>OX596068.1:5000-4805000 GCA_951394065.1 Venusia cambrica | reverse complement strand
TTACTACGAGTAAAGAATGCTTTGCCTTAACATTATCTTGTTTATTCTGGAATATGCTTGTTCGCAGGTACTGAAGGGTGAAGCCAATGAGGAGGAACGCAAGCTGGCTACCCAGCTCCGTGGCCCTCTGATGCCAGTCCAGCAGCCAGCACCTAAGTCCATTGCCAGGGCAATCACAGAAGATGAGAAGAACTTCAATGCCTACCTATACCTTAGAGGCGTAAGTTGATCTTTATGTAATTACACCTTTCCTTCACACCAGTAGAAGTCATACCACTTAGCATCACAAAATATTCTTGAGAACCTGCTCTGAAAATTAAGTAGGTACCTCACC
This sequence comes from Venusia cambrica, assembly GCA_951394065.1. Taxonomy (NCBI): domain Eukaryota; kingdom Metazoa; phylum Arthropoda; class Insecta; order Lepidoptera; family Geometridae; genus Venusia; species Venusia cambrica. Next base: position 4,804,666 of record OX596068.1, on the reverse strand, counting down.
TACTTTCCTAAATTGGTTCTCAGACAGTGGTCATGTTACTATGTACCTATGTCATGTAACATGGAGGTGCATCTTCCTGTAATAAATTTCTTTTTGTTTTAGGCACGCTCACTCGCAAGACTTGTTGGTATCCGGGCCAAGAGACTGAAGGATGCCGCAGAGAACCCTGATGATGTCACTAAGGCCCCAACTGCTGCTAAGGAAGCTAAGGCTAAGAAGTGATTGAATAAATTCTGAAAATCGTTGTTTATTTTTCATTTTCCCAATTTATTAGACTAGAATTTACTAATTTAAAAGAGCTGTATTAGCATGTCTGAAGACAGTATAGACTCAGCGTCTTGGATCTCCGGGGTAAGTTGGGGAAATCCGGCACTGTATGTATGTTTGTGACGGCATAACTCCGATTTTCATGTACCTAATTTAAACTGAATATAGACATGGACGAAATATATAGAGAACGTAAACAGAATTTGATTGTTGCGGGTGATTTTTGACAAGTGGGGTAGTTTTTGAGGTATTGGGATGAAATGAAATATAATTTTTCGTCCATATCCTTTGAATAGCTGATCCGATCAATTCAAAATTTTGAAAATAAAGATATAATAATACTACTCATCAAACGTTACGAGATTTTTTTTGACACTAGGGTAGTTTTTGAGAAATAGGGGTGTTAAGTGAGACGAAGATTTTTGGCTTGTGGGGTGTCATTTAAGAGTAATGGCTGCATATTCTTAAAATCTGTATTTTACTTTTAAATAGGGGTGCAGGGGTTAAAACGCTTGGTATGTACCTGTCTTGTAAGATAGACTGTTAATGGGAGTTGTCTTTACAATTAACTTTCTTTTAATTTCCTGAAACCACCTCTGTATTTAAATTAGGGGTAAATAAGATGAAGTCTTGAAAATGTGTGAAAACATGAAATATCATATGAAATTGGGATTTTGACTGCAGATTTCAAAATAAGTTTATTTATGCCCTTATTAGGGGTGGGTTTTAAGATGAAGGGGTCAAAGGATATATAGGCCGTTTATAACAAATAACTATAGGCCGTTTGTCCGTCACAAACCAGACATCACGAGATCTCAGTTCGGGGCGAACTACTAATTAATAGGTTTTCGCCGTGACTATACATATTTATACGTGATTTATCTGTTTCTACACAAGTAAGTAAAATTACATACCTAAGTTTCTATGCTATGGCTCTTGATCTCACATATATTACATATTACTTTTTAGGGTTTAAATAAAAAGCTAGATTACTTAAAAACGGTATATACTTTTGATAATATTAATTATGTCACAAATACGCACAAATGAAGAGCTACTCATGTATGTATATCTTACGGGTGCACATCTAATGGTTTCCGAGAAACACGATTCTGCAAAACGTTCCCCCAGCAGGAAATCAAATATCTCAAAAACCTTATGGCCCGCAAATTCCATTTTTCGCGCACTTTTATGCACAAATATAAGCTATCTGCCCATACATGTCACTTATGGCTAAGGTCATTCGTTTAGAATCTTCCTGCTGGAAGAACGTTGCTCCAGCAGGAAACGTTTTTCGCGTTTTATTCCAAAACGGTAACATGCACTAATTTCATACTTGGCGCACTAATACAGCATATATCGCTCTAAGTATGTGTTGAACTCAATTCGTTCTAGAAGATACTTTCCTGCTGGAGTAATGCACGTCTAAGCATACACGTTTACCTTGTATCCTCTGAAAGTATTATAGCTACAGGTTTGAAATATTTGGTTCCTAGTGAACCCATTCGGTACTGAATTATAGGCTATAAATCAAAAACCAGTATTCAGCCATTTCGCTAATCCTGATGTGCAAGCTGGAGACATGGTTCTAAAGCATACACGTTGTTTTTACCTTGTTCTAGTAGTAAGTACTAAATCAACATACCTCAAATCTTTGATCCTTAGTGAGCCCATTCGGTACTGATCTGCATTTATTACCTCGCACCCCACTATGGGGCTGTATACTTCTATTTTTCGGTGTAGGACAGATTCGTCATTTGGCAGATTCGCTAATCGACAGATACTAGATCGGACAGATTCGTAGTTCAACAGATTCGCTACTCGACAGAAGTACAGGTGTAAATAAAATAACAAAATATTTTATTTGGGTTTATATATAAAATTTACTTTGCTTAACCGTTTTAAGCAATCGATTACGGTAATCTCGCTATTCAATGCCGCTGTTACAATTTTATCTGTTTGATTGTTTTTTTTCTAATAATTTAGAATTGCGGAGCTTCCCTCTGCAATGGATTTGTGCTTTTTTAAGCTTCATATCTTGAAAGCTAGACACATTTTCTTTTTCTTTTAACAATAATTGTATGAATAAATACAATGGTGGCTTGATCGGAAATCTTTTTTTTAGCCTCCCATGCCACTCTTCGACAGGGTTATTGGTTCTGAAGTTTTCATTATAGCAAGTAAAGACATTCTCGGTATAAATTCCCATCCACTGTGTTGAAAAATAATTGTTGAATGCATTGTATTCCTCGGAATCATCGGCCACTTCTTGAATGCTCAATATGGCTTCGGGTATGAGAAGTGGAGGTATCAGTGGCAGTTGCATATAAAGGCGCGCGATAAATATTTCTTGTTCAGTCTTATCAAAACCAATTGTTTGGCTCTTTTTAAGTACTGCTTTCCAGTAATGAAAGTAACAGCCAGTCACTTTTACAGTAGGATAAACTGCTTTTTTCCGGCACGTAACACTACGGGTTTGCCTCTTTCACTCGAAATAAACTTAAATACACCTCACCATTACTGGGACCAGCGAGATCCATTATTTAATTTTTTATCATAATATGATTATAGAGTTGAACACAATGATTAGAACTGGGAAACAACAAGGAAACAAAGGTGCATTTATTTGAAGTGTTTGAAGTACATGACAACGTCATAAAGTGACCTATCAGATGAGTAAATATTCAAGGAGTTTTCGTATACGTAGTGTAAATAGGTAGCTACCTAATATATTGTGTTGTCTCTGTTGAGTTAAATTTTTGCATTGATCAGTAATTTGTGCACAAGTGTTCATTTTCTGCCAAATAGCTAATCTGACGAATCCAAGATTCTGCCCAATCACGAATTTGTCGAGTAGCGAATCTGCCGAATTACGAATCTGTACAATCCAGAATCTGTCCTACACCGAACAAGTGGTATACTTATTTTAGTGCATTCACTACCCCGCGCGCTTTTTCATAGTAATAAGGCTGCGATGTGCCAATTACATACACACTCTAGAAAAACCCTCTTTCCGAGGCAGCCAGATAATAATAACTTTGTGTACCATCACATAATTTTTATTTTATAGTAGTATCGAAACTAGCAATAATGCATTAATTATTTAATTCACTTGCACACATTTCACACTACATACAATTGTGCTTTATAATAAGTGAATCACTAAATTATTAACATTGAAAATACTGCAATATCCCATCAAGCAGGTGTCTTGACTTCTGTATTATTTTTCTCAGCTGGCGCTGCAGTTGTGCTCGCATCATTTTCAACAGTGTCCCCATTCTTTACCTTCTTGTCGCTTTTTCTAAATTTATCATATCTGTAATTAAAGGTTTTTAATTTATCTTGACTGACAACCAACACACATCCCAAACGAGGTCAGACATAAAATTAACAGGGCTTCCTTGTGTAGTGTAGTTATATTATATTAAGAAACTAGGTATTCCTACAAGTTCATCATACTGCATAGCCGAATCAGCGATAGAACATTTTGATATGAAACACTAACAAGTAATTACCTGCTAAGTTCTTCTTCGTCGCCACTGTCCTCATTACCCTGCGGGTTAACTTCGCGTAACAGCTCGCCCAAGTCCTTGTCAACATCAGCCCACAGTTTATCTTCACTCCCTGAAAAGCAAATAAACATTTGATGAATTTAAGTATTTCTAAAGATTCCAGCTACGTTGGACCATAAACATGTGAAGCATCACCTCCTCCATTCTCCAGCTTTTTGGTTTCCTCAGTTTCAGACTTCTCAGCTTTTACTTTTTCTCCGGATTCGGAGGCAGCGGCCTCTTTCTCCTCTGAAATGAAACAGTAAGTATACATATGTAATATAAATATACTTATAAACTTGTCTATATCCAATGAAGATGTTTCAGTAATGATTTCTGTAGGATGGGGAAGCGCTTGGCCTTCATCTCACTTGGTGTCATATTATGCGCCGACGGAAGAAGCGCTCTTGACCCGGAGTCCTCAACACACCGCGGAACTGGCTATCAATAAGGTAATATACCTTTAGAAAAACGGTTGACAGTTAGAGTAGTTAGTATGTAGTGTGGTACCTTTCTGTTGGTGCAGCTGGCGGTGTATGCGCTCGGCGTGTTTGCGCAGCGTGCGCGTGTCGCGATGCTGCACGTAGCGGCCGAGGTGCACGCGCAGACGGCAGTGGCGGCGCAGCGCATCGCTCTCCTCCGACCCGCCGCACTCCATCGGCGGCAGGTACACGCGGCACAGCTCGCAGTACCACACCTGATCACATACCACTATCATTATACTAATACTAACATTTATTTGATAACGAACACAGCGCATTAAATACAGTCGAGGAAGAATTTACACAATAACGATAGGCAGCATAGTGACAAATTAAATAAATAAATAGGTAGTTATAGATCAGACATCAACCAGAGCCAGTATATTCATAAAATCTTAGTGAGCAGAGTGGACTAGTTTCTAATTTTGTAGGACTGCCGCCGACACGCGCCGAGGAGACCGTAATTTAATCAAAATCCCCACTATACCCTATGTATTATCAAAGCGCACTAAAGGGAAGAGTTAAAACATCATTTTTGCGTTTGCAATCGCTTACACTTGCGGGAATCGCGGCCAATCTAGCTGCATTTAGAGCATAGTTTTAACATTAAAAACAACACCATACCTCCACTTTCTTGATATGCTCACTGCCAATATTGATCTCCTTTTTAGGCTCCTTAAGAGGGGCCTCGTCTTTCTTTTCACCACAAGAATCGTCATCTTCCACTTCTGAAACAAAAAAAAAACTTTATTTTAGGATCAAAACATTATAGATTATTAGAAAGTTTAGAAGGTTATCACATCAACAGCCAAAGCTGGAGGGTTTTTGCCATAATCACCACGCTTGGCAGTCGCATCGGTCGCAGTAAAGATGTAGATAATACATAGACGGAAGGTGCCGCCCTTCTTCTGGTTCTCCCTTAGTCAGCTTTTACAACATCCACGGGCTGAGTTGGAGGGGTCGATTCTTAAGACGCGACCACCATGGCAAAGCAACCATAAAGAAAATTGCTTTATTAGAGGTGAAAAGATAAATATATTATGTACCAAGCCAGCACTTATAGCCTAATTATCTGGTATAAAAGCTTACCATCAACATCTCCAACCGAGTCGAGAGTCATGAAGTTATCCAAGTCTACATCCATTCCTTCATCTCCACTGGCCTCAGCCTTGGGGCTGGAAGCGGCGAGGCGAGACGCTTGGTTCGCCTTCCTCTGTGATACAGTATTAGGTTATTTGAAAGGAATATCTAAACATAATTCTGTCAATCGTTTTCGCCGTAGTAGTACCAAAATGGGCCTGACTATGTGTATGGGATGTGTACTGGACACCAATATTTCGATCACCAACCCGCCTACCGTTGTGATTACATCAATGCTGCGCATCACTATGTTCTCATTTCCTGCAGTGATATTTTTTTGGCTATGAAGGTATGACAAGCTTGCCAAGCTAAATCACGGGACAATACCGTTAAATAATATCTTCTTTCAGATCTTTCGGCATCCTTATCTGTTGGATGGAGTGTTATTGTAGTGAGATTCTCTGCTCTCTTCTTTCTTCATCTTTGTCATCATCAAATTAAAGATGGGGGGTATTTATTTCTAAATAATTGACCGACAGATTTGGGCCATCCAGCTCATGGATATTTTTAACACCTCTGTGGTCTAGTGGGTCTCCTACCGGTGTCCATATCCAGATCCAGATCCAGAGGTCCCAGGGGAGTACAATATTATGCTTGGTAGCAAGTTTTTGAAGTCCACCTGCTGCATAGCTACCACCATCTTACCTAAGTCTGTCGCCTCGCTATAACAATTCCACTTGGTTGTGTTCCGGCCTCCAGATGTAAGATAGTCAGACAGTTGAGGTTTCCGGGTGATGTGCGCTTCCACCTTCGCCTGATGATGGCCAATGAAAGGCAAGCGCTTCCCCATCGTATCATAAAATTAAAAAGCTCAGATTTCACCTTGAGATGTTCCAACGAGCATATGTGGTGCTCGTATATCATCGGCGAGCGGAAGCTCAGCCGGCAGACGCGGCAGTAGGGCATCAGGAAGCGCTTCATGGCGCGATGCGTGTCGGTGAGCGTGTGCGCGTGGCGAGTGGTGCGGTGGTTCAGTCGGCAGATGAGGCAGAAGGTGGTCCGCGAGGCGAGCTCCGCGTCTTCGGTCGCCTCGAGCTCGCGCTGCGCCCCGCGCTGCATCACACGCATGCGCAGCAACTGCGCCTTGTGCCGCCGCGCCACCGAGCCCATGGCGGCGCGGTGCTTCGTCGACAGCAAATGCTTCGCGTACATCTACAACAATCAACTGCATCAGTGCCGTGGTGCTGACGGTGACAAGATCGCTTCACTGTGACAACTTGTTACATAGGGATCGGAAACAGGTACAAACCACAAAGGTCACCTTTAGTCAGACAGTTACATAGGGATTATAGGGATCTAAAATAGGTTCTCACCCCAAAGGTCACCTTTAAGCAGGCAGTTACATAGGGATTTGAAATAGGTTCTCACCCCAAAGGTCACCTTTAAACAGACAGTTACATAGGGATTATAGGGATCTGAAATAGGTTCTCACCCCAGAGGTCACCTTAAGTCAGACAGTTTTATAGGGATCTGAAATAGGCTCTCACTACAAAGATCACCTTGAGTGAGACAGTTGCATAGGGATCTGAAATAGGTTCTCACCCCAAAGGTCACCTTAAGTCAGAAAGTTACATAGGGATTATAGGGATCTGAAATAGTTTCTCACCCCAAAGGTCTGGTACTTGTCCTTGCAGTGCACACACAGCAGATGCACGTAAGGTCGGGCGCGACGCGGCGGCGCGTCCGAAGCCGCGTCGGGCTCCTTGTCCGTCTCCTCTGCGGCCTCCACCTCCGACGCAGGCTCGTCCTCTTCATCTTCTGGCTGTTTGAGGTCACTTGTTAATTTTAATCCACTTTTTTTCTGGTTTTGCGTGAATTGAGCATTGCTAAGTAAAAACTAGGTAAACAGGATTATAAAAAAGCACCCGGGTGATAGCGATAAGGAAGGATCTCGTGTTGAATAATAAATACATAATTTTACGATACAACTTTATACATAGAAGTAGGTAGTTTAGTCCACTGATAATTATTGTAATCGGCTAAATAATGGCAGGGCCACAAATGAATGTCTTCAACATAGATGTTTGCATCATTCCACAGTTTATAAATCATAGGTGATAAAATGGAGTCATCTCACCTTAGGAGACTTCAGTTTCAGCTCCTTCTTGTCCTCAGTAGGGTCATCTTTGTCATCAACATCCCATTCTTCTTCAGTGGAAGATGCATCTTCTTTCTTGATTGGGCTGTGATGAAGTCAGTGTTAGTGAAATTTCATCACCTACATATTATTATAAGTATATATTACTAGTGGAACACTCGACTTAGTATCCTTCATTCTTTGTATTTTATGAGTTTTGTGTAGAACCCTAATATTTTTTCTACACGAGAAAATACTTTTTGTAATTTTGTTTGTGATGATAGACTTCAAAAACTACTGGACCAATTAAAAAATTCTTTCACTTAAAGAATGTTATAGTATCACTGAGTAACTAATGGCTTCTAATTAATGCATTATTGATCAGATTTTATTAGGGATTCTTACGAAAACTCATCCCAAAGGTGAAGGAAAATGACCGATAAAATTCCTTACATCGCGTGCGCTGCAATTTTTCGCATTGATGATAGAACAAATACACAGTCAGGTCATAAGTATTGTCACACAGTAAAAACTTTTCTTTTAGAATGCTGGCCACAAAAAAGTTTATTGAATTCGAATTTCGAATTGTTCATGAAAATAAAAATGAATACTATTTATGTAACGCTAGCTATATGTACTCGTATATGTACCTACTTAGAGCGCGGTATTTGAGAACGGTGGTGTAGATGCGCTTTACCATCATCAAGCTTGGCGTCGTCGCGTGCGTCGACCAATCAGAGATAGCGTGGGTTGGTTTCATACAGCGGATACTTGCCTGTGTGGGTGTAACACGCGAAGGTGTGTGCGCCGATGGCATCACCCACCGCGGGCCCTGACTGCCCTCGACAGTTGGTTCCGAGCGGGCAAAGCTGTTGCGTGCGCGCGTGAGATCGATTGAATCCTCCGCGACCCGCTATCCAATCGAACTCTGTCAGCCAATGTTACGGTTTTATCACTTGTTGTTGTATATACCTAACTATCTGTGTCTATTGTGTGTGTGTTTATTTTGTTTATTATTATACAGTTTCTTTACTTTAACGCTTCGTGTCATTTCATAAAGACTATCCCGTTAAATTTAGAATTTTACTCATTTTTAAATATGGAGTGGACGCTTAAAGAAGACCGTGTTGCAGTTTTTGCTTGCCTCGTTGCGGTTACGCGCCAATTCAAATTTTTGACATACTGAAAAATTTGAATATAACCAAAAGATTCGTTTATCGTACCATCAAACGATACAATGAAGACTCTAGTGTAGATGACAGGTCAAGAAGTGGTCGCCCTCGGTCTGTTAGGACTCCAGCAGTGATAAAAGCTGTGAAGGCGCGAATTCAAAGAAATCCCAAACGTAAGCAGAAACTGTTGGCCCTTCAGATGGGGTTAAGCAGAACCACGGTGAAAAGGGTGTTAAATGAAGACTTAGGGCTTCGGGCATATCGAAGAAAAACAGGACATCGTTTAAATGCTCGTCTAATGGACCTGAGACTGAAGAGATGCCGCGCTTTGTTGAAGCGGTACGCGGGAAAAAAATATCGGGAAATTCTTTTTTCGGATGAATTTTTTTTTACCGTAGAATAGAGCTACAACAAACAAAATGATAAGGTGTACGCACACAGTAGTGAAGAAGCGAGCAACCGTATTCCGCGTGTCCAACGAGGTCATTTTCCATCCTCGCTCATGGTATGGTTGGGAGTTTCTTATTGGGGCTTAACAGAGGTACATTTTTGTGAGAAAGGTGTAAAAACTAATGCAGTTATGTATCAAAATACAGTCCTGACGAACCTCGTGGAACCTGTTTCTCATACCATGTTCAATAACAGGCACTGGGTATTCCAACAAGATTCGGCGCCTGCTCATAGAGCGAAGAGCACACAAGACCGGCTGGCGGCGCGCGAAATCGACTTCATCCGGCACGAAGACTTTCCCTCCTCCAGTCCAGATTTGAGTCCGTTAGATTACAAGATATGGCAACACTTGGAGGAAAAGGCGTGCTCAAAGCCTCATCCCAATTTGGAGTCACTCAAGACATCCTTGATTAAGGCAGCCGCCGATATTGACATGGACCTCGTTCGTGCTGCGATAGACGACTGGCCGCGCAGATTGAAGGCCTGTATTCAAAATCACGGATGTCATTTTGAATAAACTTTATTGTCATAAGAATCTATGTTTCGTTAAGTTCATTTTGGTATATAAATGGTTACATAATGAATAAACTTGTTTCAATTATTTTATATTAAACTTGTGACAGAATTTATGACCTGACTGTGTAATGTTTACAGTTTTAGAGAACACATCAATATCTACAAAAATTTAAGTGTTAATTTAATGTCACAATATTTTATGATTGCAAAGATTATATAAACGTTATTTGTACCTTGGTATTATTCCTTATAAAAAGGGGCAATATTATTTGATCCTGAAGAATCTAATTGATGTATTGTAAATGTGCACTTTTTAAATTGACTATATCACAATTAATATTTGATACCCTTTTTTAATTATTAGTCTTTAAATTACGCACGGCCTCATGATAGGGATCTTATGGCGGAGTACGACAGGTGTAGGTTTTTTATTTATGCACCCAGATTTTTTTTTCGTGACAGTAGACTGTAGCGAGAAAAACTGTCTCATTTTACGTATTACCACTTATTTGCGTAGCGATTCATTTTTTAATGATTCAATCATTAAAAAAGATGATAGTTCATATTTTTTTCTTGCTGTTTTTGGAAAATTATCATTTAATTACATGCCTTATCTTATAAATCACTTCTTAATCTAGTATATTTCAGTCATGTAAATTTATTTTTGAATTATTCAAATAATTGAGACATCGTGAATTTACATATATTATTTAAAAAAAACTTGATGGATTTGGATAAAACTTTGCATAATTATTACAAATACTGGATGAATTTTAATAAAACTTAATAAACCATTACTGATATCATTGGCTAGACTCATGTCAACTTTTTATATCCTCTCTGCCCTACTGAATAGACAAAAAGGGGATTTTACCTTTCTAGTAAAAAGTTACATACCAACGTTTTTACGTTTGTGTGTAACTTTTCACTAGAAAAGATTTGGAACACGAAACCGTAGTGTAAACATTTTTTACGGTACCTACCTGTACCTTACTCTGTAGTATAATATACCTCATCATATTCTTTTTTGGAAACCAAAATCATTGTTTAAAACATCTAGTTAGTTATTAGATACTGGATAAATTGTTTTGAAATTTAAAGTAAGAAAGCATTATTGAGGTAGGTAAGAATACAATTTACCTACCACATTGCTTACTTTCCACTCAGTTTAACATTCACTCGGGAGTTTTCTAATTCCAATATTTTTGTAAACTTATCTAGGTAAACAAACAATGCAATCATGCACACCAAAACAAAGAAGTTGAAATCTAAATATAATACTATCTACTAAATTGACGATTGATTTTTTAAGAAACTCAGATCAATATTATCATTTTGAATTAGTCGGGTAATAATATTAATTTGAACCATAGATAAATAAGCAAATAAACGATTGCCTATTTAAATTTCAGGGAATGTTATGTTATTTTTATTTAATTTTCTTCATATGGTAATAATGATGGAGAGAAGGGGTATCTACACTGTGTAAAAGATATACACAGGCTAGCCCATGCTCGGAGAGTAGACAATGCCTGTTGTCGCAAGGGAATAGATTTTTATCCTCTCCCTGTGGAAAATAGTCTCCATCCCATGCTAAAGCTGTTTAAAATTTTGGCACAATAAGCTTTTATAAGATTCAGTGACAAGGTGTGCTCTTGAACTGGGTAAAATATTCGCCATAAGCTCCAAACTTAACAGACACATTGGCCGCAATCTCATTGGGTCTATGTTGTGACCAGCAATCATGTGGAGGAGCTCATGGTAATATACATATATAGGGTCAGCCATGGATCTCGAGGCTTGCCTGGGCAAGATCAAGGTCTACAAAGGAGCCAGCCTCCCGAGAAAATGCTTCATCAAGCAACCTTATATAGCTCGAAATTATAGTGATAAACGATGGCGCAAGTGTAACTGCGCGTAGCGTAAATTACTCCTCATAAAATCAGCTACCTGCCAGTGAAAGTTCCATCATAATCGGGTCCAGCAGTTTTGTAGTCCATAGGCGACATACACACATCAGTTTTTATATATTACATATGAATTTTCTTAACCATATATGTTATTAAAAGAACAATTAGAAAGTGTTTACCCAGGTGTTCGATGACATTGCAATCCTTGGCTCAAGCCGCTTGGACACCATCCAATGGTAGTGTTTCATTTGTATGGTATTTACCTTATACCTCAATGTATTCCATTTCACATTCCTTGGATTTCAGGAAGGATTCAGTATCAAATCTTTCCATTTCTTTTTGCTGACATTCATCCACACCTCGTTTTTCATAATCTCTCTGCATTTAAAATAACCAATTTCTACAAAAACGAACTCAACATGTGGAATTTACCTTCGACTCTTGATAGGTTTGAACGCTCTCGCGTAAGACAGTGATCTGTCAGGGAATCGCCTGGGGATAAAGGTGCCGCGGGAGCGCAGGGCGCCGCGGTAGGGCATGCGAGTGCGCATGGTTCGGCCGCGGTAGGAGCGGCGCGGCGCGCGCGGCCTCATGCCACCGCCGGAGCGCAGCGGGTCGCGCGGCGGGCCCATGCCGCTGCCCCCTGGCTTGCGGTAAGGGTCGCGCGTCGCCGACCGCCGCCGCTCCTCTCCTCCGAACGACCTTCTCTCGCTGCTGTACTCTTGCCGGCCGCCGTAGGACCCGCCATAGTGACTGCCGCCATCGTGGCTACGTCTATCGCTCGAGGACCCCTGTACACAACTCTCTCTGTTCCTCTACATGCCTCACATTTCACATCGCATACTAACATTAATTACATGTGTGAATCTCACGACTTATCCCTCTGCTCACCCAAAATAAACAAACAATAATTTTCACAACTTTTAGGAATCCCGGTCAAACCATCGATTCAGAAGAGTCAGGTGGATTCAGGTTTCTTTACTTTGGTTTGGCTTTTGTAGCGTGAATTCTGTCCAAAGTAATTTGACGAAGGGAATACAGTATTTTCTATTTTCATACATATGCCTCAAAGATTTGTTGGCTTTTCACCAATTTCATTTGTTCAAGGTATTGAGGTCCACATATGCGGCCGTACTCTGTGTATGTGTTTTGAGGATGTTATCATATCATAACATTTTACTCTACTCATCAATGTTGTAATCTTTTATTTTACTGGATTATTATGGCTATGTAGTATTATACTAAGGAAACCAAAGAATTATCATTATATTTGTCATTCAACTGGAGATATGGTGGGAGAATTGGTGGGATATATATAGTCCATAACATGCCTTCATCTGAGAATTTGCATGTTGCTGAAGATTGTATCTTGAGAAAATTTCGAATTTTATAATTTGTCAGACATTTTTAAGACAACATTGAAGATTTATATGTGGGATAGCAAAAAGAAAAAAACAGCCTTTTCTATATCTCAGTCCCAAGTTGTAACTTCTTTGTTTGCAGTGGAGATCAGCGGGTACCTGAATTTCAGTAGGAAATAGCCTTCATGTATGTACTGTAAGTTTTAGATAAACTGTCTTTAAGTTCAGATTCTAATAACTTAATATTTTTTTATTTCCAATGATTGCTTTCCACATCAAACAACTATGCTATTATAGCTTAGAAACAATAATTCCACTTTTTGTTTCCAAATTATCAGTGCTTTGGGCCAGTTCAATAGATTCAATGGCCTTCAATTATTCCTGATCAAATCCGTGTATTACATTTCTTTGTTCCATTTGCCATTACTCTGACATCATGGGAAGCTTTGATCCAGATTATGATGTGGTCTCAAATAAATTTTGAAAACAACAGAATACATACCTCCATCCTCATTCTTTTTCGTTCTGGTGAGCCTGAACGGCTAACATAGTCACGGTTGGAATATCCACCAGAAGTATCCTGAAATTGTGATAACATTATATAACTAAGTGTAAAAAAAAAATATCATTAAATTGTGTAACATACCACTGAGTATTAAAAATCGAAATAAGTTCAGTAAGAGCAACTATGATACTAACCGATCTATAAGGTTTCTTGTAGGAATCCTCTACCCTGTCACGGCTGCTGTATCTATTGCTTGAGTTGCTAGAGTAGCGTGAATCGTTGTGGTAAGAAGTATATCCACGGCCACGACCTCGACTCTCATAAGAGCCTCGGGTCCCACGGTATGACCCTCTGTAGGTTCCCCTCCCCCCCGTGTAGCTTCCTCTGCCACCGTAGCCCCCATAGCCTCTTCCTCTTGATGACATCTGTTTGTAAAACAATAATGACATAAACAGCCTCTTCTTCTTCTTATGGCATGTTTAGCGGTCCATATGGGAACCCCAACAGTTTCCCAATGTCTTTATACATAGTGTATATGTACGGTCCATAGGGAGAATCATACAAAGATAAGTAATGAGCAAGATTGATTCTGAACTGGAGCAGACAACACAATAGAATCCATAATAATAATATACATGCACTAATATATAAACAGCCTCTCTTCTAAGGTACCAGAATGTTGATAAAATTGTAAATACATTTTTTTTTTCACATTGATAAGTTTAGTTTAGCATTAGAATTAGCTGCAGTTACTACAGCTGATATCAAGCCAAACCATAAAACCTACATACAAAATGGATTAGTCACAAGGCAATAGGCCGCATCACTAGTAATATTTTATGTCTGCAACAGTGGTGATAAGTGTGAAAAACCTACTAATGATGTTTATTAAATGACAAGTAAAGTGACCTTCATCAGTAAATATCTAGATTTCAGGGAATATTTACACAGCAAAACAGCTGGGACCTGTTTCTACTAACTCAATCATTTCAATATGACAGTTGTATTGTCACAGCATGGCCACTATTATACCAAACGGAACCTTTAGTGGCCATTCTGCCACAATACCATTGTCACAGTGAAAACCATTGGTACAGTAGAATCGGGCCCTGAATGGATCATAATGAAATTTGGGAAATAAGGAGATAGATTGTACCTATCCTAGGGAAAGACAAAGGCTACCTTTCATCCGAAAAAGAATGTTGGAAATAAAGAAAATAATGGTTGGAAATTTGTATAGGCAGCCCATACTATCTAGATAGGGATAGAAAAATTCTAATATTTAGGCTTTTGGTAAGAAATCAAGTTTTCTTTGATTTGTGTTTTAAAATATGAGAATATTACACTTGAGTGAATATATTAATCAATTAGTTCTCAATTTAAAACAAGATGTCAGAAGAAACTTGTCAAAAATTGACTTCGATGAATATAATAGATACAACAATATAATTTTGAGATGACACACACCCTTTGTGTGTGTGTGTATATCAGATACACTGGGCCTGTTTATTTATTATGGGTATTATTTTTGATAGAATACCTACTCTTGACCATTTTATAGGTCAATGACCTTCTGTTTCATATCACAACTCAAATATTTACAAATTACCAATCCCTAAATTATCTGTATTCCCAATCAATTGAGAAACATGTAATATTATGCTAGTACCTACCTATTGCTAAACAGTGTCCTCGCGCGAGTACCTACGACAATGTACGCGCGTATTGACGTGTGACACACATCGCCCGTGATTTGGGTAGGTAGGTACGCGTTCCAGGATAAAACTCATTAGGGAGTTGGTCGCTCTACACTTCTACAAAGATTAGCATATTATGCAGACGGATGAATAAACCGGGTACATACGTACCACGCAGCCAGAATAGGAGCCAGGATTTTCATCAAGTGACACATATACCAGTTCTTTTAGCACCAGGTTCGATCGAATATAGATCAGACTAGTAGCGCCGATGCAGATTGTAATGCAAATCAGTGAACACCGAACACGCGAGAAAGCAGAACACCCACGACCACGACATAAAATTAAAATGGCCGTGCTATGCGTTGGTGGCTGTGTTATGATTAGTTATTTTATTCTAAGATAGGATTATTGACAACGATTCATAATATTTATACTTACAATTCTACACAGAGCAGCAGAGAAGAGATTTATCACTCCTAGTATTCAAGAAATTAGAAAGAAAGAACCAGTCCAGTACAAAAACTGCGGTGCGGCAAATCGATCTCGACTCGAAGCAAAGCAAAGAGGATGGAGATGGAATCACAGAACACTAATATCCTAACGGAAAGAAATCCAACTCCATACATAAAAAGCTCCAACAAGCTGCTTGACAGTTTGACGAAATGAATTGAGTTACAAACTTCTAGTGTAAATAGACCATCGACCAAATGGCGGCAATTTTAAATTATTTATTTATTCAAACACATAATACCTACTACTGAATGAACCACAAACTTCCTTATGTATTTCTGACCATAGAATGAATCATGAACACAAAATAGTGTTTGTTATTCACCCCACTAATAAGAGATAATACAAATAAAATAATAGTGCTTGTAATAAGTTGTACGTAAAATAAATTTATTAGGTACATAAAGATAAAAAAACATAGATATTGGAGAATTAGATTATTAACAGATTTCTTCTATACTAAATACTAATTTTAGGGTAAACCCTAAATGTCTTGACTGGGCGGGCCTTGCCGCCCAGTCAAGATTTAGGGTATACCCTAAATCTTGACTGGGTAAACCCTGAAATTGAAGACGAAGTAATGGATTACCTGAAATTATTCGCTGATAGTCCTAAGCCTGAACCAGAGTTAGAACCTGAACCTTCAACCAGGAGGCAGAATCCTGAAACCCTACCAGTTCCTACTCCACCGCAACCAGGAGCTCCTTCAGCACCTGAAATCCTACCTTTGCCTTACGATTACGATTATGATACACTTATTTCAGAACACAACGAAAACCGACGACAAGGCCCTGTTAGAATCACCTTGGCTCCCCTAAGGGAGCCACTGTGGTAGCCAAGTCCCCGTATCCAAAAAAATCTTACTGAATAAAAATATTTGACTCTGACTTTTAAAGGCACACAATGCCGTTTTTGTCGTATGGAAACCCCTGCTACTCTTATTACTTCTTATTTAGCCTTATATTCTTATTTTGTACCCATAAATTTAAATAAATAATCTTTGCTATTATCTTGTGTTTTATATCGATCAATGATTTCGGAGACAAGAAACTCTTCCAGGTAAACGATAGACTCAGGTACCTACATAACACATTTTAAAAAATATTAGTTTTTTATCAATTATCTTACTGGTTCCGGCTTGAGAAAAGGCGCAAGTGTTTAGAAAAACTGAATTTAATAAAAACACTAGTAACCTACTATTGCTACGATACTAATAAAAAAATAATATATACTAATTCCAATTTTAATTCATTGAAGTGGGCGGTGTCAAACCTCTCACTCGGCTCGATTTTAAGAAAACAGTGCGCAGTCCAGTTTTTGTATATGTCTATGCCTAGTATACATACAAACACTGACAAACAGGACAGGACTGAAAACTGATATAAAAAAAACGAGCCGAGCGAGACGCATAATACTACAGAAGACTTTTGTCACTTTCCAATAGGGTGACAATGTTGATGAGTAGAATATACGGACTTATTGGTGGAAATCAGAATTTGTTGACATCCTGTCTGTACATAATTATTAAAATTGTTCTATTCTATTATTTTCATGAAAACACAGAAGAGGATATTTAGTTAAATTGTGTTGTATATCTGTAAATCCTCTCTTTGTGAGGTTATGTCAGAGGTTTTAAAGGGGCAAATTAAATACGAGAAATTATGATAAAATAATATGTTTAATGATGAAGCATTTTTAAATTCCAATAAGAACTAGGCAATGATTTTACCAGTTGTAGACTACAACTGGTAAAATCATTGGCTCACACAGGCAGGGGAAAACACAGGGCGGGGAAAACAAATGCTTCAGTTTACTAAGACAAAACTATATTTTTCTTGTGTATCGTTTATGTTAATTTGTCTTGTTTGCCAATTTCTAGAAAAAAATGTAATAGACCACCTAATCTACCTTTTTATGTTAAAATAAACACTGATGGGATAAGTAGACAGGTACTTACAGATGTAGGTACCTACTTCATGAAGGTACCCAATTATAACTAAATTAATTTTAAAGGTTCAGAAAATGTTTGCATAGATTGCAGATTCCTACATTACACTAAAATAAATAAATGCTTTTTGGTTAGGTATCTTGGTAGGTCAATGATGATCATGATAGCTAAGGATGGCGATGATGATGATGTTGATAAGTATGATAGCATATATTTTAGCGCTCTCTATCGTTGACCCAAGGAGGCTCATAGCATAAAGAGGTTTCATTGCTCCTAGTTTCCATTCTTTGGCTTTAGACAGTAAAATTTTTCTATGGACCCTGATCCCTAATCACCCCCGTTTAGGTCATCCGTTAGGATATTAGTGTTCTGTGGTTTAGGTGTTTACGGTACATGGAATCATAGAATAATAATCTAATGTAATGGTAAACCGAAACATGGAATCATAACTTGAAATGTAATGAGATCCTAGAATACCCGCGTATAAAGTTTTATGAATCTAAGATATAACTTAGGTATGCAAGCAAAAAAACGCTTCGTTCTCCTGTTTCTCACATGTGCATATTTGATTTATTGCTTTTTTGGAAGTAGTCATACGAAGTCGGAACTAGTATCAAGTGACCGCCGCTTCCAACTCAAATCATTTGCTACCTTGGAAGAGCTCGAAGAAGCTCCTTCAACACAACAAAGACAACCAAAATCGGCTGCAGCACCATGCCGAATGGAAACTTGCTTTGATTTCTCTAAATGTGGCAGTGATCCTAAAATATATGTGTATCCAAGTGAAGGTCCAGTTAGTGCTTCATATCGTAAAGTATTATCAGTCATAAGAGAGTCTCGGTACGCTACTCGAGATCCAAGCGAAGCCTGTTTGTTTGTGCCTGCTTTAGATACTCTGGATGCAGATCCACTGTCTCCAGAACATGTGGCCGATTTAGGGTCTCGTCTGTCACACTTGCCTTTCTGGAAAAATGGCCGTAATCACCTTATTTTCAATTTATATGCTGGCACTTGGCCTGACTATGCTGAAGATGCATTGGGCTTTAATCCTGGGGAAGCTATTTTGGCAAGAGCAAGTGCTTCAGAAATAATATTCCGTGATGGATTTGATGTATCACTGCCTTTGTTTCATAAAGAGCACCCCGAAAGAGGTGGTGCCCCACCTGCAGCTCAGAGTAATCCATTTCCAGCTCCCAAACGCCATCTTCTGGCATTCAAAGGAAAGCGTTATGTGCATGGCATAGGTAGTGAAACTAGAAACTCTCTGTGGCATCTTCACGATGGGAATAATCTGATATTGGTCACAACTTGTCGACATGGGAAGTCATGGAAAGATCTAAGAGATGAAAGATGTGATGAGGACAACAAGGAATATGATAAGTAAGATTTCATGAGTTAGATTTGTAGGTGGTTAAAATAATAAATGTCTAATAGCATACATTTTTCAGATTTGACTATGAGCAACTTTTGGCCAATTCTACATTCTGTTTAGTTGCAAGAGGCCGCAGACTTGGATCATACAGATTTCTCGAAGCTCTAGCTGCAGGTTGTGTGCCTGTCTTACTCAGTAATGGCTGGCGTCTCCCTTTTGATGAACGCATTGACTGGCGTCGAGCCGTTATATGGGCTGATGAAAGATTATTACTGCAGGTAGTCAATTGTATAGTATTTTATTCAAAAGATTGTGAGGCACTTAAGGGAATGGATGGAAAAGGATGGATTTTAATGAACTTTGTATAATTATTTTAGGCAATCATGAAAAATCATATAAATTTATTTTCTTTCTTCACCCCCTCTGAAGGGTTAAAAATGTTTATAATTATGTAACTTTTTACTGGAATGGATTTGAAACACGAATCTTATGTGTCAATACCACCTCTGGTCTACTGGTTTAACCCACCAATTTCAGATCAAGAGGTCCTGAGCTCAATCCCCAGGGGAGTACAATATTGTGCTTGGTTTGGTTGGTGGTAGTACTTGGTTTAAGTCCGCCTGGCTAGCCATACTCTCTATACATTATGCAAAGTCAATTATGAAATATTTGTATTACAATAAAATAAAAAATATGCAAAATACTGTTTGCATGGAATTATTCTATGCACCAATTTAATATATTTTGATATTGTGTTTTCAAATAAATTATGAATGTTTTGTTTTCCAGGTTCCCGAGCTAGTTCGCTCTGTGCCCCCTGAGCGCATACTGGCACTGCGTCAGCAGACTCAGTTACTCTGGGAGCTCTACTTCTCATCCATTGAAAAGATTGTCTTCACAACTATAGAGGTAAGCTCATATCAGAACATGATATAGAGAAAATATTTGTAATATGCCTATTTTTTATATTATATATTTTATTTATGACTATTTTAATATGTCACACAGAATTGTGCATGGAGGCACAATTCTGTGTGACATCAGTACACAGTATCTTTTCCCCTGTTTGGAATTATAATAACCAATAACCACTATTCCATAAATAAATACATAGATCATAATTTCTTTTGAACATGCAATTCAAATTAACTTTTGCCAGTATTATCAGATGTGGATATTTGCCATCATTTAATATGACTAAATTGTGTCCCTTTTATTTTGTATTCAACATAGAAAAAAAACAAAGAAAAATATTTGATAAGTAAATACCTATTAAATAGTATTATTTAGGTTTTTATATTTTTTCTCTATGTAAGCTGTAAGCTGTGTAAATAAACAACTCTATCTATCTGTCAATCATAATTTTATTGAGATCTATGTTATCTGAATAAGCAAATGAATTATTATTAATATTAAAAATAAAAAGAGTGAAACTTCAATCAATTTGTATGAAAGGGGATATAACATTTTGTATATGCTTTGCCTTAGCTAGTATAGTACAGTAGTAAGTCAAATTTTAAGTTCAAGCTAACCCAGCTTAAAAAAAGTTGTTCAAAACATGTGTTCAGATTCTACTGGAGCGAGTGACAGCCCACCGATCGTCGAGACAACGTGAAGCTCTAATATGGAACGCGTCGCCGGGGGCGCTGAACACACTGGCCTCGTACGGCGACTCGCGCGCGCACTACCCGATGGGTCCCCCCTCGCCCTCCGCGCCGCCGGCACCACCCTCGCCCCCCACCCCCTTACAAGCACCCACCGTCGCCCTCACCGCCCCGCCCCCTACTCCCGGTAATTCCTTCACAGCCTTACTATACGTACAAGCCACGTCTCCCGCCCTACATAAACTCCTTGCTAGTATTGCAAACAGCGAGTTTTGTGAAAAGGTGAGTACATATAAATACTCTGTCAAATTTCATTTATTCCCACACAGCACTGCCAATTGCAATAAATGCAAGCATAACAATCAATACTAATTCTATACGCGGTACAGAAGGCGCATAGACAAGAACATAAAAAAATAAGAACTTAATTTTGTATGTGTATGGTACATTTAGCGAACCATATTATATGCACAGCAAGGCGCAATATCTGTGATATGTACCAACAGACAAGGCGGCTGATTCATGTGCAAGCTAAGTAGGTACACCTTACATAAACTCGTACATACAAAAAGTTAAGATAAATGATAGTCTATGATGTACCATAATACTATCTTAGACCTTACACTGTGCATATAGGTGCAACAATTAATCTATCTGAGGGGCATCCTCAACAATCTGATGATTTGGCTATCTTAGCTCTAATGCCGGAACACACCAATTTAAGAATAGTTGTTATGGCGACAGAATAACAAAGTCCTACCAACCTTAGAACTTGTGACTCTGAAGCTTGTTTTCTCAGGTGGTTTTAGTATGGGACAGCGAGCGAGCCGCGCCAACGCTGAAGTCTCTTGCTCGAGTGGGTGGTGACCCTCGGGAGCCGCTGCCTGTGCACGTTCTGGATGCCACTACTCACTATCCTGGGTAAGTCTGAAGGTTTACGTCGAAAACGTGGATGCTGTCACGGTGCGGAGCGTGGCTCAGCACAAATCTCACATAAGCTTAACTTGTATTATAATTGTACTATAATTGAATTTAATCATGAAACCGCCTCTTAACCACCTATGTGGTCTAGTGGTTCAACCCACCGATTTCAGATCCAGAGGTCCCGGTTTCGATCCCCATGGGGAGTACAATATATTGTGCTTGGTTTGGTTGGTGGTAGGACTTTGTTGAAGTGTCGCCATAATAACAATTCTAAAATTGTTGTGTTCCGGCATTCAGTGGTAAGATAGCCAGTTCCTCAGTTTGTTAAGGATTCCGGGTGAAGTGCGCCTCCACCTTCGGCTTTATCTTAACTTGTTACCAGGTGAGATCAAGGCCAAGCGCTTCCCCGTCGTACAATAAAAAAAAAAAGATTAATTGCCGACAATTTTTTATTATTTTGGATAGTTTTAGATTTCAATTAGGTATATTGTTTAACTGTTAATTATTGATATGATAACTACGCTATTGCATTAGGTTAAGCCTGTAATAATAGTGTATTAGTTAAGGTACCTGATACCTTGTGGTCGTCTTGCCCCTTTATGCCTATATCCTTATACTTACTCTCGTACTTGTGACATACTTGTGAATAAGTAATGACCAGTTTCTATGATGCGCCATCTATCTGCCTCCGTCCGCGAAACCCTGATCGTGGGGTTTAGTCATACGAGTAGTAGTACACAAGAGAGAGAAGAGTATCTATTAAGATTATCTGCAGTCTGGAACATGATAAGAACAAGCTGCTTTAAGACTTTCTCCAGCAACTGGGCAAGGCAGTACGACAATTTTTTATTTGTTTTGTTTCTCTGGACGGGGACGCGCCGTTGATCGCCGAGGAGATAGACTTCGTTAATATGTGATGTTGTATGGTAGCGAGGGCGTGTCGGCGCGCTGGCGGCCGCTGTGGGCGGTGCCGACGGCCGGCGTGTTCTCGTTGGACGGGGACGCGCCGCTGATCGCCGAGGAGATAGACTTCGTTAATATGTGATGTTGTATGGTAGCGAGGGCGTGTTCTCGTTGGACGGGGACGCGCCGCTGATCGCCGAGGAGATAGACTTCGTTAATATGTGATGTTGTATGGTAGCGAGGGCGTGTCGGCGCGCTGGCGGCCGCTGTGGGCGGTGCCGACGGCCGGCGTGTTCTCGTTGGACGGGGACGCGCCGCTGATCGCCGAGGAGATAGACTTCGTTAATATGTGATGTTGTATGGTAGCGAGGGCGTGTCGGCGCGCTGGCGGCCGCTGTGGGCGGTGCCGACGGCCGGCGTGTTCTCGTTGGACGGGGACGCGCCGCTGATCGCCGAGGAGATAGACTTCGTTAATATGTGATGTTGTATGGTAGCGAGGGCGTGTTCTCGTTGGACGGGGACGCGCCGCTGATCGCCGAGGAGATAGACTTCGTTAATATGTGATGTTGTATGGTAGCGAGGGCGTGTCGGCGCGCTGGCGGCCGCTGTGGGCGGTGCCGACGGCCGGCGTGTTCTCGTTGGACGGGGACGCGCCGCTGATCGCCGAGGAGATAGACTTCGTTAATATGTGATGTTGTATGGTAGCGAGGGCGTGTCGGCGCGCTGGCGGCCGCTGTGGGCGGTGCCGACGGCCGGCGTGTTCTCGTTGGACGGGGACGCGCCGCTGATCGCCGAGGAGATAGACTTCGCGTTCCGCGTGTGGCGCTCCTTCCCCGAGCGTATCGTCGGCTACCCGGCGCGGACGCACTTCTGGGATGAGGCGAAGGTAATATGAACTCTCGGCAAAACGTGTAATGGCAATTATCTGCTCTTGAAGTAATAGGTACTCCTTTAGCACCGTTTTTATTTGAAACGAAAAAGCGACACTATAAAGACACATATGTACATATAGGAATTAACCAGAGGTCGAGATAAAATGCAGATATGTAGGGATTTTGTTTGTGTGTGTGCGCGGCTTTGGGAAAAAAGCTTCATTTCTACTGCCTGAGAACTGGTTCTTTTTGACAAGTCCCAAAGTTTATGTCACATAACCACGAAGGTATTTATTCAACATGTCTGCCCTAAAGCTTTCCAACCCTAGCGCTTGTTAACAAGTTTATTGCTCGAGGAGACGGTGGTGACGATGTTTTATAACTTATGACCATCTCCCATTGTCATGGGTTCTCTAGTATCTGATGATGGTGTTGTCGTGTCAGGGCTCGTGGGGGTACAGCAGCAAGTGGGGCGGCGCGTACTCGATGGTGCTGCCGGGCGCCGCGCTCGTGCACCGCGCCACGCTCGCGCTGTACGCAGAGGGCGCGCCCTCGCTGCGCCGAGCCGTGCGCCGCGCCGCCAACTGCGAGGACATACTCCTCAACTGCCTCGCGGCGCACCTCACGCGCCGTCCGCCGCTCAAGCTGGCGCAGCGTCGCCGCTACAAGCCGCACGCTCACAGGTACACTGTACTAATGACCACACCCCTTTTACACAATTTACTGACTACCGCCTCACTGACGGCCACACGTTCTACTGTCTACCGCCTCACTGACGACTACACAACCTACTGACTACCACCTCACTGACGACCACACACCCTACTGACTACCACCTCACTGAAGAACACACACTCTACTGACTACCGACCGCACACCCTACTGACTAACGCTTCACTAACTACCGTCTCACTAACGACCACACACTCTACTGACTACCGCTTCACAAACTACCGCCTCACTGACTACCGCCTCACTGACTACCGCCTCTGTGGTCTAGTGGTTCGCCCAACGGTGTCAGATCCAGAGGTCCCGGGGGATCCCTAGGGGATTTCAATCAATATTGTGCTTGATAGATTCGAAATCTGCGTCAGGACCCTCGTTGCTCAATGTTTTAGAGCGTTTTCGGCCTTATTATAACTTTAAATCAGGTGAGATGAAGGCAAAGCCCGAGGTACAATAAAAAAAAACACTTCCTTGACCGTGATCCTGGCCACTGTAACTGCCACGCGTACCTCACCAGGCGACTGCTATTTAGACATGAGACCGACATAGTTTCGTTCCAGTTAGACAACGTTACATCATTAAGAACTAGTACTATCAGGCATTTTTGTTTCGCGTTCAGAAGTTCACGTAACAATATACTCATCAGCTGTTTAGAATCTGTATTGATTCAGAATCTTTTGTTGTTCAATGAGGATCAGTGCTCTAAAACTAGGTCGTCAACCTCTGACCGCGTTGCTGTCTAGGTCAATCGAAGCTGATTTCAAATAGAGTCTCGTCATATTTGTCATAATGATGAAACCTATCGTTAATGGTAATACCAAGCGTAGATTGTGGAAAAACGACCCTTTAGGTGTGGAGGAAACGTCAAAACGTTTTATTTATTTCAATAAATTATTATTATCATCCATAGACAGTACATTATTTATATTGCGCTTAAGATGTTTAAATAAATAAATGTTACTGGACATTAATTTTACACAGCACCATTTAGCCCCAAACTAAGCATAGCTTGTATATATAGGAACTAGATTAAGGATAAAATATCTACTTATTTATACCTGTATCTCATACAGCTAAAATACTTTTTTTTGGATAAGTATACATACATAATTATGTTTTTTTTTTATGAAAATTCGTTTATTGTACATATCTCCCGCGATAGTTCCACCAGTAGGTAAATAAAACAAAAATAAAAAATGTATATAGGATACATGAGAAACAGTGATAAAGCTGCTAAACATGCTTATGTTATGATACAACACCCATACACATAATAAACATAAAAACTTAACAAGCCTCGTAGCTTAGTTGGTATTAACTCTGCCTTCTGCGTTGTAGGCTGTGGGTAAAAACGCGCTAAAAAGCGGTAAGCGCGTTAAAATTGAAATTGAAACCGTATTTATTCAGACAGATACGTCCATTTTGCTAGTGGTAGGTGTGTAGGTAGGTACACAGAAAAATCCATGTCTTGGTTAATACAAATTCAAATGTCAACAGATTAAATTTCACATTGCAACATTAAATAAGGTCAGGTTTTTAACTTGTTATTGTTACCACCAGGTCGTCTTGACAGTGCGACAATGAATAAAGTCAGGTTTTGAACTTGTGTTTGTTGACTAGATCGTCTTGACAGTGCGACAAAAAATAAGGTCAGGTTTTTAACTTGTTATTGTTACCACCAGGTCGTCTTGACAGTGCAACAATAAATAAAGTCAGGTTTTGAACTTGTGTTTGTTGACTAGATCATCTTGACAGTGCGACAGTAAATAAGGTCAGGTTTTGAACTTGCGATTGTTACCACTAGATCATCTTGACAGTGCGACAATAAATAAGGTCAGGTTTTGAACTTGTGATTGTTACCACTAGATCATCTTGACAGTGCGACAGTAAACAAAGTCAGGTTTTGAACTTGTGATTGTTACCACTAGATAATCTTGACAGTGCGACAATAAATAAGGTCAGGTTTTGAACTTGTGATTGTTACCACTAGATCATCTTGACAGTGCGACAGTAAACAAAGTCAGGTTTTGAACTTATGATTGTTACCACTAGATAATCTTGACAGTGCGACAATAAATAAGGTCAGGTTTTGAACTTGTGATTGTTACCACTAGATCATCTTGACAGTGCGACAGTAAACAAAGTCAGGTTTTGAACTTGTGATTGTTACCACTAAATCGTCTTGACAGTGCGACAGTAAATGAGGTCAGGTTTTGAACTTGTGATTGTTACCACTAAATCGTCTTGACAGTGCGACAGTAAATGAGGTCAGGTTTTGAACTTGTGATTGTTACCACTAAATCGTCTTGACAGTGCGACAGTAAATGAGGTCAGGTTTTGAACTTGTGATTGTTACCACTAGATCATCTTGACAGTGCGACAGTAAACAAAGTCAGGTTTTGAACTTGTGATTGTTACCACTAGATAATCTTGACAGTGCGACAATAAATAAGGTCAGGTTTTGAACTTGTGATTGTTACCACTAGATCATCTTGACAGTGCGACAGTAAACAAAGTCAGGTTTTGAACTTGTGATTGTTACCACTAGATCATCTTGACAGTGCGACAGTAAATAAGATCAGGTTTTGAACCTGTGATTGTTACCACTCGATCATCTTGACAGTACGACAGTAAACAAAGTCAGGTTTTGAACTTGTGATTGTTACCACTAGGTCATCTTGACAGTGCGACAGTAAATTAGTCGGGTTTTGAACTTGTGATTGTTACCACTAGATCATCTTGACAGTGCGACAGTAAATAAGGTCAGGTTTTGAACTTGTGATTGTTACCACTAGATCATCTTGACAGTGCGACAATAAATAAGGTCAGGTTTTGAACTTGTGATTGTTACCACCAGGTCGTCCTGGAGTGACCCCGAGCACTTCATCCAGAGACAGTCCTGCCTCAACACGTTCGCGACCGCGTGGGGCTACATGCCGCTGATGCGATCCGTGCTCAGACTCGACCCCGTACTGTTCAGGGACCCTGTAGCCACGCGCCGCAAGAAATACAGGAAAATGGAACTTGTTACTTCGTAGAATAAGGTCGCACCGATAAATTATTATCAGGCTTTCATTTTCCAGGCAGATTTGTGCACAAAGGGATGAAACCCCAAGGAAAGCACGCAGCTGATGTTCTTACGACTTCTTTCTCAGTTTTGATAGAATTGCCAGTAACGAGAACGGGGAACAAGGAACTTGAAGATAAATTGTGAAATTATGATAATATTTGATGGCTATAAAATTTAGAGCTGACGTCACCTTTTAGGAAGGATGTCATGTTTTTGTAATACTTTTATCTCTTATATTTCTTATATTTTTATCTTTTAGTATTTATTTGATTCATAAATACTACCTCTGGTAGACTTTTTTCTAGATCTAGTGCTAGGTATACATTGCATTTAAATGGTAGTCATTTTTGTTATGTTCACGTTTGTTGTTACATTTTAAATACGCACAAAATACATTTTATCTATAAAATTTGCGTTTATTTTTTATTATCAGAAAGGCAGACATCAAAAGTATACAAAACGACCAGTAAAAGTGGCTTAGCTAGAAAGACAAGCCTCATAGCGCAGTTGGTAGTAACTCTGCCTTCTGCGCTGTAGGTTGTTGGTTCGATTCCCACCCAGGACAAACATTTGTGTTGAATATAGATGTTTGTTCTGTGTTTGGGTGTTGTATTGTATGATAAGAATGTATAAAAAAAAGTATTCAAGTATTCTATCCCTAATCTAGTTCCCATATTACAAGCTATGCTTAGTTTGGAACTAGATGACGTGGTGTGAAAATTAATGTCCTGTATTTTTTTTTTATAAACTATTCAATAAAAAATACAATTAAACTAACTATGTACAAAGGAATTAGTCAGATTACCTAAGGACATTACAAACGGCCTATAGGTAACTGTAATGTATATCAACTATATTATACAAATGTAACAAATATGCTAGTAATAAAAGCAATTAAGCGCGTTTGAATAACACCGGGCCATCGAACTGCATTGAACGTTCGAAGCATTGCATAAGTAGAACGCAACTGACATAACTAATAGGATAGTAGGTACTGCGGCAACCGTCCTTGGCCCCGATCGATGGCGCACGGCGGCGGCGGTACGGCGGCGGCGGCGGTGCGTTCTTCGCGGGGAGGTAAGTCAGTGTTCATAGCACCGTGCGCGCGCGCTCTCCTCACCCAAACCTCTGCAGTTTGACCTTTGGTAATCACTTTTATTTACCCTTGATTGCAGCTAGAATATGGAAGCAGTGTATTCTTGTGTTGTGTAAATGTAAATGTCATAATTATGATTATTGTTTTTTTTTTGTGCGACGGGTAAGCGCTTGGGTTCATCTCACCTTTTTTTTTATAGTACTAGGAAACGGGACAAGCAAGTAGCGCACCTGGTGTTAAGTGTACTCTTGCCTATGACAAAGCCTTACTGCATAGGTCACATCCACAAAGAACATAGCCTACACGGCACTGCATTGCGCCCGTCAACATAAAGGTGTTAAGCCTCACCTGGTAGCAAGTTGAGATAAGGCCGAAGGTAGGAAAGTAGGACGCTTCGCAGGTAGGGCGCTTCACCCGGAATCCACAACAAATTGTTAATATGGCGACAGAATTATGGTACCTAGAGTGACAAATCCAGCTGACAAGTAGTACCTACCCTCGGAAGCTTAGGCATAAGTGGCAGTTATGAGTATTTGTTTTTGTTGTTGAATCAAAATCTGTGATTACTTTACAGTCACATAACATGATGTAGATGACCCAGTACCTACCTGCAAAATGGTTTTTAAATTAAGACAAAACAAGGACCTTAGTGATGCAACGTCATTAGCTAAAGATCGTTTGCGAAATAAAGCTAATATGTACCTCATTACTTATTAGGTTTTACTATAGCAGTTTCTATACTTAGCACAAGCATTCACTTTTGACTAAACTTAATAAGTAGGTACTTTAAAGGTAAGTTGCATCATGCGTATGGATATTATGTCAAGGTACGAGTATATGACTAAGTAGAGTTGGGCAAGACAGAGAGGTGACCAAAGTTGCATGGGGTTTACCAATCAATGTTTGCTAAGATAAAGGAAAGGCCTAATGTAGGTTTACCGCCTCTGTGGTCTAGTGGTTCAACCCACTGATTTCAGATCCAGATGTCCCGGGTTCGATCCCCATGGGAAGTACAATATGTTGTGCTTGGTTTGGTTGGTGGTAGGACTTTGTTGAAGTCCGCCTGTCTAGCTACCACCATCATACCTAATTCTGTCGCCATAATAACAAGTCTAAAATTGTTGTGTTCCGGCATTCAGAGGTAAGATAGCGAGTTCCTCAGTTTGTTGAGGATTCCGGGTGAAGTGCGCCTCCACCTTCGGCCTTATCTTAACTTGTTACCAGGTGAGATGAAGGCCAAGCGCTTCCCCGTCGTACAAAAAAAAAAGGTAGGTACACGGCCTTGCCGCTTTAATCTAGGTGTGAATGATATGGTGATGGTGACACTTGCTATTTCGTTATAAACTTGCAGTCACACGACACGCTAAAGCCTTGACCACGTCTGCACATACTGACCTCGGTTTGCAATTGAATTTCGAAAAATGTTTTCTACCGCTGCTTTTAAGGTGGTTCCTCTGAGACGTGAGCATGAGACTTTTTTTTTAAACGACGGGTAAGCTCATTTTCTAGAAACATCATCTCGCGAGTATAGCGATTCAACACACGAAAAGTTTTCGGATCCGATCATCGCTTTCTGTCGGATCCGACATAGAATCCGATAGATTTCAACACTATTCTCAAACTATTTTTGGATATCGTCTGTGGAAGTCTTTGTATACTAATGTAAAATGTTTATGTTAGTTCACACACTATTTATACATACCTATATAATGTATGATAAGAAAAGCTCGTTTTCTATAAGAACTATTTATTACCTTGTTTAATGGGTACGCTGCCATAACTAAGTACAAGGCGTTTTCGAGTACGGTCATGTGTACGCTATCTTGATCGTTATGCTGGCTTACACACTATAATAATGGTACTAATTATTTCTTAAACCAATGAGGCACTATTTTTTTTATTTTTGCACTATTTACGCAGAGTTTATTTGGCATAACAACGAACGTAGATTCGATTATGTGTACTATAACGGACACCTATTCTGGCGGCTATCAGTTTGATCGAGATCATATCCTATACGTTAGAATAAGAACCTACCACAAAAATGAGTCAAACCTGATCCTACTCGTCCACCTGCTGTTACATAACATGTGCACAGACGAGTGCCTATTACACAGGCACAGGTACCTACGATATGTAATACCAACCACCTATGCCCTGACTCGGCAACCTGCACCACGACTTTGGTAAGTTACGATTATGATGTCGATAGAAGAGGCTCGCTCTACTCCGTAATGACGAAACCCAACCAACTAAGGTTGTACCTATTCATAGTTTTTAGGTTAGTTAGCTGCTATGATATATAAATAAAACCTAGCTAGGTACTCTTTCCCGCTTTGTCGTTTCGCGTCAATCGATTCCACTACATCTCTTCGCAAAAGGCACTCTGAGTGGAAAAGGGTTTTAAAAATCATAGGAACTACTGTTTTATTTGCGGCCTGCAAGAGCAGCAATATGGCCCACATAGGTAGGTACCTAAGAAGGTACCTACCTATGTGGGCCATAGTCGCTATGACTGGCAACCGCGATCTTTTGTTACTTTAGGTGCGATCGTGATACCCGAAGGTAGGTAGGTACCTACACTAAACGTAGGTAGACTGAAGAGTTTTGATAACAAGCTGGACAAATTTAATAATTCCCAAGGATCACCCAGGAGAACAAAGGTGAGCTGTTGTAAAAAAAAAAACGTTTCTCCCAGGCAGAAGACCGGCCAGAATGGAGAAATCTGGTGAGGCGGAAAGTCTACGACTTTGAGGACAGGCGAAGGCGTGAACTTGATCTAAAACGAGAATACCTTAAAATGAAACCGCCGGCAAATATTCAGTACTTATAACTATGCCAACGGTGCTCTAACATATGCCACATGTGCACGTTCGTTTAAAGCCAAAATTGGCTATACTTATCAGTCATCTTAGAGTTCACCCAGACCTTTCCTAGCAGGAGTAAGGTCGCCGTCGTCGAAATCGGCATGGATGATGATTGATTGACTAGTGGTTCGCACACCGATGTCAGATTCAGAGATCCCAGGAGTACAATATTGTGCTTTGTTTGGTAGATGCTAGGACTTTATTTATGACGGTCTGGTTAGTTACCAGCATTTTTAACCGCCTCCGTGGTCTTGTGGTTCGACCACTGGTGTCAGATCCAGAGGCCCCGTGTTCGATCCCCATGGGGAGTACAATGTTCTGCTTGGTTTGGTTGGTGGTAGGACTTTGTTTAAGTCCGACTGGCTTTCTACCACCATCTTACCTTAAGTCTGTAGCCATAACAACATTTCTTCAAACTTTTCGAGAGTATAAGTAGGTATACGGATATAAGTACCTACCTTGAAGAAAAATTTTTTTACTCGCTTAGCGGCTTCCTGCTTCACTTGATCATAAATAGTTTGACCTTTAAATTATCTAGTTAATCTTAAGCTACCTTGGCAACCACGTACGATAAGAACTTGCACTTGCATTACCTAAGTACCTACCCAGTACATTAGCTACCAAAATTGTAGTAAGGTAAGGTGGTAGGTACGTTACATAGGTACCTACCTATTTTAGGTATAATGGCAGCTCACTTACGTCGAATGCTAAACATAGGCCTCCCCCAACCGACGCCACAATAGCGACTTAGCCGTCTCCATCCATCGCCTCGCCTCGCCGCTTCTTGAGTGTGGACTCTTCCTACAATTCGTTTCGAGTTTATACGTAGTCGCATACACAAATATCATCATCATTCTCCTGCCCTTATCCCACGCTAGGTGGGGTCGGCACAACATGTTCTCTTCATCCACTCACTCCTATCAACCGTCAACTCTGCATCTACACCTTTCATACCCATGTCCTCTTTCACACAATCCATCCATCTCTTTTTCGGCCTTCCCTTGCTCACATGTCCATCCACGCTCAAATTCATAACCCTTTTGGTCAAATGACTATTATCCCTCCTCATTACATGCCCATACCATGCCAACCTAGCATACACAAATATATACATATACATATCCCTACATAGTCACATAACATAGGTACCTATCTACTTCCGGATTTTATTTATTGGTTATGTGTGAAGAAACCTTCATCTTCACCTGGTTTCCAGTTATGATAAGTCCGAAGGTGGGAGCGCATTTCATACGGAATCCTCAACAGTCCGAGGAACAACCTATCTTACCTCTAAATGCCGGAACACAGAATTGTAGCTATGGCGACAGACTTAGGAAGGATGGTGATAAGTCCTTCCACCAACCAAACCAAGCACAATATTGTAGGTAGGTAGTCCCCTGGGGATCGAACTACTAAACCACAGAGGCGGTAAAAAGTGTGCCGTAGTTCAGTAAAATTGACAGATGGCGATGGCGCGGCAGGACAGTTCTTAGGTCTAGTTGCACTTCAGCCCATCATCATCTTTAACCACTGCTAGTGCTAGGTACCTAGGTGTATACATATACTTTTTTATTTTTTATATAACATGGTGACGGAACAAGCAAGCTGCCCACCCGATGTTGAGCAACTCTTGCATTTAACAGCCAAGACTGTGCAGATCATATTCACAAAGAACATGACCTATGTTGAACTGAATTGCGCCTATCAACTTAAGCTCCATGTGCCCCTTATTTCACCTACACCGACCATATCGTTCAAACCGAAACCGCAAACAGCTTAGCGGTTGATATAGGCACGGTGGTAGTACTTCCCCGGACGAGCACTTTCACAAGGAACTCTACTACTCTTATAATGCCTCTATGTAATGTGGCACATTACGCTGAACGGTCTTGTAAGAGACTGTAAGTAGGTATTTTTTTATTATACGACAGGGAAGCGCTTGGCCTTCAACTCACCTGGTTACAAGTTGAGATAAGGCCGAAGGGTGAGTCGCACTTCACCCAGTATCCTCAACAAACTGGAGGAACTGGCTATCTTACCTCTAAATGCCGGAACACAACAAATTTTAGAATTGTTGTTATGGCGACAGAATTAGGTAAGATGGTGGTAGCTAGCCAGGCGGACTCGAACAAAGCCCTACCACCAACCAAACCAAGCACAATATATTTTACTCACCATGGGGATCGATCCCGGGACCTTTGGATCTGAAATAGGTGGGTTGAACCACTAGACCACAGAGGCGGTGCAAAATAATGTGTAACAATTTCTAGATTTAGGCGAAGATCGAGAT
Source organism: Venusia cambrica (assembly GCA_951394065.1). Taxonomy (NCBI): domain Eukaryota; kingdom Metazoa; phylum Arthropoda; class Insecta; order Lepidoptera; family Geometridae; genus Venusia; species Venusia cambrica. The sequence goes on along the minus strand of OX596068.1, from coordinate 4,771,350 downwards.
GACATTCGGACGGCAAGACGTCGTGTGGATCACGATACTGATCGTCGCTATCGTCGCGCCTCGCTTCACCGCGCAACCAGTTAGTATACCTTTTTACACCTACTGCATGCATAATACGAGATTTAATTCAGGAGGACTATAATTCTTAGCCGTTCTTTTTGATAATGATAAAGACCCTATTGTCCAAAACAAACATTTCTCACACGCGTGGGAGCGCAGCGAACGAGAACTCCGAGTTAATTTGGAAAAACCTATGTTTGTGACGGCTTCAACATCGAACGCCCGTTCGATGTATCTATAATCCATTTTTCGTATCTATTTTTTATGAAATTTGAACTGATAAGATAAATATAAATGGATTGTCGCGGGTGATTTTTGATTTGCGCGGTAGTTTTTTAAATATCGGGGTGAAAATAAATACCTACAGCATTCGCCCATATCTTTTGAATTATTGATCCCAATCCCAATGACCGTGTCCGTTATTGTGTGTAAACTTCGTTGCTATAGAATAAGCCGTTTTCGAGTAGGGTCATGTGTACACTAGCTTGATCGTTATCCTGGCGTACCCACTAAGAATGGTCATTATTTCTTAAACCGATGAGACACTATTTATTTAATTTTTGCACTCATTATGCTCTATTTACGCAGAGTCTTTTAGGCATAACCACGAACGTGAATTCGATTATGTGTACGCTACTATAACAGACACCAATGACCGGTCAATGAAAATTTTTAAAGTGCAAAGCTTACACTAAGTATAACGTTATATCAATACAACTTGGCGTGTCGGTAAGATCCAAGAATTCGTTATACAAGTGGTTTGTTAGACTGCGCACATCCCACATCAATTGTCCACCACAATATAGGCAAAACTTCCTGCAAAACTTTTATGCCATAATTGCAGGTGATTTCTTGAATAAGTCAATCACCACGCTTGGTATTCAGATTGGTGTCATCAAGGTTGAAGTTTCGTTTACACACAGAAGGAAGCTGCTTCCCTTTGGGTTTACTTTAGGACATCCCAATGGAATGGATGTCGATTAAAAAGAACTGCAACGTGGACTGGAGTGCACATATTTAAACCACGACCAAACAGTTCTGAGATAATTTTTCAGAAGTTAGACATCAAACTTTTCATGTTAGTACCTACCTAAGGTGACTTATTCTCTTATTGCATTCTGCCCACTTACTATGACGTACGGTCGGTGCTTTGCTCATATTCTGGCTTAGCATAGAATGAGAGCTAGTAACGAGAGAGAGCCTTGAACATTCAGGTGAATAGAGATTAAGAAAAAGTGTGCTCAAGTAAGGTCAGTAAGGTGTAATGAAAGCACACTTCGGTAGTTCGGTAATTTCATTTTGAGAAATATTCTTTGTGGTTTGTACCACAAACCAGATATCACGAGATCTCAGTTCGGGGCGAACTACTAGTAGCAATGTATACACATCATGTATATAATCTCAGTGATAGATTTATGGTATTTCGGGTGTGTGATGTCCTGTGGTCTACCCCGGGCAACGGAATAGCTTTTGCTACCGGTTACAGCTGAATGATCACAACAGGTCCATCTGCACCTTTACACGAGATTAGTCGCTAGCCACATGGGAGAGAAGCTTACGTGTTCCGTCAGCGCGAGAGTCACTGCCTTCTGGGAAAGCTCGCCCGTAGACTTTATAATGATGGATTCATTTATATCAAAAATTAAATACGAAATGCACGATACCCAGGTAAAGGCAATTGTAAAAGTAGTTTCATTTACGACTGGACTAGTGAGAAAAATAAAAGTCTCACTTTATCAGATAACTGAACTGTTCAACTGCACTGGACTGGACTAGTGAGAAAGAGAAAAAAGTCTCACTTTTTCAGTTAACTGAACTGTTCAACTGGACTGGACTGGACTAGTGAGAAAAAGAAAAAGTATCACTTTATCAGATAACTGAACTGTTCAACTAAACGAACTGAATGGAACTGACGGATACCTACTGCGGATCGATTTTTTCGTGTTTTCTAATGTATGCACTGCGTTCAGCCTACAGCCGACGATGCGATAGAGAAGGACCGCCAGTCGAGGCAAACTGCAGTCAAAGGAGGAAGCACTACCGCCACCAAGCCGAAATGGGGATTTTTCGGCACCATTTTCCATGTTATTTTGGAGGTATTGTAAGATGTTGTAAATTAGAATGTTGTTGTTTGATCTGTGTTACCTACTAGGTTTCTATTCTACTACCGAGATAGCCTACCTATATACTACAATTGTTCAATCTAAGCTCCAAATAATGAAAAATGCTTCTAACAAGCCTAACAACTACAGAACAGGTCATTTTTTTCACACAGCGCCATCTAGTCCCAAACTAAGCAAAGCTTGTAATATGGGAACTGCATAGATTACAAATACACCTACATATCATAAAATAAAACACCCAAACACAAAACTCTTTTCGGAAAACTAACTTGGGGTTTAACTCACCTGTGACGCGTATGCTTAGAATGTATAACCACGTACCCAGAACGCTTGATGTTGATATATTCAGTGATAGTATTTGTACTTACAAAAAAAAGATAGCAAATTATCTTTTTGGATTAGAACCTACCAATTGACTTTGTAATTTATTGGAAGTTGGAATTGCTTAAATTAATTGTACGATTGAAATATCAAATTATTGTTTAGCTAATTATTATTAAAATATGACTGAAATATAATCTTTAAGGAAATGAATCAGTTTGTTATTGTAAATTTGACCTAAAACTTGCTGTATTAATTTATTGATTGTTGATGAGATTATGATTGATTGTGAATATTGTTGTTATCATTTTTTTATTTTTTATTTTGAACTACAGTTTTATTTTTGTATTTATTGTGTTTTGAATGGTTTTAATTGAATGTACCTATGTCTTGAAATGTCTTGATCTATTTATATAATCTTACAAGTTTAAAAATATTTTTAAATGATATATTTAACGTAATAAATTACTTTCTTTTGTGATAAATAAAATGTAAATATTAGGATTCTATTTATAATTTATTTGTTCTAATTCTAATGACATATCTGACTACTTTACTTAAATTTAATCTTAATCTTAATTAAAATGTTTAGTCTTTTATGATGTCTATGTTAGCTGTGGTTGCCTTTAATGAGTAAACACAAGAAATGTTATAATTGTTATGCTGTAATTGTAAGAAATGTGTATTATTCACTGGTAATCTTTAATAAATAAATAAATAAATAAAACAAACAACAATATTCATCACACAAATGTTTGTCCTGGGTGGGAATCTAACACACAACCTACAGTACATAAGGCAGAGCTACTACTATTAGCTTTACTGAGCTGTGACTGTGAGTAACTCAAGTGGTAGTAGACCTGCCTTAAGCGCTATAGGTTATGGGTTTGATTACCACCTAGACTAAACATTCGTGTCACCACTAAAGATGTTTGTTCTGTATTTGGGTGCTGTATTGTAGGATAAGTTTGATTTCAAAAAATGTATATCCATAATCTAGTTCCCATATTACAAGCCTTGCTTAGTTTGGCGCTAGATGGCGCTGTGAAGTTAATATCTCGTAATCAGAATTATATACATCACACATTATTTTCCAGCAAGTAAATGACACCAAAAGCGCTTACAGCCAAATATCGGATTTGGTGAACGGGCAATTTGTTGCTGACAATGTAAGTAATACCTACCTACTTACAAAATGTTAAAATGACACAATTATTCACAACCCACGGCGGGACTCGAACCCGCATCTTTTCCTAAAAGCCGGAAACGCTCTAACCAATTGAGCAACGAGGGTCCGGATTTGCTTATTTTTGTGCCATACTCAGAAGCAGAACTCGGTAAGCGCTGCGTAATTTTTGTATCATTATAACATTATGTGAATTTTGGACCAAGTGTAATCACTTTAAATACAAAAAATAATACTATATTATTTTTTGTATTTAAAGTGATTGCAAAAGTAAGTTAAATTGTAAGTATTTCCATACTAATTTAATTTAAACTAGTGAAACGTCCCGGACTTCGCTCGTCATACCGCGGGAATTTCTTTATTTTTTTTATAGTGCGCCCCTACACTAAGGAACTACCCTGAAAATTTCTATATTTTTTTGTTTGAAAGGATACGATTCCAGATTGGTACCATATGAATTTTATCAAAATCGGTCCAGTAGTTTGGCTTTTTAATAAAAAACAGGATAATGGGAACGATTCATCCTGGCACAGTGCACCATAGTAGGAGCCGATTCTTGCTTTTATTTCTTGCGTATTTAAAAGCTAAAAATAAGTAGGTACCTACTTAATTTAAAAAATTACTTGTTTTTAGCTTTTTTCGTTGTAAACCTACGACACCACGACGTGTCAGCATTTTTTCTGTAACTAAAATTGGATTGATATCTACCTCCTTTTATCCCTTCTACTTTTTCATATATACATAGTACCTACTAGTTATTATTATGTAGTATTTTTAGTATACATATACATAGAAACTGCAGCCTCCTCAGCACGGGGCGGGGATAAAAAAAAATAAAAATAAAAATAAATGAATTATCAACCATCGGGAGACAAAATGCTCTGACAAGGTGGATAAAACAGAGGACAACAATTTTATCTCCTCCCCGAGCTGAGGGGGCTGGTCGCATAAAAAAACAATAAAACACAGACAAAGTTTGTAACCATGTTAGTACCTACATAATTAGCAAGCGCCATTTTTGTACAGGCACCAACAAAAGCGCCATCGACGGAAAATAATGGCACCACCGAAACGCCGAAGATATCGCGATCCGAGTTCCTCAAGATTCTCGACCGAAATCTGAAGGGGCTCAATCGTCTGCGGAATCTTGAATGGAGAGAAGCGAGAAAGGTGACTAGCCCATACCATACCATACCCATTCTCTAGTATATACCGACTGCATAGAAACTGACCGTGGTGACCCCGGCAAAAGCACCCTATTCACCCTGGCATCATTAGAGAAGACTTAGGGTTTCCATCATGGATGGGCAGCAGCTTTCTCCTGAACAGTTAACACCAAAACTGCGACCACAAATCAGATTTCCAAACTTGATGATGGCAATTACCCCCTAAGCATGGTTACTTAGGTACCAGATAATATATGGCTTTACTTCATTTTTCAATTTTATTTTGATTCGAAAATACCCGTTTTTCGAATTAAAATAATGTGTTCATTTTTCAAAACAGCTAGCGGATTTGTTGCTAAATATTTTATTGTTTTTAGGATAATAGGTACTGTTGCCGGCACTGCCAATTTGTTTCTATAAAGTTTTTATAATGGTCTTGTATCCACATCTGGTATATTTGTAAAAAATTGGTATGCAAGTGTGATATACCTACTGCAGGCGATACAAAAGTAATGACATAATTTACCAGACGTGAATACACGTAACTTCCTTCCCGATCATTTTACCTCGCGCTTCAAACAAAGGGAAATGCTTATCTTCCTTGATATTACGAGACATTATTACGGTGATATCTTAACAAAAACATGCTCTGTAGATAACGATGGATTTGAGCTATGTAACATGGTGTTATATACCTACCGCACTAATTTCTTACTTTTAACAAAATAAAAAATCGTCCAGATGTTATGTGGCAATATTGATATTTTTTACTGATATAGGTACAAAAAGTAAGTAAGTGCGCCTCCACCTAAGGCCTTGTCTCAACTTGTTATCAGATGAGATGAAGGCCAAGAGCTTACAAAAAAATAAAAACACTTTCCTACATGAAAGCTAAATGTATGTTCTGTGTACGAGTTTTATTGTATAAATAATTGTAGGTAGGTATGTATTACGAAAAAAAAAGTAAGTATTGTATCCCTAATAGTTCCCCTATAACAAGCTTTGCTTAGCTTGGGACTAGATGGCGCTGTGTAAAAGTCATATTCCCGTATTTAATTATTATTATTTATTCATTTGGAAGCGCACTTCACCTGGAATCCTCAATAAACTGAGGAGCTCTCTCGAAATGCCGGAACACAACAATTTAAGAATTGTTATTTATGACGACATAATTAGATAAGATGGTGGTAGCTAGCCAGGCGGACTTAAACAAAGTCTACCACCAACCAACCAAACCCCCTGGGGATCGAACCCGGGACCTTTAGATCTGACACCGGTAGGCGAACGACTAGACCACAGAGGCGGTTACATCAGTAACAACATCTTACAAGGTACCTACTTGAATACGTAACACCACTACTGCCCCCCCATGGGGGTCGTTCGTGGGGGCAGATGGTAACTATTCCTACTGCGATCACCAATCCAACTGTCAAGTGTAGATAATTTGTCAAAAATAAATACATTCTAGCTACTATGAGAAGTACTTACCTACTTGAAGTTGGCGCTAAGTATCCATACAGAGATGTCCCGATGGTTTTTGCAATTTTACTTAACTAAATTAAACCATTATTATTTCAGGATTCTGCTGCGAATCTCAGAGCGTATAAGGATGAAATATTTAGAGGCAAGCAAAAGGGAAATAAAATATAACAGTATCTAAGTCATTCGCTTTAGTTGGTTTTAAGAATAAATTAATTTTGATATGAAAGCGTTTAATTATATGGTAGGTACCTTCCACCTCTTTCCCATCTAATATATATTCCCATAATTTTCTCCCATCTATAAGATCATCGTTATTAACTTTGTTTGCTGTTTATATAATCTTAGTTGTCATTTAGGCACATGCAGTTAAACAAATGAATATTTGTTTGTTCAGTACTCATTGTGCCTTAATCTCTTAGTAATGTGATTTTCTTTTAATAACAATTTAAACAAGCCTCATAGCTCAGTTGGTAATAGCTCTGCCGTCTGCGCTGCAGGTTGTCGGTTCGATTCCCACCCAGGCCAAACATTTGTGTGATGAATATAAAAATGTTTGATGTCCCCAGTATATTTTTCATGCTGAGTCGATCTTTTTTGCTGTTGTGGCACACATTCTATTACAAAATTAAATGTTTTTCCGCACTAATACAATCTTTCTTTTTTTTTGTTTTTCAAGTGAGTTGGTGGTCAAACGCTAAGCTATTATCAATAAAAAAAAGTGAATAAATAAAGTTTTAATGTGACCGTAACCGCTGTGTAAGGGCGCTCATTTATATAATGGTATATCTATATAATGTTTAGTACCCAGATCATTTATAGAGAAATATGTACCACATGTTACACATATTATAAAAAAAAAAAACACAACCCGCATATTTTACTCAAGACGGAAACGCTCTATTAACTCAACGCAAATAACGAATTTTTGTTTCATATCCAAACCGCTGATTAACAGAGATTTCCTAAACTATGTGAACTGCCGGTTGGCCCATTGGCCAATACGCCCATGGCGTATTATTTTATACCATTTTAGGTTTAATACATTTATTCATAAAAAGACAAATGTCACTTACTTATGAACAGTATGATCTTAGGTAACAATATACAGTGGGTAGGTATGTCGTCGACTAAACGTATCTAACGCAATTATTTCATAAGCAAAGAGTGGTCTTGCATAATATGTGTAGAGAGTTTAGATTTAAATGCGTTAAATGCGTGTACATTTTTTATTTCAGAGGGTAGATTGTTGTAAAGCTTTGCGCCTTCAAAGGTAATAATTTGTTTGCCATAGTTCGTCCGAGGTCTAGGTAAAACAAGATAGCTGGCTCGTCGCATACTTCGCTTTGTTATTTCGGATTTTTTTACGAATGATATGTTAGTATGAATAGTTTTGTTTAATATTTTTCTGACTAAGATGCATGTATTGTATTTGTACAACTGTTTTAAGTTCATTAGTTTAGTCTCTTTATATATTTTAGAAGTTGATGTTAAGTATGGGTATTTGAAAAGTAATTTAATGATTTTATTTTGTAAAATTTGAAGATCAGATAATTTAGTTTTAACGGCGCTGCCCCAGATTTCTATCAGGTAAAGTAAATGCGGTTTGACTAGAGAATTGTATATGGTGTAGCGGATTTGCCGTGGAACGCAATGGACAGCGTTGCGTAGTGACCCGGTGAGTGAGGAGAGTTTACTTTTAATGTATTCGATGTGTGTGTTCCAGGACAAAACACTATCCATGTGTAAGCCTAAATATTTTTCGCTATTTTTCTCTTGTAAGTTTACATTATTGATTTTAGGAGGGACAAACGGGGGGATAATTTTATTTTTAGTTTTGAAAATTGTATAACAGGTTTTAGAAATATTAATTGTCAGAAGATTGTGTTGAAACCAGGTAAAAAGGATGTTTAAGTCTTCTTGTGCACGCGGTAAAATGTCGTGGATAGAGGTGCCATAATAAAATAGACACGTATCATCTGCGTATAGCGTTATTTCTCCATTAAGTTCTAGTTGATGCATGTTATTTATATAAATTAAGAAGAGCAACGGACCTAATATAGATCCTTGGGGTACTCCATATGCTACAGATGCAGTTGTACTTTGGATGTTATCGATTTGAACAACCTGGGATCTATGGGATAAGTATGACTTAAACATCTCAAGAGCAGTTTCTTTTATACCAATACATTCAAGTTTTTTTAAAAGCAATTTATGGCTGACAGTATCGAATGCTTTTTTTAGGTCAATAAATATTCCAAGAACAATGTTTTTCTTATCGATGTTAGTTTTTATTTTCGTAATTAGGTCTACGGTTGCAGCAAGGGTGTTACTTTTCGGACGAAATCCATATTGTTGTTTAAAAATTATGTTGTTCAAGTTTAAGTAATTTTCTAATCGTTTATGTATAATTTTTTCTAGAATTTTTGATAGTATTGGTAGAACTGAAATGGGTCTGTAGTTACCGGGGTCTGTTTTTGATCCTGATTTGTAAATAGGTGAGACTTTTGCGATTTTTAGTGTGTTAGGAAAATGACCGTCATTAAGTAGCTTATTAAAGCAGATTGTAAGGCTAGTGGTTATTAATTTTTTTATGCATTTTATTATTTTAGTATTGATTCCATCGAGTCCAGCACTTGAGTTAGGATCAAGATTTTCAATTATTTTGTTAACTTCGTCAACTGTACACGTATCGAACCTAGTTAGTTCACTGTCTGGGATAATTTTAGGTAAGGCTTGTACAAAATTGTCATGGAAATATCTAGGTATCTGATGTGCCAATAGGGGACCAATTGTAGAAAAGTAGTTATTAAATGCCTCACGTATACTATTTGCGTCAGTTATATGTTTACCATCTACAATAAGCTTTGATGGCGCATAGCTTTGTTTTATTTTATTGTTTGCCAAGTTATTTATAAGTCTCCACATTTTCTTTGGGTTTTTAGTACATTTTGAAAATTCTTTGTAATGGTAGGTATTTTTAGTATTCTGAATTAATTTTGAAGTGTAGTCCCTTTTTCTTTTGAAGTCAGATTCTAGGGTTTCATTTTCTGGGTGTTCCTGGAGTTTAGCCCACATTTCGTTCCTTTTGTTTATTTCAGAGAGTATATCATTATTGATCCATTCCTTTTGTGGTGGGTTTATTATTTTGGTTTTCGTTACCTTGCTGTTGTTCACATGTTGTTTGATTGTATTTTCCAGTAATGTGTAATTAGTATATTTTGATATGTCGGGTTCAGCACTTTCAATTGACGTGTGTAACTTTGTGAAATTTATAGCCTCGTATTGCATTCGGATCTTTTTGGCAGGCTTAAATTTCTTCATCTCAAAATATATTTGTTTGTGATCGGTCATTGATGAATTGATGATGGCCATATGGAATTCATTGTTTTTCAAGTTGGTGCTGACATGATCTATAATTGATTTGGTTGTATCAGAATCTCGAGTGCTATATTTTTTGTTAATCTTGTTTAATAGTCTGTAACCAGCTTCATTTACTATTTCTTTATATAGCTTGATTTTTTTACCTTTTAATAAGAGGTTGATGTTGAAGTCTCCAAATACAATAGCACGTTTTCTTTGTTGCAGCTGTAAGTCGTATGCTTCGAGGAATTTCTTGTAGTCGGTATCGCCTGGGTTATAGACTACTCCCACCTCTAAGGCGTATTTTTCAAGCCGTATCCAGAGATAGTTGTTTCCATCTAAGTAAATGGACTCTGATAGTCTGTGTTGTAGGTTGTTGTGTACGAACACTGATACACCTCCTCCTCTTGCATCGGTGCGGTAGTTGTAATAGTGTGTATAGTTTGACAGCCGAAGGTTTTGAGCTTGAGTTTCAGATGCAATCCAGGTTTCAGTTAGCAAGATTATATGTACAGTAGTTGGTATAGATTGTAGAATGCTCTTTAATTCATCGAATTTTCCTTTGGCGCGAATACTGCGTGCGTTTAGGTAAAAGAATGTAAGGCGTGATTTGCTTATTATCAGATTTTGATAGTTGACACAAGTTTGATGAGTCATGCTGTGAGAAGAACCAGCGGGGATTGTTATTGTGTGGAGTTTTTTGGAGTAATTTTGATGATGGTAGGTGTCCCATTTATATATTTAATAGTAATGTTACCTTCACCAGCTTCTTGGCGATGGTTTAGTTCAGCTTTTAAGGCTTGCAGATACTTTTGCTGTGATGGAGTTTGATCACTAAAGATCTTTATATTCTCAGGCAACTTCTCTTTGCTCCGCAATAGTTGTTTGGCTGGCCCTGTTTCATCGAAGCATACTTTGACTCTCCTATTTTTTCCCGGAATGTACTTGCCAATACGGAAAACTTTTATAGGCTTCGGTATATCCTTATCAATAGACCTGGTGATATTCATCACAGCAAACTCGTCTTTGGTTATTCTTTCATCAGTATTGGAAGAAGTATGTTCTGATAACCCAACAATAACAATATTTTTCTCACGTTCATTACGTTCCTTCACTTCCCGAATCATTTCTTCGTTAAAGCTTAGTTGGCCGTGGCTGCCATGCATAGATGACACCGACATACTTTTTCTAGTGAGCTCTGTTTCTAGCTTGGCTAATTTATTTTCACCCATAGTGATTTTATTTTCCAACAGGGTTACATGACTTTTAATGTTCGTCTGCTCAGTAATTATGTTTGAAGATGACGATTGAATCTCAGCGATCTGCGTTTTAACTTCGTTTATTTTCGTAATAGTTTTTTCGTTGGATGTCTTCAATTCACCTATTTCAGTTTTCACTTCGGTGATACTTTCGCGTAATTGATTTACAATATGATGGTTTGATTCGACATACTTTTCTAGCATAGATGTCATGCGAGTAAGTTCCTCCCGAATTTCTTTGGTTTCATGAGAGCATTCACATTGACATGGTTGTTCCGGCAATGGGTGTTTGCGTTTGCGAAACGTTATTAAAGAATCTGCATCAGCATGGCTAATTTTCGATAAGTCCGGATGCGATCCACCACCCGTTGGAGTTGTAGGCGAGCGTAAAACACTCATTGTGTACCAGCTGTGCTTTTATTGACTAGAAGTCGGCCAGCACTATTGTTTTGTAACAATGCGCAGTAGCACGATGCACACTGATCGCTCGGGTTAGGAACGGTTGATGATCGAGATCTTTAGCGCAGCGATGTGCGAGTTGCGCTGGAGCCACAGATTGATGAAAAGTAGTCGTAGCACTGTGCGAGTGGTGCAAAAAATAACTATTCGCTACCTGTCTTGTTTCTTCGTAGATGAAATGCAGGAGCAAAACGGTATTTCTCCACAATCACAATTTAACAAGTTTGGGTTGTCACTAAACGGCACAAAGTTTATTTTGGGATGACACTATTCTTTAATATTTTAGTAAGATTTGACACACGTCTACTCTGTTCGATGTTCGAACGACGACTCCCCATTTTTTTTTTCTATATAGAACGAAAACGGAAAGCGCTTGGCCTTCAACTCGCTTGGATGAAAATTAATGTTTAGGACAAAGTTAAAATATTTTTGGACAATATTTTTTTATAGAATGACCGGGGGAAGAGCTTGTTTTTTTTTTTGACTGAAGAAAACACTTGAGAAGAGCTCCGCGAGCTGCAAGAATCTAGTCTTATTATATTTTTGAATTAATATGTGTCAAAATATTTGTAAATGTTGTGACCATGTGCAATCACTTGAAATACAAAAATAAGAATAGAATAGAATAAATAGAATAGAAAAAACTTTATTTGTAGCATCTGATCAATAATAATATGAATAAGTGAATGTTGGTAATTTTAACAACATATGTACAAAACAATCAAGTCAATAAAAAAAAAAACTTTACTAAATTTGCCTAGTAGACGTAGTAACAAATTGGTAGGTGTATTTCATTACCTTTCGCAAGTTAGATGCCACAAATTGGCGTTCGACTCAGCATTTGTTGCATAAATAAATATTAATTATACAACGCTGATCTTCCTATAAGATGTTCCAACTTACCTATTGGGTCATGACACGAATAAAAAGATTGCTCAAAACAAACATGACTATTGACTTACTATATTTTGGATAGCTTCATCTACTTTTTTCTTTGGCTTATTATTTCTATTTGTAAAGACATGTAATATCGCGCGGCAATCTGGATACCATTCGTATTTTGTGCGAGAGATGCCATTCTTAATCCACTTCTGTACCGGCGCCTGTGCCAGCATCAATTGTAATCCCTTCTCGGGGTCTAAGGTCAGCAGATCTATCGCTTTTATTTTGAGTTCGCATTTGTCAGCTCCATCCACCTGTAAGATATCAAACTGTTAAATATGTACTTACTTTAGTTTTCATACTACCTAACTCTTTTATGCAAAACACAATAAAGTATAGTATACTTAAGAACTTACTAAGATATTTTTGTGTTGACCATGTTTTATTAAATCAATATGGTGATCCCATTTTAATATATAATACCGGTCATAATATTATACATACTCCCCTTAATTTGTATATGAAGCTATCATGACATTGACACTGGCAGAAAAGTGAAGTGGTCAATAATTACCATAAAACAAAGAAGTTGAAGTTGAACATGACATATTGGAGACGGAACAAGCAAGCAGCCCACCTGATGTCAAGACCATCTCATGCCTATAACAAAGCCTTACTGCGTAGGTCGTCCGCCAACATGAGGTTGAAGGCTTCCCGTGCGTAATTTCACCGGCAACCAAAGCCAAACAGCAATGCTACTTGGCGAGCCCTTTCACAAGAAGTAATAATAATAAAAGTGAAAGGGATTTTTAAAGGTCCTACGTCTTGTGATCGGTTCCTAACCGCTAGCGACCGCCAGCGATTGTCATACCACAAACACGAAAATCGACAAAGCTATACTCACTTTACACATGTACGACAATTCAAAATCGTCATCCACTTTCGGCCAGGTCTGCTCCAGAACAGGGTTGTCCCAGTGTATCAATCGAGAGGTGTGCGCGAGCCTATTGGGAGCGGAGAGGAAGCCGGCCCATAGCTCGGAGCAGAAGTGCGGTGTCACCGGCGACAGCATTATGATGAGAGACGCCAGCGCCAGCTCGAACTCCTTGCTGTTCGATATCACGTCAGGGGGCAGATTGTTCTGTGTTTGGGTGTTGTATCATATAGTACGTATGTATTTATAAATATAACAATAAATAACATTACAGGACATTATTTTTTACACAGCGCCATCTAGCCCCAAACTAAGCATAGCTTGTAATATGGGAACTAGATTACGGATAGAATACTTAATTACTTTGTAAATACATACGTACTATATGATACAACACCAAAACACAGAACAAATATCAGAATTCATTACACAAATGTTTGTCCTGGGTGGGAATCGAACCCATAGCCTACAGCGCAGGAGGCAGAGTTAATACCAACTGAGCTATGAGGCTTGTTATTAGGTTAGGTGTTAGGTTATTTACAAAATAATTTAATTATTCTATCCGTAATCTAGTTCCCATATTACAAGCTATGCTTAGTTTGGGGCAAAATGGCGCTGTGTAAAAGTAATGTCCTGTAATATTTATATTTATTTTTTATAAAGGATTAGTTCACCATCAAATGTTTTTCCAAAGGGACTATTGCGAGTAAAAAGTCGCAGTTGCAGTAGTTACCTCGGAAGTTTTGAAGGGACTAGTGGGAATAAAAAGTCGCAGTAATTCCTTCAGCCACTAGACCAGAGAGGGGGTTTAAAATGTGAATATGAGTGTCGTTGGACACGCGAGCAGGGGAAGACTGAAGAAGAGATGGATGGATTGTGTGACATGGCTCGCAGTACCTACGCAAGGCGAGGATACAGAGATGATGGCTGATAGGAGTGAGTGGAAGAACATGTGCCGACTCCACCTGGCGTGGCACCTACGGAGGCAGGAGAATGTTAATGTGATGTTTTTAAAATAAACAGGAAAACCCTTTTTTCATAGCATAAGTTAGTTTAGTCAGATAATACAGAATATGCTTTAAAATAAGGCTTAACAAGACAACCAATTGACATTTCAAATGGTTGTCTTGTTAAGCCTTATTTTTTGTATTGTCTTGTAATGACTGAATTGGCTAAGTACCTACCTACCTATCATATACCTACCATGTACGATTCTACTCAGTTATTTTGTTTTCCTAGTACCATGTTATATTCCAAACGAAAAAATACTTACTCTCAAAGTATTTGTCAAGCTCTGCAATCTCGATATGCCAACGCTCAATTTCTGCGAGTATTTAAAATGGAATGTGGCTGTTGCAGTAAAGTAATTTCTAGCATCCCTTATTTTGTTTTCGTGCTTGGCGAATTCTTCTTGAGATACCCTTGTCTTGATAGAATCATTCCTGCATTCGAGAAATTGCCTCATGCTCATCCACAAACGTTTTTGCCAGTTCAATACACCTGGCAAAGCTGCAACCAAACGATTTACTATAAACATAGTTCTGCTAGCGGCTTCGCCTGTGTGGGAGGTACCCAGATAAATAGTAAGTAGCCTATTTGTTTCTCTCAGTCTAGAGCAACTATGCAAGCTACGGAGGCTTGTGCTGAGCACAAGCCTCCGTAGCTTTTTGTTTGAAATAGAAAAATAGAACGAATCAGTTTTAAATGGCAATGATTGACATCCCACTGCTTTCCCATGGGAACTGATTCTGTAGCCTCTGTCTTCTTCCTGGTCTAGAGCAACTTATGTGCAAAGTTTCAGCTCAAGCCAGTTTATGGGTGAAAGAGGAAAATATAACACATCAGTTTTGTATGCCAGTGTTTGACACCCCATTCCCATCCCACGGGATTCATGGGATTAAAAGTAGCCTATGTCTCATTCCCAGTCTGGAGCAACATATGCGCAAAGTTTCAACTCGATCCGTTCATTAGTTTTGGCGTGAAGGAGAAACAAACAACTATCAAAACTTTCGCTTTTATAATATTAGTGTGATAATATGTTGACAGTTTTTTTAGGTGAAACTCACTTTCGTCAGACCAGCGCCTCGTCGTCGCGGGCGGAACGTCAGCGAGGATAAGAAGGCGCGTCGTATCACATCCATACAAAGAAATAAGTCGTTCAGGATTTTCCCCATTGTATTTAGATTTGCTCATCTTCTCCCATTGTACCAATACTGGCTCTCCAGACCCCTTCACTTTATATTCCTTCCCTACCTTCTCAACCATCTCAGCTGGTATATATTTTCCCGATGACTTCAACTTGAATGATTGCCCCATGACCATCCCTTGAACTAGTAACTTTTTAAAGGGTTCTGCAGTAGGAGTCCATCCAAGGGAATGTAGAAAGTAGCTCATAAACCTAGCATAGTACAAATGTAACACTGCATGTTCTTTTCCTCCTATGTAAATGTCTACCGGAGTATGACCCTCTAAAGATTTTTTGCTGAATGGTTCCTTATCATTTTTAGGATCTAGAAATCTGTAGTAGTACCAAGAAGAGTCAACGAATGTATCCATAGTATCAGTTTCACGTTTAGCATCAGATTGGCATTTAGGGCACTTGCAGTTCACCCAGTCATGTACCTTTGTCAGTGTTTGTATGCCAGTTCCAGATGTCTCAATCTCCGGGAGTGTCACAGGAAGGTCTTGGTATGGGACAGGGACTGCACCACACTTTTCACAGTGTATAATTGGTATCGGAGTTCCCCAGTATCTTTGCCGAGATATCAACCAATCTTTCAGTTTTGAACTAACCAAATGCCCTCCAACATTTTCATTTATAGCTAATTCAATAGCCGTTTGATTATCAAGTTCAACATTGATTTTATCTGAATTTTCTTTGACAGGTATGTTCAAAAGTGTAGCTATCTCTTTATCCTTCAAGTCATTAGATGAGCAAGCCAAATAGACATCTCTACCTTCTGGATATTCAACACTGTCAGATAAATAAATAGGTATATCTGAATGGTTTATTGGATTCTTTGCTATTATACAGTTTCCCGTATCACCTAATTGCTGAATAAGTGCATTATTTTTTCTCATCACAAGGAAATCTCCATGAATCAATTTGTAAGGCATGTCTGTCCATACATCAAATGTTTTCTTCCATTTTGCAACTTTAAATGTGACCACAACTCCATTGCATTCTCCAATCCAATGTTTTTGCAGATTGATGATGTCTTTCCAGTTTTCTAATTGTTCTTGGTTCAGTCCATCATACAATACTTTGGCAAACTTTGTTGTTTGAATAAACCACTGGGTTAGATATTTTTTTTCCACTTTAGCCCCAGATCTCCAAGAGCAGCCCTGGTCATCAACTTGTTCATCAGCTAATACAGTTTTATCTACTGGATCCCAGTTTACTTGTGCCTGAAATCAGAGGTATCAACTTATGATAGCAGAAAAAGCATATATGAGATAATTATTGATAATGTAACACTTACCATGCTCTGATATGCTAAACCTTTTTCTAGCAACTTCAAAAAAATAAATTGAGTCCATTTGTAATATAAAGGATCGCATGTGGAAATTTCTTTGTCCCAGTTGAAATTGAACCCTAGTTGTACCAGCTGTTGTTTCATGGAACTTATGTTTGATTGAGTCCAAGCACTTGCAGCAATATTCCTTTCGATAGCTGCATTCTCAGCAGGAAGACCAAATGCATCCCAACCAATAGGGTGTATGGCATCATTGCCATTTAACTTTTGAAACCTAGCTATGGTATCTGATATTGAATATACTCGAACATGACCCATATGCAGGTTGCCAGAAGGATAAGGAAACATAGGCAAAGCATAATACTTTGAATTAGGTCCAGTGCAACTATTCATCTTCATCACATCACTGGCCCAGTGTTTTTCTATGTGTTGTTTGATCTCTGTATTTATATCTGTACACTGTAAATATAGTAAGAGGTTAAATACAACTAGCTCATCTCTGAAAGCCAGTATTACAATACATGTGACATGAGCCTCCTCAATTTTTTGACCAAATTTCCACACACTTATATGGTAAAAGATGGTATTGAAAGAATTAGTTTGTACTCGGTTGGATGCTGTGGTACATCTCCAGAGGAAAAACGGCCTATTTGCTTTCTAAAATATCCACAGGCTGCGTCCAAGCGGTCTTACTCGTACTTTCTTTCTAAGATTCATTTGGTACCTACAGATAGAATTATAGGCCGAAGACCTAAAGGACTCTGAACTGTGCCGGTATAATACAAGGTAAGTTCATAAATAGTTAAAAAAAACTTACCCATAAGCTCAGACATGATTTTCGCCTACTAGATATTCTTTGATTATGTAAACAATAAGGTACATAGTTCAAACGAAATTTACAGCTCAGTTGAACACGAATCATAATTATTTTGACGATTTTCGTTTCACAAATCTCAAAACTTCACTGAATAAAGTTGCAATGCTGTGCACGAATTTTTGTATTTTGTTTTCATCCATCGAAAGTAGGTACCTACTTAGCCCACCGAAACATGACACAACCGGCTATCTATACGTCTTCATCGAGATAGCTTTCAAATTACCGTTATTGTCACTGTCATGAAAAAAAATTATGTATATTTGCGTTGCAATGCGCAGGCTATGGCTATAATGGGGCGATCGCCACGGGAGTTTCTAATCCGTTCAAATAGGTACTCGTAAGAAAGCCCAATGGATAGATAACATATTGCAGGGCTAAGTCTAAGTAGAAATCATTATGGATGGTGGAATGATTGTTCACCAAAATCGAGATTAAGGTAATCATATCAACAGAAAGTCATCTGCAAATCTTAGCTTAGGTGACACAAAAAGACTGGTTGGTTTTTATGACGCGATGGAGTTTTCCAGTTATTGCCAGAAGGTATGAAATGCGACCTGTAGACCCTTACTTACCCGCAACTTAAAGAAGAGAGCAAATTGCCAACCACCATAGATATCATAGACGAAAGCTCACTTGCAGCTATCATAATTAGACATACAATATTTTTTTTTTTAAATTGTGTTAGTTTTAAAATACCATTCATGAATCTATACTAAAACTTGATTGCGCAATTAAAAATTAGGTACATTAAATTTACACTCCACACGCTGATAATATATATAAGTATCAAAATTGTATGTCTTATGTCAAAGTAGAAGAACGAGCCAGGTGAGATAGCTCAGTTATAGTAATGCTTCCTTGTCTAACATGTTGCCATTACATATTGAATTCCTCTTTGGTAAGCCTTGGGAGCTTTCTTTGATTTTCTATAAGTTTGTATCATATTACTTGATCGACATTGCATAAACAAATACTTTACAGATAAACAATTTTATTATTTAAATATAGATGAAATGGTGTATTTTGTATACTGATACACGCAGCAAAATACACCAAGCCGGGATACCATTTCTTTTTACAACTATACAGTTATAGTTGTAAAAAGGAATGGTATCCCGGCTGTGGCCTGTCTTTCCACATCTGGGTGAGTAATTTACAACATTTCAAATTATGATACAGTAGGGTATCCACAAACAAATTGGATTCCGTGGATTTCCATTACCTACGTAGATATAAATACCCATGGTATGGGGTGTTTTGTCAGATGGAGTATCTCAAAACCGTACTTTATTTACGAAGTTTGCATAGGCAAGGATGAGGTCAACGATGGCTAGCTAGCCCAGGTACCTATTAACTCTTTTCTTGAAGACATTAGGGTTGTATTTTCCGTTCTTGATGACAGTTGTCATACTTCAAACTACTGAAAATGTGTATTTTGTATCCCCCGTCCGTGGGAGCCAAGGCCCTATCAGAATCACATTGGCTCCCCGTAGCAAAATATTTGACTTTGACTTGAAGGCACACAATGCCGTTTTTGTCGTATGAAAAACCCTGCTACTCCTATTACTGTTTACTCAGCCTATTCAGAGAACTACTACACTCCTGTAATAGGAGTATAATAGTTCTCTGAAATACTTCTAATTCAGCCTATTCAGAGAACTACTATACTCCTGTAAAAGTAAAAGTGTGAAGCTGTGTAAAGTAGTTCTCTGAATCTGAAAATGAATATTTATCTTATTTAGCCTATTAGGTACTCTTATTTTGTACCTATGAATTTTAATAAATTATATTTTTTGATATCTTGTGTTTTATATCCTTCAATGATTTTGGAGTCAACTCTTCTAGGTAAATGATAGACTCCTGAGTCTATCGTTTACCTAGAAGAGTTTCTTACCTACTTAACGCATTCACAAAAATATTTTTTTATCAATTACCTCAGTGGTTCCGGCTTAATAAAAGGCGCAAGTACCTATTTAGAAAAACCGATTTCAATAAAAACACTAGTAACCTATTATTATTATTATATTAACCTAGATGGCGCTGTGTAAAATTAATGTCCTGTAATATTTATTTATTTATTATTTATTGTTACAATACTAAGAAAGTAAATATATCTACTAATTCGTATTTTCATTCATTGAAGTGGGCGGTGTGGACACAATATTAGGACGAGATGAATTACTATTTTCAAATTTCTCGCTCGGCTCGTTTTTAAGAATAGGTACAGTGCGCAGTCCAGTTTTAGTATAGGTCCATGACCAGATTTTACTGTACCTAAGCATGTGAAAGTAATACCTTTAAACATTTTGAAATTTGAAATTCAAAAAGTATTCTATACCTCGGCAGGTACTGAAACATCCTTGAATATGGAGTGATTTATTTGGATAAGGAATTATACCAAAGCACCTACCTGTACCTAAATAGTTAGTTTAATTGTACGTTTCATGTACTAGTTACCTGTACCTACAAATAGCGTGGAGTTGATGGATAGAGGCAACTTATGGATCACTGACGAGACCTTTTTTTATATACGTAGGGTTAAGGGTCAGCAGTGGATCTTTCAGCAGAGGTTTGCCTTTGCCTTCCCAAACAATGCTTTCTATAATTCGAATAATGTGTACGCTACCATAACGGACATGTGATTATTGAGTGATGAACTTAGGATCTTGGCGCAAGTGTAACTACGTGAGCGTGACATAAAATCATAATAATTATACACCATACCCACGTGATTCAAAACTCTTTGACGTACTGTTAACCTGCTTATTAGTGTAATACTATGTACCTACATCCACAGACTAATATAGTGTACTAGCGTACATCTACTCTAATCTCGTAAGTAAAAGTATTCTATGACTCTAGTACTCTTTGGTTTTTTGTTTGGTTTGCTGCGCGAGATAACTTTGCGGATCGATTGAAAATTTCGCTGAGTGGTATTGTTCTTGTGCCAGAGAGAGCCCCTTTTATTGATCATAACACCACAATGGCCAGACCTAGAAATGACGATGCAGCTGAAGATGCAAAGAAAATCGTAGATGATGCCAAGAACTTCATCGAAAAAGCTATTGCAGACATCGGTCAAACTTCAGCAACAAAGCAGCTAATTTTAGGAACTGCGTCAGGATGGTATGTGTATTGCATTGAATTCACATTTAATTGCAGTGATCGTAAAATACGTAGCACCAGACTATCTACCTATGTATTATTTCAAGGCCGACCCCATTCTTTGCGATGTACCTATTGTTATCGTATCTCTACTCTGCTGTTGCCTACTTCATCTTAACTTGTGCTCTAACTCAAATGATTATATCATTGCTATAAATAGCTTAAAATATTACTCACCATTCACTAAACTTAAATCTACATCAATTTGATGAATTTATAGCAACTTACTCAACATACATAATGTACCTATTTGATTTGTTTTTAGGATAACAGGATTCATTTCAATGAAAATTGGAAGAGTGGCTGCTGTTGGTCTGGGTGGGAGTGTCATCCTTCTGCATATTGCTAGTCAAAAGGGTTACATTGATATTAACTGGGATAAAATAAACAAGAGGGTTGACAAAATATCTGATAAGATTGAGAAGGAGGCCACTGGAAAATCTCCAAACTGGACTGAGAAGGTACATATGCATTCAGTTTGTAATTGGATAACAGTAATACTAACACTGTGAGAGATGCTAGGTTAGCATGGTATGGACATAAAAGGGATTTGATTATGGTGGATATGCAGGCAGTGGAAGGCTGCAGAAGAGATGGATGGATTGTATAATAAAGGACATGGGGTATGAAAGTTGTGGATGCAGGGTTGATGGCTGATGGAGTGAGTGGAAGAGAACAGTTAGTGCTAAGCTCCCCTAGCCTGGGATAGTGGCAGGAGAATGATGAGTAACTACTACAACTGAACTCACCTTTTTAACTATTTACATAGCTGGTATTCTTTACTGATCCTTGTAAACTGCAAAACCACCTGTGTACTTATATATTTTATATGATATTCTTTGATTACACTTCTTAAAACTTTTCATATATCAGTTTAGAAACATTATTGCGCTCCATTTCAATAAAAAATTCTTGAATGTTACTGCAAAAAAACTTTCTATTTGTTGCAGGTCTTAATGTTTGTCAAAGATAATTCATATTACTCAGCAGGGTTTACTGGAGGATTTTTTTTTGGTGTTGCATCTTCATAATTTTGTTCTATATAATAAAGGCGAGTGTTTTAATTTTTGCACAATACACAAGTTAGTTTATTGACTACTTTTTTTTTTCACACAAGTACCTACTACATAATACATATTATAAATAAACTACCTACACATACTTCTAAAGAATATCAGCTATGTAAGCTAGTAACCTAATATTGGTGGCTTAACATTTACACAAACTATCGATAACATATCTATTCAAATTAACTATAGGCTTATACATATTTTATAGCTTAGTCAGATGTAGGACTGAACAGCATATATTTTATAATCAGTACAGCAGCCCATTTACACCCAGCACCCACTAACACAACAACAGAACTCTGTTCGGAATCTCTTGGTTCTTATAAACAATAAAATGCTTAACTAGACAGTGAAATTGGTTAAAATAATATATTTACCGCTTTTTTTCTAGGTTGGAAGGTTTGTTGATAGAAAACTTGATAAAGCTGAAGACCTGCTCAAAAAGAAAGAATCAAAGGCAAAGAAATGGTACAACAAATTTACTGGGGATGATGACTACCATGCTACCGAGTCTCATGTGTTCCTAGCATCATTTGTTGCGGGAATGGCTTTGGGACTCGTCTGTGGCAAATAAATAATATAATGTTAATATCAACATTTTCTCCACTAATCAGTCTAATGTATGTTTGTGTATCAATTTTTAAATTGCTAAGACTTATCTCAATAAAAGTATTACCTACTTATTAACATGTTAACATTATATTATTTACTAATTAGGTTTATGAAACATATATTACTGTTTTTATTTGTAGTCAAAAAACTAGGATAGATAGGCTTAAAAGTTTTACTAGGGATTTATAAAATGTTGCTTACGGATATAATATTATTAAACGTTATTCTCATCACAATAAAATAAATATTTTATGTTGTAGTCAATGTTGTGCAGCATTTTCTTAGCTTAGTTTTCTAACATAATGTTCAATGCAAATCATTTGCCTTGTTACGTAGAAATAAAGTCAAAAGAACTTGAATACTTAGTCCTATTTATTTCATAATTTTTTTTCACTCCCAGGCACTCAGGGAAAAACTTTCTTGTAATAATCAAACAATTGCTTTGGAGACAGACTTTCTAAATACTCTTTGTACCTTTTCACATAATCTTTTTTTATGGCGCTAATTGCGAGTGCATACATTTTTTTTTCTTGTGGGGTCAACAGCTCATATGTTTTATTAATTCCATTTTTTATCCTTATTAGTTCAAACAGCTCTTTACCAGTCCTGAAAAATAAATAAATATATAAATAAAATGTAAGTTTGTTGGTTACATTAACTGCAGTGCTATTTAAAGGCACTCCTTTAGCTCCTTCCCACATACTGATGGAATACAGCAAACTTCATGTCACCGGAGGCAAGAGGTCCTTTACAGTCCTACCACCAAAAACCTTTTGTATAATTTAAATGAATAGGTGTAACTTTTGTTATGACTCACTTAGCAATAGGGAGAACAGGTTCATTCAGAGGCATTTTTACTATGTTTCTGTTTATATCATCTTCATCATCAGTCTTGTCAGCATCAATGACACTTGGCAATGAGCGTATAGGACTATGCACACTTGACTGGCATTCATTCCTGTAACAAAATGCAAACTAGTTTAATTTGCAGTCGTTTGATGTGTTTCACAATGAGAGGTAAGTATGATTATACATTATAAACATGGGTTTCACTCACATGATAGTAGTTCAGATTGTGAAATGGGACATAAAGGAGACTGTGCTCCTCAACAGTGGCTTGATAAGACCACTGAATGGGTGTGATTCCTGGACACAGGAATGACACCCATCCTGATGATGGTTCCCTGGTGGATCCCAAAGTTGTTGTATATATTAGTATATGAGGGAACATTTAAATGGTCAGTAGTTATGTTTTTTTGTAATTTTGTTTCTAGGTACTGTTTGTTCTCTAAATAAACCAAAATAAATAATCTATAACACAAGTAAAACATGTGTTGAAAACAATTATAAAGAACAATCAAATCATAGAAAAGTTAACTACTATTTCTGATTGTTTGTTTGTACCCATCTTTATTTGATTGCTTACTGTCCAAGCTCCGATTCTGCATCACCTTCTTTCAGTGTGCTTTCAGGCTCCAGTTCAGCAGAATCTGGCAATAACTGGCTTCTGAAATTTATCAATGCCTTTAAATTTGATTGATTTCAAAAATAACTAGCACTTTGTGGCTCTAAAATAAGATGCAGAGAGGTATTACTTAATTAGCTTACCCATTTTGTTCCAACAAATCACTGGAATCGGATTCTACCATTGATACACTAGCATCACAGTCTGATATAGTGTGGTGTGTATTGTCATGTTCAGAAACAGCTTCTTCAACATTTGTTTCAGTATTTTTCTGTTTTCTTTTTCTCAAATTTGAAGGAATCTTTTCTCTCAAATATGGTTTTGTTTGAACTATTCGTTGACCTCTCTTTATTGCTGTTTTGGTTGAAATTACATCAAAGAAGTGCTGTTTTTTAGCATAGCTAAGTGAGAGCCATGACTGTGATGCTATATGTTTGTTTTCCTGGAAGTAGTAGTTATTTCATTGGTCACTTAATTTTCATAATTAGGTGCATGCATGGTTTTAGCATATCTCTGCTTCTATATATATTCTAAATCTATGATGTAACCTGTGCTCAATTAGTCTAACAATTTGAAATTTTTATCTAGTTCAGTATAAAGTTTTATGATCAAAATTTTAGGACAGGATGGATTCAATTATGATACATACCATAATTATCTAAATTATGTCAACAGTTTTGCCAGACATAAGATTGAACATTTGGTTCAAATTTTACAACTCTACGGGAGTTGTAAAACAAATGTTTTATTCTAAACAGTAGGTCCCAAATCCTCATCAAGCCCTGAAGTACAGACTCCAGTTTGTTATACAATAATTATTGATACCTATACCTAATCCCTTCATTTGCAAGAAGTTTTGTAAAAAGTTTACCCAATAATAAGTTCAAACTGCAATGATTCCCAGGATCCCTTTATAACTGGAGTTCCTAGCTAATCATACATAAATTATGATCATAGCATGCAAACGGCTGCATCGATTTTCACTAAACATGGCTAGAAAGTTTTGAAACCGCAAAAACTTCAGTTTCGGATCTATAATGGTACATGGCCTCAAACTTATAAATTCCCACCTTTTAGTTGGGTCGGGGTTACTATAGAAAATCTACGTGACTTACGTCGGTTTTACCACCATTCTTTTCGCAGTATAGACTAATAAATAAATATTTAGCACGGCTAGGAATGTCTGCTGTCTTCACTTTCGGCATGGTAATGTTAGACCATTTACTAGTAGAACTAACAACAAAACAATCGTTTTTGCAAGAAATAGGTACCGAGTACCAACTGAACTGAGGTGACTTGACTGCTGCTGCTGGCTGAGTGAAATACGCTCTTTTCTTTGTAGAGTTGAATCAGGAATATTTTTTTGCATGTTCCAATCAGCGAAAACCGTCACGGGTCACGGGATAAACAATACATAGGTTATGTACGTAAAATTAAATAAGTTCTATTTGCACGTACATTAATAATTCAGTTGCCCTGTTCGGGAAAACATACCTGATTCCGGAAACTTTTATAGGTCTCACAGCTCAGTTGATAGGAATTTAACATTCTTTACAGAAGGTTGTATTGAAGGGCGTAGCTAGGTATACTAAAGTAAATGTTGCATGAGCAATGGGACAGGTTACGTTAAAAATGAAAGACAAAATATCCTTCAGTGAATTTATTTAACAAAAAATGTCGTCGACGAGGTTCTTCACAACAGTTTTAACAACTCAGGTTAAATTGTATCATTCGTTTTTTGCACCATGGTTCGGAGTACACTAAGCGTCCATAGGCCGTTCAAACAGTTTTCAGTCATCGTTGACCTCAACCATATTTTAACACGACGCAGTGTTGAAAAGGACCTCCCAATAAAGTATGCAAAACGTAATAGGTAACGCTTGGTTAATACTTTCAACGAAAACTAATTTCAACATGGTCGGATATACCATATTTGAGTAAGAGCTGAAACACTGCGATTTTCAACAAAAGGACGTAAGTGCCATTCAGATACGATTTTTTGCTGTTGCATTATTTTTTCTACCTGCATGTTCTCTATTGCATTAAGTATATTTACTTTATTATAATAGGTATTTTAGTGCAAGAATATTGTGAAATTCACTAACATAATAAGCAGTGTTTAGTTACGTTTTAATTATGTCATTTAAAATAAAAATAATTAACTTTAGTTAGGGTCATAAAATTAGGCTTAGTTAAATTTGTATAGTTACGTTTTAATTATGTCATTTAAAATAAAAATAATTAACTTAGCATCTACATAGTTTACAAAACTCCAGGCAGCTGAAGAGTTAGATTTGAAAGCCGAAACATTGGATGCATTTAAGATATAAATATAAAGTAAATCAGGTGGTGGCAGCACTGCCTAAGTCTAATGATAGGATCACGAACCGAATACCGAACAAGTCATTGTGCTACGCAAATCACGAGCCAGAAATAAAAAAACGGATAGGTTTCCATAGAGTTACTTCCATGCTTAAGTTATGCTTGTATTGTAGGTTACTTAAGAAAGTGGAAATAGCCTTTAAACATTTATTTTCTTCACTAAAGCTAAAGAATATGGAAAAGGCTATTCCCCAAACCCAGCAAATGCCACCAATAGGATTCCAGATAGATTCATACAAAATGGCCGAACAGCCAATTGCGTGCTACATTTCAGAAGTCTTTGCCAATCACGTACCTATAAATAAGTAAACAAATCATTCGACCTTCATGCGACAAGGACGTTCGACGGCCATCTACCTCGTGGTCTGTCTGTGTCTTTGACTATATCTACCTACCTTATACGCTCAGTGTATATACCGGTAAGGTTGTGATATTTGCTGATAGTTTTCATTGATGAAATTTCGCCTATTACTGTTCCATACTCTTCATTGATGAAATTTCGCCTATTTTTCTGTTCCATTCCATACTCTCCAATCAAATTTTTCCTACGGTTAGTGTTTTCAATGCGATGATGTACTAGGTGATGTGTACCAAGTTGTTCGCGACTGGACGCGTTATTACATAGACTTCCAGTGTGTGAGAAGAATCGCCAAAGTGACATACATTTTGAAACTGCGATAATTTGCGCAGCACAAGTGTCCATGAGCCTGAGCCTCAGCATGCGTGCATGCATGCGTGTTCTTGGAATCTAAAATTCGCAATGGGACACTGCTCATTATCCGCCTGATCGTAACTTTTGGAATTTATCCAAAAGTAATCAGGCTTCAGACATTGCTTCTATTGTTTGACAAATTTCACTCTGGCTTCCCTTGTAGCGGCGGCGCAGTGAACAACCACGTACCTACCTACTGCTCTACCGTTTTTTCCTCTTGAAAACATTTGGAATCTAATACTAAATGTAAGTACCTACTGATTGAAACATACACATATAAGCCCAGCAAGCAATCTAGCGAGGTGAACCCAGTATTTTATATTTTAGATGATTTTGATTACCTCGGCAACATCACAATAAAGATGAGTTCCTTCAACTAGTTAGCAAATCAAGAATTGGACTCATAGTAGGTAGGTGTATGATGATCAGCTTGGTTTCAGTTCTGCCATTAAGATTAAAAGCCGGACCAGACCAGCATGTATGTGTTGGCCCTAAAACCTACTACCGCAGGTAGAGAACTGGTGAGCAGAGAGAGAAAGAGTTTTTACAGACATAATACCAGTTTTCACTCCGATTCAAAACAATTGAACTGGATAGCTGCAGTGTGTAGCTTTTATTATAACTAGCTGACCCTGCACCTGTTTTGTTATAATTGATTTAAACTTATTAGCAATAAATGAATTTGAATTTGAAACTGCCCACCCATCAGCATAGGACCAAAAACATTACCACACAGTGATTCGGTCAAATACCTAGGAATGCATCTTGATCATAGACTTATTACCTGGAGAACTCGCCTACAAAAAAAAGAGAAGAATTGAACCTTCAAGACCGAAATCTCCTGTGGCTAGTAGGTAGAAACTTGGTCCATAGTATAGACAACAAACTTCGGATCTATAAGGTTGTATTAAAACCCATCTGGAGTTATGGCATCCAATTGTGGGGTTCGGCCTGCAACTCAAACACATCCATCATAGGTACAAAGTGTACAAATAACATCCTAAGAACACTTTCAAATGCACCATGGTTCTTGATGACTGCTGAGCTGCGTAAGGAGTTCCTTAATATAAAGAAATGAGCACAGTCACTGAGGAAATCAAGCTCTACTCATTGAAATACAAAAAACGTCTGGCTACACATCCAAACACCCTGGTGACACTATTGATGACTATTAGCTATCCAAAGAGGCTATAAAGACAACACATCATAGAGCTTGACAGAGATGATACATAACAAAAAGGAATTGCTCACTGGAACACCCCTCCTAAATGCCCAACTTCCTACAGAAAATCTGCTCATAGTCAGAAGACTGACCGCAGATCAAAAAAAAAAAAAACTGACCCTTCACAGTTGCACTTGCCCAAAGTTTGTCAAAATTAAGCACCAATATTATTATTACAAATTCATGATTGAGCAGCTAATGCTGATGTGTCCTTAACTCAGTGTTGGAATTTTAATGTTGGTAATTCTCTCTGGAAGATGGTTCCAGTTGTGAACAATTCTGTTACTAAGGCATTGGTAGGCCACTAGTGAATTTGTACGATCTCACCTTCTTTCCTGTTAAAGATGTCTTTGGAGAATATAGTGCAACATTGTTATGTTCATTTCAATTGAATCAAGTACTGAAATGTCGTCACTCTTAGAGTTGATCGTTTTTCAACTGGTTACATATCGGTATCGTGGTGTAGCGGAAAGACTCTCGACCTAGGAGCGCGAGTGCGTGCGTTCGTATCCTGACATATTGGTATTTATTTTTGTTATTTTTAATTGTATTTCCTTTAACGGCTTCTACCAGGCACTGTCGGGTGTTACTAATTGATGCAAAAATGTAGGTAGGAAATATATTTGAGGCTCTCAAATATATTTCCTATTCAGCGAGATTCCTTTCAAAGGACAGACGCTTTATTTTTTATACTACTAGGAGACGGGACAAGCATGTAGCGCACATGATGTTAAGTGACCTATGACAAAGCCTTACTGCATAGGTCACATCCACAAAGAACATAGCCTACACGGCACTGCATTGCGCCCGTCAACTTACATTTTATTTGTTTTAGCCTTTGGAAACGCCCTACTTACTATAAATTATAAATAGATATAAATTGTATTTTATTTACCAACCTGACCCGTAACAACATTACAAAGCCAATGAGATATAACAGTGTGTGAAGTCCAGATGCCACCCCCACCCAACAATGGAAAGGTTGCTAAATTAATATAATCCCTTAGTCACCTCTTAAACCATCTACGGCATATTCATATCACCATATTTATTTCCGGGTACTGCACCGGAAATAAATATGGTGATATGAATATGCCGACCTATTAGTTATTCTGTGGCAGTACCTAACATCGACGCAAATATCACCGATCTGCTTGCGAAGAATAATTATTATAGTTAATTATTAGCCTTTAGTGGACGCTCATGAATAACATACACCTTTATAACTCAAAACGAGTGAAGAGTGAGAAACAGTGCCGTGTAGGCTTTGTTCTTTGTGGATTTGACCTACGCAGTAAGCCATTGTTATAGGCACTGTATGTCAGAGTGCACTTAACATTAGGTGGGCTTCTTGTTTGTTCCGTCTCCTTGTTGGTTTGAAACTAGTTTTTTTATGGTTTGGCAAACTGAAAAGTACTCCAGCAATTAGTTAGTCTATTCAACTATCTGCCTGTATAATTTTAGCTCAATACACTCTGAAATTAAGGAGATATCATAAAAATACGTAAAATGGTCCGTGCAATGGATAAATAGACCAAGTTTAAATGACAACTGAAAAGCGGCCTTACCATCGGTAATTTTCTTCACCTGGGGTTCCATAATTAGAGTTTATGTAAGGATCCCTGGTATAGTCAGTTACACTATAGCATTCTAATAGTGAAAGAAGGTTATATAAAACAACAGGCCTCGCCACTGATCATAAGCTGCCTCTTTCCATCGACACCAGGGCTTTATTACATTACCACTTCCCATTAAAAATAACGCTAAATAACGATACATTCAAATTGATACCTATTTAACGGTATTAAGATAGGTACTGTTACCTTTGAAAAATATTCCCATATTATACCGTTACAAAATTTAGTTAAAAATGCACATTGCCGCTCTTACTCTAATTCGCTAGGTAGAGCAGAGCGGCAACGTGCATGCAACGATGGCGCGCCGCGTCGCGATAATGTAGGTATAGGTACAATCCGATGTTCCGAATTCAACGTTGCATGCTTAGCTGTGTTGCATTATGTACTTATTACACCTTCATAAATTAAGGACGCTAGGTCATTTAGCCACATGAAGTAGCTAGGTACATAAAATTAAGTAGGTACCTATTAGAAAACATACAGCTACCTAGTTACCTCCGAAAATTTTCATTTAAATTACATGCCGCAAAGGGCCATATTGATCTAGGTATGCTCTGTGCATAACGTACCTAATTAATGTACCTACCTACCTAATTGGATAAGGATTAATGCTGTATTGCTTAAAATCGCTTCGTAAATAAGGCATTATTTCTCGTAAAAGTACAGGATCAAAAATGGTTATTGTGTGTAGTGTATCCCTAAGAGATAGACATAGTAGGTATAGGTACCATCGCGGACATTTGTATACCTTTTTAAGGTGTACAATACTGTAGTACATTATTTTGAATTATCTCGTAGAGTATAGCCAGCGTTTGCAATGTAAGCGCAAAAAAAACACATTAGAAATCTCTAAAATTATCAGTGTTTCTCTACTAGGTATATTATGCATTTAATAAACATATTAACCTACCTCTTGAATCACTCTATTGGAATCATCAAAGCATCAAAATCCGTTGCGTAGTTTTAAAGATCTAAACCTACATATGGACAGACAGACAGCGGGAAGCGAATTTGTTTTATAAATACGAGTGATAGTGATTATTTTGAAATGGTGACGAGGCGATAAATGGCTGTGTAACTCCGCCACATTTTATGCTTGATAATCCCAGGCAATCTTAATGGGTACGAGTACCTAACCATTTATAACCTACCTGTTGTTCAGGTTTGTCAAACATAAACTTGTGCCGGTCCTAAGCCCGGATAAAGGAGGAAGGCGCACACATACATATCCTATTTTGTTCCGTGTGTCTTCAATTTATATATAAAGTTTAAGAATAGTAGTTTAGTCTGTTATTCTTTTTATATTAGTTATCTTTATTTTTTAATCTTGTCGTAAACCTGTACATCTAACTAGTATTTAATTATTTTTTTATTGTACGACGAGGAAGCGCCTTCGCCTTCATCTCATCTGGGATAAGGCCGAAGGTGGAGGCGCACTACACCCGGAATCCTCAACAAACTGAGGAACTGGCTATCTTACCTCTAAATGCCTAATCTCTGGATCTGACAGCCGGTAGGCGAACCACTAGACCACAGAGGCGGTTAGATGGATATAGGTGTTTGTATAAAGTTTTGAAAATAGTTTCAGATTAACGACTTCGCAGTAGGATTCTCCATCATCAGGACGACGCGACGCCTCAGCTCAGCACACACACCTAGAATAAATTTTGCTATGAATTTAAATCTGCACTTTGCGATCACTGTACTTTTTTTTTATTATTATTATTAATGCCCATAAAAATCATAGAAACGATTTAAACGTTTGTTATTAGGATAGTAACCATATTTAACACCTGTTTTCATAGAAATAAAATAAAAATTAACCAAGATCCATATTTATGTTAGTAAATTGAAAAGCTTAGGAACTAGGTGTTAGTAACAATAAAATCAAGAAAGAAGTAGGTACTTACTCGGTGTGCACATGTAGTATGTAGAAATGTAAACACTTGCTTATCTACTGAAAATTACTAAACAAAGTATTTTATTCTATAAATAATCCTAATACCTACGTCTGCTACTACCACCAACCAAACCAACAAGTAGGTTGGTTTGGGTTTAGGTTTAGGTACCTACTCCCCCTGGGGCCTATAGGTAACTCAACTGTTCCAGACCAGTACCAGACGGAAGCGTGCCCAAGACACTGGCTGCATTGCCACGCTGAATAGCTATGCTAATTCGCTGGCCTAAATAAGAGCCAGCCCTTGGGTCACGTGTCGCCTCAATCAAAAGCCCCGCAATATTTTTGAAAACCCGGAGGGCACCGGCTCCCCAATTTAATATAAATCAATTATATAAAGTAGTCTTGCAGCTGACTGACTGACAATAAACGCAAGGCTTTCTAGGTAGGTAGCTTACTTTTGTTGTGTAAGGGTGCACTTAGAAAGTATTTTTGTAAATCCTATCTATTAGATTAGGTATGCATGGCATGAGTACCTAAATCAAATGGTATAAATAAAAATAATAGAAATACCTACGCAATGTATTATAGATAAGCCAGTCGGTAGCTAGGATTATGTCGGAACAAACCCCCCGCCCCTGGACTGGCGACATTATCTACTAAGTATACCACGTTGGATCGCAATAGGTAGGTACTGTACCTCTGAGCAATATGCAAGCCGGCATTCTGTACTCTCTTATGTCTACCCCAAAAAGCTCAAATAAAGATATTTACTTAATATATGACCCATAGCCAGGATCGCATACTTGCGCCGATAAAGGGACTCTGCTGATGTTACTGCGGTGCGGAGCCAGCGTGCATGGAAATTTTAGGGACGGTGCTAGGGTATCGACGCATGTGGCATGCCAAACAAGCGGCCGTCCTAATTTCCAGGGGACCAAATGTCATCAAAAAAGTACCTACTTTTGTTTGTCAAACTGTAGGGGAAGGGGGGGACACTTGATCCCTGGGTGTTATTTCGGAAACTATAGCATTTTAATTTTATACTGGTAATACTGTTCTTTGCCGTCAGCCAGAATCAGAAATGTCATTTTGACAGTGACAAGCCGACAACAAAAACGACTGCAGTGGTGTGTTAAGGCTTTTAGTGGGTCGCAATATTTTTAGTGAGTATTTTGTTCGTATTTTAGTGCTAATTTCTCAATACAAGTAAAGCTTGATGTTGATTATTGGTCGACTTAATTTAAATTTGAGTGGATTACTTTTCAATAAAATAATATTATATTCACGTAAAATAAACTGAATTAGAAATATGAAGCCTGGGTAGATTTGTTCCCCGAACGATAGGGTAGACTTAATCCCGGGATCAAGTCTTCTCCCATGCTGTCATATAAAATAGCTTACTATTATTGTTTCTTGTCGTAAATAATGCCAAGAGTCTATTGAACAAAAAACGGAGTAAAAAAGCGAAAACCTGTCGACGAAAATAAGCTCAAAAAAGTGGTTCAGCATTAATTCAATTCAATTCAAAATAGTACCTATTATAAAAGTCTTAGACTTACACCTGCATTGACTTATTTTGAGTGAGAAGAGTTTGATAAGATATGTTGTTGTTGTTTTCGATAGGTACAATAAGACTGCCTATTTGTTACAAATAGTTTTAATTTAGCTTAGTTAGTAGTTACTTATCTGCTTTGTTTTTTGTTGTAATCAATAAAGTATTATTTACTTACTAACTTAATAACAAGATTAGCGCTCGAAGGTTGATATGACTGAATAAAATTAAGCTAATGATTTTTTATTTCTTAACTTTATATACAGTATTGCACATTTGATGCCCGGATTAAGTCAACTGTATGTATACCAGGGTCGGCGAGTGTGCGCATGATATCTTTAACCTAATCCCTCCATCCCCTTTCCACCAACGGACTAGCAGACGTACGGCTGGCTACAACCCGTACCTTATAAATGTTCCATTGTGCCGAACATATCGTTTCGCCTCTACCTTTATCATTAATATACTGCTAAAGAATGGAATTCCTTGCCTTCGTCTGTTTTTCCGCACTTGGAGTCTTCAAGTCCAGAGTAAATAGGTTCCTTATAGGCAAGCGTGCTCCATCTTAGGCCATGTCTTTACTTGTTTTACATGTAAGCTGGTGGTCAAACGCTTGACAAAAAAAGAAAACAAGTCTCCCTCAATAGGGGACTTGTTTCTTTTAATAACACTTGTTTAATCTTTTTGCTAAATAAAATGATGCAATATGTTTGCAATATTAAAATTGTTTATACAGTGATCAATAAAATATCTACTATATTATATGAGATAATAATGTAAAAAAAACAAAAGAGGGGATCAAGTGTCCTCCCCTTCCCCTACTTATACTTACCTATTGTTTGATAACTGAATACAATTTGCAATCTTTTATTATAAATACCTACCAAGGTATTTATTATACTATGATTTAAGAATACATTTTGATATGAACACAATTAACATATATTTGTAAACTAGTCATATCATAAATAATGTAGGTAGGTATCATAACAATATTGCTAGTCAATGAGTAGGTACCTACACATCAAAACAGGGGCTGTGTTTAGTATTGATAACCACTCAGGGCCCATATCAGCTTTTGGGCAGATCCAACTAACAAAACTTGCAAGAAATGCAACATGGAACCTAGGTGTGATAAGTGAATGACTATTGTCAGAAGTCTGGTTCCAGTAGATTTTTAACTCTCTTCACCATCTTAGCTACAAGGTTTATTGCTAATGTATTCATGTTTCCCCGGAGAGGAACCAATGAATGCACTGAATTAGGTAAGTACCACATTGTTTTTTTGGAAACACCTGTTCACTTTTGATTTAACCGTGCATGTAAGCCCTGATTTTCCAAGTGTATGGCAGGGCAGAGTTATCTACTAACCAGCTCCTAACATAATGGTGGGTAGGTATACCTACCTATTATGGCTTACAAATTGACCAGAATTTTAAAACATGTGCATATTTCAATCACACCATGTCACATAGGTAGGTAATAGTTGAGCCTCCGTCTCTCCGTCATCTTCATCAGTTAGAAAAACAGTCCCATCAGTGCATTTTCAGTCATCAACATCCTCGTACCTACTGCGGTTGAATTCAATGTTTTTGGTTTTCATTGTCTCTGTTTCGGCTCGTATCGTATCGTATCCAGCATAGCAAGGACTAGATGTTTTCATTACGATGTTCTTTTTCTTTCTGTTTCTTGATAGGTACGAACAAACTGTAGGTAGGTATTTGTTAAATTATAAATAACAAAGTTTGAATCACTACCTACCCATCTAGATCCTACTAAATAGAGATTTACGGCAAAATTAAAACACTGAAAACATCTATCATCACTCAGTCATTCAGTAATTAACACAGAACACTTATATCCTAGTAATTAAACCCAGTGTAATTGACCGTATGTAAGTATGATATTAATAAATAATATGAGTAGGTCCTACTCTGTGCACTCAGTTACAGGAATTATAAATGAAATGCGAATTGCGAATACCTATACCTACGTTGACCGAAATTTGAGACGAGAGTGCAACTCAATGAACATCAGCTGATAGAATACTATTACTCACAAGCAGATGAATGGCTGGATCAGCTGATTCGGTTCGACTAAGGTTAGGTCTTGAAAGATGGCGGCTATCAGGGTCACCTCCAAAAATGTCTTCAGAATAACAAAAACAAACCATTACCGGCTGATTTTGACAGATGCGAGACTAAAGTTTTTCAACCATACCGCCGTGACTAACATTATGTTCAAATGAATGAATGATTTGACAAAAGAATGAATGAAATGATGATGTTGAAAATGTCGCTATGTCTTCAGAACAGTATTGACGAAAGAATATAATAATCCGTCAGAACTTTTGATTACCTATATTTGGTGGTGCCGTTTTACTTTGTTGTGTTCTTGTCTCCACTCCTTATTTTATCCTTAACTTTACCATAACTTAACGAAAGAGTATTTATCAGTAATAGGAAGTATCCTTACCGTCCACCTGCGTGAGCAATATGTCTGAGAAAAAGTAAGTTTATACTACTTACTTGGCAGTAAGTAGGGTTTTACAGTTGGCTGCAACGCGTACATACAATACGACTACAAGTCGCCTACCTACCACGTATTTTGGTTTGATTTGAGCATAAAGCATACTAATATTTTAGGGATACATATAAATTTCGATAGGTTATTTCCTATTTAAAAGAAATTTCCCTTAAAATTTTGGCAAACATTGATCAGTGTTGTTTTTGTGTCTATTTAACGGTTGTCTAAATAGTAGGTTCTCAAGACATGTAGCTCTCTCATAGCTACATGTCTTGAGAACCTACTATTGCTTATTATATGTTCAACATTAATTATATGCTAAGGATTCACAACATCATTACAACAGGTTTAGCATACTATAGTATTATAAACTGTTCTATGGCTATTATATTATATTGTAATGTATGTTGAAAAAGATATTTTAACTTTTATTTGCAGATATGGTCTTATTTTAGCAGATAAAGGAAATCCGAAAGTACCCCAGTTTCAAGCAGCTCGGAATGTATTCGGAAATGATTCTGATTCAGAGGAAGAATCATCAAAGAAATCTATTCTTTTGCGCCCAAGTGATATTACTAAGAGACAGGTAAACTTGCCATACACTTTGTCTCTTGTCTTGGTCAAAATGTAGGTTTATGTGTAATAGCATAAAAAAAAAACCATCTATTTGGTAATTTCCCTTTTTTTTAAAAAAAAAAAAATATTGTGCTAATTGGCCTTCGTCTCACCTGGTTTCAAGTTATAATAAGGCCCAACGAGGAAACATACTTCACCCAGAATCCTCAACAGTCAGTAAATCAGCAGTAGTGTGGTTACACTTAAATACAATTAAAATATTATGTCTTTCCAAATTTTACAGACCAAAATATCTCAAGAAAAAGCTATAAAAGAAGACCCAACAGTTTATCTATATGATGAAATCTATGAAGAGATGGTGAGTAAAAAAGAAAAAGAGAAAAGCAAGGTAAAGGAAGAGAAGAAACCTCGCTATATTGAAAATTTAATAAAGGCAGCAAGTAAGCGAAAAATTGAGAATGAACGGCGTACAGAAAGACAGGTAGGATATGAATTTATTGTTTGTGATTTTTAAAGAGTTGGTGCACAAGTGATGCTTCTGGTGTAGCAAGCATACATATGTAATAGTAACCAGCTACAATCAGGTGGGCCGTATGCCTGTTTGCTACCTTAGAAGTTTTATAAAAAAACAGCACATTAATTTTACACAGCGCCATCTAGCCCCAAACTAAGCAGAGCTTGTAATATGGGAACTAGATTATGGATAAAATACTTTTTGTAAATACAGACATATTATATGATCCAACACCCAAACACAGAACAAACATCTAATCTTCATCACACAAATGTTTGTCCTCGGTGGAAATTACTACAAACTGAGCTATAGTACCAGACACTGTCAGCATTGTTGTAGATCAGCAAATCTTGTAGATCCATAGCCGAGTCCCTGTTTCTTTACCCCACTGACTCGAGAGAAATACTCAGGATACTTCTCAATCTAAAACTAGAAAGCTCTCCAGGTCTAGACACTTTCACAGTTCCTCTTCTAAGGAAAACTTTCTCATTCATTGCTGCTCCCCTAGTGTACCTTTTCAATCTGAGTTTAAGCACCGGATTTTTTCCTGACTACTGGAAAATAGCAGCCGTATCACCCATTTTCAAATGTGGAGCCAAATGCCTTCCAAATAATTATAGACCCATCGCCTTACTTAGCATCGTGTCTAAAATGCTGGAAAAAGTTGTGAACATCTGCCTTGTGCAATTTTTTGAAAAGCACAATGTCATATCGGATAGGCAATTTGGTTTCAGAAAAGGCAAATCGACTGAAGACGCAGTTACTTTTCTTGCCAATCAAGTATCCTCGCAAGTAGAAAGTGGAAAATGTTGCCTGGGTGTGTTCCTTGACTTGGCTAAGGCATTTGATACGGTTTCGGTCGGTTTGCTCTTAAAGAAATTAGAATCAGCTGGTATCCGAGGTGTTGCCCACGATTGTTTCAGGAGTTACCTAACGAACCGTAACCAATATGTTAAAGTTGGTAGTGAGAAAAGTGCACCACTACCCAACAATTTTGGCGTGCCTCAAGGCATTGTTTTGGGCTTACACTTTTCATTTTGGATATCAATGATATTTTGCAACTCCTCTAACCACTGAACAATGCTGAGTTTGCAGCGTACGCAGATGATACTGCGATTATATTTTATGGTGACAAATGGGACAGTACCTACGCCCTCGCGGAGCAGGGTCTGGCAGCTGTAGGTGAAGCTCTTAACTTGAACTTGCTCTCATTAAACGTCAACAAAACGAAATATTTTGCTTTCTCAAAGACCTTAGTTGGGAGTCCTCCGGCCTCACAGACACTTAAACTACACTCATGCGCCAAAAGCAATTTCAATTACTCTCAGAGCTCATGTGATTGCAATTCCATAGAGTGTACTCGTACAATAAAATATCTAGGTATAACCCTCGATGATCATCTATCTTACAAAGACCACATTTCAACTTTATCTGGCCGCGTCAGGAAATTGATTTACATTATGAAAAGGTTACGCGATTGCATCTCCCTCGATATATTGCAAATGGTGTATATTTCATTATGTCAATCCATAATTCAGTACTTTATATCAGTCTAGGGAAGTGCGGGATAGACACACTTCATGAAGTTGGAGAGAGCAAAACGGTCTCTTATTAAGGTTTCTCTGAACAAGCCTTTTCGATTTCCGACTGACACGCTGCGCTGTATCAAGAATTTAAGGTTCTTCGCGTACGACAGCTCTATTTCCATATTGCTGGAATTAAGACCCACCGAAGCGTTCGGTTAAGACCTGACTACGACACCAAAGTAAACCGGCGGGTGTATAGACTTCCTGCACCCCTTACCAAATAACTAATGGCAAGACGTAGCCCTGCTTTTTCTCTGCCACATACAACATCCTGTGTAGTAAGATCAATCATTTAAAAGATACCGACCTATTCACATTCAATAGGATTATTAAAAACTGGCTGCTGACCCTGTCTTACGATGACACAGAAGACCTTAAATAAATCTCTCACACCGACTAACGCAGACTCATTACTCACGCACACACACACACACACCCACGCTTACACATCCACACACACACCATAACCCTCACACTTATGCATACACACACGCACTGTTACAAATCTTTACCTCTTCCAACAATCCCACTCCCTCACATAAGGAATTCCATCTTTCTTACTTTCTATCTCATTAAATTTATTTTGTAATTGTTATAAATACACCTAATAGTTCACATTTAAGTTTTAATGGTAATACATAAATTGAGTCAAGGATAAAATCACAAGCAACACATCCTTGTTAACTAGTGCCTAATCCCTTTGTTAAGTGCTCTCGTGACACCCAAGATACAAGCTTTCGCTTAGTTTGGGTCTTATTGGAATTCCTCTAGTATAATAGTAATAAATATTTTTACATTGTTACATGGAAAAGCAATGCTATTTCGCTGACCAGAATAAGAGACACGCCTAACTTTTAATAGTAAAACCCACAATATTTGCGAAAACCTGGTTGGTACCAGCTCCCCACGGACCAAGGGCCTCAAATATGTTCACTCTGTTAAGACCACTATATTACATGCACCTTTGTGGAATCAGCCACCGCACTAGCCCTAACGGATGTTAATTCCTCTTGTTAATTATTACAGATTCAGAAAGAAAGAGAAGAAGAAGGAGAGGAGTTCAAGGATAAGGAAGTATTTGTGACGTCAGCATATAAAAAGAAGTTAGAGGAAATGCGCATAGAGGAAGAAAATGAGAAACGAGAAGAGTACTTGGAGAAAATTGGAGATGTTACTAAACAGCGTGATTTAGGTATATATTAATTGTTTCTTAATCAAAATATTATTAAATAACTCAAATAATGTAACATAAAGGAATAATACATCATTAAACAACCCTCACAGCTCAGTTGGTAGTAGTTCTGCCTTCTCCGCTGTATGTCGTGGGTTTGAATCCCACCCAGGACAAACATTTGTGTAATAAATACTTAAAGATGATTGTTGTGCCTTTGGTATGGTTTGTATGAAGTATTTATAAAAAAAGAGTATATATTAACATTATAAATAAGTATTATAAAGAGCTTCACTTAGTTTGCTAGGTGGAGTGGTGTGATATTCATTCACTGTAATGTTTATTTATTAATAATTGTAGATTGATTTGATACATGGTTTGTTTTTAATTATTCAGGTGGATTCTATCGCCATTTATATGAACAAAAGTTGGGGTCTGATAAAGCTGATGAAATTAAAAAACCTATACTTGATGATAAAGAAACCACCGAAGCAACGAAAATAGACAAAGAACAAAAACCACCATCTAACTCGAAGCGAAACTACAGAAAGAGAAAGCAGTCGGACTCCAAAAATGAACTTTCTGAAGGAGAAATTATAGACTCAGATGATGAAATCAATAGAATGAATCTTGAAAACATTCGATTGGCTAAGAAGAACAAAGCTACTGAGGAAAATATCGATGCTGATTCAGATTTTTCAGTGGATGATCCCAGTGAAGAAGAAGGTGAAGTGAAGGAGGACGGTACAAGAGGAAGTACAACAAAATCTAAACAAGTTGATAGCCCGGTAAGGTCACCTGAGTTAAAACCCGCTATCAAAACAGATGACTTGTCAATTAAACCTGAAATAGATGACCAGCCGAAAGTGGTGGAAGAAGTCAAGCCAAAAATCGATATTTGGAAGAAGAGGACCGTTGGCGAAGTATATGATCAAGCTCTGAAGAGGTATTATGAAAGGAAAGCCAATAGAGGTTAATATTGAATAATATATATTGCATATTGAAAAGCTACATATTATTAAAATATTTTTGAATACCTGTGTATGACTTACACACAGGAATGGGATATTTTTTTTTGGGATATAACATTATAAAAAACATATGTACTTCTAATAAAATATTTTATTTTTACTAAAACATAGCTAAATACATTCATACTTTCCTTACAAATTAAACGACAACGTAGTGCGCCTTGCAATGAACTGAAACAAAAAAAAAAAACAATAAGTACATTTCAATTTGCTTTGGTTCTTAGGAGAGCTTTTTTTTAATTGTTTGCTGAGCTAAGATCAATTTGATAAATAAACCGGTCAAGTTCGAGTCGGACACGCACTCAAGAATGTCCAACTCTAATTGTAATTAAAATTGGTGGGCAAAAAGTTCAGCTTTGACGTACCGCGTTTGGAAGTAGGTATTGAGCATTGGTACCCTGCAAGCCTGAACCCAGCTGCTCCGACTCACGCTTGGCCAATTGGTTGTATTCGTTGTTAGGTATAATTTCAGGCAAGAACTAATTACATGGGAT
The DNA here is from genome assembly GCA_951394065.1 of Venusia cambrica. Taxonomy (NCBI): domain Eukaryota; kingdom Metazoa; phylum Arthropoda; class Insecta; order Lepidoptera; family Geometridae; genus Venusia; species Venusia cambrica. Next base: position 4,730,150 of record OX596068.1, on the reverse strand, counting down.
CCCCTTTATTAAATGTTTATCTTTTTGAATATTTATCAAGTATTCGTAGTCTTGAAAATGTCAACTGGCTATTACGGTTCAAATGATAAATAAAGGTAGAACACACAAGTGCAGCTTCCCGCATAACTGCAGATGAGCAAACTTTGTAACTTTTTTTTTTTATTGAGAACCGGGATCCACATCTTAACCTTCATCTCACCACCCGCGATCCTCAAACTGAGGAACTGGCTATCTTACCTCTAAAATGTCGAAACACAACAAGTTGTTGAATTGTTATGGCGACGGAATTTGGTAAGATGGTGGTAGCTAGCCAGGCGGACTTAAAAAAGTCCTACCACCAACCAAAACAAGCACATTATTGTACTTCCCCTGGGGATCGAACCCGAGATCTCGGACACCGGTAGGCAACCACTAGACCATAGAGGCGGTTAAAAAAGTACCTAACTAACCTATAAATTCTGAGACGGGATCATTTTCGCCTTCAGCTCTCATAGTTCCAGTAATTTCTTCATTCTCGACCATGGGCAGTACTAGCTGTACAAACTCTGGCGTGTAAGGTGGAGCAATCGCGTCGAGGACCTGGAATGACGTAAATGCATTTTAATTCTCTCTATCTGTAATCTAGTTCCCATCAGCTTGGTTTGCGCTGATGAGCTAGATGGCGCTGTGTCAAAGTCAAAGTCAAATATATTTATTCAGTAAGATTTTTTAGGATCACTTTGAAACGTCAAATCTACCGCCTGTTCGGAATCGCGACCAGCACACAAGGAGAAAGGCAAGAACCTCGGGCTAGTTTTTTTTTTCATGATCCATTACAATAGCTTAAAATTATCTAATACTAATTACAATTTATTCACTGGAGCAAATATTTTTTTTTAATGCCAGGCTTTCTTATCTTCTAGGTAATCTGAAATTTTATAATAAGCTTTCCTGGATAGCTTGTGTTTTACAAAATTTTTGAATTTATTATTTGACAAGCTTAGCACATCACTTGGCAATTTATTATAAAAGCGTACAGTTTGCCCTATGAACGATTTATTAACCTTATGGAGCCTAGTTGTGGGAACAGCGAGTTTATTCTTATTTCTAGTATTATAATTATGTTTATCACAGTTTTTGTCATTTTATTTTTGTTTGATTTATAATGAATACCTAAGTGTGCCTACTTAAAAAAAGTATTTTATATGTATTTTAATTTAATTTAAATTTTTATATATAATATATATCTATGGGTCTTAGAATTAGTAAAATTACCGTTCTGTACTATTCTTAAGTTACCCGAATTAAAATGTATTATTATTAATATTTTAATCTATTACCCGACTGTAATGATCTAAACATGCCTTACCTCTGTAATGAAATATCGTATGAGCGAGATATCGGTGTCCCCGCGTTGCCAGCATTGCTTGATGTATCTGAGCACCGGGACCACACAGCCGCGACTGAGCAAATTGACCATACGATCTAGAAGCATTTTCTTCAATTCCAACTGGAACAAGAAAAATACATCGAGTTACATAATAATATGACAACCTATTTATTGCCTCTTACTTTTCTAACTTATTTTTTGCCTTTTAATTTTCTAACCTATTTATTGATTGAAATCTATTGATTTAGGAAATATTAAAATCTATATTCTCTATTTGGCTTAAAAACAATCTACAGAAACGGATGTACAGGCGCTTGCATTAATATGTTCAACTTTTAGTATGCCGGTAGCCCGGATCCGACCTGCCGTCCCTCCTAGGCCTAGTCCCGGATCCGTCCCAAGACTTAATGCAAGCGCCTGCGTACATTGCATACAAAAGTAAAAATTTTTTTAGGATAATTTTGAAACGTCAAATCTACCACTTGTTCGGAATCGCGACCAGCACACAAGGAGAAAGGCAAGAAACTCGGGCTGGTTAATTTTTTGATGATCCATTAGCAGAATTTATCAGACGTGAATATAAGTACCTAATGGTTTAATTTCGAAAATTATTAAGTGTATACATATTAGAGCAGGTGGCGTATGTGTGATGGTGTGTAAGGGTGTGTTTGTGAATGTTTGTGTACTATGTGCAGTGTTTAGTTGGCGGTGGGTTGTGATAGTGATTACCCACATAGATTCTTCTAAGTTTGTATTGTACCAAGAAGAATCTATGTAGGCTGCTCGGCCATTAAACTGGCTACAGTAGTACATATTGTGTGAGCCAACTCAGTAAAAATTCCAAATAAAAAAAAAAATCTATTGTAATTTTGAAACAATAACTAAGAAAGAAAATCAGTTCCTACCTACCCATGGAATTCAACGGTGAGGAATATCTGAACATATTTTATTTTCACTTACAAAACTTCTCCGAGTAGATTTAACATTTTGATGAAGATGAAGGCACCAGCTAACTTTGTTTCGGTTATCATCAGGGTGAGGGTAGTGCGAGTGGGAGACGTCGAACGGGAAGATATCCGGGATGGTTCCCGGATATCTTCCCGTTCCGGGAGTGTGGTCACTCACCAGACACCCTGATAATAGTTCTCTGGGAGAACCGAAACAAAGTTGGTGCCTTCAACTATCGTATACGTAAGTAGAACAATTATTAATTTAGTATTTATTTTTTATTAAACGACGTGGAAGCTTTTGGCCTTCATCTCAACTGGTATCTCAACTGATAAGGCCGACGGTGGAGGCGCACTTCACCCAGAATCCTCACCAGTCCGAGGAACTGGCTCTGAATGCCGTAACACAACAAATTATAATTGTTGTATCGCGACATACTTCGGTAAGATGGTGGTAGCCACCATCTTACCGAAGTATGTATAAACAAAGTCCTACCACCAACCAAACCAACAATATTACCTCCTGGAGATCAAACCGGGTACCTCTGGATCTGAAATCGGTGGGTTGAAGCACATACTCACCTGCACCAATATCTCCAACTCGTCTTGCGGCGACTCGAACAGCTGCACCAGCAGCCGCAGCAGCCTGTGGTGCAGTAGCTGATGGCAGGAGGCCACCTCGTCCAGCAGCGCGAGGTGCACCGGGCAGTGCTCCGTGCACAGCTTGAAGTAAGAGGGCTCCGTGACCACGCACTCCACCCACACCAGCACCCCCATGCCCACCACTGGGAACCTGCACATATGCTGCTTTCATACCACAAAAGGTCACTAATGCCGCCTGTGATCTAGTGGTTCAACCCACCGATTTCAGATCCAGCCCGGGTTCAATCCCCATGGGCAGCAATATTGTGATAGATAGATAGATAAACTCTTTATTGTACACCAAAAAATAAAAATAAACAGACAAGCAAGAAATACACTTAAACTAGGTACAATGGGCTGCCTTTGGATGGAAAGGATAGTAAAGAGCAGACAAAGCGGTGTACTAAAATAAACATTAATTTATATAGCTACTTATTAATGATAACAAAACATACAATACATTACAAAATATCCAATCATTACTAAAAAATATATATAAATAGAAACTAAAACAGCAGTAGCGAACGAGACAATTATAAGTTCGTTGAGGAAAATTACTTTTCCTCAACGAACTTATAATTTCGCTGTCATTACTGACAGCGTAAATTATTTTTACGAGACAATAAAGGTAAATTATTTTTAAAAATGTAGATTGTTTTGTGCTTTGTTTGGTTGGTGGTAGGATTTGGTTTAAATCCGCCTGGCTAGCTACCACCATCTTACCTAATTCTTTCTCCATAACATTCCATGTTGTGTTCGTGCATTTAGAGGTAAGATAGCAAGTTCCTCAGTTTGTTGAGGATTCCGGGTGAAGTGCGCCTCCACCTTCGGCCTTGTAACCAGATGAGATAAAGGCCAAGCGCTTCCCCGTCGTACAAAAAAAAATTGCTGGTTCCGCAGCAATATCAGCCGAGTCCCTTAAACGGCGCAAATATGCGCTCCTGGAGAAGGGGTAGAAACTCTTGGGCCTTGGGGACCAGGGGCACATATACTATATAGGGATTTAGCCGAGAGGCTAAAAGAGTCTACACGTAACTAGAATGCTCGACTGCATTTTGCTCAGCGGGTGAGTATTGCCTTCCAACGTGGTAATGCCGCCAGTATTCTGGCAACGTTACAATGTGACAACGATCGACTGGGTTATCTATGAAATAAACATTTTGTAGACCCATACTCGTATCATAGTAAGTTTTTTTTTAAATAGATATAAAATTATTTAATCAAACTTGACAGAAGTTTTGAGGAAAGATCACAATTTAATAGATAATTAGTTTACATGATCTTTCCAAATTATATTGTTACGTCAATCAGAAAGGTCTAGAATCATCTCGGGACTTCATAATTATAGTTCCGTGGAAATAAAACAAAAATAACATGTTTACGATCATAAACAAGGGTCGTTTTGTTTATGATCGTCGAGAACAATAGAGTCCCAGATTATGCAATAGTCAGCACGGCGATCAGTCCCGCTCATGATAGAAAAATCTATAGAGTTGGATATAAATATGCAATAAATACGTATAAATACGTCTCGGAAGGAGGACAGTATTGAATTAGGATAAAATGAGATAACATCAAGTGAGATTTGAGTGCGATAAGTGTTTAGTGATTCAGAAGTAGTTATAGCACAGAAGTGTATAACTAACTGTGTTTGATAGTAATTCGTTCGATGTGCGCGCGCATTGTAAAAAAAACACTCCCATATTTTTTACCATAACTTTAATAAAATGAAAGGGGGAAACAATACGAGAAACGTGACTTTTTATCTTGAAATGTGGGCCGCAACCCTCGGTTGCATTTCAGCCCCTGGCCGGTTTGTTAAAGCTTCAGTGATTCTGATCCATCCACTCAGACATGGGAGAGACATACAGAGTGAATAAACGAAAGTACCTGATTTACCTGATGCAATGGTAGAGCGTAGGAAGCTCCGCAATGAGGTCGCTAGAGCTGGCCGAGCTGCAGGTGACGGCGTGTACCTTCTCGATGGCCTGCACGGTGGCCTTCAGCTCGTCCTTGATGGGCTTCCCTTGCGAGGCTCCCTCGCACACGCTGGCTGCGTACGCCAGTAGGTACATGTACTTGGACTTGTGCTCCGGATTCAGCTTGCTTCCCGACTTGAATAACGCGTCGACGAGGAGCTCTGCGACAAATGTAGCGTACGTAACGCTTTTGCATGAGTAGGAGAATCTGTTTGGTTGGTTGTGCGATTAGATGACCAAATGTTGCGCAGCATGACGCGCAACACAATCTACGAGACGCAACATTGCACGGCGCAACTCATAGCCAATGCCCTAAAATTACCAAAAAAAGAACAGGAGGCCAAAGTGCATACCTACTCCGTTCCCCGTTTTTCGATATAAGAATGTACGCTGCGTATCAACACAACCGCTTCGGCCGACATCTAGGAAATGTGTTAAAAAATTACGTATACCTATAAGTAGCTAATAGGCGAGAATACTATATTAAGATATGTTGTCAGAAGCTAAGTTCCGATAGTTAGATACCCCTATAGACCCCTCCAACTCAAACTACAAAAGCCGACTATGGGTATATATATATATATATATCTCACCAGAAAGGCTTCCTTCTGTGTATCAACTACACCTTTACTGCGATCACCAATCCGCCTGCCAAGCGTGGTGATTATGCCAAAACCCTGAAGCTCTAGGAGGCTCTGTCCAGCAGTGGCCACTAATGGACTGGTAATGTGATGAGATGGGCGACCTCCCTTGTGTTCAGCAATGATATGACCCACAGCATTGTCACCGAGGCTCTTTTCACGTAGCTGTTGTAACATGTCGGTGCAGTTGTCCCCTGTGTATCCGAGGCTTCGCGTTACCTAGGAACTGCGGTATCCTCAGCAGATGCACGGGCGGCGGGTCCTGCTGCGTGTATGCACGGAACAGCACGGATATGTCGGCCGGGTTGAGCGCGCCGCGAGACAACATGGCCGCCAGCGCCGTGCGCGCGCCGCGCCACGCCTCGCCCGACGTCAGCGCCAACGTTATCGGCGTCACGTCGTGACCGCTACAGCAACACAACCTTTATATAAGTGTACATGTACACCTACAAAATCTTTTACCCGCCCGCGGCTTGATTTTTTATCAAGCCTAGCCCATATCCCCATGGCGTCATTGCGTAGATACCGTAGATTCATGCCCTATTAAATTTTCATTAAGATTCTTTCAGCTGTCGTGAAAATGTAACAAACAAATAAATCAAACATACAGATAAACTTTTTTGTTTATATTACTAGACATTTAGCTTTAGAATTTATAATCATTAGTATAATGTAGGGGTGCTTACTCGTTCAACCCACCAATTTTATACCCAAACGATATTTTATTCAACCCATTTTAAATTTCTACCAACATAATCTATGCATGTGGCATTCGATAAAAATTTGCTTGTCTGTTAAACATACATACATACATTAAAAATGATTAAAATCAGCTGGTATACCAGTGGTTTTGTATAATTTGCTACTAGTATGTTAGTATTAAAATTACGTACTTAATTACCTTTGTTGAGCACACCGGGTTATCTCTTGACAAAGTCTCTTCATAATAGCACCGCCTCTTGGCTCTTTAGACAGTATGTGAACTATTACTTGACTATACACATAGGTATGTGCACCATGGCATACCATTTTCTGAAAAAAATACATTGACCATAAACCATCACTGAGATGCAGGATTTTTGGGGGTAGGTGGGAACTACCCCCTCGTGGTCTACCCCGGGCAACGGAATCGTTGGCCTTAGCTAACAGTTACGGCTGAATGTTCCCGCTACTGATGGTAGGACCACCCTCCTGCTGAAGTCCGGCGCCAAGCGGTTCGCCGTGTGCCATCGGTGCGCGGGAGAGCCAGTGCCTTCTGGGAAAGCTCCATCGTAGACCTCATCCTTGGCTAGGCAAGCAAACCTAGGCAAGCCTAAAGGTCTAAGGCTGACCTATCTTAAGTAAAAAAATGGTACTGGATCTCAGTAGGTACCTTAGATGATAGATCAAAGAAAAAGTATGTCATATCACTTCTTATAACTTGTATTTTTTGCCTGTGTTCTTCTTAAGATGTTTTTTTGTGCGAATCAAGTTATGTTGATAAATAATTCGTGTTTTTTTTTATTGTTTGTGAAATTCCGCATGTCATTAACATTATTTTTTTATATTAAATATGGGGATGGGCGCTTGGCCTTCATCTCTGTATATTTAGACTGAAAAACTGGCTATCTATATATACATACTCACAGCACATTCATTAACGCTATTCTGCCAATCATCCGAGCTTTGAAGGAATCCTACAATGGCTGATTTGAGCACTCTTGAGAACACTTCTATTTGTTGAGCTGCTGTGGATATACTGGTAATCTCTCCTTGGAATCCTGCATCGGATATAAGCTGAAAATTATAATGTAATAATGTTCCACATATATCAGTCTACACTTACCACATGGTACATGCATTTATTAAAGAAATAAAATATATCATAGAGGATCATATTTTGTATTTCAAATGATTGCACTTGGTTACATATTATATTTATTGTAGCACTTGTATATCATAGAGGATATCTAAATAATACCCAATTCATTGTTTTTGAGTTAAAATAAGACAATCTTCAAAAAAATACAATCCTTACCCATAGTTGCTACCCACCAATACATCATAACAAGCCTGATAGCTTAGTTGGTAGTAACTCTGCCTTCTGCGCTTTAGGCTGTGGGTTCGATTCCCACCCAGGACAAACATTTGTGTGATGAATGTAGATGTTTGTTCTGTGTTTGGGTGTTGTATCACATAGTATGTATGTATTTACAAAAACTATTTAAGTATTCTATCCATAATCTAGTTTCAATATTACAAGCTATGCTTAGTTTTGGGCTAAATGGCGCTGAGTAAAATGAATGTCCTGTAATATTTATTTATTTATCAATGCACACACAATAAAATTATTGAATAACAAACCTTGATGGTGAAATTAAGCATGAGACAGTCGGGGTATTCTTCTGCCAGTCTGTATATCAAAGAACGCCAAGTGGGGTGCTCAATCATTTCTGTTAACCAAGCTGGTGTCTATGAAAAAACAAACACTTTACTAGGTAAGGCTATTCATCTTTCATCTAAATATATTAAATCGCCAAGTCGCTGACTGACTATCTGACAATCAACGCACAGCCCAAACTGTAGGTCCTAGAGCCTTGTAATATTAAGAGAAGATTTTGGCTTTCATCTCACGTGTTTCTGCTGTGATAAAGACCAGTCTTCAAGAAATTTAAACATAATATGCCATTCACACATACATCTTTGGGTATATGTTTGCTTTTTTGTATCAAAATGCCAACTTTGAAAGATATTGCTTTAAACCAATTTGAAGAAATTCCCACAGGATGATGGGAACGAGTCCCATTTCACTAGTATATTATATTGTCACAGCAGTTGCAGTTGTGTGTTCTTTGGTAATAAACATTACAGAACATACCTCACCCTCCTCAGTGAATATAGTATCAGCTTTTTTGGGATCAAATGTCTTAAGAATCATGTCCTTCAAGTGATTCTCCACCATTGCTTGGACTTCTGTTACTTTGACACCTAAGGAAATATTTTATAACATTAAACAACCTTAATGACAGCTAAAATAAGATAAACAACACTCATTCCCTGTATGGATTGAAAAAGTAGTTTTGTTGCACTAAGTCAAATCATGGAATCATTTTGAAATGTCAAATCTACCGCTTGTTCGGAATCATAACCAGCACACAAGGAGAAAGGCAAGAACCTCGGGCTGGTTAATTTTTTGACTATCCATTCAACATTTAGGTATACAGATATTATAGAGTTTATAATCATTTAAATAACATTACAAGTGTTACCTTCATCATAAGCCTACTTAATACTGTCTTAAAACATTTATTATTACCTAGATACCTAAGGGGCAGTTTGTTAACATTGAGAAATCACCATTTAACTGTCAACTGGAATAGCAACATCGGGCCACGCGTTCTTATCGTCGATATAGTCACTTATTTTATAGCAGGCACTTTTCATTAAATTATTCTTGTACACAATTTGAATTTACGAGCAGAAAGTTTGGTGCCACTTTGAGGAAGCTTATTATAGAATAGTACACAGTTTCCATGAATTAATGATTTATTTTTCCTAAGCGATACCTAGGTATGTCAATTTTATTTTTATTTCTAGTATTAACATTGTGTACATCACTTCTTTTACTACCCAGAACAAACTGTTTGTTTTTTCATTCAAATCTGATTAAAATTAAATTCTGCAGGTATAATTAGAAAATCTGTGTCTGTGGTGCTTAAAAAAAGGAAAACTGCCTTGCGGCGAGGTAATTAATTCGCCTCGCAGATGTTGGGGTCTTTCGGGACCTGGGGGACAATGGCGCTGTTTCTCTCTCTAGACGGCCCGATGAAGGTATAAGCTATTGTGCGGTGGGTGGGAGACAGTTTTCACTAGGACCAGGTTTTACCATCTTGGCTGAGGATCCTGGTAGATTTGGCTAGGCATGAACCGTCTGTACTGCGCTAGCAGCAGAGCAGACCAAGCTCTGCTTCCAAGCGTTCCTGCTTGCCGACAGGGTTCGTGGAGGAAAGTGGCCCCTTTCAGTGAACCGGTGGGTTACAGAGAGCCTTTCTCCGAGTGATTGGATACCTACAGTCATGCTGCAATTTAGGTAAATTGTAGCTTCAAATACATTGTGGATTTAAAATTGAGAAATTTACTACAACCTACATGCTACTAGAGCTGTGTGCATGCACACTAAATGCAATGGCAAAAGGAATGTGAGTAATGGTACCTACTTAGCTCTGCATTATTTCTTACCTGCAAGTATCAACCATTCAGCTAACAAATTAGCCATCTGGGCAACAGCACTATAGTTGAGAGACAGCTGTTCAATGACTTGTTCTGGATTGCCACCAGCTTGGAAATAACGCTTCAACTGGCTAAAAATACCAGGTTCCATGATGTAATCAGGAGTCTTGAATCTCTCCAAACATTCGAGTAATACCTCTTCGGGATTTTCGATAACATCTTCACCGCCTTCTTCCTGAATTGAGTATGAAATTTACATGTAAGGTACCTACATAATATTGAATGATAACATCAAAACCTAGGGCATAGTAGCATAATAGGTATGTATGGGCCTTACTTCAAACTGATTTTGACTGGGACCTTCCCAAGTACGTTCCTCTTCGTAGTGTGCATCGTGTGTAGGCATTGTTTAATAAATATAAAAATCTGCAAATTTAGGTAAACCAATAGGCTTCTAATGAAATCACGAAAAACATTGACGGAATCTGCTAACACCTAACAATTCGGTATATGCTTGAGATTACGATTCTGTCCTTGTAACTTTATTAGTTATGGTAAAATTAATAATCTTACTTTTTCAACTAGAAATAATAAACGAAACCAAATGCGACAACCAAACACAACAATAACGCCGCGCGGATAGGATAGCAAAGCAATAGGTAGCGTAGCTTATCACAGGCAGTTGCGATTGCGATACGGACGAGATAGTCGTACGTACGCTACGTTACGAGTGTACCAAACCCAAACACCGGCTTGTTTGTTCATATAACCGCACCGCTGCTGCGTTACTCGGTATCGGTAGCCATATGGCCCTACTATACATAAGAATAATACAATGTGAGACAAGGCGATATGGTTAAAAAACTTTAGCCTGGGTTTAAAAAAAAACCATCCGTGATAATAGTAGGTAGCGTAGGTTTCTGATTCAACCCGATAGCTAAATAAATATAATATATCCTTGTGAGTAATAGTATTCTAAGAGTATATCAGATTAGCACATAAAGAGCTACCCAAAGAGTTTATCATTATTAGTAATTCCATAAGCTCTAAGCGGTAGTGCCACCGAAACTGGAATTAAATTTGAAAAGATGATTACTACAGCTCTTGTCTTCGCGTTTCTGATCACTGCCGATGGTAGGTAACTACATATTTTTTTTTTAGAACTGCTTACCTACCTGTATTGAAACTTGCTTCATTCCGAGGCTTCGCTTACTTTGTTATTGTATAAACCATACAATAATTAGGTAGGTTTGAATGTACCTATTGATGAATGATTCATCATTGGGATCTAACTACTCTACCTATCTACTTACCTAAGTTATATTACTTTTCTACTTATCTTTTTACTATTTCAGGAATTTTGGCTCATAAAGGACCCATGGGAAACCTAATGTCGCAATTTTCGTGTGTGGGTGCCGAGATCCATTCAGTTTTAAGAAAGTTTGAGCAATGCGGTACTACATTGATTGACCCAACATTAACTGTTCGTTTATCTAGGCCTTTGCAAATCCATGAGGATAGAACCCATGTTTATGAAGAATTAGCTTCATAGTAAGTGATTTTATAGCTTGTTTGAAGTCTTTTAATGTTCCTACTGCTTGTAGGTACCTACACTATCTAACAATCAATCGCAAGAGTAATTGGTAGGTACATAAGTCAAAAATTACATTAAAAAAATGAAAATACAAAACATATATTATAGGTATATAGGTTATAGGTAAAAAATAGTTGCATACCTTTCACAGCAGTTTCTGTGTTACAACGGCTATGGTCACAGGAAACAGTTTGCCCATGACCACACCACAGCTGTTACACAGTCCAAACTGTCGGAAATATTATAAAAGATGGTTCTAAGACCAACCAAGGCACGGGCGCTGGAATCCACTCTCTGGACCTCAACATTAGCATATCCATGTCACTAGGCATACACAGTTCCATCTTTCAATGCGAATGTGCAGCCATCACCGAGGCCGCAAGAGCAATATGCAGACGAGGAATCAATGACTACAGAATACAAATCCTCTCTGACAGCACGGCCACACTCAGAGCCTTGGAAAGCAAAAACTGTAATTCAAAGCTCATTCACGAATGCCACCTAGCATTGGAAAGGGCCGCCACTAAGAACAAGGTGACCCTTCAATGGATTAAGGGACACAGCGGGTCACTGGGCAATGACGCCGCCGATGAACTGGCTAGGAGAGGGTCGGAAACCACCACAGAAGGCCCGTCTCCGTCCCTCCCCCTGCCATTCTCACAGATCCGCACATGGATAAGGCTTCACACCCGGGACCTACACACCGAACGCTGGACCAACTCTACTACTGAATGTCGACAGGCCAGAGCAGCACTACCGACTTATTCACCAAAACTGACACGACGACTCCTAAACCTTAAGAGACAAGATCTCAGAATCATAGTGGGGACACTAACGGGCCACTGCCCACTAAATAAACACTTGTGCACCACTGGAGCAACGGACAGCCCCCTATGCAGAGGGTGTCTAACCGAAGAGGAATCAGCTGCCCACGTAGTCCTGGAATGTGTGGGAGTAACAGCACAACGCAAGGAAATCCTCAACAACCCGAGGTCACTCTGTGAAGCCTGCGAAGACCCCAGGAGTATTCTGCGCTTCTGGTCGGAGTTAGGCTGGCTACACTAGCCGGACATTCCTCACGCACAATGGACCACTTAGGAGTCTAAGTGCGGAAACGGGAGTCTTTTTACATTTACATTATAAAAGATCTGGGCAATTAAGGCCAGTTTCATATTAATTTCATGTGTATTACAAATTTTGTGAATGTTATAATGGGAAAGGTAATTATCACACACCTATTGTTTAGGTACCCACCCATTTATGCAATTAAAAAATATCTGATGATACCTTTGATCTCTTAAAACTCTTCTAGCCTTTGAGGCATATAATGTTTCATAGTTACCTATATAAAAATAATTAAAAATTGAATGAACATTTTATTGTACACAAAAATTACATAGAATAAAACAAACACTAGGCGACATAAAGTTGAAAGGTACAACAAGTGGTATTATTGCTAAAAGCAATTTCTTCCAGTTAAACTTAGTTGGAAAGACAGATAGTAATAAATAAAACAGACTGGTATTTACTAAGTACTAAAACCTACTTATTTATTTATCATAGTATAAAATATTCTATTTCCAGTATGTGCTCCCAAAAAACTCAATTTAAATCTTGCTACAATGGGTTGCTCAATGACTTGGCTCCTTGCCTCAACAAGTCTCGAGGTTTTAATATTAACTCTAATAATCAAGGAATGGCCCAGCTTATCGACCATGTATGCAGCAATATAACAGGTATGATAACTTTAAACTACTTTTTTAATATACCCACTATGAAAACCCATACATATACATTTTTTTTTTAATTCACATCTTTGCTTGTTTTTCAAGTGAGCTGCTGGCAACGTGGCAAGAGCTTGGTTATTAGCGATAAATAATGAATTATGGGTACAATACTAATAGATTTATAGCAAATAATATGTTATGGCGATAAAAAAAATTAAAAAGTGATTTTGACAAGTAAGTAGGTCTCTAGAGATAACAAACTCGTCATATTACAGCAACATCACATCAACAGCCCACTTGGCGACAGTTGACCGTGCGGACAACTGTCGCCACTTACATCTAAACACAATTGCTCCGCTCCACACTAGGCCACCAGATCACCGCTGCCCATGGAGGCCCCTTCCTCGTGAGCTTCTACACTCACCTAGCTCTTCTTTGAAAGGTCAACTTCTAGCGGCTACTCCTTTCACGATAAAACCACATGACACAGCAGTTGTCACTGCTAAAGTTGAAGCCAGAAATAAGAGCATATGCTTGTTTATTACATACACCTGCCAGAAGCGGTTGAGGTGTAGAAAACCGATGATGGTCAACAGCTCATTAGTGTCCACTGCTCTGTCCAGCAGTGGTCACTAAAGGCCTCCTCTAAACAGGGTACCTTGCCTACTAGAACCTAAGGTAAAGGTAAGTTAAAACATAATACTCTCCCAAACGGCGAGGCCACAGTTTCGTCGTTTCTCTTCCCACACTTCGTTTTTTTGTTTTTGAACCGTGATCATGTACAAGTAGTGCAAAGATATTGAGTGCAATGTTGCATAAGTTTTGTAATCCTCCACATATTCTATATGTATAAATTTCAATTGTCTACATACTATTACAGTTTTTAAAGATCAGACCACATGCCTAAATACACAATGGAGTCTTAGAAATTGGATTCAGGCACCCCTTTTGGCACGGGACCCTAGAAAAAGTTGACAACTACATTTCTTGTATGAGGATGAGCTTAATCAGACCCGTGGATTGCCAACAGGATAATTGAGACTTTGTTATCCATATTTCCCGCTGTCAGTCAATCTGTGTCTTTGACATCTTAACTGTTGGTTAAATTAAAATGAGAGTAAAACATCTTTATTTGTTTTACATGTAAGCTTGTGGTCAAATTTTAATTTTAATTTTGTTTATTAGGGTAGCATCAAACAGCCACAATATCAATCTTAAAATATAACAGTAGATGCACATAAAGTTGGTAATAGCCCCCACTGGGGCCCACAGCAATGACCACATATAAATCTATTACAGTTTAATGAATAATACTACTAGATGGATTATTGTAATATAAAAAAATAAATTAATGAAGTTAAATATTAATAAATTAATTGACAAAACGCTTGACTATCACAAAAAAAAGTTATAAAACATATTAGTATTATAATATCGAAGAATATCATATAGATTTGTTTTCAGAATTTATCGCTGAGAAAGGAGTCGAGTGTGTTACGGGAATACGCATTGAGGATTGTGTTAAAGGGGATATCATTGGCTGGATAGACTTCCCACTCGCACTTATCAACTTGAATAAAGTAAGTCTTTTCCTACTAGCTGTAAGAAATAAACTGTTAAGCAATAAGCCAGTCAAGTGCTAGGCGGACACACTCTTTCTTCTTTCTAGTTCTGGACTCCTAGTTTTTAAAATTATCGCGATTATTATACATAATTAATATAAAAAGGTACGCGATGAAGACCCGTTTTTGTTATTAATTATGGACTCCTAATGTCAGCCGCTGATTCACGCTTTGCAGATTTTAGTATTTGTTACCTTAGGCACTACAATCAAACTATCTAAGTTTTTTCAACCATTTATATGATAGAGCTAATATTTTTAAAACGGCTCTTATATGGAGAAGATACATAGTACCTAATGCTGTGTGGATCTATTTTAGTTTCTAATCTATAAATGTAAAATTAATTTATCTAAAAAGGTTTCATAATTGCGTCTGAACAAATCTTATATGTTGCATGAGGATTGAATCTTTGCTATCCGTTGTTGCTAAATAAGTAATTTGATCTTAACAAGGCACTGGATTGCCAGGCATATAACATTACCTACCTACGATTTTATTTTTCAAACAAACATTATCGGGAAAGCTTGTTTGCGATTTCTAACTTTTCGGACTACTATGGGATCATAAGAATAAATTTTAACATAAATTTATACACTTTAGTCCCGTGATCCCGTGGCAATCGCAGCATGGTTTAGAATTAGACACGGTAGATGGTACCGTGTCTAATTCTAAACCATAAAGTGACCAAAGTCAAAGTCAAAGTCAAATATGTTTATTCAGTAAGATTTTTTAGGATCACTTTGAAACGTCAAATCTACCGCCTGTTCGGAATCGCGACCAGCACACAAGGAGAAAGGCAAGAACCTCGGGCTAGTTTTTTTTTTCATGATCCATTACAATAGCTTAAAATTATCTAATACTAATTACAATTTATTCACTGGAGCAATTTCTTTTTTTTAATGCCAGGCTTTCTTATCTTCTAGGTAATCTGAAATTTTATAATAAGCTTTCCTGGATAGCTTTTGTTTAACAAAATTTTTGAATTTATTATTTGACAAGCTTAGCACATCACTTGGCAATTTATTATAAAAGCGTACAGTTTGCCCTATGAACGATTTATTAACCTTATGGAGCCTAGTTGTGGGAACAGCGAGTTTATTCTTATTTCTAGTATTATAATTATGTTTATCACAGTTTTTGTCAAATAAGCTTATGTTTTTACGCGCATACATAATATTTTCATAAATATATTGGCAGGGCATAGTCAATATATTTATTTAACCCACTTAAAACAAACGAAAATAAAATAATTGATCCAGTCTTGTAGGAAAAGTGATAAACACACGTACGTGACAAACATGTATTTTATATGTAAATACATTCTTCTCACAACTTTTTGCTGTCAAAAGAACAGGCACTACATGATGACCCGTTGACTTTTTTATGTACGACGGGTACCTATACGGTGTTTTTTTGTCCACAGGAGCAATGTTCCAAGTTTGATCAGATCTCTGAGTGCGTGATGCGCCAGCTGACCTCATGCAGCCAGGTCGCACGCAAGGTTACAGATATCTACGTCCAAGACTTGCGCACGCTTTTCTCTTGCGCGGGCGCCGATGTGACTCCACCTACTGTAACCGCCTCTGTGGTGTAGTGGTTCAACCCACCGATTTCAGACCCAGGTCTCGATCCCCAGGGGGAGCAACAATGTGCTTGGTTCATTGGTGGTAGGATTTTGTTTAATTCCGTGGTAGCCAACCACCATCTTAGTTAATTCTGTCGCCATAATAACAATTCTTAAAAAAAATGTTGTGTTCCAGCATTTATAGATAGCCAGTTCCTCAGTTAAACAGGTGAGATGAAGGCCAAGCGCTTCCCCGTCGTGAAAAAAAAAATAGCCTGCCGTTATTATAAGGGATTGAAGATGCTGGTTCCACCTTGATATCCTTAAGTTTATGTATAAAGTTGTATCAGAGTCGCTTAAATGCCTCATCAATGGAGAGTTCATCATTCATGAGGTCGCTTGACTGGGCTGGGTCACAACAGAATATCAGCGTTGACCTGTTGCAGTGAGGCACAGTGCCAGTAAGGCATAACACGAACTCTGAGTGTATTCATTCAGTCTCGTTTTAATTATTTTTTCGTTGTGTTGAGTTTGTGTATGTTATGATTGTAAATAAATAAATATCTGACTATGTCTAAGCAGAAATAGTTACTATTAATAGCTAGTCATTATTTTCTACATGATATCATTCTAAGACCCGTCACGTTGATTTTGTATGAAGCGGCTCCTATCTCTTATGTTTATATCCTAGTTGATGTTGGAAAACTTAGGTGAATTTCCAACTTTTTTTATCTTTGAATAAAAAAAAATTAGAATAAATAAGTGTTTACTTACTTATTATATAGATTATATATAAATATCCCTATCCATAGTAGGTACCTATACGTTACATAGTTTATAACCGCCTCTGTGGTCTAGTGGTTCGCCTTCTGGTGTCAGATCCAGAGGTCCCGGATTAAATCTCCAGGGGGAGTATAATATTATGCTTGGTTTGGTTGGTGGCAGGATTATGTTTAACTCGATGGGTCCTGTAAAACACTCACTGTGTGTTTTACCTACATAGAGAGCGAGACGAGCAGCATCCAACGATTTAAGTCCGCCTGGCTAGCTACCACCATCTTACCTAATTCTGTCGCCATAATAACAATTCTAAAATTGTTGTGTTCCGGCATTCAGAGGTAAGATAGCCAGTTCCTCAGTTTGTTGAGGATTCCGGGTGAAGTGCGCCTCCACCTTCGGCCTTATCTCAACTTGTTACCAGGTGAGATGAAGGCCAAGTGCTTACCCGTCGTACAATAAAAAAAAAAAAAAAAAAAAGACGTACAATAAAAAAAAAATGCTAGTGACATACTAATATTGACCCATGGTTCTCCTGCGTGAACCAAGGGCACTAATTTTTATATACTTACCCGTGATTAACCTATTGGGTAACCTACGGGTACGAATAGATACCCGTGGATCACCAAGGTGAACCACGTAGGTGGGCCACGGGTAAGAAACGATACTAGGTACATGGGAGCAGAATGATAGCGATTGATTCTTTTGAATAATAAGTTTTTTTGATAAAAATGAAACCGACTTCACCACTAAAAACATAAAAAGAACTAGTGGTAAGTTGATATAATTTGAAGTTGATGCCGAATTGACAAGCAAAACAAAATGTTTATTGTATGGCACCGCCTTCAAATTATATGAACTTACCCTAAGGAGTTATCTGCTGTCTAAAGGAACCTATTCACTCTGAGCTTAAATACTCCTCTATCTGGACATAGCACTCTGAGGAATGCCATGTCATGGAGTGAGAATATTTTTCCACTTGGCCTGTGCAGTTGTCACCGCTGAAGTTGTAGCCAGAAATAAGAGCATATGCTCGTTTCTTACCCACACCTCCCAGAAGCGGTTGAGGTGTAGAAGACCAATGATGGTCAACAGCCCATTAGTGTCCACTGCTCTGTCCAGCAGTGGTCACTAAAGGCGACGACGCCACAATTTCGTCGTTTCTCTTCCCACACTTCGTTTTTTTGTTTTTGAACCGTGATCATGTACAAGTAGTGCAAAGATATTGAGTGGAATGTTGCATAAGTTTTGTATTTGTATGAAAATTAAGGGGTCCCTTAATTTTTTAGCCTGCTGAGCAAACTTCGTGCATACGGTTTAGGTATTGCTTTTTGAGCCTCTCCTGATTTTTGTGCATGGATAGGTATCCAACTTCTTGGGTGACCGGTCTATCAGAGTGGTAGCCCACATCCATCGCCTAAAGCGAAAATTGCGACCAAAAAGCTGAGCACGCTCAATAAAGTCAAGCGATGTTTCAAACTTTCAACTTGTGACTTTATTTATAGCTCAAGTTCGATCCTGTATGGAGCTGCCAAGAGATGGTTCAGCCAGATGTCAACTTGCCGCGCTTCAGTGGAGCGCAGAGCTAAGAGGCTCGTAGGTGAAGAATATCTTGCCAAAGCAAGGCTCGACTGCCTGAGCCATCGTCACGAGGTTACGTTTTTTTTACAGATGGTACTACGGTGAGGGTGCCCAGGAGCTTCACGACCTTATTCCGCCTTCACCATTCTTTAACATAAATTTCAGACGAACAGCTTATTATCATCCCCATCTGGTTGATAGTTGATAGACTTATGAGGACTAAGTGCTTTTAAAAATATTTTTTAATGCGCACTGCAAAAACTTGGAATCAGCTATCAATGTCTGTTTTTCCGCTGTGTTACGACCCTAATGTCTTTAAGACGAGAGTTAATAGGCACTTTGTGTAGGCTCGATCCATCGTAGATCTCATTCTTGTCTATGCATGTTTCGTGGTCAAGAGCCGACCCATACTCAATAAAATAAAGTACATAGCTATGAATGAGGATCAAGAAATGTAAGCAACTAATTCTACGTATCTACCTATATAGGTATAGGACCACAATCGGGTCCTATCACAAATCTCAAATAGTGACGGGAATGACGTCCGGGCATTTCGCTAGTTAGAAATAAGACACCTTACTTTTCTAGTCACTCGCTTTAATGTAGTAAGTCTTACAAGCAAATGTCTCATTCATTATAGAAAATCTAATACTTAGATGCTTAACGTACCTACCTGTACCTTACTTTAGGTACACATTATGGTCAAAAGACCAGATTTCCTAAACAAGCTTTGAAACAAAATAATGTATCATGTTCGTTGGTTGTTTATTAAGTTTATTTTTAATGCAGGTAATTTAGTGCTTATCTAATTTTCAAATTAAATAAGTTCGATGCCAAAATGAGCTAGTAAGTAAACGGATTTGTTATGTTATGTCGGATTTGTTGTGTGATTTTGTAGGTAAGCCGGCAAGTACCTAGGTACTCTAATATCTATGATTGGTAAGCAGGCTGTTGACGTACCTACTTTAGATAGGTAGGTCAAATCTTTCGGACTTTATAACTGCTTATGAAGGTAAATCGATACTTTGTTTGAAAAAACAGAATCATTTCATCTGCGACACAGTTTCTTAACTAATGCATAAATCATCGTTGCTCACTTTAAGTTTATATCTTTCCGTTCCAAAATAAATATATTTAAAATATTTGAAAATTTGGAATGAACTATGTAAAGAGAACAGCGACAAAAAAGGTACAAACCAACTATAGCTTGATACAAAATAACGTTATTTCATATCAACACACTTGTAAAGGATGTTCTTACAAAAACATTCGTTGCTTATCACTCCCTCAGCTCTACATACCTACACTTAGCAGGTAATCGAAACATTTGTAATTTTGAACTTTCGAGAACTTACATTTTGTATACGGGTTATATTCTCCTGCAACTCGCATTCACCCTGATAAGTTTGGATATCTCGTAACCAGTAGGTCTACTACGAAAATCGATACATGACGGATCTGTTGTCAGATTGCACGTTTTACAATTCAAAAATGACTGAAGTTCTTTCAGTACCGACAACGTTCGATTTTCATTGCAGTGCCCTTGTTCCGTAAGTGACCCGCTGTGGCTTTGATACTAGTAAAAACGATACAGCTTGTGTATTCAACAGCTGTAGCGTTTACCTACGCTAGTCTTGTAATTTTCAAATAACTTTGTAACTTGCGGTTAATTTTAGGTACAATGAAAATGTATCATTAATTGGTACATATCGTTAAATGTAATTGTAATTGTTATCGTAATAAAGAGTTGCCTATATTATTATAAGCCAGTACGAACTTCATTATCGTTAATTACTACAATTAGCTAAAGGCGTAGCAGATAATTGGTGTTATCAATATTACACAGATTAGGTATTATGATAAAAACCAGCGATATATAATCATTGTAATGCGATTACGTTAAATTATTTAATCAATAATGTAAGTATATCACAATTTATCTAAGGTCTAACAGTTAGGCAAAAGTAGGTCCCATTGTACTTATGTTTTATGGTGAGAGGCTATTTATATTTACTATCTATTATAATGAAATTCCATAGTAAATTGATTTTTATTTATCACTCTATAAACCGTGTCTATACAAAGTGCAATTGTTGACGAAATGCACTTCAACATTGAACTCCTAAATTCAAGCGGTCATCTATTTATAACTAAAACTTGATAAGTAGGTAGTCTACACATAAACTTAAAAGTATCTAACATGTCCTGAAAAAATGAATTTACGCCCAATAACATTTTTAACATCTTATTTATTAATTTATTTGGAATCTCAGGCATTATTACCCTGCTTTTTATAGAGAAAAATGTTCAAAATTTCTAAATTGGTTCAAGAATAGGGTTTCTAATAAAATATGCACCTACATAGATAGAAAGTACTAAATATATAGTTTTTATCAATTGAACTAGACAGGTATTCAAGGGTAGAGTTACATAGAAGAAAACCGAAAAATATAATCATTATCACAGGCTATTTTGTCAATTCGCTGTTTTAAATACTCGGTTGTTTAATCTAAGGGAAATTATACTAAGCTGAATAGTCTGAAATACATGTCAAAGATTATAATTATAGCTTTAGAAAGCAATCGTAGGCGGCGTAGCATTGTAGCGCTACGGTGTAGCAGTAGAGCTACGCCGTAGGCATTGGACATCGAATGCCCTGCGTAGCACACGCTTACGATCCTTGTAAATGTACCTACGTTCTGTGTTTGGGTGTTGTATTGTATCACGTAAGTACTTAACGTATTTACAAAAAAATATATTATATATATTACCCATATTACAAGCTCTGCTTCGTATAGGGCTATATGGCGCTCTGTGAAATGGCCCATAGTAATAAAATAAAATAAAACCTATGATTACTTTCAAATGTATTATTTCGATTAAATACAAGTGTTATTAGCAGTTTAATTTTGAACTTTAAATTTTAAATTCTATTACTGGTCCAGTTTTGGTTCAATTTGCAGCAGCAATTTTGAGCGGTATGTCTCCACTAATATTTTGAGACTGTTTATGAATATACCAGCCAAATTCGATATGAAATGTTATTAACAAAGCTAATTGAATCATGCATCACTTGGAGAAGATCCATTTCGATATGAAAATAGAACATTATTTAGTAGCAAACATTTTAAGTTAAAATTTGCCTGGTCGAAACACGTGCTATTTGATTTATCAAATGAACGGATTTGTTACTAAATGTTTATCTGTTTGTTCACTATCAAACAAAATTTTTGAATTGTGAGTGAGAATATGTACATATATATCATGTACATAAGTTACGAAAAATGTATAGTTCGACCGGAAATGTTAAAGGCATAGTCGTTATACTCATCGGAAAGTCATTTCTATGATCAATTTTGATCTATGATCGGAAATAAATGGCCTGATGCCATTTGATTTGTTGATTAAAGATTAGTATTAATATTGATGATTAAAGAACCAGTTACTCTCTAAAACTGTGTCATCTCTAGTTATTTTTTAGTATCAAGTACACAATTTTGCACTTTATTTAAATTTTACCATAATGACTGACAGTACGATCAATTGAATAGTACTTTTTGTGCATTATTTAACATGGGATGGCTACGTTTCAAGACACGCTGCACGTGAGATGAAGGCCAAGCATTTCCACGTCGTACAATAAAAAAAAAAACGTTAGCAGAAAACATGCAGAGCTCTTTATGTAAACGATTTTTTTAAAATAAGTAAGATAAGTACCTAAGTGAGATACTCATAAATTTTTGTTTAACACTATATGTGTAATTCAACATTATATAGAACGTTAGATATCACGACCATTCAAGTTGTAACTTTAAAATGTCTTTGGTGAAATGGAACGGAGTGTAAACAAAAAGTCGGCAGCGGCGGGTGGCCGACACTTATTTTTGCTTACTAGTTTTACTGAGAATCAATTCATAATGCAAATCACGCAAAATGTACTTTATCAAAAGATATTGTCACCGGTTGTGTCGCAAAATTTTGTTGGCAAAGAATCCGTATCGAATTTGGCTGGAGTATAATTACAGAAACAGAATCAACACTTCTATAGCATGATCATTTTATGTTGTAGGTTATAACATCTATAACCTACATATTATTAGTTATCAGTCATACTATTTATTTTTATGAAGACGCTCATTTAAAAACATAATACAAAAAGGGCGTATTGCTTATGTTTCACAGCATTTATCTAGTTAATATTTCCTGCCAACTATAAGGTAGTTTTTAATATGTATAATAGCAAATAACTACGTTTATTAATTTCTTATCGTAAAATATGTACAACGTAAATAGGTATACCTATCTAATAATTTTCTTGGGTTGATTCCATTAAAGTAAAGCACCTACAATAAAAATGTTTGAAACTCCTTAATTTATAAAAGCAATAAATGTAACTACTTATTCAATAATTAAACGGGATAAGCGTAGTAGGCATTACAAATTAATTTCTAAAATTAATAACCGATTGGAAGTGAGGTTACCCTTCCACATCTTAACAGATAAGAATCATTCATTCAAACATTTATTCATTCATTCTTTACAGATATACATAAACGAGTCGTTGTTTTTATATTAACGTACTTAATTGATTTTTAATATTTAAGACACACTTCAATCATTAACTAAATCTTATAATTACATAATCTAAGATTGCTTTTTTTCGTAAATAAAAGCACCTATCTAAGAGGAAATTTGTGTTTGGACAGTTTGTGTTATACATGTATTATTGTGCGGAGAAGGCCATTGTGGGGTATAATGATAGTGCAGAGTATCGCATCAGCTGCAGGTAAGCGTGGAGGGTTCAGACATCGGGCCGGAGCAGGTGTAGATCGACGGCGACGTCCCGCTTGTTGGTGCGGAGGATGCGCGGCGCGGGCACCACCACCTCGCCCAACAGCGCTGCATCCTCGGCCAGTGAGTCGCCGGACCCGTACCCGCGCTCCTCCCCCTCCGCCTCCGCCTCCGCCTCCGCCTCCGCCTCCGCCGAGGCTTCGCCCCATGACCCGGAGCCCGAGCTGCCGCCCCCCTCCACCTCACCATCAACCTCCGTCTCTACCTCCACTGAACAGCTCGCGCATGCCTCTGGAAAAATACCTGCCATTTTATATGCATCAATTGATTTCGACCGTATAGCACGAACTACTACTGTTTGTGCCAGTCACGTCATAAATCGCTACCCACCAAATCTTTTTTTTATTTATTCAGTAATCAATTTTAGGATCACTTTGAAATGTCAAATTGTCCTGTTCGGAACCGCGACGAGTACACAAGGAGGAAGGCAAGAGCCTCGGGCTAGTTAATTATGTTCAGCCACTCCTAATAAGGTTTCGCTGGGTGAAATAACTTTCAGCGAAAAGGCCGCCCATAGTACCCTTAAACACTGTTACCTAATGTTTGTATTATTCGTTATCATTTTGTGTACACTAAAGCGTTATTCAATTCAATTAACTCTTTACTGAGATCTATTCTCGTATAGAGGATAAAACACTTGGTAAGAGTATTTTTAACTGTAAATATATGTATTTATCATTTATCCATCACCATTAGTATGGTGGCGATGGTGAATAAAATATTATTTTTATTACTTGCATTTCATGATATAAATAAATTAGATTGGTGGGTTTACTATGCTGAGTCAACTAAACCGTTTTTCCTTAGGAACATAACTAATTACGACAATGTAAATTATAAAATATCCCTACATAACTACTCTACTTTACAAAGCATGCAGAGTGATGCAAAAGGTTTAGTTAATCTGATTTAACTCGGTCACCTTGAATATACTGCAAATTGAAGCAGACGAAAACTTTTACAACGGCTAATATCAAGGTGATCAAGATACATCGATAACATAGTGAGAACTAGCTGGAAGTGTTATAAAGTGTGTGAAAGTCAAAATACAACAAGAGGTTATAGATAAAATCAAGGAACACACTCTAACGAGAAAGTTTTTGAGAAGGATTCAGTAGTATCTATCATTCTCGAACAACAAGCTAATTTTATAAGAATTTTACATTGAATTAACTATGGTAATATTTTTTGTCAAAAATTCAAATTATAATATCAAATTTAACGTAAGGTTATTACAGGTATTGTTTTATTATTAGGTGGATAAAATCAAAATATGAATATTTACAAAAAAAAATGCAGTTACAAATTATGCTTGAGTATGTTATTTATATACAGGTTATAGGCTCTGTGACAAAATATATCTGTTAGAAGCGAAACCTATTTATTAGTTTTATAGCCTACACAGATATTTTATTACGGCCGTTGGAGAAAGATAACTCTTTTATGGTTGTATTGGACATTCGAGATAGATGTAGGCTGTAGGTATGCTGTCTATTGATACTGTTTTTTATGTATATAATTAAGAATGCACGACATAAATACACGTAAATACGTAAAAACATCACGAACCTGATGCTAAAATATAAACTGGGAAGAGATAAAGTCACATTCACGGGCCTGTAACATTTCTTCACAGAATTCAAAGGGAGTCCACAAAAATAAAAGGCAAGGTAAGAACTAAACACTAAACGATAACATTCCACATCGATAGGGGTAGGGTAGTTTGGACTCACGTAGCCCCCGGCGTCCGATTATATCGGGGCTCTCCCAACTCATAGCTCAGAGAGAAGTAGACGACGAAAAATCTTCATAAGATGCTGCAATTTTGTAATATGCGCATATTTATACCTAAGGCAACGACGTGTAATTGGTTAATTAGCATTCCCTAACTACTGTAAACCTATGTACAATGTTACTACTCCATGGGGTGTTAGAAAAATAGAACATTTGGAGTTTGCCATCAGGATTACCTGCAATCATTGGAATGGACGTGTAAAGTGGCAGGTGCACTCGGGGGAATCAATTTCAAAGTGGACCTCTGATGCAATAGTGAAGTTGATCGTGTTAGTGTTTACATATCACAGTAGGGAGGTGCTGAATAATTAGTTTGATGCGAACCTGAGCTGTCAGTGATGAGGCGGGGCGGCGTGTTGTCCCGGTCGGATGGGACCACTATTACTACTTCGTCGTCCCGCGGGGACTCGCTGTTGCGGCTCGACGAAGTTCTGCACATTAAATACATCCTCTATGGAACATAATATACATTATATATACACGTGACTCGCTAGCTCTTATTTAGGCCAGCGAATTAGCATAGCTATTCAGCATGTCAATGCAGCCAGTGTCTTGGGCACGCTTCCGTCTGGTACTGGTCTGAAACAGTTGAGCTACCTATAGACCGCTTGCAACCCGACTGCTTCCCTTGTACATATTTAGTTAATTTATTCACAAACATTAAAAATAATATATACAATTAAACTAACTATATACAAAGGAAGCGGTCGGATATAGTTATTTTACTTGCAATTTTTTTTTATTTTTTTTTGTAAATCAAATCTTCTATTTTCTGTATCATAAGATGAAAAATATTTGTAACATATCTAATAATCCTTCTGGAAATTATCCATCTTCCGGATGATTATCTACCGATATCGGCATATTTTGCCATTTTTGACAATGTTGCCATTCTGTGGCCTAGTGGTTCGCCCACCGGTATCAGTCCAGAGGTTCCGGGTTCAATCCCCAGGGAGTACAAATTTGTGCTCGGTTCGGTTGGTGGTAGGGCTTGTCCGCCTGGCTACCACCATCTCGTCTAAGGATGACGGCATAAAAACAATTCTAATTGTTAAAGGCCTATTTCTATGATCAATTCTTTATAGCTTTTTTAATTTGGGTATCCTACCTATATTCGCAACATGCATCTGTATAATTATGTAGGTACAAAATGATTGATGCGAAAGCACCATTTAATGCAACACGGACATAAAGCTCCTGTGGATGGTAAATCTTAATCTATAAATAACAATTAGGAAATTTACAGTAACATAAACCTACATATTATATAATTATGGCTTGTGTGTTTGTGTGTTTCATTAGGTATTTATTTATTTATATAATGATACCAGCGCGCTGCACCGCATTAATAATTTTGGTCAGTTATTACTAAGGGGTGCTCTAGTCTAATTATAACTCTCGTCATAATTAACGCTTACTTGTTCATGATTCTGATTTTAATTTGAGCACAATGTATCTGCAATATATTAAGACAAGCCTAAAAAAAATGTCGTAGAAAAATAACTAGGTATTTTTTATCGGCTTGGAAAATATCCATGTTCTGTATGACTAAGAATACCGATATCCAAACATTCTACAATATAGAGTACTTACCTACGTATCAAGTAAGTTATAGGCAAGATAAGAATATTAATATTACATGATTACAGAACATTAATTTCACACAGCGCCATCTATAGATGTATTTAGGTTCCAATTGCGAGCGTCCATAGGCGAAGGTAACCGCTTTCCATCTATTGAGCTGTATGCCTGGTTTGCGAGTCAGTTATAAGAAAAAAAAAAGAAAAGAAATTGTACATACCTATAGGTGACATAAATACATTTTTACGTTTCAAAATAATGTTTAGCAAGAGTATAGATTAATGGTAATGAAACCAACCAATCGTTGGGGTCAGCAAAGTAAAGTATCAGAAAGGCATGGGTGTACTTACTTTACTATAACTTTTTTCCGGACGTATCTTGCGCCGAGGTCTGAGTAGCCCCTGTTCATGGGGCGTTTGACCAGCACCGGGGGAGCGGATGCAGGCGGCGGCTGCTCGAAGGTGTGAGACACGGGTGAGGTGGGCTCGGAGCACTGCTTGTCGGCGAGCGCCCGTGACGGCGCCGGCCGCATGCGCAGCGCCAGTGCTTGCGCCTGCGCAGACTCACCCCCGCCCCCGCCCTCGCCGCCAGCCCCGGGCACATTGTTACTACCTATCCTTCGTGTTCTTCTATCTTCTTCATATAACTCTAATAAATGATCCAACTTATTTTCTATATCATCTACCTGAAAAATTATTGACACGTTAAAACATTCCTGTGAAGCAATATTATAATATGGATATAATAAATTACTCACTTGTCTTTCGATTTTAACTACTCTGGAAGCTAGACTGATTTTGGATGCGTAGACGTCTTTAGCTTTCGATCCTTGCTTGCCAAGAATTTGGTCTAACCTGTTCACAAAATTAAAAAGCAATATTGAAATGCAGCTTTTTGAAACATATATCCTCCACTCATCTCATTCCTATAAATATCTCGATAATTCAGTTTCAAAATACATGAAAGAGTTTTTTTAAATTATCTCTCAGTATAATAATATACATAATCAGTCTACCTTTGACCACGGCCGTTGTAACACGATCGAAACTGTCTTCATCGCGTACCTTTTTATATTCCCGACAGTTTCGATCGTGTTACATCGACGGGTAGACTGATGACTGGTGACAGGTAGACTGACAGTCTACCCGTGACCACGGCCGTTGGAACTGAACACCGTCGGAACTGTCGGGAATATCAAAAGGTACGCGACGAAGACCCGTTTTTGTTATGAATTATACATGAAAGATAATTAAACAATATACTGTTTTAGCCAAACTCAGGCATGTTATCTTTACAGAAACCGAAAAATGCTCGTTTATGCAAATTGAAACGGCGAACTCGTTTTAGATTGACATGGGTTGGATTCTACTCGGACCCTGCAAATGAAAGCCACAACAAGAAAAAAAGGTGAAAACCAATATTTTTACTGATTACGGTTGAGTTACATTAAAGTACCTACCATCATTTACGTTCGTAAACGTTTTTACTGCCTATATAATAATTGTATCAGACTGGCTACAAATTTTACGTTATGGTGTTAATAGGTTGCTTGGCAACACCACGCCGGTAGGTGGATCCATTCTGTCATGGATGATAAATTGATGGAAGTAATAGGCTCATCGGACTAGATAGAGAACCTACATCGGACATAGACTGTTCTTATAATAAGGGTAATTTGTATAAAACAACACGGAATGCACAAGAGCCGTCTATAATCACACTGTCACAACAATAAGCCGTTTAGTTTTATATAAGATGGCGGAAAGTTATCCAATGATATTTTTTATATTCGGCCAGCAAGCTAAATCTAAAAGTTATTTTGATATCATAGGTAAAGACAATTCGAACTTATGGCGGAAGGTACGTCAGTTGGTTGTTATGTTTTCTTTTCGCACCCAGAAACACTTTTTCAATACGTTTTGTTTGCAAATATAAAACAAATACATTTTGGAGCTGACCAAAACCACTTTAATTAGCTGACCGTTTAAATGATAGACATAGAAAAATACCTTTACACACGCCTATTGAAAATATTTTTTTACAAATGAAAAATATTTAGAAACAAATAATTTACGTTAGCAATTTGCTCTATCTATTAAATGATGAAAGCATTGAAAGCATACGTACAAAACAAATATTAATAAAAAATGCAAGTGCCAAGCAAGATATAGATTCGGGTTAATAGATGATGGTGAAATATGAGTAGCTCTTAAGGGGTTAAGGCATTTAAATCTGTAGAAAGCATTCACACTACCCAACTTACCAATACATTAGGTTGTAATAACAAGATACTCAAAAATATACATTTTTATATTGACCTGTGTAGAAGCTAAGCGAAACTAGAAAGTAAAAATTATCTAGTAGGTTCTAGTATTCTATTTTCCTCTAATTCAAGGTGAGATAAACTCCGCTAACCAGGATTATGCTGAGCTCTTAATCTATTATTAATCTAAATATATGTAAATCGGCTAGTAGTGACTGACAATTGATGCACAGCCGAAACCAAAAGCTTCCTTTTGCACTTGACATAATTTTAAGAAATTCCAACAAGACGGTAGAAAAAAAGTCATCAGACTTTTACCTGCTAGCTTCTAAACTTATAATTTCTATAATAAATTGTTTTATTTCGAAATTAACGCTGTAATGACCTGGACTACAGCGAGGAGAAAGCCTGTAAGAAAGTACATACAACAACACTCACACAGACAATCTACAATACTCTACTAAATACTATAGCTTTTCCTAGTACGATCAAACACAAATACTTGCCAGTAGCATAATACCTACAGTACTAAATATTTACATAATCTATAGTCCATATTGCGGTATATACCTGTGTTTGTAAAATTGCAAGGTCCTGTAGCCATTATGTATTCATGTTCATTATTATCAATCGTATACAAATCTCTGTAAGATTTTGCTCAATCCACTTTTTGCAGCTTCGTAACACAAGAGTGTTTTCTGCTTAGTAAATTTATTATATGTTTACAAGACAGCGGCGGCGCGGAGGTTGAGTTAAAAAGAGGCAAGCTGTGTTAGAACTATGTCAATTTACCTAATAGGCATGCAGTGGTTAAGTACCAATTGAACCGAACTAAAATACAGCCAACTGTCACTGAGTGAAGACTATTACTTTATATTATACTCGTACTATTCAAACTGTAGATTTGACTAAAAGATTCTCATTGTCTGATATTTGATCGAGATTTTATATTGTTCAGAAAAAATATTTAGTCAGGCGTGTACATAGATTTTTTGAAATTTAACCTATATCCTATTCTTATGCTTTAAGAATAGGAAATTAATAGAACACGTGATCTGGCTAGCTCTTATTTAAGCTAGCGAATTAGCGTAGCTATTCAGCGTGGCAATGCCAGTGTCTTGGGCACGTTTCTGTCTGGTGCTGGTCTAGAACAGTTGTGTTTCCTATAGACCATTTGTAACGGTCCTTAGGTAACCTGACAGCTACTTGTACATTGTTTAATATGGTTTGAATAAAGTCATATTTGTATGCCAGTGATAGTAACAAAGGCGACATGATCAGCGGTGAGTGATAGCTGCAGGCTGCGACTGCAAGACGTTGGTTGCACCATCTTAGGCGTGGCTCCTGAGCGAACGGTGATGCTCCCATCTCACCTGTATTGTAGATTCTTGGTTCTGTTCAGCAGATCCGCATGCCCCGAGGAGTATTGCTCAATGACGTCTTTCACATCATAAGGTTTCAACGCTTCTCTAAACCTCTTGCGTGCCACAAAATACTTGAGCTACACGGAAACAAACATATCCTGATGGATGATTTTATAGATTGGCTACATATTAACTTCGTATGTATAAATGATGCTGGTATGCTAGGGAACCTAACTTAATTTATACCTAGGTTATAAAAAAATGCTTGGATTTATTTATTGTAGGTATTTGTTAGTCTGTACTGTATTGGTAAGCAGTATAGATGGCTAAGTGAGTATAAACTATATTGGTATTAGTTTTAACAGCAAAATCCCGAAACTTTACTCGATTGGTGAAACGATGTGATGTTTTGTCAGGGATGGAAAATTTTAAGGATTAATAAGATCACTGAAAGTTCATTTGAAATGATTCTCATGAAAACCCAATGTCTTTTTTTGCGAAAACGTGTCCAACACAGTGCATAAATCACAACTCTGCATGGAGCTAATTCAATTTGAAGTCATCAGTGTAACAAGAAGGTTCTTCTAAATCGCTGTAACTTTTTATTTTTAAGTTTTCAGTGTAACAAAAGGTTCTTCTAAATCACAATACAAATTTCAGGAATATAGGTCAGAACTTCCTAAAATTCTCGCATTATAACTAATCCTGTTCTTAAGACAATAACGCAAAACCTGTTGACTATAAAATGTATGGCTAAAGTTTACATGCAAAAATGTTATTTAGGTACCTACTTATTCTAAGTAGGTGCATAAAAAAAACATAGTAGGTATAACATAATATCCTTCAGCGATTTCGAAGCAGCCATGAAAGTAGTAATAATTCGAAGTTATGCATTATGTTTAGCAATACAAATACTAACTACACACTATTTAGAAGGTATTAGGTTTGATGCCAACTTTCGACTACAAGGTAACATGACTGTAGGTTCAGTCCAGTAGTATGGAATGTAGAGAGTTAGGTAATGGCGCATGGCAGTGCATGGTGTCAGAAGGTTGTTGGCGGCAGTACCTAGTCTGGACGTTTTTCACCCGGCCGAGCAGGTCCACATGGCCAGCGGAATACTGTTCGATAACGTCCTTGACATCGTATGGCTTAAGGGCTTCCTTAAACTTACGTCGAGCCACAAAATACTTCATCTGTCAGAATTCCATAATTTTGGTGAGACATTGTGTTGTGTTTGAGTTAAATGGACAGAGTGCCTACTGCAGATATAATTAATAAAGTCATCGATAGTTTATTCATACATCCATCTATACGTGTAACTAAATACTGCCAAACAGACTCTCCTTATATTTGCGAGTAAAATGTACTCAAACTTATGCAGTATTTTTTCCTAAATCCAGGGATGACGATAGTTTTATCTCCAATGTCCTTGTGTTTTATAACAACAAAGGTTCCCTTTCATGTCTTTTATTATATGTAACCTTTGTATTAATGTTTGGTTTGTGCAGTTTGCTGTGAGTCTATAGTAAAGAAAAACTTTGAGAATCGCTTTGTAAAGCTCAATAAACAAGCCTTGACTGGGCATGTGCCCACTGCACAAGCACAATGCTACAGTGAATGGTTGTCTAGCATTCATAATATAGCAACCAAGAACTTTTACCCAAAATTATTTGTTAGCACCACGTAGATACGTAAGTAAACCATCACTAATACAAGGAATTATATAAAGTGAAAGTTTGTTTGGATGTTTGTTCCTTCTCCATGCTAATCTTACTGAATGGATTGAGTTGAAACTTTTCACATTATAGGTATGTTGCGCTAGATCCGGAAATGAGACATTGGTTTGGTCTATTTTTGTTCGGGTACCACGCGAGCGTACCAGCAAGCAGACACTAGTATACAATAAAACCGCGTTGATATGTATTTCGATGTATGAGTACCAGTGTATGATGTATGAGTTCCAGTGTATGAGTATATTTAGTTTGTACACGCACCTTTCTGATGAAGCGAATGGCGGCTTTGTGGCGCGGAGTCAAACTCACGCAGCGCGGCTCGTCATCCTCATCTGCGTAAACAAGAAAACTTTTGTTAGACGGAAAATTGCGATACAAAGGAAAACGTCCATAGCACCGGTTTTAAATTAACCGTATTATTTTGTTGAAAACTTCTGCTACGCGCGTTCTCCTCTTTCTGCACCATCAACGCAATCCTATAGGAGGGCTACATACCACAGTACTTTTGTACTTTTTGTAACTGCTTTTGGTTTAGGTAATAGCTTTAATGTAAGTCTATTTCTGTTTTTGAGATTTTTGAATTTCGATTGTAATTACGTTGTGTGTTAACAATAAAACCCGCTCATTTGTTTTACTCAGCTTTGTGCGCAAAATGAAAAGAACTTATCTCTCATTTGGGCTTCATAAATTTATTAAAAAAATGCCTCATAAATGACATTAAATTATGTATTATAAATTAAAAATTTAATTTAATTATCAATTTGATGTTATGTGATTTTTATGATATTCGATAGGTACCTACTAACTCGTACATATTTATTACAACTTTCATAATAGTATAAAGTTATTGTATTAACTAAATACTAATATGATGAACTGTGACTGTTAAAATTTCTGGAATTTATCGTCAATATTAGTACTTACTAGGTATTACTGACGTCGACATTGAAGGTAATAATTTACGTTTGGTAACGTTATTTTACAAATTTATTTTTATCGTATATTATTTTGAACCGTTTACGGTAACGTGTAACTGATGATATTAGCTAACAGAGCGAGCGCGCAGCGCGAACGAAGCGTCTCAGTTTCAGATTGAAAAAAAATACTTTCATATGTCCGGCTCCTGGATGTCTGTTTCCTCTACAGGCCGATTCTTGTGATACCAATTTAGCAAGCAGGTTCGATAATTATATGGATGGAGAAAATTTTTAAAATGTTGGAGGTATGGGGATTAAAAACGTAAAAAATATATTTCAGCCATTTCGATAAATTTATAAAAATGTTACAAAACTTTTTTGTCCGAAGGCAGAGAGTGGTGCGACGGAAGGGCGCGGCGCGGACTCGCAATATCTACAGCTCACAGAGCCACTAGTTTCAATGATTGAACATGATCCAGTGAGGTTGTTCGTATGACGAGAAAATAGAAGTAAGGACTCAAGAACAAAAGTGAATCACCACCTCTGTGGTTTAGTGCTTCGCCGGTATCAGATCCAGAGTCCCGGGTTCGACGCCCAAGGGGAGTAGGTACAGTATTAAGCTTGGTTTGGTTGGTGGTAGGACTTTGTTTACGTCCGCGTGGCTAGCTACCACCATATTACCTAATTCTGTTGCCATAACAACAATTCCAAATCGTTGTGTTCCGGAATTTAGATAAGATTGCCAGTCCCTCAGACTGTTGTGAGGATTCCGGGTGAATTACGTTTCATATGTGAAAACCATTATCATAACGTGCAAACCAGGTAAGATGAAGGCCAAGCGCTTCCCCTTGTCCCTACAATTAAAAAAAAACCGATGAGAAAGATATATTAATTCGCTTTTTTGTTTGATATCCATAAAATTCGAAGCGCTATGCTTTTTTTTTCATATTATCGGCCGGCTTCGTCTTTCGTTGGAACAAGCAAAACATTTGAATGTTATATTTTAACAAGCCTCATAGCTCAGTTGGTAGTAACTCTGCCTTCTGCGCTGTAGGCTGTGGGTTCGATTCCCACCCAGGACAAACATTTGTGTGGTGAATATAGATGTTTGTTCTGTGTTTGGGTGTTGTATCATATAGTAAGTATGTATTTAAAAAAAGTATTTAAGTATTCTATCCGTAATCTAGTTCCCATATTACAAGCTATGCTTAGTTTGGGGCTAGATGGCGCTGTGTAAAAATTAATGTCCTATAATATTTAAAAAAAAAAATATATATATATATTATGGATTTTAGAACGAGTGACAATTAATCATTTAATAACTGAAATGAATTGAAAATGCTATAATGAGGTAATATATTTCTTCTTTATAAAGTACCTACTATAAAGTACCTTATTTGTAGTGCATTAGAGTTATTGCCAACGCCTGCTTAAAATGAGGTAGGCACCTATTATGTAAATTAATACATAATCGACGGTGATCTGCCAATAATTGTAATGTAGATTAGCGATAAATAAGGTATGGCAAAGTTTTGGCCCCTCCAGGGCAGAGTTACCTTTTCTTTTGTAGTTCAAGAATTTTGTTCGAATAAAGATATTAAGTTCCTACCTTATTTTGAAGAGGAAAATATGTATTTTTCAGATAGAACTTAAATAAAATACCTATCACGATTTAAAAGATTCAAGAGAAGAATCAAAAGATTACAGCCCTTTAGAGTACGACAGACGGACAAAAGGATAAAAAGCGTAAACATAGTTATATGGACCCATCGACACCTTTTGGGTGCGGAATCTTAAAAACAAGTTACTCTGAATCTCAATCGACTCGATTCCTATAGTGATTTACCAAATAAACTCCGCCAATTATTACATTTGGGAAATTGAAAACTCCTGAAATTTAATCCAAGATACGTTTTATTTATTACAAATTGTAATAAATAAAACGCGTAGGAACAAAAACCGATAGATCACATTTATGTTGTTTTATGGAAAAATATAAAATTATGGCCAAGTTCAAAGTTTTCGAATTTAGAGTTGAACGAAACCTATCAATTTATTGGTGTTAGCATCACTATTTGGTAACCTAAACTCTGCATTCGTGACTCCACGTCACGTACAAGTTGAGTAACAAAAAAAATGAAAAAGGATATTTTGGTTATTGACCAAACCAACTGGAATTCATAATTTTGACAAAGATGGTGATAATAATGGTATAGAAACAGTAGGTACCTAATAAAAAAAAACGATTTGCATACATTTTCTATGAAAAGTGCTGACCACCTGGTTGAGTCCAAGCATATCGTTTGAAGGACAATATGTACTGCCTTTAATTTAAGATGGATAATAAATGTTGTTGATTTCGTGTAGTAGCCGGTCGATGGACTGGCTGGAAACATTTATATATGTTACAAATGTTTTATTTTTATTTTGTATTCATGGTTTGAAATTAATATCCTGTAATAATTATTAATAGCATAGCTATTCAGCGTGGCAATGCAGCCAGTGTCTTGGGCACGCTTCCGTCTGGTACTGGTCTTGGGCCGTTACAACCGGCTTATAAGTAACAGTTGAGTTACCTATAAGCCGTTTGTAACGGTCCTTAGGTAATCTGACTGATTCCTTTGTATATAGTTTGTTTAATTGTACATTTTATTTGATAAATTTATTTTTATTATTATTATTTATAATTCCTAAAGTCAAACTCAACAACATGTAATCTTAAAATGTTAGGTACCTAACGAATTACAAATACGGTATTATCACAATACTGTAATATTAGTTCAACAATAAATTGCAGATAAAATATTTTGTTTTGATTCACTTTGAAGCTCAAATTTACAGAGACTATCTGACCATGACATTAAGCATAAGCCTATCCTAGTGCAGGGACTAAACAATTTTTTTTTCGATGTGAAATTACCTACCTAAAAACGAAAAAAAAATGCTAGTTTTGCAAGCATTATGTTAATTTTAAGTACATAGCTTATTCTTGATATCTACTAATATCAATGTATTGGTTAGGTACAAATAATTAAACAATTTATTATTTAACAGATAATATTATATTACATATCCATGTAGGTGAGTTTTTGCTGTGGGTAAATCGTAAAAAAAAATGTTTTGTTTCTGATGATTTTTTTAGTTAGTTACAGATAACCCAAATTAGACATCGATGATTATAAAAAATATGGAAGCTGAAAATTATACATTACCCACACATAAAACTTACCTACACATTTAGGTCAACCTTGGAAGGGTAGATCTGATGAAGGACAATGGAACACCCCTTTAAATAATGAAGCAGATAAGTTTGGGCGCATTTTAATTAATTCACTAGTAAATTCACCATCGGCATACGTAATCATAAAGATCACGGTTCATTCCACGTAAGCGCTTGCTTTCTCTCGCACTGGGTCACTTTCAAGAATTTGTTGTTTTAATCAATCAATAAAAATAAACCAGTTAAGTGAATACATACACGCCAAGAGGTCAAATGTCAAGACAAAAAACCACGTCTCTTGTATGGGGGTCTTCTTTTATTCATATAAAAAATAATTATATTATTTGTTGTGATAGCGGAGCGGTAATAGAAATACAAACTGAAAATTTCAAATGTCTATTACGGTTCAAGAGATACAGCACGCTGACAAATAGACATACGGCGGACATCAAAGGCTTAATAATAGGGTCTTGTTGGCATTTTTTGGGTACAGAACCCTAAGAACAGGTCAACGGTAAGGTCAATGGCAAGTATTCGTTATATCTGCATCTAGGTCAGAAGGAAAGAAAAGTTTTGATTTAGTATCGAGTGTCAATAAATCTACCTATTATGCGGCATAAATGACCTATTTGATTGCATTGACTGCGAAACTTGATTTTTTTACCGCTCCAAGGGTTCGTAGACCTAAGTATCTACTTGATAATAATAAGGTTGTTCCTCGTAATAGCAACGCCTCATCTAGCAAGGGAACTGATATGGTTATTACATAACATTGATTTTCAAAAACGTTATTTTAATTTGTTAGCTAAGCCTGTGGCCTGAAAGTGAGTTTTGAAGCTGCGGACAATCCGCGGCATTAAAAATGACCTTGAAAGATACACAGGCAAACCGACAGATCCTATAAGGGTTTCTTTTTTCCTCTTGTATAAATAATAAATAAATAAATCATTTTATTTGACACAAAACAGTGTTACAGTATGGAACCTAAAAAAGTTTATTAACCTCGTTTAATGTATGAGTATCACACAAAAATAATTCTATAATAAAATGCTTAATAGTACTTATTTAAATCCTGAGTGTTCAATGTTTCTTATAGTCCTATTTTGAGCTGCCATAAACACAAAGCCACCATTTGCATAAAAAGAGCGCAATAAAAGTGGAAATACAACGAGTTATTTATTACTTAACATTTTGTTCTAGTTGTCATTTAAATGCCGGCGACTCAGTTAACAGTAACTGTTATTTTCTTGAGTTTAAATAGGCGGGTACGCACGTGGGGACAAGCCAATTCTAAATAACCCGTAATTTCACCGGGAACCATACAATATGCAAACCGGAACACAGCAACTGCTGCTTTGCGGCCGAAATATGGTGGTAGTACTTCCCCGGACGAGCTCTTTCACTAGGGGCTCTACTACTCTGTAAAATATAGAGGCAAGAAAGCCAGTTCCAGTCCTCAGTCTGTTGAGGATTTAAGGTTAAGTGCGTTTCGACCTTCGGCCATATTTTAACTTGACACCAGATGAGATGAAGGCCAAGTGCTTCCCTGTGGTAAAATAAAAGAAAAAACTTATTATGTGGATCGACAGTTGCTTTTAAGCACTAGGTAGGTGGGAACTACCTCTTTGTGGTGTACCCCAGGCAACGGAATCGGCCTTTGTTAGCGGTTACGGCTGAATATTCCCACTACTGGTGGCAGAATCTGTAAAGGTTCACATGCCTGGTGACCTCCTGCCGAAGTCCGGGGCCAAGCGGTTCGCCATGTTCCGTTGGCGCGCGGGAGAGCCAGTGTCTTCTGGGAAAGCTCACTGCATCGTAGACCTCATCCTTGACTAGGCAAACAAACCTAGGCAAGCTTATAGGTCAAGAGCTAACCCATCATCAGTAAAAAAAATATATTGTGTTAATGGAAGCATTTACACGCGATTCACACTACCAACAACTTTCCGAGGCACGAAGAATACTATTGAGATTTCTTTGACGTCTTTTCAGCACGAGTGTAGCTACAACAAGTTACAAGGAACTACGTGGAGTACCTAAATAGATTCAATAGCACACCTTTAGGTGCATTACGGAAGGCTGTACAACGCATTCATACATTGCGCTTGTGTAGTGCCTGTGAATAAGCACGCGTCATGTCATATCATGACACATCCAAATGAATCCTAACATCCGAACAAAATATATAGTTAAAAAAAATTTTATTTGAAATTTGTGTAACACTGTATTACTAAAATAGCATCAGTGTGTGTTCTGTGAATGAGCCAGCTCTCCGTAAAACAAATTACAGCCTCTCAGTGAGTGGTTAATGTTTTGAGTCGCCGGCAACAGACATCAGCGTAAAAGCCTTTACTATGACGACACACTGACATGAAAACCAAATTATATGACAGATATTAGGTATACCACCAGCAGTTCATATATTTTAACGTGAAATGGATAAGCTATTGACCTCAAAACTTTAAGGAGCTGGGCTGGCTGGGGAAGGGTTAGTTAAAACAATGGGGGACAATGCACAATACACCCCACAGTGGGACGTCACTGCAGGCCTTGGTCAACCCCACTCGGAATAAAAATAAGAAGACCTCAAAACTTGCACAGAATGAGGTCTACGATGGAGCAAGCTCACCGAGAGGGCAACGGCTTCCGCACACCGATGGAAAACGTGAACTGCGGACTAGGCGGACTTTTGAAGGTTCTACCACAGTCACAGTATCATTCAGTCGTAGCCGGTAGCAAAAGCCAGCCATTCCATTGCCCGGGCAATGAACCGGAAGACCGCTAGAAGGTAGATCCCTCTATCCCAAATGACTATGGGAATCCTGGATACGTTATACCTATAGTGTGAAACATACAGTTCGTGTTATTGAATTTTAAAATCAGGTCATGTTTGTAAATTATTTAATCCTACCGAGAACACAAGACTAATCTGTCTAGCAAAAGCCGAGCGATTCCGTTGCCCGGGATAGACTGCTAGGAGGTAGATAATACCTATCTCAAATTACTATGTGATCCTGGATACGTTATAGCTGCAGTGCGAAACAATATACTGTTTGTGTACATAGTACTGCATTTCAAATTCAGGTCATGTTTGTAAATGATATAATCCTACCGAGTACACTTGACTTGTCTGTTTAGCAAAAGCCGAGCGATTCCGTTGCCCAGGGTAAGCCACTAGGAGAACGATCAAACCTACCTCTCGTCCAGGAAAATTAGCTCAATGCCTTCGAGCGTTGTGTCAAGCAAATTGAATAGAGCATTATGCGATAGGTCCGAAACGCTGTTAGTGTAGATTGTCAATTTGCGTGTTAATGATAGTTTTAACCGTCGCGTAAAGTACTGCCATTCGTGACGCAAATTATTGGTTTATGGTCATATAGAAATTAAGACAGCATTTTCAGGATTTCATACATTCAAAAATTCTAAGCCCTACAGCAAACACAGACACAGGTTTGGACAGGTACAGTCTGCACTCCTATGATACTTTATTTCTTCCTTCTTTCGCTCTCTTCATATTAATGCTTCATTCACTCTTCATATTTTTTGATTGCTTAATTAATTTTCATAATACATACTTGCTTCATTAATTTTATATAATTCATGCTTGTTTTTATTTTATTTATTTATTACGTATGTATCATTGTGTTTTCGTAATTTATACGCTTATTATTATGAATTTCTATTTAGTATTGTCCTTATTATGCTTTGACTATCTTTAATTATCGGTATTGGTTCTGACCGTTTTAATTAAAGTAAGATAAATAATAAAATTTATTACACGCTTCATTCATTCTTCATATCCATATTTTCTTAATTAATTCTGTATCATTCCTGCTCGCTTCATTCACTCTTCATAATGAATTCTTGCTACATTCATTTACATGCTTGCTTTATTCACATCATAATACATGAATCGATTCAAGCTACATTATGACTGGCTTAGTAAGAAAAAATACTTTTGTGAAGATAAAAACATTTTATTTTCCACTCTATTCTAATGACCAAAACCCTATGATACTCCCGAGGGCTAGATATCCCCTAACTTGTGTTACACTTGTGTTTTTAATTTAAAAAGTCGTTTGATTGCCCAAACGATACTTTAAATGTAAAAAACCATCAATACGTCTTCCAGCTGATTAGGTTGTAAATTGTGTCGAAATAAAAATATACATTATGATAATGATACATACGATTATACACAGATATATTCCTCTTTCTGAGGCAGTATACATTACTAATACTAATGGAGTAACTATAAGACTGTAACTAATTAACTGTAACTAGTCCGAACTGATTTAGAAAAACATTGTTACATTCGTGTCCACAATATCCACTCATTAAAACCTGTTTGATGTACCTTACCTAACCATAGCTGCAGTAAAATGTTACCAGCTACATACTTATTATTCCACTTTTATATCTAGGTACGGGGTTTCCACATTTACACGCACCATGATAATAATGACATCAATACACTGGACTCACACACCGAAGGTTCCAACCCACATCTCACCGCATCGTGTTTCTTGTGTTGTATGGCGGCTAAACCGCCTGTGGTCTGCCCACCGATTTCAGATCCAGAGGTCCCGGGTTCGATCCCCAGGGGAGTACAATATTGTGCTCGGTTTGCGTTGGTGGTAAGACTTTGTTTAAGTCTGCCTGGCTAGCCACCACTATCTTACCTGATTCTGACGCTATAATAACAATTTCTTAGTAATAGTGTCCCGTTGATACCCTTTGGGTACGAAACCCTAAAAACGCTTAACGGGTAGGAATATAATACCCCTCATAATATCTTCGACGACTATTTTACGTCTAAACAACATTCAATCTAATAAACATCTAAATAGGTAAGTACCTATAGACAGGTGCAGATTAAAAGGAAACAAGAGACTATCTAGTAAGTATCAAGTTTGTTAACAAGCCGGTGTGTTAAGGTTAACTAGGAAAGTAGTTTAGAAAGTAGTTCTATATTTATTTAGCAATTCTAAATAGTGAAAGGTACATACTCTGTGAATCAACGAAGTTTTTGATGAAAAAGTGGCAGATAGTAAGACTGCTTCACATCAAATCACATCACTTGTACACTCGTTCACAATTTTCTAATGTTACGAAGGTCTACTCGAAAGCGACAGAAAGATTGTTCAACCACGGTCACAGATTTGCAGGACGGAAAACTAAAAGAAGCTGTCACACGCAAGACATCTGATCTAGAGCATCTTACCGTCAGAGTTTTTCTTGGAGAGTGCCGTCTCCGCCACCGAGTCCTCACTGTGCGAAGGGTTCAGGGATCGCGCGCGCCCCGAGCGCCCATGCGTCGCGCCTGCAGACCCACACAATGCTCACTTCAACATTTACTCGGTACTAACTCGGGGCTGAACTACCATCGCGTTTCCTCCAACCCTAATGAGATCATCCCCGACAGAGATCTACTAATCCATTCTCCTTTAATCCTTTAAGACCCTTTAATCCAGGATTTTTTTTTATACGACGGAAAGGTACTTGGCCTTGATTTCACCTGATTTTCTAGTTTTGATTGTTTCGAAGGGGAAGCGCTTAACCGTCATCTCACCCCGTTTCAAGTTTCAAGGCCGAAGGAGGACGCGCACTTCACTCGGAATCCTCAACAAACTCAAGAACTGGCTATCTTACCTCGAAATGCCGGAACACAATAATAATAACGAATTGTTGTTATGGCGACAGAATTAGGTAAAATGGTGGTGGCCGCCAACGAAACCAAGCACAATATTGTATTCCCCCTGGCGACCGAACCAGTACCTCTGGTTCTGACACCGGTAGGCAAACCACTAGACCACAGAGGCGGTGAATAGAGTTATGTTATGTTGAATTAAGAGTTATGATAGTCAGTTCCTCAGTCTGTTGGAATTCCGGGTGAAGTGCGCTTCCACCTTCGGCCTTAACTTGAAACGGGGTGAGATGACGGTCAAGCGCTTCCCCTTCGTATATTTAAGTTTTGTAAATAGCTAGTCGATATTGCCATTATAACAGCGGTTTAATGGCGGTCCATTCTATTTTTCTCGATCGTGCAGTCTTCTTGAGTGATTTTGTATTCGGCTTGCTGAACTGTACAAAATCATGGTCCGGAAAAATTACTTTATACCTACCTACTTATATTTTACATTTTGAAACTTGACAGTAATTTTGTAAGGGCCCCACTTTACGTAGAGTTGATTCGCTTCCAAACATAATATAATGCAAACGAGTTTATATAAACGCGATTTCGTCGTAGCTTATGCTAAGTAGAATTCGTCTTTCATCTTGATTTATATTACAGAGCTGTAGGAAACCTCTTAAAGCGGGGTTCTTTCATATTTTCCTATAAAAGTATGTGATTACGGATACTGTGTCATGACGTAACATCGTAAATGTTAATGGGTTTCCTGGTAGACATAAGTATTTATTTTGGAAATAATAAGGTATTGTTGAAGGATATTTTCTGTATTGATTCAATAGAACCAAGGTGGAACTAAATCCTAGTTGTCTTAAATCAATGAAAAGTTTTTTGGTTACTTAAAACTAGGAAAATTAAGCCTCCCGTTAAAAATAAAAGAGCCAAGTAATTGTATGTGTATTTTTTAAACATTCGGTCAGCAATAAAAATATGTTAAAACCAATAGTTTGACAGCGTATAATGCGAGCCTATGACAGTGTACGTCAGTAGGTTATTTGGTTTTGTTTTGCACTCAGAAACACATTGCTTTTTAGCGTTCCGTACCCAAAGGGTGTCACCGGGACCCTATTCCTAAGGACCGTTCGAATGTGAGCTGGCTGTATCGTATGTACCGAATTAGGTAAACATCAGGTAGGCTTCATGCTTGTTCCGTCTCCAAGGCAAAAAAAAACAATAATAGACAACACGAAACGTTAATTTTAGGGTTCTATAACTAAAAACGAAAAAGGTACCCTTATATTCTTATTATCACTTTTTTCCCCGGCTGTCCCTCTGTCTGTCCGTCTGTCAAAACCCTATTTTTCAGAA
Organism: Venusia cambrica; assembly: GCA_951394065.1. Taxonomy (NCBI): domain Eukaryota; kingdom Metazoa; phylum Arthropoda; class Insecta; order Lepidoptera; family Geometridae; genus Venusia; species Venusia cambrica. The sequence goes on along the minus strand of OX596068.1, from coordinate 4,686,772 downwards.
ACGCGTTAAGGTTGCAAGTTGAGTTTATATTAAATACTCAGGTCTGCAGTCTCTTTAGGCTGTGAAAATATCAAACTTGTAAGTCAACGCGATCATATCTTTATATGTCGCATTTTGTCGCAGATTTTGCGATTTCACAAGGGAATCAAAACTTATAGGGTACTTCCCGTTAACCTAGAATCATGAGATTTGACAAGAAGCAATATCTTACAGCACGTGTAATATGAAAAAACAGAATAGTGTTAATATGCAGAGCAATTACAAAAAAAAATGCAAATTTACTAGTAAAAACGTATTATTTGGTTGGTGCGATAACTGTATCTATAGGAATCGAATGGCAAAGTTAAGAGCTTGTCCTTTGTTGAAAAAACTTCGTTGGGCGAACTATTGACCTGATTTACTAAGATACCTAACCTTTGAAGTTTGTATGGAACTCTCGGTGCGTGAGTCCAACTCGAACTTGCCCGGTTTTTGCCTTGCTTTGGAACCCTATGAGATGAGCATGAACGCACACAGCCGGTGGATTTACTTCAGTTTATTGATAAAAAATATTTTGGACCCGAATTAAACCGTTTAATAGTCTCAAATCCTTAAATACAAATAAAAAAACATTTTACACAGGGCACATTGATCCCTAACTATTATAGACTGCAAATCTGCCCCATTCCCTTAAAATGTGCATGTGCCGAACATATATTTGGACGTGCCTCTGACTACACCCTAGTAGGAGATCCTACGAGAGTGATCAAAGTTTGATTCCTCAAGTCGTGAGTCTGTAGTTAGGTACTTACTTTTACCCCCTTATAACCGAAGTCCGGAGCTGATAAATATTATAGCATAAGAACGGACGGGAACTGCGCTGATTTCCACCAAACATAGCATAGATGATATCTTATTGAATAACTGGTTACGAAAGGAAAAGGAAAATTCCATTTTCGTAGCCGGTTACGAAATCTCAACGAGAATGTACCACATTTTAGAACCCGATTAATCTGTACCGCCTCTGTGGTCTATAGTATCAGACAGAGGTGTCGGGTTTGATTCCCAAGGGGTACAAATTTCTGCTGTCAAACGAAAAAAAGCTGTAATAAGACTGCAGCGTCATTTTTGAAATATATGTAATCAGACTGAGATGTCATTTTAAAAAAGCATCTTTTCCTAAAGCCGAAAAAATGATATTTTTTGTCGAGTAAATCCAAATGGACAAGTGAGTAATCATGTAGGTATTTTAATATATGATGTTAGCTCTTGACTTCGATGGATCTTGGATGCTCTAGGCCATAGCGAAGATGAGGTCTACGATGGAGAGAACTTTCCCAGAAGGCAAAGTTCGCCCGCACACAGACTGTACACAGCAAAACGATTGGTCCCGGACTTCGGTAGGAGGGTGGTCGCCAGCCAGGTGGTCCTTTACAGTTCCCACATCAGTGCTTTTTTTTGAACAAATAGGAGACGGGACAAGCAAGTAGTCCACCTGATGTTAAGTGCATCTTTTGCCTATAACAATGCCTTACTGCGTAGGTCATCCACAAAGAACATACCTACACGGGTCTGCATTGCGCCCGTCAACATGAGGCATGAAGGTGTTGTGATTGTTCAGCCGTAATGGTAGCAAAAAGCCAGCGATTCCGTTGCCCCGTGAACCTTTACAGGAATACCTCCTACTCACAATCTTTCTACTAGAATATCAGACAATATACCAAAAGAAAAAAAATACATCATTCGAGTACGAATTTCGAATATATTTTTTATTTTGCAGTTCGTCTAATTACATTAGAGGTGGCGTGTTTCCATTGACTACATTAATTTGCCTTTGTTCTGATGAATAACAGTTGACCTTTTCAAAACTGAGGTCATCAGTTGAAATTATGCCAACTGAATATACGAGTATAAATCAGGCTTTATTCAAACCTACCTTTTTACATACATTTTACGAGAAAGAAAATTAACCTTATTTTGTTTCAATTTATAATAAAAAATATTCATTTTTTGACTAAAACGGTCCACCCGTTTTTAAGTTGAATATAATTTAATTGAACAACATTTTGATTAATAACATGTTCGATGAAATCTCGGCAATAGGTTCTTCCTAATTTAGGTGATAGGTCATATTTCAACCACAAAGCGAAATTTAGAGAACTTAAGAGTGTACGTTTAAAATTAAGGAGTAAGTACGCTATTCACTGAGAAAATATTATTGACATACATATTACATGACATTCATTATTACACAGCGGCGCCATCTAGTCTTAAACTAATCATAGATTGTTATATGGGAACTAGATTACGGAAATAATACGTAAATACTTTTTTTCAACACAGAATAAACATCAATATTCATCCCACAAAATTTTGTCCTGGGTGGGAATCGAATCCACAACCTACATCGCAGAAGGCAGAGCTACTACTAACTGGCTGTAAGGCTTGTTATAGTTATAGTTAAAGTAGGCATACGTCCGAACGTATGCCTACTTTAACTCGGATTCGGTTGGGCACTATTCTGATCGCCATATTTTAAGACAATGCCTCGAAAAAATCCTCGACTCGACCGTTGTCGAGGAAACCTCGAACATGCCTCCAATAACTATCTTCGAATTGGTATCTTTAGTCCACCATTTTGGTATTTTCTTCACGACTCGAATGAGGTATACCTATGTATACCTAGGCGAGGTCGAGTCGCGGCATTGCGACTTCGTAGAACTTTGCTTTTGCCGCTCTTTTGTCTTGCTCTTTCATTTGATTCCGGAAGTTTTACAAATTGACCTGATTGCCAAGTTAAACTCTTTGAAATTAGTGCAACCGTGTTTGATAAGAACTACGGACTAGGACATTTTGTGTTTGTAGCCGCAAACTATTATGAAAAATGAGCATACCTACCAAGTTTAAAAATAAAACTAACAGCAATTGCAATAATAGCGTTACTGGCAAGCCTATTGCCACTTTTGTTTTCAATCAGTAATAAACGCACGACCGTATCTTTCCTAAAGCCTTACCGTTTAGGAAATTACCTTCATATCGTCATTATACCTACATCTATAGGATTATTTGTATACTACTTATATATCTTCGTGATGGACAATTAAATGGGTAATACACGCCATCATCGTAAATAGGTATACCTAGATTATCTTCAAAATCATTGACAACAAAAGTAAATTCAAGAATTAACGAATTTTAAAGCAGAAGCCTAATAGGTGAGCCCATTTATTTCTATAAATTATCGCGATTATCACACATCATTTATACAAAAAATTTAACCCCCGATGTTACAATCCACTTTTTTTTAGTATAAGACGGGGTAGAGCTTGGCTTTCATTTATGATAAAGTCGAGGCGTACTTCACGCAGAATCCTCATTAGTCTGAGGAGCTGGCTATCTTACCTCTAAATGCCGGAACACAACAATTTTAGAATTGTTGCTTTGGCGACAGAATTAGGTAAGATGGTGGATGCTAGCCAGATGGACTTTAACAAAGTCCTACCACCAACCAAACCAAGCACAATATGCTACATTTTGAATTTTGAATTTAGTATGTTTCGTCCTCGTTTAGTAGCTTTAAAATCATTGATGTATAACTGCCTGTTACAACTGCAAAAGAGTCACCTTTCTAATAAGGTCAATGCAGCAGGGCTGTTATAATGTCTAAGGCAATATCGATCGATTTGCTGTCTCTTTCTTCCTCGGGATAATCACTTTCGTGAATGAAACCTTCGAGTTGGTAAAATTATTGCAATGGAAATTATCTATTGAGTATTTATAAAAGTGATTTTATTAAGACAATGTTAATGAGATAATAAAATGTCTACACAACGAATATTGGCAAAACATTGAAAAAATATTCATATCGAACAAAAATTGTTTATTCATATTATTTTAAGTAAATAAATGGTATTTTTTTACAGTTTAGGTTAGCAAGAAAAATCTACTAAAAGTTATTTTGACTGTAACGAGGTAACAGTAACTGGTAGAGTAGAGTACGTCAGTAGGTTTTCATTTTCCACCCATAATTCATTTCACCCACCTTGCTATTTTCATTCAATTGAAATTGGTTTGCTGACTTTTGGGGCTGACCAAAAAACCTGTATACTTTATATATATGATAGTCATTTTAATATGTATTATTTTACACAGTGCCATCTAGCCTCAAATTATGCATAGCTTGTAACAAGGGAACATAACGAATTTTTTTTATTAATCTTTACATACATACGTATGACGATTATAAAATGTGACTTTTATTTTATTATAAAAGAAAGTTTTTATCTATATTATATTTAATTATTGCATAATACCGAGTATTTTCACTGATAGAACAGATTGTATCGTGGTACATCAATAAATCTACTATGCGATAGAAAGTTGAAAAAAAAATTACTCGGCAAAATTTTTAACTTTATGATGCCATGAAAACACTGCCTTATAAATATAATCAACTCGGAACGCCTGGGTCATTGTTCCCGTCGGCCTGCGGTGATCGCAGCACCACCTAACGGGTTTAATTGGGAAACTAAGCCATCAGGGGTCAACACACAAAAAAAAAACATCAAAAATGTCGAACCGTTTAAGAAAATTTCAGTAACAAACACAGGTAATATCTATATCTAGAATATGAATTTTACTATCCTTAATTTAATACCCATATTGTGATAATAAAATGAATTATTAAAAATGTTTAATCCTCCTATTTAAATTTTTGATACGCACCCGCCATATGAAACTTATATGCAAATGTATCTTCCGAAACAATACTATGTCACTTCTGCCATTTAGACAAACCAAATGATACCCTCACACGTCCATCAAGCCGTTTAGCCTGCAGAGCGTAGAAATGAAATGATATACTTACATATCTACTTTCGAAAAATATAACTCTCTTTTTGAGACAGACGGGCAATTTATTTTTTTACATAACTTAGAGGCGGATGTTAGTACATCTACAGTCACATCCACAAAGAACATGGCCTGCACGGTATTGCATTGCGCCCGTCAACTTGAGGCAAAAAGGTGTTAAGCCTCGCGTGCTCGTAATGTCATACCTTTCAAACCGTAACACACCAGTTCAAAAAGGTAAGGTGGTAGTACTTCCCCAGACGAGCCCTATCACAAGCGGCTCTACTACTCATGAGACTGAGAGTCTTGAGATTCACTCTTGTCTTTTGTATACAACAAACATAAACCGCCAAAAAGTGTGTATTTCCATTCAGAAATAGTCATATCACCCTATTACCCAGCTATTAGCAATATTATGCGAACATGTAAAAATAATATTCATGGGCCTTTAAACAAAAATTCGCTGCCAAGATCATTTTAAACGTTTTCTTTATTCCTAAATACATGATTGGAAAAAGTAGGTATATTTTACAGACCTATAAACTATCTGTCATGCATAATAAAATAAATGCGAAGCGGTGTAAAATCATACCTATTGTTTATTTTATTATAGGTACGTAACCGAACTCAAAACACAAGCTTTGATTGAAGCCATTCCATTATGATGTACCTACACTAAAACGCTTGTAATAACTTGAAAAGTTATGTGATCCGCGTCTATGATGCTAATGAACAATTGGGCAATCGTCGTTAAATCATCTCAAAAATCTCTACCTTAGCACTTACAATACGCGAAAGCAATAATTATTCAGTAGCCACTCACTCAAAAGAAATACGTGAAGCTTTTTATTGCAATGTAAGTATTTCTTAAAGTATTTCGAAGCGATTCTTCAATCTACGCGAGTGCATTCATATTCCAAAAAGTGAAAAATAACAAAAGGAAGAAATAGAAAGTCAGTAGGATATTAGCATCGTGTCTGCAGCTATGAAACGTAGTCATTATTGCCGGGTGGCGGAGTTCTGTCCGGGCTAAATGCTACGTCCAACATTTCACATTTGTGTATTCACATTTCGGGAAAGTTCTTTCTAGTAAGAATTAATAAGAAACGCAGCGGAAGTTTATGGACTGTAATTTTCATGCCATAGTGCCGTCTAAGATATTGGAATAGAACCTTTAAAGCAGCTTTTCCAACAATGGAGTAGACAACACGCACGGTCCCCTCTGGATGTATCATTATCTACGAAACAGGGCAACAAATCACTTTCTATTCCAAACTTTATCACATTACAATCTCTATTTATGTGGTCATTGACGAATAGTCAGTTTTGTAGAGGCAATGGCGCTTGTTGTCACACACTTCAGTAATGTATTGTTGTGTTTGACTTTTGTTGCGATATTTTTGTAATTGCGTGTGCCAGGACTGTCAACGAAGTGGCTGACCAAGTGGTAATCGTAAATTGGTCCCCACGATACTGTGCTTTGTGTGGGGATCAATAGACATTAGCGCTTGTTACCCACATTACAGTCACTCATACTGTTTTTCCCTAGTTTAATTTTGTATTTATTTCCATGTGTTTATGTAGTTATATATAAATCTTTTTTGTAATATTAGTAAGTTCGTGTTAGTGCAGCAGTTGGTTAAATAGGTATTGTCAGTTCAATATCACGTGTCGAGAAGTTGAATCGCTTATCGGTTGCCGCAGATTTTTCGCCAAGGTGGTTTTTAAGTCCAAATTCGTTGGCCAATTTTATTGTGGTTTAGATTTGGATATTAATTTTGAACAAAGCTTTTTGTAAAGTAAAATCAACATCTATAAAATTCCAATATATCGTATCGGATAACAATACCAGTAAAGATATCAACAAAATGAGCACAAATTGAATATGAATCCACGGTAAGTGTTTAGGGTAGCCTGAAGTGACATCTGAAGTGTCTATTATCGAATCACGTCTGTTGTATCTTGTTGTACTACGGAACTTCTGTAGGTAGGTAAACATCAATGTCGGTATCGGAACAATTGTTCGTAATGCGTTGTGTAAGTTTGCTGTGGTCGGTAAGAGATGGATCGGTGAATAAAAGCGGCTTACCGAGGTTTTCAGCGCTGGCATTGACGTCGTAGCGGTGTGCGGGCTTGGAGTGAGGCGCGGGCGAATGCAGCGAGGTGCTCTTGTGACGCCGGATCGTCGGTAGCCGCGACACAAACGATGCATTGTTCTTGAACGAGGCACTCATCACCCGGCTGTCAAATATACATAATGCTTGTCATCGTCACTTCGTCAATATTACTTCGTCTTACCCTTGTTCGAACACTCGACGTCGTATTTGACGATTGCCGAGTGCGATTAAGCGGGGATTGGGTATCAGTAGCGGAAATTAGGTTTCCTTCATAATAGAAGAAGGAACCGACAGCAATTTTCATCGCTCGTTCAGCTTGTTAGTATTCACAAAGTCTAACAAAAGTTGAAATTGGATAAGTATAAGGATAGTCACGTAGACGCAGGTTCAATGAGAAGTAATTTCCAGTAAAAAAAAACTAAAACATCTGCAATGTGAGGAAACTGTGAATATTGTTTTTTTATAACAAATAGCTAGTTGGAAGAATGCCGAGTTTGAACTGAGTCGGGAGTGTCGGGGATGACTGATGTATTGCTACACAATTCGGGGATCGTTATTGCGAGAATGGCGAGATTGATAACATTATTTTTAAATATATGATTAATACTAAGCATATATTGCACGCTAAGGTATACTACCGATATAATATAATTATAGGCTGCCACTTTAATGACCTTTTTCAAGTTCAGTAACTTTGAGTACACCAATCTATATAAGAAGAAAAGCGCTTTAAGATCTGTAAGATTTTTTTTTGTATCACGGCTTGAATACGTACAATGTATAATGTATAATAACATAAATATTAATATACATATTTATGTATAATAACATAAATATGAATATACATATTTATGTTATTATACATTATACGGTACCTACATATGATACAATACAACACCCAGACACAGAACAATCATTTATAATCATCACACAAATGTTTGACTTTGGTGGGAATCGAAACCACAGCATCCAGCGCAGAAGGCAGAAGCGACCAACTGAGCTGTGAGGATAATCTTGCTACGTAGTTTCATGACACCGAATTATTTAAATAATTAAAATAGTATCAGTTAGTACAAGATCAGTTTTACCTGAGCCCCAAATATTTTTCAAAAGTAAAAGGTGAAGTTCTTAATCCTAACCCTACAAAGTTTATAAGTATGTTTTGATTTTTGTTACTTCTTCACACCACATAATTTTGCACAGATATTATTCCAGACCAAAATATCTGATACCATGCGAACAAAGCCATGTGCACGTATTTTTTGTTATATTCAAGCGTTATTAGGCTCTGCGTAAACGTAATCTTTCGTTGCATACAAGATGTATGTCACTGGTTTGAATATTTTATTTACATATAGGTAATAAAATGAAAAACAAAAAATATTAGAATGAAATAAAAGAAAAATTATCTCTGCGCAGACATAGCCATTCGGATTGCCAAGCAAAAAGTATTCGATGTAAGTAACTGGAATCACAAAGTTGTCAGGACGTACGCAACATCAACATATTTTAAAAATTGTACGGCGTTGCGCATATGGACGGAAAACAAGCAACGAATTGTTGCCAGTGACCAGAAGTGGCAGCCGGCGACTATGTCCGATTGCTGCATCCGGACATAGCAACTGCGGCTTCCTTTGATGGTGTGCCGTGTCGGTAACGAAACGTGTCTACGTTTACTCAGCGCCTGTTATAGACTATTTTACTTTAATGAATGGCATCCATACTTCCGCAGTAATATTATAAATTTGAAAGTCTCTCTGTTTGTTTGTTACATTTTTCCTGAATAAATTTTGATGAAATTTGGCGAGGATATAAATTACAATCTAAACCCCGGGATATGACACTACTTTTTATCCTCGTACTGCTTTGTGGTCGCGGACAAAAGCTTGTCATTTAGTCTTGTTGATAAGATACCTGGTCTGCGGACTGGGTAGCGGCACGTGGTGTATCTTCCATGTGGCAATGCTGATGGAGTGCTCGTCGGCTGCATAGCACCTCCAGAGCGCCTGGATGAGACTCGCGGCCGGCTGCCGGCGTCTTATCATGTGCTTCTGACGCTGCTGCTGCTGCACTTTTAGGGCAAAACCTGATCCCAGTATACCCTGGTAGGAAACACACAATCCGGTTATGAAAGAAAAACTTTTTCTATAAACGCCTTTGTGTCGAGTGGTTCTACCCACCGATTTCAGATCAACGATACAATATTGTTCTTGGTTTGGTTGGTGGTAGGACGTTGTTTAAGACCGCCTGGCTAGCTCCTACCATCTTACCTAATTCCTGTCGCTATGACAACAATTCTAAAATTGTTATTTTCCGTCATTTAGAGGTAAGATTCCTCAGTTTGTTGAGGATGAAGTGCGCCTCCACCTTCAGACTTATCTTATAACCAGGTGAGGTGAAGGTCGAGCGCTTCGCCGTCGTACGATAAAAAAAAGTTAGCTCTTGACCTCTAGGCTTGGCTAGGTCTAGACCAGAGCAAGGATGAGGTCTACGATGGAACGAGCTTTCCCAAAAGGTACTGGCTCTCCCACGCGCCGCCGGAACATGGCGAACCGCTTGGGGCCGGACTTCGGCAGGAGAGTGTTCGCTAGGCAGGTGGACCTTTACAGGTACTGCCGCAGTAGGTGGAACATTCATCTGTAAACGCTAGCTAAGCCAGCGAATCTGTTGCCCGGTGTAGACCATTTAGAGGTAGATCACATGTACCCCAACTATGGAAACTAAGGACTAACTATGGAGCAGTGGTAATTATGTATGGCAACAAAACATTTCTGAGAAATGCTTTACCATTTACAGATTTCATTAAGTGAAACCTTACAGGAGTTTAGGTAGATTCGATTCACAATAATTGGTTGTTGAATGTTCACTATTTCTCATGCTATTAGTAAAATTGGAATCATCATCATAACCACCGACGAACATGTCCACTGCAGAATTAAACCCTCCGAAAAAGAGCGTTATGTGAGGCTTAAGTTTTTTTTATGTACGATCGGCAAGCGCTTTGACTTCATCAAACCTGGTGTCAAGTTATGATAAAGCCGAAGGTGCAAGCGCGCTTCACCCGGAATCCTCAAGAAACTGGCTACCTCTAAATGTCGGAACACAACAATTTAGAATTATAGTTATGGCAACAGACTTTAGGTAGCAAGCCAGGCGGAATTAAACATAGTCCTAATACCAACCAAACGATGCACCAATAGGTATGTATATAGAGTGGGATCTGGCCTGGGAACTGGGTACCTGAGGCGAATGACCAGACCACAGAGTTTTAATTACAGGTGGTTTGGTCATCGCTGTGATGGTAATACTCGGGTAGATGCTGGTGTTTACCGCCTGGTATAATCCTTTACCCGTCCTCCTACGATTTATCCACGTTAATACAGGGCAGCTCGTTTTGTTTGCTGAAGCCACTACGGAGTTTCAACATCCGTAGTTATCTTTGTTTGGCGCAGACACTTATGGTGCCAGTGACTTCACGTGTTGCGGCGAACCTTCTTGGGTTTCTTGGTTCCAACGACAAGATCAGCGTTGTGTTGTATTTTATGAAACACAACATGGTGATGGATGCCAGTTTATTACTTTGTATGAATTTAATTAAATTCAAAAACCTTGCGGGACTTTTGATTATAGCGACACGTGACCCAAGGGCTGGCTCTTATTTAGGCCAGCAAATTAGCATAGCTATTCAGCGTGGCAATGCAGCCAGTGTCTTGGGCACGCTTCCGTCTTTTACTGGCCTGGAACAGTTGAGTTACCTATAAACCGTTTATAACGATCCTCAGGTAATCCAGCTGCTTCCTTTGTAAATAGTTACTTTAAATATTATATGTAATTTTTGTGAATAATTAACTTATATTAATATGTAGTTTTATTAAGTTTGTATTTATTTTACTAGGCATACTTATAGAAGTCGATAGTTATATTTATCAACCGAAATGTTTATTGTGTGTATGTTTTATTGTATTTTGTCTTAACTGTTGTTTGTGTTGTGTAAAAATAGATAATTGTTTTGAAAATTTATTGTTTGTGAACCTAGGTACCTTTTTTATTATTATTATACACAATATTATACATTTATTCAATAAAAAGTACAATTAAACTAACTATGTACAAAGGAATCAGTCAGATTACCTAAGGACCGTTACAAACGGCCTATAGGTAACTCAACTGTTCCAGACCAGTACCAGACGGAAGCGTGCCCAAGACACTGGCTGCATTGCCACGCTGAATAGCTATGCTAATTCGCTGGCCTAAATAAGAGCCAGCCCTTGGGTCACGTGTTGCCTCAATCAAAAGCCTCGCAAGATTTTTGAAAACCCGGAGGGCACCGGCTCCCCACGGACCCAAGGTCTCCACCCCAAAAGGCTCAAAATAAATAATAATATATAAAATAATATATTTTATATATTATTATTAACATTATATTTAACCTTAATTTATTTAAAGATAAAGCTCAGAATACTATCATAGATAACAACCAAGTTCTGCTAAAAGTTATAATTATTTTTCAAAATAAGGTTCCATATTTGCTTTATTTCAAACAACAATAATTTGTTAGAAATAAAATCAGTCTCAAATATCCGGCCCGAGTTGGCAATCTGAGTAATATCTGCAGTGTGCTATCAGTTACCCTTGAGTGTTGACTTTGCTCTCGCTACTCGCAAATTTCAGAGACGATAATTGATTTCAGCATTACTATATTAATTTTATAAAGAGAGCCTCTCATAAATGGATGCGCAATCTTATTTTGTTAGCTAGATATTTGATTATGATAAACAAAGAACCCAATTAGAAGCTTTATTTACATTGAATTAAGCTCGTTAATTTCACCACAGCAACCAGTACTGGCAACATCGTTTGTTTACAAAATAGACTTGAAAATGGTTTAGAACATAAACATAGGTACAGTCGCCTGCATAAATACACATAATAATTTTCAAATTAAGGCAATTTATTTATGTATGATTGAAAAGTACGGATTTGGCTACTTACACTTATAATATCTTATAAATTATATGATAAGCTATTACTATTACATTAATGGTCAATTTTGGATTTAAGCCTGATCGAAAATCACATTAGGATAACATAGGTATCTACCAGATACAGTCGTTATGAAAAATATGAATTGTATTCAAGTAGAAGTATTTCAAGTATTCATTTTAGTATTCAAGTATTTGAAGGTTCGCAAGAAGTAACTCCTTACTAAAAATGTCAACGTCTGAACAAATTTTGTTAATAATATTGTGTTCATTACAAATTCTAGTAGTGGGGTAGTGTGTATTAGTGCAGGCGACTGTACATTATAATCAAGTTAGACGTGTGAGTGATACTCACCGCAGGGAGCGCGAAGAACGAAATTCCCAGTAGCGCGCAGAAGGATGCGATGAATTTCCCTTGCCACGTTTGTGGAACCATATCGCCGTATCCTACGGTGCACAGCGTGATCTGCGACAGTCAATTCATTACCACCTACGTCACGAAAATCCATTGTTGAATATGAATAACCTAAGAACAGAAAAACGTTTGAAACAAATCCGCTAAATTAGTTTGCAAAAAAATATCAAATCGACACGTGTAATGCGACAGCGCTCGGATCGGCAACACGTCGGCAGATGGCTCGTCAGCTTAGCAGCAACTGAGGAAATATAGTCATATATCCTGAGGATGCCTCGTGTAGAGGCGAAACACGTGGCGAATTGAGTTTTTTTTTGCAAACGGATTTAGTTTGTTTTGGATCTGTTATCAAATATTTCTCTGTTTTCAGGTTATTAATATTGTACTTAAGTCACATTAAGCCAATCGTTGCGAATGTGAACATGAATCAATTTCTTTGCAAAAGGGATGAAAAACTAAAACATGTATCTCATCTCACTCTCTCCTTCTTCGGTCGTCTGATTTTTTTAAATCAATAAAGCCACCCGTTGTACTTAGACACTGTTCTGTTGTACTTAGATTCATCGTCTGTTACGCAGCCTGTCTCATCACACTGGTGGGGAATAGGCCTCTCTTCGGTAGTTCAACCTACTAGATCCTGCGTCAGTCTAAATTTTTTTGTCCTCGACGCAATTTGCTGGGTAATTATATCATTTGAACATAACAATGTTTGTACTTGTGTTATTTGATGTCATTTTGCACAATAAAGCGTTCATTCATTCATTCAAACATATGGTCTTATTCAGAACATATAACTAAACAAAACATAAAACATTACAGATACTATGTATTAGTCCGAACTCTAGTTTAATCAAAGCATTCATTGCAAGGACAAGAGTTTATAATACTTACAACTCCCCACCACAAGGCTTCGGCAAAATTTTTGAACTTTGTGTCGGCGACGTCTTTTTCCGCAAGATACACCAAGAAAGATGCGAATATCAACCCTAGAAATCCTATGTATAACGTTGTTATTAGCTCCTGAAAAGAAAAAATACAATAAATAAACATGGAAGTATCCACATAAAAAGTAAGTAGCTGTCTAGTTTCTACTTTTCTACAGACTACAAGATAAATCACACTAATATCGCTACAGTATAAAAATCCAAGTAGATTTTCTGTAACTGCTGTTACAGCTGCTGAGTAACGACTTACGCTAAAACGCAAGTTAACTAGGTCAAGTATAACTGAAACCTATTACTGCCTCATATCATGTTCTAGCTTAGCCTGTTTTTATTGCAGACACCTGCAGTTGAGAGCGCTCTTTCTTTGGAACTAAGTGAGCAAAGTAAATATTATATTGGGGAGCGGAAAATACGGCGCCAGTTCGTTTTATTTGCTCTGCATTGTGATCATGCAACTTTAACCTAAAGCTATTGTGAATAGATATTGCGTTCGGGCTAGCGCTGTGCTTATATACGGACCTACTTAAGGTGGAACCTGAGGGGTAAGTACGCTTGAGACGTTTTTGGTAAATTATATCGTTAACACATCGTAGATTAAAAAACTGTATATTCGTCACTACGTTTACATGTAAATAATAACAGCAATGTTCTTTATTTACATTGCTTCAATTTACTATATTTAGTTTCTTAACTGACTGAATCTTTACGAGCAAAGTTAGCTCAGTCAGGGAACGAATATGAACCTTAATGTGGAATGGTCTTCCTGCCGAGATTTTCCCTAGTATCTACATTTATAGTACCTATAGTGGATTTTATAAAGGGCCTTTTTATAATTGTTAAAGGGTCGGCAAAGCGCGAATTATACTTCTGTTGTTGTAAGCAAGGTGGGCTGTAGGTATGCCTGTTTGCCATCTTAGTAGTATAAACAAAAACTATAGATACATGTAGTGGTAAATTTTAGTGTTTTTCAATCGGCTATAAAGTATATAACGCGTAAATAAAGCTAAGGAGCCTCAAACGGGCGATGTGGTGCGGCGCGGCGGCGGAGGAAATTGCGGTCAGAGCCGCAACGTTGCTGCTTACTCAGCATGGCTTTGCAAAAAAGAACCGACGATCTAAGCGTGCTACTGCATTTTCTGTTAATAACCTCGTAAATGCCTGGGACATTGTTCACTTTATCATGTGGTTATTTTAATCCTAAACAAGCCTCACAGCTCAGTTGGTCGTAGCTCCGCCTTCTGCGCTGTAGGTTGTGAGTTCGATTCTCACCCAGGATACACATTTTTGTGATGAATATTGATGTTTGTTTTGTGTTTGGGTGCTTTAATGTATGATTAGGATATATATGTACAAAAAAAAGTAACTAAGTATTTTATCCGTAATCTAGTTCCCTTATACAAGCTTTACTTAGTCTGTAACTAGATGGCGCTATGAGAAATTGTCTATAATGGACATTATGTAATATTTATCTATTTATTTCCTAAAAAGAAGCCACCCTGATGATTTCACGACTCAAATATGTCATAATTACTTATGACAGAACACTCAATTAGCACATTGATTCATTAATATTGATATCTATTGGCTAGCTTTTAGGGTTCCGTACCCAAAGGCTGCTTACGGGACCCGATTATTAACCCTCTGTCAGTCTGTCTGTCAGCGGGCTGTATCTCATGAACCGTTATAGGTAAACAGTTGAAATTTTCACAGGGTTTGTATTTTTATTGCCGCTTTAACAACAAATAATATCGTGAAACCTGATTTGTTATTGCGTTTAAATGGCGGTGAGCACTCGGTCAAACTGTTCGTCGTTCAGAGCAAAAAATGCAGATTAAATACATATATTTTTAATTATTTTTTATTGTACGATGGGGATGTGCTTGGCCTTCATCTCACCTGATTTTCAAGTTATGATAAGGCCAAAGGTGGAAGCGCACTCAACTGAGGAACTGGCTATCTTACCTCTAAATTACGGAACACTTCAATTTTAGAGCTGTTGTCATGGCGACAGACTCAGGTAAGATGTTGGTAAAACTTGTTGGCGAACCACTAGACCTCAGAGACGGTTTCATTTATAATATAGGGTTTGCGAATAAAAATAAAAAAACTCCGCAAGAGTTTTCAAATTCAGAAACAAATCGCGTAATAGTCACGACACTTAAAAGTAGATAATAGCCATTTGTATTGACGTTATTAGGACAAGTTCTTTGTAAGTCATCATTATTTGTTTTTGTTACGAGTCTGTAGACTACACATTGTGCGATTATTTCTGGTCGACAGATAATAATAGATTGTATATTGAATGAGTGATTCAAGGCATTAGGAAGGCCCGGGAGTACCGCTGACTGTCGCTCAACCGCACAAACGAAGTTTAGCGTTCATTTCCAAATTGCAAGTTTAAAATTTCTACGGTGTTGTATTACAGTATTTATGCATTAAAATTTGTAGAAGCATTTGATTATTCTATCCGTTATCTAGTTCCCATATTACAAGCTGTGGCAAGATCGCACAGGCATAATCAGGGTTCGATCCCCAGGGGAGTACAATATTGTGCTTGGTTTGGTTGGTGGTAAGACTTTGTTGAAGTCCGCCTGGCACCATACAATTCGAAATAGTTGTGTTCCTGAATTTAGAGGTAAGATAGCCAGTTCCTTAGACTGTTGAGGATTCCGGGTGAAGTGCGCTTCCATATTCATACTTATCATAACATGAAACCAGGTGAGATGAAGGCAAAGCGCTTCGCCGTCGAACAATAAAAAAGTATGGGAAAACTCTTTTCCATGTTTCCTTGATTTTTAATTTGAATCGCATAGAAATGAACGACAAACTACGTTAGTATGGGAGCACGGTACTACTAAGCCTTCTCTATAGCAATGGCCTTGACGTTTCGACGTAAACGTTACTCACACAAAGTCGTCCTGTCTGTCTATATGCGATCCAATGGCAGAATTGTATTCAAGATAAGAATCAAAATGTATTTTAAGTTTTCTTTGTTATTATGTTATCTGTGTACAATAAAGTATATTTAAATAAAACAAAAAAAATAAAACCTCAATACCTACATCAATTGACAAGCTGTACAACTACAATCCTACAAAGGAATCTGGCGGGTAGCATAAGAGCCGTTGATTTTAAATCAGAATATAAATAGGTAATTAATGTTTGTTTATAACTAATCAACGTCACATAATTAGAGTACCTAATCCTAAGCGCAAAATAAATTTGGTTACACTCGAGTTGTTAATCAATCTGCGGAGGGCATCTGTTCTAATTTATTGTCAGTATATGTTACGCAGCACCTGACGTGCCAAATAGCAGATTAGTCTTGTGTAAGTACCTACTCGTAACTATTTTATAATTTACAAACATAACCTGGTTTTAAAATGCAATTACACGAATAGTGTAGCTTCCCACTGTAGGTACGATTCCGGGCTTCCCATTGTTTTTTATATATATAAGGAAAAATGATATATAGAAGAGAATATTCAATTACATTCAGAAGCATTACAGTATAACATATTACATAACATTTGTGTGATGAATATCCATGTTTGTTCTGTGTTTGGGTATTGTGATGTATGATAAGTATGTATTTACAAAAAAAAAAGTTTTTTAGTATTACATCCGTCATCTAGTTCCCAAATTACAAGCTATGCTTAGTTTGGGACTAGGTGGCGCTGCGTAAAATTAATGTCCTGTTATATTTAAAATATATATATTATAAAGGTACCTACATAGCTTTACAAGATAAAAAAACAAAAATATAAACCTACAAGAAAATATTTTATTTAAACTAATATCAATGAACAGATTTATTGTTTAAATTATTGTCATTATTTTAAGTAGGATAAAATCGATATTACTGAAAAATTACCAAGGTGTTGAGACAATCCTTTGGATTTTTAGGTATGCTACCTTGGAAAATGTGCAAGGCATTGTAATTTGGCAGTAGCACAGAATAACTAATTGGCAGTAGGTTGGATCTAAATCCTAGTGGCAACAGAATAGCTGAATTTAGCTAGTGGTTTTGTCTGAATGAATCTAACTTTAGTGGTAGGGCCCGCAAAGGTCAGGCTGTTGAAGTCCAGCCGCGTTGGCGCGTAGTGCCCTCTGGGTAAGCTCGCTACATCGCAGAACTCATACTTGCCCATGCAAGTATCAGTGTGAGTCGATTTATTGTAAAAAAAGTAATAGAGCCATCAATTGAATAAGTCAATCCAGGAAAACAAATATCCTAGTGACATAAACTGCCATGTTACCTTTTCAAGAATAGCCTTCAATAATACTTATATCATTAGTACTTATGAATAATTTTCAAAACGACCATGACTTTGTTTTCAAGCATGAGATATCACTTGAATAACAAATCAGCAACGTATCTGCCAGATTTGGATGAAAAAAAATTGACGATACATATTATTGCAGGCGACTGTACCAATTCCTTCCCTTGTATTGCAAACTAGATTGCGTTTCCGGCGCTTTCCGATATGGGTCGAGGCCTGGGTAGGAATGCAAATTTCTTGAAAACCACTCCACTTCGCAATGAGTCCTAGTTCTGCTTTCCAGAGCTTACTACCACTATATCCGCCGCGTGCGTGCTGAAGTGTAATATTCCAAGCGACGCATAATGTCCCAGGAGAGATTATCGTTTTTAATTTCTATTTTTGTGACATGCCTAGTTACTAATTTTCGTGGACGATAGTTACTTTAATGTTTGTTTTGGACATAGTCGCTGTAAATGGTTGGCCTGTACGTTTCTCCCTTGTTATATCCCGTGATTTATGGTCCCAGATAGTTTCTGAAGATAATATTTGTTTATTTATTTGTTGGTACGCTTACTGGAAAAACAAAAAGCTCAATCAATAATAGTTTTTTTTTAATTATTGCGATTGTTATGCATGATAATGATGAAAACTGTCAGAAACATCAAAAGGTACGCGCGAACAATTCCTCGTTTTCAATTTTTACTAAAAAATTACAATATGAAAAAAGTTTGTAACGGTCTATGGGTAGCCGGCCTATTTCTATTTTCCATTAGTTATACGTCGTACAATATTGTTCTTTCATAGATAATAAATTACAGATATGTTCAAATAAAAATATATATTTTATATTCAAATGAAAGGGATCTTATCAAAAAGCGCACCCTCAAAGCGTATTTACAATTAAATAATATAAAAAAAAGTACTAGACATTTATGTTACACAACGCCATCTATAGTACCAAACTAAGTAGGTAAATCATATTTAATGAAAGATATATAGCTTTTACTAAATGCTTCAACAGCCCATTACTGTCCATTGCTGGAGAGAGCTTCTACAAATCGGGAGGGTTTTGTCATAATCACCACGCTTGGCAGGAGGATCGGTGATCACGTACATGATAAATCTAAATACTAAGAGAGTAGTAGTTTAAGAGTAGTAGAATGTTCTTTGTGAATGTGGACTACGCAGTAAGGCATTGTTATAGGCAAGAGATGCACTTAACACCAGGTAGCTACTTGCTTCCGTCTCCTAGTTGTATAAAAAAAAACTTAATACTGTCTTAAAATATACAAATGTATTATAAATAACTCGGACTAATTTTATCAAAATAAAATATAAAACCTATGACATCCAATATAGGTAAAATGTTTCTACTAGATTTTTTCGAGTAGCAACGTTTCATGCTATGCATGATATTTTCAAAACCGATTTTGGGAAATTCCCACGGGACGACGGGGACAATGTCCCTGGATTTTGTTAGTAGATACTAAAATGCTATGGTAACCTGGCGATGAGCATAGACGACAGATCCCAGCAGTTTCCAGGTGCCGCCGCGTCGGTCCATGCGCACCATGCGCAGGATCTGGAAGAAGCGAAGGCCGCGCAGCGCCGACGCCGCGAACACCTGTCCCGAGGACCCCATGCCTAGCACCACCAATGACGCCAGTATTGTCGTCACATCTGCGTAACACATCTCTAGTTTATTAAAACAACAATAAATAAAGACTGCTGAAAGATACAGTTGCGGTACCTACTCATTTTTAACCGACTCTCAAAAAAAGGAGGAGGTTCTCAAGTCGTCGGAATGTTTCCCCAATTACTCGAATACGCCTGGACCGATTTGGATAATTATTTTTTTGTTTGAAAGGATTATACTTCACAGGTGGTCCCATTGACATCAGGTCAATCTGATGATGGGATCCCGGAGAAATCGAGGGAACTTTTCAAATATTGAAACGTTTTGGGTGTATTACCTCAAAAAAGGAACAAACGGACCCTGTATAGGATCACGCGTCTGTCTGTCTATCTGTCCGTCCATCTGTCATCAAAATAATTGAAAAAAAAACGTTATCCAGGTAAAGGAAATTTTATCATATTCTTTATTGATGTCAGTTTTCTTTTTAGTTTAAAACATAATTATTTGTTTTAATTATAACTGTATGTATCAAATTATTTGAATTCCGTACCCAATAAGTGCCAAAGGGTATAATACCATGAACGAATCTAATACTAAGACTTTGTCATCCATCTGTTTGTATGTTCGATTATTAAGTGGCTGTTATTTTATAAACCGTAATAGGTAGCCAGTTGAAATTACGGCTGAAAATAATTTGAAAGCAGGGTCGGTTATTGGAGCCTTGGGAAAAGGCCGTGGTGTATTGGTCACGTGTATCGTCTTTGTGAATATTTTTATTTGAATTTTGATCAAAGTTCCACTTCTACTGCGTGTGAACTGCACACATGCTTTTTACATAAATGACTAGCTTTTATCTGCGACTTCGTCCGCGTATTGTATTTTTTTCATAGGCGCAAGGAGATATAGTTTGGGATTTAGAACAATAACTAGTTTAACAGAAACTTAAATAGGTTTTATTTTTCTAACCCAGTATCTTACTTGACTACCAGCAAATGTAGATTTCTTGAAGACATAGTACGGTTCCGACTCAGGCTTGGCAAATTTTATTATTTATTTACCAGAAAGTAAGCAATTTTATTTTAAAATTTTAATTTATTATTTGTCTTAAAACGTCAACCTACTAAACCTGTTACAGTAGAAAGGTATAAAGGGGTTTTCTTTAAATATTGGACCCCTTATTAGGAATTAAGAAAATTCTTAAATCCTAAAAACCCTAAAATATGCCATTGCTTATTTCATATGGGCAATCTACTAATTTTCATATGCCTCTCATGTGTGGTTTAGAGATAAACAACAATTCACTCCAAACTTTGAACCATTTTGAACCTTTTTCGGTGCGAATTTTTCAAAATTACTCTCTTAGCGGGCGTTTAAACACTAAGACCAACATACCCTTCAAATTTCAAGTATGTATGACCAGCGGTTAAGGCTGTGCGTTGTATCTAGTTGAGTCAGTCCCTCAGGACTTTTCTTTTTAAGAAAAGGGTTAGCTATCAATATAATCTAGGCTTGTTTAGCTCTAGGTCCGAGCAAGGATGAGGTGTAGACCTCATGGAGCGAGCTTTCCCATAAAGCACTGGCTCTCCTACGTACCTTCGGAACACAGCGAACCGTTTGTCGCCGGACTTTGGTAGGAGGGTGGTCCTAGTGACCATGACCTGGCGGTCAATTACATCAACAGAAGCCAGCGAGTCCGTTACCCGGGGTAGACCACTAGGAGGTCCCAAAGTATCAAACACAAATGGATTTATCGCGGCAGCAAGTTCTTTTCTATTTGATACGATATACATTAACGTAAGCGCTTTATGACCCAGCCTTTTGATTGCCAGTTAAAAATAGGAGAATCGATAATACGACTAAAGTAACATATCGCAAAACGCCATTATCTCTTGCAATATTAATAGTCTATTATGCTTTTGATGAATGGCCGAACGTTCGGTAATTGGTTTTGCATCGGCAATGCCGTTTTGAATTTTATACAGACAGCAAACACGGCACCGTTTGCCGAGTGCAAAGAAACGCATCATTAATAATCCAGAGACGGCTGAATAATTACGGAAGGTTTGTTTATAGTAGGCTGTGGTAATATCGCTGGCCCAAGAGCCCAGGCGAGCGGCCGGTTCCCTCGGGAAGGGCAGTGGTCGCGTCAACTCGTGTCTGGGCCCTGGGGACAGGCAGGGTACACCGAAATGTGAAGGTCATCGCAGATTGCTCGCATCGCCCTGAAATGGGGTCACTTTGTCACGCTTCTTACACAGAAAACGTGACTTCGAAACTTCAAAACGACAGGAAGAAGGCGCGGAACGACACTATTTTTAGATATCAAAAGTATAAAGCTGTTTTATGGTTCCGCACCCAAAGAGAGCAGGATCCTTATTACTATGCCTCCGCTGTCCGTCTGACTGTCTTTCCGGCTCTGTGTCAGCGGTTTCTATGTCTATTTGTGTGTTTTGAATATGTTCTTCTATCGGTTATTATAGCGCCAAGCTATAATAACCGATAATTAAATTATTAAAAATAAAAATTAATAACGGGCCCATACACGAACGTGACTTATACTGCTTTTTTTTTAATTGTAGTGCCGACATAGTTTATTGTTGTGACCTTGATGTTTAACAACAAATAATAAAAAACGACCACGCGTGAGACTAACACAAATGATTGCTCTAAAACAAAATGCTAAAAAAAAAAACAGCCAATTTTGCCTCCAAATGTGGGTCGGCACCCTCGGCGGACGTGTCCAATTCACACTTGACCGGTTTATTTGTCATACTAATTTGTTTATAAGAAAAGGTTGGGGATCGGCATTAACAAGTAGGTCAAGGTTTTGGCTTTTGTGTTCTTGGTTTTTAGAGTAGTTAATTAATTCAAGCAACACGAAGAGTTTGCAAATGATTCTCAATTGATGTCAGTCTTCTGTGTATTTTATAAAACAACAGCGAAGGCGAGGAGTCACGAAACATATCGTGAATATAACATACTTCCAAAGAAGCCTGTTGAAATAGTCCAGTACCAACTTTATATTCTGATACAATTTTGTTCTCCAGTATGATAAGTTTATTCCATGTCTTACATGGAACTAGAAAAATCCACAATCCATAATGTTGCCCCTTTGCTTGAATGCAATTTACTATATTATTATATATTTCTATAATAAAAGCTTTTGCTGAATACTTTGTGACTATGAATACCAAGGAAAATCGGCCTAGTGCGAGTAAGCCTGAATATTGTTTAGTTGTTTACAGCATTATTTTACTGTTCACCCGATTACAACAAAATTTTAAGAAGAATTGCATACCACTTCATATCCATTACCCAGATGGGATTTTGCAAAAAAAATGACCAAGAGCGAGCAGGACAGTGCTAAATTGAAGAAGATGTTGTGACGGAATTTAATTATAGCTAGACCAAGAAGCTCAGCCAGTTAGCCCCGATTCTGCTTTTCTTCAACTTATATTTCGACCTAGATGTAGATCCTTAACTACCTTCATATTACAGAACCTTCTCCACGCGAGTCTAACTCACACTTGATTGGTGATAAAGATTTTTTTAGGATCATTTAATAACGTCAAATCTACTGAATGTTCGGAATCGCGGAGCGACCAGCATATAAGGAAAAAGGCAAGAACTAAGCTAGTTCGTTTATTGATAATCCGTCCAATAGTTACAGAGTTTTTAAATAGCATACCTATATATTGTTGACAAATTTTGTAATGACATACTAATATAAACATTTTATAAATATCGTTGTTGTATCGATAAGTCTATACATATGTATATGAATCAACAAGCATGTATTAAAGATAAAGAGAATTTATTACCAAAGTTACATGCTTCATTTTAATTTAACAACTAACTAAACTAATTATATAATACTTGCAAACCCTCCGTGCTAGTTTTATCTGTGTTACGGTATTTACTCTGCCGTAATACTGCCATAAAAATGATAGTTTGATAAAAATATTAATAAAAAGAGTAAACGACATAAGAAAAGATCAATGAATTGTAGACCGTCTGTACAGAAACCACCCCTTCGGAAAAAAGGCGTAACTATGCATTTAAATATACCTACTGGCGTCGGGCAATATTTTGTCATTTCTTTTAACTTTCAACTAGTTAGTTTTTTCATTGGTCAATGCCGTCTCATTTAGTCAGTTAGTTTAGTTACAATATGTAGGCATCTTTAATGTGTGTACAACTAAATCACTGGTGAAACTGAAATGAAACTATAATCTCACTTACGGTTCAGTAAACGAAAGACTATATTCAGTGAACCCTCCAACATCAGCTAAATCAAACAGCATAAATTACCATAGTTTCTCTACGCCGCCCGTACGACTTTACACAAAAGAATGGTAGCAATAAAGTATATGGGCTTACCGATAATGCAGAAAGGCCGCCGTAGGAATTTCAGGCGGCCCATCGAGCCTTGGTACCGGGACCTGCATCCTGAAGACCATAACCTGTACAAAACAAATGACTCTCATTTATCTCAGTGTTTGTCAGCATTACAACCTACTCGTCGATATCACCGAAGAATCATCAACGCAATCCTTCAAGTTCAAGGGCAAACTTAAAAAAAATAAAATTCCGATCGTTCCCATTTGTTAGGAACATGACGTCATTGGACAAAACGACACAATATTTATCTTTTTTCCATAGAACTACATACTTCTCACTTTTAAACACACTTTACCCAAATCAAATGCCACAAAAAAAATGGTTATCATATTTTCCCAACACTTCCATGGCAGAAATTATAAGCATTTTTGCAGATCGATTTTTTTTAATTGTGTGGTATTCTGTATTAGATTTTAACATTATTTATGATTGTAATAATTTTCATGATACAACAAATTGATTATTCATTATTTAAGACCGTGTACCGAATGTTAAATTATTATTTATTTTTTGGTCAATGTGGTGGCTGTGGTTTTATAACTTTAATGTTATTTAAATTTTTAATATGATATTAATGGATAATGTTAGTAATTAAATATTTACGAATGCTCAATAATAAACATAACTTACCTTTCATGAGACCTGTAACAATGTCTGTTATTGATATACTGTACTGAACATGACCGGAAGTATTATCATGTATTCTGTGGCAAAACGCTAACGGCACACAGACCTACCTATAAATCCAAAGCCGTGAAATATTTATTGCTCATAGTTTACTCGCTCGACGGTAATGACTATGAACCATTAAAAATACTTCTACATTTTGATTTATTGACTCTTCAGTACACTGTTACCCATTCCGTTACGTAGAATGTTGATAAACATGTTTATTTTACGGTAATTAATGCGCTTTGTAAGTCTGTTAGATAGCAACACAGAATTACGAGTTCATGTAATATATGTATGTAAGTAAATTGTCTAATACAATGAGTTTGTGAAGTGATATACTTCACACACTCTTCTGGTTTTAAGTGTTGTTTTTTTCTTCAATGTTCTAGGAAAAATACTACTACCAATATTTTTACTAGGAGTTTGCCACATTTAGTGTTTGGGCAGCAAGAGGTACAGTTGCCTGCGATAATATTTATATATATAGATCCAATACTTTAAATTTTATTAGGGTAGGATAGGACAAGATTCGGAATTATTTTTAATGTTTTATCTTTTTATTTTTATTTCTTATTTTCTATATGTTTCCCGAATAAAATAAAAATGGAATAATATACCTCTATAGATAATAACATACTACCTACCAAATATGGAATAAAACCATAATGCAATAACCATAAGAGCCTGTACATGACCGTCTATGATTATATTAAATTTTGCTAACTGAAAATGTAATTATATTAAAATCTTAAGCCATTAAAAAACTATTCTGCAAATATCCGCAATCAGAGAATCGGACAGACAAAATTCAGAAACGCGGCCTACTGTGAAATTGTTGAAGGTTTTACGGAATTAAAACGACTTGCATGCCAAGTTGAATTGCATGCACAAGTAAAGTTTAAGTTGTTTTTTTTCTACGACGGGGAAGCGCTTGGATATCTAGATATGATAAAGCCGAAGGTGCAATGAAAAATTGACAATATACAAAACGAAAAAGGCACAATTTACCCGTAATCCTCAACTGGCTGAATAACTGGGTATCATATATACCACTGTCGGAACACAACAGCTAGGATTGTTATGGTAAAATACTTAGTTAAGATGGTGTAGCTAGCCAGGTCTAGCGATTTAAGCGATCACAACACTAGTAGCAGGAACTCAGGGTAAACCTCTAAAAGGATTCTTGTTATAATATTTTCTAAATATTTTAAGTGTAGAAAAAACGAGATAAAGTTATGTAATTAAGAAGAAAATACAAGTAGGAATTAGAAATGCTTTGGATTTCCATACACAATAAATTTTTTTTCGTTTGTAAAAAAACTAACTGTACACATACCTAGTGTTTTATTATTAAGTAAAACCTAACTGTAAAAACATGCGAAAAAAATAAATAAATATGTGTATGGAAATTTGACCCAAAAGCATTTCTAATTCCTACTTGTATTTTCTTAGATTTACTATAGATTACTGAGATAAACCTTTTACAGGTTTGACTGAGATGGAGGTAAAATTCCTTGAAACTTAATATAGTCTTATAAAGAATGCCTTAAATAAACTTAAATAATAAAGGAATCTTACATTAGTATAAAAAATAAATAGAATAGGTAGTAAGTAGATTTTATAAATTTTGTATCAAAATTACTACGAGCCCAGGCTACTTAGTTTCCCACATAGCAGCACTATATATCTTGCACGCCTAAACGCGATGTAGTTTTCTACATTTCGTACCCACTATCTCGATGCAGACGAAGTTTTTTTTTGCTGACTGTGTGGGTTCCGGTGAATATTATTTTCCGCTACTGCGGCTTATCAGACTTCCTTAGGTTGCATAAATAACAAAATCTTGGCATCAGCTTCAAGCGGCTGTATTTCCGCTTTGTTACGAGTCTAATATTTTTAAAAAGAGAGTTAATGGGAACCATTATTGTCTGTACAAGATTCGAGATTCAGCGCCAAACCATTAAAAATAGGCAAATTGTTTTGCTGTAATATGACGAAATCGATTTTTTTTTATTATTTTTCTTGCTTTTGCGCAGGCGCGAGCGAAATTAGAATGTATGCGATTTTTTACTCGAAACGCAGTAATCTTAAAACATTATTAAAATAATTACAAGTAAAGTAATCAATGTACAACAAAAAAGTTTTGTAGGTATGTATTTTTATGCTGACTATTATATCAAAAAACTGTAAATGAAGATCGGACTGTACGAAAGATATTTAATTTTTAGTTTAGGCTAGCCTCCTTTGAAGATTTTCCCGTAGCATAGGTAATATAAGGTATAAGTTACCTAATAATAAAACCTAAAGGCTTTTGCCCGTTTTTAAAAGCCTAGCGAATATAATATACGTATGTCAGTGTCGTATAATGGAAAAATGACATAACTATTTTATATTTCAATATCCGAAAAAAATAAAACGAAACACGGTCAAAGCCTAAAAGACCACGTTATTGTAGATCGTGCCAATAAGGTAGTTCCAGATAACGCCAATAAAATGAACAGTAAACAGGACAATGTAGGCTCGTTATGGCGTTGCTGAATAACTAATTCATGATAATTACAGATTGGAGTAAGCAGGGTCGGCAATTCCTCGGGATATTCTAAGCACGTACGTACACTCCAAGTGAATTCATGTTATGATGGTAAAAGAGAAGATAACTTTAAAAGATCCTTGGAGATAATGAAATACATTGCTGGGTAATCTATTAATATTATAAAATTGGCCTGTAGCTTACTGGCTGACTAGTTTGTGCTGTGAACAACGCACAGCATGAACCAGATGATAGAGATTTGACATTTTGAGGGTAGCTCCTTTTGTAGTGAAGGGGTACACTAAGAATGGATTTAATCAATTCCTTTGGGATGACAGGAATGAGGTCTTGGGCGTTTCATTGGTATGATTACAACATCAATATGTGAAAATACACAATCACAAGTGTTATTCTATGAATAAGTTTAGGTTATGTTTATTGGTCCTACCTAAGCCATTTATACTTTGTATTTATTATCAGCTTATACAAATAGGAGACGGAACTACTAAGTAGCCCACCTGATATTAAGTGCATCTTTTGCCTATAACTTGCCTTACTGCGTAGGTCACATCCATATAGAACATAGCCTACACAGCACTGCATTGCGCCCGTCAACTTGTGGCATTAAGGTGTTAGCCTCACGTAACTGTTATTTAACCAGCAACCATACCATTAAAACCGAAACACAGTAATGCTGCTTAGCGGCTGAATAAGGTATGATGGTAGTACTTCCCCGGACGAGCCCTTTCACAATGGGTTCTACTACTCTTGCAGCCAGTATCAAAGCTTGCTTGCTTTAGTAACTTTACAGGATGGCATTTTTCTTTTGCGATACTAGGTACGGGATCACACCTACGTGGTCATACAAAAATGCTTGATAAGGTGCTACGAAACTGCTACAGATATACCTTGCTACGTAGTGCTACGAAACTTTGCCTTGCTACGCAGTGGTGCTACGATGCTGCTACGACATTACAGCTATGTTATGCTACGAAAACGCTGCGCAACTTAAGAAAAGCCTGCAGAACTTTACGCGGTATGGGATTGTAATAATATCTTGCTTCGTGATTCCACGAAACTGAAACCGAGACGCTACTTCGAAAATCGAACGTCGACGGATTCGAAAAAACTTCTGACATTTTTGTATCGAAAAAACGTGCAATTCGTCATCGGATACGTCATATTTCATTACTCTATTACTATTAATATGTATTACAAATTTTGCCCTTTTACGACAATTTTATTGATAATAACCTATTTATTTTAGTTTACTTCGTTATGAAAGTGTATAATGAATATTGGAAAACATTATTATATCAATTGTACCTCGAACATTCCCTATCAAGGTGGAATGGTAGGTCAAAGGTTAGCGGTTGTACGCGCATTTTGACTCACACAAGAAACAGTTATGAATGGAATATTTACATTACTGAGACTTTATTCATTGGTTGCGCTTAAAAAGTACTGACCTTAAAACAAACTCGATTGCGAACCAGATGACGACAACCGTCTCCATGTAAAACAGGACCAGTCCAGCCTTAGCCTCGTACTCCTCGATGGTAGAAAACACCGACAGCGACAAACACATAAACACCATCAGAAACCTGAGACAGAAAAACATCACATTTATTTATTTTCAATATTAATTTAATTTTTAATTGTCAATTTCAGGAAGACCATCTGCAAATAAAAACATTTTTGGCACTTAATATATTAAACAAAGAACCATTTAAAGGTCTCCGCAAATAGAAACAGAGTTAATCCGTTAATAGAGATAAACAAACAAAATCAGAAGAATAAGATCCAAGCACTTATAACTAAAGCAAAACTGATAAACTAAGTGTAAACTGAATAATTTAGTTTACACACGCGATCAGAATCATATACCCTTAATATCTTAATAAATTTACCAAATTACGAAATACATGTGAACCTGAAAGCCTTTATAATCAAATCACCCAGGAGTGAATGAGGTAAATTAACAAATTATTGCTTGTTGAATATTCACGTTGAATCTCTGTCTTAATAAATTAATAATCAACACAAACCCTGAAACGTACTTAAGTCAACCTGAATTAATTATGAGATGTCCGCGCAACGGAGTCTTTTATACAAACTTTCTTGCTGCGTTTAAAAGTCCCACCTCTACGAGACTAAGCAAACGTTTGAAATTACTTAAAATAAACCGACCAAGTCCGCGTCGGGCACGCCCATCAAGGGTTCCAACACTTCCGAAAACATGCTGGCTTTTTTGCATTTCTTTGTGAAGTATTTTACTCACGTTTTGCCGATGTTTTGTATACATCTAGGTAATGGCTATAATTACACCAAGCTACTATTTAGGCAGTACTTTCATAATAAAAAAAAATATATTTATTTTTATTATGAAAGTAGATCGGTAAAAATAACGGTTTCGTATCATAAAAATTTGGAAACACGGGGGCATACCCCTTCACATTTAGATTAATTTTATTTTGATTATTTTTTGATAAAGCTGCAATATATGCACAGTTTGTGAAAATTTGAACTATCTACATATTAGGGTTCATGAGATACAGCCCGAAAGATAGATGGACGGGCAGCGGAGGCTAAGTAATAGGGTCCCGTCGGCACCCTTTGGGTACGGAACCCTACAACCGTGTTAATACGAGTGGCTTCAGCACATTAACCCGACGAAAGGTTATCTGTTACTATCGCGTGGACTGAGACTGGATAGGTTTTAGTCAACTACGTTGGTAAATAGAAAGCATTTTTGAATAGAATTACGGCCATTGTTCCGCGGATGATAATGGGCCATAAATCACTGAGGTGCGTGCCGCTTCCAGCTCAACTAATAGAGCTGCACTATTTTACAACCGCGTTTACAAAAACCAACGAAAATTATTTGATTATTGTGTTTTATAGTACGTAAATAAATAATGACTTACCAAACCGTTATCACCGTTGGAACAAACTGTTCAACGACTATTTTTTGAAAATAAATTAATTTGAAAGGAAATGCTACTTCGCGATCTCATGGATTGAGCTCAACACTAACAGATCTATAAAAGGATACATTAAAACTCGGGTTTTACAACTCATCAACTATCGTATAACTACATGAGTAAAGTATAAAATGTATAATCATACCCACGCAAATTTTTAACACTAATGTTAAATTAATATTAACCAGTTACCTATTTGTATAGTCACAATGTTTTTTTTGTAATTTTTAATGGTTATGTATCCATATGACATTTGTGAAAAATGCTATTAATTTGGTATTCAAGTGTGATATATATACAGGTGAGTTTTTTTCCAGGGCCACTGAGGCCAAGTCTGAAACCGTGAGAGTTATCGAAAAGTCATGTTCGGAGTTACGTGCTCGATTTCGAAAAAAATAAGTCCTGCATTTAAAAAATCTTTTTTTTTTAATAGTTTTTCTGGAAAAGTATGTTTTTGAAAAAAAAAATTTGCATTGTTGAGTTCTTTGTTTGGTAATAAAAATAAATATGTATGATGACTATGTGCCCAAAGTTGTTGGAATACTTTCAAAATTTATAAATTCAACTTTATGAATTTAGTAGTAGTTGTAGTTATAGTCTGAAATGCGCAAGCGAAGCTAGTGCGCAAGCGAAGCAGTTAAAATAATATGTTCATTATGTAAATTTGGAAGTGTTTACATGATATTGCAGGCGAAGTACATAAATATTGACCGTTTTCCGCAACTAGGCCTACTTTGGACCCTTTTGGCGTGACTGTTTAAGAGTAGTACCATAGACTGAAACCACTTAAATGAACTTAAAAGTCAATTGCCAATGTAGACCCAGTAAGAATTTTGTCGGTAAAGTGACAGTTGAAGTCTAGGCTAGGTCTTAAATGACAAAAAAAATAATATTGACCATATTTTATTTTCATGCCCACGGCTTCAGCTATCTCTGTTTGATGTCACCCCCCCAGAAATCCCTCGTCCTTTCTCCTCTAAATCCCTTTTGTCCCTTGTATATACTCCCTTTATATGTACCTTATGTAAATTTATTACTAGAAATGATATAAAATTGTAAAAATAATATTTTATAAGTTCCTACATAATAATTAGTTTCTATGTAATATACATGTATGTTATTGTGTGTTGTCCTTTTTTTTCAGGTCTGAATCAATTTGATACGCATAAACTAATACATACCTACTCTATGTACAATTCTCCCTCTGGACCGTACATCTACCTTTTCTCAGATCCCCAACAGCTTTTTGGTTCTATGTCAGTTAATCACCTGTCATTGGCAAACTCTCGTGGTACTCAAAAGAACCGCTGAAAAGCCATAAAAAAGAAGAAGAAGAAGAAGACAAAAATTAATTCCCTGTCGAATTTTGAGATTTTTGGCATTTAGTCTAAGATTTGTGATTAAGACTATTTTTTTTTTTTTCATTTAGTATCCGCCCAAATGCATTTTACAATTTAATAATAATTATAAACTCCGCTTGCAATCAGTTACCCGTTGTATATAAAGGACGTAACGAACAGTAGCTTCCTTGTATGTGAAGCCTTAATTTTAAGCGTTAGCTATTTGTTTGAAAAACAGTAATTAAATTTGACACTATCTTTTCCTAGCATTGTGTGATACAAAAAAAATATGCCAAAATTGTCGCAGTGCGAAATACTTTTTGTTGAAGTATTTGTTTTTGGATTTTGAAATTCTGATCCGCAACTTTTTTGTGTGACGAAAAGTGGTGTGTCTTAAAAGTGGGATATCGTGTGATATTCTAAGCGTCTAGTGGATAAAGCCGTAATCTTACACGACCATGTGATATTCTAAGCTTCTAGTGGATAAAGCCGTAGTCTTACACGATCATGTGATAGAGGACAGCCTTCACACCCCGCGGCCTTTCAAGAAAGTTGTAGATCTTGGACTGTATCCGGCGGTAGCGCGCGTCGCGTCGCGTGGCGCGGTAGCTGAGCGGCTTGCCCAGTAGCGACATCCGCGGCGTCGCCAGCCGGTCGCCGCCACCACTCTTACACTCACTGCAACCAACGATACCATTACTGTGTTCAACTGAAATATCATGGACGCTGTTTTAAGTTTGCCGCAACAAAACTGGACTCAATTTTCCGTGAAAAGTAGTATCGACCGCCAGCAACGACACGGCGCGGCGGCCAATATCGCTGAGGTTACCTTAAGGTGACCACATCATACGGGTTGGGATTTGATGCTAAGTTGCAAATACACTCAAGAAGGCATCTCAGTGACAGAAAGGTTATTGTGAGCAGTGGGTTACAAGCTAAAGACTTCAAACTAAAAAAATGTTTCTTTCCCACATAGATAAACAGAGTTGTGATCCAGTACTAAGACAGCTTATAAGATCATTCAATCTTTGCGAGGAATATGTTTGATCGAGTGAGCGAAGCAAACGAGATGTCCGAGTTAAGTTAGGAAATCCAGCACTGTGTATGTATCATGTATGTATGTATGTGACGGTACAACTCTCGAACATCCAATTTTAATTAATTTTTAACTATGAAGTGACAACATAAATTAAGTCCGCCTAGCTAGCTACCACCATCTTACCAAATTCTGTCGCCATAATAACAATTCTTAAATTGTTGTGTTCCAGCATTTAGAGGTAAGATAGCCAGTTCCTCAGCTTGTTGAGGATTCCGGGTGAAGTGCGGTTCCACCTTCGGCATTATCATAACTTTAAAATCAGTCGAGATGGAGGCCAAGCGCATTCCCGTCGTACAACAAAAAAAAAACTATTAATTGATTGTCGCTGAATATTTTGATAAGTTTTTTTTTATTGTACTCTTTATTTTACGCCTGGCAAGCTACCTACGTAATACTGCTAAATGCCGAAACACAACAATTTAGAATTGGTGCTATGACGACAGACTTTGGTAAGACATTGGTAGCTTGCCAGGTGTAGAAAAAAAAGTACTATGACTAACCAAATCAAGGCCACTATTGTACCCTAGGGATCGAACCTGGGACATCTGGATCTGACACCGGTGATCAAACCAATTTTGGTGAAACCCCTTGATCGACTTTTACGACATCCATGGGCTGATGGGGTAGATTTTTGAACCACAACTACCACAGCAACAGTTTGGAGATACTACACATTAAAATAAATAGATTTCAACCTTTTCATATTAGTTAGGAGTGACTTGTTCATTTATTATGTTCAGCCCACCAACTATGACGTACATTCAGTGCTATGGTGCTCTGTTCTCATTTTGGCTATGCGTAGAATGAGAGTTGAAAAAAAAAATAAGGCACACTTTTATTGAAGTGTTAAGAAGTAGCTTTATTTTTGTGAGATAATCTCCGTGGTTATATACACAACACAAACCACAGAGATCGCAATTCGAAGCAAACTACTAGAATTAAAAATAAAACTCAAATATGCTTTAAACATCATCAATAAACTAAAATGATTTAAAGTTACCTAATGAATTAAAATGCTTTATACTAATGAAGACTCGCGCGGTTAGCGGTCGCAACATGCACTGGAACTGCTAACACGCTCAGCCTTTGCGGCTTTACTTCAGACTAGGAGTCTGCTGACGTAATTTTCAGTCTATTTATCATAGATGTTTGTTTGCAACATCGACGTGGAAACTGTACTCTATCATAGTTCACTGCTTCACAAACTTCTGGCGTAAGCTTCCGGAGCTCAAAGCATAACGGGAGGTGATACTTCAATATTAATAATGTCATGATAACTACGTTGAAGTGCTATTTTAATTTAAAATTTGATGCATGTTTTACTAAGTATATCAGAAGATAACTATATTACTGTTATTTATACCTTTATTTATTTACAAAGCAGATTACAATCAAATTTACGTTACATTTTCCACTACTAACTTAGTTCCAGATTGTATAGCCCTATATGCAAACATAGCACGATTAGTGTTGCTTGCACATTATTCCCCTATTTAAAAAATATGCATGAATAAAGTGTGTAATGTGTTAATACTGCGTGGCAATGCAGCCAGTGTCTTGGGAACGCTTCCGTTTGGTACTGGTCTGGAACAGTTGAGTTACCTATAGGCCGTTTGTAACGGTCCTTAGTAATCTGACTGATTCCTTTGTACATAGTTAGTTTAATTTTACATTTTATTGAATAAAGTTACATAGGTTACCTATGTTAATTTTAAAAAATATGAGACTGTTTTAATTGGTCAATTTGTTTAAACATTTACTGAGGTTTGGATCAAATATCAATGAATATGATATCTGTGGAAGTCAACTTCTTAAGACGACACATTCTATTGATCGGGTTGTAGTTAGACGTGTTATTTTTAGATACCTGAAGTGTGAATGAAGAAGGGTTACGAGATCAATAGCATACTAAAGACCTTGTAACCCTTGATGCGTGTTGAGATGTTGATGTCAAAGGAGGATAAGTGTATATAATATAGGATAATGTTCAGTTCACTTCAATCAAATTGCTGAAGCTATTAAGAGCCGGTATCGAAAAATCTGTTATACAGTAGGTACAAATTTCTTAAAACGATTATTTAGTACTAAGCCGTGCTCGTGAACTACAAATCGTGACAGTCGAGTTTATCAACACGTCGGAAATGCGATGAAATCGTACCGATAAACTTGCCTTCTTGCCGATAGAGACGACCCATCTACAGCACCTAGTTTACGAGAAACAGTGCTATCGAAAGTTTTCCCGACCTCTTTGTACGTATGTTGTAGTTAGATTGTATAGTTTATTTTGCCGCTATCGTGATAATATGATTTAAGCCAACCTTGGTGACCAAATTTAGCTTCCGGTTAGCAACAAAATTTTGAAACATGAAGGAATATAAATGGGAGCCAGTTAATCAATATGTAATTAAACTTGAAACGTTTCATTATTGATATTTTCTTCCAGGAAATTTATTGAAGTTTATATTGCTTTCGTCTTTACGTACGTTGATAAATAATCAAATAAGGATGAATCAAGTACCTACATAGTAGAAAAGCGATAGCATACCTAATAATGCGACGACATTTTTTTTGTTGAATGCGATTTCGGTATATTTTTATGTGAGTAGACTTTAATACCTTTGTTTTAAGAATATTGTATTGGATGTGGAAAACGAACATCATGTAGAAAATATGGAATGGTTCAATATTCAATTTACAAAATTTTTGAGCAGGTACGTTGTGCAGACAGAAAATTACATATATTTATTTTATTTATAAAATTGACATAAATAATTTTTAGCTATATAATTCTGTTAACATAAAGATGTATGCTTTTAGCGTAATACGCGGTTATTTTACCGTTCGAACCGGAAAACAGAATTGCTGCTTGCCCCAGGTGTCCGGTTGGTCATTTTACAAAGAACTCTATTAACATTGGAAACTTGCTTGGTCAAGAAACATTAGAGCATAATCTAGTCGACACCTGTGGTTCCTCTAGCTCTAGTACGCGAGATATGGATCTTGGTAATTTTTATACATATGATATTATTTACATCTGACTAGTTACAACAATGTTTTTAACCGCCTTTCAAAAAAAAGGAGGAGGTTCTCAATTCGTCTGTTCCCCGATTACTCGAAGACGCCTAAACCAATTTGGAAAATTATTATTTTGTTTGAAAGGGTGGTCCCATTGATATTTAGGTCAG
Organism: Venusia cambrica; assembly: GCA_951394065.1. Classification (NCBI taxonomy): domain Eukaryota; kingdom Metazoa; phylum Arthropoda; class Insecta; order Lepidoptera; family Geometridae; genus Venusia; species Venusia cambrica. Next base: position 4,651,372 of record OX596068.1, on the reverse strand, counting down.
CATCTGATGATGGGATCCTGGAGAAATCGAGGTAACTCTTCAATTATTATATGCACACTTGAATTGATTTGGGTGTATTACCTCAAAAGTAAAGAAAACACGGACCCCGTAAAGGAACGTCTGTCTGTCCGTCCAAATTATCGACAAATTGTCAACAAATTATTGAAAAAAATACATCATCAAGCTAAACGACTTTGTATCATATTCTTCATTGAAGTCGGTTTTCTTTTTAGTTTTTAAAAAGTAATTATTGAAATTAAATGCTTAGATTTCACTTGTGAGGATTCAGTCAGTTCATATGTCAAATTCTAACACAAAAAATCCAAGATGTGTTATGAAGTTAAATTTAACTTAAAACTATAAATTGCGTAATAAAAGCTTAAGAATAACCCAAAATTAAAATATTTAATTTTCACCTTTGATGTATTATTATATTACCTAGATTAGATTAACATTGCGTTCCTTTAAATTGTTATCAAAACATCGAGCAAGTACAACATACTAGTGTACGCAAGTTGTAATGAAGTCCGTAGTAAGTTTCGTCGTTAATTATTATACTCAATTAATGAATATAATATCAAGCGAGCTTCAAACTATTCCTTAGTAATCAGAACGCGGGAATGTTACAGACAACCACGCGTAGGTACTTCCTTCTACATCACCTGTATACACAGGCATACAGGTTTATATATCTTGTCTTGCTAAAAAACTTGCGAGGTTTTTAGCCCCTCCCCTTTAACTTTTAACAGAATTTAAAATATGTCCACTTCATTTACATAAACATGTATTTTATTTCTGACAATTTAAAACTAGCACCACAGCGCTGAACGATCCGTTATCGAAACTCAGAGTTGCTTGGCTTGTCGGATTTTAAGAGAAAACGGTCACATCAACGCTTAAAACGTAGCTTTGAACTTAGTTCCGGTATACGGCTTTCAGAATCCCGTATTGCGGCTCTCTATGTATGACCGTAGCTACACGAAGGTTAATTGCCTCAATGTGGAATTACCCTGTGTATGTAAGATGCAGTGTATCACACGTGGCTAGATTTTAATTATCTGCCATCTGTCATTATCGGTTCACGCAGATGACACGAACAGATGTAATAGTTTCTGCTGTTCTGCAAGTCTAACAATTGGCTGTGACATTATTATGATATCAGTAATCCACGTTAATTTGTTTTTTTTGTAGGATGGGGAGCGGTTACTGCCCACCGTCCATCTCCTGAGACCACCTCGGTGGACAGTTGAAAGTTTTTTCACAACGGCTCACTGGAGGTGTTTTGCCTTCATCTCATCTGATTTTCAAGTTATGATAATGCCGAAGGTGGAAGCGCACTTCACCACATTTCAATAAACTGTGGCTAAACCGGTAGACCGACAGCGGAACGCGCCGCGCGCGAACTGTGCGGACGACTGTACCCATTGTTTTGACGAGCTCACTTGCCTACGACCGCTATTGTCTTAGCTTAACATTGGTTCATTCAAATTTTAAATGATTATGTACTGGTTTTTAACCTTATCTTGTTTTGCCATCCAAATACAAGACATGTAGGTACATACTTACTTAGATATGCCTTTCAAATGTAAAGCTAAACTAAAGCTTACATAAATTGTTTATTATTATTTTCCTTAAATGAATAACTAATTATATCTCCCTTATGTTCCGTAATTCGTATATATTAAGTATGCCACAAGTTTTAGAAAAGCGTATATTTATAAGCTTTGTAAATGTGTTATTTTCTAAGTTAGATACCTTTTAGGATAAATTTACACTAAAGTTTGTATCACCTTACTTGTTACAATGAATAAAGATCTTTTGAAATTGAATTGAAATTGAATAAACTGTGGCTATCTTACTTCTTAAGGTCGGAACACAACAATTTAAGAATTGTAGTTATAGCGACAGAATTAGGTGAGGTGGTGGTAGATCAGACTTAAACAAAGTCCTACCACCAACCAAACCAAGCAAGATATTGAACTTCCCTGGGGATCGAACCCGGGACCTCTGGATCTGACACCGTGGACTAGTGAATAGACCGCAAATGCGGTTCATTCATTATTTGGTTAGATTCCAAAACGTACACTTAAAGCAAATCTGGCTTATAGGGATTTAGTGCTCCCGCAGCAAAGCTATAAAATGTTATAGGTGAGTAACATTATTGAATAAAGAGAATGCATGAACTTTATGAGTTTGTAGCAATAAACATAATTTCATTATTCAATCCTTGGATTTGATATGGTTAAATTAGGATACTGTTTCTATACTGAAATATAGTATGCTATTAAATGTATGTAACAACGAACGAATAGTCAATACATGGTACCTACAAACATCTAAAATATAAATTGAAAATAACGCCTGATAACAGACATGATCAGACATGATTGCATAACTATAGGCACAATCGCAATCGTAGCACTGTGGACCGAATGGTAGAAAGGACCTTTACGTTATCAATTTATGTCCGACATAGGAACAATGCAATATTGTTTGAAATAGCACACGGGATATAGAGGATATCCGTTACGTACCCTCGGCATTTCTAGTAATAAAATAGACACGAGTCAATGGATGTAATGAACTCGGGCCGGTTTACCCTCCAGGGATCAAGTTTTGGTCCAATCTTAAGTTTATTATCTTGGTAAATAAGATTACCAGATAGTGCGTTGTGTGTTTGTGCTTCAATAAATATCTACATAAACTTATATGTAGGTTTAAGTTAACCTACATATATGTCTTGGGCACGCTTCCGTCTGGTACTGGTCTGGAACAGTTGAGTTACCTATAGGCCGTTTGTAACGGTCCTTAGGTAATCGGACTGATTCCTTTGTACATAGTTAGTTTAGTTAACCTATATTTCAAATCAAACAAGAGAAATGTAGTCGTTATTAAATTCTATGAACTCTCTACATTCGAATAAAATGGTACAAGTACGAGTGTGGACTATCAATTCTTCAAACCTAAGTATACTGGACAATTGATCGAGTGAGCGAAGCAAACGAGATCTCCGAATGAAATCCGGCGCTGTATGTATGTATGTATGTGGAAATGTTTGTGACGGCATAACTCTCAAACGGTTTATCTAATTATAATGAAATTTATAATCCATAGAGATAACATAAACATACATTTATTATCGCGGGGAAACTTCGATAAGTGGGATAATTTTTGATATATTAGGTTGAAAAGAAATACAATATTCGCTCATATCTTCTGAATAGTTGATTTGATAAATTAAAATTTATAATTTATAAATATTTTGGCTCTGCATACAATGAGAGTTTAAGTGTGCTTAGTGTAGGGTGTAATGAAAGCTATTAACACTCCCATAAAAGTGTTATGGGAGTGCTAATAGCTTTCGTTTTGTGTGATAATCTCTGTGGCTAACCAAACACAAACCACAACATCACAAGATCTCAGGTTGGGGCGAACTACTATATGCAATGAAGATAAATCTGTTAGATGATATACTAAATGAAACGCCCAGGATTTATTTCCCATCATCCCGGGTGAATTTCTACAAATCCTTTCATAGTGCGCCTCTACACTCCAAAAAGAAGATACCGTGAAAATTTTATGAGCTCCGGCATGGGCTGTGTATATTTAGAAGAAAGGGGTTTAGATAAAATTAAATAATATATACACATCAACAATGACTGGGGATATTATATGAATTCTATCATAGCTATTCAATTTAGTATTAAATAAAGTATTCTATTCGTAATCTTGTTCCCATATTACAAGCAATGCTTAGTTTGGGGCTAGATGTTCGTAAAGTTAGATATCTAGATCAATTTACCAAAGCATATTTTATTAAATCAAATAAAATGTTATTGCACTGCAGAATAGGGAATTTGTAGAGACAGGAATCTGTAAAAAAAATTGTAAAATGGGAACAAACTATTTCGACTATCATTCTTGGTTCCTAATAAAGTTCCATTGGTGTAATGTAAGTAAAAACTGGAGCCTTTAACAAATAAAAAAAAACAATGAGAAGATCCTGGTGTCGCGTCGGTCGGGTTTTTTTATTGAATGAGTAGGGCATGAAACAAGCTTTAATTCAATATTTATTTTCCATAATAAAACATTTTCATATTCACTAAAAATCAAATTAGTTCAAAATATCCCTAGATATTGTTGAGGTGTGTATAATATATAAATAGCTCAGCAAACAACGAGAGTCTTTGAATATGTAACGGAACATTAAATTGACAAAACTAATTAATGAAACTCGCATCCATTGTAGCGTGAGATACCTCATTTATCTTTAATTCTATTTTCAAACTTTGACGTGTTAGAAAAACTTCTAACGGTTATAAACCCTTGGAACACCCAGTTGTCGTGAGGGTGACCACGGGAAGAATACGTTACCCCTTGTTGCCACAGTCATGTAAACAATGTATGTGGACCACGGGCAGAGACCGATTCAGTTAACAAGGTTTGCCTAATTTATCCTAACTTAAGAGGCTAACCTAGGTGCACACAAAATTAAAATTCTTAAAACCCCTGAACACACACCACACCAAGACAAACATATCCTCTAAGTTTAAAGTCTGTAGAACAAGTGGCTTAGGCTGTCCGTTGTAGTTGAATTCTATAATATAATAAATTCTTAAAATCCCTTAAACAGTTCATTTTTTATTTCATATGGTCAATCTGCATACGAATTTTCAATCGTCTATCATGTACAGTTTCACAGATGTGCAACATTTCACTCCAAACTTTGAACCCCAATTAGACCCCAGTGGGGTGCGAATTTTTAAAATTCTTTTCTTTACAGGTGTCAACACACCGAGACAAACATGCCCTCAAAGTTTAAAGTCTGTACAACCAGCGGTTTAAGCTATGCGTTGTTTTATCAGTCAGTCAGTCAATCAGTCATGACTTTGAACGCGTGGGGGATGATTTAGGAAAACACCCCTGGTACAGCCATGAAAACTATGTAGGTGGACCACGGGCAGTGACCGATTCAGTTAACAAGGTTTGCCTTATTGACCCTGACTTAAGAGTCTACCCTAGTAGTAGTAGTGCACAAAACAAGAGGGACGACGCTACACTTTCTCGCACGTAGCATAGTGAAACGGAGGCAGCTTTTTTATATTAAATTATTTCTCACAGCGCCATCTAGCCCCAAACAAAGCTTGTATTAAGAGAACTAGATTACGAATAGGATACTTGTATACTTTTTTGTAAATATTCTTATCATACAATGCAACACCAAAACACAGAACAAACATCATCGCACAATTACTTGTCCTGGGTGGAAATTGAACCCACAACCTACAGCGCAGAAGGCAGTGCTTGGTACTCTACCAACTGAACTGTAAGGCAACAGATCTCATCTATTTTCTGGCTTTTATATATGTGTATGAGAGTTGAGGTCGATCACAAATTTATAAATTATCCTAATAAGCAAATTATTATGATCGAATAGTGTGGATGAATTCATGTATGTTTATGTATTGATTGTGATTATGTTAGATTTAGCAATATAAACTACTATGCTTCGGTTAGAAGGTTATTACAGTACAACTTAAAGTTTGCGAGAGCATTAGTTATGTTATTTACTATAAGAAAGTAAATGCTAAGTTTGATTAACTAGCTACTTTTCATACAAATAGGTTTATGCATTATTCTAATGCTAAATTAATTACAAACATAGGTCTACGTTACTACTGAAATGAAAGGTAGAGTAGGGTAATAACAAATGCATTACCTATGACGTATAGCATCTTCATGTACCCGCACACGCCTGGACGTTTTCATTTTCACCTAAACATTTCATGCCAATAAGTTATTTTGTAAAAAACAAATATTTTTGTCAGTTATAATTATCACACAAGTTTATATTAACTGTTACAGCTAAATATAACTTTTTTTCTAAACAAAACAAAATAGTAGAAGTCAGTACCTACATAAAAATCTTGTCTCTCGATTGATTAGAACTTAGCCGTAAGGTTGTAATATTTTTGTCAGTATACACAAGTTTATACTAACTGTTGCAGCTAAATATAACTTTCAATAAACTGAATAGACATAGTAAAAGTTTATAAATAACAATATTGTCTCTCGTTTTTTAAGAAATGTAGGTTGTTTAATTTGTTATAGTAGTTATACAGATCCCCCAAGTGTAGGATACAAGACAGGAAGATTATGGTACTAATTAATTATCTAATCAGAGTGTGGCAACATCAAAGGGCGTTATATTATATTGGAGAACATGATAAGCTTATTTCGTATTTTAGCAACACCAGCTTATCATATCAGATTTCGAGAATCATTTGTCGGTATCAGATTAGGAGGTGCTAAACAAGTATTAAGTATTACTCATCGGCTGCTGATCTTTCCGCGCTTTCTACCTGGTACTACACCGTGTGTTTTCGGCAAAAGACGAGTTAAAGTAAATATAAGAATTACTTATTGTGGTGTATTTTTTGCATCAGTTTGCATCAGATTTCATTTATCAGTGTCACATTTATGAAAAAAGGCTATCACTGCAAAATTAAACGTAGGTACATTCAGTAGTGGTACGCTAAATTGACATTCTTGATGGGGTACTTTACTTATACCTATAGGTATATGACATTACCAGTAAGTACCCCTTTTTTTATTATTCGACGGGGATGTGATTGGCCTTTACCTCACCTGATTTCAAGTTATGATAAGGCCAAATGTGGAAGCGCACTTTACACGGAATCCCTAAAAATCTGAGGAACTGGCTATCTTACTTACCTTAGGTAGCTAGCCCAGCGGACTTAAACAAAGTCCGACCACTAACCAAACTAAGCACAATATTGTATTCCCCTGATGGGGATCGAACCCGGTACCTCTGGATCTGATACCGGTATGTTTTTGTCTTACATCTTCATTGAACCGAAAGTCGATGTTATTTTACCTAACATTTGGTTATCCATATAAAAATGTTTTTTTGTCAGCAAACAAAGTGAATTGAATCAAGGTCTGTGTGCTAAAGAAAAAAACCTAACAACTTACTGACGTAAGTTCGAATAATAAGCTGTCAATATAAATTTTCAGCTGATTCTTGCTGTTCGAATATGGAATAAAATGTATTCCATTCATGTCCTGATAGTCTCTATGATTTTGAGAATGAAAATTGAGAATCTATACCTACTCATTATTTGTAATAACGTAGGAGGCACAGAAGTGTAGAAACTACTGCTATAAGCGAAAGCGTAGGCGAGTGTTACCTAGTTCTAAAACTTGTTCTTCAGACCAATAAAAAATAATGTGCTATAGTACGTAGGTATCTACTACCTATACTGCAGCCAATAAACAAGCATAGGTGCTATTCGATTTTGTCGAAATATTGCAAAACAACATTTCTTTTAACAAAAAGCTTTTATTGACGGATAGAAAGTTTAGGGATGAAATATTTCATAACCTTTGAAAATAATTTATACCCATCCAACAAGCCCACATTTCTACGTTATTAGAAATATCGAATTTCTAGTTTGCTTAAACTTTTACTCATAACCAGCTGGGGTCAAAGTAAAAGGTCAGTAGACACCAAAATGAAATCTTTGAATGCTGTGGGTTTCAGCTAGATATTTAATCAAATTCTGTTTTATTCAATTGCAAACTATCGATCTTGAAAGTAGTTTTAACTTGATGTATTGTTATGATAGTAAAGTAACAATTCGGCAAGTTTGCGACGGCGCATTGTAGATATCGCTCGCTCGCAGCCGTGATATTAAAACAGGTAGGTATTTATATGTAAAGCAAAAATCAGTTCGACCTAGAAAATTTCCACTACTTTAAAGGTAATAATATCGATCCAAAGAGGTGACTACAAAAGACCACTTTAAACGCCATTAAACTGAAGTAATCATCAGCAATTATGTATAGACAAAGAACTACACAATATCAAACAGGCATGCGTTTCAATTTAAACACGTATGACAAAAAAAGTCTATTTCAGACACGTTCATTATCAATCCAGTAGGTATCTACTATGATGACTTCGTGCAAAATCCATAAATTACAATTACTTACCTTAAAATTCACAGCCAATCTAAACAACTGAAAACTGACATCCATAAATATTTACATTCCGGTGGACGTGTATCGTGGTGTAGATGCGGGTAGCGCGGGCGAGCCGGAGACGCGAGCGCGCGGGGGTCGCCGGCGGCGGGGGGCTCGCGGCACGTGGGGGCTGCCTCCGGGGCGCCGGCATACTACCCGCGCCGACAGAGCAGAGCACGCATCGCACCCGACGCGGACGGGACGCGAGCGCCTACTGACGCGCCTCCCCGCCCCCCCACCACCGCCGCCCGCCGCCCGCCGCCCGCGCCCAGCCCGGAGCCCGGCGCCCGCCCCATGGCCCGCAACTCTAATTCCAGTTGACCATCCTGCGAACCAGGTCATCGTACCTGCATTCGATTCTTTCTTATCGGGTATCCTGGATGAGATTTGCATATTTCATGTGATGATTCAATTCACGCCGAGATTACTCGCCTATCACAGATTAATAAAAAGATACTAGCCTATAACTTAAATCATTTATTTACAAGGGAATGTAGTGGAACGTTTTGTAACGGGATTGTTTTCATTTGCGTTCGGGCGACTAGTAGTCGCTTGAAAGCTGTATTATGTACCTACCTTGACTACCTGCTTCTATAATAGAATATAAAATAGGCCATTTACTGCAACTGGATCTGAGATAGCAGTTTCGCCGGAAGGAATATGTAATATAATAAGTAATGCGGAAAGGAAAAGCTCGAGGGACCGCCGCCGCCGCGCCGCTAATCTTATTGTTTACGAGTTAAATTGAAATGCAGCCGCATTTCTGATATTATTGTGTTAGTGGGGCGCACGTATGTAGGCGTCCCGATAATGTATGCATGTATTTAGATCTGTCGAGAGCTGCTGATATATTCTTGGTTGAGTAATCAAAATGATTTCTGGTTGCGCAACGATAAGAGTTTGCCAAGAAAGACACAGTATTTATTTTTTTGCTATCTTTAGGTATGCACCTACACGATAAAATATATATTCAGGGTTTCTCGCACTATACGCGACGTACGCTGTTAAGGGTGAACAAGTCGCTCGTTTGTAGGCGCGGCTCAAATCTATGCTTTTTAATGGTAGTGCTGGAAAGGGATAGATTAAATTATGAACGGCAAGAATTGACTGAAGATTGAGTTGTGTACTATAGTCTGTATATAGGTATAAAATGGTAAATTATCTGGTTCGTGATAAACCTACGCAAAGCCCAAACGCCGCACCGGAAATTTTGCATTTAGATATGCAGTGTCGGCATCCACAAATTACAAGAATGAAAATTAAGTTCTCAGCGTTTTAAAAGGGGGGTGAAGCTGTGTATGAGAAGTCCTTCATTTTTCAAACTAAAAATCAGTTATATGAAGCAACCTACCTATCTGTACCTGCCACAAATAAAAAATAATATCATGCTTATCAGACCTCAATCGACGGAGATATCTATGCTGCTGTTGTTCGTTGAGGAGTTTTGGTCCCCAGGTCACCTTCAACGGATTTTCACAGAATCAAAATGGGACCACTTTCCTACTTCTGTCGATAAAAAAAACACGCAAATCGGATAACAACACGTGGAGAAAGCCCCGCATTAAAAACCTCCTTTTTGGGAAGTCGATTAAAATAGTCAAGCTTTGGCCAACATGAAGTGAAGTCAGTCTCGTTAATAGCCACATCCGCATAAATATGTTACGTTGTTGTAAGCAAAATAGAGTGGTACTAAAACCACGAATCTCACTAATACTAGCTCCATATTTGTAAACATGAAACGTATACCTTGCCACCGTCCTACGCACATAACACTATTCCAACGTCCCACGTGAGTGTATTCAATGCGATTAGCAGGCAACTTCTAAACACTGCTCTACAGACTTCTAGGAAGCTGACGCTTCACTGGTCTGACCAATATAGCTCGGTTAGTTTTTAGTGTCTGCCAATATTAGTTACCTATATGTCTGCAGGTTGTTCGATCAATGCACCGTGATAACAAGCTTCATATAGCTAATTGATTCAGGCATTACTTAGCGGAGAATAGAATAATAATAGAATAGAATAAATTTATTTTTGGACTCAATCAAATTCAATACAACCAACTTAACCTAAAAAATAATAATCAAATAAAATTAATGTACCCAATTGAAAAAGGAAAAGGGTTGCTTTGGTTAGCTTCAGATGTCTATACTAGACTAAAAGCCTGTGTTATAGACATCTCGCTCCCCCTTCAATTTTGACACATGAATCTACACTTAATAATTTATACAAGTAAAGTTTTTTATTATAATTAGAGTTATAAGTATAATATTGCTAAAAAAATGTGTGTATGTGGTGTGGGTATAGTATGTGTGGTGAGTACCTAATGGGTGTGTTTTTAAAATGTATTTATTTGTATTTGTGTGTACACTCAAGCAATATTTTGTTTGATTTATTGTCTATATGTATTGTTGTGTTAAGATTGTTACATATTATTAACTATTTTTTTCAATAACATTAGAATTAGGTATGACACATAAATGATATGTTAAAAGTATATATAAAAAATAATAATAATAATTGAATGGTTATTTATTAGATTTGATAAAGTAAATATATATGTTTGATTAAATAATTAATTATCAGATTATTGTAAAATTATGAACAAATCCTCGGTATCATCATACGTGTAAGTACTGAGTATCTTTGTAAGATTTGATTTCAGCTCGAGTGAGCTTAAGTTTCACAAAGCGTTTTTTTTTATTTAATTTTGTTGTATAAAAATGAACCCAGAAAACAGAAGAATCTATTGATGAAACATGTTTTAAAAAGTGAAACATTAAAAACTTTGTCAAAGCGCCGTTTATGATCCACTACCACTGCACGTAATTTAAGTTGTTTTATAAGAATTCCCAGAATAAATAATTGCCGCACTGTTAGGACATAAGCCTCCTCATATAGGTCTTCTGTCGGGAACCTATAGGCAAGAAGTAGCTCACTTTAAGCACTGCACGTTGGGCCCACTAACGGCATTATAATCCCACGGATCAATACAATAACTCAAATAGCTCTGACACAATGAATAATACACCGTTTTAATATTTTTTCTGTCAGCAACATGTCTAATATTTTTGAAAATAGCTATAAGTTCACGAACTCTACCAGTTAAAGTTCCTATATGATTGCTAAATGACAGATTAGAATCTAATGTTATTCCAAGGTAGCGCAGGTTATTAACCTTTTCGAGTCCTTCACAAAAATATTGTTTCAAGTTGTCATCTGCACAAAGTCTGGAACAATTATGATCATGAGCTTTTAGAGTATACCTAATCATATTTTGAGAGTTGTTTAGTGTTATTTATGGAGAATCTTAAGTATTTCGTTTATCAGAATTAAGTTTGAGAAAATTTTGTGAGAGCCATGAGTTGATTTTATTTAAACCCTTTTGCGCGTTATTATATGTACCATGTCCCAAGTTTGCCCCCTAAAAATTATTGCAGTATCGTCTGCATATGTAAATATCATCCCATCTGGTAAATACAAGTCGCACAGCTCATTTATATACACGAGGAAGAGAATCGAGCCCAGTATACTTCCTTGCGGAACTCCGTGAGTTAGAGGAGTTATTGAGAACTCCGTGGAGATACATCCTTCACCTGCCTTCGCCTCTACACGAGGTATCATCAGGAAATATAGTCTTGCTGCTAACCTGACGAACCTTCTCAGGACGTGTTGCCGCTACAAGAACTTGCTTGCTGCGCTGCAAGCAAGTTTCGATTTTATTTTTTAAAGAAATTTAACGGATTTGTTACTCACTAAATACTTTTTTTTGTTTTCAGGATTATATTGAACAAGCCTCACAGCTCAGTGGGCAGTAGCTTCCCACTCAGATTTTCGGGTTTCAAGGTTTTTGGGTCAGCCAAGTATCAGCTTGAAGCCCTGCTCGTGAGCATCAGCTATATAGTATCTGACCTGGGATTAGGTCAAATATATCGTGACATATTTGACCTAATCCCTCCATCCCCGTTCCATAAAGATACATAAAGTACCAAAACCTTCCGTTTTAGTTTCGAACTGTGTTACGGCAAGGTAGTACTCTACATCCCATCATGTTGGTACTTAACTAATGAAATGTCGTGATATATTAGTATTACCTACATTAATAGAGTAATAAAATAAGCTTAAACGAACTAAAACAATTACCTCCAAACTAAATGTTAACAAAAAAGACAATAAAATAACACTTAAATTTAACGGGATAAGTATAAGTAATTTAGAATCTTTACACGAGGATTGAGTGAACTATAACTAGTTTCGTTGTTTACACTTATATACTGTCTGTAGGTTGGTATGTTGTCAAGTGATGACATTAAGTTTAGGACTACTAAGCTTGTAATAAGTTATTATGACCTAGAGAATGGCTGGCACGTATAAATAATGAAATGAAAATCTAAGAAATGATCTTATCTCAACAAGAACCTTGCCACAAAGAAACCGAATTTTGTCCTTGATTACGACATAAACGGCTTTACTAATTCTTTTAATTCTATAATAAATATGATAAATATTTAAGGAATGGAATTCCTTGTCCTCGTCTGTTTTTCCGCACGAGTCAGTTCTTGGGGTCTTGAAGTCCAAAGTGAATAGGTTCCTATAAGACAAGCACGCTCGAAGTAAGTGGTCATATGCTTGGCAATAAAAATAAAATAGAACAAACATTTGTGATGAAGATACTTTTTTGTTCTATTTTTCGATGTAATGAAAATGAAAATAAAATCAAAATACTTATTTTACAGTGATGTGAAACCTTATAAATAAAACTGGATAACATGAAAAAAAAAAGGGTGGTCTTATCGCTTAAAAGCGGATTTTTTCTTGTTTTAGGATACAAATATGCATATAATATGTATTTACAAAAAAAAAATCCTTAATCTGGATCCATATTACAAGCATTGCTTATATTAGTGTAAGATGGCGCAGAGTGAAATAATTTTTTTTAATGTTGATTTATTCACCGCATCTCCTCGCAAAGGTAGGACACGATGTTAAAGTCACCGCCTACGAGCGCGAGTTCCATTGCTAATCATTGTTTTTTTTTATTGTCGAATGAATCAAATGAAATGGATATGAATTAATGTAATGCGGAAATGCAATTCCAAATATATTGAGAAGTGATGACAACATCAAAACCCAAATGACATTGTAGTACCTGGCTAGTAGCGGTGGCCTGGGGATGAAATGCTCAGCTTCATGAAAGGCCTATTTTTTTTCGTCGCAACCGAAAACTCACTCAAATCTCTCAAACCACCTCGATACTTCGCCTCCCACCACTCTCTATCGAAGGAATTGAGATCAGCGGACATAGACGCAGTCAGTGCCGTGGTGGTTGCGGCTTAAGAATAGCCCGCTCCAACCCAGCCCGTGGATAGATATATACATAGAAGCAGTTTCCTTGTGTATATTATCTAAACCTTGACTACAATCACGCGTGGTGATTATGGAAATTGAAAAGCATTAAGGGTTATATACGTACTTTGTGCTCGGTATGGTTAGTGGTAGGGCTCGTTTTAAGTCCATCTGGCTGGCTAGCTACCACCATCATACCCAAGTCTGTCACTATCATGTCAAATTGTTGTGTTCCGGCATTTTGAGGTGAAGTTCCTCAGTCTGTTGATGATTTCAGAAGTGCTTCTACCTTCGGGCTTTGATGGAGTGTGAACGGAGCGCAGACAACCGAAGTCTCATACTTAGGGTATAATAAATTTGATGTTGGTGTATGAAGTAGTACCTATATTGTTGGATCCTATGTTGGAGCTCAACCGTTGTTTTAATTTTAAGTATGTTTAGAAGTTTCTTTTTCTCTTTATTTTTCTCTCTTTTATTTATGTGTCTAATGTTGTGTTGTATCATTTGTTACGTATGTATGATTGGGCGATGTGGTCGCATAGCGATAAAGGGCCGGGGCCTTTTGTTGTTTTAATAAAAAAAAAACCTTCGGCCTTATAATATTTTCATACCAGGTGAAATGAAGGCCAAGCACTGCCCGTCGTAGATTTTCGAGGCATATCATCAAGCCAAGCGATGCCTTTTGAAAGCTTTCCTCCAATCATCGAGGATGGATAAATTATTTTTCCAGCTGTTTAAATAAATAATATTACAGAACATTAATTTTACACAGCGCCAGTCCTAAGTCTAAACAAAGTTGTATAGATTACGGATATAATACTCACATACTTTTTTTTGTAAATACATACATAACATACATCACCCAAACACAGAACAAACATATATATTCATCACGCAAATGTTTGTCCTGGGTGGGAATAGAACCCACAACCTACAGCGCAGAAGGCAGAGCTACAACCAACTGTAAGCTGTGAGGCTTGTCTGGGTTATATTATAGCTATAGATAAAATGAACGTGAAAACCGCCACCATGTGCCTAGCATAATGTTAGGACGTATCTTCTTATCTACCTCATACCGTGGACTTAAATTCCATGGTCCATGCTCATACTAACCCCTAGAAGCTGGCCGTAAATTGATCTTTACTCTGGGCAGTGATGCTGTCGGATAGGTTTGCAAAGTCGTGAGTTTATTAAAAAAAAAACAAGTTTGATACTAGTTCTCTACGTAGTTGTTACGCATACGCGATATCTTTGAATTTTAAACCGATTTAGTTGATAAAGTATTTTCTATTGGAAAGGCTTCAGAACTTCCAGATGAAGATCTTTGAGACCCTCAGAGAAGGTCCCATCTCAAATTTGGTGCAAAAGGAAACACACATAGCCTTGTGAAATTTCAATTTTACCATCATGGTGGTGTATGGTTCATGATAACTACCCTACTGACACAGTACTCGATGTAAGGCGTAGAGCTCGTAGCGACCGCAAGGAGCATCCGCTACGCGCTACCGCATAGCATGTAGCGCCATCTATCGCGGATATTGTAGTAACTCCTAAAAAAATATAGATGGCGTCACACGTAGCAATGCTACGCGGTGGCGCGTAGCGGATACTCGTAGCACTCGCTTATGCTCGTAGCAGGGTCGCTACGAAATAATAGAATAGCAATATGTTAACATTTCCGTATAAATAAATAAAGTACCTACTCCGTGTGTGTAGTCCGATCACCTGGCTTTCTATAGTCGTATGGAGCGAGAAAGATTGTGAAAGGGTTTCCAGGTGGGTGGGAAATATCCATTTTTTTTGCCTTTAGATGCAAAGATCGTGATAGCTTTTGTTTAAGGTTACAAACAGGCATACGGCCCGCATACGGCCCCTATATGGAAAACGGTTACCATTGCTTATGGAAACTCGCATAAGCATCACAGACTTGGCTTTTATGTCGCAAAATGCAAGGTAGGTTTACAAGATTTAAAGAGCCCTAAATGTTAGCTTACTCTTTGAATGACACTACCATGGAAAGAGTGAGCAGCATTCGTGATTTGGGTCTCATTGATTACTCACTAAATTTTCGTGACCATATTATGTTAATGTGTAAAAAAGCCAACAAAATATTTGGTTTTATTATGAGAACGGCTTTGCATTTTAAGGACATAGGCGTACCAATAATGCTATACAATGCTTTTGTCCGGAGAAACTCGAGTTTAGCACAGAAGCTTGGGATCCGCGAGAGATCAACTATGCAGTGCTGATAGAAAGATTAATAATAAAAACTAATAAAAAAAACGAAAATTTATGTAGATATTAGGTCCTTACATATGAAATTGGCGTTTTGTCGTACTGGCCACTTTGATCTTAAATATCTCCTCTTTGGTTAGGAATTCCAAATTCAAATTTAAACAGCTATTTACTCATGCATTTGTGTTTCGAAAACCGTAATTCATTTGTTTTTTTCTCTTTTGCTTTTTTTTTCTGCGTCACTCATTTCACAAAATGGAAAACTTAAAATATCGCATTATTTACGAGTACGAGTTCCACCGTGGCACCAGTGCTGCAGAAACGGCTCGAAGGATTAATGATGTATATGGTGGTGGTGTCGCAAAAGAAAACACGGTGCGTTTTTGGTTTCAACGCTTTCGTTCTGGAAATTTCGACCTGCAGAACAAGCCCCGTGGACGGCCGGAGACCAAGGTCGATAATGATGAATTGAAGGCTATTGTGGAAGCAGATCCATCACAGTTAGCTGCAGGCTGCGGTGTTAGTGACAAAACCGTTTTAATCCACTTGAAGCAAATTGGGAAGGTGAAAAAGCTTGAAAGGTGGGTACCTCATGAATTGAGTGAAGCAAACCGACAAACGCGCGTCGACTGCTGCGTTACATTACTCAACCGGCACAATAATGAAGGAATTTTAAATCGGATCATTACATGTGATGAAAAGTGGATCCTGTACGATAATCGTAAACGCTCATCGCAATGGCTGAACCCTGGTGAACCAGCAAAATCTTTCCCCAAGCGAAAATTGACTCAAAAAAAGTTACTTGTAAGCGTTTGGTGGACTAGTGCCGGTGTCGTACACTATAGCTTTCTTAAATCTGGTCAGACGATTACGGCTGATGTCTATTGTCAGCAACTGCAAACCATGATGGAAAAGCTCGCTGTTAAACAACCGAGACTTTTCAATCGCTCTACGCCACTGCTGCTTCAAGACAACGCTAGACCACACACGGCCCAACAGACGACTACCAAATTAGAGGAGCTTCAATTGGAATGTCTAAGACATCCACCGTACTCTCCGGACCTTGCTCCAACAGATTACCATTTATTAATTGAGATTTATATTTTATTTATTATACATTAATATAGATTTTCTATTAATATGAATAGTTGTGTGACTGCCACGTTTTTTGCTTACCGTAATTGGCGGTTTAGTCAAAATGGTTTTATTATTATAATTAGAAATTATTGTTAATGTTTAATGCATTATAATTAGAGTTATGATAATTATATAATTTTATATACACTTGTATAATCCATTATTTTGTAACGATAATACTTGGACAGTATGTTTCTAAATGTAGATCGGCTGTCAACAGTATATAAGCGGGTGGACCGTTTCGTAAATTTTTACTCAAAAATCAATTCTTTCAGGTCCGCGCAAAGCTGTCGCCCTCCAGGTTCACAACAAGGTCAGCGTATTGTCCTTTCATCAAAAAAAAAGTAGATTTTTACTTTTATATTCATCTTTGTGAAGGAAACGAAGTAAATTGATTTATGAAGTCTGCTTTTCCTGACAGTACCTATCTCGCCTTCTGTAATACTATTTTTTTTTTGTAGTTAGTAAGTATAAGCACAGAGTATAAGGTCTTTGCATGCAGGTCATTGGATATTAGTGTGATCTGTGTTATTTGTGCGGCCGTGTGGGTGTGGCCTTAGTGTAATGCTATCATCTTATTTACTCTTTGACTGTTCGTTATATATACTCTTTGGTGTGTGGTTTATTTTCTTCCTCACTTTTGTGTCGCTTTGATTTACGTCAATTAACTTTTATTGTATTCGTATTCTATTCTATTCTGTTTTTAAAACTCATGGTTTAGATATATACACAGTAAAACGTTGCCATGGCTGACGATTTGAGAAATTATAATCTTCAACTGCAGCAGGTAAACACTGTTATTGAGGCAACCAACAGCAAAAAGAGTAAAAGGCATACAAACAATCCATGTTTTGTTTTTAGGTGGAAGCAGCTTTACTGACCGATCCAGACAATGAAGAACTTCTGAAGTTGAAAACTGATTTACAGGAAGTAATTGAGTTAACACAAGATCTTATAAAAACTCAAGAAGGTGAACCAAAAGTGCATAATATTCATGGTTCTAGTAATGATGATGATGTTACAGCTTCCCTGCTGGCTGCAGAAGAAGGTGGCAGTTACTCGGACAAGCAACACACAAATTGGCAGGTCGGGGAAAAGTGCCTGGCCAAGTGGAGATCTGATGCTATGTAAGTCTTTGAAAAAACATTGTTTATCTGTCCTTATCTCACACTTAATGGAGTTGGTATGTCATTTTTACTTACAACTATCAAGTCTTAGGGTACTAAAAACAACACACATATCATAACATATTCTACTTGGTGGAGTGACTATGAAATCTGTATCCACTTCTATTAATATCATTATCCTCTTTATCCTACCAAATGTTACAATAAGTGCTAAGCAAAAGTATTTACATTTTTTGATAACTACATACATATTTATGGCAAGGTTGGTTGTTACTTACCATGCCTACCTGAGATCAAATTCTGGTCATAAAAACAAAACTGACCCACTTTTGCAACAGCTCCACAGTTTAAAATAAGACATAGGATGCAAAAATATATGATAAGACTATCAAGTTTATGCTTTGCACACTTTGTATATTTTCATTATAATTTGAATAATAAAAAGAAAAATTTTACTTGATCTAGGGGTAGTATAAGTTATTCATTACCAATTGTTATTTAATATTTTTCTTCAAATGGATCTGACAAGGTATGAGTATGATAAGCTATCTAGATTAGGCACCTATTTCACAATGTCTAAGTAATATTTAAGTTAAATGACAAACTGTCCAAATGTGTCAATTAATGGAATTATTAAATAGGATATACAACCATCATTCATCATCATCATTTCAGCCCACATAATATCCACTGAACACAAGAGACCCCCAACCAATGCCACAATTAGCGACTGAGCCACCTAAATCCAACAATTCCTTGAGACTGCCGCAATATCATTGGCCCATCAAGTGGGGGCTTCCCACACTGCACTTCACTGGGAGATTCGACCTTATTGACAACTAAAATTCAAGTTGCTTATCAAGTAACAATTACTTCGACTTTACTTGGACATAGTGAAACAATCCCTAAATCATCTGATTGGTATTGCAGGTTCTATGAAGCGTTAATTGAGGAGGTTACAAAAGACAAGTTAAAAGTAAAGTTTGATGGCTACACTACTTTGGAAGTGGTGTCGATCAATGACGTAAAGCCTTTGGGGTCAGCTGTAAAACGACTGAATCCTGATGAAAAGTGAGTATTATTGTAGTTTCTTAAAATTATGTCTGTCTTTACATAAATAAAATGATTATTATTCAATTGATTCTCACTTTATTTATGTAGAGGTAGCTGAATGAAGCAATTGATTTATAGGAAGTAAACTCTGCATAATACAGTGGAGGTTTATATTATTCTATCCATGTACCATGGTTTTGCTCAAAATAGAAGCCTATTTACTTCCCCATGGCAGAAACCATATCTATGCCAAATTTCATTTAGATCCGTTGTTTAGTCAAGAAAAGCCTACAAACAAACTAAAACACAAATCGTGAATCTTTTAAAAATCAGATCAGTAGATTTAGTGTGGATCACAAATCAGCAACCGCCTTTGTGGTCTAGTGGTTCAACCCACTGATTCCAGATCCAGAGGTCCCGGGTTCGATCCCCATGGGGAGTACAATATGTAGTGCTTGGTTTGGTTGGTGGTAGGATTTTGTTTGTTTAAGTCCGCCTGGCTAGCTACCACCATCTTACCTAATCCTGTCGCCATAATAACAATTCTTAAAAAAATGTTGTGTTCCGGCATTCAGAGGTAAGATAGCCAGTTCCTCAATTTATTGAGGATTCCGGGTGAAGCGCGCCTCCACCTTCGGCCTTATCTCAACTTGTTACCAGGTGATATGAAGGCCAAGTGCTTCCTCGTCGCACAATAAAAAAAAAAAGCTTGGTAAGGTGATGTTTGACATCTCAAAAGTAGCTTATATTATTTATTATAATATCTAAAGCAACATACACATGTGCTAAGTTTCTGAGCTAAATCTGTTCATTAGTTTAGACTTGTTCTATGAACAAACCATCATCCAAGAAATCTTTCGCATTTATAATGTTAGTGATTCAATAATATTTTATTATCTTTACAGACAAGGCAAAGGCTACAACAGAGAATACCTGAAAAAGAAAAAACAAAAGAAACAGCAAAGATACAAACAGATTGAGGAGGAAAGAGAGAGTGAAAAGAATAAATGGCTCAACTTTCACACTAAAGCAGCTAAGAAATCTGGTGGCAAAGGCAAAAGTATATTTGCATCGCCTGATAATTTGACAGGGCGAGTGGGTATTGGCACTTGCGGGATATCAGGCAAGCCCATGACTGATTACACTCCAGGGGAAAAATGGAAAAAAGGAGGATAATATTAGTTAAGTTCATAGAATACCAATTAATGTTCACAACATGATTTTGATTCACACAATGCTGCACACTATGTAGCATTAAATTGATTGAGAATTAAAACAATGAATATTAGTATTAATACTTAGTAGAAGTAGGTATTGAAATAGAAATTTAACGGACAATATGAAAGATCTAGGTTTGATCTCAATTTTGCCTAATGGGATGTGATGATGTGGCCTACAACGTAGCACGCAGTTCTAGAAGATACCTATTCAATATCGCCTTGAAACCCATGTCGCTCTGGAAAAACAGATGCAGGCAACGTATTCCACTCGTTAGCCGATCGCACAATTAAAGATTAGGTTCAGTAAAGCATTTAGTGTGGATGGCCAGGAATCTAAGGAAGCAATGATAATGTTCATATGTTTGCTATTCCTGAAGTGTAAGGGAGATGGCGGGGTCAGATCATGAAGCTCCTGTGTGCATTCCCCGAAATGGAGCCTATAGGAAACAAAAGAGCTAGCAACCTTTCAACGGTGCCCAAGACTGTATCTTGGTCTTACAGATGAAGCACTCTCGGTCAAGTCTGAATGCTAGGCACCCAGCTAAATCCAGAGTATAATCCTGTTATTGTAACCTGAAGATACCTTCTAGTTTATTATGATGACTATCATCTAATTCTATTTGGGGGGAAAATTTTCTGCACTGACATCCCGCACTGGGGTCTATTGTGCATTGCCCCCCTGCTATCCTGAACCCAGCCAGCCCAACTCCTTGAAGTAACGGAGAAGGATCCTGGGATGCTGACAGCATTGCTCCAGAGTACTTGATGTTGATGCCGCTTGTTCCTCAACAAGTAAGTTTTTTAGACCAGTTTTCACTCTGGCTTCCATTGTGGCGGCGCAGGAATAACGTTTCTTCTTGAAAACATCCGCAACATAGGCACAGGTCTGTGGCACCGGGCTTGACAAGATGATAACTATCATTTTAGATGCAGCTTTATTGTGTCTAGTATAGAAAAAAAAAAGATGAAGCACCTGAACTGTTCAGTGATATCACCACTAGACTAACAGACATACAGCAGGTTAACCCGTACCTTGTAGATGTTCCATTAATTTGCCTCTCTCCCTCTATTTTTCCGCACCAATACAATTTTGGAGTCTTCAAGTCCAAAGTGAACAGGTATCTTTTAAACAAGCGTGCTTCACGCTTTTTATTGTACGACGGGGAAGCGCTTGGCCTTTTATCTCACCTGGTTACAAGTTAAGATAAGGCTGAAGGTGGAGGCGCACTTCACCCGGAATCCTCAACAAAATGAGGAACTGGCTATCTCACATATAACACAATTTTTTTACAATGGTTATCACGGCGACACAATTAGGTAAGATAGTGGTAGCTAGCCAGACTTAAACAAAGTGTTACCATCAACCAAACCAAGCACAATATTGTATTCTCCCTGGGGAACGAACCCGGGACCTCTGGATCTGAAATCGGTGGGTTGAACCTCTAGACCACAGGCGGTTAAACTATTCTACTACTGCTTGTGGGATCTCAGGCCATATCTTTACTATTTTTTCCAATTGAGTTGGTGGTCAAACGCTTGGCTATCATCAATAAAAAAAAACCTACATAGTGTGCAAATGTTTTATGGTAGGTACAAATAATTTATCATAGAATCTTTAATTTTACCTGATGACTTGGGTAATAATTTTGTTACATAATTATAAAAATCAATTAAAACGATTTAATTGATAAGTGTGAACTGATTTCCGTATTTGGAATAGGCAATAAAACCTTCTGTATACCTACCAGGGACCGTACTGGCGACGGCGTAGCCGATCTCCATTGGCTTAAAATTAGCTTCATGAGAACTAGAAACGATTTTTACCTACCGGGTATCACAAGTGTCAAATACAAAATGGCGTTTCCCATCTTAAAAGTGAACACATGTTATGAAACCCGTCCATTCAGTACATTTTGACGTTTAGATGACAGATTCGGTACCGCGTAAGGCAGATGGGCTTCAATAATTGTTTTGCCATGGTTCGTATCTTTATTGGATGAATAACTTGAAGCCGGTTACCGTAGAGCACCGGTTATCAATACCATCATCCGAATTATTCAGCTTTCGGCAAATTTAGAATACATATTTGGGTTTTTCTGGGCACTATATGTTATTGCAGTGTTCAGAGTAATTTGTGTGTGTCTTTTTCGTTTGTTTGAGAGCCATGGAGAGTGTTGGGTTGTGGGCGATTTTGGGTAGTATCTACCTACTTTATGTTACCTATTGCCGTGTTCAGAGTAATTTTTATGTGTCTTTTTCGTATGGTTCTGAGCCATGGAGAGAGTTGTGTTGTACCTTCTATAAGTGACCTACCTATTGCCGTGTTCAGAGTAATTTGTATGTGTCTTTTCCTTATGGTTGAGAGCCGTGGAGGGAGTTGTGTTGTAGGCCGCTGAAGATCTTCGAAACCTAGAGCGCATGGACAGGGAGAAACCTTCGAAAGAACAGCCAGCCTATGTGCTTCTGAGCTGTATTGTGGGTTCGATTCCCACCCAGCAATAACATTTGTGTGATGAATATTGATGTTTGTTCTGTGTAGTATTGTATTGTATGATGATACCTACATACAATACAGTATTATTTCCAAAATCTAGTTCCTGATGAATAGGTATTGATGTAGGTTCTGTGTTGTATTATATGATGATACATACACATCAAACAATACAGTATTATTTCCAAAATCTAGTTGTCTTATTACAAGCTTTGCTTGGTTTAGGCATGATGGAAATAAATCATTATTCTCCTGCCCTTATCCCACGCTAGGTGGGGTCGGCACAACATGTTCTCTTCTTCCACTCACTCCTATCTACCGTCAACTCTGCATCTACACCTTTCATACCCATGTCCTCTTTCACACAATCCATCCATCTCTTTTTCGGCCTTCCCTTGCTCACATGTCCATCCACGCTCAAATTCATAACCCTTTTGGTCATATGACTATTATCCCTCCTCATTACATGCCAACCTAGCACTCCTCATCGATCTTATCTAACCTTGTCACCCCACACATCCATCTTCACATTCGCATCTCAGTAACATGCACTTTCCTCTCATCCGTCTTCTTCATAGCCCAACCCTCTGATCCATGCATTGCGACAGGTCTGATGAATATTACAGGACATTTATTTCACACAGCATGAAATAGTCCTGTAATATTTATTAGGTATTATTTATGCTTCTCTCAGAAAGTATGGCACTTCATCATGAAACACCCACCTTTTTATATATAAATAATAAGCAATTAAGTATAAGGTATATAGGTTTATAAGGTATATAGGTTTTATTTACATATTTGATTCTAAAATCTAATTAAGTGAATATGCGGTTGTCTCTATTTAACACATACTAATCTGCCACTGCCAAATTCTTCTGATCAAGGCTGCTGAGGCGACAACCTCAGAAACCTAACTGTAAATATACATAAATGTAAGATAACATATTATGATTAAAACAAAAGTTAAATTAGGGTTATTATTAGATAAGCATTTCCTAATTGTGGTAGTGTGGTAAACATAAAAGTCTTTTTAATTTATTTTATTCTAATCTTCCACTATGATTTGTCCGCCATTCTCAACATTTGCACTTCAGTTCCATTTGCTCTTCACCACCAACTCCACTCCTCAAGGGAGTGGAGGCTATAACAAGTCCTCCTTTGGTGCTATAAAAAGCCGGGGGCTCCAATATGTAATCGGTTTTCTGAAAATAATAGGACCTTATTAGAACAAGTTGGAGACAAAAATTCATCAAGCCATTCTTGTATTTGCCAAATAAGTATGTATGGCGGTGGTCTGCTTGATCTAGAACAAACAGCAGTGCACTTACTGCTGTTGTATTGCTGCTGCAATACACACCCACAAACTAATTCCAACACTTCACGCAAGTACTATCCCTCCATTTCGGGCGAAGTCTTCGTGGTCCCCGACCCTATAGAGTTAAGTCGGGATGCTACAATCGAAACGAAGAGCCGCAGTCATTTTGCAGCAAGATTTCCTCGTCTTTGGGAAACTATTCGAGGGGACGGCATATCTAAAAATTACCACTCATGACGTAAGTAAACCGTGGAAAACTAAGTTAACGCACATTTTACTCATAAATTTATTAGAATTACTTACTTTTCGTGTCTACAAAGCGCTCTAAATAAATATTTAGAACATTTTCTCATATATTTGTTTATGTTTTGTGTTTACAAATACAAACTCGCATCACATTAGAGGTGTGACTAATAAATTAATAATAGTTAGATAACCTAATATTAGCAATGTATATTCGTAATAGGTATTGGAATCTTCGGTATAATATTATTTTATAATAGTTAAATATTAGCCTGATCCAAGATTCGTTTCGTGAACTTCGCCGCGGTGGCTGTGATGACGCTTAGTATTGTTGCTCTGCTCTGCCGTTAGTGTTATGTGTTCTCGTACGTAGGTACTGAAGCGCTGTTCTTACTAGCGTTCATGCGAGCGAGGGTGAGATGAATAGTTATTCTATGATTTGATTTATATGCGTCTAGAAGTGAATTTATCTAAGTAAATAATAATAGTTTCTGTGATTGATATTGGTCTATTAATGAATGAATTTGTATGAATGATATTTGTCTAGAAGTGAGTGAATTTGAGTAAATAATAGTCTCTGTGATTGATATTCGTCTGCTAATGAGTGAATTTGTGCGAATGATATATGTCTAGTAGTAAGTGAATCTAAGTAAATAATAGTCTGATTGATATTCGTCTGCTAATGGGTGAATTTGTGCGAATGATATTCGTCTAGAAGTGAGTGAATTTGAGTAAATAATAGTCTCTGTGATTGATATTCATCTGCTAAGGAGTCAATTTGTGTGAATAATAGCAATAAATAATCATTGTAGGTACCTACATATGTAATTAACTTTTTAAATACGCCAATTTATCTTTATTTTCGTTCACAGTCCTAAGCCTCATAAAAGTTGAAGAAAAATTTAATAACCGTTACATTTACATTATGTACGTATCATAATATACTTTTATCCGATTATGGATACCTACCCAAAGAGAATACCTGATAGAATATCTATTAAACGCCGTAAGTAGCGTTGAATACAGAATCGGAATCAGTCGAAAAACTACCTATTATTTGACTATTATATTATAATAGGTATCACAACATAATCCCAGCAATTAAATAATACGAAAATATGACCCTAATACACCATCTCTATTACAAACTCTCATCACATTGGGAACATCTTCTTCTTCTTCTTTGATTGGCCTCTGCGTTTCGTTGCGTTTGCATAACACACCATTTTTCGGTTTTATGATTAAAATAATTCGTTTTAAGGTAAAATTACTATTTTATACCTTGAAATAAAAAATAATAAGTACTACAGAGTATCAATAAATGACATTCTAATTAAAAAAATATGGTAGATCGCATTTTTATTAAAACGTTGCGTTTCGTTTATTTAATATTTGTTTCTTATTGAAATCCCTAATCCATTGTATGCTAGGAGTCCCATCTTAACATTGACGAACTTCATAAAGAACGGCGGTACCATTGCAGACTTATCGATTGATGAAGATGGAGATGAAATCAATGGATGACAATGAACTTCGGCGAAATGCCCGGTAGCCTCCCTGTTTGTGTTGTTTATTTGAGACTGCATTGCCCAATAGGTTGGTACCTACCTACATAGGTTGCAACATTTTTTTTACCAGAACGCATATTAAATTTCAGTTTGTCTTCAAACAGTACAAACGTTGTTAGTTTCAGATACCTGGGGTAACGCTCAACAAATTTAAGTACTTTCGTATGTACTTAGTTACTATTCTAGTAAAAAATAAGAACAAAACTAGGTAGGCAAGTAAATAGACTCGCGACGGTCTCTCAAAAAACAGGTTTAATTATCTCTACCAGTGTACCTACCATCTAAGTTATTGTAAATTTTATGCGAGAGAAAAATAAATAAACAATTTATTATTATTCACCTTAGAGTGCCTTTTGCGAGTTGCAATCGAAGCTCAATCCATTCGCGATTGCTCACCGTAAATGGTGAAATTACTCGTACCTATATTATTTTTCATACAAATCATGTAAACGCAAACGCGTTCGAGTAGGTATAGAGCAAGTAGAAAACTCACTAGACACACTGATCACTCAGAGCGTGGATCTTATCACCTACTAGGGGGTGGTCAGAGGCACGTCCAAACTTACGTTCGGCACTTGCCCACGGTTTGCAAGTTGCTAGTATTCAATACGGGACAGGTTACAAGCCCAATACTAGCAATTAACACATATCATTCAGACTTTATTACAGGACATTAATTTAACACGGCGCCATCTAGTCCCAATCTTAGCAATGATGTTTAAATAGGAACTAGGTAGATTACGTATATGATTCCTAAAAAAATTTTTTTTATAATACATACTTATCATACAATACAACACCCAAACACAGAACAAACATCAATATTGATAAGACAAATGTTTGTCCTGGATGGTAGTCGAACCCACAACCTACAGCGCAAAAGGCAGAGCTATTACCAACTTAGCTATGAGGCTTGTATTGTCCTAGGGTCATGCGGGTCCTCACGATGTGACCTTAACCCACGGTGACGTGTAGGGTAAGTGCTGTAGATTCCATTAAAACGATATATTAACATTATACACACGATGTTTTAGTTAAATTGTTTATTTAATAATAAGAATAATATAATATAAACTCTTATTTCCCTTTATACACATTGGTAGATACATTTAAAATACTAAATAAACACAAAATTTACAATTATATACTAAAGCTACAAACTATTTGTCTTAACGTTATTTATGTGTTAGGACCACTTGACGTGGTATAAGCCTCCTCCAACTCATGCCATCTCTTTCTATCTCTAGAATTTTCTTCGTTTTTTATGTATTGGGTAGGTACCAATTTGTTAGAGTTCTAGACCATCTTTCGTCTTATAGTCTCTGGACGTGTCCTGCCCACTTCCATTTTAGGGATAGAACTTTTAGAGTGACGCCTTTTTCTTTCGTTTTAATCCTTATATCGGCGTTTCTTATTTTGTCTTTTATTTTTAGACCGAGAAAGCTCTTTTCAATTCCTCAATGGCACACCCCTATACGTCTTAGGTTTTGTGCAGTAAGCGACCAGGTCTGGCATGCGTAGGTCAAGACGGGTAAGCATGTTTCCATGGCTTTTTTTGAGTTATGTAGGAATTTTGCTTTCAAAGATTTTCTTCATTGCCCAGCATTTAGAACAAGTATTTTTGATTCTTCACTCTATTTCCAGTTCCGTGCAAGCTGTGAATGAAATCAGGTGTCCGAAATATATACTCGTATATTGGTCTACGTACTCTAGATCTAAAGATAGCAGACTCATCGGAACCCTTAAATTATTTGTCATGAGCTTAGTCTTTTCTCAGTTATTTTCCAATCCCACTTTTCCATTTTCTTAGCAAAGACTCTGTATCATATATTGCAGGTCGTTTGGATTCTCTGACAATATCACGATATCGTCTGCAAATCGAAGATGTGTTAATTATCGTCCGTGTATTTTTAGTCTGTCTGGAGGTACTATTTCTGTAAATTTCCCTAATCATGTCAATGTATTTTTTATTAACGCCTTGTTTTGATAGAGCTTGCCGTATAGAGTCAAAAGCTTTGCTAAAATCAATATAACGTAAGTATAGGTTTTCCTCATATTCTCTATATTTTTAGATCACCATTTTCAAGGTGTGAATATGGTCCACTGTAGAGAAAGAGCGCATAAACCCGGCTTGCTCTATTGGTTGGCATTCGTCTAGAATCTAAGTGATGCGTCTTAGTAGAGTTGCAGAGAAAACCTTGTAAACACATGAGACTTATCGGTCTATAGTTCGAGATGTCCCTCTAGAGTAGGACTATATTTGAGCACATCCATTGTTTTGGAATTTCTTTGTTTTTCAAAATATTATTAAATAGATTTGTAAGTGGTTCTACTAGTAGTACATCTTTCCCTAATTTTAATATCTCATTCGTTATACAATCTGGACCTGGACTTTTTTCTGATTTGTGCTTTTCTATTGAGTATTCTATTTCATTTTTTTTAAATAGGTTGTATATATAATACTTGGTCTTCGTTCATAGCACTTATTGCAAGATGAGGTTTGTTTTTTGTACAGTAAATATTGGTGTAAAAATCAGTAGCAGTTTTTATCAAATCTTTTTTGCTCGTGACTACCGTGCCAGTCATTTTGCAGTTGGTTCACGATTTATTTTGAATTTTGTAGACTTTATAGTGCTTTCTTGACAGCGCCTGTTTTTTCTAAATGCTTTGTTACTTAGTTACAATAAATTAGGTAGGTGAAGGTAGAGTAGTTACGTACCATCAATATAATCAGGATACTTACACAAACGTTTTTATAATTAATTTATCCTGTGTTCTGTTTGGTCATGGTAACCTCATTAGAAAGGGTTTTTTCGCCATAGTGCACAGTCTAGTTAGTACCTACCTAGTAGAGTATAGTAGTAGAGTGTACCTTATATGTATAAGATAGACCTTATACTTATAAGGTATTTGCCTCCAAGTAATCAAATACCTTAAACTTCCTAACATGCAATAGGAACCGAGAATAGAATCCACAGAACATTTATAATAATCCATACGGAATCACTCCAGAATTGACTGTCATGATAAACTCTTAGCAGCAAATTGATGACGACGACGACAACGACAAGCGACATAACGACACGACACGACATGGCTGGCAATAACCACAGAACAGAACACAGCTGTTCTGTGTCAATGTTTCCATTGAGTAATGGCTAAAATAATTTATAATGACAGAGTGACATTCATTATTTTTTGTTTTTGACGAGAAAACTTCGTTGGGCATTTATTGAGAAAAAAACATTAAATACACGACATATGCACTAATTTTGACACATTGTCACGTTATCTTTACGATCCTTAGAGGTACGGGTAAGGACCGTTCGAATTACTACCTCCTATAGACGATAAACTCTAAGTTTTTACTTCTGTCGGCACTTTGTTATAAAGAATAGTAGGTATTGTAGACAGTTTGGCAGCTATATTACTTGAAAATTTAATATTTTATTATTTTGAATCGTCTTTTTTGTGGGAAAGGTCATGTGGATCGAATCCTGCCTAGCCCTACACAACACCCACGCTTGATTCTATCAGTGATGGACGGAAGGCGGAAATAAATAAAAATAACGTTTTCATTGTCCTCATGTATTGCTCAGAATACACCTACACAATGCTCTTATATAACACATGGATGCAACAGGATTCTTAAGTAAAAGCTATATACATAATCAAGCTAACATGAACTTCACCGTGTGAGGGATTGCAAAAGACTCAACACGAAAAACAATGAGTAACCTCAGAGTATCAATACTAACATGAAATGTCACAATGAAGTTGCCTGTGTCATCATGCAAATATTGCATGGATTATGTTCCTCCATCTGTACTTATTTCGTAAGCGAGCAGGTGGTCAAACGCTTGGCTATCATAGCATCCGTTTCTTCAGTTGGCAGGTACATATTTTAAACGATGAAGTAGTTAAATGGATTTTTTGAATTCGGAACACAATTTACCCAATAGGTTCCTACCAACTAGGTAGGTGAAAACTGTGAGCCATTACTCAATATTACCTACTTTGTTATTATTGTGGTTAACACATAATAGGTAGTCATAAATATGTTACATTATGTATCTTACCCATAATTTCATCTTTTTTGCCGGCTATATTAGTTCCACAAAACCACAAGAATTAAATTATATATTTTCTATCAGCTGTAGGTATTGTTTCCTCAAAGTTTGTACGGAACGCAGTACCAAAGGAACCACATTGTTTTTTAAGGTGGGTTCACTTTTAAGCACACGCAATATGGATTTTGTAAATAATAATAAATAAAACCACTGTGGGTTCTTTAAAAGTGAAATTCGCCACATCATACAGGCTTAGTGTAATAACGACAATATTTCGATTTTCCATAATGCCGCGCTCAGCTTGGTGGAGCGCAGAGCCTTCAAAATAATACTAGATTCACGAGTGGAACCTACAGTCCGAAACCGTATACAATGTTGAGTGTAAAACACTAAATAAAAGTACAAATAAGGTATAAATTAATCTGTATATTAAAATGTAAAAATAGTTTATAAATATTACTGTTACACATTACATTCTAATCTAGCATAATAGTAACAAGTAGGTAGAACTAGTATTGTAAATCTTGCGAACAACGTAATAACAACTACGTAAAAATAAATAAAAGCATTGCGTAAATTTATTAAAAATAGATGAAGGTATTAAAACTAGCAAAGTCACACAATTATTATCACAACGAAAATAGAAGTGTAATTTAGTCAGTCATTGGTTATTCATAAGTCAAACACTTCAACTTCGATTTTCTGGTTCTAGGCAATAATTAAATGCTTTTGCTCGGGAAAATGCTCGTATTATACAAGTGCTCTGATAAAATTCGGAGGTGATCCGAATTTAAATTCAGTTATCTATTTTGTGGCTAAACAATGTTTTAAAAAAAAATGTTAATAGAGCAGTATAGTTTAAATGCAATTCTTACTCATAGTTTTAGTAGGTTAGGTACATAATATGTGTACTGAGCTACAGGCATAGCGTGTTACACAGAGTATCTACTGATTGTTTTTTTCTTAAATCCTGTATTGTATTAACCTTTTATTGGATAAAAGCCGACTCACTCAACCTATTTTAATCCTGCATTGTATATTACCTTTGATTGGCTATAAGCTGACAATATCTCAACCTAAGTGGATTACAATGACTTTATTCACCAGATATTCACAAGTAATGGCATGGTTTTTTTTTAATACTCGGTCAGCAAAAATCTGCCAACAAGTTATTTTGACAGTATATATAATTAATTCACACTTACAGCTGAGTATGTAGGTTGATTAGGTTTACACCCAGAAATAGCATGCCTTTTTGCTGACCGTGTAAATTATAACCGGTCGCTGACCAGGAGCGTCTAGCGGGGTGGACCAAGTCCAGAGTGTAAGGCCAACTTGGAAAATTGCGTTTGACTGCAATCACTCGATTACAGTTCGAGTGATTGCAACTCGAACTGTAATCGAGTGAGTTCGACAGCCTGAGCCACGTCGCGAGGTGGCATTTTTGTAGGTTTTTACAGAATGTGCGGTGTGTTCAGAAGCTCCACTACCTTATCGCCATCACCGTTCTTTAATAGGAATTTCAGACGCACAGCTAAATATCATAGCCAACCGCCTCTGTGGTCTAGTGGTTCAACCCACCGATTTCAGATCCAGAGGTTCCGGGTTCGATCCCAATTGGGAGTACAATATATTGTGCTTGGTTTAGTTGGTGGTAGGACTTGGGTCCGCCTGGCTAGCTACCACCGTCTTACCTAATTCTATCGCCATAACAACAATTCTAAAATTGTTGTGTTCCGGCATTCAGAGGTAAGATAGCCAGGTCCTCAGTTTGTTAGGATTCTGGGTGAAGTGCGCCTCCACCATCGGCCTTATCTCAACTTGTAACCAGGTGAGATGAAGGCCAAGCGCTTCCAAGTCATATAATAAAAAAAAAACTGGTTGATATTACATTTAAGGACTATAAGCGCTTTCAAAAATATTTTAACATGCGCACTGCAAATATTGGAGTCAGTTTCCATAAAAGGCACCTTCTGGATGTGCTTGCTCCATCGTAGATCTAATCCCAGAGCAAGTTAAATCTTGATTATCAGACTATCAAGTTTTTCACGCAACTTTAAAAGTTATGGCAAATTATTCGCACTCGCAAAAACATGTTTTGCACAATGCCCGCTAGAGGCGCTGCTCCCATCTTCATAGAAAATAAAATTTACGCAAACTTTGTAGTAATAGTATGATATTTCAAACTCAAGATGCAGAAAATGCAGACTCAGATAAGGCTCTCAGATAATTCTTAAATTGTGTTCCGGCATCTAGAGGTAAGATAGCCAGCTCCTCAGTTTGTTGAGGTTTCCGGGTGAAGTGCGCTTTCACCTTCGGCCTTATCATAACTTGAATGATTACGTTTTAAAAACTAAAAAGAAAACCGACTTCAATGAAGAATATGATACAATTTCGTTTACCTGGATGACGTATTTTTTCCAATTATTTAGATGACAGATGGACGGACAGACAAACAGTAAGACAGACCCGTGATTCTATATGGGGTCCGTTTTCGCTTCAAGTGTGCCTATAATATTTGAAGAGTTCCCTCGATTTTTCCAGGATCCCATCATCAGATCCTAACCTGATGACGATGGGATCACCTGGGAAGTATACCGACCCTAAAAATACCCAAATCACTTCATATTTGCATATAACATTTGAAGAGTTCCCTCGATTTCTCCAGGATTCCATCATCAGATCCTAACCGGATGACAATGGTACACGCTGTGAATTAATACCCTATAAAAAAAGAAAAAGGAATTTTCCAAATCGATACAGGCGTCGAATAATCGGGGAACATACATAAAAACATAGATGACGACGTTTTGAGCACCTCATTTTTTTTGAAGTCAGCTCCCCGTTGTACATTAAAAAAGGCGTGCCAGTCTGCGGCGGTTACGTGTCGACGCTGACGAGGTGCGTCTGCAGCGCGGTGGACTGGTGGTAGCGGCGGCGCGACGCGAAGTCCTCGTTGTCGTCGTTGAGCCTCTCTTGTTCCACCGCGATGTCGCCGTGGACGGGGGTTACCACCAGCTGCTCGTATTCTAGGGGCTTCTTCCTGCAAACCAAATTCAATTCAATATAAAAAAAAACCGAGTTCAAGCACTTAGAAAAATGCGACTAATAAATACCTAGTACTTACTTAATTATAATAATATAGCATGTATTCTAGTTTTAGTAACCATAATCGTAATTATTTAACCATTTTCTGTTTTGTCTCAACAACCTGTTTTAGTAAATGCTACCTACTCAATATATATTTATATTATAGCAGTACATACATATGTTTATGTTACAATCGAGTTTTAAACTACTATTATGTAACCTCATTAAATAAAATGGTTGTGACGTGTTTTGTACGTTAAATTAATAATAAAAAAACTTAAATTATATCTATAGCCTACAGGAGAATGGCTTGCTTTCTGTATTGCATCAGGATCTACACTGAGACATCGACTTGTGCTGCAGATCCTGTTTGCCTTCTGGGAGCACATTAAATTAGTCATATGTGAAATATATCGTTAAATTAAGTTAAAGCATTGTTTTTAGTTAGTAAGCATTTTTTTTAGTTAACTATATATTATACATAATTCTGTGTAAAATAATTTAGAATAAATTAATTATATTTAACAAAATAGAACCATTCAAATTAAAAATAAACCAAAGATAATAATTAAATAACAATTAAATTCAGATATTTAATTCAATTAAAACTACAATTAAATAGAATAATAAGAAAGAATATAATAAAATTAATATAATAAATATTTTTTAAGTAGTAATATGTATTATTCAATTATTTTTAACAGTTCTTCCATATCAGTGTAATTAAGATTTCTGAACCATGTCATAACGGCATTCTTACATTGAAATTTATTAAACTTAACTAAATTAGGGATTATTAGCCTTATTTTAAAGGCAGGGTCATTAATTATAACGTCATCTGTGTTTTTGTACAGTTTCTCATTCACGTCTGCTAGTCCGGTGGTGGAAAGAGAGATTGGGTCTTTCGATTAGATATCGTGCGCGCACTCGCCAAAGTCGAATTACGGCGTCTATGTTCTAAAGTCTATGAGCCTCGACGCTCAATCGAGTCCTGCAAGTTATGTGGTCTGCCCCCTGCTCATAAGCCCACAACTTTGCTGATTTTACCTCACTGTACGTGGCATAGAAGGTGTATTTATATAAGTAGTTTTTTTTGTTATTTTGCTTCATGAGCAGATATAGCATAAACTGTACTAGTTCTTAAATAAAGAAGAAAAAAAATGAAAAGCAAAATATTTATCTGGCACCAAGAACAAACACAGCGCATGAACAAACAACATATGTAGGTATAATCATTTTTGTTTAATATTGTTTTTACCACATCTTAATTATAACAATCCATTCCATATAGTTGTCTGGTGGAGATCGCTCTTGAAGCAGTTATCCCATTGTTCAATATTTGTACAGTTCTCCTTGTTTGTTTAGGTGTTGTATCGGTGACAAATAACAAAACAACAAACCCACATTCTGGATTTGATCACATAACTCTCCAACACGGTCCGGGCAGGATGAAGCCAGCGCGTGGATAAGATTTAACCGACTAGACTACAGCTAGTGGTTCAACCCACCGATTTCAGATCAAGAGGTCCCGGGTTCGATCCCAGGGGAGTACAATATTGTACTCGGTTTGGTTGGTGCTAGGACTTTGTTTAAATCCGCCTGGCTACATACCTTCTATCTTACCTAAAATTGTTGTGTTCCGGCATTAAGAGGTAAAATAGCCAGTTCCTCAGTTTGTAGAGGATTCCAGGTGAAGTGCGCCTCCACCTTCGGCCTTATCTTAACTTGTTACCAGGTGACATGAAGGCCAAGCGCTTCCCCGTCGTATTTAAGAGTAGTAGAAGCCCCTAGTGAAAGGGCTCGTCCGGAGAATTACTACCACCATACTTATTTCAGCCGCCAAGCAGCATTGCTGTGTTTCGGTTTGAAGGATATGGTTGCCGGTGAAATTACGGGTACGTGAGGCTTAACACCTTTATGCCTCAAGTTGACGGGCGCAATGCAGTGCCGTGTAGGCTATGTTCTTTGTGGATGTGACCTATGCAGTTAGGCTTTGTTATAGGCAAGAGTACACTTAACACTAGGTGCGCTACTTGCTTGTCCCGTCTCCTAGTAGTATAATAAAAAAACAATACAAAATAAAAAGAAACAGATGTCTCACCCGATAGCCTGCAGGAAGGATATCTTCAGCCAGTGGAAGAAGCGGAACTCGGAGGCGCGGCCCGGCTTCACGGCGGGGTTGGCGGCGCCGATGTAGAACCACAGCAGCCACAGGATCGCGAGGCAGCCCAGAGCGTACGCCCAGTTCACCAGGAACATCAGCACGATTTTTATTGCAACCTGAATTAGAACAACCAGTTTTTAGGGTTACGCACCCCAAGTGTGAACGGAAGTCTATAACAACGCCTCGACTTTCCGTTTAGGGTTGCGTACCCAAAGTGTAAAAGGAACCCTATTACTACGCTTCTACTTTCCGTCTGTCTGTCTGCGGGCTGTATTTGTACATTAAACTGTGAAAAAATGGCTAAGCTTGGATTTAACAATTTTTTAACTCGTACATTGTAATATTAATTTATTACACGTTTTTATGTGGTAGCTTAGTACATAAACATTCTAACCATATAACTCCCTTGCGCAACTTAGGAGATATCGCCATTTTAGTCTCACGCGCCACTATGACGTGTAACATCCCGCGCGTGACGTCACGATTGTGACACAGAAGTGAAATCAGGCGAAAATGGCCGACACAATTGAAGGGATTAGGAGGACGGGCTTTCCGTTGTACACCAAACTAGCTACAGTCCATCAAATCTAAGAAATACACTTTGAAAGCTGTTGTATTAGCAAGAAATGAGAAAACTGAAACGTCAAAATGTCTTTCTTAGATTTGATGGACTGTAGTTCGATTCCCACCTAGGACAAACATTTGTGTGATGAATATTGATGTTTGTTCTGTGTTTGGGTGTTGTATTGAAAAAAAAAAGTATTTAAGTATTATATCCGTAATCTAATTCCCATATTACAAGCTATGCTCAGTTTGGGGCTAGGTGGCGTTCCGTGAAATTAATGTCCTGTAATATTTATAGAAAAAAAAAGATATAATGTACTAACCCCTATTAGAGAAAGCCACCGGTTGCAGAGATGCGAATACCAGTTCTTATTCTTGGAGTGAACGCTGACGCTCGGCCGGCGCACGTCGCCGTTCGACAGCCGTCCGTTCATCATGGCGGGGTCCGTTGGCGACGGTGTAAAATCCTGAAAAGGGCAATAAATGTAATAAATAAATGATTTATTGGTTTGTTCAATCATGGTACACAAAAAGTTCTCACAGATAGTTTAGGTCTCACATGATTCCACCAGATATTGGTATACAAACATTAGGATAGCATGCACTAATAATATTTATTAATTGGTATACATAAAGAGTACTTAGTTAGTTTAGAGGTTATATTTTAACACAAATTTCATTTATACCTATAAAAAAAAATAGCAACCAAAAGTCAACTGACAGAACAGTCCAAAACACACAAAACTACAAAAGTTACAATTTAAAATGTTCAATGATATGTCAATGATTTTACTAAAAAAAAAACAAAACTAAATTAAATTGTCATTTAAAAATTCATTCACTGGACAATATGCTTTTTCTACTAAAAGTTTTGTCAGTGAATTTTTAAAAATATATAAATTTGTGATAGCCCGTATGGACGACGGTATTTTGTTAAAGATAATTGGCGTAATACAAAACTCACTCTTTCACTCTTCTGTGATTGGCTAGTCCTATGTCCTATGATTACTATAATAATTGCTTGTCTAATAAATAAATCGTTTATTTCTGAACAATATACGAATTGGTACTTTTAATTAAAAGTGAAGCTACGTTTAGTTTTAGGTATTATTACGTTATTTCATTACACAGTTGAAGTGCATAATAGTACCTACTACTTATAATATGTTTTTTTGTAACCGTTAATAATTAATATCCCTTGTCCCAAATTTTAGTAAGTATTGTATGTAATGTTTTGGAACATAGCATTTACAGATACTATATTATAGTATCTGTAAAGTGATGAATGTTGATTGTGGCTGCCAATGTATTTATTTAGATGTTATGGATATATGATTCTGATCGCGAATGTTAACTACATTTATTCAGTTTTTACTTTTTATCACTTTTGTTTAACTATAGGTGCATGGATATTGATCTGCTGGTTTGTTTGTTTGTTTCTATTAACTTTATTAACCCTGTTTCTATTTGTGCAGACCTTTATCTCCTATACTAATTTCCAACAATGTTTTTATTTGCCGATAGTCTTCCTTAAATAAATAAATGAAAAAAAAAACTGCCTATAGGTATCTTCCTCTCTCATTTCTTTATTCTAAGGTCGTTGTCCGTCTGTAATAGGAACCTGATTGAAAATATACAGGCTATAACAACAAATATACAATTAATATGAAAAATATTTATTTGCCGTTATTTTGGAGTATTCCCGTATTGCTAGAGAATTAAATCGAGCAATATAACTAACCGGAATGTCGTTAAATATAACTTTTGAATCTATCATGCTCATGGACACTATAAAAATTAACGTAACTCATTCACCAACAAATCATGGTAAATATCCCGTTAATATTAGTTATGGTATCGTAAAATAGGTCGTATCATCATCATCATTTTAGGAAATATACCACTGCTGTAAATATGCTTTCCCCAATCGACGCCATAATGCACCACCACAATGTTTTCGGTCTATCAAGTAGGTCTTCCCACACTCCGTTTCGTGTTTAATCGTGGTCGCCATGAAAGAACCTTTGACCCCCGTTTAATCGTGGTCGCCATGCGAGAACCTTTGATCCCCTGCGGTTATCGGTTCTACGAGCTATGAGCTATGATATTTAGCATGAAAATGCTTTAGAGTGCTATGTCAGTAGCTTTGATTCTCGTACGGAGATCTATATTCCGGATTTTATCACGTAGTGGAACTCCAAGCATAGCTCTCTCCATAGCTCGCTGTGCGACTTTCAACTTATTCACGAGGCCTATAGTCAGCGACCACGTCTCGGATCCATAGGTCATCTAGCCACACGCTGATTAAAGACTTTCGTCTTGAGGGTCTGCGGTATCTTTGACGAGAAGATATTTCGAAGCTTCCCGAACGCTGCCCATTCGAGATGGCTTCGTAAGCCGACCTCTTTATCGAAGTTGCATTTACCTAGTTGGACCATGTGGCCTAGGTAGATGTAAAATAGGTAATCCCTACACATTACAAAAACCGGCCAACGTGAGATAGACAAGAACTAAATGCAAAAAATATTATTTTTTCCTTGAAATGTGTCCTGATGCCTAACGATAACGTCTTATAGCGTTCTCGTTTTGATATCACATTACTTTTATCTCGTTCTTTCTACACTGGATAGATAGTGACAAAAGTAAAGTAATATCAAAGATATAAATGCTCTAAGAGGTCATGGTACCACCCCTGAGTCTGACTCGAACTATAAGCATGACCGAGAATACGAGTATAAACCTGAAAAAAAAGCTATGGAATAGACATGGCGTCGATTCTAATGAATATATAAATTTAAATGAAATGAATCACTACGCAAACGTCTATGTTTGAAACTGATAAGATACAAATACCGTCATTCTTCAAAATGATTTACAATAGATTAGATGGTATCAAAAATGGTTCTTGATAAATCGTTATCCATACCATAGGTACATAGAAGTGTCATTATCGTTTCAGTAGGTACCTGTTATTGTAAGTAGGTATTACCTAGGAAATACCATCTCATTGTTCGGCCAGTGACTGAACATCCAATGACAAAGCATTATATGTTATATACCTTTGAATCTGAGGGTATAACTGCTGTAAAAGGGCGTTAATGTTTAGGCTGGGACATCTATACAAAACAATCGAATGGATCATCCATCTAACCAGCCCGAGTTTCTTGCCTTTCAGGCTGTGTGGTCACGATTCCGAACAGGCGGTAGTTGCCGTGGTGGTCGTTCGTGGCTTAAGAATCGACCCCTCCATTTCAGTCCATGGATGTCGTAAAAACCGATTCAGGGATCTCACCAGAAGAAGGGCAGCAGCTTCCTTCTGTGTACTATCTACACTTTTAGAACGATCACCAATTCGCCTGCAAAGCGTGGTGATGAAGCAAAACCCTGCAGCTTTGGAGGAGGCTCTGTGCAGTGGAACCTAATGTGCCGTTGATTTGAATACGCGGGACGCAGCAACCCGAGACCCGCGACCCGAAAATGGATCGAATCTTTTTGATCCAATCATACCTCACCACACGATCGCGATCGACCCGGGTCACGAGGAATGATCGATCGACCCAGGTCTAGTTGATATTGATGTGTATGGAAAAAAATGTAGGATCTCCGATTATTTTGGTGGCTCTTGATTTCGAAACTTTCTCATGCAAGGATGAGGTCTATGTTGGAGCGAGTCTACGCAGGTGCCTATTTACTCTCTCTTCGAAGACATTATGGTCGTAACACAGGGGTAACACAGACGTTGGGAAGCTGATTCCAAGTTTTTGGGTTGAGCATTAAATATATTTGAAAGCTAGTCAATTAAATAGTAACTATCATTTAAACGTCGGCTAAGTAAAGTGGTTTTGGCCTGTTCTAAAATGCTTATAACCGGCAAGGTTAGTGAAGCAAAAGCAAGGCGTTTCAGGGTGCAAAAAAAAAACCTTACATCCTACTAACACACACAGGCATAAATTTTAATCATAATGTTGTCAATTGTAAGGCTATTTAGCTGACCGAGTATAAAAAAATACTATTTAATTACATGCACTTACGCCAACGTTTTTATGTCGTATCCTCTCTGGGAACAACAAGTCGAGATCGCTGCCAGTCGCTCCATACACTTGAGGATCCCGCGGCGAATGGCCCTGGAATCTGAAAATAAGCAGAGCCATTCCGTGATATCCCAGTCTTTTTATAGAAAAACGTTCTCTATGGGTCTCTTGACCTCTCGGCTTGTCTAGCTCTAGGCCACAGCAAGGTCTCCGATGGAGCTAGCTTTCCCACTGGCTCTCCCTCGTAACGTGCGCTTCACCCATCCCGGAATCCGTCTGAGTTCACAGCCTTGACCTCAAGTGACCACGGATCCGTAAAGCCCGTACTCCTCAGGGGATACCGCACATCCTTACGGGGAAGGCGGTTCAGGTCAAACCATCACATTGCCAGGCCCAGCTGCAGTTTCGACTCCCAGTCGACTGAGCGTCTTGTGCTGTATGCGCCCAATAGAAAGGGACCGCGAGCTCTCCTTTTTCCACCACCCAGCCGAAGGCATTACCTACTTCCGATCAGCCGGCAAACAAGGGGGATCTTTCCAGCCCGTTACGACCACCTGTCCACAGACGCTTCGTCGAAGACGTAACAATTAGCAGAGGGTCAATAGCTCTCTGATTGAGATCCGGCATCCCGTGCACAGAAATGCTTTGCATACCTATTATATGAGCAGTTCCCTGGTCCAATCATGTTTACAGAAAGGCTTTGTTTCTTTCGTAACCCGCCGGTTCACGAAATAGGCCTTCCTCAACGGCCCCTGTCGGCAAACGGGAATGTTTGGGAGCAGACCTTAGTCTGTCCACAGCTGGCCAATCCACCAGTATCCACCGTCCACACGATAAATCCTGACAGATCACACTTACAACCTACTTAGTGAGCTATTTCAAGTCATCCACATTTTTGTTCAATTGTTGTTATATAAAAAAAAAGCATACCTCATTTCACGCTTATGCTGCAAATCAAATGTCTGGGCGAGGGCAAAGTAAGAGTAATCAATGCTAGCGTATGTCACGAGAAACGGCATCGTGACGATAGGCGCGAGGATGTTGATGTCGCCGATGATGATGAATGTTACTGTCACTATCGCCACTACCACCATAGAGTATAACGGCACTTTGTTGGGACCTCTCTGGAATAATAACGGCAAGCACAACTTATTAGCAAAGCATAGACTATTATACTCGTATACTAGACTATTATGGGCTTTCTAAGGAAGTTACTAGCCTCAAGCTTCTATAAGAAAGAGCCCATGTAGTCAGTAGTAGTTTGTTGTTCATTGCGAAATGACATGATTCAGATGTCATTGCCCAATGTACAATAGATAAACTAAGTTTAAATGGGAATGCTGTATTCAGCAGTACTACAGGGTTTTCTTTATTATGAAGATGCGAGGACTAAAGCCTGAAGTGAGGCGTATTATGCAGTATTGTGTGTGTTGACCCAACTTGGCCTAAATGAGGAATTTTTTACTTTAATATGAATATGTGGTGTGGAGTGAGTGAAGCTACATGACTCACAATACTAAATTAGCTTATGCACAAAGCATTGGTATTTGGTAATAAACTTAACTAAATAGGTACAATTATAAACCACTTACACCATAGCTGAGAAATTCTAGTCCCGGTATAACCCTCTCGTTGGCTATACTTTGCAGGACCCTGGGAGTGCCGTACATGGCACCGAGACATGAGCTCATGGAGCTGACATACAAGCCAGCCAAGAGGAGCACAGTTACAGCGGATATTTCCGCAGTTATTGAGTAGTTTGTCAGCAGAGCATCCCTTGTCACAGTTGCAGCTAGTGTTATTACAAATGTCAGGTACAGAAATGTTCTGGAAAAAACAACATCCTATTTAATTCACTGAATTGCTGGCTAGGAGGCTTGCTTTCAAGGCCAATCAAATATTGCATATCTCTCTAACTTTCACATAATAGTAATGAAGCTTGCTTGATCTGCTGCCTTCTTGAATACTTCCAAGAGCTCTAAGTTTGTAAATGATTATGATGTTTTGGCAAAGACATTTAAAAATCAAGATTTTTGGATCATTCAGAGTATGACAAATATGTTCAGTAAGTAGGTACTTTTCTATGATTAGCTTCCAACTGTTTCCACCAATCGCATAGTTATACACAGTCACCTGATGACCTGATGATGTTTATATTATTAGATGTAATTATTGCGTACAGTATTATGTTCATACATTCATTCACTTCAACTCCAGCACCTATTAGACCTCTCTGTTTCCATGTTTTAAGGTATAAAAATAAGGTCTTACCCAGTACCAATGGCTGCCAAGGAGCCATTGGGGATATTAACTGAAGGGTTCTTAAGGTCCCCACTCATGTTGATTCCTGCTAGTATACCAGTGATTGTTGGGAAAAACACTCCAAAACATTTGAACCATGTATAGTTATCCTGATAGTCAGCCCATGTGTTGTTTGATATTGTTCCACCCAGCCACCCTTTGAATTCCGCAGCTAAAATTTGAAGCAAACTGTAGGTTTTAGTTCAGATGTCATCTTTTGAGTTTGAGCATATCAAAATTATCACAAAATATAGACATCGGCTATTATTATCAACCCATCATACTGATGAAATTATAGCAAAATGTTTGATGATAAACTTACAAACCTAAAGTTAAACCTGTCAGTCAGGTGTTAAAGACAGCTTAATTACTACTTAAGTAACCAGGATTAAGAGACAATAGAGTGTGCCACACCGTGTCAATTAATAAATCTATCTATCATGTACCAAATCACCTGTCTTCAACAATAATTTTAATTATATTCTTTTCTATTTATAATGCCAAGTTTAATAATTTGATTAAAT
Source organism: Venusia cambrica (assembly GCA_951394065.1). NCBI lineage: Eukaryota > Metazoa > Arthropoda > Insecta > Lepidoptera > Geometridae > Venusia > Venusia cambrica. Next base: position 4,608,844 of record OX596068.1, on the reverse strand, counting down.
AAAAATTTGGAAGACACTTTTTTTAGATGCATGCACTTACTTGGCGTTGAAGTCAGAGACCCAACAAAGAAGTCTAATGCGGCAAGCAATATAATAACCAGCAGCAAAAACTGAAGTTTGATCACCCATTTGACACCAGCTACATTAATGGTCCCAAGTAGAATCACAGCGGCTATGGCAAAGCCTCTAGCAGCCCAAGTGTTGTCTGTTGTCAACAAGTTTGCCATGGATTCACCAAAACCAAACACATTTAAGGCACAACCAACAGCCTGAAACAGATAGATCATAGCTATTTCTTTTTCCTATAGAAGTCAGTGCATGTTGCAATTACTGGTGATGTCATTATAATCTAGTCAGACTTACCTGTCCAAAACAATAAACCATGCCCAGTGTTCCACCCATTCTGGAGCCTAGTGTATGGGCCAGTATAAAATACACCCCACCGCTTTCTATCCTGCATCTTTCACATATACCTACTGCAGATAGTACTGAAATCAGTGCTACAAAAACTGAAAATAACAATTAAATGTTAGTTTTGGACCCCTCTATAAAATATTTAATAGCTAGGTAAGTTTTATGCAAGGCCATTCTAATTACCAGTAAAAATTACTATAAGTACAGCATTAACAACTCCTGCTTGTCCAACAATCCAACCAGATCGTAGAAATACAATCACACCAAATATATTTATGAGACATGATGTAAATACTCCATCCCAGGTACCGAAGAGCACAGGCTGTGATATGAAGAAGTTTGATTTCCACCATGGAACATCGCCCTGAAAAGACCAGAAAGAATAAGTATTTCTAATAAATGTACTTAATTCTGAGTAAGTCTAAACTAGGCATAACAATACACCTACATTACATACCTAGGTAGGAACTTACCTAGCGAGTAACAGTTGGCTGCACAATGAGTTAGGTACTTACTTGAATATCAGCGAATATCTCGTTTGCCCCAGACGCTTGGTGACCACCCGTACCATATTGTGATTCATTCCCCAAGTCCACGAAACCACCTGATTGTCTTCTCATGCGTGCTCTGTCATATCCGGGTTCATCACTACGAAAACTATCTATGTCCAAATCATTTCTCCTCTGACGATTACTTTGGTCCATTTTTATTTATTTTTGTTACACTACATCTAGTTATTATATTGCAGATAGCTACAAAAATTTGGAGATTTCGATTTTAGTTTACTTTGTTTTCTGTTTACCATAACGAAACTATTCGTCTGTCTGTTCTTTTCTTGGTCGGTTCATATTTTTCTTCCTCTTCCTCCTTTCTTTGACATTTCTTTCCCTGCTATCATTTTGCAAACATTTTGCATGATAGGCGATGATGACATGACATGACATTGACAGTTAATCTAGCTCTTGACACAATGTCATGACAACAGAGCATGGAGCACTCCGTTGACGTGCGCCGCGCCTCGCTTCTTCGCTTCGATATTCTCTTTGTTTCAAGTGGGTCAATTTTCCCCCGGAGATATTTTCATAACCGCGGTAATGCTATGAAACTTTGTAAAACCTCAGTGATTAAACATAATGAATAGTGGCTAGAACAGTGTTGTTATTTCTAACATCCTTACCTACTAGTCCCACTAAATATTCATATTATTGTCTGATGTAAAATTGAAAAGTACCTACTTACCTTCCTAAATAATTGTGTATCCTAAGTTTAACTCGGTTCGGTAGGTAGGTATTTTTTTAAACCATTCAAATACTGCTCTTGTGTTATATTTTCTCACCTTTATAATAAGGATTATATAAGGTTTATAAGCAAGCAAATGGTACTTAGTTATACTTATAGGTAAGCAGGTATACCAATAGTAAAACCAGTAAGTAGTTAATCTGGCACTGCTGAAGAGACTGTCCAAGTTTCAACTGAATCGAAGGCATTCTTGTGTCCACAAACGCAAGAACTAGCGGCCGATTATACTCTTCGGTCTTCCGTATTATCTGCCGGATTGTATGTTTGTGGTAGGTACTAAAGCCTGATCTAAACCCGACTTGTTCGCAAGGCTAGGAGTCGTCAAACCTTCGAGCGAGACGGTTGGTGATTCCTCTCAAATACAGCTTAGAAACGTGGCACACATTAAGATGTACCTATACCTAGTTCTTCAGATAGGCTTTGTCACCTTTCAGAACAGTACCTACCACCCACGCTCCTGTTCTACATCTCTGGCGTTGTAACCTCAAGGATTACAGAGCTAAATAGCCTCTGCCTCTGAACGGTGTTCCACCTGCTTTCAGAAGTTCTGTTGTAAATCCATCATCCCCTGGCATTATGTTGTTCTTAAACTGATTGAGAACCGGCCTTTACTCGTAAAGGCTGATATCCAGGTGTTCTTAGGTATAGTGTCGGGTTAAACAGACTCTTAATATACGCATGTCAAGTTGTTGACAGGACTTCGATGAGGTGTACAGCTGTCCATAAAACTTTTTTTCGGCCATAAGCTTCGTCAGCTGGCTTTGTCCACTAGGCACATCCCCTGTGGACACTGTTGAGCCCTTGTTCCGGTCTATTGTGGTCATAATTCCTAAAATTTTTGTTATACGAGCGTAATTCGTATCTTATGGATTTCGAGATTTGTTTATTGAACACGCCGTATTTTGACATGTCAACTGGAGACTGCAGCTTCATTTCACTCCTCTCTGCCATTCGATTCAAAGTATGTATGTCCTGAGAGTATCTGGGTTTACTCTGGCGTTGGGTTGAGAACTCTGACCCGACCGCATGGACAGTTTCCACCAACTGTTACTAAAAATTCTCGGGATTTTGAACAGAAATGTGCTCAGGGTAGACTCTATCAGCCGAGACTATTGAATCTAAACTATTATATTGCATATAAACATTGAACTGAAACGGTTAGGTTTTAGACGGTACCAATCTAGGTATTAACTGGATGGGTAGTGTTTGAATGTTCATAATGGGTTTTAATTATATTTTTTTGAGTTAAGAATGACCTACGTTTGGCCACAACCGATCGATGGGTAGCAACGATGGGCCTGACCTGAAGATACCCATATTGTGATTTAATGTGTTAGTCTTAATTTTGTTTTTAATTTTAATGTGCATGAGATTTATTATGGACTGAAATAAATATATATTTGATGAACATTATGTAGATAGTTACCATCTACGCAACACCTGGAGACCTAATCTTAAACTGGATTCGTTGACAGAGATGAGATAGCACTGGTCAGGTGTACGTGTACCCTGCATTTTGACTAAATGTAAATGTTTCAAGTATTTTTTTTAAACCTTAAACCTTGAATTAGTAGCTTTTGGAAAAGCTCGCTCCTTCGTGTAGACCTTACCCTCGCCCATGTCAAAGCAACCATTTATAAAATATGATTACCATTAAAAATTACAAATAGCATCAAAGTATGTAATTTTTTTATTAGGAAAGAAGAAAGTGGGGTTTAGGCTTCTCATTATTAACTGAAGTCGTGAGTATCAGCATTTGTTAAACTCGGGATGAGTTGAAAGTTGCCGTGGTGGTCGCGGCTTACGAATTGACCCCTCCAACTCAGCCCATAGATGTCGTAAAAGCAGACTAATGGATCTGACCAGAAGAAGGTTTCCTTATGTGTATTATCAACCTACACATTACCATACTCACCGTTAGGCGTGGTGAGTATGACAAAACCCTTTGGAGAAGGCTCTGTCCAGCATGGACACTAATGGGCTGTTGATGTATGTGATGTGTACCTACATAGGTATATTTCAAATAATACACTACTTTTTATCTCATTTTAAAAGCGTGATCAGATAATGAAATTAATTATTTAGTCAATTCATCCCATAAGATTAGAGCGGGATCAGTTGATTGACTAAAGAGCCAAAATTGCAAGCCTATACATATTGGCTTGCAATTTTACGGGTACTTTAATTGGATTTGCAATATGAAAGAAGTTCGGGAAATATACACGGGATAATAATAATGTAAATGCCTTTATTTGCTCAATACCTTTAAATGGTGTAACCATACCAACCTGTTATAGTTACACAATGCTTCAATTTTAAGAACCTTGGCTCACTCCTTTAAGATGACTGCAATATTGTTGAGAAGAAAATATATAGAATTAATGCGGCATGGATGAAGGCGACAGGTCTCAGGAACAACATGTGACCAACAAAAGCCTCTCATACTTAATAAGAAATTAGTATCTATGGCAGTTTGAAATCAGCTGCAGTTGTAGAAAATACCTGGAGTGCTCGGTTAGCATGGTATGGGCATGTAAATGCGAGGGATGATATTCATTTATTTGACCAAAAGGGTTATGAATATGAGTGTGGTTGGACATTCGAGTAGAGGAAGGCCGAAGAATAGATGGATGGTCTGTGTAAAAGAGGACCCCATGTCCTCCACGCCACTCTAGGCAAGAGCAAGGATAAATCTTTTTTTTTTATTCAACTATGAGACGAGACAAGCAATTAGCCCACCTGGTGTTAAGTGCATCTCTTGCCTATAACAATGCCTCACACATCCACAACGAACATAGCCCACACGGTACTGCATTGTGCCCGTCAACTTGAGGCATAAAGGTGTTAAGCCTCACGTGATCATAATTTCACCGGCAACCATACCCTTCAAACCGGAACGCAGCAATGTTGCTTGGCGGCTGTAATAGGTATGGTGGTAGTAATTCTCCTGACGAGCACTTTCACAACAACGGGCTTCTACTACCTACTCTTAAAATAAGTAAGTATGCGATGGAGTGAGCCTACCCAGAGGACACTGGCTCTCCCGCGCATAACGGAACACAGCGAACTGGTTGGAGGAACTGATAATGCTCAACGGCCAAATTAATGTAATGAAATTTGATACCAGGAGAGCCCGGGAAAATGCAGTGTTTAAGTGGGATGGTCAAATAACTCAATTATATTTGTTACTCTTTTATGCTAAAATAGAGAAAGAAAGGAAAAAGAGTGAAAGGAGACGAGCAAATGGTTAAAGTTTTCAGCTCTAAAAAATTATGTATAAGTAACTTTTAAGCTTTATCTATCCGTTTCGTGAATTCTTAAAAATTTGATGTCGTTATTCATTCCGAAAATATGTCCAAACTTTTTCACTGAGGGTAACACCGCATGGCGCAGCTAGTATAATAAGTAGATATAAATTGTACCATCGATGTGTATGACGTGTTAATAACAAAAAATCGTTAGCTCTAAGTCGTAGAGGGTCTACGGCGTAGAGGGTTAACAGCGTGGGCGTAGAAACGCCGTAAAACATTTTAGGCCATTTTCTGAGAAATTCCACATTCTACTGTTACTTTTCTAGATGGTTATTTTCGTGAAACTATATCATTTGCAGCTTATAATTTAGGTTAAAAGATTGCAACACAAATGGGTTCGAATTTATTGAATAGCTTTTCCCAGCACCACAGTAGGACCGTTTTACTTCTAAAGAAAGCCGTTAGGACTGTCGCTGACTCAAACTATGCGCATATAATGGTAAACATACCTCGACTGTCTTAACAGCATTCTAAAAATGTTGTTATAAGTTGGACACATACGTAGCACGTTAACCTACAGTAGTAATCGCTATTTGAATAACACCTTTAAGTCCCCAACAACACAACTTCCAAAGAAATTGTGCAAGGTCGCATACTAAAAAGCTTTCCCGCCGCGAGCCCGCTCAGAAATATTGGAGGTCCGCTGAAATGTACATAATATTACAGAAAGGAAAATTGTTAGGTGAGGTAACGGCTCGAGGCAGGGTCGGCACTTCGACACCGTTCCGGGCGCTATCTTAATCGTCCAGCGTTTAAGCATATTTATGTAGCAATAAGTTATCAGGAGGCTAATTACGGCCGCGAAACCACCTGTCCGCTATCATCTGTACATAGGCCTTCGCATATACTTCCGTGCGTCTTACGCGCGGTCCCACCCCCCGAGTGCGATTGGTTGGTGGGAGGCGTGCGCGCGCAGCGGCCCTCCTAGCATTCGCAGTCTGGCGCGAGATGCTGCGGCTCTGGAGCAGACGGTCGCTGGCACGATGTGGCTTCGCGGACAGTGTACTCGCGACCACGCTCTCACACCGCCGCACCCGACCCGCCGCCGTCGCTCGCACAACTCACGAGATCGCGTCTCGAACTGTACTCATACATGATGCACTTTTTGAACTATACCTGTCGTACTTTAAAACTTTGAAATTATTTTTAAACGGTTTCTAATATTCTAAAACAAGTTATATTGATTTGAAAACTTGACAAGTTAGTGTTTGTAGGGATTAGTCGGTGATGTGCTATGGCTAGACGTGTAAAGCAGGGTCGGAGCCTGCTCGCTGGCTGCGCATGGGCATGCGTGCTGTTTGCCGCCACCGTCACAGAGGCACATGCCGACGTTGACACTTCCACAGGACTGGGTGACAACACTCTCACTAATTCAGGTTAGTGATACGATCTGCCAATCCAGCTGGTTTATGAACGTTGTCCTACTATCGTTAAGTGTTTCTTGAAGACTGGTAATTCATTAAAGTAGGTAAATAATATAGGTACCAAAGTTTTGGGGAAAATTACTTATGATAGCTATAGTATCTCTCTAGCTATAGTGTCTTCAAGTATTAAATATTATTTTGAGATGTTAAGTTCTCGCTTGTAAGACAATGGTGGGCGGCGACAAAACAGAACAACACCTTCTTTGCAGTAACACAATGAAACCTTTTTAAGTTTTCTGTTTGAATTTTTGGTACAAAAACTTCTTACAAGGAGGTCAGTAGTAAATGCAACTAAGTGTATGGCCTATTACTGTTATACTCTTTGTACGTGGATATGGAGTTCATACGTACATTTATCAGCCAATAAACACATTAATAAGATAAAAAAATCTGCCAAGGGGAATCGGACTTACCCTGAAACAAAAAAGTAGTAGCATGTTTGTAAATAGTAGGTTTTTTTTATCATCGCAAGAAATGTGATAATGATAAGTATTTACCATTGCGCTACGATTAGCTGCATTAAAACTACTTGGACACGGTACAAGCAATCCACATGAGTCCCTTGCCAATTTAAATTGTCCAAATACAAATAAAACATTCTGGTGACTATAACACCTAGGGTAGTTTAATTTGCAGTGCACTAAAAATATGCGAGGATTGAAAAAAAAGAATGGATGACTGAACTCTTTATTGTACACATAAACAACATCGAAGATTACAAAAACTATGTGACACAGTGTGTAAGTATAGGTGGCCTTATTTTATTTATATTTTTATTTAATGGGTCTGCATTGACCTCGAATCTTGCCTGGGTAAAGATGAAGTTTACATTGAAGCTACCTTTCTTAGAAAATGGCTATTACGGCTATTAAGGTTTTAAGGGTCATAAGTGAGTGTTTGCCGTGGCGATCACGGCTTAAAGAATCGACTCCTCCAACTCAGCTCATGGATGTCGTAAAAGCAGACTAAGGTATCTCACCAGAAGAAGGGCAGCAGCTTCTTTTTGTGTATTATCTACACCTTAACTGCGATCACCAGTCCGCTTGCCAAGCGTGGTGATTATGGCAAAACCCTCCAGCTTTGGAGGAGGCTCTGCTCAGTGGACAGAGCCTCCTCTAAATCAAAAGTCAAGTGTGACAAGTTGGTATTCGGAACCATCTCAAGGGTGGCAGTCAAAAGCTATCTAGGATAATTTCTATGCGATGACAAAATAAGTTTCCTGGGTAGTTTATTATATTGAGCGGCTCCCGGGCCTGCTACCATCACTAAATTGATTAGGTATGCCTGCTGACATTTTAGTAATTATGTTATTGGATTTTTGAGCAATTTATTAGGTTTATAATTAATTATGAATATTTATGAGTTACAATATACATTCGTTCATAGCAAATTAATACTTGATTGATTTCTATAATAAATACACAACCTAATACAACAATCTAACTAACTGAGCCTAGGCTCAGTAAGTTTGGATTTAAGAGAGGTATCTTCCGTTATCGTATTTCTTTGATATCATGTATTTGTTGGTCCATGTAATCATTCAGACAATGCAAGTTTAATCAACATTGATTTATTATTGGTGGAATACCACTATACTAGATAATTGTAATATCGCCGGTGACAATTGAATCAACCCATACGAACCTAATTCATTTTACATATTTTTATAACACCTAGTCATCATAATCATCATCATCTGTCTTTATTCCGCTCTAGGCAGGATTGGCACAACATGTTCTTATATTCAACTAGGAATCCGGATGTTAAAGCCGCCTGCCTTAAGTCATCTTCCTTGCTTTTACATGGTTGTATAGGTAGAAAGGATAAGGGTATGATAAAAATTACTATAAAACAGATTCATTTCCTACAGACTCGCACGTGGTGACGCCTTTATTCAAATCTTGTTTGGTTTGAATAAAGGCGTCAAGTGAGAGTCTGACTCGGAGAGGATTTCTGCTAGGCCTCTGTGGTCTATTTGTTCACCCACCTGTGTCAGATCTATAGGTCATGGGTACGATCCCCAAGGGAGTAAAATATTGTGCTTGGTTTTGTTGGTGGTAGGACTTTGTTTTTTTTATATTAACGCCAATTGTTGTGCTCCGGCACTTAGCGGTAGGGCAGCCCGTTTCACAGACTGTTGAGGATTCTAGGTGAAGTGCGCTTCCACCTTCGGCCTTATCATAACTTGAGACCAGGTGAGATAAAAATAAGTGTAGGAGGTCTTACATATCTTGAAGTAGAAGAGTCTTGGTCGTGTTGAATTTAATAGTTATAAAAATATTTGAAAAAAGGAACGAAATGAAGGATTTGAACTTGCCTCTTCATCGGTAATCCAATGTACTTACCAACACATCAATTATTATTGTGATCTAGGAACTATCTATCTATTACATATCATAAATAAAATACTAATAAATAAAATTAAAGTGTGTTCGCAATGATGATAGCAGCTGTTTAAATGCATATGATAGTATATACGGTACTTATAACAAAAAAACATAAGTTGTTTTTTTACTGTAACATAACTGTAACATATGTTGTTACAGTTTTTTCTGACTGCCTCAAACGGACCAATTATGACGGGAATTTCATTGGCAGATAGCTAATGTTATAATCATATCACAATGTCACTACCACTTAGCTACTTTTATTTTAGAAAAAAAATAGGGTCCCGCGCTAGCAAAATAAAACTAACAAGCCTCATAGCTCAGTTGGTAGTAACTCTGCCTTCTACGCTGTAGGCTGTGGGTTCGATTCCCACCCAGAACAAACATTTGTGTGATGAACATAAGTAGATGTTTGTTCTGTGTTTGGGTGTTGTATCATATAGAACGTATGTATTTACAAAATATTTAAATATTCTATCCGTAATCTAGTTCCCATATTACGTTAAGTATTAGTTTGGAGCTAGATGGATAAAAATTAATGTCCTGAAACATTTATTCATTTATTTTTTATAAAGCCCATGAAATCCAATAATCTAAATAAAGTATGAAAACCTACAGTTGTTTCTTATTTTTTTGCAATCCAACCTAACATTCAGTGTCCTTGTTTGTTTTATTTGAAACGGGTAGGGTCTTGAACTGGTTAACATTGGCCATGAGCACCACACTTGTCAGAGGAGTTGGCCGCGACTTCCGACTTGATCACCAAGGCTGAGTTTGCCCGGCGGCGGTCGCGTGGAGTTGATGGACAGAAGTGGCTCATTATCACTGGCAAGGCATGCTTTTTTATAAAAAAGTATGATGGTAATACAAGATGGTAAAATAAGAAAGAATGTGGGATGGATGATGTGGTGACAGGTCTCCGGAACAAAATGCAACCGATCCTTAAAACTAAATGGGAAAATCTACAAGTTGGTCATCAGATCTGTTTTTTTTTATGGATCTGAGTGTTGGGCTGCAAAAGGGGCGGTTGAACATAGAGTGCATGCGACCGAGATGCGAATGATGAGATGGATGTGTGGTGTGACAAGCATGGAAATACGATTAGAAATGAATAGGTACCTATCTGATTATACGATTCAACTGAGTTGAATATAGCACAACAATTCGGAAACAGAGTCCGGATCCACGTTGATGGATTGGTTAAGATTCCAGCTTTAGGAAAAGATACAGTTTCGAGTGCCGTAGCAGGTTGTACATTTTTGTGTCATTATGATAAATATTATTTTATTCTATGCTAATAAAAAATAATTGTAAATTAATACCCATATAAAAGGATTTCAAGGAAGCTTGAAAGTAGCGCTAGTGGCTGAATAGATAAAGATTAAAAGTAGCATGGATCACATTCGAGGAAAACGGAGTTTGAATATGGAAGGCTATAGGAGTAGAGGAAGGCAGAAAAGAGTTGGATGGATTGCGTAAAAGCGGACATGTATGATAGGAGCGGATGATGGTGGATGGTTAGCTGACGTCTGATAGAAGTAAATGGAAGAGAAGAGCATGCTGTGCCAACCCTGCCTAGAGCGGGATAGGGACAGGAAGATGAGGGTCATTCATAGACCTTAATTTCCTTGAATAGGCTTACCTGGACAATAATGTGTTAAATAGATAGATAAACTCTTAATTGTACACCAAGAAAGAAAAATAATAAGACTAACAAAGTAAAACACTTTAACTAGGTACAATGGAATGAGGTCTACAACGGAGCCTTCCGAGGCTAACATTTGTTCAGCAGTGGGCTTATACGAGTATGCACTGAAAATCAACTTGCCACACTTGACTCGCATGACCATGAAGATTATTATAAGTAACGATATTTCCTAAGCAAGGCTTGACAGCCAGATATATCTTCGCGAGGAGGCGTATATGTCTGTATACACACGAATGCCCAGAGGGGTGACCACGACCTCTTAAAGCATTCTTGTTTTGATATTACTTTACCTTTGTCTCTATCTGTCCAGCGTAGAAAAAACGAGGCAAATGTTATTTTAGGATTAGGTCAAAGAGATCGTGCACACGTGCAAGTAGAATTTATAGAACACAGACAGTCTGACAACCCGCCGTCTATGTTCTAGGCTCTGCAAATTGGCCTCCAAATTGGCGTAATATAAGATCAAAACATGAATCCTTAAAGTGGTTGTGGTTAGGTCCCAGGAGCTTCATGACCTTACTTAGCCGTCACCCTTCCATAAATTACAGACGCACAGCTAGTTATTATCCCCATCTAGTTGATATTCCATGTATTAGGACTATAAGCGCGTTTAATTTTTCACTTCGTGTCTGCGTTTCCCCTGTGTTACGACCCTTTATGCACCTTCTGTGCAGGCTCGATCCATTACTGACCTCATCTTTGCATTAGCAAATTTCGAGGTCATAAAAATGAATAAAAAAACATACAGGTTTTTGGTCAGTCTCAAACGAAACTAAAAAGCAATCAGTAAAACTAAATTCGGTCTAGCGAGCTATAGTTCGGCAAAAGAGCTTTTAAAATGGATCGAGTATACTGTTGGTTTACCATTATCGAAATCAATTTGGACAAAGCGACGATAGACCTACAGTCTAACCATATTCAAATTGATGAAGCACTTTTTTTATTTGTGTGATATTTCTCCCATACACACTTTCAACTGCCAAGCGTGATTGCTCAAATGAATTAACTCAAGTTTGGTTTTTACCCATCTGCCTAATTAGATGTCGATTTCGTTGTTGTATTTCGAAATGGAAGGCAAACTTTGTTTGTATAGAAATAACGGTGCTCCGTACCTCTTCATGATGTTTTCTGAAGATAATCTGAAGTATTTTATAGTATAGGTAAAATAAATAATTTTCTATCCATCTATTCATGTGCCGCTAAGTGCTTACTGCGGATAAATCATTGTTAAATTAAAATAAATTGGAAACGATTAATGAAACTCATTGAAACACAAAATCGCTCTCCACCAGGGAATCATGCATCAAATAGCCAGACACAGTGATGCCAGTAATTTTCCCAGTCATAAATTACTCGTTTAACTGAATTACGCGAGTTGAAAGCATTCCGCTAGTGTCGAAACCGGGTACCATTCTCCTGGTGAAATGCAACGCGGCGCGACTCTCGCGACTCACTTACAGGGTGAGTTTCGAATCAATTACAATGGAAGGCTGTATTCTATAAGAGTTTAGTAAAAAACGTTTGGTGCGAAAAAGCAAAACGATTTGACGACTGAACAGCCAAGTAGCTCACTGTACATAATTAACAAAAACATTACAAAATATTTTTGTTAATCATGTAACAACAACAAATCCGCTAAATTTATTTGAAAAAATCAAATTATTTATTTTTTTTTCAACTAGGGGACGGAACAAACAAGAAGCCCACCTGATGTTAAGTGCATCTCATTTATCATTATCATTATCATTTATCATTTAGAACACGGTACTGCATTAAGGTGTTACGCCTAGCGTGCCCGTAATTTCACTGGCAACCATACCCTTAAAGGTATGGTTTCCGGTGAAATTACGGGCGAAATTATCTGAACACAGCAATACTGCTTGGCGGCTGAAATAGGTATGTTAATAGTATTACCAATACTTCCAAGGACGAGACCTTTCACAAGAGGCTCTACTACGCTTCAAACTACTGGTGTTTCGCTTCTACACTAGGCATCTTCACTAAAGTCTATAGCATAAGTAGCTAAGCTGCAAATTCTTGCAGCGCAACGCACGGTTCGGCATAACGTCGACAGAGGGCTCGTGATTTAATGAAAGAAATTTAGCCTGATTTGATACTCAATATTTTTTTATTTTAAGTTAATTGATGATTCAAGTTGTATTGTAGTATACAAATTATTTCAGTCTTTTACAACCATAATAACATTATAATAATCATAACCATAATCAAAAAATCATAAAAAATACAAATACACATTAAAATAAAATACAAATAAAATAATTAGCATTAGGTACATTCACAATAAATTTTGAATTGAATAGATAAATTAAATTAGATTTATCAAGTGTAATTTATTTAACAGCACGTGACGAGGGGAACATATGTAATTTTGACATGTGTCTCATCATGGGTCCTATCCCCCTACCTCCCACAGTCCGAAGGATGCTGTTGGTGCTGGCACTCACCCGGCGTGTTAGCGAGGCTATTTTTATGCGATATGATGGCATATAAGTCATGTATATGAGCCTCTGTGAACATGCCTGATGCGCTGCAGTGGCGCAGCAGCCCCAACGTCATCCTGAACGCTTTATTATATTGCACGCGAACTGCGTTGTAGGGTTTTAGAGTAAAGTTGATCTACAGGCTGCAGGTGTAGAAGGTTTGGCCATATGTCCTAAATAAAGTAATAATAACACCATTCGTGCATTTTGCAAACCTGCGGATTTTTTTTTATTGTCCGACGGGTAAGCACTTGGCCTTCATCTTACCTGGTAACAAGTTGAGATAAGGCCGAAGGTAGAGGCGCACTTCACCCGGAATCCTCAAGAAACTGAGGAACTGGCTATCTTACTTCCAAATGCCGGAACACAACATTTATTTGAATTGTTATTATGGCGACAGAATTAGGTAAGATGGTGGTAGCAAAGTTCAACCAAACCAAGCACAATATATTGTACTCCCCACGGGAATCGAACCCGGGACCTCTGGATCTGAAATCAGTGGGTTGAACCACTAGACCACAGAGGCGGTTAACATGTTAATATTGAACAAAGTAACGCCTGAATCAATAAGATATCTCACTATAGTTAAAGTATCACACTTCGTCTTACCAAAAAGATTTGAGATGTAGCAAAACATTCAAAATGCAATATTTTGTCCGAGAATGGGGTTCAGAGCTGAGATGGAGTTCTTCCATGCACTGGGCTAGATTTGGACAAGCCGCTAATCCATCTTAACGAATATTATAAAGACAAAAGATTTGTATTTGTGTATTTTTTAATAAAAGTTCTTAATTCAATAAAATGTAAGTACATTTTAACTATGTACAAAGGAATCAGTCAGATTACCTAAGGACCGTTACAAACGGCCTATAGGTAACTCAACTGTTCCAGATCAGTACAAGACGGAAGCGTACCCAAGATACTGGCTGCATTGCCACGCTGAATAGCTATGCTACTTTGCGGGGCTAAATAAGAGCCAGCCATTGAGTCACGTGTCACCTCAATAAAAAAAACAAATTTTGAAAAAGAAGAAGGACGGGTTTTTAAAAATCTTGCGGGCCAGATTTTTGAAAACCCGCAGGGCACCGGCTCCCCACGGACCCAAGGTCTCCACCCCAAAAGACTCTAATAGGTAAGCTCTGTCGAGACCACTATATTTGCGCCTTTTGTGCTCCTCGGCTGAATCAGCCGCCGCACCAGCCCTAACTGATGTCCCAGGCAGATGAGATGGCGCTAGGGTGTCGACGTAGGAAGTGTCCCACACCAAAGGCCAACTCATTTCCCAAGGTATCCCGTTACAGTACGGCAGGGTTGCAAATATTTTTTTTTATAACTTGAAGATACTGACTGATTGACTTCAAAGTTTCAAACTAAGCAAAGTTAATTATAAAACATTTGTTTAAATTTGTTTGGCTTTAAACTTTGAAGCCGTAGGTTGGTTTTATTAATGGGTTGGTTTCTTGTAACTTTTAAAGAAAATATAATAATAAATAAAACCTACCTAAGATGAGCTCTTTGTACAGAGTTTACAATGCACAAGGGGTCTTGGTTAAATGGTTCTTCAAACATTCAAATAAATTCAATTGCAATGAAGTACTTAATTAAGTAGGTTGACATGAAATATGAAATATCGATATAAGAGTTTCAATACAGAAGTTGTATCTTCAAAATGTTGTTTGGTATACTTGGTATATTATATGGTATGCACTATTACTTCGGCCGAAGTATGAAAACATGAACTGCTGAACTAATGCTTTGTTTAACTGTGTGGGCATATTAGGGCTGAAATGATAGCGATAAACTTAGAACCTTGGCGCAAGTGAAACGGCGCGATCAGTTAGTAAAATACATTTGATTAGAAACAAAACAGTCATACATTTAAATTATACAAAGTGATATTCATAATAATAAAATTAATCCTTGATAGTGACATTGGTATCAGGACAACTTGTATGATAGCGTACCAATGCCTTCCGCCGGACAGAAGAGATGATAACAACAATATAAACATTAATATGTACCTACCTAATATAATGTGCTATCCTAACTATTTATCTATACAAGGTGAAACAGAATATGGTACTAAGCAGTGGGGGGGCTTTTCGGACCAGGAAAAGTATTTGTTGTGGTGGGGAGATAGTAGTGAATTCCCATTTTCAGTTTCCCATACAAATCTTTTCATTTTATCAATGACAATAAATAGTGAGGACCCTATTCCTTTACCGCACTATGCATGTATGTAGGTATCAGTTGGTGCAATTGTCTGTGTCAAAGAGTATTAAGGACAGATGAACCAATTTTAGTGAGAATTTGGAGTCTCGTGAAAGTAGGTTATTAGATAGAACATACACATTGATAAATTACATAGGCACCTACAGTTACAAAAAGACGATAAATGCGATATTGGACGAACAAAAGTACATTATAGGAACGATTATTTAGTATTTTAGCTAACAGATAGATAAAATTCTTATTGATTTGACAAATTAAACCTTCTAGTAATGGATTGTCTCATTAGCAGCCCAGGCTTTTCGTCGATTTTCCTCTGTTAGTGAAAGCGCTTTTCGTTCTTTGTGATCGTGAACTTCTGCTATGTTGCCTCATCTGTCTAGAGCTGAGGTTATTGACGCGAGTTAAGAAACAGCTGATTTTAGGGTAGTCTCAACTCAAAAAACCAGCTGTTGGTGTCAGAACTTTGATCTTTTTTTACCAAAAACTTTGAACCAAAATTCAAAAAGTCGTAAAACAAACGTTGTTCCACGAGTCGGGTCGGATAACCCCGTTTCGGCATAGTACACATATTCTGTTACAGGTTGTATATCAAATTCAAAGTCTAACTGACTGACTGACTGATATATCAACGCACAGCCTAAGCCGCTGCTCCTAGAGACATGAAAATTAGAGGGTATGTTTGTCTTGGTACTTGACGCCTATTAATATATAAATTTTAAAATTTTGCACCCAAAGGGGTTCTAAATGGGGTTCAAAGTTCGGATTGAAATGTTGCATATATCTGAAACCACACATGATAGGTACTTCAAAATGTGAATGTACATTGCCGATATAAAATAATATTGGCATGTTTAAAGAATTTCAAGAATTTTCTAAAATAAAGGTAGGGGTCCAATTTTTTAGGAAAAACCCTTTACAGATTATAAATTTTTATTTACACATTTACATTATATTAACTTATATTAAATAACAAATTAGTCATTAAATAATAGTGCTTAATTTGGGGTAAATAAATAAATGAATAATAAAAACTGGCCAAGCGTGAGTCGAACCCGCACAAAAAATTCAAAAACCTGCATGTGCTGCCGTGAAACGTGGGTTGGAACCCTCAGTGTGCGTGTCTGACTCGCACTTGGCTGGTCTGAAAATTAAGGCACAGCCTTTGGTAGGATGGATAGACTTGAAATTTTATAGATTTCTAAATTCCAGACTTTCTTCATGCACCTATTTTAAAAACCATTACGAGGACGAAGTCGCTTGTAAAAGCACTAGCTTTTACATTGTATGCTATTCATACTATTACTTTACTGATAATAATAGCATGAATATCATTATACCATACCTAAAAGTAAAACTACTAAAATTTCATTGCAAATGGAGATATAGTTTACCAGTACCAGTACCAGTGTTTATCTGTGACCTCGTAGCACAGAGCTACGAGGTCACAGATAAACACTGGTGGATGTTCCACGGTAAGTACGCGTGACATCGTTTTCGATTAATTGTAGCTTCAAATTTGCAACATTCATGATAGTGAATTTTGCGCGAATGATGTAGTCTACTGAACTAATTATATTTTTATATTGTAAGCCTCAGAACTCAGTTGGTAGTAACCCTGCCTACTGCGCTGGGTTCGATTCCCATCTAGAACAAGCATTTGTTTGATGAATATAGATGTTTGTTCTGTGTTTGGGTGTTGTATCTTATGGTAAGTATGTATTTACAAAAGTTAATTATTCTATCCGTAGTCTAGTTCTCATATTACAAGCTATACTTAGTTTGGGGCTAGGTAATTTGTCCCATGTATATCTTTAATGATTAGGTACCATCTACCAACAAAACACTTTGAACAATAGAGTGATACTTATATCTGAATATCGTAGCCAAATAGTATATCTATATTAGATCTGTGTTCCAGAGGTGGATAAGGTTATCAGAGCTCCTTTGAAGGGATCGGAAACGCTTGATTGATGCTTCTGATGGTGTTGCAAGCGACCATACACGAAAATAATGCTTACAATAAGGTGGACCACATATCAGTGACTTTGATTGTTGAGAAAAAGTTCGTGCGGTTATCCTACGAAGGAAAGGCCATGCGCACACTATTGCACTCTATAAACGGCAGCTATTAGAACGTGGCTTGTGGTACCATGCCCACTAAACCTATCCATACATTGAAAGATTCCTTTTGTTATCAGTCTCGGCTAGTTTATCCTAAAACTACCTAAAATATCCTAAACCGCCTCTGTGGTCTAGTGGTTCAACCCACCGATTTCAGATCCAGAGGTCTCGGGTTCGATCCCCATGGGGAGTTCAATATATTGTGCTTGGTTTGGTTGGTGGTAGGACTTTGTTTAAGTCCGCCTGGCTAGCTACCACCATCTTACCTAATTCTGTCGCCATAATAACAATTCTAAAATTGTTGTGTTCCGGCATTCAGAGGTAAGATAGCCAGTTCCTCAGTTTGTTGAGGATTCCGGGTGAAGTGCGCCTCCACCTTCGGCCTTATCTCAACTTGTTACCAGGTGAGATGAACGACGGGTACGACGGGGAAGCCAGGCGCTTCCCCGTCGTACCGTTAAAAAAAATCCTTTTATTTATTTAATCCTGTCATAGGTCGAACAAGCACTTGTAAACATAATTGATAGTCAAATTTTGGTATTGCAAGTGATTGACTTGCTCACAACATTTACAAATGTTATAATGACACAAAAAATCACAACCCGCGACAGGACTCGAACCCGCATCTTTCCCAAAAGACTGATCAGCGCTCAAGCTGATTATAAATTTGACACAAAAATTCGGAATCTGCGTCAGGACCCTTGTAGCTCAGTTTTTTGGTGCGTTTCCGGCTTTACGAAAAGATGCGGGTTTGAGTCCTGTAGCGGGTTGTGAATTTTTGTGTCATTATAACATCTGTAAATCATTGGTAATGTTGCATCATTCATAGTTACCAGCAGTCATCTTGAAATAGTTATATAGTAGCCCTAAATATCCACAATAAGCCCAAAGGCAGAGGTAGACCCCCAGCCAGGTGGTAAACTAACTAAATCAGCCACACCACACATCCAAGGACCACGGACCAAGGACTGAGTGTCTTGGCGCTACGTTACAAGGAGGCCCGACCCCAGATGAACTGGGAACTGGGCAGGACAAAGAAAGACAAAGAAGATAGTTTTCAACCAGCAGATTTATTCGCAGTCTCACCATCATAATAGCCTTACCAAATCACGTAGCATATGAAGTTTAAAGATACATTTCTTAGGTGCCTTCTTAAAGTTGTACATTCTTTAAAACCTTGCCGCACCGGGCAAGCTAGTTTAAAAATTGTTTTTTATTCTACGACGGGAAAGCGCTTGACCTTCATCTCATCTGGTGTCAAGCGTGAAGGCAGAATGTGGAGGGACAGTTCACCCAGAATCCTCACGAGACCAAGGAACTGGATATCTTACCTCAAAATGCCAGATTTGAAAATATTACAAGCAAGTAGCCCACCTGATCTTAAGTGCATCTTGTGCCTATAGAAAAGCCTTACTGCGTAGGCCACATTCACAAAGAACATGACCTAAGCGGTTATGCATTGCACCCGTCGACTCGAGGCATAAAGGCGTGCCCTTAATTTCACCAGCAACCATACCGTTCAAACCGGAACACATCAATGCTGCTTGGCGGCCGAAATAGATATTGTGGGAGAACTTCCCCGGAAGAATCCTTTCACAAAGAGCTCTACTACTCTTCTCGGAGCTCTACTACCATTCCAATGATTGTTTTTGTTTTGGCGATATACTTACGTAAGATAGTGGAAGTTAGCTAGGCGGACGTGAAACAAACCAACCAAAATTATTGTATCTCTCAATTGATTCGGTATTTGCGAAAAGTTACGTCGTGCAACAGCAAGGTAGCGTTCTAAACTCAACCGGTGCAGCAATAATTCAAGAACTCAAACCCCTTTCAATAGCTGAAACAAACGGCAACTAAGAACTGTAACGTATTAATCAAAATTTCACCTCAGGGCCTAATATGAGTCACGGTTTCAGGCGAACAATAGAAGTGGAGGCGTATTTGAATCGAAGTTGAATCACAACGTATTCGGGGAGTTCCTTTGTTACAAAGCGAACTAATGAAAGCGCTAGCTGATAATAATTTACGAATAGCAGAAGTGTCGCTTGTTTAATGGTGGAAATAGGGTTCCGTGAACATTCCAGCGGACGGATAGCAGCGAGTGACACCCGCGTCGACACCAAACTAAAATAATTATCATCATTGTCCCTGGCCACGGCGAGCGCTTTAATTGTTCATTTACATTTGCAACGATGATACCCGTTCCGAACTATTTCGGCCGGCGTTTATTTTACACTCCGTGCCGCTCCCGTGTTATTGTTCGGAGTTAATGGTCTGAAAAATAGAAATGAATCGCAATTTGTATGATGTTATTACGCGAGTATATTGTAGACCTGCAGCGAGTTATGGCCACCGCTTAATCTGGCAATAGAGTTGGATTTATGGAGATTAAAGATAAGTTTCTCCCTCTATATTGGTCACAACTTTCTGACCCTCACAGACGATTTCAACAATACAGATATTCTGATGTTGGAATCAAATCTGCGACTTGTCAGCGTTCCTACAAAAGGTTGTGTTCCTCTATTTGTTTAGCGCAGATGTTCTGTGTACCTATGTGGGTTAGTTCGCTCTCGACAACACGTAGGTACCTAATTCGGTCGTAGGGTGAATTCCACATTGTAATGTTTTCCTTCGCGCGAGGGTTCGTGGTATTGCAAAATGAAATTACGAGAGTAGCTCGCGGAGTCCTCCCGCGGCATTAATTTGTATCAAGAATTTGTAGAGATTTAGCTAGAGCCGGGACGGCGTGTTCATCGCAGCCGGCGTGCGTTAACACTTATTAAGGGGGTGCATCCCTGCGACAGATGTAGGGGAGGACTCGCCATTTGCGTAATGTCAGGAATGGTTACACTCGATTTAATAAAACTCAACGGCGTTTCGTTCTGAAGAATTTAAGAGTCAATTCGTTTTAAACGCCACAGTAGCATCGCGAGAAAAAACCGTGAGCCGAAACGTGCCTGGAATACATTGCAGAGGCTTGGATTTCTTATCGGTAGCAATTGAGATGAGTACTTATGGCTTTTCGAGTGGCTCGGCTTCGTTTAATTTGTTGTTTCAGCGTGGAATTTTTATTAACGTCTCCCCTCGCTTTGCATTTTACAGACGTTGTTCTTATTGGTGAGTCAAGGTGAGGAGAAAGTTTTCTCTTCGTTTTGAGTTTCTTTGAAACTCTTGAGAACGTAGCATAATAAAAATCCACGTAGTCGTAAAGGCTAACTAAGGGATCTCAACAGATAAAAGGCAGCCGCTTTCTTCTGTTTTTTATCTATATATATATATATATTATATTAACATACTGTTGATGAAAAAGTGGCGAATTGCACTTCTTTTAATCCACGATGTGTTTTGGAGTTACAATTTAACAAAATCCATCTCGCGCGTACACAACCCAGAGGACCCACCCTAATACATTTTATTTTATACTTACGTATTTTACGTATTTATTTTATACCTACTTTTTAACGCATATTTAAAAAAATATTTAACTACACACTTACTTAGATTAACACATATATGTGCAGATTAGGTATCACAGATGAAGCGTATCTAACTATGTTGTTTTGTTTATATTGATACCTAATGTACTTGCTACGAAATGAATATATTGTTTTATTTTGTTATTATTTTGTATAATTAATCTCCCGTAATAATAAACCTGATGTTACGTCGTTGCCGACAGTAACATTCCAAGTGATAGTTAAAAGCTCGGTTAATCAAACTTACCCCACTGTAACTGCCGATTATGTAAGAAAAGTTCAATATCTAGTGCATTGGGACCACATAAAAAGTAACCCATGAACCTCCCAGTTGGTTAGAGCAGTGGGACCATGGGTAAAACCTCATAGTTGAGTTGAGTTGAGTTCGTAAGCCTGAGTGTTTGATATACATTTCAAGTACAAATACAAAAATACTTGTATAGTGGGTATCCGTTTCTCATTAGCAGACTCTGGTTTTTATGTCATATGAAGAGTACTAGTCAATGTTCTCACAGGGATTTTCCTCAGAGATGATAATGGGACTGCATAAAATTATATGATAACTCGCATTTTACTTGCAAATATAATCACATAACGTCCTAGCTTTGTCACAGGGTACAGAAATTAATGGCAAGGTTGAGCGTGTGTCGATCGAAAACACAAGGGGACTCGGCAGATGCTTATCGGCAAGCCTGCGCCCCCGCTTCTGCTTTTACGCGCCAATGTCGATAGCAGCTTATTACCTTACTTACCATAATACAGTATCATATTTTATTATTATGCCTGGCTACTGGTTTAAGATAATCCTACTAACAACCACAATAATTATTGTTATCTTCCAGCAAACCTAAGTGGTAAGATTATCAAAATATTTGGCAAGTAGGTACCAAGTATTTTAGTAAAATTATATTAAACCAGTCATAGTAATAAAATATGATGTTGTGTTATAGTAAGTAGGGTTATAAGGTTATAACAATTTCGACATTTATATTTGAGTTAGCCAGTTTCTTAGGCTGTTGAGGATTCCGGGTGAAGTGCGCTTCCACCTTCGGCCTTATCATAACTTACAGACCAGGTGATATAAACTATGAAGGCCAAACGCACCCTTATGGCCAAACGCACCCTTATGGCCAAACGCACCCTGATGCTCGCCTTTGCCATGCTTTTTAATTTCAAGTTTTTATTCTTAACGACAATGTGTGTAGAATGAAGTATTATTATATTAATATCCTCTATCAAACAATACGCCTTCGCCTTTCGTAGAGGGAATGTTAAATTGACTCTTGATTAAATAATACTAGTATTATAAGCGCGAAAGTTAGTTTGGATCTTGGGATGGATGTCTGGTACTTTTTCACGCCAACTACTCGACGGATTAAGATGAAACTTTGAATAAAAAATATTTGGACCAGAAATAGCATAGGCTACATTTTATATGGGTACCACGCGGGCGAAGCTGCGATCAAAAGCTGCA
Source organism: Venusia cambrica (assembly GCA_951394065.1). Classification (NCBI taxonomy): domain Eukaryota; kingdom Metazoa; phylum Arthropoda; class Insecta; order Lepidoptera; family Geometridae; genus Venusia; species Venusia cambrica. Next base: position 4,586,497 of record OX596068.1, on the reverse strand, counting down.
AATAAATCTAAGTAAAGTAAGTATGTATAAATATATATTACTTTAAATTTTACACAACGCCATTTAGCCCCAAACCAAGCCCGAACTAATCTAAGCTTTTTATATGGAAACAAGATAACGGAACATGTGAATCCTTAGATACTTGTTTGTTACGCAAGCCTACTCTACGTGAACCGCAACTCGACGGAATCGTCGAAACCATCACTAAGCCACACGTGTCGCAGTGTCAGCTGAATTCGATCGGCTGACTTCAATCCACACTTTTTGGAAATTATTATCCATGTAATAAAACCGCATTTTTGTCTTATACTTCGAGCGTCTCGCTACCAATATTTTGTAATTATATTAATTAAATATTGTTAAAAATATATATTTTTTTAAATCCTCTCACGAGGGCAGCCTACGTATTTTGTTTTATGTATACAATTGCTAAGCTATAAAATAAACTTATCAAACATATTCATTACGTTAATACGTACTACCTTTACAGATAGGTAGTGGGTTTGATTTCCACTAGACGTAGAAGGTAGGGGAACACCTTAATTGTGAGGCTAGTCGTATGTAGGAACACTGTCTGTTTAAGTATAAACGTGATGTTAACAAGTTATTGGGGCTTTATTGTTCTGACTACGGTAACATGTGGCGTGTAAATGTATTTAACGTAATTAATGATCGATTGTAGTTTGTAGACCCTTTACAAGTCGGAACCCTCGGCAAATCTTTGTCGACGCAAAATAGAAGGCCCCCGGGACTACCGCGCCTTTTAATTTGCGAATACTAGGGGTGCTCCCTACGTCACCGTTCTCGGCTTGTTTGGAAAAAAATCGATTAATATTTTGATGTGAGCGCGGCTCTGCATCGAATTTTTAATAAGCTTGCTTGATTGAGTTTAGGGTCGATGTGGTGCCTCCACTAACACCGCCGGCTATCATCAAGCCCCCACTACATGGTTATTTAACTTGAATATACTCGAAGCTACATTTTTTGTCCCACCCGATCATTATGAGATGAATATAGATGTTGGTTTTTGATTGAGTTTTATATTGTACTGAAGTATGTTTTACAAAAAAAAAACTCTTCGTAAAGTAATATTCTATCTGTATAATCTTGTTTGTGTTGCCTTTTGAAGAAAAGACGTCCATTGTACTTTTTATATTTATTTATTACCTAGATTAACACATACAAAAAAATACTTATATGCTATAGCTTTAATAAACCACGAAGGTTTGAGCAATGCGTAATCTGCATCAATTATACAACAGTCGCAAAAATATAATTATTAATGTAAATATGAATACTTTAAGTGTAATAAATAATACTAATATGCAAATAATAGTTATAGTAATCGAATTATACTGTGTTACCTAATTTACCAGAGGTCCCGGGTTCGATCCCCAGAGGAGTACAATATTGTGTTTGGTTTGCTTTGTGAGAAGACTTTGTTCAAATCCGGGCCAGCTACGTATGTCGCCATAGCAACAACAAAATCGTTATGTTTCGAATTTTTTAAGTAAGAAACCCAGTTCCTCAGGGTAAGGGTCCCGGGCGCAGTACTCTTCGCCCTTCAGCCTTCTCATAACTTAAAACCAGGTGGGTCGAAGGCAAGCGCTTCCCCTGCGTAACTAATGTAAAGTCAAGCCAAGAGCTAAGTGGCGCTATGTGAAATTAATGTACTGTAATATTTATTTATTTATTAAACTGGCCTAAGAGATCAGATGAAGCAACTCTAACTTCGATTGTGGGTTCGATTCCCACCCGGGACTTATATTTGTGTGATGAATATAGATGTTCGTTTGTGTTCGGGTGTTATGGTGTATCATGTAGGTACCTATTAACAAAAAAATAAATAATTGTAAGTATTCATAATCTCTGTTGTTCACATATTATAAGTTTTGTTTAGTTTTGAGCTAGTTGACGTAGGGTATAAACTGTTTTTGAATAAAAAATGGAATAGAGGGTTCATATAATATGTAGGCGGGGCCATACAATAAATATGTTGTTGTGCTTGGCAATTCGGCACCAACTTCATATTATATGAACTTACCCTTATTTTTGACTTTTTAGTGGTGAAGTCGGTTCCATTTTTATTCAAAAACAGTTTATTTTAATATTTTTTTTGTTGTAAAACCTACGACACCACGATGTCTCCGACACCCTATTTAAGAGTCGTGTGAGGGTGCGATAATACGGGATTCTGGGAAAAAGTAGTGGTGCACTATGTCAGGATAATGGGAACGATCTTTCGTAAAGTCTGAACCAGAACTGTTATACAGCCCACACGAAGAAAGAAAGAATGAAAATATGTATTTACAAAAAAAAAGTATATAAGTATCATTACTGCGATCATCAACACGCATGCCAAGCGTGGTAATTATGGCAAAACCCTCCATTTCTTTCTTTAGCATTGGGGGAGGCCCCGTGTCCTATGCAGTGGACTTTAATGTGCTGTAATGATAATGATGATAATGATGATGATGAAGCAAGTATACAGCACTTACAGCCAGAATGCATCATAAGACATTTCCACTAAGCCCAAACAATGCTAGGTTATTTTTTTTTTTTTAAATATTATAAGACATTAATTTTTACACAGCGCCATCTAGCCCCAAACTAAGCATGGCTTGTAATATGGGAACTAGATTACGGATAGAATACTTAAATACTTCTACATGCAAAAAAAAAGAAACACCTAAAATGCATGCAAAAAAATAAGATAATTACAGTAGTAGGTAGATAATAAATACCCTTTAGAATTAAATTAATACATCGTGATGAAAAACCAAACAGATACATAGATACATTAATAATAATAAGATGAAGCTAAAAGCCTACCCTAGATGGCAGGCAGGTCAGTGAGAATACTACGTATCATCATTACTGCCATCAACAAGACACCTGCCAAGCGTGGGGATTATAGCAAAACACTGATAATGATGATGATGATGATACTGGAAGGTAAGCAGTTCAATAGGTCTACTCTAGTAACCGTAAGCACCACAGGAAAGCAGAATACGCAATTACGTTTACTTGGGTGACATATTTTTTCCAGTTATTTTGATATAAAAACCAAACTATTGTATTTGTATTTTACTGATTTTTAAGAAATTTCTATGAAACTACCGCGAAAGTATGGCCTACCAAATATAAGAAGAATCATCAAAATCTATTTCGAATTGACGGAGAAATCGAGTAACAAAAAAACATACAGCCGAATTGAGAACCTCCTCCTTTTTTTGAAGTCGGTTAAAAAGTCCAGTTATATCTTTTTTTTATTCTTTATTGAAAGGGTTTGTTCAAAACTAAACATCAGTATACCTTTAGATACACAAAAAAAACTAATCAATTCTAAAATAAAATATGTATGTATAGGTATTTATTATGTTATTACTTTGCCAGGTCTCGATAAATTATTATCAACGCGCATCTGTGTTTCTAATTGAGCAAATCGCTTATAAAAACAATGCTTTGTTTGTTGATCCTCTGTAATGTATCTGACGAATAAAGCATTATTGGGCGGCGATGAATCCAATCGTAAATCAATTTTGTGGACGAAAAAAGGCGATATCGATATCGATATTGCTAAAACCGCACACGATCCCTCTGTATAATATGAGAAGGCAAGTCCAGCGTAATGTTTATTTGATACATGTAATCGGCACATGATGTATGTGGCGGTCGGCTGCTAATCTTGTAATACGGCAGCTCGTGATGTGCCTAGGCAAATCGCGTGAAAACTTCTTCAGGCGCGTCTGGCATTTTTTGACTTTAATTAAACACATTGTCTTTGTCACGTCATCTTTAAGATCCTAAGAGGTGCGGGTAAGGACCGTTCAAAAACTGCCTCTACCTATAGACAGACGGTTGACGTTGACAGCCTTGACAGGTTTCGACCCACGCGACAAAATTGATATTCAAGTACTTACCAACAATCTCAGTTGTTCTCTTTGGCAAAGATCGACAAACTTCAAGTTCTCGCTTCTATCGGCATTCGAGTGCCTTTTTTTGTTAAGATGGCAAATAGGCATACGGTCCACTTGATTTTAATTCGGGAAACAATAAAACAGATATCTTTCTAACTTAGTCTACGGCCCATATATCTACTTAAAAAAACTATCAAACATAATTAATTAGACTATAAGTATTTATATGGCCTATTGCTGCTTGCAAATACTAGGAGCATCACTCACGATATGTCGACCCTTTAAGAAGCTTAATACTCACCGTAGAAACACACTTTATGAGTTAAATGATTGCTGTATGCGTTTTTGTTTTATCATTTGCTAATAATTCTTGTACCTACTCATTTATTTATTTAATTTATCACTATGCTGCCTATTTTAGTATGTTAATTCTTTCTCGTTTGTATTTAAGTATCTTGCTTGTGTAGTTATTCAAATCAATTATTCTATAAGTAGTTATAGTGTTATTTGGCTACGATATTCTGTACGGCGGTGGGAGTCTGGGGAAGTACACAGACGCTGCTCAAACATTGAGTAGGAAATCCTACATGACATTATGGCATATGATTGGAAACCCTATACATTGATATCGAGCCATTTCATAATTTTAATGAATTATAGGTAACTAGCCAATTTATGAAATGGCTATATTAATCTCGAGAATTAAAAAACTCTATTTCGAGAATGGCTAGGGATGGACTAGGCATATCGAGAAATACTTCTTATAAATGCCACCAGAGGATTTCTTAAAAATGCGCTAGCGGATTGTTATTCACGTTTACACTACCACGGCGTTAAAAAATCGCGATTTTGCGTGTTTTAACAAGAATCAAGTAATCAAAAAGTGCTCATGATGAGGAGATAATGAGTTTTACTCGAGTCACTCAGAATCAGTTGGTCAGCTAAATCGTCGAAATAGCGCCAGGGGAGTACAATTTTGTGCATGGTTTGGTTGGTGGTAGGACTTCGTTTAAGTCCACCTGGTTAGCTACCAACATCTTACCTGAGTATGTCGCCATAACAGCATCCATAATTGTTGTGTTCCGGCATATAGAGGTAAGATGTCCTGTTCCTCTGACTGTTGAAGATTCCGGGTGCAGTGCGCATCGGCCTTCGGCCTTATCATAACTTGAAACCAGGTGAGATGCAGGCCAAGCGCTTCCGTTTAAACGTCACAAAATGATCCCAAAAACTTTTATTCATTAAGAATGAATAAAAAAAAATGACTTTGACTTTTTCCCGTCGTACGACTTAAATAAAAAAGACGTTCTGCCTAGGCACTCTGCGATCTGCCGTATTATTCGATCGGCCGCCGACATAGGGACGCGATCGGCGGCGAACGGTCGCAGACGCGTCGCTCTCCTCAACGTAGGGTTTATGATGATTATTCTATCTAAATTATGATTTATTACAGGATTACGCAGGCACGCGGTCCATTTAGGGGGGATTTGGGCTTTATTTATAATAATAAAACCGTCCGCATGTCCCAAAGCGCAGAAATCGATGGTTTAATAAATCAAATCAATCAAAACGGAAAATCAGCGCAGGTTCTCTGAGCCTGCATATGCTGAGTTAAAACCTTTTTGTAGCTCGGCAACGTATTGCAATATTTTGTGTATTTTTTATCTACTTCATTTGTTGTTTGCTTGTTTTATATATTAATTATGTTGTCAGAGTTGCAAATATAATTATGTTTTTTGATTTTGATTTGATTTTGAAATCAAATTGTTCTGATATTATTATTTTATTCATGACTCTTTCTCCTACTCGGATTAGCTACAAGGGGGAAGTGAGAGGCACGTCCAAACTTACGTTCGTCACATGCCCACGGTTTGCATGTAACTAGTATGAGCCAAGCAAGCCTATCGCCGCTAACGGAATAGAGCCATTACAGACTACATATGCCATTCGGAGTCTTAGCGACATACCGGTTCACTAATGATGTGACCATCACCGTCAAAGCATATGAGCACTTCCGTAAAACCGAAAAGTCCATTGCTGCACGACTGGATCTAAGCCCACATCCTCCAGATTGGAAGGCGGGCCCATACCTACTGGGACACACAGTTCTTAATAAATATTTTGATATACTAAATTTATTAGCACTTGACAGGTTGAACAAAGGCAGGCACAAGTCCTTGATAGTAATTTTTCATTAGTTAGTCATAATTTGATATAGCCCCTGACCTGACCAAGATTATGGAGATATTTAAGAATTTAATATTGGCAACAGCTTGTGCAAATGGACAGATGCTTTTTTCGTTACCATAATTTTTGGCCCGAGATAATCCAATTATGATTTCACGAAAAATGAGGCTTGATGTAAGAGGCATAAGTTTCGTATTGGACAGGTTGTGTATCTAAATATACCGGCCATGTGAGGGCACACACCGAGGATTCTGACGAATATTTCAAGGAACAAAAACACGTTTTTTGTTGCTCGAGTTGCAAAATAAATACTCTCTGTGAATATTTCTACTCTATCTATATTATATATAGTTTTAATGAGTAGTAGAGCTACTTTAACAAGCCTTATAGCTCAGCCAGTAACTCTGCCTTCTGCGCTGTAGGTTGTGGGTACGATTCCCACCTAGGACAAACATTTGTCTGATGAATACAAATGTTTGTTCTATGTTGGGTGTTGTATTGTATGATAAGTATGTATTTACAAAAAAAAAGTATCGAAGTATTCTATCGTTAATCTAGTTCCCATATTACAAGCTATGCTTGGTTTGGGTTTAGATGGCGCTGTGTGAAATTGATGTCCTGTAATGTTTATTTGTTTAATTTATTTGTGAAAGGGCTCGTTCAGGGAAGTACTACCACCATACTTATTTCAGCCGCCAAGCAGCATTCCTGTGTTCCGGTTTGAAGGGTATGGCTGCCGGTGAAATAACGGGCACGCGTACATTTTAATACCTATGATATATTTCATTAGTAAAAAAATGGTTGGTGGTAGGATTTTGTTATGGTTGGTGGTAGGATTTGTATAAGACCGCCTGGCTAGCTACCACCATCTTACCTAATACTGTCACCTTTAACTATTCTTAAAAAAAATGTGTTCCGGCATTAAAAGGTAAATTAGCCAGTTTCTCAGTTTTTTGAGGATTCCGGGTGAAGTGCGCCTCCACTTTCGGCCTTATCTCAACTTGTAATCAGGTGAGATGAAGGCCAAGCGCTTCCCCGTCGTACAATAAAAAAAAAATACCGAGACACGAAAATGTTTATAAATATCAACAGCCAACTTTATTACAATAGGACACAAACCAAGTTAATTGTCTTACGATGTCTGCAGCGGTCAAAATTAAATAATTTTAACCAAGCATAAATACAAAATGCATAACTTCTAACTTCATCCAAAGACTAACAAAGATGCTATTTAAATTACTTTATATAAGTTTGTTTCTTTGAATCGCTGCATTGTTGAGGGGAAATTTTCGGAATTTATTTTAAAGCATTTCTCGGAAAGAAGCTTCCGACGTTTCGTGGAGTTAGACGGTTCACAACATGTAAGAAGTTCAATGTAAGTCTGCAAATACAATGTAGTTGTGTGTTTTATCATTCTTTACAAAAGTGGTGTATTGTGTCCAAATATGTTGTATAATGTATGTAGGTTTATGTTACCCCGTACCTTTTAAATGTTCCATTGTGCCGAACTCATCGTTTCGCCTCTATCTTTATCATTAATACTGGTTAGAAATGGAATTCCTTGCCCACGTCTGTTTTTCCGCAAGTGTACAATCTTGGATACCGAAATGACTTGCCATAATTACCAGGCGCCGGGCGATAGCCTTTTCCATAGAAACTAGTTCTATGAAAAATTTAATACATGTTATAGGACATTAATTTCACAGAGCGCCATCTAACCCAAAGTAAGCAAAGCTTGTAATATGGGAACTAGATTTTGTTTGCATGTGTGTACCTATGTGTGCACACATCTGACGTATCCAACAAACATTATTAAGTTGCTTCATTTTTTTACAGACTTCAAAAAAAAGGAGGAGATCTCAATTCGTCGGAATCTTTTTTTTTATGTATGTTTCCCGATTACTTGGATAAATTTAGGTTCGGTATACTTCCCAGGTGATCCTGAAAAAATCGAGGGAAATCTTAAAATATGGCACACTTGAAGCGATTTGGGTGTTAATACACCTCAAAAGTAAGGAAAAAACGGAAACCATAAACCCATATAGGATCACGAAGGAAGTCGGTTTTCTTGTTAGTTTCTAAAACGTAATTATGAAAAAAGAACAAAATAAAATATGTAGCTTTTCAGTATTTGATTATTTCAAAATTGGATTTTAAATTTTATAACCCAATTTAACCTTAAACCTTTTTTTTTGTTAATACAACGGGGCAGCGCTTGGCTTTCATCTCACCTGGTAACAAGTCAAGATAAGGCCGAAGGTGGAGGCGAAAGAGTATGCCTTTGGTGTTACAAGTGTATATTCTTATTTGTTAATTTTCATATATTTTTTTAGGTTCTCTCTTATCACTCATAAAATTAATGATCCGAATTTAGCAATCCAAAACAACCTTTGCCTTAGTACTCAAAATTTCAAAACATATTTTGTCGAATATCATTTTACCTAACATCACTTGTACGTATTGCAAATTCTATAATGATCATAATTCCGAAAGTGTTTTATCATAATAGACAATCCCGAATATTCAAAAGTAATAAACACTTTATCCATAGTTTGATTTATGATAACAGTCATCTTGTATAAATATCATTTATTCTAAAATGAACTCGCCGAATGTTTGAATTCACTAATAAATCTCCTTGTGAAATCTCATAGCAAACTTAAAAATAATATGCTATTAACCACTACATAACAGGCTCTTAAAATGTGTAATAGGTAAATAAAATCGTACCTATTTTATACAAATGAGGTACACGCCAGATGGTTTCTTGTAATTTTTGACAAAATATGGAAATTCTATAGCTTGTGGCAAGTGCGGTGTAATTACTGGAACTATCCAGTAACTACACCGCACTTGCCATCACTAATAGTGTTGTGTTGTGTTTTTTATAAAACGACTAAATGTGAAGTTTTTAAGACAAATGAAGGTGTTATAAAATTAAATATTGACGGATTTACATATGAAAAAATAGATGTACAATTGGGTGTGTGAACAAGACAAAAATGAAATATTTAAATGTAAAGCGCGATCACATTGGACGAAAATGATTCGCATAAGCTTTTAAAAGATACAAAGATAACTATACTAAACTACTCATTCAAATAGAAGTATCTAAATACTACACTTTATTTATATTAGTATTTATTTTCTCTACCCTCTTAGTAGGTATTGCATTGCCTATTATTTTAATAAGCTTAGATAAGTATTATCTGTTTTTAGTGTGTTGTGGTTATTATAAAAAAGTAAGTTCACCTTACGAGCGAAAGTCGCGAAGGCGTTAAATAACATAAAAAACGAGGTCATTTTAAACCCAAAAAAACGACCATGTGACTTAATCAGCGAATGTGAAACATCAACATCGTTATCTGTTCTGCCACATTTGCCAGCAACGCGAAATATTAAGCATATAGTTTATATATACATTAAGTATATAGATTGAGAAAGAAACAGGAACATCGAGTGCACAAACAACCTGATCACATCAACTTTGAAGTACAAAGAGAATACTTCCAGCTGGGCGAATTAGAAGATGATTTTATAACAAAAGAAAGAACCAGCAACGGAAAAAGAGTGATTATATACACCTTAAAACAACTCATCAAAAGTTTGTGTGAGGCAAGATTTTGGTTGATGGACACCTTTATAATTGCGCCAAACTTATTTCATCAACTGTATACAATACACGGCTCATGCCAATATGATAAAACTGTACCGATGGTGTTCGCGTTATGTTCCAACAAAAATAAAGGAACATATGCTTTTTGACATGCTGATTGAAATTGCTGAAGCATCCGGTAAGTACCTGGGTAGGTACTTCAGTTTCAGTCTATTTATTGTATCGTGATAGTAAGTACAATTGTTATCATAAATTTACTTAAAAAACAGTGGTCATAATGGTGAAACCATTATGATCCCAATTAGAACGTTGCATATGTGAAAAACTTATAACATACATCCTATAATATACCTATAATATCATATCATATAATATCATACTAATATTATAAATTGAACGGATCTTGATTAAATTTGTCATGAAAATAGATTGAATCCTGGGGAAGAACATATACTACTTTTATCAGGGTAGGTACTACGAGAGCGAAGCCGCGGGCAAAAGCTAGTACATAATTAACTTAAAACAATTTCTATCCCAAAGAAATAATAATAAGCTAAATTATTTAATTATATCCTTTCTGTCAATAGGTGCTACTCTCACACCCCGCTACGTTATCCAAGACTTTGAAAAAGCTTCACAACAAAGCCTCAAAACCCACTTTGACAATGTTGTAAATTTTCATTTGGGTCAGATAATTTACAGACAAGTACAAAGTCATGGATTTCAGAGACTTTATGGCAATGACATAAGAAAAAAAAATCATTATATTTGCCCTGTCATACTTAGCAACTGATGACATTCCAGATTTTTTTAATGAATGGAAAAACAACGTTTCCGACGAGAGTAAAATTATATCAACCTGGTATATGTTTTGTTTATTAGAAATATTAAGTATATACGAGTATATAGCTTAAATCATATACAGCTTGAAACTACGTTATCATTTTCAGGTTCAAAACTGATTACATATTTGGTACTTGCACTGCACCGCCTGCATATGACCCCAGTTTTTGGAGCACCAAAGAACTGATGGATCAGCACATACCACGGACACAAAACAACGAGGCTTGGCACCATAGAATTAACCTTCTAGTTAACAAAAGCCATCTAGGTTTCTACAGAATATCAAACCACCTGATAAGTGAAATTAAACATTCTATAGTCGAAGTAGAAAAATGTTTAAATGGCCCAAGCCATTGAAAAAACGCAAAGTATTAAATAAAATGATGCGTATCGAAAATATTTTGGAAAAAAAACAGGTTATACAAATTTGGCACTCTTGAGAGCCATTGCAAATAATTTAAGCTTAGTTTAATTACTTAATCAGAACATATTAATAGGTTACTATTTGTCCAGGTACCCCGCAGGCGAAAATGCAAGCCGAAGCTAGTTTCAATTAGGTATTTCTTTTGTTACATACTCTTAAGTAAGTGCTTATAGAAGCCAATTTTAGTTGATAATCTGAATCTAGCATCTGCTTGCGGCGTTGCCCATGTGGTACCCGGATGAAGAGTAGTCCGTTATGTTTTTTCTGGTCTAAAACTAAAAATAAATATATATTGCTTGATTTTCGTGTGTACCGACTTATTATTAATAAATAATTTATTTTTGATATTGATTATGTTATTCTTTTTTTATATATACTTGTCAAGAGAGCAAGCAATATGCAATAGCAAAGAAAAAAGCAAGCAGCTTGCAAGCAGCATTCAAGTAGCAAAATAAAAATTCTAAAAATGTAGATCTGTCACCGAAGTATACTTGTATTACGTAGTACAACCGAATAGGTAAAAACATATTAGTATTTCGTTGTTTATCATTCGGAATACTATGTTTTATAATCAATAGGGCATGTGAGTTTAATAATGTTGAAATTCGGGGATGTGTTTATTATGTATTGCTATATTATAGCTGCAGATAGTTCGGAAAAAAGAGATAATAAACAAAATAATATATTTCGTTTTTATCAGGTGGCATTTGGTTTTGTGTGCCATAAAATAAATAAAGCTTCAGTAGTCAGTTACCATTAAGTGGGCAGTGAGGGAGTAAACAAACACAATGGCTTGTTTACTTACTATATATAACATAACTTATTTTTGAAATATTAACGCGAAAAGATAACTCGAACGAAATTAGACCACTGCATATTCTCTAGGATAGATAGATATTACAAAATCAAAAAGCCCCTAGAGTTTTCTTGACATCTTCGGAGGTAAGATTTTGTAAAATTTTCACAGTCCAATTTCGACCACTGCATGTTCTCTTGTATAGATAAAATAGCTATACAAATCAAAAAACCCCTAGAGTACTCGTGAAATATTTAAAGCATCCATTTTGTAATTTTAGCGGTCCAATTTCGACCACTGCATTTTCTCTAGTAAGTTTAGGTAAAATATATAGGTACAAAATCAAAAAGCCCCTAGAGCCTTCTTGAAATGTTCGAAGGTTCTATTTTGTAATCAAACTACAATCGGATTCATAACAAAATGAACGAACAAGACTTATCTAAAGAGGTTACCACAACTGCATGGGTAACATGACCGCAAAGGCCATCAATTTGAATGAAAGATGAGTAGAAAGTTTCCCGCCGAAGACATGAAATCATAGAACGATTTCTTTTACGACTTCGGTTTCAACTTCATAGCGATGAATTATGTAGAGAGCAGAGAGATTTCCTGCGATAAAAGTCGTAGCGCCCAAGAGTGTTCTAAAAAGAACTCTTAGGGCATGATAGGGAAGCCAGTCGATATATTTGAATGAACTTGAATACCGTATCTATTCATTGTTTTGATATCTGAGTACCTATACTTTCATGTCCGGTCGTGATTAAGGTTTCGTAATATCATAACTAGGTATAGCTTCTAGTGCAAAAATGTTTTATTAGAAGTTACCCGTGGCTTTATCTCGCTGATAAGCTTCCTTTGCGCTGCTAGAATGCCCAATGATCCGCATTTTTTTTCAGCTAAGTGTAACGAACTCATAGTTAGTATAGTAAATGAGGGATTCATTATCCATTATTTATTTTATCTTTATTTACATTATCTTTGGTTCACGAATATTGACGTACATGCATTTTGACGTACACGCATATTGATTGCACGCATATTGACTTACACACGAGACATAGATATCTATCTATATATGATAGTTCTGGAAAACAAACGACAATTCACAATTTAAAGTAAAGTAACAGACTCAATAATATTCTTTACTTAACTTATTAAAATTAAAAAAAACATAATCGCTCAAAGCACATCCATACGCCCGTTGTATGGACAAAACCGGGAGGATGGATGATTTCAGGCGATTGGTTTTGAATCCCTCCGTTTTTTGCGAAACAACAAATGTAATAATCCCAAAGAATGTTTAGGATTATCATCTTTATTCAGCAGCTTGTGCACAAAGCGTGCCTTTAATTGGCAATGCAATGCGGTGGGGTGAGCCGAGTGGGCCCGGGCGCAGCAGCTAGCTCGACGCAACGAGCGAGCGAGATCGCGTCCTGAATACCTAATTGACTAATATTAGTTGCGGAGGGTAACTTCCTTAAAGGTGAGCGCAAACTTGAGACAAAGAGCACGTACGAGCTTTGCAAGGGCTACTTTTTAACTTTTAATATGTGAACTTGGACGATGCTGCGCGCTCAATACCGTTGTTAACCTTTTGTTTAATAACCGAGAGATTATTACTTAGAATAGTTCGTTTTCTATCAGACATTTTGGGGTAAATGTGATCATTCAAGACTGGTGTACCTGATGCGTAGAGGTTTAGAGGTTTTGTAGCGTTGTGACTAGTCATTGTGTGAGGTAGACAAAGTAGATCAAATTAATTTGATCTACTGCGATATATGCCGGAAGAGAATAAGGCAAAGATATTGATAGACATGATGAATTACAGTTCAACAGCAACCATAGCGGAAGTCGAAACTTTATCATGATTCCATGCAACTTTTTAAACGGACAAATTACCCCGAGCAACGGATTTGCTAGCTTTTGGTTGCGATTACGGCTGAATGATCACAACACTGGTTGTAGGATCACGGCCCACCTGGCAAGTGATCATCCTACCTTAGTCCGGCGCTAAACGGCTTGCCGTGCTCCATCGGTGCCTTCTTCGAAAGCTCGCTCCATCATAGACCTTGCTTGAGCTTTCTTGCTAGACAAGCCTAGAGGTTTTGACCTCTAGGCTTGTCTAGCAAGAAAGCTCCATCAAACTAATCCATCATTTATAATAAAAGATTTCCTGACACCATCCACATAATATAATAATAAACTATAATTTTTGTTTGCTTGTCTATTTTTGTTTCTTGGTGGTAGGTTTCATAAACTTTTAACCAATCAATCAGATAACATAAATGTAATGTTCCGGAATTCTCGCATTCTTTTTCCGGAATTCTCGCATTCTTTTTCCGAAATTTTGAGCATTCTTTTGCTCCTTTACTCCATCTTTTTTATTCCTTCTACTCCTGTTAACTTAAAGGAACGTTTTCAATTTCTTCATCTCTCTCACTCTTTATCGTTACGTTCTTCCAATACCCGCCAATTAAATATCCCTATGCATTCTTCCACTTTCTATGGCAGTTCATTTACAGTAGAAGCTACTCGGCTATGGAATGATCTACCGGTATCAATACGCTTTGAAAAGACTTTCCCTATATTTAAAAACTTGGTTACTCAGCATTATTTATCATCATCTTAAATCACATGTGTTTATTTATTATTTTTATCTTTCGTATGTAACTACTTATGTTGGTATTGTTATAACGTTATTATCTCCTATAAAATATTTACATTATATATTTTATCATATGTTTTTATGCTTATTAAATAGGTATGTATTCTATTTTATATGTTATCTATGTATGTTTATGCATATTGTATTGGAATTTGTATTATTATTATCATCTGCGGATGCTAGTTTTTAGTATATTACGGATATGTTTTTTTTTCAAATATTTCATTATGCGCCTATATGTCCATATTTACATCCTCCTGGTTCTGTCCATGCAAAGTTTGTCTGGAAGAGATCGCTTTTAGCGATAAGACCGCCCATTGTGCATTATTTTTTTTGTAAGATGAATTAGTTCATAATTTTATTTACATTTGGTGTTCAATAAAGAATATTGTATTGTATTGTATAGTGAAGGTAATGCTCAAACGAACTGTGAGACGACAGAGGTGGCACTATTCTCTCCTTGCTGTCTACAAATTCTACTCAAGTTAATGGATAAGTTGCGAAGGCTCCGAGTTTACTTTGTGTTTTCAGGTAGACAAGACTTGATCGAGAAGTTTTCTTCGCTAATTTGAACAAGGCAAGAGCTTTACAAGACTGTCAGGATAGTTTTAGAATCCATGTTAGTTTGACAGTAAGTACAGATGCTCATAGAAATCGTTTGCAGTTATTTTCAGTTTCATTACGAGTAGATATTTGAAAATTCATCTTAATTAGACCTTTTTAATCTATAAAAACAACGTGTGGCTGACTGAGTGACAATCAACGCACAGCTCAAAGCAAAGGTTCTAGAGACTAGAAATTCAGGGTTGCTTCCTTGTACAGTATAGGGTTGCACCCCCGAGGAATCATTTCAGGTTAAACCCTTTATGACAGAAGCAAGTCTCGGGCTCTATTTTTATAAGTTTGTATCAGACATAAATTAACTAATTAATGTAAATAATTCACTGGCCTATACTTATGTAACTACTTATGTTGGTATTGTTATAACGTTATTATCTCCTATAAAATATTTACATTATATATTTTATCATATGTTTTTATGCTTATTAAATAGGTATGTATTCTATTTTATATGTTATCTATGTATGTTTATGCATATTGTATTGGAATTTGTATTATTATTATCATCTGCGGATGCTAGTTTTTAGTATATTACGGATATGTTTTTTTTTCAAATATTTCATTATGCGCCTATATGTCCATATTTACATCCTCCTGGTTCTGTCCATGCAAAGTTTGTCTGGAAGAGATCGCTTTTAGCGATAAGACCGCCCATTGTGCATTATTTTTTTTGTAAGATGAATTAGTTCATAATTTTATTTACATTTGGTGTTCAATAAAGAATATTGTATTGTATTGTATAGTGAAGGTAATGCTCAAACGAACTGTGAGACGACAGAGGTGGCACTATTCTCTCCTTGCTGTCTACAAATTCTACTCAAGTTAATGGATAAGTTGCGAAGGCTCCGAGTTTACTTTGTGTTTTCAGGTAGACAAGACTTGATCGAGAAGTTTTCTTCGCTAATTTGAACAAGGCAAGAGCTTTACAAGACTGTCAGGATAGTTTTAGAATCCATGTTAGTTTGACAGTAAGTACAGATGCTCATAGAAATCGTTTGCAGTTATTTTCAGTTTCATTACGAGTAGATATTTGAAAATTCATCTTAATTAGACCTTTTTAATCTATAAAAACAACGTGTGGCTGACTGAGTGACAATCAACGCACAGCTCAAAGCAAAGGTTCTAGAGACTAGAAATTCAGGGTTGCTTCCTTGTACAGTATAGGGTTGCACCCCCGAGGAATCATTTCAGGTTAAACCCTTTATGACAGAAGCAAGTCTCGGGCTCTATTTTTATAAGTTTGTATCAGACATAAATTAACTAATTAATGTAAATAATTCACTGGCCTATACTTACCTTACAGACTAGCTAAATGTATTTTGAATGTGTTGGGACTGTATGCTTGGCAGGTAGTTTTACCCACAGTGTGTTTAAAAATTGGACACTCGATATTGCAAATCACGTCGCATTCACTATGGTGACTGAATATGTCACCCCCAAAAGTGAAATACCCTTGAATACCTACACGTCTGGCCTACACTCCTTCGAGACTACTCAAGCATTGAACCTGGTAAAAGGAACAAAATAAAGTAATGTAGATGTCACAATAACAGCGCTATGTAATGCGCGAGTATTCAGCGACGTAACAAATTACGACTGAATTACAACTTATTTTGAAAAAAGTAACTCGGCCGAAACTTCCTCCGCCCGAAGAATTATGAAGATTTACATAACAAAATAACGTGTAACTGCGTTCAGGGAATGAGTCGCCAACAAATATCTGTTTGTTAATATTTATCTTGTGCGGCTGTAAAGACGTTATTAAAAATTGTAAACATTATTGTATACAGGACGTACTGCATCGCTCGCTCGGCCAGGAGACGGCTTCAATAACTCGCTTTTAGTCCCAATTACGCTAATGGAATTTATTTCATTTCAAACCCTGCAACTGACGGCCCACTAACGTGAACTATGAGAGCATTTTTGTTAAAACTAAAATGAAATGACATTTTACGGAGAATCACACCATATAGACCAACAAAAATAACTTGATATTAACAGAACTGCCGATGATATTTATTACTTTCATAGTTAGATATATAGATAGATAAACTCTTTATTATGAAATGGCAAAAATGGGAAAAAATAATTTGTACCAAAAATGTTCGCCATTCAATAAATAATCCCAATTAGGCCTTGACACTTTGTACAGTAAATAAAGACAGTATGCAGCAGACGCTCTATGTTTTAGATTTTCAAAGATCGTATTTGTTTTACCGTAAAAAAATAAAACCTAGAAATTCGCAGGTAGTTCTGTCGTCTGGTGGTCATAAGCGCCATGGTTGAGCGCACAGCACTGTCACCTTTATTATAACTATATCTTAGTGCGAAACTAGAGTACAGTTACGTTGATTTGCTAATCTGAGGTAGTTTAGGCCGTTAAGCACGGGTTGTGGCAAATACTCTATAATAGAATGATATGTAAAAGTTCACAGCAATCACACAGAACATTGTTTTAAAGCAATTTATTATCGAAAAAACTTCCTCACTTTCATGAGAACAGTTGTTTGTCTTAAAGTAGGTAATTTTTATGTAGTTGATCGGTTGATTACGTTGGGTTTGGTATTTTTGGTACACATTTCAATTCGTAGGTAGGGTATTATTATACTCATTGCACGCATCTAGTCTAACGGTAAGACGTAAGGAATATGTGTTGGGTAGATAAAAATGTGGTCGTCGCGCTCAAAGGATCATCATCCTCATTTCAGCCCACATATTCAGTCCACTGCTGAACATAAGCCTCCCACTCGACGCCACAAATAGTGATATTGAGTGATCCTCGCCTTCATCTATCGACTTCTAGTCGAGTGTCTTCCCACACCCCGTTTCGCGTTTATCAGATAACAGAATACTACGTGACGCTTAGAAATCGTAGTCCTGACGTTACAAAATGTACTTGAACATACAACATAAACATACAACATAAAAAACAATATCTTTATTCTATCACATAGATTACATTTAAATATTTAGTTACACTGTTAATTTTTTGTTTTTCATTACATCTCTTCACTAGGCGGAGGGCATTGGTACACAGGTTGTCCTAGTTTGGGTACCAATGTCACCATCAAGGATTAATTGTATTATTAGGAACATCACTTCTTTGTTAAATTTAAATGTGTTACTGTAATGTTTGTTACTACCAAATAAATTTTCATTTCATTTTCATTTCAACATGTACTTGAAAATACAAAATGTACTTGAACATACAAAATGTACTTGAACACAAAATGTACTTGAACATACAAATGTACTTGAACATATCAAATGTAGGTATCTATAACGAGAAAATGACAAAATGTATCTATCAAATTAACAAAAAATATTGTTTGTCTATAATAAGTACCTGCCCAATCAAACAACCACAAAAGAAATTGTTCCCTGAGGTATTTTGACATGAATTCGTCTTCGCTCTTCATTCTTTGAAAAGTCATTATTCGTTATTCGTAAAATCTTCATTAATTTTATGGAACTCCGACAATGTCCTTTTTGACTGGGGACCCAAAAATGAAAAATTACTTCTATAATTTTTACTTCACTTAAAATCTGCACTCGACGACCGCTTTATTATTTATGACAAGGAACACGAAACTCATCTCGAGTTATAAACTTCTTGGAATTTCTCCTAAAGTAATACAGAGCTATTATTATGATGTCCCCACAAAAAATATTCGTGTAGCTGTGCAGGGCTGGCATAAAGGCAAGGGGCGAACGAATCTTCCACTCTAGAATCCAGGGCTGGCACAAGGGCAAGAGTGAACGAATCTGCTCTAAGCTTTACTTAACTAAGAAACTGGTTCCTCTGTAGTCTGTTGAGTATTTAGGATAAAGTGCGCTTCCACCACTAAAGGGACTTCTTATTACTATCATGAGATGGCCAGCTATCTTACCTCTAAATGTAGGAACACAACAATATTTAATAGTGTTATGGTGACAGACATAAGTAAGATGGTGGAAGATAGCGAAGTTAAAAAAAAACCATTATGATATAGCAGTCTCCCAGAAGTGCGCTGGAGATTTAAATAATTCTAATATCTGATACCTACGTATTGGTCAAAGCCTCTCTAACCATAGTGTCATCTTATTTTTACCCTACTGCCTTAGAAGGAGGGTTATGTTTTTCGAGAGTATGTATGGGATTGCACACTGCAGCCTTAATGGCTGGATGAAATTTGGCTTGTGATGTGTCATTTGATTTATCTGAATTTTAAGAGTGACATAGGCTATATAATTTATATACACATCCCTAGTGTGAATCAAAAGTTAGAGAAAGGGTGGTTCTGTTCCATCTATACGGGTGCTATAAAATGAAAGCTGTAATATATTAATATGCCAATTCAAAACATATATATACTAAACTACTTTTATGCTACCATATAGTAAAATATTTTGCAGTTGGGTTTCAGTTTTTTTCAACTTTCAACTTGTCAACACATAGAAACTACATCTTAAAGCTATTTATTTTGGTTCAGTATTAACATTTTGCAGTTGTAATTTATTTAGTTAAATAACAGAAACTTCTGATGTTTTGCATTCAATTTAAATTGTTGTGTTTTTCTGATATTTAGATATCTAAGTATTTATTTGTTTTCACATATTTCTCATGCACAAATAGCAGCATTTTTCCATCAACACAATTTTTGTCTCCATAGTAAATGACATAAAATACCTGATGTATAAAAAAAACAGGGTATGACGTTAAGATACACGATAGAAAAGTATTTTTTTTATTACAGGGAAACATTTTAATAATCTCCCACTCTCACCGACACACCACTTTATGTCACACAAAAAGGTTGCGGATCAGAATATCAAAATCCTCCCATAAAAAGTTTCACTTCAACAACTGGAAACATTAATTATGTATATTATTGATACGCCCAGGACTTTGTTCCCGTCATACCTTGATATATTTTTTAATCCTTTCTATGTTACTACAATACGAAAGAAAGACGAAAGAAATTTCCAGAAGTCAGCCTCTAGAACCTTTGACAAACTGTTTTTAGTAGGTAGCTTTTCTACGATTGTGTATATTTCTGTAGTATATAATCCTCAACCTTGTAATCATAGCCCATTTATGTTTAAATAACTGCACTGTTGATTTGATAACTACTAACTTTAACTAACTTGGCCGTGCATCGCGCCAGTCGATATCTACACCTCACAATAGGTACCTAGATGTTTTTCGATGCCCCTTAGAGAAAATGGAAGATATATTCTGTAAAACCTCCTCTTAGCAGTTTACCTAATAATTAGCGAATAATTAGAAACAAGTGGGTAAATTTCGAAAGAAGGCATGAACAGATTGCTAAACATTGATTACCAAATATAAATAGTGCAAAGATTGAAACTCGAATTATCAGCTTTTAATGAACAATCATATTTGCTAGTAATCCAATGACAAACTTATTAACCTTGTGATTCTACTAAACCAATTATTTGACTATGGCAATAATGTCATCGCAGAATGGCCACTAGAATACCGAAAGGCACCCATAGTGGCCATTCATAGTGAAGTAGAACAGTCGGGGTACAGAATTGTAACATGGTACATGGTACTTCAAAAGAGATGTAAAAATCTAGAGGCAGAGTTGTCTCTGTAAGCCTTGATCTTTTTACGACAATTTGACTGTCGTAAAGTTTTATCGACTTCTCGTATCCGGATATAAATGCGTAAACCCTTCACTATTCACATACCGTCTTTTTTCCCATACATTTTACCCTTCTACGCTTTTTGTTCATCAGTTAAACAAATATATCGAAAAGACTTGTCTGAACTACTAATTTCGATGATATGTTTCTTCATGCTTGACGGAAAAAATACCCTCCATATATATAATATAATATGTATAAAAGATCCCACACAAAGAAATAGTTCATTGTTACACGCTCGAGTTCTGCCCATACGAATGGTACCCACCTATACAAAAGAAATATGCCTTAAATGGCTTACGACAATAAAAAAGTTTCTGTGATGTTTTTCTTCCAAACCACTTAACAAGCTTGGCGCACGTAGACATGTTTGCGTCTTGCTTGCATTATGACACCGTGGTAGTATAAGATTTAGAGGGGACAAAAGTGAGGAGACATTGTGGCGCCAGAGCCTTCGTCATAACTGCTTTACCGTGCAAGCGTTCTCGCAGTCTAATGCGAATAATCCATTTGATCCGCTCAGCCATAGGAATCGTTCGCTCTGCTCTAGGTTAAGTTATTAAAGTACCTATGACAATAACATTAGTAATAGCTCTGTCACATTGCCAATTTCTAGTATCTATGGAAATGAAAATTACAGCTAAAACGATTACTTCTTTCTTCTTTAGAAAATTTGAATTTTGCTTTTACACAGTGACTTTATTTTTATTGCTTTTGTTTCTACTTTATTGCACAAACATAGATATAATAATACTAGCTAACATAATATAATAATACGCATTTGCCAATCCTTCAAATTTTAAGGATTGCTATCAATCGCAAATGCGAACTTCACCCAAAGAAGATTTATCTTGCAGAAAATCTAGGTAGAGATAGAAACATGATCTAAATATATGGGAAAAGTGAACAACATTAATATATATAGGAATAATATTACAAACTTCATGATATAACTTTATTAACTTGAGCATGTACCTACAAATTTTCTCAGCCGTTCTTGTTGTACTTAAATATACTTATAGTTGCTATGTTTTTCGAAACCAAAGTTTGGCTGTGGTTACAAAACATGCCAACTTGAAGTTCGTAGAAGCTGGCAACAAAATGTACAGTGTTCGCTGGCAGTAAACGCTTTTTTATTTCATTGTGTGACGCCATTGAATGGCTAATTCCAGCAAACGACGTATTATGCGAAACTTAGCGTGGAGCTGAGTACAGAAGCACGCAGCGGGCGACGTCTCAGCCCAACGTAATATACGCTAACGGCCCGGGACAAGACAAATGTGTTTTCTCTCGCTTGCTTAATAGCAACTTTCTGTTGGCTCTCTCATGCGACCCCTGGATCTTGATTGAAAACTATAGCTTATTATTGAGATTTAGAGGGGAAGTGGCTCACATTTTATTGATTTATTTTATTCACAAAGATGTTTACTACGATAATTTTAATAGAAAATAAGAAGTGTACGTTTTATAATTTTTTTGTAAATATAAATATGTACAGAAACTGTGTTGTGACTAAATAAGGTGTGTTTGACTTTATACTTATGTGTATATTTGTAGCATAGTGTTTTTATTTGTGTATTATATGCCTGTAAGCTTAGCTGGACCCCTATTTATGGTCTGACCGGTGTTTGCTGTCTTATACTGAGCCAACAGTCACCTCTTTAGCCATAAAATCATCTCCAAACAAAGGTTGCCTGGAATAAAACACTTATAAAAGATAATAACACCCATTGTATGTGTTTTTTTTTAGTTACTGATACCATTTTATAATTATATTATAATTTTATAATTATGTTGCCATGGTAACAATTCTTAAATTGTTGTGTTCCTGCATTTTGAGGTAAGATAGCCAGTTCCTCAGTATGACTTACGCCTTCACCTTCGGCCTCATCATAGCTTGAGACCAGGTGTAGATGAAGGCTAAGCGTTACCCCGTCATCCAATTAAAAAAACAGGATGTATCGTCAGGACAAAGAAAAAGGTTGCGGATCAGATTCTCAAAACCCTCCCATAAAAAGTGTCACTTCAAAAAATCTTCGAGAATGTAGTAAGATAGAATCAGTTTATGAAATATAGAGGTGGTGGCATTCACGTTGAAGCTAGTTAGCAGCGCGAACTGGCTCGTCGTCGGCGTTCGTGCAAATTCAATTTGTCTCGAATGCTCTCCGAGTGGAGCCTCGGCAGCCGGCCACTGAGCCTTACATGTCGCCTAGCATTACCTCTACCTGTGCGTTCCATTTGTTGACATAAAACTTCAACCAATTTGTAAATTTACGGCTGACGATTCAATTCAATTTATTTCAATAAATGAAATAGTCACAGCTTTCACCAATTCAACCATAAAACACTCAAAAAGAGACAGAAAGAAGAAAATGAAAACTAAATATATTTTTATCAAATTCTAGAAATCAGTTATCGAAATGACTTATCGACTTGTTATTAAAGGTTATTAGAAAAAATAGCGACCTCGATACCGATTTGGGCATAGTAACGCCTTATTATCACAAAATGTAACAAAATAGCGAGTATCTCACTCTTCTACTACTGGCTCGATACTGCCCTGCGACGAGAGCGCGCACTGTTTTTATAGGCCGAGTGACGTCACGCAAGTTGTTTACTCGTCGTCGGATGGCACCTCAATTCAACCGTAACAATATTGTATATTGTGGCAAAATCCTCCAGTTTTGGAGGAGACTCAGTTGGAACCAATTGAAAGAGCTCTAACCAATTGAGCAACGAGGGTCGTGACGCAGATTCCGAATTTATGTGCCTTATCCATACTCAGCTTGAGAGCTGATAATTATAAAATCTCAATATAACATTTGTAAATTTTCTAACTCTAATTTTATACCCAGGTGCAATCACATAACATACAAAAATATGTCCACATGTTGGAACTCCTGTAAAAAATCATTGAAGAAGAAGTGGATATCAATCAATTTAAGGATTATTTGAAGTTATAGTAAACTAAAACGCGCCTATCTAAAGAGCGCCTATTTCTTATTCATATATTTTCAGTGAAGTATAACGTTTGTTATTCGTATTTGATGTTAATAAAGTATTTCACTTCTTACTACTTATTACTACAGACATTTTGTCATAATTTGGTTTGAATTGTGTTTTAAGAAAATGCAGTACGAACCTCAATCATACCTGCAAATTTTCTTTCGAACGCCATTTCTGGGCGATAAGCTGTATGTATGTATGGGATAGCGAGACAACTGCGCCTAGACGTTCATATGTCAATAATATTTTAATCTGTTTTTGAATTTTCTCCAGTAATAATATTTGTTGGTCTACCTTCCAACCGGATTATGGAAAAGGCCTGGCCCAGCTAATTTTAATAAGCGCAAAATAATTTGGCAAGTGTGACTGGCGCACATTCCGCTCGACAGCTGGCAGCAGTGGAGGCGAGGGTAGACAAGCATTGTGTGATGACTTGCGTTCTATCGAGTGTTGAGATTAATGGCGGCATCGCACGCGCGGCAATTACACGCGCAATGTGCCGCCGTGACACCGTTTTGTTTCATCTGAAATGACGCAAGCTAAAAGCCCAGAATAATAACAGGGCCGGCGAATGATGGAGATCTTTGTTTTGGACATTGTTATTTATAAATATACCATGAATTTTCTGCGATGAATGTCGTTTGTGGACACTCTCATAAAATTGTTAATCTCACATCACACAAATAATGTAATACCGAAAGTTTGTTTGGATATTTGTAAGATCACCAAAATTACCAATCGGTTTGCGCTGAAGCTTTGCACATATAGAGCCAGAATAAGAAATAAATATTACAGAACATTAATTTCACACAGCGCCACCTATTCTCAAACTAAGCAAAGCTTGTAACATGGGAACCAGATAACGGAAATAATACTTACATACTTTTTTTTGTATTAACATTATGTATATACATTATTTATTTTAATTTTATTTTATTAATTAATTAGCACCATTAAAAATAACCAATTACAGTAATGAAATATAGAACCAAACAAATATTTGCAACAAAGAAAACATTTTAAAACAATTGCAAATAAAATTTGAAAACTTAAAATGAATTAATAAATAACTACAAAATTAATTAAAATAAAATAAAACCTTGATTCTTATAGTCTTTCGTTGGTAAATTGTCACAAAACCTTAGGCATACCAACATAATTTTCTTACACTCATCGGCAAAGATATCACAGTCCGGATTCTGATCAAGAAGTCTATTGAGAGAATAATATATATAGAATAATACCCGAATTTGTAGAGGAATCTAAGAAACGCCTTCTGAACCTTCTCCATTAATAGAGCGTACGTAATCTCATAGGGATTCCAGACTCAACAGCATGACTCAAGCTTACTTATTATGTATATATATTATGTATATACATAGCGAATAGCTATTCAGCGTGGCAATGCAGTGTTTTGGGTACGCTTCCGTCTGGTAACGGTCTGAAACAGTTGAGTTACCTATAGGCCGTTTGTAACGGTCCTTAGGCAATTCGACTGATTCCTTTGTACATAGTTAGTTTAATTGTACATTTTATTAAATAAATAACTTGCTTTAATAATATGCATATTACTTAAATACAATAAATACTATCTAAACACTAAATCTAAATCTAAACACAGAACAAACATCGATTTCATGACACACATTTTTGTCCTGAGTGGGAATCGGACCTACATCCTACTGACTCAGAAGGCAGAGCTACTACCAGCTGAGCTGTGAGTCTTTAAGGTGTAATACATGGGCTACAATCCATCCCATCCCATAGGCATTTCCATCCCATAGGATGGGAATAGGATGTCAAACATCGCTTTCCTGATTCGTCCATTTATTGTACGCAAAGAAAACTACAAGGATTGGGCAGAATTTTTTGGCAAATAATGCTCAGACTAAGACGAATATGGCTCTTTAGTCAGCCTATCCCGCTTTCACTTATGCCACGGAATGAGTTGACTAAATAATTAATTTAGTTAATTTTGAATTTTCAATTGATGCCGCTTAAGACTACTTTCCGGGATTAACGCGAGCAAAACCGCAAGCAAAAACTCGTTCTTCATGATTTAAACTTTGTGCGGAACTTTCCACGAAAAAACCCAGGTAATTAGCAAAACACGTCTTTCACCTTGTAAGTATAAAATAACATAATAAATGCTATTCATTAGGAATGCAAATTCTCATATTACCCGCACAGTGGTATGTTCTCATACATATGAAATACTCATTCATAAAATATTCAAAATGGTTTCATGCTCCTTAATTATCCGCTTTTGTACGGCGGCGGTCGTCGGTAACTTCTACATGTTTTGTGAAATATGTTTTCGACACTTTTCTCAAAGCGAAGGTATTTCATTTTAATTAACTACCGACATATTGCTTGCGTTGCTGGACGAAAGTTACAGTCTAGTTGTCATTGTCAAAAATAATTAACATTTATTCACAAACCATAAAAATATATATTTACAATTAAACTAACTATGTACCTACAAGAGAAGCAATCGGGTTACCTATTAAGGATCGCTACAAATGGTCCAGACAAGAAAGCGTGCCTAAGTCACTAGCATGAAATTCCGAGTATATATAGTACTAGTTGTATAGTCTTTTAAGAGTAGTAGAAGCTTGGGAACCATACCTGTTTCGGCCACCAAGCAGCGTTGCTGTGTTCCGGTTCGAAGGGTATGCTGCTGGTGAAATTACGAGCACGCGAGGCTTAACACCTTTATGCCTGAAGTTGACGGGCGCTATGCAGTGCCGTGTAGGCTATGTTCTTTGTGAATGTGACCTATGTAGTAAGGCATTGTCATAGGCAAGAGATGCACTTAACACCAGGTGGGCTACTTGCTTGTCCCGTCTCCTAGTTGTAAATATAAAAAAAAAAAAGTTGATCTACAGCCGCGCCGCACCGGCACCAAAGACTGTGGCAGTACTGACAGTTAGGGGTGAGAGTGCCGAAGATGGATGTGCTTGCAGCCAAAAACCTGATTCCCTTCTTGAAACAACTAAAGGACGAGCACGATCTATGCACGTATGTAGCAGATAGTTTTTTTTTTGTATGACAGGTATGCACTTAGCCTTCATCTAACCTGGTTACACTAGTTGAGACAAGGCCGAATGTGGAGGCGCACTTCACCCGGAATCTTCAACAAACTGAGGACCTGGCTATCTTACCTCTATATGCCGGAACACAAAATTTTTTAGAATTGTTATTATGGTGACAGAATTAGGTAAGATGGTGATAACTAGACCACAGAGACTACGAGACTAAGGGTTAAAATTGATAACTAAAACTTAAAACTGTGTTCGATAAGTACCATAAAGTTGTCGGTTTTTTTATTTTTCACATATTTTTTAAGTGGTCTGATATTGTGTTTTTATTTAGAAAGCTTTACGTAACTTGATATTTATCCAGACATCCTAATCCTAACATCCTACAACGTCTCTCTACAATTGAAAGTTATAATACACTAGAAAAGTTTTTGTTTAGTTTATAATGCAACGACGACCGAGCAATTTGTGATAGAAGCGCGAACACGGCTAAAATGTGTATATATTCAACTCTTTTACTATAGATATTAGAGTTACAGATTTGTCGTTTGTCATGGTTTGTCGTGTTGATAACAAATGTTTGAAAAAGTTTCCGTAATAATGCAACCGTGAAGCAACACTCGACACAAAATGCCTCACAGCTCAGTTCATAGTACTGCCTTCTGCGCTGTTTGAAGTGGTTTCAATTCCCACCCGGGATATATTCATCATTGGGGGAATGATTACATATATATATTTATTTTATTGTTCGATGGGGAAGCGCTTGGCCTTTATCTAACCTGGTTATAAGGCTATATGTCCTTAAAGGAAAGACTTTATGTAATAAAATGTACAATTAAACTAACTATGTACAAAGGAGTCAGTCGGATTTGACAATGACCGTTACAGACGGCCTATAGGTAAATATGTCCTTAAATGTCAGATGTCAGATGTCAGATGTCAGATGATAATATGTTGTCAATCATATTATCATCTGAATAGATAAATGTTTGTCCTGGCAAACTCTCGTGGTACTCAAAAGGACCGCTGAAAAGCCATAAAAAAGAAGAAGAAGAAGAAGATAAATGTTCTATCTATCTGTCTTGTTGTCACTAAACATGTTTGTTTTGTGCTATGATACTACTTACCACTGGGACAATTATGGTTTAAAAAATATATTTGTAAACGATATTATTTAGATATATCTATGGCATATCGCCTTGTACCACATTTATTATTGTAAGTTATAACCTAATTTATTTTTAAAATCACCATTACGTCGTAGTGACCTTGTGTATAAATTCTATGGATTAAGTTAAGCTTCGAAAAATAACTTTATATTGGTAATCGATGACCAAGAGCTGATTGAAAGCAATTTTGTTTCAGGTACACATCTTAAATCTAACAGTCGCGTGGATTAACGTGGATACGTAAGTAACCATCTTACTTGCCTAGTTTTAGAAGATATTGCTGTGCTACAAATGTAGCTCATTCGTAGCTTCGTAGAACGTTCGTAGCAAGTACGTAGCACATAAGAAATAATTTGGTACAACGCACGACGAGCACGTAGCAGTGTTAGAAGTGCTACGGAGCTCGTAGCTCCGTAGCACTTCTAACACACACGCAATACAGGACCACCGAGCTTCGAGTCCAAGTCCCGAATACTCTGTGTGTTGTGTGTGTGTGTCTGTGTGTGTGTGTGGGAATCGAACCCACAACCTTAGTTTCTTTAAACATTATGGTTTTTGCCCGAAGACCAAGTACGTTGGACCATAAAGTGTAATCTATACAATTTTAAACATATTTTCATTTTTTGAACTGTGAACTATGAACTTGCGTTCGGCACATTGGGCATGTGCCGAACGCAAGTTCGGACGTACCTCTGACTACCCCTAGTAGATGATCCTCATAAGATCCACGCTCTGAGTAATGTTCAGAAGTAAATCCTCGAAGGGAAAAAAGTCGTGAGACTGTTGTTTACATTATTCTTCTGTACTCTGTGCTCTATCTATTGTGTATTTGTCACTTAACTGCTCCTAAACGGCTGAACCGATTTTGATATTTTTTGTGTGTGTTTGATTGAGTGGGTCCCTCGTTAGTTTAGATTCACAATTAGACCCGATAGGTGGCGCTGAGATGCTCACCAAGTTTGTCGGTAACGAATTCCCAGGAATTCCACTAATTAGTACATAAATAATCGTTTAAAGTATAGAAAATACTGGGGCAAAGTACTCCATAGCATGTTATAAATTAATAAATATTATAGGACATTACTTTCATATAGCGCCATCTAGCCCCAAACTAAGCATAGCTTGTAGTATGAGAACTAGATTACGGATATAAAACTTATTCTTTTTTTCTTAAATACTTACCTACTATATAAAACAACACTCAAACATAGAACAAACATCTATATTCTTCACACAAATATTTGTTCCGGGGTGGGAATCGATTCCTCGACCTACAGCTCAGAAGGCAGAGCTACTACCAACTGAGCTGTGAGGCTCAGTTATGTTATGTTTTGGCGTAGTACACTTTGATGTGTAAGTCTCATTTTACGTATCGGCGTAGTTACGTAGCCGCATGTAGACAGTGCGTCAGCTGTGCGTTGTAATTACACGGCAGATGACATACAGCCTGCAATCTTGTTTGGCGCCACATTTAGGTGCACGCGGTCGGCCGGGTATTGGAGGCAAGTTGGCAATGGATACTTTTATATGGACTAATGAATAAAGAGCCTAATACAAATAAATAAATAAACATTACAGGACTATCCTTTCACACAGCGCTATCTAGCCACAAACTAAGCATAGATTGTTTATATGGTAACTAGATTACGGATCTTAATACTTTTTTTAAATATATCTACTTCTTATTCAATATATAACATCAAACATCATATACCCAAACACAGCTTTATATAATTATAACAAGCCTTATAGATCAGTTGGTAGTAGCTCTGCCTTTCGCGCTGTATGTTGTGGGTTCGATTACCATCCAGGACAAACATTTGTGTGATGAATATACAAGTTAGTTCTGTGTTTGGGTTTCTTTGGGGCTAAATTAAAAATGTTTTTATGAAAAAAAAGAAAAAATTAAGTATTCTATCTGTAATCTAGTGCCCATATTACAAGCTATACTTAGTCTGGGGCTAAATGACGCTGTGTGAAACTAATGTCTTGTAATATTTATTTATATTTATATTTTAGTTAAATTGGCATTTTTCTAGCCATTTCAATTCGAAAGTTACTCTGTTTGTTTGTTAGTATGTTTCACGCTAAAAAAGCTGTTGAATCGAAATAGACTCTTTGTAACAGTCCTTAGATAACTCAACACAAATTGTTTAATAATGAATCATCTATTTCGATATATAAAACACAAGACGAAACAAACCGGTGCTTTCAATAAACAGCCGGCCAAATGTAAACACACGCTTACCAAATCTGCTAAGAGCCCATCCCGCCGCTACGTGACTGAATCAAAACGAATTTGTCTCGCTAAAGCTGCGGCTTTTTTCCCACATTCGATGGACAGATAGAGATAGTGGTCCCTTTCGAAGAATGACCTCACTAAATCCTTAACACTCTACTTCACTGCAGCCTTTCTTTTTCAATGTTTATAAAGTAGCATACTAAACTATCAGATACTTTGGTTTCGTACCCAAAGGGTGTTGACGGAAACCTGAAGCCTATCTGTCTGTCTATCTGTCTGCCCTACCTATAAAACTTTTAATTCCTGTTAGAAATTGAAATTGAACGTTCATTTATTCTGACATGACATCCATTTTGTTAGTAGGTACACAATAGAACTATCAAACTATACCTACTACATACTAACTGGTTAAATTTTCAGAGAATGTTTGTTATTATAGACAAATGACAAATAAAATTAGTTTTTTTTGTTTGTTTTTTTAATTTAGCTATGTACATCAATAGGTACTTATGAGAGTCGAACTAAGTGCGAATATTAATGCGCACTACACACGAATTCTTTGCAAACTGAGGAACTGGCTATCTTAAGTGTTTTACCAGGTAGCAAAAACCGGCTGACCTTAACAAAGTCTTACCACCAACCAAACCAAGCACAATATTGTACCCCCCTGGGGATCGAACCCGGGACCTCTGGATCTGATGCCGATGGGTGAACCACTTGAAAAACATTAACATCAACATAACACGTTTGGTTTGATATTAAACTTTCGAATTTAGCAAGATATACAGCGTCACCCAGAATATAACGTGACCAAAAAAAACTGTGGCAATAACTCTAATAACCTACTTCCCATGATGATTATAGCAAAACGCTTCAGTTTTAAAGAAGGCTCTATTCTACAGTGGATATTATTGAGCTGCTTATTTAATACAATCGTATCTATTTGGAACTAGTTTCTGCCCGCGGCTTTGCCTGCTACTTGGATAAAAAAAAATGCATCAAGGAACCAATCAGTTTTTATGGCAAGGTTTGACATCCCGTCTCCATCCCACGGGAACTGATTAATGGGATAAAAAGTAGCTTTTGTCCTATTCCTGGGCTAGAGTAACATATATGCAAGTTTCAGTTTAATCCATTAGGTTTGACATGATGGAGGAATAAATATCCAAACATACGAACACTTTTTCAGAACAGACTTTCGTTTTCTTAATATGAGCAGATATCTATTGAAACTTTACCGTAAATTTCGAAAGCGACCAAAACAAAACGCAATAAAATCAAAGGCGTATAGAATAATGAAACAAATCGTCAGTGAGCGCGAAGCAAACGTGTCTCATGAGGCTTTGCCAGGTGCAAAGATGTTTCATGATTTAATTTGGGACTTAGGGATCTGCTCTATTGAATCTATTGAACCGTACAATCTTTTTATCGCACCGGCTCTGCAAATATTCTCTTCGCATTCTCAATTTACAAGTAATTGTCGTTTTTTACCGCCTATGGGGTCTTGTGGTTTGCCCACCGGTGTCAGAACCAGAGGACTCTGGTTTGATCCCCAGGGAAGTTTGCATAACAACATTGGATTTGTTTTGATTGGCTAGCTACCATCATCTTACTTAATTTTGTCGCCATTACAACAATCCTAAATTATTATGTTCCGGCATTTGACACATTAGGCCTGATCATAACTTGAAACCAAGTGAGTTGTAGGCTTAGCGATTCCCCGTCGTACAATAAAAATGATAAAAACTACCTCGTCGTGGTACCTAGGTGGTAGTTTTATTTATTTTTATTCCATTTTTATTTCCATTGTCCTGAGTCTGCTCCGGGCAATGGAAATAAATAATTGCTAACTTTTGCTAGCGATCACGGTTGAATGATCACAACTCTGGCAGTGGGACCTGCAAAGGCCCGCCAGGCTAGCGACCACGCTCCTGCCGAAATCTAACGCAAATTGAAAATATGTCTATCCTTTAGATAGGACTCTATGGGACTGGGATAATCTAGTCTATGGTATTATAATAGAAATGACAGTGTTCCGTGTTTTTGAGCCATCAATGGCAGGCTCTTAGAAAATTTATAAAATAGAATGTGCAACTCGCACACATCCATACAAACTCGCCAAATACCATCCAATCAATCATCAAAATGAGGTAATTTAGGTAATCACACAAGTGATCAGATGTTGCTGTAGCCCGCTTTGCGTTGATAGGATCGTTTGATCGTTCCGGCTAAATATTGACTGTATAATTCTGATAGCGATAGCTTTGGGTTGTTTAAATAACTAAATTGAAACGCACAGAAACAAAATCACGCATGGATGAATGCACCGCGCGCCGCCGGTGAAATAAATTGGTAATGACATAATAGCGATCCCAAACTGACAATGCACATCGCAATTTATTAATATCATCCCGCACTATACTCCCATGACTGGTGAGTTACGGTTTTATTCTAAAATTTTAATTCTGTAAATCCTATACTTGCAAATGTTTTAGTGACACAAAAATTCACAACCCGCGACGAGAAACGGTTTTTGCATTTCGTTCTGGAGCATTTGAGTGAGTTTGGCTCACGCTTAGCTGTTTTTTATGATTTGGTATAATACATCCTTCCCCTGATCCTGAGGTAAGGACCATAATCAGATCAAGATGAAATAGATAGAATGAATGAATGAAAAATAATTTAATGCAGCTTAAAAATTACTTATTTTTTTTATGTAAGTACAATGGGCGGTCTAATCGTTTAGAAGCTATTTCTTCCAGGCAACCTTTGTATGGAGAGGATTTTATGGCTAAAGAGGTGGTTGGTGGTGCACACATTAATACGGGTCTATATAGCTATATTGACTTTATATAATACATTATGAAAAGTTATGCTACAAATATACACACTAATATATTGATAGAGCTAAGATAAACAGGATGTTTCTTTTCTTTCAACCAACTACCTATTACGAATCAACCTCTATACAGGTGTCGTGCTGTCCTGTCGAATAGGGTCCTATCGGCAACTGTTAGACAGCAACAAAATATCTGAATGCACAAAAATTACCTGAGTAGGTAATAAACCTTATATCACTACTTGTCCACTTTCTTGCTGAATATGCAGACAACAGCAACTTCCTATTTTTATATTTTGTTCACGTTTAGTGGGATGCGTAGTGTAGGTAGTCAGCAGCTAATGTTGGAACAGGAGGCGATAGCAGTCACCGGACGGGGGCTGCTGTGCGAGGAATAACAAGCAGCTTCCTCGCAGGCCTCAACTAATACTGTGCTGACTCATATACCGCACTATAATACACAACTATATTTATACATTTATCTCGTACTGCATCACTAACGAAGCCGGGGCTTGTTTTAATTAACTCTTGGGATGCGGAAACAAACGTTTTTGTTGAAACGTTGTGATAGTATACAAAATGTTTGAGTGTCTGAGGTCACAGATTCAAATTGAAGGGTTGTATTTTATGTGAATGATGGGTTAGCTCTGGACTTTTAGGCTTGTCTAGCTTAAGGCTAGAGCAAGGATGACGTCAACGATGAGGCTCTCCTGTGCCAACGGAACACTGCTAACCGTTTCATCCGCTATCATCCGTTACCTTCATCTCACCTGATTTTTCAAGTTATGATAAGGCCGAAGGTGGAAGCGCACTTCACCCGGAATCCTCAACAAACTGAAGAATTTATCTTACCTCTGAATGCCGGAACATAACAATTTAAGAATTGTTGTTATGGTGACAGAATCAGGTTAGATGGTGGTAGTTAGCCAGGCGGACTTAAACAAAGTCCCAAAACCACCCAAACCAAGCAAATTATTGTACTACCCTTGGGGATTGAACCCGGGAATCTTAGGATCTGACATCGGTGGGCCGACCACTAGACCACAGAGGCGGTTAAGACGGCTACAGAAATACGATTTATTTATAACACCTTGTTACATGTTAGAAAAGTAATATATATACATATATTTATTGGTGAAAGTCAAGCGTTTGACCACCAGCTTATACTTGAAAAAGGAACCTATTCACTCTGGACTGTAGACTCCAAGACTTTACTACTTTTTGTACTCGTGCAGAAAAACAGACGAAGGCAAGGAATTCCATTCCTTACCTGTATTAATGGTAAAGGTACAGGCGAAACGATGTAATTTTTTTTTAATAATGACTTTAGAAAAAGCCATAATTAAGCCATCTTTAAAAATGGAGGTATAAGCTGCGTCTCGAATCTCCTCGGGCAGACTGTTATAAACGGAGGGGCTCATTACTTAGGACTTCTCAGTTTTCTCTAGTTTATGGGTCGGCGTTTAAGACGGTAATGGGGTTTGTTACTGTGTAAGGCTCGACTTGCGTTTACTCCACAACGCAAATAGATCCAAATTGATAAGAGAATATGCTACCTGGTATAAAAGTTCCCCTGGCAACGTCACGATGTAGAGCTCCTTGAACAGCTCTAAGAAGAAGCGAGAGACATCCTCCGTCAAAAGTTAGCGATGCCGTTGCCCAAACATGAATGTAAATGCATTTCTGTTTGCAATAACACCGTCGCCTGTAGATGAGCACGGAATGCGGTGCGGTATGTTGTCGCATGACTTCGTTGTTATTACACTCCAGGCTGGCATGATGACGCAACATGTCGGAACATACCACGCTCCGAAGCTGCGAACATTTCTTAATGTTCGAATATTTCCACGCTTTTATTAACGGCCTCTGTGGTTGAGCGGTTTGTCCATCAGTATCAGACCCAGAGGTCCCGGGTTCCACCAACCAAACCAAGCAAAATATTTTACTTCCCTGAAGATCAAGCCCGGAACCTCTGGAAATGACACCTGTGGGCGAACCATGACCACAGAGGCGTTCAATAATTATTATGCGGCTTATTCATAACTTTGTTATGAAAACACCAGGTTCCCCATCATTCAAATAATAGCCTTGTACCTAGAAATTAACACAACAATTCAAATATTATGACCAATTATTTACAAGAGTATAATCGGAAGGATATAATCGGTGATCGGGTTACTTAAGATTTGGTGAGGACCGTTACAAACGTAAAACGGTCTAAAGGTAATTTAAAAAGTTCTTCCTCTATAAACAGCTTAAAAAACAAATTGGACAACTGGATACAAACCAATAAACTATTTCCTACAGGGAATTAATGTAGTGACAATATAAAACCATCTCTCACAGCTCAATTGGTAGCTCTGCCTTCTGCGCTGTAGGTTGTGGGTTCGATTCCTACCCAGGAGAAACATTTGTGTGATTAATATAGATGTTTGTTCTGTGTTTGGGTGTTGTATTGTATAAGAAGTATGTATATACAAAAAAAAGTATTAAAGTATTCTATCCGTAATCTAGTTCCCATATTACAAGCTATGCTTCGTTTTGGACTAGATGGCGCTGTGTGAAATTATTGTTCGTAATATTTATTAGTTATTTATTACTGTGAAACAGGCATACCAGCCCCAGTGCTGCTCGCCAATCACCAAATAATAATAATAAAAATTGTATATATCAAATCGAAGGTAGACTATACGATTTACGATCAGAATAAAAACCCCGAAAAACGGGTAACCGTGCGTTAATCCCGGAGAGAATATAGACAGTGTAACTTTTCGCCTCCTTTATCGTACCGTTGAAATCGTACTTCTTTGTGAGTAATCCCTCCACGTCCCGGCCATGTCACCGACGAAGATAGAGCACGATCTTCACAAATAATGTCACATGCGATTCGTTTCAGACGACGTGACTCGCATCACCGCGGCTTCCCGCCGTGCCGTGCATAATGGGATAAATATGCTGCGGCTGTATGCCCACATGCCCACACATGGCCCTCAAATTAAGTGAGCGCTATTTACTGCACGCGGTGAAACTTCCTTACCCGCTTGATTAACGGGATTGTTTACCTTACGTCTGGCACTTTTACTGACCATGTTTACCGTAACATGCACTAAACGGTGTCAGCTGAAAGCTAAGATTAAGGTTAACATCACTGAATTAAAGGAAATCTTACCTCCTCCATTCAAAATCATCATATAACCCTTTTATAATCTTACCATCGAACCTAAGTCTGCCATAACAAAAACTCTAAATTGTTGTGTTCCGGCATTTATTTAGAGGTAAGATAGCCACATTCTCAGTCTGAGGATTCCGGGCGAAGAGCGCTTCTACTATCTGCCTTATCATAACTTGACACCAGGTGACCGCTTACTATCAGGTGGGCCGTCAGCTTTTTTGCTATATTAGATGTACTTATAAAAAAGCGTTTTCCCATCAAAAATAGCTAA
Organism: Venusia cambrica; assembly: GCA_951394065.1. Taxonomy (NCBI): domain Eukaryota; kingdom Metazoa; phylum Arthropoda; class Insecta; order Lepidoptera; family Geometridae; genus Venusia; species Venusia cambrica. The sequence goes on along the minus strand of OX596068.1, from coordinate 4,550,033 downwards.
TAGTTAAGATTTTGCACAAATAATTGAGTGAAGTCGCGAGCAGAAACTAGTCATGGATAAAATGTTTGCTTTATTCACTATTGAATAACATTGAAGCTCGCGTTTTGAAATTTTGATTAAAATTACCTGTTTAGTCGAAATGCGCTACGCGTATCTGTTGAAGATTTTTAGAAATGAAGTTATGACGAATGGAATACACATGAATATTTACATATTTATCCATAAGAATATTATATATTAAAAACGGATTTTGATGAAATTTGGCTTGTAATTAGGTTATGCCATGAGAAAGAACATAAACTACATAACGATCGAGTAAATTGAGGTTTTTAACTAATTCACGGTATTAAATCACACTTCGTAGGAGGAATAATTTGATTGTTTTTACAAAATCGCGGAGAAAATGTACACGATTCCAGGAACATCTCAAGTAAAATATGTAATTTGAGATAAAGCGGCATCCCATTCCAGATAAGTCGCAGCACGACCCACGTCGAGCCATCCAACTCGTTACGGGCCGCCCGAAGCGAGGTGTGATACAAAATCATCAATCTTTCCCGAGATTGTACTATTAAATGCCTCTTCGCTCTTTCCCTCGAACTCGAGACCAGAAACAAATGTAAAAAGTTGTGTGATAAGTTCAATTTGAATTTGTAAAGCCCCTTTCACCGTTTCTCGCCTGTTTATCTCGGCGAGGAGAGAACAGAAAATACAAAAGTAAGAGATAGGAAATGAAGAGGCGGAAAATGTGTCGGGTCTCGAACAAACGCGAAAAAGTTGGCGTTATCCGGGAGACAAGTTAAATCGCAATTTATTAGGGCGTAGTGGCGGCTTAGCACCGGCCGCGGGCGACCCGCTACGGCGTTATCGCAGCCAGGTCGCTCCGACAAGTGACGTCCTCTCATCGAGGGACCAGCAGCCTAATTGCATAACTTGAAATCGATTACCAGTGAACTTCAAGTCGATTTCCAGTGGTCAAACTCAGTTAGAATTTCTCATAGAGATGAAAGTGACCGTTGAAGTCTAGGAAAGGTTGTCAAATGTCAAAAAATAAGTCGATGTTGGCTACCAGTACTTACACAATAAAGGCACAGACCACGATGACTAATAGTCATATACCATATACCATTATATTTACAAACAAATTACAATAAAAAATAAAATAACAAATCGTGATTCGTCGCCTCCACATCAGCTGTGACCGAGTCTGAAATTCATCGCATTCTATTCAATCATAACCACACTTGTAAGACGGGTTGGTAATCGAATTAGTATTAAGATGCTACGGTCCATTTACCGATGACTCTAAGTGGATTCATGGGAGGGCTCAATCCTCCCTTGAATGTCGTCATAAAAAAGATGAAAAAATACCAACATACAATGATCACAACTTTAACAAGCCACACAGCTCAAATGTTTGTCCCGGGAATTAATTGAACCTGCAACCTAACGCTGAGCTGTGAGGCTTGTTAAAGTTCTGAGGTAAACTAATATGGGAACTATATTTCGGATATTATATTTAATTACTTTTTTTACCATAACTATCATAAAATATTGTTATATTGTATGATAGTTTTGATAAAAATATATATATATATATCCGAAATATAGTTCCCATATAAGTTTGGGGATAGATGGGTGTGTGAAGTTGAATTTCCGTAAGAATATTTTGGGTTAAAATATATCATATAGGTTTTATTTTAATTGTACGAGGTGACGGTTAGGTGATTTTTGTTATAGCGACAGAATTAGGTAAGGTGGTAGCTAGCCAGGCGGACTAAAACAAAGTCTTACTATGCACCAACAAAACCAAGCACAATATTGTACTTCCCCAGGGGATCAAACTCAGGACTTCTGGATCTGACATCGGTAGGCTAACCACTAGACCACAGAGGCGGTTAAACGGTTGCGCTAATTGGCTGGCGGTTCTTCAATAAACATATTACATTCGCGTCGTAAGGCGTTATATGATTGACAGGAATCTAACGATAAGGTTAGAACTTTTACTGGACATCAAAATAACCATTGTGGTCTGTTGAAAACGACGGCTTTGTTTGTTTGGGCTCCGTGATGAGACGTAAACAATACTTTCGGTGCACTTGCAGAGGCGGGTGGGCGGCGCGTGCTTATGCCGAGGTTCTGCTATCGCGCATCTCCAGGCCACATATCTTTATTCATGCCCCATGAATACCAAAAAGCAATATTGTGAAAATTTACATTGAAATATACTAGTTGTTGTAGGCAAAACACAACATTACAACGGCATATCTTATAACACAATACGGTATTCTCTACTGTGCACCAAAATTTAATAATTATGAGCTTATATATATTACAATTAAATACAGAACCCAGGTAATCTTACCTGCCGGAACACAACAATTTGAAGATTTTTGTTATGGCGACAGAATTAGGTAAGGTGGTAGCTAGCCAGGCGGACTCAAACAAAGTCTTACCATGCACCAACCAAACCAAGCACAATATTGTACTTCCCCAGGGGATCGAACCCGGGTCCTCCGGATCGGATACCAGTGGGCGAACCACGACACCACGCGGCGGTTGCAAGAAGATGAGTAAAATCAAAGAATCTATGTGTATAATTAGTCCTGACTGAGTGACTGATATATCAATGCACGGCCTTAAGGGCTGGTCCTAGAGTCCATGAAATTTGGAGGGTACGATTGTCTTGCTGTGTTGACGCCCGCTAAGGAAACTGAAAATTCACACCCCGAAGGGTTCAAAATGAGGTTCAAAGTTCGGATTGAAATGTTGCATATCTCCAAAACCGTACATGATAGACGTTTGGAAATTAGTTTGTAAACTATACTAACTATTTAATTTTATTTATTTATTTAAAACTAAACTATACTAATAAGCAGCGGCATATTTTGTTGTTTCTTTTAATTTTCAAAATGAATGAGTTGGTACTATATTTAAAAAAACAACATTAAGAAATTTTCAGAGAATATGTCACATTGAATAACCTGGAAAAAAGGGGGTAATACAAGAAACGTTTTTATATTTTTTTGTATGTGGCTTTGTCGTAAAAACTGTTATATTCCAAACATTGATTGTTCTTAATCCCAGTCTATATCTTGTTGCGCCTATTTCAAGAACCGCTACGCGGACGAAGTCACGGTTAAAAGTAAAAGTGTAGTCTTTGTATAAAAGAAAACAGTGTACATTTCAACTTTTGAAACGTCGTCCGATAATCGCGGCGGCGACTAATCGGATCTGCTTCCGTGTGCAGATTCCATTATCTGCAGGATCGTGCCCACCCGCCCATACATATTCATACCCCGACTCACACGCTAGCCAGCTTAATCAATGGAGTTATCAACTACAGCTTTTGAGGGTTACCTTCACGAGTGAACTAGCTAAGCAGTAAGCATTCGAAAAGAATCCACTCAAGTGAATGAATTATAATATTGTTATACAATGTATAGGATAACTAGTTTTTTTCTTAGGGCGAAGTTTGACTTTCAAGTTGTATCTGTTGATTTTTTATAATATCGAGTTTTTTTTTAATTATTTTTCGATTCAAAAAAATTGGTATAAGATATTTGTAATGGATTATAAAACACATAGCTAGCCCGAGATTCTTTCCTTTCTCCTTGTGTGCTACAGGCAATAGATTTGACGTTTCAAAAAGATCCTAAAAACCAATCTGGAATTATATCCTTTCAAACAAAAATGTTTTTTTTTCCAAATCGATTGAGAAATTACGGAGGTAACAAACATTTAAAAACGCTACCGAATCGAGAACCTCCTCCTTTTTTGAAGTCAGTTAAAAACTTTTTTGAAGTCTTGAATTTGGGGCTAAATGGTGTGAAATTATTGTCCTGTATATTTGTAATATTATTATTATGTATTAGTATTAGTATTCTGAAACTGACTTTTAATATACACAGCTCAGAAAATCAGTACGCTTATAATACACAGATTTACGGAGATATTATAGAGCTGCCTATGCATGCAATGAACCAGTATCTATCATAATTATATCTATAGAGGTATATGGCATCGTAATATTTATTCCAAATGTTATAATGACACAATCTGCTATGAATCAGTATCTATCATCATTATATATTCCAATTGTTTCAAATTAACAAAAAAAACCCACGACGGGACTCGAACCCGCAACAAAAATAACGTTTGCAAATGTTGTGACCAAGTGCACTCACACTTGAAGTACAAAAATAAAGATATTATAATATATTCAGCATCAAATCAACGCCGGTTTTACTTCGCCTCTACTTCCACTCGGAAGTTCTAGGAACAAACTTTTTAATTAGTCTGTGAGGACAAACAGGCTGTCTCTTAGTTTGCTATACTTTTACGTACTTGCTCTACAAATAGGATTCAGTCGCTTCCATTAATTGTTTCTGATTTATTAATCAAAGTGTCGATTCCTTCCTGGAATAAATCGCCTCTGTTTAGTTCAACCACTGGTCTCTGATCCACAGGTCCCGGGCTCCACAGGGGGGCTAGAAGTACGTGCACCCTTCAAAAAAAATCAACTATCTTTCTATTACGGTCCGTATCTGCTAACAGACAGACGGACGAACGAACAGTTAAGCCTAAGTAACAGGGTCCTGTTGGCATCCTTTGGGCTTGGAACCTTAATGAAACTACCATACAGAAAAGTTGCAAATTAATTTAAAGCAAAATTATGTTCGTGTATCAGAAATGCGGCAACGCAACTATGCATGAAATCTTATAACGACAGAATTGTTTGTCTTACATGGAGATGCTTTAATGAATAGTAAACATTGTCGCAATGGCCGTTGTAGGTATATATTGTTTTATTATGGCTATCTCACCAAAGTTGCGTTATGTTTAAACTTGGACTGGCTCGGAGATGTGTACAGAGATCGTCCCAACTGGGAGAGGCACCTTTGCGGTGTAATATAGGGAATGACGCAAGCGGTCAATAAACCTTTTATATCTTATCGTCCACGGAAATCTCAACTGGCGTAAAGGATAAAATGGCGATATAGAGTTATATTATAGTCGATCTATATTTTCATAGTTGGACATTCGTAATCTGACTTATGTTCTAATAGCGAATATTTGAATGTTTGTTTCTCCTTAACGCTTAAACTACTTACTGAATGAATGAAGCTGTAACTTCGCACATAATATTTGAATAACAACAATATGTGAAAGCAAACATCTTTGGGGATGGGAATGATACCTCAAACACGCCATAAAAACTGATTTGTTCTATTAAGCTCTTTCACGCAAAATCAACTGAACGGATTGGGCTGAAACTTGCACATATGTTTGACATTCAATTTCCGCGGAAACCGCGAGCAAAAATTAGTAGCACCAAAATTTGAGTTATTTGTTATCTATAGTCGTATTTTTATTTTATTTTTTTATCGGGGAAGCGCTCGGCCTTCATCTCACCTGGTATTAAGTTATAATAAGTCCTAAGGTGGAAGCGCACTTCACCCGGAATCTAAAGCAGTTTGAGGAACTGGCTTTAATACCTCTAAATTCCGGAACACAACAATTTCGCATTGTTTCTGAATTCTGAATCCGTTTCCTAAATCTGTTGCCATAAACAAATATAAGTAAGATGGTGGTAGCTAGACAGTCGGACTTAGCCAATCAAAACAAGCACAATATTTAATACCCTGGGCATCGAATCCGGGACCTCTGGATCTGAAACGGGTGGGCAAACCACTAGACCACAGAGCCGGTCTGATCCGGCTCTGTGGAAATATTGAAAATATTGTTTTGTATATCCTAGCCAAACGAAATATATATTACACAATCGAATTACAAACATAACCACAAACGCTTTTACGAATCAAAAACCTTGCGATCATCAATTTATCACTGGCTCACGATTTAAGCGAAAATTAATAGTTCTTGAGAGCATTGTAATTATAGTGTTAATTTGCAAGTGTCGGCGAGTCAGATCGGCAACGGTATAAACAGCTGGTTCATATCATTAAACATTAGCAATTTGTTGTTCAGTCCTGGGATCATCTCTACATTTTGGGCACGATTTTAGCTAGATTGATGTAGCTGCGCTCATCAGTAGAAGCGTGGAGACCACGACATTCAGGCGCCACAATTACACCACCCTGTAAATCATAAACATCAACCCCCATTTAATCCAAATAGTCCGTCGTTAGTCGAGCAGCCTGCGTCTAATTTGTCTCCCGTAACTGGAGATTAATTTATTAACATTAATTATGTGACAATAGCTTGCGTTCCTACTGGCCTTGTTTGAGCGTGCTCAGTATGTTCTGGATATCACTATTGATGCTTTAAGCTACTAGAATGCATCAAACTTTTATTGAGCTCAGATTGGAACCTTTATAAAATCTCTCGTCTGTTATACTACCAATTTTTTTTTAACATCCTGATTCAATAAAATGTACAATCATACTATGTACAAAGGAATCAGATTACCTAAGGACCGTTACAAACGGCCTATAGGTAACTCAACTGTTCCGGATCAGTATCAGTCGGAAGTGTGCCCAAGGCACTGGCTGCATTGCCACGCTGAATAGCTATGCTAATTCGCGGGGCTAAATAAGAGCCAGCGCTTGGGTCACGTGTCGCCTAATTAAATAAAGTAAGCGTTAAACTTATTTCACTAGAAGTTGTTTTAATTTTTTTGAATAGAATGAAAATTATTTCTGATACACCAAAAATAAAAAATTGGACAATTGTCAATTTAAAAGCTAAAGTTTACAGTATAATGGGCTTACCGCTTAAAATCTCTTCCAGATAACCTTAGGATAGAGAGGATAGTACAATATAGAAAGATAGTAAGTTTGATTGATAAAGGATGCACATTATTATGAGCGGAAAATAAATAAATACATTTTATGTTGATGTTAAGAGCACAGCATTTATTATCAAATGGCAATTTCGTGAATTTTTAAACGTATAAAATTGAGAAACAACTTTAATAGAAATGAAATGTATTTGTTATAATATTTAAAAATGACATATACATGTGAGAATTCGCTAAAAATAAAGATGGTAACCTCTGTGGTCTAGTGGTTCAACCCACCGATTTCAGATCTAGAGGTCCCGGGTTCGATCCCCAGGGGGAGTACAATATATTGTGCTTGGTTTGGTTGGTGGTGGGACTTTACTTAGTCCGCCTGGCTAGCTACCACCATCTTACCTTATTCTGTCGCCATAATAACAATTCTAAAATTGTTGTGTTCCGGTATTCAGAGGTAAGATAGCCAGTTCTTCAGTTTGTTGAGGATTCCGGGTGAAGTGCGCCTCCACCTTCGGCCTTATCTTAACTTGTTACCAGGTGAGATGAAGCCCAAGCGCTTCCCCGTCGTACAATAAATATATATATATATATTTATATATATATTTGTTTAATACAATTTGTATCGGGGTAGGTTTAGCTCCTACCAGTCAGGTGGGTATTAAAATTATTAACAACACTTTGGCGCAAGTGTTTTCATTTATTAATTTTCTTTGGCAATATGTTGCATCCGCGCGCCCTCAACTATGGCTGGCACGGATGGTACCATATTGAGCATTATTTTTTATGTGGGCTGATTTCATATCTAAGCTATTTCTGGCGTTATAGATACTACCTAAATAAGTAATTGGTTCAATATCTAGTTATTTCTTGCTAATATAAGTTTTATGGTTTTAATCAATCGGTTTTCTATGTTTGGAACTGTAGGAAATGTAGCTCCATTATCCATGCCCTCTTCTGTTTTTCCACAGCAGTACTTTCTTACAGTCTTCAAGTCCAGAGTGAGTCCTTTTAGACAAGCGTGTTCTATCTTAGGCCACATCTTTACTGGTTTTTCAAGTGGGCTGGTCAAACGCTTGGCTTTCCCATATATTTTTTACTGTAAATGACGTTAAAAAACCTTTGCCGGACTATATCCATAAAACCAAATGCATGCCTATATTAAAAACGAAAAATAAACCGAGCTGTCAATACATTTCAGTCAATTTGCATATATTTTAGCTCACTGCTGAGTGCTTTGACCATTTTTATTGCAACCTTTTAGCTTTTGCGGTTTCATGAGTCTTTTATAATGGTCCGTACGTTTGTATAGTGGTTTGTTGCAAGCCAATTTGGATCTGTGTTGCTATCACCAAGCTATCCCCATTATTTCTGAATCGTTTGCGAGTTATATTTCGTAGTTGCTTGCTAAAATACAAGCTTCATATTTCCAACAGACTGAAGCCTTCTAAAAATTTATAAATTCTTCTTTTACTTTTGTTAACATGATTCTAAAGATCATCATTACAAAATACTACAATACCGATTTTCACTAAGACCCGTCAGCCGTTAGGTATTACAAAACTATCGATAAGGTGGCATTCAATTTATGATAATGTAAGTTTTTTGTTTCTATTATAGATAGAAAGACTAGACATAAGTAACTTAACTTTATTTACTTCCAGGGTTGTCTAGAAGAAATCGCTTAGAAGGCCGCCCATTGTACTTATACACCATGTCACCTAATGGACGTATTATCCGATGCTATATTTGTGTTCAATAAAGTGTCATTCATTCATTCGAAATCCATGCACGTTCAGAGTCAGTGCAGTATGGTTGTACCATAATTTATCGAGTCCACCTTAAATTCATGACAGCCAGTGTACGCTTATCCCTGCGATCACATTTTCATCCGTGTGCGCTCTTTTAAATAAAGGGTGAGGGTGGCTCGTGGTTGTTTGGGAAATTGTGGAAAATTGCCCGCGGAAAAATTACTCAGAGAAGCGGCGAGCCGGCCACATGGCGCACGACGATACGCCCTACATAACTGATGACTTTTCAATGGCCATTCATTCGCGGACACGCCGCCATCCTGCCGGTCACCGGTCACTGCCCAGGACGTACTCAGGATCAAGTTGAGGGGGTTCTAAAACTAAACTAAATTCCTCTACCATTAAGTGTAATAAAAAGCACTAGTAAGTACTTTTTAGTCTTTCGTTATCAAAGCAATGTGATTGTGCTCACGATAAAAGTATGCCTAAATTTTTGTTTTCAGAATAAGAATCACACAATGTTACCCCATTCAAAATCCACATATAAAAAAACATAAATAAAGTCAAACATATCAATAGGCCAAAATAAACAATCAAATTTGTGATAATAGTAAATTGTTAGCCATAAAATAGAGACAAAAGAAAATATACAAAAATTACACACAAAGTTGTTAAGAATACATTACAAAAAGGGCTAATACTAGGCAAGACAAGGATTATATACTAGACAAGAAGTAGGAGATCATCAACTAGCCCTTTATAAAATAAAGTAGAAGTTTACTACATTTCTTTTTATTCTAAAATATAATTTTAGTACAGATGTGATCAATCAAACTTTGTTAATTTTGGATTTTTATACAACAATTTTATATCAAAAGCAAATACACTAGTTTTGTCGACGAATTCTGCCCTTGCCAACCCATAAATTCATGTTATCATAAACATACCCGTTAAACAATTACCACCCTGTATTTGGGTTAGTACAAATCGGTGTGTGCTTTCGCTTATCCGCGGTTGAACTAACAAGTAGGTAGGCGGTTACCGTTTTAACCTTTGATCCAGTTAATGTTGACCCGTCTCTGTGGTCTAGTGGCTCGACCACCGGTACCAGATCCAGAGTTTCCGGGTTCGATTCCAAGGGGAGTACAAATTTGTGCTTAGTTTGATTGGTGGAAGGACGTTGTTTATGTCACAAATGTAGGTACAATACACTGAGATGAAGGGCAAAAGCTTCTCCGTCGTACAATAAATAAAAAATGGGGTTCAAAATGATGGAAATCCTGCAGGAACTCAAAATGCTGAAAAAAGCTTGTACAGTTTTCGTGGACAATGCTGTGGAAGCGATAATTCACAATGCCTCTTCGATTATTGTCGTTAAACTAATTAAAAAGTTCGAAGTTGATCCTTCAATGAGCAGAGGGGTTGCTTCACCTCAATAATCTGTCAGAGATGTACGAATGCTACGAAGATTTTAGCAAGAAAGAGTATTTAGTTTAAAACGTGTATTTATGAATCTGAAAAATATTAATTACTTATGATATATGGTCCTAAGATAACCCGACAGCTTTCCTCGTAAAAAAAAATGGTTTATTTGAACATTTTATTTGAATAACTCGTTATTTAGTCCGATGTCATATAATAGACATATCAATAATATCAAAATTGGTTTGAGTCATAATTTTATCGTGAAACATAAATCATTTTTTTTCCATGGCTTATAGGCAAAGCTTACGTCACTAATGAAATGGGTTCAACTGCCTTCTCCATTGAAAAGCGTCGCCGTACCAACCCGAACGTAAACATCTGTACCCATCGAACTAACGATGAGATATCGCACAATAACTTTCTCTGCCACTGAATCGAACGCTTCTTTGACAACTCCGTTCACTTAATCAGCAGGTAAAGTAGCTTCTACGAACAATTCGACTGAACACAAACGTCCTTTGATTTCGTCTGCAATAGTTATAGAAATGGAAATTTAATAAGATAGAAAAGTTATTTTTAAGGTTATATTTTACTGACATTAATTTCACACAGCACCCCAAACTAAGCATAGCTTGTAACATGGGAACTAGATTACGGATATAATACTTAAATACTTTTTGTAAATGCATACGTTCTATATGATACCACACCCAAACACAGAACAAACATTTATATTCATCACACAAATGTTTGTTCTGGGTGGGAATCGAACCCACAACCTACAGCGCAGAAGGCAGAGTTACTACCAACTGAGCTATGAGGCTTGTTATTATGACACAGCATCATATGGCCGCAGTACTAGAAACAGCACAGTCAAAAGAGCAAGTACAGCACAGTACGCAAAGTAGGTACAACATAAACAATATGGTATCCTATAAATGTATAGGTATTATAAATATATATACGGCTGTCACGTAGGTGTTTGTTAGGACGCACACAGGCTGTGCACTCAGCCAAACAGTCGCGTACAAAGCACGGCCACCGGCTATTCAACGCTTCAGTGCACCGTTTTTCCACCTCTCAACCTTTTAATTGAAACCAAATAGTAGGGAAAATAGCCACTACCGCATCTTTGACTATACGGTCAAATTCGGGAACATTTGAGCTACCTATAGGCCGTTCGTAACGTTCCTTAGGTAATCCAACTGATTCCTTTGTACATATAATTAGTTTAACTGTACATTTTATTGAATAAGTGTTATCAGGTAAAAATAAAAATAAAGTGGAAATATACAGTATATATACAGTGTATAGTTCGATTGGTTGATAGACAAAAACAAATTCTGCTCCCTAGTATGCAACTAGGCAGCAGAATTAGTTTTTGGTGCAAGTGCTGAGTATGAATCCCGAACAAGCGATGATTCTATACTTGAGCGTAGCGTAGTTAGCTCAGTAGCGCTAGCAACATAATCTGATAACTCCATAAGGAGTTAAATTACAGTCTTCGTCACTGGATTATTAAATCAGATCTGATTTAATAATAAATTAATGTTGAAATAGATCAGCTACATAAATGAATTGTTTAATACTCGCGATTTATTTTACTTTTTCAGGAAGTGCCGTGCGAGTGATTTGTAAAAATCTTACGTCACACAAAATTATACATTTTACTTTATCAATATTATTTTAACCGCCTCCCCGATGAATATGTAGATATAAATTAGTAGATTATTGAATACATGTATGTATTCAATCATCTACTAATTCATAGATATTTTTACGAATTATGATTTAGGTAATAGGTAACTACTTGAAAATATATGTGATCATTATTAAAACTTAGGCAGGAAAATCTTTTTGCTCTTAAATTAAAATGGTAGATTGTTGTTTTGGAACGTTTCGTGAGCTAAGGAAATTTGGGTTGCCAATTAGTAGACTATACTCTTTGCTCGCAACGTTCTATATTCAAATTATTTTCTTCACTATTTTAAAAAACAGTCAGCTATAGAGAGTATATTTTTTTTATGTTTTAACGCGACAAAGGCGAGTGCGCCTTTGTTTGTTTTGTTTTTGTTAAAACAAAGTGAAGACTCACTGTATGGTGAAAAATCCATTTCCTGGATACGTTTTTCACATTAAAACACTGAACTTCTCGTATACAAAATGAGCAAAATATACACAGGCCTATTCAATTCAAAGGAGAATAATAGAATTTCGATTGAAGTACGAGGCACTTCAGCTCCTGTCATGTTTCTGTGTACAAGTTTTGTCACAAGTGACGTAAAGTAAATCGTTATTCAAAGGTGCTAAGTAGTGGGGAGCGTAGTGTAGTCGAGACGTAGCGCTCCCCGGGGAAACGAAAGCAGTCAGGAGTCTTTTGATAAATATTTTATGCTCCTCCCGACTCCATACACATAACTTGTGATATTTCTTCTTGTTTAGATTAAAATAGTTTCTTTGGCTATCATTTATGTGCGCCTCATTGAAATTCATACGGGTTCTCTTTGTGTATCGTTCTACTATCATAATGTGGAAATCGCTAAAATCTACTTCAGTGGAAATATTCTAGAAACAGTTTTAAGAGCATTTTAAATGATAATTTGAGTGCCGTGGTTAAGTTAGAATGGCAATTTTTTTTTTAAATATTTAGTTAGCAAAACTCGAACTTATTACAGACAATGTTTACACAAAGAAACACCTTGCTTTTTTATTCACTTTGTTCGCTGACATTATACTTTGGACCTAGCTGTGATAGTCCAACCTTAGTTTGATTATATTAATCAGTGACATAACAACATAAATAAATATTTTTACCGTAGAACATTCAGTACGAAAACTTTTAATCGTACCGGGGCTGAGTATTTACTCGGTTCATAGAATCTTGTAATTTTTGCAAACTTGTTTTTGAAAGGGCAAGGAGATTACGCAATCCGGAGGGTCATGTTGTAAGGATTCTGGATAAAATAAATGTGCAGTCGGAAATTCCAAAAGAAAAATCGAAGGACCTAATGAAAACATTGTAGGTTAATATAAATTACTTGCTAACGAAGTTGTAATCTTTGCAAGAGCGTTTTTGGGTTTCTAAGGCCTTGTCTGAGATTATGTCAACAATATGGTTCATAACAACAAGAACAATAGACACACGACGTTTCCTCTTCGAGGATTCACCTCTGATCGCTGCTAAAAGATACTGTGAGGATCACCCCTATGGGTAAAAATATTTATGGGTAAAAGTTACCTCACGGTAAGCGTCTACCCATGTAGATGCTGTGAGGTAAACTTTTCATAGAGAGCGGAATGCGCAGCACCCAACGAGTTATTGGAAACAATGAAGAAATAGGACAATCCAATAAGTAACTAACTGGCATTCAAGGACTAATGTCTTATTTTACGAGAAACTTGTTTTCGATGCGGCTACACTAACAGGTAAATAAAATAGATAATACGGGCCACATGCTGACGGAGGCACTAATAAGCAACTTTCTCTTTTATCAACATTTTGATCGCAAGTGGATCGGCAGGCTGCAACTTTAACCATTAATGAAGTTAGCTTCTTTATAAATATTTGTAAGGTCGTGGTTTTATTTCCACAAAATGACGTAGATGTAGGTACATTAGTATCCAGTATCTACCGAAGACAATTCTTAACAAAGATGTGTGACCAAGTGGGTATGGGCCCTTCGGAACCGGAGGTTTTGTGTTCAAGTCCAGTCGTCGAGGTTCTTGCCTTTCTCCTTGTGTGCTGGTCGCGATTCCGAACAGGCGGTAGATTTGAAGTTTCAAAATGATCCTAAAAATCTTAATGAATAAAAATATTTAACTTTGACTTTGACTTCGTGCACCAATGAACGGATGAAAAATCCGAATGGCATGTGTCACAGGCAAAAGTCCGCAAAGCGGCGATGGGCTTGCAACTACTTGCTAGCTACTTGCAAACCGTAGGCGTGCACATGGTCGGCATTCCGAACGTAAGCTTGGACGTGGCTTTACCCCCTAGTAGGTGGTCTTCATAAGTTCCACGTGATCAGAGGTGAATCCTCAAAGGGGTACAAGTCGTGAGTTAGCTACTTTTATTGTATTCGGACTAAATTCAGTAACAACTGTGCCAATAACATTAACAAGAACGTGCGCTGTTTTTGCATAAAATCAGGAAATTGAATAGCGCTTTTTTTCATTTTATCGCTCTCTTTGAAAGCCTCTCGGAGCAAAGCCACAACTCTCAGAACGAGCGGAAATGTCGTGGAATCACTCGTTTCTACAACTGTAAAAGCATCATTTAATCAGGACTTTGGCTTCTCTGTTGGATACACTTAATTTATAAAATGAAAGAATGAACACTTTATTTTCTACAAAAAAATACATATAATAATTTGAACATTATGTGACACAGTATGTAAATGCAATGGATGGTTTTATAATTTTTATTTTTTATTGTACCTACTTGCTATCTCACCTAATTTTTCAAGTCATAAAGACTATAGGTGGAGCTAAATGCTATAACAAGAATGTTCAATGTACCTACTAGTTGGTAGAGGCCACCATAATGAGATAATCAGATTTTAAGACAACATACCACGACCTTAAAAAAACATTCTTTTTAAAATATTTCTTTACTTTCGTCACTATCTGCCCTGTGCAGAAAAAACGGGTCAAAAATTTTGCAATGCAAACAATAATGTATTTAGAGGATGCGGCTAGGCTTCTGTTTGATCGCGACAGCTAATTTTTCTACTCCATCATCATAAAACTAGTGTTCTTGTGCACCAATAACGGCCGATGACGAGATAGTTTGCTAGTCAAACAAATCGTTCCTCTCAACCCCTCACTTTCCTCGAACTCTGTACGTAAGATTGAACAAGACTATTTGTCCACAATGAGAGAAGTGAATGTAGGAGTACCGCAAGGCAGTATTTTAGGGCCCTTATTATTCATAATATATATAAATGAGCTACCTAAAGTAGCTAATCATCAGACTGTGATGTTTACTGATGACAGCACGATTATATTTAATTGAATAATAATTTAAAAATTAACTTATGTAAAACGAATACAATGATATTTAGAAATAGGGGCATCAAAATTAGCAATATTGACATAAATCACTCAGGACATATAATACAAGACATAGAATCAACTAATTTTTTGGGAATTAATATTGATAGCAATCCAACTTGGGATACGCATACGGTTAACCTGTGTTTACGCCTGAGTCAGCAATCATATGCACTGTATATGCTCGCAAAAGTCGCAAATATCACTACAGTTCTCACCGCGTACCATGGTAACGTCGGATCCATCTTGAGATATGGAGTTATGTTCTGGGGTAATTCACCTGGCAAGGAATCGATATTTGTAGCACAGAACATATGCATTCGGGCTATATTTAAACTTAAACAATCTGATAGTTGTAAACCCTATTTTTCACAATTTAATATTTTGACATTATCTACGTTGTATATTTTCGAAATAGCTATATTTGTAAAAAGCCAAATGTATTTGGCAAATTTAAAAGCAAGTGACAGAATATTACGATATGCTGTAATTTCAGTAGGACAGCATTATTGAGTAAAATCATATTTTGCTTGGCGCCCCGGATCTATAACCATCTACCCACCAGCATACTGTCCTCCATTATGTTATTTAAAATTAGATTAAAAAGGTTTCTTACGCAAAAAGCCTACTATAGTATAAACGACTATTTGAACGACAAATTATAAACCAGTAACATAATACAGTAGTTTCAGTATTTATTAACATGACTGTGCATTTTAATTTATTTTCTATACTATTTCTTAATTAATATATCATGCGAGTTTAATCCAATTTCAATTTTAATTTAACAATTTTTACACTTTGACATTTTTTTATATTTGCATGCTGTTAAGTTGATCATGGCTGTACAATCTAATAACAATTTGTCATCTATATATGTTTAACCCATATTCGCAAATAAATGATTATTATATTATTATTATTATTATTAAGATAATACGCATTTTGGTTGCTGAATTAATCTGACTATAGTTTCGCAACTCGCTATCGTTTTCGTCTCAATACCTACTCAAATAATCCGTAGCTGCAGCGCTAGGTATGTATGTATGTATGTATGGGATTCTAGCTATACGTAGCTTTAATACTATACTTATATGTACCCGTAAAGCAGAGTCAATTTTACTATCGCTGTCTGGGATCGAACCCGCAACCTCTGAGCCATTTGTGGCTAAGGTTTAATACAGGACCCTATTACTAAGCCTCCGCAGTCCGTCCGTCTTTCTGTCAGCGGGCTGTATCTCATGAACCGTAATAGGTAGACAGTTGAATTTTTCATTGAGCGTGTGTGTCCATTGCTAACAACAAATAATAAATATCAAACAATATTCAAACATGTGATTTTTTATCTTGGAATTTGGGTTTGATCCTTCGGTGTGCTTCTCCGGACTTAGCCGGTTTATTTATATAACAACCTGCGAGATATAATCTTAGTCCACAATACATCCAACGAATTCAATATCTCATTCATGTAACTTGTGAGAAATATGGATGTAATAACAAAAATTGTGTATGCCGTATAATTTTTACCGTGGCATATGATAGAAAGAAGGAGTCGGTTCTAAGAAAAGTTTTAATATCTATTCCGATTAGATTCAGTGTCAGGAAGGAACGCAGATAGCGTCGGCGGAGTTGGAAGGAAATATTAGATGGATCGGGTTTCGAATACAAATATGGAGAGATAGGGAAATCCGATTTGCCAGTACTCCCAGACGTGTCGTATTATCGGACTCTTTTTGTGGAAATATAACATTTTAATAAGACAACCCGCCACTATTGTATCATCCTGTCTGTGGTACCATCTATCATGAATATTTTATGGAGACCTGCACAGAATTTATGATCTAGAGCCGTGTATGTATGATATTAAAATATTATTTCACGGAACCTTGTGACTGGTATGACTGAACCACAATATTTTGATAATTTGTATGCGAAACTCATGAGTTATTGAGAATATTTCATTTCTATTTAGCTACATACAACGAAGAAACACTCACATTTTTTTGCCTTGCAATGTGGGTCAGAACCCTAGGTGTGCGTGACAAACTCGCACTTGGCTGGTTTAAAAAATAGTAATTACTTCGTTTACAATATGTGCATAATTTGTATGGTACGACGGAGAAGCGCTTGGCTTTCATCACACACACACCACATAGGCTATTCCATAGGCTAACCGCCTATGTGGTGTACCAATATAACTAGATGTGTTATGCATTTTTATCAATCTCAAAAACAATTGAAGGCCAAAACAAATATTTTAACTAGGGGCGCAAGACAGGTAAACAAACCCTGATCCAAAAACATGGCCATGAAAATGTAAGTTACTTGAATGTTGAATCTAGATACAAAATCAATTAAAGGCCAAAACAAAAATTTTAACTAGGGGCGAAATACAAGCAAACAAATCCTGATCCAAAAACATGGCCATGAAAATGGAAGTTACTTAAATGTTGGATCTAGATACAAAAACAATTAAAGGCCAACACAAAAAAATTAACTAGGGGCGAAATACAAGTAAACAAATCCTGATCCAAAAACATGGCCATGAAAATGGAAGTTACTTAAATGTTAAATCTAGATACAAAAACAATTGAAGGCCAAAACAAAAATTTTACTAAGGGCGCAATACAGGTAAACAAATCCTGATCCAAAAACATGGCCATGAAAATGGAAGCTACTTTAATGTTGAATCTAGATACAATAGTAATGCCATGCACTAAGGGGCGGCGGTCCAGGTCAGGATTGTTCCCTCACTAATTAAATCTCGTCGACGACGCCGCGGTTTCAAACCGACAGCCTCTTAATTATTGTTCCGGCTCTTAACATCTGTCTTAATGTCACTTTCCGTTTAATTCTGAAATTCTTCGCGTTTTGGTATGTTTTAAATGTTAATTTCTTTGAACGTGGCCTTTGTCTTAATTGCAGTCTTTTGTGATCCTTTGTTACTGGATGAGAAGTGACTTCGTATTATTTTTATGACATTAAAAAACATACCTACTAAATAAAATCATTCAATTATGTATCATGTCTTTAACAATTAAAGTTCGACCCACTACCGTGGCAAAAACACAACAAACAGTATAAGACGCCTTAAGCTACATATTAACTTGAGAACGACGGAGAAGTTCTTGGCCTTCATTTCATGCATCAAGTTAAGGCCGAATGTGAAACACACTTCACCCGGAATCCTCAACAGTCTGAGAAACTGGCTATTATAATTCTAAATGCCGGAACACAACCTTTTATCATTGTTGTTATGGCGTCAGACTTAGGTCTAGCCACCATCTTGGTGGCTAGCCAGCTGGACTTCAACAAAGTACTACAACCAACAAATCAAATAAAATTCCAAAATTTTGTTAAAATTAAAATTTAGCCTACGTAGTTAAAGTTTACATGATAATGGAGTGAAGAAAGATAAAATTATTAAAACTTTTTTACGGCATAATTATGACCACTGGGCGTCCACTAATCTGACTATGGGTGACTATAAATACTTAATGTTACATACGCTGGAATTCAAATTTCAAAATAGACAGTCGTATTGCGAATTTTAAAACTTATTCTTTGGAAAACCGCTAGATGTCCCTAGCGTCAAATGTCACTGGCTACAACTATCGTTGCGTTTCCCGACGATTATATTGGCAAGTTATGGGACAATTGACCTTGTTTGACAAGCTTTCTTCAATAGTAGCAATTTCTGAAAGGCATGATTTATGTGTTCTGTATTTGTGTGGTTGACGAAAACAACGTGAAAACCTAACAGATAATTAAATAACGCAAGTAATTAATTGGTTTTGTTTGTCTGTTTCTTATTATAATAATATAAGTACACGCGGTAAACGATGCTACCAATTTGATTAAGTACGACAAAAAAACATTCCTCGGTTTTATCAAAGAATTGTCGGTTTTCTACAAGCAAAATAAACCAAATTGTTGAGTATCTGGCAACATTGCTTCAGGATTAAAAGCTTCTAAGAAGGTAAATACGAAAGCATCCGGAAGTTTTTAATTTTCTTACTGGTATACAAATTGGTTTCTGAAGCTACAAAAGAAGCACATGCCCGCCTCTCTCGACTGTCCGAGGGCCGAATACAAATGAAGAGGCAGGCTTCTCACAAAACTAGTTAATGTGTGCAACGTCTGGATTTGAGATAGTTCTAAAAGCAGAGCCTCTACTTGGGCAAGCGAATAATTCACTTTATCGGTGTTATTGGTAGTGCGGCGCCGAGTCCCAATTTCGTACGACAGCCGCATTGGCTTGAATTTAATTTAGAATTTGGTTTTCAGTGTGAAATTTACAGCGTGTAAACTACAAATAGTTATTTCACCACGTAATATTTAACTCAATCTTATCTTATATCTTATCTTATCTCTAAATATATATAACTCAAAGGTGACTGACTGACTGACATAGTGATCTATCAACGCACAGCCCAAACCACTGGACGGATCGGGCTGAAATTTGGCATGCAGGTAGATGTTATGACGTAGACATCCGCTAAGAAAGGATTTTGATTAATTCCACCCCCAAGGGGATAAATTAGGGGATGAAACTTTGTATGAAACTTTGTCAATTTTAAACCGATCGGGCTGAGACTTTGCATGCATAAAGCTACTATGACGTAGGCATCCCCTAAGAAAGGATTTTGAGATTTTGCATTTGTTTTGTTTCGGTTTAGTAATAACTCAAAGATGACTGACTGACTGACATAGTGATCTATCAACGCACAGCCCAAACCACTGTACGGTTCGGGCTGAAATTTGACATGCAGGTTGATCTTATGACGTAGGCATCCGCTATGAAAGGATTTTGATTATTTCTACCCCGTCTCCTAGTAGTATATAAAAAAAAACCTCGTGGTTCTACCCCGGGCAACGGAATCCTACTTGACTAAAGGTAAACGATTACGGCTGAATCATACTATTATACATCATTATTTAAAAAAACGAGTCTTCATCGCGTGCCTTTTTATATTCCCGACAGTTTCGACCGTGTTACAACGACCGTGGTCACGGGTAGACTGAAGTACTCGCTGCAGCTGTCGTCGTTGTGAGGTAGTTTCTCCAACTGCCCTCACTTGTTTATTGGAAACAGATAAGTCACATAAATACAAATGTCATTTAACCGCCTCTGTGATCTAGTGGTTCAACCCACCGATTTCAGATCCAGAGGCCCCGGGTTCGATCCCCATGGGGAGTACAAAATATTATTGTACTCCCCTAGCACAATATATTATATTGTGCTTGGTTTGGTTAGTGGTAGGATTTTATTTAAGTCCGCCTGGCTAGCTACCACCATCTTACCAAATTCATCTTCAACAATTCTTAAAAAAAATGTTGTGTTCCGGCATTTAGAGGTTAGTTAGATAGCCCGTTTTTGTTAATAATAATGAATGATCGTATCGCTGGTGGTAGAACCTGTCAACCACCCTCGTGCCGAAGTCCGGCGCCAAGCAGTTCGCTGTGTTCTGTCGGTGTGCGGGAGTGCCAAAGCACTTACGGTTTCTGGGCAAGCTCGCTCCATCGTAGACCTAATCCTCGCCCAGGAAATGCAAGTCCCTCTGGGTCAAGAGATAACACCTGCGTCGACACCCTAGCGCCATCTCATCTGCCTGGGACATCAGTTAGGGCTGGTGCGGCGGCTGATTCGGCCGAGGATCACAAAAGGCGCAAATATAGTGGTCTCGAAAGAGCTTACCTATTTGAGCCTTGGATCCGTGGGGAGCCGGTGCCCTCCGGATTTTCAAAAATATTGCGGGGCTTTTGATTGAGGCGACACGTGACCCAAGGGCTGGCTCTTATTTAGGCCAGCGAATTAGCATAGCTATTCAACGTGGCAATGCAACCAGTGTCTTGGGCACGCTTTTGTCTGGTACTGGTCTGGAACAGTTGAGTTACCTATAGGCCGTTTGTAACGGTCCTTAGGTAATCTGACTGATTCCTTTGTACATAGTTAGTTTAATTGTACTTTTTATTGAATAAAGAGATAACACATTTCAAATTAATAAAAACATTCCCCTGTTAAGGTCCAGATGGAATGGAAAGTTTGAATATCCCTCTGATTGGATTCTGCCGCAAACGGGATAGAGAGTGCTTCCTACTTTCATCCAAACATTTCGAGGAAACGTTCATCGCTAATACGAAAATCGGACGATAAGGAAATCGACTGGCTCAGCGCTGTCGCTTATCTTGGAATCTTCGAGAAGTATTTGTTCAGAAGTTTTTGGTTCTTAGGGTATATCTTTTGTAATTTTATGGTTACCTATATGCTGATACCGAGTACCAAAAAGGTCTGAATATATTTTTTCAACTATTTTGAAGCATGTTGTTCACATCATGTTATATATTATACCTCTGTATCAATAATTATAAATATTACTATAACTTAATTTCGTTTATCTTATGATTACGTATAGCAATTTATTTAACACCGTTCGTCTGTTCAAAATCCTCAATGAATGTGAGAGCCCGCGATAAAGCTTGCCAAATATTTGGTACTTATGTAGTATTTAGCACATCTAAACATAAATATAAAAACTAGGCAGTATATAGTATAGTTAAAAACTTCCAAAAAAGTTGCAAACAAGAATAAAAAATATAATTCGATATATACTAGCATAAGCTATAAAAGATATGAAAACAGAAAAATATTTAGCAACAAATCCGCTACATTATATCATAACAGGTCTACTCAAAGACAAGAAAAGTTCAAATTCAAAGACAAAAGACTCAATTTCTTGAGGATACCTCGTGTAGAGGCGAAATACGGATAGATTTGTTTTTTTTGAAGGTAACTAAATAAATAAATATTACAGGACATTAATTTCACACAGCGCCATCTAGCCCCAAACCAACATAGCTTGAATTGTATAGGGAACTAGATAGAAAAATGACATAGTTTTTTTTTGTCAATACATAAGTTCTATTGTAGTATATTATCACACAAATGTTTGTCCTGAAACTAGTGGATTTATCATAAATATTTTTCTGTGTTTTTTCCACTCTCTGTTTGTTTAAATAAAAATAAATAATTAATTAGTTAGGTAGGTACTAGTCTACAAGTATGTAATAAATAAGTCTAATTAAATCGAATGCATGTATGACCGAGGCCAATATATGATGTTTATGTGAAACCTTTTTTAAAGGTCCGCACGATACAGGCTGGCCTTGTGTGTAAACGACTTGCAACAATGCAGTCAGTATAAAGAAATACCCAACCTCGGTCTCTGCTATATACACATAGTTAGTTAATCGTTTTATCCTATGTTATTACTAAATTTAAGATTCCATTTTGAAATGTATTTGCGGTGATCGTCTGAGTGACGCTGGAATCAATTATTTTTCACTGAAAATAAGACGAAACATAACCTTAAACCTGAAAAACAAATCTGAAAAGAGCAAGAAGCCGTGGAATTTGTTTCGGCTGCTTTATTAGAATGTAGAGATTATTCTTCGGCTGTCCGACCTCGTCGATAGACGGTACGAGGGTGTGAGTCGGAGCGGACGAAATAGGGAGGACTCTAAATCCATATTCGATCTGCGGGATCTGCACTGAGCCGATCTGACAAGCTAGCGATCTGTTTTGCATTTATATAAACAGCTCCTTACCTTAATATCAGTGCGCTTCCTTGGAAGTGACAGTCTATTTCGCTTTACGGTGTATATGAGAATTCGAGGGAAATTTTCTGCCTATCTGAAAAAATCCATACTTAATTATGAATTTGAAAGTAACTATGTTTGATTTTTTATGACTAAACTATTCACAAGGGAAGGAGTCGGGTTACCTTAGGACAATGATTCGCTGACCTATATACAAGGCCTTAGATCACGAGTCACTTCAATCAAAAGCCTCGAAGACTTTGAAAGGATTCTCTTTTACCCAAGATCTTCAGCCTATAAATACCGATATATCTACACCTTTTGTGACAACATTTGTTTTTTATGACCTTTTCACGACTAGGTCGCTGAACGGTAAACTATGATGTTCGCAATGGACATAGGTTATAATTTAAGCTATAGAATTCAACAAATTCAGGATACTTTATATCCGGGTAAGTGGGCAAAACCGTGGGCAAGAGGTAGTTGTAGATAAATAGGTGAGAACTAATAGCAGAGGAGGTATGTGGCCACTATGTGGCAGTGTGGCGGCTGACAGGAAGCGGCGCGGGGCGGGTGGCTGGACCTTCATCAAGCGGTTGACTGGTATTACGCCTTGCAATTGTTCCGCTGCGCCACATTCCTCACTCGATACCTAAGCGAACGCTTTATTCACTGAGATTTCGTTAATCACACAGGACCAAGTATTTATTCGTTTCGGGCCTCAAAGGGACGCTCTTTCTGCGCGAGTCCGTAGCCGCTGATGCACAATTAAACAGCCGTTCCGAATCGTACGCTCGGTTTCCATTTAGAGCACAAACTGTTTGTTTAAGAGGTGTAATTACAAAATCCCTCGTGTACTGAATTTTCCGATGTTTCTGCGCGGCGAGTACGTGCCGTAAGACGCTCCACTGGGATCGTTTGTAAAACGTCACGCGTAAAACATATTATAAAGCCAATAAAACGTGTTTACAAGGGTGAGTAGAACTCGCCGCGTCGTCCTCGGGGTGTTCCGTTTCCGCGCGATATCCGTAAACATTTTAG
The DNA here is from genome assembly GCA_951394065.1 of Venusia cambrica. Classification (NCBI taxonomy): domain Eukaryota; kingdom Metazoa; phylum Arthropoda; class Insecta; order Lepidoptera; family Geometridae; genus Venusia; species Venusia cambrica. The sequence continues at coordinate 4,526,408 of OX596068.1, read as the reverse complement.
CGCTGCAATAAATTCAACATTATCCAAGTCGCGAGGCATTCTGTTTCTTCCGTCCCGGGATCAGTCGGTTAACGGTTGTAATCTCGACTGTCTCGGATTTTCCGCTCTCTCTTAACAGGAATTATACAATTATGTGGAGCGCTTGTGTTGTTTCCGTTCAACTTTATTATTTTGAAGGAGGTTTATGAAAAATATGGCCCTTAGACAACTTAGAAAACTTCGTCGTGGTGGATTTTTAGCTGGTGGTTGAGATGGGTCTTATATTCCAGAATTTAATTTGAAAAATGTAATCTTCTTCCTCGTAAAAGAAAGCTCATGGTGCCGCTGACAGGTCTCGGGTTCGATCCCCAGTGGAGTACAATTTTGTGCTTGGTTTGGTTGGCTTTAGGACTTGGTTTAAGTTCGTCTGGCTAGCTACCACTATTTTACCTAAGTCTGTCTCCATAAAGGCAGCGAAGCAGAAGCGGTTGAAGTGCGCTTTCACCTTCAGCTTTATCATAACTTGTTGTTGATTATTGACCACGCTTGGCAGGTGGATTGGTGATCGCAGTAAAGGTGTCGATAATACACAGAAAGAAGCTGCTGCCCTTTTTCTGGTGATATCCCTTAGTCGGCTTTTACAAAATGGGATGAGTTAAACGGGTCGATTCTTAAGCCACGATCGCCACGGCACGGCTGTCTATAATGCATGCGTCGAACCCAGTAATGTTTAAGTATTTATTTTGGCTTTCAGTTCGATATATTCAATATCATCAATTTAATCTCCATTGCAGTTTTGTAATTCTTAGACTCAGTTATCATCATAAATATTCATCTAGCTAAGAATTAATCATGCAGTTGTAAAGGCTGCACTCGCCAGCATTCCACAGGATGCGTGCCAAAAGTCACCAGTCGAAAAGCAACCTCAAATTAGTCAAGGAAAATAAAATCCCCTGTTTTTGTGACGTTGACAGGGGTGCGGGTGGAGTGGTCACATCGGGGATACTGCGTTAGCCAACAGCCGCCCATCTGCCCTCATTATGTCGTGAAAACACTTGCTCGGATTTTTATGAGATCTATAAATGTTTAACTACACATTCGAGCGCTGAATGGCGGTTTTATGGACTGTTATGTTTTCTTGCCGAAACGAATAGGTTACGTTACGATTGCTGCGCTTAACATAACAGTACTTCGCTTCATTATGACAATGGTATCACCTAAGAATGGCCACTGGAATATCTAAAGGCGTCTATATTAGAATCGGGGTCCAGATTTTTATAATTGAGTGAGATGTTGTTATAACTGTTTGATATTTATTGGCAAGATATCAGTTTTTTGTGCTACTTTCGTCGATGAGATATTATTATGAACTTCTGCCCGCGGCTTTGCCCGTGGTACCCGGATAAAATGTAGCCAATTTATTTATAGTCAAGAGTAACATATGTGCAATGTTTTAGCTCAATCCAGTTATGAAGGCCCAGTAGTCTCACTTTCCTATACAAACGTAGTTCCATTTTAATTTCGAAATGGCTTGCCATTTCGAGCCATTTCGAACTACGGAACTCTTCGAATGAACTCTTGTGAATGAACGAATGGAACTCTTATTCAAAATATTATTGCCGGCCACAGATTATCCATATCCGATTATGGATATGGATAATCGGTGGCTGTGGCCATAAGATATATGGAAAATAGTTTTCCATACAAACACTCTTTTTCATATACTTAATTTTAATTGTTATTGCATTTTAAGAAAATATGAATGTGAATCAGACACTTCGAAATAAAAGAAACTACGTTTGTACTAGAGAGCGAAAATCAGCGGTACTCCGGGACCCTCTTAAGTGAAGTAAGTCCAGTCAAAGAGCTAAATAGAGTAAATTAACAATAATACCAGCTATGCTTAGCTTGGGGCTAAGATAGTTAGTTTTATTACACATATTATTTTTAATGATTTGTTATTATGTAATGGTAGTAGGATCTAAAGTTTGGAACTAGATGGCGTTGATTGAATTAGTAAATACAGTTTTGTGCATCGATACTGTTACATTAACATTTTCCATTTAATTTTCTTCTGATTTTCGGTTTCATTGAGAAGTCAATGAAAAGCCGCCATTTTTACTGAAACCGATTGAAACCCAAATTAAACAGAATAATGTAATAGCAGGTTATGATCGAAATATTGGTGCAAAAAAAGTATAAATAACTTTGGCTTATTAAAAAGAAACCGGGCGGCTAATAGATACTCTCACAATAGATTAATCAGAATCGTGTCTGCGAGCGCTGTCTGCATTGCAATGCCCTTTTGCAACGCTGATCCACTTTTCTACGGATGCGAGATTAAAGGGGAGAGTAACAAAATGAGAAATGGAACGATTTCAGGACGCATTGTTAGACGGCCGGCCGTTGTCAGATTTATGACAAAGAACAGCGGATGATTCAATCAGTCCCGTTCTTTAGTTTGTTATATTCATGTTACAGTCGACCATCTGCGAGTCTTATTGTTATCGGCTATGTTGTCCTTTTGCTCCATTTGTTCGTGCTTTCTCCTAACAAATTCAGTTTTCTTTTGCCACTCAATAAATGGCTTCGGGGTGGAATTTGACTCTGCCATTAATGTCCCGCCTATACTAATTTTATCATGGTGTAGATCGGATTACAGAATATACAGGGTGGATAGAGATCAGTGGACTAAGCAAAACAAACGTGGGGACTTTAATGATTTTTCCAGGTTGGAATTTGTACAGCTTTCTTTACTATTTTGCTTTTTCAACGTTATTTAAAAAAAAAAAAAAAAACAAATCAAAATATAATTTTATTTATTTATTGGAAAATTAGCAGCTAATAATAAAGTTACTAGTTTAGTTAACTAATATACAAGTTATTAAGTATATAAGTTAACCAAATTTGCGTGCCGTTTGTGCCGCGTTACGACCCCGTCGGTACTCATATTCCATAATTACTCGAATTTTTAACGTATCCATGATGATGAAAAAGACCCAAATGGGATGAAAACATAATGCTAATCAGTAAACAAAAGACTGATTTTGGAAATAGAATGTCATGTTTTAAAAATAAAGTTATTTTAAAATTTGAATTCATAGACATTCAGAAATCGTTTTTAGTGGCCGAAGGGTTATTCGAAATGACCAGTACTACAAAATGGCAAATTCATAGGTGAAGACCTATTATTATATGCACACTTGAAGTTATTTGGGTATTTTTAGGGTTATTATACTTCCCAGGTGATCCCATCGTCATCAGGTCAGGATCTGATGATGTGATCCTGGAAAAATCGAGGGAACGCTTCAAATATCATAGGCACACTCGAAGCGATTTGCATGTATTACCTCAAAAGTAAGGAAAAAAACGAGCCCCATATATATGAATCACGCATCTGTATATCTGTCCGTCCATCTGTCATCGAAATAATTAGAAAAAATACGTCATCCAGATAAACGATTGTATAATATTCTTCATTGAAGTCGGTTTTCTTTTTAAGTTTTAAAACGTTATTATTATTTATTTTGTTTTGACGTGCATGTAGGGTTTGAAGAGGAAATAAATGACCATTCGGACTATAACTTATTGCAAGCCAAAACAAAATGCTCAAACATAACTGGGTAGATAAGTTTCCGGGTTATTGTATAAAAGGGCAAAACTTCGGCAAATAGGTATTCAGTGCAGGGAGCAATTTACAATTTAAATATTCTTAATGTCTCCAAGTTGTCGCAGAGGGGCGCCACCGGCACGGTTTCCACTACATCAATCACTTGCGGACCTGACTCTGAACATTTCTAATTATTCGCCTCGCTTTGTACTGGATGAATTCTTACTTAACACTCTCGAATTTTGTAATTTAAACGTATCACTAGCACTTTAAAACTTGTTTTTTTACACTGCGGATCTGTCAGCTGTCACTGACATGCCTAACCCAACCTTACTCTGGATAAAAGAGACTTACTACCAAAACACAGGTTAAGAAGGGAGGTATCTAGGATAAGAGCTAGTCTGTCCTCAACATATAAATGAAAATAAGACTTACTCAATAAGCACAATTGTATGATTGAATTGTTACAACTGATTTTGTATGCTTCATTCATCATAATGTAATGTAAAATGATTATATTAGCTATAACTACCTGTAACAATGAGCAAGTTGGATAGGCTACATAGCCCTCATAACCGCTGGGGAGTACAGGATCTCGCAAAACTACCTCGATTAAACGCGAAACGGAGTGTGGGAAGACCCTCTATTTGATGGACCGACAATATTGTGGCGGTTGCAGGGAGTGGATAGATGGAGGAGGCTCAAATAGCAATTTATGGTGTTGACTGGGGGAGGCCTATGTTCAGCAGTGGACGTGTGTATGGGCTGATTTGACGTGTGTTGGTCACTGAATTCCTCTCCTAAGCTACTGGACCGATTTAGGTGAAAACACCTTGATGGAGTGGAAGCGCACTTCACCCGGAATCCTCAACAGTCTGAGGAATCTTACCTCTATATGCTGGAACACAACATTTTTTATACTGTTGTTATGGCGACAGACTTAGGTAAGATGGTGGTAGCTAGACAGGCGGACTTAAATAAAGTCCTACCACCAACCTTACCAAGCACAATATTTTATGTAGGTAATCCCCTGGGGATCAAACCTGAGACCTCTGGATGTTTGATAATGATATGATAATGTTTAGAAATGTTAAAAGTGCTCATCCACATTGTTTTGTGATGCGTTTTAGCAAAACACTGAAAGTTTCGGTCGTGTTCTGCATATTTGAGTTGTTTGCAGACGGGTCTCGTCTCGAGAGCCACTTGGGTCGAGAGCGCCACAAGGTGACAGCCTCCGTCTAATCTCCGGAGCTTAAGGCCTATCCATTGACGCACTCGTGCTCTCGAGTACTTCTCGATCGATTGGGAACTTGTTGATTTACTAATTGGTGCCATTAGTTGGTTTCTCTGAATGTAAACTATGTTACGAGTTACAGCTATAAGTACGTACTTATAGCTGTAACTCGTAACAGTTACGTAGTATAGTACGTAGGTATAGTTATAATTTGCTTGGTTTAAGAATAGATGGAGCTGTGTGAAATTAATGTCTTGTAATAATTTATACTCATTAATTTATGGTTAATAAAGTATTAATATTTATCGGTATATTTATACATGTCTGTAATTTTACGACTATGCAAACTTTTCTGTTTGTATATCTTCATTCAATTTAGCTGGTAGCTACGTACCCTATTAAATAATGAACCACCAACCACCTCTTTAGCCATAAAATCCTCGCCATTTAAAGGTTATCAGGAAGAAATTCCTCATAAGCGATAAGACCACCCATTGTATAAGTTATCCAGTCAATATATGATATTTTTATGTAGATTTTAGCTAGATTTTCTAGCTAAAATGTATTATTCCGTAGACATTATAAAATATGTTATGATTCGCTTGCAGGTTCGCAAATATCACGATAGGTCAGAATACATCAAAATTATGTTATTTAAAATAACTGAAACTGGAATTATCACATTATTTAATTGCGTCAAACTGGACAAACATGTGTTTAATTGTTCCTACCTTATCGCTTAATGGAATTTATTCCAGGCAACCTTGGAAGGAAATAGATAAAGGAAAATAAAATCTAGATGGTAACTCACAAATAACTGGACAGATTTTTTGGACTCAAGCTTTTGTTATAAAAAATATTTCTATAGAAAACACACACACTCTGAATAAATTCTGGGCTTTACTACATAAATAAGCGTTCCCCGCAAGTAGGGTGCGAAGAGCGAGTTGGCAACGCATCGGGATCGGGAGCGCCACGAGAGATGTGTTTACAGGAAATCTGGGCAAAGCGGACTTCTTCCTGAGTCGGGCGGCTCACTGCCGCTATTGACATTCGAGTAAACATTTGCGAAAGCAAGGCGAGAGCCATGAGCCGAGTGGACATTTTCAAATGTTTTTACAATTGTTTCATATCCGATTATTTTCTGGCTAATCAGCATAGCTATTCTCTAATTTCGAGAAGCCTTATCAGATTGAATTTGGAAACTACCAATAAATAAATAAATAAATAAATATTACAAGACATTAATTTTACACAACGCCATCTAGCCCCAAACTAAGCATAGCTTGTAATATGGGAACTAGATTACGGATGGAATACATTTTTTTTTGTAAATACATACTTATCATACAATAAACCACCCAAACACAGAACAAACATCTATATTCATCACACAAATGTTTGTCCTGCGTGGGAATCGAACCCACGACCGCAGAAGGCAGAGTTACTACCAACTGAGCTATGAGGCTTGTTAATTAACCAATAGATCTCCAAAAATGTTGACATTAGTATTCGAGTCAGAAGATTTTCAGAAATGGTTTGAGAATAGCGTTGCAGTATATCGGTTTCTAAGTCGAATCCGAAAAAAAAGGATCCGTGTTTGAGAATCTTTACACATGTCTGATATTGCTTGCTAAGCGCTTGGCCCTCATCTCTCATGGTTTCAAGTTATGATAATACTGGAAGTGGAAGCGCACTTCACCTGGAAACCTCAACAGTCTGATGAACTGGCTATCTTATCCGCAATGCTGGAACACAACAATTTGGAATTGTTGTTATGGCGAAAGACTTAGGTAAGGTGGTGGTAGCTAGCCAGGCAGACTTAAACGAAGTCAATCAACCAAACCAAGCACATTATTGTACTCCCCTGTGGAGCGAACCCGGGACCTTTGAATCTGACACTGGTAGGCGAATCACTAGACCACCAGAGGCGAAGTAAATAATTCCTTAGTGCATTGAGTTAAAAGGGGGCATTGACCAGCGTTTCACCGTACCGATAATTGAAGATGCTTGCCGTAACAAAACAGACATGTACCGAGAACAGCTCAAAGTGCCTTTCGATAAACGTGCAGCTCTTTGAATGCACTCCACAGACATTCCATGATGCTATAGGTATTTATTTTTTGTAAGACTAATAAATATTTGCTCTACTAGTTAACACAGTATTACCTATGGAGTCATGGCAACGATTGTAATTGTTGTGTTCCGGCCTGTGCCATCTAGATTTAGGGCTAGCCCCAATCTAAGCAAAGCTTGTAATATGGGAACAAAATTGCAAATGGTCATCATACAAAAATATCATACCCAAGCACAGTGAAAAATAATAAAATGTATGAATTAACATTATTTTTTGGAAACAAAAACAATTAAAAGCAATTGCTATTAACATAATTACGTTTTAAAAACTAAAAATAAAACCAACTTCAATGAAAACTATGATACAATTTCATTTACCTGGATGACGTAATTTTTCCAATTATTTTTATAATAAATATAAATAAATAGTCTGTTAGAAACTAAAGCTAAAAGTACAATCGGTCAAGTACAAGTTAACATTTTATCACACATGTTTGTGCTGAGTGTAAATTGAACCCGACAACCAACAGCGCAGACGGCAGATCTACTACCATATAAACCTGTTAGGCTTGTAAAATAATGTTTTGTCATTGAGTGATTCATGGACCACGTACATTTTCGATATGCATTCACTACGTAGATGGTGTTATGAATAAGTATGCTACGTCGTCGGTACGATCTCCGTGTTCTGTAATGTATTCAAATATGTATCAAGCTCCATCCGCACCATGTTCCCGTTGTTATTTTATTTGATACGCGTGACGGCGGCGCACCAGCTTTATTTTTTTCGATACAAGAGTATAATAACCGCTGCCACCGGTCCAGTAGTTGAGTATCTGAGTATAATGCGTAGGTATCGATCGGATCGCCGCTACGAACTCACTCTTTTAGTTTGCCTACTATTTTAATTCTAACCGATTAAACGGCAAGCTATTTGGTTAAATGGTCAGCTAATTATATAATCAAGCAGCCAATAAATTAAACGGTCAGCTAAATGTGTAAACGGTCAGCTACTCGTGTAAACGGTCAGCTTCTCGTGTAAATGGTCAGCTAATTATTTAAAAGGTCAGGTAATTGTTAAAACGGTCAGACAGTTATATAAAATGTCAGCTGATGATAACATAAATGGTCAGCCAATTAAATAGGTTTTTTTTATCAGCGACATTTGGTCAACTCCAAAATAGATATCGTCAACAAATCAAATTAATTAGTTAATCCGATTTTCCATGTAAGTACATAGATACATGGTTAGCTTGATTGTACATATTATTTTTTGTGAAATTATAATAATGTGTGACCCGATAATTCGAAGCTAAAAGACGTGTTTCTGGGTAAAGAAAAAACCTGACGTACCTACTCCGCCATAACGTTTGTATTATCAGTCCGTGCAATATCAACACGCAACGATATATCTGCAGTTGAATAACTTTAAGCAGATTTTTTTAAAACAGAAAAACTATTCTCAGGCACTTGTTTAGTGTGGATTTTTTTGAACTAATAATCGATTCAAAGTAGATCAGTCCCTAGATTACTGATCAATACAACTTCAAATACTCATATCTATCTATAGCGTAGCGTAGAAAGAAAAATTGCTTCACACAGGACAGCCCCGTCCAAGCTTTCAGTGTTCACGGATATTGATTACTAGTCGGTAAGGAATACAAATGTATCAAGGAAACTGTGTTCTAGCGCTTCTGTGAGCGCCATCCTTTGTACTGACATATAACATTAAACTTCATGGACATTGTTATGTTTTGTATTTATGTTCCGGCTCGTGTGGAAGTTGGGACGCGTGAAATTTTTATTTAGAGCAATTTATAGTTTATAACACGCAGATAATGCTTTCTAAGGTTCCGTGCCTAAGGGTGCCAACATTTTTACTGTGACAACCTCACAGCTCAGTTGGTAGTAGCTCTGCCTTTTGTAGGTCTATAGAGTTCGATATTGAGGGTTCGATTCCCACCCAGGACAGACATTTGTGTGATGGATTCTTTGTTTTGATTTGATTTGATTTTTTGATTTGACATTTGTGTGATGGATTCTTTGTTCTGTGTTTTTGTGTTTTTTTGTTTAATAAGCTTATATTATGATAAGCGTATGTGTACGATACTTTATATTCATAATTTCATGTTTGTTCTCTATTTAGGTATTTGTTTTTTTTATATTACTCCATGACATTAATTTTACACAGCGCCTTCTAGGTTTTATTAGGTATATTGTATGATAAGTATTCATATATAAGTAGTCTCTATCCGTAACGTAGTTCCTATATTTCAAGCTTTTATTTTGGGGCTAGATGGCGTTGTCATAATCAATGTGCTGTTATATTAACCAAGCCTCCGCCATCCGTCTATCTATCAGCGGGGTTATATTAGGTCCTTACATATGAAATTGGCGTTTTGTCGTACTGGCCACTTTGATCTTAAATATCTCCTCTTTGGTTAGGAATTCCAAATTCAAATTTAAACAGCTATTTACTCATGCATTTGTATTTCGAAAACCGTAATTCATTTGTTTTTTTCTCTTTTATTTTTTTTTTCTGCGTCACTCATTTCACAAAATGGAAAACTTAAAATATCGCATTATTTACGAGTGCGAGTTCCACCGTGGCACCAGTGCTGCAGAAACGGCTCGAAGGATTAATGATGTGTATGGTGGTGGTGTCGCAAAAGAAAACACGGTGTGTTTTTGGTTTCAACGCTTTCGTTCTGGAAATTTCGACCTGCAGAACAAGCCCCGTGGACGGCCGGAGACCAAGGTCGATAATGATGAATTGAAGGCTATTGTGGAAGCAGATCCATCGCAAACCACATCACAGTTAGCTGCAGGCTGCGGTGTTAGTGACAAAACCGTTTTAATCCACTTGTAGCAAATTGGGAAGATGAAAAAGCTTGAAAGGTGGGTACCTCATGAATTGAGTGAAGCAAACCGACAAAGTACTTGTAAGCGTTTGGTGGACTAGTGCCGGTGTCGTACACTATAGCTTTCTTAAATCTGGTCAGACGATTACGGCTGATGTCTATTGTCAGCAACTGCAAACCATGATGGAAAAGCTCGCTGTTAAACAACCGAGACTTTTCAATCGCTCTACGCCACTGCTGCTTCAAGACAACGCTAGACCACACACGGCCCAACAGACGACTACCAAATTAGAGGAGCTTCAATTGGAATGTCTAAGACATCCACCGTACTCTCCGGACCTTGCTCCAACAGATTACCATTTTTTTCGAAATGTGGATAACTTCTTGCAAGGAAAAAAATTCAATTCCGATGAGGCAGTCCAAACCGCTTTCAAAGATTTCATTGATTCCCGTCCGAATGGTTTTTTTAGTAAAGGGATCAATGAACTACCTATAAGATGGCAAAAGTGTATAGATAGCAATGGTACATACTTTGATTAATAAAATATATTTTAATATGAAAAAATTGCCTTTATGTTCCTCCCATACAAAACGCCAATTTCATATGTAAGGACCTAATATTTCATGAAATAGGTTGACAGTTCAAATTTTCAGTGTTATTTCAATTGCCCAAACAAGAAACGTGGTTCAAAAGTGGTTCGGAACCCTCCGAGTTTGTGTCCGCACTTGGCCGGTTTATGGATTTATGTTCCAGCTTGTATCGAAGTTTTAGTGAAATTTTTATTCAAAGCGATTTATATTTTAGAAAAGAGTTTGATTTTTTACATCGGGTTTGCTAGCAGTTTATGCATATTATAAATGACTTTCGTTGGAGCGATAAGAGCTCTAGCCAGCTAACTAGCGCAGGTGAACGATGGCAAAGAAAAATAAACATAAAAAGAAGCCGACTTGGGCGAAGGGGGATGGTGAACCGGAGGGGTGGTTCTTTCGTGGAAAAGCCAGTTTCCTTTAGTGGAAACAGATAACGATCCGCTGCCGTCGACAGAATACATAACTGCACTTTTATACTAGCTCTCCATACACAGCTGCGATTACTTCGCATCCCAAAATCGCTTATCAACATCCAAATGACAGATTTTGAGGGAGAGAAATGCTAAGTCATTTTACTTACTAAAATGATCGTCCGTTTTTACATAACATTCTGTGCTATCTATAGGTAGACAAGCATATTCGGCAGAGAAATGAAACAGTGTTTTCACAGAACACTTTTATTTCATCTCGAAATTCGCCGATTGGACGAAATCAATAGAATACACAAGCTCCATGTTCCGTGTGGAATAAGGAACGTTGATTCCTAGGGGATGTCGCGTCATGCAGGCGCGCGCTGCATCTAAAATACTTTACCGAGAACGATTGGATTTAAAATAAGAAGTAAGGGCCTAATTGGGATTGCAATTATAACCAGTCCTGTTTGTTTATTCTTCAGTACTTCCTATGAAATGAAAATACTTTGTTTTACACCTAAATGAAACTGGATAACATAAAAAAAAAAGTGGTCTTACACGCTTAGAAGTGATTTGTTCCAGACATCCTAATGAGAGCCTTTTATTGAAGAACCTCGAGATCCAGGGCTGAACCTACGTATCTAAAAAAAAACAGGCCTCGCTTCTATCCATCAACACCACATGACCACCGTTCACAACATTGTCCTCGGTGATGTCACGGACAATTAATGGTGTTAATGGACAATGTTATAGGTACCCAGTTTTATAGCTCATGCACCTCAAATGAAAAATAAGTTTTCATATTTTCCTCGGCCACTAAGCAATAGGTTGGCTATACACTGCAAACATTTTGTTGAAACAACTAGAGGTTTTCCCATATTCATATTATATATTTCACGTCAACCCGTCTTGTACTTATTTGTAATTGAATTTAATTAAATGCATGAACCATCCAGCTAAGACCCCTCGCGCGTAGTAAAATCTTTGTACAGAGTATTTTGTGTTGGGTTGGATTATTTTATGAGTTGGTTTCTTATAAAGTATTTAATACGAAGATTAACATAAAATTGTTTAACAAATGTTTCAAAATTTATAAAAAGTCAATTTACAAATACATTCTATTTATAAAAAAAATATGTTTGCAACCCTGTAGTACTGCAACGGATAATATATATAGTATATTGAGTATATTTCCGTTTAACATAGAGAATATTTACATAAATTTTGTATTCCAAATCCTTTCCAGTAAAAAGTTACATACAAACGTTTTTACCCCTTTTAACCCCTTCAGAGGGGATGAGAGGAGATAATAAGTTTACATGATCCCTGATAATTGAATACCAATTCATAATGCAATTTGTTTATTCTAGTTAGGTTCTTTACAGTAATCAAAGCCTAGATTATAACCATAAGTCAATGGTCATTGCCAATATGCAATGTCATCCTACACAAATCAGAAAGGGCCATCAAAAGAAATCAATGAAAACTCAATCAAAACAACTTGGTATCAAAACAACAAACATTTAAAATGAAATTCACTTAGAAACTAGACAGACTGCAGTGAAGTTTTCATTCTAATTCCTATTAATTCCACTTTATAGTAGAGTGCTATTAGGGCTTAGCGAAATCGCGCTTCATAAAAATAAACTGAAGTGTATGGAGATAAACTACTAAACTACCAAAAATAATTTAGGCAGGACACAGATATAACGAAATTTGAATTTTAGATACTTAATCCATTTCTTGACAGCCTTTTTAAGAGATATTCGATAAATCAACATCGCAATTTTTAAAATAATTTACGCTGTCAATATTTTTCGTTTTTTATAGTAAGGATTAGATAATTCGTTAGGTACCTATGTATTTTATATATTTTTGTCAAAAATATGAATAATTTTTTTATTACTTTAGTACACCGCTTTGTTTGCTTTTAGCTATCCTTTACATACAAAGGTTGTCTGGAAGATAATGCTTTTAGCGATAAGGCCGCCCATTGTACCTAGTATCAGTATTTATCTTTGTTTGTTTTTTTTTTGTTTCTTTGTGTGGAACAAAAAGTAAAAACTGATCCACTGATTAATTCGATTCATGGGCTATAGTTGAATAGAGCTACTATACTGAGTGTATCTGTCTATCTATCTCTATAAACTGGCATTTGGAGCCGCTTTGGTGTCACTGTGAGACATGTCAGAGAAAAAATTGCCAGTGGTGGCTCCCGTTCGGCATTGTGCGCAAAATGACACGCGAAAGGCGTCGAGAGCGGCACGCTACGCCTTCACAAAAGGCTTACAGATGCGCGCACCAGAAGATTTTAATGAGGCAACGACTCTGTGTGATTTTATCGCGTGTGCAGTAATGAGAAATAACCAAGCTCATCCTCTTTGAAATGCACTCGCACGACGCTGCCAGTAAAAAATGCTACAAGTGACAACTACATACGCTTCCTAATTTATTCGCCGCTCCTATTATGCAAATAAAATGCGAACATCGTACGTAATACGAAAATCTCGTATCAGAGTGCGCTTTCTAAACTAAAGCTATGAATTTTTAACAAGCTTACCGCATGTCGTTAGAGTTTGTGGCTCCAGAGATGTCTATGTGCTATGCTGTCAACATTTGCCTGTACGCATACTCACCCGCTATGTGAAACTTTTGTATGATTGCCTTAGTTTCGTTTGAGCATAAGCAATTCGATTATTTTGTGTAAAAAGAACGCTTTTCGTTAAAAGACGCGAGTATTATTCGTAATGGTATTTTATCAGACAATAAAACAAATTATTCGAGGTAAGTTATAAGGGCCGTGGCGCTGGCCAATTTTCATCAATGCAAATCACGTTGTCGACTCGTCAACCCAATTACCAAGAAGTGAATTTAAATAAAGATAAGTATCGCCCTCGAGGAGACAATGCTAATAGGAGATGGAGGCGTGTTAATAGGCTTCGACTAGGGTCGCGGCGCTTCGGTGGCGCACCGCGGTCGGTGCTTTAATTAGATCTCCCGACTTGCGCCTTGCGCCTCAAAACACTTGTTCAATTAGTGATTAGCCTTAAAAGTAACTATGTAAACATTGGTCTCTCAAGCGCTGCTATTGGAATGCTTAAATACGATTTGAAGAACTGACGTACTTCCTTACCTTTGAAAGATTCAAAAATTATTTTGGGCTTGAATTCGCGTTGGTAAAATCTTTTTGTGATATTTGTTGTTGGTTCCATGTTTTATTGAAAGAAGACATGGAAGTTAATTTTGTTTGTGATTTTAAAAAGTGCATAATGGCGCCAAAAAATAACTAAAGTCGATATTAATTTCAATATCTAATCGTCATTCCATCGAAAGGTTTCAGTTTTTGCTCTTCAAGCGATTAGACCGCCTATTACCGGTACAAAATTTATATTGCTCTTCTTGTTTGTTTATGTGTATGTTCATCAATTTAACATTCATGAACATACAATAATTCACTACCTCTTTATATCGTTTATTCAGTTTGTTTTTTTGAGATTTTTGAATTTTTGATTCTTCAAATGTACCGCCTGTTCGGAATCTGTGTTAATTATCGGTTTAAAGAAATGTATTATTATTAAGACAACGGAAAATATTCTGTAGTACCTTCTTAATTGACTATAAAATTTAAAAATAAGGTAGGTAGAAACGAAATTTCAATAATGATTCAACAGATAACGAATGGTTCTAATTGCATTTTACCATGTAGGTATATATTATTGATAAACCCACAGGTATACGGTTAAAATTAATGTACTTATTCTCAAAAAGACATACAAGTCACTTACATGAGAATTTTTTTTATCTTATAACAAATTAAAAGTGGGTTAATCTAATAGTAGGTAGACGAGAAAGTAAGTAGCATAGGTACATCAGAATTAGAATTAAGTTCAAGTTTAATCTAAACGTAGGTTTCAACAAATGTTGATCGTGCTTAGCCTCGAATGCTTTGAATGAGCTTATTAATATTTATTATCATCTGAGTATCGAAACAAATAATTTCATCGTCGATATCTGATATCTGATATTGAGGAGATTGAACTCTTAGGTGTCAGACGCTGACGCAAGTTCCGTTGACAGCCGAGTCGGGCAGCCGTCGGAGGCTGTCAACACTGTTTCCGCCATTCCGCCGTCCCGCCTAGCTGACCGCGACATCACCCCCAACCTCCTGACCCTATACAACATTTTACGAGCATTGGATGACGTAACGGGGATATTCACATCATGTGCAAAATTTTATATGAAATACCGGGCTTACAAAATATTAACTAGTAGTTCGCCCCGAACCGAGATCTCGTGATGTCTGGTTTGTGTAGGGGGAGGCAGTGTCTTATTTGTCTCAACCGTTGCCTTAGTATATGTAGTTTAATAAATAAATAAATAAATATTACAGGACATTAATTTCACACAGCGCTGTCTAGTCCCAAACTAAGCATAGCTTGTAATATGGGAACTAGATTACGGATATAATACACAGATACTTTTTTTTTGTAAATACATACTTATCATACAATACAACACCCAAACACAGAACAAACATCTATATTCATCACACAGATGTTTGTCCTGGGTGGGAATCGAACCCACAGCCTACAGCGCAGAAGGCAGAGCTACTACCAACCGAGCTGTGAGGCTTGCTTAATATTTACCCCTCCAGCCCACGGATGTCGCAAAAGTCAATCCCAAATGTAACTATTGGTAATTATCGACACCCTTGGCTTGGCAACCCTATCGAGTGAAAACATAAACAAATAGACCAGTTTTAATACAAATAAGATCCATAAAAATAAGGTATCTATGTATTGATATATTAACATATAAATAAGTCAGATACTTGTGTTTTAGTTGTTAAGCTCTTTGTACTTGATCCATTTTAGATATCGTGAGACGGCTTTGACATTTGACAAATTCTACTTAAGTTAGCATAACCTTATCTGCCCCCTCAGCACGGGGAGGGGATAAAAATGTTGTGCTCTGTTTTTATTCACCATCGGGAGACAAAATGCTCTCGAAGGTGGATAAAAACAGATTACAAAAATTATATCCCCGCCCCGTGCTGAGGGGGCAGTGTCAGATTTAAGCATCATTTCAGTTTCAAATAAATTAAAATCTAGTCAACATTCCCATCTACGAGCACATAAACAACCTATTACATTTCCATTTGCGAGCCTTCTTTGTACTAACATTCAATAACAGAATACCATAAACCATTCACAATATCACACAACGGATAGCAATAAAACAAACCTATTATCCATACAACAATCCGTCCACTAAAAGATAATAGTAATGTAACTTTATTTCTATTTTCTGTATTCACTCAGGGTTTATGTATCTCGAATAGTCACGTCGCGGCCGGCGAAGGGTGAGGCATACAAATAAGTGAAAGTCCGAACCGTCCAAACACCCGCCGCCATGTACTTTATCTCAGGATCTCTCAAGAATTTGATCGTATATGAGAATATTACGAGCGACATCTGTGACAAAGGGACAAATAAACTTAAATATTTGGCTTGTCCGCTAGCTGTAGCGGGCTATCACACTCGTATTATAAGAGGGAAAGTTTGTTTGTATATTTGGATGTTTTGATGTTTGGATGTTTGGATGTTTGGATGTTTGGATGTTTTGATGTTTGGATGTTTGGATGTTTGGATGTTTGGATGTTTGGATGTTTGGATGTTTGGATGTTTGGATGTTTGGATGTTTGGATGTTTGGATGTTTGGATGTTTGGATGTTTGGATGTTTGGATGTTTGGATGTTTGGATGTTTGGATGTTTGGATGTTTGGATGTTTGGATGTTTGGATGTTTGGATGTTTGGATGTTTGGATGTTTGGATGTTTGGATGTTTGGATGTTTGGATGTTTGGATGTTTGGATGTTTGGATGTTTAGATGTTTGGATGTTTGGATGTTTGGATGTTTGGATGTTTGGATGTTTGGATGTTTGGATGTTTGGATGTTTGGATGTTTGGATGTTTGGATGTTTGGATGTTTGGATGTTTGGATGTTTGGATGTTTGGATGTTTGGATGTTTGGATGTTTGGATGTTTGGATGTTTGGATGTTTGGATGTTTGGATGTTTGGATGTTTGGATGTTTGGATGTTTGGATGTTTGGATGTTTGGATGTTTGGATGTTTGGATGTTTGGATGTTTGGATGTTTGGATGTTTGGATGTTTGGATGTTTGGATGTTTGGATGTTTGGATGTTTGGATGTTTGGATGTTTGGATGTTTGGATGTTTGGATGTTTGGATGTTTGGATGTTTGGATGTTTGGATGTTTGGATGTTTGGATGTTTGGATGTTTGGATGTTTGGATGTTTGGATGTTTGGATGTTTGGATGTTTGGATGTTTGGATGTTTGGATGTTTGGATGTTTGGATGTTTGGATGTTTGGATGTTTGGATGTTTGGATGTTTGGATGTTTGGATGTTTGGATGTTTGGATGTTTGGATGTTAATAAACGGATTGAGCTGAACTGTTCCACAGATATGGTTCTGGCAAACATCGTCATACTAAACTGATTTGATCTCTTTGCTTCTTTACGCTACTAAACGGAATGAGCTGTTTTTTTTCTGGACCAGGAAACATTATATAGACTTCTTTTACCCGGATACTACGCAGACGAAACCTTGGGCAAAAGCTAGAGCTGAAGAATAATAACCTATATACAACAGCACAAATTAACTAATATAGCTCTTACGTACTCGCTCTTTAGACAGTGGCATATTATGGCGATGGTCACCGCCACCAGATTTAGCACTTGTCCGCGTCTAAATGTAAAAAGATCTTTGAGATTTCATCATCATTATGAGAATTCAACTTTCTGTTTCTGAAGGAGGTCTAGCCTCTGAAGGATACTTTTAGTATTGCTTCCAATATTAGAATTATGTAGATAGGCTAAGACAACATAGGCCAAACAATAAACAAACGCAGTGACAACTTAATTTTTACTTCGCTATCGTTTTCCCTACAGACCTATTAATGTAGTAATAGTGATTCCACAGAATTTTTCCACAGATATCCCGTTATTTACATTAGTTTGGAGACGGGATTGCAAATTCAGAGTGGTAGTACGACGAAACGCGATGTCGCGTAACGCAATATTACTTTAGCATTTGGAGGTTTTCCAGTCGCCTTTTTACTAAAGTTGGAAACACACATCATTTCTAAAGTAGGATTGGTAAACATCGTTGAAAAATGTAGAGCAAAGTTAAATTGTTAAATTGGACTGTAGTCATCAATGCCATAGAGACATCGGAATATAGGTGCATTACAGATAGCTGGCACGTACTACACAATCATACAGTGCACTTGTGTAGTGTCTGTGGCGCGCGTCATGTTACTATCAAAACTATTTCGGTTTAAAGACATTTATTTCTCAAAAAGACAAGAATGTCAGTTACATGATAAACATATTATCATTGGAGTAGGTATATAACATTATGTAAAGTACGTCATTCGAGAGATTACATAGTGGTAGTTAGGTGCTCCAATCCAATGCATCTTGGTCATTCATAATAAGTTTCAACAATATGTGTCTTAACTTTGGTTTTCAACGCGTTGAAAGAGCTTACATTTTTTTAATATAGAGGGTAGAAGGTTATCAAGCTTCACAACCTTCAAAAATTTTTATAGATTAAGAAAGAAAAAAGATAACATAAAATTACATTTAAAAGCATTTAAAGTGTTTTTTTATACGACAGACGGATCAAGCAAGCAGCGCATTATGTTAACTTCTCATATGGCGGCCGCCATATTCACTTTTACGGTCATATCAACAAAGAAAAATTGCCCATGTGTCTATAGTACCATTGATTTGTACCATCAATGGTACAAGTGATACTACTATGTGTCCTTAGTACCATCAATGGTACTACCGATACTAGCACGTGTCGCTAGTACCATTGCATAGAAAACATACTTGATGTTTTGTTATTCAGATGTTAAGAGAAATGGGTCTTATGGCGTGGTCATTTAAATAATTTGTTATTTTGGAACGGATGTTTTGGGACCGGGTAATTTGTTAAACGGATAGCATGTTCCGTTGCACTGCATTGCTCCCGCCATCTTGCAGCATAAAGTTTATCCTCGCAGGCCCGTAATTTCACCGACAACCATACCCTTTAAACCGAAGCACAGCAATGCTCCAGCATGGCTGGCGGCCGAAATAGGTACGGTGGTAGTAATTCCCTGGACAAGCCCTTTGACAAGGATCTCTACTACACTACAAATTGAATTGGTATCTTTTTTGATAATTGATAAATCATCGTTTGACCACAATCTACCCTGGGCCCTCATTCATGCTACGATGATTCCACGCAAATATCGTAACGCGGGCGTGTTACGATACGATTGGTCATAGTGATTATGGGCCCAGATATTAAGTAGCGATGTGGCCGACGGCTACACCTGTAGTTTACGTTTACGGTAGTTTACGTAATAAATGGTAGTTTAAGAGATACCTATTCACTCTTTTAATGTGTATTGTGAACGAAGTTGCTCTCCGTAAGACACATTTACTTAACAAGTATATGTTTGCTAATAAAATAATAAAAAATAAAATCAACAAGCCTCATACCTTAGCTCGTAGTACCCTGCCTTCTGCGCTGTAGGCTGTGGGTTCAATTTCTACCCAAGACAAACGTTTGTGCAATGAATATAGTTTGTTCTGTGTTTGGGTGTTGTATCATATAAGATAAAATAAATTGATTTCTCTCAGCTGACGTCTACATTTAACATTACTTATCTACAATGTTCAAAAATTTTTCACAATAGAAAAAACAAACTTATTTAAACTTATGAATTAAAATTAACATTAAGTAGCCTCAAATAGACATATTGTAGGTACTAAATTAGGGTTTTTATTAAGTGGCTAAGTTAGAAAAGTATGTCAGGGTAGAATGATTTAGATTAAGTAGGTTTCTTCGTTAACTTTGGTCTTCACACTAGGATTCCCTGTGTTGTGAAGATCTACTATACTACTATAGGTAACTATTATATAGTACGTATGTATTTTCAAAAAATAAGTATTTAAGTATTCTATCCGTGATCTAGTCCTCTTAAAACAAGCTATGCTTAGTTTGGGGCTAGATGGCGCTGTGTGATATTATTGTCATGTCCTGTCATGTAATTACTTTGATTTCAAACTAAACGTACGACATGGATAGGATCTCTCCTTTACTCCACTTTTGGGAAAATAATGGATGGTTGTCAAAGTTGGTAAACAAGCAATTAATTTGAAAAACCCATGCGTGATTCTCTGAAACATAACAGGGCATATATTACGATTACTGACAGCGTAATCCATCTTCAACGCCTTTTTAAGGCAGTCATTGCATTCCATTAATTTGATACATCTTCAAGTTCATTTACTTTCATGATGTAGGGAAGCTCCTACACAACGATATATTTGCATACAACGATAAATTAATTTGCTTAAAACACAGTTCATTATACATACAATGTTTTTTGAAGTGATAACTACTTTAGGCAAGTTGGGCATTTTTTTGAGATGGGAAAAAAACATTGAACTCGCGACACCTTACCGACACCACTTTTGACACATTTGACTTTAAACACATTGTCATTGTCACGTTATCCTTACGATCCTTAGAGGTACGGGTAAGGACCATTTGAAGACTGCCTCTCCCTATAGACAGACGGTTGACAGTGACAGTTATCTATCAACGTCAGTTCTAAGAATATATTGTGTCAGTTGTGTTGCAAAACAACCGTCATTAATAAATTTTACGACCAACGTTGAGATTCAAATAACAACAATCTCAGATGTTCTCTTCAAAAAAGATGACAAACTTCACACAGACAGGACAATATTCCACACAGTGCCATCTAGCCCTAAACATGGCATAGCTTGTAATATGTGAACTAGATTACTGATTGAATACTTTTTTTTTTGTAAATTCATTTAGTAAAACATTAAAACCAGAACAAACATCTATATTATCACACTTAAGTTTGTCCTGGGTGGAAATCGAACCCACAACCTACACAGCAGAAGACAGAGCTACAACAACGGAGCTGTGAAGCTTATTTAAAAAAAATCGTTATGGTGACAAACTAGGTATGATGGTGGTAGCTAGCCAGGCAGACTTGAACTAAGTCCTACTTACTACCGACCAAATCTAATCCAATATTGTACTCCCTGGGGATCGAACCCGAGACCTCTGGATCCGATATCGGTGGGCGAACCACAAGACCACAGAGACGGTAAAATAGATAGAAATATAACCGTTATTGACCGAGCGAGCTAAGCGTCTCGGATTCGCCAAAAATGCTTTTGTCCGCTGTCTGTCGGCTGTCGGCTGTCGGTTTGTTCTCGTCTAGGTCGCATCGCGACATTTTTTTTTATTTGGATGAAAATTGGCACACATGTGCCTTGATTTACTAAAAAAAATTAGTCGATCTTGATTTTTGATTGGGGGAAAAATAGGGAGGAAAAGTAGGGAAGCTTGCTGTAGCGTTATTTATCAACGGATTTCAATGAAATTTGAAAGGCACCCTAAGGATTAAATTCTACACAAGATGAAAAAAAAACAAAAAGGGTGAATGGAGGGGGGAAAAGGGAGAAGTTTACTGTAGGATTTCTATTTTTTTTTTTTTTTTGGAAAATGTATACCTACGTTTACTAATCAGACTACGCAGCCCTCCCCACCTTTGCAAGACAAATCCTTAAACACCAGGTTCGGTTTCCTCAGACCAAGCGAACGCTAGTAATCGCTAAAACTTATACCCCCTCGCGAGGTCTACTGTTCTCACAGAACCACTAGTAGTATATGTAACGATATTTCTAACGATTTGATAGAGATATACAAAACGACATGTGGATACGCTATTTGTCAGAAGCATGTCACTTGGGCTATAACGAGGTGTCTGTGCTCTGTGTGGCAATCAATTTGGCGGTGCTCTGTCAATTTGTGGCGGCGGGAGTACGGGCAGCACCGCTAGCATTCGTCCGTTTCCGGTACGGCTAGTTTTCGTACCCGCGTGGCAAACGGTAATCGCTTTTTGACTAATTCTCGTGAACTCGGCTCAAATGGCCACTGTTTCCTTTTTTGATAATAATGGGATGCTGGTTTGGATAGTAGTTAGTAGATTACTAATGGGTATAAGTCAGCTTTTTTTTTACTTTTGGAGATTTTGATGTAGTTTAATATAATTTGTTTTGCCAAGACCTATCGTAGGATTCAAGGAACAGAATAAGTCATTACAATTAACCTTGTTGTTTGTTGTTTTATGTGCTTGGAAACAAGCACATAAAACACACAAGTTCATAAAAAACTATTACAACAGTATTGTATCTTATGTATTGTTAACAGAAGACCGTCATATGCCTAATTGTGGCCAAAAGTAGAAAGCGTCAATGTCAAATTAATGTACTTTTAGTTAAAGGACATAGAAAATATTGGGTTATTAGATGTTTGTCATGTTCGGTTAGTGTTTTAAACCTAAAATTTGACACATCACACTGTGTCATAAGTGATAAGATAAGATAGAAGGTAAAATAAAGGAATATAAAAAAAAATGGTGGATTTAGTTCATTAATTACTTAAAGCCGTTTGTAACGGTCCTTAGGTAATCCGCTGCTTCTTTTGTGCATAGTTAGTTTAATTATACTCATTATTTTAATGTTTGTAAGTTAAAATAAATTCATACCTAATCTACCAAGTATGTATGTATCTATGTATTTACAAGAAATAGATATTAGTATGTAGCAATAATGTAGATTCCATTTTGCTTAGTTTGTGGCTAGATGGCGCTGTGTAAAATGTCAGGTAAATGTTACCTGACATTTTACACTTTTATTTAAAAAGATAAACGATGACTTCCGAGTGACCGCTTCATATTAACATAAAGGCCAGCACTAATCCGAGATTATTCTCGAGTTAGTGTAAGTGCCACGGCCTTCGTTATTAGTTTGGAAATATTTAGTCAACCCAATCTCGGCCGCAATTATTTAAATGGCCGCTTGATTTGTTCGGTACAATTTATCTACAAGATACGGTCCAGCGCTCGGTAGTTATGAGGATTCCACTTCTTGATAGCAGCAAGTGATTTTCTAAGTTCTTACAGAATCAATCAGTTTTTTTGTAACTTGAATGGATAGATACATCTTTTTATTTTTAAAATGGAATAGGCTCTCGTTTGATCTAAATATATAAAATTGTCGTGAAGCTGATTGATCGACTGACTGATTGCTGACTGACTGACAGATTGACCGATTATCAACGCACAGCCCAAACCAGAGGTCCTTAGGGGTAGCTTAGGTAGCTTATTAGTATAGGGGTGCACTGGGAAAGTATTTTAAAATTCCTACAGGGTGAAAAATCCCTGGCTATTGCTAGTTCAAGTTATAAGGTATTAGAGTAAGGTTTTGTAAATGAAGCATTTTCATAGCTTGTACTTAGCATATATTTTATATATATTATTGTATTGTATTGTTTTTGTACATGCTATGATAGCCCTCTGTGATATGTTTTAACTGCGTCAGATGTCAGAGCATCAATTCCCCATAGCATCAAAGTCCCCATAGCATCAATTCAAAATTGTTGTTTTGTGGCTTTTAGTGGAAGGTAAAATAGCCAGCTCCTCAGTCTGTATCACTGAGTGAAGTAAGGCCTTTGGATTAAAAGTAAACCCAACTAAAACCCAATCCATTAATATAGGCAGTTCTAGATTATAAGATCAAATAGACTGGCAGACAGTACCTAACGTTTTTAATGGAATTCCTAACCCTTTTAGCATGACCGTGAGGAATCTTGGGAAAACATTTGACCGATATTTGTCATGGGGTCCCCAACTTCAGGTTACATGTAAGAAGCTCTATGCTTCGTCAGATTCCTTGAGAAGATTGCGCTATTTCTTGCCAACCGCTACCAAGACTGCTCTTGCACAGTCTCTTCTTCTCCCTGTGCTAGACTACGCTGACGCCTGCTATCTCGATCTTACTGAGGAGCAGTTAGATAAGCTTGAGCACCTTCAAAACTTTTCTATAAGATTCATATATGGTTTGCGAAAATATGACCACGTTTCTCCCTTTCGGGCTATGCTCAAGTGGCTCCCTATTCGTCTTCGCCGAGATATTCATATTCTTTCTCTCTTATATTCTATACTTTTTTCCCCTGAATCGCCTGCTTACCTTAAAGACAGATTTGAATTTCTGTACTCCTCACACTCACATGGTCTTAGATCATCAGAAAACTTTTTGTTAAAATTTCCCCCCATAACCATTCATTCTATGGTAACTCGTTCAGTGTTCCGTTCGCCTTTGGAACGACTTGCCCACTGAAATAAGACTGGCTCCGTCAGTGTATACTTTTAAATTGAGGCTGAAAAATCACTACCTTGCTTCTATTTAAATCTGACACTGTCTAACTACATATATTGATGTATATATTTATTTGAATAATTTATTGTTTTATTTTATCGTTGTAGGTATGTATTAGTCCATAGTTTGTATTAATTACATATGTAACTAGTATTTGTTGTAATTTCTGTTTTTATTTATAATTATTTTTGTGCACTACTTCTGATATTTTTTACTGTTTACATTTCTCCCTACAAGGTTGCCTGGAAGAAATCGCTTTCATCGATAAGGCCGCCCATTGTACTTAGACGCTATTGTTACTTAATTCGTTTTGCTTTAGAATTATTTTTGTGTACATTAAAGTGTTCATTCATTCATTCATTCATTCTGTTGGGATTCCGGGTGAAGTGCGCTTACACTTCGGCCATACCATTACTTGAAATCAGATGAGATGAAGAGCAAGCGCTTCCCCATCGTACATTAAAAAAACCCTTTTAAATGTAAGATAGGCGCTCTTTCTTATACGATCAATTTAATTTTAATTTCTGTGTAACATGAAATAAAATAAATAAAAGTAACAGATACACTACCGTAAGGTACTTTAAGAACTCAATTCCTGTTCCGATAACAAGTAGGTACACCTAACAATCCGTAAACAAAGGCTGTCATTACAATAGTAATAACATCATGTAGCCATTGAGCGTCTTGCCACCGGTGACAAAGGGATTACCTCCCCCTCCCGCCGTCTGCGGTTTCTTAATTAACCCCTAAATACCCTTGCAACCACGCTGTGGCACGTAAGATTATTACGAACGTTACCCTTGTTAATTTTAATGTACAATATTATTGAATCAAATAGATGTACGTTTTACAAGTTGCTCGACATGTGGAATGGAATGTTTTAACGTTGTTAAGGTTCCCTGTTGCTTTGGGAAGGTTTGACGATATTTAGAAATATTGGCAATACCTTAGAGGTCCCGGGTTCGGTTCCCAGGTGGAGCAATATTGTGCTTGGTTTGGTTGGTGGTAGGATTTTGTTTAAGTCTGCCTGGCTAGCTACCACCATCTTACCTAATTCTGTCGCCATAATAACAATTCTTAAAAAAATGTTGTGTTCCGGCATTTAGAGGTAAGATAGCCAGTTCCTCAGTTATTGATTATTCCGGGTGAACTGCGTCGTCACCTTCGGCCTTATCTCAACTTGAATGAATGAATGAATGAAAAATACTTTATTGCACACCTTAAAAATAAAAACTGGATAACTTAAAAATTTAAGTACAATGGGCGGTCTTATCGCTAAGAAGCGATTTCTTCCAGACAACCTTTGGATAGAGAGGATTTCATGGCTAAAGAGGTGGTTGGTGGTGCACATATTAATTAGATTCAACTTGTTACCAGGTGAGATGAAGGCCAAGCGATTCTCCGTCGCACAACGAAATCCTTCTGGAAATACGCGTGCACAAACAAACAGAGAAACACAAATAGACAAACAGACATAAATTCTAAAAAATGTATTTTTATGCTCAGCTGCGTCTTTTAAGTAGCTAGCATCCATTTTTTTTTTTAATATTAAATGTACAGACACTGCTTTTCTACGATTTTATTATAAGTATAGATAGATAGATAAATAACATAGAACAAACATCCATATTCATCACACAAATGTTTGTCCTGGGTGAGAATCGAACCCACAGCCTACAGCGCAGAAGGCAGAGTTACAACCAACTGAGCTATGAGGCTTATTAATAAATTATATACGTGGTTGTATTTGTGACTGTGTTACGGATAGAATACTTCAATTTTTTTTTTGTAAATACATACTTATCAGATAATACAACACCCAAACACTGAAAAAACATCTATATTCATCACACAAATGTTTGTCCTGAGTGGGAATTGAACCCACAACCTACAGCGCAGAAGGCAGAGCTACTACCAACTGAGCTATGAGGCTTGTTTCATCCTAAAGATGGCATGCGCTTATCTTCAGTGACTATGTTGACTGATCTAATTGAAAAAACGTTTTCATGTCGAGACATTTTTAACAAGACAAAAGAAACGGTCTTAGTTCTAAATTTTTCGGCATGATAAGTTTGTGACATACTTTTTTATAGTCATACAAACCAAACGCACTTGTAGGGAGATTTATAGGCTTGTAGCATACGATTTGAAACGAGTCAGGGCCACCCGGGCAGAAAATGGAGCGTCGTGCTTAGAGCTAATACGATCAGGTGAGCAAACACGCAACACGGCTTTCATCTTCACTCGGGTATCTCTTAGCCGTGCTCAAACAGACACAAATACAACCGCGTATATCAAATTGATGGAGAATCGCGAAACTTGTCGCATTAGCCGGAATATGGAATACTTATGCCTAGCATGTGTTCAATTCGTGAAACACACTTTGGACTTGACAAGAAAATCATGAGTCCTTTTCGTTACAATCATCTTACCTAAAAATAATGATATTCCTATAATTAAACTAACTGTGTACAAAGAAAGCAGTCGGATTACTTAAGGACCGTTACAAACGGTCTATAGGTAACTCAACTGTTCCAGACCAGTAACAGACGAAAGCGTGCCCCTGACATGCATTGCGCTGAATAGCTATGCTAACCTAAAGAATGAATGAATGTGTGAATGGATAAATGAATGAGTGCATGAATTCATGAATTGGCACTATATTGTACATATAAATTACACACAAAAGAGACATTAGGTGACACAGTCAATAAGAACAATGCCCCCTAATTACCTCTTTAATTGCAAAAATGTAATGTGCTGTAATGATTACATTTACATTTATTTCGCACAGCGACATCTAGCCTAAATTAAGCAAAGCTTGTTTTATGGGAACGGGATTACGGATATAATAAAATACACCATTTATTGTAAATTTATACTTATGATATTGTATCATAAGTATAAATTTACAAAAAATGGTAAACAACACCCAATATTCTTCATCACACAAATGTTTGGGAATCGCACCCACACCGTAACAGCGCAGAAGGCTAACCAACTGAGCTGTGAGGCTTGTCGTACCTAAGATACGTAAAAAAAATTCTTAGCGTTTTATTAAATAACACATTTTGTATAGGTGAATAATTTCGTTTCGATCACTTTTAGGGAAATTAAAATTGGATTTTCCCACTCATTGTCTGATAACTAGCTTACTCGGTTTTTACGAAGATACGTGACCGGCTTTTTGCAACCCTAGCTGCGTAGGCGTGGGCCTGGGCGTGGGCGGCAATCAGGCGAATGCGACGTGCACTCGTTTGAATTGTAACCGGCTTTGTTTTTACTCAGTCGTCTGTGCCTTAATTATTCAGTCTGTCGATTTATAAATAAACGTCTAACCATCTATCGACTTTTTTTTATTGTACGACGGGGAAGCGCTTAGCCTTCATCTCACCTGCTGACAAATTATGATAAGGCCGAAGGTGGAGGCGCACTTCATCTGGAGTCCTCAACAAACTGCGGAACTGGCTGTACTGGCTTACCTCTAAATGCTGGAACACAATATTTTTTTTATGAATTGTTATAATGGCGACAGAATAAGGTAAGATGGTGGTAGCTAGCCAGGCGGACTTAAACAAAATCCTACCACCAACCAAACCAAGCACAATATTGTTCCCGCTTGGGATCGAACCCGGGACCTCTAGATCTGATATCGGTGGGTTGAACCACTAGACCACAAAGGCGGTTAAAACTATTAAAACACTACTCCAATTGAAATACCAATCGCTCATATTAATACACTGGCCTACACAACCGAACGCATAGCGATCAGGTCACAGCTTTGTTGGTAGCTCTGCCTGCTGTGTAGGTCGTGGGTTCAATTCCCACCCAGGACAAACTTTTTTTTTTTTTTTATGATGAATATTTGTTTGTTCTGTGTTAGATTGTTGTACAAAAAAAGTGGATGTGTATTGTATTCGTAATCTAGTTCCTTTAATAGCGTGTTTAGTTTGGGGCTAGATGGTGATGAGTGAAATTAATGTCCTGAAGTATGATATTAAAAGGTTTACAAGAAATATGTCTCTGAGCATCGTGAAATGTATTGTTTATTCACTCTCAAGATGAACCTGAAAACATAAAAGTACATAGTAAAAAATCCGCATCTTCAGACCTAACTAGCGAATTTTTAGTAAATGTTTTTCTGATTTTCAAGTCTATATTTAAATTAATCTCAGCAAAGAAATGCCTCAATAAATTAACCAGCTTTCTCAAGCTCAAGCATATCTGCAGTTGGCTCTCAATCTTTTCATAATACCTGGTATATATTTTCTGTAAAATCATTACCGTTACCGTTTCTATATATCTAGGTTATACTTTTCTTATCTAATGGTTTTCCGTTGGGTACTGCGCGACCCGCTCTCTATGTAAAGAACATCACACCAACAGCCCATTAGTGTCCACTGCTGGACTGCGCCTCCTCCATAGCTGGAGGGTTTGCTATAATCACCACACTTAGCAGGCGGATGGTGATCATAGTAAAGGTGTAGATAATACAAAGAATAAAACTACAGCCCTTATTCTGGTGCTTCCTTAGTCCGGTTTTACGAAATCCATGGGCTAAGTTAGAGGTAAGAGAGAGGAATTTATGAGCCGCGCCCGCCCCGGCAATGTAAAACACAGTAAGCGTTTTACAACACCCATCGAGCTAAAATATATCTATTCATAAAAGTGTTTAAACCGAAAGAGGGTGATGATATTACCCTTCAAGAATAGAATAGAATAGAATGATATTGATTTGACACATAAAAAAATGGGAACAGTGGTTTACAATAATAATAACAATCACAGTTTTAACATAAATAAAATATAAATAAGGTTTACAAAAAAAAAGAATGAAAAATAAATAAATAGATGTATGTGCCAAAATGGGCGAGACTCAGCTTTATGTTGCACCTTTAAAGTGTTAGTCATTATTAAACGTCGGGATAAATATAGGTAAAACACGAGATAAACACCCGTTTTTCTAATCAAAATAAAAGTGGCATGTCGAGTCTCTGCTTATCTGTAAATGTATACCCTTCACAATCTCAGTTTTGTATGCATTTCTAAAAGTTTGATTTACGTATCCATTCCTAGCTCCCGCACTACACAAAATGATAATAAATATGGAAATAAATAAAATCACGCCTCCTGTTATAGCGTCTCATGTAACAAAGACATGAATTTTGCATATGTAGCACAAAATGTTTATTGTGATTGTGCAAAAGCTGAATAAAATAAATGTTTTGTTGTCGGTGCGAGCGAGATTCTGTAAACAAGTAGGAGCAGACAAACTAACGCCAAGTTTATTCACCAAACAGAGCGTCTGCCGGGTAAAGGTATGGTCAAACTGTCACGACAATGTACAGATATCGATAATCACTTCCACAAACTTGGGCAGGCTATAATAAAGTTACTGGATTTGATTACCAGTAAGATTCCTTCTAGCAACTAAGCAGGCATTAAGAAGGCCCAGAAGTAATCTGGTTACTATTTTACAAACTTTGCTTAGTTTGGGGCTAGCTACCACCATCTTACCTAATTCCGTCGCCATAACAACAATTTAAAAATTGTTGTGTTTCGGCATTTAGAGGTAAGATAGCCAATTTCTCAGTTTGTTAAGGATTCCGGGTGAAGTGCGCCTCCACCACTTTTGAAGCTAATCTTGTAACCAGGTGAGATGAAGGCCAAGCACATCTCCGTCGTACAATAATATACATATATATATATATATATAGAAAGTGTGCAATATAACGAATCTTTAATTTGTTTCGGGGTCTCGGCCTTGTCGCGTTGCTTCCGCTCGCCCTTTCAACTTCGCTCGTTGAATGACAAATGTTTACTTACTCCACCCTCCAAAACCCCTTCCTCAAGTGAAATACAGCTTCAGAGCTTTTCTGAGCACTAGCGATGCTATCAATCGATATTGGCCTTTTCATACTCTGCCATCGCATCTATTGCTATCTACAAAAGTGAGAAGAAAACAAAGAACGCCAATTTGGCGAGTCGAAGACAAACGCATTTAAAATGGGCAGAGCATAGCTACAGCCATCTATCTCGGAGCTTGATAAACGACGACATTATTCCTTATCGCCCACTCAATTTGTTTAAAAGTGTTCTGCTTTGATAATTTGAGAATTACAAATCGTATTTCTGACACAAAAATGTCCCCATAACTGCTAATACTTCGATAAGATTGAATAGAGAAATCGGTTCAATTTATCTCAATTATTTTCTTTGAAGCATGGATGTTGACATGTTTAAAGAGAGAAAAAGGAAAACTTGAAAGAAAAACTAAGGTTGGACTTTAGTGAGTTTTAGTAGTTTAGTAAGTCTAGTGGTTCGCCTTCCGGTGTCTGATCCAGAGTTTCCGGGTTCGGTCCCCAGGGGAGTACAAAAATTTGTTTGGTTTAGTTGGTGATAGGACTTTGTTTAAGTCCGCCTGCCTAGTTACCAGCATCTTACCTAATTGCTATTAAAAAAATTCTTAAATTATTGTGTTCCGGCATTCAGAGGTAAGGTAGCCATATAACTTTTGAAACTATCATGGTTATGAACACAGAAGCACAGAAGAAGTGTCATGGTAAATATCCCGTTAATTTTAGCTATAGTAAGGTAGTCAGTTCCTCAGGCTGTAGAGGATTCCGGGTGAAGTGTGTGCTTTCACCTTCGACCTTATCATAACTTGAAAGTCAAATGAGATGAAGGCCAAGCAACACCCAGTCGTACAATAAAACGAAAAACAAGACAAAAATTTGATACAATGTGGGGTCGCGGTTTCAAGCTCAACACCTTCTACTCAGACCGCGAGTATGTAAAAGTTCACTAAGATTTCAACCGAAGAAGCTTCTGTGTATACGTAATAACATTACTGCGATCAGCTGTCCGTTAACCAAGCGTGGTGATTATAGAGGCGGCTCTGTCCAGTCGCGAATACTGTCAATTATTCTATCGTAAAAAACCACCCCCACCATACCTATTTCAGCCGCCAGGCAGAACTGCTGTGTTCCGGTTCGACGCGCATGGTTCCCGGTAAAATTTGTGCCGCGTATGTCATGTTCTTTGTGGATGTAACCTGCGCAGTAAGGCTTCATGCGCTGTTTGCTATTTATTATACACTTGCCATATGTATATTTTATAAAAAGTACTATTAAACTAACTATGTACAATTTATTACCTAAGGACCGTTACAAACGGCCTATAGGTAACTCAACTGTTCCAGACCAGTACTAGACGGAAGCGTGTCCAAGACACTGGCTGCATTGCCACGCTGAATAGCTATGCTAATTGTTACGTGATGATGGTAAGCGGCCCGACGGTATGACTCTTGTCCCTTGGGAAATGGGTAGGCCTTTTGTGCGGGACGCTACCAGCATCGACATCCTAGCGCCATCTCATCTGCCTGGGACATCAATTAGGTCTCAATAGAGCTTACCTATTTGAGCCTTTTGGGGTGGAGACCTTGGGTCCGTGGCGCGCCGGTGCCCTCCGGGTTTTCAAAAAACTTGCTTGTCTCTTTTAACGGGGCAATCTAGACATCTACCCGAACTGCTTTGACCGGATTATGTTGCTGTGAGATTAAAAGCCACTTACGCAAGTACCTCCGAATTCTGCTGTGTTCTTGCTTAACGCGTGTAAAAGGCGGATAGTAATAATGTATTGAATGACGGTGTTATTGTTTCAGTGGTGGAGGAGCCGGAGTTCACGGATGTAATTCAGAACGTGACGGTGCCTGCGGGGCGCGCCGTGCGCCTCGCCTGCTCCGTCAAGAACCTGGGCTCATACAAAGTAAGCTTTTTTTCCTTTCTTATCCTCGTTGGGAGCTGCGCGTCGAAACACTAATTGTATCGCAATATTTTCTGTTAAGTTGTAATGGTGAAATTTAATGTTATTAGATTTCCTATAATCATTTTGCAAAAAATAACAAAACACTTACGTAATCATAAATTTAATTTTGAGTTATTAAATTTATAGAATTAATAATTTTATAACCCGCGATAACTAGAAATCTGTTTTACGACGCTGGCTTCCAGTCTAGAGCAACACGTCACATAAGCATTTCGGTGACGCTGTCACATTGACATGCTACCTCATCATAACTTGAAATCAGATGAGATGAAAGCCAAGCGTATCCCCGTATTTTACGTACAAAAAAAAGCACGGCTAAAAAGTTTTCACTTAAAAAATCACAAATAATGTGCGTTGCTACTATTGTAATTACACATGTAAGAATTATTAAATGTACCTATTCAAATTAGATTATTTGGAATCCTAACAGATGGAAAACAAATTATGAATCAGTGTACCTACTAATATTTCCAACATTAATAACATCCAACATTAAACTTTGGGCAGACGGCGGCGACAGAAAAGACGGCAATATGCTTATAGTAGCGAAAGGAAGCATGAAATATAAATAGCATTTTATCATTTGATTTAGAACGCGTCCTCGTAATAAAGTGTCCATATAAATGGAGGCAGATATGATTTACCGCCTTTACGCCGAGTTTGCACCTCGCTCTTGCGGCTGAGGAGGTTCTACTGATATATTTTATCACTTATAGACCATCGAACAATGCAGCCTCATATTTAACATTTGATCATAGACAATCTACAACTAAAATATGAAATTTTAAGCATAGCGCTCTCAATTGCTCGCTCTGTGACTTTGAACTTATTCATAAGGCCTATAGTCAATGTACACGTCTCGGATCCGTAAGTCATGTCATGACTCTGGTAACACACTCACTCTGTGTCAGTGGGTACGTAATGAATACGCATCAAAACCGCCATAAGCAAGTACCTTAACAAAGTTGAAGGAAGATAATTCCGCAATACACGTAAAGTTCATTTCACTACCTTAAAGAAAACGTGACAAGTAATTAAATGAAATTTTGATATTGTATTAGCAAGCAATCAGCTAAAAGTATTTTTTGACAGCAAAAATATCTAATTGATGGCGTCATTAGGTTGTAAGGCTTTATTTGTATAAAAAAACACTTTTAATTCACTTTGCTTGGTGATAAAATTCATTTTGTAGCTGACCAAAACCTATTTATTCAGTTACGTTTACGACCGTTTATATGATAGCCGTATTATATTGCAAAAAAACATGTTAAAATGACATGGAAGACTATGTGCTACATCAAAGCTTATATCTAGCAAGTGTTACTTACTTGTAGCACTTTCATAGCTAGTACTACGTCCTCGTAGCACTTTCGTAGGTATTAGTGCATACTCGTAGCACTTTAGTAGCTAGTGATAAGTACTCGTAGCACTTTCGTAGCTAGTGCAACGTAGCCGTAGCATACGCATTACCATTAGAAGTAAATCCTACGTTCCAAGAAGCGTAGAACTTGAGGATATTGATTGAACATTTCCAATTTATCTGGATGTAGTGCAATCCAGTCTGTCGCCAGTCGGCAAGGCGTCCGGCATGACCGGACGACCGATAAGCCGCAAGGTGACGCCGCACTCGGCTAACTACCGGGACCGCTAGGGGGTTAGGGGGGGTTCATTTGGCTCCGACCCGACCCCCGCGCCTATAGCTGTATACTACAGGACGTGGAGTCAACCAATCTTAAATGAATTATCAATTTGACTAGCACTGATACATTAATATTATATTTTCTGCAGCTTTATTTGATCAATTCTCTTTTGAAAACAAATTATGAGTTTTTCTCTTTTGAAAGCGTAATTTAAAACACGGGTTTTGCTCACGTTTAAAACATACATACGTGATAAGAACCAGTGTTTGAACATGTTTGTTTTGAGTTTGCAGACTTTACATTCAAAGAAATCTTTGAATGTAAAGTCTGAATGAAACTCTTATTTGTTTGGGTGAAATGTAGTGTCATACTTCCACATTAATGATTAGATTGAAGGCAGTTAAACAAACAAATGATGTCCAGTGACTAGCTTACGTGACGAAGTAGCTAACTACCATGCACCCACCGCTTCTCCAAACGTAGATTAGTTAGGACTTATCGTCAAACGTCGTGTACCTACTGACGTTATGATTTCCGGTCCTAGTATGCATGCTATAGGTAGTGTTTCACACAACTGCATTTGTTGGTAGGATATTAGATAGATAACAAAAACATTAATCCCGGTTTTAAGAAATTTATTCAATTATTTTCGAGAAAATTATTAACTAATAGGTAACAAGTTAAACTAGTAAGTAGTACTACATACTCGTAGCACTTTCGTAGCTAGTGATAAGTACTCATTAATTAAAAATCAAATTTAAAATGAAAGTAGGTAGGTAGATCCTTAATTACAATAAATGATTCAACAGATAACAAAAACTTGATGCTAATTGCATTTAACAAAGTAGGTATAAAACTATTGATAGTTCTATAGGTCCTATAGGTAGGTATAGTATAGTTTATATATAGTATAATATAGTAATAAGCGTAGTTTTCAACAAAATGTTGAGCAAATTTTGCCTTGATTCACTGAATGAGTAAATATTTATAATATTGAGGGTATTTTATTATCAAGCCGTGCGTCTTCGTTAGTAATCATTTTTATCATAGTTTTTTATTGTACGACGGGAAAGCGCTTGACCTTCATCTTACCTGGTTACAAGTAGAGATAAGGCCGAATGTGGTAGCGTACTTCACCCGGAATCCTTTACAATTTGAGCGAACTGGCGATCTTACGCAACAATTTTAGAGTTGGTGTACCTAATGGCGACAGAATTAGGTGAGGTTGTAAGTTTGTTCTTATGAATGAATTAATGAATGAAAATACCAATACGCACACCTGAAAAATAGAACTGGATAACTAAAAAAAATAATGTATATACAATGGTCTTATCGCTAAGAAGCGATTTCTTCCAGACAACCTTTGGATGGAGAGGATTTCATGGCTAAAGAGGTGGTTGGTGGTGCACATATTAATTCTTATCTTCGGTAGAACAATAGAACTGGCCCGACAAGTGCTTCGCTTCCTCCGATCTAAACTGTAGAATGTTCTATCTCCGTATGTAGAACACTCAACTACTTAACATTACTTTTGAATGTAAACCACGGAACTGCGATAGAACTCTATCGATTTCCGTTTAGGTGACTTTTTCTCCTCATTTTATTGCATTTACTTACGTCGGAGGCTGTCGGCGGTGCGAGCGCAATAAAAGCCGAGATAGTGTTCTTCAGATAAAGGCTTAACTGAGGGAGCCATCACGGGTGCCCTGTATTGACAACAAGAAACGGATTTTCCCCGAAAGCCTCGCCTGGGCCATTAGTTTCCCGCGTCGGTTAAAAAGATTTGCCTCTTCGACCCCATTTTTTATTTAGAATTATGGTTTCATGCGAAATATCCGATGAAACGACAAAAAGCTTCTATCGTTTCATCTTTGTGTATTCACAATATAATCTATTTACCCGCGTGGTTTGTTTTACCTACTCAAATACAATACAGGGACACATCATTCTTGTAATCCTTTATTGTACACTTTCTTATGACATGCTAAAATGATAAATATGATTTTAAAATGTCATAAGAAAACATATGTACAGTGGCGAACTTAACCCTTACAGAGTTTTCTACCAGCAAACCTTTGAGAGAGTGAGAGGTACACGTTTAGGTATACATATTTACAACGGGGACGTTGAGCAACTGAGTAAGTAAAAGGTGGGTAGCAGTATCAGCGCCCTCCTCCGAACAAAGTAGTGCAGTTCCGTCTGAATGTTTAGCCTTATATAATAACTAAAAGTAGTGTTAACATTATATTAAAAATTAACTAATGGTAGAGATAAACATTTTAAATAAAAATGAAATATACGACACCAAAGTTTGATAGCCGCATCAATATAAAGCAAACTGATAAAAGAATCGATTACAGACACAATGCCACAAATGCAATCCAACGGCTTCAAGCTCAGTTGATAGTTCTGCATTCTGCGCTGTAGGTTGTGCGTACGATTCCCACCCAGGACAAACATTTGTGTGTTGAATATGGATTTTTGTTCGGTGTTTGGCTGTTGTACTGTATGATAAGTATGTATTTAAAAAATAATAAAATAAGTATTATATCCGTAATCTAGTTCTCATATTACAAGCCTTGCTTAGTTTGGGCCCAGATGGCGCTGTGTGAAATTAATGTCCTAAATAAAGGCAAAAACAAAACAGAATCCTTAAAAAATGCTCAAAATAATATAACAAATCAACCAAAACTATCTTTGTCTATTCAAATGAATTTGAATCTCATCGCTCACTAGACAAGAACCATGCAAATATGTTGCAAAAATGATATTCATATTACGTACGAGATTTCTCGTTGCGCCGTTGCAATTTTGGTGGTATGTACACGTGGATAGTTCATCGGCATGAAATGTCAGAACGTCGACGGCAGCACGTATGTGGGTTGCAATAACATGCCACAACGAGTTGTAGCAATGTTGCCGTGCCGTATGCGAGCACCGCCACGCCGGCCGTTCAAATTCTGACATATTTCTCTCTCGTACCATAATGGAGAACAGGCAAAGTGTACCTAAGTCCCACAGCATAGAGCTTCAAATCCCTAGCTCTACTAGCAGTAGGATGCGCCTGAGTATGTAATGATCATGGTGTTTTATATAATAATGACTGACGAATGATTGCAGATTCATATATGATTGTGAAAACTTCATTCAAATTTCAAGGTTTTGCGATTAGAGTACATTATTTTAACATGTAGACCTATTTTATGATAGTGTCCCTAGTATATACAGGGCTCTAAGAATATATTTCAGTTATTGTAGTTGTAATTAGTGTATATTTTATTGATCTGTTTTATGTGTAAATTATTTGTATATCATTTTTCTTTCAAATTGTTATGTAGTTACGGATTGGCTTAAACTGTAATGTAACTATTATTTAATAAATACATTCATTCATTCATTCATTCATTCATTTTGATTCGAAAAAACGGGTATATCGTGTATTGTTGCGTATTATGTGTCGTGCTAGTGTGAATGTGCCCTTTTCTAAACGTCTTGATAAGTATAGGTAAAACACGCGATAAATAGCCATTTTTTGAATCAAAATAAACTACCATTCGTATAGGAAAATATATTCTGGCTATTCAAACACATCAACCCTAAAATCATCTCTATCTATCGATCGAAGATTTCGCGAAAACTTCGAGAGCCCTTTGCGTAAATCCGATGCCGAAGAGATCTCTAAGTGGGCTTTTAGCAGGAGCAGGCTAAGCCGTCTTGTGCAAGATGTTCATTTCTGTCTACGCCATTGCATTAGTGTGTCAACATATTGCCAGTTCACTTAGAGTAGTAAAACAGGAGAAAAGCTAATGGATATACCAGACTATATTTTGATCTCTAGGATGTAAGTGTGTGTCAAATACTTTCGAG
Organism: Venusia cambrica; assembly: GCA_951394065.1. Lineage (NCBI taxonomy): Eukaryota > Metazoa > Arthropoda > Insecta > Lepidoptera > Geometridae > Venusia > Venusia cambrica. The sequence continues at coordinate 4,488,966 of OX596068.1, read as the reverse complement.
TTTATGTTTGTAATAAGAACGTGCTGATCTGTTGTTTTAACCTCTTGTGTTCCATTGCTGGGCAAAGGTCTGCCAAATCATTCCATCTGATACACCTAGCAATCACAACACTGGTTGTAGGACATCTTAAAGTCCTGGCCAGCGACCACCTTCCTGCTCCAGATGGTTTGTCGTGTTTCGTCAGTGCACGAGAGTGCCAGTGCATTCTGGAAAAGTTCGCTCCATCATAACCTCATTATTGCTCTGGCATACAGCTAGACAAACTTGTAAGCTTGTCCAGCTCTAGGCCAGAACTAAATTTCAGAGACAAAACCATCATTAATACTAAAATAACAACTCTTGAAAGAACACGCATCATAACAAACATCAACACCGTATTAGTATCTCTCCTTCAAATCGGGACGGTTTTGCCATAATCACCACGCTTGGCAGGTGGATTAAGTGAAAGCACAGGAAAGGTGTAGATAATACACAGAAGGAAACTGCTGCTCTTCTTCTGGTAAGATCCCTTAATCTCCTTTTGCAACATACACGGGCGAGTTGGAGGGGTTGATTTTTAGCCGCGACCGCCGAAGTGGACGTTAACCCATCGTAGTATATTTGTACCCACTACGATTTTACCATCAATAAATGAGCTCGTAACGTTTGGTTACAATAAATAAACAAACTTATAAAAGCAGAACTGTCTAACAAACTCGAAACAAACAAAGTGAGCCGTAACAGCATAAAATGAAGCCCGTTAAACGTTCCATAATTAAATCTGTCGTAATATTATGAAACACGTCTAGGAATCATCTCCTCGGGCGACAGGGTCCATCGTTAAAGAGGTTCGGTGCGGGCGTCGTGAGCGGCGCTGCCAGAATGGCCAAAGTTTCCAACGAGTCCATTATAAATCAAATGACGCCTCCGAGGCATGTCCTAAGGGATGCAAACATCTCCCACCGTGCCACCGAACTTCAACTTTGCCTCCTTAATGCCTCAACAATTAAGATAAAAAGAAAGAAGGGCCTAAATTAAAGGTGGTTTAGAGATAACGAGTTAATAGGCCTTTGTAACTTTGCCAGTGAACCGTGCTAACTCGGATTATAAATAGGCGGAAAGTTCGTGTCTTCTTCGATGGCCACAACTTATCGGAAGTTTTATGTATTTTATCCCAGGTAATTTTTTTTATAGTACGACGGTGAGATACTTTACCTTCATCTCACATGATTTTTAAGTTATGATAAGGCTGAAGATGGAAGCGAAATACACCCAGAATCCTCAACCAACTGAGGAACTGGCTATATTACCTCTAAATGCCTATCAAAATAAAAAGTTGTCCTTGACCCAGAGGTACTTGACATATTCAGGGTATATTTATTTTGAAGTGTATTTTTGCACTGAAATGGAAATGAAAGGATTAGAATAAATTCCAACAATATCACGGGAACAAAAATTCAGATTCAGATTTATTTGTTGAAAACTAGGATTACAGATTGTAAAACTACAGCCATGACAAGCTTACAAGTATGCAAAACAAAACCAAGTACATTTCCATAAATTACGTCAGTGAATTGCAAAAAACATCATCATACTTTATTGTATGGCATCAAAAAATAGAGAAAAAACAAAAAATAGGCGCTAGGGGACCTCCGCATATATGAGAGCGACATAGTGGAACTAAATGATCACTAAATGGCATGGCCCAACGTAGTGTTAAATCAACATAATAGGAGCAGTTCAATTAATAAATGCCATAACAACAATTAAAAAAATAATGGGTTCTGGCATTTAGAGGTAAGATTTAGTTCCTCAAACTGTTGTGAATTTCGGGTGAAGTGCGCATTTAGCATTATCATTTATTTGAAAAATCTGGTGAGATGAAGGCCAAGCACTTTCCCGTTCTACAGTAAAAAATACCAAAATATCGTGTTCATAACGCGTTTCATAAGTCAAGAAATAAAGGAAGCCGATTTATTAAACCATTGCTTTTAGCACTATACTTCTTCGTTTCACAGCCGTATTATGTAGGTCAGCGTAAATTGTCCAGTCGCAAAATTAAGGTAAGTTGATTAATTCAAATCAAGGCAAGGTGTGTCCGGGCGCTGGTCGGCGTAAAACGCCGTCCCGAATAACTCGCTTAGGATCCGCAGACGAATCGAATTAGTTAGCCACTGCAGCCATTACGGATATTATATTTGCATCTGCCACTTCCCAGCTTCATTACTGGGGAGATTGAACATTTTCCTCTTAAACAGCCAGCAACGAATTAAGAAATGTTCAACTGCTTGCTGGTTTTGATGTAATATAAAATGCAGTAAAATTACTGCCATTACGTGTTGCAGTGCTCGTTATGAAGCTATATATGTTAATTGGTCTCAAAACACCGGCAATTCTTGGTGCTAGTAAAAATGGTTATTATATAGATTTTTTGATGGACAATAAACTTTATTGTTTTGTCTTCAATTTGTGATTTTCGAAACACGACTAATGTTTTTTTTTTCTACAGAGATATTTCAGAAGATATATATTTTGTGTTGTGTTAAATAGACAGCTATTGTGTATCTTGATTGTAGTTCTTCGTATTTTGAAATAAAACACCTACAGTTGGAAATAGTCGTTTTTATTTTACCTTTTCATAAAAATAATGTGGCCAACTCTAATAGGAAATGTTATCGAAATTCTGCTGCAGTTCTTGGAATATTTATAGATTATGTAGACTTTCTGCTATCAAGATCCTTCTTTAACCGCCCTTTTTTTCATCTTTGCGATTCATAGGAGATTTTATAACGTCATCATGCGAATCAAGGGGTTAACAAACGTTGTGTTTTTGCAATAACATCCGGCTCATCTGTTTCTCTCAGCTACGCGCGAGTCTACTCCCTCTCATTTTGAGACCGTCGAGCCTCTAAAACCAAAAAGTTCATAGGATCTCTATCCACTCTGTGGTCTAGTTGATCGCCCACCGGTGCCAGATCCAGAGGTCCCGGGTTCGATCCCCAGGGGAGTACAATGTTGTGCTTGGTTTGGTTGGTGGTAGGACTTTGTTTAAGTCCACCTGGCTTGCTACCACCATCTGACCTGAGTATGTCGCCATAACCACAATTCTTAAATTGTTGTGTTCCGGCATTTTAAAGGTAAGATAGCCAGTTCCTCAGTTGGTTGAGGATTCTGGGTGAAGTGCGTTTCCACCTTCGGCCTTATCATAACTTGAGAACCGGGTGAGATGAAGGCCAAGTACATAAGTACATCCCCGTAGTACAATAAAAACAACTAGCGGTTTTACTGCCAAATATATGATTCATTTTATTTTGTGTAGGAACTGATATTACTTGGTTCTTCGACTCTTATGAATGCTATTTGCAAACTCCGTCAAGTTTAACACTCAACGTTTATCTCCCGCTTATAAAATTTTGATTCCTATTTAATTTTATCTTAATTGTTCATTTGAAGGAGAAGTTCCAGCAATATCGCTTCGGGTTAAATTATAACTGTTTTAAGTGGTTCAGCGCTCGCGGCTTGGTCGTGAGTTTGATGGAGATATTGGATTTGCTACGTTTCTTTGTCACGGTGATATAAACTGAAAAGTATTTATAACTATCAGTTTAAGTTTTTTTATATACCACTCGGACACGGAACAAGCAAACAGCCCACCTGATACTAAGTGCTAAGTTCATCACTTGCCTCACTGCGTCGGTCACATCCACAAAGAACACGGCCTACGTGGCACTGCATTGCGACCCGTCAACTAGAGGCATAAAAGTATTAAGCCTCACGCGCCCGTAATTGAGTAGTAGGTCTAGTAAAATAAGGCAAGTTATAAATGGTATATTTCTTCTTCTATTCGGTCAGCAAGAAAAATATGCTAAAAAAGTTATTTTGAGAGCATCGAATTCGAACTAATGGCGGAGCACTGACGTACAACAAAAAAAAGTTTATGTGTGTAAAAAAGAAAGCACCTTGCCTTTATGATTCACTCTCTTTTTTATCTTTGTTTAGTAGGTACACAAATGGTACACAACTATCAAACTACAAACTAACAAAATAGATGTACCTATGTCTGGACATACATTTTAGATGTATCAAATACCTATTTTATGCTAACGAATAAAATGAAAAACTATTCGATATTTACTTTAATACATACATATAATTTATGCTAACGAAAAATATGAATAACTATTCAATACCTACTATAATACATTACATATATAGTATTACGTATAGTAATTCAAGAATTCTATGATTCTGAACTGAAATAAATAGGTACCTCATACTCATACTTAACCTATTTCTAAAACAATATGAATAAAAGTTTCATCATCATGAACCTATCGCAGTCCACTGCTGGACGTAGGTAATAAAAGTTTAATATGTCTCAATCCATTAATTGTCCATTTCAATTTTCAATTTGTTTGCTGACAATGTTGACCCAATTTGGACCAAAGCTGACCAAAACCTCACTATTTAACTGTCCCGATTAATAATGATGATAAAAATAACAAAAGGTATCTTAAGTATCGCATAAAAACCAAACTTTTTGGTTTTATTTAAATATCGGAGAGCTGGCGTCTGGGCGGCGGCGGCGGCGGCGGCGCGGGCTCGGGCGGGCTCGTAATTCAATCAGTGTGGTGCAGAGGGACACACGGCTGCGATTAGATTAGACGCCGGCCACAATTACGCAGATCAGATTTACATCCACCGTCTCCGCCGTGTCGCCGTCTCTCGGGCTACCGGCGGCATTAGCGGCTACTCATTCTGAACGAGCACCTACTAATTATGTGGTGTTCGGTATGAAGAAGCTACAATTCTACTCAGTACAAATGTTTTTTTAGTATACGACGTGGAAATGCTTGGCCGTCTTACATGGTTTCAAGATATGATATGGCTTCACCCGGAAACCTCAATAGATCGGGGAACTGGCTATCTTACCTCTAAATGCCGGAACACAACAATTTAGAATTGTTGTTACTGCGAAAGGTATATAAGCCAGTGGTCGCAAGCCAGGCAGACCTAAACAAAGTCCTGTCACCTGCCAAACTAAGCACAATATATTACTCCTCTGGCCATCGAACCAAGACCTCTGGATCAGACACCAGCAGGCAAACCACTAGACCACAGAGTCGGTTAAAAGTAATGACTTCTTTTCAAAATGGAACATCTTACATTTATTTTACCACCTTAAAACTAGTAGTGTTACGTATTGCAAGTCAATTCATGATACATCAAGTAGTATGTAGGATATGGCTCCTACTATATAATAATTTTGCTACTGATATAATAATTTATATATTTTTTTTAACAAAAAAAATAAAACAATTCAGTCAGTAATATTATAATCGGAACTTGAAACAGTGTTGCCGTTTCGTTAAATAAACCGAGCAATAAATCGAACTAAATTTGAAATGACACTTTTTATACAGAGCTATGTTGATGCCCATCAATCCAGTTACTAGTAAGAATTTAATGTCTCTAGGAGACCAACTGAGCAGTGACTACTATAAAAATCTGTGTATTATGAAGTTACGTTACAATGTATCTAAATAAATCTAACATCAACATTTCTATGCAAATCTAGAGAAATATAACTAAGCCTTGTTTAATATCTCGGGGCCCCAGGCTACGGCGACAAGTCAGGTTGGTGTCATTAGAGCGCGGGGTTACCGTCCCATTGCATAATAAAATGGCCGAAGTTTCCAAAAGTCCATTATTTATAATTATAAATTAGACAGTGGAGCCGCATCACTTAAGATAGGCAGACCCAACGAGAGTTTAGCTGAACGCCAAACTTACCGCATATTGCCTCCTCAATCTTGATAAAAAGAACTAACTACCCATGATTTAAACTTTAAGCTGGATTATGAGATGCTCGTCGAACTTTTGAGCCATGGATTTTACCTCCTATGCTCAATTCTACTTTTTGTCCGTTTACTGTCTGATCTATATTGTGTTTTTGCATATAAAGAACATGGTTTCAAATTTTCGTTCATAAAATCAAACATCACACTAATATGAAAAAAGTTTATTTTTCATCCCGCATTAAATAGTTCTCATGCAATGGACATGAGATTTCAAAGGTTGTTTTAAAAAACTGAGGCCTTACTATGAAAATCGAACGTCTTCAGATCCGACAGAACTTCGGACAATTTTGTATCGAAAAACGAGCAATTCGTCATAGGTTTCGTTTTCATAGTAGGCGTCAATTCGTTATTTGTTGCTGCTTAACGCCAATAATATATCATCCCTGAAATCAGTTCTTGTGTGAGTAATATTTCTAACATCACCATACAAAACTGATTCGTTTTTTGACGCTCCAAGCCAAAACTACTATAATGTATCGAGCTATAACTTTGCACAGATATTATACAGGAATAGGAAAAACATGTGCTGAAGCTACATAGTACTAAATCAACCCATATTATTATGAAAGCTTTAAAGATCGGGGTGATCAAGTGACAGCCTTTAAAGTTGTTGGTTCAAATCCAGTCGTGTGCCAAAAATAAAAAAAATGTTTTTTATTTCAGGCAACGATAGAAAAGTTTAATTAAGTAGTAGGAACGCGAAAATCCCGGTATTATTTTGAAAGAGTGTGTAGTATTACATGTATGCTCTTCGTACAGGAGTACCTACTGTAACCCGGCACCCATCTCTTGGTGAGATTAAATCATTCAGGCTACGATAAAAGTGGTGAGATCGTCATGGGTATAACAATCTGTGTAAAATGCATTTAGAACGCTTAATGCCGCGGAAATTGGTGTGAAGCGAGAGGCGATGGCAGCTCCATGCAATTACACAAATGTCGTGGAGACGACGCACTACTGCCTCGGAATTTCATTCAAAATTGCTGTTTACTTTCCGCTCTATAACAGTATCGGATGTTTCCATCTTTGTTCGAAATAATGTCACAATGAAACCAAACTTTTAGATTTTTTTTTAAACCACAGAGGGCTTTCTAATTATTATTATTAAAATGCCTGCTGACATTTTGATCTATACGTATAATAAAACTGTAGCGTGTCCAAATCTGTACATAATATAAATAGACACTATCATCGATACAGAAGACATAACAGTGGCTATTTTCATTTTTGTCTGTCTGTCTGTCTGTCTGTATCTTCAATGCACATCACGCGAATTACTAATTACATTCGCAAGGATCATGTAAGCTTATTTTCTTCCCTCTGCCAAAATGCTTGAAATATTTAAATAACCTAAAATTCAGTGGCAATAGGTATGAAAACATATTTTTTTCATTTGAAATGGGTGAGCTCTTGAACTGTGTTTACTATTAGATATAAACACCACATTTAGCAGATAAATTGGCCGCGACACCTCACAGGGGATTGTGTTTTTTTGCAAGCCCTATAAGTAGAATTAATTGGAACTAATATAATTTTCAACAATTTCAATAAATAAAAATATTATTTTAACTAAAAATTGTAAGATCTTAATTAAATATGGGTTTTAAATTGGTCAATACCAATTTAATTAATTAAGATATATTTCAAAATATATTTACTGATCACAAACCATACCTAAAAAAGCAATGATAAGACAGATAACAATGAAATTCATGAGCATTCACAAACATGGGAGATTTTCCCGAAATATTTATAAAAGTTTGCTTGAAAAGAAACGACGTTTCTTTAATTTCCGTTACGTCACTTGTCGAATTGGAAAATATTGGAAATCATTCGAGCACGAATTCTCCACACGGTGTTTTATTCGTACTGAATATCATTTTTTCGGTGATTTCATGAATTCAGAAAACATTTCACAAATTTATTTTACTTTAACGTAGGTATATCTAAATATCATCAGATAGCTAATTGATTCAGGCGTTACTTTGCGGAAATCCATTGTTCAAAATAAATAATCTGAAAACAGAAAGATAACTACTTATTCCTGGCTGATTACAAAGCCACTATATTAATACGGGATTGCGGGATCCTACTGATATGATATATATTCTACTACGATAGGCACCAGACTAACCCGAAATAGGTTATTCATACTAAAAATGTATACTATACAATGCTACTGATCTGTGTTAAGTACCTTATTGTATGATAAATTAATGAATATTTGAATGATTGAAAAATATCTCGGCAAAAAGTGGTGGGATACTTTCAAGGAGAGACGTGGAAGGAACTTTGCTCAGCTGTGGGACACAATAGGTTATTCAAAAAAATGTTTCGACTGTAATTCTCTCACGACAATATCCAAGGTAACTTATTGAGCTATTGTACAACAGGACTACGCGGGCAAAGCAGTGAGCAGAAATTAGTGCTTTTTGCATTCTTTCCCTATAAGTGATTCTAATATCAAAAATATAATGAACACTTTTCCTACAAGTAATATTTAAAATCTTGTTTCTCACTACCTAGGTTTGCTGGAAAATAACTCTTTTTAGAGTTAAGCCCGCCTTTGCGATACCTTTTAATTTTAGGTTCGCATGTATTATTATTTCTGTTTTATTGTACAACGGGGAGCTGCTTGACCTTCATCTCACCTGATTTCAAGCTATGATAAGGCCGAAGGTGGAAGCGCACTTCACCCGGAATCCTCAACAAACTGAGGAACTGGCTATCTTACCTCTAAATGCCGGAATACAACAATTTAAAAGTGCTGCTCATTCTAGCCAAGCGAACTTATACAAAGTCCTACCACCAACTAAACCAAGCACAATATCGTACTCTCCTCTACCTCTGGATCTGACACCGGTGAACGAACCAATAGACCAAAGAGGCGGTTAAATATCTATATATGCATATGATAAGATATGTATGTGTGCAATACAGTGTAAAAGATAAAATATGTTGTTCACAGGTAGCGTGGATGCACTTCGAGCAGTCAGCAATCCTCACAGTGCACAACCACGTGATCACCCGGAACCCTCGCGTCAGCGTGACGCACGACAAGCACCGGACATGGTTCCTGCACATTTCTGACGTGAGGGAGGAGGATCGCGGGCGGTACATGTGTCAGATCAACACGGTCACCGCCAAGACGCAGTTCGGATATCTGCATGTTGTCGGTGAGTTGGAAGCTACATCAAAGTGATGCCAGTACACGCCGCTTCAGAAACTACAAAACGTCAACAGATTCCAACGGAAGTTTTTTTTTATTTCAAATAAGAAATCAAATTGGTGATCCCATTTCATAATACAGGCCATATTATTATTCATACTCCCCTTGATCTGTATATGAAGCTATGATGACATGGACACTGGCCGAAAAGTGACCCCTTGTCACTAGTTGCCATAAAACAAAGAAGTTGAAGTTTAATTTTATTGTCGAATATCGAACATTATAAAATACGAAGCGTTTTGTTTTTTAAAAGCTGTAATTATTTATGGTAATATTGTAGCTTATACAAAATTAACCTTACCTATAAATATGTCAAAATTTTTTTGTTCTACGAAAATACAATGTTTGAAAAAGTCGGTCTCAGCTGTGCGGATTGTTAGTCAGCTTTCTAGTCTTTTAATAAACTATAATCGAATCTGGAGCTCTGTTTGAGCTTTTAACAGATTATCCATCGAATAATAAAATCAGGCTTCCGATGTTATTCAGAAAGAACACTACTGAACGATAAAAACAGCAGGCGAGTTGCAAAAGTCATAACATCGCAAAGTATGAAGTTCTCAACTTCCAGAACGCATCAGCTAATTAGATTCGGAACAGCTACGTAAGTCCGTCTGCGTCCCGGCGAGTGGACTTAAATGTTTGTTCTTAATGCCGGCGATTTATAGATTTTAAAGTTTTTTAGTTCTAATCAACAATCAATTTAACTTAGTGCCTGGTTTATTTAGGTTTATTTTCTGGTTTTTATCACAACACATTTTAATTATGATACTTTTGTTTTCGATTAACTGTGCTCGCATTGCTGTCTGAGTGCACATTGTAAGAGTATCAGTAAAGCAAAATTCTTCATCATCATCATCGACGTATCGCAGTCCACTATAGGTCTCTCTCAAGGTCTCACTGAGCCCGATCTTTGGCTTTCCTCATCCACTCTCTCTCCGCCACTGTACAGAGGTCGGCGCTCCATCTAGCTGGAGGGCATCCTACACTATACGCTTGCCTAGATGTGGTCTCCACTGAAGGACTCGTTGAACCCACCAGTTGTCGGCCTTTCGAAAATTATGGCAAGCTCACTCTCTATACTCTATTAGATCTTAGAGCTATGTCGAACCTTGATACACTGTCGGATGACCTCTTTCCTGATTTAATCCTTGCGAGAAACGCCTAGCATATCTTTCCATAAAGCATTAATGTATACACAATCCTAATCACTTTCTTCAACTGTATGTTTTGTATGTTTCTTCAAAAATCACATAAAGGTAATATATAACCTATATCCGCCCTGTTACAACAATTTTATAAATTGGTCAAGTAGTTTCGGAGATCCCCTCCATCCAAACTTACAAACTTTATCTCTTAATAACATTAGTGTACAAGTAGATAGGACAAAACGATATTTACAATAATATAGATAATAAAGTTATAATTTAGTAGAGTTTGGAGAGATGTTTAGTAAATTTTATTTTAATTTGTAATTCATTTATTGAATCTAAGTATCCTGAGATTCTTGCCTTTCTCATTGTGTTGGTTGCGATTCCGAACCGACCGTATATTTGACTATTAATCTTACCGAATAAAAAACATGTTTGTGTACTTTTATACACACGTAAGAAGTTATACTTCTTTAGCGTAACAAAACAAAAATAATAATGATATAATTATAATTTATCATGAAAACAAATAGAGATAAAAGACATATAATACATACAAACAAAAAAAAAATCACGAACACTTACTCACAATAAATTATCATTCACCACCAAATATAATTTAAAATCACTCACAAATACACTTCATATTTTTTATTTATATTATATTTTTTTATCTCCATAGATATATAACATGTATTGTAGATTCATATATATTTCAATAACTACCTTGAATATTAAATTACATTTAAAAAAACTTGCAGATCTTTTGATTGAGATGACACATAACCCATGGGCTGGCTCTTATTTAGGCCAGCAAATTAGCATAGCATTTCAGCGTGGCAATTTAGCCGGTGTCTTGGGCACGCTTCCGACTGGTACTGGTCTCAGTTGAGTTACCTAGGCCGTTTGTAACGGTCCTCAGGTAATCTGTAAATCTGAAATTATTTTGAATGTTTGTTAATTAGAATATTTTATTTTTTTTTCAAAAGGGAATACATTTATTCAATAAAATGTACAATTAAACTAACTATGTACAAAGGAATCAGTCAGATTACCTAAGGACCGTTACAAACGGCCTATAGATTATACCTTGATTATGGTTATCAGTTCTCACAAAAAACTTGAGAGACAATTACAAACCAACTTCATGGTGTTACTTTAAGGAGTCGGTGTGCGCGCGTATCGTAAAAAAAAACACTATCATTTTTTCATGTCATGGTGTAGATCGTGTCGGTGTGCGCGTGTATCGTATAAAAAAATCATAATGTGTCCATAACGCAACTTCATGGTGTCGCTTTTTTCCCAATAGCGCCAAAAGTGACTTTGACTTTGACATCGAAATGGCTATGACAACATCAATGATCGGTGGCGTAGACGCAAACTCCATAATAGATTTGTTTACAGTGCCACCAACGATCGATGACTCGCTGAGCTCCAGTGACGTTATCGTGCGCGAGGGCGCCAACGTCACTCTGACGTGTCGCGCTAATGGCTCGCCTAAGCCCACCATCAAGTGGAAACGGGACGACAACTCCAAAATCTCCATCAGCAAGGGGCATACTGGTGAGACGGGTATTACTAATTGCTCTCGACTTAGACCATTTTTCTTACTCTCAAATTAATTTTAGTCGATTTTTGTGTCGATTTTTCTCATTTATTGTCAAAAAAATCTAATAACATCAAAAATTACGTTAAGGTTGATTCTCGGGGTTATGTACGCTCAATATATTTTTAGGTTAATAGTGTTATAAAATTACTTCACGGATGCAAAAAAGCGAAATGGTCACTACGAGTACCTACAGGGTACATAAGAGTACGTTATGGTGTGGTGTGGCGCATACATGCGTGCTTTGTTCGTAACAATTTATTTAGCTAGGGAAAACTTAATTTTAAAATTACATGTAGCCTGTCTAAGGTACTAAGGTCTAAGGTATTAACTATATACCCTCTGTATAATTTGTACTTATTTTGACAATATTATTTCACCAACTCTGTAGCCTAGTAGTTAGCCCACCGGTATCAGACCTAGGGGTCCCGGGTTCAATGCCCAGAAGAGAAAATATTTGTGTTGGTTTAATTGGTGGTAGGACTTGCTTTAACTCCACCTGGCTAGCTGCCACCATCTCAAGCTTCAAGTGAGATGACAGCCAAGTGCTTTCCCGTCCCGAAAATAAAAAAATATAAATTAACGTCTCGTGCGTACTTAACTCAGAGAAACCATCATCACTTACTGATATCTGATAAAAATATTGAATTGTTTTATTCCACTTTGTTCATTGTAACATTACAAATGTGTGTTCCAGTAACCGAATGGGAAGGAGAAGTTCTAGAAATGGCTCGGATCTCTCGACTTGACATGGGAGCGTACCTGTGTATCGCCAGCAACGGAGTACCTCCATCTGTTTCTAAGAGGGTCAAAGTCAGCGTTGATTGTAAGTTTAGTAGTTCATACAAGTCTCTTGGATTCAATGGCGGTGCTACGTGAAAATAGCAAAGTACAAAGTAGAGAAGGAAGAGCTCACATTTGACGTGTTTACCAGATTAAAAAACCTCCTATCCTAGAAATACTTTTATCTAATTAAAATTAACGTTTAATCGTTTTATTTTAAGAAGGCTTCGGTGCCTTCTAAAATGAAGTGAGTGTGTGGAGTGAGAATTTTAAATAAACCTATATTGTTTTGATTTAACAATCTTTTAAATATTAGTAGGGAAAACGCCAATATTTTTTTGCAAATTGTCACTATCCTCACTGGTAATATTTGAGTGGGGGGGATTATGACAATATACCGCAGTGATTGAATTTTCAAAATGTTCCTTTGAAAGCTCATTTCAAATTGATTTAGTGGATTTGTTAGCTAATTGATTCAGGCGTTACTTTGCGGAAATCCATTGTTCAATATTACCCTGAAAACAGAAAAATATTTAGTAACATATCCGCAAATTTAGCAGGTTTGTTCTAATATTTTTCTGTTTTCATGATATGAAATGTTGTTTTACAAAATTCAAATACGGGTATATTTGTACAGTTCCACCGATGCTCTGGATTCCACACCAGCTAGTCGGAGCTCCACTGGCGTACAATGTAACCTTGGAATGTCACACCGAAGCCCACCCTACCTCCCTGAACTACTGGACACGAGATGATGGCCACATGATACACGAGAGCGCCAAGTACCACATGGAGAACACGGTCGGAGCCCCGGCGTACAAGACTCACATGAACTTGCTGATCAGGAGTATCGATCATGAGGACTACGGAACTTACAAATGTGTAGCTAAGAACCCGAGAGGAGAGTCAGACGGCACCATTCGTCTTTACAGTGAGTCAATTTTAGCCCATCTGATGCTCCTACTAGTGGAACTCCTTACTGCGTAGGCCAGCTTGAACAAAGAACATAACTAACACTGCATTGCGCCCGTCGACTTGAGGCATAAAGTGCCTGTAATTTCACCAGAATCCTGATAATCGTAACAGTAATGCTGCTTGGCAGCCGAAATAGATATGGTGGTAGTGCTTCCTCAGACGAGCCCTTTCACAAGGAATTTTACAATTAAAACTTTATTCCAGTGATCGTACAATATCAGGTAGGTATATGAGGATAGAGATAAACTTCCTTTGAAATGATATTCCCCAATACAAACACTCTTTTCCATATATTTAGTTTTTTTATCATCGGATGTCTTATCGGATATTTTTCGAAATAAATGACAAACTACGTTTGTACTGTAAGGCAAAATTCAGCGGTACTCCGGGACATTCTTAAGTAACTAGACCAGTCGTTTTGTAAAGCGTTGTTTGTGTTGGTCCTGTGCCATTACAATGTCTATTTGTATTTCAGCCTCATCCCCACCAACAACCACACCAGATCCTCGAGCGTTGACGCCACCACCACCTTCTAAACCTCCTAGACGTGATACTCCTATAACCGATAAAGGTAATAAAAAAAAACCTAGTAACAAAGTAGATGAATCAATCAACCAGAATAGTATTTCCGGACTTAACTAGATTACCCCTAGTATATTACCATGCGTACGTTTCGTCATAAGACAGTAGTGACTTCTGCTACAAGATCATGACTGTGTTAATGGAGGAACTCAGATTCAGACCTGTATAATTCTCAAATATTCGGAAAACCTTATCAGATCGGATTTGGAAGCTTCTGATGGAGATTTCGGGAACGCTATTCTTAACTCCGAAATCGAAATATTTTGACATTAGTATTTGAAACATCCCACAGCAGATTTTCAAAAATGGCATGAGAATAGTTTTGAAAAATAGTCAAAAGTGATGCATCCGGTCCGAAACATTCCGTGTGTTTGAGAATCGCTGCACAGATATCTCTCTATCTTTCCACCTGACTGGTAGGATAGTTTTTTTTTTCTATTGAAAGCGTTTCAGTCAGGATTTTTTGTAATGTTTTGCCTTGTTTGGTTATCTTATCCCGAATATCCGGATTTAAATGTTTTCTACTTCATGCCGCCCACTCCACTACACCTATATTTATCTTGTTCAAACTGTTATATAATTTTAAAATTCTGAATGGTATTTGAGGTTGGTTATATGCTGTGAGGTTCTTCTCCATTCCAAAGTCGATCAACCTAGATTAGGCAAACGCCACCAAACATTGAAAATAACTGAAAAACAATAAAAAGCGCAGTAACCAAGGCATGTTATGTTTCCTCGCTAAAGTTCGTGGGTAAAGTTTTCTTGTCTTCGTTGCTTTGAATTTTATTGGTGTAGACAGCGTGAGCAAATGTGATGTGAATGTTCTAAAAAGGAAAAACAACTGGCGGGAGATACAAACATGACACCATACTGGATTATCTGGAAGAAAATGCTTCACAGCATTAAATTCGCCCATGTTCTTCTTTGACTAGTGCAATGAATAATTTTGAATAAAATATATAAATATTACAAGCCATTTTACACCGCGCCATCTAGCACCAAACTAAGCAAAACTTATAATTAATTAAATACAATTATGATTTCGAAATTTATAAGCGACAAGCTTTGCTTAGATAAATTTCGAAACTATCATGGTTACACTAATTAATTTTAATTAATTCAAGCTTTGCTTGAATAGGAATTAGATTATAAAGCAAATAAGTTTTATTTTTTGTAAAAACATACATGGTTTGTGGTACTTGTTTACAAGATATTTATTTTATTGTCAACAAATTCAGTTAAAATGAGATGATAAACAATTACAACAGAGGCCTGCACTAAATACCTACACTTCATCATTTTCATAATGAAGCTATTACTGTTACATTCACGTCTTATTTTCATTCTTCATTAGCAGTAATATCTCACTTGGATATATACCAAATTAATAACATATCTACCAGATGTGTATACAAAACAATTTTGAAAATAATTTTCTCTTGGGAAAGTGCTCGGCCTTCATCTCACCTGGTTCACAAGTTATGATAAGGCCAAAGGAGAAGGTGGTAGCTAGCTAGGTGGACTTGAACAAAGTTCTACCACCAGCTAAACCAGGCACAACATTGTACTCGCTGATAATCGAACCCGGGACCTCTGCATCTGACACCGGTGGGCACCACTAGGACTACAATATAGGTATCACAGGCGTCCTATAATACCTATATTGTAGTCACCATCACATCATATCATCACATCATCAGCCCATTTGTGTCCAATGCTGCACAGAGCCTGCTCCAAAGCTGGAGGTTTTTGCCATGACCACCACGCTTGGCAAGCGGATTGGTGATCGCAGTACAGGTATAAATAATAAAAAGAAGGAAGCTGCTGCCCTTCTTCCCTTGGTCGGATTTTACGACATCCCGCGGCTGAGTTGAAGGGGTCAATTCTAAAGATGGCGCATCTTTAGAATTCATCTCGGCAAAAACAAAAACAATATAGCCATCTTATCAATATATATATAATATGTTGAAATCCATTGGTTCCATTGTATTTTTTTTTTTATTGATGACGGGGAAGCGCTTGGCCTTAATCTCACCAGGTTATAAATTAAGATAAGGCCGAAGGTGGAGGCGCGCTTCACCCGGAAACCTCAACAAACTGAGGAATTGGCTATCTTACCTCTAAATGCCGGAACACAACAATTTTAGGAAGTGTTATTATGGCGACATAATTAGGTAAGATGGTGGTAGCTAGCCAGGCGGACTTAAACAAAGTCCGTCCACCAACCAAACCAAGCAAAATATTGTACTCCCCTGGGGGTCGAACCCGAGACCTCTGGATCTGAAGTCGGTGGGTTGAACCACTAGACCACAGAGGCGGTTGATGGCGGTATGGTACCAATGGTCTATTAATTTCCGACACAACAGCGATAAATGCATCGGAACAACATTTTCACCAACGATTCCGGTTATTAAGAGATAATATTACCTTTACGAGTCATCCCAGAGGTCGTTCGTTTCGTTTTCATTGTTTGCTGCTGTTTCAGTTATTATTAGTGCCAGTTATTTGTTTATAGATCATAAACTGTTACGACGCTTGTCGGTTTGTTGGCTCCACGTTATGGCACCTAAAGTATACACAAATCGTACTGAAGTTTACAAATGTCTAAAATGGCTCGTAAAATTAGTGTTTATGTTTACATTTAAAAACTAATAATGGTATGCTTTAGCAACTATAACTTTTAAGAGTTTGTGAGTTGATTGAGATTGGTTTTTATGAAATAACTTGTAAAGTTCATCCATAAATCAATTCGATATATTATTCGTTTTAATTTTATAGCTCAGAAACAGACTAACTGAATCAATTCCTGAACTAAAGCTCCTAGAGACTTACAATTTTCAGGATGTATTGTATTTCGGCATTTAGAGGTAAGATAGCCAGTTCCTCAGACTGTTGAGGATTCTGAGTGAAATGCGCTTCCACCTTCGACCTTTTCATAACTTGAAAGAAGGTGAAATTAAGGCCAAGCGCTTACCCGTCGTACAACAAAAAAAAGGTTGTTTTGTAGCTAAAGTCACGAAAGACTTATTTTCCTGAATTTAGTGTTAAATTTAGGGCGTTCCATTCGTATTTTAATAATCTCCTCCGCTGAATGAGCAGCCTTTGTGAAGAGTTCCGAACGCTATGAAAACTCTTCAAGAAAATATAAGCGCACTTGCCACAGAAATGGCTATATTAAAATTTGTAATGGCGCGTCATAAGTTGTTAGTTCCGCGCCATTACTCCGGATATTGGCGGATGGCCGCCACGCCCGGACATGTCGCTGGACAACATCTTGCTCGACATCCTATTACGGCCAACTGTTCGCCGCGCTCTTGTTGCAAACTCTTAATAAGCTTTGTAAACGCCGCAAGTTTAACGTGGTTCATCAGGGCTATGTACGCACAATATAATTAATTTATAATATAATACAATGTAACATTGTAGATTTACATTTCACGAGCATTGTTTTATACTCGTAAAAACATTTTTTTAGTAAATTGTAGCTTTAATATATTTTGAATTAAAAAAGTTCCATACACCACTACACACAGACTATACATATGACTATATCAACAATATTGTTGATTTTCAATGCTTGGATTTTCACTGTTACAGTTTTATCTGTTGCTTTTCCGATAATAAGTCTGGTTTTCGGTAAATTATATCTTCAAAACACGTCGTGGATTCGAAAAAGTGAAATTCGACGCTATATAATCACAGAATTACAGAACATTGTTGTTACTAGTTATTTGTATATGTCGGGGTGAATTTCACGTTTATGTTTCCATAATGTACTATGGAGCAACAATTAACCAAAATAACCTGTAAGGCGCGTACTTAAATTCAAGGAACAACCTTAATCTCAACGAGCGCATAAAAGAAGCCTTTCCCGTAGTATATATTTTCGGACGCTGCCGATACCGCCGAGTTTTCATGTAAAGCGCCGATAGCGTTGTCACGTCTCCCGATTTTTGAATCCATCTTTTCATTACAGTTCAGGCCACATGAACTTGAAAAATCCATTTACGGGAGAGTGTAAGTTCGGCGGTTTGTTTTTGCGGGAACGTCGGCGATGGCGCGCGATGTTTTATTTTTTGCGTCCATTACGAATTTACGGCTACCCGCCACTCGACAATATTGCGCAACTTTTCAATAACTGTTAGCCGACCGCCCGCCCTCTGCCCATCCCTTGCCATATTGAATCCTTTACCCGATCACTCTGTCGTTTCGACCCTCGTTTATTTTTTAGGAAAGCCAAAGTATCCTTACTACTAATATTGTTTTTCTAGGGACGAAATATCAATCGAACCTCAATGAAATCGACAAGGGGAAACATAAGACCGATGAGGGTGGTGGGAAGATGCAGCACAATTGGGCTGGAGGAGCGTCGCAAGTTACAGGTAATTTTTACCCGACTGCATCAGGATGGCTTTGTCTTTCGAGAGTATGTTTATTTTATTGGCACGCTCTATAGCCTAAGCGGCTTGATAGATTTAGGCGTGTGAGGTGTCTGGTTTGACTATATGGAGGTGCGGTTGCGAATCTAAAACAATGTTTTAATATTACAATATGGGTATCAATCGTATTCACATTCATATAGTTTTTATAGTCCAAGTTAAAGAAATAAACTTTTGTTTATGTATTATCAATTTATTCCTTTAAGCTTAACGAGAGAACTTAAAAACATAAATATTGTTTATAAAAGATTGCTTCTACCACAAATAACAAAAACTGGTTAGGGTTTTATACATTCTAGCCAGGTATGTAATAAAAATAACTAAATTAGTGTCCAAAAGGCAATAAATATCTAAAACAAAGCAATATAAACAGTGAATGTCAGTGAAACAAGAAAAATAGTACATTATGGTACTAGTGTGTAACATTGGTGATTACCGCTGAGGCGCCATTGAGATCTTAAGAGAGCCGAGGACGGTTATCATCAATACACAAGTGTATCATACGACGTATTTCAACACACTTGTGAATAAAATAACAATAAATAACTATAACTAACTATATAATTTCAACAGTGAAAATGAGTTGTGAAAAATGTTTCGCTATGGCGGGAAAAATTAATCAGTTTTCCTATGCGCGCTCATTGCAATCGGCCACAGACTAAAGGGATGAGGTTTTTTTTTTTATTTTCCGCGCATAGGGTTTGCGCCTATTCTGCCACGTACAAAATGGGGAATTTAACGTTTTCTTTTATTGTAGAGAAAACAAAAGTTATATTTGAGTGAAAGTTTTATTTATTAAACACGTACGAGTAAAAATTATCTATTTAAATAAGAAGTTGCTTGAAATGAGCAAGCAATAGGCACATTAATTTATTTGTTCTATTGAACACGATCTTTTTTTTGATTAAACCTTTTTTCGGAACAAAGAAAATCAACCAATAAAATTAAAAAAAAAATATATAACTCACTAGTGAGTTATACTCACAGCAATGAAAAAGTCACAGTTTGATTATGGGTGTCATTCTTTGCCTGATTGTGGTGACCATAGAGCCACTAGTTAACAAAACCTAGCATAAACTTCACAAAATAATACATAGCTGCTAAATATGTTTTATTACTATATGTCCTTTATATGTCGTCAAGTGTTGAAACAGTCAATTATCCAACAGAACATCAGTAATTTTTTTATGGTTTCTTGAATCATTACCATTATGATATCTAGTGGTCTATTAAATATTTAGACTACTTGATACCTTGTGAAATGTTTCGTTATATCAAGTGTTGGTGATATTTTACTCTTGAAATTTCTTGTTCCCTGTTTACACGCGCTTTGTATTCCCCTGGCGTTCCATATCATAAGTATCATGACTATTTTAAATATACATAGATTGTAAAATGTGAGGTCGTGTTTTTGTTTAAATAAGTTTGAAATGTTGCAGTTGGGGTTTCGTTTTCCCCAACATTCAACTATTCTTTCCAACTCTTCAAAATGTTAAATGGGATTAGGTAGCTTATTACCAATTTATAAACGTTATAATTTAGTATATTTTTGCTTGCAGGTAATGCTTGCTGGAGGAGAAGTCAATGGTCTTTATCAGTTATAGGATCCCTTACATTCTTTATGATTGTAAATTATTTTGATAGCTACATTGTCTAAGTTTATTTGTAATGTAAAATCACTTAAGTTGTGTCTCATACGAAACTTATTTTGAGTAGATACTACACTATAATTTATTTCCTGCCTTTCTAGTGAGCTTTTAGAACACCACAAAAAAACACTGATTATTTACGAAGCTCTTAAAAACGCAATCAGTAAAACACTGACGCTAAATCGCGAGTGTTTCCAACTAAAACTGGATTGCCGATATAAAGCACGGCTTCCAATATGGTTGCATCTATCCGGGTGGAAATCGTTATACCTGTTACGAATTTGAATTCAGATATAACAGTTGTTGTATAAATAACAGAGCTTAGAGCTTACGACCAAAGTGATCGACAGTTATCTGCTACTCATATAAAAATATAGATAGTATATAAAAGGAAACATACCAATTGCTATTTTAGGAATAAATTGTCCTTAAAACAGGTTAGACTAAATTCGATTTGTGAAAATGTAGCATCATGGTATCACAACGATTAATTAATGAATTGACGTTAAATGTGCATTCAGAAATCGCTCGTAAGCGATAAGACCGCTCGCATTGTTAGTACATATTTTTAAATGGTATGTTTGATTTTTTTAAGGTACAATGTAGTATTTTCATTCAATCACCAAAAGCTGACATATGAGGCTACATTTTCATGAGTATGTCATGAATTGTAAACGTTGTTGTTATTCTATGATCACACATAAATATTGACACATAGTTTATTGTATTACAATGTTCCTTCAACTATTTCGCGATTCAGAATATTTTATTAGCGTAAGGAATGGAACTCATTGCCCTCGTCTGATTTCTGAACCAATACAGCTTTGAGTCTAGCTTTCAGCCCAGAGTGAATAGGTTCTTTTGAGACTCCATCCTATGCCATATCTTTACCTAACCTAAGCTGCTGCTGTAAGCTGGTAGTCTAATGCTTGGCTATCACCAAGTTAATACTGGGAAGGAATAGAACTCCTTGCCCTCGTTTGATTTTCACGCACGAGTACAATCTTAGAGTCTTTAAGTCCGTGAACAATAGAAGTAACAAGTAAGACTGAAGAAGCAAAGAGATATTATGATTATAGTTTCTAAGCATGTTCAACGATAAGTTAACTTTAGAGCCACTTGGGAATAAAAAAGACCAGTACTTCTATCAACAGAACTCACGATAAAAGCGACATATATGTTTTTCAAATAACGTTATTTATACAAGCTGGTTAAAAGCTTTCCAATCACGTTTTTGGACTCTCATAGATGTTTGTATTCGTGCCAATACATTTTGCTAATATCGAAGTGTCTGCAGTCATATAGCAATTACATAATTGAACTGATAGCTTTGCCAATACAGTTAGTTACATAAATGCTACGTAAATAAATTGTATTCGTTGACATCATCATTCGGATTTATGGCGAAGTACTTACATCATGGGTTGATAGTTTTTTATGCGGCTTATATTTTCAATTCACTTTTTTGCTGACATATTTTGAAGCTGACCAAAATATTTTTAACAAGCTGACCGTTTAATTTTAAAAATTATATTCTGAATCGTGAAAAAGCGGTTACATAGAAAATTAATTGCACATGAATATTTACTTATACTAATATAATGAGCACTATAAAAATAGCATATTTTATTTTAACCTTAGGTAGATAGAGTAAGACTGATTCAATTAAATCATGTTTTATAGGATAATCATTTATCTATTTTGACCCTTACTTTTATTTTTATCATAACCTGAATGGAATCGAATAATATTTTTAATACCAATCCATTTAGCTTCTGAAAGCTTGATTGATTATTCGCTCTGCATATATGTATACAATTAAATGCAACAATATTATTTACAAGTCAGCTCGTGGCAATTGTATTTTCAGTCAGGGTTCTATTCACACGGTACAAGTTCTTTCGTACGAAGTGCATATTTGTGTCTTAGTATTTTGTATCACTAATAAGACAACAAAGTAAATGATTATCGTGCTTTTTTGCTGCAAAATCTTCCACCTGTGAACAATTCTTATGCACCTTTGTACCCATGTTTCATGCAAAAGCTAGATGGAAGATCTTAACAACTTTGAAGATACGTTTCTCCAAAATACTGAGACCAAGCTGGCACATACAAAACATTCTTACATTGCGCTTGTGTAGCGTCAGTGAATAAGTGCACGCCATGTAAATGTCAAAAAAATTTTTTTTATTAGTTATTAATAACTAACATCAAATTATATATTATAATCATACTGTATAATGAAACTGATTCAGTGAAAGAGTACTATGAACGTTTCAGCTTTGGATAACCGAACATAATTGTGCATTTCTAACATTTTTAGTGTTGATATAATAATTATGAAATCTGATAATTTTCTACGGGAGGTAGTAATCAAGTCTCGAAAGTTCGCTAGATTATATTATCAGTGATATTTATACATTTTGATATCTATAACATTAATTTGTTAAAGTAATAGACAGAATAATACAACTATACACGTGATATGACTACAAAAGGCATTAGTATTTGTGAATTGAAACATAATAATTTGTTTTCTTTTATTGTTTATTTATTTATAATCAACAGGTATTTCATTTTTAAAACACTGTACGTCCTGAATTGCAACATTATCTTTACTTAGATATATCGAATATTTTCTTCTGTCAATTATAGGTACTTATTTATATGTATTATGAATATGTTATCGTTAACACGTTGCCAAATTGCTAAATATAAGCGAAATAGATAGAATATTGTATATATAATCCATAAGCCGAAGCAATGGAGTGCGTTAAAATATAAAATGTATTTAATGAATGTTTACCAAATGCGATGTTGATCGGATGAATGTAACATACCTACGTAATTAGACTAGTTGTAACATATAAGGAAATAGGATATAAAACAAATAAAGCTTGTTTTAAAAAATGTTTTTCATTATTATATATTATATTATTAGATAAGAAAATAATGAACCGTTATTATAATGTAACCTCTGCGTTGACTTTTAACTGCCTCTGTGGTCTAGTGGTTTAACCCACCGATTTCAGATCCATTACAATATATTGTGCTTGGTTTGGTTGGTGTTAGGACTTTGATTAAGTCCACCTGGCTAGCTACCACCATCTTACCTAATTCTGTCCCCATAACAACAATACTACAAATTGTTGTGTTGCGGCATTCAGAGGTACAATAGCTAGTTCCTCAGTTTGTTGAGGATTCCGGTTGAAGTGCTCTTCCACTTTCGGCCTTATCTTAACATGTAACCAGCTCACCTGGTTACAAGTTAAGATAAGGCCGAAAAAAATGTAATAATAAAGGCCAAGCGCTTCCTCGTCGTACAATAAATATACGAGTATATATTTATATCAAAACTAATTTAATATATTTCTTGTGTTGGTTCCATAACTGACTGAATCTTTACAAGGAAAGTTTGTTTGAAAATCTAAACATTTTATATCTATATACTTCTGCTCCAAGTAACGCATTGCCTGTAGTTGTGGCTAATTCCACGCTTTTGAAATCACAATGTGTTTTGATGCCAGATTTTGCCAAAAACTGTATAAAGCGAACCCAAAGCTGAGGAACTCAGCTGTGGACATTAGTGTCCACTGCTGGACAAAGCCTTCTCCAAAGCTTGATGGTTTTGCCATAATCCCTACGCCAAATCAATTTTATCGCCTTTGTGATTCGCCCACCAGTGTCCCACCAGTGTCCAGAGGTCAGACATTCATTCATTTATTTACTATTATAACACACATACACGAACATAACATAATTAAATTGTCAGACAGAAAAACACGAGTAGGTAATAAGTGAATACAGTTTGTGCTGTACAGGTCCAGGGTTCGATCCCCAGGATCCCCATCGATTAAAAAGAAACATGCCAGACGGATTGTTGATCGCAGTAAAGGTGTATACAATACACATAAGGAAGCTGCTGCCCTTCTTCTGGTGAGATACCTGAGTCGGCTTTTACGACATCCATGTGCTAAGTTGGAGGGGTCGATTCTGAATAGCCCACTTAATGAGTGCTTTTTTAACATAAACTACACAGTACATGTATATATATATATATATATATATATGTGTATATATATATATATATATACTTAATGTGTGCTTTTTTAACATATACAACACAGTATATGTATATATACACATATATATGTATATGTTAAAAAAGCACTCATTAAGTGGGTTATGCATGTCCGTAACCGATACTGTGCCATAATAAGCGCGGTGATAATGGAAATACCCTCCAGTTTTGGAGGAGGCACTGTTTTGCAGTGTACCAAAAACAGTTCCAGGGCTACTAGGGAGACCGAAGAACATTGATGTTAGAACTGTGAGGTGTATACCAACTACAGCTAAATAAGCCAGTGGAGAAAATGTATGAAAACACATAGAGTGCCTCTAGCGTTTAGAATAGGTACTAAATATGGCAGCACAAAGTTTTTATCATATTTTTATTGTACGATCTGGAAGCGGTTGGCCTTCATGTTCCTGGTTTACAAGTTAGGATATGGCCGGAGGTGGAAGCGAATTTCACCCGGTTGCCGGAACATAACAATTTATTTAAATTGTTGTCATGGCGACAGAATATAAGGTGATCTGATGGTTGCTATATACTTAAACAAAGTCCTACCACCAACAAAATCAAGCACAATATTGTACTTCCCTGGGGATTGAACCCGAGACCTTTGGATCTGACATCGGTGGATTGAGCCACTAGACCACAGAGGCGGTTAAATTCAGTGTAGCTATGTCCTATTCGTCACGTAAGTTAGTTAGATAGATAGAAAACACTTTATTGCACTAATAAATAAAAGTACATGGGCGAACTTAATGCTACGAAGCATTTTCTTCCTGATAACCCTTGTGTAGTATGGAGTGGGTGGTAGTGCTACTTAACGGGAGAAATGATATTGTATAGTAATTTATTACTAATACATAGTATATACTTATTTATACCTACAATCAAAAATAATATTAATAATTAAAATAAAATGATTAAATATACCTACTTATAATACTTAGACATAAGATATAACCTAAATAATTAGCTCAATTTTGTATATT
The DNA here is from genome assembly GCA_951394065.1 of Venusia cambrica. Lineage (NCBI taxonomy): Eukaryota > Metazoa > Arthropoda > Insecta > Lepidoptera > Geometridae > Venusia > Venusia cambrica. The sequence goes on along the minus strand of OX596068.1, from coordinate 4,463,651 downwards.
TTGTTTTTCTAAAAAAAGATTCATTACTGCGATCAACACGCCTGCCAAGCGTGGTGATAATGGCAAAACCCTAATAATTATGATGATGATTCTGGAAGGTAAGCAGTTCCATAGGTCTCTATAGACCGTAAACACCACAGGAAAGCAGAATACGCAATTTCGTTTACTTGGATGACATATTTTTTCCAGTTATTTTAATATAAAAACCTAACTACTGTACCGGGACCACCTCGAAAGTATGGCCTACCAAACAACAAGAATCATCAAAATCTATTTCGAATTGACGGAGAAATCGAGTACCAAAAAAAAAACAACAAGGTTTTTTTGGTCCAGGCGTCTTCAAGTAATCGGGGAATATACATAAAAAAGAAAAAAGATTCCGACGAATTGAGAACCTCTTTTTTTTTAAGCTGGTTAAAAAGGAGACTAATCACAGAAATCAATGTAAAATCTTATGTAGATACTTGTAGAATTAATTTATGTGGGAAAGTTTACCCTCGTCATATTTTGATGAAGCAAAGTGCGCGCAAACAATCTGCGGCGGATTTCCCAAGATTAGGGCTGCGGCGCCACGGAGGCTCGAAGCCCCAAACTCGGTATGGCCGCTCGCCAACTCCTGTAAGCCAATCTAACTTCTTTTAAATGTGTTTTTGATGTAAAGAACACATTACCGTACGCATCGCGTCTCGACTTCCAAATCTCGGACCAAATTAGCTTTTGATTTATAGGACTTTAAGTTTGCTGCGTGTACCGTATACAGTGTATACGAGCTTAACCGCATTAGTGCCGACAAGAACTTACCAAGAGTTACTTTGTTCAGTCTCACTGAGAATAATATTAACATAGAATGGTGAAAAACACGATCTGTGTAAACAATGGCCTATGCCCAGCGGTGGGCATACATCTAGGTTATCTTAAAATGTGTTGTTCCCTTAGTTTATTTTTAGTGTACCGTACCCAAAGGGTTCTAACGAGACGTTATTGCGAAGCCTCCACTGTCCGTCCACCCGTTTGTATCTCATGAACTGTTATTTGTATACATTTGAAATTATCACAGAGTGTGTATTTTTAGTGTCGCAACAAAAACCAATGATAATATAAAAAAAATGCGTTGCCCTGAAGTGTGTGTCGAGACGGATAAAGAAAGCAGCCCATGTGATGTCAAGTGATGCATCTCTTGACTATAACAAAGCCATACTGCGTAGGTCACATTTACAGAGAACATGCCTACATGATACTAGCTATAACTTGAGGCAAACGTGTTAAGCTTCTCGTGCCTGTAATTTCACCGGCAAATATACCTGTCAAACTATTGCAATACAGCAATGCTGCTTGGCGGCCGAAATGCGTATGGTGGTAGAACTTCCCTGGACAAGCTCTTTCACAAGAGGCTTTCACAAATTCTCTTAAAGTCATTATCAGGTTGTGTCCCATTTTAAAATTATTCTTTATCGTCGTTATCAATAAATAATAAATCTAACTGTTGGAGCTTGTCTTTCCGTTTTTGACATACAATTGAAGCTTACAAATACTTTTAAAGCATAAATATTTTTGTCGGTTACGATCGAAGTTAACTTTTATACCTAGTTTCGATAGTCACCACTGTCTCTAATGACAATTGAAACCCGTCCCATGGCAAAGTAAGCTTTATAATGAGGTGGTTAGTGGTGGCATTTCATTAGCAGTACCCAAGTGGTAATTTGTTGCCATTGACGAGTGCAGTGTGGTAACATTAGCCTCATTACTTAGCGGAGCAGGCGCGGGCTTCCGTCGAAACCGGATATGGTTGGAGATGGACAAATAAAATTAACGCTTATTGCCTTCCTGTGAAAACGCCCTCGTACAAACCATGCTTTTTATCTGTTTGATCTCGGTTCTGGCCATCCAGGGGGGTTTTAGGGAAAATAAGCCTGTTTGTCATGAGCCAGACAATGTCTTTTAGTGCAAAGTAAACTTACCTCGAATACCGAACTCTATTTTATACAGGCCTCGAAGCTTAGTCGGTAGAAGTCTGTTTTCTGCGCTGTAGGTTATGGGTTTAATTCCTACCCAGGATAATTAATTATTTATATTGTGACTTAAGTATGTGTGTGCTGTTCGGTGTCCGGGTGGAATTGGGAGACCACGTAAAGACCCAATTCCCCATTTCAAAGGAAGCAACACATATTTTTACAGAAAACGAAGTGTTAAACATCGGTGGCTGTTGCTGAATGCGTGCAACCCAGCAGCCATCCGAACTGAGCAAAATGCTAATGGGAATTACCCCACAAGACTTTGAAAAATGTCGGTTTGCTCTCATAAGTATCTTCAATAATTCTGTAGCCATAAAAAAAAATCTAAAAAAAAAATTGTGTTCGGGCATTCATAGGTAAGATAGCCAGTTCCTCAGTTAGTTGAGGATTCCGGGTGAAGTGCGCTGAAAAACCTTCTCAACTTGTAACCAAATGAGCTGAAGACCAAGTGTTTCCCCGACGTACAATAAAAAAACTACTCGGGGAGGAGTTATTATTTTCTTATTCCCATGTCGTGTTTTTAAACGCAATGGGAATAATGAGAGCGATTTGATAACTGTGTGTTAGTATCAGTATTCCCACAATACTGAGACCCAAAATAGTATCGAAGTATTCGTATTCTACGTTAACTAGATCCCCTAATTATGACAAGCTTTGCTAAGTTTGGGGCTAGATGGCGCTATGTAAAAACCTTTAAATGCAGTAAGATCTACATCATCTAATTCAAGCACTTGTACACATATATATGTTTCCTACTCTATGCTATATATACTAGTGAACGAATTGATCTAAAATTTTGCAGCGATATTGTTCAAAAAAACGTCAACAAGCATACAGTCCGTACGACACGACACATATTCATATATCGCAAGCAAATTGAAGGCAGAAGGTTAGTTTCCCTACTTTGTACCCATCTAACTTAGTACTTCATTATAATTTACCTACCATCAGTTGTAGTTACCTACACATCTGATGTAACAGGTAGGTATCTAGTACCTATAATAGTAATATCTACTTGCACTGACTCTGAACATACCCATAATGACAAAAATTAACTAGCCAACAACATACATTTTATACCACAGTATATCTCAGATTAAGAGAGCTTATCAGCATAGGTATTCAGCGTTGCAATGGAGCCAAGGCACGCTTTTGTCTAGTAACGGTCTGGAACCGTTGAGTTACCTATAAACCGTTTATAAGCCGACTTCCTGCTTCCCTTGTACGTAGTTAAATTGTACTTATTATTTTTAAGTTTTTGTGAAATAAATTACATTACTATTTTCTCTCTTAAGTAAACTTTTAAGGATCCAAGGATGTCTGAGATACAACTCCCTACAAACCAGAAGAGAGTACGATCAGAGCGCAACAGTGCAAGGTGCTCCGTGGTACGATCGACGCTCCTGATTTGCACAACCTTCTCATTCGCCTGAACCTTCCTGATATCTGCGCAACAGAAAACATGGACTTTTCTCTGTGCCTTTTAGTCTTACAGTTGCCAATTCTCCACTGCCTCAAACCCTCGCCTCTCTCAAAAGACTTCAGGACCAGAATCTGGATGGATCTATGCCGATGAGTGGAAGAAGAATATTTAAAATATGTTTTTGATTGCAAATATTTACTCGGTCCTATATTTAATTAGTGTTATTGGTTATGTTTAATCGTGCTAATTAATAAATAAATTAAGGTCTGTATGAGAAATGAACTCTTTAAGCCGAATAAGCTCCTTTTTACCCAGGTACCACGTACCGAAGCCGTGCAGACGCCTGTAATTGAGTAAAACATTCAGCTGTCGTAAGTCTAAAAGATAGACGGCGCCAACTTGGAAAAGCAAAACAATAACATACGAAGCGATCGTTCCGGCCTCCATAATTTCCAGGAGGGAAATTAATCCGAGCACGGGCGCTGATCGCCGATGGTCAGCGCGGCTCCGCATACTAATGCTATTGTTTATCGGAGGGCTAATCTGTGCGTACCCAGCCGTCACTGTCCACCCCCAAATTATAACGGATCACTTTCGGGATCGTCTAATCCGGTGTTGGCGAACGCACGTGCCTTCCACACGGTGATTCTCGTTAATATGCTAATTTGAAGCTCACAGAATTGAGACAAATCTAAGCTGCCGGTTGAAGGTCAATATCAAATCAGTCAACGCAGGAACAAGACGACATTATGGTGGGTGGAATGGGCGGCTTCAAGAAGGTCAGGGCTATTATTTGGGCAATACCTAATTTTGGTTTATTTGTAGAACAAACAGTACTTATATTTTATTTTATTTTTTTGTACGACGCTTGGCGCTTGGCCTTCATATCACCTTAATTATAGTTGAGATAAAGCCGAAGATAGACACGCACTTCACCCGGAATCCTCAACAAACTGAGGAACTGACTATCTTACCTTGAAATGTTTTTTTACAAAAACATAAAAACAAATTACAATAAAACATCAGTAGGTATTACATGGTAATTCATCCATCAGGTATTATTGTATCATAAGTTTTTTTGGCACAAAGGTGTAAAGCCTCGCGTGGCCATAATTTAAACGGCAACCATACCCTTCAAACTGAAACACAGCAGCGGAATAGATATGGTGGTATTGGTATTACTTCCTGGACATGCCATTTCACAAGGAGCACTAGTACTCTTACAAGGAGCTCTTACCTAAGAACTGTTAGAATCGGTATATAACCCAAATGTTTTAGACCAGTTCCAGACGGAAGCGTGCACAAGATACTGTCTGCATTTCTACGCTGAATAGCTATGCTAATTCGCTGGCCTAAATACAAGCCAGTTCTTGGGGGGATTAGGTATTTGCTTGGCACTTTTGATAGCTAGCCCCAAGAAACTTCAGAAAGTGCCCATAAAAGCGTTAAAGCATAAGTATAAAACAGTTATCCCATCCGATCCCGCAACATGTGTCAAGTTGTAAAAAAGTCGTCCCGCTCTGAGTGATAATAGAGGTAACCCTCTGCGGTACCTTTATTGTTATCGAATAAAAATAATCCCCGGATTTTTCGGGATGATCGTAAATTATAGGCGGATTCGCAGGGGCGGGCGGCGATGAGACACGGCGCCGCGCTACCTAAAGGTATGTTTCAGGTAATTGCCTTTTAAAACGACTCTGCTCTGATTTTTAGGGTTCCATACTTAACACGTAGGTGCAAACAGGAGAACGAGATAGATGGACTGATAGATGAACAGCGGAGGCCTAGTGATATGCTGTTAATATGTCTGTCCGTTTATCTGACAGCAGGCTATTACGTCATAAACCCTAATAGGTTGTTAAAATTTACATAGAGTGTGTATGCTTATTGCTGCAACAATAAGTAATCAAAATTAAATTTAAATATTTTTATTTCGGCTCTATCGAAAAATCAAGTAATGTTAAATAAAATCGTTCAAACTTGTTGCGATGGTAGTCCTTATATTTTTTTCTTGGAATACATAATAAAATACATCCGATTTTCATTACGATCTTGCCAAGTGGTAAGCAAATGAATAATTTGACATTGACCATAGATTTAAACTTTGAGTTAGGACTAGGAATGTGTCCATTCGCACTTTTCTTACTGTCGCTATTTAGGTATATTCACTTTGTTCGTGCGTTTTTAAAAGTAACACTTTTTCACTCACACTACATTACAATATTATTGTCATTATAGTGACTCGAAAGGTTTATTAGTTGAGTCTTCTCAGACTCAAAAGAATTTACAACAATTAATACAAAAAAGCAGCCAAGTCTTAGTGTGAGTTGGAACCACGCGAATGCTAAAAAACATCTTTCATCAATCATCATCAACTTATGTCCTCAATTGTGGATCGGAACCATCGGCGTTCGTGTCCAAATCGCACTTGGCTGTTAATTTTTTCTTAAAATCAAACTTTCTAAGAGAACCATGAAGAACAGGAGTACCGATACCTTTCTGCTGCAAAACGAGAACGAGATTACAAGTGTCAAAACTTATTCTTTTTAACGTTTCGTAATCGCCCGCGAGCCGCTTCTGTAAATATTTCAGCCACCTGACATTCAAAATGAAAGTCACAATAAGCAGACCCTCAGCGCATATTTTTGACGGCGAGAAGTGCTGGAAATCCACCGATACCAACAAAAGTGGCAACTGAAACTAATGAATTATTCATGGCAGTGGCGCGGTGCATGTTCTATCACTGTTTTATCTATTGCGGGGCTTACGACGACCGCGGGCCCGCAGCCCCATCGCTCTCCCGAAAAGGTTAACTACCTTGCGACCAACAATTTTAGTGCCGTTTGAGAACACTAGATAAGCACCCTGCTCGAAATAAACATTAGCAAAATGCTGACGACGCAGCTCGCTATAGCCAGTCGTTTGCTTATTTATTTAGGCAAGTTGTTGTTTCGGGACATTTTTTATTTTAATTTACGATTTTGTGAACTGGAATGGTTTGGTGTTTTTGGTGCTTTGTATTGTTAGGGTTTTGTACCGGGGCCAAAAGAACCCTATAACTAAGCTATGCGTGCATCTGTATGTCACAAACCGTAATAGGTAGACAGTTAAAATTCACGGGGTGAATTTCTATATATTAAGTCCTATAGTAATTGGCATCATAAATATATATAAAATAAAATAAGAGGATCCTTCGAGGATTCACCTCTGATCGCTATTCAGAGCAAGGATCTTATGAGGATCACCTACTAGGGGGTAGTCAGAGGCACGTCCTAACTTACGTTCGGCACTTGCCCACGGTTTGCAAGTCGTTAATATTCAATACGTGACAGGTTACAAGCCCATCGCCGCGGATTACTAGCCATTGACACTTTTGGTCCTAGGGACATGCCGGCTTCATTACAATGTCACCTTCACCGTCAAAACGTGTACATGTGTCAAATGCGCACATAAACTTCCGAAAAACCGAAAAGTCTATAGGTGAACGACTGGATTTCAACCCACAACCTCCGGATCAGATGGCGGGTCTATACCCACATAGGCACACATCTCCTGAGCACATATAATATCAATGTGTTATTTTTTATTTATATATAAAAAAATATAGTACATTAATTTCACACAGCGCCATCTAGCCTCAAACTTAGCCCTACTATTTAACGTAGAGCTCTAAGCTGCTGTCGATCAGTTATTTCATAATAAAAATATTACAGAAGTTTTTTTTTATTTATCGATGGGTTAGCACGTGGCCTTCATGTCACCTGATTACAAGTTGAGATAAGGCCGAAGGTGGAGGCGCACTTCACCCGGAATCCTCAACAAACTGAGGTACTGGCCATTTTACCTCTAAATGCCAGAACACAACAATTTTAGAATTGTTATTATGGCGACAGAATTAGGTAAGATAGTGGTAGCTAGCCAGGTTGACTTAAATACTGTCCTACCACCAACCAAACCAATAACAATATATTGTACTCCCCACGGGGATCGAACCCGGGACCTCTGGATCTGAATTGAACCATCTGGGTTGAACCACTAGACTACAGAGGTGGTTGAAATTATGTGTAAAGAAAATAATTTAAATAATGTAAATAATGGTGGTATACAAGAAAAGCGATATTTTGCATTAAAATGTGGTTCGGAACCCTCGGCATGCGTATCCACACGCCGGTTTATTCAATGCTATTCAATTATTAATATTTTTCTACGACAATCTGCCATCGGCTTTAGCTATGATCAGATACGTTCCAGGAGCATTTCAGGTGAGATGAAGGCCAAGAATCTCCCCACCGTACAACAAAAAAAATGTTGGTGCAATTCAGTGCAATTTAGTGTCTCACATTTTCATTATCGTTTAATTTTTAATGCTATTCTATGGCAATTTTTAGTGTAAAGTACAAGGCTCGCTCAATAATGATAAGTATCTCAGTAAAAGGCATCAAGTAAATCAGTCGTTCTTGTTTATAGGTATATGTAAGTGGAAACATTACTCTTTGCTATTTCAGATTTCAGATTTCAGATTTCAGATTTCATTTATTGGCCACATTATAACAAAGATTGCTATACAAGGCAAGTCACAATTTTTTACATAAAATATGTTAAACATTAAGATAGGTTAGTAATAGTTCACCAAATTCAACTTATTTCAACAAATTATCAAATAAAGTTAAATGACAGGAATTAAACAAAATATCGATAAAAATTTAAACAGTTCAAAATATGTCAAAATGGATTCAAAATATATAATTACATAGGTATTTTATTTTCAATTTTCAATAACACGCAACCTTAAATAAATAACAGGCAAAAACATATATTTAAATAAAAAACATATATAAAGCAAGTCAAATAAAATGTGATTCTCCTAGAGACATGTCAAAAAAAAAAAAAAAAAAATTAACAGTTCAAAATATGTCAAACTGGATTCAGAATATTATTACACAGGTATTTCATTTACAATTTTCAATAAAACAAAACCTTAAATAAATAATAATGTCAGGCAAAACATATATTTAAATAAAGCGAGTCAAATAAAATGTGATTCTCCTAGAGACATGTCAAAAAATTCATTGATATTATAAAATACATAATTTTCAAAGAATCGTTTAACTTTACATTTAAAGTCTGACATGTGTTCCGTCTTCGTTATGTTTATAGGAAGTTTATTGTACATCATTATTTTAGTATATTCTCCTTGCTTTTGAACCTTGGTCAATCTTACTTTTGGTTTCTGTAACCTATCTAGATTTCTCAAATTATAGCGTGAGTGAGGCTTAACATATTTATTCCTATTTTCGTGTATTTCAAGTAGACTTTTATAAATATACAAAGATATAACCGACATAATTTTAAGCTTCTTAAAATGATTTCGGGCTGAATCTCTTTTTCTAAGGCCACATATAATCCTAATTGCGCGTTTTTGGCTCGTTAGCACCTTGTGTATATTTGAGCAGTTTCCCCAGACTGTTGTTGCATAGCTAATAGTTGAGTGGAAATAAGCGAAATAAACGTTTATGAGAGACCTTTTCTCGATTATTGGTTTTAATTTTAAAAGAACGTAATTTGCACTTGCTAACTTTTTGCAGATCTTCAGTATGTGCGTGTCGTGGCTTACTGCATAGTCTATATTGTACCCCAGGAAGATATGATCAGTAACGTCTCTTGAGATTTTCTTATTTTTTTTTGCCTCGTATCTTAATGTAACGCTTTTATCGGCATTCAACATAATGCCGTTCGCTTCGAACCATAATTTAAGTATTTCCATGGACTGGGTAATTTTTAACTCTAGCTTTGGTAATGATTTTTCTTTAATTCCTAGCTGTGTATCATCTGCAAAGAGATTTATAAATGTCCAATCAGGTACATTACTTGCAAGGTCATTTATATAGATTAAGAATAATACTGGACCTAAAATTGACCCCTGTGGTACCCCCATATCTAAATTTCCTGAAACTGAATTTACTCCGTCGATTGTAACTACTTGAGTTCTATGTGAAAGATAGCTTTCCATCATTTGGAGCTCCTTATCATAAAACCCGTAATATTCTAATTTGCTAAGTAGGACGTCATGCCTTAAGCAGTCAAACGCCTTGGACAGGTCACAAAAAATACTAGCACATTTTTGAGATTCATCTAGAGCTTGCAGAACAAAGTAATTTACATTACGAATTGCCATTTCCGTTGACTTATTTTTTCTGAAACCAAATTGTGACGAAGTGAACAGGTTATTGGCTTCAAAGTAATTAACAATTTCGTTCTTCATAATTGTTTCTAAAATTTTCGATATGGTAGGGAGTATACAGACTGGCCTATAATTTGTAAGCTTGTCACTTTCACCTTTTTTGTAAAGCGGAATAACGCGCCCAGCTTTTAAAATGTGTGGGAACACTCCGTTAATTATACAATAATTTAACGTGTCACATAGAAGTTTTAATAAATTATAGTTCCTCAATAATAAGTCTCTTAATGTTTTACTAGTCATATCGTAAATATCTACGCTTTTTTTACTTTTCATGTCCCTAACTATCTGCCTGAAGCTTGCATATGATACTGTATCAATTTTTATAGATGTGGTCGGTTTAGATATATTTTTTAAATAAGTCATGCATCTTTGTTTGTCAATAGTTGTAGATTTGGTCAGATTACTAGCAATGTTTCGAAAAAACAGATTGAATGAATTAGCTATTTCTTGGGGATCTGTTAGTTTGACATTATTCTCATTTGTTATTGTTTGAATCGTTTTGTGCTCCTTATTTTTCCATTTTGTTTGCTCGTTTATAATACTCCATGCCTCTTTTATTTTATTGCTAGATTTTTTGATTCTATGTGTGTATTTGAGTTTTCTTGCATATTTCATTGCTTTACGCAAAATTTTCTTGTATTTTTTTATTTTTATCCTTCGCTCTTTGCAAGGATTTCGCTCTTCTAAGAGTTCCATGTTCTCTAAATTTTCTTTGGATATCTGAATCCCATTTGTGGTCCATTTCTTGTTATTTAGTTTTCTAGTGATATTCTTTTTTGGGAATGCTATATTAAAGTGATGTAGAATCATATTTAGCACAACAATCATTTTTTCATTTGGATCCCAGGTATTATTTAATTCGAACATAACATTTTGGTAATCTTTTTGGAATAAATAATTGAAATAAATAAAATTTGAATTCGAGTATATTCGTGTTATTGTTTTTAGTTCTTTGTGTGCCGGTTTGTAATCAATATTTTTTAAATCTAATTGTATAACATTATGGTCAGAAAATTTAAAATCTAGTACATGTCCATAAACGTTGTCAAAATTTACTATGAAATTGTCAATGCAAGTAGATGTATTTACTTTTGTTCTTGTCGGCTTATCTATAACATATCTGCAGTTAAAATTTTTTATAATATTAATAAATCTACATTTCTTATTTGATTCTAACAAAATGTTAATGTTAAAGTCACCTGCTATTACTATTTTCTTGTTCTCACGACATAATTTGTGTAGTAGTTTTGTAAATATATCATAAAATATTGAAAAGTCATGATCTGGCCGATATATACATACAATAACAATCTTACATTTTTGTAATTCTATCGCAGAGATTTCGCAGTTCATTTCGAATGCCAACCTATTCAAGTCTTTTCTTACTTTAAAATCTATTCCATTTTTAACAAAAATTGCAGACCCTCCATGATTAAAATAGACTCTATTAAAATAAGTGGCCAGTACAAAGTCTTGTAGAACCATTCCTTTAATTTGATGATCTTTAGCCCATGTCTCAGTGAGACATAAGACTTCACAATCTTCGGTTTTATCTAAAAAGCTTTCTATTTGATCGTATTTGTTGTGTATACTTTGTATGTTAGCGTGAACTATGGTTAACGGTTGTCCGTTTCCTGTGGGTTCACTTGAAAATTTCCTTCACGACATTTTAAAATTGTAGCTCTTAAAAGCGAAAAGTGGTTCACAATTCCCATTGTCCCCATTGCCGTGTCCGTAAACAAGATAAACTCCGTCTCCACAGCGGCGCGACACATAAATCTGCAGATTTCATTGCCCACATCTGATCCTCGATCCCGCCGCTGATCTTATCCGGGGATTACCTTTACGCTTTGTGTAAGTTCTGTTCCTAATAATAATAAATATTACAGGACATACATATTTACACAGCGCCATCTAGCTTCAAACAAAGCATAGATATGGGAACTAAATTACGGATAGAAATATATAGAAATATTTAAATACTTTTTGTAAATACATACGTACTATATGATACAACACCCAAACACAGAACAAACATCTATATTCATCACACAAATGTTTGTCCTGGGTGGGTTTCTAACGGGTTTGTATTTAGGCCAACGATCGTTTTTGGTTTACAGGTGTATAGTATCGCGAGTTCAATTATTTATAAATATTTTGCTGTGCTTGGAGCTTCTTCCGGTTTTTTTATTTTTGATTATTGTACGACGGCGAAGCGCATGGCCTTCATCTCACCTGGTAACAATTTGAGATAAGGCCGAAGGTGGAGGCGCACTTCACCCGGAATCCTCAACAAACTGAGGAACTGGCTATCTTACCTCTGTTGTTATGGCGACAGAATTAGGTAAGATGGTGGTAGCTAGCCAGACTTCAACAAAGTCCTACCACCAACCAAACCAAGCACAATATTTTGTACTCCCCATGGGGATCGAACCCGGGACCTCTGGATCTGAAATCGGTGGGTTGAACCACTAGACCACAGAGGTGGTTCGTATACGAACGCAACGCGTACCAGGAAGGCGCTGCGTATGTGAGTCGCGAGCTGATGTATGTCTTATAGACTCCAATCTTTGTTTTTAATGGCAGTCTCGAAGTTAAGACTGGCCGGAGCATTGGACGGGCGGCCCGCGTCTGCGAAATCGCGTGCTCTACCTGAGAAGTCTATACTCAACGACCGGTCTAAAGGGTGACAGCCGTGACAGGTATATCTATCAACGTCAGTTCTAAGAATTCATTATGTCAGTTGTATTAAAACCAACGCGAAAACATTGAGATTCAAATACCAACAATCTCAGCTGTTCTCTTTTGCAAAGATCGACAAACTTCAAGCTTTCACTTTTGTCGGCACTCCCAGAGTGCCCCTGTTTTTTTTTATCGTACGTACGTCGGCGAGCGATTTTTTTCATTTGTACGTCTCACCTGGTATCAAGCTATGATAAGACCGAAGGTGAAAGCGTACTTCACCCGTAATACTTACAGACTGAGGAACTAGCCAACTTACCATATTCTATCCGTAATCTAGTTCCCATATTACAAGCTATGCTTAGTTTGGGGCTAGACGGCGCTGTGTAAAATTAATGTCCTATAATATTTTATTTTATTTTTATTTACCTCTATATGCCGGAACACAACAATTAATCGTAATAAACTCGTTGTTGTGGTAAAATGGTGGTAGCAACAATTAATCGCAATAAAATCGTTGTCATGGCAATAGTCTTTGGTAAGATGGTGGTAGCAATAGCAACAAGCAAAATGTGTACCCCTGGGAATCAAACCTAGAACACAGAGGCGGTTACCAACAATCCTGAAAAACAAATATTTTCGTCTCATTGAAGACCATGAATATATTTGTATATTCAGAATCGATAGTGAAAAGTGGAGTTACTAGTGCCTATCCACCGTAACAAACAAATGAGACTACTGCCATTGTAAATAATTTCAAATTGATGTAGATATTTGTTAACAAATGATTGGAAGCATAGAGAGTTAAAAGATTAGAAACTTTCGTTAGGTTTCAATAAACAAGTTAAGTAGGTAACTGAATAACTGTGTAGCTGAGTGCTCCATCCTAAGATCAAGTCTTGTATAGAGATGTCTGTGAGAAAACATAAGGCCGGACTAAGCCGAAAGTCGAACTTTAACAGAAAATCTAGAGAAGATGGAAAACATTGTATAAATACTGTCATGTTTGAAGGCATTGATTCGGTTCAGTTGGTAGTAGCTATGCCTTCTGCGCTATTGGTTGTGTGTTCGATTCCAACCTGAAACGCTTTTTTTTATTGATTTGTGTGATGAATATAGAGATTTTTTGTGTGTTTAGGTGTTGTATGTATAAGTATGTATTTACAAGAAAAAGTAAAGGTATACGTATTATTTCCGTAATCTAGTTCCCATAATACAAGTTTTGCTTGGTTTGGAACTAGATGGCGTTGACCCCAACTATGGCTGATTTAGATTGAATATCCCATCTGTGGAATCAGTACCTTTCCCATTCTGTGTTCCGAAAGAGACAGAAAGCCAAAAATAAAACTACAACTTAATTAAATGGTTACCAATCAAGGTTTTAATTTTTACTATATTAACAAAAAGTAGACAATAAATCCGGTCTATAACAAAAGCCGGAAAATGCTTCCCCTTGACTCCCAGACTCTATCTATCCGGGTCGCCTGTCGTCTGCTCACTATAAACAACTTTCGCAATTAAACTTTTATTCGGAGATCGATATTACTCCGTACCGTCTATATTTTGCTTATCAACTACAACGTGGCTCAGAGTTATGTCACACGTGCGTTGCGCGGTGCGCTGCGTTGCCTTATTTGAAGCGAAGCTCCTATATGGACCATTTGATGATAACAGCACGTGGACGTGTAAAATGACGCCATTTTTGGACCTTCAAAATGGCGTAATTTTACAAATAAAATAACGTCTATTATACTTGTATTTTTTTTTCAATTTTTGCACTCTCAGTTGTCAGAACCACCTTTTATGGTTAGTATGTGATAATGGGTGAAATGCTCCAATGTAAAAAATTATAGACCAGTTCCTTTCAACCAATTGATGAAATGTTGGACACTTTACGAGTCTTGAAAAGAACTACTTGTTGATATTTTAATAATTATGAGGTGATCTAATGTAAGCCAGGGGAAAGTTTAACAGAACTACCCGGCATATAGGCCGTTCCATCAGATCAGCTCGCAGTCAACCAACAAAAATATGTTTATAAAAAGGTTTTATTAAAATAAAAATATTTCACAGACAAATGACCACTCCGCTTGTACTGAACAGACGTGAAAGTGGTCTTGTTTGTGACACAACGAAACGCTCGTGTGTCGTGGTTTTAAGGGCGCAGTTCCCCTAACTTACTTGTCTTTGTCTATTGCAGTTTGTACAAATCAAAGACAAATTAGTAGGAAATATTGAAAGCATACAAATTTAAATTTGATATAGGTTTCACATCACATCAACAGCCCATATATGCCCATTGTCAGACAGAGCCTTCTCCGAAGCGTTATGCCAGAGTCACCACGCTTGGCATGCGGGACGGTGATACACATTTCTTGGTGGCATCCCATGGTCGACTTTTACGACATCCACGGGCTAAGTTGGAGGAGTCTATTGACATGTGCATCCCCGCAAGCATAGAATAAATTAAAAGCCGATATTATATTCAAAATCTCTGCGTCAGGGCCAAAATACAAAAACAAAATAAAATAATATATAAAAATATATATATATAATATAGGAGAGTGACCGTGTTCAAATGTTTCACCTAATATTTGTATTGTTCGATGTAATTTATGTGTTCAAGAAAGTGTTAATTAATTACTTTGTTGTTAATCGTAAGCTTACTTTGCAGATATTTTGCTTACATATATTTTTTGGGAAACGGTGGATGACCGTAAATTTTGGAAGGAGGTGAGGCCTTTGCCCTTGTGTTTAAAAAAAATTGTCTGACGGTGAAGCGCTTGGCCTTCATCTCACTTGGTTTCAATCCTGAACTGTCTGAGGATTTGGCTACAATATAGAATTAATAGTTGTCATAAATGCAGACTTAAGTCTTAAGTACAGTGGTAGCTAGCCAGGGGGACTAAACAAAGTACTACCACCAACAAAACCATGCACAATTTCATACTCCCCTGGGGATCGAACCCGGGACTACTGTATCTGACACCGGTAGAACCACTGGACCACAGAGGCGGTTAAATTTTGCATTTGTATTCTCGTAAAAGTTGTAGCCGTAGCTACATTTTGAACTAAACATTTTATTATATCCGTATTTTCAGTTGTATTCGCCGCAAAGTTAGAACAAACAAGCATGGTTTTAGATTTTAATGATGCCAGTTTTTATATAACTACAGTTCCCGGTGCCATTGTCAAAGTTTGCTTATTACAATTTTATACGAATGCGTTCGGGAAACCAGCAACTTGTTTACATTTGTTGACATTTAAATTGAGATTGAATTATCAAGAATCCGTTGCCAACTCAATAAAACCATAACAAACCATGAGTTTTTCTTAGAATCATATTTTCAAACAATATGTACAAAAAAAATGGTTGTGTTCCGGCATTTAGAAGTAAGATAGCCAGTTTCTCAGTTTGCTGAGGATTCCGGGTGAAGTGCCTTCGGCCTCATCATAGCTTGTAACCAGGTGAGATGAAGGCCAAGCGCTCCTCCGTCATAAAATATAAAATAAATTACTAGTTTTATCAAGGGAGCTTACCGGTGTGGGAGAAGAGAATTTTCGAAAATCTTTGAATGCAGTTTGCTTTCTATTTAAAAATAAAGGAATGTTTCCTTTGAGTAAAATTTTCTATCTGCAGTATTATGAGTACTTCCCCTCCAGGTGGCATTACAAAATTCCACCCTGTACACTTTTATGAAAAGACTCACGACTTTTTCTCTTTGTGGATTCACCTCTGATCACTACTCAGATCATGGATTTTATGAGGATCTATTTACTTACGTACTATAATAATAATAATATTTTATTTCAGGCAACAATAGAAAAAAATACAATTCTTATTCTAACTTAATCTACGGCCCATAGTAATATATACGCTTCCGTCTGGTACTGGTCTGGAACAGTTGAGTTACCTATAGGCCGTTTGTAACGGTCCTTAGGTAATCTGACTGATTTCTTTGTATATAGTTAGTTTAATTGTACTTTTTATTGAATAAATGCGTATACTACCTATAACTATTTATTGGCACGTAAAGTCTGTACGTGACTTACTTGTGTTGTGTTTAATAATCGTCTGCGATACCTTCTCAACACAACACCTTTCGGCCAAAGTTTTTCTTTATTGAAAATCGATAGATGTTCAGTTGGTACTCGCAACACAAACGATTTAAAATCATTGTGGCGAGATTCCAACTGCTCGATCCTCAGTAAGAACTTCGTCTTCTGCCTCACACACTCCACTACATCCTCAGCCTTCATGGAGGGGTGAAGTCGAGACACGTACAGCAGCGTCTTGGGCACAGCAACGCGCAAGTTGCCTGGTCCATTGGTGCGGAGCCGCACTGATTACGGCTTCGACTCCTTTTGTGGAACCACAACAGGTGCAGCGCTGGGAAAGGTCCACTAAAATCAGAAACGCCTGGTGATCTAGTTATGGATGATGCAACACGCAGTGATGCTACCTCCGCACGCAGGTCTCCGATGGTGGTCTGCGAGGCTTCTAATTTTAATAAAACATCCGCCAAGCTCACCTTCAGGAACGTGATATCCTTCAGTAGCCTGGACGTCGACGTGATCGCATCCCACCGGTGAGACTTGTGCAGCTCCTTTGCGACGAAATCGGGCACGTTATCAGGATCGGGCTCCTTCAACACCGTCATGATGTCCTGTACTATATCCTACGGCTTGCGTGTAGCTAGTATTCAATACGTGACAAGTTGCAAGTCTATCGCCACTTAACGCAATACTAGAGACACATGCCATACGGGTTTTTGTTCCTAGGGACATGTCGGTTTCCTCACGATGTGACCTTCACCGTCAGAGCATGTGCATGCGTCAAATGCGCACATAAACTTCCAAAGAACCTAGAAGTCGCACTTGGTGCACGACTAGATTTGAATCCACAACCTCCGGATCTTAGTCACGCAGCTCTTTACATTACATATTAGTTCCATATTACATAGATAGATAGATAGATAGATAGATAGATAGATAGATAGATTTATTCACTTAAAATTTTAACATATAATTGTCAGTAGTGTTTTTAAACCTATTAAGGTTTGACTAAACACTAGGTTCTCATTGTCAGTTAACAACATTATGTAACTTACGAGCGAGCATACAACACATTTATTAATATTATGAAATATATGTATACATGGGTAGATACATGAATTGAGCGACCGCGCAACAAATAAACAAATACTTACTGCACATATAGCCATATGACACATGTAACATGGGAACTAGATTACGGATAGAATACTTTTTGTTATCACTACATAACGAGTACTTGATAATAAAGAAAAGGTTCAAGAAAGAGACCGACTTTTAGTAGCATGTTTATCCAGTTTCGTAGCAAGTGCTACGAAAGCGCTACGACGTAGCCAAGATGTAGCCCATTAATATCATACGCTTCGTAAGCGCTTTTTTTATACAACTTGGAGACGGAATAAACAAGCAACCCACCTGATGTTAAGTGCATATAACGAAACCTTACTACGATGATTACATCCACAAAGTACATGGCCTGCGCACTGCATTGCGTCCCTCAACTTGACGTATAAAGGTGTTAGCTTCGCGTGCACGTAATTTCACCGGAATTCAGCAAAGGGCTCTACTTCTTTTGAAATGGTATCTATACGAGTATATTACTGCGATATATCAATAACGTAATAAATGGAAGAGGAGGTACAATGGGCGGCCTTAGTGCTTTTAGCGATTTGTACCTTATTACTGTTATTGTACCTAGTTTAAGTATTTTTCTTAGTTACATTTATTCAATAAAAAGTACAATTAAACTAACTATGTACAAAGGAATCAGTCAGATTACCTAAGGACCGTTACAAACGGCCTATAGGTAACTCAACAACCACATCTTACCCAAGTATTTTTCTTGCTTGTTTGTTTATTTTTGTTTTTTGGTGTACAATAAAGAGTTTATCTATATATCTATCTATCTATAACGGCTGGCCAAGATGACTTAAATTAAATCATATTTAATCGACATGATTGGCACCTACTGATCATTAAAGGTATAGTGCTAAATAATCCATAAATTAAAAAAAGCGCACAGATCGGTTGCGTTCTTTCAATTTCAACCCCATATTGTTATACTATAAAAAAGTGGTTTTAAGTTTTTAATAAGCCTCACATCTTGGTTGGTAGTAGCACTGCTTTCGGTGCTAGGTTATGCGTTCGATTCCCACCTAGGACAAACATTTATGTTATGAATATTGATGTTTGTTCTCTGTGTATGATAAGTATGTATTTACATAATATAATGCGTATAAATATTATTTCTATTGTTTAGTTCCCGTATGCTTTAGAATGCGACTAGATGGCACTGTGTGAAATTTACTGTAGTTACATGTAGCGTGTAAGTGGTGGCGATTTTATTGAATTACATATTTTTGAACCCACTGAGTGTTTTGAAGTGTGGTTGACGGTAGGACTGTGTTTAAGTCCACCTGGCTATCTACCACATCTTACCTAAGTCTGTCGCGAGGTATGATAGCTAAATCCTCAGTCTATAAGAATTTCGGGTGACTAGTTTTCAAGTTATGATAAAGCCTAAGATAGAAGCGCACTTCACTCGAAATTCTTATAAACTAACTTGAAAACTAGTCAATCCCTTTCCCATCATACAGTAAAAAAACTCAAAGAATTGTTTTGGTCTGAAAACCCTCAAGATAACAAGTGTGGAACATGTATTTATCATTTTATCCAATAGTGGTCAGTGGTTGACGTAGACGTAACCGTAGACGGTAGACGGTAGACGTCGCGCCGGCGGCCACGATCCACCGCACATAAATCTCACGCGTAATATGAGTCGCCTCTATATCACATCCCTACCCGCAGCGACGCCGTCTCTACAACACCGAACCAAATTGAAATTATTATAATGCGATGTATGTAGACGCTATGTTATCTGTTGGTTTAGAAAAAAACCGCTAACCGCTCTAGTTCTTCGCCCAAAGTTTTCGAGTTCAGTGCCCAGTGGGAACTAGATTTTGGATAGAATACTTGTATACTTTTTTTTGTAAATATATACGTACTATAATGATACATCACCCAAACGCAGAACAAACACAATCTTCAATTTTTCAATCAATATTCATCACACAATCGTATATCCTGGGTGGGAATCGAACCCACAAGCTACAGCGTAGAAGGCAGAGTTACAACCAACTGAGCTATGAGTTACCACCAACTAACATGAGTCAATCACCATTACAACAATTCTAAATTGTTGTGTTCCGGCATTTAGAGGTAAGATAACCAACCATACAAAAACAGGGTGTGATTGTGTCGACACATGATAGAAGTGAACATTTTGTATTACAGAGAAACATTTTAACTATATCAAACTCTACCCGACACAGTGCCCCCACTTTTCGTGACACAAAAAAGTTGCGAATTAGAATTTCAAAACCCTCCCATGGAAAACTTCACTTCAAAAAGGATAGAAATAAAAATAAAAATAGAAATCATTTTTCTTTGCTTGAAGTATGGTAGTACATGGTTCTTAACTAAATAAACTAGATCACACACTTCGTGGTACGTAGACCTACATGAAAAAAAAAACACCTAAAATACATGCCAAAAAATAAGAGAATTACAGTAGTGGTAGATAATACCCTTTAGAATTAAATCAATACATCGTGATGAAAAACCAAACAGATACTTAGATACCTACATTAATAATAGCCAATCAAGCGCACGAGATTACACATCATTTTATTAGAACCTAAAAAAAATAGTTTATAAGTATAACACAATACTATGTAATATATATTTTTTTCATTTAAAAAATACACATGTAATTCTTCTTATATTCAACTATTTCAACTATTTGCGTCGACACCCTAGCGCCATCTCATCTGCCTGGGACATCAGTTAGGGCTGGTGCGGCGGCTGATTCGGCCGAGGATCACAAAAGGCGCAAATATAGTGGTCTCGACAGAGCTTACCTATTTGAGCCTTTTGGGGTGGAGACCTTGGGTCCGTGGGGAGCCGGTGCCCTCCGGGTTTTCAAAAATATTGCGGGGCTTTTGATTGAGGCGACACGTGACCCAAGGGCTGGCTCTTATTTAGGCCAGCGAATTAGCATAGCTATTCAGCGTGGCAATGCAGCCAGTGTCTTGGGCACGCTTCCGTCTGGTACTGGTCTGGAACAGTTGAGTTACCTATAGGCCGTTTGTAACGGTCCTTAGGTAATCTGACTGATTCCTTTGTACTTAGTTAGTTTAATTTATTGAATAAATGTATACTATTTCAATATAATAGTCACTTCATTGTTGCCTAAAAAAAAAAGTAGCCTACGTTCTTTCTCATGACATGCACTATATTCATGCCAAATGTCTTTAGGATCCATATAGTCAAAAAGTAACAAATCAACAAATGAGCAACCCTTTTCAAATGTATAACAAAAATATTCGAGTATTTTCACGTTCCAGCAACAAAATCATTCGATAAAACAAATTATTTAAAAAGCCAACTCAAAAAGAGATTTCAATTCACCCAAATAGCAATCGGGATGGGTAAGAGATTAATTCCTCTATCCGATTTCATAGTACCGAAATAATAGGTTTCACAATTGAACAACTCTGTTCGCTATGATTTATTCTGTGCCTTGATAGGTATAGGTCGAATAGAGTATCAGAGGGAGCACGTTCTCATTATTCAAATGCATTGGAGCAAATTATGGTAATCTGAGAAACCTGCTCGTTTCGGCAATATTAATAGAGGAACAAACAGTCGCGTGTGGCTGACCGGTATTGCCTTAGCACGGTCTGGCTCATCGTCATTCCACTGTGACTTCTCTTCAAGGGAACACGTGTTTCATGCATTATGCAATGATATGGCATTATGTCTATGAGGTTGAATAAATAGCTGGTCCATCCAGAATTAACATGAACTGATTCGGTTATCCCCTGAGGTTGCATGGATATTATAGTGATCTCTATCGTTGGATTCTAATGTGCTAGCCTGAGCAACATTTAACAAGCCGTATGTTATAAGTAATGTTAACATATTTTGTTATTTGTGAGGGCGTATTCTAGAACAAGTAAAAAATCTTCAACATCTGTTAAAAATCTAAATCATTTCACTGTAACAACAGTGTTTTTTGAACAAAGTTTTTTGTTATGATATAAGTAAGTACCTAAGTAATTATCAACTAGATTAATAAACATTATAGTGAAACATATTACTTATACCTAATTAGTGTAGTTTATCAAAAGTTTCGTTCTGTAGTTTAGGGTTTCTTCTCTACTATTGTTAGTAACAGACTTATCGTATCGAATAAATGTATTACTATTATTATTACATTGTTTTGAATATGTGGTAAAGTTAGATAACCAGTTCCTCAGACTATTGACGATTCCGGGTGAAGTGCACTTCCACCTTTAGACTTATCATAACTTGATACCAGGTAAGATGAAGCCAAGCGCTTCTTTGAAATATAAAATAAATAAATATCTCTATCTAAGAAGAAAAAAAACAAAACCTTACTAACGTGTTGTTAAATAAAATATAATTAAAAATTATATATAAATATAGTTAAAAATATACAGTATCTAACATAAGGCTTGCAGTTGAATATTCGAAAAAAAAACGATCGGATCGATTCAGTCTAAAAATTTGAAATGGTAAAAATCAAAACCGAAAACAAAATACAATATCGTAAAAAACTTGACTAGTGCAGCGTTCGTTAGTTGCGCCAGATTTCCGCGAGAATTTATTTAACATAGACATTACCCGGAACCGGGATTGGCAGAAGCCGAAATTAAATAAAGCAACACTATTTCCTCACGTCACGTTACGTTCGGGACATGTTCATTGGCATGTAGTGTGACAACGTGACGCGGCGGACGAGCTGTTTCATTACGAGTTTATGGGGAAAAAAATGGAACATGTCTCATAAAAATCTGATTTTATGAATTGCTAGTGAATCTTTTTCTTTTCCGTACCCAAATGGTGTGAACGCTACCTTTTACTCTTACCCTTCAATTACCTATCCCCTTGATTAATACTTTACTGCACACACACACACATATATCTAAGTAAAAACTAACCTAAAGAAGAAAGGCAGCCGCTTACTTATTTTGTTAACAGCAGTGTTACTACGGCGAAGCCTTCAAATTCTGTCCAGCCTAAATTACCCAAAATATGATATGCTAGAAATTATAATCCACAAAACTTGTAAGCATCAGTAATAATGAGGTGTATTGTTTTAGATTTTAAAAAGGAAATCGTAAATCTTTTTGCGACTTTGAGTTAAAGCAATATTTCAGTAGGTTTTATCGGACTCAACGAAAATTCCACTTTATTTAGGACACCACCGGTGTTGTTTGATTTATGAGTGCTGACGCGCTGTTGTCACCTCCCGGTCATGGAGGTGGCATACTGGCGGTAGGGACTACTCACTGTATGGTTTAACGGCAGGTTTACGCCAACTCATCCCCATCTGGTTGATATTCTGTTTATTAGAGCTAAGCGCTTTCAAAAATATAGTATTTTGCGCACTGAATAACTTAAAATCAGCTGACAGCGTCTGTTTTTCCACATGTTACGATCCTATTGTTTTCAAGAAGAGAATTAATAGGCATCTTCTGGACCTCATCCTTGCCTGTGCAAGTTTTAAAATCAAGAGCCGACCCTTTCTAAATTTTTAATACATTTATGAAAATAAATTAAGTGCCTCTGCCACAAAACGGCGCGGCAACTAAACCTCACAAAAGAATGCCGCACCCGTAAATCCTACCTAAACCTAAGACTGCTAAAAACACAAGACTCTATTGCATATATGCAATATATGCAAGTCTCTATTGCACTGAGGATTTCCAAACATTATTTTCTGTTGTGTTTTCCAACAAAAATTATGTCTAGAGGAATCACGCTCTTGTGCCATACAAGCATTTGTTAATTTAAATACCTGTCCGTTGACGATCTGTAGACGCTCGTTATCGTACTTGTATATTTTTTGGAGTTTTTGCTCGGAGGCGGCCATCTTGGATTAGTCTGTATTGCAAGTAATTTATTTATCCTTGTCATTTCATACATAATACCGATTCAATATCCGGTTTATCTCAAGAAGCAATTCGCATGACCTCAGTCAACTCCAGATTAGAAACTTCCTTTTCATTACCCACACACGCGCCTCACTTCTAATCAAGCGCCAGCGGCTGTACTTTATTGAATTTCTTGGAAAAACATTCTGCGGTTTCTTATTATCAAATTTTTAATGGTTTATTTTTATGCTATCGGAAATTTCATGCGGCTAAAGTAATTTTCCGCAAGCACAGAGCGGAAATTACCGCATAGTGAAGTGACGTGTTCGACATACGTCACGTAGCCGGATCCCAGCGCGCAGATCCTTATATCCAATTTCCGGCCGTTTTTGTTGGAAACGTGAATTAGCTGGCAAGCCCTGGCCATTGACGGCAAGCGAAATATCAATGTTGTCGCTATCAGACATTTCAGCTAAATGAAAAATACGTTTTTAATAAGAATCTATTAGGAAGCTTTAACCGCCTCTGTTTAGTGGTTATTACCGGTGTCAGATCCAGAGTCCCGGGCTCGATCCCCAGAGGAGCACAATATCGTGCATGGTTTGGTTGGTGGTACAACTTTGTTTAAGTCCGCCTGGCTAGCTACCACCATCTTACCTAAGTCTGCCGCCATAACAACAATTCCAAATTATCGTGTACCGGGATTTAAAGGTACAATAGCTTGTTCCTCAAACAGTTGAGGATTTCGGTTTAAATGCGCTTCCACCTTCGGCCTTATCATAACTTGAAACTAGGTGAGATTAAGGCCAAGCGCTTTCTCGTCGTACATAAAAAAAACAGGAAGCAGTCGGGATACCTAAGGACCGTTAACAACTGTCTATAGATAACTCAAATGGGAAATGGATTTTACTTTAAATAAATTGGTATTTTTCCTACTAGAAGCCTCTCATCGCTCAGTTGGCAGTAGCTACCTTTAGCGGTTAGGTTGTGGGTTCGATGCTCACACAAGATAAAAATTTGTGTGTGTGTGTTGAATACAGAAGTATTTTCTGTGTTTTGTTGTTACATCGAATGTGTATCATACGAATGTATAAAAAAAAGTAGGTAAGTAAATTTTAATTCGTAATCTAGTTTCGAATGATTAGATGAAAAGCGTTTTCCCGTCGTACAATATGTAAAAATATGTCGTTAAATTTATTTTCTAGGTAACTAAACCGAAAAATGTGATTAACATTATTTTAAATTGAATTTATCCTTCTACAAGACAAAGCAACGCGTGATTAATTAGCAATTTAGTTCATTAGATCATGATTTCGGTCAACAAGATAATTCAGCACAATTTTGTTCTTTATTATCAAGATCTTTATCTCGCGAACATTCCACAAGTAACACACGGAGATGTGAATAACAATCCACTTGAAGATGAAAACTACCCAAGGCTCTCAGCTTTGTCCTCGTCAACTTGTTGAGGAGTTGAAAAGGTGAGTTTTTTTTATTTTTAATACATTTTCGCGGATGATATTCAGTTGTGGAGAGACTCGTCGGTGTCACTCGCGGAGTCAGTGGAGCGCACGTAACGAACCCGACTAGGGCGGGCGGCGCCCTCGAGGATGCTTCCACAAATACCTTCTGCGACTCGTGTAAATTATATTTTAGCTAGTGCAAAATTTGATATTAAATCGGTAGAAAGTTCATCTTTATATAACTCTTAGTACTTGTTTGTCACTTTACTCTGAGATATCGCGTCAGCTGAACCAATTTTGATGATTTTTATAGTTAGACTTCTTTAGGCGCGTTTGTGAAAAATGATGCGAGTGATTTTTTTAGGTAGCGCGCACAACGACACCTATAAGCGACACCATGAAGTTGGTTTTTAATCAATAAAATGTACAATTAAACTAACTAAGTAGGTACAACGGAATCAGTCAGATTACCTAAGGACCGTAAGAAACGGCCTATAGGTAACTCAACTGTTCCAGACCATTACCAGACGGAAGCGTGCCCAAGACACTGCCTTCATTTGAATTGTCTTTCAAGTTTTCATCTGAACTAATTTCTATATTCAAGGTAGTTCAAAGTAGTTATTCAAATGTATATGAATCTATAACACGTGTTTAGTATCAGTGAAGATAATAAAATGAGTTCATTTATAAACATACGCGATGTGTATTTGTGTTATATATGAATGACAATTGATTCGTGACTTAAGTGTTTTATTTTTATTTTATAAACTTTTTTAAAAGGGTTTATAGATCTTAGGTTAACTATCGGTGTGTATTATTTTTTATTTTCACATTAGTTTTCAGTTTGTTTTGTTACGCTATAGAAGTACAACTTCTTACGTGCGTTCATAAGTACACACAAACACGTGTTATTTGTTTGTTTGGGGGCCTAGATGGTTTAGATTTACTATATTTATATTTATTGGTCAAATTGACCGGGTAGGCGGCTCTGCGATCGCCACGAGAGACTTCATATACACTGTACCTACTCATAACAGCTGGACCAATGCTTTTTATGTGGTGAGTGACTCTTGATGGTTAAACTTTACAATATTTTATTTATTGTACTTCGGGGATGTGCTTAGCGTTCATCAAACTTAGTTTTCAAGTTATGATAAGGCCGAAGGTGGAAGCGCACTTCACCCGGAATCCTCAACAAACTGAGGAAATGGCTCTCTTACCTCTAAAATGCCGGAACACAACAATTAGGTAAGATAGTGGAAGCTAGGCGGACTTAAAGAAAGTCCTACTACCAAACAAACGAAGCACAATAATATACTCCCCCTGGGGATCGAACTCGTTACCTCTAGATTTGACACCGGTAGGCGCACCACTAGGCCATAGAGGTGGTCAATGGACTTGGCAGGTGACGGGAACCAAGTCCCGGGCAGTTCATGTTTTTTTTTTTGTGAACTAAGTCAGTCTGAGTTTCTGCGGTAAATTACATTGTAGCAGAGTCATATACCGTGTTATTTAATACCACACTCAATGGTTGAAAAATTACTTTTTCCGCGTCGTAGCCCCATGTTTTGCGTCTCCCTTTGAATATCGACACACAGTCCGTTACGGTGTCTGTCACAGTCTGTGTGGTCAGGGAATGGGCCCGCCCACCTTCTGATTCGAAGGTAGTCGATTTAAATCCAGTCGTGAACCAACTTTTCGGTTTTTCTCTTTCACTTTATGTGCGCATTTGTTACATACACATGTTCTGGTGATTGTAAAATCGTGAGGAAATCGACATAAAATATCCCTAGGACGAAAAATCTGTATGGCATGTGTCATTGGCTATTATTCCGCTAAGCGGCGATGGGCTTGCTAACTATGAGCATGTGCCGAACGTAAATTTGGACGTGCCTCTGACTACCCCCTAGTAGGAAATACTCATAAGATTCACATTCAGTGAATAGTGAATAAAGTAGTGATCTGTGAATCCTCGAAGGGTCATAGTCTGTCTTACTTTACATCGGTCAAAAAAATGTGTGAGGTAAATTGAAAACACTGCACCGGTCTGTGTGTATTCCTTATTCCTTTCGTGTATACGGTTGTTGTCGGATTCAAATACGAGATTCCTCGAACACAATAGACGTAATGTTGAGTTCCGACGAAAAATGTTGAGATAAGTTATTTTCCCGTTACCATATTGAGTGTACTACGGTCTCACCGCTCTAGACTGGAGGGCTAGACTTGCCTTTATACGAGTCTCTACATATTTTTATCTGCTTACAACGTTGACCAATAAATAAAAATCTACGATAGCTATTCAATTTAATAGTTTTTTGTATTTTCTATAGTCTTGGTAATTCGGTATATTTATTTTGTATTACTGTGCAGGAAATTACAGGAAATAATTGTTAATAAGTTTGGGGCTAGATGACGCTGTGTGAAATTAACGTCCTGTAAAATGTATTCATTTATTTATTTCCAGGGATAAACCACTAGGAATCACGCCTACTCCAAAATATAGGCTAAAAGAAACGTTCGAGTAATTTTAAATGGTTTACATGTTTTTAATGGTTTCCTTGAATATAATATTAAGGCCAACTAGTGATGAAAAAATGATATACGTAATATAATACATATTAGGCAAGCTCGTACGGGCCAGTGAAACCTGGCGCGGGTTAGTTAATGTGCTAAGGGGTAAGAAAGTTTCAGGTAAGCGTCTTCTTTCGGGACGTGCGCTGCCTACAGTATGTGCGATGTAGCTGGCGTAGGGCAAATATTTATTTATCATCTAGGAATACCTACCTACTTATGTCTATAAAGTCTATTACTTGTTTATCAGTAAGTAAGTTATAGATTTTAGAGTTCTGTACCCAAAGGGTGCCTCAGGACCCTATTACTGAGCGTCCGCTATCCGTCCATCCATCCGCCTGTCTGTCAACGGGATTTATCTCATGAATCGTGATAGGTAAATAGTTGAAATTTTCACAGAAGTGTATATTTCTATAATAAGTATAAAAAAAGGACGACACGTGACAATTTGCCTTGACATTTGTGTCGGAAAAGGTAAGCCTAAGTACGCACGCCCGGTTTTTTGTTTCATAATTACAATCTTCAAAATGTAAGCCTAGAATAATGAAACGCGACAAGTAGGTAATAAATCATTCGTGTGTATATAAAATTATCACATTTTGGTTAAATTTAAATATTGCAGTACATTAAAATCACACAGCACCACTAGCCCAAAACTAAACATAGCTTGTATATGAACTAGATTACAGGTAGAAGATATTTTTTTATAGATTCAAAACAAATACAAATAAACACAGAACAAACATTTACATTAATCACACAAATAATTTAACAAGCCTCATAGCTCAGTTGGTAGTAGCTCTGCCTCTAATACTTAAATATATAGAATACTTAAATACTTCTTGTAAATACATACGTACTATATGATACAACACCCAAACACAGAACAAACATCTATATTCATCACACAAATGTTTGTCCTGGGTGGGAATCAAACCCACAACCTACAGCGCAGAAGGCAGAGCTACTTCCAACTAAGCAATGAGGCTTGTAAAGGTTATATATTGCGAAAGTCATCTACGTTGGAATAACGGCGCAGTGTTCCGGGTTCTGAGTCAAAGCTACTTCCGCTGCCTGTCATGGGACCGTCTGAAGAAAATATAATAATAGAGGCGCATCAAACGTGATGTTATTAAGGGGTTTCGTGACCTGGGTGGCGATCCACGCACCGCACTCGTGCAGAGAATACCACCGAGCCCATTCACATGCAAAATCAACTGCTCGCCGAATCGTACGCGACGATCTGATACCGACGAGCCTCATAAATCTATTCTGACTGCAACCCTACGCGCTCAGTGGTTCTTTGAAATATAATGCTATAATTCGATTTAGGTGCTATAAATTTTCTAGAACCGTTGTCAGCACTGGCGATCCCTGCAATCCAGCCCGTGGATGTCACAAAAACCGAATAAGGGATCTCACCAGAAGAAGAGCATTAGATTTCTTCTATGTAGGTAGCTATTATGTAACCGTTGATGGTCACCAGTCGCTGGACACTGGCTCTTGCGCTACGTAGGACATCCACGAACCGTTACGCACCAGACTTCGACAAGAAAGAAGGCTAGCTGGACCTAGTCGGTGGATTTTGTATAAGTCCGCCAAGCTATCTTACCGAAGTATGTCGCCATTAAGAAGTAAGAGATCCTAAAATAGTTTACACTTACCTCGTAAATTACCTCTTAAAAACTATTTCCGGGTATATAGCACTTCCACCCAGCCTAATCATAACTAGAAACCAGGTGAGATGAAGGCGGTACTTTCATGTCATAAAATATAAAAAAAAACCTTAACATGTCCTGCAAAACCATCATTTTTTTAGAGCAGTAGACATCAATGGACTATTATAAAAAGTAATATCCTAACTACAAGAGGAACACATAGTTTTCTTCCAATAAGCTATCTGAGTTAATTAAATTTTATAAGTCAAAGCCCATAAGATTATTTACTAAAGCTCCAGTACGTACGTCCATCTCAAAACTAATTAATGAATATAAACCCACAGCAAAAAGAGCTAGACTACAGAGGAACGTGGAAAGATAAAATTAAAGAATCCAGCGTGCACATTTTCGCATTGAATTCTTCGGATCCCGCGCGGGAGAAACTCTTTTATTTGTTGCGGCCGAGAAGCATCGCCCGTCGGCGCCTAATCAAGGAGTTGGCCGGGACTTGCGCCGCTAACGAACAGGTGTACCTATAAATACTTTCCGGGGCGATTGCTCCAGGCTTTAATCAGCGCCGCGGCACCACTTTACCGCTTTTCATTGACTCCCAGCTGACCTGCCAGCGCCGATTGGGAACCAGCTCCGACTGAGAGATTTACACACCATTATAGCTTCTTCGCGAAATAAAGG
This sequence comes from Venusia cambrica, assembly GCA_951394065.1. Taxonomy (NCBI): domain Eukaryota; kingdom Metazoa; phylum Arthropoda; class Insecta; order Lepidoptera; family Geometridae; genus Venusia; species Venusia cambrica. The sequence goes on along the minus strand of OX596068.1, from coordinate 4,433,893 downwards.
AGGCTTTATTAAGCGCCGGAAATTAGGTGCGAGGTGACAGCACCACAACCAGATACGGAACCTCAGGGTTGGACGCATGAAACAGTTTTAGGTAATACTAGCTTGAAAGCATATTGTGGAAACTAAAAACTGAAATTCTCCACTACATGCAAATAATGACAGCATTAACAGGCCTCACAGCTCAGTTGATAGTGACTCTGCCTTCTGGTTTGTGGATTGTGGGTTCGATTCTCACCCAGGACAAACATTCGTGTGATGAATATTGATGCTTGTTCTGTGTTGGGTGTTGTATTGTATGATAAGTATGTATTTACAAAAATAAAAGTATTGTATGTTTTATTTTCGTAATCTAGTTCCCATATTACAAGCTCTGCTTAGCTTGGGACTAGATGACGCTTTGTGAAATTAATGTCCTGTAATATTTATTGTTTTTGAACTCTAATGATGAGAATGTCCAAATTATTGAAAATATCAAATTATCAATATGGAAATTTAATTTTTTTAAATTTAAATATCAATTCAAAAATATTGCGGGGCTTTTGATTGAGGCGACACGTGACCCAAGGGCTGGCTCTTATTTAGGCCAGCGAATTAGCATAGCTATTCAGCGTGGCAATGCAGCCAGTGTCTTGGGCACGCTTCCGTCTGGTACTGGTCTGGAACAGTTGAGTTACCTATAGGCCGTTTGTAACGGTCCTTAGGTAATCTGACTGATTCCTTTGTACTTAGTTAGTTTAATTTATTGAATAAATGTATTTATTTATATGGAAATATTAATTTTCAAAAATATGATTGCTTCTAGCTTTTTGTTGTATAGTGGAAGGAATGCGCTTGTCCTTCATCTCACCTCGTCTCGGCCGAAGGTGGAAGCGCACTTCTCCCGGAATCCTCAACAAACTAAGGAACTGGCTATCTTACCTGTAAATACCGAAACACAACAATTTTAGAATTGTAGTTATGGCGACAGAGTTAGGTACCTACTATGGTGGTGGCTAGGCAGGCGGGATTGAACAAAGACCTACAACCAACCAATTTAAGCACGATCATATATTAATAATAAATATTATATGACATCAAAATACAGCGCCATCTAGCCCCAAATTAGTTTGGGGCACTAGTTCCCATATTTCAAGCATATGCATAGCTTGTAGAATACGGATAGAATACTTAAATACTATCGTAAATATATATGTACTTTATGATATAACACCCAAACACTGAACAAACATCTATATTCATCACACAAATGTTTGTCCTGGGCGGAAATCGAGCCCACAGTCTACAGTGCAGAAGGCAGAGTTACTACCAACTGAGCTATGAGGCTTGCTGTAAGTAGTGACGAATCCACGATAATAAATTCACTAGATTATAATCATCGATCAAAGAGTATCTCAGCTTTATTCCACTGCAAAGTTCAATCGTTAAACATACAATAAGTATCACAAATCATTAAATAAACGTTATCGTAGATAGTTTCACATTCTATAAGAGCACGCGCTGGAAGCAACTTGGACGGTGGTGAATTAAAAATGAAGGCAGTGCAGACGGAGGCAAGCTAACTAAACTTGTCGGAGTACACTCGAGTCTACAAATAAAATGAGGCAACCCGCGTAGCTTTTACATTCAATAGGTAAGTAGGCAAACTTTACATTAGCCAAGAATCCATTGCTTTAAACCAATCTACATCCAGATTAAATCAATATGAACTTGTTTTAAGACCACATAGCACAGACCTAATATTCTCTGTGGCTTTCCAGAAGTAAATTATAACTCTTTATTAAATAAAATGTACAATTTAACTAACTAATGTACGAAGGAAACAGTCAGATTACCTATGGACCGTTACAAACGGTCTATAGGTAACTCAACTGTTCCAGACCAGTACTAGGCGGAAGCGTGCCCAAGACACTGGCTGCATTGCCACGCTGAATAGCTATGCTAATTCGCTGGTCTAAATAAGAGCCAGCCCTTGGGTCACGTGTCGCCTCAAACAAAAGCTCCGCAAGATTTTTAAAAACCCGAAGGAAGTAATAGTAATAATAACTAAATGTACTCAATTACATTCAGCGCCTCTATCGTATAGTAAAAAAATATAAATGTCAGAATTTTTATTCACAAAAAAAATACAATTAAACTAGCTTTACAAGGGAGGCACTCGGATTACTTAAGGACCGTTACAAACGGTTTATAGTTAAGTACGCGCCCAATTCCAAAATTACGCAACAGGAGCATTTTCAAACACACTCTTTGATAGTAACGAAAGTAGTAATTCCAATAAAAAAAATACTGCAAACTGGGAAAAATCCTGTTGAAGAACAATAATTGAATAGAATTTTGAAAAACAATCTGAGTTATTTTTAAAAAATAAATAGATACTGCACTAAAAATGCTTTTAATTCGAATGCTCGAAATTATCAGCGACAACCCCATTTTCTTATTTATAAATAAAATAACTAAACTAGTGTTTTAGTCGAATAATCAGCTATTTTTTTAATTTCATGTTTACATTTTGAATAATTAAATAAAACTCTAACAAAAATTATACCCTGGACCTAAAAGCCATTTCATTATCAACTGAACCATGCAATTTTTGACTTTATGTTATGCCGTTTGGATACAAAATAGATCATGGCTTCTTGGTCAGTTGTCGGGCAGCGCTCGACGTGGAAGGCTGTTCCAGGCCGCTTTGTTTGGTAATCCAGCGCGTAATTTGAATATCTACTGGTACTTATCTATTTTTATTAATTAAGTACCTACCTATGCATAATAAAATGAATTGAAGACGAATTTCTTATATAATATTTTCAAATCAACGCATAGAGTTTATAATGGTAGCACTATTCTCATACGAATTGAGTCTAAATTTGATGGGCTAGCGTTAAAACCCGGCCGGGCCGCGCGTTTGCCGCTGCACTGATAATTTCTACGTTATCTTGACAGTATAGGCAAGATTTTCAGACAAATCATTGTACCGCTGGATACTCCAATTTGAAAATAATACCACGAATAGACCTTGATTTGTGTGTTGTTTAGTATTTCAAACTAATTGGCGGATACATAGTAATTAATTAGTTTTTAAAATGATTATAAATCGGATTTACAAGGATCGTAACAATGTGTTTAAAGTAAAATGTGTCAAAAGTAGTGTTGGTAAGGTGTCGCTAGTTCAATATTTTTTTCACCTCTCAAGCAAGAGAACTTTTTTTTACTGGCCGTCACTTTAATTTTTGGTACGATTAGAATAATTTCCTACGTGTAGATAGCCGTTTTTATTTTTTAGATATTTGGAATAACAGTTTCCGCCAGAAGAACGTCCTACCAGCGGATTTTCTTAAATAAACGTGTAAGAAAAAAAAACACCAATAAATTGAGTATAACACCGTGTAAATATTTGTGATAAAATTAAATTCGTGTATGGTTCTGGAGATATTGCAATTGTTATTAAAATAAAACTACCTACTACCTACCGACTACTAACTTTCTTGGGTTATGTAGGTATAGGTAGTAGGTACATACTTCAAGTACCTATTCTGACTATCCACTGACGGCTGTCGCATGAATCATCTTCATCTTCATTCCAAATTACATTAAAATCCGTTCGCAGTAATATTTTTCTAATGAATAATCGTGAACCCAATCGTAAAGTAATAGTAACTATATGATTTATCTGAGTGTAACGCATTTACTGTGCTCAACGTCACAACCTCGAGCGATCGTGGCGCGCTGTGGTAGCTTTATGCACTAGAGCGGGCGGTGCAAGACGGGTGAAATATGATTTTATCCTGGCATTGGGCGCGCTCTTAACTGTACCAGATTGAAGTGTGCCGAAGACACTGGCTGCATTGCCACGCTGAATAGCTATGCTTATTTGCAGTTCTAAATAAGAGCCGGCCCTTTCACGTGTCGCCTCAATCAAAAGCCCCGCAATTTTTTTGAATTAAACGCACGTGAATTAAACTGATCTACAACTGTACGTCTTGACGTGTAACAAGCCTCATAGCACAGTTGGTAGTGTCTCTGCCTTCTGCGCTGTAGGCTGTGGGTTCGATTCCCACCCAGGACAAACATTTGTGTGATGAATATAGATGTTTGTTCTGTGTTTGGGTGTTGTATCAGTACTATATGATACAACACCCAAACACGTACGTATTTACAAAAAGTATTTATGTATCCTATCCGTAATCTAGTTCCCATATTACAAGCTATGCTTAGTTTGGGGCTAGATGGCGCTGTGTAAAATTAATGTCCTGTAATATTTATATATATACATTTTCATGTGATTTTAGTGTAGGAACACAGCTCACCTATCTACGGTAATTAATAAAAATAAATCACAGGGAGCAATCGTAAACTTCTCAAATAAATTAATATAAAGTTGTGCAATTCTTCGTGCATTAGTATTCAGAGTCTACGTTCATGTAGCGGAGACGAAAGATTTTAATGAAAGCCTGACGGCGAAGCATTGCTGGAGTAGTTAATACCTCCCCAAACTTTTTTTTAACTAACCGACTAACTGACGAAGTTTATAAATGCTATTGCTAAGGATACATTTTCTGTGTGAAAATGTATCTTTAACATCAATGTCCTCAAAATCATCTTATTAAGTTCAATGTAAACCCATTTTTGCAAACTAAAAAAACTAAAGCAATAAAAGACAAAATCTTTAATTGAAATTTATATTAAATCGTTACAGATATTAAAACTAGTTACTCATTATAATATTTTTCGAAATAATGTTCATATAACTTGTTGATAAAAATCTTATTTTTTGGCATTATATAAGTTTTCATACTGATATGACCCAAAATAAAAAAATAACAGAACTTTAACAACGAACTTACGGATACTTTTTCGGCCCGCTCAGCGCGTTAACAATAGGTTTCTATTCACATTAGCGCCTACATTTCATACAACAGTAATGACGTACATTCCGAATAATTTATAAAAAAAGAATAAGTCAGTTTCCGAGAGAAAAAAAAACATCTACCTGACAATCAACATCCTTAGCCTAGCTTAGCATAGCCTAAATCATACGTCCTATAATGGATTTCAGAGTAGCTTAGAATTTCGGTACCTCGTTATAGAGGGTGTTTACAACTCTATATGATCACGGAGGAGTTGTGGGTTCAGTGAAGATCGCGCTCGCTCGCGGCATCTGCTACTTCCAGTTCTGCGGTAGACCACCGCCCATCATGGCTCATCTTATTATTTGTTTCTCTGCCATCAAACCGAAGTAATAATATTTATTATTAATTCGGTTTAAAAAGTAAAACGTTGAAAAGTAGTGCCATGTATGCGTACGTGAACTAGTGAAGACGGACAGGGCATACAAATGAACCTTTATTTTTACCCTTTTATATTTGTGAAGGGTAAAAATAGAGGTTATTTTGTATGGGTATACATCATATGGGACTATATCAGGGCATACGAAATAACCTCTATTTTTACCTTTTATATTCGAAGCGTAAAAATAGGGTTTCTTTATTTCCTGTCCATTTTCACTTCTAAACATATGCGAACAGTGCACTACTTACTGCTATTACTGGTTATTTTCAGCTAAGCAATTGATATTGATTTAGAGTACTTACTGGACTCGTTATAACGTTAGTTTGCCGCGTCGAGCTTGATTTAAACGTACATTATATCTTATCATTTAACATTTAGTTACAAATTCGCTAAGTTCCTTTGAAAAAAACAAATTGACACGTGTTTTGCATCTACAAAGGCAGCCTCAGGAAATAATAGTCCTTACTTATTTGTTTATTTAAATGTAACTAGCACGGACAAACCAATTACACTAATAAATTATGGAGCCTAAAAACAATAACAGAAAACAAATAAACTAAAGAACATAATTAATTGATAATACAAATTGAGAAAAAAAAACATTTAAATAATTGAAATATCGGAATCAATGAAGACAAAACAACACAATCTAAATATATAGCTCAAAGGTGACTGACTGACTGACATAGTGATCTATCAACGCACAGCCCAAACCACTGGACGGATCGGGCTGAAATTTGGCATGCAGGTAGATGTTATGACGTAGGCATCCCCTAAGAAAGAATTTTGAGATTTTGCATTTGTTTTGTTTCGGTTTAGTAGTTTTGGTTATAGACTCTGCTTTGCATGTGTTTTGCTTTGTTTTGTTTTCGTTTGTTTTCAGTATAGGTTTTGTCGGTTAGACTTTTTTAAAATGGCTAAAGAAAATCTGAATGTTAATGGAGAAACTATACCTAATTAATAATAATACTTCTTAACGCGAGCGAAGCCGCGAGCAAAAGCTAGTTATATAATAAAATTAAAAAAATCATCCATCCATCTCACAGTAACTCAAGTACACAGTCATTAGCACCTTCCATTCGTCGGCGAATAGATCACAATCAGGGTTGGCCGCAAGGAGTCTATTGAGTGCGGTGAGGGTGCGAGGAAGCGGGGACTGAGCGTGTGACACAGTACGACAAGCTGGTTCGACAAGTAGTCTGTGTTTTCTAGCCCTAATATAATTGTCCGGAACATATAGTTGAAGAAGCTCGCTATTCAGATTAGGAGTATCAATAACATTCCTGAGTATTTTCAGAACCGTTGACAACTGGCCATGAGCTCTTCTAGTTTCAAGCGAATTATAACCCAAATTACCTTGCAGAAACTTGGTTGGGTACAAGAAAGGGTAGTACCCTGCTACGCGTTAATACAATTTCTTAAAAATGCTTTCTGGACCTTTCTAGAAGAAGTGTATAGGTGCTTTCATGCGGGCTCCACACACAGGAGCTGGTCTCCTGTGTGTGGAGCCCGCCTCCTGTACGACTCCTTAGCAACAGTCAAGATATGGTCATTAAAAGAAAGCCTTTGGTCGAAAGCAACTCCGAGATCTTTGATTACTGTTGATTTAGCGATCAACGTGCTATTAATGTGGTAATCAAAATTAACTGGGTTCAACATGCGACCAAAAGTAATTACAGAGCATTTGGAAGGATTGACTTCCATCTTGTTTTCGATGCTTCATTGAAACACTGCGTCAATATCTTGTTGCAGAGCCAAACAGTCAGAAACAGATTTTATATCTGAGTAAAGTTTTAAATTGTCTGCATATAAGAGACACCTCGAAAACCGCAAAACTGTCGGCAAGTCATTTACCATTATTAAAAAGAGTAACGGTCCCAAGACGAGCCCTGACTAACGCCGGATCATGTATGATAGGGTGAGGATTCATACAAACCAAGCCCGTCATACTGATCTCGATTGCGCAAAAAGTCGGAAAGGAGTTGTAAAAGGTCAGTGGCGAATCCTATTGCACTTAGTATCGCCAGCAGTATATCATTATTCACCGTATCAAACGCTTTACGAAAAGTGAAGATCTGTCAAGTTGTGCAGAGATATACTCCGCTAAGGTCGGTAAGTTAGTGTCAACTGATCTTTTTATTCTAAAACCATGTTGCGCAATACACAAATATTTTTCGACCTGCGTTTATGGAGTATGTTTTCAAAAATCTTTGCAGGGGAAGAAAGAATGGCAATTGGTCGATAATCTTCAACTGCCAGCTTGTTAGAAGTCTTGGGTATAGGTGTGACTCTGGAAATTTTCCACTGCGGCGGATATATTCCAGATCTCAAGGCTAAAATAAAAATATGGCATAAAGGGCCAACAAAATGTATTTTTAGTAGTTTAAAAATAGATGGAGGTATACATCAGGACATATGGATGGACCTGGTTTCAGTTAAATAATAAATGTTAATGTAGTTGCTATCGAAAGTCTTGTCGTTTTTGTAAATACTTTGAGCGCTTAGTACTGGTATTTCAAGAAAAAATACACTTGAAAATAATTCGGCAAAAACTTCTGCTACCGCAACTTCCGAATACGCGTCACCATTGTGCCGCTATTATTCGCAAAAAGACAGCATCCCTGATCCGCAGAATTCGGGCCAGTCCGAACAGCATCCTAAATACGATTGCTGATAGGTATGATTCGCCAATGTGGGGTTGTTTTGTGCGGAGGGTGATCTAGCCTCTGGCTAGAGCTAGTTATTACCACTCGGCACAATATTACCTTTCTTTTCTCTCATACCTGAATTAATTTAATGTAGATATGTATACTAACCACTAGTTTATTAAGTTTACTCTTACTTACATTAATATGGATCTTTGTGTCTGAATTAAATGATTTGTTTTTATTTATTTTATTTATTGTAAGTTACAAGTCAAAAACCCTCCCTTGGCTCGTAGGTTAGTAATGTGGCGCCAAAACTCACGCGGGTTTATATCGAGTTTTTTTCTATATGCTTCATATGTGACACATATGTTGTGGCTGGAGGCTAGGATCTCGAAGGCTCGAATGCAGCTTTGTATTCTTTTTGGTATCATAAATTATATCGGAAGTAAACCAGACAGGATATCTCTTATTCAAAGCTCTCTGACGACTCTTTTTACGCATACATTCATTGAAAATATCATATAATTTTCGGTGGAGTTCGTTGGTTGCAGAGATTGCATTATCAGACTGTAATACAGCATCCCAGGATACATTTGCTAACAAGGAATACAACAGCTCGAAGTCACATTTGTTAAAGTTCCAGTCCTTGGCGGAATTTATGTTACTGGTGTCCATTTTGTCTGAACGAGTTATGTCAGCGTTTAACTCAACATTTTGGGCAGAATGGTGTGAGTCCATCTTTACGATGCATTCCGTGCTATTGACCACAACCTTTCGCACCGCATCACCCTCACGAACCAGAACTATCTTTTCATTCAGAACAACATTTTTGTCAAGTAAATTACAAAAGTTCAAAAAATAACAATAGTAATTAACAACATTATTTGAGGCACCATTCAAATTGAAATATCCCACTATGACAATGTTTCCTTTAAGATTATTAATAGAACTTTCGATTTTACTTAACATGTTCATATATTCCATATCAGTGGCGCTAGGCTTAATATAAAACACACACACATAAGAAGTGCGTCATCACCACGTAAAACTTGCCCACAGGTCCTCTCCTATGTTAGTCTCGAGGTCTCGTCGCCGGCAGAGTGTAATGGGTGGACGCGCAGCCAGTAGAACACCTCCGCAATTAGTTGGACGGTCGCGGTGTATTATGATCCAGTCTGCAGACTCTAGTTCCGAATTCTCTACCGATATGTCTAGGTTAGACTCGGTTATTGCAACAAGATTCTGTTCCACTAGGGCCAAATTATTTTGAAACGTGAGTTTTGTCTTAAGGCCACCGTACATATTGGTAATACATTTGGAGTCATGACAATTTATTGTGTTTGTCTTGCGCCACGAAAGAGCTGGGACTGGCTGGATGTGAACGTTTCCGATACATGACCAAACATCACTGAGGGAGATGTTTTTTTGTAATTTACCCATGGTTTTAACCTGGCGTTGACCGGCCACACATCAATTGAGTAGCACTCTTCATAATGGGCCTCTGGGACACCGAGCTTATAAGACTTATACTTTCATTTTGGTGTCAGCTCTACAACAGTACAAGTTCCCGTGGGGCACAGCTACTTGAGGTATTGGAGAACATCATCGGCGTGTGACGCCATATTCCAGGTAATTCACCGGTTCCACACAGTGAGGTAGGTATGCGACACTTCCGGGTTTTTACCTCGGTCCACTGCCCGCCTGCAAAGGTTGTATTATCACCATCGACACTCTTTGCTTGCGAGACATCGCAAACAAAGGTGGGCAGGTCACCATCGGTTGCCGTTTCAGCTACAGCTTTCGCTATTGAGGGAGTAGCCTCACATGTAATACCTATGCTTGACGAAGGTCTGGCACGCTGCTGAGGATGATTTCTAGACGATTTTTTTTATAGAGCTTATCTGGAGCGATTGTTTTTTTTTAAATATTCCACTATTTTCGCAGGTAAGGCGTGCAATAATTTATATATTTGATATAAGCCTGAATCAATTACGGATTTTAAATTTGCCAAGTTTCTACATTATGTACCAGAAAATCATATTTCTAGACCGTACGACAAATACATATTGACTAGAGGTACCTACTCAGGAATACCGCCGTAATACTAACTTTACATACTAGTTAATCACTAAGACTAATTCATGAAACCGTACCAACTGAGATCGTAGCTAAATATTGTTAAGAGACATAGACCGGACTGGAATCAATACCTCGAAAAGCATTCATAGCAAATTCAACAAGATAGACATAGTCAAATCAGGAGAAAGGCAAAAACTTCGAGATATTTAATTTTTTGATGATCCATACAATATTCAGTTATACCAAATTTTTATTTAAATAAGTAGACACATACTATCACACCAACCATGATTTCGATTAAAAAATATATTTATTGGTAAACCTTAAAAAACAGTATAAAAGCTAATTAAGATTACAATGAGCTACTTATAGGTTTTCACGAAAGACATGATAGAAACAATTCATGTGAAATTTAAATCTATGCAGTTTACTGTAATATTTTAATGTAGTAACATTACATTCAAATTACCTTATTACTCATTACTCGCTTTCTGGCCAAAAAAATCTTCGTTCAGCTGCTGTCTTGCCGAACTGAGTGTCTAGTGCGTGTTTATACTTGCTCAAAATACCTGCTCGAACGCGTTTGCATTTTTGACGATTTGCTTGAAAAATAATACCTATTCACCATTCACAGTGAGCAAATCCGAATTGATAGCAACTCGCACTAGACACACTGACGCGTGTGTATTTCGAGATCAAATCGCTTAGTTAGCTCACTAAAATTGACACTTGCTCGCCACAGAAATGTAATTTTCCGATAATGTACCAGCAGTCGGAAGATGGCATATATCAGTACAATACTTGTTGTGACATAAAAAAAGAAAACTGCTAAAATGCGCTTCAGTTTCTCGACAGGGCTCACAAATCCAACCGCAGGTACCTAATCGTAGTCAGTTAGTCAGCGGGCGGGCGGCGAGGCGGTTTTCCAACCTCATTAAATCTCGGTATTTGTTTAGGACCGCATCCCAAACACGTCACTCCAACAAATAACGGATTTTACGATTTAAAATATTTAGCCAGCAATTTCACTTTCATATCGTTTATGACAACAATGTATTTATCGTTCCACAGATTTTTTTCTTTTTTCATTCCACAGATATTTTCTTGTCAGTTTGGATCGAAAATCGACATTGCATAAGACGCCACGGATTGCCGCTAATTTCACTCTTCAGTCGTTCATTTCAAAAATGATATGTCCGATGCAATATACTTTTAAAAGGGATACTACACATATAATTTGTAGGTGTTGGTGATAGGACTTTGTTTAAAGTCCGCCTAGCTAGCTACCACCATCTTACCTAGTTCTGTCGCCATAACAATAATCCTAAAAATGTCTATGATCCGAACCCATTTTGTTGGCAACACCGTGATTCTTACCGCCAAAGGCATATCAACCAGCCCTGTGCCGCTAAAAGCAATACCAGTCAAAACAACAAAATCAAATTCCTAACGTACGGAGGATACAAATGTATGAACTATACAAGAAGTAGGTATCGATGAGAGAGGCACATTTCATGTCTATTTCGCGATTGCAATATAGGTACAGTACAAAGAGCTGGCACGTTCACATTACACGCAAATGTTATTTTAGTCTACAGTTTTAAAAATATTTAACTATTAATAAAAATCACGTGCCTTTTTTTATTCCCGACAGTTTCGGTGACCGTGTTACAACGGCCGTGGTCACGGGTAGACTGAAGTACTCGCTGCAGCTGTCGTCGATGTGAGGTAGTTTCTCCAACTACCCTCACTTGTTTATAGGATACAGATAAGTCAAGTATAATAATCGCTATAATTTAAAAAACGCTATTTATAAATATTATTTCTTGTTATGCATTAAATTATGCTAGTTATTTGGATGTGTCATGACATCCAAATAGCGCGTTTATTCACAAAGACTGTATGAATGTGTTGTACAGTCGACTGCAATAATATGGATACGATTGTATAATATTTTTTTATAAATTGCATATAAATTAATACTTACCTAATTGAACTTATGTCTATGTTTAAAATGTATTTGTATGAACTCCACACACAAAATGTATTTTGTTTTTTTTTTGGAATAAATGAAATGAAATAAATATTACAGGTTTGATTTCACAATTATCGCATAGCTTGTAATATAGGAACTAGATTACGGATAGAATACTTCAATATTTTTTTTGTAAATATACTTATCACACAATGTTGTTGTTGGGTGTTTGGGTGTTGTACCCAAACACAGAACAAACATCTATACTAAAAAATAATAGATAACAATATCTATTATTACAGACGATTGTACATGCCAGCATCTCGTAATTCACCTATAAACGTTGTTATACAAAATTTTCATCGCAAATTCTGCTATCGTGCTACGAGTACACGTGGGGATGCCTACACAAACAGCCAGGTTGTAGATGTCAAACTTAAACGAACCGAAATCGACCTCCCAACGCGTGCCCTCTCCTAACAGGGGTGTTTCGTGAAAAAGTTGGCCCGTCATATTGCACCACCCTAACTTTTAAGGGTGCCAAATCCATAGCAACTTTGCAAAAACTACGAAAGCTAGTTACGACTCGTATAAGCAATATTTACTACGAAAACAAAAAACAATTTAGCGTATTATTGGTTTTAATTTTGTTTCGGTCTACTTGAGATTACCATAGTGTAGTATACCATAACTTAAAAACTAACACTAACATACTCACATAATACAATAGTACAATTTTGCCACGTAAATTACGGACTTGTGTAATCATCCGCGATATTTACTAAGCAAATTTTGGGACAAATTTGTGAAATTACATTTGTCTCATTTTATTTAAATTTAATTTATTTTTAACTGTATAAGCCCTAAGCGAATTTATATATTTTGTTTAGATATCCCGGAACTTATTTTAAGTTAGGTTTTAAGTATAGTTAATTCTGCTCGATATTATATGTTTTGCTTAGATGTGCGTGCATATGTTTATGTCGCAATCAAGATCAGAACTATACAATCTTTGTTGAACTATAATTTTATTGTGGTTGTGATGTGTTTTGTGCGTTTAAATAAATAAATAAAAAAAAATGTAAGTTAATTTAGTGGTACAACAGCCAGTTCCTTAGACTATTGACGATTCCGAGTGAAGAGCGCTTCAAACTTCCCGTATCATAGCTTGAAACCAGGTGAGATAAAGGCCAAGCGCGTCCCCGCCGTACAATAAAAAAACATATCCTTTTGGCCATAGTTCTACCTTAATGAAAATCGATAGATGTTCAGCATTTTGTATATTTTTTGTATGAAGAATCGTGCCTTAACGCGCCCGCGTTACGATATGTCAATACGATGATTCCATGCAGATATCGTAACGCGTTAAGACACGATTGGGCATACAAAATAAGGGTGCAGTTGAGATTCGCAACACAAATAGTATAAGATATCGTAATACGTAATAGAAGAGACCAAAGTAAGATATGTGTACATTCATTGTACACATGTACACATATCTTACTTTGGTTTTGTATGGGACCACAATGATGCGCAAGAGTACATTTTGCATGGCACCTTCCATATATAATAATCTTCCAAAAACATTAAGAAAACTACCGACCCCACTGTTTCAGAAAAAGTTAAAGGCCACGTTAATAAATAAAAGTAAAAGTTAGTATAAAATCGCACAATTTATTAATGATAGACATTTTATTGATAATTCTGATGCATAATTTTATTCCGATTTAATTTGTATTCTTTGATATATTAACTTGTCACATTGTCAATTTTCTTTTTTTCTAATATTTTATCTTTGACATTTATTTTATTCTATTAACTATGATTTTTTGATTGTTCTTTATAAATGACAAAAAATATTATACACCGTTATACGGTAGAATACATTGAAGCACATTCTGACATTGTTACCATCTCCATTTTTCACATGTATTCATGTGAAGCGGGGGTAGGTAGGGTTAAAGAAAGGAATTATGGTACTGTAGGTACTTGTGTATAAATAAGTAAGAGGAGAGACCCAAAAGATGCGATCGGGATCTTCCAAAGCCTTAAGATTTTTTTTTATACTACTAGGAGACGGGACAAGCAAGTAGCGCACCTGGTATTAAGTGCAATTATTGTCTATAACAATGCCTTACTGCGTAGGTCACATCCACAAAGAACATAGCCTACATGGCACTGCATTGCACCCGTCAACTTGAGGCATAAAGGTGTTAAGCCTCACGTACCCGTAATTTCACCGGAAACCATACCCTTAAACGGAAACACAGCAATGCTACTTGGCGGCCGAAATAAGTATGGTGGCAGTAATTCTCCGAGCGAGCCCTTTTACAAGGGGCTTCTACTGCTTTTAACTGTATGTCCGTCCTGTTAACTGTATGTCTGTCAGCGGGCATGTTATGTTAACATTTTCATAATAGTCTGTATTTATTGCCGCTATAAAAATAAAAATGGTTTTAAAAAAAATAATTAATAAAAAAAGGGGCTTGGTATTTGGGTCGTGATTCCGGTATACTTTCCAGTTCGCATTTGGCCGGTCGTGTTTCTTCCTCTCAGTGTGGTTCAGAAAATATATGAATCTCCAAATAAAAGCTTTGCGGAATATCAATATGCCTCTCTCAAACGGCAACTTTAACGAACCTCGCAAAATATACGAGGGTTGTCTCAGCGATACGAAGGTAAATAAATAGTATAGGCACAGATATCAGAATACCTTTTTCCATACCTTTTTTTGAATATTTTTTAATGGTGCAGATTTTTATTGACAATCATTTAAACGGATAGCTAATAATTAAATTAAGGCACTGCTAATTAATAAGGTTTTTGTCAGGTCCTAAATTTATTCAGCAAACATTTTCTAACTTTCTAAGAGAACATCTCTTTAACCAGTTGTAGGTACTCCGCCATTAGTTCATATTAGAGCTGTGGATTTTGTTAAATAAATAAATATTATGTGGTATCAAAATTACTTTTTGATTTTTTGCTGGCCTTGATAGTAGATTGTGTATATGAAATAAAAAAATAATATTGAACTGTTCATTAAAACATTTTAAATTTATTCACAAGCATTATTTATATTAATGTACAATTAAACTAACTATGTACAAAGGAAGCAGTTGGATTACCTAAGGACCGTTACAAACGGCCTGTAGATAACTCAACTGTTCATAAAATGTATCATGCTCTAGTACGCATATTGCCAAATAAACATTTTGCTATAAAACATAGAAAGGACAATACAAGCTACCTACCTAACATTTTAATATATTTTGCATTTACATTTTGAGTACCTATTACAGATAAATAGATCATATGTATAATAATTTAATTTCGGTTCATTGTGTTCGGTTTTATACGTATTCCAATCATGTATTTAATGATACCCAGCGAGTATAATATTTCATCTCGCATCTGTCCCGACTCCCGATAGTCTGAGATATTATTAACTAAAATGTTTATCATTCGAGGCGACCTCTGCTTATATCAGTGATATTTTTTGAACCTAATATGTTTTTATTTACTTTTTTATTTCAAATGTTTTTATACTTTACGTTTTCATGACAGATAAAATAAATAATGACTAGACTTTTACAGAACGCCGCTAACTCCAGACTAAGCAAAGCTTGTTGATATGGAAACAAGATCACGGATAGAATACTTATGTATTTTTTTTGTAAATATATACTGTCACACAATACAACATCCATGTATGCTAACATACTCGTATATGAATGTATAAGAACGAACCTCACAGCTACGTTGGTAGAGCTCTGCCTTCTGCACTGTAGATTGTGGGTTCGACTCCCACCCAGGACAAACATTTGTGTGAATTCATGTTTGTTCTGTTTTCGGGTGTTGCATTGTATGATAAGTAGATATGTATACAGAATGAGTTTTTTTCAGGGCCACTGAGGCCAAGTCTGAAACCGTGATTTAAAAAAAAAATCAGCATTAAAACAAATCTAGTTTTTTTTATGGTTTTTTTGAAAAAGTGAGACTAAAAAAACATTGTTTTTGCATTTTTAGAAAATACAGCAAAAGAAGATTTAATAGCTTAGCTTACGCATAGTCTGAACGTACAACCTTTACTAAATGTATAATGATAAACTTATAAATTTTTAAAGTGTTCCAACAACTTTTGGCACATAGTCATTATTTTATTTATTAACAAACAAAGAACTCAAAAATGCGAAAAAAAACATTTTTTCATAATCTCACTTTTCCTAAAAACTATAAAAATAACTAGATTTTTTTAAATGCATAACTTTTTTTTTTTAATTACGGTTTCAGACTTGGCCTCAGTGGCCCTGAAAAAAAACTCACCTGTATACAAAAAAAAATGAGAGTAAGTATTATATCCGTAATCTAGTTCCCATATTAAAATGAATGTCCTGTAATATTCATTTATTAATTTATTTAATATCAGTTGTCCGATGAAATTACTGCCATCAAGTAACGTCTTAAACGTATAAGAATTGAAGATACGGTAGCGTTTGTTTCAGATTAAATAAGTCTAAAAACAAGTGATCGTACTTGGTGATGTCAAACAAGTGATGGTACAACATTTACAAATGTTATAACGACACAAAAAATCACAACCCGCGACGGGACTCAAACCCGCATCTTTGCCTAAGGCCGGAAACGCTCTGACCAACTGAACTGTGATCTGCCCTAGTGCTTGAAATTACACTCAAAATCATGAGCGAGAAATGGCGATTTTAATTTCAATATTTTTTTGTATATCAAGTGATCGTACTTGGTCACAACATCAACAAATGTTATAATGACACAAAAATTCATCGCGGATTGTATTTTTTTTTGTGTCACTATAGCATTTGTAAATCGTAAAGAAGCATTAAAACATGAAGTAAGCACATCAACTCATCGCTCCGAGAGGATAGCAATCAGACTGTGATAATCAGTGAACTGTCGAAGTGGGATGACCAATATCGAAGCTGTGGAAACAGAGGGACTGGAAGACAGATACGGCATATTGATCGAGTCATCGACGCGACAACGATTTGCCGGTCTGTTCGGCCCGAGTGCCGCTATGCAAATGCGCTTCCCATTTTCCGCTCGATGCCGATAGCTTGGAGCTTTGCAGCCTGCAGGATCACGACACGACCACGACACGACAGAGCCCCGTCGAACCCGGGATGGCGACGCCGCCACCGGATGCTCCCCTGTCGTCGCAGGAAATTGAGAGCGCTGCATAAATCGTGAGCCTACAAACCAAATTTGATTCGACCTAATCCGGATATTGATACGAAACAACACTGCTGTCAAGGATTTTTAAGATTGCGAGGATATGAAATCAACGATTTATAGTAAGCGGTATATTTATATTAGCCGTAGAGTGAAATATTGTTCGGCAAATTGAAAACGTGCAGGCATTCACTAATCGCTTAGCTACCTTTAGGTACATCTATCTCCTTACATTTTAATGTATCTTTGTGTATTATGCTGTTAATTTTAATTTAACGGTCAAATTAAAAAGGTTTTCTATATATGATTGACATGATATGTGCAATTTGAAATATTATCCATACCTGCCATATTTTCCATTCTTTGAATGTTTGCCACTCATAATATCTAGAAAGATTATCTTTCTCAAGTTATGTGCTTCAGGTCGCTTTTTTTAATTTTGTTATTGTGTACGATTCCATTTTGAAATGCGATTAAGCTTGAGTTTTATCAGTAAACAAAGTGATATTTAAAAATTGTTGAAATGAGAGGGTTCTCATCATTTTTAACTAAAAAATATATTTACCTACGTTAAGTTTACCTACTATTCTTCTTGACTAAAGCGGATTTGATAAGAAATTCCAATATTAAAACCGCTCGGTTCTTTCCCACCTGTTCTTTGTGATTAAAGTTTGTTTCTCGCAAATACTCGGCTGGGAGACGACGCCGAATGTAAATGTTGGCCTAACGAAACCTCACGGAAAACCAAAGGAAAAATTACACGCAGCCGCGGGTAGTTACGATTTATTTATCTTATATTAAAACATGAACGTTGCAGGTAAGGTTTTCTTTAAATTTCCAGATAAGAAAATGCTTGTTACCTCCGGGATTTCAGCTCGTTTACAATGCTTCATTTGCCAAGTTAAATTATATGATAAGGATCTTGAAAGAAGATTAACATAAAGAATTTATTTGCAGGCACACACATCAAGAAAAGTTAGATAGATATTATAAAGAAAATAACTGAGATTTATGTACCTACTACAACCTTACCTTAAATAAAATAAAACGTGTACATGGAACATCGAAAGTATAAAAATAATAAGTAAGTTTTTTTTTATTATACGACGGGGAAGCTCTTGAACGTCATCTCATCTGGTTTTAAATTATGATAAGGCAAGGAATCACGTAAGATACTTTTAAAGTTAAGATCTCAAGTCTCAGACTGTTGAGACTTGCTATGAAAACAACAATTTAAAATTGTTGTTATGGCGACCGTCTTAGGTAAGATGATGGTAGCTAGCCAGGCGGACGTAAACAAAGTTCTACTACTAACCATACCAAGCACAATATTGTACTCACCCTGGGGATCGAATCCGGGACCTCTGTTTCTGATATCGGTGTAACACTAGACCACAGCGGTTAGAAAAAGTTTTAGTAAACTAAGAACTCAGAATAAGCAAGGTGAAGTGGCAGTGACAAAGCCACATAGCTCGCAGAACCGATAACCACTGAGGTGCATAGGTTCTCGCATGGTGAGCACGATTAAACGCGAAACGTAGTGTAGGTTGACCCTACTCGATAGACTGACGACATTGAGGCTGTTGCGGGGAGTCTGAGGATATAGGCCTATGTTCAGCAGTGGAATATGTGCTGAAATGATGAAGAAAGAACGCGTTACTTGCCATAGGTACCCAAGGCTCTCTGAACTATTATAAAAGTTCAAGTAATTTTATCGTCACTGAATAGGGCTTTACGTTGAGGGTACATTAAATTCAATAACACGAGTTAGGGAGTTCGAAGCTCGCTACGACCGTCCTCAAAATAAGTAAAGAAGAAAGTTTCGAAAAACTCCGTTGAATTTGTACCGTATGTAAAAATATTGCAAGGGAAAAATAATATACGTTTCGTCAATAAAAATTGAGATGCGCACACTGTGTAGTCCATAATGTATAGATACGTGACTGATATTTGAATTTACTTGAGACCCAGTTTTATAGGTTACAAGTATGCATGAATAACAAATGGTTTGGACATTTTGATTTTTTATAAGCAGTAATGATGTATGCTTAAAAAATAAAAGTAACAAATAATATAAAAGGTATAAGGCTTTAACGGCCTCTGTGGTGTAGTGGTTCAACCCACCGATTTCAGATCAAGAGGTCCCGGGTTCGATCCCCAGGTGGAGCAATATTGTGCTTGGTTTGGCTGGTGGTAGAATTTCGTCCGCCTGGCTAGCTACCACCATCTTACCTAATTCTATCGTCATAATAACAATACTTAATGAAATGTTGTGTTCCGGCATTTAGAGGTAAGATAGCCAGTTCCTCAGTTTGTTGAAGATTCCGGGTGAAGTGCGCCTCCATCTTCGGCCTTATCTCAACTTAAACCAGGTGAGATGACCGCCAACATTCCCGTCGTAAAATAAAAAAATAAATCCTCAATCAATATTTTTTAAAGAGCCTGTAAGTAGCGGTGAATTTCACGTTTATTCATCCACTTTGTGTTTTAAAGCTACAATTTATCAAAAACCGTTTCATTCGTAATTGCCCCTGAGGTTAAGCGAAGCCGAACGATCTCTTGTTAGACCATTCTCAACTAGTTCAGTTCAAAATCGCCGTTATGTGCTAAATGCAGTTGCACTTCGATGTTTGCCCTCTAATTTTCCCTCCCTAACAACGCCCGCTACACGAGTGCCTCTTAAGCCTGCAACTTGTGACACAACTGTTAGTACTTCTGAGTCTGCCAAAACAACGTATGAGCTTCAACAATATAATTTACTAGCTTTGCCCGCGTGTGTATAAAATTATACTATATTCAAGTATATTCTTTCGCAGGACACAATCTATGTTTTTTTGTGATTTTGTGTTGCCTGGTTCTTTTTGTATCTATGATTGAGTTTATGTCTTCTTTTTCCTTGTTTATGATTTCAATGTAGTTTTGGTTGTTACTGTAAAGGCAATGTAAGTAAATATAATATAATAATTATTTATTTTTTTTAAAGTTTTTGCTAAATCTCATTCGTACAGCCGTATAACCTCTGTGGTCTAGTGGCTCCCCACCGGTTTCAGATCCAGAGGTTTGGTAGGTGGTATGGACCACCATCATACAAAATCACCATTACAACTATTCCAAATTATTGTGTACGGTCATTTAGTGTTAAGATACGTAAGTTGATCCTTATCATTACCTGACACTAGGTGATATGAAGGCCAAGTGCTTCTTATTAAATGTATTTAATAAAAATATATTGGAAAATTATCTAACGGGATATGACAGAAACTAAGTCTCGTGCGTTTACTAGTTTGTTTCATACAAAATGTCAATCATATATTTTAGCTATAATTTTATTGTGTATAAATTTTCAAAGAAGTATTTAAGTATTATATACTATTTTTTAACAAGCCTTACAGCTCAGTAGCTCTGCTTTCTGCGCTGTAGGTTGTGGGTTCGATTCCCACTCAGGACATACGTTTACATGATGAATATTGATGTTTGTTCTGTATTTGGGTGTTGTATGATATGATAAGTATGTATTTACAAAAAAAAAGTCTTACTTACATTTTTTTTTATTACATCCGTAATCTAGTTCCCATATTACAAGCTTTGCTAAGTTTGGGACTGGATGGCACTGTGTGATATGTATGTCAAAAGTGTAGTTGACTTTAGGTCCCCGAACGTGACCATGTGAGATCAAGCATGGTAGGAAAGAACGTGATTAAAACTTCGGTTAGATTCAAATCACGTAATACGAAGTATGAGGGCTGAGGCGAGGGGCTGAAGTGCAGCAAACTGGCGCTGCTCTCATCAAGCAATCATTATGGACGCGCCATGTTTTTAAAACGGCTTTGGATTGCGCATTGCCGCGATACAAATTAATCCCCTCTTTTTACAAATTAATTTTGACCGCCCCTGTGGTCTAGTGGTTCACCCACTAGTTTCAGATCCTGAGGTCCCGGGTTCGATCCCCAAGGGGAACACAATATTGTGCTTGGTTTGGATAGTGGCAGGACTTTGTTTAAGTCCGCCTGGCTTGCTACCACCAATAACAACAGTTCTAAAAATTGTTGTGTCTCGGCATTTAGAGGTAAGATAGCCAGTTCCTCAAAATAATACTATAATAAAAATATCCCCGTAAAAATATTTTTTATTTAGTAAATGATGTCTATATGGTGGTTCTCCAGATACTGTCCGACAACCGGCCGGAATCGCCAGCCCTGGCCTGCTCTTGCTGCTGTCACTCACCATTCTCTAGTGACATTTGTATCTTCACCCACCTCTTTTTGTGCAGCAGTGGACTGCGATAGGTTGAATGAATGAACGAATGAAAATTCTTTATTGTACACCAAAAACATATAGAACAATTGAAAATTTTAAAACTAAAGTAAACAGTACAATGGCTGGTCTTATCGCTTAAAAGCGATCTCTTCCAGACAACCTTAGAATGGAGCGGAAACTATAAATACGGTTGATGGTAGGAGTTTTGTACATTATTAAAGATTTGGTTGATGGAAATATTGATGATGATGATTAAATTAGCTGACAGCTTAAAAGGATATAGACATTTTAAATATACACATACTTTTATTTAAAACTATCGCAAATTTAGGTACCTAGTAGAAATAAGCTTAAGTTATACAAAGCTACAGTATTAATTATTCCTCCCCGTACCTCCAGAGCGGTCCGTGACTTCCGCCGTGATTTTGCATATAATTTTCTCCTCAATGAACGTTATGTTCTTTTTGCTAAACTGGATAATGAATCGTGAAAATGGAAAATCATTTTTAAAGATACCTTGTTAACTTATTTTATTACCGAGCTTGTTTTATACGAAGGATATCAAGACCACAGCTTACCGCAGTAACTTACGCAATACCGACAAGCCTCATAGCTCAGTTGGTAGTAACTCTGCCTTCGGCGCTGTAGGCTGTGGGTTCGATTCCCACCCAGGATATACATTTGTGTGATGAATATAGATGTTTGTTCTGTGTTTGGGTGTTGTATCATATAGTACGTATGTATTTACAAAAAGTATTTAAGTATTTTATCCGTAATCTAGTAGTTTGGGGCTAGATGGCGCAGTGTAAAATGAATGTCCTGCAATATTTATTATTATTATTATTATTATTATTATTACCGACATCTGTGGTCTAGTGGTCCGCCCACCGGTGTCAGATCCAGAGATCCCGGGTTCGATCCCCAGGGGAGTACAATATTGTGCTTGGTTTGGTTGGTGGTAAGACTTTGCAGAATCCCGCCTGGCTAGATACTAACCACCATCTTACCTAATTCTGTCGCCATAACAACAATTCTTAAATTGTTGTAATTGCATTCAGAGGTAAGATAGCCAGTTCCTTAGTATGTTGAGAATTCCGGGTGAAGTGCGCTTCCACCGTCCGTCCGCCTCAATATAACTTGAAAAATCTGTTGAGAGGTGAGAGAGAAAAAACATGACGTATATAACTTAAATAATGTTAACTTATAATTGTGATCATAAATAACTGACATATTAATAGAGCTTTCTACAAAACAAATTACTTTACCAACGATAAGAACGCGTGGCCCGATTTTGTTATTATTAGCACCAGCTTACAGCTAAATGGTGATTTCACAATGTAAGGAAACTGCCCATTATTTAAGTATCTATAAATATTTTATTTAAAGTATGTAAATTACTAAAATAAATTCTGTGACTATAAAAAACTAACTAGCACAAACATTCAAACACAAGTCACTGCACAAACATTCAAACACAAGTCACTACACAAAAATCCATACACAAATCACCACACAAACATTTAAACACAAGTCACTACACAAACATTCAAACACAAGTCACTACACAAACATTCAAACATACGTCACTACACAAACATTCATACACAAGGCTCTACACAAGCATTCAAACACACGTCACTACACAAACGTTCAAACACAAGCCACTACACAAACATTCAAACCGGTCTCCTTTAAAGTTACTTCAATAAGTTACAAAAAATTGGAATTGACTTCACTAAAAACTTTCCAAATGATTATGCTATGGATAAGCATAGAATTATGATTATTATTTTTAATGTGACGGAAAGCGCTTGGCCTTTATTTCACCTGGTTTCAAGTTATGAGGCCGAAGGATGCAATAATCTAATAAAAGCAATAAATAACGAAAGCTTTGAAAAATCCAGTGAAACAGAGAGTGAACGTGTGGTTAGTCCTCTGTCGTCGAACAGTGGTTCGGGTGCGGCAATATCCTGCACAATGCGGTACAACTAACGACTGAATTCCCCTACACAGGGATGTATTCAGGAAGCTATTCAGGGGGGCTACTTATTTAAAAACTCTTAAATTATAATATTCAATAAAAAGTATTAAACTAACTATGTACAAAGGAATCAGTCAGATTACCTAAGGACCGTTACAAACGGCCTATAGGTAACTCAACTGTTCCAGACCAGTACCAGACGGAAGCGTGCCCATGACATAGGCTGCATTGCCACGCTGAATAGCTATGCTAATTCGCTGGCCTAAATAAGAGCCAGCCCTTGGGTTACGTGTCGCCTCAATCAAAAGCCCCGCAATATTTTTGAAAACCTGGAGGGCATCGGCTCCCCACGGACCCAAGGTCTCCACCCCAAAAGGCTCAAATGGGTAAGCTCTGTCGAGACCACTATATTTGCGCCTTTTGTGAGCCGCCGCACCAGCCCTAACTGATGTCCCAGGCAGTTGAGATGGCGCTAGAGTGTCGACGCAGGTAGCGTCCTGTGGGACGGTACCTGTGTGTGTTTGTGGAAATGGGTAGGCCATTGGCACACCAAATTTCCCAAAGGACAAGAGTCATACCGTCGGACCGCTTACCAGCATCACGTAACAGACCATTCGGTTCAGAAAGGGCTGGAACATTGACACTCTTAATGGTCTTTGATAATCTATATATATGAAGTAATCATAACATTTATAATCAAATAAAAAAAAAATAGTAACAAGCCTCATAGCTCAGTTAGAAGTAACTCTGCCTTCTGCGTGGGTTCGATTCCTCCCAGGACAAACATTTGGTGTGATGAATTGTTTGTTCTGTGTTTGGGTGATGTATTGTATGATATATTTACAAAACAAAGTAATTAAGTATTCTATCCGTAATCTAGTTCTCATATTACAAGCTATGCATAGACTTTTTACTTCCTTTTTTGTTTTGTTTATGTACGGGTAAATATCCTGAGATTTTTTTTTTCTAT
Source organism: Venusia cambrica (assembly GCA_951394065.1). Lineage (NCBI taxonomy): Eukaryota > Metazoa > Arthropoda > Insecta > Lepidoptera > Geometridae > Venusia > Venusia cambrica. The sequence continues at coordinate 4,409,492 of OX596068.1, read as the reverse complement.
AATGTATAAGTACAACTCTGTCCCCTCTAACACGCCGAGGGTAATAAAACCAGGGATTCCACTTGCAAGTCACGGAGTAGATTACCACGGAACATCGCGACAGCCTTCCGATGCGCCGATCGGTAACCAACTAGCTATACCTACGTGCCCTTACATAATCCAAGCGTTTCACGTCTACTGTGACAATCTAAAGGGCTCTTTGTCATTATATTATCTTAGTCTTCAGTTTGTTGAGGATTCCGGGTGAAGTGCGCTTCCACCTTCGGCCTTATCTCAACTTGTAACAGGTGAGATGAAGGCCAAGCGCTTCCCCGTAGTACAATAAAAATATATATACATTTCTTCAGATAATCTCTTCAGGGTTCTGTACCCAAAAGGTGTAAAAATGGGCCCTATTATTAAGCCATGGTCAGCTCCATCCGTCTTTCAATGGTCTTTATCTCATGAACCGTAATAGGTTAATAATTGAAATTTACCTGTAGCGTGATTTTCATTTGCCACTATAACAACAAATAATAAATATAAATACTACTTATATACACCGAGGGTTCCGTACAAACCTGTAGGTATATAAGTAAAAGTTATGCTATTTGTATTGCTAAATGAAATCCATAAGATTACAATTTGGAAAGCTGGAGGAGCATAAATTTTAAACACAAAGGTCTCTTTATAGTTTCTAATTATTAAAAAAACAAATTATGTGATGTAACTAAAAAACAAATACAAAAAAATACCAAGCATGTGTACTACATGCACCAAAATTCGCTAAAAAACTGAATCTTGGTTATCCTTTGAAATGTGGAGCGGAACAATCGGTGCGTGTCTGACTCGCAACTGCCCGGTATATTTTCATAAAACTAAAGAAAAAAATATGGAAGAAAGATTTTTTTTTTTGACAAACAACAATATAGAGCATTACGCATTACATAGGTACAATATACGAATATGTCACAATCTTTAACACAAGTAGTTTAAAAACATAAATAGGTATAACACATATCGTATAGGTTCGTATAGTATCCGCTCTGTGCTGAGTCCGTCAAATTGGTCTTAAAAACATGACTCTATCGCTAGTATATAAACAAACTGTAGCGACTCTTTTGTTTCGTGGTTCCTACAACAATTGAATCGCGAAATCGAAACAAAAACCCGCTAACTGAATCGCATTAATGATGTCGACCCGTGCTAAACGGTAAACCATGCTCCAATCACCTAAATAGCTTCATTAATCTGCAAAACTCCCATAAACAAGAACAGGGCATAAACTCCAATTTGCAATCCAATCAGAACATCCTAAACTACGGGCGAAGTTAAAGAGCAGAGTCACATCGTAACTTCCTATTGTTAGACCGCCCAACTCCACTAAATTAAGAGTGGACAAAGAAAAGTAGCTAACCACTTAGTCGTATGTGACTAGGTATAGGGGGTGTAAAAAAACAGCAAGTCAAACTTTCAGTTTAGGTAACAACTTGTCAACTTGTCACGTGTGTGTTTCCCACTAAATGCTGGACTGATTTTGATAAGGTTTTTGAGATTGTTTGAGTGGGTCCCTTGATGATTTAAATATACAATCGGACCCGGTAGGTGTCGCTGTGATCGCGAAAAAGATCGCTCAAATAAAATCTTAATAACTGAACCAAAGCCAAATAAGATCAAATATCGATCACCCATTTGCTTACCGTTTTCATACTTTTCATTAATTTAAAGATTTAATTTAATTTACTATTGTAATATTTTAATAAGTTCGTCACGCTTCAGTCTGGTATTGGTCTGGAGTAGTTGAGTAACCTATAGACCGTTTGCAACTGTCCTTAGGTACCTTACTTATATGCTTCCTTTGTACTTAGTTAGATACATATTCTGTTTAATTGTTTGTGAATAAAAATTATATCGATTACTTCACTTTAATTAATCCTTAAGGTTACCCTGATAATTTTACCCCCGATAATCCATTAGTAATGATACTTTTCATTTGCATTATGCTAGTTTACGTTCAACTCCTAATAAATTAGGGGGAGATTTACTAAGTAAAATCAATTTTAATTTGGGTTATTCTTCCTTTTACTTCTATTAAAATTTTAAAGGAATTCATTTTCATTCCGAGATATTTCTGATTCGTAAAAGATTTAAAAGATCGAATAAGCCGACCATTCCTTAAAACTATATCGCAAGCTATCAGAGTACACCCTGTATGCAAGGCAAGACAATGCGCTATCAATAAATGGCGGTGGAGTTGGCAAATTGAATTGAATAAAACACACAGTCCGCTAACGAGCCGGTGTTTACCCAAGTGGACACTAATTGGCTTAGCCAACGGTCGGCACCGCGACGGTTCCAGAACATCTAAAGCTTGTCCACGCGGATGTGGCAAAGTGGCAACATTTTTTAAGGGTATTTTTGAAGGTAAATATTACATCATCACATAGGCCTAAGAAAAATTAAGTTTTTGCAATAAATCCAGTAAGAATAATGCGTTGCTAGCATTTAATATGTAATCTGCAATTATTTTTATTGTGCGACGTGTGTGAACTTTTGTTACCACCTCGTTAACTATTAAATCGATGTTTATGAAATTTGAAGTAGGTATAGATAGATAGTTTAGGTTCTATAACACAAAGATAATTTTAAGTAATGACCCCCTAGTGGTTAAACAGTTTTTCAACCAGAAATGTTTCTTCGTTTTCTTTAAAAAAAATCTTTGGTGAATCGAACTCACCACTCACAACAACATAGTAAAAATAAACCGTAACAAAACTTTTACTGTGAACTCAGTTAGGCTGTGGAACTCACTTCCCCATGACATTCGCGCTAGCCCCTCGCTTGTAATCTTCAAGCGTAAAGTCAAAGAGAAAGCAAAAGAAGCAAAAGAGAATTACCTCTCCTTATAGATTCATAATATATTAATATGTATATATATCTATATAATATGTTATGTATATGATTATATTATATCTTATATTTAAAACTATAATCTTAGATAATTCTTACATAATTTATGTGTCTTAGTCATATGTAACTTATTAAACTTTATTAAATTGTTATGTACACTATTTCCCAATGTTTATCTATATCTATATCTTTTCTCTCTCCACATCACTGGTTTGTTGGAAGAAAACTCTTTTTAGGGTTAAGCTCGCCTTTGCCATGTATTTTAAATTTAAGTTTTTTTTTCTTTGTTTTTATGTTTCTGTGTGCAATAAAGTATAAATACAAAAAAAAAAACAAATACACATTATAATTTTATTAAACAAGCTTTACACAGATAAATCTCAGAGCATGCTTCTCGACTGTCGCAATCTATTTTATAGTGAGATAATGGACATAAGGTCTTAAAAAGGAGAAAGATTGCTTTATAATAATATAATACACAAGCAAAGCCGCGGGCTGAAACTAGTTTTAAAACATATGAACTTTGCACTAAAACACGAGGAAATAAAGAGCCCTATCTACTTACTTTGTTGTTCTTTCACACAAACGGGACAGCATGACTTAGAACCAACCTTGGTGATATCACAGTAGCCACTCAACGCAAGTCGTTAACAAACCTGACCTCATATTACACCTAAAAATCCAATTATAAATGTAAACAGCATTTTTTAAGACATGCCTACTGAACATTCAAAGAAAAACTAATTTGTGGCGGAGTGCCTCGAGGCAATTACAAAATACCGTTTTATATTACCCGATTTCATTTTCAATAAAGAAAAACATTTGGTACACAAGCGGTCATTTCTCTAAATGAGGTTTCAAAGGAAATGCTTTCATTGGTTGATTTCTTTTAACGTTTGAAAAGGTGTTGATTCAACGTTAAGCTTTCACTTTTAAGCGAAAAGATTTTGATTGTACTAATTGCAAAATATATAAGTATTTTGTTGGTGTTTTCAAATTTTATGTTAAATTGGTTTTGCATTATTTCGTGAATTAAATCGCTCTTAGCGATACGGCCGCCTATTGTTATTCGTTTAATTATTGTTAAATGCTTATTTGTTTTTAGGATTCCGTATCAAAAGGGTGTCGGCAGGACCCTATTTTAATCCTTCGCTGTCTATGCGACTGTCCTACCTTAATTAAATCTTTTGATTCGTAATAGTCAGCTAATTGACATTTTCAGATAATATAATGATGTTCTTATGTTAGACTACCTGATTAAAAAATCTCCATACATAATTGTCCATACAAGAATCGTGTTTTTATCGATTTTATTTTAATTCCATCTACAAGCTAGTTTTGGTGGTGACACGGAAGCGTTTGGCCTTCATCTTACCTAGATGGAGACTGAATCGAGACTGGACTTACTTTTAAATTTTTGAACACAGGAATTCAGAATTATTGATATGGTGACAGACAGTAAGATAGTGGAGCTTGCCAGGTGGAGTAAATAAAGTCTTCTACCAACCAACACCTACAAAGTTCAAACTTGTGATTATAGTCCTTAGCCGGATGTATGAGAACAAATGGTAAAACCCGGCCACGAGTTGAACTCAAGCGAATGCTCCAGAGCATAATGCAAAATACCCGCATTGCATATATACGTAATATATAATGTGTATATTAATGTCTATATTCAATTATTATTTAATGAATGTAATTAGTAGTAACAGTATTATTTAAAGTTAAATAAATAAATACTTGGGTTGGATCGGAATCCTCGGTATGCGTGTCCGATTTGCAACTGGCCCATTATTTTTCTATAGCCTAAAACAAAGAGTGTATTCATTTCATTGCCTAGCTCATTTTAAAGTTGAGTTAGAAGGGGCTACATGTGAATATACTAAGCAAATTCGTCGTATCTGTTATGAATATTCTAGTCGCAAAAGTAATTTTAAAGGCTATCAGGAACGCACCGGCTCCGGCAAACACCAAGCAACATCAGTGGCCCGTATCTTGTGATATTAGCATATAAATTGTATCTTCTGGTCAGGCGACCAAGATGACACGTCTGGCTCTCTATCGGCTCCATATTTTGAATGATATTATGATAACAGAAGGGAGATAGAGCGAGGACCGCGATTGCCTTATTTTTAAGAGGTACTTATATAATTATCATTATTAAGTAGTTTAGAAAACGAAATCTACACTTTGTTTTGACAACTAAATGTTTACTTTTGTCATACGTGTAAGTTGACGAGCTTCGAAATTTTAATGAACTTGGAAACCTATATCGCGATGCAAAATCAGTGAAAAGATTGAGGGAGAGGTCCAGTTGCGATTCATCTCATATTTTAAAAGAGGATGGCAACCTGACCTCACACACTTCGTACAGTCCAATTTTACGCGAAAAACTTATCGGAAGTCAAATATTGTGACCTGATTAATATACAAACAGGTATCTTTCTGGCACGTCTGTGATAAGCGTATTAAATCATGTATTTTATTTCACATTTCATAATTGGCTTGTAATAGATAGATATAAAAATCCCACACATAGGTATATTAACTCCTGTATGTACCCACACAATACTAGTAGGAATGTCCTACCACCAACAAAATATTGTATATGATCCGCAATCTAAGTTGCCATATTACAAGCTCTACTAAGTTTGGGGCTAGATGGCGCTGTGCGAAATTAATTACAGTCCTGTTTTATTGTTTCCAAAAGACACTGTTAGTTTTGATTTAAAGACCTAGTAAAGTAATACACAGACTTATACTTAGTTGTGCTTACTGTTAATATCCATCTTACTTCACATCATGACACTTTGTAATTAAGCCGGCCAGTAAGCTTATCAACGGCATAGGTACCAAATGATAACGACATAAAACAATTTTAAATCCATAACGCGTAAGCGAAGCGGCCAATTCATAAAGACAATAAATCATTTCAAACGAAATTACCGGTCGTATTAGTCTTCATCAGCGGCTTACGATACACGGGCAATAAAACGATGAAAAGAAGCACATTTTTCAGCGAATCATCTCCGGCCCTCTCGGTGTTGCCAACTAATCTTATTAAGGCGGGATCTAGCCATTTAAATGTGAATTTATCAACGATAAGAACGCGTGGCCCGATGTTGCTGTACCAATTGGCAGCTAAATGTGATTTTATAATGTGAGCAAACTATCCTTTAGATCATTTGTGTTATGTATTTTATGTTAATACTAAGTATTTAGATAAATTACTTCTTTTTTTTTTATACTACTAGGAGACGGGACAAGCAAGTAGCGCACCTGGTGTTAAGTGTACTCTTGCCTATGACAAAGCCTTACTGCATAGGTCACATCCACAAAGAACATAGCCTACACGGCACTGCATTGCGCATGTCAACTTGAGGCATAAAACTTAAAGCCTCACGTACCCGTAATTTCACTGGCAACCATACCCTTCAAACCGAAACACAGCAATGCTGCTTGACGGTTGAAATAAGTATGGTGGTAGTAATTCTCCGGACGAGCCCTTTCACTAGGGGCTTCTACTACTCTTAAAACTTATTTGTTAATGTTATTTAAATAAGGTTTAACTCTGCACCTAATTATTGAATGGATCATACATAAACTAGCTAACCCGAGTTTCTTGTCTTCCTCCTTGTGTGCTGGTTGCGATTCTGAACAGGCGGTAAATTTGACGATTCAAAATGATTCGAAAAAATCTTACAGAAAACGATTATTTATATCGGATTTTTTATTTGTATCCATATCAGTAGATGTGTTATTTATTTGGAATTCAAATGCGAACTATCTCTCAGGCTTGAATACATAAGTAATAACAGAATTTACTTGACGCGAATATAAAAGTAATCGCTTCATTTTAAACATAATTTAGTACAGGCGACTGTAGATAAAGATAATTATATGATAAATATGTAATCCATTTCATGAAAATCAATATTGAATCTGTTTAGAATCATTTTAAAATATCAGCCAACAATGATTAGTCAATCAGAAACCCTGGGCCATGAAGTCATCAATATTCATTTTGCGGCGCGCCCCAGAAACAACACCTTTCAGCAAAGGTAGCGCTTCCTTTGTAGGGACCGGCGGTGTTGGGGTCGTGACATTGCAACACTGGCTGACTCAATTTATTTAGATAATTGCCTTGTTTCACCAATACTGATCTATGATTGATATTGTCTTGATTGAGCTGGAATTGAATTAATTATCTATATAATTGGTCAGAACCAGATAATAGTACTATTGGTTCTTGGTAAGACGTGTTTCAGTCTGGCTGACCATTATCTTACCTAAGTCTATCGCCATAACATACATAACCTCACGCCTGTTTATGACAAGATTAGATATAGAGATAAGGCCGAAGGAGGCGCATTTTATCTGGAATCCTCAACTATCTGAGGATCTGGCTATCCTACCTCTATATGCCGGAACACAACATTTTCTTAGAACTGTTGTTATGACACAATTAGGTAATACAGAATTAGGTAAGACGGTCGTAGCTAGCCAGGCGGACTGAAAAAAGTCCTACCACCAACCAAACCAAGCACAATATTGTACTCCCTCTGGGGATCGAACCCGGGACCTCTGGATCTGAAATCGGTGGGTTGAACCACTAGACCACAGAGGCGGTCTTCCCCTCCCAACTGTACCATTCTCACTCGACTTGCTTTCAGCCATTCTCTATAAAGATATACACATATATAGTATAGAGGTATACCAAAACCATCATGGCATTCTCTTGGCCAAAATAAAAAGTTTAAGAGAGACAGGCTATCGTAGTCTCAGATATCTGATCTATAGTTTCTCAGTCTGTTGAGGATTCTGGATAAGCTGCGCTTCCACCTTTGATCTTATAACTTGGCACCGGGTGAGATGACGGCTTTGTGCTTCCCTGTCGTTATATAAAATCTATTACGTATTGTATGCTGACATATATTAGGTCCTTACATATGAAATTGGCGTTTTGTCGTACTGGCCACATTGATCTTAAATATCTCCTCTTTGGTTAGGAATTCCAAATTCAAATTTAAACAGCTATTTACTCATGCATTTGTGTTTCGAAAACCGTAATTCATTTGTTTTTTTCTCTTTTGCTTTTTTTTTCTGCGTCACTCATTTCACAAAATGGAAAACTTAAAATATCGCATTATTTACGAGTACGAGTTCCACCGTGGCACCAGTGCTGCAGAAACGGCTCGAAGGATTAATGATGTGTATGGTGGTGGTGTCGCAAAAGAAAACACGGTGCGTTTTTGGTTTCAACGCTTTCGTTCTGGAAATTTCGACCTGCAGAACAAGCCCCGTGGACGGCCGGAGACCAAGGTCGATAATGATGAATTGAAGGCTATTGTGGAAGCAGATCCATCGCAAACCACATCACAGTTAGCTGCATGCTGCGGTGTTAGTGACAAAACCGTTTTAATCCACTTGAAGCAAATTGGGAAGGTGAAAAAGCTTGAAAGGTGGGTACCTCATGAATTGAGTGAAGCAAACCGACAAACGCGCGTCGACTGCTGCGTTACATTACTCAACCGGCACAATAATGAAGGAATTTTAAATCGGATCATTACATGTGATGAAAAGTGGAACCTGTACGATAATCGTAAACGCTCATCGCAATGGCTGAACCCTGGTGAACCAGCAAAATCTTGCCCCAAGCGAAAATTGACTCAAAAAAAGTTACTTGTAAGCGTTTGGTGGACTAGTGCCGGTGTCGTACACTATAGCTTTCTTAAATCTGGTCAGACGATTACGGCTGATGTCTATTGTCAGCAACTGCAAACCATGATGGAAAAGCTCGCTGTTAAACAACCGAGACTTTTCAATCGCTCTACGCCACTGCTGCTTCAAGACAACGCTAGACCACACACGGCCCAACAGACGACTACCAAATTAGAGGAGCTTCAATTGGAATGTCTAAGACATCCACCGTACTCTCCGGACCTTGCTCCAACAGATTACCATTTTTTTCGAAATTTGGATAACTTCTTGCAAGGAAAAAAAATCAATTCCGATGAGGCAGGCCAAACCGCTTTCAAAGATTTCATTGATTCCCGTCCGAATGGTTTTTTTAATAAAGGGATCAATGAACTACCTATAAGATGGCAAAAGTGTATAGATAGCATAGAGTGGTACATACTTTGATTAATAAAATATATTTTAATATGAAAAAATTGCCTTTATGTTCCTCCCATACAAAACGCCAATTTCATATGTAAGGACCTAATATTTATCGTGTTATTACACTTAAAATTTTCTACTAACCAATCTTAGGACTGTATGTATGTATGTATGACACATTATGTTATATTATGAGTATGTGTATATGTTATAAAATGTTATAAAATTGATACAAGTACTCATTAGCTATATTAGTAGGTTTTTTACGACGAATATGTGCTTAGCCATCATCTCACCTGATTTTTCAAGTTGTGATAAGGCCGAAGGTGGAGGCGCACTTCACCCGGAATCCTCAATAAACTGAGGAACTGGCTATCTTACTGAATGCCGGAACACAACAATTTAAGAATTGTTATTATGGCGACAGAATTAGGTAAGATGGTGGTAGCTAGCCAGGCGAACTTTAACAAAGTCCTGCCACCAACCAAACCAAGCACAATATTGTACTCCCCTGGGGATCGAACCCGGGACCTCTGGATCTGACACCGGTGAGTGGACCACTAGACCACAGAGGCGGTTAAAATTATGTACGGCTGATTAATGAAAAAAACTCATTCATTTATGAAATTCAACATATCATTTTACTTTATATAACTAGGAAAACCGTGCACTACTTAAGTAAAACAACAACTAGATCTTAAGTGCAACGTTTAATAAGCAGTTAAAATCTGAAACGAAGCTCTCAACTAAAGCGATAAAACAATTATTCCACAACTTTTCTCATATCTTAAGGATATTTGGCAAATGGTAAAGTTAAAATCGCATAGCTATTCTATAGCCGTCATATTCGTCTAGCAATATTATGATAATACCAATTTAGTACGTGGGTGAAAATTGCCTTGTTTTGATTTAGCGGATAACGGTAAACAAATTACCCGTGAACTGTTTGCTCTCGATTGCTATTGTTTGTGTGTGATTATCTAATCACAATGCCATACCAGCCAGCCCATTAATATTCTGAAGGGGAGATAGGCATTCTGTGCGTAGCGGCTAATGTACATTTCATAGGGATACCTACGCGTCTGTCGTAGCACCTAACGTAGAAAACATGTGTAGTTCTTATGCGTACCACTTTGCGGTGCATCCTTGCGTAGCACGTACTTTTTCGAGTTCAGTCATAGCCCTGATGATGGGCTATGACTGAACTCGAAAAAGAACAACATGCTGTTGCAGTCCTCTGCTAGACGTAGGTCTCTCCAAAAGTGCGCCTCTTAGCCCGGTCTTCGGCCTTTCTCATTCACTCTTTTCCCGCCACTGTACGAAGATCGTCGTTCCATCTAACCAGGGGGTGTTCACACTACGCTTACCTAGACGTGGTCTATACTGAAGGACAAGCGTTTCCCCGTCGTACAATAAAAAAAGCGTTGACCCGAACGGTTGTCTGTTCGGAAAATATGGCCAGCCGGCAGAGAGTTAGCTGGCTGAAGTGGTAGTACTTCAGCCTGCTAACTCTTTGAGCTCTCATTCCAGATTGTATCCTTCAGAAAAACGCCAAGCGTACCTCACGCTTGTATAAATAATGAGTTTAATTTGTTACAATGTAAGAATTGAAACAGGAAATTGTGCAAAAGGTATTGCGGATGTATAACAAATTATCGTCAACGACAAGATAACAGAGTCAAGCCGTCGTGAGTAACTCACAAACCTCTATTACAATAAAAGAGCACGTTATTTAACAGCAAAACGACATTCAAAAGACGGAAAACCGAGGGTCGGAACATCTGCACATAAAGAGGCAATTTGGAGATTGCCGGGGGCGCACAACCACCGCGGAGAATTGTGCTTGAATGTATTCAAAATTAAAAAAATGAAGAAAATATGCCGGGAAATTCATTGCGGTAAAATAAACAAGAGTGGCTTGTTACCGTGGAAGTGGACGGCGAGCGGGACTGCCACACTAACCCACTGCTTCACTGATCTCCTTGTGATGGAGCCGCGTGCCGGTAAACACTCATTATGCTGAGATTATTTACACTTTATGCAGGATACACATGTTCTCTTTTTTTTATTGTACGACGGGTCGGCACTTGGCCTTCATCTCTCCTGGTAACAGGTTAAGATAAGGCCGAAGGTGGAAGCGCACTTCACCCGGAATCCTCAACCAACTGAGGAACTGGCTATCTTACCTCTGAATGCCGGAACACAACAATTTTAGAATTGTTATTATGGCAACGGAATTAGGTAAGATGGTGTTAAGCCAGGCAGACTTAAACAAAGTCCTACCACCAACCACTAGCACAATATTGTACTCTCCCTGGGGATCGAACCCGGGGCCTCTGGATCTGAAATCGGTGGGTTGAACCATTATTAGTCCACAGAGACGGCTTTTTTGTAAATTTAAAAATTTACAAAAAAAAGAGCTTTGTGGACATGGGGGTTAACCGGAGGTTGTGGGCTCAAATCTAGTGTATCACTGTACTTTTCGGTCTTATGGAATCCTGCGCGTTTGACACATGTACATGATCTGACGGTGAAAGTAGCATGTGAGGAAACTGGCATGTAAATATTGTGTTCCAACTGATTGTAATTTTCAGTTAAACTATTTCATTAAGTTTGTAGTAGTTGTAGGAGTTATCTAATAAGTTCAACTGGTTGTACAGATAGTTGAATATATTGGAAACGGTGGCTTAGAACAAAATTCCGAATGGCATGATGACATGTCGCTGGCTAGTGTTTCGCTAAGCGGCGTTGAGCTTGCAACCAGTCACTTATTGAATGCTAGATAACTAGCTAGCAACTAGTTTGTAACTACAAACCGTAAACTCGGGACAAACATGTGTGTGATGGATATTTTTGTTTGTTCTACATGTTCTGGGTCTTAATGACCGAGCGAGCGAAGCGTCTATGTTTCGAGATTGGCCAAAAATGCTTTTGTCCCCTGTCTGTCGGTTTGTTTCAATTAAGTCGGTTTTGTAAGTCGCATTTTTTCAACAGATTTTGATGAAAATTGGCACACATGTTCCTTGATTTATTATTTTTTTTTCATCGATTGCGATTTTGGATCGGGGGCAAAATAGAGGGGAAAAGGGGGGAAGTTTAAGGATTTGAATTTAATTTAAAAGACACACTAAGGATTTAATTCTACACAAGATGTTGTGAGATAAAAAACAAAAAGGGGTAGAGGAGGGAGAAAAAGGGAGAAGTTTGCTGTTGGTTTTTTTTTTTTTTCGGTAAATTTATAACTACGTATACCAATCAGATTACGCAGTCCTCTCCGCCTTTGCGAGACGAACTCGTAGACAGATTTGATCTCCTAGGATCAGGGGAACACAAGTAATCACTAAAGCTTAAACCTCTTTTTGCTCAAAAGTCTAAATGGAAAAGTGAAAGAGGAAAGCATTGGTTATTGCATGGTTATAATGACCTCTCTCGCGAGGTCTACTGTTCTTAGAGAACCACTAGTATAGTTTGCGGGAAAAAAAAACAAAGTAATATTCTCCTCAATCTTGTTACAATATTACAAGATTTACTTAGTTTAGGACTAGAAGTCGTTCTGTAAAATTTCTATAAATATATTCATTAAATTGTTATGTATTATCTACCGACCTATTTCATAGATTTGTTTCGTCCGACAGTGCTAAAATTTACAGGTTTGAATACAACACGTTCTCATAATGTATGGTGACAAAGCCACAGTACTCGCAACCGTGGTTAGCGTACTGTTACACAAAAGCAATCATTGAGCCCGGACCTGAGGAATTAGTGTCAGAATTCAAGCTCCAAGGCGGAGAAGACAGGATATCGCAATTTGGCACGGCGAGTAATGACGGCCCGCTGCGGTAAAACGTGCAGGGGCTACTCACTAGCTTCCAGTCGCAAAATCAGGGGGAAAAGGCTACGCGACGCTTATTTGCTCTTGTCATTTTCAAAATTATTAGATAGTAGAACTTTTTATGGGAGTGTTTGAAATTCTGATCCGCAACATTATTGTGTGACGGGAAGTGGTGGGCACTGTGTCGGGTAGTGTGGGAGATATATATTTTTTCCCTCTGATACAAAGTTTCACGTCTATCGTGTCTTTACGACACACCCTGTTTTCGTAGAACCTACCTTTATAAATCAAGATAAAATAACCAGTCTTGATAAGTTTTACCCGCCTCCGTGGTGTAGTGGTTCGACCACCGGTGTCAGATCCAGAGGTCAGAGGGTGCGTATCCCAGGTATCCCAGGGAAGTACAATACTCTGCTTTGTTTAAGTCCGCCGTCTTACTCAATTTTGTCGCCAAAACAACAATTCTAAAATTGTCGTGTTCCAGCATTTAGATGTAAGATAGGCAGTTCTTCAGTTTGTTGAGGAATTCAGGTGAAGTGCGTCTCCACCTTCGGCCTTATCTCAACTTGTAAGCAGGTGAGATGAAGATGGGATGAAGACATATTTAAACTTTAGAATAATACTAAAACGTAATACTACAAATATGGAAATTGTTTGTATCGGAAAACTCTTTTCCATGTTACATTTTGATGTGTTATTTTAAGTAACGAAACGTAAGCATAGATTATCTCTTTTCAATAATACCTGTAAAAAACATTTATATCGTACATGGCATTTTGAAAGGAACGGCAAACTACGTTTGTACTGGACAGCGAATTTAGCTGTAATCCGGAGCCTTACCAAATTAAATTGGTTTTGTTATGCCTACTGTAATATAAACAAAATTGCGCCATGTTTAAATCCAAATTCATTTGTTTCACTGTCGAGTTTTATTTTCGTGAACGAAAATTAATTTCTTAGGATCATGCTTCCTTCAAGATCTGAGTAAATCTGAACGAGATTTCGTAAGAAGCAGTCGGTAGCCCGCGGCTAACGCAAATTACGCCTTTATTTGCAAGTAGGTACATTTTACATTACCTTTTAACTGAAGAGTGAAAAAATAGGCAGGTTAATTTCTCAAAGATGTGGCTAAGAATTTGAACATAAAATTTTAGAATAATAATGGCTTTTATTTGAACAACCCGATTCCAAAATTACATTTTATTCCATTTCTATGTGATTGAATTCCTCCTCGTCAGCTGTCGTTATCTTACCTCGTAACCTATGATGTAGGTACGTCTTAAAGTAGAAAATATAGCTGAAACAAAAAGACAATTTGCTGCAACACAAAATACATTTTTACATATAAGTACCTGTAGAACAAATTTATTGATACACAAATAAATAAATATTACAGGACATTAATTTTTACACAGCGCCATCTAGCCTCAAACTAAGCATAGCTTGTAATATGGGCACTAGATTACGTATAGAATAGTTTAATACTTTTTTTTTAAATACATAGTACGTGCTATATGATACAACACCCAAACACAGAACAAACATCTATATTCATCACACAAAAGTTTGTCCTGGGTGGGAATCGAACCCACAGCGCAGAAAGCAGAGTTACTACCAACTGAGCTATGAGGCTTGTTACATTATAATTACACGATCTATTTACAAGTGAAGCAGTGGGGAAAAAATCTTTACAGACGGCATATAGGTAACTCAACTCTATTGGTCCAGACCAGACACAATAGAATTTAATGGGTGAAATGAAAAAAAAGCGTTCTGTTGTTCATCGCGAAAGTAGTGATAGAAAACAGTTTATCACCTTAATAGGTTATAAACTCGCTATCACAACGCTAAATCATAGGGTACATACCAAAATGTTTCAAAATATACAAAATTACGTTTCCAAATGTTAAAATCTTTTTTTTTATTGTACGACGGGTATGCACTCGTCGAGGCATTCATCTCACCTGGTTACAAGTTGAGATAAGGCCGAAGGTGGAGACGCACTTCATCCGAAATCCTCAACTAACTGAGGAACTGGCAATGGAATCTTACCTCTAAATGCCGGAACACAACAATTTTAGAATTGTTATTGACATTAACGGTAATGACAGAATTATATAAGATGGTGGTAGCTTGCCAAGAGGACTTCAATAAAGTCCTACCACCAACCAAACCAAGCACAATACACATATATAGAACTACCCATGGGGATTGAACCCGGGACCTCTGGATCTGAAATCGGTGAGTTGAACCACTAGACCACAGATGCGGATAATATTTATATTCAGCCCATTGTACTGTACCTTACCTAATGTTTTAGGTTCCCTATATAGGCATGGGTAGGTACTACGTGTATATATATTATCATGAGATTTTAAGTCTATATAGCACAGCACAGCTTTTGAGACCATTATAGATGTGCTATTGTAATTGTTTTTGAAATGGCTCTTGATTTCTGCGCTTGCCTCAGCATGACCTAAACCAGAATTAGATCTACGATGGGGCGTGTTTTCCCAGAAGCTTAAGAAACATAATTTGTTATACCTATGAGTACTTTTAATACAGCCACGCTTTATTTAAATCCTAAAAATTAACGTGCAAAGTCACAAGACCCCTTAAAATTAAGATGTCTTTATATTTCTACGACTTTGAAACTCGATGAATAAAAGAGGAGTTCGTTTGGAGGCGTTAAAATATTATTGCGGTTCCAATCACGATAAGTAACTTTGAATTCGTGTTCAAGAAACTGGGGAGATAAGAACCTGGGATAGGAATTAGGTATTACCAATTAAAAGTTTTAGAACATAGGTTTGCTAATAAATGCCATAATATGGTGTTTTACTGGAAAGCAAATGTATATTTTAAATAAAATATAATAATTTCTAATAAATTATAAATGGCTGGTTTTTTGGAGTAAAACTTCTTAAGGAGTGTTGGGTATTTTGTACCTTTTATAAGTCTAGTAATAAACTAAAGTCGGCATTAGTTCCGCTAACTCTAAATAGATGGCACTATTGTAAGCACCCGGCAGGTATAACACATTGAGATTCAAATACCAACAATCTCAGCTGTTCTCTTCAGCAAAGGTGGACAAACTTCAAGATTTCACTTCTGCCCCCTCAGCACGGGCCAGGGATAAAAATGTTGTCCTCGAGACCATTTTGTCTCCCGATGGTGGATAAAAACAGGGGACAACATTTTTATCCCCTGCCCGTGCTGAGGGGGCTGATGTTGTTATGGCAACCGACTTAGGTGACTTTATGACACAATGTTACGAAGGGGCCAAAAAAACCGTTAAACAACGTGTGTTGTGCGAAGACCCCTTTTTTGAAATTGGTTTTAGGTATTCATCGTTTTTTTCTCTCCTTTCTATTATTCTCGTTTCTACTGTTCCACAGCAGCCGTCACTTCTCGATTATAGCTCTACCACGACCTCATACAGCATTCTTGTTTTGATATTACTTTACTTTTGTCACTATCTGTCCCGTGTAGAAAAAAACGAGACAAAAGTAATGTAAGATCAAAACGAGAATGCTATAGGACGTTGTGCTTTGGCCCAATGGCTTAGAAATATTATTTAGAGATTGGTTAAAGAGTTCTAATGATGCAACCCAGTCGAAATATCAGGAATAATAATAATGGTAAATATTACGATTTTACGATTAACTCAACTCAACTCTTTTTAACCGCCGCCAGAGGTCCAGGGTTCAATACCCAGGGGAGTACAATATTGTGCTTGGTTTGGTTGGTGGCAGGACTTTGTTCAAGTACAACTGCATAGCTAACAATAATTCTAAATAGTGATGTTCCGGCAGTTAACGATAGGATAGCCAGTTCCTCAGACCGTTGAGGATTCCGGGTGAAGTGCGCTTCTAGCTTCGGCCTTATCATAACTTGTAAACCAGGTGAGATGAAAACCACGCACTATCCCGTTGTTAAATTTTGAAAAAATGTGGGTTTAAGTGCTACGTTTTAGGTAATTGGGTGGTTCGTGTTATACTTTCGCAGAATACTTACATCAGGGTCCTTCTCATAGCTGCATTTGTGGACATCAAATGCCCGCTGGCATTTAGGCTTATCAGGAACATCTAAAACCGTGATGATTTTTCTAGATAATACTATTACGACGACAAATTTTAGCTTAAAAGTGATTATCCCTTCTATACAGCCGTCACTTTGCCAGAAATTGTTCATTATGCTGGAATCATTAGTACTGGTAAGGAGTGGAGCTCGTTGCTTTAGTCTGTTTTTCAGCAGCAGCTACAATCTTGGAGTGTACAAGCCCAGAGCGAATAACAAGCGTACTCGTATTAAACGTGTACTTATAGTATTATACGTCAACAGAACATGAATGTGCATTCTTGGACAAATCCTCCACCAAAACTAGAAAGTATTGACATAATCACCACGCGGTAGGCTGATTGGTCATCACAGTAACGACGCTACACCTGGCTGCCTTTCCTACGGTGTGATTTCTAGTCGACTGTTACGATATCCGCGGCACGATTCGTGTAATGCAATCTTAAATGTTTAAGTAGGTGCTGTATGAACAATGTTTTACCATGAACTTTACAAGCATACAACATCGTCCTTGTCCTATCTTGCAGATCTTCCGGCATCAAACTAACTAACATGTCATAGTCCACTTGGTCATTACTGTATGAACAATGTTTTACCATGAACTTTACAAGCATACAACATCGCCCTTGTCCTATCTTGTAGATCTTCCGGCATCAAACTAACTAACATGTCATAGTCCACTTGGTCATCATCCACCTGAAAAATCACATTCATTGAATATATTTCACAAGCCTCATAGCTCAGTTGGTAGTAACTCTGCCTTCTGCGCTGTAGGCTGTGGGTTCGATTCCCACCCAGGACAAACATTTGTGTGATGAATATATATGTTTGTTCTGTGTTTGGGTGTTGTATCATATAATAAGTATGTATTTAAAAAAAAAAAAAGTATTTAAGTATTCTATCCGTAATCTAGTTCCCATATTACAAGCTATGCTTAGTTTGGGGCTAGATGGCGCTGTGTAAAAATGAATGTCCCATAATATTTATTTTATTATTATATATCGAATAACACAGGTCTATAACCAGAATCTATATAAATATGATATTGTTCTATATTTATTTATATTTTATTTATTCTAACCGCCTCTGTGGTCTAGTGGTTCAACCCACCGATTTCAGATCCAGAGGTCCCGGGTTCGATCCCCATGGGGAGTACAATATATTGTGCTTGGTTTGGTTGGTGGTAGGACTTTGTTTAAGTCCGCCTGGCTAGCTACCACCATCTTACCTTATTCTGTCGCCATAACAACAATTATAAAATTGTTGTGTTCCGGCATTTAGAGGTAAGATAGCCAGTTCCTCAGTTTGTTGAGAATTTCGGGTGAAGTGCGCGTCCACCTTCGGCCTTATCTCAACTTGTTACCAGGTGAGATGAAGGCCAAGCACTTCCCCGTCGTACAATATTTTTTTTTAAAAAAAAGTTATTTTGCACTGTGACTAATTATTGTACATACATTCTAACAAATAAACGATTTAATTTGATATAATTTGATTAGATTAATTCATTTATTCATTCGTTAGTTCATTCATTCGTTAATTTATCAATCCATTCAACGTCTTTAGTAGAACTTTAGACTAAAACGTATAATATTAGAATGTTAGAAAAACATTTCTGGCACTTTTTTTTGTTTATTGTACGACGCGACAGCGCTTGGCCTTCATCTCACCGTTGTCAAGTTATTATAAGGCCGAATGTTGAAGCGTACTTCCCCTGAAATCCTCAACAGTCTTAGAAACTGGCTATCTTTCTCCTAAATAACAGAACACAACCATTTTGAACTGTTGTTATTACAACAGATGTAGGTATGATGGCGGTAGCTAACCAGGCGAACTTAAACAAAGTCCTATCACCAACGTGATATATATATATATATAATATATATATATATCAAACCCGGGGCCTCTGGATCTGAAACCGGTGGATGAACCACTAGACCACAGTGGCGGAAATTATTAAGTGATAAAACAGTAATTGCTAAGCAATCACATAAAAATAAATAAACAATACACGCAGCAGCACTAGACATGATTAAAGTTTGAATTCAAAGCAAACAAACAAAATTAAAAATAAATTAAACGTTTGTTTGTATCTAATTTCGTGCCTCAGCCAGGGTGGAGAGAGAAATAAACAAAGGTAACTCACGAGACTCGCTTCCTCCAACAGGCAAACCATATAGCACTTCAATTTCTCGTCGTCCTTAAATATGCCCTTTTCGCAATTCTGTATATCCTCTGGGGGCAAGTAACAATAAAGACTCTTTAATGTACGCAAACATGAGACATTGTATTTCAAAACAACAGAAATCGGAATCTTCAGAATTGGTAAGAAAATAAGGAACGTTCCGATACGAGCTTTCTTTGTTAAAGCTGAAGGTTGTTTTTTTAACCTGATTGTGGACTCGTACAATTAAAATCCATAAAAAATGCAATTAAAAATATACTTAAACAGAATAAATTGACTAATTATACAAACTAAATCACAAAAAAAATCTTGCGTATGGTTCTTGCCTCCTATCATTGGCTGCATTCCCACGTTGAAAAAATAATATATTTTCTGAGTTCTAGGTTTTTTTTTAAACTGTCTGGATGATGAATAATAATTTGGATATATCCAAATTGTAGGTTAATTAGGAGTTCTATTTATATCATCTCATTTTGGAATGCTAAATCTTAAGTATAACAATATAAGTAGACATCTGTATCAAAATGATAAAGCTGAAGCTTTTAACAAAAACATAATTAAAAAAAAAAAAAAAATCAAATGGACTGCCATTTCTATATCATTATTACACTGCGCCACAGTGCTTATCCGTGCCGATTGCTTCGCGTCATTCGCAAGCTAACTTAGAACAAAGGAAAAATAACATTTTATATTAGGACCTCACCTTCAGAGACTCCGGTATTACCAACACAATCACTATGAACTGTGTTAATAATCTCCTGTATTTCTTCACTGAAAACCTGAAACAAAAACGCTGAATAAGATAAAACTTTTCTATCCTTGCTATTTTATCATAAACCAAAACGAAAAACCTCCTAAATTCGGTTCACATTGCTACTAAAGTGTGGCTACCACAGGTTTGTGCTAACTCAGTCGCTAGCGTGGACTGTAGAGAGAATAATATTTGAAAACCTAGAAACTTATAGGCTAGGTACTATACTAAAATGCTTCAGATTTTTGTTTTTCTAAATTTCGTTTAAAACATAGGTAATATGTTTCGTTCATATTTTTTTAACAACATTTATTCAATAAAAAGTACAATTAAACTAACTACGTACAAAGGAATCAGTCAGATTACTTAAGGACCGTTACAAACGGCCTATAGGTAACTCAACTGTTCCAGACCAGTACCAGATGGAAGCGTGCCCAAGACATAATTAGCTACGGAGCAGTGGTTTCGATGGAGCCGAAACGTAAATTTGTCAGTTTTCAATTGTGAAAAGCAATCTTGTAACGAATTAATTACTTAATTACATTTCATATAAATATTTGGTGATGTTAGCTATATTAATTGTTATTGAATAGGTACGATTAAATTTATTTTAATAATATACTTTATACCTATACTTGGTGTTAAATTACGACATAAGACGAAAACCTTATCAGTTAACTTTGTAAACGGATACTGTAAATATGTATTTCTTTTCCGATTTCCAATTTTCAATGTCAGTAGGTACTACAGTACAGTAGGTCTAATTTGTAGGAAATGTAAGGTTTTATATTCAATTTCAAAAGTTAGGGTTGCCTTACAAATTAACAAACTATTTGCCTATTGTCTCTTCTATAATATGCTTGCTACAATGTAACGTTAGGATACATATCATTATTATTTATTTGACGGAGAAGACCTATACGAAAAAGGACATTTTACCAACCCGTAGGGTATGACTGGATCATAAAAATTCACAAGACAGCGTACCTCCCGACATTTGGAAGAAGTAAGCGGGAAGTGTACAAAGTCGCGTCAATTTGTCTGCGATGTAGTTTATGAAGTGAGCGAGGAGATGGATGGCAGCACGCACGACGCGACACTATCCCTCAACGTCGGCGGTGTCTGCAGGAATACCTAATGCAGGAACTACGGTCGCTATCAAAAATACATTTCCATTGAACATTCTGCTGTGATCAGGCGCCAGGTCAATTGACAATGGTTTTGGTTAAATGGAATGAGAATGTCATGTTAATCAATTGTTGGCTACAAATTTACTAGTATTATTATTATCATAGTATAGTCGCAGAATGGCCACGATTAGTGCCTTTTGATATCCAATTGGTCAATCTGCGGCAATACCATTGACATAGTGTACCATGAAGCAATTTGTTTAGTATAGGTAATCGGGGCCCAGGAGACGAAGATTATAATGAATAATAATAAAGAGTAATAAAGAGTTGAATAACCAATGAAAAGCAAACATTATTTGTGAGGGCGCCTAGGTAAGTCTTTAAGTCTAGACCAAGGATTGGGATATCGATGTAAATATGCCTTGATTTCAGATTGCGTTGTAAAGATGCAGTTCTTTCTGGGAAACCTAAACTCCATTGCAGACCTCATTCTTACTATGAGATATAATTTTCTTGATATAAGCACAATCAAAGTTTCGGGTTTCACAATCTGAATATGAAATAGTTATGACACATTTTTTTCGAATAAACGGCTTTCTTTAACGACTTTTCATGGCACATTTTAATTTAGCTTCCTCTAACACTGTTTTGCCACAATCTTTATTCTTGTATGTTTGGACATGCCTCTAACTATCCTTTAGTACCCTCATAAGAGAAGCGTGGACTCTGAGTAGTGATCAGCGAATCCAGGAAGGAGAAAAAGTCATGAGTCTGTTACATTTTCACTCATGGCAGACATTTTCACAACTCCACAACTTAATTATTCACTTCAATTACTTAGTAGGTTCTTAAAAATGTTAGACCCTTCTCGACAATGGATACACAGACAGCGTCCTCCCATCTAAATGAATATTTCACATTATGACACAAGTTGATGCGGATCGGGCCTCAGCGGAATCACGACTTAATATTTCTTTTAGAATGTTATCTTATTTTTAATATTGAAACGACTATGGGGTGGGAAGGGCCCCCGTGGGGGAACCACGGTGTTCACAAAGGTAACTGTATGAAAAGACGAGAGGGAATAAAATATAACTTATATCGCACATGCATAAAATATTACGTGACGAATAGTAAGGTAAGTAAGTGTTTTAGGATACGCATAAAAAGCTTTGAGATGTTGACTGTAACATAACTGGTACATAGTTTGCCACGACCTGAAATCTAGTGAAGTCTGGGTTGTGTTATTAATCACAAAGATTATTCCTCGGAATGAAATTTATTAAAAAATTATAAAAGTGTGTTCTCATTACATCATACATAAGCCCACTTTTTCTCTCTTTATCATCTCTGTCATCTGAGTGTTCGAGGCTCTCATTCGTTGCTACTATCATTCACACATGACAATGAACGTACCGGTCTATTCTTCCCGCAGCGCGCAGTGCCCAGCATGAGAAGTAATGCTGGCAGGGTAGACCATATGGCGTCGCGCTTCAATCTCGCCGACAGCATCTATCGACTCCTCGTCTTATATTATACACGAAGACAATGAACATACCGGTCTATCCTTCCCGCAGCGCGCAGTGCCCAGTATGAGAAGGAACGCTGGCAGGGTAGACCACATGGCGCCGCGCTGCCGTGGCGCTGAAAGCATCTATCGACGCCTCGACTTATATTATATCGTCACTCGAACTACAGGTAGTTACCTGAAGTGCCAATTAGGCCATTAGCGGTCTTGCGCGCACAAGCCGTAATCATGACGAGGAAACTTTTCCCATCCGCAATTACCTATCAGGTCAGAGTTAAATGTTTCTAGAGGTTTTCAACGTTCTAACATATACAATTACAGCTATTTAATGCGCAATGGTGAAGTACGTCATTATTTGTAAATTATTGAGTAAACGGTCAGCTAATCGTTAAAAAACGGTTTGATATTTTTTTTGCTGGCCAAATATAATTTATAATATACTTAAATAAACGAACGTAGTAGGTGATATGATTTTTTATGTGTTAGTTCCTTCTATACATAAGATTGATTTTGATGATGTATCGAATAGATAAAAAAACTACAGGACCGATTTAGGTACTTATAGCATTAACTTTTATTTACCTAGCATATAGTTTTTAAATGCTGCAATAGGAGGAAGCCAGAGTTAAATCTTACCTGCAAAAGCTGCAAAACCTGGACCCATCTGCTGGGGAATAAGCGGCATCAACATGCGGTACTCTGAAGCAATGCTGTCAACACCCCAGTGCAGGATATCAATGACCCCCTTTCTTTTAATTATAATTAGAGTAAGGACATTAGCAGTTAATGCATAAAACGCACTATTTTAGGTAGATACCTATACCACTACGTGTTATATTAATTAAAAGGCAGTGTTGATTACCATCTACCAACAGGCAATTAGGTTTGACCAAGGCAATGACAATGCGATGCTCAGCCTATAATCAGACACCTTGACACTCGAGAACATAACAATCTTTGCTAAGATTACAAGACAGGATAGGTGTCACAATCTTACATCATTCAACTTTTAAAGAATTCAACTTTTAAAGAATTCAACATTTTGCGAATCAACAATTAATCAACATTCTGGGAAATTATACAGTTTGGGATTTCAACTTAGTAACTATAAAAAAAAGTACACAGAAAAACTGTTATATATTCTAACAATTTTTCTGTTATATATTATAACAGTTTTTCTGTTATGTGTAGTAAATATGAAACATAAATACTTTATTGAACACCTAGCAAACAAAACCGGAAAACTAATCTAAGAAAAAAACTCCTTTCGCGCTTATCAACGGATTCTTCCAGACAATGGACGTGATATTATAGCTAAAGAAAATAATTTGAAAAAAAAAACATATAAATTATTAATAATTAAAAAGTATCAGTAGTCGGTAACCTCAAAAAAATATATTCAGAGAGCTTCATTTAAGTACGTTTTTTAGAGTTTTTTTTCTTAGATTAGTTTTCCGCTTTTGTATTCGTTGCCGTTACCTTTACTAGTGATTGCTGCTGGTTTCGCATGGAATGCGCCGCGTGTCCATAGCCGACGCCATTATCCTGGCCACACACACTTTGAAATGTGCGTGTGGCCACTATAACGGCGAGATGATCGAACGGAAGAACGGCCAAAAAAAGGTTTCTACAACATTATTGCTACTTTCATTTTCTTTGGATTTTCTCCATTAGCAATTTTTTTCTAGGCATTTGATATATGTGCAGAGTAAATAATAGTAGAACTACAGTAGATCGATAACACTATAGGGTTCAATGCAGGCCACGTTTTGATATTTTCCCCGAGTCATCCCAAAACTTTGGCCCCCATTGTTCTCGCGGCAACAATGGAGTCAACCAACGTGTTTTTGTGCGGCCTTTATACCCTGTGGCTTACGCAATAATTATAAAATTGATGTCATCATTTCCGTTCTTGGGGGCTTTTACAATAGCGATAAAAATTTATATTAATTAATAAGGTATCCTATTCACCTTCATTAGGCCAATGCTAATAAATTTTAAACATTTTTTTCTTAAATGATAAATATAAGTGATAGTAACATCGGGTGTTCCTCAAGGATCTCATCTTGGGCCTTTATTCTTTGTTTTGTTTGTGAATGATCTTGTAAATCGTTTGTCCTGTAAGTGCCTCCTGTACGCTGATGATTTGAAAATTTTTAAGACCATCTCTGGGACACGGGACTGTTATTCATTGCAAAACGACTTAGATACCGTTTTTCAATGGTGCAATACTAATCTAATGACTATAAACGTTGACAAATGCTTTGCAATTTCGTTTACAAACAAACGCAATAAAATTCTAAATGACTACAAAATTGAAGGTCGAACTTTAAGCCGCTCTTATATTGTGAAGGACTTAGGAATATTGTTTGACGATAAACTCACCTTTCATGCGCATTATCAACATATTATAACAAGAGCCAATCAACTTCTAGGTTTCATTCTGAGATCGACAAAAGTTTTTAAGAAGAATCGCAGTGTAATATATCTTTTCAACTCTCTAGTAAGAAGTATATTAGAATATGGTAGCCCGATATGGTCCCCTAATTACAAAGTGCATATCTATAATATTGAAAGGATTCAGAGAAAGTGTTTAAGGTTATTATGTTATCGCTTGCAACCTGGCCGTCTGAGCTTGAGTTACGAAGAAAGATTAAGTAAATTTCAGTTGGAATCCCTAGAAACTAGGCGTAAATACTTTGATCTCATATATCTCTATAAAATAATTCACTCTCTCATTGACTCCCCTCATTTATTATCGATGATATCGTTTAACATTAGATTCAGAGCACGAAATTCCAATAAAATCAATATATTTATACTTCAAGTTTATAAAAATAATATCTCTTTTTATAATCCTTTAACTAGAATGTTACGCCAGTACAATGATTTACTGAAAGAATTTAGTCAAATTGACATCTTTGTTCGCAACTTAAGCCAATTCAGTAAACAATTAAAATCTATTTTATATACCAATTCCTAATTTGTCAACCCGTAGAACTCTGTTATGTTAATTGTTGTCATGTTTTTGTTCACATTTTTTTTTTTTAGTCTCCGTTCGTTACCAAATGTATTAACTTAGTTGTAAGCACATGTTTTTTACCTTACAATCTAGATTTGTACCTTAGTTTTATTTTTTTAGTTGTATTTTCAATTGGTTGTAAAGTGTATTGTGTTTAATAAATAAAATAAAAAATAAAAATAAAATGTGTGAAGATATAATCTTTCTAAACAGATAACGGTGTTTCTAGGAATACTCTTCAACCATAAAGCCATGTTCAGCAGTACGGTCATGAGTTGTTGAGATGATGATGTAACGTTCTATTAAATTCTCACATAAATTAGGAACCGGGATCACAACTTTAAAACGGGTAAACGTATTTTTATCAATCAAATCTTACCATTCCGGAAAAATACTTACTGACATCTTTAAAAGTACCTAACCTGAAAAGTGCCATACGAAAGTGTTTTGGCACTTAAGCGCGCTCTACACTCGTGGCGCGAATGTAGCGCACAAGATGCAGTTGGGTGGTCTTGCGTACTTGTTTAACAAGCCTTGCTCCAACTCACTCCCAAATGGTTTTATTATTTTACAAAAAAGTGCTTAAACTAAGACCCGACTACTGAAAAATCACGGTCTACAAAATATAATATTCTAATCTTAAATTGTTATGTTCAAACTATTCAATATTTATCGTCTATTAAATAAACAACTTACACTTTACATATTTTAATGTATGCAATACATATTATTCATAGTGATGTCGAGGAAAGCCGTGGTAAGTGATCATAGGCCAAGTGGCATATAACCACGGCTAACCTTTGATCGTTTCTCTTCTCTTTTGAACAAGTTGTAGTGCGCTGCAGCACATATCGTCACAGCAGTTGCTGCTGTTTTCAACACACATCGTCTATTTTCTTTGAGAGCGCGATTGAAACTGCGAGTGTGTCACTTATTCAAACAGAGGTCACGGCGCGGCGGCGCGACCCGCTGGGTGAATTCAAAGCAGAATCGCGCGCGAGTGTAGATCCCGCATTAGATTCCTACGCCTACGTGTGCTACGAGTTTTGTTCTTAGGAGAGAGTCAGGAAAAGAGAAGTCTGCATGAGTCGGGAAAAGATAAGTCTGCATGAGTCGGGAAGAGATAAGTCTGCATTTTAATATTTTTTTAAGATAGATTGCTTGATTGCTTTCTCACGACGTTAAGCAATGATGCCTACAAACGAGCACGCATGCCTAACAAGCAACCTATTCACTGTTTTCGGGTAAAACAGACTTTAGAACATGAATATAGAGATATGAGCTTCAACGATTAAATTTGTAGGTACCTTTCATGACATCCCTTCAGGATCAGAAAGATTAATTCTCATAAAGTTGAAATTTCAGGATGTATAATTTCCCAAAATGTTGATATATTTTTGTTTCGCAAAATGTTCATAGGATGTTGAATTAGTCAAAAGTAAGTTATTTAAAATAAGCTTTTCAGCGTGGCAATGCAGCCAGTGTCTTGGGCACACTTCCGTCTGGTACTGGTCTGGAACAGTTGAGTTACCTATAGGCCGTTTGTAACGGTCCTTAGGTAATCTGACTCATTCCTTCGTACATAGTTAGTTTAATTGTACTTTTTATTGAATAAATGAATGTTTTTTAAAAGTTGAATTCCCATAATGTTGACTTTTTTGAGATCACATGACATCGATAAAATCAACCACTTATAATTGTTAAATATCTAAACGAGCGTTTGTTATGAAACCTAGCGAACCACTCTGTTTTTAAATCGACATGAAAAATCCATTAGAGTGGTTTGTGCTCCTGTGCTAGCGCGGGCAGCAGCGACCACTGACCGTTACTAAACAGATTTGTTACATCCCTGCGAAAGCATACCTCCGTATTCATATTTCTGTACTGAAAACATAAGCAGCTCGCCCCCGTGGTATCCGGATAAAAACAAGCCTCATAGCTCAGTTGGTAGTAACCTACAAGCTACAAGGCTCTGCCTTCTGCGCTGTAGGTTGTGGGTTCGATTCCTACTCTGGACAAACATTTGTGTGATGAATATAAATGTTTATTCAGTGTTTGGGTGTGTGATATTGATGGTATAATAGAAATATGATAAGTATGTATTTACAAAAAAAAAAGCCTATTTAAGTATTATATCCGTAATCTAGTTCCTAGATTTTGAGTGTAATTTCAAACACTAGGGCAGATCACAGTTCAGTGAATTTCTGCTAGATGACGTTATCAGCGCTTTACCTGAGAGATATGACATAAAAATTCGGAACCTACGTCGGTACTCCCGTAGCTCAGTTGGTTAGAGCGTTTCCGGCTTCACGAAAAGACGCGGGTTCGAGTCCCGTCGTGGGTTGTGAATTTTTGTGTCATAAAAACATTTGTTAGTGTATGTATGTTGCCTATGGACTTCAAAACGGTGGGGCCGATTTTAACGGGACTTTCACTGGCAGACAGCTGATGTTATGAGGAGTAACTTAGGCTACTTTACTCTTAGGCTACTTAGGCGCACTTCACCTGGAATCCTCAACATAAGGAACTGGCTATCTTACTACGAGACATTTATTCAATAAAAAGTACAATTAAACTAACTATGTACAAAGGAATCAGTCAGATTACCTAAGTAACTCAACTGTTCCAGATCAGTACCAGAGGGAAGCGTGCCCAAGACACTGGCTGCATTGCCACGCTGAATAGCTATGCTAATTCGCTGGCCTAAATAAGAGCCAGCCCTTGGGTCACGTGTTGAGGTTAAATTGCCATGTTGTATGTCTATTGCAATTGCGGGTGAAGTGCGCTTCAACCTAGTTATGCAACCAGCCGGACGGGAGATAACCACCTTATGCTCATGAGACTGCAAGTCAGCATTCTCGGTAGTCTGGCCGGGACGCTATCTATGTCGCCCACGCAGTTTACTGGTGCGACAATGCATTATTAAATAAGATTATATTCATTCGTGTTGAGAATAAACTTGGTCTCGGACGTCTCATTGTAACTAGAATTAATTTGTTAAAGTAAACATTCTTTAATTTTCTTTCTTAAGTTTTCTTTTAAAAACTTCAACACCGTTCCCAAATCCTTTAGTGGCGCAGCCGGGGCAGATTTTCCGAGTTTTCCGCGGAGTTTATGTGCGTATTTTCCGCGCAATTCCGTCGGTCGGAACCTGTTCGAACCAAATAAAATTCTGAAAGTGTTGGGAGGCGAACGAGCATGCTGGTTACTGGCTGGTGAGTCGATTTTTCACCATCCTTTCCTACCATATTGTGTGTTTATTGTGTGTACTGTTTTGTTATAGTTTGGAATCGAACATTTTCCTAATATAACGTTTTCTGGTTTCCTAATTCTTATAACGATAGAATAGGAAATGTGATTAAATTTTCGCGTATAGAGTAAGGTAGAGTAAGCATTGTTAATTTCTTGGGTTATATTAAAATTACAAATAGCCAAAGATTTAGTTATCAAGATAGAATACAACTCTTGTTGCTTGTTAGGATAGTTATTTTTAAGTTTATATACAGAAAAAATTGATCAACAAATAAAAGAAATGACGACTGTTAGCATTATTCCAAGGGAAATTTTAAGTATAATACCGCTTTTTAATGGCAGTAAGCGTCATTTAAATTTATTCATAAAAAAATGCGATTACGTAATTAATAAATATCGTGGAAATGCAGAACAGGACCTTTATGTATTACATACCGTGACAAGTCGGTTAACTGAGGAAGCGGCCGCATTAGTTAGTGAACGTAACGATATAACAAGCTGGGAACAGCTCAAAACTGTATTAAGACAACATTTTGGTGATCCGCGAAGCGAAGAATGTATAGCCATTGAACTTGAAACCTTGAAAATGAAACAAGGGGAAGGTTACGTAGAGTTTTGCAATAAAATTCAAACCGTGCGATCTATTCTGATCTCAAAAGTGAACCAGCTGTTAGATTCAAATATGATTACTGCAAAGGTAGCTATTTACAACAACTTAGCCCTTAATGTATTTCTATATAACCTGCCCGAAAACCTTATAAGGGCAGTACGGATGAAAAGGCCAGAAACTCTAGAGAAAGCACTAGAGTTCGTAATGGAGGATGTTAACTTTTATGAGCAATATAACATCCGAAGCAAAATGCTCAAACCCCAATACACAGCTAGTACACCTCAACCAAAACTAGGATACACATTTCCTCAAAATGTTTACAACCAGACCCGAGGCTTTCAGCCTAATTTTAACGCAACCCCTCGGTTCAATTTTGGCATTCCGGGAAACAGCCAAAATAGACTACCATCTATAGGCCAAGTACCTCAGGCGCCAACAGGCTACAGACCACCATTCATGCAGACGCAACAGTTCGGTATGCCAAGGTTTAATCAACCTCAATACTTCAACCCAAGACCTCAACAATTCGGTTATAGACCACAATTCAATCAACCCCAACAGTTTGGTTACAAACCTCAATTCAATCAACCACAACAGTTTGGTTACAAACCGCAATTAAATCAAGCTCAATTTGGGTATAAGCCTCCCAACCCAAAAATAGATAGCGCTGATGTTACTATGAGAACTGCACCACCTCTTAAGCTACAGACACAGAATACCATGCAAAAACCACAGGGTTTCCAGTTAAATGAGATAGAGCTAGATAATAATGATATGTACGGCTATGAAGAATATTGCTATGAAGGAAATGATTATGACGATAGGTTTTACGAATCCCAAACTCAACCAGAAGTTGAGTCGGAAGAAATAGTGGAAAATGTAAATGCGAATGAGTCTGAGGTCACAAATTTTCACATAGTGGCCTCACCACAGAACATGAGGTAATAAATCTGAATTGTAACATAAAACTAAAATTACCATACGTTTACCTTTCCGAGATTGACGGTAAATTTATGATTGACACAGGTAGTACACGATCGTTTATCAGCCCGCGAATAGCTCACACCTTTTTCCATGAGTACATACAGGCTGAACCGTTTACGGTTATAAGTACTCATGCATCTAGTACTCATAATGAAGTTATTGAGATTCCTCTACCACCGTCTTTTCAATGCAATGAATTTCATAAATTCTATGTCTACGATGTAGATATACAGTATGATGGATTAATAGGTAATGACCTGTTAGTACAGTTAGAAGCAGTTATCGATCTTAAACAAAACAAGCTTCGAACAAAATCTACAATACTTCCAATCGTACAACGAATTAAAAATCAGATTTTAGAACTAGCCCCACGCTCAGAACAACGAGTGAAATTGCTCACAGATCTGTTTTCTGGTGAAGGAATTTTGAACTATACACAGTTTTGTGAAGGTGTTAGAATGCCCTCTGCTATAGTCTCATGTGAAAATGGATATGCAACAACAATTATCCAAAACACATTAGAAAAACCAATGACACTGACAGTAACATCGCCATTTAAGGTTGAAGAATTTTGTAGTGAAACAATTAACGTCAACAACGTCGATATAAACAACATGGAAGTAGATGCCATTTTAGAAGAAAATGTATCACGACTCAGACTAGAACACATGAATCAAGAAGAACAAAAGTACATTGTTGAAATCTGTAGAGAATATAAAGACATTTTCTATACTGATCAAATTCCTTTAAGTTTCACAAACAAAGTAAAACATTTTATTCGAACAAAAAATGAAGATCCAATTTATGTAAAGCCTTATAGGCAGCCTCCGATTCAAACGCAAGAAATTAAAACCCAAGTAGAAAAACTATTAAAAAATAATATAATTCAGGAATCATATTCACCATGGAATGCCCCAGTTCATCTTGTCCCAAAGAAAATGGACGCGTCTGGTGAGCATAAGTTTCGAATGGTAATCGATTACCGACGACTTAACGACATAACAACTGACGACAAGTACCCTTTGCCAAACATTACGGACTTATTCGACAAACTGGGTAAAAGTAAATACTTTACGACTTTAGACTTAGCGAACGGATATCATCAAATCGAAATTAATGACAGTGATAGACAAAAAACAGCATTTAGTACAGAAGCTGGGCACTATGAATTTTTACGTTTACCATTCGGCTTAAAAACAGCACCTGCTACCTTCCAACGTACCATGGACAATGTCCTGAGAGGATTACAAGGGTTGCATTGTCTAGTGTATATGGACGACATAATTATTTACAGCAATAGCTTACAAGAACATCTTAAAGACCTGAGAGCTATTTTTAATAGACTAAGAGAAGCGAATCTTAAGGTACAACTTGACAAGTCAGAGTTCTTACGAAAGGAGGTGCTGTACCTCGGACATACTATTACAGATCAGGGTCTCAAGCCCAACGACGACAAAATAAAAGCAGTTTTGAATTACCCACTGCCTAAAACGGTAACAGAGATTAAAAGCTTTCTCGGTCTAATTGGATATTATAGGCGGTTTATCAAAGATTTTGCCAAGATAACAAAACCATTGACAAATTGCCTTAAAAAACGAAACAAAATTGAAATAAATCAAACATACATCGATGCGTTCCAGCAATGTAAGGAATTGTTGGTACACGCACCTATACTACAGTATCCTGACACATCTCAACCATACATTCTCACAACTGATGCCTCCGCTGTGGCTTTAGGTGCCGTGTTGTCTCAGGGTACTGTTGGATCAGACAGACCAATTGCCTATGCAAGTAGGACGCTAAGTGAAACGGAAATGCGTTACAGCACAATAGAGCGTGAACTCTTAGCCGTTGTATGGGCTGTAAAACACTTCAGGCCGTACTTGTACGGAAATAAATTCACACTCTACACAGACCATCGACCTCTAGCTTGGTTAGACTCCCTTAAGGAACCGAGCAGTAAGTTAACGAGATGGCGATTGCGTTTACAAGAGTATGATTTTCATTCTGAATACAAGAAAGGCAAACAGAACACAAATGCAGACGCGCTATCACGAATTAAAGTAAACGCTATAGATGATTCATCTAATGAGTCGTTAGTAGTCAATCTAGACGAAAAAGAACAACAACTTCAAAGGCATCTTCGTGATATAACAAGCAAAATCACAGACCTAGGAAGAGATATACATAACTTTGACGAGGATGATCCTATGGAAACTATTTTACTGTCAGATTCATCTGATTCTGAAACAAGTACCGGTCGTAAAATTTCAGAATTAGAAAAAACTTATCCATTGCCGCCATTATCAAGTAGTACAGAGAGAACAATTCATTCAGGCGCAGATTTAGATTCAAAAGGAATTCCCATACTAGACGAAGCAGTTGATACAAAACCTAACCAGATCTTAGTACATACTTGGTTTAAAAATGAGTTACTAGTCAAAAACATTTCACGAGCAAAGCAAAAGATTCTCGAGGTATTTTTGCCTGTAAACAATGTAGAGTTGATAAAACAATTTTTGAAAGAATACATACGACCAAAAATAAAATACTTTATCTATTTTGAAGATAAGGAACACAGGAAAGATTTTAATAGCGTTGTAATAAAATTATTTAAAGATGGTATGGTAGAGATTTATGAGTGTACGAAAACCGTAATATTTGTGGAAGACGAAGGCGAACAGAAAGCGATCATATTACAGCATCATGAAGGAAAGACGTGCCATCGGGGCATAAAAGAAACAGTTACCAGGATTAAAAGAAATTATTATTGGCATAACATGCAAGACATAACAGCAGCTGTAATAAATGCATGCGATGCATGTAGAAAAATGAAATATGACAGAAAACCAATAAAACCAACAATACAGTTAACACAGACACAAACAGCACCGTTTCAGGAAATATTTATTGATATATTTTCCATAGAAAATAAATATTACCTAACCATAGTAGACGCATTTAGCAAATTAGGCCAGGCAATAGAAATACAAAATAAATCAACACCGGAAGTTGTTCGTGCATTGATTAAATATTTTTCCATGTACGGTATTCCTACAAAAATAAGCTGCGATCCTGGGTCAGAATTCAATAATGAACTACTGAAAGAGTTCGCAGAAATGTATAAAATTAAATTACACATCTGTACACCAAATAACCCAAATTCAACCAGTATCGTAGAGCGATTTCATTCTACGCTAATAGAAATATATCGGTTGGCAAAATACGAACAAAAATGCACCGATGCTACTTCAGTTATGACATACTCTATAATGGCATACAATAATACCATTCATTCAACTACCGAACTTACACCTTTCGAAATAGTTTTTGGACATACAGACTCTAGTAAACTATTTGATGGTGATTTTGAAAGATCATATATGCAGCAACTGCTAAATGATCATGCCAAAAGAACTAAACGATTATATCAATATTTCTGAAAAAATAGCAAAGAAAAAGGAACAGGTTAGAGAGAAAAGGATAGGAGAGCAGGTAGAGATAGAACCGGGTGATATTGTGTATACCAAGGATATTAACACGCGTAAGAGTAAAGATAAGCCAAGATATCAAAAAGCCAAAGTACAAAGCAGAGTAGTGCGAAATGTAGCTAATATTGCAATGGAAATGGGTAAACGTTTGACTAAGGTACCAATTAAAAACATAAAACGCCCTCCACAGGTGGTGTTTGGTCATAGGGGCTCTACTACCCCAGAGCCTGGGCCTTCATCTTCAAAGGATTGAAAACAATCCTGGAATTTTGCCTGTTAAAGAAGGACAGGCATTTAAAGAAGAAGATAAGTGGTCGATAGTTAAGATATTAGATTTAAGTGGTATAAATAGTGACTTAGACTTACATAATCTTAAGTATTACGAGTTTAATAGATTAGTTGATAGTCATGAGCCTTTTGTTTATGAATTTGTAGGCATCAGGACCCAAGTAGATTATATACGTAACATAACATTATTGAAACTACAACAGTTGGTTCCTTCATACAGAGTTAAAAGAGGTTTGATCAATCCCCTTGGTTCAATCGTTAAGGCAATCTCAGGGAACTTAGATAACAATGATGCAATTCGGTATGATACGCTTATATCAACAATTAAATCCAGAGAAATGGCCAATGAGAAAAAGATAACATTAATCACCAAAATGTTGGATAATTTTGTAAACAGTACAGAAACTTTACATGAAAATACCTTAATTTTAGACAAACGATTAAAAGTTATTGAAGAATTAATTAAATTTAAACAGTTTAAAGAAAATACTTGCCTCTATTTAACATATGTATTAAGCATGTTTGATACATTTATGAGTATGTTTAGAACAATTTATGTTATGGTAAATGAAATAGAGACGGCTTTGGCATTCAGTAAGGTATCTGTACTTCATCAGTCGATTGTAAACTCTACAGAGCTATTACACATTCTAAAAAATATAGAGCAACAACATCGTTTAATTTACAAAGCTGATGAAAATAATTTGATAAAGTTGGAAAGGCTTATAACTGTAAAATCATATGTAAAGGAAACCCAGATAACGTTCATATTGGAAATCCCTCTTGTAGATTCAAATATTTATAATTATTACAAAATTTATTCATTACCAATTTACAAACATTCTGTGAACAAAACAGTAGTTGTCTTTCCCGAATTCCCTTACCTATTGGTGAAAGATTCATTGTACTTGCCGGTCAGTAAGCCATGCGAGAAAATTGCAGCGGATAACAATTTCCTTTGCAACGATAATCACTTGGCTCAGTTCACAACCGTGACCTGCGCGGAGCAGCTACTGGAGTTCCAGGTAGACCCTACTTCGTGCGTACCGTGCGCTGTCGATATTGAAGATACCAAGGTGCAGAGAATCAGCTTAGAAAGTTGGATTATTTTTACCCGAAAACAGACAGTTTTGATGGAAAAGTGTAGAAACGATAATATCAGAGAGATACTTCATGGTACTTACATCCTAACTACATCCGAAAACTGTAAGGTTTATTTGGACGACTTTGAATTAAGTTATCGCAGAACCTTCGCAGATAATCTTCAATTGAAAATAACACCAATAGCATCTCTACCGGAATTGAAATCAATCAATACCTCAACATTGGCAACAGTCAACATAAAAAACATCAACCTGGATGAAATGAAGCATTTCTCCCACATTTTAAAATTACAAGAAAATGCAGTGTTTAGTGAAAGTGAAAACCAATCTAGTGGCGTAAATGTAAACAGTGTTAGTTTAGGAACTCTACTTTTGTACTTAATTTTAGGAATAATTGTTTTTGTATTTTTTGTTTACCGATATAGTCAGTTACGAAATGATCGGCTCAAGGCCTCTGCTAGACCCGATAATTTCGCTCTTGAGGAGGGAGGAGTTATGCAACCAGCCGGACGGGAGATAACCACCTTATGCTCATGAGACTGCAAGTCAGCATTCTCGGTAGTCTGGCCGGGACGCTATCTATGTCGCCCACGCAGTTTACTGGTGCGACAATGCATTATTAAATAAGATTATATTCATTCGTGTTGAGAATAAACTTGGTCTCGGACGTCTCATTGTAACTAGAATTAATTTGTTAAAGTAAACATTCTTTAATTTTCTTTCTTAAGTTTTCTTTTAAAAACTTCAACACCGTTCCCAAATCCTTTAGTACCTTCGGCATTATCATTACTTGACAGCAGGTGAGATAAAGCGCTATTTTTTATTGTAAACGGGGATGCTTCCTTGCTTTATAATTGCTTTTATGGCGACATACTTAGGTAAGATGGTGGTAACTAGCCAGGATTGGATCTGATATCGGTGGGTGATAGACCACAGAGGCGGCTTCTCCGGCGTATAATAAAAAAGTAATTAAAATATGGTGAGTGTGTCATTAATTTTTACCCGACACTGGATCCGAAAAGTTACGATTTTGAGCAATAATCGCGGAGACAAGTGGTGAGACGTCATTACCGCAATCAAAGCCGAAGCCGCTGCACGCCTCCCTAACGACGAGGACTCTCGATAAAAATTAAAAACACGTGCAAGCCCAGCCTGAGGAAAGTTTTAATGAGTACACGGCTCGCTGCGAGGATAGGGCACGTTGGGGAGAAAGCGGGTTCTCTGCTGGCGGGCACCGATCTGACGTAGCTGCAACTCTGTTCAGAAAGGGGTGGGTGGGATCAACCTCATAACGTGAGTCCATTATCTAGTTCCCATATTACAAGCTATGCTTAGTTTGGGGCTAGATGGCACTCGTGTGACATCGTCGTGTAACATTTATTTATTTGTATTTATAACCCGGGCAACGGAATCGTTGATGGCTTGTACAACACCCAAACACTTTTTTTTTCTATTTTCATCTTGCGGTCATTCCTTCTGACTATAAGCAGATGTTATGTCTATCAGTCGTGTAGGTCGCTACTCCCATTGGAGTCAGCCCTTTCTGTTAGTCAGTCTTCATCATCGTACTGGCTTTTTTGGTCGAAGACATCCCGTCGCTTTTTAAGTCGGCGGATGGTTTCCGAAATAGTGAGCTGCCCTGCAAGTCGATTCGGGTGCTCAAGTAGTCTGATTTATAGCTCTGTCCGTATGTGTTGATCTCATCCTTGACCATGGGGATATTAAGAGCTTCATGGACCTCTGTCTTAATAAACCATGGCGCGTTTGATAATGATTTTATCATGTGATTTTGTGCCCTTTGCACTATCATTATGTTTGAGGCGCTGGCTGATCCCCAAGGCTGGATGCCATATGTCCAGATCGGCTTCAGTACTGTTTTATATATGAGAATCTTATTGTCTATTGCAAGTTTCGAATTTCGTCCCAGGAGCCAGAATATCTCTCTGTATTTAAGGTTTATTTAATCTCTTTTGGTTTGAACATGTTTCTTCCATGTGAGCCAGCGGTCCAGATGCATCCCAAGGTACCTTACAAACCTTGATGGTGATAGTTGTGTCCGTTTAAGGTGACTGGGTCACGGTCATTTCTGCAGAGAGAAAGCGTGACTTGCACAGACTTTAGAATAATTACAGTCAGATCCTCCTTCAGTCGGTTAGACTGAAGGAGGATCTGACTGTAATTATTTTGAAGAATAACAGAGACCACTTTTTCTCGGGTTCTATGCAGGCAAAGACGCAAGTAAGCAGTCTATAATAACAGTAGAAACGGGTCAATCGGCATCGTATGTAAATGTGGCGACAGATAGTATGGATATCTCGATTTTTGCAGGCTTTTGCTGAGTGGCGAGCAGGTAGAAAAAGTTAACAGTTTGCTGGCAAAAGTGTGTTTTGGTAGAGTTGCTTATGCTAGGTTTTTCTGTGGGTTAGTTTTGTGTAGGGTAGGTATTAAGTATTAAGAGTAGTAGAGCCCCTTGTGGAAGGGCTCGTCCGGGGAAGTACTACCACCATACCTATTCCACCCGGCAAGCAGTTTTGTTGTGTTCCGGTTTAAAGGGTTCGGTTGCTGGTGAAATTACGGGCACGCGAGGCCTAACACCTTTATGCCTCATGTTGGCGGATGCAATGCAGTGCCGTGTTGGCGTATGTTCTAGGCTCAGGTTAGGCTATGTTCTTTGTGGATGTGACATACGCAATAAGGCATTCTTATAGGCAAGAGATGCACCTAATATCAGGCTATGGATCATAACTTATGATAAATATATAGATAGTAGATATAATAAATAGATAGATATATACACTTTATTGCACGTCATTTAATAAACAATCCACCAAAAAGAACAATAAATAATTAAATCAGACAAGAGGCCTTATCGCTAAGCGATATCTTCCAGACAATCTGTGGATCGATAAGGAATAAGTGAAATGAAAAGACGGCGGCGGAGAGACAAATAAAGTTAAAAATGCATTCTACTTAATATAGGTAGGTCCTAGTAATAGTCTTAATTTCAAAGTTTGTTATTTAAAAATGTAGCATGAGTGCTACAATTAATTTGTTACTATCTAAAATAGGTTTCAAATAAAAGTAATATAACACCTTAATGTAAAATAACTCCCGTTTCCGCAGTTAGACTTCCGAGTGGTCCATTGTGCGTGAGGAATGTCCGGCTAGTATAACCAGCCTAACTCCGACCACAAGCGCAGAATATTCCTGGGGTCTATATAAAACCTAAAGAACACCAGCCAGCTAGACCTCTTATAATAAAACGATAAAAATAAATCAGATTTATCACGAGCGAGCTAAATCCTTTGGCAAGGTGCATTCCCAATTTTATTCATATCGGTACATTTTCTAGGAACATAAAAAATCCATTAGATTTGTGCATTGGCTTAACGAGACTGCAGAGTGAACGCGGGCGGGCATCGGAATCGGGTAGCCAACCGATTGTAGTCAGGGAGCTGGTGGTCAAATTGGATCATTATTGGGTGCTGGGTTTTGAAAATATCGCGGAACACTACTTAAGGCACTGTCTGTAGATGTTTCATCTTTTTCAAATGGATAATACTTCTGAACAAGTCACGAGTCTAATCTAATTTATATATACATATTACTTATTTACATGATTGATGATTTATGATACCTATCTCGTAATATATAGCAGAAAATGTTATCTCCATAAATATTTATAGAAAATGGTTCACGAGCGAAATATTTTGATACCTATGAATATTGACTTGCGCTTTGAGCTGCCTAGGGTGCCTCAATACAACGCAGGTGAGTCACGTACAGACTTTACGTGCCAAAAATGTGTGGTTCGTTTTTAAGGTATATACGAGTAGACTATGGTCCGTAAAAAGAAGTAAAACAGAATCACGTTTTTCCCCTTCGAGGATTCCTCTGATGACTACTCAGAGCGTGGATCTTCTGAAGATGGTGATAGCTAATTTCAACATGAAAACAGAAAAATATTTATTAACCCGCTAAGTTCCATTGAAAAATCTCTCGAGTTGACGATCCCCAGGGTGCAAAAAAGAACCTGACTGCTGACGTGTATGACGTACTCCACTATAAGTTCGACTTATATCCTGTTAAAATAGCTTTTTAGCAGATTTTTCTTGCTGATCGACTATTTAAAAAAAGTAACATTTATTTAGTTGCCAATGTAAAATTACCAATAGCTCCCAGACTATTGCGTCCGAGCCGATCTCAGTTGACCGTGCGTAAGCGGCTTTATTGCGTTCCTATCAGCATCAGCGGACTCGTAGCCTAGCCACGGACATTCTGATAGCGGTTCCATGTAACCAGTCGGCTCCATGAAAATTGCCAGCTGCCCTCAACAGCGACCTTTTACCTGCGACCTATCAATTCGCTTTTCGTTTCAATTTAGAGTTTTACACAATTTTTATGTTAGTGTGTAGGTAAGTTTCATATAAAAATATAAATCTATATATTTTTTATTGTATGACGAGGAAACGCTTGGCCTTCATCACACCGGTTTACAAGTTATGATGGCCGAAGGTGGAAGCGCACTTCACCCGGAATCCTGAACAAACTGAGGAACTGGCTATATTACCTCTAAATGCAGGAACACAATAATTTTAGAATTATAGAGACAGAATTAGGTAAGATGATGGTAGTTAGCCAGGCGGTCTTAATCAAGGCCTAACCACCAACCAAAGCCTTTAATTACTGAAGTCAATTCCATTTTTTTTTTATGTATAGCTTGTGGTGTACAAATCCCTTTGCCGCTGAGCAATACAAATGTTTTATAGATGCCGTTAGGTAGGTTATCTAAAGGATTTCTACCGTTATCTATTGTCCTTGGTATAGGTACCTATTCACTATCGAAGGTGAGCTCCATCAGGCTCAATCTATAATTGATCAAGTGAGCGAAGCGAACGAGATCTCTTAGTTTAATTCGGAAATCCGACACTATTATGTGTATGTGGCAATTTTTGAGACGGTATAACTCTAGAACGGGTTATCCGATGTTAATGAATTTTAAAATATAACTAAAAACTGTTTTTCAATAACTGTTTTTAGTTATATTACTGTTATACTGTTTTTGCGATTTCAGGGTGAAAAGAATAACACTCTTTGATCTTTAAAGGTCTTTGATCTTTTTTTTGAAAACTAGGGTAGTTTTTGAGAAATAGGGGTGTTGAGTAAGACAAGAAGATATATGTATAATGTGGGGTGTCCATTTAAAGAGTATCGACGGCACATTTAAAAATAAGTTATTATCATAGGATTTTTAAATTAATATTATTTGTCCTTAATAAGGGTGTTTTTTTAGATAAAGATTGCATGTTTTGATAATCATCAAGTCTTGCAAGATGGACGTGAGGGATTGGCTTGTTATTTAAATTAAAAATGATCTATGTTATTTGTTTTATCACTCAATAGGGTTGCCAAGCTTTTGGAATACGCAAGGGGTGCCTACGTTTTCCATAAGTTATCACACATCCCACATCAACAACCCATTAATGTCCACCAAAGCTATTAGTTATTCTGTGGCCAAAGTAAGAATGGACCTCCAAAACTTTTGTTGAGGATTCCGGGTGAAGTGCGCGTCCATCTTCGGCCTTACCTCAATTTGTTACCAGGTGAGATGAAGGCCAAGCGCTTGCTCGTCGTACAATAAAAAAAACTGTAAGGCTTGGCCATAATTACCACGCTTTGCTGAAAGACTGGTGTTCACAGTTAATGTTTCGTTGTTGATATTGGAAGCTGTGATTTTTTTGGTGAAACCTCTTGGTCGTCTTTTTTTTTATGTAGGTACCTAGATACTACGGTAACAATTGGCCTTCATCCCACCAGGTCACAAGTTAAGGTACCTAAGGCCAAGGTGGAGGCGAACTTGACTCCTCAAACCCTTTGGTCCATTTTCATAACTGTTTTTCATAACCAGCTATGAAAAAGGCAATTTCCTTCACTGTTTCATAACTGTTTTTCACAATTAGCTACGAAAATGGTTGATTATTTCCTTTCCTAAACTATGCTTCGTGATGAACACAAACCAAACATGGCAAGATCTTAGCTTAGAGCAAAACAAACTACCGGTAAGAAAATGTTCCTACACGAGTAGTTCTTCTTTTCCTTTTGTTAAATAGCAATAGCTTTCTACCAATAGGTCAAAATGGCCTGAAATAAGTAGTAGGTAGGTAGGATCTCACACGCAACCTATGTGTAATTAAATACCAAAGTATTCTAAAGAAAACGCTGGACAACATCAATTCCAATTTGGTTTTTCGTGCTCGATACCAATAAATTCTACTT
Source organism: Venusia cambrica (assembly GCA_951394065.1). Lineage (NCBI taxonomy): Eukaryota > Metazoa > Arthropoda > Insecta > Lepidoptera > Geometridae > Venusia > Venusia cambrica. Next base: position 4,367,954 of record OX596068.1, on the reverse strand, counting down.
AACTACTATATGTTTATCCCTAAGTACCGATAGTTACGATAGCGGAAACTAGTATTCCGCTATCGTAACTTGACAAACAATGCCAACAGATCGAGTCAATTCAATTTAAAACCACTCTGACAACACCAATTTGCCTGCGTCTAAATGGCTACCTTTGCCCCCGAAAAAGCATTTCAAACACAACGATAAATCTTCAGTGAAATCACGCTGTAATTTCGTAAAAGCCCCATCTCGCTTTGCTAATTAATATGAATGGCATTTGCATCCGGCTTTTTCTCGTACACCATTTCCAACTATTGTTTTGCAAGATCCTCACAATTTATTTCTGCTTTTTACCCCACTTCACAGAAAGGAGGGTTATGGAGAATAATGAAAACATCCGTTCCATGGCTCTGTTCTGTCTAAATTAAAACTTTTGTTGTTACTTGTTATTAATTGAGACTAATTAGTTTAGTCCGTGGGCTCGGGGCGGCCCCCGGCAAGGAATATGCCCCCTTTTTATGCTCTCAAAGCCCGTAAGAGGCGAGCAACGGATTACACCAGGATATTATCAATTACATCCACCTGAACATATACCCGAAAACATACATCAACAGCCCATTAGTGTCCACAGCTGTCACTATCGCAGATCGCAGTAAAGTTGTAGATAATACACAGAAGGAAGCTGCTGACCTTCTTCTTGTGAGATCCCTTAGTCGGCTTTAACGACATCCATGGGCTGAATAGGAGGGGTCGTAACCGCCACGGTAATGACAATGTCAATGACAGACCCCTCCTATTTTGGCATAAAAAAAAATTATGTTTATATTGCCATAGTAGAATAGACCAACTTACAGATTTTGGTGCTCTGTGAACCAACCCGATTACCTATGGGTGTTGTAATGGGCTCTAATCTCGGTTGCCTGTCATAGAATGAACGGGGACGCTACCGCCGACGGCGAAGCCGATCTCCATTGATGGCTTTAAATTAGCTCCATGAGAACTAGAAACGATTTTTACCGATTTAGGTATGTGTCATATCCGAAATGGCGTTTCCCATCTCAAAAGTGTACACATGTTATGAAACCTATCCGTTCAGTACATTTGACGGTAAAAATCGTTTCTAGTTCTCATGAAGCTAATTTAAAGCCATCAATGGAGATCGGCTTCGCCGTCGGCGGTAGCGTCCCGGGATTCCGCCAAAATATAGATAAAAGCATTTTCTTTCTGTCAGAATTTTTAATACTGCAAACCACCACCTGCTGGTTATGTCAAGAACATGGTAAATCGGTAGGTACATCAGGCGATAAGCACTAGGTAAGAAGGTAGGTAGGTAGGTACCTACATAACTTGAACTTATTATATTCGACTGATACCTGATTAAAATATATTTTAATTGTGTGTAATTTAATTGATGTTTGATTTAATAAGTAGGTACACATACGTATTTAATAAATTAGAATAAAATGTCATTTTCTTCATTTAAATTTTACTAGGTAAGTAGGTATTATTATTATTAACTATAACAAATATTATATGACATTAATTTTTACACAGCGCCATCTAGCCCCAAACTAAGCATAACTTGTAATATGGGAACTAGATTACGGATAGAATACTTAAATACTTTTTTAAATACATACTTAATATATGATACAACACCCAAACACAGAACAAACATCTATATTCATCACACAAATGTTTGTCCTGGGTGGGAATCGAACCCACAGCCTACAGCGCAGAAGGCAGAGTTACTACCAACTGAGCTATGAGGCTTGTTAATATACTAATACAACTATATCGCAATAAACGATTTCTGATTCCGAATCTGATAATTTATCAAATTCTAACAGATACTGCTAGGTCTATCTAAGTATACTATGTAAAAACTCTGGTAGGTACTAAGTAGGTACCTAAGTAGTAGTACAAAGGTACGCGGTATTATCTTATCCCTACACTACATAACTTCCTACATTTATGAGGTCGGTTGCTGTCACCAGACTCCTTGGAACTCAGCCAGACCTCAGCTTCGCAGCACGTGACTGTGTCAAGACATGTGCCATTACGAAAATATTTTTTTACGTTTTGCCGCAGCTTCTGATATCTGTGCTGCGGCAAGTTCATCAGTAATCAACCTGCAGGTTACAGGTACCTACTTACAGTAAGTTAGGTTTAGTTTAGGTTAGCGCCAAGTAGGTGAAAAGAATAGTTACTTGCAGTAGGTACCTTTGAAATAAACTCAAGATATTTTTAAAAAACCTCATTGAGCAACCCTGAGCTTATCATTTCAATCATTTAAGTTTTAAGTATAGATTGCTACTTGTCTCCACGCTTGACAGGCGTATTGAAAATCACAGTGAAGATCCCATTTCCATCATATTTTACAGCCTATGTGGTCTAGTGATTTGCCTACCGGTGTCAAATCCAGAGGTCCCGGGTTCGATCCCCAGGGGTGTAGGTAAAATATTGCGCTTGGTTTAGTTGGTGGGGCGGACTTTAACAAAGTCCCCACCACCAACTAAACCAAGCGCAATGCTAGCAATGCTGGCTAGCTACCACCATCTTAACTAATTCTGTCGCCATAACAATACAAAAAAAAGTGTTGTGCTCCGGAATTTATAGGTGCATGTTCCTCAGATTCTTGAGGATCACGGGCGAAGCGCGCATCCACCTTCGTCCTTATCATGACTTGTAAAACCAGGTGAGATGAAGGCCAATCGCTTCCCCGTCGTACAATAAAAATAAACTTACCTAAAGGTTTTCACCATGTGATGAAGTCATGGAAGGCGACTCTAAGACATCCACGTACTCATTAGGAGTGTCTAATTCTTAGGTCATGATCAGCACGGCACCTAAAAGCCATGTATGCGCCTACGTATTAGAAGATGTTGGTATTAGATTACATGTATTACTTATATAGATTAAAATATGTTGCTTATATGATAGACGATTAATAGCAGCGTTTTACCTGAAATAAAACGCATATTAAAATACTTACCTCACTGGAAGCTAATTATATGAGAAGGTATATCCGTTTCCGTCGAATAGTACATAAAGCCGGTACGTATTTCCGGTCTCAGTGGTGACACCTGGCGGCCGCGCGCCTCTTTTAGTTTCGTAAATCTGTGAGCGCCATTTTTAGTTCATTGGCTTAGTATTAACCAGGCAGCGATAAAAGCCTAGCTTCCAGTGAGGTAAGTATTTTAATATGCGTTTTATTTCAGGTAAAACGCTGCTATTAAAAGTACTTGACCGTCACTGGAAGCTAATTATATGAGACCTGTTTGTTATCGCCTGGTGTCGCCACTTATGAGGAAAGTTAATCTAGCGCCAATGTGATGTCATTATTAACTAGGTAAACGTAATATAGAAAAAGCTATGAATGACGAATACTGGAATGGACATCAGTATTTATATATCAATCAGATTAAACCATCGAGAAATTAATTATAGGCACTAGAAAACTAATCAAGAAATCGAAATATTTCATTGAATGAGTTCAATATATCATATTATCAATAATAATTTGCCATTTAGGTTGCATTGTTAGGTTTAATGCACATAATTATCGAACCATTCTGTATGGTATTGTTCATTATTTTGAACCTGAAAAACTTTTGAATGTGCTTAATATCAATGGCCACTATCCTATTGAAAATTTTGTAAATTCTAATTCTAGCTTAAGCTAGAAGATGATTTTTCCAGCTAGCTTATAGACAACAGGGCACACCACTCAACGGTGCATGAATTAGGTTCAAGTTTTTGGTCAAACTGTAACGAATCAGCTGAACCATTGAAGTCAACTCTAATGGAAAATGTTATTTAATTTAGCCGCCGAACCTACATCTTTTAGTAGCATAGAAGCAAGTAGTTTCTACAATACCCACAGTAAAAGGGATTGGTTAGGTTAGGTTACCGACTAGCATTTTAAACAACTACTATATACGTTATGAACAAATATTGGCCAAACCAAATACAATCGTTGGTCCATGATACCAACATCATGATCGTGATGGTTAGATCAGGATCTATTGTAAGTAGTGTTTGACAAAGATGCATCTGCCTGAGCAGAGTGTAAGCTCGAAGTACGACACGACGCTTGCTCAATTACTGATTTGAAACTGAAATAAGGAACCTACAACAGAGTACAAACATCCCAAAAAGGTAGCTATGAAACCTTTGAGTTTGAGCAATCGATTTGAAGACACATTTAGTATCATAATAAGTAGGTACTGTTCATTAATTTCAAGTGAGATAAAATCAATCATTTAAAACACGAGTAAAGCAGTTATGGGGTTATTGCTTGTTGTGTCAACGTTATTGACATTAGTTAGACCATACATTCTAACACACACCCTCGTAGGCTTAATAATACATTTATTCTATAGGCTAGAACAATTTTGTTCGGTGTTGCATGTTTTTAGCTTGACTTTAGATGGTGGTATCCTCGTAGAAGTTAGGGTAAATTAGTTATTTCTGAAGGTTTACAAATAAAAAGTAATAAAATTAATTATTTAGTCAACCATTCCATGGGATAAGTTTAGAGTGGGATTAGCTGATTAAAGAGCCTTTCCAACGCTGAAGTTTTGACTTCAGCGCGTGTTTCGGAGTTTACCTTCTCCCATCGGGGTATGTACCCCTAAGAAGTATATTACTGTAGATTTATTCAGATAAATCAACACTTTGGTACTAGGTAGTATAATAATTAGAAAAGCTGTCTAATACCCATACTAGACGGTTCATGGAACACTGAACGCATCTTGAACATACCTAGCTTTTTATTTGTAATGTGTCTTACTCGTATAAGGGAGGTACATTGTTGTAACTTTATGCGCGGTCTTTGAGGCAGTATGTCTACTCGGGGTATCGAGTATCGCAAACACTATGTTAACACAGGCTGGTAAGTAGATACCATTATGATGATGTGCGTCAAAGCGCCAAGTAGAACTTGCCTGGAATATATTCTACTTCCATTTTGAGCAATGACTTTGTATCATACTCTATTTTAAATGAAAATTCTGAAAATTATCCGATTAAAAATCTGTTGCACTAATTACCACCAATCTAACGCATGTGGTAAATTTGGTTATACCCGGGTTCTGGGGATAGCCAGTATTAAATTTTTATTCAGTGGCCCTCTGTGGAGTATGTATGGTATATGCAAGAGACATCTAATACTCATCTGTGAATGATGATGATGTTGATGGCGCTCCACTGCAATAAAATATAAAAGGTTGCCCGTTTGCAGAGCGACTTGTCCGAATGCCAGATCATTTTAGTTGTGTTCTCGCTGCTAGGTCATGCTAGGCTTGATAGATGTGTAACAGAGACATTAGTCGGAAGACAAATACTCAGAGACCACCCAACCATAGTTTTATTGTGATTTATTTTGGAGGGTAGATTTTTAATAACACTACTGGTACATATAATGGTAATAAAAACACAAAAACAATTGTCGGTGATTATACCGTTCTTGAAGGATATCAAAACTGGCAAGGCTTAGAATTAATCTTCCGAGATTATACATACCTTGGCCAGCCAACCTTTATTTAGAATCCGCTGTATTTCTACCTAAGCAAATTAATGTTTTGTTGCGGTCTTAGAACTCATATCCCGAGATTTACATTTCACCGATACAGAGTGATTGAACCAAACGATTGATTGACGTGCTTGCGGAGTAGGTAAGCACGTCTACATTCCGATATACAATCAGGAAATTGAATCTTATGTTGCAGTGTTATCACAATAACAGGGTCAACCCATTCATTAAAAGAAAAAAGGGTTTTGTCCAAACGCTTCAGTCGAAGTCATTGTCGTCTCTAATTGTTATTTATCTCATTACTCATTCAAACAAACAAAGAAAGTGCCCGTGAGACTTTCATATTTAAAGTCGCAGGAGATTGTAGCAACTCAATAATAACAAACAATTATAAAACACTTAAAGGTTTCGTCACTTCGTAATCGTTTAGCACAAGCACATAAAGATTGACTAAAATACATGTTAACATTTCGATGTTGGTACCAGAAATATGAGGGTAGCCGGTATACACACACATGTACATTATACAGGTATAAGTACGAAACTCTGTGATTGGGAAGCTACTTTTAGGACCCCTTGTTTGTTCGTTTGTGAATCATAGCAAAATTTTTTGAGGGTTTCTTGTTATTTTAGCTTACACTAGGTATAATAAGCTACATAAGAATTTTTCTAGCAATGTAGTGGATATACATAATTGCATTGACGTTAGGTGTCATATATTTTTACCCTTTTGTTTGTCTTCATGTCTATGAAACCTGAAGTATAAAGTAAAACGAATTCTGAGTATGTATCAGAATAATGTTTTGACCGATGATGACTACAGCGTTGGTCATCAAGTAGCATTAATGGAAAACCATTTGAGTACCGTAACGAAGCTTCAAGTAGCCTTTCGATTTGCAATTTGCAATTTTTATCAGAATACCTATGGGAGGTATATTTATGTGAAATCGTGAACGGTTTTTCACTAACCCGACAGGGCAGAGACAATAATATTGTTCATATAATTCCCCACTTACCTCATATCATAGCAGATTGATTTGCGATTGAATCTTCCAATATAGCTAGAGTTTTGTGCATATTCTCAATTAGTTCTCTCAGCGTAGGGACAGTGCGCCAAGCGCTATACTTTTTCTTACGGCGGTTTCGACAGTGCCGTGCCGTGCTGATTCACCCGCCGACGCACATGGGTCTGCTCAGATGAGCATTAGTGAAGACTCGATTTACATTTTGATAAGTAAATGGGGGTTTCGAAAATGCAGTATGCAATACCAAATACTGGTGTTCATTACCAAACAATTATGGTAGATCCCTTAAGATGGACATTATTAAATTGAAATGGTAAACTATCTGACCTTGAATCGTTTTTAATTCATATAAGGTAGGCTTTAAGAGAGCACTCGTGCGTCCTCCGCAATATCCCCTTAAGATTGGGCCGCGAGCCTCTGTTGAAAATGGACCTTTCTCACTAGAGTAATGGCTCTCGCAGTAAGCACTTGAGGGTTGACCTCCGTAATAGTTGTTATTCACCCCGCGAGGGTGGGTTACTTACGTGCTCACCCCTGCATGATCACCATATGCACACGTATAATTGGGAACCAGAGTTCTCTAAATGTATGGACCTTTCTCACTAGAGTAATGGCTCTCGTAGTAAGCACTTGAGGGTTGACCTCCGTAATAGTAGTTATTCACCCCGCGAGGGTGGGTTACTTACTTGCTCACCTGCATGATCACCATATGCACACGTATAATTGGGAACCAGAGTTCTCTAAATGTGTATGTAAATCCAAACGATGGACCTGCTTACTAGGCTGAGGCCTGCCCCCGCGAGAAGCAGATGTTGTTCTGGCTATCTTCCTACTCGTTTAGAAGAGCCAATAAGCTTTGATTACGCCTTTTATAGCGTTACTAATTTGTTCAGCGGAGAAAAGAGCGTATTTCATGATTTCAGCATAAGTGCCGCAGCGGCTAGTGCAGGAGATCAGAGTACTTACTTTTCTATTTTACTTTGATCAAGTATATCTACTTATGTTTTCGCTCAAGATAAAATATAATAACAGCGTATTTATTCGTCACGTTTACAAGCACTCGTGCTCGGGCCAGCTGCGCCAGCAGCCCGTACAGACTTGTCCTAAAAAGGATACTGAAAAAGGTAACAGTTAATATCCGAGACATAAATAGGTATAACCTTTAAAATTCAAAGACAATAATTCTTAGCAGAAAAATTGTTAAAATAAATTTTTCAAATACGTACCAAATCCGAACGGCAAAACCGTTTATAGTGTGGATTGCGTAATAACGAGGGTAGTGTGTAGTATCAAGAGACTTACATCATACCCCGAATCACTTTTAAAAACAATCGCCCACAAAACTTAGTAATTTTGTAGCGTTGAATATTCTCTTAAATTTGTTCTATTTTAGCAACGGCGTAGAGCCTGAGCAGCTGCGCACAAGTCGCTTCGACGGAAAACGAAACGCCAATGAACTAAAAATGGCGCTCACAGATTTACGAAACTAAAAGAGGCGCGCGGCCGCCAGGTGTCACCACTGAGACCGGAAATACGTACCAGCTTTATGTACTATTCGACGGAAACGGATATACCTTCTCATATAATTAGCTTCCAGTGACGGTCAAGTACTTTTAATATTAAACAGTTTGTGCATAACAATTTCAGGTAAGAACATTTTCTTGTTTCATACCTTTTAGAGCGTTTTTTTTGGGTCGTCGTCGTTTTTGAACTTACGTTTTATTTTAATTATTTTCGGGTACCTAATATACTTATTATGAATTTTGGGTAGGTACCTAGTTTTGGAAACAATATATATAGTATGTTTGACTCATATCTGGGGCGTGATTTTAGAAATTATTCCCCATTATCGAGTGCATGCAAACAAAGCCGCGAGCAAAGCTAACAATACCTTACCTTGATCTCTTTTTTAGTTTTGGTTGGAAAGATCGGAATTTTCATACAGTGGTTGTAGTTTGACCCGGCAGTTCCATATATCCCTACTGGTAGGGAAGAATGGTTTTTTTTCCATATATTGCTACTAGGGGGGATACTTTTCCACTTATATGCACTGTTATATTCAATCCAGAAATAAGTAGGTATCATCATATCGAAAATGTATAAGAGCTTCATTGAGTGTTTTGTTTATTATTCTATTGAAAAACAATAGAACCTCCTTCTTCAGTACGAAAACTGAAGAAACTCTTTCATCATGAAATCTAAGAAATTGACAATTGTTGTCATGTCATCAAATATATCAAATTATTGAAATAATTAAAAAAAATGTATGGAGCAATTAAATTTTCACTGACATGTCACGGATTCTGATCCATAAGAGTAGTTATATTTCTTGGATGGAATAATATTATATTACACAGCGAAGTCGCAATTATTTGGTATTGTTACAGGATAGAAGTATCATTGTGAAAATGGTAGCCCATCCGGTTATTACCTGATATAGCCAAAAATGAAATTGATGTGCGACTTAATTATTGATAAAATACAACAAGGATGGTCATTCATTGAGAGTCGGGTTTTAGATAAATTTAAAATAGAAGCATTTAAAAAAAAATTAAAAGAACTTGGATGAAAAATGACAAGTTCCAGAAACAGTGGTGCGTATTTGGAAAAAGGCACAGAACAAATAATTTCGCGGAATCATGGCATTTCAAAATCAGTGATAAAAACAACCGGAAACCAAGTTTATACAAATTATTAAAAATATTATAAAGCCAGTCCGTGGTTCAAAAGAATCGCATTAAGTCCATCAGGAACGTGCTGAAACTGAATCCACCAAAAAAGAGAGAGGAAAAGTATGTGACCCGTGATTACGTGATACAAAATGCACAAATGCAACTGATCACAGGAGAGATCACGGTTGGTCATTTTTTAGATATGTTAAGATAAAATATAATATTACCTACATTGCTATGGATTTACTTAATAGACTAGTTAGACTAATTATTAAATTCAAAACCTATAGAATAAAATAAACCTAATTCATTTGTTAATTTTTTTCTTTTGATTTTTCTTCCTATTTGTACTTGATCATAGTAGAAATACGTGGAAGTAAAATATCCATGTTTCCCCCCTAGTAGCAATAGATGGAAAAAAAATCATTCTTCCCTACCACTAGGGATGGATCAGTAGGGATATATGGAACTGCCGGTTTGACCGTATTCTTTTTGTTATTAGGGTTCCGTACCTCAAAAGGAAAAGACAGAACCCTTATAGGATCACTTTGTTGTGCGTCTGTCTGTCAAGACCCTTTTTCTCAGGAACGCGTGGTGGTATCAAGCTGAAATTTATATCAAATACTCAAGTCTACTTTCCCTTAAAGCTGTGAAAAAAAACAAATTTCTAAGCCAACGCAATCAAAAGATACAGCCGTTTATGCCGCAAATTTTCGATACTCGCAAGGGAATCAAAACCTAAAGAACAGATACTTAAAGTCACCTAGAATCTTGAAATTTGGTATGAAGCAACGTTTTATACATACAAATAAAGGAAGAATTCCGAAAATTCCGTAAATTTTTAGTTAAATCACATATATTATATTTTTTTATAATTAGATACGATGAAGACCTTTGTCTGAAGTTTAGCTCCTCCTGTAATTCCCTAACTTTTACTTAAGTATGTACTATAGGTTTGTACGGAACTCTGGGTGCGCGAGTCCAACTCACACTTGGCCAGTTTTTTTACTAAATAAATAGCTTTCTACACTCTTTTCTAAAAGCTTTGCCAAATGTCACTTGGTAGGTAAGTACTACGGTAGGTACTACATGCCGGAACATCACGAAGCAAATTATAATACAAACTTAGTAACAGATTATTATGTGGTGACATCTATACCATTTGCAAAGAAACATCTCCCTCAGAAAACAAGTCGAAAGGATTTATAAGCGCTAACGACAGATGGCGCTAGAGAAGATAATTATTGTCACCGTAGTAAGGATTTCGTATTTGGTTTCTTGGAATTCGAAATCCTCCATACAAAATTATATTATCCGAAGCGTCTAGATTGTGATATCGATATTACCGGAATCTTTAGGTCCTACCTAAAAAAGAAGTTTACGCCGGGATCGTACCTGCTTGTAGAGTAGCTATAAATTAGGTACCTACTCTTCAACTTTATGTCTACCTCCTAGTGGTCTGGGAAACGGAATCTATGACCTTGAGTCAATGCTTACAACCGAATGATCCTATCTCTGGTGAACGGTGGTAGCACCTGTAAAAGCGAGCTTAAGTGCTGTCAAAGACCTTTAAAATATTGAAAGGGTTTTGACAGCTTTGACAGCACTTAAGTAGGAGGAGGGTGATCGCATTTAAAAAAAACTCTTTTTTCATATACCTAGGTAACAAAAATTATACAATTCGCACGGTGGAAATTTCCCTTTTACGATGGTACATTCAGCCATAGCACCTCTGTGTCATTATCTTTCAACATTTCTAAAGCGCGTTAATTGTCTATACAAGTTTGTTAGCAATGCGAATGTCGTTGATAAAGTAAGAAATAAAATACGTACTTAAGTATCTAGTTTGATAAAACAGCAATTTTATTTGTGTTAAAATACCTTGAATGCAACAACAATGTTATCAGGAATATATTTATAGGTATATATTATTAGGAACATAAAAAAATAGCACAACCATTGTACTGTTCTGCTAAAATAAAAACAAATAACAACTTTTCAGCCAGTAGGTATAGGTTACCCTACTACCTACCTAGATAATGACTGATTCACTAAATTGACAAAACTAAGAAAACAGAAATTTATAATTTTAACATTACAAGTTTGTAAAACACAGACCCTGAATGCTGTTCCAATAATCAGAATAGGTACTGTCATACTGTAATGTCTTTCCAATATTATGTAAAGCTGTGTATACAATGTGGCTATGTTTATTAATATGTTGTGGATTCAAAATATTTAGTACCTATACTAATCACTTGCTACCTATCAATAAAATAGTTGCCTTTCATTCTTTAATCTTGTTTTTAATTAATAAGTTATCAACAAGCTTATTTACAAATATAAATCTGTAATACTGTAGGTACAAACATAATCACTAACCAGCTTTTTTTTTTACATTATTAGATACAGAATTGAGAATTAAAAAATTTGATCAAATCGATGTTTATATCTACATAAATAATGTAATGCAAAATATAAGAATAAACCAACAAGCTTGTCATTTGATTGGAATGATATAAAATCTTATGTAAATCTCAAATATTTAAATAAAAAGAGTATATTTGGGTCAAAGCAATAAAACTATCTAATATAAAAGCCTCTTATATAAATTAAAACAGTCCATGTAAATATACTCACAGAGATAACAAGAGAATTTAATTATACATCTTTTCCCCACTATCTCCAATTTGAAATGAATACTTATACACACTATGACTTACTTTAGATTCCGGTACATCCTTCTAGTTGTGTCCTAGTACAGATATTAAAAAAAACGGATGGAATAAATAATGAAGTATTTTTTACGTAATTTCTGCATTTCGCTATCAAAACTCGGTTACTTATAAAATGATATTTCAAGAAGTGTAAATAATGCCTACAAAATGTGACTCAATACTAGTATAAAATTATTTGCAAGTCTACATTGCTGTTATTCAAAGCACTTTTATCATCAGAAGTCTTTATCATTGTTTTCCACTTGTAAAAAGTATTGAGCACTTGGTTTCTTGACAACCTTATGTCACAAGCAAGGTGGGGGTAGTGGCATATCAATCAGCTTGCAAACCTCTAGGAGCAAGTTTTTCAGTATTCCAGCTTGGTTCCCTCGAGATCCATTCACAAGTACTAAAGGTATAAAAGTAGGATTCTGTATGTGAGTGTCGTCTCCATGCTTTTTCAGTAAGTCTGACCCTTGTTTGTGGGTAGCACAGTTGCTGATTGGTTCAGAATCTATTCTCATTTTTTTCGCGCACTGGAATAAAACAAGTTTATTAGTACCTAGAATATGCATGCATCTGCAGTTTTATTGATGTAGGAATATGTAGGATATATTATTGACATATTAAATTCTACTGTTACTTCAATAGACCATTAATGTTCACTGCTTAATAGAGCCTCTTCAGAATTGAAGTTTTTACCAAAAACACCGTCTATGTGTCAAGATAATACATGATAAATAAGCAGCTGCCTTTCTTCTGGTGAGATCTCTTGGTTTACTTTTACAACATGTGCTGGCTGAGTTTGGCTTAAACTGCAAGTGGTGCGGCTTAAATTAATACATTTCAGTTTCAATAGTTACCATAGATAAAGCTTTATCAGGATCTATGTTATCAACGATCATGCAATCTGTAAACTTGACTGATGTAGTCATGTTTCCTATGGCCTCTATTGAGCATGCATGGACTTTGTTTGCATAACACTCTTCTTCCCCATGCTGGCATTGGAAAACATACTGCCCATTCACTTGTTTTGTCTGAAAAAATAATTATACCAAGGATTAGGTTACATTTAAGCTTTATACATCAGACAAGATAAAAAATGTGTAGTGATACTGACAGAAGCCTTCCCATATGGTACTAATGTGACATCAATGAAGTCAGATAGTTTTTCTGTGACCGGAGTGAGGTGCTTTATAAAGAAATGCTTGGAATCAGGACATAATGCTTCATAGTACACTCGGATCTTAACCTTGTCTTGTTTATGTTTGTTGTATTTATCATCCTCTAGCACTAAAATGTCCGTCTGAAAAATGTAGAAGGATTTGATTTAAATGATTATCATGCAAGGTATCAATGATAGAGAAGATAGATAAAAGTTAACATGTTGATCTGCAACTTACCTCAGGTTCTACTGCTAAAATTGGCGCGTTATTTGGCATTAAACGAAAAGTTTGCCATAATATCAATAGTACCAGAATTAGAACGATAGTTTTATATCTATTACATGAATAGAAAGCCATTGTTTTGTAAATTACAAATTATTGATTAGTTCTACAATGTACCTACCTACCAACTTATTCAAAAATACTTTAATATATTGTCATACAAAGATTTCACTTGAATTGAATTGTATTTTATAAATATCAATACTTCTAGCTCTATCTGGAACTGTTATCTATCTAGAAAACGATTAGTTTTAGTTATCAATTATTAATTTTATCTTGATATGCCTAGCACTAACACGAAACGAAACATTTTTCCAACGAGAATACAATACAATACTACGCAATAAGAGTCGGGACTCCTACTTTAAAAAAAAAGTAAACAAACGTCAAAGTTGGGCTTTTCAGTTTATCCCACTTGACATGACGGAAATAACTACAGTTAACTCTACCAACATAACAGAATAAAATAGGGATGTGCACCCTTAATCAATAAGAGTAGTTCATTTAGAAACGTATGGGGCCAGAGCCAGATCGTGTACCGGCAATTGGACTTTGTGTAATCGTTTAGCACAAGCACATAAATATTGACTAAAAGACATATTTACATTTCGGTGTTGGTACCAGAAATATGAGGGTAGCCGGTATACACACACAGGTACTTCATGGAGGACAGGTACACGTACGAAACTCTGTGATTGGGGAGCTACTTTAAGGACCCCTTGTTTGTTCGTTTGTGAATCATAGCAAACATTTTTGAGGGTTTCTTTTTATTTTACCTCACAACGTATTACGTTTACGTATAATAAGCTACATAAGTTTTTTTCTAAGCAATGTAGTGGATATACATAATTGCTTTGACGTAAGGTGACATATTTTTATATTGATATCCTATATACTGATATTCATTATAGGAAATCCGGGACTGTATGTATGTATGTGGCAATGTTTGAGACGGCATAACTCTCCAACGGATTAATCGATTTTCATGAAATTTTAACTGTAAAAAAATACGGTAAATAGAAATTGATTGTCGTTGGGGATTTTTGATAGGTGGGGTAGTTTTTGAGATATTGGGGTGAAAAGAAATAAATTTTTTTACCCATATCTTTTTAATGGCTGATACGATCAATTCAAAACTTCGAACATGCATAGATTATATTAATACTCACACTGTCAAGTTCTTTCAATGGACCTACGCTTGAGGAAAACGAACAACTTTAAATATGCATCATTTATTTTTACAGCTAATTACAATAATTATGTATACCTACCTAATACGTTAATATCTGACATCTGTGCTTATAACAACCACAGAACTCATTCTGTTAGTTTCAAGGCTGCAAATTTTTCTACACAATAAAACCCTGCCTTTACTTGTCTCCCTCCAAAAAATCGGCCATTCAAATCGACCACAGCCTTAATAGCACTTTCAATGCGTTTGAATTCTACGAATATTCTGACAGCTTCATCCGAAGGGGCTTCGGGAAGCTCAAATATGATAACTTTTATGACATCTCCATATTTTGTGTTGCATTCGTCTTTCACTTCGGGCTCCAACTCTTCATCCACATCGCCGGGGCCTACCATGTTCTGAAAAATAGGAATACATCTTGAAAAAAATAGCACCAATAGCACTAAGGTTATATACCTTAGTGCTATTGGTCCATACCATTTACGTAAGTATCTTAGTTATACTTAAGTTTTAAAATTTAAAAACTTTGTTAGGTACACTATTTGCCAATTCATATCTATTTTTTCTCTCTCCACATTACTGGTTTGCTGGAAGAAAACTCTCTAAGGTTTAACTCGACTTTGCCATGTATTTTAATTTTAAGTTTTTCTTTGTTATTATGTTTCTGTGTGCAATAAGGTATAAATAAAGTTAGTGGGACCATAAGGCCGGTGGTAGGTCTCAATTGGTGGGTCCACAAGTCAACAATAAAATTTAGACCTTGACCAGTCACTAACAAATCAGTTTGTATTCGTTCTGGCGTCTACGCTATAGGTTGTGGGTTCGATTCCCACCAGCGACAAACAATTATGTGATGAATAATATTTGTCCTATCCTCTCCATCCTAAGGTTGTCTGGAAGAGATCGCTTTTAAGCAATAAGACCACCAATTGAACTGTTTACTTTAGTTTTAAATTGTCAATTGTTCTGTATGTTTATGTTTTTGGTGTTCAATAAAGAATTTCCATTCATTCATAGATATTTGTGCAGTTTGAATGATAGGTGTATATATATATATATATAAGTATTTGATCCGTAATTTAGTTTCCATATTACAAGCTATGCTTAGTTTGATGCTATTTAGTACTGTGACATGACTATAAACAAACATATTTCGTTTTATCAGTACATCATCAGTAAGGTAGGTAGGAAAAACACGGCAGTGGCAGGGCCCTGGCAAAGAGTATTGTCCCCAACTATTCACCCGTGGCTCGAGTTAATTAAGGCATTACTGATTCTCGAGTACCTACCGCCAACACTGCGATCACCAATCCCTCCGGTGTATCGTAAACATGGCAAAATACTCGAATACTTTTCATCAGAAATGCAGGCATTTTTATCAGAAATGCAGGCATTTTAATTGAAACCCATTGAAACCCAAATAAAACAGAGTTAGGTAATAGGTCTGCTGATTTCAAGTTTGTTCGTTTGATTGTTACGTTTACACGGTTAACGGCTGAACGGTTGGCCTGTTATCATATTTATCACCAACGCCACCAACACAAACTTACTTGTCCTACCCACAAAACAAGCCTTATGGCATATGGATGAAAAAAATATAGAGTAAAAAAACTGCTAACGGAAAAGGTGTATTATAGTGTTAGTGACTATTTGAATGATAATTTATAATTAATGTAACATGACTCTATATTAAATCGATGAAGTATAAAATTATTTGACATTGTAATTAATTGTAATAGGGACATAAATTACTATATATATATACCCTGACATTGTAATATATGCTGCAAATTAGGAATTATTGTTGAATTTTATTTTTGAGTTATTGCATGCTTGGTACGCTGAAAATGGTGACACAATATTATTATTAGTTTAAGACCTACATAACGTACCTACCCATTTATCGCAATAAACAATTTGAATTTATTACGTAACTCTGTTTCATTTGGGTTTCAATATAAATTCTTTGGATTCTCAATGAAACCGATTGGAACACAAATTAAACAGAGCTACGTAATTGGCTAGCGGATGTTGATGAAATAAGGCAAGGATAGATACGGATAGATGGTATCGTGGGAAATAACAAAGGCTATTTTTACTCGGGTAACGCACAGGCAAATCCGCGGGCAAATGCAATCAGAACATAAAACGGTAACAAAACTCCGTAACGGCTTCTTTTCCAACTAATTTTATTCTGTATGGTACCTATATTTATTTTAAGTTATTACTTATTTTTTAAAACAGAGTTTAGTATGTACCTAGTTTCTTTGGTGGCACATGATGAATGCTTGTATGTATTATGCCTGTATTTTTTCGCTTTTTATTATTTTTGAAATATTAAGTATCTACTATTCTTTAATTGTAGGTATACTGATTTGTTCACACTTTTTTATGCTATTTATATTGCTTCCTATACGTGAAAACCTCTTATTGGCCAAATGTTGTTATTTCTGTGTTTCATTTATGTTGTATGTGCTGTTGGTTTTCCTAGAAAATAAATAAATAAAACTTACTCTTAATAAGACAACTTTGCTAGGTGACTTCATTATCTCTGTTATAGATGGTTCTTGCCTCTCCGATTGTGGTGAATTGGACAAGGCATTTGGCGAATCTGGAATAAATGAAGTTCTCTCGTAAATACGTATATGTGCGAACGCGGGTAGTTTAGCTCTTGACCTCTTGGCTTGTCTAGTTCTATGCTATGGCATAGAACTAGACAATGCTATGGCAAGCATTGAGGTCTTTTTTTTTATTGTACGACGGGGAAGCGCTTGGCCTTCATCTCACCTGGTAACAAGTTAAGATAAGCCGAAGGTGGAGGCGCACTTCACCCGGAATCCTCAACCTCTGAATGCCGGAACACAACAATTTTAGAATTGTTATTATGGCGACAGAATTAGGTAAGATGGTGGTAGCTAGCCAGGCGGACTTCAACAAAGTCCTACCACCAACCAAACCAAACACAATATTGTACTCCCGCTGGGGATCGAACCCGGGGCCTCTGGATCTGAAATCGGTGGGTTGAACCACTAGATCACAGAGGCGGCTAAAATACTATTCCATATCAATAATGGCAATCCATAAGGTTGCCTGGAGATTTCTTCCAGTCAACCTTATGCATTGCTATTACTGATTGCAGCCCATTGTAATTATACACGGTGTGACCCAGTGTACATATTATACCACTAACATTTCTGAACAATAAAGTATTATTCTATTATATTCATACGAATGCAGTCAGGAGTTTTTAATTTGACGTTTTCACTGCTAAACGTCTGAACGGATCTTGATGGAATTTGTCAATGAGACACTTGCGTGAAAAGAATTAGGGAAAACCTGCGGGGCAAAGCAGCGGTAAAATATAGATAAAAAAAAACCGGCCAAGTGCGAGTCAGACTCGCACACCAAGGGTTCCGTATAAACTTGTAGGTAGGTATGCAAATAAAAATTCTTTATCTTTACAGATATTTATTTGCATAAACATGTGTAATGTAAAAAGACTCCCGTTTCCGCACTTAGACTCCTAATTGGTCCATTGTGCGTGAGGAATGTCCGGCTAGTATAGCCAGCCTAACTCCGACCAGAATATTCCTGGGGTCTTCACAGGCGTCACGGAGTGACCTCGGGTTGTTGAGGATTTCCTTGCGTTGTGCTGTTACTCCCACACATTCCAGGACTACGTGGGCAACTGATTCCTCTTCGGTTAGACACCCTGTGCATTGGGGGTTGTTCGTTGCTCCAATGGTGAACAAGTGTTTGTTTAGTGGGCAGTGGCCCGTTAGTGTCCCCACTATGATTCGAAGATCTTGTCTCTAAAGGTTTAGGAGTCGTCGTTGTAATTTTGGTGAATAAGTCGGTAGCGCTGCTCTGGCCTGTCGACATTCGGTAGTTGGTCCAGCGTTCGGTGTGTAGGTACTAGGTATGATCCCTTATCCACATGCGGATCTGTGAGAACGGCAGGGGGAGGAACGGGGACGGGTTTTCCGTGGTGGTTTCCGACCCTTTCCTAGCCAGTTCATCGGCGGCGTCGTTTCCTAGAGATCCGCTGTGTCCCTTTATCCATTGTAGGGTCACCTTGTTCTTGGTGGCGACCTTTTCCAATGCTAGGTTGCATTCGTGAATGAGCTTTGAATTACAGATTTTGCTTTCCAAATCTCTGAGTGTAGCCGTGCTGTCAAAGAGGATTCGTATTCTGTAGTCACCGATCTCTCGTCTGTATATTGCTCTTGCGGCCTCGGTGATGGCCGCACATTCGCATTGAAAAATGGAACTGTGTATGCCTAGTGACATGGTTATGCTGATGTTGAGGTCCAGAGAGTGGATTCCAGCGCCTGTGCCTTGGTTGGTCTTAGAACCATCCGTGTAGACACGGACTTCGTGTATTCCCGATTCATCTTTCTGGTCCTCCCATAGTTGTATTTGGTAGTGTTTCTTTGTTACCTGTATGGTAGAGATCCTGTCCCATGGCGCAGATATAAGCGGCTGGTAAGCTGTCGCCTGGTCCAGGATCCGAGCGTGAGGGCTACTAGTGTTTCCACAGAGTCCCTGGTGTTTTAGCCTGATGGCGGACATTGTCGCTTCCTGTTGTATATGTATATATAGGTCGAGTGGCGCTAGGCCCAGTATGACTTCAAGAGCGGCACTAGGTGTTGACCTCATGCAGCCTGTTATGGCGGAGCATGCCAGTCTTTGGAAGCGCTGTAGTTTGGTTGTGGCAGTGCTTTGTTCAGTTCTCGGCCGCCAAACGATTGCTTCGTATGCTAGAGTTGGCCTTATGACAGTATAAAGCCACATGGTTATTTTTGGTGAGATACCCCAAGTTTGACCGAGCATTCTGCTGCATTGGAAGAAGGTAGCGCAAGCTCGCTGTAGTTTGTTGTCAATGTGCCTGTTCCATAACAGTTTACTATCAAGTATGACCCCTAGATATTTGACTTCGTTGGTGAGTTTAATTTCGGTTTCGAATTAACTCGGTAGTCTGATATGTACTAAGTTTCTTTTGTTTGTGAACATTATCAGTTCCGTTTTTGTAAGGCGGTTTCCATTATGTCACATAGCGTGCTCTCGAAGCATCCAGGTAGCGAGAATAGCAATGTCATCTGCATATCCTACCGTGATGAGTCCACGGTCGTTTAGCTTCCGAATGAGTTCGTCTACAACTATATTCCATAGGAGTGGCGAGAGAACACCCCCCTGGGGGCAGCCTCCGGCCACAATGCCATTGGTGGTTGTGTTGATTGTTAGTTGTATTGCTCTATGTTTCAGCATGTTGTTGATCCATTCAGCCAGTGTCGCCGCCACTCCATATTATAATAATAAAATAATAAATATTACAGGACATTAATTTTACACAGCGCCATCTAGCCCCAAACTAAGCATAGCTTGTAATATGGGAACTAGATTACGGATAGAATACTTAAATACTTTTTGTAAATACATACTTACTATATGATACAACACCCAAACACAACAAACATCTATATTCATCACACAAATGTTTGCTCTGGGTGGGAATCGAACCCACAGCCTACAGCACAGAAGGCAGAGTTACTACCAACTGCGCTATGAGGCTTGTTCAATATTCTATTAGAGCTTTGTTTATGCTGGAGAATGTGGTTTTGTCAAAGGCACCTTCTATATCTATAAAGGCGCCTAAGTTTGATTGTTTTGTGGTTAGTCCTCCTCCGATGCGCGATACTACGCTGTGCAGCGCGGATTCTGTGGATTTGCCCTTGCTGTAGGCGTGCTGGTTCGGATGGAGCAGGTTGTGGAGTAGTGTGTTGACTCATATGTCATGGTCACTCTATGCTCTATGGTTTTGAGGCGAAACGATGTAAGGCTTATTGGCCGGAAAGATTCTGGCAGTGTATAATCGCTTCTTCCTGGTTTGGGAATGAATACTACTTTTACGTTCCTCCATTGTAGAGGGATGTATCGGTGGGCAATACAAGCCCTGTAAATGTTCACTAGGTAGTCGGCTAGTAATTCACTGCTCCACTTCAGTAAGCCGGTAAGTAGAATTAATACAATTGAATGTCCGAATAAATGTCAAATAGAAAAATAATTAATAATACTAAGCTGATCTAAGCTGATATTGATCAAACATTAGATGTATCATTTAGGAAATCGTCAATGCTCTAGTAGCATTTTTCAATTAATCATTTTTTAAATTTATTTTCTTAGTCTTTGGTTTTTTTTTATATTATTGGTGAAATACAATACTTTTGCGTAATAATGCAGTTTTTGATCCAAATCGACAAAGTCTATCTTCACGTCTGATACGTGGTACAATAGTGGAAACACTCTATTATACTCTATTAGAACCTCTATTATATCTATATATAATAGAGGTTCTAATAGAAAAATTTACAAAATTTTTACAAAATTCTAACACTTCCGTCCCTATGGACGGAAGTGTTAGACTTTTGTGTTTCAATAATAATGGTTTGCAGCTATCAGTCACGTGTAACTTAAACATTGATCGCAAGCAACGTTTTCGCGCTTTTAATATAATTTCTTTATCTGTAGAATTTCCCCAGAATATAATGCCGTATCTAATAATCGATTCTACTAGGCCGTAGTACGCAATTAACAGTGTTTCCATATTGACGGTTACTCTAAATAAGGCATACGCCGAATTGCTAATCCTTTTACTTAAATACGCAACATGGCTTTTCCAATTACGTTTTTGGTCTATATGTAAGCCTAGGAATCGCAAAGAATTCGTTTGTTGTATTTTATTATTTTAAACCATTAAATGAATGTCAGATTTGTTGACGTTTGGTTGATTGTTGTTTCATTGATTTAAATGCATTATTAAAGTTTTTTAATGTTTATTAAGGTTTTTTTATCGTTTCTAATTATTATAAAAATAAATATTATGTGATGTAACTAAGAATTTAAGCTTTTCGCAATTTTTACTTTATCTGTGCTATAAGACGTTGCTTCGTACCAAATTTTAAGATTCTGAGTTTACGGGAAGTAACCTGTAGGTTTTGATTCCCTTGAGAGTCGAAAATTTGCGGCATAGCGGCTGTATCTTTTGATTGCATTGGCTTAGAAGTTTGTTTTTTTCACAGGTCCAAGGGACAGTAGACCTTAGTATTTGATATGAATTTCAGCTTGATGCCACGCGTTCTTGAGAATATGGGTCTTGACAGACAGATGGGTAACAATGTGATCCAATTAGGGTTGTCTTTCCTTTTGAGGTACGGAACCCTAAAAAATTAAATTAAATGAGTACCAGGATTTTGATACGGCTTACCTGGTGCAGGTGGCGCCGGCATCGCGAACCCGGGCGGAGGCATCACCACGGCGGGACTGTCCTTTTCGTGGATGATCCGCCCGCCGCGTTTCGACGTTTTCTCAACTTGCAGCGCTACGGACATGCCTTGCTCTTTCTTTCCCAGGCCTTGACCTTCCTGCGTGTCAGAAAGAGACAATGCACCTTTTATTATTATCAGGAGCTTTTGCAAACAATAGTATGACAGACCAATAGGTACAAATTTGTGTATAGCAAACCATACCACTAACCAAAGTTAGTGGTAGGACTTGTTTTATGTTCTCCTGGAGATACCACCATCTTTTAACTGCCTCTGTGGTCTGGTGGTTCAACCCACCGATTTCACCGTTTGGCTGATGGTAGGACATTTAAGAGGTAAGTTCCTCAGTTTGTTGAGGATTCCGGGTGAAGTGTGCTTTCAACTTCGGCCTCATTTTAACTTGTAACAAG
The DNA here is from genome assembly GCA_951394065.1 of Venusia cambrica. Taxonomy (NCBI): domain Eukaryota; kingdom Metazoa; phylum Arthropoda; class Insecta; order Lepidoptera; family Geometridae; genus Venusia; species Venusia cambrica. The sequence continues at coordinate 4,345,650 of OX596068.1, read as the reverse complement.
GTGAGATAAAGGCCAAGCGCTGCCTAGTAGTACAATATAAAAAAAAAACTTTCCTTGTAAAGATTCAGTAGGGGAACCAATTTCAAATAATAAATCGAAATATTTTATAGGTTTCTAAAGTACTGTTGTCATTAGATATACATATAATTATGTAGTGGTTAATTTAAAGTTTTTTAATCCACTATGTTTTGAAGCTACAATTTACTAAAACCCATCTCATGTGTACTTACCTCCGAGGATACATTAATATAAAAAAATAGGGAGCCGTTTACATTCTTAAAACACATGCCCATAGATGTCCCTTCCCTTGCAATGGATTGATAGCATTACCCCTGGTCTATAATTTTGTTGTAAGTTTTGACCTTGAACCATATCCTAACAAGGAAAGTTTCAAAAACCTTGTTACACTAACCTTGAACCCATATTTGGCCATGATCTTGGCAGCCACAGAGCTGGCTCCGTACCCTCCAATGGAGAATCCTGCATTTTGTCCGTGCGCTGGTGTTGGGGGCGGGGAAGGTGTCTCGGCTGTGAGGGAGGGAGGGGGAGCGATAGTTACACCTGCCCCTCGCTTTGATATCTCAACTGCTTCCTCTTCCTCTGGTGGCTGGAATGAAGATAGACATGTGCTTGTTATTGTGTGTGTGTTGAATAACCAAGGGGGGAACCATTTAAAATACCTTTAAAATGATTCTTGTCTTGATTGCTATAATGCATAACTTTTAGCTCATTTTAAGGGTTGGTTCACCAAGATCCATTATTGGGTTATTATATTACCCAATAATTGGTCTGGCTTGGTTGCTCCTTAAGAGCTATTTGTAGATCATAATTTTACCCTTATCCATGTAAAATATGACTGAATCATTCGAAAAACACATTCATCCAATCGGCACACTCTGCTACACTATGTAGTGTCAATCTAAAAATAAACACTTTGAAATAGGCTCATCAGCCCCATTGACAATGTTAACGACAACATTACTTATAATTACGCATAATTGTATTAATTTATCATTGTTTGTTATTATTTCTAATGTTTGTTACTTTTATTCAACTGATTTTTTGACGTGTAACTGATGTTATTAATAAAGTAACTTGAACTTGAACTTGATGCTCACCAATCATTATATAATAAATTAAAACTTCACCTTTACTTTTCAAGTGGAGGATGTTGTCCTACTGACTGTTGTTCATCTGACTGAATGAAGAAAAATAAATGATGTCAAGGAAAAAAACTTACCAATGGCATCATAGTTTTCTCAGGTACTTCATCCTCTTCACCAAATCTAGACTTTCTCTTCCTTTCAGACCTATCTCCTCTATCACTTTCATGTATTCTTTTGTTCTGCAACTCTGAAATATAAACGCCAGCCAGATTTTGAAACAAAATACTATAGATTGTAACTTTTGCAGATGCTCAAATCTTATATTTAAATTGTTTGATTGCTACTCAAACAAAATCCAACCACTCAACAATTCATAATTTGATTTTGGTACCTACTTACATACATAAAGAGGTTTTAGATTAAGGCTTTGTAACTTTTTTTTTAATTTATACCACAGCACACAGGCGCAAAGCCACAGGCAGAAGTCTCGGAGCTTGTACCTATATAAAAAATATTTGTTCTGTTGTTTACCTTTAGCAACCTTTTCATAATCATTAGGCCACATAGGATCATACTCATTGACGACATTCCAGTCAAAGTCCTGTACACTGAGAGAAGCAGTAAGATTCTTTGCCTGAGGGGTTGATATAATTATGTTTGAGTCTTCATCATCTTTCGTTTTACTTTTTAAGTCTATGACTGGAGTCAACTGAAAATAATAAAGCCACAATGTTAGTGTGGACTAGACTAGAGACACTTGCGAAACATTCTGTAAGAAATCTCACCTGAGTAGTTCGCCTTGCCGCTTCTCTTTTGGGCTGTGTTATGGCCGCCTTTTTAAGCTGTAATTGAGACTGTAATAGTTTTATCCCTGAAGACCACCCCGCAACTTTTTCTGTGTTACGAGCTTTGATTGTATCGAGATCATCATAGAGAGACATTATTTGTCGCGGGGGTTTATTCGAGGTTGGATTATTATTATGCTAATTATTGCTTAACGACCCGACACTAAAACGGCAAACTCAGTAAATTATTCACTGTAAACTACGTTCAATCAAAATCAAATCCACATCCAGAACTTTACAAACATGGACAAAAGTCATTCGAAAAATCCACGAAAAAACTTATTTTCTGTTTTGATTTAACTTAACTTATCCCACAGAACAGAACACTAATATCCAGTGTTGCCAGTAATGAGATTCAGAACGCCGACGGGATGTCTGAAAACGAACGCGGTGAAGGTACGCAAATTAAAAATAAGTTATAAAATAAATGAAAATGTGAAAAACTGTTTTTAAAAACAAGCTTTTATGTAATGCACCAAAAAGGCAAAAATAAACTTTCCCTTTAAAACATTTACTATCAACTTATAACGTCATTACACAATTTATATGTTATAAAAGCTTGTCGCTAGATTTTAGTACTCGTATTTACTTAGTACTCTAAGTATGTGATTGATTTTAACGTTATATATAATTTATTAATCGTTTATTTTTTACTTTTTAGTTATTGCTGGACACATTCCTCAGTCTGATCATCTCAATTAACGGATCATTATTGCAAGTTCGTTGAATTTCTTGAATATTTAATTTTAATTGAATAACGGAGCTTATGTTTCGCATTTTATTTAAAACTCGCATTCGTATTCTTTCAGTGCCACACCGATAACTTCAGTATGCGTTCAATTGCTAGAAGTAGTGGAAGCCACTGACTTCTGGAATATTACAATATATTGTTGTAGTCTATTGCTCATAAAAATCTTTAAGCCGTTCCGGAGCGGGCAGATTTGGCTTGAGGCCGCGAGGGTTAAGGTACGCACGGCGTGGGATGCGGGTTATCATCGTATTTTTGCAACACGCTTGCAGAGTCGCAGGCAGCGCGTTGCTCACGGCCCTTACGAATTGCTTACAAATTGTGTGCATGCCGTCACAAATGACTTGCTGGCCGGGACACCGGGACACAATGCTTCAAACCGGGACGTATGGCAACCCTATCTTAGCGAGCCCTTTCATTTGATACCCATATTGTAGAAGTGCAATAAATATAATTAGTCCAACATCTTGCATGTTGGATTTAGAATGACGTCACACAATAAACCATGTATTGTCATCCAAACCAAATGTGTATATAAAATTTCAGCTCAATTGGTTGAGGAAATCTGCTTCAAAATTGAGTTGCAAGATTCCACCCGAACAAACATATGACATACCTACATATATTGCAAGTTAAGTAAATAAAAGCTTGTAAAATTTATTCATTTAGAATAGATTTTTGTAGTATGTTCGTTAGTCAGTTATCATGCAGGCGGCAAACATCTTGAAAATTATTTTTGCAGATAATTCATCATTATCACTCACAAAGAACAGAATAATTAGTAATCAATTTATGGCAGTTTGGTTTTATAAATTGAAGCGATCGCTTGGTGTCAGCCTCGATCTTATATATAGGCTCACCTACCTCACTTTAGTTCCACCGTACAAAAAGAAAAGCTGTGATAGGTTTAAACTGACACTAATTGTTCTTTATCTTATAGGTATCTCATAAAATCTGCACATAGCTACATGAAATGTTATTACCTGCAAGCCTATAAATGCATTTATTACCCATTACCATTACATTACCGTTCCAAAAATTAACATACCAACTTGGAAGATTTATTTATTTATGTAAAATTATTTTTAAACTTAAATATAATATATAATAATATGTGTAGAGTATTTATCTAGGATTGCGATATATCATTAATGAACACATTAAATGAAGTGGGACCTTTGGGGCCTCCAGAAGTGGGAATAAAAGGAAATAATGGGCACAAAAGGCCACCAACTACAACTTTAGATGGTTTCTAAATTATGGTGAAGTGAGTCTCAAAAACCACGTTTTGACTTTATGGAAAATCAATTTTATGGCAAAACAACATGGAATTTAAATATATTTTTGATTACAATCATAATGTTAATGATTCTAGTTAGTAGGTAAGATAAGGGAGTCGGCACAATATTGGCTAAACTTGCCTCGATCCAATAAATTCGCTAAGTTAGGGTAACCCTAAATCTTAATTTTTAGAGAGATACTTCTACAGAATTAACAGTTTCATTTGTTAGTTATTTATCATATTTATATTCATATTTATTATGTTCAATGAAATTTCATGATAAATACTATGGACGATAATGGTTCCATTTTATTGCGAAAGAGTATTATAAAACATTTTGAAATAACGTCCAGGGAAATTGCGCGTGGGCCGGCCAATATGCCGCTCTCGACTTCCATCAGTCGGCCAACAACGATCCCACTTCACCTTAAATAAGAAAAGCACAATTCTAGTAGAAAACCAGATACCTACGTTGCACTGTGACAATTTATATAGAAGCATTGAAAGGGCTTGCTAAAATCGCATAAATTAAATTTGTTGGTAACTGTGCGTCTAGAGATTCCACTAGGTGGGATGTCAGGTTGGTATTACTTGAGCGGAATTTTATAATTTCATTCTGAAGGTCTGTAGTAAATAGATTTAGATGCCGAGTTAGTAGTTCGACTATAATATAAGGTCCTTACATATGAAATTGGCGTTTTGTATGGGAGGAACATAAAGGCAATTTTTTCATATTAAAATATATTTTATTAATCAAAGTATGTACCATTGCTATCTATACACTTTTGCCATCTTATAGGTAGTTCATTGATCCCTTTACTAAAAAAACCATTCGGACGGGAATCAATGAAATCTTTGAAAGCGGTTTGGACTGCCTCATCGGAATTGATTTTTTTTCCTTGCACGAAGTTATCCAAATTTCGAAAAAAATGGTAATCTGTTGGAGCAAGGTCCGGAGAGTACGGTGGATGTCTTAGACATTCCAATTGAAGCTCATCTAATTTGGTAGTCGTCTGTTGGGCCGTGTGTGGTCTAGCGTTGTCTTGAAGCAGCAGTGGCGTAGAGCGATTGAAAAGTCTCGGTTGTTTAACAGCGAGCTTTTCCATCATGGTTTGCAGTTGCTGACAATAGATATCAGGCGTAATCGTCTGACCAGATTTAAGAAAGCTATAGTGTACGACACCGGCACTAGTCCACCAAACGCTTACAAGTAACTTTTTTTGAGTCAATTTTGCTGGTTCACCAGGGTTCAGCCATTGCGATGAGCGTTTACGATTATCGTACAGGATCCACTTTTCATCACATGTAATGATCCGATTTAAAATTCCTTCATTATTGTGCCGGTTGAGTAATGTAACGCAGCAGTCGACGCGCGTTTGTCGGTTTGCTTCACTCAATTCATGAGGTACCCACCTTTCAAGCTTTTTCACCTTCCCAATTTGCTTCAAGTGGATTAAAACGGTTTTGTCACTAACACCGCAGCCTGCAGCTAACTGTGATGTGGTTTGCGATGGATCTGCTTCCACAATAGCCTTCAATTCATCATTATCGACCTTGGTCTCCGGCCGTCCACGGGGCTTGTTCTGCAGGTCGAAATTTCCAGAACGAAAGCGTTGAAACCAAAAACGCACCGTGTTTTCTTTTGCGACACCACCACCATACACACCATTAATCCTTCGAGCCGTTTCTGCAGAACTGGTGCCACGGTGGAACTCGTACTCGTAAATAATGCGATATTTTAAGTTTTCCATTTTGTGAAATGAGTGACGCCGAAAAAAAAAGCAAAAGAGAAAAAAACAAATGAATTACGGTTTTCGAAACACAAATGCATGAGTAAATAGCTGTTTAAATTTGAATTTGGAATTCCTAACCAAAGAGGAGATATTTAAGATCAAAGTGGCCAGTACGACAAAACGCCAATTTCATATGTAAGGACCTAATATTTTCAAGGATTTTTGCAAAGTTGGATTAAGTTAAGATTTGTCTATAGTCAGAAACTTGGTTGTTTTCTCCGGATTTTTATTTTAGTACGACTAATGCTTCCTGCCACTTGTAACGAAAAGTGCCTTATATAAATATAAAACTATAAGTATATAAATCAGCTTGAGGGTTGTTAAACACTGTAACTATATAGTTACAGTGTTTTACAGCCCTCAGCTCATATGATAAAGTACTTAAAAATATTGATTGAGGCTACTCTATCTAATTAAAAAATATATGTTTGCTAAGGTCACTGAAACCTTTGTGGTAGGTTAGTGATTTTCTACATGCATAAAACTATAACTAGTTCCTACTTCTCTATGGAAATTTATGTTTGTGTCAATTGAATATTTTTTTGGTAACAATTTTCCAAAAACTTCGATCCCATAAATTTTTGTATGTTTAAATTTTAAGTTTTAAGTAGGTAAAGGCGGACAATGGGAACAATAACAAGTAAAGATACTAGACGTCTCAGTTTTGACAATAAGTGTGCGCTGAACTCTGTTATTGCTGTGCCGAAGTCTATATTAGATGAAAGCTTACTTGATTTCGGCCTCACGGCGACTGTGAGTACAAATAAAAACCTCCGTTTCCTCCTCTCCCTATTAAAAAACTAAGTAGGTAGATTGTATTATACTTAAATTTTATTGACCTATATATTATATAGGTCAATAAAATTGAAGTACATGTTTGTAATGTTAAAATACCAGTTTCGGACTTTGCTTGTGTAAGTATATATTCAACAAAACACAAATTTTAGAATTTTTCTCTGTCAAGTCTGTTTGTTCCGGTCAGACAAACGTATAGACATACGCTAATCTCTGAAACATAGCTGGATTGATTTAGACGGGGCTTTCATTGGCAGATAGCTGATGGTATGAAGAGTAACTGAGGCTACTTTTATTTTCGTACGTGTGTATGTTCCATAAGGACCCGAAAACGACTGGATTTAAATGAAATTTTCATGATATCTTAGATAAGCACAGAGGGTAATCCTGTGAAGTTTGGTAGCGATCGGGTCAACAGATTAAACCAATGGCCAAGTGACCCGATTGGGCGCAGCCCAAACCATTTGTTTTATAGATATAATATTTTTGCAAGCTCTTAAACAGGTTGGTCCCTACTTGAGCATGCATGCGGTGATTGAAAAAAAACAAATCTAAGAAACAATCAATTATTAGGCAAATCTCTAGGCTCTCACCATTTGCCGAATGTTGCTTGTTTAACATTCTCGCTGCAGGTTGTTAGTTCGGTTCCCATCCATGACAAATATTTTGTGTTATAAACCATAGATGTTTGTTCTGTATTCTATCCGTAATCCCATTTTACTATGTAGAGTTTGGGGCGCCGCGCCGCCGTGTAAAATGACCAGTAAGTAGCAACTTAACAGTATTCAAGTTCCTCTCTGCAACTTAACTAGGTAGGGGGAGTAGGCAGATTGATAAGATTTTTTTTCAAAGGCTAAAAAGGTAGGAAAGACGTTAAAAAACATAATAAAAATTATTAATTATGAATAATTTCAGCTTTAACATGAAAGGTTAAATATTTGTAAGCTTTTAAAAGTTGTAAGTGTTGTTAAAAGCTTTTTTAGAAGTCAATATGCGGTATTCGGTTCGGTGTTGGTAGAAACAATGAATTTATGACTTTTAACTTCGAGTAAATGATTAAATATTCATGCCCAGCACACTTGTTATCCTCCCAAAAACTGGGACAATGGTGTTCTCTTCTTTTTTGGGTATTGGTAGTCAAGTGGTTGCACTTGTTAAAATATACGGCCGTGGTCTATGTGACGGCACATTGATACGTATAAAAGTGCCCCCAGTACCGTTGTATCAATGTTCCCCAAATCGTATGTGTTAATGTAAAATACCCGCAATTTTAAATTATGAAAAATATTGTTAAACTCAGTCTTTCTATCAAATTAAGAATATTTTACTTACCATTTCAAAAAATACATAACACCATCTAACACAATTTACGGGTAAATCAACATCCGAAAAAAATAACTAAATTTTAGTTTCAATGGCTCGAAACATGTTTCACTTCGCCAAAAGAGAAGCAGCTACAGGCTGGGGTCGTAATTACTCGTAAGTACAGTGATTGGTTGAACCGGCACCTATGTATGTGTGTCGACAAGTTTAAGCTGCTTTTAGTTTGTTTTTTACTGCAACTGCATCTATGTGCCCCGTGCATCAATCTACCCCTACTCGCCCCTGTTTACCTATCCTAAAATATAGCTATATTTTTTTTGTTACAGGAAACCAATGATGAGTTGATTTTTGCCGATAACAGTAGGAACCTAGAAATTCCAGATGATAACGAGATCGATTATTGGTCACATAGAATAGATAATTTGAAAAAAGAGCATCAAACTATCAATAAAATTCTCGAAGTCGAATATACGAAACAAATCGAGAGCACTAACGATATATTTGAAACACCCAAAGATACACTAGAAAGAATACAACAGATTAAACCATGTTTTGACTGGCGTAATAAGGTAGGGACCGCGGCGACGGGTTTCTTGTATCTAGCTAGGTGTGAGTACCGTCAGACAGCGGAACTTGAGATGATTTTGGACATAAGCTTAGTGAAACAAAAAACATAATTTATTTCATAACATTTCAGTCTAAGGTTATATAAAAAACAACGAGCGAGCCTTACAGTCGTCGGATATTCTGTGTAACATCTGACATCTCACCTTGGTATTACCATACATTAATTAATAAGCAACATTATCATTCTCTCCATAACATAGTGTCCCGAGCCATAGACTAGGCTTAACGTATTGACACTACACTGTAGGTTAAGTGCGCAGCTGATGCATCGTCACACGCACACTGTTGAATGACAGCACCAACCTCTCGGAAAATGGGTTGATGCCCGTCAGATATGACGGGCAACTCTTACCGCGGGTGCTCATTGGTCAAACCTGCGCTTCCCCGGTTTCCTGTTACACACTTCCGTCCCTTTTCACGTAATCACTCCCACATAAATGGAAAGCAAGAGGAAAGATGTTACACATCTAAAAATTTTACCTATATAAAGCTATATTATATAAATAATCACAATAATATTAACACATCTATGTTTACTATTCTAAAAAAAACAAAAGAAAGATATGGCATATCATTGTCAAGTTATCAATTGATGTTCATAATATCTTCTTTCTCTTTGGACCTAATTATCTCGTACGTACACTACTTTTATCACGCACGACACATCCTTACGCAATAGCAAGCACGCGGTGACTGAAGCATTTAGGTTAATTAAGCTAAATTAAGTGTTAGGATGCAAAGTGTTATTACACCGTCCTTGATATTGTGTGCTAGTGAGCTACGACGAGATCAACCTAACCTTATTAGGCATCCTAGGGATAGAGATAGAAGATTATATAATTTATGCTATTACACTTGTACAATTTCAGTAGCTAAATGACCTAGCATCCTACATTTAGGACGGTGTAATATACGCCCTAAGTACTAGGGCGTACTTAGGTCGCATATTCCACCTTTTGACGATACCCATCTTCAGGATTGGGTTTTTTTATATATATAATACGACGGGAAAGTGGAAAGGGGAAGCATTCAGCTTACCTGTTTTTTTTTCAAGTTACGACAAGGCCGAAGGTGGAAGCGCACTTCATCCGGAATCCTCAACAATCTGAGGAACTTTTTAGAACTGGCTATCTTACCTCTAAATGGTGGAACACAACAATTTTAGAATTGTTGTAATGGTGACAGAATTAAGTAAGACGGTGGTACAAACCCATTTTGTTAGTCGGTCCCATTTGTTCTATGGAACATAACGTCATCGAACAAAATGAGACATTTTCTTCCCATATTGTTCCATAGAACTACTTACTAGCTTTTCGTCCGATTTTCATGACATAGAATAAAATGCAAATGAGATTTTCCCAAAACCTTCCATGAATTTGCCTGCCTAAATGACACTGATGATGACAATTATTCTGCCATACCTGAATAAATAAAAATAAACTTTAAATAAAATGAATACCAGTGATCAAACATCTGCCTGGGTAACATAATCCTAAAAACCAAAAGAATGGATATTCGTAGCAAGAAAAGGTGGGAGGACTCATCAGATTATGTAGAGGATTCTCAGTCTCAGAGCATTCTAGTTACAAAAAATATAATCTTATAATCTTATTTACCTTGTCCTCCAGAACAATTTGAGAAATAAAAGTATTACATGTTCTATAGTAAAAAATATCGAATTTTGTCCTATGACGTCATGTTCCATGGAACAAATGGGACCTACCATTTTGTTTAGGTAGGCCTACATATATATAACAAATACTTACCTACCTACCTACTTGCTCTGTTCATCATTTCTAGCACCTTTTTCAGATAATGCAATGTTATGAAGATAATCCTCATCAGCCCTTGGTATGTTCAACTGTTGTCCAAGCTTTTAGTAAATGTGTTGCGTCTTGCAGAGCTTCAGAATAAATTTATTTCTTATTGATACAAATTATGTATCTACCTACTATGTATTTATCCACACGTGATGTTTTTTCTAATATCTTGAGCAATAAAATAGTTACTTGGTTTTTACTCGAATTACTTAGATACTTATTTTTTGTACTTGGTGGAGGAATATTTGTATCAAGCTGCCACGAATTTGTGGTGTGGTGCTGTTGGAGCGTCGAATATGCATCACAATATGATTATATTAAACATATATCTCAAACAAAGCTAGAGCATAGTTATTCTTAAACATAAGGATTTTTTTCGGATCGGCAACATCTCTTTGTCAGATTCTAATTCGATTTAGATCTTTAAAATATGCTTCAACCATTTCTGCACAGACCACTAATAGGATACTAACGTATCATTTCTGATTGAACAGCTGACAGCGCATGGTACGTGAATACAGAATTCAAAAATTGTCAGTCTACCGATAATGCTTTGAAATGGTTTTTATGTTATAGATTGAAGAGTGGTTGATCCTCCAAAAAAATAATCCAAGTGTATTTCGAATCCTCAACATTTTTACCCATCTCTGATTATGACACTTGCAATACTCGACAGTCGACACTGGCAGACAGAATCGATAAAACGGTTGCACACCGAATCGAAGAAGTTGAAGTTGATTTTTATTTGCGTTTCAGTCAGACAGTTGCGTTGAATTGAAATTTATTTCAAAGAATTTAATTGTACCTACATTTACTAGTTGAATTTTAGTAGTAATTCTAGAAAACATTTAGAGATGATATTGTTAGTGGGCTTAGGCTGCTACTAATTCGGTGAACAGGTATCTGAAGCTTATTTGCTGCACCATGGCGAACTCGGTTTGCGATTCAAATGCTAACGATAGTTTAACATCAGCATGCCACACCATTCTGGATAAAATTAATGCACACAATGATACTAAAACAAAGGTAAGAATATAAGGATATGATCTGGTATGATATTGCGAATAGGTACTCGTAGCTAACTATTCGCTCTATCGATATCTACCTACTTATTCAACTCGTAATAAACCTACTCTAAATTGTGTAAATAGTTATTGTACTCGTAATAAATTGTGTTTCAGTTGCCAGATATCAATGATTTTACAATCGTAAAGCCTATCAGTCGAGGAGCTTTTGGTAAAGTTTTCCTTGCTCATAAAAAAAACAACAAGGAGATTATGTATGCCATAAAAGTAATGAAAAAATCAGATATGATAAACAAAAACATGGTGACCCAAGTAGTGACAGAGAGAAATGCTTTAGCGCTGTCTCGGAGTCCCTTTTGTGTTCATTTGTACTACTCCCTTCAATCAACATCATCTGTTTATTTGGTGAGTATTCAGTAGTTTATGCTGAAGATTAAATAGACAGTTCAAAGCTTAAGGTAGGTATCATAGAAATAAATTATATATTGGCATTATATTATTGAAATATCGTTTGTCATCATCTCCAATGATTTTCTTAAATTTCAGGTAATGGAATACATGGTCGGTGGAGACATGAAATCACTTCTGGGAGTCTATGGTTTCCTCGAAGAGTCAATGGCTGTTTTCTATATCGCGGAAGTGGTGTTAGCACTTGATTACTTACACAAACATCACATTGTGCACAGGGATTTAAAGCCAGACAACATGCTTATATCAAAAACTGGACATGTCAAACTGACAGATTTTGGTCTGTCTAAAATTGACATCCATAGAGGTAAAAAGCTTATCTAGAATCAAGTTTTTAAAATACATAGAAAAATGATTTTTGCCTTTACCATAATATGCCTGTTTTATCATCATGTGTAGCCTGTCTGCATATACTGCTGGGCACAGGCCTCTATCTGTTTGTACCAACCCTCTAAATCCTGTGCCAGCCTTACCCCTAAACAAACTTCACATTTTATTTTGACCATGCCATTGACCTATCTTGCTGGCAGACAACTCACACTTTCTTTGCCTTCTCAAGGCTACTATTCAGTGAGGACTCTGCTCCACCTGCCATCACTCCATCTGTCCTTGTAACCTACCCAACTGTATTTGAGCCCCAATATTTACACACACCTATTTAAGCTATGTTGTGTACCTAACTTGTGTACTTATGAATTTATGTATTGGGACTCTGTTGAGAAGCTTGATGCTATTATTTGAAAACAAACTCCTGAAAACATTCAACATAACTTTTGTTTTGGATATCTTATGTCCTTTCATAGATGCTTTACTGAGATCTCTTAACATGTCTTGGAGCTCGTTGAGGTTTTGGGCACAAACTAAACTGTCTGAAAAGAACAACATCAACAGGATTAGTGTCCAATTTTGGACAGAGCCTCCTCCAAAATTGGAGGGTTTTGCCTTAATCACCGCGCTTGGCATACCGATTAAAGATCGCAATAAAGGTGTTGGGTGATATACAGAAAGAAGCTACTGCCCTTATGTTAAAAAAAAACATATGCGAAAGAAACATTGTTTTAAATCTTAAAAATGATTTTTAGATTTAGTTACTTTACTCCACTTTTTATTTGACTTTTTATGATGTCTTCAAAGACAGCCGTAAAAAGCTTGGGTGAAATAGTAATCCTTGTCTGACACCCTGCTAGATGGGTTTTGGGTTTCAGCACCAAAACGAGCCCAGTGCTCTATCCTATCCAATGTTTTTCATAGTCAACGAAAGCCATACAAATGGGCCCGTTTTATAACATCTGGAAATCACTAAGTCAGGCTTGTAGCATTCATGATTTTTTTTTAGTTTTACTGTTTTGATATTAAATGGTACTGTGTTTTCAGATCTAGAGATATCAGACTTTGTGAACTGCACACCAAGTCTGAACATGAGAACTCCTGGTCAACTGCTCTCATTGACCTCTCACCTATCCTTTGGCTCCGGAGGAGATTCCTCGCACAACACGGTGTCCTCTGATGCTTGTGAGAACCTTCTTGATGAACTTAAACAGACTAGTATGCTTTTATTGCTATGTACCTACTTTGATAGTTAAATGATAGCAATTGGTGGTCACCTGATAAGACCCTATGAACCAGATATACCTACCCTACCCTACAAAGCATTACTGCTATTTAAAAGCTTTGCTAGGCAGACTGGGGCACCCTTATTAAGTATCAAGAACAAGACAGTGCCACTCGGTATGCACCATATGTAATACTGTATTGCGCCAGTCTCTTTTAAACATTATGGGACTAAGCCTCTGCAACCATGCCCATACCAGCAGTATGTTGCTGGGCAGCAATAAAAGTTATAGTAGCAGTACTTGGCTCTTCCCAATTTTACTCTCAGCGTTGTTGTAAGCTGGCATAGGCAACATACTGTTATAACTCACATTATATATATTTTTTATGTCTGCATCTATTATGTCTTATTGCATAGCTAAAACTCTGTTGAACTAGTTGCAGAAGCTACAAAACTTACAAACAAATATCTCAAACTCTTAGCACATTAGTATACCTAAATCTTTGCGATGCAATGATGCAAACTGAACTTATTTTGTCATTTCAGCAAGGTTAAAAGGCCTATTTGAAGGTGTCAGTGGTCTTGAGAACTCAGCTTTGATGGATCATTCGCAGCTATCAGGGATCCATCCGTTTATGAGTGCTGAGAGTATAACCTTGGATAACATTGTAAGTACCACTTTCAACATTTTGATATCAATAATGTTTTAATCTTATATATCCATACATTACTATAAATTAAAAGTAAGTCTGTTAGCTTGTTTATTATCTTTTCTCTTCTAGATGGTTGAACTGATCTTAGTGAAATTTGGCATGGATATAGTGTATGGGGAATAACATAGGCTTATTATAATTATAAACAGAGTAGGTCCTTCTGTTCAATAGGGAATTATATTTACTTGACACTCATGCTGTATAACATTGTGATGCAACCTAAAGTTATAATTTATTATTTATCATATTGACTCCATTGAGAGACTTTCAAAATAAGGTCATGAAAATCATTTATATTTAGTACAGTATCTCATTATTTTATTAGGATAAATGGGTATTTATAGCATATATCCCATAATTTTCATAATAATTTCCTAACAATAGTGCATAGTTCTTTACGGGGAGAAGGTAGCCGTTAACCTTAATGCCCGTCGTGGTTGCGGCTCAAATATCCCTTTGCTTGACTCAGCCCAGTCAGGATCTTGCCAGAAGTAAAGAATCAACTTACTTTTTATTTATATATTTATTGCATATGTTTAAAGTTTTTACTTAATAATAGAACACACCTTAACAGGTTTGACTAAGATAAGATAGATAAGATAAGATAAGATAATTACTTTATTTACCAACAAATGTTTACAATATATTTATGTTTCAAAATATAACAGAATAATAAGATGTAGGTACTATTCGTTGAAACTTCATATTATGATGAGTGCCTTAAATAAACTGAATAGATAATATAGATACATAAGTAGGTACTTTACACTTTGTCATATTATACTTTTACTGCTATGCCAAATGTGGTGACTATTGCAAAGCTCTCAAATTTTTGAGGTGCTTTGTTCAGCAAAATTAGTATAAAATTTTTAATCTGATCATATTTTGCAGTCCCAAGACTCTGGTTCAGGATCACTAAGCTCATACCGAACTTGTGAAAGCTCCAAAAACAGCACCAACTCCCAAAGCACCAAGTCAACAGATACCACCGACATAAGCAGCACCAATGAATCTTCTATCAGTGAGTCTACAGTGATGTCGGATTCACAACACAATCACTCAGTTTCTCCGCTGTGTAGAGGACATTCTTTGAAGAGGATACCGAGGTACTTTACTTATATGTAGCTTGTAAGAGTAGTAGAAACCCCTTGTGAAAGGGCTCGTCCGGAGAATTACTACCACCATACCATTTTCAGTGTCAGTTTGAAGGGTATGGTTGCTGGTGAAATTACAGGCACGCGAGGCTTAACAACGCAATGTGTGCCGCGTAAGCTATGTTATTTGTAGATGTGACCTACGCAGTAAAGCATTGTTATAGGCAAGAGTGCACTTAACATCAGGTGGGCTACTTGCTTGTCTCGTCTCCTAGTTGTATAAAAAAAAAACAACTAGATTTGTAGGTTATCTTTTGCTGTGGAAGTCCTGGGTTTGAGTCCCAGGTGAAACACATCTTTGTGATTTATGTTGCCAGTTTGGTGAGAACATGTAGGTTTGAATCACCTGATCGTTTGATAAGTAAGATGTGCTTGGCAGGGCATGCTAAGCATTTTAATTTGGTCCCGGGTATTGCATATAAAAGTGGTGGTTAAAGATGGCGGCTTGTAAAATATGAAACCAAGGTTGTTACACAGCCCACACAAACGAAGAAAAGAACCACAAGAAAAGAGCCAGTGGCTTTTAGTCTTAAAGCTAGATGGCGCTAGGTGTCTTAGTCCATGGCTGCTTAAAAATAACCCAAAAGATTTCCACCTAGCACAAACATTTTGTTAGTGGATGAACCTAGATGTTTGTTCTTTGTTTGAGTATTGCAGTGTATTATATAGAATAGAATATAAATATCAGTTTTTTTACTTAAGGGCTTTGCTTTGAGAATGCTATTTATACGGAAAGGTCGATAGCCTCTAATCTAGACTCCATTTGGGTCCCGATGTGGCGGAATTACATGCGTTCAATCCTCAGTAAGAAGGTGGTCACATACTCCACTGCATCTTCAGTCTTCATGGAGTAATTAAGTTGGGACTCGTGCAGCAGTGTCATGGAGACAGCTGCATATAAAGCTCCACTCGAAATAGTGTTTTATTTTTTATTGTACAACGGGGAAGCGTTTGGCCTTCATTTCACCTGGTAACAAGTTAAGATAAGGCTAAGGTAGAGGCGCGCTTTACACGGAATCCTCAACAAACTGAGGAACTGGCTCACATAGACACACAACAGTGTGTTAAGACAGACTTAAACAAAGTCCTACAACCAACCAAACCGAGCACAATATAATATACTCCCGCTAGTGATCGAACCCGGGACCTGTGGATCTGAAATCGGTGGGTTGATCCACTAGTCCACAGAGGCGGTTATGTCATATGTAATGCAATGTGTTCCATCAAATGAGTTTTGTGATTTGTTTACAGCTTTAGAGCAAAGAAAAGGAAGCGCATTTTGGACGATGGCGACACACCAACCGGAGTCACCAGCCTAGCGGAGTCTAAGGAGAACCACAGTGGCCTCACACAGGAGATTATGGCCTTGGAGCTCAGCCAGAACACCCCCAAACGTATGGCTTTACATCCCACGCCGGATCGACGTAAAAATCCTATCAAAGGTGTTCTTAAGAAAAGGTAAGATTTATTTATTTTGCTACGACGGGTAGTGCTTAGCCTTCATCTCATTGTATTAAGTTAAGAAAAGGCTGAACGTAGAAGCGCACTTCATCCGGAATTCTGAACGGATTGAGGAACTAGCAATAGCTATTATTTTACCAACACTTCAGTTAGAATTGTAGCTATAAGATGCTGGCAGCTAGCCTGCCTCAGTGGAATGATCTCCTGGGGAACGAACTCGTGACTACTGGATCTGAAGCCGGTGGACGAACCACTAGACTGGCCTGGACGGGAGGCCGTTGTCTAAGGGGTGGTGTGGGCAAGAAAGGAGTGAGTGATGATGAGATGAAGTCTGATAGCAAATTGAGGAATAAGACATGTGCCAACTCCACATAGTGTAGCAGGAAGATGATGATATCCCGCGAGACTTTACACCGTTTGGTTCAAGAGGAACTTCCTCCCGAGAACCATAAGACTGTGAAATAGTCTCCCTGCCGAGGTTTTCCCTGTTAGCCACAGTATTGGGGTTGACGCACACTTTCAGGACTTCACAGTAATTCGTCACAAAATGACACCCATCAGAAACAGAATGCTGGGCAGCACTAATAGCAAGTGTTGCGCTAAACAAATTTATTATATAAATTAAATTAATTGTATTTAGTGATATGTTATTGTATTTTTGACCATGTACCTATGTATAACCCAAACTTGATATGGATGAAATTGTCTGAATTAATAAACGTATTTAATTTAACAAATTAGTAGGCAACGCGCGAACGCTTCTGATGACTCCTTGTGTGTAAGATAGCCAGTTCCTAACTCTGCTGAGGATTCCGGGTGAAGTGCGCTTCCAACTTCGGCCTCATCATAACTTGAAAACAGGTGAAAGGTCACTCAAGCACTTTCCCATATTTTTTTATTTTTTTTGTGATGAATATAGATGTTTGGTCTGTGTTTGGATGTTATATCATATAGTATGTATGTATTTAAAAAAAAAAAAGTTTTCTATTCGTAATTACAATTCGGATTCTGCGTCAGTACCCTCGTAGCTCAGGTTTAGAGCGTTTCCAGCTTTAGGAAGAGATGCTGGTTCGAGTCGTTTATATGGGCTAGATGGCGCTGTGTGAAATTAATGTCCTGTTATATTTATATCTTAAAGCAGAGAAATGAGTAGTGCTCCTTGTGAAAGGGCACGTCTATTTCGGCCGCCAAGTATCATTGTTGTGCGTGGATATGACCTACGCACTAAGGCTTTGTTATAGGCAAAAGTTGAATAAATAAATAAAATAAAATAAAATAAATATGTATTGCTCGAAAATATAACCATACAAAACAGAAAAACCCAAAAATACAGAGGCAAATGGTGTAATTTCAGCGAATGTTGCACACGCATATTGGAGTGTAGCGCTGGTTTCAAATTCAACTCACTCGGATGGTTAGTCACTTACAGAAATAAAGCGAGTAAAATTATTGAAAACATTTTTTTTTAGGTAAAATGAACTTAAGGTAACCAATCATCCGTCATGGGCGGCCGTTGCCAGCGGCCCGCCGCCGCCTCCTCCGAGCGGGATCGGCCCTCCCGATCTCGCTCGGCGGCCTCTTTCCGAACCAATACGGTCTCACAGAAAGAGGCCTCAGCCTTCCACGCCGTCTCATCTGCCAGCATTGCTTCCACAACGCTTGACAGAGAGTGGTTCTGCCCGATCCTGTTGACCAGAATTCCGCGCTCCACGCTCCACGCTGAGCACTGCTCAAGCGTGTATCTGCGCGGAGTCCATGACCTGTACCAACATGGCAATGTGTAGTGTATTAATGTGTGAGTTCCACTTAATATCAGGTGGGCTCCTTATTCCATCTCCATGTAGAATAAAAAAAAAGAATTAACCCTTTCAGATGGGCATCACAAAACGACAGCCACCATTTCAATGCAGGAGTGATCTTCTCAACGCCTGTGTCAAATACCAAACAAGAAACAAAGAAGCGACTGAAGGAAACGCGGTTCACACTCCCGAAGGATGACCAGCCTTCTTCGGGGGTGAAGGAGAAATCGTTTAACTTCAGCAAGCATGTGTCTACTAGCCTGGATATATTTCCCATGAGAAGACTGAGCAAGGTAACCAACCTCATTTTAAGAGTCAATGATATGTATATGGCTTAGTTTCAGCGATCATATCTTCCACAATACTGTAGCATTTACTTTGAAATTAATATATGTTATAGTTCAGGATAGATGCTAGAACGCTTGTGTTTAGAAAACACGATTACATAAAATTTTCTCTAAAAAAAAAAAAGTTGAATTTGTACCAAAAATGTTCGCTATTCAATAAATACGCACAATTAGGGCTTGAAACTTTGTAAAGTAAATACACACAGTATTGAGCAGACGGTCTGGGTTTTCGATTTTCAAAATTCATATTTGTTTTACCGTAAAAAAACAAAACGTAGAAATACGCGCATATTTTTGTCATCTGGTGGTCATAATATAAGCGCCGTGGTTGAGCGCACAGCAATGTCACCTTTATTATTTCTATATCTTAGTTCGAAACTAGAATAAAGTTGCGTTGAGTTGCTGAGGTACTATAGCCCGTTAACTTTACAATAAGCTACCCTCAGCGCTAAAAAATGTAAAACTCGCTTAACGTATTTAAAACTAAACTTGCACAACACATTATTGATAAATCTATGAATAACAATATTATTCCTAACTACTATATATATGAATTACTATTGTATTTTAACTACGTTAAATGGATAGTTCTAGGTACTAGGTACCATACACTGGTAATTTTGACAAGCCTCATAGCTCAGTTGGTAGTAACTCTGCCTTCGGCGCTGTAGGCTGTGGGTTCGATTCCCACCCAGGACAAACATTTGTGTGATGAATATAGATGTTTGTTCTATGTTTGGGTGTTGTATCATATAGTGCGTATGTATTTACAAACAGTATTTAAGAATTTTATCCGTAATCTAGTTTGGGGCTAGATGGCGCTGTGTAAAATGAATGTCCTGTAATATTTATTTTATTTATTTAATTTACTATAACTACCTACCGATAACTAGCTTCTACTCATACCTACTTAAGAACGACAACTTAAAAATAGCTTCGATTTTTATTCTCATCTCTCATCTCTCAAGTGACTTTATTTGCCTTTATAAGAATAAATGTATTGAAACCGAAACCTTACAATCAGTGCACATAATGTTAGACATTTTTTTTAATAGTACAACGGGGAGGTGATCAAAACTTGAAAATCAGGTGAGATGGAGGTCAAGCTTCATCTCACCTGATTTTCAAGTTATGATAAGGCCGAAGGTAAATTTTAAAGCCGTGGAAGGCGCACTTCACCCGGAATCCTCAACCAACTGAGGAACTGGCTATCTTACCTCTATATGCCGGAACACAATAGTTTAAGAATTGTTATGGCGACAGAATTAGGTAAGATGGTGGTAGCTAGCCAGGCGGACTTAAAGTTCCTCAGGCTGAGATTTCCGAGTGAAGTGCGCTTCCACCTTCGGCCTTATCATAACTGGAAACCAGGTGAGATGAAGGCCAAGTACCCTGTACTTTTTTACTCAATTTCAAAATATCTTTATTAATTATAATAAGTAAGGCAATACAAACTTTAGTGTAAATTTATCCTAAAAGGAATCTAACTTAGAAAATAACACATTTACAAAGCTTATAAATATACGCTTTTATACGAATTACGGAACATAAAGGAAATTTAATTAATAATAATAAACAATTTATGTAAGCTTTAGTTTAGCTTTACATTTGAAAGGCATATCTAAGTAAGTATGTACCTACATGTCTTGTATTTGGATGGCAAAACAAGATGAGGTTAAAAACCAGTACATAATAATTTAAAATTTGAATGAACTAATGAGTCCCCATCATCCAAATCGAACAATAAAAAAAAAGTCCTATTCAATGGATAAATTACAACACGAATGAGCATGATTGGTTTATTTATGTAAGTAGCAAACGACCGGGGCTTCATTCCCATAATTCCGTGGGAATTTAACAATACTCCTCGTGTACCCCTATGAGGAAGGAAGCTGCCTTAAAAATGACACACACTTTTCTCAACCCCTAGGTGTTGAGTCATTCAGTCACTTTGTGTGATTTTATATAATTACTAGTGAAACGCGCGGGACTTTGATTGCGTCATCCCGTGGAAATTTTCCAAAATACTCTTAGTAATCCCTTTAATAAAAGGAGGTTTCTAGTCTTAAGCTTGTCTGGTTTGGGCTGCGAGTTGATTTACAGTTAGTCTGCTTCACGACGATTTTTTATATATATAAAAGTCAAATGGTTTTTTTTTTGCATTTATCTTTCATCATCATTATCTGCGCCCGTTTTCATCCACTGCTCGTATGTGCTACTCCAAATGGTCCTGAACCAGTAATTTTAATTGTAATAATTCATAGAATTAAATAATACAGGTCGTTAATTTCACACAGCGCCATCTAGCCCCAAACGAATATGGGAACTATATAAAACTCATATACTTTTGTTTTTCGTACTATATGATTCAACACCCAAACACTGAACATACATCTATATTAATATATAATTATAACACAAAAATGTTTGTCCAGGGTGGAAATCGAAGCCACAACCTACAGCCCAGAAAGCAGAGTTACTACCAACTGAGCTATGAGGCTTGTTACAGAATATTTAAACTATTAATATTATATTAGGGAAACATCTTTATGTCCACAGGATTCCAATAGATCGCCAACGGACTTGTGCAAAACGCCCTTGGCTACTGCCCACACTCCGTACCGAACGCCGAAAAGTGTTAGGAGAGGAAACCAAATATCGGACCAAAGGATTCTGGGTACGCCGGATTACTTGGCCCCTGAACTACTGCTGAAGTAGGTTTTATTTAAAATCACTCTTCATAGTAATAATTGATCGAGTGAGCGAAGCGAACGAGATCTCTCAGTTAAGTTGGGAAATCCGGCACTGTATGTATGTATGTGGCAATGTTTGTGACAGCATAACTCTCGAACGGATTATTCGATTTTCATGAAATTTAAACTGAACAGAGAAAACGTAAATAGAATTTGATTGTCGCGGGGGATTTATGATAAATGGCGTAGTTTTTGAGATATTGGGGTAAAAATAAATACAACTTTTCACCCATATCTTTTGACTCGTTGATTCGATCAATTCAAAATTTTTAACATATTATATTAATACTCATCAATCGGTTTGAGGATTTTTTTGACACTAGGGTAGTTTTTGAGAAATAGGGGTGTTAAGTGAGACGAGTGATTTTTGACTTGTGGGGTGTAATTTGAAAGAGTATCGGCTGCACATCCATAAAATATATATTTTACTTTTTATGAATATATTATTAACTAGCTTTTGCTCGCGACTTCGCTCGCGTTAAAAAGTATTATTATTAATTAGGTATAGTTTTTGCGGCTTTACTTTTGTTTAGCGTGTGTAAAAAATTAGGGCCTACAAAACTTAAAAACGACAGTACATTCTTCCACTTCTCCATTAACGTTCAGATTTTCTTTAGCCATTTTAAAAAAGTCTAACCGACAAAACCTATACTTAAACCAAACTAAAACAAAACAAATGCCAAATACAAAGCAGAGTCTATAACTAAAACTACTAAACCGAAACAAAACAAATGCAAAATCTCAAAATCCATTCTTAGGGGATACCTACGTCATAGTAGCTTTATGCATGCAAAGTCTCAGCCCGATCGGTTTAAAATTTACAAAGTTTCATACAAACTTTCATCCCCTATTTTATCCTCTTGGGGGTAGAATTAATCAAAATCCTTTCTTAGCGGATGCCTACGTCATAACATCTACCTGCCTGCCAAATTTCAGCCCGAACCGTCCAGTGGGTTGGGCTGTGCGTTGATAGATCACTATGTCAGTCAGTCAGTCACCTTTGAGTTATATATATTTAGATATATTGTGCTTGGTTTGGTTGGTGGCAGGTCTTTGTTTAAGTCCGACGGCTAGCTACCACCATCTTACCTATTTCTGTCGCCATAATCATTGTTGTGTTCCGACATTTAGAGGTAAGATAGCCAGTTCCTCAGTTAGTTGAGGATTCCGGGTGAAGTGCGCCTCCACCTTCGGCCTTATCTCAACTTGTTACCAGATGAGATGAAGGCCAAGTGCTTACCCGTCTATAAAAAATAAGCGACAGCTTAGTGTCTGAAAAAAAAAACTCTAGAAAATTAGTGCTTTTGTTACAGGCAAGGACATGGGCCGCAAGTGGATTGGTGGGCGCTTGGAGTCTGCCTTTACGAGTTCATGACGGGTGTTCCTCCGTTCAATGATGAAACTCCTCAAGCTGTCTTCAAGAATATACTCTCCAGAAGTGAGTTGGTCGTCTCTTGTGTGTTATTATATAGTTATAGGTAACGAATAGGATCCCCCCGATTCCCGAGGATGTCGTATAAGGCGACTTAAGGAATAAAATACACCAGGGGTTAAAAAAACATTAGAATGATGTAGCAATTGGCGCATCCATCTCACTCTCCCGCGTGGCACATCGCACTCTCCCTCGCACGTTATCATAACTTGAAAAAACCAGGTGAGATGTATGCCAAGCGCTCCCGTCGTACAATAAAACATGATGTGGCAATTGACGCAGTCATCTCGCTCTCTCCCGCTTGGAACATCGCGCTTTCTCCCTCGCACGTTATCATAACTTGAATAACCAGGTGATATGACGGCCAAGCGCTGCCCGTCGTACAATAAAACAATGATGTAGCTATTGGCGTATCCTATTTGACAAGCCTCATAGTTCATTTGGTAGTATCTCTGCTTTCGCTGTGGGTTCGATTCCCACCCAGGACAAACATTTGTGTGATGAATATAGATGTTTTTTCTGTGTTTGGGTGTTGCATCATATAGTACGTATGCATTTACAAAGTATTTAAGTATCCTATCCGTAATCTAGTTCCCATATCACAAGCTATGCTTAGTTTGGGGCTAGATGGCGCTGTGTAATATTAATATTTATATTACTCATTAGCCTACCACTTGGCACTTTTTTAAATGTGATAGGTTTGCGTTTGACTGTTATCTCGCCTGATGTTAAGCCATGATGCAGCCTTGACTAGATCGTAATGCAATTGTGATGTATATCAACAAAATATTGTTATGCAATGTTTTCAAATTTTTTTTTACACTCACCGGAGTGTCTTTTAAGCGCTTTTGTGTTTTCGCGCCATCAATGATTACATTTGCTAATATGCGTTTGGTATTTACTTTTCTTATTCGACTTGGTTACTGTTTGCCTATTCTATTCTATGATTCATTTATCTCGCTCTCTCCCGCGCGGCGACATCGCGCCGTCTCCCTCTCCCGCTCCCCGCAGACATAGAGTGGCCCGAGGAGGAGGAGTCGCTGTCCGAGGAGGCGGTGGCCGCGATAGAGCAGCTGCTGACGAGGGAGCCGGCGGCGCGGCCCGCGGCGGCGGCGGTGCGCGCGATGTCGCTCTTCGCCGACGTGGACTGGGACGGTCTGCTGCACCAGGAGCCGCCGTTCGTGCCCACCCCCGACGACCTCCACGACACCGGATACTTTCAAGGTATCAATGTGAACACTTAACCTAGTAGGTGGACTCTTCGCCGACGTGGACTGGGACGGTCTGCTGCACCAGGAGCCGCCGTTCGTGCCCACCCCCGACGACCTCCACGACACCGGATACTTTCAAGGTATCAATGTGAACACTTAACCTAGTAGGTGGACTCTTCGCCGACGTGGACTGGGACGGTCTGCTGCACCAGGAGCCGCCGTTCGTGCCCACCCCCGACGACCTCCACGACACCGGATACTTTCAAGGTATCAATGTGAACACTTAACCTAGTAGGTGGACTCTTCGCCGACGTGGACTGGGACGGTCTGCTGCACCAGGAGCCGCCGTTCGTGCCCACCCCCGACGACCTCCACGACACCGGATACTTTCAAGGTATCAATGTGAACACTTAACCTAGTAGGTGGACTCTTCGCCGACGTGGACTGGGACGGTCTGCTGCACCAGGAGCCGCCGTTCGTGCCCACCCCCGACGACCTCCACGACACCGGATACTTTCAAGGTATCAATGTGAACACTTAACCTAGTAGGTGGACTCTTCGCCGACGTGGACTGGGACGGTCTGCTGCACCAGGAGCCGCCGTTCGTGCCCACCCCCGACGACCTCCACGACACCGGATACTTTCAAGGTATCAATGTGAACACTTAACCTAGTAGGTGGACTCTTCGCCGACGTGGACTGGGACGGTCTGCTGCACCAGGAGCCGCCGTTCGTGCCCACCCCCGACGACCTCCACGACACCGGATACTTTCAAGGTATCAATGTGAACACTTAACCTAGTAGGTGGACTCTTCGCCGACGTGGACTGGGACGGTCTGCTGCACCAGGAGCCGCCGTTCGTGCCCACCCCCGACGACCTCCACGACACCGGATACTTTCAAGGTATTTGATTTCAACAACTTAAAACAACGCAGCTCTGCCTTCTGCGCTGAAGGTTGTGGGTTCGATGGGGATCGAGGACAAACATTTGTGTGATGAATAGGTATGTTTGTGCTGTGTTTGGGTGTTGTATTGTATGATAAGTATGATAAGTGTACTTACAAAAAAAAAAAGTACCATTTTTTTTCAAATACAAATGTTAATATGACTCAAAAATTCACAACCCGCGACGGGACTTGAACCCGCATCTTTTCCTGAAGCTGGAAACGCTCTAACCAACTGAGCCACGTGGGTGCTAACGCGCTTTGATCAGCGCTCAAGCAGAGTATCAATATGACACAAAAAATCGGAATCCGCGTCAGGACCCTGGCTCAGTTGGTTAGAGCGTTTCCGGCTTTAGGAAAAGATGCGGGTTCGAGTCCCGTCGCGGGTTGTGAATTTTTGTGTCATTATAACATTAACAACAATCTACCTAATCTACCTGCCACTAGATCGAATTCGGAACCTTGCGATGGAGATTGCGGAAACGCTGTTTTCATCCGATATCTATAAAGTTTGTCATTAGTATTGGAGGCAGAAGACTCAGTCGGACGTGGTTTGAATAGCGTTAAAATCTATCGGATTACATGTCGGCTATGTTTATGATCCGGAAACCTTCCGTGTGTTTGAGACAAGGTGGCGCACTTTACACGGAATCATCAACTGTCTGTGGAACTGGCTATCTTACATATGCCGGAACACAACAATTAGGAATTGATATGGCGACAGACTTGGGTAAGACGGTGATAGCTAGCCAGGCGGACTTAAACAAAGTCCTACCAACAACCAAACCTGGGGATCGAACCCCGACCGGAACAACGACCTCTAAATCTGTCACCGGAAGGCGTTCCACTAGACCACAGGCGATTGGTTGTCCCATTTTATAAATAAATAAATAAATATTACAGGACATTAATTTTACACAGCGCCATCTAGTCCCAAACTAAGCAAAGTTCGTAATATGGGAACTAGATTACGGATATAATACTTACACACTGTTTGTTTTGTATAAACATACATACAATACAACACCCAAACACAGAACAAACATCTATATTCATCACACAAATGTTTGTCCTGGGTGGGAATTGAACCCACAGCATACGGCGCAGAAGGCAGGGTTACTACCAACTGAGCTATTAGGCTTGTTAATTCTCACATTAATGTCTATCATCAACAGTCTCGGCACTATTTAATTGTTTATATACACTCAAATCGAATAATTCGAATTACGAATTCAAAGACGATTCTATACAGACGCACTTTATAAACACATATACATAAAATTAAGAATAAAACTCATTATAGTACCGCCAACTGTATCATAAAACTCATTATAGTACCGCTTCTTTTTTTTTATTATTTCATTAAAGTAGTCTATGGTTTTAGGCTGAATATGAAAAAAAAGCGCACGCATGCGCAGTTCGAACTGTGAAAAAAATGGCGCACACATGCGTAGTTTGAACTTAATTTCCCGCGCTTCCCATACATTTTTTTGCCGATCGTGTTTTTGTATTCGGGATTCCAAAAAAGTTTACTAAAATCCTGTAAGTGATTAAAATATGATTGGAGAAGAGAGTAGTGACGGCGAGATTTTCACTCCGCCAGATATTCTAGACGCGGCATTGGCGTTAACTGAAAGTCTCCTTCCAGAAAAATCAAAAAAATTGTACGACAAAATGTACCAAGAATTTTTAGATTGAAAATTACTTCCTTGTAACCTACCTACTTTGTTTAATTTCAATTTTTCCTATGAGTGAAAATAAAGTAGTGTATGAAACTGCATATAACTTCGGTATTAAAACACTCGAAACTATTAAAACAGACTCTCGTGTTTTAATACCCTTTCTTATATGACAGTTGCATAAACTACTATTTTTCAATACTATTACCAATATCTGTTTTCTTGTTTCAGCTCGGAATATACTTCAGCAACTCCATGTGTCCAACTTTGACATTTAATATAAGTATATCCAACCAAATATAATTGTGATAGACAAATTATAGTAAAGTTAATAATGTAAACTAATTGGATCGCCTAGTGATATAATTGCCAGTATTTTTATAGCGTAGTGGAAATTGTCTTCACTTATACAATATTAAGGACCCAACATTAGTGTTTCATCAAGTTATATATAAGACAGGCATCACGATATAAATACTAAATTAATAAGGCGTATGTAAATTTTTATTGTATGTGGTAAATACTCATGTAAGTACTCTGCTCACATGAAAAAAGACTGAATAATAGCTGTGTAGTTAATTTTTAAGGAATTTATATATTACTAGTAGCACGGGAATTAGTTCCCATCATTCTGTGAGAATTTCTATACAAAGGAAGCTGAATTTTGAAAATTTTGCTGAAAAATAACCTAAATTTTAAGTCTCTAGGACAGTCAGTCAGCTACTCCATTTTACATATTAAGATTAATTTGTAACAACCCAACTAACGTAGCCTTACTTTAAATAATACATTGTACATCAGAATTATATCGTTTATTGTATGAACTAATATAAAATTTGCAAAATTTACACAAATACATATCAATCAATTGAGAAAAACAAGCTTATGGTTGTCTTTCTCAAAATAATTGTTTAAATTATTATTCATCGAATAATCATGTAGTTTTGCAGAAAACACAAATACTTATATTTATAGTGCTTGTTTACAAACTTAATTACCCTTCAAAGTATTATTTTATTGTACGACGGGGAAGCGCTTTGCCTTCCTGGTGTCAAGTTCACCTGGATTCCTCAACAGACTGAAGAACTGGCTACCAAACCACTAAATGCAGTACGGCAATTGGGAATAGATTTTATGGTGACAGACAGAGGTAAGATAGTGGTAGCTAGCCAGGCAGAAATAAAACAAGCCGAACTAACCAAGCATAAATTTGTACCGCTCCGGGGATCGAACCCGAGTCCTCTAGGTCTAATGCCGGTGGGCGAATCAATAGACCACAGAGTCAGTTGATAAAAAAGCTATCGGATTGATCTGTCTGATTTATGTGATTGGGAAAATGGTTAGAAGAACCTACGTGATGTGCCTAGTAGAGCAAAGCGAGATATAACGATGAAAAAATATTCAATCGCTGAAACTGGCTCATAAATCATCGAAACGGAAGCGATATATCGCTCTGTGAGAATTTATTTTATCGATAACGAGCTTGCGTCCGCGCTGCATAACCCCAACACTAATGTAGGTGGGAGAGGGCTATATCGCTACACCGTTCTGTTGATTCATGATTTCCAGCAAGTGAATAATTCTGCTATAATTAAACATCAATTTATCCGATTTCGTCTTTACCCTC
This sequence comes from Venusia cambrica, assembly GCA_951394065.1. Classification (NCBI taxonomy): domain Eukaryota; kingdom Metazoa; phylum Arthropoda; class Insecta; order Lepidoptera; family Geometridae; genus Venusia; species Venusia cambrica. Next base: position 4,317,147 of record OX596068.1, on the reverse strand, counting down.
TTGTAATAGAGGCTTGGTTGGGGCAAATTTTGCGCCAAAAATTCGATCGCAATGAGAGTGAAATTTAATTTGAAAAGGTAATAAACAAGCGGTAAGCGACAGAATCACTTGGAGTTCTTCTGGATCCAGGGTAGGAAGGCGGTGACGCGGGTGTACACCCCCGGGTACTGGCCCTTGCCGCAGCCGATGCCCCACGAGACCACGCCCACTTGGTTCCAGACTCCGCCCTCGCTCACCATCAGGGGGCCGCCGCTGTCTCCCTGTTGAAGATGGTTTAGCTTTTTAATATCGCCAAGATTTTACACAAATATTTGAAAATGTTCTATTCTGTGGTAAGTAGATATGCATATAAAATTTCAATAATAGGTAAGTTTTTTTTGGTTATTCTACGACGGGTATGCACTTGGCGTTCATCTCACCTTGTTACAAGATGAGATAAGGCCGAAGGTGGAGGCGCACTTCACCCGGAATCCTCACCCAACTGAACTTATCTTACCTCTTAATGCCAGAACACAACAATGTTAAAGAATTGTTGTTATGGCGACAGAATTAGGTAAGATGGTGGTAGCTAGCCACGCCGACTTGAATACGACAAGCCTCATAACTCAGTTGGTAGTAACTCTGCCTTCTGCGCTGTAGGCTGTGGGTTCGATTCCCACCCAGGACAAACATTTGTGTGATGAATATAGATGTTTGTTCTGTGTTTGGGTGTTGTATCATATAGTACGTATGTATTTACAAAAAGTATTTTATCCGTAATCTAGTTCCCATATTACAAGCTATGCTTAGTTTGGGGCTAGATGGCGCTGTGTAAAATGAATGTCCTGTAATATTTATTTATTGTACTCCCCATGGGATCGAACCCGGGAACCCTGGATCTGACACGGGTGTTCGAACAACTAGACTACAGAGGCGATAATTTTGTGGGTTTTAGAATTGAAACTTGTGTGGCTATGCAACATAATTAAATAAATGAAACGGTTATTACCACAAAATTTTTACGTCGATTTGCTGACGTTTCGTCATTTTGAGACCCCTTCTTCACGAGCTTCGCCCGCGTGCACGTTCGTCGGTCGCGCGGCGCAAACTGTCAAACGGTCTCAAAATGATCTCGAAACGTCAGCAAATCGACGTAAAAATTTTGTGGTAATAACCGTTTCATTTATTTGATAATAGTTTTAATAGCATATAATAAAGTAACTTACACTGCAAGAGTCCATGCTGGCCTTGCCCGCGCAGATCATGTGGTCGACGATGCCGCCGGGGGCCGCGGCGCCGTACTTCAGCCGGCACTCCGCGTTCGTCCAGATGGGGATCGACACCTCTTGTAGCACCGTGGGCTGGGGACCACCTGCCATGGACTCATGGTATTTTATCCAAATATATAAACCCCCTTTTTTTAGGACAAAGCGATGCTTGCCCTCCATTCATCTCATCTTATTTTTCAAGTTATAATAAAGATAAAGATTTATTTTGCAGGCACACACATATGGGAAAGTAAGATAGGTATAGATTAAATAACAGATTGTAGGTACACAGAAAAGAAAATGAAGATATAAAACATAGAAAGCACAAACATTATAGTACACAGATGAATTTAAAACAACTGAAGCCTACAGAGAGCATAGTGGAACAGCTTTAGCCTCAGCTTTATGCCGCTAACGTACCTGGAACGATAGTGACGCTGTTTTTCAGTAATAAGGCGCACTTCACCCGGAATCCTCAACAAACTGTGGAACACATCCATATACAATTGTTGTTATGGCTACAGACTCAGGTAAGATGGTGGTAGCTAGCAAGGCGGACGTAAATAAATTCCTACCCCCAACTTGGCTGTAAGAGGAAATCCGTTGTCTCACCCTTCTGAGAAACAGGCGTCTATATTCCATGTATTTTGACTGGGTACGTACTCTCTCGCAAACTGCCCCAACCGATGACCGTAGCAATTTGTCCAGCATATGCTCTGCTGCCGCCCGGGAGACAGATAGGATGGATGTTCTTCGTGAAGGCCACTGGCTGGTCTATCGTCAGGATTGCTACGTCATTGTACTGAAAACAAACACATTGTACTTTGTAATTGAAGTATAAATAAATAAATATCACAGGACATTAATTTTCTCAACGCCATCTAGCCCCAAACTAAGCATAGCTTGTAATATAGGAACTAGAGTACGGATAGAACTAAATACTTTTTTTTGTAAACACATACTTGTCATATAATACAACAACCAAACACAGAACAAACATCTATTCATCGCACAAATGTTTGTCCTGGGTGGGAATCGAACCCACAACCTACAGCGTAGAAGGCAGAGTTACTACCAACTGAGCTATGAGGCTTGTCAATTGTAACTATTAATTATAACTTATGAGCAAGGAAACAAGAATATTACACATGTTGGGTACGTGTAACCTACATTTCGGTCAACCCTGGGGAACGGAATCGCTGGGTTTTAGCAGCTATTTTCCATCGGTGCGCGGGAGAGCCTTATGGGAAAGCTCAATCCATCGTAGACCTCCTTGCTAGAGCCACCTAATGGTCAAGAGGTAACCCATAATTTAAGAAAAAAATGGGGTATCCCAAAAAAATGCACCAATTTCATTAGCACCTAACCTATTCCCAAAAATAGCACCAATTTCATTAGAACCTAAAATATTCCCAAAAATAGCGACAATTATTCCCAAAAATAGCGTCAATTTCATTAGCACCTAAACTTTTCCCACTAAAAGCACCTATCGACATGTAGGTTTGGTGCTCACATTGGGAATAGTTGCTAATATTTAAATAGTAGCAACTATAAATATATTAATACTATTCCCAAAAATAGCAGCCTGCGGAGAAGAGGCTCCTAGTGCTGGGGTTTTCCTAGTGGTCAATTGATTTATAAATATCGCGTTTATGAAACCGTCACGGGGACTGGCATATTCATCCAACGAATTTGTGTACCTATATATAGGTACATTTTTAACCTACACTGGTTTAAATATTTACATAATCAAAAGCTTTGATATAGAGAATAGACCTTTCATATGAGGAATTTTTCCTAAGTCTAGTTGTCGTGTGATGTAAAGAATGATTTTCACGAAAATACGTGCGCGTCCATTTCACTCTAATCTTGCGAGGATTTATATCGCGTTGTCCCACACACGATTGACACTGACTAGGGTATCAATATACCGCAATCGAATCTGTAGGTAATGAAGTATTTACCAAAGTACGCATGTCGAATCCTCTGTGTCTCACGACTCTCTTTATCTTCCTCTCGATGTGTTGGGTTTCTGTGGGGATCTTGATATTGTAGTCTCCAAGTCTAGCAGTCAGACGAGCTACGTCCCATGATGTCATGCTATACGTGCGAGACAAAAGAAGAACAGTAAGGAAAATGAATCACAACATGTGGTTAGTGGTTCCGTTTCAAATGATTATTTTAAAGACGGTAATTAGTAAAATTGTATGTGAAACAATTAAAAAAAAACACCGTTATGCACTGCTTATGGCTTCTATATACGTAGTCATCCAAAAAGGTTCTTAGCCAAAATAACGATGTACTTAGTCTTCAACTATTTCATCCACATAAAATAGCCGCGACCAATAACATACAATAAATTTATATGAAACCGCTCAACGGACACGCAGTTCGTAGCAAAAAATCATATTTTTTTTGTTATAGCGTTTGAAATACACACTGTGAATAGAACGCGCATAGTAACAGGGTCCCGGTCGCACCTTTTGGTACGGATCGCTAAAAATGAAACTTGAGAATCGTCTTTATCTATTACTTGTCAAACAATACTTACTGAGCAACGCAATGAGCTGCAGATAGCACGTGTCTATCGTCCATAAGGGAGCCTCCGCAGAATTGCCGGCCATTATTGAAAAGTCCCACAATCCACGGCCACTCGTTCAGGTCAGCATTCTGTCCGCCGACAATTCTCTCTTCGTCCTGCAAATCTCCGCCTCCGTAAGTCTGTAATACATGGATATCCTGCACGCGGTACCACTCCCAACAGCATTTATTTACAGCAAGAAATCTGTCTTACAAAATGAGGCCTCCGTCAGGTCATCCAACTTTTCACTTAGCATTCAAACCTGTGGGCGTTGCAAGGCCTGTTTTACGGTTACTTCCACTGTGGCATGAGACAGTTTTATTTTTTAGGAAATAATAATGTGTTTGGGAGATAATAAATAAATAATAAATATTACATACCTGAATTCCATTTTTGGCGCCGCACCCAGTGACAGCTGGTTGTGTGGGTTTCGTTGGCTGGGACGGTGCTATTGTTTGCCATGTCTGATAAACGAAAAAAAAACAATTGAGTTCGAGTATGGGAGTTCGTTTTGGTGAATAAGAAATGAATCATGCAAATCGATTTTATATTGACGGAGATATCTATATTTTGCTGTAGCTCGAGGAGATTTGGCCCCGAGGTTCGTTCTTCATTAGATTTTCAGCAAACTAGAACGGGCATACTTGCAGCGCAGTACAGCAAGACTGTTTTCTGAAGAAGCCTCGTGTAGGGTCGAAACTTTTGACTTTATTTGGGATGAGGGGATAAGGATTAAGTAAAATTTTATTAAATTGAATGGATAAGGAGAGATGAGGAAAAGTATATTGATAGGGGGTGGATGAGGATACAATTATTTGTTTACTAATTAATATATGTTTTTTCTGTTTCCATATTGAAATGACAAAATGGCTCTGCAAGTGACGCCTGAATCAATGGTACTAATTTCAGACCTACCTCTATCGGTCAATGAATAATTAGAGAACCTCATTTTTGAGAAAATCAGAAACACTTACTTGTTTCGTTGTAGGTCTGCCTGTGGTGGGCCTTGTTGCCCACGTTGTTTGGGACGGAGGCTTACCGTTTATCGGAGATGGTTTCGGTGTAGTGCCTGAAAAAATTACAGAGTTGCATCCACGCACATTCTCTCACAAGTGTACCTACAACTTATTGCTACTACTATATATCTTACAAGTTAGACAAGCGTGCTTTCTTTCTATCTTAGGCCACATCCTTATTATTAAAGTGAGGCCATAATAATAAAAAAAAGTAATAGACTCACTACTTTTTCGCATTCGAGGATTCACTTCGGATCATTTGATCCACGCTCTGAGTAGAGCGTGGATCTATGAGGATCGAATGGTTCCCATTACGTCGGCCTACTAGGGGTAGTCAGAGTGAGTCCAGACTTTCAAATAAAAAAAAAACATATATTTTTTTACGTTCTGCACATGCCCACGGATCGCAAGTAGATAGCATGCATACGTGACAGGTTGCAAGCCCATCGCCGTTTAGCGGTATACTAGCCAGTGACATGTGACATTCGGACTTTTTGGTCAGTTGACATGCCGGTTTCCACACAATGTGACCTTCACCGTCAGAGCTTATGCATGTGTCAAATACGCACATCTTCCTTAAGGATCGTAAAGCCCATACCCATTTAGGCACACAGCTCTTTTGAGAATTAGAACTTACCGGCGATTGCCGGGGGATGCGTGGCCGGGGTGTGATTCGGGGGGTGAGTTGGCAACGGTGGAATGGTAGGCGGCCACTGAGCTGGGATCTGCCTCAAGTTTGTGCCCTGGCTAGCCCATAGCGGTGAGAACGCAGAAATGCCGAAACGTGCTGGAAAACTAAACATAAATTCAAAAATTAGGAGTATTCCCTGAAGTACCGCTGATTTTCGTTCCGATTTTCTCCAGTACAAGCGTAGTTTGCCGTTTATTACAAAATTGCATGTCTTGCAGGTATAACTGGAAAGGGGTTATATATGTTTGTATCACTTTACCTTTTTCTAAAAACATGATCAAAATCGAAATGTATGCAAAATAATGTCTGCATGGGAAAATTATTTGACTCTATTTCGATTTTGAATTATTATTTATAGCAATTTCGTAATCTAGGTTTGTATCGGTTTACTTTCTCTAAAAACATGATTAAAATCTAAATGCAAGCAAAATAATGTCTGTATGGGAAAATCATTTGGCTGTATTTCGTTTATGAATTATTATTTATAGCTATTTCGAAATTAATGATCAACTACGTTTTGTATGGGCGGTACTAAGCAAGTAATTACTGTGGTCAATTAATCAGGGTCAGTCTTTAAAACCAGCGTTGCACCTCACTTCGGCAAGGTGCAACATAAAGCTGAGTCTGGCCCATTTTGGCACATAGGTACATCTATTTATATCTGTGTTTAGTATCATACCTTCGTATTTTTTGTAAACCTTATTTTTATTTTATGTTTAGATCATGATTGTTATTATTATGTACCGCCTCTGTGGTCTAGTGGTTCAACCCACCGATTTCAGATCCAGAGGTCCCGGGTTCGATCCCCTGGAAGTACAATATATTGTGCTTGGTTTGGTTGGTGGTAGGACTTTTCGCCATAACAACAATTCTAAAAAAATGTTGTGTTCCGGCATTTAGAGGTAAGATAGCCAGTTCCTCAGTTTGTTGAGAGCTCCGGGTTTAGAGCGCCTCCACCTTTGGCCTTCAACTTGTATCCAGGTGTGGTTGAGATGAAGGCCAAGCGCTTTCCCGCCGTACAATAAAAAAAAGACAACAAACCTCAACAATGTATAGGAACCAGTACTGTCACTTGTCATTGTCGCCTATCGTCTACGAACTTGAACCTCTATGGACCTGAACAAAACCTCTGAGAGAGAATACTCAGCATCTTACCCATATCCGTTTGGTATACTGTAAGGAGGCAACGCGACAGGCATCACTGGAGGCATCCCTAATCGCTGCAGATCGGGCTCCTGCTGGGGCGGAGTCCCCACGGGCTTCGTGCAGCATACTCCGAATACCTAAAACAGTCGAAGTTTTATTTTATTACAGTCAGACAGATATTCGTTCAAAAATATACATCCGAGTTTACAAAAATCTTGCAAGGCTTTTGATCGTCATCTCGATCGTGACCGTGACCCAATTGCTGGCTCTTATTTAGGACAGCGAATTAGCATAGCTTTTCAGCGTAGCAATGCAGCTAGTGCCATAGGCACGCTTCCGTCAGGTACTGGTCTGGAACAGTTGGGTTACTTATAGACTTATAAACGGTCCTTTTTTTTATGTATGACCGGAAAGTGCTTGGCCTTCTTCTAACCTGGTTTCAAGTTCTGATAAGGCCGAAGGTGGAAGCGCACTTCACCCGGAATCCTCAACAAACTGAGGAACTGGCTATCTTAGGTAATCCGACTGCTTCCTTTATACCTACATAGTTAGTTTATTGTACATACTTATATTATTTTTAATGTTTGTGAATAAATAAACTCGACATTAGTAATCTGGTAGGGTTTTTTTTATTGTACGAAAGAGAAGCGCTTGGCCTTCATCCCATCTGGTTTTTTAAGTTATGATAAGGCCGAAGGTGGAAGCGCACTTCACCCGGAATCCTCAACGAACTGAGGAACTGGCTATCTTACCTGTAAATGCTGGAAAACAACAATTTAAGAATCGTTGTTATGGCGACAGGCTTAGGTAAGATGGTAGTAGCCAGGCGGACTTAAACAAAGTCCTACAACCAATCCAACGCACAATATTGTACTCCTCTGGGGATCGAACCCGGGGACTCTGGACAGACACGGCAAACCACTAGACCACAGAGGCGGTTACAAAATAAGTGTGATAAGCATACCTCCATATTCTCTCCGTTGATGTAACTACAAGTATCATAGTGCCCCATAATCCATCCGTCCCAGCCGGTGGTGTCAGCTACTTTCACGAGAGGATAGCAGTCGCGAAAACTCTTGCAGGACCCCTTTTTGCCCAAAGACGACTGGCAATCGGTACCGAAAGCTCCCTCATCCATCTACAAAAACGTTTAGTTCTATATATTTTCTAAAAATTTTACGTGCACATCAATAATGTCTAGGGATATTGTATGAATGCCCTCATAACTATTCAATTGGATGTTCAAAGTTAGTTCTTCAGACAAATTTAATTTACGTGTAATTTTATTGAATCAAATTAAATGTTATTGATTTCGAGTCAATATCTCCTTGGTTCCTAATGAAGTGTAATTGGTGTACCTAATGTAAGTAAGAACGTGCCTTTTGCTAATCAAAAAAGCAATGACACAATCCTGCTTTCGGTTGGTTTTTTTTATAAGAGTAAATAAGTTTTCATAACAAAATGTTTTCAAATTATCTAAAAATCAAGCTAGTTCAAAATATCCCTAGGCATTGTTGATTTGTGTATGCCTATTTAAAATTATCTAACTTTAAGATGAAACCTCGGGATCGGGAGTAGGTAAGTACACTTGAAACGGTTTTTGGTAAATTGTGGATAAAAGACACATCGTGAATATAATCCACGTAAACGTGAAATTAGTAACCTGTTAGTGTTTTTTAAATTCAATGTTTAGACTTTCCATATTGGTTCCCTGAGTGGTTAAATCTTTACGAGCACAGTTTGCTCAGTTAAAGAACTAATGTAAATAAATTATAAATAAATAAATATTACATTGTTAATTTCACACAGCGCCATCTAGTCCCAAATTAAGCATAGCTTGTAATATGGGAACTAGATTACGGATTTAGTACTCAAATACTTTTATTTTAAATACATACTTATCATACAATACAACACCCAAATATAGAACAAACATCTATATTCATCATACAAATGTTTGTCCTGGGTGGGAATCGAACGCACAACCTACAAAGCAGAAGGCAGTGCTAATAACTGAGCTGTGAGGCTTGTTATATGGTATGTGGTAACATTGCATTGTATTTGTAAATTACTGCTGTAAGTACTGTAAGCTGTATGTAGTGGCGAATTTCACGTTTTTTTTAATCCATAATGTTTTTTTTTATTGTACGACGGGAAAGCGCTTGGCCTTCATCTCACATGTATTTTGAAGCTACAGTTTCCCAAAAACCATATAATGCGTACATCTGCTATGAGTACCTAGTTACCATAAAGAATTTAAATTACACGTAAAAGAATTTCCTCTTAAAATGCTATAAATAATACCAAAGCCCTAAAACCAGTTGAGCTCTGTTAACTGAACCAAAAACGTCGTGCGAACATCAATAACCTGTTCGAGAAAAAAAGGAATCCAAAGATATTCATCTCCCTTTGCAGTTGCACTTTTATTTTATCATTTGCGCGACTTAATACTCTGTAATTTATTGGCCATTCCTGGGTTGTATACTGCAGTTTAAAATGTATTGAATCCATTAAGCCTTGTAAGGATATGCGAGTACTTACTTACTACTTAAGTAGGTTTGTAATGAATGCTCCCTGACTTTTCTAACAACCCTTGCAAGTTCCGATCCCGAGTATTTAGAATGATATATCTTTTTTAATCTTAGACGGGGAAGCGCTTGACCGTCTGTTGTAAAGTTACGATTAGGGCGTAGGTGAAAGCGCTCTTCAACCGAAATTCTGACCGTTTCCTCGTAGCCGAATTAGAATGCCAAACTAATTTAGCCATGAGGAAAGTCAATTCCTCGTAGCCAAAGACGTCATAGTTTAATTAATCATCCGCCCAACTACAACAAATAACACACTGTATTATGTATAGTCAAATACTTTTATCACATCATTTCGAAAAAAATCAAACTGACGAACTGCATGTATTTCTTTTAAATGCGGGAACATAACAGTTCAAATTGGTGTTTTGGCGTCATACTAACATTTGTGTGATGAATATTGATGTTTGTTCTGTGTTTGGGTGTTGTATTGTATGTTATGTATGTATACAAAAAACAAACAGTGTGTAAGTATTATATCCGTAATCTAGTTCCCATATTACAAACTTTGCTTAGTTTGGGACTAGATGGCACTGTATAAAATTAATGTCTTATAATAATGTATTGACAAGCCTCATAGCTCAGTTGGTAGTAACTCTGCCTTCGGCGCTGTAGGCTGTGGGTTCGATTCCCACCCAGGACAAACATTTGTGTGATGAATATAGATGTTTGTTCTGTGTTTGGGTGTTGTATCATATAGTACGTATGTATTTACAAAAAGTATTTAAGTATTTTATCCGTAATCTAGTTCCCATATTACAAGCTATGCTTAGTTTGGGGCTAGATGGCGCTGTGTAAAATGAATGTCCTGTAATATTTATTTATTTATTTATTTATTACACTTAGGTTAGATGGTGGTAGCTAGCCAGAAGCTCTTCTCTATCCATAGTGCGACCTTGTTTTAGTTTTTAAGACATTTAAATTTCCATTCTGGTCCTGATACCATAATAATATAATTATTAGTGATAAAAACCCGCAGGACCACTTGTACCATTGATGGTACGATTGGTCCCAATTGTACCATGATAAATAAAACTAGGCCGCCCGGGCTTACTCGCAATTTGGATTAGTTAAAAAAACCACATCAAAATCCGTTGCATGGCTTAGGAGGAGTTAGCGGAACAGACGGACAGACAGACGCGGAGAGCGACTTTGTTTTATACCATGTAGAAGATATAGGTAGATATAGAAGCTGCACAAATGACCGGAAACCATAGGAAGGCTTACCTGGTTATTTTTTACTGCTACAAAAAACTGAATATATCAGTTTTTTGTAATTAACACATCCCCATACATGAATATTTTTACATCAGACAAAATCATATTGATAGATTGTCAATGTCGCACAATAATGAAGTTTATTTATTTATATATCATAATGAGATATTTTTAAAAGAGTTTTGTTCTTATCTCAAGTAGGACTGTACTGAACTGTACTGACTTGTCCCACTAGTAACATTATTAGTGGGACGAGTCAGTATAGTTCGGTGACAGTTGTACCATCAGTGGTACTGCCTCATGGTGCAAGTGGTCCGGCGGCGATAAAAGCTTACCTCTCTGTGCCGTAGAAGCAGCAGTTGTTTGCCATCGCGCGTAGCGTTGAATGCTTCTCGCTTCTGTCGTCCAACGTGCGCTAAAATCAAACGAAATCAATGAATTCGAAACTGTGATCGCGATTGCTTGTCAAAAACTATAGTGGAAAGTCCGTTTAACACTTGACTGCGAAAGTATTTGTTGATGGTACCCCAATATGCTAATATCTTCATGTCGGATAACGTGATTACCTGTTCTTGTCTTCGATCAGTTAATCACATATTTTTTGCATCGATATTCATAATTAGCTTCCTTTATAACGGGTATGTCATTAACCATGCTGTGAGCACCGTAATAACATTTCAAACTTCGTTTTCCGTTTGATGTTGGTACAGTATTCCGAAACCTGTTTCTGTCAGAACCGCGGTGGAACTCTCCAACTCTACAACATTCTAACCGCCTCTGTGGTCTAGTGGTTCAACCCACCGATTTCAGATCCAGAGGTCCCGGGTTCCCCATGGGAAGTAGGTACAATATATTGTGCTTGGTTTGGTTGGTGGTAGGATTTTGTTTAAGTCCGCCTGGCTAGCTACCACCATCTTACCTAATTCTGTCGCCATAATAACAATTCTTAAAAAAAATTGTTGTGGTCCGGCATTCAGAGGTAAAATAGCCAGGGACGCTACCGCCGACGGCGAAGCCGATCTCCATTGGCTTAAAATTAGCTTCATGAGAACTAGAAACGATTTTTACCGTCAAATGTACTGAACGGATAGGTTTCATAACATGTTTACACTTTTGAGATGGGAAACGCCATTTTGGATATGACACATACCCGGTAGTAAAAATCGTTTCTAGTTCTCATGAAGCTAATTTTAAGCCAATGGAGATCGGCTTCGCCGTCGGCGGTAGCGTCCCAGTTCCTCAGTTTATTGAGGATTCCGGGTGAAGCGCGCCTCCATCTTCGGCCTTGTCTCAACTTGTTACCAGGTGAGATGAAGGCCAAGCGCTTCTTCGTCGTACAATAAAAAAAATACATGGGTCTCGGAATACCCCTGATTTTTGCACTCCAAAACAAACTCAGGTTGTCGATAATTTCGAAACGGCAAGTCCGATTTAAAAGTTAAGTCTGCAATGGACAAACTGCATAAACCTATAAAAATATAATAATAAGAACTTTATACATATGTAGAACAATCAACGCGATTGACCGGCGATATTGTGGCGGTCGCGGGGAGTCGATGGATGGAGGAGGCTCAGCATGGCTTTTTGTGTAGTCGATTAGGGGAGGCCTTTGTTTAGCAGTGGCCGTGTGTGGGCTGATATGATGATGTGCAAAAATGTGGCGGTCGCGGCTTAAGGAGGCCCAGTAGTCTCATGTTCCCATACAAACGTAGTTCCATTTTAATTTCGAAATGACAAGTCTGATTCTAAAGATTTTTTGCAGGTATAGTCGGATAGCGATATTCTGTGTCTGGTGCGTTACTAAAAAACTAATACAAACCAAAATATATAGAAGAGTTTTTCCATACAAACACTCTTCTCCATGTATTTTTATTGTTATTGCGTTTTAAGTAAAAGTAGCGCACCACAGACACAGATTATCTCTTTCCGATTATACCTGCAAAATTTCATGTGAATCGGACTTACCACTTCGAAATGAAAAAGGAACTACCTCCGTTTGTACTCCGGGGCCCTCCAAGTCAGCCCACGGATGTCGTAAAAGCCGTCTAATGACACCTCAAGAAGGGCAGAAGCTTCCTTCCGTGTATTATCTACATTTTTATTGCGAAGCTTTGAAAGAGGCTCTATCTACTAAATCAGTTTGAGCAAAAAATGTATTCTACTCTATTCTATTAGGAAATAGTGCAGGTATAATCGGATAGGAATAATCTAGGTTAGCCGCACTTCAGTTTTCTTAAAATCAAGCAGTAGTCCTGCCTTCTGCTTTTAAGCAGGAATCGATCCTGCAAAGTTCCATTCCCACCCAGGACAGAAAAAAATGATATAAATATAGAGGTTAGTATAGATGTTTGTTCTTTGTTTGGGTGTTGTGTTGTATGATATTATACAATTTTTTTTTTAAATGAGTATTAATTACAAAGAGTATTCAGTATAATTAGGTTACTTTCCGTAACCTGCTTTGGTTACGGAATTTGGGGCTAGATGGCGCTGTGTGAAATTACGGTCCTGTAATATTTATTTACGTGAAAATTAATAAATAAATATTACAGGACATTAATTTTACACAGCGCCATCTAGCTCCAAACTAAGCATAGCTTGTAATATGGGAACTAGATTACGGATAGAATTACTTAAATACTTTTTGTAAATACATACGTACTATATGATACACCCAAACACAGAACAAATATCTATATTCATCACACAAATGTTTGCTCTGGGTGGGAATCGAACCCACAGCCCACAGCGCAGAAGGCAGAGTTACTACCAACTGAGCTATGAGGCTTGTTAAATTATATTGCATCTTACATAGTATGATTTTGTAAACGGTAATGGGCCTTCTTAAGATTTGATATCTTTTGGGGGCATCGACTGGCTCAAACTTTATCCTACGTTATACTATACATGATGTCTCATTGATAACTTTTTGACGCATGGCGTAAAAATCGCTCATAATTATTATTCAGAGGATGTTCCAAACATTCCTTTGTGAAGTGAACGCATCGTAAACAGTAAGTTATTTATTTTGGATTGTACCTGCATAACGGTTTCCGTCTGGTATTGAAACGTATTCATTGGAATTCACTTATATGGTATGCTAACGCGATTCTTGACTAATTCGTTGGATGTCCTATTTATCTATCTAGGCATATAAATAAAAAAATAAAGTGTCTGTTTGTTATGACAAAATAATAGCTACTGACTGTGATATCCTTTATTTAAATAAATGAATGAATGAATGAATGGAAATACTTAATTGCACCCCTTAAAAATAAAACTGGATTATTTAAAAAAAAAATCAATGGGCGGTCTAATAGCTAGGAAGCGATTCCTTCCAGACAATCTTTGGATAGGATTTATGCTTTAGCCATAAAACCTATCCATCCAAAGGTGGTTGGTGGTGCACATATTAATTAGTGGTCTTGCTAAATTGACTATTATATAAAACATCGTAAGTAAAGCATTATATAATGTAAATACCTACATATTATACACTATGTACCTACATACTATACAAATATAATACATATTATAACAGTACAATACACTGTACATATATATACAGGCTGAGTTTTTTTCAGGGCCACTAAGGCCAAGTCTGAAACTGTGAGAGTTATCGAAAAATCATGTTAGGAGTCACGTGCTCGATTTAAAAAAAATAAGTTCTGCATTCAAGCAAAAAGTATCTGTGGAAAGAAATAAGAATATAAAATTGATGAAATGGGTTGTACGAAGAAAATCGATTGGCTTAGGAAATTTGTGAGTTGAGCGAGGAAGCACCAGAGCTCGCTAAATTACTAGAAACTAGTAAACAGAGCACCGCCTTTAAAACAAGCCGCAAAATACTCAAACAAACTTTAAACCCAATGATCTAAATTAAACTTGATTTCCAGAGGCTCCGTTCAAAAAAATACGGCCTTTAAAGGTCCCTAGATCCAAAATAAACAAAAGTAAACATTCAACACCTACGAAGCATATAAAACTTTAAATTAGGCGCTCTAAAGCTCTTTATTCTTTGAACCATCTCGACGTAATGCGAGTGAAAAAGCAGACAGCGGCATGCCAGCAGGCCCTGAACTTGATCAAAATAACAAGTAATTCTACCTCGTGGATGAAATGCCAGATTATGCAGATGAAGTTATTCAGAAGAACCTTAAAATGCTTAGGATGTTATTTGTCACCGGCAGACAATTAGAGTGGGTACGGGTGCCTAAGCTTTCCGGGTTGAGCAATCTAATAAATGTCAGGGGCATCACCCCGCCTCTGCCACTATCGTGGATCGATATGGCAGATCGATATGATCTTCAACATTGCCTAGTACAAAAAAAATTCGGCTTCATTGTCTCGAGCTATAGCATCATACAAACATTATTTCGCTTTTGTTTTAAAAGTTTTTTGACCCACGCTATTGAGTAGGACAAAAAGCTTAGAACAGTCCTTCTATTATCAAATCGATCAAAATTATACAAATATTTTAATACCGAAATAAATCACTTTGAGTTACCAGTTACTACACATTGGACCCCGCACTAGAGCTAACCTACTTACGTACTTGTTTGTGTCTCTGTAGCATTATTATTTTATATTCCTGTTTGTGTGAAGAAATGAATTTGACTTACTGAGTGATCACGTATCAGACAAACATAGACACTCAATTATTATATTAGCAATCTAGTGGAACGCCTGCGCCTATATTCCTGCCATAGCTCCGGACGACTTTCTTCAAATAATTTCTTCGTGCACCCCTACACTACAAAAGGAAGCTACCATGATCATTTCAATTCTAAAAGTAAGTCAGTTAGTTACATGAAAATTTGGTATATTTAGATAAAGGTACCTACAGTATTTAAATGATAACGGAACTATTTCATGAAGCTAGCTCGAGGGACCGGAGTCACCGAGCTTACGAAGACAATGCTTTTGCCTATGATTGATGTGATTCCGTGAACATGTGGGCGGTTCGAGATTTGCATTGAATCGATCCCTAATTTATGAATCCGGAGTATTAACCCACGTGCTGAAGAGTAGGAAGGAGTAGGTACCTATTGATGTGTTTCTTTGTGGCTGATACACTTCGCTACGACGCGGCGGGTCAATAAACCGACCAAAACATCTGCTTGTAGGTATTTAATGCGAAAGCCAAACTTGGTAACCAGTTTCTATAGTAAATTTCGTAAATGAAACGCGTGGATGCCCAAAATAAAGCAAAACTCAATGTTTTCGCCGTGGCGGACATCTCGTTTGCAAATTTTAACTTTCTCTAGCCTCAAAACCTAATAGCCACTTGTGCCTCGCTTTGTTTTGAGGCTGTATGACAACACTGGACGAATGTCTTCTATCGGCTCTCTTTCTTTAGTGACAAACTGGCATGTAAATCAAAATTTCACTTTCCTTAGCGTAGAGTTGGCATACATTTCAAACTCCTAAAATCTTATTACACGTATGTTATAGTTATTTCTGTACCAAGTCATACTTGTAAGTATTAAACGTTGGAGGCTAATATATAATTTAGGAAGATAAAAACATTTGCCGGCCGCATTGAGAGGGATAGCGGCTTATCCCGATATTTGAATTATTCTGGGAATCATCAAATTTTCTTGGCCTTTTCCTTTTTACTTACCTATTAATTTGTCAGTACGGCTGTGTTTTTCGTGTAAAAGAAATGTCATGCTTTCTTTTTATTGCTAGCAGCATTGCTAACAAAACATGTTGTATTTTGGAACTGAGTTTTGAAATACTTTTAATTCAACTTACCAGTGATGATAATTGCATCATCAGTGTAAAAGGCGCCATCTCTTGAAGAAAATCCAGTTCCAAAATGTTCGCTAAAAGCACTCGCGTACCCCGAAGCTAACAACCCCATCCAGAGGATGAATATTTTCATCCCTGTATGCATTTTTTAAGTGTTACAAAAGCATTCACTGAAAACCCTCACTTAAAGAACAGGATATTTTCCAGTCTGAGCGTCGCGTGAGTGTGCAACCCGCAAGGAGTCACTTTGCAAAATGCTTTAAACTCTTGGCTCCACGCCTTTATAATATTTTACATGGACGCTCTACATTAGGTTCAAAAGATAACAGAGCTTTTTTGTCCTTTGTGAGCTGACATTAGCTGATGCTAAGCTCTATAAAATATGACAACCGTTCGATGAATACGTCCGGAAAGACGGATTAGGTACTTATATGTGTAGATAGTCAAGTTCACGACTTTATGACAAAAGAGGAGTCAGGAGATCAACGAACTTCAACAGCCTCATAATAATGGATGGTAAATTTTGACGGTACATAAGCGCCAATAACATTTCGGTAGGTACGAAGATAAAGGTACAATTATGGTTTTCGATTTGGGACTACCGTATCTTACTTCATCGGTATGTTAAATTAGTAACTGTAAAAACGAGATCACTTGAATACAAAATTGCGATATTCTTACGATTTTTTCCGAGTGCCTTTTCATCTCTTAGTTTTTGTGAAATTGGTTGAGTGTATTATTACTAGTAGGTACTAATAACTTAAACCTTCATTTAATGGATTAAGAAAATGATGTCAAGTGCACGCATTGATAACATTTTATCCATACTTACATTTTTTGAAATATTATATGACTTTTTACACCTCTTTTAGTCCCAAACTAAGCAAAGATTATAATATGGGCTAATTCCCATTAAGGGTATAATACTTATGTACTTTTTTTTACATATAAAAGCACTTATCAACACCCAAACACAACCATATAAATATTACAGGACATTAATTTTACACAACGCCATCTAGCCCCAAACTAAGCATAGCTTGTAATATGGGAACTTGATTACGGATGGAATACATTTTTTTTTTTTGTAAATACATACTTATCATACAATACAACACCCAAACACAGAACAAACATCTATATTCATCACACAAATGTTTGTCCTGCGTGGGAATCGAACCCACAACCTAGAGCGCAGAAGGCAGAGTTACTACCAACTGAGCTATGAGGCTTGTTAAACAATTCATCACATTTTTTTTTATCCGGGTGGGAATCAAAGCCACAGCCTTTTGCGTAGAAGGCAGAGCTACTCCAACTGAGCTGTGAAGCCTGAGATCCACTTTGTCCGTTTAGACGCTGTGGTACTTTTTAAATGTATGTGTGCTATCTGTGTTAGCCTTGTGCTTCCGAATCGAACCCACAACCTTCAGCGCAGAAGGCAGAGCTACTAACCAACTGAGCTCCATTATTAATATTGTAGATCATCATTAATTGCTATATTACTCTGTTGGACACGCTTCCACTGCAAGACCGTAAAATCTTAATTTCATTTGTCCTGTATCACAGTATGGTAAAGGAACTCAGATTTTCGGTTTCGGGATCCCTTTTCCTCGTGTGATGGATTAGTTGCCAGATCTTATCTATATGACATTTTAAGTAGACCCCAGAGCACCGCTTAATTTCGCTCTCCCATACAGTTTAGTTTACAACTTCGAAATGGCATGTCCAATTCAAATAAAAAAAAATACTTTGATAAGGTTTGAAGCACTTTATTTTTTCTATAAACATACCTACCTAAAATCAAAATATATGCATGAGAATATGATAGAATAGAGTAACAGTTTATTTGTAGCAAAATCGACATTATAGATGCAGAATAGAAAAAAAAACATCGTGAAATAAAATTACTATGAAAAGGCCTCAGCATGATACGGAATGTTCGGAGACACCGACGCGAGCAATAAACCAAAAACCGAAATAAACCAAAGCAATTACAAGAAAAAATACAATACAAAACCTTGTATAATTTTAAAATTCGCTGATTTTATTAACAAATTCATAGCGCCTTCTGCTGAATAACGCCTACCAATATACTTATTAAGATTTCGTAATCAAACAAATACATTTTGATGTGTTGATCCATCACAATACCGCAACTGTAATATTAGGTCACAAATAAATACATAGCAGCTCAATAAATAAGTATATGTTCTTGGATGAGTCCTACAACACAATACCGGGTATCCTAGTGTATATAGTATACAATATTTTTTCATTTTGTTAAAATTTATCTAGGTACTAAAATATCTAATTCTAGATTTGCATGCTCTAGTACGCATGTTTGATTAAGGTTAAATAAATTATATATATATAATAAGGTATATCATTCTACATATTAATTCATTGTTGGCTACAAACTACGAATAAATAAAATTAAAAATAACAATAAAAAATAAAATTCAAATTTAACATTCATAATAGGGAAAACTTCAAATTAATTCAATGAAAAAACAACAAAAGAGTTTGTACTATAAAAATCTGCCAATTATACTTACATAATTTAATTTGAATCGGATATGCCAATTCGCAATGATCGACAAACTTCGTTTGTATGGAAGAACGGTACGTGGGCCTTAGCACTAAAACTTAGCTGAAAGGTATACATAGGTACAGTATACCATTGCAGCAATCAAAAAGCCGCCGCAAACTGCAAGGGGTCCTAAAGTCAATGCACTTTGTAAAATAAAATGAAAGGACTGATCAATATTTTTGTACCAAGTCATTATATCAGTTGGAACATAAATGTTCTGGAATGAAATAGAGGCTGTATTTCGATTCGAAAATGCGAGGCGCGCGATACCTATAAATATCGATACAACAAGCCTCGTAGCTCAGTCGGTAGTAGCTCTGCCTTCTGCGCTGTAGGCTGTGGGTTCGATACCCACCCAGGACAAACATTTGTGTGATGAATATAGATGTTTGTTCTGTGTTTGGGTGTTGTATCATATAGGACGTATGTATTTAGAATAAGTAGATATTTAAGTATTCTTATATAGTATATTTATATCCGTAATCTAGTGCCCCCATTACAAGTTATGCTTAGTTTGGGGCTAGATGGCGCTTTGTAAAATTAATGTCCTGTAATATTTATTTATTTATAAACCGACCAAGGGAGGACACACACACTACTAGTTCCGAGCATTACAATTCGAAAAATTACGTTTCTAGTATTGTATGGGGGCCCTCCTTAAATTGTAGGTAGTGGTCTAGTGGTTCGCCCACTGGTATCAGATCCAAAGGTACCGGGTTCGATCCCCAGGGGAGGGCAATATTGTGCTTGAGTTGGTTGGTAGTAGGACTTTGTTTAAGTCCGCCTGGCTTGGTAAAAAACGAAAACCAGGCGTTCTTTCTGTAACTACTTATGGATTATGGCAAAACCCTCCAATTTAGAATTGACGTTATTGCGACAGAATTATCTAAGATGGACCACCATCTTACCTAATTATGTCGCCGTAACATGTATGGATGGTGGTAGGACTTTGTTTAAGTCCGCCTGGCTAGCTACCACCATCTTACTTAGTCCTGTCGCCATAAAAACAATTCTAAATTATTGTGTTCCGGAATTTAGGGGTACCTAATAAGATAGCCAGTTCGTCTGTTGAGGATTACGGGTGATGTGCGCTTCCACCTTCGACCTTATCATAACTTGATAACCAGCTGAGGTGAAGGCCAAGCGCTTCCCCGTGGTTGAAAAAAACCTCCCTCTATATGATAAGCTAATATAAAATATGGATGCTGTCCATACATTCTCATTCCTAATAAGGATATTGGACGAAAAATACCAACAGAAAATACAGTTTGTTTGCAAGTCCAATGTACCTAAATGATAAATGATTCCATTCAACCAGGGGGGCCTCGTGCAAAAACATGATCGCAATGTTCCGATTCGAGCAGCTATCACATTCAACTCATTATGCTCAGCAGATTAGATTTGAACGCGAACTATGCAAGCGTCATTAATCTTTTAAATGTGTACCGCTATGTTTAAATGTCGCCCAAGCTGTAGGTATCATGTTGGTAAAGCAAAAAGGAAAAAATTGTACAATTTGACACACTTAAAGACCAGCCCCCTCAGCACGGGCGGGGATAAAATTTTTGTCCTCTGTTTCACTCCACCATCGGGAGACATGCTGAGGGGGCAGTAGTAGGTACTGCTCTCCCGTACCATTAGCTACGACTTTGTTTAAGTCTGCCTGGCTAGCTACCACCATCTTACCTAAGTCTGTCGTCATTACCACAATGCTAAATTGTTGTGTTCCGGTATTTAGAGGTAGGTATGACAGTTGAGGATTAAGAGTTAAGTGCGCTCCCACCTTCGGCCCAGGTGAGATGTAGCATTATTAAAGTAAAATTTACATTATTAGGTAACTACCTAAGTATGTAGAGGAGTGCGCCGATCGCCGCGGCGCACGCCGCCGATGATTTTGGCCAAGTGCCGCGCCGCCGCCGCCGCGCCGCCGATGTGTTGATCAGCGTGAAATCGGCGTGGTAGATTTTTGACAGCAGCCGTTCGAACTCTATTATTTTACATACTTGCAATCTCGCATGATGAATATGTTTGAACATTAGATAAGTTATCGAATCCATTGAAGATGCGTTGACGATTTGATCGCACTTTGCCTACTGTCGCACTTAGTTGACTTTTAAATATTTTCATGATATCGGTAGCTCAATGCCAACCTTTTGAAACCTCCATAGCTTAAATCGGTGTGCTATTACTCCAACAGGAAATTATATTCTAGAAGGAAATGAGTTCAACAAATACTTAGCGATATAATGCTGTATTAGCGCGTCAAGTATGAAATTAGTGCATGTTACCGTTTTGGAATAAAACGCGAAAAACGTTTCCTGCTGGAGCAACGTTCTTCCAGCAGGAAGATTCTAAACGAGTAACAGAAAAATAACTTTCCAAATCGGTCTAGGCGTCTTTGAGTAATCGGCGAACATAAATTAAAAAAAAAGATTCCGACGAATTGAGAACCTACTCCTTTTTTTTAAAGTCCTTTTAAAAATATATGTACCTACCTACGTCAATTATCATGTCATGTACCTAGTGCTACTCAATACTCGGTGTCTCTGATTCAGCTGTAGCTATGTTCGTAGCACTAGCTCATTTAGGTACTCAGATCTGACTCCAGTCGGTTTCCGCAGTAAACATTTCGAGGTTCTGATGGTATGAATTTATGGATTATTTTGTAAGCAACGGATTAATCCTAATGCAATTCACACCGTTAGCTGTTTTGGTAATCCCAATCGCACCATCAACACAGCAGAGGGATGGCATTCACAAAATTAATCATAATTAAAAAAATATCAAATAGATATAAAGATGCCGAACTTGTTCCATTCCATTACAGTTCCATTGACCAGTGCCATACGTCATGAAAGTATCAAATACGGTCATAAAGTTAGCAGACGGTCCATTAGACTAGTAGCTACAAAAAAATAATTGAAAAAATAAATAGCCACGAGCGAACGTATTGCAATGCTGATTTTATGGATCAACAAATAGATATTGGCGAATGTTTAAATATATTGAGTGAAGTACGTTTTTAGGTTTTACTATACTTAAATACAACCCCTAATTTTAATCACCATTGTATTATAAAAAAACACATACTACATTAATAAGATACAATACATTAATGGGGCTTACAGTCATGACTGTACAAATAGTAGGCCTAACGCATATCAAAATCACTGACAATAGCAAAAATAGGCATGCTGCTATCAGAATTCTTATATTAGCAATATAGTTGTACATATGCGATAGTAGGCATACTGCGATTTAAGTTATGGAGGTTTCAAAAGGTTGGCATTGAGCTACCGATATCACGAAAATGCTTAAAAGTTAACTAAGTGCGACAATAGGCAAAGTGCGATCAAATCGCTTTGACGTGTTTATCCTTACTCTATGCATAAAGGCTGATCAAGGAAACTTTTCTGTCATCCTTACCGCCGTTTTGAAAACCGGATGACAACTTGGCCAATAGTGCAAAAGAGAAAGCCGATCTTCTAGGAAATATATTTGCCTCTAACTCGACTTTGTACTACGAAGAAGCCGTGGTAGGTACTGTGTCACCTTCCATTTCGTGGTGCGGTATCTCCAATTCTCCATGACGCATCATTATCTCATAGAGTAACAAAGTGAATGGTCTGCGCGTTTACTGCCAAAATGTAGATACTCTTTACCGTCAGAAATCTATATCCGTAGGTAATCTATAGATTACGGATATAGTACTTAATAAAATACCTTCAAATAGGCTTTGGAAGAAAAAAACCTATTTATTTAGTTTAGGGTTACGAAACCCAAAGGGTGCCAAGACCCTATTACTAAGCCTCCACTTTCCCTCTGACTGTCTGTCTGCGGGCTTTATTTCATGAATCTTACGTTGCAATTTTAACATAGTGTTATTTGTGTTACCGCAGTAACAAATAATACAAATTACATAAAAAAAAACGGGGTACAAGAAACAGGATTAATCGCCTTTTAATGTATATCGGAACCGTAGGTGCGTCTGCATTTGGACTTTTATCGATAGATAATTTTATTACCTATTTCACCGATCGTTTTTCCGAAAATCCAAATTGAAAAGAAATTGCTAAAGTATCCATGTTCTAACTGTGTTCGCGCGCAAACACTCTGTGGCAACTTTATGATGTATGGTTAACGTTGTACTCTGATATAATAATATCAACTCATACCACCTCTCGAACCGCCTCTGTGGTCTAGTGGTTCAACCCGCCGATTTCAGATTCAGAAGTCCCGGGTTCGATCCCCATGGGGAGTACAATATATTGTGCTTGGTTTGGTTGGTGGTAGGACGTTGTTTAAGTCCGCCTGGCTAGCTACCACCATCTTACCAAATTCTGTCGCCATAACAACAATTCTAAAATTGTTGTGTTCCGGCATTTAGAGGTAAGATAGCCATTTCCTCAGTTTGTTGAGGATTCCGGGTGAAGTGCGCCCCCACCTTCGGCCTTATCTCAACTCGTAACCAGGAGAGATGAAGGCCAAGCGCTTTCCCGTCCTACAATAATAAAAAAAAAACTTGTAAAAACACTAACTTACCTTTTCATCAATATAATAAGAAAATAATCCAAATAAAAACCTTGTTTCATTCAAAACAACCTGTTCAGCAAAGTCTCCATGTTCTACCTATCAAAAACAAGATCTGTAGCGTTTACAAGTAACCGAAACCACGTCATCACATCGGAATTACCAAAATTCCTTTCTACCACGAAACTTTCTGCACCCTACCACTTCCACGAAAGGAAGCTTCTCTAGATGATGCTGAATGTGCCCTCAGACTTTGTGCACAGACGAAAGCGTCCCGAGAATTGGCAGTGCCCTAATTACACATTAAATCTTAAAAGAAAACCGACTTCAATGAAGAATATGATACAATTTCGTTTACCTGGATGACGTATTTTATAAATTTTTTTGATTACAGATGGACGGGCAGACAGACAGACGCGTGATTCTATAAGGGGTCCGTTTGTTCCTTACTTTTGAGGTAATACATCCTAAAAATACCCAGATAACATCAAGTGTGAATAATATTTGAAGAGTTCCCTCGATTTCTCCAGAATCACATCATCAAATCCTGAACTGATGACGATGAAAATATTTTTCCAAATCGGTCCAGGCGTCTTCGTGTAAACGGAAAACAAACAATCACATAAAAAAAGATTTTGCTGAATTGAGAACCTCCTCCAGTTTTGAAGTCGGTTAAAAAGGGCAAACCAACCTGCTACATATAGCACCTCTGACGAGCGACATCCGCACGCTTAATCTATTGCCGAGAGAATCGATCTTTTTTATTTTTTCTATAGCGAATTCCACAGAGCTTTTTTATTATGTGAACACAAATTAGTTTTTAATAAATATTGTAATAGAAAATAAATAAAAGCCTGAAGCAAATTGATTTAGACACATGAACTATTGCTAAGAGAATTAAGAGCCCGTCATGATAATCTTTATTGTATAAAATTGATGTGTGATTATTTTCCCTATTTTTTTTACACAATAATACTATTATATAATACACTTAAGAGTCTATGATACGTGAAATAGCTTAGCTTCAGCGATAATATCTTCCACAATACTGTAGCATTTAATTTGAAATTAATATAATAATATGTTATAATTCAAGATTGATGCTAGAACGCTTATGTTTCGAAATCACGATTACATAAAATTTTCTTAATAGAAAAAAATAAACAAAAGTTGACTCTAATTTATACCAAAAATGTTCTCAATTCAATATATACGCCTAAAATTAGGCCTTGACACTTTGTACAGTAAATAAACACAGTATACAGCAGACAGTCTGTGTTTTAGATTTACAAAATTCATATTATCATTGGTTGTCATAAGCGCCGTGGTTGAGCGCATAGCAATGTCACCTTAATTATTACTATACCTTAGTACGAAACTAGAGTAAAGTTGCGTTGAGCTGCTAATCTGAGGTATACTATAGGCCGTTAAAAGCAACAGATCTTATTTTTGATAGGTAGAACATGGTTACTTTGGCAATTTCTTTTCAATTTGGATTTTCGGAATTGGATGTCCTATTTTAATAAATAAATAAAAGCCTGAAACAAATTGCTTTATAAGGCATTTGCACGATTGCTAAGAGAATTAAGAGCACGTCATGATTATCTTTATATTAGTCGATGTCTAATTATGATCCCTTTGGACTCCATAACGGCTGGACCGATTTTGTCGGGACTTTCACTGGCACATAGCTGACGCTAAAAAAAGTTAGTTAGGCTACTTTTACTTAAGGTTTCCGTGCAAAAAAAATACGAACCATTTCGAATCATTAAAATTATAAAATCAATTATTAAGCACAAAAAAATCAGTCATCTCAAAATGACAAATATAAATACAATATGTCAACGTATATTGATTAAAAACTACAATTATAAAATCGGATAAAAAATCTTTAATTTTAATACACAATCAAAATATAATTTAAGGATGTGGTCTAAGATGGAGCACGCTTGTCTAAAAGGAACCTATTTAATCTGGACCTCCAAGAATGTACTCTTGCGGAAAAATACAATTGAAATCAGATGAAATGCAAAATTCTATATGTATATGCATGTTTGCAACAAATATACAGGTGCGATGTTAGCACCTACCTAAATGTAACAAATATAATTAGTCATTCAATCCAATACGTCTCGTACCTAACTAACTGGGATGGGTGAGGAGATGGGTGGAAGGTTGTTTTATTATTTTTGTTTGTTACCTTCGTTACTACGTATTTTAAACAAAACTGATAGGTACTTATTTATAATCCTATTTTATGTTTTTCAACACTCCTGGAAGTACCTAGCCGCCCGCGACACAGGGAATCCTAGTGTGGGGGCTAGTGTACCACAAAATAATATAATATTAATTCTATTATGTAAGCAAATTTATAATGATTGCTTCGTATGTTATTTTGTTTTGATGACCATGTTTCTTGTTACGTAATTTTTTTTTTTTTTTTTTTGTATATTTTTTTGTGTATATTTTGTATAAACTATTTTCCTTACATTTTGTTTTGTACAATTTCTTAGGTTAATTTATTTTTATAAATTGGAACAGTGTTCACTAAAAACCTGAAAATAATTCAATGGGTGACAGAACTGCAAAAATATGAATATTTTGGCAGTTGTTATCGTAAGGTAATCTCATTACGTAGCGATTATCACCGTCTTCCAATGTGTATCAAATCATCCATATAATTATTTTCATGTTTTTAGTGAAGTCGGTTCCAATTTTTTTTTAATAACTTATCGTACAAAAATAAATATAGGTAAGGTAAGATAATAGTACAATATATATATTTTAAAGATTATATACACAGAAAGAATTTTCTTCCCTTTAAGTAAGACGGAGAAAAAAAAGGAAGGAGGAAAGTTATTTTTTTAATAATTTTACTCTTTTCAGTGATAAGTGATTTAATTTAAACACTATTTGATGACTTGGGATTTTAACTCGTAATTGGTACGGAATTAGAATATAATGTATTATTGACCGAGCGAAGCGTCTCAGTTTCGAGACTGGCCAAAAATGCTTTTGTCCGCTGTCGGTTTGTTCTCGCCTACAGTGTGCTAAATGTGGGTTATAATTGAAGCTCACTCGATGAGCGCTTGCTCACCGCGAATGGTGACTAAGTTAAACCAACCAAATTTAGAATGACATTGACCACAATCTGGTCGCGTTGTACCATGGACCTATATAAAATAGGCCGACAACGTTTATATCGAGCGTAACCTGATAATTAGTTATTTTTAAGGCGTACTATGTCACTAAATGTTCCAAATCGCGAATTAAAATACGATATTTCTGAAGCATACTGCCCTTCTCGTTCAAATCAATACAGTAAGATGGCGCTGTTTCTGCTTTTTTTTTGCGGCGTTATTTCCCCCGTTTGACGGTACCTAACTAGTAGGAAGCTAGGTACAGGTACCTTGCTACCTAATTGATTGAAGACTAACACATTTATTTATCAACAAGGCTTTATTTTATCAGAACTTAAACCTTATTTTTAAGGAAATCTGCTGCTTGAAAAAGATAGTAGGTAGGATAGGCAGGTTTAAGTAGGTAGGGACTATCTACTCACAAAACAAAATTTATATATATCTAATCCCTATTTTATTATAATTATAATTTAATTAGTGCTTATTTACGTACTTACTCTACTCTCATTGTGAAAATCCAAGCGATGGGAAGTGATAACTTTATGAACGCGTAAAGTAAAGTCCAATGATGAGCGATAGCGTCCCCACTCTCGTCCGATAGTCGATGCTCGATAGGTTCGCCGTACAAATCTTGCACTCGCGAATTGTGTTTTATATTCGTAACACCAGATGGCGATGTGCTAATTGCATACAAATCGTGGCAAACGCTAACGCGATCGAGTAGGTATGGAACAATATTACAACTGACACTCGCCACTCAGGTCGCATTTTTCAAACGATTTCGATGAAAATTGGCACACATATTCCTTGATTTTTTTTAATTGTTTAGTCGATCGCGATTTTTATGTGGGGAAAAGAGGGGAAGTTTGCTGTAGCGTTATTTATCTACGGATTTTAATTCAATTTGAAACACACTCAGGTTTTGATTTTACACACGATGATGTGAAAAAGAGCCTATAAAGGGTGAGTGGAGGGGGAAAAGGGGAAAGTTTACTGTAGGATTTCATTTTTTATTTTTTTCGGAAAATGTATACCTACGCTTACTAATCAGACTACGCAGTCCTCTCCGCCTTTGGAAGACAAATCTGTAGACACCAGGTTTGATCTCCTCAGACTTAGGGAACGCGAGTAATCGCTAAAACTTATACCCCTATATTTGCTGAAAAGACTAAAAGGAAATGTGAAAGAGGAAAGCACCGGCTATCGCATGGTTATAAGGGCTCGCGAGGTCTACTGTTCTTACAGAACCACTAGTTATTATTATGCACAACATGCTAATTTAGAAGCACATAACTTAGATAACAAACTAGGTAGTCAAGTAAGAGAAAAGTATTTCATAGAGAAGGGTAGTATTTATAATTATTATTATAAAAGGAATCAAATAAGGTTCAAAAACTAAAACCTTGACTGAAAAATCACGCTTTATAAAGTATTAAATAAGAAAAAATTCTCATCTTCAATTGATAATTGTACAAAATATTCAAGTTTATTGTTACCTATCTATTGAATAAACAACTTACATGACGTAATATATTTTTCGTACCACTTGCTCAAAAAAGTGACATTCTATGCCACTTAAAGCGAACATAACAATAGTCATTTTTAATCTGTTAAAAACAGGGAAAGAAAATTGAACTGAATTTCATTCATCCTCTAGGGGGAGAATGTGATTTAAATTTGGAATACTTACCGAAATTTAAACTGAACTATAACTGTGTTTACACCATTGAGTTTGTATAAAAAGCATTGTACATCTTTTTGAAAAAGGAATACGCATTTATTATGCAGTTATGATTGTTAAATAAAATTACGAAATCCGACGAGGTCATATGAGCTTAATGCCTTTGCTTTTCCGACAAAAAAATATTAGTCTAGGAATTTGCCACGTTTTTGTTTTCTTCAAATACATAAACGTTAAGTTTATTTTAATTTATTTTTATAAATAAGTTAATGTTCTAAAAATACGTTATGATGTTAAATCAAAGCGACAGTGACAGTGAATTGTCGGATTCCATCAGTGCAAATGCTGCCGCAATTATAAATAATTTGCTTCCAACAAAATTCAAGGAAAATTATTTAAAAACTTATGAAGAATGTTCAACGTGGAGAAGTGCGAAACGCCTATCAATTTTATCCGTAACTCACGATGCACCACCACCACTATCTCCGACGTATACTATCTACAATGAAGCGCAAGTTCCTCAGACGCAAGAACAGAGAAATACTCAAATCAACTCATCAACAATAAATGTACCAAACAAAAATGTAACTCTCTCTATCAATAATTGGACTAATGTTTCGAATGTAAACTTTTACTTTTAATTGTCATTATTTTTAATAAATGCTTATCTCATATTATTATTGTGTTAATTTTTTCGCAAATGGTACGAAAAGTAGAGTATTTTCGTCGGTGATTAAGCTGTCTTAGTCTTGGGTGAACTTAATTCCCTCGCTACACTCAGGACTCGTCTTAAATCCCTCGCGAAACCTTGCTACGCTCGGGAGTAAACCTCGAGTCCTTCGTTACGCTCGCGATATAAATTGTCACCCGCAACAGAAGACACTGCTGTATCCCCTTGGTTAATAATCTACTATTTCAACACACTTGCTCATAAAGTGGCTCTATGGTCACCGCAATTAGGCACAGAATGACACCCATAACTAATGAGTTAATAGATTTTTTTTAAATTTTATTGGTTGAATATCTTTGTTCTTAAAAAAGTTTTTAATCAAAAAAAATTTTTACTCGTACGTGTTTAATAAATAAAACTTTCACTCAAAATATAACTTTCGTTTTCTCTATAATAAAAGAAAACGTTAAACTCCCTATTTTGTACGTGCAGAATAGGCGCAAACCCTATGCGCGGAAAATAAAAAAAAACCTCATCCCTTTAGTCTGTGGCCGATCGCGTCCTCGGCTAGAGAGCCGTAGGAGTGGGTCTTAAGAGTAAGACCCACTCCTACGGCTCGGGTCTCAATGGCGCCTCGGCGGTAATCACCATGTTACACACTAGTACCATAATGTACTATAATTTATATAACACATATTCATAGTGATATTGCCACTTTACCCTAAAGCTTGTGATTGCATATTGAACGCTGCTGTTAGAAATGTAGGTATTTTTTTGTTAGGTTAGGTAGCATACGACCACGACCACCGCTATCATCTGAATATCACCATGTAGTTTGTCTGTAACTATGTGTGACGGCCAGTATGCCATATTTCTTCTAAATTATAGGCTCTGTATCTTTAGAGATATGGTAGGGGTATGAGATAATTTAGTCTATTTTTAACCGACTTCAAAAAAAATTTCCCCGATTACTCGAAGACGCCTGGACCGATTTGGAAAATTATTTTTTTGTTTGAAAGGGTGGTCCCACAGGTGGTCCCATTGTCATCAGGTCAGGATCTGATGATGGAATCCTGGAGAACTCGAGGGAACTCTTCGACAATATTATAGGCACTTGAAGCGATTTGGGTGTATTCAAAAGTAAGGAACAAACGGACCCCATATAGGATCACGCGTCTGTCTGTCTGTCTGTCTGTCCGTCCATTGGTAAAAATACGTCATCCAGGTAAACGAAATTGTATCATACTCTTTTAGTTTAGTTTTTAGTTTATATAACGTCATTATCTTCCATAACTATTAAACTATGCATGTAACAATTATAAAAAAATAGACTTGATCCTCTCATGACAATACCTTTCATTTGATATGATACACGATGCTATTGCATGGACTTTTTTTTTTGTTTTACATTACCCACCAAAATCAACCTTTAAATCCTTGAATTAACATATTTACCTACGTTACTCGTGTATGTTAGCGTCACCAAATTCAGCATAAGTACCAAATTCATAATTTTTCCATTAGGTAGAGTCCGGTGTGACAGGGTTCCGTTTTGCCACCGGGGTTACGGAACCCTGAAACACACTAAAAGCACTAGGTACTTTTGTTGTGTCTAATAAAATCGTCTTTAGCTCAGTAGCCAAGGAAACTTCCTTCATAGACAATTATAATTTATGAGGAACTATTGTGGGCGCAATTAAAGTTTTATTATTACCGAATATTAATTCAGAGAACCAGTATGTGACATTGAGCTTGGTTCACTTATAACTTGGTTTTGTGCAATAAGTGAGGGAATCGAGGTTACAAACGATGCTGCAGGCCTCGACCCGCCGCTTGTGTCTGTGCTAGCAAAAACATAATACTCATTTCATAAAACATTTATGATATAATTTGACAATGTCGGGTATACGAGTAATGTGTAGAGTTTTTTTATTGACAATCGTGATCGCCGGGAGCTATGGTGCTATAGATATTAGTGAGTATTGTATTCAACTAAGATTAATCTTATATCATTTTGAGTAAAAACTCTTTTCATCTGATAAAAGTCGGGAGTTATTAGATATATATATATATATATATATATATATATATATATATATATATATATATATATATATATATACATGAATTTATTGTACTACGGGGAAGCGCTTCATCTCACCTGGTAACAAGTTGAGATAGGTAGGTAGAAGGTAGAAGCGCACTTCACCCGGAATCCTGAACTAACTGAGGAACTGGCTATCTTACCTCTAAATGCCGGAATACAACAATATAAATATACCAAGTATTAGTCTGTTTTGGAAGCTTTACATGATTTTATTGTTTGGTGTTTTGTATTTTATAGTGTAGTTTGCTTCTTCATCAGAAGATTATAGGAAACAAACATCAGGGAAAATAGATCTGTCACGCTATACGTTTTTTAAATAAATTTTGGTTTAAATTTCTATGATATCAAATGTAAATGTTCCAAATTTATCTTTGTTCTGTTATGTACGGTAATAAAATAATAATATACTCGTATGTTACAGGACATTAATTTTACACAGAATAATTCATAAATTAACAGAGACTAGTGTAAAAAATAGTAGAGTAAAGTAAATTTAATAAAAATATCTTGTTGCAAGTCAAATTCTACTTAACATTACGTCTTTTGGTGAGAATGCTCATGCATAGAAGATAATTGGGCTTAGAACTGCTTTTAGTATCTACTTATTAAGTCGATGGATTACTTATTCTCTTTATTATTATCATAAGTAATAATATATTAAATCATAATAATAAACCCTCTGTGGTCTATGTGGTCCAGTGGTTCAACCCACCAATTTATAACAAGCCTCATAGCTCAGTCGGTAGTAACTCTGCCTCCTGCGCTGTAGGCTGTGGGTTCGATTCCCACCCAGAACAAACATTTGTGTGATGAATATAGATGTTTGTTCTGTGTTTGGGTGTTGTATCATATAGTACGTATGTATTTACAAAAAGTATTTAAGTATTCTATCCGTAATCTAGTTCCCATATAACAAGCTATGCTTAGTTTGGGGCTAGATCGCGCTGTGTAAAAAATAAAAAAAAAAAAAAAAATTCAGATCCAGAGGTCCCGTGTTTGATCCCCAGGGGAGTACAATATTGTGCTTGGTTTGGTTGGTGGTAGGACTTTGCTTAAGTCCGCCAGGCTAACTACCACGATCTTACCTAAATCTGTCGGCATAACAACAATAAAAAAAAATGTTGTGTTTCGGCATTCGGAGGCAACCAGTTCCTTTCTAGAGGATTCCGGGTGAAGTGCGCCCTTACCTTCGGCCTTATCTTAACTTGATGTCAGGTGAGATGAAGGCCAAGCGCTTCCCCGTCTTTGCTTCGCCATTATCTCGGTCTTATGTCATGTTTTCCAGTCCTATCTTGTCTTTCTGGAACCGTATCTTGTCCATAAGCGGCAAGGATGAGTTTTAAGATTGGTTCGAAGTCTTCAGTTAAGCAGGATGTGGCGCATGTAATCGTGGCACCATTATCAACAACCATAATTACACAACATTTTGCGCCCAGCACTTTAGTTGCAGGTCGCCTATTTTATTCACTAATTTGCTCTACCTACAGTAAGTATTATAAATATTAACCCGACTGCCTAGAATGGTTACGTTTTTTGAGAGTATGTATGTATGTATATCTAACCGCCTCTGTGGTCTAGTGCTCCGCCCACCGGTGTCAGATTCCGAGGTCTCGGGTTCAAACCCCAGAAGGAGTACATGATTGTGCTTGGTTTGGTAGTTACCATATTACCTAATTCTGTCGCCATAATAACAATTCTTAAATTGCTGTGTTTCGGCATTTAGAGGTAGTACGATAGCTAGTTCCTCACACTGTTGAGGATTCCGGGTTAAGTAGCACTTTCGTCATTGTCATAACTTGAAAAAATCAGGTGAGTTGAAGGCCAAGTACCACCACGTCATACAAAAATAAAAATGTATGTAAGTATGCATGTCTACAATATATATATATATATATATATATATACAGGGTTTTCCAGAAATGGTGGATAATCCTGCACGTGCGTGTGCGGGGGGGGAGAGGTGGGGCCCCACACCCAAAAAAAAAATCTATTCCCAACAGTCCGCGGTCTACGAATTTTTTTTGAAAATTTAGAAATTTCCCAGTTTTCCTCACATTTACTTCGCTACATGAGGCCTAGTTCGGATTTTTTTCTATTAACGTATTCCCTAATAATGGTATTCCTAAATTACCTTTAAAAAAACGCAACTACATAGGATAGTAGTTAACTAGTAGTCCCTAAACATGAATTTTATTTCTGAAATTTATTTTACTGCTAAGTTTGAGCACCTGTGGTGTAAAAAAAATGTATTGGAGTTTTATAGCCAACCACATTAAAAAATTACCTACATCATAAGGATTCCAAAACAGTAGCATAAGCATCTACTTTAATGGTAAAATTACTGAGCTATAGCTACTAATGTGTAAAAGTAGGCGTTTCATTACAAAATTGCAAAATTATTTGCAGATATTGTTTTGTTTTTATCAGTTAAGTAGAGCTGTCGACCCTAAAATTAGACATTACTACCTCCTCGGCACATTCAGTTGAATTTTAAGCTGTGTGAGCGAGACAAACTGTGCTTGGGAATATTGCGAGTGACAGGGTCAACAAATCTCCTTTGTTTGGTAGAATTCGTGTTTGGCTATTGTTTTGTCTCCGTAGTTAAAACTAAATTAATATTAGTGCGTATTTCGACGTTCTCGACATCGCATGTGCTCTTGTTTTTCGGATTCTCGGTGACAAAATTCTACATTTGGCATTCTACTGGACTCGATTTGTGCATTTTGATTGGATTTTGTTTGTTTGGTGATAACTGCGACGACTCGGCATTCTACTGGACATTTGTTTTGATATCAACAGGACTGTGTGATGTCACGTGAAATTTATACACCCAAGAGTATTCTAATATGCATTACATTTACGGACAATGTAGTGGCAACGCAAGTGCTGCCGCAACACTTTATCGAGAGAGATACCCGAACGCGCGTCACCCCGACTATCGCGTATTTACAAGAGTGCACCAAGCTTACTCAGAGGGCAGAATACCTGGTACTGGCGTTGGTGGCCCTAGGAGCAGAGGACGACCCAACAATCCTGTAACTGAAGAAATTGTCCTTGACATGGTGGAAGAAGATCCCAGTATTTCGATGCCAGATATCGAACGCCGTACGGGAATATCAAAATCTACAGCACATCGTATTGTGAAAAAATTTAAACTTCATCCTTATCATGTGACACGTGTACAAACATTGCTACCACGCGACTACCAAGCACGGATTGTTTTCTGCAATGAAATGTTAACAAGAATTCAAGAAGATCAAGATTTTTTCAGAAAAAAATTATGGAGCGATGAGACTTCATGTAAAAGGGATGGGTATCTTAACCTTCATAACTTGCACAGTTGGCAATTGACAAATCCACATTTGATGAGAGAAGATAAATCCCAGTATCAATTTAAAATAAATTACTGGACGGGCATATTAAATGGAAAAATTATAGGCCCTTATGAATTGCCGGGCAACCTAAATGGTAACAATTATTTACAATTTCTTCAAAACCAGTTGCAAATATTATTAGAAGATGAGCCACAAGCCATCCGGCAAGGAATGTGGCTCCAGAACGACGGTTGTCCGGCACATTATACTGTGCAAGTAAGGAATTATCTAAGTGATGCCTATCACAACAGATGGATCGGCCGATTGGGGCCAATATTGTGGCCACCACGGTCCCCAGACCTAAATCCTCTGGAATTTTTTTATTGGGGCTGTTTGAAGGAGCAGGTTTACAAGAAACCCATAAACTCATTAGAAGAACTTCGACTTCGTGTCGACGAAGCAGCCAGAATTATATCATCAAAAAATTATAATAACAGATTACAAAGATCTTTTATAAAAAGGTGTAGAGCTTGCATAAGGGCAGGGGGAGCCCAATTTGAACATTTACTATGATTATTTTTATAATAAATACTTTTTTGGTCATTACTTGTTTTATTTTTTTCTGTTGCAAT
Source organism: Venusia cambrica (assembly GCA_951394065.1). NCBI lineage: Eukaryota > Metazoa > Arthropoda > Insecta > Lepidoptera > Geometridae > Venusia > Venusia cambrica. The sequence continues at coordinate 4,282,248 of OX596068.1, read as the reverse complement.
TTTGTAATGAAACGCCTACTTTTACACATTAGTAGCTATAGCTCAGTAATTTTACCATTAAAGTAGATGCTTATGCTACTGTTTTAGAATCCTTATGATGTAGGTAATTTTTTAATGTGGTTGGCTATAAAACTCCAATACATTTTTTTTACACCACAGGTGCTCAAACTTAGCAGTAAAATAAATTTCAGAAATAAAATTCATGTTTAGGGACTACTAGTTAACTACTATCCTATGTAGTTGCGTTTTTTTAAAGGTAATTTAGGAATACCATTATTAGGGAATACGTTAATAGAAAAAAATCCGAACTAGGCCTCATGTAGCGGACGTGATGCCCATAAATGTGAGGAAAACTGGGAAATTTCTAAATTTTTAAAAAAAATTCGTAGACCGCGGACTGTTGGGAATAGATTTTTTTTTTTGGGTGTGGGGCCCCACCTCTCCCCCCCCGCACACGCACGTGCAGGATTATCCATCATTTCTGGGAAACCCTGTATATATATATATATTGTAATATTATAATTACTCGTAACACTGACATTTGTGACCATGTAAGGTGGCGTTTTTGGTCTCTCTAAATTGTAGTCCTACAATATTTTATCTATTCTTATTTTATTATTTAATAGTCTAAGTATACCTATACAAGGTCTAGGTGATAAATGTAGTCTAATAATTTATACTATACGTACTAATAATTGTAATATGGGGATGCGAATAAAAAAATGGTGGAGGGGAGGTACAACGTTTTATTAGAATATAACAATATGGGTGTTAAACTAAATGGAAATCATATAATAAAATCTACCTTTTTTTTACTGTGCGACGGGGAAGCGCTTGGCCTTCATCTCACCTGGTAACAAGTTAAGATAAGGCCGAAGGTGGAGGCGCACTTCACACGGAATAATCAACAAACTGAGGAACTGGCTATCTTACCTCTGAATGCCGGAACACAACAATTTTAGAATTGTTATTATGGCGACAGAATTAGGTAAGATGGTGGTAGCTAGCCAAGCGGACAAAGTCCTACCACCAACCAAACCAAGCACAATATATTGTACTCCCCATGCGGATCGAACCCGGGACCTCTGGATCTGAAATCGGTGGGTTGAACCACTAGACCACAGCACAGAGGCGGTTAACTATACTTTTTATCTTGTGTACATAACATTTAAAATTATTTTATAATTTCTAGCTTAATACTGTAGATATTGTATGCATGGTACCTTGAGTGGTGGAAATAAAATCTCAGTTGATGAACCTTAGGTACCTAGTACCTACTGACTTTCAAACTTGCCCTCTGCTTTCGGTCATTCATTAGCGCGTGCATCTCAATCGTCATTGTTTTATTCAGTAAATATTTAACCATTCGGACGGGGTGGTCAAAATAGATGGTCTCACATTTAATGTATAGGTAAGTACGTGAGATGTATGTGAGGGAAGCTTGGAGCAGACTTAATTGAATTAAATTGAATAAATTCTTGGCACACAAAAATAATTCGATTATTACAAATATTAAGTTACACAGTGTATATGTACAATGGGCGACCTTATATTTCTTCCAGGCAACATTAGAACGAGTAACTGAAAATATAAAAATGCTATAGATTGCAGACTAGAGATAGAGGGATGGCATGAACTGGAGAAGGCTTTTATCACGTCAATTGATCTGAAAACATAAATTAGAATAAGAAAAAAGGTATGTTTCATGGACGTACCAATCTCAAAGTGGTTTTTAGGAAAGTAAAAGCATAAATTATGATTTATTTTCTAGATTGATTCAGCTCAGCTTTTGCTTGGCTGTACTATAGTACAGCCAAGCCAAAAAAGCCTAAGACAAGTGCACACCATCTAATGTTGGTTCTATTATTGGTTGTAATGTTGTGAAGAGTAGGTATATTTGTAAAAGAAAGAACTTCAAAACAACCGCTGATTATTATTATTCGTTATCATGTAGTGTAGTTTTTAACCAATATGGTGGTTATATATGTCACTGTGTGACTGTAATATAAAATATAGTAGGTTACCACCTAGGTTCAGATATTTGTTATTTCATATTATTTACATGGTCATCAAGTATAATATATTGTTATATTATTGTATTATTGTACGTACCTGTATAAGATATTGTTTATGTTAATTGAATTACTTAGCCGTGATGAAATGTGCAGTACCGATGTAATTTATTGTTAGCCGCAAGATTATACAATCCATGACGCATTACGTCTTCCTATATTTATTAAATTACGTCTTATTTACATACTTCATCATCACGTATTACTTTATTAATCCCGTGAAGATTATTTTGGCTCTGAACCTCTTTGGGACAACTCACCAGATATACATCTCCACCAGTATTATAGTAGGGATATGGTTGTTCCTCAGCTTTATTTTTTATTTCGTAACTATTTTTAATTGTTTGTCGGGGCAGCGCTTGGCCTTCATCTCATCTGGCTTTCAAATTATGATGAGGCCGAAGGAAGCGCACTTCACCCGGAATCCTCAACAGTCCGAGAACAGTCCGTTACCTCTAAATGCCCGAACACAACACTTTTAGAATTATTGTTACGGTGACAGAATTAGGTAAGATTGTGGTAGCTAGCCAGGCGGACTTAAACTAAGTCTTACCACTAACCAAACCATGTACAATGTTGTCTTTTCCACACTGGTGAGCAAACCACACTATTAGACCACAGAACACAATGTGGCTTTAATGATTATGCTACCTATATATACGTATCATTCGTAATTCTGTGCCAATACCACCGTCCCATAATAGTAGATACCAAACTGTTAGTGGTTAACTAGGTACCCAACGTAGTTAACAGTTAACAGAACGTTTGGTAGGTACAGTCACCAAACGTTCTGCCTGCCTCTTTTAATAAGCATATTAATTAAAATATAAAAAGCTACGCGCGGTAAAGATCTGATTCGTATTCATAATTATAGAGATGTTTTTTTTGTGAACCACTTGCTTGTTTTCCTTTGTATCCACAAATAGAAGCCTCTTATTTAGTAGCTCGAGTCAGATACCACATCGCTTAGGGTCTTATCAGCTACCTCCAGCTCTTTGTAAGTAACGGGACATTCTTTCTGAACACTGGTCACAACGCTTTCGTATAACCCAACGGTTGGTCAGAACAACATAGGAATTCCACCTGGTCTACCTGGCTAGTGACCACACTCCTGCCAAAATTATGTCAGTGCGCAGGACAGCCAGTGCTACCGGGGAAGCTCACTCCATCATAGACTTCATCTTGCTCTGGTCAAGAGCTAGTTACCGACCTAGCTAAGTTCGATCAGCCTTGTCCATACTTGTGTGCAGAGACAAATAGCTGTCTATTTAGGTAGTACGAGAAATTATCTGAACAATGTAAACCAACTTGGCTTAGTTCTTGTTCTGCAACCAGCAGAGGTAAAGACCCATCATTAAAAAAGGACAATTAAATAGCACTAGGTGCCTTGTAACCTATAACATATCATTGTGCACATAATAAATCCACCTCTTCATAGTTTTGTAGGATTTCCTACTCTCTATTTGAGCAGCCCGTGTAAAGTCAAGTTCCTCCTTATAAAATATCGTAGCCAAATAGCTCTAGTAAGGTAGGTACCAGGGCTCCCAGTGCGCGGGTGATTCTTCTGGTGATACAAGCGTCCACAGGCGACAGTAACCTTACGATCAGGTGGACCTGTTTGCCACCTTAGTAGTACTCATAAAAGTAAAAGAAACCAGTGTCTATCCGTGAGTGCCGATAGAAAACCAACCTGGTAGACAGTCACAAGGAATTGTATTTACGCCGGGAACTGACAAAGGGTCTCTATCTTTTGGTGATTAGACAGTAATTTTTTTTTCATCCCACCATCTCGGAAAGAATATTTTTACTATTCGATATCTGAGTGCAAAAGCCTTTTTTATCCGCTAGAGGTTAAAGTAAAATTGAATTTAGAACATCGTGTGCACTAAGTTTGTGAATTAAAAACATCAATAAACCTATTTACTTCTAACTCCATGGTGCCGAATTCATCATACAACCTTTTCTAATTTGTTAAAAACTCGAAATCGGAACCTTCTTGGTGTATTACTTGTAAAGGGATCGTAGGAGCCATTACACTGAAAGAGCCTCAGTCAGATCCTTGGACTGGCCCTTCTACATCAAAAATTAGCCATTACTAAACAAGGGAATCCGATGAATCGGTACAACTATTAAGTATGACAGATAGTTTACCGAAAAACAGTACACAAGTGACTAACACCAATATTACAGTACCAAACAAAAATAATACACTCAATTTAAATAACTGTAGCAACGTTACTTTCAAATTTTCTTAATTATACCTTAGTATTATTTTGTTATAATAAAGATTATTCTGTAATACTTACCTGCCATAATGAAGTAGTTAATACCTAAACTGAAATAAAAGTACCTATCTTGTGATTGTAAACGTTTTTTTTTGCATTTAGTCATTTCCTCGCTGAGGTGGAAAGAAAAGTTACGTGTTGCACTCGAGTGCAAAGATTTTCCACCTCGTGCTCTTTTGATTCCCTCGCTAACGCTCAGGATTCTAATTTTGAATCACTGGCTGCGCTCGTGATTCAATTTTAGAATCCTTCGCTTGCTCGGTCATCAAAATTGCACGCGGTTAAAAAGCAACTTTGCACTCTTGTATAACAAATAACTATTTATGGACAGAAGTGTGCACTTGAAGTTTATCGATCTTCGCCGGGGAGAACAGCTGACCGATGACGCCTGACTTTTTATTCTGTGATCTGGTTTCATGTTTACTTTAGCGCCATCTATTGAGAGTTAGCAGAAGTAATACCGACTGTAGTTTTGAAAGTATTATCTTTTTGCTATGATTACATTTTAAATTTAGAGCTTAATGTTTGGGAATTCAACATTTAAAAGCAGACTACAGATACTTATATAAAGGTGCCGGTAATAATGTCGCAAGTTCAATGGTTTTTCCATCTCAAAAAATGCCCAACTCGCCTATAGAAGTTTTCACTTCAAAAAACGACCTCTACTTTATTTACAGCCAAGTACCTGAAAGTATGCGACCGGAACTCTGTGGATCTCAACGACTGCATGGTGGAAGCGGTCCAAGCCGGGCTGGAGAGCATGGCTGGAGGCATCTCGGATATGGGCGTGCCACCTGTCGACCCCTTTCATCAAAAGGAGCTCAAAGTTGAATATAAGAACAATCAAGTAAGATATTCCAGACATCCAGATCCGCGCTAAGATAGATCACTATTTATTGTTCACCACTCACAAAAGACAAAACAAAATATAGATACACATAACTGGTAAAGCAATGGCCAGGCAACCGATTGGATGGATAGAGAATATAAAGGCTTAAAATTTAAAGGCAGAGTCAGCGTTTTGTCCTTGAAAATAGAAACAAAATATTCCATGTGCCAGTTGTGGCTTAAGAATCCCTCTAACGTAGCCCGTGGATATCTTCAAATTCTACTAAGGATTCTCACCAAATGAAAGGCAGCAACATTTTTGAGTGACATTCATCACCAATGCTATTATGGCGATTCCATCGGTTTTTTGGAGGAGGTTCTGTCTAGCAGTGGGCAATAATGGGCTGTTGGAAGATATTTTCCAGCAATAACCAAATTTCAATAAGATTCGGAAGTCCAGGGTTCGATTACTAGGACGTCTTTGTGCGGTTTGTTATCCCACTTGGGTAGGACAGAGATACAGATATACTTAGTTATAAGTAGATATATTGGAAAGACGGATATAGTTAGATATAGATATAGAGGCACGTAATGCCGTCGGTCCTAGGTACTGCACCATAGTCAGTCGCCTATGGAAGGGCTCCTGTGTTGGATACCAGTGTTAATAACCCAGCCTACATATTTTGTTATACATGATGGCAGTAAGTACCTACTAGAGATCAGAGGTAAATCCTCGAAGGGGAAAAAATCGTGAGTCTGTTTCTATTGATGGGTTAGCTTTTGTCTTTAAGCGTTGCCTTGCTTTAGGGCTCTATGATACAGCATGAGGTCTACGATGGAGCCAGCTTTCCCAGAAAGCACGGTCTCTTCCGCGCACCGACAAACACGGCAAACCGTTTGGCGCCGGACTTTGCAGGAGGGAGGCGACTAGCCAAGAAGATGAATATAATATGGGAAATATTATATTCATCTTTCTTTCAGTCCATTTCAATATAAGTATACCTAGGCAAATTTATTTTGACAATGATCTGGGGCCTAACCACAACGTCTTTAATCTCGTTTTGATCTTACATTACTCTTGTCTCGTTTTTTTACACTTGACAGATAGTAACAAAAGTCAAGTAATATCAAAACAATTCTGTCAGTTATGATTTCGCGCTAACGGCTGATTGATTATTTATATATTATGGTTTCTGACTGATGTAATCTGGCAAAGAGATTGGATACATAGCAGAACGTGTCCCTGATTTTGATTTTGAGCATATAGGCTTATACTTATCCCGGATAAAAAAGTGTACGTGAGATCGCGGGCAGAAACTTGTTTTCCAATAAGTCTTGTCGGTAGAGTTACCTACTATTGAACCACTTGTTATTCTATTGGCTTGAGGCTTGAGAGGGCACTCTCATGGCCTTGTAGTTTTAGCACTGCAAAAAAAGGCTGTTGCGGAGAATATAAAAACGTCAGCCGAATTAATAGACCTATGTACCGACAACTTAATCGTCGTAATAATATCATCGTGGGTTGCTTGCTAGCCTAATGCTTATAAGTAGGCTATAATTAAATTACAAAGAATACATTACAAAGCAGGTACTTACCTACCTACCTACATGACGTACAATAAATTACTTAGCAGCTTAGTATTAGCTAATATCCGTGATATCTAATCCAAGAGCTTGTTTCACAATCCGACAAACCTCACAGCTCAGTTTGTAGAAGCTATGCGTTCTGCGCTGTAGGTTGTTGGTTCGATTCTCGAACAAACATTTGTTTTTCAAATTCAAATTCAAATTCAAAATATTTATTGCGATAAATGGGTAGGTACATTATGTAGGTCTTAAACTAATAATAATATTGTGTCACCATTTTCAGCGTTACAAGCATGCAATAACTCAAAAATAAAATTGTTATCTAAAGTAATGTAAAGTCATCAATAATAATACCTAATTTGCAGCATAAATAACAATGTCAGGGTTATATATATATATATCGTAATTTATGTCCCTATTACAATTAATTACAATGTCAAATAATTTTATACTTCATCAATTTAATATAGAGTCATGTTACATTAACAAATTATCATTCAAATAGTCACTAACACTATAATACACCTTTTCCGTTAGCAGTTTTTTTACTCTAAAGTTAAACATGTTGTCAGAAGCTATTTCCAGTACCGACTTAGGCAAGTAACTATAAATCTTTGGTGCCATAACGAATACGCTGCTACCAAATAGGCTTGTTTTGTGCGTAGGACAAGTAGGTAGGTAGGTACTTGTGTGTTGTATATGATGTTTTTTCCCCTGAGAACGCGTAGTCCCCTGGATCTCTTCCTTCTCTTAGTTTCTATAGCTAGTTTCTATGCTATGGCTCTTGATCTCAAAGACATTACTTAATTTTATGTTACAGACAGCACTGTTCTTATTTTCAAGACGATAAAGTAATAAGTAATTTATTATAGCTGTGGTCTGCACTCAGCGGCAACGTAACGCGTGGACGGGAAATATTTGGTTCCTAGTCAACCCATTCGGTACTGAATTATAGGCTATCAATCACAAATACAAATACAAAATAATTTATAGCTAAATAAATAGTATAGGGGGTAGCCATCAGCACTATTCTGCGTAAGTAAAGGTCTACGCAAGGCTGGTTTTCAGACTACCCCAAATAAAAAGCTCGAGCTTCGATGTTCGTCGAACATAGCCGCAAAAGAAATTCAGCCATTTTGCTGATAAATATGTGCAAGCTGGAGACATGGGTCTATAGCATACACGTTGTTTTTACCTTGTATCTCTGTAAGTACTATTGCTACAGGCCTTAGATCAATTATGCTTAGTGAACCCATTCGGTACTGAGTTATATGCTATTAATCATAGCCCAGTCTTGACCAGTTTGGCGTTACCAGCATGTGTAAGCCTACATTTTAAACTAGATTTTCAGATTGAACCAAATTTGCACCGAATATTAACATATCGAGATATTACAGATTCGTTCACATATTAGATATCAGACATGATTGTAATCAAACGTAGTTCTATCTCAATTAACAAAAAAACCTGGCAGGATTGCCATAAACTGGCCTACCTTGACGTTACCTAGGTTAGGGACAAATAAAAGGTACCTTTAATTATGGTCAATAACTGCAAGCATGTAGTCTTTATGCTAAGTGACATACCTACATACGGGAGGTACTTATGCTGACCCTGCCTTACATTAGGTAGGTAGGTACGTGTATAATTGCGACATTTATGTGAATCTTTCTAACCTAGAACTCCTTGAACTGGAACAATTATAATGGATATGAAAAAGGCTTACATATAAATATCGTACTAAATAAATAAACAGTCGCAGCTAAGTAATAGGGGTTTTGATCGGTACCAAAACGTATTTTGTCAGCATAGTGAATTTAATAAACTTTTTTTGTATGGAAATGGAACCGACTTCACCACTAAAAACTTAAAAATAACTCTAATGGTAAGTTTGTGCCGAATTGGCAAGGACAACATGTTCGTTGTATGGCACTGCCTTCAAATTATATGAACTTACCCTTAGAGTTATTTTCAAGTTTTTAGTGGCGAAGTCGGTTCCATTTTTAACCAAAAAAGTTTATTTTTAGCTTTTTTTCATTGTAAAACCTACGACACCACGACGTCGCCGACAGAGTCGTGTGAGGGTGCGGGATACGGGAAATACCTTCGCAATGATGGGAACGAAGATAAATACAGATGACCTAAACTTTTGTATGAAAAGGTATTTTCATACAAAATTAATTAGGTATGCGTAGTAGTCGTTAATGAGTCATGTTAGATGCCTATAGCGGCGGGTTTCGGTGAACATCGTCATCATCGTCATCTGAATGATGAAGCCAAAGGCCTACCCTAGACCTACCGGAAGGCTGTCAGTTCAGTGGGAGTACTCAACAACACACCTGCCAAGCGTGGTGATTATGGCAAAACCCTGATAATGATGATGGAGATACTGGAAGGTAGGCAGTTCAATAGGTCTACTCTAGTGACCGTAAACACCATAGGAAAGCAGAATACGCAATTTCATTTACTTGGATGACATATTTTGTCCAGTTATTAACATTATATAAATTTTGATATAAAACCAAACTATTGTACCAATTTTGATAAAAATTATATGGTGGTCCCATATAATTTTTATTAAAATTGGTTTGATAAAAATTATATGGAAGCCTACCAAACATAACAAGAATCATCAAAATCTATTTCACATTGGCGGAGAAATCGAGTAACAAACAAAAAAAAACATACAGCCGTATTGAGAACCTCCTCCTTTTTTTGAAGTCGGTTAAAAAGCGAGATGTTTCTGGGTGCAAAAAAGAAACAAATAACTTATCAAACTACTGATTTACTCCGTCATAGGTTCCAACTATATGCGGTCAAAACTTGTCCTTGTACTTGAGGCGTTTATGTGAATCTTTCTTACTTAGAACACTGAACACAATAATTATAATGGACATGAAAAATACCACCTTACATTATAAGTACATACCTATGTAGGTATTAGTGACATGATACGTAGTATTTTGCGCTTCTAATAACAGTGCCTGCATTTCCGTATTCATCCATCTGCCTACAAGAAAATATGTAGGTACCTACATACAAACGTAACAGATATCTAGGTATTAATGAGTGATGTAGATAAATGAGTTGAAACAAAAGAACTACACGGTAAAAACTTAAAGGAGTTTATTAAAAAAAGAACAAAAACATCCTAACACGAAATTGAGGCAATCTGATTGCTTGATTTTATTTTTATCCATCCGTACATTAGATTTTTTTAATTACTAAGCTGAGTAGGTGATTACGTTTTAAAAACTAAAAAGAAAACCGGCTTCAATGAGGAGTGTGACCATTTCGTTTACCAGGATGACGTATTTTTCCAAATTATTTGGATGACAGATGGACGGACAGACAGACAGACGCGTGATCCTTTAAGGGGTCAGTTTTTTCCTTACCTTTGTGGTAATTCACGCAAAAAATACCCTTGCGCTTGCGACACCAGACAGAAGCACAGACTACTTACTATAATGTACTAGGGACAGAAGTATCTTGCGCATAGCCGACCATTTATTTTTTTAATTTTTGGTCTAAGGGGTGGTTGTGAAATTCTGATCACAACACAACCACTTTGTGTGACGAGTTGTGGGGCACTGTGTCGGGTAGAGTGGGAGATACCTGATTAAAATATTTACCTGTAATACAAAATGTTCACTTCTATCGTGTGTCTTTACGACACACCCTGGTTTTTTTAACTAAACATTATCTTGTATGACTTGTGAAACGCCCGAATTCATTCCCGGTAACCCGTTGGAATTTCTTAATCTTGCTTAAGTACTTACCTATACCTAGGTAAGTACTTAAGCAAGATTAAGAAATTAGGTAGGTACTTATTACACTGTTATTTTTGTTGTTTTAGTTTATCAACTTACCTAGATACCCTAAAAATATTACTTTCGTGTAACATTATCTATTTAGCGTTATTGATCATCAACGCAACAACCTAGGAACGTGATTTATTGAAGGGTTTTTTGTTATGAAGGGATACGCAAAGCCTTTCTTAGTGCACACTAAGAAAGGGTTTGCGTATTATTTTTTTTGTGTTAAAGTTTATAAGCTTACCCACAGATTCCTTTCGTATAATATTATATATTTAGCGTTATTGATCATCAATTAACACAACAACTTAGGAACGTGATTTAGTGAAGGCTTTTTTGTAATTAAGGGGTGCACTAAAAAGGCTTTTTGCCACATGAAGTTGGATGGAGGGACTGAAATCCCGGTTTTAGTTAAAATAATACTAACATGTTATTGCTTTTGCAGATAGGTGCTAAGATGAAAATGAGAGATATATACGTCGAAGGGCTGAGAGGGGCGACTGTTCTTGACGCAAGGTTGGTGAATGCAATTCATGATAAATTATAGGTTTCTAGGCTTCTTTAACCATAGGCTAGACTAGAGCAATGATGAGGTCCAGGAAAGAGCGAGCTTGGCTCTCTCGCACTTTGACGGATTTCGGCAAGACAAGAAATCTCTTGGACTAGACAGATTAGCTATAGGTACCTACCTACTAGTCTTCTTTTTTTATTGTACGACGGAGAGCGCTTCTTCGTAATCACCTTTTGTCAAGTTACGAAAAGGACGAAAGTGGAAGCACCTTTCACCACTTTTTTCGGAATACTCAACAGTCTGAGGAACTGGTTATCTTACCATTAACTGCCGGAATACCTACATAGCAATTAACAATTGTTATGGCGACAGACTGCGGTAAGATAGTGGCTAGCCAGGCGGACTTAATTAAAGTCCTACCAACCAAACCAAGCACTTTATTGTAGTTGCTCTCATGGAGATCATACCCGGGACGCCTGGGTGGACCGGTGGGCTAAACACGTCTAGTGTTTCGGCCAACAGTGTCAGTGTCAGATCCAGAGATGCCAGTGTCACCGTTTACCGGAGTCAGATACAGGCCGTATAAGTATATCCGCTAGCAAAGCCGCAAAGTAAAAACTTCGGACTCCTTTTTAAAGCTTTGCGCGCACGCAAGTGTGGTGCTACAGTTTGTACCTACGTAGAAGTGCAAAAGGATTTTTATACCTACCTATATTTATATTTTTTTGACTGACGAATTTCTACCACTGAATGGGTCTAGTCTAGTAGGTACGTGGTGAATAATACCTAGCCGGTTTTTTCTTTAGTTTAAAAAAGATTTACTATTTTGTAATTATTTTTAGTCGTCACAATAATTTGAATGGTCGGTATATACCTATTTGTATAGAAACATTGTTTTATTTTCAGAGTGAAAGCAGATGACGACCGGCTTAATATAGAAATTGACCTCAAAGCTCCCAAAGTATTTATCTACGGATTTTACGAAGGAGAAGGGCAGTACAACGCTTTGAAAATCAACGCCAAAGGAGCTTTCAATACGACCATGAGTTAGTGATTTTACGCCTTTAACATAATATAAACTCCTTGGCCATTTAAGAATTGTTGTCGAACCCTGGTCCTCTGGATCTGACACCGGTAGACCACAGACCACAGAGGCGATTACCTACCTGCTACCCTTCATCTGTTGAGATTCCTCAGGCGTCTTCACGTGGATGTCTCACGTGCTGATTTGGCGGGGTCAATTCATGAACTGCGGCCGCCATTTTGTAACTAGTCTCTTCGTTCTTTTTGCCCTTATTCCACAATTAGGCGGGGTCAACTCAGCATCCAGTCTTCTCACATGCATACCTACCTACCTATCGCCACTCACACAATCCATTCATCTCTTCCTCGTTCTAGCCCTACTCCACCGTCCGTCCACATTCATAAATAACATTATTCTAGTTACGTAAGTACTTATGAATTGCATAACATGGGGACAAATTATAATGTTATGTTCCTTGAGGGCGGATCTAGAATTCGGAGCGAAGCGAAGGAATATTTTGAAGAACTCCTCGCTGCGGTTGGCTTTTTAAATTTGAAAATATAAAGCTACGAGTAGGTCTCTCGTCGGTACCTACTGGAGACACATGAAATATAAATTCATTGTTTGTATAGATCTAGGTATAGGTCGTATTTCTGGTGGTAAGTACTTTGGATTGAAAGTGTAAATAAAACAGGTTTGTAATTATTTTTACATTCAATCTTCAAGCGAGCGGCTCTAACCTCTAAGCCTTATACCTTGATTAGGTTGGAGCAGCCGAAGAAAGCGCGAACGCGGACCAATCAGAACAGAGATAGCTCAAACTCCCATGGGGGAATAAATTTGAATTTGGTACCAGTTGTCAAAACCAATAGTCGATTTCCGAATACCTAGGTGTAATGAAAATGTAATTGTTTGCTGCAGCTGGTCTAGTATGGACGTGGAAGATTGATGGAATTCCTGAGAAGAATGGCACAGACACCTTCGTTCGAGTCAAGTCGTTTTACATGAGGCCCGATGTCGAGACCATGCAGTCGTATCTGTCCAACGATAACCCAGATAGTAAAGACCTGAGTAAGTTACGTTTTAAACAATCAGCTAGCTCTTGATCGCCCAAGTAATATCGGGTAGGTCCCATTTGTTCCTTGGAACATGACGTCATAGGACTAAAATTCGATATTTTTTTCTTATTTTATACTATAGAACATGTAATAAGTACTTTTATTTCTCAAATTGTTCTATAGGACAAGGTAAATGAGACCTCTTAAGATTATATTTCTTGTGAACTGGTGGTACTAGAATGCTCTGAGATTAAGAATCCTCTACATAATCTGGAGAGTCCTCCCCACGTTTCCGATTTATTTTATACGTATTTTATTTTTATTTATTCAGGTAATTGTCATTATCAATGTCATTTAGGCAGGCATATTCATGGAAGATTTTGGGAAAATCTGATTTACATTTTGTTCTATGGCATGAAAATCGGGTGAAAAGCTAGTAAGTATGTAGTTCTATGGAAAAAATTGGGACAAAAAAATATCTCATTTTGTTTGATGACGTCATGTTCCGTAGAACAAATGGGACCTACTCGTAATATCAGGGGGTGTCACTACGAAGTTTAGGTACGTTTGGCAGGACCTCCTCCCGGGGAGAATGATGGCAGTAGGTTGCCACTCTGGCTCACGTCTCGGGTCGCACATCACCAAGTTATTATGTGGTTTTAACCGCCTCTGTGGTCTAGTGGTTCAACTCACCGATTTCAGATCCAGAGGTCCCGGGTTCGATCCCCATGGGAAGTACAATATAGTTGGTTTGGTTGGTGGTAGGACTTTGTTTAAGTCCGCCTTGCTAGCTACCACCATCTTACCTAATTCTGTCGCCACAATAACAATTCTTAAAAAAAATTGTTGTGCTCCGGCATTCAGAGGTAAGATAGCCAGTTCCTCAGTTTGTTGAGGATTCCGGTTGAAGTGCGCCCTTATCTCAACTTGTTATCAGGTGAGATGAAGGCCAAGCGCTTCCCTGTCGTACAATAAAAAAAAGGTGTAAAAAAATATATTGTAAATTATTGTGTGGGTGGGAGCTTCTATCTAGTGGCCTACCCTGGCCAATATTCAGCAGCCTATGTTCAGCAGTGGACGGGCTGAAATAAAATGAACCCTGGGCAACATAATCGTTGATGTTTAGCTGATGGTTAGAACCTGTATAGGTCCGCCCTTGCGATACCTTCCTGCCGACGACACCGTCGTGCGCCAATAAATTATCTGTGTTCCGTCGTCGGTGCACGGAAGTGGCAGTGCCTTTTACTTTTTTTGTTCCGCCGTTTTTCTCTGATATAGATCGAAGACATTTTTCAGGCTAACATTTTGACTTTTTTTATACAACTAGGAGACGGGACAAGCAAGTAGTCCACCTGATGTTAAGTGCATCTCTTGCCTATAACAGTGCTTTACTGAGTAAAAGTTGCATTGCGCCCATCAACATGAGGAATAAAGGTGTTAAGCCTCGTGTGCCAGTAATTTCACCAGTCCCTTAAAACCGGAACACAGCAATGCTGCTTGGCGGCTGAAATAGGTATGGTGGTACTCCCCGGACGAGTCCTTTCACAAGGGTCTCTACTACTCTTACGAAACTTTGACTAAACGGTTTGTCCTTTTTTTTATATTTGCGATCAGAGCGATGTGCCTATGTTCGTATATGAAGCCATCTTTGTCCTTATGTTATAACTTCCTTTACTTGTTTTCCTTAATTAAACTTATGCGCCCATGTTTAGTCTACAAATATAATTGTACTTAAAGCACCGAGGTGAATTATGTGCACCCTTAACTAGACTCAATGCACCCCAGCAAGGTAAATGTGCATTAACTTTACCGTACTTTATTCACCCAGGCAATTTAACAACAGATGTTAGGTGCCAGGGATGAAACTATATTGCCCAAAAAGAAGTTCGTTTTCCTTTTTTTTTCATGCCTTTTCTGTTAATTAAACTTACGTAACAATTAAAATCTATTAAGCCATGGACTAGGTTGGTTAAAGTTAGGAAACAAGGTCGCCTCGCCAAAATATGAATGTTCAATAAATTACCACGTTGTCTAACTGAAATAAATTATAGAGAATTTTTCACAAATTATGCGAATATAATAATATGTCAATGGAATTCACGGAATTCTCATTCATGTAGAAAAGGAATTGACTTGTAATTTTAATAATACTTCCATCATTTTATTCCTAAAATATTTTTGTTAAAATGACTTGCCTAATTGCCTGTAATGTTATTTAACAACAGTTGTTAAGTACCAGGAACGGAACTGTATTGTCCAACAAGAAGTTCGTTTTCCATTTTTTTTAATGGTACGTATTCTTACTCAGTTATTTAAACTTAAATTTAAAACCATTAAGCCATGGACTAGGTTGGTTAAAGTTAGGAAACAAGGTCGCCTCGCCAAAATATTAATGTAATAACGTTTCATATTTCTTGAGTTATATCTGTGATGGCACTTGAAATTGTAAATGAATAATTAACTACTTACTTAGCAATTATTATTTTACATGACTGCTATACTATACGGGAACTACACACATCAAAAAAGTCTAAGCAACACATACACATTTTGAATATTTTTAATTTTATAGATTTATTTTTAATTATTTCTTTCCTATTTTAATTAATGTTTATTATTTATTTATTTTAGTATATCAAACTCGATAAATTTTTCAAAAAAAATAATAAAGTACATATAAAAAGAATGTTGTGCATTTTGGTACAAATTTGTATTATAAAATAATGGAATGAAATAAACAAAAACATGACTTTAATATTAAATTATAAGATTCTTCTGGACATTAAGATCAAATCTAATACAGTGTGTTTCCTCCTCGACTGTTTAAAACTTGTCTGCATCGATTTTGCATGGAGTCAATAAGGTTATTGATTTCCTCCTGAGGCAATTGGTCCCAGTGAAACTTTAGTAAGGTTTTTAGCTGTTGTTCCGTAGAAACCCCATCAAGATCTTTCAGGACTCTTCTTTGAAGCATATCCCACACATACTCAATGGGATTTAAGTCAGGCGACTGCGCTGGCCACGGTAAAACGCGTATATTTTCCCCCTGTAGCCATTCTTGAGTCCGCCTTGCTGTGTGCGGACGGGCATTGTCATGCATCAATGTAAACTCAGGTCCCAATGTTTGTGAAAATGGACGCACATAGGGAGCCAGCACATGTTCCACATAATTTTCAGCATTCAGGTTGCCATTTATAAAAACGAGGTCGGTTTTTCGGTTTTTGGCTATACCAGCCCAAACTATTACTGTCGAGCCGCTGTATGGGTGGACTTCCTGGACACATCTTACACGTTCAGCATTTCCTGAGCGACGATATACCCTCATTCTTCTCGTATCAGGCTTGAAACCGAATCGAGACTCATCGCAGAACAAAATTTGGTCCCATCGTTCTTGCGGCCATAGCACGCGTGGTCTGCACCATTGAATACGACGTGCTCGATTTCCGTGACGGATCTGTGGGCATCTGATTGGACGACGTGCACGTAGTCCATACTCTCGCAGTCTGTTTCGCACAGTTTGGGGACAAAGAGCGGGACCATCAGCATTCTGTAGCCTTGATGCGATCTCTTGGGCAGTCAGCTTTGGTTCACGTCTACATGTTACCTGGATGTATCGGTCTTGACGACGAGTGGTACTACGCCCTCGGCCTGGGTGCTGTTCAGACGGATCACCTGTGTCACAATAACGCCTCCAGAGTCGGCAAATTACGCTTCTGTGGACGCCAAAATGCCGGGCAACATAGGCTTGACTGTTTTCAATTTCTAGCATCCCTACAGCTCTCTGCATCTCTTCCGTGGTCAGATGACGACGCTCCGTTGCTACAGTAAGACTTCGCGATATTATTCGCGCCACATAACGAACGGTTACTGCGGTTAAATTTTATTTTTGTTGATTATGAAATAAAACAACATCTATGAAATAACGTTGAATTGGACAAAATAATGTTTTTATTGTTTAAAAACATAAATTACTGAAAAAAACTGACAGTATTAATTTGCTTTATAAGGAGGTTGGCTATTCAAAGAAGTTTTGATATTACATGAAAGTTTAAAACTAATAAAAAAAAAAATATACCAGCGAAGACTTGTGTTGCTTAGACTTTTTTGATGTGTGTATATTTGGGTTCCGATTTCCGATATAAAGGGTTTTATTCGATTATCTAATGGTAGGCAATATGTTTTTGTTTCAGTTGACTTGGGCAACAGATTCGTGAATGAAAACTGGCAGGTGTTGTACCGTGAGCTGCTCCCACACGCCCAGGCTAATTGGAACCGAAGCGGGATTCGAGTATCGAACAAAATCTTTCTAAAAATACCCTACGACCAAATTTTCCCTATTAGCTCTTAAGACCCAGTAGTACCTACCTACCGCTCTCCCATTCAAACGCAGTTTTTCGTTCATTTCGAATTAGGTAGCTGTCCCATTCAATACAATTAACATCTAAATAAAGGCAACAAAGGTAAACATAAACACTATTTTGCATATATTTTGATATTTCATGTTTTCAGAAAATGTAAAGTGAAGCTAATCTAGATTATCCCCATCTAATGATAAAAGCAAAATTGTTATTGAATGGGATATTCCATTTTGGAATACGACAAACTAATACGTTTGCAATGGAAAGCGAAAATCAGAGTTACTTCGAGGCCTCATTATGACAATGAGTGCCGCGTCTCTTGGCCCATATCTTTCCTTACGCATGTGAGCAGCCAGCACTCAATGAGTTACCGGTTACCTGTGATAGCTTGGTGTTAGTTAGTTACGAATTAGTAGTATTTTTTACTCTAAACAAATTTGTTTGCATGTTTTTTAATAAATGATGACCCTGTGAGAAAGTTTTTTTTTTATTTTAGCTGTATACAAGTTGTAGGTACAAATTAACACCTGCCTGTAAGAACAAAACTTTCCTTGTTTATGTACCTAGCAATAGCAATCAAGGAGCCAAAATTCTGCCCCACTGTATAGATGTAAAATATAATGATATAACATGTTTCCAGCTTGGGTAGATATTTGATTAAAATAAGATTATTATAAAAATAGCAAGTTAACAAGTTGCTCACTTTAATAATAAAAATATGCTTTCCATAGGTATATGATATACTTTACTCATATTTACTTAGTTTGTTTCGTTAAACTTATGTAGGTATTTTTTTTAATTGTGCATTGTGGAAGTGCTTGGCCTTCATCTCACCTGATTTCAAGTTATGATAAGGCCGAAGGTGGAAGCGCACTGCACCCGGAATCCTCGAAAGACTGAGGAACTGGCTATCTTACCTCGAAATGCCGGAACACAACAATTTAGAATTGTTGCTATTTATTAACAATTTGTTTTAGGCTTAGGTAAGATGGTGGTAGCTAGCCCGGCGGACTTAAAGTCCTACCACCAACCAAACCAAGCACAATATTGTACTCCTGGGGATCAAACCCGGGACCTCTGGATCTGACACCTGTGGGTGAACACAAGACCACAGAGGCAGTTAAAATCGTGGATCGAAATAATTTAAATAAATTGTCTCAATCCACTATACTACACAGTCAGCATTAAGCACATTAATAGGTAGTCAGTTACATTCTGAACTTCTTTAACAGTTCTGTCGCTTCCTTATTAGCATAATGATCGTCATTCGACTTTGCAGGGTAACTTGCGGCCAGCTTGAGGTAGTACAGAGCCTGGTCACTCTTCTCTAATTTTAAATAGCAATAGCCAATTCTAAGCAAGTTCATACTGTAGAATCTCGGTTCAACTGCTTCAGCTTTTAGAAAATATTCAAGAGCATCTTCATAAGTGGAATGAGGCGGAGAGGCGAAAAGCACTTCAGCAATCTTCCTTTGATGCCACGGCATCTCTGTGATCTGGTAGCACCACTCGCCCAACATGTGTAGGCTGGTTGCATCATTCGGATTCAGGGTCACGGCTAGCTGAAAAAATACACAAAGTGTTAAGGATGGCTGCTTTCTGTAGCAACACAAAAGTATGTTTGGGCAGGTCTAGTAAGGATACAGACTGTGAAAGTTGTATTGGGATAACTATTGAGACTTTTGCAAACCCCATGCAGGTAATTTCATTTTTGAGGTTGATGTATTTGGATAGTTTCTCGGCAATGGTTTAGGTAGGTTTTATTATTATTATAAATGGTTGATATTTAAAAAAGTAGACTCACATCCATGTGTTTCTTAACATTTTCCAGCTGCATTATTCTCTCTTTGATACCTTCGTAAGAACTCTTAGAGTCAAGTATCAGAGCATACCACCTATGTACAACATGATGTTCAATATGAACGGTTATCAATTTTGATATGATTTCATATGCTTGGTACACAAATTGTTTTTGATGCTCGCTGTCATACTTAGGTTCTTTTGACATGTTGTATAGAACTCGCACTAGTCTCCATTGAACCTCCACATCTCCAGGAATCTGCAATTAAGTTTTCATTTATTAGAAGGAAACAAAATTATAAAATAAAACATATATTGTTTTTTTTTTTATTTTGCATAATGGGTTCAGAGATTCTAGTGTATTTACATTACATGTGTCACAACTACATAAAAGTTACAAGTATCTAAACACAATGCAAGCGGTTAACATTGTTAAAATTCATACATTTTAAAAGGTATTAGGAACCTATACCCAATACTACATCTAAATTGGTTGAGTCATTCCGGAGATATGCATGCACAAGCAAACAGACAGAAATTCTCAATCACAAAATGTTTTGGCTCAGCATGCCTTTATTATCACCAATTATAACTTGGAAACATCAAATGGTAGCATTTGATTTAGGTGAGCTAGAAATAATTGTGGCATTTCCACTGGATTTTTTCTATTCTATGTTACAAATGTGATTTTTCTATGATTTTATTAAATGTATGTATATTATATCATATGTAATGCTGCTATGTATATTTTATTAAATATACATAGCAACATATTTCTTGAAGACTGGAGGAATGATGACCAAGATCGGGAAGTCTGGAGGGAGTGAGAGGAGGCTTTTGCCCAACAGTGGGACACTGATGGCTTATTATAAAAATATCTTAATTCCCTTTTCAGAATGTGGGCACTGTTGCCTATCATACAGGGTGTTATATAGCCTATTTTAGGTAGCAATTACGACACTGAAATGAAACTGTAATTACCTTAAAGTTTATCTTTGCATACTTACTTATGTCTTCATTCTATGGTTTGTTATAAAGTGCCAAAAAATATATTTATAAAATTATCCACCATTAGTATTAGGACTATTATGTACCTACCATACACCAAACATTTTAAAGGATAGTTAATTAGGTAGGTACCAAGTTTTGTTTGGAAGAATACTTACATTACTATCAGACAGTAACGCATAGCTATCCTCATAGCGTCCATTTTCAAATAGGATATCTGCTTTTTCCAAAAAAGCCTGAAATCTGTCTACTGGCTGCTCATTAGTCAAAAAATTGTTTTTTTTCATAGGCCATATGAAAGTGTAGCTGGCTGCGATTGCAAATATGCTTGTTAATTTATTATAAAGCTGAAAATAAAATAATATTTGATTACATATAGCCAACATTTGACTTCACAAACATCACAGTGCTTGTTGACTACCTTCCTATTTTATTATTCCTACTTACCTACCTTTTTTGGGACATTTTATTAATTTTATGGTGGTAGTCAGATACATTTTTCCTTGATTTGGTAGCATAAATATGAGATATATACATAAATGAAAAACAAACATTACATACAATACTACACACACACATTACATTACACTGCTAGGTTTCTCCCATTCCTGCCTACATCGCTAATCAGCCTATTCTTATTACCTAGCGAATAAAAGCAGGCTAAGTAGTTGAAAATGAAGTAGGTAGGTCTAAAGTACAAAGGTACCTACATACCTACTTACATACCGTTTTTCTGTGCCTATGCGGTTGGTAACGACCTGCCAATAGTCGTTTGAATTCGTTCGTCCTTCGTATGAATGAAGGACGAAAATGTCGAAACATAGCCCACATGTTTTCGAAGTAAGTTACTTTTATTTACCAAAGAAAACTTCGCGGCTGTTCGTATTGTTTTTCTTTCAATTAGTCGAATCGAAACTGTTTTGTTTTGATTGAAGATTACGAGTAAGTTTAAGTACCTACATACATACAAGCTCAGCTCAGTCAGTGTCAGTGTTGAAGATGAAGAAAGAGTATTGAATTGAATTGAATAAAGAAGACAAGACCACACCACAAGCATACATGCGACCTAGTATATTATAGCAGTCTGTGCATGCGACGCGACCAAAAGAGTGTGAGTGACCGTTTCTAATTCCTTAAACATAACAACGAAAACGTTGAAATCTACTAAAAAATACTAAAAAGATATTTCAATAACACTAAAATCCGGATGTAGCTCCAAATTTTACTAAGAAGTTTTTAGTAAGATTGGAACACAAGCTAATTTCATCAATGCAAAATACCAGCAAAGACACCTAGATCGTGAGGTAAAATAACCATCCAATTTACCAAGTTGAATACCTTGATAGTTTTTTTTTAAGATTGGCGCTTTTTTTTATTTTGCAATTAGTATATTTTCCTAATTGAGCTTCTGGCTCCGCCTTTTTTAAATACACACGTCCTACATTATTAGCTGTGCAACAATGTCTCCCGTTTGCATTTATGAAAACAATGACAATTCTAAGGGTACTATCCATATTTGTATCCTACCCTTTTCGTTAACGCAATGGTTTGGTTGGCATGTACATGCGTAAGCTACGACGTGAATTATCACCATTAGTTCACTACTGTTTGCTGCTCAGAGGACAGATAGATATTCCATCTGGTCTATATGTTAGTGCACGCTGTTCCTGCCCAACCGATACATGGGCGCGCGCTGGCCACTCCGTTACCGCGCGGTTTGCCCCACTGGCCCACTGCGCATGCACTGAGCACTCTGCTTGTTCAAATACCCGAAGTAGATTTGTTTAACATACATTTTAAGAAAATTGTTAACAAATTGTGTGGTATATAAGTAGGTATGTCAGTTATTAACTGTTATGTAAGTCTTCGTTATTTATTCATCAACATGTTGGCTACCTTGCTGTATATAAGTTTATGAACAAAATAAAATGAAATTCTGCCGATCTGTGTTCCATACCTGCAATTGTAGTGTATGGCATCTACTGATATGTCTTCAGAGTAACGATAACAATCATGAAAGCTGATTTTGCTTAATATGTCTGTTGGTCTTCAAAACAGTCTCAACTCGATGGATTTGTTTGATTTGAATTGGATTTATTTCATGTCATCACAATATTTTCAGATTTAACATGAAAGAACCGCTTTCTATTTAGACTGAAATATCTCAAAATGGGTGCGTTAGTGAAGTACTTAGTTGCCGGCTTTGTGAGATACTGGCTGATCCACATAGATTATTGGCAAACAATATCTAACAGGGTTGAGATCGCAACGCCTTTGAACTCTTGGAAAAGGCTTATCGAGGGAGTATACCTTTACGACCGCAAAATAAATCCATACGAAGGCGACTCTTTTCATGAATCACCGTTAATGCTTGTATTCTTTTACTTTTTGATGAAAAATGTGCCATACCTTTTACCTCTTTTGTTTACCGTCATGGACTTACTCACTGCTCATTTGCTGTACAAAACCTCTAAAGCTTTCGTCCGAATACTGAAATCAGCCCAAGAAAAGCGGATAAATGAGGTTTCAGAGGAATCTAAAGATATGCTGCTGAATGAAGTCCAGTTGGATGAGGCATCGGAGTATGTGTTGTCAGTTTACTTGTTCAATCCATACTCTGTGCTGAACTGTGTCGGGATGACGACGACTGTAGTGCAGAATTTGCTGGTGGCATCATCACTGTGTGGTGCTGCAAATGGACGCAGACTGATAGCGTGTGTGTTCATAGCGTTAGCAACCCACCAAGCATTATATCCAGTATTGCTGATAGTACCTATTGCTATACTCTTGGCAGATGTACATGCTGGATGCAGCAAGTGCTCCTATATCAAAACTCTACTGGCATTTGTCCTTAGCTGGGGATTCCTAGTTTACATTTCTGCATTTATCATGGATGGCTCTTTTGACTACATGTACAACACCTACGGGTTTATGTGAGTATCATTATTTATATATATTTAGAAGTAGATACCTTAACTTTTAGAAGTGAAAAGGTTTTATAGTTTTACTTGTAGGATCCTTATTTAATAACAAAGCATTGGGTATTTGTGATCGGTTTTTAAATCTACAAATAACACCAGAGAATATTGAATGTTTGAATTATTACAATCAACAATGTGTTTATTTTTTTTCAGATTGTCTGTACCAGACCTAAAACCTAACATTGGTCTATTCTGGTACTTCTTCACTGAAATGTTTGAGCACTTCCGTCTACTTTTTGTCTGCGCGTTCCAAATCAATGCATTAGCTCTCTACATAGTACCACTAACCCTGAGATTTAAGAAGGAACCGGTACTATTAGCCACTGTGCTGATTGCCTTATCTACGATATTCAGGTCCTACCCATGCATTGGTGATGTTGGATTCTACCTGGCACTACTGCCTATGTGGAAGCACTTGTTTTCGTGTGAGTTTCATTATAATGTTACAATGAATGCTAGGATTATTTTCTTACTAAATCTTGCCTTAGAAAAGGTAGTACAGTCTGTTTCATACTATTCAATATTAGTTGGCATGGAATTGTAGTCAGATGTCTGAGCTCTATGAGGTATCAAGATGATTATGTTGGCTTAACAAGACTCCTGTTGCACTCTTAAGAAATTGGTATTAAAACAAAAGGTTATCAGGTAAAAGTCTCACACACTCCCCCTTAACAAGACACTGACATATTAACACACTACTGCATACGACTTCTGATTGTCAGTGATCAACTAACAGAGAGAAATTAGTCTAAAATCTGTGCAGCATAAGCTGAGTAGTGAGATAATAAGAACCATATTTGTAACATTGTTAGATGATTTTTAGACAGCAAATTACTTTTATCTCTACCTAATCTTATCTTATGCTCTATACTCCTTACTAAAATATTGTTTTACTTTTAAAAAGTGTGTACCTATAGATCTGGCTAGGAAATTATAGTAAAAAAGTGAAATGTTAGTAAAATAATATTTTTCTTTTACAGTCATGCAACAAAAGTTTATAGTGGGTTGTGCGTTCATCATCACATCAGCTCTTGGCCCTACAGTCTGGCATTTATGGATATACTCTGGCTCAGCAAATGCCAACTTCTTCTTCGGTGTGACTCTATCATTTGCAACTGCACAAATATTCCTTATCACCGATGTACTTTTTGCATATATAAAGAGAGAGTTTACACTGAAACATGGTTCATCCCGGCTTGTGGATGATAAGCCCGCCAAATTAGTTCTACGATAAAATTCCATTTGTTTCTATTGTAAATTTATTGATTCCTCAAGGACCTGGGTCAATCAGTGAAGATGGATTATGTTTATAATATCTATGTAAAATGCTTAAGAGGAGACCCATGTACTATCCTGCAGTGGTTGATGAAGATGAAGGAATTGGAAGATAACTTCCTATGATGCTAACTGACAAAAAGTTGTGTAAAAGCAAATAGTTTTTAGGCTCAGCATTTAGGTATTTAATTTTATAATGTTTTTGTATGTATTGTATAAATTGCATTAAAATTAAGGGATGTTACCAAGTGAAGATTGTAAGAGTAGTTAATTATGTTCAAAAAAGTATTTTTACTGCTATAAGATTAATATTGGCTAATACCAAAAACAAGTAGGTAAACAGTCAAGTAGGTATAGGTAGTCACTTAACCTTTGTGTTATCCATAGTGTGGATACTGTTACTTACATTATTAGGTACACTAGAGCCTTATGTAATGCGAACAAATGAGTTTAGATAGGAACCCAAGTATCATTGTATAATTAAAAAGTATTCCTGAGTATATTTGCGATACAGTCATCTACATTCACACATTGCATTTTACTCACTTTTTTTATTACTTGAATGAAAGAAATTGGAAAAAAGAAATGAGTTCTGTTTTATCAAATTGTACGAAATTAAACGGATTTTAAATAAAAAACAAAATAAATGTGTATCCGTTTTATTAATTCCTATTTTGTAATCTAGAGCCGGTATCGCAACCACGTTTATAGTGATTCATTATCTGTTATCTTATCAGCAAACACGGATCTATTATGCGGCACTCCTTGCCTCATTCACGTATTGTGTTGTCTTGTGGAGAGTGAAGTGAATGTGGTCATGACTAGGATTTCTGGATTGGTTGTTGCTGTCTCCACTCTATTGGCATGTAAGTACCTATATAAACTTATGTATCTCATGTTGATATAAGTGAGTCAAGTGGACGTGGAAACCTACCGTGATAATCTTTTTCTAAATATTATGTTTAGTTTAGTCGGTAGGTAGATCAGACAAATTGACGCAAAGCAGTATAGGTAACTATCTTGCCCCCCCGTTTTTATTAAGAAGATTTCCCTTACGGGTCTCTGGGTAAATGGTAGGTAGGTACCGAGTTTTGCAAAGGAATTTCTGAGCAACTTATGTGAATGAGAAAATGTATCTCAGTTACTATAGGTTCCAAATAATTAAAGATTCCGTCCCGCTTAACTAGTTGTACCTGGCTTGATCTCGACATATTTTGTGTTCCTATCAATAGGTAGATACCTAGGTACGCTTTGTTTGTATTAGTTTCAGAATGTGTGGTCCTGCCTAGAATACCTGCGAACTTATTGGACTGCTACCGCAATGGAGCACCGGATCTACAGGCACCACGGCGGCTTGACGTATTCTTGTCTCTTCTGAAGAAAGTAGAACTGAACTCTCAGTTAGACCTACGGCTTCTCACGACAGCTTTACTGAAAAGGTAACCAAGTGCAATGACCTTGATTCTACCACCATCGAAACGGGGTAAATGCATAAACGAAAAGGAAGCGATAAATAATCGTGTTTACTTTTAACTCTGCGGTCTAGTGGTTCAACCCACCGATTTCAGATCCAGAGGTCCCGGGTTCGATCCCCAGGGGGAGCAAGATTGTGCTTGGTCTGGCTACCACCATCGTACCTAATTCTGTTGCTATAATAACAATTCTTTAAAAAAATGTTGTGTTCCGGCATTTAGAGGTAAGATAGCCAGTTCCTCAGTTTGTTGAGGATTCCGGGTGAAGTGCGCCTGCACCTTCAGCCTTATCTCAACTTGTAACTAGGTGAGATGAAGGCCAAGCGCTTCCCCGTCGTACTACCTATAATTTAATAAAAATAATTACCTACGGAGAGCACTACTGTCGTTTTCTTTTCAGCGCTAACATAATACTCGGGGTCAATGAACTTTTTTCACTCTACACATTGAATAACTACGTTTAATTTGATCAATGACCATATGTTTATAAATAAAATAAATATTATACAGGACATTCATTTCACACAGCGTCATCTACAACGACTCAAACTCAAGGCAGAGTTACTACAAACTGAGCTATCAGGCTTGTTTGCGCGAGAAATAGTAATAAGAATCTTCATCAATGCTCTACCCACTCGACAGTACAGTAGAGTTATTATTACTTTACTACTTTACTTTCTTACAGTCATTTCACTAGTAATGACCGGAGTGCTTCGTTCCTATGATCCCGTGGGAATTTCTTCAAATCTTTTCTTAGTGCGCCCTACAAAAGGAAGGGTATCCTAGGTATCCTAAAAAGTCTAGGACCTCTGGTTTGGGTAGTGTGTTGATTGTCAGTCAGCCTCCGTCAATTTTCTAAACATACCTATAGATCTACGTAGATAAGTGGAATTTACTTGGCTCTGAAGTAGAACTAAGATTGAGGTTGCTGTTATCTGCGCCGGAAGAAATATATGCATGAGTTAGTATGAGCCATATAATGAGTATCTAACGCAAAGTAAAAGGAAATGAACTGAAAATTATAGTAGGTATCTATGCTGTGTTCAATAGTTTTTAATAGGTATGTACCTACAACTTAGAGAAGCGATGTGTGGTGTATCAGCTTAGCTTATCCTCCATACCTGCAAGAATGAACTCTCGAGATTTGGTTTTGTTATTTCCTTCCAGTATCCGTCTAGATGGCATCGAGCAGTCATCCGCCAATGCCGTCGAAACTGAGTTCGTGCTCCCGTACAGAGCGTCAGCCTTCCAGTTCCACAGATACAAGCTGCTGATGGACCTGTTCCTGCCCAGCCAGAATCTCGTAGACGTCGATGAAATACTGTCAGTGCACGAGAAATGTCTCTTGCACAAGATGGTCAGCTCCGCTGTGAGGCAGTGGGAGAGAGGGGATGAGAGAGATGTCTGTCCGTTGTCGGCGGAACTGAGACAGAATATGGCCACGGCAGGCAGTGGCAGGTGAGCAACACTACCGATATTGAGTGGACCGACAGGCTAATTCTGACTGATAATTTCCCCCGTATGCAAGCGTAGTCTTAAATCCTTTGATTCGAGACGAAGAAAACAATGTTCGGTACCCCGGACAATCAATAGTTTTAGGTATTTGGTAGTGTAGGAGAGTGTATGGAGGCAGTAGGTACTTCCCCGGACGACCCTTTCACAAGGACCTCTACTTCCTACTATATTTGATATTTATTTGAAAACAAAATAAGTTTTGCATAGCATGCAATTGACCTTTGGAGGAACTATATAAAATCTACCTATTGATTAAAAATTTTACACGAACGTGTCGCGCCGTTTCGAAGATAAATTTGGATATATTATGCAAAACAGTATTTTTAGATGTTATTTCAATCGAAAAATTTTTAGCAATCGTGTTTTCAAAATAGCCACATCCAAATAGCAAGACAAAATTCCAAAGTTTCATGAGTCCAAATATTAGATTTGTAGCACAAAGCACCGAGATTTATCTGTGTGCTCGAGACCTACTTTACATAGTACGAGCTCTTAAAAAAGTTTGCAATTTTGGGCTGTTGTTGTTGAGGCTACAATCACATCTTAACTAAGTACCTCCGTGTAGGTAGGTATCTAGGTGCCTACTATTATTTTTATTCTGAGCCGTAGTGACAGATCCACAACACGGCGATCTGTTTAAAATAGTTGCCAGTTAGCTATGAATGTTTCTTGCACGAAACTTGTGTAAGTTTCGTGGAAGAAACATTCATAAGTAGCATTTCATTCATAGACAAGAATGGTATCTACGATGGAGCGAGCCTACCAAGAAGGTGAATATTAACTCTCTTGAATAACTTCTTCTCTTCTTCCGTAACACACCGGAAAAACAGACGCTGGGAGCTTATTCCAAGTTCTTGCAGTGTGCAGAATAAAAGTTACGATGACGACACATTTCTAATTGGCCTTCTCGTATAATATTTACTATGTAAGTATATATTATTATCTATAAGTCTATAAATGTACCTAGCTGTAAGTTTTCCTAAAAGCCTTAAAATCAAAGTCAAAGTCAAATATATTTATTCAGTAAGATTTTTTATGATCACTTTGAAACGTCAAATCTACCGCCTGTTCGGAATCGCGACCAGCACACAAGAAGAAAGGCAAGAACCTCGGGCTAGTTTTTTTTTTCATGATCCATTACAATAGCTTAAAATTATCTAATACTTTAATATTCACTGGAGCAAATTCATTTTTTTAATGCCAGGCCTTCTTATCTTCTAGGTAATCTGAAATTTTATAATAAGCTTTCCTGGATAGCTTTTGTTTTACAAAATTTTAGAATTTATTATTTGACAAGCTTAGCACATCACTTGGCAATTTATTATAAAAGCGTACAGTTTGCCCTATGAACGATTTATTAACCTTATGGAGCCTAGTTGTGGGAACAGCGAGTTTATTCTTATTTCTAGTATTATAATTATGTTTATCACAGTTTTTGTCAAATAAAATAAATAAATTTCCAGAATACACAGCAGGTGTCCCATCGAAGAAGGGGTGGTGCAGACCGATTGGGGCACGGTCTCTCCTGGCACCCTCATGTCTGCTATCGCCGCGTCTTTGGAGTCCCAGCGGGTGTCGGTAACTGAGATACTGAACGCGAACATTTTCAAAGAGGGCGTTGCTGAACCGCTGATGGCGTCAGCCATGCAGGAGTGGTTCGATAATATAGAGACGTTTAATGCGGCGCAGAGGCAGGTGGACGTCGCCGATATCGGGAATGTTTGGGTCGCGACTTTGGCTGGTAAGTTTAATCTTTATTTCATTGTAATCCACATATGTACCTTATTAAATAGATCTGTAGAACAACGATGTAATTTGTCAATTTAATATCAATGATACTTTACATCACGAGATAGAGATTCGGCTCAAGCACGGAAGAGCTAGAGGGTTTTTTTTTGGTTGGGATTTACCTGTGAGTGAGGTCTACAATAAATATCATTGGACACATGACATTAATTTCACACAGCGCCATCTAGTAACAAAATTTGTAATAGGGGAACTATATTACGGATTTCATACTTACATACTTTTTTTTCTTATCATACAATACAACACTTTGCTTAATTTGGAACTTGATGGCGCTCGGTGTAATTACTCTCCTGTAATATTTATAAAAAAACATTTATTTTTTTATCTGCCCAGTAAATCGCCCGGGACTTCATTCCCATATCCCGTAGGAAGATTCCATAATCCTTTCTAAGTGCAGCCCTATACTACAAAATAAAGCTGATTGTCCGTTGATTGTCCGTCAGTCAGATACCTACACGACAATAGTATGTAGATAAGGAATTCAATGAGTACATTAAAGTTATCTGAATTCCAGGTGATTTAGCAGAAGTGGTGGTAAACCAAGGTCCTAGGGTCGGGTCGGTGGCTCAGCGGATGGCAGTGGGCAGCAACAACCGATGGAACGATACCCTGCTGCCGCGGCGACACTTCATCTTCCCACAGAACAGCTCCGTGATCGATTGGCATTTCACCGATGCGGAGATCTTGGCTGGCATTGATGGTAACTAGCTTCGTGACATCCCGTTGGTCCCACCAGCTTTGCCCCACGATTGGGACCAACGGGAAAATAATGTTTGAAACGAAGCTTATTTACGGATGTTCTGAGTATAAAAAGTATAAGTAAGTATAAATCAAAAAATCTCGCATCGTGAAATTTTCGCTGATTATCGCTCTTCAGTACAAACGTAGTTTGTCGCTCATTTCGATATGACATGCCCTATTTAAATAAATTTTGCAAACATAATCCGTGAAATGACGGACAAGCGAGGCTTAACACCTTTATGCCTCAAGTTGACGGGCGCAATGCAGTGCCTTGTAGGCTATGTTCTTTATGGTTGTGACCTACGCAGTAAGGCATGTCTTGCCTTTAACAATGCCTTACTGCGTAGGTCACAACCATAAATATATTGCGTTGTTATAGGCAAGACATGCACTTAACAGCAGGTGGACCTACTTGCTTGTCCCGTCTCCTAGTAGTAGAAAAAAAAAGAGGGATAATCTAGATCTGTGGTGTGTAACTTTTTATTATAACTCAATTATAATAAAAGTAAATGACCATATATTTAACCGCCTCTGTGGTGTGGAGTACAAATTGTGCTTGGTTTGGTTGGTGGTAGGATTGGCTAGCTTTAACACCTTACCCAAATCTGTCGCCATAACAACAATTCTTGAAATTGTTGTGTTCCGACATCTAAAGGTAAGATAGCCAGTTCATCAGTTTGTTGAGGACTCCGGGTGAATGCGCCTCCACCTTCGGTATTATCATAACACGACAATCAGGTGATATGAACGCCTGGCTCATCCCTGTCGTATAATAAAAAAAAATAGAAGGTATTCGAATTTTAAAATTCTGTGAACATTTAATTACCAGGTCTGATTCTATCCAACTACGTGCCCCAATGGGTCGAGCAACGGAGAACGTTGCGGGCATCTCAAATTATCGAAATGTACTACTCCCATGAAGGGGTGTCCTTCAACCCTGACATCAAGGCGTGTAACAGACAACATCTCTACACAGAACTGATCAAAACTTCAGATCTGTTTACGGAGACGGCCAGGTTCGCTCACGTGCTGTCTCTGAGGCAGATCACTGTGTACATACCTGTGGAAGAGATGGAGAGGATCACGAACGCTGCGGTCGAAGCTTTCTCCAGTTATGTTTGTAAGTTGCTGATCTTTCTGACGTAAAACAGTAAAAGGTAGGTACAGTATCTTTACTGGTGTACACCAAGTAGTCAGAAAATAAACATATAAACAGATCCAACGTTCCAACCAGATCTTTCAACAGTCAAATAACTGGTTGAGATTGGATCTGTTTACAGAGATGGCCTGGTCATCTCTGTAAACAGATCGCTCACTTTTCTTGAAAAAAGAAACTTAAAACTGTTTTGTTAGTAAATAAAAAGACAAACGTACCTAAACATAAAATCAAAAAAGACCTTGCCACAACGGCGTAGTGTACCGGTCTGCTAAAGTGGTTAGGATGGTGTCTTTAAAACACATTTCTGTGTGAGGAAGAGAACAATCTGAGGCCTAAAAACAGCCTCTAAAAGCATTGCAGTTTTTTTTTTTTTTTTTTATGATTGACGGGTTAACTCTTGACCTCTAAGTCTAAGCTTGTCTCCTTCATAGGCCATATAAATAAAAAATCTAGGAATGTAACAAATTTGTAAATTCTAGAGCATTATGTATGGCGTTAGTTTTGATATGTCTATTTTGTTTCAGCAACTCTTCTGCGACAGTCACACAAAGCGTGCCAAGTGAGCCACAGTGTCCCCGTGATGGACTTAGTGGTGGCCACCGACGGCGCATGGCGGGGGTATGACGTGGAGCAGTTTATCTCGTAAGTTCTATACGTCACATCCATCAGGCCGTCATCCCAGTAAATGGCGTCGCCGCAACATGCCTTCTTCCTCCACTCCCCTATATCAGACGTCACGCAATCCATTCATCTCTTCTTCGGCAAACCTCTTCCCCTATATCAATCCACTCTTCTCTTGACATGACTTTCATCTCACATTACTCATAACAGACCATATAGGTACCACGCTAACTTTCGCAACGTATCTGTAACGCGCCACTTACACGTTTCCTCTAATGTAAGCACCTACTCATTCATTATCTTGTCCATTCTTGTTGTTCCACATCTGCCGCGTGCATTTTCCATTCATCAGTCACTTTCGTAGCTCAGAACCAGATCCATACGGTAGGTCTCACGGTGGTTTGATAGAATTTCCCTCGTAATTTAAGGGGTATTTTGGGTTTCATATCGTTTTTGACTCCCGTGAGTTTTTGAAGGATGCCGTGGCCCATCCGGTAAGATCCATTGTCTTTTATGAAACCAACGATGAGACATATGAAAATGTTTGATGAATAGCTTACGACTGGCTTGCTAAGCCGTGGGTTAACTGCCTCAGGTTATAGTCGTGAAACTCTTAAAACAAGGCTCTTTTAGGGGTAGCGATGTATGTCCCTCCACTTGTCCCTATCAATGGCATTATCTTTCACTTCTTTGTACCATATGAGAGCAGTAACAAATTCTAGTCCCCTCTCTTTATCTCTTGCCTACAATATTTCCTTGAGTGGAGAACATGCTGGTGTCATAACATTTCCCTGTTCTATTTTCTACTGTTTTTATCCAAGTTCTCTCCTTTCCAAGTCTGTTTTTGTTATCATTTCCGTCCAGCTGCATTTTATGCATCCTCCGCCAAGACATCTCGAATGCTTCTATCATACAGAAGCCAATGGTCGTTCCTAAAAGACTGCCACCGTTCCATACGGGTTGTTAGCTCTTGCGAAATATTAAAATTACTTCGTATAATATGACCCAAATTTAATGACCCAGACAGAGGCCCCGGGTTCGATCCCCAGGGTGGTATAGTTTGGTTTGTTTGGTGGTAGTAGGACGTTGCTTAAGTCCATCTAGCTACCACTATCTCACATAAGCCTGTCACCATAATAACATGTCATTTAGAGGTAAAAAAGTAAAAAAAACTTGCTAAAGCCAGTTCAGTTAAGAAAGCCTGGTATAAAAAAAATATCCCGAGGTTCTTGCTATGCTCCTTGTGTGCTGGTCGCAATTCCGAACAGGCGGTAGATTTGACGTTAGTAGTAAGGATTCGCCGGTTCTGGACCGAGGTCCAGAACCGGACGAATCCCCGCCGATCAAGGGTGTCTCAAAAAAATTGTCACCCCGTAAAAAAAAAAAAAAAAAAAAAAAAAAAAAAAAAAAAAAAAAAAAAAAAAAAAAAAAAAAAAAAAAAAAAAAAAAAAAAAAAAAAAAAAAAAAAAAAAAAAAAAAAAAATATATCGACCACGCTGAATCGATGTAGCGCATCCATTTTACGCTATTTCAACTCGTTTCGGAGATAGGAATTTATGTTTTAAGCGCCTAGTACCCCTAATTAGCTAATCAGGGATTAACTAATCACCACCAACCTCGCCACGATGCTAATCACCTTGTTGTGAAGGGAAGCAGCATAGCAATAACAACGAACTATTTTTATTATCCTTTATTTCAATTGAACAAGCATTTAAACATATAATATACCAATATATCATTATAAATACTATCGTTTTTGAATAATCCTAGAAATTCACGCAAGGATATACCCTTGAATTTGTGATATATATATACATCAAGCAGTACTCGCCACATACTGAGGTCCAATCATTTTGTACTCTCCTTCTATTGTAACACCATTGTTTTGAGTTCCTTTTTAAAAACCACAGGTCTTAGACTCTATAAGGGTATTGTAATGAATAACACATATTTCTGGTACAATCATTATTTTATTTCAACTCATTGACATTATACAAAAATAAAAAAAATATTTACACAATGAACTACAACTTTAAAATTACCTTAGCAACTAATTATACACATTTATTAAATCTTAGATACTATTTCTTATTCTAAAATGACCCCATGCTAATGTATCAATACTGTTGGGTAAAATATATCTCTTAGTATCGCTGTATGATAAACATGTTTTGTTAATTTTTTGCGTAAAAATTGTATGCTTTATCGACTTAAATCTATACATATCACAAAATTGATTTTTTTTATCAAACAGGCATGATTTGAAATTTTCTATTTTCATCTTTTTTGTAACACATTTATTGACACCTTTTGCTTTAGCTGTAATTTTATTCTCCACTTTAAATTCCACAAAACTACTTTCAATAACAGGGTAGTTAGTTAATGTGATAATAGTTAGCAATATATAAATGAGAAACTCCAAAATAATTTCACAGTTGTTTGCTACCGTGAACAGTGGAGTGAATATATTTTAGTTTGAAGTGATTGATAGCAGTTATAGCATAATGGAGGTATGAAAACTACTTTTTATTTTTCTGTAATCATTTTAGCTATTGTTTCTATTTCTATTTTTTTATAGCCACATTTTTTTGTTGCAGAACATTGATATTAACGAAGAAAATACTTATAAACAGTACTATTACAATACAATTTCAGATGATAGTAATGATAAATTAACCATCACTGAACCTCCGATTTTAAAAAGAAAGAGACCTGAATCTGTATACGAGAGTATAGATGATTTTTTTAATGTACCAAGCAAATCTTATAAAAAAAAGCTGTCGTCAACAATATCTCGGGCGCATGAAGGAGGTACTGCATTTATATCGACAAATAATGAAGATGCTAGTAAAGCCACTCATTTAATAAAAATAGAGGTTTATAACCTCAAGAAGATATCAAAAATCCCTAAAGAACAACATTGGAAGCACGCAGATTTAAGGACAAAATATTATCTGAAAAATAGTGATGACAACTATACTCATGCACAAAACCTTATTTACAAGATAACAAAAGACATAGCAAACAATGAAGGTTCCAAAAAATATTTCTTCAAGGATAATTAGTAAAACAATGTCACTCTTAATTTTTTTACAAGATTTTTAAGATTAGCTAATGAGTGGGTGTTCTCAATTTACTTTAATGATAAATAACATTTTACCTGGATTTAATATATAAAGGACATCGAAAATGCCTCTCCTGGTCTCAGTTTGAGTCAGAAAATCATTGCAGTACATTGTCTACTAGTAATACAAGTGCAATAACTATGGATCACGAAGAAACTTGTGTTAATTCCTTTACCTTCTTTCAACCGGAAAGTATTGATTCTTGTGAAGATTGTGAAATGTTTACGCTCTGCGAAGAAGTTGAATCATGTGCAATAAAAATAGATCACAAGGAAGTTTGTGATAGTACCTTCAACACAGAAATCAATGATTCATGTGAAGATGCTGAAATATTTAAGCTCTGTGAGGAAATTGAATCATGTGATATGATAAGTTCATTATACGATGAGGAGCTCTACAATTTATGTGTTGCAGCTGAAAAACAATATATGTAAGTTACATTTTCATAGCAAATTATTTTAAGTATATTTACCATGATTGCTGGTTTTCTGTAACCATAAAGTTTTCCATTTAACTTTAAACTTTACCTTTCAGCGAGCCACAAGTACAAGTTGGAGGGGGAAACCACAAGAGACCTCGGAGTGATAACGAAAGCAACATCATGCCAACAAAAATACCAAGACTTGATGCTGAACCTTCATCTTCCGCGTCGTTGAGACTTCGGACTGACGATAACGATAAGGTGAACTGTGGCATTTGTCAACTTCTAATTAAAAAACGTTTCTTCACTAATCATTTAAAGAGCAACACTCACAAAAATAATGTACTAAAATCACATGGTGCCTTGTCAAATGTATCTGTAGTAGAATCTGCTTTCGGTCAACGAATTATATCATATAAAATTAATTGTAAAGATAGTGCATCATCAAACTCAGTATTCGAAACACCCGAACAATTTTTGAAGTCAATTAAAGATGATGTAATGTTATTGATTGATGAATCAATCGAACAACATACAGTATTCAAAGTTAATTTCATTTTACATGCTGATTTTGTACAGCAGTCTAAAAATATGACAAATGCATTCGACTTCCAAACATGTAATTACATAATATTTCGTGGGGATGACTTGAATATTTTCTTTTCATCTTTGTGTGACACTATGACAAATAAGATAGATTCTTTTGAGAAAAAAGATAGTGGATGGAGTCTCAAAAAAATAAACTGTTTAGATATGAATGTAAATAAATTCAACCCACTGCGAGGAACCTCATATATTGAATTACCTGCAGATGTAAGAGCAAAAAAAGCCGTTATAAACGTAAAAAATGCAGATAATTTATGTTTTAAATGGGCATTGCTATCAGCCCTATACCCAGCCAACAAGCATTCTGATCGAGTAACATCATACAGTATGCATGCAAACAAACTTAAATTTAACGGTGTACCTTTTCCAGTAAAACTAACTGATATACATAAAGTTGAAGCATTAAACGATATAAGTATCAATGTTTTCGGATTAGAATTTGATATAAAAAACAAAAAAAATATTGTTGTAGGTCCTTTGTTTTTTACCAAATCTCGTAAAACTCGTCACGTAAATCTTCTATACATTCAAAACGGTACAAATGGTCATTATTGCTACATCAAAAACTTGTCGCGATTAGTTAGCAAACAACTTTCTAATCAAGAGCATGCGGTTTACATTTGTGATGGTTGTTTACTTCACTTCCCTTCAAAAGAAAGGTTAAGTAACCATCAACAACATGATTGTTCACACATTTCAACGAAGCTTCCAACTAAAGAAAAAATAATGAAAAATTGGTTTGGTGAATTGGTTTCTAATGACAAACTAAAGTTTGACAAATTCCAAAAAAAGATGAAAATGCCATTTGTTATATATGCTGACTTTGAGGCATTATTAAATCCAATAGAAACATGTGTTAATGATCCTACTAAACCATATACTACAAATGTAGCAAAGCATGAAGTTTATAGCTTCGGATACTATGTTAAATGTTCATATAACGATAGTTTATCAAAATATGAAACTTACAGTGGATCCAACTGTGCACAAATATTTATGAAACGTTTATATAACGATTTGAAGGAAATTTGTAGGGTAAACAATTTTCAAAAGAGCCCTAAACCATTAACACCTGAAAATGAAAATAAAATTGCAAACACCAAAAATTGTCACATCTGTGAAACAAATTTGAATGGAGAACGTGTTCTTGATTTCGATTGGCACACAGGTAATTTTAGAGGTGTTGCACATGATATTTGTATTAAAAACTTTCGACCACCATACTACGTTCCAGTTTTCCTTCACAATCTCAGTCATTACGATGCACATTTTATCGTACAGGCGTTAGATTTTGTGGAGGGTGAAATAGAAGTTATTCCTCAAAATAAAGAAAGGTACATATCTTTTACAAAAGTCCTCACCATAAACAATCAAAAGATTAAACTAAGATTTGTAGATTCTATGAAATTTTTATCGTGTAGCCTCGATCAACTAGCAAAAAATCTAAATAACGATCAGTTCAACACCCTCAAATGTTTTTTTCCTAATGATGAAGACTTCAGTCGCCTAAGGAAGAAGGGTATATATCCTTATGAGTTCATGACATCGTTTGAATCCCTAAAATCAACATCTCTCCCTAACCAAAACCAGTTTTACAGTTCTCTTTCCGATTCAAGCATATCAGATGAAGAATACAACCGTGCTCAGGATGTTTGGAAACACTTTAAGTGTCAAAATATGATGGAATATTCTAACTTATACTTAAAAACAGATGTCCTACTACTGACAGATATCTTTGAAAACTTCAGAAACCTTTGTATGATAACATACGATTTAGATCCTGCTCATTATTATACAGCACCAGGGCTAAGCTGGGATGCTATGTTAAAGTATACAAAAATAGAGTTAGAATTATTATCAGATTTCGATCAAATTGCATATATTCGAGCTGGAATACGAGGTGGTGTGTCCCAATGTAGTAATCGATATGCAAAGGCAAATAATGAATTTTTAGAAGACTTTGATAAAAATCAACCTACATCATATCTCACCTATTTAGATGCAAACAATCTATATGGTTGGGCTATGTCTCAGTACCTTCCAAAGGGAGGCTTTGAATGGGTGAGTCCTGACACCAACTTTATGGTTCCTGATAACTCTGAATACGGTTTCATATTAGAAGTTGACTTAGAATACCCCACAGATCTTCATGATCTACATTCAGATCTACCTCTTTGTCCCGAGAATATTTGCATAGGAGGTTCTAAAGAAAAAAAGCTTATTCCTAATCTCAACAATAAAACAAAATATAAAATCCATTACAGAAATCTAAAACAATGTCTTGATATGGGTCTGAAACTAACGAAAGTTCACAGAATTCTTAAATATGATCAAAGTGCTTGGTTGGAAAAGTACATAAATTTAAATACACAATTAAGGACAAAAGCAACTTCAGATTTTGAGAAAGATTTTTACAAATTGATGAATAATTCTGTTTTTGGTAAAACCATGGAAAACATCGAAAAACGTGTAAATGTAAAACTCCTAACGCATTGGGAAAATATAGGAAAATCTCTAGGTGCTCAAGATTTGATTGCTAAACCAGAATTTCATAGTCTATCAATTTTTAAAGAAAGTTTAGTCACAGTGCAATTAAAAAAAACAAAACTCTACCATGACAAACCAATATATTTAGGGTTTAGTATATTAGATATTTCAAAAACATTAATGTATGATTTTCATTACAACTACATGTTACAGAAATTCCCAAATAAAACAAAACTATTGTATACGGACACCGATAGTTTTATCTATCAAACTTTTGCGGATCATTTTTATGATGATATCAAAACGGACTTATCCTCCAGATTTGATACATCGGATTATCCAGTAGATAATATATTTGGTTATCCGAGAATCAATAAAAAGAAGTTAGGTTTTTTCAAAGATGAAAATAACGGTAAAATTATGAAAGAATTTGTAGGCCTCCGATCAAAAATGTATGCGTTTGAAGTGGAGAATAAAATTACAGCTAAAGCAAAAGGTGTCAATAAATGTGTTACAAAAAAGATGAAAATAGAAAATTTCAAATCATGCCTGTTTGATAAAAAAAATCAATTTTGTGATATGTATAGATTTAAGTCGATAAAGCATACAATTTTTACGCAAAAAATTAACAAAACATGTTTATCATACAGCGATACTAAGAGATATATTTTACCCAACAGTATTGATACATTAGCATGGGGTCATTTTAGAATAAGAAATAGTATCTAAGATTTAATAAATGTGTATAATTAGTTGCTAAGGTAATTTTAAAGTTGTAGTTCATTGTGTAAATATTTTTTTTATTTTTGTATAATGTCAATGAGTTGAAATAAAATAATGATTGTACCAGAAATATGTGTTATTCATTACAATACCCTTATAGAGTCTAAGACCTGTGGTTTTTAAAAAGGAACTCAAAACAATGGTGTTACAATAGAAGGAGAGTACAAAATGATTGGACCTCAGTATGTGGCGAGTACTGCTTGATGTATATATATATCACAAATTCAAGGGTATATCCTTGCGTGAATTTCTAGGATTATTCAAAAACGATAGTATTTATAATGATATATTGGTATATTATATGTTTAAATGCTTGTTCAATTGAAATAAAGGATAATAAAAATAGTTCGTTGTTATTGCTATGCTGCTTCCCTTCACAACAAGGTGATTAGCATCGTGGCGAGGTTGGTGGTGATTAGTTAATCCCTGATTAGCTAATTAGGGGTACTAGGCGCTTAAAACATAAATTCCTATCTCCGAAACGAGTTGAAATAGCGTAAAATGGATGCGCTACATCGATTCAGCGTGGTCGATATACTTTTTTTTTTTTTTTTTTACGGGGTGACAATTTTTTTGAGACACCCTTGATCGGCGGGGATTCGTCCGGTTCTGGACCTCGGTCCAGAACCGGCGAATCCTTACTACTGACGTTTCAAAATTATCCTAAAAAAACTTACTGAATAAATATATTTGACTTTGACTTTCCTCAGTCTGTTGATGATTCCGGATGAAGTGCACCTTCCACCTTCCACCTTCGGCGTTATCATAACTTGAAACCAGGTGAGATGAAGGTCAAGTGCCCAATTTTTGGTTCCATTTCAGTTGGATAGGTGGAGCCTTAGAGATAAATATGCAACGGAGCACGATATCGCTTCTGCAAGGCAACACGGGCCAGTGGATCGCACCACCATGTAGTAACCTGACCACGCTGTTCTCTTACATTTCCAACTTCACTGATGGGTGTAAGTGTTTCTTTCTCTTTTCTGTCGTTATTACCTGAACTGTTTGTTGAACTAAGACATTGTTGCATTTACCATTATTTCAACACTATATTTTGTTTCGAAAAATTTACTACCTATTTATTCCATATCTTACCTATAGGTATTATATTATCAAATATGCATAGATAGCCTAGAATAGATGGATTAATTAAGTAATTGAATTAATTAATTGGTTACTAAGTCTTATAAAGCTGTTGGCCTTCCAAAAAAAAGTAATAGAAAAAGACGTAGATGGAATTCTCGTAGATTGAACTCTAATTAATAAGTGCACCACCAACCACCTCTTTAGCCATGAAATCCTCTCCATCCAAAGGTTGTCTGGAAGAAATCGCTTCTTAGCGATAAGACCACCCATTGTAAATTTATTTTTAAGTTATCCAGTTTTTATTTTTAAGGTGTGCAATAAAGTATTTTTCATTCATTCATTCATTCATGGATTGCGTGTGAAAACTCCTTTCACACGCATATCCTCTGATGATGATGGATGATGAGTTGACGCTGATAGAAGAGGATGGAAGAGATGCACATGTTGTGCAGGACCTGTCTAGAGCGGGTTAAGGACAGGAATATGATTTATGATTATAATCTAAACAAAATAATTTGTTCTAAACGTTAAAGTTTGTACTATTTACACACATGATATGTCATAGCAGGCTATATTGCAGTGTTAAAAATATACAACCGAAAATGTTTCTGTCCATTTTGGTCCTAGCGTGGAGGCCCTACAATCATGTATAAAAAGCTAGAAGGGTTTATCATTGATAAACCCTACTAGCCTTCGATTTTGCTATCCTTTGAACCGAAGCACACATTCCAATTAATTACAGTCCTGCATGCCTAGAGATTAGTAAGTACTACGGGGCCGCCTAACTAGGTCAAAAGATATCTCACTGTAGTATTTCTACTTGCCTGAAATTATAGCGATAAGGCCAGGCCATCCATTGTAAGTACTTATACACTGAGAAACATAATGTTTTCACTATTCGATTTAACTTTAGACTAAAAGTGTTTATTTATTCATTTTAAGAAGTTCACAGCTCAGTTAGTTGTAGCTCTGCCTTCTGAACTGTAGGCTGTGGGTTCGATCCCCATCCAGGACAAACATTTGAGTGATGAATGTCGATGTTATAGGACTCAACATGCTGCGAATTAAATAAATATTACAGGACATTAACTCACTGATCCTAAAGGGATGTTTTTTCTATATTTGGGTGTTGTACTGTAATGATAAGTATGTATTTACGAAAAAAAAGTGTGCAGGTAATATTTTCGTTATCTTCCCATATTACAAGCATTGCTTGGGGCTAGATTGCGCTGTGTGAAATTAATGCCCTGTTATAATTATTTGTCCACTCGTTCCAGGGCCGACCAGGCTAAACATGCCAACATTAATGTCAACGATCATCCAGCATTCCCTGAACAAGTCGTTGCTAGAAATCGACAATAAAGCGAGTGCCGCCGCCAGCACCGTGATCCTTATAATAAGCCCTAGCGACCGGCCCTCCGCGTCCGAAATGGACAGCGTCAGGTCTCTGATGGCGTCTTTGAGGAATAACCACTTCGACGTGTATTTCGCGTACGTTGCTACCGAGTTGGTCGACTTTCAGAACATCAATAACGAGTATTTGGACTATTCTGAGCTATTTCTTCCGGTAAATAACATTTGACTTAGCTTACACAAGGCGTTGTTGCGAGTGACACCTGCGATCACCTGCCCAGCAATTATTCTTGTAGTTTTTAAAATTTATGTTTAAAACTATATGAGTTGATTCCGCAACCGTTCTCCTATGACCGATTCGCCATTGGACTGTTCGTCGACATTACGATTCATTTATGAGAGTTTATGCTCGAAATAAATGAATTATTATTATTAGCTCATTGGGTGCTGTGACACACGTTGCGTTCTTCATAGGTATTTAGGGACTCAGCACTCTTAGTGTTAGGTCTGTCTTTCATGAGCAATAACCGCTTTGATCTGTAACGTGGTTATTTAGACAATTTTTAGCGGTTTATTTTTTTTATAACTGATGAGCTCTTAACCACTAGGCTTGCGTCTAGGCCAAAGCAAGGATGGGGTCAACGGTGGAGTGAGAATTTCTAGAAAGTAACCTTTTTTTTTTAGTATGGAGATGTGCTTGGCCTTCATCTCACCTGATTTTTCATGTTATGATAAGGCCGAAGATGCAAGCGCAATCACCCGGAATCCTCAATAAACTGAGGAACTGGCTATCTTACCTCTGAATGCCGGAACACAACAATTTAAGAATTGTTGTTATGGCGAGAAAATTTGGTAAGATGGTGGTACCACCAACCAAACCAAGCAAAATATTGTACTCCTGGGGATCGAACCCGGGACCTCTGGATCTGACACCGATAAGCGAACTAGACCACAGTGGCGGTTGTATTATTGTGAGTAGTTTCTTTCGGTACCATATTGCTGCTGACATATTCACAGGCGTTTTTACTATTTTCAGACACCGTCAACCGCCGTTCACGACATTATCGATACAGTGGACACTTTCCTCATAAAAAGCACAATTCCAACGAGACTACTCGGTGTGCAGTGTCCTTTCAATGGGACTTCGTTCGAACAAATGGAGTTCGAAGACTTTGTTCTGCCGAATCGCCAGACGTCCTACAGAATACATCCGTTTTATCTGCGGGGACAGTCTATGATTCAAGTTACGGTGAGCTACCTCTAAAGTATAAAACATATGATATTAGGTACCTATATAACAGGCAATTTAAGAGTCATAGAGCCTCTAGTGAATAGGCTCGTCAGGGGAAGTAGGTACTACCACCATACCTATTTCAGTTGCCAGGTAGCGTTGCTGTGTTCCGGTTTGAATGGGCCGGTGAAATTACGGGCACGTTTATGCCTCAAGTAGGCGGGCGCAATTCAGTGCCGTGTAGGCTATGTTCTTTGTGGATGTGACCTACGCAGTAAGGCATTGTCATATAGGCGAGATGCACTTAAAATCAGGTGGGCTATACTTGCTTGTTCCGTGTCCTATACTCGTATGAAAAAAATTACCCTTGCTCTTGAATACAGTCACAAATCACAATACCAATTCTTATATGCATTCAAATAATCTAGATTGTAGTTGAAACAGAGTCAACGATCAATTGTTATTGGCAAAAGTAATTTATTTATTTTTAACAACATTACAGTGTAAGTAGGTACACAATACAGATAATGAAAATGAAAATTGGAACAATCTATTATAATACTATTTCTTATTACCCTACTTAAAAAACTGACGCCGAACTTCGGCAGCAATATTAGGAAAAGGTCAACCTCCTTATCCATTCTTATTTATAACACGAAAGACTCTGGAAACGGAGCCTTTTGCAAACTAGCTTCTAGCTCTGGATACTGCCAGAATTTGGTGGCTATGTGCTCGCGTCAATTATTTTTTATTTTTATATTACCTAATATATTAATTACAGTATTATTTTATAGAGTTATTTAATTTTCTTTTTAAGGTGTGCAATAAAGTATTTTTATTCATACATTCATCAATAGCAAACTGGAATCCAATCTCGACCTATGAACGTCAAAATCGCGTTAAGAGTACCAAACCTTCATTAAGTCCCACAAAATCCCACTGCTATAAGATCGCAATCGTGCTCTTGTGTCGTATTTTAGAGTATACTGAGATCCGGTGATGCGGGAAACAAGTAGTTAGCCTTAATGATAGATGAATAAATAAATAATCAATGAAAACAGTGTATGGTATGTCGATCCAAGTATCACAGTAGAGTACCTACATTCCAGGTGTTCGTAAAACAAAGCTTTGTATGTCTGTTCACAAAAGTTGTAAGCGATATCAGTTTTTTACCTGTTTTTTTTATTTTTTATTGTACGACGTATCCTAAACGATCTGAGGAACTGGCTATTCTACCACTAAATGCCGGAACACAACATTATTTTAAATAATTGCTACAATTTAATTTGTAATGTTTAAAACTGGCTATTCTTCCTCTAAATGCCGGAACACTACATTTTTTTAAGAATTGCTAGAATTTATTTTTGCAATGTTTAAAACGTAAAGAAATAGATACCCAAGCGGTAGGGGTCAGCAAGTTAAAAATATTCTATACCTATCGCATTATTATTTCAGTTTCGTAACGACGGACAGGGGCAGCTCATGGTATGCATGTGGCGAGGGGCAGATGTTTCGCACACCTGTCAAACGTTACCAGAAAGAGGGTTCCATACATTCAATCTCACTACACCGTGCCCATCGCTAGATTTCTGCCCGCCAGTCCACTTCATAGCTACGGCTGTATCTACTGCTAATATTTGCGCTCGTAAGTATATTACGCAAAGGCAGCAAATATAAGAAATATGATTTAGAATTTAGAGTAGGTAAATAACAAAATATCTGATTTTGTGTAAAAGCAAAAAGTACTCAACGGTACATCATGAGGCCCCGACGAGATTCGAACTCGTGATCTCCTGTTTACTAGACAGGCGCTTTAACC
This sequence comes from Venusia cambrica, assembly GCA_951394065.1. Lineage (NCBI taxonomy): Eukaryota > Metazoa > Arthropoda > Insecta > Lepidoptera > Geometridae > Venusia > Venusia cambrica. The sequence goes on along the minus strand of OX596068.1, from coordinate 4,237,418 downwards.
AACTAAGCCACGGCGCCTACAAGAAGCGTGTTGAAATTAAATATCTTATCCTTCTTCAACCAGCCGTGGCATGACATGTCTCGCGATGATTAAATGATTTATTATAATAAACGTTAATCAAAAGTGTATACAACAAAACAAAAGGAGTTAATAACAATAAAATGTATATATAATCGTACCAATATTACTAACTAAAGTAATTTAGGTATCTTTTTCTATATCTACTAAACTACAAATAGTTATGATATCCTAGTTCCTAGTAGGTAGGTGCAGGAACTGATAATTTAGTCTCGCACACCACTTGGTACCCCTGGTTGGTGCTGTGCGGCTGTTTTCCAGCTTTGTAATGATTTAATATCTAGATAGGTAAATATTACATTATAATAATTTACAGGCCCTAAATATAATGTATTGGGCAGTTTTTTTTGCACCTTTTTATTCGTCTAATAAATATACTGACTGATGTCGATTAAATTTTAATATTTGCTTTTTCAACTATGGGCTTTGTCATGAAAAGGCATTATTTGATAAAAAAAGCAAACGTAAACGTGTAAAAAATATATTTTTGTACATTTTATGAGATTACTATTCAAAACATATTTTCACAAACAATTAAAAATAATAAAGTAAACTCACTATGTACAAGCGAAGAAGTCGGATTACGTAAGGACCTTATGTGATTATATTTTATAGATTTTTTAAATAATTTTGATAATTATTAAAATAATACTTACTTTTCTAGATAATGATTGCCGGTTTCCGCACCAAGTTGGTTATTACATACGTCACTCTGGACTCAGGTGTTTACCTCTTCGTGGTTCAGCGAACGCTATATCATCGACGAAAATGTTTATCATATGTTTTGTTATATATATATCAAAAATAAAAATAATTTAAAACGAGAGCAATTTATTAAAAAGTTCAATACCCCTGGTGGGACTCGAACCCACAATCCCCGGCTTAGGAGGCCGATGCCTTATCCATTAGGCCACAGGGGCGGTTGTTAGAGCTTCAAAATTACTAATCGTATTACAAGAATATGTGAAATGTTATTATTATTAATAATTTACATGGTATCAATACGTTTTTTTTGGCTCGGCGGATAACTAACCAACTGAGAATCAGAGGTTGCTGGTTCAATTCCTGCTGTAGAAATAATTTTAGTTATTTTGTTCGTTGTAAGTGTCATAACAAGCAGGTTATTTTTGATCCAGCTAAGATAACGAAAATTCTAAAGGACAGGTGTAGAGCTATTCTTCTTTTAAGATACTTATGTAAGTACGTAGCTCGTAGTTCACTGAGCTCCAAAAAGGCTGGAACAATTGTTTGTGTGTTTGAGTGGGTCCCATATTCAACACGGGGTGGTAGGTGAAGATGCCATCGGCATGGTATGACAAGAGCTGAGCTTTTCCACTTGTTTGTTAAAAAAAAACCTTATTCTTACTAACGTTATACCTACCACATATATCAGAATAACCTAGTATTAATGTAGGCTTATAACTGTGTTGCTCACATCCGAAGAAAGAAGGATCACATTATATTTTTCTACAAATAATGGTAGAAATGCTCACAAAACGCCATCTTTACGACGTTGCCAGAAACAAATAGCCGGCTACCTGCAGAGCTGCTATTTCACGAGATCGCTCTACCTTTAGCTCGTTACTTCGTGCGTCGACATAGAGGGCGTAGCTACTACAACACATTTGTATGACTTAGTTAAAAATTGTGTTGTTCCATCTTCTGATACGATATTATATTTCGTTACGCCGATCGCGCTAGCTAATGGAGTGTCTTTGATGATATAAAAATATGCTAAATTTTGTATATTTCTGTTAGTTGTGTTTTATTATTTCATGCGGTATCATAACGACTCCGTGGCGCAACGGTAGCGCGTCTGACTCCAGATCAGAAGGTTGCGTGTTCAAATCACGTCGGGGTCAAAACATTCTTTTTGTTTTTAAAGTGCACAGAAGTCTATTCAGCTCGCTACGAAACATACGATGATATTGTTATATTCTTTGATAAATTCAGGTACGATAGTTTTGCTGTTAACTGTCAATTCTCAATATTGGAGCTTCAATAGAGCCGTTGATAGAACAAAATACAATTTTCTTTTTTCTTCCGAAAATACAACAAAACCAAGATCGGCAAGGTGGCTCATTCAAGGCATAGAAGTCCCAAAATCTTCCACAATAAGTAGGGAGAGTACCTGATAGCCTTCAGAATTCGTGGAAGGCAAGTGTACTGGATAAATTAGCAATAACTCGATAATAAAAACGAGTCATTTCGGCAAACGTTTATGTAAAGTACAGTCGCCTGTTGTACCCGAATCTGTAGGTAGATATGCTATTAATTAAAAGAATACGGAGCGTACTGTAATTTTATTTCAATAAATCTGTATGATAGTAACATAAAACTAACTTATTAAGTATACAGGTACAAGACAAACAGTTGGGTTACACATGGACCGTTACAAATGGTCTATGTATGTATTATTATTAAATGATATTGGTAACTGAACTACTCCAGACGGAAGCGTGCACAAAACACTGGCTGCATTGCGTCGCTGAAAATCTATGCTAATTAGCTGACCTAAATAAGAGCACGTGTTTGGTCACGTGTCGTCCTCAATCAAAAGCCCCGCAAGAGATAATATCATTATATTCATTTGGTCACTGATATAAGAAAGTTGGTAGGTATTCAATTTTTATTGATGTATCAGACTCATATACAAAAGTATCTTATCACAGAATTTATTAAGTCAGTAGGACAATTGACTAGTAGGTACCATTGATCGCACAAGTGATACAACTTTGTATCCTTACTTCCACCAATGGTACCTACTAGTGCACATATAATTTAGGATCAGCCCCCTCAGCACAGGGCGGGGATAACATTTTTGTCCTCTGTTTTTATCCACCATCGGGAGACAAAATGCTCTCAGAGGAGCACACGGGAGACAAAATTTACTAGCCCCCTCAGCTCGGGGAGGTCCCCGAGCTGAGGGGGCAGTAGTACCATCGTAAATATTGTAGTACCGCCAATGGTACTGCACTGCACGTACTGGGACTATGGTTCCGTGTACAATGAACCAAACTCGAAATACCGTGAAGTAGGTAAATAGGGTAATAAAATACTATCATACTCTGAAGGTCTCGGGTTATATCCAGTTTTGTCCGTATTTTTAATTATCTGTAGGTACCTAGTTGCCAAAAATCGTCTGCACAAACCAGAAATAATAATTATCTTCGGATGTAATACCATCACAAACCTTACATACAAGTCTCCACAGTTAAGCTGTTAGTAGCTCTGCCTTCTGCGCTGTATTAGTTTTAAAAAAAATAACACAAATCAAAAATATAGAAGAAGAGTTCTTCAGTACCTAGTCTTTTCATTCGAATTTTGTATTTAAATTTTAAAGCGTTTTCGCATTAATTTCAAATAATTCAAAAAGCAACGCACCACAGTATCCATATATATCCTATGTTTAATTTTATTATTTAAGTTTTATTTGATATATCTATGTTCAATTTCATATAAGCTTTTTGGGATGGAGACCTTGGGTCCTTGGGGAGCCGGTGCCCTACGGGTTTTCAAAAATCTTGCGGGGCTTTTGATTGAGGCGACACGTGACCCAAGGTCTGGCTCTTATTTAAGCCAGCGACGGGCACGCTTCCGTCTGGTACTGGTCTGGAACAGTTGAGTTACCTATAGGCCGTTTGTAACGGTCCTTAGGTAATTCTGAATGATTCCTTTGTACATAGTTAGTTAGTTTAATTGTACATTTTATTGAATAAAGATGTAAAAGAGTTTAATTTCATATAGGTAATCTAAGTTTAATTTGATGTATCTAAGTTTAATATGAAGCTCTCGTGTCATTTCGAATTGAATAACAAACTACGTTTGTACTGAGAGCAAATACCACCCCAGGGCCTACTTGCCCTGAAAAAGAAGTGGCTCTACCACGACTACTTAGATATTATTTATTCTCTACGCTATTTGCAAATTTCAAGAGTAATTCCTGAAACTCGCCTCTAAAGCATAACGTAATGCTACAAAGGTGATGCAGATGCCTTCTTAACCGCGAATAAACCAGCTAAGTGCGAGTCTGACACGCACACTGAGGGTTCCGACCTTAGTTTTTTCTCATTTCGTTCTGAAGAGTTCGTATTGGTTCGACTCACGCTTTATCGATTTTAAGTAAATGTTGTTATATAATATTTCACGTAGCTAGTTATTTTATTTTTATCACTTCAATTCGCGCTCCATCTTAGTCCGCATCTTTACTTGTCTTTCACGTGAGCTGGTGGGTGGTCAAACGCTTGATTATCACATTAAAAAAACTTGAATCGGGACCAGCTTTAATGTTAATATAATAGCGTAGTCACTATTAAAACAAATAATAGTAATATATAATATTATGTAGACAGTTAATTTTTTTACTGGGAAAAATCACTATAAAACACTTTTTATGGGATACAGCCCGCTGACAGACAGACGTATAGACGGACAGGTGAGTAATAAGGTCCCGTTGCCACCCATTGGCTGCAGAACCCTAAAAATGATATACCGCTTCGCTGTGTGGTGCGTCTTCTTACAGGCTGTGCATGCTTACATACAAACACGCTTGTTTCTGTCGATGTGTGCTCGCAGGCTTGCTTTGTTTGTGTGTAGCTTGGAGGTCATAAGTGATTGGCCTAACTACAACAACCTCAATGGCGCTATACAACCTGCATGTACTTTTATTTGCCAATTGTTGGTTTGCTGGTTTCGTGCAATTACTTTGTCATTGGTTATTTTTAGGGATGATTCTTTTCCTGTTAGTTTTATGGTTTGCCCCCCGATGTAACCTGATGTTAATCCCAGCTTTTTGCGTAACGGAAAATTAATATAGTATACCTATTCGCATTAGCTTACAGTGATTTTTTTATTGCACGATAGGAAAGCGGCCTTCATGTCACCAGGGCAAAATGATAACTAAGGCCCAAGGTGGAAACGCACGTCACCCGGAATCCTCAGCACCTGTAGTACAGTCTCCTGTCGTGGGTTTGAATACCGGCTGTTCTCGTTGCGGAAAGTCAATACAGGTATTAATTGTACATTAGGTACCTACCTACCTATTACCAGTAGCATACGATGAAAGAAGTTTTTTTTTCATATAACGGTCCTCTGGAGGCTCTGTCCAGCAGGCACACTTATTGGCCGTTGATGTGGGAAACAAGGCTTTTATTTATTGGTGATAGCCAAGCGTGCGTTTATTTATACTGATCTGACAGATAGCTAAAGAATTTTCGCAGATAACTATTTTGAAAAAAGGTCAAAGAGGTTGTATTGTATGCACAGATAGGTCAAAGAGTCTGTGACCTATCTGTACCGAATTTTCTGACTTCCCCGAGCCGTGTATTTTTTATGACGGCCGTCTCATTACGTAAATGAGGTTTGTGAATACAAATAGTACCTAATGGCCTTGTCGACTGACGCAAATCATCTCGTGTTGATATAAATTCATTAGCGTTCCTTGTGTTTCGTGAACTTTTAAGACCAGTTGACCCTCGTTATGAGTGCTGTCACATCCGTCATGGATGTTTATATATTTTCCTGATCCTGTCTTTCTTTGTGAATCGCTAGTACATAGGTACATTACCCGATGCATATTCATTTGTACCATTTCCACCAGCAAGCAGCACGCAGTCACGGAATGACGTGCCAAATAAATAGATTGTTTACTATTCATTATGTTTGTTAGTCTGTAAGGTGTACTATATATAATGGGATAAATTTACACAATGTGTGTATAACAGGCTGCAGGACATAATTAACAAAAGATACAACTTCTATAACGATATTTAAGAATATTAATAATTGGCTTCTTGACATTCTACTCAATAGACAAGTTTAATGAGTTAGGTACATGCCAGTTATCTTCATTTTATTTATCGCAATTTATTTAAAGTATTTCGAGAATACATACTTATTATACTACTATAGGCAGAGTTCATTTCTGTACCGTGCGAGCGTAAAGTTTAATAAGATATGTAGATTGAGTGTGATCTGTTTAATACTGACTTTAGGAAAGTTAGGCGCTCAGGATTTTTCTTTTTTTGAAGATTTGTGTGTGTGATCAATGTACTCATTAGAGTTGATCTTTAATTTAACAATTTTTATTTTTACTTACTTTCTGAGGCTGTCTCTCACTTTTTATTTCATTTTTAATCTGTTTCTATCTATGAACGTCTGTTACTGGCCTTAAGATTATATTCTTTACCTATCTTATTCTGTTTTTATGGCGGTAGGCTAACATTTACAATATAAAATATATACATTGTAGGTATGTAGCCTATCCTATTGTCCTTGTAAACACCATCACCAGCTAGCCAGGCTACCATCATCTTATGTATTACCTACTATGGTATGTAGTCTAGGTAGATTTGTATGTGTAGATACCTATCTGTTCCTTTATTGATATTTGTACACCCTTTATTAGCCGTAGCGCAACAGCGGCTTTTCTCTAGACCTGGACCTCTAGAACGTATGGTTCTGAAGTTTAAACTTTTATCGACTTCCCAAACAGGGAGGGTCTATGACGGTGATGCGGAACATTTTAATTAAATAGGTACCTAGGTCTACAGACAACATCTTCTTACATAGTTAACAAGCCTCATAGCTCAGTTGGTAGTAACTCTGCCTTCTGCGCTGTAGGTTGTGGGTTCTATTCCCATCCAGGACAAACATGTATGTGATGAATAGAGGTGTTTGTTCTGTGTTTGGGTGTGTATTGTATGACAAGTATGGATTTGCAAAAAAAAATAAAGTATTTAAGTATTCTATCCGTAATCTAGTTCCCATATTACAAGCTATGCTTAGTTTGGAGCTAGATGGCGCTGTATGAAATTAATGTCCTGTAATATTTGTAGTCGTAAGTAAACATTTGGTATTCATGTCCAATATTTGCTCAGACGGTTTGGGCGATCTTTACCACTTTTTGTGAGGCCGCAAATAAGACACTAATTAGGTATACCTACCACTTGATTACCTTCGAAAAGCTTGAGATTGTCGATTTTATACTGAGGCTTGCTACTACCTGCCTATAAATAGTAAACTCAAGGTAGAGCATTGCCGAAGCGTTTTCAAGAGTAAAAATGTGCTGCTCTTGATTGCTATTTCAAGAGCAATCAAGAGAGCAAAAAAGCAAAAACTACTTGCTACTAGGTTTTAACCGCCTCTGTGGTCTAATGGTTCGCCCACCGGTGTAAGATCTAGAGGTCCCGGGTTCTATCCCGAAAGGGGTACAATATTGTGCTTCATTTGGTCTGTGGTAGGACTTCGTTCATGTTCGACTCTACCGCCATCTTCCCTAAGTCTGTATCCATAACAACATTTCTAAATGGTTGTGTTCTGGCATTTAGAGGTAAGCTAGCCAGTTCCTCAGTTTGTTGAGGATTCCGGGTGAAGTGCGCTTCCACCTTCGGCCTTATTTACATGAAACCATGTGAGATGCAGGGCAAGCGCTTCCCCGTCGTACAACAAAAAAAAGGTTCTACTAAAGAGCACAAGGTGTCCTCCGAAGCCTGGAATGGTGAAAACTACTTATCGGACAATCAGGTTAGTCAATCCAAGTCCTAATGGCGGACAAAAATATGATGAGCTGACTCACGGGAATCGAACCCAACACCTGTTTTTTTTTATTGTACGACGGGGAAGCGCTTGGCCTTCATCTCACCTGGTAACAAGTTAAGATAAGGCCGAAGGTGGAGGCGCACTTCACCCGGAAACGGAACATAAAAATTAACCTAACCCACCTGTTTTGCCACCCATTTGTTTCGGGTATACCTACCTGCTTAGATGAGACCTTTGTCGTCAGAGTAGGCTAATAAACAGTAAGTAGTTTAGTAAACAGTAAGTAAGTGCATCATTGCTTAACATCGGGTTAAAGACAATTGTTATCTCAAAATAATTACATGCTAACACTACATGAGAAATTACAACTAATATAAAAGTACAAAATAGATTGGTGAGCATACAGATACAGCAATAAATAAAAAAATAGGTATTTAGTAAAGAGTTTTGCGAAGTAAGAATAAAAGTTGAGCAATGAGGGTAGTTAGTAGGCCGGCCGGTGGTTTTATGAGTGCATTCCATTATATCCAGCCAGAGCCGGACTTAGAGTTCATGTTGTTTAAGTTTTGATTTAAATAATTATATTGAAACTTTGAGATAGCTTGACTTCGTTAGGAAGATTATTATATATTTGGGCAACATCAGGCGAAAAAGCAGTCAAACGCAAGCCTATCACATAAAAAAAAGTGATTGCATGACTATTGTTGTAAATAGGTATGTGACGTCAATAGTTCAGGAAATAATACCTAACTACGTTACCACGTGCATTATGCTAATTTGGCTCTACCTGCATAAAAATATTTCATGGTAATGGTCTGACGACTATTGTATGAACCTCTTTGTCTGTTCGAAATAATTATTAATTCATTCATACAAAAAAATCATGCGATTATAAATAATACTTACAATTACAAGCTAGTTTAAAATAAAAAAAACTGCATTGAAATTAAAATTAAAGTAAGTTAGGTACCTAAAATATGAGCAGGAGACATGTTTAGGGTTAAAGGGCCTATCTGTGTGTCTGTACGGGATACTTCGGACGCATGTTCAAACAGACAGATTATACCAACTATACCCTTTACCGGAACCATACCCGCTTGATTTGGCTGTGCAAATATCAAAATCAATTGGGGTGTCTTCTACACTTCTACTTTCATGGTATATGAAGAATGTGGCGTTACGACATTTTGATTCAAATATACATATAAAGCTTGTTTTACGGTCGATTTTCAACCCTTGTAAAATCACTTTAGTCCCATTTCGTAGCCAGATTTGGTAGCTACGAAATGGGAAATGTGCCGTCTTATCTCGAAGCCAGTTACGAAAATCAATCTCTTTTGTTTTTTCTTGAAGTTTGTGTTCCATTCCATATTTTATCATTCAAATAACATAGTGATGACCCATGGGCTTAGACAACCATTGCCTACCATAGATAGTCAAAGCCACAGACTCATTAATCTATTCTGTAAAAATAAATGAATTGAATTTGATGTCGGAGCTGTGTTTCTCTTGTCAAAGCCACAGACTCATTTGATGTTGGAGCCGGTGTTTCTCTTGTTTGTTCAATAAAGTAGGTACATTAGGTACCTTATCTATTCCGTAGAACCAATGGCCCGTGCAAATTTAATGCAGTGCAGAAATACAAAATACAACCACGGATAATAAAATACTAAATACAACGTAGGATCACCTGACCGGTGGGTCAGTGAGATAGAGCTGGACGGGTCGCAGGAAAACCTGGATGCGGTCCTCTCAGTGCAGGGAAGTTTACTATATTACACAGCAAGATTCGGCCTGAGGATTTGATGACAAGGTAATTTTACAAAGATCCGAAGAAAACCCGCGATGATTATTTCTATCATATTCATCCTATGCTGCATCAGATCCTGCGGGCCTAGCACGGGGATTTCATCTCTACTCTACCCTAGAATAGAGAAGACAGTTTCTTGTCTTCGTAATCTTTCTTTTGCCCGAACACGCCGTTTCTCAAAGCAAACTCTAGAAAGCAGTTTCCTCGTAGACAAGCTCTTTCTATAGCAACGGAAACGAAACCACAGATCAAATATAAAATGTTGTAAGAAGTTCGTTCGTTGCGTTTCATTACCCACAAAATGTCAACATGAAACAAGAAATACAGCTTATACGTAAAACGAAACGTTTTACATTTTTCCATTGCTCCACAGTCTTGTGGGGCCCTAACTCCTTGAGTGCGCCTTGAAGACGCACCCATTCTTCATTGTGGGCCCGACGTCCCAGGGGCCTGGTATATTCTCCCAAGGCGAACATATTATGTGTGGACATGTAGTCCACTAATGTATTTACTAATATTATGTTCCATAACCATTGCAAGGCTTCGAAACTATTTCATCCATCCATACTATCCTTATTTGATATCTATCTCATAATGGGAAAGACACCTATGTCTTACTAGCTTCATTGAAATTTTCAGACTTGGAGGGACCTTAAAAAGAAAGCCCGGATCGATGGTGCTCGGCACAATCTTAACAAACACAAATTTGTTACAAAAAAGTTGCGCCTAAATTCGGCCTCCGGCAAATCGAGAGCTACTGTGGGCTCTCGAATTGCGATTATTTCACGTCTCCGGTCGTTTTTCTCCTCGTACTGGCTCAGAAGCCAATTTCTTCCACCGTTCATAGTAACCGTAAAAAATATTCACTAAATTATACGAGAGAAACGCTTCTCTAGGTCTCGAGAGGTGTAGATAATTTTAGAAGAAATGTTTCTATTCTCAAACGTCAAAAGTAGAGTAAATTGAATGGCATGCTCGCAGTGGTAGACTCATGTCTAGAGTAGACTAGAAAACATTTCTATCCGTTCATTCATTCGAACGCCATGTTCCCGATCGAAGAAAACTTTCTACTCTCTACACCTAAATGTCATTTTTATGTCATTTTTAATCTATTCTACCCTAGACAAGAAACCCCATGCTAGGCCCGCAGCACGTGTGAAAGTATAGGTATTCATAATTAATATTGTATTTTTTCAATAGCCGATCAATTAATACAATGGAACGGACACTTCTGAATCTTAAAAACATTTAATAAATGTACTTTACTTGATTGATGATAATCTTCGGTGTCGGGATAGTAATATCATGGACGAAGGAAATACAATAGACTGACAATCTTCCTACTATCGAGCGTGGCACGATAAATAAATACTTTCTATGACGTGAGATGTCGCTACGTGTTCTCAAACGAAGTAATAATAATTGAATCATATTTTTTCTAAACCTCAATCTAGCCCACTCCTTTCTTCGTACGAAAATATACAGAGAGATGGCGCTTTTTCTGACTAGCACAAATGTTATTTCTTTGCTGCGAGGTTGCCAGCATGTGCAAAAACCTACGCACGGCAGCGGCGGTGGCGTTGCCGCTCTTAAGACTCGAATTGTCTCGTCGTCATCTTCGTCGCGTGCAACTGCAAAGTGCAAAATAAATGGGTACCGTAAAACTGCACACAGGCGGTCAACCCTCCCGCCCCGCCGCCGCCGCCACCACCACCACCGCCGATCTACATACGATTTTTTGTGTCCTGTACTGTATATTTAGATTAGATAGTAAATTGTAGATTTTCTTCAAAATAAGGTTTATTGAGAAAACAAAGCCTGGTTGCCTTCCTTGTCACCATTATGTAGGTAAGTACTTAACCTATACCCCTATACATAATGGTGAAGTAAAAAAGGGTTAGTTAGGTAGGTACCTACCCTACCTATACATAGTGCATAGTGATGCCCAGAGTTGATACCTACCGCATCACATGCGCAGCGAAAACTATTGGTGATGGAACAAAGTGAGGTCTACAATGAAGCGAGCCTTCCGAGAAAATGCTTCAGCTTGGGCTTATAGGGCCCAAAACGATCGCAGGGGGTGTCACTGTGAAGTTTAGGTTAGATAGCGGCAGTAGGTTGCAACTCGGCTCTCGTCTCTGGTCACACGCTAACCGCGTCGCTACCTACCATGCGTACCTAATTTTTGTGATTTTTGGATCAATCAATTATTATGACTTCGAAACATAAATAATTAGTTTAGGAACATGATACTGTGACGCACCTACTCAATTCTCTACCTACCCAGTAATAGTTGCGTATCATGTTTGTAGTTATCGAGACAGCGATGAAATTCTATAATTGGTGAGAAGCTATAAGTAGGTACAGACATACATGTATTGTCAATAAAAAAACTGTACTTAGTAAGTAGGTACCTATGTATGTTAAAGTGTTTTCACGACACTTACTTATTAAAGGTAGGTATTGATGTTATATACATAGTTAACATTATTGATTTATTTTAACATAAATTTTACCTATATTAATATCGGCAAATGCTCTGACCGCGAAACCGTTTCCAAGTCAGCAGAGACAAACGGATTATGAACGCTAAAGCCACACAATAAGATTCAATTTCGCGTGCAAGTCTGTACATTTTTGTACCGAAACATGGCTTTTTAACCTCCTTTAAAAAAAAGGAGGAGGTTCTCAAATCGTCGGAACGTTTTTTTTTTAATGTTTGTTCCCTGATTACTCAAAGACGGCCGGACCGATTTAGATATTTTTTTTAAAGGGTCTTCCCACTGTCATGGGTGTTCCCATTGTCATCAAGTCAGGATCTGATGATGGAACCCTGGAGAAATTGAGGGAACTCTTCAAATATTATATGCACACTTGAAGTGATTTGGGTATTTTTAGGGTCGGTATACTTCCTAGGTGATCCCATTGTCATTAGGTCAGGATCTGATGATCAGATCCTAGATAAATCGAGGGAACTCTTCAAATATTGTAGGCACACTTAAAGCGATAAGGGTATTTTAGGCTGTATTACCTCAAAAATAAAGAAAAAGACCCCTGTCAGGGGGACTTTTTCTTTATCGGTCAGGATCTGATGATGGGATCCTGAAAAAATGGAGGGAACTCTTCAAATATTATAGGCACACTTGAAGCGATTTGGGTGTATATCTCAAAAGTAAGGAGAAAACGGACCCCATATAGGGTCACGCGTCTGTCTGTCTGCCCGTCCATCTGTCATCAAAATAATTGTAAAAAATACGCCATCCAGGTTAACGAAATTGAATCATATTCTTCATCAAAGTTTTTTCATCAACGGTTTTCTTTCTTTTTAGTTTTTAAAACGTAATTAGGTTAGAGAGTGATCCTTCTGTACGCTAGTACTATTTATTATTCTGTGACGAAAGATATGAACTATATATATATATATATATATATATATATATATATATATATTTATATATGAAATCGTTCTCATAAATAAATTTATTTTTTGATTCAATCAATTGTTGTTTTTCTTTTTCTATAGGCATCATCATTATTCTCCTGTCCGTATCCTACTCTAGATGGGGTTGGCACAACATATTCTCCTCTTCCAGTCACTCCTATCAGCAGTCAACTCTGTATTCTCTAGTCTTTATCTGTATTTCAATATTCAATTTTCTGGTAGGTACATATTTTAACGATTTAACCTGCTTACTTTGATGACATAAACTAGAAAAGTAAATACCGGAGTTTTCAACATTCCTATAGTCTGCAGGTACCTGTCTGAAATAAAAATAATACTTACTTTGATGATAAGCGCCATCTAGTTAAACAACGATGCGTTACATCGCATTTTACGTACGTTTATTTAGAGTTTAGTTACACGCCATCTATTAGCAGGCTCGTAAAATGTGGTGTAATACCGCTGTGAAACAAATTTGATAAAACTACACTGTGAACAATTTTTACTATTCTAAAAAAAATAGATATCAATCGAAGAATTTTACCATACAAATAATTGAAAATATATTCGTTTTAGATGTTGATTAGAATGCTCCCAGGCTACGAGACAGCGCCATCTAGAAATAATACCGGATTTTGATCATTTTTTGATCTACAAAATGTTCTATGGGATTAGCTGTCTATTGTATTTCCTTCGTCCATGGTAATATCATGGACGAAATATTTTGTCCATGTTAATTTAAACACTTACTAGACCCACAAGAAAAAAGCTACTCAACAAGAGATGGCGCTGACGCTAACTATTTTTGTTAATTTATTACAATGAAAAATGAAAAATCATAAACTCGAGTTCCGAAATTTTAATTATGATAAATTTGGAATGTGCCCCCCGTTTTGGATCTAGTTCCATCAGAAATAGATTTAAATGAAACCACAGGACGACTTCTATCGGGATGGAGAGGTCATGTCCCGATGGGTTCATCATCGATCACCATTTTTGCCGACCTTTTACAATATGCGTCGGCATATTACAAACGGACGGTGCTTATAGTCTTATGCTGACATGTGTACAATATGCCGAGGCATATTACAAACGGACGTTGCATACAATCTAACGCTGACATACACAAGAAAAAAATAGAATATTCTCAGGTCGCAAATCCTCAACAAGATACTGTCGATTTAGAAGTACCCCGAACCCTACCTACCTGGGCCCTTATTATATGAGTACTGTCACAGTTTGATATATTAGCTATTTGTAGTAGGTAGAATGTTAACACTATTGTTACCTCATTTTATTTTTAATAGTCCATTTCAAAGGTTGTCTGGTAGAGATCGCTTTTAAATCGATAATTCCACTCATTGTTACAAAATCTTGATTGTTCTCCTTGTTTGTTTGGGTCTATGTTGATACCTAGCCTACCTTACTGTTCATCTTGCTGGTCATCAGACCCTGGAGTAAGTACCAACATCAGTTTGCCAAACCTAAATGATATTAGATACCTATATCAAATAAAACTAGTCCGATTTATAACTAAGGATCCGAACTGTTGAATGTCATAGCATGGAGACGGCTGGACCGAATGCAACGACCTCCAATAATATGTGCAATTACAAAATTTTCTAAAAAAGTATCACACTTGATTGGATTCAAAACCGCTTTGAATATTATGAAGTGTAGGTATTATTGCAGGCGACATGAAAGAAATGAAAATTATTTATTGTAGGTACGTACACCAAAAAACATTTACAAATGTTACCATCTCACTAATTCACAACCCACGACGGGAGTTGGGACTCTTGCGACCAAGTAGGTACCTACAATCAAAGCCCGAAGCCCCAAACTAAGTAGCTAAGTCTTGTAATATGGGAACTAGATTACGGATATAATACTGATATACTGTTTTTGTAAATACATACTTACCATATGATACAACACCCAAAAAAGAACAAACATACTCATCTCAACTATATTCATCACACAAATGGTTGTCCTGGGTTGGATTAGAACCTACAACCAGCAGCGCAGCAGACAGAATTACTACCAACTGAGCTATGAGGCATGTTATGAATATGTGTGATCACTTTAAATACATAAACAATTAAAAAATCTAAAACAACTTTTAGGACAATTGACAATTTAAAGCGGTCTAAGGTATCTTCCAGGCGACCTTAGGATAAAGAGGAAAGTATAAATACCTTACCTACCTAATTAATATCACAGAATAGTTTGTCATAGAGAGACCTATACCCATCAGTTGGTGCAACGCTAACAGGCTGAAATTATTTGCATAGGTTACGTAGCTAAATCTTTTACGTTATTTAACTATACAATCATAAAAAACGTACCTACTTAGCTTACCTACACAGTAGCACAGTACTTACCTACTACTTACCTATGAATGAAGTAGGTTTTAATAATTAAATTGATATTTCTGGACATATTACACAGCCTTCTCTAGCCCTAAGCTAGTGATATGGAAACTAGATTACGGATAGAATACTTATATACCTAATCAACCAACATAACATAAAAACTTTTTGTAAATACCCAGGTTATTATGATACGATATTACACACAAACACCGAACAAACATGTATCTACGTATGTTAGGTAGGTACCTAGGTTTAATTATGTGCCACGAGTTGCCATTGCCACTGCCAACGACAACGTAGGTAGGTAGGTATACCTACTTATTGTTATCAGAATTACAACGGTGTTGGGGGCTTGGTACAACCAGCCAATCGGATTTTGCCAGCACTCTACGCGTCATCACAGAGGAAAAATAATGATGTTACAAGTTTTTTAGGTATATTATATTATTACTAACATAGAAATGAAACGTACATGCTATTCAAAGTCAAAATAGGATAACTAATGAGGTGCCTATGCCTACTTACCCACCTAAATATATAAGTATAATTGGAAACAGATTCCAGCGTCTTTCTAATTAAATATGTTTTTTATTCGGAGGGCCGGTAAAAGACTCGTGCAATTGTACAATGTAGGTACCTACTAGTTTTCGGCTGGGTGGCCGAAAACGAAACCAACAGGCTCTAGTGTTCTTAAATTATCTGATTAGGTTATTTGTGAACTATTGTTATATGTCTGATCAATATTCACGTGAAGTAACTTCATTTTTCGGCCCCAAAAAAGTATGGCCGATAATAACGACTTCAAGATCAGAGATTTTGGGGCCTTTGTAAAGTTTATAGGCCACTTTCACTTTTTGTATGGTAACCAACAACTAGATTGGATCAGCAATATTTGGTCATAATTTTTTTATAGGAGGATGATGCACAATTTCGATGAAATTATGTAACTTATTAATTTAAAATGTTCTAGGTTTCACCCTGCTGGTTATCCATTACAAATCCCTTCATCCCTAGTGAAATGAGATTTATTACTATTTCAGCCTGAGCGACTTCCTCTTTATAATGTAACTATCTGTTGTAGTTCATTCAATATTTTTTTATTAACGATGGAATTGACCTCGCGGCTTGCCTAGGCAAGAATATGTCTACGATGGAGCGAGCCTTGCTAGACAATGCCTTCATTAACTTTTTAAAGGTATTAGGGTCGTAAAATGCTGGCGGCTGCTTCCAAGTTCTCGCAGTGCACATTTAAATTATATTTGATCCTAGTAAATTGAATATCAACCTGATTTGGATGATAATATGCTGTGTCAGATGTTTCTATCATAAAACCGTAACACCATGGTGCCGCGAGGGATAGTCTTGGAAATAAAACTGTAGGATCTAAGATAAACATAATCACCTTATGACGGTGACACAAGGTTTTGAACCTTGTTATGGCAAGATACTCTTCGCCCATTAGCAAGTTTGTATTTGGATGAACCATCCAAACCAAATTTGTCACCATCAAAAACAATTCATTTTTTTTATGTTTTGGCATTTTGAGGTAAGGCAGCCAGTTCCTCAGTCTGATGAGGAATTCCGGTGAAGTTAATAAAAAATATAGAACTAACTAGTTATTTAAAATTATTGTCTTCTTACTGACCTTGAGAATCCGTTATCTTGCAAATGGCAGGCAAAATTTGAAGAAAAACCGAGAGGGCTTTTTAATTGTAAAAGCACATCTCGGCAATCAATTTTTGGATCTACCTAACATAAGGACTATAAGACTAGTGACTGCCTAATGCTTCTAAACCAGTTGACCTGACTTTCACAACACTTTAAGTTACAGATGCGGTTTTGTTTCTTAGTTGACCCAAAAAGGTTTTGCAGCATCATACGTCGTAGAACTACATCTTAGGTAGGTCACCCTATACTATACAGGTGAGTTTATATCCAGGGCCACTGAGGCGAAGGTTTAAGCCGTGAGTGTTATCGAAAAGTCATGTTAAGTTGGAGCTACGTGCTAGATTAAAAAAAAAATAGTCTGCATAAAAGAAAATATATTTTCACCCTGTATACAACCTGTAACAGAATATGTGTATTATGCCGAAACGGGGTTATCCGACCCGACTCGTGGAACAACGTTTGTTTTACGACTTTTTGAATTTTGGTTCAAAGTTTTTGGTAAAACAAGATCAAAGTTCTGACACCAACAGCTGGTTTTTTGAGTTGAGACTACCCTAAAATCAGCTGTTTCTTAACTCGCGTCAATGACCTCAGCTCTAGACAGATGAGGCAACATAGCAGAAGGTCACAATCACAAAGAACGAAAAGCGTTTTCACTAACAGAGGAAAATCGTCGAAAAGCCTGGGATGCTAATGAGACCATCCATTACTAGAAGGTTTAATTTGTCAAATCAATAAGAATTTTATGTATCTGTTAGCTAAAATACAAAATAATCGTTCCTATAATGTACTTTTGTTCGTCCAATATCCCATCTATCGTCTTTTTGTAACTGTAGGTGCCTATGTAATTTATCAATGTGTATGTTCTATCTAATAACCTACTTTCACGAGATGACTCCAAGTTCTCACTAAAATTGGTTCATCTGTCCTTAATACTCTTTGACACAGACAATTGCACCAACTGATACCTACCTACCTACATGCATAGTGCGGTAAAGGAATAGGGTCGTCACTATTTATTGTCATTGAGAAAATGAAAAGATTTGTATGGGAAACTGAAAATGGGAATTCACTATTATCTCCCCACCACAACAAATACTTTTCCTGATCCGAAAAGCCCCCCCACTGCTTAGTACACATATTCTGTTTCACCTTGTATATATGTCAAAGTTAGATTGTGGGCACCGTCCGTTTGTAATATGCCTCGGCATATTGTACACATGTCAGCATACGATAATAAGCACCATCCGTTTGTAATATGCCTCGGCATATTGTAAACGTTCGGCAAAAATGGTGATCGATGATGAACCCGTCGGGACATGACCTCTCCATCCCGACAGAAGTCGTCCTGTGGTTTCAGTTAACTCTATTTCTGATGGAACTAGATCGAAAACGGGGGGCACCGCGTGAAGGATAATCACTAGGCGTAACAGGATTCGATTGTAAGGCCATTTGCTCACCTCACCCGCTTGAGGAGAGATTGAGCCAGGTCTGTGTGTATGCTAAAGCAAGCGGCAGAACTAGAGAAGCTAGAAATAATGCGTAAAATTGTAAATGTTAGTTGCTGTTGACAATTTGCTGACCGTTTGCAATATGACGAGGCATATTACAAACGATTACAAACTCAGTACAAATTTAATTGAATAAAATATAAACAAAGCGATTTTAAGTGAGTAAATGTAACTAAAAGTTGTGTTAAACTGTAAATACCTTGCACGAACGTTATCTCGGTGATATGCTGAGAATTGTGATCAAATATTGCAAGTGAATACCGAATGAAGAGAAGGCGAAATTAGCGAGCACAAACAATCAAGTTGATAATACATCGTCGTCGGAACTTGATAGCATTATTACGGGGGTATCACAAATGACTAACGGTGTTTCACGAACATAACATCGTCAAAAACTCTTTCGATTTGTGTAAAATCACGTCAAAAGACATTAAGAAACAGTGTAATAACAAACTTTTACCCTGAAACAAAAACCATCATAATTTAGTTTCGTGTGACCAGTGACTCATAAATTAACGGCCGTGTCCTTGCATTTGGCAAGTACGAATGCGCAGACTAATTTCGTTGAAGCAATTATGATCACCGTGGTGCAGCGCAGGAGGCCTACGCCTTATATTGCCACTCTTGTGCCGTGGGTTCCGACCTCAACAGCCTCTTCATTTTGCACATAGGAACTGACCTCAGCTGTGGTGAAACGTTTTGGACTAACTTTCTTACACTGTTTTGACATAAGTAGGTACCTGTCTAAATTTATTTTCAAAAACAAAAACAAATTTCAAGAATTGTTGCAATTACTCAATCCAATGACCTAAATGAATATGAACAAGCATTAAAACTGATACGAATGCATGAAAGCAACGAAGCCATATATGAACAACTACAAAAAACATTGCAAGAAGAGGCCAACAAAAATATTGACATGCTTTATAACGAAATTTACGAATTAAAAAATAAAATAGTCGCACTTCAAAATGAAAACATTGATCTTAAGAATTAAGTCTGTACAACCTCGAAACCGACTACAAAAACACAACCAAAATGTAATAAAGCAGCAACTTCATTAAAAAATGATAAACATATTAATCAATAAAGTAAAAAACGAGTGAATCCCAAAACACAAACAGATAATAAAAAAATTTAAAACACCAAAAATATGAAGAGTACAGAAAACAAACAGACATAAATTTAACGAAGGAAGATAAACAGCAAATAATAGAAACCGACAACGAAAAACATAATCTGAAACAGGAAAATGGAGAGAATAACAAAACAATGGATTGTTCATCAATTGTTTTGTTATTCTATCACCAACAAGATTAAAAAAATACACATAGAAATTCGGAAAATGATATTTTGCGATATCTATGGCAAAACATTGGCAGAGAGTATAAGACTGAATAATCTTGAAGTGGACTCTGTTTTCTCGATATGTAAACCCCGAGCCCCCCTGGAAGAAATTGTAAAATCCATCACCACCGTTTCGGAGAAACTATCACACGGAGATGATTTGATTCTAATAGCATCAAGCATATACCAGTACAAGATTGAATCGGTAAAATATGTTAGAGATCTGTGTAATGCAAAAAACATTAAATTTCAAATTACTACATTACCGCATAAGACGATGAGCTTTTTTGCTATAAAGATCAGCAATGACATCCATAAAATAAATTTAAAACTATTTGACCTCACAAGACACTCTACAGGAATAAATTTAAAAGATATAAATTATTTTAATAGGAACTACTTTAATGTGAAATGTAACAACATGCCGGCATCTGACTTTATCAGACACCTAAAACAAACAATTATTCTTAACTCAACTCAGGAATATTCACATATGCATAATAACTTCATTGTACTAACAAATGCTAATCATTGCCAAAGTGCCAAATGAAATGGATTTATTAATAAAAGTCCGCCAACATCAACGTCAGTCACTTTTATAGAAAAACCACCACTGCACCAAACAATGACTTAAACACAACTCTGAAACTCCTTCATCAATACTGTCGCAGTATGAGAAAAAAAGTTTAATTTTACAGAATATAGCGGATACAATCTAGCCAGACATTCTTATTTTAAGTGAAATTTCCTGACTCGAGATGATGTAAATATAGCTGTAATTCATGGTTATGTTCATGCTAATCACTTTTTTAGGAAAAAGATGGTACATGATGGGGTGTCAATATTTATTAATTCTTACCTAAAATATAAAAAGTATAGCCCAGTAGACAGTTTAAGCACTGAATATGAATGTGAGCTAGCAGCTGTCGAACTTAAAGATAAATTATTATTGGATTATATAGAACAGGAAAAGGAACATTTCATAAAATGCTAGAGATCCTTAACGCACTAGTTGAGTATCCGATACACGAAATAAGAAAGTAATTTTAATGGGGAACATTGATTTTTTAGTTGAATCTTCCCATAAGACTGATATAAATGATATATCACTACCAAATGTCTTCAAAAATATTGTAAATTTTGTAACGAGGCCAGATGCTATGGCGTCTATTGATTGCGTGTTAACTAACATTAATAGTGACGAAATAAATGTACAGTCCCTGACAAATGGTGTGTCCGATCATTATGCTCAGTTAGTTGAAGTAAAATTACATAAAACAAGTATACCTAAGAATAACTTTGTGGAAATGCGCATAATAGTGTTAGTAAATTACATGAATTTTGTACATCTATGCTTTTCTATGACTGGGACAATATATTCAATGAATACAATCCAGACACATTCAACATATTCATGGATAAATCAATGAATGAATAAATTTTTTTTTCCCTCAACAGTAAAATGTATAAAAACAAAGCAAAAATATAGATGAATGACTAAGGACATCATTAAAATCCAACACGACATAAATTACTTACACTTAATACATGGTCAATTCTTCTTATCTGCATTCAAATTTTGTATCAACAGAAAAATTGCGATACGAAATGAACTGATTAAAAAACATAAGACCGAATATGTAGAAAACCACGTAAAACTAGCAAAAAATCCCAAAAGAGAAGTGTGGAATAAAAGAAGATACAACTAATGATATGAAAGAATGGAAATGGGATCTCATTTGCAGTACAACGAACCAAACAGTACCTAATGAAAATATTGCTGACCATATCAATAATAATTATTATAGAAATAGGAAAACACATACAGAAAAATATTCCACCAAATTTTGACACAGCAATCCTTTTCGCTAAAATGTCTATACCCGAAAAGGATGAGTTAATTTTCCAAAATATCTCTAGAGATCAGTTAATAAAAAATATTAAAAATAAACTACAGGATTCGTGCACAACAGATTTATATGACATATCGGGAAGGTTTAGCGCCAAAATTATAAATAACTTATTTGATCACAT
The DNA here is from genome assembly GCA_951394065.1 of Venusia cambrica. Lineage (NCBI taxonomy): Eukaryota > Metazoa > Arthropoda > Insecta > Lepidoptera > Geometridae > Venusia > Venusia cambrica. The sequence goes on along the minus strand of OX596068.1, from coordinate 4,215,614 downwards.
CCATTTCCTTATAAGTAATTTATAAAAAAAAAAAAACCCGATTTCCTAAAACGATTAAAACTAACAGCATCGTATAATGGCAAAGGCCTGACATCTGAAGTCTGTAATTTCAGACCTATCACCTTAGTACCTACTTTGTCAAAATTAGTTGAATCTGTGATGTCAGAATCTATAATGAGTCATGTTACAACAAACAGAACAATATCAGAATGTCAGCATGCTTATAGACAGGGAAAATCCACGACTTCAGCTACTCTTAAATAGAGTAGCTGAAGTCGTGGAAGAATAATCTTAAATATAGAATGTATTGTAAAGCACCTGGAAAACAAGAAAAAAGTTGCCGCCATTTTTCTGGATCTATCCAAAGCATTTGACTCGGTGCACCACCAACTACTAATAGAGAAGTTAAAACGATACGGAATCAGGGGCAAAAGCTATTTTATCTATTTTAAGCGATTGAATTAGACTGATCTAATTCAATCGCTGAAAGAAATTGTTGAATTAGACTGATCTAATTCAACAATTTCTTGAAAATAAGGGAGCAAACTGTTCAAATTAAAATAAATGGCAAAAATTTCAAATCATCGCCCCAAATAACCCAAATAGGTGTCCCACAAGGAAACATTGTTTTCCTAATGTTCTTAAATGACATATCTAATGTAACCACCGGAGGTGACCTAGTAAAATACGCGGACGGCACAAAGATAATTATAGGAGATGATTGATGATGATCTAAATCATAAAATAGCATATGCAATAAATGAAATAAGTACATAGTTTACAATCAATGGCCTTAAACTTAATGAGAAAAAAACCAATATAATGTTTTTCAGTACCGTCTCTTCAATACAAAATCAAGTTATACCAGTCACTCTTCTAAGTGGTAGCATAGTAAGCCATTCGAATACGGTAAAATTGTTAGGATTTAATTTAGATCCCCTGTTGTCATGGAAAAAAATGTCGAAATGAATTTACGCGTTAAAACAACTTCGATCGATGACATCCAGCAGTAACCTCAAAGACGATTTCTTCTAAGAAGACTATGCATATATCCATTCCATAATGAGCTACGGTATAATTTTATGGGGAAACTCCACAGACTATGAACGCATCCTAAAAATGCAAATACTTACATCAGTGTCAGTATACATGTTTGAAATCATAAAACACGTCAAGTTACACCTAAGCAGTTATGAAAGGATCGGACAAAATAGACATTAAATGCGTCTAGCAGCAATAAGCCATAGACTCAATTTATCAAAGAAAATGACAAATGTCATAGGATATAAATTGTATAACAAACTTCCTGTGAGTGTAAGAACTATTGAAAGTTATCATAGTTTCACTAAAAGGGTAAAAAATCTTCTACTAGATAAAACAGTGTACACAATTAAAGAATATCTGGAGAATGACTATACCTCGAGGTTGATGTAAAATATAATAATGTATAAATTAACAAAAAATGTATGTAGGAAGTAATTGTATTTTTTAATTATGTTAAATGTTGCCTCTATACGGCCCATTATTTATGTAAAATAAATGACGAACAAAGATTGTTACACCTAACCTACCACGTAATAATCTTTGCAAATAAGTAAATGCTTAATCTTTATCTTATCAAACAGACGGTGATTACAATCGGACGGTGACAGAGGCATATTACAAACGGACAGTTTTTACAATCTCACGGTGACATATTTTAATAACAATATCAAGAATACACCTGTTAGCATATTGTTAGATTGGTAGTCTAAAACTAAAGACGCTGTAGCCGAAAACCAAATTTTCCGGCGAAAAAACGAAGTAGTGCTTTAGCTAGTTTCATATTTGTGCACAGACACTACCTACGATACGATCAAACTAACACCTTCAAAAAGAGAGATAATAGTAATTCACCCTTGTCCAAAGCCTCGAAGTTAGTTAATAGCTGGCCCATCGTAAATAATAATAAAAAAGTACTTACCTACCTATGCCCATGTACCTACTTACTAGGTAATAAGAAGGTAGGTACTCATAATCATTTGGAAGGAATCAATTAGTAACATGCATTGTTCGTTAGCCAGATTGATAGCTGAAATTAGGCGTAAAATATATGTACCTAGATGATATCAGTGACAATAAAATCCCAAGAATACCTAACCTACCTGGATGATGCAATATGTTGTATTGGCATTGTCTGAGTCTGGGGGCTTGCGTGTGCGCACACATGCAGTATCGTGGGTTATGCGATCGTGTTGAAAACCTCGTGTTATGCGCCGCCGCCGTCAGCCGCCACACCTCCATACCGTTCCAAACTACCTACATGATTGGGCCAACGTACAACTTTCTATTCATTGACGTCATTGACCTCGGTGGGGCGCTATGGTACCTACCTACCTATTTGGCTACACGGTCCGATTGCTGATTATGCTCAGCAGATAATTTATCTGACAATTGATGGCTTAAAGAAGGGTTTTTTTTTTGTATAGATAAGATATTTCGTATTACCTTATTATTTCTAGGTACCTTCCACTCGCTTATAAAATATGAATTATTACTATATGAATAATTTTCCTCGACTTGGTACACTTGCGCGAATAAAAACGGACAGATTTACGGAGTGTTAGTAATAGGTTCTTTTGGCACCTTTAGGTAGATAGGTACGAAGCCTATAAAACTATATAAGTAGGTGCCTTTTTTATTGTGTAAGGATAAACAAAATGTTGACTTCACTTTCTAGAAAGGGGCCAAGTTTTCTATTATAGTGAAAATTACCGTGTCTTTGGTTAGGGGTCTGATACACTTGTGCGTGGAAACATGCGCGGAGGACATTCGCGCGAGCGAAACATTTGCGTGAGTCGACATCACAAAATGCCTAATATTTCTGGTGATAGAGTGACTTTCTCTTTTCCCTTACCTCTACTCTGAAATTTAAATTGAAATACTAGAAATATTTGTGCTTGTCGTAAAACTTCTTAGCGTTAAGTTTCTATGGCGGACCCGCGTAGCATACAAAAGATTTCAACGCGCACCCTTTTCTCTCTGAAACTCTACGCTGATGTCCATCTGATGTAGAAAAATGGTGCGCGTTGAAATCTTTTGTATGCTACGCGGGTGCAGTATCGTAGGTAGCAGCTCTACGAAGTTCTTCGATGAATGATGTTAAAACACAAAAAATAGGAAAGCTTACCTTCACAATGGTGCAATTCACCTCTCTCCAATCCCCTCTTATTTCCATAGTAGTTTTGATTTTTTCGCGCATTACGTCCATTCGCGCAAATGTCCACTTGGGTAAGTATCCAACGCGCATGTGTGTTATTAAAACATTCTGAGCGCACGAAAGAGTTAAAATTTGACATAGTTTAGTTCAAGTTATTATGGAGGAGTGCAGAGAGCAATATTTAAAATGGGCAATCACTAGCATATATTTATAAGTAATAATAATTAGGCGACACAGTACGTGATGTAGCACGGTCTGGAAAGAACACGTTCTATTGTAGCAACGAATTGTAACTAGCCTAAATCAATTAGCGTCTGAGTTATCTGGAATCGGGCAGTGTGTCGCCAACATTATTAAAGAGATTGATGGATATAATTGCTACCGATCAAGACAGCGGAATTTTCCGATTGCTAAATTGGCAGAGCAAACAAATTCACATCTGTTACAGCAAGTGGCCACAATTAGTTCAACCATCACAGCTTCAGCGAAACCTTGCAACTTGATCATTCGTGAAAATATCCAGTTGGACTACTTTCAGATTTTTAATTGCTGTCCTAATGTCTAAACTCTTAATACTTATTACAATTTACAATGAAACGCTTACATTTTTCTCCTAGTAAATTTAGCACGAAAATACCTACTACTAATCTTAAAAGTATCCAAGTGGAAAAGGTCCAACTGGATATTTATACAAATAGATTAGGGATATGTATAGATATAAAATAAATAATAAATAAATAAATATTACAATTTCACACAACGCCATCTAGCCCCAAACAAAGCATAGCTTGTAATATGGGAGCTAGATTACGGATAGAATTCATAAGATATTTATATTTATAAGAATTTACATAGGTACATACCTACCTAATCAAAGTTGTTCTGTTTCGCTGAGCTTATTGTTACCGCTGTGTGACTAACAGATGTGGCATGTGCATTTGTTTTCTCTGCCAATATAGGTAAGTAAGTTATGTTCGGAAAATTACACACGCGTAAATGTCTGTCCCATAGGTAACAAAGCAAAATGCTCTGGAGCCAATATCCAACAGTATTAGGCCGCTATTAGAAAAATAATAATTTGATATAAGGTGGAAGCGCACTTCACCCGGAATCCGGGCGAAGTGCGCCTCCACCTTCGGCCTTATCTTAACTTGTAGGTAACCAGGTGAGATGAAGGCCAAGCGCATCCCCGTCGTACAATAAAAAATAAAACTGGTTATCTTACCTTTAAATGTGCGAACACAACAATTTATTAGAATTCTAGCTATGGCGACAGACTTAGGTAAGATGATGGTAGCTAGCCAAGCAGACTGAAACAAAGTCCAATTACCAACCAAACCAAGCGCAAATTAGCGAACCCGGAACATCAGGGGCTGACACCGGTGGGCGAACCACTCGACCACAAGGAGCTTTCCCATAGGTACAAGGTTTCAGCCTCTACCGCACATCGAAGTAACATGGCAAACTATAATGTGAGTAGTAGTGTAGTACCCCTATATATACATACACTACACTACTACGCACATTATTACACTGAGACATTTTCATACACAATGAAAACGAAAAACATCCGTCAACGCTCAAGTGCAAGCGGCCGGCACACAGCATATATACGGTGCTAAATTTTCCTTCTTCTTCTTCTTTTCCAATTCCCGCGTAATGCAGGGTGTCGCGTCGGTTCTCCTGATTCTCTTTAGCGAGGCCGCTCTGTCAAGAAATGTCGTGTTTTTAAGTTTAATACGGTGCTCAAATTTTCTTATGAAATTAATTTCCTTCTATGTTGAAATTCATTTCTTTTTAACTCTACAATAATAATTAACTATCAAGTCTAAGTAGTAAGTAAGTATTGCATTGCATTATAAGTATTTGAATATAATTAAAACTTTTTAAAATATTGTGTGTCATTTGCCCATTTAAAATTGTAATTTCAAATGAGCCAAGTCTTTGTAAGTTGGTAGGTAGGTACTTACACCAGTTTAAAAACTGTTAGCAACGTCCACCGTGCAACGTTACCGATGTTTGTTCTTTGTTTTTTCTGGCGGATGTCCTATTTTCATAAATAAATAAATAATCTACTACCTAGTTGAAAACCCGAGTTGGTGTTATACTTTTAAATTATATTATTTTTATCACATCCACATGTGTCCACAAATAGCAATACCTATCAACAGGATGCCATCGTGCGTCATCTTGTTGTTTTACAGACTGCTTTCCCGCCGTGAAATAGCAGAATGTTCTCGAATGAATCTGCGGTACTTGGTTGTAGATAGGCTTATGCAGACACGACACTACGGCGTTTCGTTTCATAAACATCGCCCCCGAGGCCGATTCATCGAGTGGAAAGTTACACGAGTTAAATTATCTACATAGGTAACCAGAAATGCTTGAACGATTACTTATTATACTTACTGGCCTAAAATATATTTATTTAAATTAAAGGACATTTTATCGATGGCGTGTTATATTTGAGTCAACTAAAGTTTTTACAGTATTTTGGTTACCGACAAAACTTCTGAATGCTAAAATACATGAGTATATTATCACAATAATTGTTAAACTTCAATTCAAATGCACCATGTCAGCAATGCAATAGGCAATTGAATACTTACTGACACAACACTTACAATATGGAATCTAATCCCTTTACAACCGAACTTATTATGATTCTTATACTTTTTCTATGTAGGGTTTTTTTATTGTTATTTACCATCTTGATGAATCTAACTGTGTTTTGGATATCTAACGATGATTAGTCATTGAAACCGTGGCCCTCATTTTTTGTTCAATGCGGTGCAACCCTTACTTTGATAATATTTTCATTTCATTTAATGTTGTAAATGCAATTTTCTTACCACTACATTTATTGGATGGACTCGTCTTAATCGTATTTTAGACGTTTTCTCTATCAAAAGCAGAAAAGGCAATTAATTGTAACGTTGCTTGTGCCAACCAACCATTATATGGTAGGTATATCTATAGCTACGTCTGGAACCAGCCCGAATTGCACAGCAATGGAGATTACCTACCTAAGTACTTAGTATAAGACAACTTGTTGAACCTGATTTAGCGGTTTTTACTGACTTCGTTCGGCGTTCTTACATACTATCTCTTTTATCCCAGAAAAACTGAAGAATGCACCTAAAAATCTGCTGACAAACGATCGAAATCCTTGTATTAAAAAAAAGCCTGTTGTTTTTCAAATAAATAATTTAACCGAATATACAACAATCCTTTGTTGGTCGAAGGACTTTCTTTCATTTATGAATTTCACGGCCTGGATGCAAGTCATTCCAGCCAATTCCAAAAACAATGTCATTTTTATAAACTCATCTAATACCTTAGTAAACAAATGGCGAAACTGATAACAGTAAACAGCGCAATCATTTCCTTGAAATGGGTGGTGTCGATGAATCGACAGATATTTGAATTTGGTGATATATGAACATTCGCAACTCTATCTAGACAGTCAATATTGCCGTTATCTGACGCTGAGCAATTTCCTTCCAAGGTTGTTTGTAGTTCAATACATAGCGTCGGTACAAATGTTGCCAACTGATGATTTGCGATGGTGCATTGTGATTGGTTCGCGCCGGGGGCCTGGCCGGGTGTGGCGAAACGTGTTCTCGCTCGAAACCGCAAGCATCAGCCGCTGAAATAACAAGAATCACGCAACCAGGAACTAAGTATAATACCTATACCTAGCACAGCAATAGATATGACAGACAAGTAGGTATCCTAGAAAAGTAGAGCTATAATAAAAGCGTGCGTGATTTTTGAGATATATATGCTGCTGACGTTTTTCAATTTTCTGCAAATTTGTAAACAAAGATAAGGCGATGCCGGATTTTGCTTACGGTTTAAGTCAGCAATTACAATGATAACTTAATAAGAAGCATAGTTATGTATTTATAAGTACATTACTTACCTACCATACCACCCAACCCAAGGTGAGTTGGGTTATGGGTGTTATGGTACTTCAGATTAGATGTATAATTATGATTATGACGTACCTTTGTTGCGTTGCAATCGTTTCATTGAATCGATAAACATGGAGGCATTTCCTTTGAACATTTTAAAGGTTTAATTGATAAAACGACTGAATACATAGATTATAATGTAATAAAATAACCAAGCCTTATTTTTTTTTCCAGGTTTAACAAGACCAGCGAATCTAGAGCAACGAGTCTGGCGATGGCGCCAAGCTTCAGAGCGCTAACCACCATAAATATGACCGACCTTCACTGCAATAACCATTCATCTTCAATCAACAATGCTCAAATGCATTGATTATATAGTTAATGTACAATTAAAATGCCAAGTTATTACATACTATTATTTTAAATACTATTATAAATACCTATTCAGTCAGAATAATAAAAATCTACTACAAAAATATTTTGCCCTACTGATTCGAACTTATGGCGAAGTACGTCAGAAGGTTGTTTTTTGATTTGCACCCTGAAACACCTTGCTAATTTAATTACAGGACAGGATAATAATTTTACACAGCGCCATCTAGGCCCTAACTAAGCAAAGCTTCGTATACGTGAGTAAAACCCGTGTTTTAAAATGTATAAGCAAAGCTTGTGTTTTTTTTGTAAATACATACATATCATTGAATACAACACCCATACATAGAACAACCATCGATATTCACTACACAAAATGTTTGTCCTGGGTAGGAATCGAACCCACAAACTACAGCTCTGAAGGCACAGATACCAGCTGAGCTGTGAAACTTGTTAAAATATTAAATTCACTTGATTTGCTAACCACAACCTGTTTATTAGCTGACCATTTAAATGATTGCCAATTAAAATGGAAGGTTCCTCGTACATAATTATATGGGGTTGAAGATGAAGAAGCGAAATTGAGTCACATGATCATAAATGTAAATCGTGTCGTACCTACTGAAAGTAGGTAGATAATCGTGAGTAACGGTATCAGCCACGCGCTGCGCTGTTTATCAGGCTACTATAAAAACTAGCTATCCAGGTATTAGGTACTTGCTTATATGGGTACATATATATACGTACTTAAGGAGTTTATTATAAGGTATCACAAAAAAGTCGCAATTCACTATGTCGATGCTTGGACCGCAGCAGGTGATATGATATCTGCAAAATTGTTGTTGCTAAAAAAGCCATGCGTCTAGAAGCCTGATCAACTAGGAGGATTATATAGCCAGTTCCTCAGTTTGTTGGAGGAGCCTCCACCTTCGGTCTTATCTCAACTTGTAACCAGGTGAGATGAAGGCCAAGCGCTACCCCGTAGTACAATAAAAAAAAAAACGAGAGCCATTGTCCTTTTCGTTTTTGTTACCGCCTATGTGGTATTGAGTGGTTCGGTACTGGTGTCAGATCCAGAGGTCCCAGGTTCGATCACCATTAGTACGATATTGTGCTTGGTTGTGTTGGTGGTAGGACTTTGTTTAAGTCCGCCTGGCTACCACCATCTTACCTAATTCTGTCGCCATAACAACAATTCAAAAATTGTTGAAATCCGGCATTTAAAGTTAAGACAGCTAGTTCCTCAGTTTGTTGAGGATTCCGGGTGAAGTTAGCTTTCACCTTCGGCCTTATCATAACTTGAAGATTAGGTGAGTGGCCAAGCACTTTCCCGCTGTAAACTTTTCACGAGCCATCGATTATCCGGATGTGATACAACCGTGGAGGGAACGTATAGGCATTTAATCCGGGTACCACGCGAGCAATGCTGCAGGCAAAAGCTAGTATACCTAAGCCACGGGAATACGTGAGTAGATTTTCGAATATGAATACTATATTGGAGATGTTCTTGAGAAAGATCAGGTCAGAAGTACCACCGAGTATAGCCAGTAGACCGAGCATGTATAAAGAAAGTGATGAGAGTGAATGAGGCAAAAGAGGTGCAAGGAGCAAGGAGCTTAGTAAATGGAAATCCGTTGTCTCTGCCTACACCTTTGGGAAACAGGCGTTATTCTATGTATCGATGTATGTATTAGCCATCTTCTGGGAAAGCTCACTACAAAGTAGATCTCAACCTGATATGATAATGCCCAGGCAAGTCAAGAGCTTCCTCATTTTAAATAAAAAAAAGATACTGTTCCATTAAAATTTCCTTGACACAAAATAATAATGATATTTACCTCTAATATACATGCAATAAGTATGCATAGGTACCCATTTTCATTAATAATGTAGAGTAGCTGGACAATAATAGGCAATTGGTAGCCGGAAAATTCAAGTCCCTGATGGAAATGCATCGTCCACATAATGATTACATGTTATAGAACAGATTTATTGATTTGACATTGAATTTAGCAGCCATTATTGATAGCTGTGGGTTACAATAACTAACCTATGAAAGTAACACTTCTACTTTTCATCATCATAGACAGAGCCTCCTCTGCTGCCGGAGGGTTTTTTACCATAATCACCACGCTTGACAGGTGGATCGGTAATCCCAGTAAAGTGTTAGAAAATATAGATGTAAGATAAAGATATAAGATAAGATATTTTTTTATTTCGCAGAACTAACGTTTACATATAACATAAATTAAGAACAAGTCACATTTAACATTGTAGGTACAATACAAATTTGAAAACCTTAGGTACCCAAACTAGGAAAATCCTGTATGATGGTATACCTAGCCTTCCTCCATAAGTGTTATTCATTACATTAGACATATTTTACATACAAAATTACTAGGTAATTTTATGGTAGTTATGTTTTTTTTGATAATATTATATATAAATATATATTAATTTACTAGTGTTCTTGGATTTGGATGTAATCTAATAACATATAAAGGAATATTACTAAACACTTCACACAACGCAATCACCCCAGACTAAGCAAAGCTTATTATGTGAACTAGATTACAGAAGGAAATGGTACTTACTAGTATTTTTTTTTATACTATACCTACACTAGATTACCACCTTGACCAGTTACTCTAAAACTGGAGAATTGCAGCTCAGGATGGTCTGGAAGGAGTACTAGGCTTTTTCAAAGCAGTCGGACACTTATGGCTTATATTAAAATTCATACCTATATACACTAAACTATGCCATAACATGGGGTATGTGGCCGATATTCTGATTAATTTTCCTTTACAAAAGTAAACTTGAGTAGACAGCGTGTGACAAACAGCGAACAATTATGTTTGCACTCATGATTAATCATAGTCATTAGAGCAAGCGATCAACATAGTTATCAAGCAAATATTTATTAAACAATCAATACTAGTCACCTAAAACTAGCACAATGGTTCATACGTGGGGGCAGATAGCCATAAGTGTTACCGTCTGCCCCCATGTGGGGTTCGTTCGTGGGGGCAGACGGTGACAATTCACATTTACATTTATGGATGTCCCCAGCCATTCCAGAAATAACTATGTCCACACTCATAGACATAATTTGAGGAACTCCTTTTTTTAATTGTTCGACGGGGAGATGCTTGGCTTTCATCTCACCTGATTTCCAAGTTATGATAAGGCCGAAGGTGGAAGCGCACTTCACCCGGAATTCTCAACAAACTGAGGAACTGGCAATCTTACATCTAAATACCGGAACACAGCAATTTTAGAATTGTTATTATGGCGACAGAATTAGATAAAATGGTGGCGGATGGCTAGCCAGGCGGACTTAAACAAAATCCTACCACCAACCAAACCAAGCACAATATTGTACTCCCCTGGGGTACGAACCCGGATCCTCTGGATCTGACACCGGTAGGCGAACCACTAGACCACAGAGGCGGCTAAATTAAAAGTTTTATAAAGATTAAGCGGTTAAATCAACAAGAGTTGATTCCACTCTTCTTCCAGTGCACGTTGAGATTTAACCGTTAAGTTTGACATGTGTCAACTCACCAGTTTGCCGGGAGATACCGGCAGACTGGTGAGTTGAGTACACAAGACTTATAGAACAATGTCGTCAAACAAAGAGTCTTTGGACGATCGATTAATGGTAAGCAGATGAAGAAAACTGACTTTGACTTCTACAGAGATCAGAACTAGCAAACTTAACAAGCCTGATAGCTCAGTTGGTAGTAACTCTGCCTTCTGCACTGTAGGATATGGGTTCGATTCCAACGCAGGACAAACATTTGTGTGATGAATATAAATGTTTGTTCTACGTTTGGGTGTTTTATTGTTTGATAAGTATGTATAAACAAAATAGTATATAGGGCGAGTTTTTTTCCAGGGCCACTGATGCCAAGTCTGAAACCGTGAGAGTTATCGAAAAGTCATGTTAGGAGTTACGTGCTCGATTTAAAAAAAAATAAGTTCTGCGTTTAAGAAAAATCTATTTTTTTTCTATCATTTATGTATTCTATCCGTAATCTAGTTCCCATATTACAAGCTATGCTTAGTTTGGGGCTAGATGACGTTGTGTGAAATTAACGTCCTGTAATATTTATTAATTTAATTAACTACGCTTTAGGAAGTTCGTTAAATAACAGCACTAAACTGTAAGAAGACTCAGAGGCTGGAATAGGGACACACTTGCCAGCCAGGGCACCTTACTTACAGGTTATCGAGTACCTCGGGCCAACTTTGCTTGTTACCGAAAGTGAGATGCTGATGTTTGGTCAAAAGAACTGCTTATTGACGAGTCTGTAATTATGTCCATGAGAGTATATAATTACCCTCTAACGAAAACCCCTCAACCCCTCTAAACTGGGCTCACAGCGCAGTTGGTTATTCAGACTTCTGCGCTGTCGGTTGTAGGTTCTATTCCCGATCATCAACTCAAAAATCTTTGCTGATAAGCAAATGTGTGATAACACAAATGTTTGTTTCGGACATTTTGTGTGATAACATAGAGGTATGTTCTGTGTTTGGGTGTTGTATCATAAGTCTGTATTTGCAAAAAAGTATACAAGTGCAAGATATGCTTAGTTTAGGGCGCAGTGTTAAATGTCCAGTAAACAGAGTTGGGAAAAGTTTCATCCAGGTATAAAAGGTTACACTTACTATACAAAGCAGGTAGGTCTCTCCGTGGGCCAAAACACGTTCTAGAAGACCCTGATGACCCACTCACCACCACTAACCCGGAGGTGACGGCATCCATTCATTATCTTTTCACAGAGATGCACCGACTCCGCCGGCGGAGTCGATGAACCTTTCCGCCTCAAAGCGTTACCCTCGGCCATTGGCAACAAAAACCGTATCTAAATGATGCCCTTGCGCTTGTTGCCAAATAAAACTCAAATAAAACGATTTTGTGGCGCCTTCAGCGCAAGCCTGTCGCCCTCCCGGCTTAGAACCAGGCCAGCGTATAGGCCTTACAAAAAAAAAACAAAGCAGGAATTGAAATGGATCTACTTTTCTCAAGTAAAGTCACCAATATCACCTAGTATGTTATGCTTTTAGTTAGTTGTTTTCTATTCGTCTCGAAAAATTACTACTCCATTATCCCGAGCAGATCATGGTATCAATAAATTTCCAATTCGCAGCAATTTACCTCACATAACCAATTTAATTCATAGCTATCCAGCGTCGCAATTCAGCCAGTGTCTTGGGCACGCTTCCGTCTGGTACTGGTCTGGAATAGTTGAGTTACCTGTACGCCGTTTATAACGGTCCTTAGGTAATCTGACTGATTCCTTTGTACATAGTAAGTTTAATTGTACATTTTGTTGAATAAATGTTTATTCAATTCTACAACAGTATTTACAGACTTGATGGACTTATTGCTACTAGTGAAGGTGTCAAAATAAAAGTCATCCTCTGCTTAAATATCTATTAAATCAGCGTGTATTGCTTTTGCTTACTTTGAACATTTCCTTATGACTACTTGCCCATTCTTTGTATAGACCACTCCTGCTGACAAAGAGGACATCGGTTATTTTGCTTCACCCAAAGCGACATACAGCAGAAGTGGAAACTGTGGTTGCATTCTCCCCAAACGACCACACAATCTTGCTTGCCGTACGAATCCTTCTTGCTTTCACCTTGGCATCGTAAGCATGCATCTGAGAACAAAAATATTATCTCAACACCAGTTCAAATAAAAACACGTAGATTACATAAATTTGTTCAAAAGACGCAGACGCGAGCCAGCATAGTTTCAGATCCAGAGGTCCCGGGTTCGATCCCCATGGGGAGTACAATATATTGTGCTCGGTTTGGTTGGTGGTAGGACTTTGTTTAAGTCAGCCTGGCTAGCTACCACCATCTTACCTAATTATGTCGCCATAATGACAATTCTAAAATTGTAGTGATAGCCAGTTCCTCAGTTTGTTGAGGATTTCGGGTGAAGTGCGCCTCCACCTTCGCCTTTATCTCAACTTGTAACCAGATGAGATGAAGGCCAAGCGCTCCCCATCGTACAATTAAAAATAAAACTACCTTTATATGGTAAATATTTGATTGTTAATTGCGTCAGATCATCAACTCACTTGGAAGAACTGCAGATGTCTATGTCGGAAGACGAAAGCAATATTTAAGAATCGTCACTACTAATATAATTAATGTGAAAGTTTGTATGTTTGTTATTCAATCATGCAAAAACGGCTGACCGGATTTAGATTAAATTTGGTACACAGATACGAGTATATTACTTTTTTTTATTATACAACGGGGAAGTATTATAAGTAAATTAACAAATAGGGTCGAAGGATGGAAATAGTTTAGAATAGTTGTCATGGCGACAGACTTAACCTGGATTAACACATAGGATACGATTTATCCCGGAATGTTAGGTTCCATCAGAAAACCAACTATGGGACGTATCCACTTGAAATTGTACAGATGTGTCTTAGAGATGTGCCGTGGCGGTCGTGACATTTAGATATTTTTTTTATGACTTTCAATCCAAATTATGTTTAATTTAAAATAGTTCGCATATTTTTATCATATTATTAAAACTTTGAATTTCGCATTCGATTTCTGCGCATTTTCTTCGCTTTACTAAAATATTTAACTTCTACATCATAAAACTGACCTGGATTCCTCATTTTGATCTGCCAATCTGTTAAAATATTGATCCAAGACTACCAGAGTAAATTTTGTTATAGAATATATTTAAGAAAATATACGAGTACTCATATCGATTCATTAATATACGCGTTACACGTGAAAATAACGCGAATAATAAAATGGTACCACAATGAAATCTGAACAACTCAATTAAAATCAAAAACTTGTTCAAACTATGTTTTAATAATGATATATTCAGCTGTCAATGAAGAATGTACTTTGTTTTTGTATTATTTCATTATACTCACAAGGTAAATGTTAGTATAGCTGCTGGTAGAATCAAGTGACCGTGGAATAACAAGCATTTTTACCTACTAATTACACTCACTTACGGTACGATTATCTAGCATTTGTGCGCGACTCTACCGAAACATTTTAGAATGCATACACACGTAGTTTGACTTTATTTCTAAATGGCTAGACCGATTTACCAATACCGATTAAAATAATACCGATAAAAATTTCAATTAGATAGGGATTATTTGCGATTGTATTTCTTTTTTATAATTATTTCAATCGGATGACAACATTTCAAAATGAACGGTTAACTTTTTTGTATAGCAGACAGGTACTCCAATGCAATCTTAAGGCCCAGTGTCTCACTTTCCCATACATACGCAGTTCCATTTTATTTCGAAATGACAAGTCTGATTCAAAAGATTTATTGCAGATATAATAGGATAGCGATATTCTGTGTCTGTGCTGCGTTACTTTTTCTAAAAAACGAATACAAACCAAAATATATCGAAAAGTATTTAGTAGTCGTATTTCCATACAAACACTCTTTTCCATATATTTTCATTGTTATTGCGTTTTAAGAAAAAGTAGCACACCACAGACACAAATTATCTCTTTCTGATTATACCTGCAACATTTCACGTGAATCGGACTTACCACTTCGCAATGAAAAAGGAACTACGTTTGTACTGGAGAGCGAATATCACCGGTACTCCGAAGCCCTCTTAAGAGGGCATCATCGTACGACGGTGTTTTACATCTCCCGTTTCACTCACATAGTCTCTCAATGCAACCCTTTTATGAGAACTAAAAGAACTATCGAAAATTCAAATGACCAGATAAAATCAAGATACAGATAATAGCTATAGCACCAAAAAATACTAAAAAGTGTAGCGCCAACGCGTCCCAGCAATAAATTTTGAAATGTGTGACACTGAGACAGTATTTTTTGGATGATTTTTCTTTTGCGATTTATTTTTAAACAAAAACAGATTGAACACCGATTTGTTTTTATGTAAGTACCCAACATGAGACCTGTAAGTTTGACAACTGTTTTTACATAGGTAAGACTCGCATATTGTAGAGTAGAGGAACAACCCAGAAATGAAATCATTTGTGCCCAAAAAGACCAAGGCAACCTTAACTTTAACCTCAAGGTAACCTTATCATGTCAGCCAGATATCACTTTAAGCAAACATTTTAGGTACAGTCGCCTAAAGTCATCACTTTTACATTCACACTTGGTATTTTCTATTATTACTTCTGTATTCAAGCCTGATATATCACCATTTTGAAAATGATAAAGTCACACATGAATACTAAAATAATCCACATATCCGGTAGATATGTTATCTAGCAAATGGTTTTTTTTTGTACGACGGAGAAGCGCTTGGTCTTCATCTCAAATGGTTACAAGTTACGATAAGGTGGAGGGGCACTTCACCCGGAATCCTCAACAATCTGAGGAACCGGCTACCTTACCTCTAAATGCACAACAATTAAAGAAAATTTGTTATGGCGACAGACTTGGGTAAGATTGTGGTATAGCTGGCCAGGCGTACTTAAACAAAGTCCTACCAACCCTAGCTCGATATTGTACTTCCCTGGGGATCGACCCTGGGATATCGGTGGGCGAACCACTAGAGACCGGTTAAAAATGTGGATATAAAACTATTTTGAAAGTGTCCACATATTAGTGCAGGCGACTGTACTTAGTAGGTATCGTGCAGGAAAAGTTCTACATTACATAGGTAAGGTTTAAAAAGAAGGTCAAAGACATATAGCGGTTTATATAAATATTATTATTAAATCTTAACGAAAAATGCTTCAGTAGGTAACTGTTTTGATTATCATAAAACAAACACGTTTCAGTCCTTGGTTTCAATATGGAACTTAGAACCGGATACTATCTTCACAAAAAAATATGGTTTGATAACAAAATGCTTATATGGAATTCATATGAAAGAAGCAGCAGTGATGAAGACAGAAGTTGACAATATAGAGAGAAATTTGAATGATTTGGTTGGAATCTTGCGGAGGGTAGAATTAAATGAAAAAAAATATATTGCAGTAACCGATCGGCGACATCCGCAGGGCGGCGACCGGATTCATCAACAGCCCATTAATGTCCACTGCTGGACAGAGCCTCCTCCAAAGGAGGGTTTTATCATAATCACCATGCTTTGCAGGCGGATCGTAGTAAAATGTAGATAATACACAGAAGGAAGCTGCTGCCCTTCTTCTGGGGGAGATTCCTTAGTCGGCTTTTACGACATCCGTGGGCTGAGGAGGGATTGATTCTTAAGCCACGACCGCCAGAGCAACCGCATTCGTAGGTATAGAACAGACCGGATTAGGAGGTATAGAACAGACCGGATTAGGAGGTATAGAATAGACCGGATTAGGAGGTATAGAAATAACCGACACAGTACAGTCAGTAAAACTTTTTATGGCCATGATATCTTATATTGAAATATCACAACACTTTTCGCAATATCCTTTGTGGAGGGCAAAGACAGGCTGGTTGTTATTCTGGTAGCCGTAGGTAGGTATAAGTTAGGTATCATTGATTAATTTTAAACCAAGCCAATAATCATTTGAAGTATTTTTAATGATGGGCTAGCGCTTGGCCTCTAAGCTTGTTTATTTCCATTTTTTTTTATGTACGACGGGGATTGTACGCGCTTGGCTTTCATCTCATCGGGTAAAAAGTTGAGATAAGGCCGAAAGTGGAGGCGCATTTCACCCGGAATCCTGATAGCTCAGCTGGTAGTAACTCTGCCTTCTGCGCTGTAGGTTGTGAGTTCGATTTCCACCCAGGACAAACATATGTGTGATGAATATAGATGTTTGATCTGTGTTTGGGTGTTGTATTGTATGATAAGTATGTATTTACAAAAAAGAAAGTATTTAAGTATTCTATCCGTAATCTAGTTCCCATATTACAAGCTATGCTTAGTTTGGGGCTAGATGGCGTTGTGTGAAATTAATGTTCTATGATATTTTAATATTTAATCCTCAACAAACTGAGGAACTGGCTATCATTCCTCTAAATGCCGGAACACAGGAATTGCTATTATGGTGACATAATTAGGTAAGATGATGGTAGCTAGGCAGGCAGACTCAAACGAAGTCCTACCATCAACCAACCAGCTTTTGCTAAGCAAGCGATTCCATTATCCGGGGTACTCCACTAGGCGGTAGATCACATCTACCCAAAACACGTCACCGACACGTTTGATTTAAAATGTCGTCACCGGTAGAGATTGTGACTTATGATTCACACACAGTGATAGAAAAATACTCATCTTTGTTCATCGATATTTTGTGTATAATTTCGGTCTCTGGAATTAAATTTACTAACGCGCCAAATTAAGGATATAACGTTCATATATAAACTAAAACTAGTTTATCGTGAGCTTTGTGCAGCTCATGGGGTGACTCTATGTACAGTTTTTAAAATTTTGGTCCAAATATATTTTTCAACTTTCATCTAAACATAAATTTTCGACAAGTGAGTTGAAGCGCTTTACGCGCCGTCGTACTATAAAGAAATTACAATGTTGAAAAAAAAAGCCTTTTCTTGAAATATTATGATCTTATCGTCTGATAGCAGAAACAATTCAAAATTCGAATGTATTTGTAAGGTTTCACGAATCCCGAAATAGTTCGCGTGCATATTATTAGCAAATCAAAGCATCGCCGGGAAAATACGTCAACTACTTCAAATGAAAACTTTCCATGAAAAAAGTTTAGCCGCTAACATAACCTACACATAGCTTTTGTGCAGGCCAATAAAATGCTATTTGTTAAAGTAGTAGTATTTAAGTAGTTGTAAAAGCAGTAATATATATAAACATTAATGGACATTAATTTCACACAGCGCCATCTAACCCCTAACTAAGCTGAACTGCTGAGCTGAACATATTACAATGGGAACTAGATTACAGACCTGTCCTAGTCCCACCCAGGACAAAAAAGGTCAAAACAATCAAACCCACAACCAAGCGCAAAAGGCAGATCCAACTACCAACTGAGCTATGAGGCTTGTTAGTAATAATATTTGTTGCTATATTTTGTTAGCATCGCATGATAAAAACAGATGTACCTATAGCTAGTTTGTCTAGACAAAATATACCACTGTTTTCGCAGTGCAGGCGTGTGATAACCTTAGTTTGTCTATAAGGAGATGCTGCTTTAAGCATGTGACGAAGGAGAAAAGAAAGAAAATACATTTATTTAGCCCACACAATGTAAAAGGTATTATAAAAGCGAAAAATACGGAAATCATTTATAATAAACTTCTCATATACCCACAAATTATGTACGCAGACAAGCAGATTGTGGTGGGCCAGAAGGTTCTACCTTAGCATAATATTGCTTCGAGGATCATCCGAAGTAACGCTGGTTTTCAGTCAGGACCTTGGAAGTGGTTGAATCATGCTGGAGGGCGGCGCACTGTCCTACATCGTTCCTATGATAGTGCATGGCATCAATCCATCATGCCATGCACAATCATAGAATAGATACAAAGGCCTATTATTGGAGTACAGCACTATAAGTAAATATGGGGGTGTGACACACATTCATTGGGTACAATAAAACGATCAATAAATCGTAATGAATGTGACCACGTCCCCAATCAAGTTCAATCACAAACAGCGTCAGTGCTTGCGAGAAACCGATTTGACACATTTTCAATTTGCCACGTTAACCTTACAATTTGCAAACTAGAACAATTTAAAAGTGCTAAACAACCGTTGAATATGTATAACTGTTCGATACGCATAGGGACTGCGAAAGCACAGCGCCTCGCGTGGGGAAGGGCACAGCGCCTTGCGTGGGGAAGGGCACTAGCTAGATGTCCTGCACGCATAGAGACTGCGAAAGCACAGCGCCTCGTGTGGGGAAGGCACTAGCTAGATAACCTGTACGCATAGAGACTGCGAAAGCACAGCGCCTCGCGTGGGGAAGGGCACAGCACCTCGCGTGGGGAAGGGCACTAGCTAGATGTCCTGTACGCATTGGGACTGCGAAAGCACAGCGCCTCGCGTGGGGAAGGGCACAGCGCCTCGCGTGGGGAAGGGCACTAGCTAGATGTCCTGCACGCATAGAGACTGCGAAAGCACAGCGAGTACAGAGCAAAGTTATTGTTGACTAAAGGTCAACGATTGCCTGATCCTATCGCTGGGATCTTGTACCTGAATAGGTCCACCTGGCCTCGCGACCACCCTCCTGCCGAAGTCCGGCACTAAGCAGTTCGGCGTGTTACATCGGAGCGAACTTCTGAGAAAGCTCGCTTTAATATCGTGGACGTCATTTTTGTGTTCCGGCATTTAAAGGTAAGATAGCCAGTTCCTCAGTTTGTTGAGGATTTCAGGTGAAGTGCACTTCCAACGGCCTTATCATAACTTGGAAATCAGGTGAGACGTAGGCCAAGCACATCCCCGTCGTACAATAAAAAAAAAGTCACCCTTGCCCAAAATAAATCATCATGCAACAAGTTCCCACTTATTTAAATTTTCTGGTAAAAACTTTTTTTGTTTTATAACACAATATTATACGTGTAATATAAATATGGATGTTGTATTTGTATTTAATATGAATATGTATAACTTTAATCTTAGTTTAATTATAATATATCATTATTATCATTGTCAATAATGATATCATCATTTAACAATCTGAAGAATATGTTCTACATTTATTATAACGACCCCGCGCGGTTACACTTGCGCCAAAGTTCTAAGTTCATCATTGTCTACATAAATAGGCCTTATCTGAACTTGTAACCAGGTGAGATAAAGGACAAATGCTTACCCATCGTTCAATAAAAAAAAATAGCAGTGGGCTTATATGAGCTGATTTCACACGGAAAAAACGGAGCTCTAGCTAAGTACTAATTTGGCTTTGTTAAATTTTTATGTGCTACTTATAGACAAAAAATATTTAAAATGTAAGATTAAGTTCTGTTAACATTAAACAAGCAAGTTTTGTTAAATATTCTTGGTAATATTAACTGAATAATTGATTAGTTCCAAGTGAGTGCCTCAGTGAAAGTAATCTGTTATGATTTCGTTTAAAAATAGTTAAGCTCTCATATTTATTAACAAACAAGTAAGTATTTAATTTCAAACTACCTGGTTAAATTTACATAAGTTGATATGATTATACGTAACTAGGTGTACTCGTTTATATCAAGTGAGAGCACCGGTAATGACCTGTACCGATTTCGTTTGATAATAGTTAAGCTCTCATATTCATTGACGAACAAGTTAAGTGTTTAATTTTAAACTAATATTACTTTGTTAAATTTACATAAGTTGATAGGATCAAACAAAACTATGTGTACTTTATTACATTTAAGAGAGAGAAAGAGTCGGTAAAAAAAACCGGTTCTGTTTTTGTTTAAAAATAGTTGAGCTCTCTCATTTATATCAAACTATTTATCAGTTATTTCTTCTTACACATTTAACCAAGTACCTAACACAGTTGAAATAATTGAGTAAATGAGCTACCTGTAGCTACGCAAATTGAGCAAACTGAAACTGCGTAACTAATAAAGCCGCAATATCAACCAAGTGTGTGTGCAAAATTAACCTATAACCAAATAACATTGTTTAAATAATCGAGTAAATAGCTGTGCGTTGTGAAGCCTATTGTGTTAACTCATCGTTAACTTAGTCAATTACACCAACGAGCGGGCGGCCACTTCTTCTCGACTTCTCTTTGGTTTCAGTCAAGTTTCAGTAGTGTTCTGTGATCAATGGTCATATCTTACATTGTATCACCTGGAAACTGTTACGTAGTAAAGTATTCTCTTTGCTTGCAACGAAAATGCAAAACCAACAAAGTGTGTATAGAATTAAGGCTGGTTTTAGGTATTTACTACCTATACTGACTTATTTCAAAGGATGGAAAGATGGATGAAGTCGTGAAGAACCTACTTGCTGCTTCATGCTGATCTAATTCACGTATACACATTATATACAATAAGTAACAATAATATTTATGGACAATTTAAATAAACATTATTTTATTGTCTGTACATTCTTTCAATGTTAAAGTATGGTAGGTACAGTGTCATATGAAATATAAGATCGTTCAGTTCATATATTTTAATAAATGATGCTACTGTACCGATTTTGCTCGACACACCATATTTTTTCATATCGACTTTTTACCCAGCTTCAGGCAAACACTACTGAAATACTTTTTTACAGAAACCATTTCCAAGTGAAAGCATAATTATTATTAAGCTACAGGATATATAAGGATGATATGACCTCGAACATTGTACCTACTTATTTAAAGTAACTTTCAGTACAATGCGAAGTCATACATAAAATATCCAGTAGCTTATTAATAATTATGTTGTAGCTTGGAAATGGGACCTGTAACAATGTATTTTAGTAGTTTTTGCCTAATGAACCCGCTTAGGAACAACAAACAGTATTCGTTGATAGCACCAAGTAACTTTCCTAAGTATACCTATTAGAATTGGCTAAAAGTAACCAGGTATATTTGGGTGTAGCTATCCAGTGCACATGATTGATAGAACCAAGTAACTTTGCTAGGTGTACTAATTTGAATCGACTAAAAGAAACCAATCATATTGGTTGTAGCTATCAAGTGGACACGCTTGACAGAACCTAGCAACTTTGCTAAGTGTACCAATTTGAATCGACTAAACGTAACCAATTATATTGTGTGTAACTATCTAGTGGACACGATTGACAGAACCAAGTAACTTTGCAAAGTGTACCAATTTGAATCAACTATAAGTAACCAATTAAATATTGGGGACTATCCAGTGGACACGATTGAAAAAACCAAGTAACTTCACTAAGTTTACCTATTTGAATCGACTAAATGTTACAATGTTAATTGGGTATAGCTATCAAGTAGACACAATTGACAGAAACGAGTACCTTTGCTATGTATACCTTTTGTAAATCTTTAACAAGATATCCCACGCATTGAGGGTGCGATGAGGTTATGTGAGGTTTACGGGACTCCGACGACTCACTAAAACCCCCCCGGTGGCCGGCCTCGATGCTAAGGAAGGCCCTGGGATTTCTGTTAAAACTTCTTCCAGTGCCATCCCCGCATATTGCCACAGCACATCCCTGAGGCAGCTATGTATACCTATCTAAGTTGACTAGAAATAACTAACCCAGGTTGTCAGATTTTAACTAATCTTTTGAGTCAATATTGTTAATTTTAATTAACAAAGTCGGCTTGTTTAGCATTAGCAACAAACTTTGCAGGCTCCCTCCGAATCGAGTAACTCGGTTGTGAATAGCAATAAGTTATTTATTTCTAACCGTCACGTTTTTTCCGTGCACTTCTGAACAAAGCAATTTCTGGGAAGGTTTGCTCCTTTGTACCATGAGCCTATCCAACTCCTGACCACCGGTTACAATACAGCCGACGACGGTGAGGTCGCTTCTAATTCGTCTGCTAAGGTTAGTTTAAGGCCAATATTACACGCAGTTCAAGTGCTCACCCTATTCAAATGAAAAAACTGCAGTTTTGGCTTCAGTATCGATAACAGTGCTTCATCGAATTGAAATTTTCAAAACATATTTTATTCACATATGCTCATGGAAAGCGTTCGGTGGCGATGAAGCGAGTTCCATGATTTTTGTTCACCCAAAAAGTGCTCATCGCGCCTAAAGAAGTTTTCACTTCAAAATATTGAGTCATCTAGTTTACAGTTAGTAAACAGAAGTACAGATACATCGAGGCATCAATCAATGCCTGAGACATTTGCCAGATAGTTACGTGACGAAGATGGTGTGATCACAAGACATAAGGTGATTGCACCCTCGTGTCTTGCTCTGAATTCTTAAATAGAATCGTGCGACATTTTAAAATAAGATCTCAAGATGCGTGGGCGTGGGTTTCACGTGCGTATATGATTAATCATTTTTTATTAAACAAACCCGATTATTAAACACAACACTAGTAAGTCACGTACAGACTTTACGTGCCAATAAATAGTTGTAGTTACTTATGTATGTTAGTTTTTTGAGGTATATATTACTATGGGCCGTAGACTGAGTTAGAATAAGATCTGTAATTTTTCTATTGTTGTTTATTTTTTTTATTATGATTAACAGATACGCTTAGTGAAAATTTCATATTCGATTTAAAAAAGCCTAATTACATTACTCACTAGTAAGATTTGGCATTTTTCAAGTTTTTTTCTATTGTACGATGGGGAAGCGCTTGACCCTAATCTCACGTTGTTTCAAGTTATGATAAGGCCAACGTGGAACCTCTAAATGCCCGAACACAATTTATAATTGTTGTTATGGCGACAGACTTAAGTAAGATGGTGGTAGCTAGCCAGGCGGACTTAAATATAGTCCTACCAACCAAACCAAGTACAATATTACTCCACTGTGGATCGAACCCAGGACATATGGATCTGATACCAGTGGACGAACCACTAGACCACAGAGACGATAAAATATAGGTAAGGAAGGGTGAAGAAAACTAACATGTATTTTGTCATAAATTTTAAACCGACACTACGAATCACCCGTGCCAGAACCAAAAGAGATATCACCGACTCTTGCAACATTGGACCCGAATGACTAATTGAGCTTTGAGGAAATATAAGTAAAAAAAAATGTATATGAATTGTCAATCACAATAAAATTTTTATCATTGTGTTTGCGTATATTTGAATTTTCAAAGTTCCCAAGGATTGTCAATTACAAAACCAATATTATAGAAAACCAACGGTATTTTGTTTTGCCCTCGTTTAGGTCATTTCATTGTCAACGATACTTGAAATATAAAATACTAGCTGACCCCGAGAAATTACCCATTTTTTTTTGTGTATGACGAGGAAGTGCTTAGCCTTAATCTCACCTGGAAACAAGTAGAGATAAGGGCGAAGGTGGAGGCGCACTTCACCCGAATCCTCAACAAACTGAGGAACTGGCTATCTTACTTCTGAATGCCGGAACACAACAATTTTTTTAAGATTTTTTTTACTTGCGGAACGACTTCCAAAGTTTCGACACAATCGTAGTACATACCATTTACAATAAGTTAGTATATTATAAGAAGAGATTTTTCTAAATAACACCATGTGCACCTCTTCTAATAAAAAAAATATCCTGAAACTCGTGTCAATTTATTTTGTACTCTATGTATCCAAGACGAGTTTCAAGAAAATCGCACCTACTAAAAAGTATCATACAAACTTGAACACAAACAACAAAAAATCCTGAAATATGTGTCTATTTATTTTGCATATAAAGTATTCAAACCATTTTTTATAGAAAATTGCTCTACAACTACTTTTAAAACCTATTGAATTTCGATAAATCTGACTTCAGTGAAATTTCATTCAAATGTCAGTAGCTTGGCGATTTCCGTCATTATATAAATCTTCTGAAAATAAGCTATACTTAAAATGTATACTCTATACTCTGTAGCTACTCTACTTCTACCTGCTGGACAGAGCCTCTTCCAAAATTGAAGGGTTGTGGCAGGCATCACATAAAGGTAATAGATACAGAAGTGATGTTTTATTTTCATCGGGTTTCCAATTGCCGTAGAATGAGACACCTAAGAATAGCTATCACTTGAGCATTAACAGCCCATTAGTGTCCACTGCTGGACAGAACCTCCAAAACTGGAGGGTTTTACCATAATCACCACGCTCGGCATGCGGATTGGTGATCTCAGTAAAAGTGTATATGAAGAAGAAGGAAGAAAGATGCTGCCCTTCTTCTGGTGAGACACTTGAGCATTTCTTCATACCTCAGACACATCGGAAGCAACACGCGGTCATGCCTACTCGTATATATGGACGAAAGGAACGCACTCGTACGGCAATGGGGAATTAAACTTACTGCCTGTATAATCTAAGTCGCCATCTTGACGCGGGAATGCGACTTGGCGGCTGTGTTGCGAAAAATCTACATTCTAAGTTTAGGATATCTACTCACGTGATTAAGGTATGATAATTCCAATGAAGGTGCTATTGGGATATTCCACACGTTAGATTAGAACGATAAATGAGTAATTTGCACAAATAAGCATATTTGGCGATTGGCGCCAGTCTCGTTGACACCATCGCACGCGCAATCGGCGTCGGTGGCGACTGTGATTACTTTTAGTAGGACTTCTTGCATTTACTTTACATTATCTGAAGAGTTACCAGACTAAAAGCAAGTCTTATTTATATATAATAATGTTCAAAATACAACATTAACTGTTCAGTAACAGGATCGTTTTGATCTTATCTGACGTCTGTACGGAATAGCGACCAGCCAGAGACACAGGGAGAACGACAAGAACCTCGGGCCACTTAGATTTTATGCGACTTCCCAAAGAGCTTCGCAATTCGGAAAATATTATCTAATTTGATACCCTTTTGTCTTTAATTTATTCTAAAAATATTCCTGTCCTTATCCCTTGACATGATTGTTCTCTTCCATTCACTTTTATCAGCCGTCAGCTCATCATCCACTCCTTAGACACACATGTCCTCTTTCACGCAATCCATCTCTTATATCTATTCTTCTAGCATTCCACATTCATATTCAACATATTCTTTGGGACGTGACTTTCGACCCTCTGAATAACGATTATATATCTTACCATACTCTTTATCTTTTCAGTTACTGGTGCTACTTTCAAGCTTCCTTTTATATATTCACTATGATCTTATCCATTATTCCATTCAATTGTTATTAGTATTGTTAATAATATTTTGAATATTTGATGCGGCTATCCTATCCCCTATCCTATGGGATCCCTATGGGGTATCTTGATGCTGGCTGTCAAGATCCCATAGAGATCAATCAATATATATACAGATCGATGCTTATTAATGACATACATAAACGACTTAGTTCAATATTTATTGAAGCAGGTAGGTAAATATTCGAAGGCATTATTTAGGAACGAAAACATTTAATCTTGAAAAGTATTTACCAGTTTATCAGTTCAATTCAATATTACCTTGAAATCAAAAATCTATACAATATGCGTCCGTACCTTATAATTAATGCATAATATCTAAATTATGTGATTTGACCTTGGTTTGGGGATCAAATTCATGCATTGGCATTTCCAAATCAAATCGCATGATATTGCACAATCACCTCTACCTACTACGTCCCATTTCAATGTAAACGATAGATTTCGACCAAAAAGTATTTCGATGCTGAAATACGATATGATTTAATTTATATCCTTTGATATATTAACTTATCTTGACATTTATTTTAGTCTATTAACTATAATCTTTTCATTGATGCACATTCTGACATTGTTACCATCTCTATTTTTCACATGTATTCGTGCAATAAATATTACTTAACTTTACCATTTCTTTCGATATTAATTAGCTATGTCAATGAAAAGTAAAAAATAACTTTTGACATTTTTTATAAGTATTTTATATATTTTTATAAGTACCTACCGAAACGTTAAACACGAACCAATTAATTGATTGAGGTACTATTGAAGTAAAGCTTCATTTGTAGAAATAGTACTTTATGAACGCGGTAGGTAGTTAGTAGGTATAGTGCAAGTATTCTCATGGGATACTAAATGCGCCGTGGCATAAGTAATCAGGATCACGCTCATGCTAATATTTAAACAATGCACTTATTGACAAGTAGTAGTTGCTGTCAAACAATGCATATTGCGCATTGACATGAGTCTTGAATACGTTATGATTTCAATTGATCAAGACCCTGCTTACAAGGTCACTGATGTAAAATGGCTTTGCATTATTTATCAGAGGCAAATGGGGTGTGACCATAATCATAAAAGCAATATGATTCGTTTCCACTGAGAAATCACACAATAATCTAGAGCAGATTCATGACAGCGGAATCACCATACATAAGGTAAGATAAGAATTTATTTTGAAAGAAGCCCATGGCAATGTATTTTTTTTTATTGTACTACGGGCCAGTGACCTTCATTTCATCTGATTTATTCAAGTTATGATAAGGCCGAAGGTGGAAGCGCACTTCACCTGGAATCCTCATCAATCTGAGGAACTGGCTATCTTACCTCTAAATGCCGGAACACATACATTTTAGAATTGTTGTTATGGCGACAGAATTAGGCAAGACGGTGGTAGCTGGCAGGACTTAAACAAAGTCCTACCACCAACCAAACCAAGCATAATATTGTACTGCCCAGGGGGTCGAACCCGGGACCTCTAGATCTCACACCGGTAGGCGAACCGCAAGACCACGGTGGCGTTTAAAGTTTGTGAAGGGACAGTCCATACTGTCCCTTCACAAACTTTAAACGCCATACATAGACAAGCACTCCAAGGTTGAGCTCGTACAAGAGTAGCGAGTTGTGTGCGCAGTGCCAAGGACGCCAGACGGCCTTTGGCACTTACAAAACCTGTTGCCTTCGGTGTCATCGCTCTATTACAATACAACCAACACATTCTATAATTTTGTAACCACTTTAAGCCTCTAAGCATCTCTCCATTTTGCAGACGTTGCCTCACGATCACGACACGAGGTGTCTCCTACATTTTTGAGCACGTGTCGTATCACATTTCACAGCATGTTGAGTGTTATGGAATTTATAGTGGTAATTGCTAGACACAAATAGTGAGCTCATTGAGTATAACGAAAGCAAATGTTGTATCAGGCGAAGAGTACCTACATTGTCTTTGAATAAGTCCAGTGCTCGATCAGTCAGGATCAAAATGGTTATTACAATAAGGTACGTTTTTTTTATAGATAGCATATGATAGCATCAATGTTTAATTTGATTAGAAGTAAATACTTTAAAAGTTTATTACTTCATATTTCTCCTGCTGCGTCGTTTCTATTCCAACTTCTAAAGGTTGTTTGATTGAAGACTGACCATTTTAGATTTGTTTTAAGTAAATCAAAATTCATCGTTCACGGAAAGTCTATGAATAAATTGAAGACTAGCAGGTCTTGATGACCTGAATTATAATGAGATGACCACAAATTGTTGTATAATTTTAAATAGGAGTCAGAACGACCTAACTAGAAAAAAATACAAAACAGAATACATAATGAAATGAAACAATTTGATAAACAGAAAAACAGGAACACAATATTATAATGGTTCTACAAAGACATGTGTGCTAATCTGGTTTCAGACCCAATAATTAATCGAATATAAAAATTGAAACCATAGAAATATAGAAAGCTGACAAAAATAGCATTGACTTTAATATGTTGGTGACCTCCAGAATTGTCCAATCTGATGAATGTGGCCATCTTAGTGGCTCTGTTGGCTGTTGACATAACATTTGAGAATTCGTTAGCATTCATTTGGTTCCTTATTCTATGAACTTTGATACACAGATACATTGTTTTTGTAATATGAATTAAACATATTTAATAATATGATGTAAGTATCTAATGTTTTAAGCAGTTTAAATAATTAACTAGACGTCATGCATGGTCCAAATTTGACCATAAAATATATTTAAAAAATTAGTAATGACATTTTAGTACTCTGCACTGTTCTTCTATTATGAACTTTAACCAACCCAAATTTCACACTCCTCGCTCGAAGTTTTTTTCTTAGCAATTAATAAAGATTTTTTTATTGCGACATTTCTTATACTAAGCTTATCTCGTCTAAATACAAAATGGTTCATACCAATCACAATAATCATAATTATTATTTTGATTATGGTTTTGCATAAGCTTTCTAAACTTCAAGAATTCATAGACGTTACAGTCAACTTTCATTCTACAAGGAATATTTTAATGTACCAACCTAAGTATCTAGATTTTCTATGATAGCGGTAAGATAAGGCACAGCCACATGGTGAGACGCGTGACGCAAGCTACTTTTCCCAACAGCGTGATAATCATAAATGTTATCTTTTGGACAAGTATTAAATGCAGAGTACAATCTAAGTAACATTTACACAATGCACCAAAGTTTCCATTCAGGGTAGTTGAATGTTACACACGCAGGCGATGTTTTGCACAACGATTGCATTCTTTGAATTGGGAAGTTGCAGACTAGCGAGGGAACGGGAACCAACGCGCATTCCAAGAACATTCGAGACTGTTGGCCGAAGGACTCCCGCCTTACATTTCTTGCTTGTGTCATTACACTCCATTGAATTTTTCTAACTTAATGCGGCAACATTTGTATGAAAGCATATTTGTACAAGTGTGCGGCGTGAAGTTGTGGGACTATTTGACTCTGTCGATTCGATACCCCATATAGTTCTAGAAGCTTAATCGACGACGGTTAGACTATCCTGCATAGCAAATAGAATAGAGTAAGTACAATATATTGATTGCGCAAATGTTGTAAGTACATTATTTCCTATTACGGTTTCATGTTTTTTGTTTTATTATTTGAGTAAAATTTAATTCACCGATTACAAAGGTATTAGACAAGAGGTATATAGAATAAAAGCTTGTCATACCCTATATAAAATCGAAAACATTGCTGTGTGCATATAAAAATGAAGATCTATCTAAAAAGAATGAAGAGATCACTAAAAGCGCATTGCATAGTGATTATTGAATGATGCAACATATAGACATCGCGTTCTACTTTTAATTTGTTGGCGTGGTTCGGGTTTTCGTGATCACACGACTACGACGCAGCGTGAGCGTGACGTGTAGATTTACGTGTGTGTGCGTTTTTGAAGGCAAGAGGGGAAGAGTATTATTAATCGTAGCTTTTGGGCAGACGGCGGCACCAAGCGCACGTGACTCCAGACATGCACCCATTCATAAGTAACACTGGTACATTATGCGACGAATGAACTTTCTGGAATATTCTAAGTGATCGAAACTTCTCGAATATTCCAGGGATCTGACGGCATTTTTTCTCGAAGATAACGTTAATTTTAATGCACATTGCACTGATAGCGATTTCTTTGAGATTAATTGTAATCAGTTAAGCTGAATGATTAAAGTAAATACTAACAAAAAACTGTTAATTTTTATAATAGCAGAATATTGTCCGACTTTCCTAAATGAGCTGTGGCATAATAGTTATGGGCCAGCCTTCCGATCCGGAGGTTGTGGTTAAAAATCCAGTCGTGCACGAATGAACTTTCCGGTTTTTCGGAAGTTTATGTGCGCATTTAACACATGACCATGCTCTGACGGGGAAGGACACATCGTGAGGAAACCGGCAAGTCCCTAAGACCAAAAAACTGAATGGCGTGTGTCTCAGGCTTTCGCTAAGCGGCGATGGGTTTGCATTGCAATCTGTCACGTATTGAATAAGAACATGCTACTTGCAAACCGTGGGCAGGTGCCGAACGTATATTAGATGTGCCAATGACCCTAGTAGGTGATCCTCATTAGATCCACGTTCGGGGTAGTCTTCAGAGGTGAATTCTTAAAGGGGAAAGTAGTGGGATTCACTGTTGAACCAATTGTCACAATATGTTTTATCATGATCTGATCCTGATAAAACAAAGTCCTTTCATTAAACTTCTGCCTTGACCGAAACAAAAAGCCAACTGGCTTGACCATGCCGTGGATAGGATACCATCAGTTTCGACTTGGTTTCATGCGCCCTGCTGGCGCCTAGCCGGTACATCCATTCTATTTATTGGTACCGTCTTGTATTATGATAATATGATCCTACTGTACGCCCACAATCTGGCTTTTGAATGGCAGGTACACCGCAGTAACCTCAGTAGATACCTACTTATACATCTGTTATACTGTCTGTCTCTTGTTGCGAACCTTCATTACTTGCTTTGCTCTACTTTACATAAAACCGAGTAGATAATTTCAATACGATGCAAGTTAATGTATTCCTTGAACGACACAGCACATTGTCAACTGTCATTTGGTGCAAAGCAAAAACATTATTATGGATCGGTGACAAGACACACTTGAGCCAATAATTATACAATCCTGACGTCAATGAAGTAAATTATACTTACGTCGTCGCTCCGTTCACAAAGATTTCAATATGGCCAAACTGATTGCTAGTAGTGGCGGTCGCGGCTTAAGAATCGACCCCTCCAACTCAGCCCGTGGATGTCGTAAAAGCCGACTAAGAGATCTCACGAGAAGGGCTTCTACACCTTTACTACGATCACCGATCCGCCTGCCAAGTGTGGTGATCATGGCTAAACCCACCAACTTTCGAGGAGGTTCTGTCCAGCAGTGGAATCGGCTGTTGATGTAATGTGATTGCTAGTATTAACGCAAAATAGACAACAAGTACCCAAGACAAGTGGCTCTAACAATGGTGGCTAACATTCTTAAATTCGACTAAAACATTCGTTCAGTTCTTTCATAGTCATCCATGCACGAGCCAGACCCTAACTATAAGCAAAACACCCGCATTTTGCCTAGAAATGTTAGCAGGAACTTGATTTTATAGTTTTATTTATAGTGTATGGAGAGTTATAGAGCAAAAAAAAAAAACGTTTAGTGGATATAGATGGAGCAAAAAGTATACATTCACTTTGCTTTGCATTTGATTAATATAAAGGTCACACAGAACAGTTTAGGCTGTTCGCAACAAGGAAAATAAACTAAAGTATGTAACAAAACGTCAGTTGCGGCGGCATCGTGGAGGTGTGTCGATAGGTACTCATGCAAGCTCGCTCATATCATAACTACGCAGACACGTTGAAATCTCAAGGATGACACACCCTCTAGCGTAGTGGTAGCCGCCAGCGAAGGGCAAACAAGGTCGTTTACTTTGGCATTTTTTTCAACCCAGAACGGATATGTGCTACGTCGCAATATCAGCTAGCAAACATCAAAAAGATTACTGGAGCCAACATTGGCCTAGATTTAAATATGAAGCTACATATTTATTGCAAAAAAAAATTATCAGGAAGCGTAGTTAAACGCGGGCACTCCGTTAGATCCGTAATAGGAGGATATTTCAAATAACATTTCGGTTTTTTACTTTCAGGGTTTCGCTGATTAAAATTTACATTTAAAGTAATCAAGCTTTGATAACGAATGTTCGGTGGCCAGTGAACTATACCTAATGAAATGGTACATACATCCCGGTAAAAGGTTATCAAAAAACAAATTCCTACCAGCAATACTTACGTTAAGTAAAACGTACTTACCTACTGTTTCTGCTAAACAATGCGTGAATTGCAGTTATTAGCACATTTTTAGAGTAAAGTTTCTCTCGAAAATGTCAGTTGTTCTATATGTATAACTAGGTAGGCATAGGCACTAGACATCTGTCTATGCACTATTATACCTACCTAGGTATCTACTCCTTTTTATTGTGCTTTTCAATTTTTTTTCCAAATTTACTTAATATCTAGTAAGTAATAGTAGGTACCCACCTAAACATAGATTATTATCAACAGTTTTTAATAATCGAAGTAACCTACCTAATGTGCACAATTATGTTTTTCTTTATATTAATGAATTTGGAGAATTGCATACGAGTTATCTATTCTATATCTATTATATCTATACCAGATTAAATACTATGTAGGTAGGTACCTAACCTACCTATATTTTGACTTGAATTTTATAATAAAAATGTTACAATTTTAAATTTCCTGTTTCAGCTACAAAACATTGACTAACAAATTCAGGTGTAACGTTTAACCACCAACTATGAATGTGTGCGCCTGAAACACACACATGGATGTGACGCACACATGAAAATGCGCTATACCAATACCAGCAAGAGGTGAAGTGCGCGGGGAGGGGGAGGCAGACTGCGAGGCAACCTTCTATATAAAACCCCGCGCTGCCATCTGCAAGTTTCAATAGATAACTTGAGTTCTGAAAACCCGGTTCGCGCTGCCAACATTTCGTAACCAAGCTTTTAACTTTTGAATGTTGTGCACCCTTGTAGGATAACAGCGCGAATAATTAAACGTTTCGCAGTATTTCGCTGTAGAGTACAATGAAATTGCTGAGCTAATGCATATGCTATAAAAGTGTGTCAACCGCGTCGGTGCATACGCTCGCTAGAACCGTGACAGCCTCTCAGAGCTGGCCGAGTGAGTCCGCTGCTCATCGATAACATTCGCGAACCTGGATTATAAGGACCAGTTCAAGTACGGGAAAAATTACGCTGCAAGTGCTTATTTGCATAGACATTATCATTTTGACGTTCCTTGACTGACTTTTGTGATATATCGGAGGGAAGACATCAAGATGAGCTTCAACAAGAACAATCCTAACGCGATGGGGAAAATCATGGGATACCTCAAGCAGATCTCCGTCGATATGGTAAGTTGTGAAACCCTGTATGAATCTAGAGGGCTTTATTTACCTTAAATGCATTAAAAATTATATACATTGTAACCTATTGCTTTTTCAAACGATGGGTCCTAGTTTCGCGAAACTTGTAAAGTGAAAGTTTTTAAGTGCGCATGTCGAATCTAAAATCCTATTTTGGAAGTAGTGTAGTTCCGGTCACTGATGCCGGGGTTGCTAAGCAACCAGAGTGCAGGGCAAACATTCCTGCATGTTTTTTTTACAATTTACTAAAAGAAAATGGTAATATTTTCCGCAAGCTTACGCAAGGTTTTAGAGAGCGGGCAATCTGTATCAATACCGGCTTTTATTCCAGACGGCCTTGCAAGGTCTATGAAGCCGGAAAAGGTCAATACAACCTTACTTAGTAAACAACCACACATCTCTTTTTTTATTGAATGTCAAAAACTTTATAATTTATACTATAACTAATGGTAACGGGATATTTACCATGTTTAATTGTTCTTTGAGCTATCCGATATTTCTTATTTATTAATGTGATTTATTTTTAACAAGCCTCTTAGCTCAGTTGGTAGTAACTCTGCCTTCTGCGCTGTAGGGTGTGGGTTCGATTCCCACCCAGGACAAACATTTGTGTGATGAAAAAAGATGTTTGTTCTGTGTTTGGGTGTTGTATGATAAGTAAATATAAAAAAAAAGCATTTAAGTATTCTATCCGTAATCTTAGTTCCCATATTACAAGCTATGCTTAGTTTGGGGCTAGATGGCGTTGCGTGAAATTAATGTCCTGTATATTTTATCTGAAGTAATATTTGTCTGTACTCAGTTATGTTAATTTTGGTACTTTCTCAATATGTTGACCAATAGTTGTTTTTACTGGCTCGCTTTTTTGTGATTTAATGTAAGTATGTCCTTTCATGATTTAAAACATTTGCAATAGAAATTATTTTCAGGTAACTTAACTTTAAATGCAACAGAGGCGCCAGAATGGATCGAATTTTAAAAGTAGCCAATCACAGTAGTAGAAATTCAGTGGATTTTTCATAGATGGCTCTCGAATCAACTTCGAGCACCTATGATAGTTTAGCTATAGCTCATAGATGGCAGCGCCTGTTTGCTTTTAAACTACTTACTAACAATATAAAAAAATAAGCTGTAATATTAATCATTATATAATTATAATAATATAATATGAAAATTATAATAAATTTGTAGATATATTATACAGGGAGTAACCAGACCGTTACCGAAAACAAAAGGGGGGGTACAGCACCCCTAAAACCAGGTTGTCCAAACAAGCGGTTTCACAAAAAAAAATGTAACTAGAGAAATTAATGTACTAAGTTTGTATCTACAAATTTATTATGTCTATATTCATTCAAACTTCGATTTTAAACATTGTAAAAAAAAAACACCAAACATTAGTAATAAATTCATTTGAATGACAACAAATAGATATCAGAGAAATTAACATTATTGATAACTCGATGATTACATCGAGTTAAAAAGGCTATGGTTGAAGAAGCTATGCAACAATTGTAACCTCCAATGCATGACCAAAGGTCAATTTCGTTGACCTTTGGTCATTCGTTTGCGGGTTTACATTGACGTTTATCGTTTAACAGGGAATTTGTACCCAAATATTAACTATTTTCTGAGGAATAACTTTTTTGGTATAAGAACCTACTTTTTTGTATTGTTCGACGATGAAACGCTTGGCCTTCATCTCATCTGGTTATGTTATGATAAGGCCGAAAATGAAAGCGCACTTCACCCGGAATCCTCAACAGTCTGAGAAACTGGCTATCTTACCCTAAATTCCGAAACACAACAATTTTGTTTTGTTTATGTCAACAGACTTAGGGTAAGATGGTGGTAGCTAGCCAGACGGACTAAAACAAAGTCCTACCACCAACCAAACCAAGCACAATATTGTGCTCCCATGGGAATCGAACCCGGGACCTCTGGATCTGACACTGGTGGGTGCACCACTAGACCACAGAGGGTGATAGTGCGATAGTGTCTTATCATTGCACTAATGAGACATCAGGAACGCTAGCTTTAATAGTACACCTTTAACTATATCTACCGAAGCATTTGTTTTCGAGCGCATCGGTGAAAATATAAACAGTTCTATTTCCGTGCACATGACTGGGGAAACATTATCGAACAGTAATAAATCAAGTAACGGGCAGTTCCACCCTTGCACGTCTTTGCATAGTGGACTTCTATTCTACCCTTTCCTCAACAATGTTTCCAAGGTTAGAGTTATTATTACCATTTCTGATGTTTGTAAACATAGGAGTTACTATAGTTAATAGCTATTACTAGGTATATTCGATGGATGTATGAGCAGTCGATGGATGGAGTAGGCTCTAGATTGCTATTTGTGGCGTCGATTGGGAAGGCCTATGTTCAGTGGAGTTGTGTGGGCTGATATTATGACTAGACATATTACAAAAAGCCATGTAGCCCCAAACTGAGCAAAGCTTAAAGTATTGGAATTAGATAACGAAGAACAATATGAACTAGTAATAATAATAATAGATGGTGTTATGTAAAATGAATGTCCTGTAATATTTATTTATTCATTAGACGCAATGTGGTCGAAATAATAAATATTAGCTTTGTCTACACTTTCCTCCGTGCAAACTTTAACTATTTAACTTTTTTTTTTAATTTGACCAAACCTTTTTATGTGGTTATTGTTTTTTTTTTGTGATACATGTTTGGAATGTTTGGAATATTTTGAAATGCTATTATAGAATGTCGATACATAGATAGATGATATTATGCTTTTTAAGTATATGCTTTTATTTTTTTGTAACTTTTGTTAGTCAGAACCAGACTAAGATTGGAATGTTTCCTATTTGAAGGTTTTTAATTTGTGTTTTAGGGACCCTGCACAGTGCGTTGTCGCACTTTTGAATGTCACATAAATTTACTGGGTTCAGAAATGCATGCGTAGGCATAATTAAACTAATGCTATTAGTCTATACCTACACTACCTACGTACCTATAGGTATTATGAATCGGCAAAGTAAAAATTACGGTTGTTGTATTGCGACCACTAGACAATCACTAGAATTACGTAAACAATAACAACATTAGATTAGATGTCATCTAACAAACAACAAACAGTTTGCATGAATGCAGA
This sequence comes from Venusia cambrica, assembly GCA_951394065.1. NCBI lineage: Eukaryota > Metazoa > Arthropoda > Insecta > Lepidoptera > Geometridae > Venusia > Venusia cambrica. Next base: position 4,178,858 of record OX596068.1, on the reverse strand, counting down.
ACATGGTTGCAATCAGTGTGGCAGAGCGTGTTAGATACTCCAGAGAAGACTGCCCGGGCAACGTGCAAGGAACGTGCAGAATCCTGCGTGACGTGGGATAATTATGTCTAAGTACAGAAAGGGTCAGGGTAGGAACCTGCATATCGCTCATAGGTTATCGGAACATGCTGTATCCGTATGATACCGCGGTCAACAAGCGAACAAAGATTGTTTTCTTGATCTGCCCTGACACGCTTCATGCTCGACCTGGCACTTATCTGGTCTGCTTACTTACGCACATTAGATAGCGGATATAATAAATGGGGTATGTTTGCGGATACCGCCCTCAGTATCGCATTACCAGTGAGCATTGAAGCCCAATATTGTAGGTATTAATTAAAGCATTTCTTGTGCGGACAGTGTTCGAAAAGTTACGGTGTGAAGTATTTGTGTTTGATAATTCCAGAGCGGAAGCGAGCCAGCTCACCGTGGACAAGGCGACGAAGAGCGGCTATACCGGTCACGCGGCACCAAGTACGCGAGGGTACCGTCGCGAGCTACGCTCTCGGCGTCAACCACTTGCACGTCCCTGGCCACCTCATGCGGCTCGCAAGGCGCCCTCACTCCCAACTACGCGACCATCCCAGAAAACGCCACCACTGAAAGCAGCAGCGAAGACGAGCACGAGCACGACCGCGAAGACTTCGAGAAGACCCGGCGTCATTTCCAACAACTACGACAGATCAGCTTAGGAAACGAATTCAAATACAAAATGGAGATGGAAATCAAAAGTGCTAAGGAAGAGAATCTGCGGAATTCCATACCCTACGTGAACCAGCTGGGCTCAGACGGCAACAAATCCAGAGCCGATTACACAATCAATGGGGACCCTCTGTATAAACCCACCACGCAGAAAATATATATTTGGACACAGGTAAGGTTTTGTTTTTAGAACGGATTTGTATTCACGAAATTACCTGTAGTTTAGGAAACTTACACGTGTTCTGATAAGATTCAGTGAGTGAAATGTAAAAAGAAGCATTAAAAGCATTATCCGTTTGTAATTCCGAGGTGTGCTTGAACAGAATTCGCTAGCAAATTACGATGCTGCTAGTTTTAAACGTATTTTGTGAAAACTTATCAAATATTCAGTATAAACAGCAAGTAAGTTGTTCGTTAACAAACAAACATGCATGTTTTATGCATGCGTATGCATATACATTCAATCGCGAGAATTGTGTGTAACGTGTACATAATCCAAGCTTAAAGTATGGGAGCGTCCAACTTAGGTGCTATATAAGAGTGAACCCACCCCATAGCACCGCATACCTTTGCTGAAAAGCTCGTTGTGAATACGTTTACGTGGTCCACGAGTAGCAATACCATTTTTTGATATCACCACAGATGACTATCACAATCACGTATCAGGTAGATTTGACAGATCTAGAGATACTTTTAGCGGCAGTAAAAAACTTCATTATTTGTTTCAGTTGCTGGCTGCGTTTGCAGTGTCCATGGGATCTATGATAGTAGGGTTCTCTTCCGGTTACACTTCGCCGGCATTACCTGGCATGAATAAAACCATAGAAATCACCGAAGAACAGGTTAGTTATATTTATTTCATTACTGTTCACGGCACCCCCGCCTGATACCCAGTAAAAAAGTAGCCTATGCCCTATTTCCGGTCTAGAGCAACATATGTGCCAAGAGTAAGCAAAAAGTTCAAATTTTAAATGGCGATGTTTGACGTCTCATACAACTGGGAACTGAATTATGTGATGAAAAGATGAGCGAGCGAGATGTCTCCTTCTTGATTTAGAGCAACATATGAGCAAAGTTTCAGTTCAGGCCGACGTCCATTAGTTTTGGCGTGAAAGCGTTACAAATAAACTCACATTAGCATGTATTATATTAGGGATTTAAACAGTACCTACCTACAATTGGATTTAAGCATTTGTTGAGAACATAAACTCTCAACATAATATAACAATACATAAACAGATATAAAAATTAAAAAGCCCTCACCCCATCATACACAAAAATAATTTTAAAAACCTGCCTCTAGAATCCTTGAACTCATTGGCACTTGCACTTGGCACATCCAAAAATCGGATTCAAAACCGTAATTTCCTCTTCGACATCGAAAATGTCGTTATCTTTTTTATTAATCACAAAAAAATGTTTTCAGAAAACCTGGGTCGGCGGACTGATGCCATTGGCCGCGCTAGTTGGAGGCGTTTCCGGTGGACCGATGATTGAATATCTTGGCCGACGTCACACTATAATGCTGTCTGCTATTCCATTTTTCATCGGTTGGATGCTGATAGCCAACGCGATTAATGTGTTCATGATTTTCGCCGGACGAATCTTGAGCGGACTTAGCGTCGGTATTGCATCGCTGGTCTTCCCTGTTTACATCGGAGAAACTATTCAACCGGAAGTACGTGGCTCTCTGGGATTGCTACCAACTGCATTCGGAAACACTGGAATTTTACTGGCGTTCTTTGTTGGAAGCTTTATTGATTGGGATAAATTAGCGTTCTTTGGGTCCGCTTTGCCAATACCGTTCCTTTTGCTGATGCTTGCCGTGCCAGAAACACCAAGATGGTACGTCTCAAAAGGACGCACTGAGGATGCACGCAAGGCTTTACAATGGCTCAGAGGCAAGAATATAAACATTGACAGAGAAATGCGTGAGCTAACAGATTCGCAAATGGAGTCAGATAGAACAGCAAATGGGATAGGAATATTGTTCTCCAGGAAATTCCTTCCCGCCGTGCTGATCTCCCTCGGTCTGATGCTGTTCCAACAGCTGAGTGGCATAAATGCCGTAATATTTTACTCGACATCGATTTTCAAAATGTCAGGGAGCAACCTCAATGAAAACGTGTCCAGTGTTATTATTGGCGGGGTCAACTTCGTGTCAACTTTCATAGCAACTCTGATTATAGATCGTTTGGGGCGTAAGATGCTTCTGTACGTGTCTTCGGTTTCCATGATCATAACTCTAACGACATTAGGAGTATATTTTTATCTGATGTCGTCAGAAGTAGACGTCAGCGCATACGGATGGCTGCCGCTGGCTTGTCTCGTCATTTACGTGCTGGGCTTCTCCATCGGTTTCGGACCGATTCCGTGGCTCATGATGGGAGAGATTCTGCCTTCTAAAATTCGAGGCACCGCTGCTGCTGTTGCCACTGGCTTTAACTGGGCCTGTACGTTCATTGTAACAAAAACCTTCCACAACATTATTGCTGCAGTAGACCTGTACGGTACTTTTTGGTTGTTTGCCGTGATATGTTTAATTGGTATATTATTCATCAAATTCTTCGTACCTGAGACGAGAGGCAAAAGCTTAGAAGACATTGAAAGAAAACTAACAGGTGGAACACGAAAAGTGCGCGCTATTAGCAAACCACCTAACCCATGCTAGTCGAGACGAAAACGCGAAGTTTGATATCTATGGAGACACCACGGGATACCCCGAAAGACAGGAATATAATCGAGTGCCTTAGTTAGAGGTGTAACTCTGGATGGAGGGTAACGCTGAATGGTCAGTGTATACTGAAGACTGATTGGAAATGTAGCATTGGGAATAGATCCTCATTTCATGATAGTACATAAGCTTCTAGTTTAGAATTGTGACCGAAAGTTCCTTTAAAAATGTATATTAATGCATTCCGCTCCGACTCAGCGTTATTACTATGTTTGAATGTCTGTCAAGTTCCTTTATCGTGAATATAGATCTATTTGCTTTAGAAATATTGACTTAACCATTCTATTATTTTTAAACAAATTAGAGAACCAAAAGACGCATGCTAATATTCAGTACATCATTAAGTCATTTACTTTTTGATCTAAATTCAAATTATAATAACTCTCTTTGGTTCTGAGAACATTTCGCAGATTAGTTGTATGAGTACTTAAGTATGTAGTTATTTTGAAATCCACAAGTATATGTATATAGGTAATTATTTGAATCTGTTATACAATGGAACTATTATTTACATGTATACATTTTGTATCATGACAAGATAACTAAGCTATTTATTCATATAATTTTAAGTTTTCATTATGTACAAAGGTTAATTTCGTATATTACGGAATTCATAATTTATTACTGTTATTTTAAATAACTTAAAATGTATAAAAACTGAAACAATTTAATTGCTTTTATTCAATCGACCAGGGACCTAGCCACAACGTCTTATAGCATTCTCGTTTTGATCTTACATTACTTTTGTCTCGTTTTTTCTACACTGAATAGATAGTGACAAAAGTAAAGTAATATCAAAACATGAATGCTATAACAGGTCGTGGTACCCCTCTGTCCAGAGCAACTAAACCTCAGTCGGCTTCCTCACTCTAACAGTCCAGCTACTAAAATAAATATGATTCAAGGAAAATAACAAAAATATGTTCGGTTATGTACTTATTAAGTAATAATGATGGTAAACTAATGCTTTTACAGGAAATTATATGAGGAAACCCATACCATTATTTCGACATTCGGCAAAAATTCTTTAAAAAAATGCCTAACTAAACATGTCAGAAGACTTTTTGGTGTCTTTGTATATAATATGTATGAAAGTAAGGTAAATAAATACTAAGTTCTGGTAGTCGCATGAGCTTAGTAGAGCTGCTTATGCTAGTCAAAGATTGTAGATATCAGATACCTACCTAGAAGTTTCAAACGGTGGGACTTGATTGAAGGTAAGAAAGAAAAATAAAACAATCGAGAATCATTTCAATTTCGATTGTAAAAGCATCAGGTGTGCCTGATCCGCAAAAGGATAGAAAGAAAAACTGAACTTGTTTTTTTTTAGGATTTGTTAATCGGATTCTTACTTATCAGAAAACTGCGACAATTCCGATCCTATTTATCTCTAAAAAGAATGTTAGAAAAAAATGTTAATAGCGCAACCTATCTACTGTGATATAAAAATATCACAGTCCAACGCAAAGACATTGTCTCCTTTCGGTTAGCTATAGATAGCGCTTTAAACTTATATCATCACAATTACATTGTATTTCCGCTATAACAACAAATAAAATAAGAGATACAAGACACGTTACTGTTTTTGCCTTGAAATGTGGGTCGGAACCCTGTGTGCGTGTCAGAACCTGAAATAGCACATACCTACATCCTAACCTAACCTAAGTACTACGATTTTAAATTGTCTTGCTTTGTCTCGCCTTATATTGAAGGTGGGTTTATCGACAAAATCTGTAGCACGCGTCGACGGGTGGTCGCGATTGTGTGTATAGATAATACACGCTTATATATAGATAATTCATACCCACTAGGCACAAGGTATGGAGATGGATGATTGAGAAGTCCTAAGGAGAATCTTACTCCACAGTTTGTTTGAATACTCCAGGAAGCTAGACAACTAGAGCAACGGACAGCCCCCTATGCAGAGGGTGTTTAAACGAAGAGGCATCACCTGCCCACGTAATCCTGGAATGCATGGGAGTCACAGCACAACGCAAGAAAACCCTCATGAACCCAAGGTCACTCCGTGAAGTCTGCGACGACCCCCAGGAAAGCTTCTGGAGTCGGAGTTTGACTGGCTATACTAGATAGACATTCCTCACGCACAATGGACAACTTATGAGATGAAGTGCGGTAGCGGGAGCCTTTCTACACATATTTTTTTTACTAGCGTTTATTTCCCATCTTTATTCTAACATCTGATCTGATACCCAACACAAAAACCAAGTTCATGGTCTGCTCAACATATCAAACAAAAACTTATATATCATGATGTTCCCCCATCGTTTTCTTTCGGCCGTAAAATATGGGTAGCTGAGCTGTTGTTTATAGTTAGTGCACCATATCAGGTTATGGTAAACATATTAGTAGCACATATGGCGAGTGTTTACTGACTGCGCGTCCGTGGTATGGAAAATATCCTTGTGACGCTGTATTGTATTTTTTAGTTTTTTTAGATACATTAGTGGTAGTGGTAGGTACTACTGAAAATTTCATAGTCGATTTCAAGCTGTGGGTGCGGCCATGAGGTACCTACTCTCACAAAGAAAGGTCTAGTTCAAATAATTATCAATAGATGACGCTATGTGTGTCAAATAAAAATGGGTGTAAAAATACGAAACAGAGAACAAGTACGCCCTGAAAATGCTTGTTTGTATCTAAGGAGATATTTATAATTTTTACGAAAAACATATATATGTAACCTGCCTGAGGTAACACAACAAGCGCCATTTACCACCTTAATAGACAAAACGAAATAGATCAAAGAATTGCCCGAGTTGGGACGGTCGCGTTTCGTTGTATGAGGTGAGGTATCTGTACGTTAGTATTCTCAAATCTGTGGTGCGGCTAATCTACACATGGGTTTTGATTCACGCGTGAGCACGGGTTATGAAGCGAGCCTCTGTCGATCCTTTGCCTGCATCTAAAACACGAGACTCTTTGGCTTTTTACTTCCAAAACCTTTATAAATTCATCCTATACGCTGACCGTTCGTATTTCATAGCCAGTAATATCATTCTTCTTCAACAACCAGACAGACAGAACCTGCTCCACAAATTCATGTATTTTGCCAAAACCACCAGACACGGCAAGCAGATGGGTGATCGCAGTAAAGGTGTTGAATAATACATAGTAGTAAGCTTCCTTTTTTACTGTACGACAGGGAAGCACTTGGCCTTCATCTCGTCGGTTTCAAGATATGATAAGCGCACTTCACCCGGAATCCTCAACAAACTGAGGAACTGGCTATCTTACCTCTGAATGCCGGAACACATTTTTTTTTTAAGAATTGTTATTATGGCGACAGAATTAGGTAAGATTGTGGTAGCTAGCCAGGACTTAAACAAAATCCTACCACCAACCAAACCAAGCACAATATATAGTACTCCCCATGGGGATCGAACCCGGAACCTCTGGATCTGAAATCGGTGGGTCGAACCACTAGACCACAGAGGCGGTTAAAAATCCTCAACAGACTGAGGAACTGGCTATCTGTAAATACCGGAACATTACAATTTATAATTTTTGTTATAGCGATAGACTTGGGTAAGATGTTGGTAGCTAGCCAGGCGGACTTTTGATCCTTTTGGAACCATTTTTGTGTGATCCTTTAGTCAGCGTTTACGATATCCGCTGACCGAGTTGGTGGAGTTCATACTATACAGCCAGACAAAATAGCCATGTTACTAGAATTTCGAAGATAATTTTGGATCTCTTAAAGGTTTGGAACACAACGAGATGTGGTGCTGGAGAAGAATGCTATGTATTCCATGAACCAGCTCCGAATCAATCCTGTATAATAATATCAATCCTGATACAAAACTAAAACTAACTACAAGGCTCTCATCTATCTGCCTTAACTCGTTGGATGCTGATCCTCCCGCTCTCTATGTAAAGCATACACATCACATCAACAGCCCACTAGTGTCCACAGCTGGACAGAGCCTCCTCCAATGCTGGAGCGTACAATCACCACACTTGACAGACGGATTGGTGATCGCAGACAAGGTGTAGATAATACACAGAAGGAAGCTGCTGCCTGTATTCTGGTGAGATCCCTTAGTCGACTTTTACGACAGACATGGGCTGAGTTGGACGGGTCGATTCGACCGCCACGACAACACACCGTGAACGTTTTATAACTCCCATCTTCTTTGTTTAAGTCCACCTGGCTAGCTATCACCATCTTACCTAATTCTGTCGCCATAATAACAATTCTAAAATTGTTGTGTTCCGGCATTTAGAGGTAAGATAGCCAGTTCCTCAGTTTGTTGGGGATTCCAGGTGAAGTGTGCCTCCACCTTCGGCCTTATCTCAACTTGTAACCAGGTGAGATGAAGGCCAAGTGCTTACGTAGTAGTAAGTAGTTAATCAAACTGGACTACTTCGGTCACATTGCCAGAAAGGACGACGCTGTCGTGAAGCTCGTAGTCACTGGCAAGGTGGAAGGGAAAATATCGCGTGGCAGTAGCCGGATGTGTTGGTCCGATCTGTATCTTCAATTATTCGGAAAGTTTTATCGGATCGAATTCGGAAACTTCCAATGGAGAAATTTTAATAACACTACCACCATAGGCACCTATTTTGGCCGCTAAGCAGCATTGTTGTGTTTCAGTTTGAAGGGTATGGTTGCCGGTGAAATTACGGGACACAGGGCACACGGGGCTTAACAACTTTATGCCTCAAATTGATGGGCGCAATGCAGTGCAGAGTAGGTCATGTTCTTTGTGGAAGCTACTTGCAAACCATGTGTATGTGCCGAACGTAAGTTTGGATGCGCCTCTGACTACCCCCAAGTAGGTGATGCTCACAAGATCCACGCTCTGAGTAGTGATCAGAGGTGAATCCTTGAAGGGGAAAAAGTTGTGAGTCTGTTTGTATTATAAAGGAAAAAAAAAGTTAAGCGACATAATCCCCAATCCGAATAAACCTACATTTAAACAGGATATGCCATTTCGAAATGAACATGAAACCACGTTAGTATCGGGCAGCAGTACATATAGGTACGACCTTCGATTGCTAGTTTCAGGAGGCAGGGTTCCTTCTGCTATACAGCCTCGGAAGTCAATTGATTTCGTCAGTCAATTGTCCGTTATAAATGTGATCTTGCGTAGCAAACACTCATTTCTTCAGTAGCCTAAGCCGCGTTCGCAGCCTGTGCATGTATATTTTTGCATGTGTATAATTTGTGCAGTGTTTCGTATGATTTGTAATAAACTATATTGCCATCAATATGAAGGTTCTAATGAGAGCAGACACTCATTACAGTATACAAGCGAGATCCTGTGATTATGAGAAGCCCAATTATACATTTTCACAGGTACGCATAACCCAAAATTATAATTTAACAGAAAGGTGCGATTCTTGCGCGATTCCTAACGGGTGCGGCGGTAGATTTAAAATTATCCTAAAAAATCTTACTGTACAAACGATTATTGACGTTCGAATTTTAAAGATTTAACAGTATTATTTTTAAGTACCCGTTTGTGCCCGATGGGATTTCCCATTAAAACATTTATCCTTTATTTCAAAAGTGATTTAAGGGATTAAATCCACCGGTTTAATCCCTTAAGGTTGTGCAGTCTTATCACTAAGATAGAGATTTTATTTAGGTGTCAAATAAACGCCTGTCTTTAGAGATTGATTGATATCTATAGGACCACTGTAGACCAGAAATGGATGTCCAACAGTGAACGGCTATTTATTGATACTGTGATGTAAACTTTCCACGCCTTCGAATGATAAAGAAAGCAATTTGTATGACAGATGATTGGCCTTAATTCACGTTAGTAATTAAAGCACATGTAGTCATTGCCCATGTGCATCACCCCATTTATTGTACATTACTATTAAAAGGGCACGGACTGACGCTGATTTTCGCTCTCTAGTACAAAAGATTTTTCAATCCAACACTATTTTCTGTATATTTTGATTTGTATGGTATTTACACAAAAGTGACGCACCACAGACCCAGACTATCTTAACCGATTATACCAGCAAAATGTAATTTGAACTCTACGTGTACGAACATTTCGATAAAAACGGCAAAATACGATTGTATGAGAGAGCGATACGATAAGCGATAGGAAGGTGATACTCATCACCCGATGAGTATCACCTTCCTGCCCAAAGACAAAGTCAAAATGTTTTATTCAGTAAGATTTTTTAGGATCATTTAGAAACGTCAAATATATCGCCTGTTCGGAATCGCGACCAGCACATAAGGAATAAGGCAAGAAACTCGGGCTAGTTCGATTTTTGATGTTCCATTCGATAGTTAGTAATTTAAACGCGTTAAATGGTACCTACAAACTTAATTATATTTCTATATTTCTATGTACCTGTACTATTTACTTTCACGTCTACTTGTCTTACACAACCTATATTTATGTGGTTACCTACCTATTAGAACGACCTAATTTTCATTTGTTATAAGATAAAATTGTTTTCATGTAAGTGTCTCGAATGTCTTTTTGTGAATAAATTAATTTAAACCGAATTAGGTAACAATTTAAATAATTTTAATATCATTTATACGTTCACCATAAACCTAAATACTGAATACTGACTTACCTATACTGGGTTTGTTGACATTGTGAAATCACCATTTAGCTGCCAACTGCCCCCTCAGCACGGGGAGGGGATAATAATTTTGTCCTTTGTTTTTATCCACCATCGGGAGACAAAATGCTCTCGAAGGAGGATAACAGAGGACAAAAATTATATCCCCGCCCCGAGCTGAGGGGGCTGGTGTAACATCGGGCCCGCTATCCCATATGTATCCCGCTACACATAGGTCACCAGAACACGTCTTCCTCCACTCTCCTCTAACAGACTTCATCTCATCAGCTCACTCTCTCTCTTGCTACTCTCACACAATCCATTAATCCCTCGGCCAATCTGAGAGAGCTGTACTACTGGACCTTAGTCAACTCAAATAGGGAGTTTTACGTTTCTATGCCCTTTAAATTTCATTTAATGTTATTATGGTGAGATTTTCATGGTTCGTTACCTTATCAAATGATGAGATGAAACAACACGTCAAGTTCGCATTCCATTAACACGTTTGAAATTCACAGTATACGTAGAATTTTGTTTATTTACAAAGCCACAGATAAATCATATAATTATTGTACTAACGGGGAAGCGCTTGGCCTTTATATCGTATGATTCAAGTTATGATAAGGCCGAAGGTGGAAGCGCACTTCACTCGGAATCCTCAACAGACTGAGGACCTGGCTTCCCTCAAAATGACCAACAACACACAAAGTCCTCCAAACAAAGTCACAAATTTGTACCGCTATGGGGATCAAAAGTGGTTCGCCCACCACCAGTTTCAGACCCAGAGGGGGTTCTGAAACTAGTGGTGGACCTAGACCACGGACGCGGTTAATACGAGGTGGTCTGTTTTTAGATAAACAACCCAATCAGTTTTGATGAAAACATCTTATTTTTATAGAAACGCTTTGCTTAATTTGGGGCTGGATGGTGCTCTGTGAAATATCATGTGAGATAATTATATAATATCGTCGTGCAACTGACTAAATGACAATCAATCTTTTATAGTGCACTAAGAAATTATTTTAGCGAATTCATTTTGATTGCGGGAACAAAGTCAGGGCGTTTTACTAGTAAATTATCAGAGTCTGCAATTTTTGGGATCATTATGTCTCAATCCTTGCGTTTAATCGTAGCAGATAACAGTCGCCGCCGCCGCCCTTTTCCAAATACAGATTTGTGGCATTGGCATGCAATTAGCTCGTTGAGCGCTGAAAAACACCCTGGGTGTTCTTCATAGACAATAGGGGTTCAGCATCCAACGAGTTAACAGGATATCGAAATTACCCAAAACGTTATATTTGATTAATTCGAAGAACATGGAATAATTTAAACAGCCCCCATTGATACGGTCATATGTAATCTAAGGTTACATTCCTACAACCCCCATAGCATTGCATTCATTTCAGATTACTTATGTTAGCATTCAGCTTCACCCTGACATAGCATCACGTACGATGTTTTTGCGTGGATACGACCAATTGTACGGAAAACATTGCAACAAAAGTTCTGAATTGTAGCTAACTCATCAAAAAACGAAAAACAGAAGTTCCATTATGGACCGACTCTGTGACCTAGTTTTTTTTTTACGACTGGGGCGGTGCTTGGCCTTCATCTCTTAATTTTTCAATTTATGATAAGACCGAAGGTGAGCTCTTCACTCGGAATCCTTAACAAACTGAGGACTGTCTCATATTTAAATTCGAATAGTGTACGGATAGGTACTGCCTAAAACTAGCGCGTGTTCGGCTATTCGTTTATTGAATGTTTTGCGCGAATAACAATTAATTAACAGTAATTTATTGTGTCGAGGAATAAGTGGACGCAATCAAAGTCAATGATTGCTAAATTAATCGTTGGCGGCTGGCAGTGGCAGACCACACCTCCCAGTACAAAACGTCACAATGTGTTCTTATCGAGTTGTGAGAGGCTCGCTCGATCGAGCATGATAAATTGATAACAGACAGTTGGCCTATTGATCAAAATGGAGGCTTTTTTTCACAAAAACACACACACTTTTCGTTGTGTCAAATTTAAAAATTACAATATTTACTTCTTTATAATATCAGTTGAGATCTAAAGCTTCGATGTATAATTCGATAGGTATAAGGATTTCCATTAGTTCCCGGCCCGTAGGTTTTGTTACCGTTTGATCTGTCTCTTGTATGAGTCATCTCCGTCTTAGATTTTCTAAATTAATATTTGTTTTGCCGTAAAAAATTAAAACTTAGAAATTCGTGCGTAGTTCTGACCACCAGGGTCATAAGCGCCGTGGTTGAGCGCACAGCAATGTCACCTTTATTATAACCACATCTTAGTTCGAAACTAGAGTAAAGTTGCGTTGAGTTGCTAATCTAAGGTAGTGTAAAAGAAAGAAAGAAAACCATTTATATCAGTGTAGGCCCTTAATCATAAGTTTATTTTTTTTGTGGGTGAACTTGGTACTACAAAGCGTTGTTACATTCCAGGTATTGGCAGCAGTCGCTGTTTCCATGGGTTCTATGATCGTAGGATTCTCGTCAGCCTACACCTCACCGGCGCTGCCATCGATGGAAGAAAGCGATGTTATCAACGTCTCAGAAGAACAGGTATTATTCATGTTCTATGGTCCCGTAACTTGATTGGCATGGATAAATTAAAATTATGAATGCTAAGGCATTATTTTTTATTTCAGGCCAGTTGGATTGGCAGTATGATGCCTTTGGCTGCACTCGCCGGTGGAATAATCGGCGGACCACTAGTAGACTACATAGGGCGGCGAAGAACTATATTATTCATCGCACCACCTTTCTTTGTAGCTTGGATACTCATAGCCAGCGCTAAGATCGTCCACCTTGTACTTGTAGGGCGCGCTATATGCGGCTTGTGTGTTGGCGTGGGATCACTGGCATTCCCAGTATATCTCGGAGAAACCATTCAACCAGAAGTCAGGGGTACTTTGGGACTGTTCCCTACGGCGATCGGAAATATAGGGGTTTTGATAACCTATCTAGCGGGCAAATATCTAGATTGGTCACAACTAGCATACCTGGGCGCAGCTTTGCCGATTCCTTTCTTCATACTTATGTTGTTGATTCCTGAAACACCTAGGTGGTACATCACCCGCGGGCGGGAAGCTGAAGCACGCCAGGCCCTGCAGTGGCTGCGCGGCAAGAATGCTAAGATCGATGGCGAATTACGTGATATCGCCTTCTCCGACGCACAAAACTCAGCCGATGATATAACCATATGGGAACTATTTAGTATGAAATACATGAAGGCTATATTAATTTGTTTAGGCTTGATGACCTTCCAGCAATTATCTGGCATCAATGCGGTGATATTTTACACGGTAAAAATTTTCAATATGTCAGGAAGCTCGGTCGACAACAAATTGTCGACAATTATCGTAGGTGTCGTTAACTTTGCTTCAACATTTGTAGCTACTGCGATCATCGATAGAGCTGGACGTAAAATGTTGCTGTACATATCCTCGGTTACCATGACCCTGACACTGGTGGCTTTGGGCACCTTCTTCTACGTACAGACCGATTTGAAAGCGGACGTGTCGAATCTAGGGTGGATACCGCTGGCGAGTCTCATGGTATATTTGCTAGGGTTTTCATTAGCGTTTGGTCCGATCCCATGGTTGATGATGGGTGAAATATTACCGGCGAAAATAAGAGGAAACGCAGCATCTATCTGCACTGCTTTCAATTGGTTGTGCACGTTTATAGTAACGAAGACCTTTCATAACATCCTCGAAGGAATCGGACCAGCCGGCACGTTTTGGTTATTTGCATGCATATGCTTTGTGGGCTTATTTTTTGTGGTGATCTGCGTGCCGGAAACGCGAGGCAAGAGCCTTGAACAAATTGAAACTAAGATGACCGGTAGAGAAGGCGTTCCTAGAACACGAAGATTAAGTTCCATTGCGAATATTAAGCCATTGCCGAATGGCTGTTGAATAAATATTATAAATCTTTGTCTAATCTGCAGCAAAGTATATTACTCTGTAGAGTTGAGCTAGGGTATTTATTCTTTTGTATCTCTTGTAGAAAGACAGTAGTTGATGTACAATCATAGACAGTGAATTGGAGTATTTTAATAAGTTATTTAATTAAATACATATATAAAAAGTAGCTTAGATATTACAATAGATAAGTACTCTAGTAGTACCTAGTTAAAAATGTTCAGTGACTAAACGATTCCACTGTAGTAGGTTGGTACCAGATAACTTTGTCAATTATATAGCAAGTTCTGCTAGGGACTTAAGACATACTAATTTAGTTTTGTATGTATGTACATAATAATTAGGTAAGTACATCATTATTATTATTAATTTATTCAGTTCATTATTAAGATTGTTTTTTGTTTCACTCATCAAAATATATCTATACTATGTACTCATTGACACTACTTGCTACAAATTCTTTGCGGACAACATTCCCATAAATCGAAACTAATGATGTTTAACGGTCTGCTCTGGTCCTATAGGGAAGATATATATACAAGCCATAGAGCTCAAGGCTATACTTATAGCAAAAACTTCAATAAAAATGTGGAAAAATAATATACTAAATAAATAACTTAATATTAATACATGTATATTATGTAGGTACTTTTAATGTCAGGTCGATGTACACAAGTTTCCAATCATAAAAGCAGAAAAACTTAAACTCTTACATCCTTACTATGCACACCAAGCCAGCACCAGCTATGAAATTAAGAGCCAGATTTGTTTTACAGACTTAGTAGTAAAACAAAAGGATTAGAATATCACAGAAATATAAGGGACCACTATACAACAAGAGATGGTTCCGTCTGAAAACCAGCTCTGCTTCACATTCTTAGTAGAGCAGCACATAGCTGAGATGGTGAAATTTGACATATGTGCTTCACCTAGCACAGACTATACACAACACCTATGTACCTATGTTATTAGATATATTTATAGGTTAGTTAATTGTTTATTATTTGTTAGTTATGGTTATATTTTATAGTAAGTTGTAGTCTTCTTTATTTTCTGCCATCTGTATCTGTGCTTTGTTTTGTGTAAGTGTAAATTAAGCAAAGGATTTTCATTCTTTCTTTCTTCGTTCTTTCTATAAACTCTAACTCTCAATGGATATCCAGTCTCCTCTACCTAAAACCTTATCAACCCTCAGACTTAATGTAACATGATCAAGAACAGATCAACCCGTGAAATCCAAAGCAAGACCCAATTTGTTTGTAAAATGAACAACCAATACCCAGCATTGACTTCATTGATGGACAGTTAATGCCCAAAGGTGATAAATGCTAATAGTGTTATCGAGATCAATGCTACCTAGATTATTTAGGTATGTAGACTTCTATACAAAAGTGTGCTGTTTGTGTATATGAGTGAATTAAATTGTCTTAAATCATGGTTTGATTTTCCATAGAGCCCTTTGCTGTGCAAAAGAGAAGAATACAAATGCATTCAGGACAGTAGATGGAGGTCTGAGATACAATAATCTGTAGAGTCAATGACGTGTAGCAATAGGGCTCAGACACTGACAAAAACAATAGCAACTTACCCATTACTTGGACGCGACAAATAGCGCAGGTATCGCACTCCACATCCCAACTCCACATAGCAACAGCATTCCACTTTTTTAGAGTAAACATCTTGTCAGGCTTTTGTCCATCATTGTCGCCTCGATCTAGAGTATCGCAATCTTCTCCAGACATGATAGGTATATATATTATTTTACGCTGAATTTGTTTAATTTATCTTTGTTAGATTGAATTGAAAAGACAGCAGTTTTATTAATTAGGAACAAAATAAATAAACAAAAAGATTGGCTGACCGCTGACCTGACAATTTCATTCAAATCAAAACAAAGTCAATACTCTCACTCAGCTGTCACTGTCACTGTCATTACTTTGTGTACAGACTTACAAAATGTAGGTATCATGCAATGTAACACGCAATGAAAGAATTTGCCACAATGTCCCAATGTATCATGCAATTAAACAGATTTCCCATAGTGTGGTTGCTATGCACGCACGAACCGTGCACACTACGCGCACGAACAGTTCATTTCAACTCGTGAATCCGCGATCCGCCATTTGCAAGTTTTTTCGTCGAACACAAAGCACGTCCACCGCCAGTGTTGCGTGTGTCTGTACTCCAGAGTCTCCAGACCGCGAGCGTACGAAATGGACGAAGAATACACAGCTTTTGTTAGCCAATAACGTTGCACCAGCTCTTTAACTGTAAAACTCCCTCGCCACTTTAACGTCGAAGTCTTCGGTGTTTTTTTTAACACATGATTCAATAATGAATCACATTCAATCATCGTACCCAGGAATTGGTCGGACGTCACATTCTATTCGCGTATTCTCGGCACTGAGCTATGTTTGCTGCGCGCATGCCAGAAAAAGATGCGAGTATTTAGTAACATGCTCGGTTTGTGCGCGCGCTGTGTCCACACTCTTAGAATGTACCTTTCATGTTACATTGCATGCCACGTTACAGCAGTCAGATTTTTATTTTATTTTATTTTATTTATTTATTTTAGGAAAACTTACAGCTAAACATACATAGTAGTCAATTAAATAGTGTATGTAGCCATAGATGCTGTTCGGGTTTTTTAAGGAATTAAAGATTTATTTAATGAATATGACTTTTATTATAACTTTCGCTAGCACTCACTGACGCCATTACATAGACTCTATAACTATAGACAAGTAGGCATCTCTTGGAAAGCCACAGAACATAGGCTATACAATAGTAGGTACTTACTTATATTTTATTGCCTCTTACAAAACATTTTAATACCACCCCTCAAGAAAATATTGAAAAAATGAATACAATAGTATAAACATGTTTGTTTTACATAAACATAACACTACTACTATAAAGAAGTTATACAGGCTCTGATAACTTAACTCTACTACTAAACTAGCACATAAACAGTCTCTCCCTTAATTTTTTAAACAATGTTCCCCCCAATGTCTTAGTAAAAATGTCTCCTACTTGGTTACTTGTATTTATATATTTTAAACAAATGATGCCCTTTTCCACTTTTTCTTTTACAAAACTTTTCTTAATTTCTAAATGCTTTACTCTACCAGTGGTCATATTGGCCATTTTAATAGTGGACTGATTATCTTCAAATAATGTGATCTGACCCACATGAAAATCAAAATCTACCAGCAAGGCTTTGAGCCAACAAGCTTCACTGGTCGCTTGGCTCAATGCCACAAACTCAGCCTCAGTTGAGGACAAAGCGACCGACTGTTGCTTTCTTGTAAACCAAATCACAGAACACCCAAATACCTTAAATATACATCCAGTAGTTGATTTTCTATCAGTACACCCACCCCAGTCACTATCAACAAATCCAATAGCATCATCATCATAATCGTTCCTAAACTTAAGACACAAATGTAATGTCCCCTTAATGTATCTTAGAACATTCAAAAGTAGCTTGTACATAAGTTTACTAGCACATACTTGATATCTACTCAAAATACATACTACAGCACATAGATCTGGCCTGGTTGCAACAACAACATACATTAATTTTCCAATCAATTTTCTACATTTATTTTCAATCTCTTTACTTTCAGGTCCATCTCTTATTAATAATTCAAACTTGAAATTTTTATCAATTGGCAATGACAAGGGTTTGCAATCTGACATGTTGTACAAAGTCAACAGTTCCTTCAAATAATCTTCCTGAGAAAGATAGGTTATCCCTATTTCCTGTCTCACATTTATTCCTAGATATTTGGATATTGTTCCCATTTTCTTCATTTTAAAATTACTACAAAGAGCATTGCTCAGGGACTCACACTCCTCCTTATCATTTCCAAAATACAATATGTCATCAACATACAGTAATAAAAATATTTTCTTATTACCTTTACATTTTGAGTACAAACAGAAATCTTTGTCAGAAGGGTTAAAACCTAAACCTAGCATGACATCATCAAAAGTTTTATTCCAACGCTTGGGGCTCATTTTCAAGCCATAAATTGATTTGTTAAGCTTACAAAATTTAAATTCTGATTTTAATCCTTCTGGCATATGTAAATATACCTCTTCCTGCATTGCACTGTTTAAGAATGCATTACAAACATCCATTTGCTGGACCTCAAGATTCATTTTAGTAGCTACAGCCATAAACACACGAAAAGTATTTAAAGTTGCTACAGGAGCAAACAAATCATAGTCACTAATATACTTTTGTTCAAAACCCCTAGCTACTAGTCTAGCCTTATATTTAATATCATTTTCTTCACTCTTTTTCTTCTTGAGAACCCATTTTGTGCTAATAATTTCTTTCCCTTTGGGCACATTAGACACTAAAGTCCAAGTATCGTTATCCTGAAGCTGCTGAAGCTCAGTTTGCACAGCTGCCTTCCATTGTTCAGCTTCATCGGATATCATCGCATCGGAATAAGTGATACCCTCACTTTCCACGGTCATACCAACTTCATAGTCCTGAAACGCTAGTGGTTTCTTGACCACTCTTCCACTTCTTGTTTTCTGTTTTATTTCCTTATTCTCTAACACTTCAGGTTCTGGTTCTGGTTCATCATCTGACACCTCTGGTTCTGGTTCAAGGTCTGATATGTCTGGTTCTGAATCAAGGTCTGGTACCTCTGGTTCCGGTCCATGGTCTGGTACCTCTGGATCCTCACCTGTTACATCTGATTCCTCCTCTGGTAGCTGACATATATTGTCCAACAGAATAACATTCTCTTTCCTTTGTTTCTCTATATTTACCTTTTTACAGTTTTCTGTCTGGAGAAGAACGACATCCCTTCTAACCAGTACCTCATTTCTTTCTTTAATGAAAACTCTGTATCCCTTTGAACTTTCATATCCTACGAAAAGTCCTTTTTCACCCTTAGCATCCCATTTTAACCTCTTTTCTTTTGGAATATGGACATAAAGTTCTGATCCAAACACCAATGTCAGTTTGCTGATATCAAAGTCCTTACCTTCCCAGAGTCGGAACGGAGTTCCACTACTGTATCTGCTTTTAGATGTTCTATTGAGTACATATACCACTGTATTAACAGCTTCTGCCCACAGCTCTTTTGGTAGTTTCTTTGCATTTAACATAGACCTAGCAGCCTCAACCAATGTTCGCATGTCACGTTCAGCCCTACCATTCTGTTGTGGTGTGTATGGTATAGTAGTCTCATGTAGGATACCTTTGCTATGCAAGAACTGTTTCATATCTTTATTTACAAACTCACCCCCATTGTCAGTACGAATTTTCTTAACTACGCACCCGGTGACCTTTTCTGATGCTGCAATAAAGTTTTTCATGTTCTGGAGCACCTCAGACTTCTGCACCATGAAGTAGACCTGCCGATAGTTAGTAAAATCATCCTTGAGAAGTAGAAAATACCGTGACCCACCAATAGAGCTAACCTCCATCGGCCCACATACATCCGCATGTACCAACTCTAGCGGTTTCTCTGTAGCACTCTCACTGTCTTTGAAAGGTAATTTGTGTATTTTCCCTTTCATACATGCTTCACATGTTGTCACACTATCATCTGTATGCTTGATATTGTTCATTTTTAACACATCTCTTACAAGTCTATAATTCTGATGACAAAGTCTCTCATGCCACACATTTACACTGGCCACAGCAGAAATGTCCTCGAATATGAAGTCCATCACATAAAAGTTACCTTCGCGTACCCCTAATGCACATAAATCATTGTCTTTGTGAACTAAACATTTTTCATCAACAAATGACACTTTGAAACCCTTGTTTGTGATACTAGGCACCGAAAATAAGTTAACTTTCAAGTCCGGTACATACAACACACCATGTAAAGTTGTATTTATGTAAGTTTGTCCATCAAAGGCCTTCAGTTTCACATCACCGACGCCAACAACCGGCAGTCGTCGTCCATCACCAACAATAACGAACCTGTTTGACACTGACAGTTCTTTATAATTTATGAGAAAAGTGCGTTCAGAAATCATATGAGCACTCGCTCCACTATCAACTAACCATTTCCCATTTTGACTGAGATTAGATTCTACATCCAAAATGTCTGTGGAATATGCACCTGCAACAAAAGCATTATTTTTGTTGCCAGAAACATTCTTTGCACTGTTACACTGAGATTTTAGATGTCCAGTTTTATGACACTTGAAGCACTTGCGAGTATCTTTATCACTTTTACATTGTGACATGAAATGTCCGATACGTCCACACTTGAAACATTTTATAATCTTGTTATTGTTATATTTCCCTGGCTGTGCATACAATGCTACACTTTCACCTTCACTGGCTTTTGACTTTATCCTCTCTTCTTCTATGAGTAGCCTTGCAACCAATTCATCGTAGGTTTGCCTGCTCGGCTCGACTGATTCCCATGCAGATATGAAGTGACTTAAAGTTGATGGCAAGGACATTAATACTTTAGTTATCATGAACTTCTCTGATACTTCTTCACCAGCTTGATTCATCTGCGTTTTTAATTCTTGCAGCTTTGCTAGAAACGTTGCCATGTCCGCACCCTCTTCAAATTTAAACTGGAAGAACCGCTGTTGTAAGATATGTAAGCTTGTGCTTGACTTTTGCTCATATACAGAATGGAGCTTTGCCCACATCTCCGCAGCAGTCTTGCATGATAAAATGTGAACCATTACACTCTCACTTAACCTCAAAACAATTTGTGTTTGTGCTTTTGCATCTTTCTTCCTCCACTCTTCACTCCCATCTGTGGGTTTAACTTCTGAGCCTTCTACTATTTTGTAAACATCCATGCCCCTCAGTAGCACTGAGACTTGGAACTTCCATAGATTCCAATTTTTCTGGCCTTGCAGTTTGATGGCCCCCAAGGCCCCCACTCCAACTGCATCCATGATCGTAGGTTATCGTCACGCGCACGCTGATTTATACTTTTGCCTCTGCCTCCCTGGCACCGCAAACCCTCAGCCACCCCGCACGTTGGTTCCTTGCCGCCGGCGAAAAATAAAAGCCCGCCAACCCAACGCCCCTCAACGAACACGCCACGCGGTCGCCGCCGTATCGTTGATCGTTGTTGACCTCTTGACACTTCCAATTCCTTTTATCCACGAAACAGAGTTATGAAGCAGACTGGGCCCATAACCTGTTCGGGTTTTTTAAGGAATTAAAGATTTATTTAATGAATATGACTTTTATTATAACTTTCGCTAGCACTCACTGACGCCATTACATAGACTCTATAACTATAGACAAGTAGGCATCTCTTGGAAAGCCACAGAACATAGGCTATACAATAGTAGGTACTTACTTATATTTTATTGCCTCTTACAAAACATTTTAATAGATGCTACATGCAAGAAGGCCAATTAAAAATTTCCACATATAGATAAATGAAGTGAATTTGTAATAAAATAAACAGACAGTAGACGACATATATAAAAGAATAAGTTATACTAATGAAAATAAAAATAAAAACAATAAATTAAAGTATGCACATACATAAAAAACACACACAACAAAGATGGGCCTCTAATCTTATGAGTTAAAGTACCTATCACTAAGTAAGCGTTTAAGCTTACTTGTTTTTGTATTGAATAGATCAATATCTAAATTACCCTTAGCCAATGAATTAAACGAGCTAATGAATTAGATCCCGCCTTTATAGTTTCTGGTCGTCTCATGGACACCGCGCCGCCGCGCCGCGCCGCGATTTGGCTCGTCTGCAGATTTAGATTCTATTCTTCATGTAGCTATGGGCAAGGGCCTCTAGCTGGCTTTGTTTGCTACACATGGTGTGTACTCTCATGGCGCCTACCTAGGTAGACTCTACTACCATAAAACTCTGCGACATCTAGATGTCGCAGAGTTTTATGGAGGAGCCTTGCTCCTTTAGACATAGGCACATTGCATACATTTTGAGCATCTAGGTTAAGTAGGTATCTATAATATTTGATCAAGTGTGCGAAGCGAACGAGATGCTGAATGCGTGAATGGCGCTTCACGCAGGAGGTTAGTCCTCGCCCTCGGTATCACCAGCAACCTAGGCTTACGTCGCACGCCCACATAGTTGTCGGGCACGTACATACCGATACACATCAGTACACGCGGATTGTGCACCATACCTCTCAGCAAACGTACAATATATGCTACCAACATAATTTCCCGCCTAACCTTTAATTTAGTGTATACTATCATACCTAAAACAAATAGAGAAGGGTACATTAGTGGGTAAAATGGGTATACCCCATATAGTTTAAGATCGTAGTCTTGTGATCCCAGTACCAAAAGGTAGCGCGAGTATAGATGTTGGGGGTTATCGGCCAATTGCTGTACTGTTATCCTGCGCAAATATTTTTGAGTCCTTGTTAAATCGATGCATCTACAGTCAGGTAAATTATCAACTGTCGGATGCCCAGCACGGGTTTAGGCCGAGTCGAAGTAAGGACAGTAATTTGCTTTGCTTTATGTCATATGCTGTCCCAGCTGTGGACTCGGGGGAACAGGTGGACGTGGCGTACTTTGACTTTAGTAAAGCATTCGATACAGTTGATAATGACGTCTTACTGGCTATGCTGGCATCGATGGGATTTACACTAGATCTACTTAAACTTTTTGCTAGTTAGATGAAAGGTAGAATGCAATACGTTGACTACTGTGGGTGCCTTTCGGAATCCTTTTACACAAACTCAGGCGTAAGTCAGGGAAGTAACCTAGGGCCCCTTGAGTTTTTAATAATGATAAATGACTTACCTAGTATCATAAAAGATTATGTTTGTATTTTGTTTGCTGATGATTTAAAGCTGCTAATGCGGGTAGAGCAGGTCTCGGACTGCGAGCGATTGCAACGTGACATAGACCGTGTTTTCCGGTGGAGTCATGATAACAGGCTCTTTTTTAATGCATCCAAGTGCCGTACCATTACTTATAGTCGTGCAAAAAAAAACAGCTTTACATGACTATTCACTGGGTTCTGATCGGATAGATCGAGTACAGACTGTTCGTGACCTGGGCATTCAAATGGACACGGGATTAAATTTCCGAAATCATGTAGACCACATTTGTAAAACCTGCCGACTTTCACAGTATCAGCACGATTAAGGTACTGTTTCATGACTATTCTCGATTGCCCAATATTACTCAGTGAAGTCAGCCAACTTTGCGTACCCCAAAACCGTTGCCGATTCCGTCCAGGACGAGTCCCTTTGTTGGCACCGACTCCGGCAAGAACTGTATCTCGACAAGAATCACCCGTCTGTAGAGCACAAAGAAACCTCAACGTACTTGTTGCCAACCAACCTCAGGTGGATCTGTTTGCGGACGGCTGGAAAATGATAGAGAGAGAGGTTCTAGCTTACTGCGAAAGTAAATGACCTTTATGTTACTTTATATGAATGTATTAGCACTTGTTTATATATATATATATATATATTTTAATTTTTTATGTTTAAATGATTATTTTTGTATGTAAATGTCTGTATGTAATGATTTAAGTTTTTCAAATGTAACGCATTGGATGTACATTCTGTAATGTTATATTTAAGAATGTCAATAAATAAATAAATAAATAAATGAAGGATGGGTTTTTTTTGCACGGCCGTAAGTCAGCTGATTTTTAATACTTCGAAAGTATTAAAGTCAAACACAAAATTGTGTTTGACTATAAATCTGTAGTCATAAGTTTTTATGTATGTTTGTTAGTGGTCCTTTTTTACCACTTTATTTGGTGCAGACGCTTATGGTGCCTGCTATTTGACGTGTCGCGGCGCACCTTCTTGGTTCCAACGGAAGATCAGCGTTGTGTTGCATTTTATGTAACACAACAACTTGCTGAGTTGGACGCCAGTTTGACACTTAACAGTAGGTAGTTTTTTTTTGTAAAATGTTTGTTGTGTGTGAGTTTTTATTGTATTTTAATATGTTTTTTTCCTATTGTTTGTGTTTTCTCACATACCTGTTGTATATTTTCTTTTTTAGTATTATTTATTTTGTCCTGCCTACTTGTGTAAGCATCAAATAAATGTTTTTTCTTTCTTTCTTTCTTTCTTTCTTTCTTTCTTTCACAGTAAAATTTTGTTTTATACTAGAAAAAAGATGTTGCCTTTTTGTTGAAGCCTTTTTAAGTAGATTAGATTTTAAAGGGTAGATTTTTGAGTCACGACTAATAAGACAACGGTTTTGAGAGCACTTTTCAAAACGATATTAACCGATGTTTCATTTAAGTAAGGGGCGACTTATTCACTTACTGTTTTCTATACACCTACTATGACGTACAGTCGGTGGTTTGGTGCTTTGTTCTCATTCTGGCTTCGCATACAATAAGAGTAAGCAACAAGAAAGTGCCTCGTATACTCAGGTGAATAAAGAGAGATTGAGAAAAAGAGTGTTTTAGTAAGGTAAGTAAGGTGTAATGGAAGCACACTTTGATCGTTTATTAATTACGTTCTATTTGAGAAATAAAACTCAAACCAGACATCACGAGATCTCAGTTCGGTGCGAACTACTAGTTATAAAAGTACTTACAATGGACAATAGTGACTTTAAACTGGACCATTTTAGCTCTTCTAATGTAGCTATAATTTATTACCGAGCAGACCAGAAGCCTATTGGCATAGTTATGCCAATAACTATATGAAATCCAGTACCAGTGAACTAATAGAGAGGAGCATTCTCAGGTTCCTAGTAGATATTAGTTTTATTGAAAGTTGTCTTTATATTAAGAATTTTATAATAGCGTATCAGTAACCTAGGTACTCACATCTTAATATATAGAATACTACCTGCTTACCTGCTTACAAATTGTATAAGTTTTTACTATAAAATACAATTACAAAAGAAAAAGGAAAGGTACATCAAAGCATTTCAGAAATTATCAAGTAGGTAGATACCTACTACATACAAAACAAGTACCTACATGTTTTCTAAATCTCAATCATTCTAAAATTATTATTTTGTTAGGAAGATACAAAACCGAATTTAAAATAAGTGTATTCGTTTCGGAGGTAACAATGCGTCAGAGTTCAGACAAATAAACATTATCGACTTTAAGCTTTCGTCGCATAAGATGATAACAAACAAAAATAAATTCATATACTTACATGCAATAAAATAATCGCAAGGGACTACAATCTAGTATGGTGGTATATGGTCGGTAGGTAAGAAACCTCCTCTAGTCTAGTTATTATATTTATTACTAAAAATTGCGACAGCAATCACAAAGACAATGGACAGACTACTGGCACCGAAGCTACCAGCCCCGCTGAAACATCCGAACTCCTCAATCTGGACTTGATATCTAATGTTGTAAGGGAATCTGCATGCTGAGGTATCTGGAAAGAGAAGGAGCATCGTAAATGAATGAAAATCTTTTGCGATTAGAACAATAGATACCTACCTACTCGTTTTTCAATTCAAAATAATCTCTTCCAAGCAACATTTGGTTGTTGCCTACCTCATTACAGTTTTTAGTTGGAGAAGATCAGCATAGGTACCTATTCTCAAACATTCGGAAAGTTTTCGGATCGGCAACATCACATTTTTTCGGATCCGACAAAGAATCCGAATGATTTCAACTCTATTCTCACACCATTTCTGAAAATCTTCAGTGGGAAGCATCGAATTCTAATGTCAATATATTAAGAATTTGGAGTGAAGAATAGCGTTCTCGGAATTTCCATTGGAAGTTTCCGAATTCGATCCTATAAAGCTTTCCGTATGTTTGAAAATACTTATGCTCCTGTAGGTACTGATCTGTCCTACCTACTCATAGGATAGATATGTAAAAAATAGCAGACTCAAGACTTTTTGAAGTGAAACTTTTAATGTAAGACTTTTGAAATTCTGATCCGCACCTGATGAGAGGTGAAACTTCGAAGAGAAAAAAAAACAGGGTGTGTTGTAAAAACACATGATAGAAGTAAAACTAGGCATTGTATTACGGGGAAACATTTTAATTATAGGGTAAAATGTTACCCGACACAGTGCTCCACCACTTTTCGTCACACAAAAAAGTACTTAAAAGGTTTTACTTTTACATAGGTATGTCAAAAAACAATGGCTGCAAAAAGGCTTTATCTTTATTTGCAAGAAGTAAAAGAAGACTATGAGAAAACGAGTTACCTGTACAGACAGCAGAGAGAGCAACAGCGCTGTCGACGTCCGACTGCACTGATAGGTATACTGGTGGGCAGGAGTTGATGGTGGAGAATCTATCGCATGGGTCCGGCATCAATATTTCTACGTTCCCGCTGGCGGCCAGGGTTTGGCAGACTATCGCATTTTCTTCCAAGCCTCCAATTGTTATGTTTCGCCTGAAATTAATCAAAGCTCGTAAAATACTAGTTTTTTTTTTATTGTAGGGATGACGACGGGGAGGTGCATGGCCTTCATCTCACCTGATTTTCATGATGATAAGGCCGAAGCTGTCCTCAACAAACTGAGGAACTGGCTATCTTACCTCTAAAATTAAACACAACAATTTTAGAATTGCTGTTATGGCGACAGGATTAGGTAAAATGTTAGTGACTAGCCAGGCGGACTTAAACAACCGACCACAAACCAAACCAAGCACAATATTGTACTCCCCTCGGGAATCGAACCCGGGACTTCTGGATCTGACACCGGTGGCCGAACCACTAGACCACAAAGGCGGGCAAATACTACAATAGGCAGAGTGGCTTGCGACCTCTTGCCGTTGTGCTTCCACAAGCAGTTCGCTGTGTGCCGTCGTAGGTGCGCGGTTTTCGTAGACCACATCTTCGCCCAGATACTCGTAATGCCCAGGTGAGCCACGAGAGCTTTAAAGGGGCAACCATTTAAAGATCCTCAGTTTTTTGAGGATTCCGGGTGAAGTGCGCCTCCACCTTCGGCTTTTTCCCCACAACTCCCAACTGGCATTGGTTCTAGGTGGGGAAGTGGCAGCACCATGAGCAGGTGTGGAAGCTTCTTTCCTTTTCTTTTTCTTTTTTTTATTTCTTACTTTCTTCTTAATCCCACTTTTTTTTAATTTTGTGTTTTTGAAAAAAGGTAGGTTATTTTTGGTTACTCTAGGGGTTAACTTGTAACCAGGTGAGATGGAGCCCAAGCGCTTCCCCGTCATACAAGAAATAAAAAAAGTTATAGATTCGCTTTGGTTTGTTAGGTAGCAACTAGCAAGAAGGTAATTTAAAAAAATATATTCTTTGGTTACCTCGGCTGAGCGACCTCTCTGGAATGGCAGACCACAAGACTGCCAACTCCACCACCTGTCCTGACAATCATAACTTTTCTATTGTCGTGCTGCTCGTAGAAGTAGTTGGGGCTGATAGCGTAGAAATTGATATAGCCAGGCTCGATGTAGTCGTCAAATCGACGAGTTCCTGACGTCCCAGCCGTGTACGTGTAACCACAGAGTGGGTTGATGATTCTTCGACCACCTGTAAAATCACGAATCATGATGATATACTTCAACAGCTCATAAGTGTCCACTGCTGGCTCTGTCCAGCAGTCTTCCTCCGAAGCTGGAGGGTTTTGCTTTAATCAGCACACTTGGCAGGAGTATTGGATATGACCGGAAATGATGGAAGGACGTAGGAGTGGGGGTAGACCGAGGAGATGGATGGACTGGTGAGTGACGATTTGCTCAGGAGAGTGGATGCTGTTAGTTGACGGGTGATAGGGGAGAGTGGAAGAGAACGTGCAGTGTCTAGGCAGGCAGAATAAGAGTCTTGGAGTGTCGAAATTAGATGAGATTGAGGCTTCGACGTCAGAGGTGGTAAAAAAAAACCAAAATAGTACTTTAGACAATAGACTTGAGATTTTAGACGTACTTTGCTGAATTCTCTCCAGCACCTGGCCCATGACTATTTCGACGTTGGTTCCAGTGCTCGTCAGTGCTATGGTCTTGATGTCGTTGTGCATATCTCGTACAAGGTTCCACAAGTTATCGAACTGATTCGTTGCGGTTGCAAAGATAATTCTCAAATCTGAAAGAGATAAATAGTATAAAAAACAACTCAATTGATTCAATATTCAGCCCAGTTTTAGGTACCGCTTTATTTTACAAACTACATTGGAGCTGGCGTTAGAGCACCCGGTACCTACTATAGGTGTAATTTGTATCGTTTCTTACCCGTGGTCCACCTACGTGGTTCACCTTGGTTTTCTAAGGGTGTATATTCTATTCGAAAAAGAAACCGCCTTCAATGATTGTTTACCATTATCAAAATAAATACCCTCACGTGTAATGACTGCAAACGCACGTTTACCGCTAAACTATGGTATGCCAGTCATGTAAGGGCACACGAACGGAGACTTTATGCTCCTCAGTATATAGCAAAAAAAGTCGCCGTGGCCGAAATCGGTCAGGAAGACATCATCATCATTCGTCCACGTAGTCTACCCAATTAGGTACCTATACCACGGGTAAATATAAAAAATATAGTGCCCTTGGTTCACTCAAATGGGAGATCGTACATTTCACAATGGCACCTCCGATTCAAATGAAATTTTGCCGGTATCATCGTATAAAAATAATCTTTGTCTGGTAGTGCAATAAAAATCAACAACATACATGTATAAGGAAAAGAGTGGATAACAAAATATTATTGAATTGTGAATGAATGAATGAAAATTCTTTATTGTACACCAAAAACATATAGAACAATTGTCAATTAAAAAACTAAAGTAAACAGTACAATGGGCGGTCTTATCGCTTAAAAGCGATATTTGTATATTTTGTACTCTGTTTTTAAATAAAAGTACCACAGAATATTCACGTAGGTACATTTTTTATGTTTTGTGCTATTTACCTGAAACGGTTTCGTTGAGCAGTCGTGCTTGCTCCCAAACATCTAAATTATTTTGTAAGTTGCCAGAGTTTATCAGGTACAGTAGAACCGTCGAATTTCCACCAACGTAGTTCCTCAGTGTTTCATTCCCCAGTGTATCTTGCATTAATTGGCGGATATTTGTCAAACTATTCTGAAGGTTGACGCCAGTGATCACTGAAAAATAACGGTAAGGTTCGCATGGTCTGGATTGTAAAACGTATTTTTTATTGTCTACGGGGAGTTTTTCAAGTTATGGTAAGGCCGAAGGTGGATGCGCACGGAACTGGCGATCTTACCTCTGAATGCCGGAACACAACAATTGGATAATTGTTTTTATGGCGACAGACTTAGGTGAGATGATGGTAGCTATAGGGTAGTATAAGGTAGCCAAAAGTCTTTTACCAACCAAACCAAGCGTAAATTTGTACCCCCCTGGTGATCAAGCTGAATCACTAGACCACAGAAGCGGTTAAAACGGCTAGCGGTTTGACAGATAAAAAATATTGGATATACTTACTTTCACACAGCACCATCTAGCCCCAAACTAAGCAAAGTAATATAGGAACTAGATTCCGGATAGAATATACATAGAACATACATATATTCATCACACAAATTTTTGTCCTGGATGGGATACAAACCCAAAACCTTGTAGGCTTGTCTAGATAGTGAAATAATGCTTACTTGATTGATGCTTCGCCAATGTGTACTCTGAATGGAAGTCCGCGAGTGAGAACGTTGTATTGATCACAACGCTGCCATCAAACGCGCTCAGTAAAGTAACACTGGATCCGAATTTGCCAACTTCGATAGAATCCAGGAGATACGAGATAGCTGGATACACTGTTGCGTATGGCCATGTAGTGTCGAGGGCAATGTAAAGGTTTGTCTTCAGCCTGTAGTCCGTGCCTAGACTGTCAGAGGTGACGCAGCTTAAATCATTGAGGTTGTTCTCTGTAACATAAAATTAGGTAGTTCCTAAAATCATGAGTCTCATAGTCCTTTGTAGTGGCGTCAGCCGTTTTGACAGCCGTTTTGAAGAAATTAGAAGAAACTAGAAACTACCTCATACCTATTACCTATCTCCGAAGATACGGAGCCTAATTACTGTAATAACACTTGGCTTAATGCGTATAGAACCGAACAGACGTTCAAAGGAAGGCAAGTTCAATCCGAGGCCGGCCGAAGTTTTTTGCTTACCATTTGTTTTATTTTAATCTGTTTAATTGAACCCAGCTAATGCTCCTTTAGTGTAAGATATATCTACCTACACGTAGTACGGAAGCCTCTTCATGCGAGTCCGAATCGCACTTGACAGCTTTTTTTTATATCCTTATTGAAGGGTTTGTTCAAAACTGCACATGTCACCCGCTTTATTTATGAAGATGTTACATCTCACGTGGGTACTAGGTATTGGTATAGGTATTAGATACCTACTGGTATAAGAAAAATATCTAGCAAGGTACATGTTATACCTAGAGATGGTTTGTAAGCCAGAGTCCTCCAAATCCCTCTCAGTATAATGTGTAGGTAACTACCTACTATACCCAAGTAGGTAACATCGTCTTGACCTCGCGTGACCTATTATTGTGCGAGCGAGACAAGCTGACATTGTGAAGGCGTGGCCATTGGCCAAGGTGTGCAATGCGCGGGGTAGAGGGGGTAAACTTCAAATTTGAACTGATCTCTCGGGAAACATAGACAAAGCGTTCAACCGCTTTATGTTGATGTGCATTATAAAGGTTGGAGAAAATAGCTTAGTGCTGAAAATCCACCATAAACCAGTGGCGCATCGCCAAGTCTCGCGAAAATGAAGAAAGTGTGATCATATGGGTAAACTCACGGGTGTATGACTGAAAGTTAGTCACAGCGCTGTTCACGAGAGATTCAAGACCACCAATGATGGTGCCACGAAGAGGCATGTTGGTATCCAAGGCAGCTGCAAAAGCGTAGGTCTCGCTCTGTAAATTTGCGCTGTCGATGTATAGCTGACTCAGAGCTCGTCGGTTGCATGCTCGGAACTGGCCATTAAAAACTCCGTTCTGCAAAATAGCCGTAGTACGTATAAAAAAAAAAATCGAACCTCATTTAAAGCAAAAAATTCACGCTTCTTTTATTGGCGCCTTACATTTTTATTTATTGTTTTTAAATCGGCACGTCGCGGAAGAACGTGCCAAACAAATGATTTGCTTGTTTTATTAGATTGATTATTGTATTAGTCTGTTAGTTACTACCTACTTTATTATTAGTTTCTAAGTTTTTATAATGTACTTGTAACCTGAAATAAATGGATTTAATAATGACCCCTGTGAAAAGAACTAGGTAAAACTGCTTTTGTACGAAATAAGCACACATAAAAAAATGTGCTAAGTATGCCGTTGCTGGATTTCGTAGAAGCCGACTAGGGGATCTCACCAGAAGAATGACAGCAGCTTCCTTCTGTATACTATCGACATCTTTACTGCGATCACCAATTGGCCTGCCAAGCGTGGTGATTATGGCAAAAGACTTTGTACGTGGCTCTGTCCAGCAGTGGACACTAATGGGCTGTTGATGTATGCATGGTGATGTAAAATTTGCGCTACTCTATTTACCTTAGAAGAGTAATACATGTCCAACAGTTGCGATAGCCTCAGAGAACTGAAGGTACTGAGAGTGCTTGATACTATGGAGCCCAAAAAGAAGCCGTCAATGTCCCCTCGAATCTCAGGATCAGTCATTTCGACATTAACCCTGCTGTTTATCATTTGGAAGCGGTGGGCTTGGCTGCTGTTCCAGTTGCCATGAGTCCCGATTGATATCGAGGGGCTTCCATGGTTTGTGCCTTGGATGAGTACAGCCTCTGCTAAGTCACCTAAAATAATATTAAGATTATTAGACCGGTATTCTAAAAGCTCCGCTTTAGTAGATGTGATGGTTGATGGTTCGGTTCAAATCTCTGCATAAGCTCATAGAAGCGCTCTCACCTTTTTTTTTATTCAACAACGGGGAAGCGCTTGGCTCTTGGATCCAATTAAAGGCCGATTATCAGGCCGAATTTGGAAGTGCACTTCACCCGGAATCCTCAACGGACTGAGGAGCTGGTTATCTTACCTCAACATGCCGGAAAATGTTTTTTTTTTTTGTTTTTGTGAGACTTGGTTAGATTGTGGTAGCACTTGAGACAAGTTCTAACATCAACCAAACCAAGCAGTTTTTTATTTATTTTATTGATAATAGTCCAGTGCTTGACCGCACCTGCTCACTTGAAAAACAAGTAAAGATGTGGCCTAAGATAGAGCACGCTTGCCTTAAAGGAATCTATTCACTCTGGACTTGAGGACTTTAAGATTGTCCTCGTGCGGATAAACCGGTAGCAGATAGGGGGATGGAGGGATTAGGTCAAAGATATCGTGCGCACACTCGTCAAAGTGGAACTTATAGAACACAGACAGCCTGGGAGTCCGCCGTCTATGTTCTAGGCTCTGCAATTTGGCCTCAATAAGTACAAGTTTGTACTCCCCGTGGAGGGATCGAACCCGAGACCTCTGGGTCTGATACCATTGTGCAAACCACTCGACCACAGAGGCGGTTGTAATAAATATTTACAAACGGTTATACAAACGTAGTTCGACGTAGTGTTCATTTCAAAATTGCACATCGGATTCCATCGAAATTTTACAGGTATAATTGGATAGAGATAATCTTTGGTGTGCTAACAGGTCTAAAAAATACACAAATCTTTATGGATTATTTCCTTACAAATACGCTATTCCGTACATTTTGTTTTTATTTTGCATTTAAATCGGGAAGTCACTCAGAAATAAGTGAAAAACTACTTTTGAGCGAAAATCAGCGGCACCTACTCCAGCTAGGGATCCCCCGCCTTTTTTACTGCACGACTAAATACTAACAAATTTTACTAAATAACTCATAATTATTTATCATCATAATCCTATGGCATTAAATAATGTAACGGTTTTATAAGATTTACTTCTTCTTTTTCAGTATATTACTGTCGTTATTATATTTATATGAATATAAAGGCTTACTTAACTGTTTTTTAAACCTTGCATCAAATCATTTGGGAGAGTACTGTTTCCTTGTTCCTTGGCTCACGCTAATCCCGGAAGCAGGTCCCCACAATAAGTGTTAAATTATAGCTGATCAAATTTGTGAATATATGAATTATGAATCTCATTACATACCTGATAACGTAGCCGGGTAAATAGACGTGACAAATGTTTGTGCATTATTGTAGTTTACCACGGATCCTTTTGCTAATTCTACGATTGGAACTTGTTGAGGCTGAGCGCCAGCCGCGATACCAGCTATTACACTGCCCGTGGAGACCGCAATCGAGTCTACTGACGCTACACCGTTTAATAGTGGACATTGACTTTCACCCAGCAACTGTTTTTCAGACTTGGATTCGCCATAATTTGAATACTCGACGTCATCTTTTGGATTATACTGGCGCATGTTACCGTGGGTTGCAGCATTCCTGGAATATATACAGCATAGGTGAACAACATTGCAATCAACAAAGCAGTTTTTGTTTGAAATGGCGCCCGCTACGCCATTTTACCATCGAAACACTCGCTATCGCAAGGACCTTCGCGCACCGCAAGGTTTAAGAGCAACTTCCTCCCGCGGACTATAGAGCCGTGGAATGCTGCCGAGGTTTTCCCAAGAGACTATCATCACATCATCATCACAGCCCATTAGTGTCCACTGCTGGTCTTTCCAGTGGACACTAATGGGCTCCTCCAAAACTGGCGGATTGGTGATCGCAATAAAGGTGTTGCTAATACACAAAAGGATGCTGCTGCTCTTCTTCTGGTGAGATCCCTTAGTCGGCTTTTGCGACATCCATTGATTAAGGTGGAGGGGTCGATTCTTAAACCGCGACCGCCATGGCATATAGAGACTACTATTAGACTATTAGTTATAGGGTTTTTCAAAGATGGCGTTTATCAGTTTTAAAAGAGTCTGCAACGCGTGAGTTGGAACTCTGGAGTTGCGAGCGTCCATAGGCTAATATACCTACCTAATTACTTTTTAACATCAGGTGGTGCATTTAGCACACAAAAAAAAGTTAAACGGGCACCAGAAAAGCTGGCTTTGGCAAGCGCTTACTGCTGAATGTTTACAACTCTGGATGAAGTAGGTACCTATTATCTTTTATTTATTTCCAGGACAAACTTTTCTGTGATGAACATAAATGTTTTCTCTGCGTTTGGGCGTTGTATCATATAGTACGTATGTATTTACAAAAGAAAAGTATATGTATGTATTCTATCCGTAATATAGTTCCCTATGCTTAGTTTGGGGCTAGATGGCGCTGTGTGAAATTAATGTCGTTAATATATATTCTAGATTATTTTATTAAGAAGGCACTTAAAAACTTTTTAACCTGTGTATCCCATCAAATGATTTCAAATGTCTGACTGTGATTCTGACTCTGTCATTGGATATGAAACTTACATAACAGTCAGATCCAAGATTTCCACGTCATCTTTGACGGAGCGCGCCGTCCTCAGCGCGCGGTACTGAGAGAGCTGGTTGCAAAAGTTCTCGTCTCCTCGAACCCTCGCGTCCACGGAGGTGGAAAGCATATGGTGAATAGCACACTGAAAAAAAAAATACCTAAGACAAGGATTTCTCTGTCGTGCAATAAAAAAAATGGGTTAAGTACCTATTTTTTGTATCAGTATAACCTATTTATTCCAAATTTCTTATCTTGACGAGGCTCGAAATGCTTGGCATAGTGCTTGCCCTAATACCGATCCCCCAAAACACCTTTCGGCACAACGGCAGTGGGACGGGCCTCTGTGCGAGTTGACACGGAATTATCTATTACATACGTGCTCAACCTCCACAGATCGTGCTCGTCTCTTAGCTGTTTCAAAATGGGAATCAGGTCTTTGGCTGCAAGCACATCCATCCTACAATACCGGTACACTTATGGATCCTGTAACTTTCCGTATTGCCACTTGTCTTCGGTTGGGTGCAAGATGCTGCGCCTCTCACCAGTGCCGGTGCGGTGCGGCCGTAGATCAATTTGGTTTTCACGGACTTTCGTGCGCAAGGTCTGCGGGCAGGATTTCGCGCCACGCTAGTCTTAATGACATTATCCGTCGAGCGTTTACCAGTGTCAATGTGCCAGCCGTTCTTGAACCGAATGGTCTGTTACGTGATGATGGTAAGCGGCCCGACGGTATGACTCTTGTCCCTTAGGAAATAGGTAGGCCTTTGGTGTGGGACGCTACCTGCGTCGACACCCTAGCGCCATCTCATCTGCCTGGGACATCAGTTAGGGCTGGTGCGGCGGCTGATTCGGCCGAGGATCACAAAAGGCGCAAATATAGTGGTCTCGACAGAGCTTACCTATTTGAGCCTTTTGGGGTGGAGACCTTGGGTCCGTGGGGAGCCGGTGCCCTCCGGGTTTTCAAAAATATTGCGGGGCTTTTGATTGAGGCGACACGTGACCCAAGGGCTGGCTCTTATTTAGGCCAGCGAATTAGCATAGCTATTCAGCGTGGCAATGCAGCCAGTGTCTTGGGCACGCTTCCGTCTGGTACTGGTCTGGAACAGTTGAGTTACCTATAGGCCGTTTGTAACGGTCCTTAGGTAATCTGACTGATTCCTTTGTACTTAGTTAGTTTAATTTATTGAATGAATGTACTAATTACGATTTATACCTATATTATATATTTTATTTCATGTGCTTGTATTATAGGAACAAGAATATGCAATATACAAGGGAAGCATTCGGGTTACCTAAGAACCATTACAAACGGTCTTTAGGTTACTCATTGATCCAGATCAGAACCAAACGGAAGCGTACACGAGGCACTGGCTGCATTGTCACGCTATGCTATGCTAATTCGCTGAGATCTAAATAAGAGCCAGCCCTTTGTCGCCTCAATCAAAAGCCCCGCAAGGTTTTTGAAAACTAGGAGGGTAAACTAGGACCCCAGGTAATGTAATTACGTTTTAAAAATTAAATAGAAAACCGACTTCAATGAAGACTATTATACAATTTCGTTTACCTGGATCCTGGATGACATATTTTTTTCAATTATTTTGATGACAGACTGACGCGTTCCATCTTATATAAGTGGTCCAAATTTTCCTTCCTTTAAAGGTAATACCCTAAAAATACAAAAGTCACCTCAAGTGTGCCTATAATATGTGCAGTGTGATCATCTGATCCTGACTTGATGACGATATGGGACCATCTGTGAAGTATACCCTTTCAAACTAAAAAGATTTTTCGAAATCGGTCCAAGCACCTTCTATATAGTAATCGGGGAACATACCTACATAAAAAAAAAAGATTCCGACGAATTGAGAACCTCCTCCTTTTTTTGATGTTGGTTAAAAAATATTTTTACCTTCAAAGATGAATTAAGAGTTGTGTTTGGTAGAACTTGCAGATTACTGGGGATGAGCCTAGTCAGCAGAAGACGGTGTCGGTGGAAGGAGTGGAAAGTAGGCGCATACGGGAGAACCATTGACGAAGTGGTGAGAGAAGATTCTGGCTGATGAAACTCGATACCGTCCTGGCGATAACTGAAAAAGAAATATACAATTTACATGACGGAGGTTTTATTTCTTCTATGTCATTTTGGTCCATTCATATTAGGGGTTTAACCTCTGATTAACAGATAATAATCTGGAAATTCGTATACACCTTCTTTTCGGCGTTATAAAAGATGTCTCAAAAGATTTACAAATGTGTCTTTTTTTTTATGTGACATAAACACATAAATTTACAACCCGCGACGGGACTCGCACCCGCATCTTTTCCTAAAGCCGGAAACGCTCAAACTAACTGAGCCACGAGGGTCCTAACGCAGATCCGAGTTTTTGTTGTGACCAAGTACAATCTTGATCAACTTGAAATACAAAAAGTGGATGTCTCAAATCAAATTTCGTGTCTGCTTCGTAAGTTATTCACACGGTCATAAACAATTTTTTTCGCGATTATCTAGGTTTCTATAGCTCTAATGATGTCAGTATCTGTATAAAATTGTAGAGCATAAAATTTGTGACAAATGTTGCTCCAAATATTTTTACATGCG
This sequence comes from Venusia cambrica, assembly GCA_951394065.1. Taxonomy (NCBI): domain Eukaryota; kingdom Metazoa; phylum Arthropoda; class Insecta; order Lepidoptera; family Geometridae; genus Venusia; species Venusia cambrica. The sequence goes on along the minus strand of OX596068.1, from coordinate 4,141,990 downwards.
CTCAATCGTCTTTGAGATAAATCCTCCGAGATTCACAGTAAAGTTGTTGACCTTGCATTTTAGTGTGCTGGCTGAGCGCAATAAATCAAAGTACCTTCTGTATTCAGTGACATGACTCAATGTAAATACTGTAGTCGAAAATTCGAAAATCTTGGAGCGCGTTTGGTCATAAAAAAATATAAATAAATAGTACCTAGTATATAGTACTAGGTATATATGTACCTAAATATTCTAATAGAGCTACCTACATAACCTTTTTTGACGATGAATTGCTTTAGACATGCATAAATCTGAGTCTGAGCTAGGTAGGTACTTGCACTACGAAATTAAGCTAGAGTTAACTGAATAGAGGGCAAAGTCGCAATGAATGAGTAAACACCTTAAGATTTACAAAAAATATATCGAATTATACAAACAGTTGTGATGTATACAAACACAGTGTTTAAGTATAATGAGTGGCTATCACTTAAAGTGTTTTCTTATACACCAAAAGAAGCTGGAGGGGTAGATTTTTAAACCACGACTACCATGGCCACGGTTTTGAGATCAGTTTTCAAAAAACAGATAGCCGAATAGTATAATTTAACGGTCATGCATGACGGCATGTCTAAGAACCGCTATACATCATGAGAGATAGTGATGTGATGTGACATTGGCGTTTTTGGAGCAGGCTCTCGGACTATAATTGGTTCTACTATATTAAAAGTACTCAACACTTACGTGTGCAGTAAGAGAGCCGAGAGCTGTCTCAAATCCACGTTCACATTGGGGCTGTCTTCAATCTTCTGGATGATATCGATGAGCACCTGTATCGTAGTGGGTGGAAGGTTGTTCCTGTTCAGCAGCTCAGGAGTCAAGTAACACTCCCTGACCTCCGGAGCAATGCTGGTCTGTGCTGTCAGTTGGGCGTGAGCATACCCGGTTATAGCTAGGAGGACCCCCAACCAGCTTGTACACCGCATTTTGGCTATATCTGTAGAAATCAAGAATTTTCAGTTCATTCAGAAACAGAAGTTATTTTAACTTTTAACAAGGAGGTCCTTGGCCTTCATCTCATCTGATTTTCAAGTTATGACAAGGCCGAAGGTAGAAGCGCACTTCACGCTGAATCCTCAACAAACTGAGGAGCTGTCTATCTTTATCTCTAAATGCCGGAACACAACAATTTAAGAATTTCTGTGATGGGGACAGAATTAGGTAAGATGGTGGTAGCTAGTCAGGCGGACTTTAGCAAAGTCCTACCACCAACCAAACCAAGCACAATATAGTACTCCCCTTGAGGATCGAACGCGGGACCTCTGGATCTGACAGCGGTGCGGTGAGCGAACCACTAGACCACAAAGGAAATCAAATTAATTTGTGATTATATTTGAGGCCTGGTTTTTCAGTAGATTTTGGTTTCTGGATTATTATTTGTTCTATACCAGGTAAGCTCTTGACCTCGACTTGCCTGGGTAGCTTTCCCAGGTGCTGTCTATGAAACGCACTGGTTAATACGCGTACTAACACAGCAACTTGCTTGGCGCTGGACTTAGGCAGGCTTGGAAAGGCTGGTATAGACGCTACGAAGATATCGGGTAATGATAAGCAACGGCAAATGTTTATTCTGCCGTGGCGGTCGCGGCTTGAGAATCGACCCCTCCTAATCCATCCATGGATGTCATAAAATCCGGCTAAGGGATCTCAGCAGCTACCTTCTGTGTATTATCTACACCTTGACTGCGATAACCAATCCGCCGGCAAAGCGCGTTGATTATGGAAAAACCACCAAAGCTGGAGGCTCTGTCCAATGGACACTGAATCACTAATGGGCGGTTGATGAGAATTCTGCTACACATTCAATAGACTTTACTCAACGCTTCACACCTAACCTACTCACTAAACACAAATAACAGCGATAAACAATATCGATTACGAGGTATGAAAGGCATTTATGATACACAATCATTCCACTTATCAGGTGACGGGTGCGGCAAGGGCAAAATATGTGAATCTGAGTGTCTAGAAGTCCGTTTACTACTGATTTATTGACAATCCTTGCTGATCCCACATTTTGTTTTCAAGACCTAGGGGTTACTTAGGGGGTATACTAAATATTGTTTCCAAGGATTATTAATTTAACCGCCTCTGTGGTCAGGGGAGTACAATATTGTGCTTTGTTTGGTTGGTGGTTGGAGTTTGTTTAGGTCCGCCTGACTAGCTACCACCATCTTACCTAAGTCTTTCGCCATAACAACAATTCCGAATTGTTGTTCTCCGGCATTTAAAGGTGACAGATGTTCCTCATACAGTTGAGGATTCCGCAATATGATATAGGTAATATACGCATAATAATGCTCATTATATCTAAAATCTAAGTTTACGTATCGTAGTGGCTTTGACTTTCGTTCGGTTTATATTGGAATAGTTGGCTAGGCCAGCGCACGCCAGTAGAAAGAATAGTAGATTCGGTCTTGTCATCCTCCCTCGCTACGCTCGGGAGTATAACAACCTCGTATATAATGGGTGGTTTACCGACTAAAACACTCTACTTTTCACTTCGATTGCGAGAAAATAAAACAATTCAAAATTAAACAATTTTCAGTAATTTTATTAAAAAATAAATGTGCAGTTAGAGCAATTTTGAATGTTTAGTGATATGTTTTTCCCGGGAAATTTTATTCCGGTTCTCTGTGATTGGGATGTGATAATATTTTGAGTTGATTGTTGTGGAGTAAAAGTTGGAGATACTCGACTCATGCTGGAGTTTCCTGCATTATTAAGATCTGAGTGCGGCTTCAGCTGAGTTGACATATTCATTCAATCCCGCGATGTAGATGCTTGGGGTTCTGTGTTTGGTAGAATATTGATTCCTTCCGTAATCCGCTGCGTGACGTGATACTTGTTTTGTATAGAGTCCTCTATATAACCTTCAGCCACTTGATCGGACCTCCATCCACCGCACCGTGCCGTTTTAATGTCGTTATATTCGCACCAGAGTCCGCCAACAGAGTCGCGGATGTTCTGCGGAAACAATGGCCCGTGTAGAGTTCCGGATTTAGTAAATTTAGATAAGTGGCAATATCTTTACCAAATTTATTTTTGCCTATGACTTGCCTTGTGCATTTACCATTTTGATAATTTAGAAAAAATAAGTGTGTTAATAATCGTAATAACCTAGGTACCTATTTTAGGTATGTAGGTAGGTATCTATTTATTTAGTTTGAGTAGAGTAGATAAGTAGGTTACCTTTGTTGCCAATAATTGTTTATTTGGAGCGTTATTTAAAAATGTTTCGATTTCTTGTGTCGTCACAAGAAATCGTTAAAATCATCGTTAAAATCGTTTTAGAAAATGTCAAGACTTTAGATTTTTTTGCCTTGTATCCAGTGGACAATTTCTTCAGTAAAGCCGTCAAATTTACATATTTTTTAAAATCGATGTCTTGTCTCGTTTGTAAGGTCATTCTTAACATTGAATATGTGCTCCAAAGAGTCGACGATTTGAATTTTTTCGATAATTCATCAAAATAAGTGAGAAAAACCCCTTCAGTAAAAGAATCCACACGTTTCTCATCTCTCCATTTTATAAAATTTTCGTAACTCTTTAAATATATTCCACGTGATTTTGTCGGCAACAGATTCATAATTATTTCTTTGCCCTTTTCTTCCATTTGCATATTAGCATCTTCACTATCACTTGATGACATTTTTCACGTTCACAATTTGGAAGTAAAAGTCGGGAAGTTGTACGGGCTGATGATTTTAGACAAAAATTAAAAAGAAAAAATACTTTTTAGCCCTAGGTATTAAACTCGAGTTTTAGGCCTGCTAAGCTACACTATTATGATACACTTTTTGAGCAAGAGAAGTGAAATAGTTATTTGTTATACAAGAGTGCAAAGTTGCTTTTTAACCGCGTGTTCAATTTTGATGACCGAGCAAGCGAAGGATTCTAAAATTCCTAAATTAGAATCCTGAGCGTTAGCGAGGGAATCAAAAGAGCACGAGGTGAAAAATCTTTGCACTCGAGTGCAACACGTAACTTTGCATTCCACCTCAGCGAGGAAATGACTAAATGCAAAAAAAACGTTTACAATCACAAGATAGGTACTTTTATTTCAGTTTAGGTATTAACTACTACATTATGACAGGTAAGTATTACAGAATAATCTTTAAATAATAACAAAATAATACTAAGGTATAATTAAGAAAATTTTAAAGTAACGTTGCTACAGTTATTTAAATTGAGTGTAATATTTTTGTTTGGTACTGTAATATTGGTGTTAGTCACTTGTGTACTGTTTTTCGGTAAACTATCTGTCATACTTAATAGTTGTACCGATTCATCGGATTCCCTTGGCGTAAATGTTGGCATGAGAGGGTGATGGTTAGGTGTTTAGTAATGGCTCATTTTTGATGTAGAAGGGAAAGTCCAAGGATATGACTGAGGCTCTTTCAGTGTAATGGCTCCTACGATGCCTTTACAAGTAATACACCAAGAAGGTTCCGATTTCGAGTTTTTAAAAAATTAGAAAAGGTTGTATGATGAATTCGGCACCATGGAGGTAGAAGTAAATAGGTTTATTGATGTTTTGAATTCACAAACTTAGTTCACACGATGTTCTAAATTCAATTTTACTTTAACCTCTAGCGGATAAAAACGGCTTTTGCACTCAGATATCGAATAGTAAAAATACTCTTTCCGAGATGGAGGGATGAAAATATAATTACGTGCTCACAGAAATCAGTAGCACAACCTATATGGGCTACTGCAAAACGCAGGAGTCATGAATTGAGTTGATATGACGGCAGAAGTACGGGACTATACCACGCCATGATCGTCGTAAAAGGCGACCAGGAGATGAGCAGTAGTATTCATCGAGGAACTTAACGATATTACTACGACCATGTTCACATTCATTTATTTCATAGTGTCTTACACCTGACACCTAACACTCAACTTTTTTTGGATAGCTTTTTCGGGCTACGATGATGAACCCAGGACCTCGCAGCATGGATGATATATAGTATTTTATGATCTGTGCTATACGTAATTTTTTGGACCATGCGCTGGCCTAGCTGGCGGACGGTGACTTATTATGACTCATTATTATTACATCAAAATGACTAAAATAATTATACTTCCAGTACAAATGGCTTATCTATCGCTAAATTATTAGGTTATCAGTAAGCAAATACGTTTTATAGAAGGTTGCTCAACTCATTGTTACGATTCTCGTTCTAGTTCTGATAAGGATAAGTGTCAGATATCTATGTGTTCAATGTGATTCATGTTTCTTTAGAACAGGTGCAGAACAACGAAAACAATAAAAAATCGTAGGTAGGTATTCTATAGGTGTCATACGGTTAGCTAGCACGTATTTACTTATTTATTTACATTGTTATGAAAATTATTAGGTAAAAAATCACATGTGATTATATATTTATATTCATGCCATTGCATTGGCAAATGACTTTTTACGTACCTACTCTCAAAAACCCAAAAATAATCGTAAAATGAACCGTAACTATATAATAGTACATTATGGTACTAGTGTGTAGCATTGGTGATTACCGCCGAGGCGCCATTGAGACCCGAGCCGTAGGCGAGGGTCTTAAGAGATTCGAGGACGGTAATCATCAATACACACGTGTATCATACGACGTTTTCAACACATTTGTGAATAAAATAACAATAAAAATACAATTTCAACAGTAAAAACGAGTTGTGAAAAATGTTTCACTATGGCGGGAAAAAATAATCTGTTTTCCTAAGCGCGCGCATTGCGATCGGCCACAGACTAAAGGGATGAGGTTTTTTTTTATTTTCCGCGCATAGGGTTTGCGCCTATTCTGCAACGTACAAAATGTACATTTAACGTTTTATTTTATTATAGAGAAAACAAAAGTTATATTTGAGTGAAAGTTTTTTTATTAAACACGTACGAGTAAAAATTATCTATTTAAATAAGAAGTTGCTTGAAATGAGCAAGCAACAGGAACATTAATTTATTTGTTCTATTGAACACGATCTTTTTTTTGATTAAAATTTTTTTTAAGAACAAAGAAAATCACCAATAAAATGAAAAAAAAAAATCTATAACTCACTAGTGAGTTATAGCAATGAAAAAATCACAGTTTGATTACGGGTGCCATTCTGTGCCTAATTGCGGTGACCATAGAGCCACTTTATGAGCAAGTGTGTTGAAAATAATTATTACAATCGACGAAAATCTAATGGCGTACCTACCTATTTCTATGCCAGAGAGAAACGAGGGTACCTAAAGGACATTTTGGAAGTTTTTTTTTATTGTACGACGGGGCATTTTTAGAATTGTAGCTATAGCGACAGAATTAGGTAAGATGGTAGATAGCATTTGAACATCAGTAGAAGCGCGCTTACCCATGGAAGAAATCTATTTCCAACTCCTTCTACCCTACCTTTTTTCTGTAATCTGAAACTTAGTGTTATTCCATTGTTTTTGTATATCAATATTGTATCGAACTAGGAAGTGTGACAGCTGTAACCATAGTTATTGATCTGTGGCTGTAACAGGTCTAGCACAGCCTAAGTATAAGGTCTTTGAGTTGAGCACAGCTAACACAATACTAGTACAGCTGTCAAAGTTTTTAGTGTCACTCAAATTGTAGGTATTTTGATTTTGTAATTTAAAGTACAACCTAGAGTAGTAGAAGTTTATTTGAATAAATCAATAATAAAAATGTTTATTATTTTCAGTCTTGATTGTAACTACTGGTCTGGAAAAACAAACAGTTAAGAACAAATTAGTAGGGAACAGTCGAATCACCTGGTTATAAGTACCTACCTTTTATTTGGGGCGGATTCACCAGCGCGCAGCGGTTGTAACGTTTGTCTTTCTTGTATTTAAAATAAAAATATATATATTCAGCACTTTTCCTATGCTAAATCTCACACTCTTCCGTGTGCACAAAATGCTATAGAAACCGGCCAAATGGACACCGAGGGTTCCGATCATAAATCAATGCAAGAAATCCCGTTTGTTGTGAGGGGCAAATTTTATTTCGTTTATGGAATTTGATGTTAAAGCTATATAAATACATAGACGTGAAATGACTCTGTGACCATTGCTGACTGACAGACGGACGAAAGGACAGCGAAGGCTTAGCAATACGATCCCGTTAACAACCTTTGGGTACGGAACCCTAAAGAGAGGTCCGAAGTTTTCTCATCTCGTATAAATATTTGTATGTTCAGAATAGCCAAACCGTTTTAGACTGACATTTTCATTTGAGTCCCATTTCATGTATCAAACCCAGGTCCCGGGGAACCCCTCGGAGTACACATTTGTGCTTGGTATGGTTGTTGGTAAGACCTGGCTAATTACCACCGTCTTACCTAAGTCTGTCGCCATAACGAAAATTCAAAATGATGTTAGTATTCCGGCATTTAGAGGCCAGACAGCCAGTTCCTCAGTCTGTTGAGAATTCCGGGGGAAATACGCGTCCACTTTCGGTTTACATAAATTGACACCAGGTGAGATGAAGGCCCAGCGCTTCCCCGAAGCACAGATTATAAAATACAAACCCGTAATAAGTACAATAAAAAAATGACTCATTTATACATGACAAGGTAACGCTACATTCATTAAGGCCACGAAGCCTGTGTTTACATTTAAGAAAAACTTATGCGCCAACTTACGAGATCTTGTACAGTCTTTCAATTCACAACCTCACTCCACTTAATAGGAATAAGTAGGTACTCAGTTATTTTATTCAGCACACAACATCACTAGATTAACTGAAAAAAAAACACAGTTCTCACTGAAAGTCACCACAAAGGGCTCACACAGTTAGCGTGCTGAGCAAACCTGAGTCAAACTTGTAAAATAAAAACGGTGCGATACGCAGGTATTAGATAAGATAGTGAAAAACGGGTCTAGATAAATTCACAACGAATGAAAGCCATACCTACGAGGACCTACCTACGCTATCTGTTTTGCCGGCGATTACAATGATAAGAGCACTGGATAAGCGAAACCTGTTCAGCCATATTTAATAATGAAAATGCAGGTCACTTTTCCAAGGATAAATTACACTACTCACCTATTTTGGTACACTTGCCATCGATGTAGATATTGAGTAATGCCGCATTTAATGTGTGGTATGTACATGTAGGTACCTAGTCTACACATAAATTGTACTCTATGTACTATACATACTTATACATTTCGTTTTTTTACTTGATCTCGGGACCGAATACCTATACGTAAAAAAGGTAGGTAAAAACCTATTTTGTCTATCAAATCAATGGAAAAAAAAACAGGAAATTAATATGAATCACTAACTACTTATTACTTCTCGTATATCTTACGTTATTCGCGTGTTTGTTGATGTAACAGACTACCTTTACAGACAATTGTAAAATCTGAGGCAAAAACGTACGACGAGGATGGGATTCGAACCCACGCGTGCAGAGCACATTGGATTAGCAGTCCAACGCCTTAACCACTCGGCCACCTCGTCTCGATTCTATGGGATGAAATTAATAAACACATTAGTAGTGCATATAATAAAATAAAAAATACTAACCCAGTCTTTATCAACAAACTTTTTGTAAGTATTGTTAAATACTTATTCAAACAATAAATACTTACAATTACAATTAATTATTGAGAAGGAAAGCAGGCGGATAACTTAACTGAACTGAACCTTTAGACCCTTCGTAGCGGACGGGTTAGGTTCAGTTCAACTCAACTGATCCAGACCAGTGTAATTGATATTAAATTGATCAGAACGAATTGCTATTACATTGTGAATCTTGGCAAACGTTTTGGGACTAAAATACAAGTTACCGAATTAGTTTGAATTTGAATCTCGGTGTAATGTTTTTTCGTACTTGTACTGTCGTAGGTATAATGTTTCTGAAAATGTGTCCAGTACAGGTACATAATAGAAAAAAGCTGTAGTAAATGTATCCTATGAAAAATGTGAAGCGCAATGTCAAAATTATAATTGATGATTCTCGTTTCGAGACCGTCAGCGCCATCTAGTGAAAATTTTTGAATGCAACTGACATCTATGCCAAATTATTTGAACTAGAATGTTCTGGCGCGTCTCTTTTTCTGAGCTCGTTATCAACGCTGAGGAGCATAAAGTACCAAGCAAGCTTACTAGATGGCGTGTCACGCATCGATAACGTTATTTTTTCTCGCCAGATAAGTACACCTAAGTAGGTAAACCTAAGAATTTTTCAGCGTTTTTCAGTTTAGTGTGTAACTGAACGAATTTCCATTTTTTCTATACTGATTCTTCAATAATCCTCAATAACATGCACATTTTCGTGAAAAGTGGCAATCAGAGTGAATGATAACATAAACATATGTCTCCAGCTTCAGGGGCCACGGGATGAGTGACCTCCAGGGTCAAACGGGCGCTGCGAGGGATGCGTTGCCTAGCAACGGGGCAGGTTGGCGCCCGGCGCCCGTCGTCGGTTGGTTCACCCTCCATTCATAAAGGCTCATGTACGAAATAACTTCGTAAACAAGGGTAATTGAACTTTGTTCGTCGAAATTGCTTATTTTTATAATTTGTACTTACCTACCTACTGTTAGCTGTGATAGGTTAGTGATATTACTTATTGACTCTTATTATTTGTGTCTACCTAATTACCTACCTAAGAACCTTCTTAGGTCAATAAGTAATATCAACATAAACTGCATAAACTGCAAACCATTGAATGTTTTGCCTCAGATGAATAAGTAGGTAGTTAATAGGTCTAGAATAGATTTAGTATAAATGAACACCTTATTGTTTGACAAACCTCATAGCTCAGTGGGTAGTAACTCTGCCTTCTGCGCTGTAGGTTGTGGGTTCGATTCCCACCCAGGACAAACATTAGTGTGATGAATATAAATGTTTGTTCTGTGTTTGGGTGTTGTATTGTATGATAAGTAGATATGTATTTACAAAAAAAATAAGTAGGTACCTATTTAAGTTTTCTATCCGTAATCTAGTTCCCATATTACAAGCTATGCTAAGTTTGGGGCTGTATAGCGTTGTTGAAATTGATGTCCTGTAATATTTATTTATTTTATTTACTGTGCTCATTGTTAGTACCTACCTACCTGAGTAGGTACTTACTAAAAGGTTTGCCTCAGATTAATACGTATTTATAAGGTCTAGAAGGATTATTATGGGCAACTTTAGATTAAGTATGAATAAATACCTTATTGTACGGAATAAAAAAAAATAGATACAAATATGACTGACTCCTACCTTCTGGTACCTACCTACCTTATTATCTGTAGCTTCTACTTATTATATTAGAGCTTAGATGTGCATTGATAGTCTTAGCTGATAGTGGGTATTAATACCTAGGCGTTAGTATTTTATTATCTGTGACCTAGATAAGTTGGTTCTAAAATAATAATTCATAATTTTTTATTAGCCATATTTTTTACAGTAATAGTGGGGCCCTGCTTTCTGGATTAGCGTGAGCTGTGGTCCAGGAAACAGTACTCTCCCGGATGGTTTGGTACAATTTAAAAATAAAAGAATCAGTTAACATCTATCCACGTCAATAGATATTTGTACTTACTTATCAATACATTTATTCAATAAATTAAACTAACTAAGTACAAAGGAATCAGTCAGATTACCTAAGGACCATTACAAACGGCGTACAGGTAACTCAACTGTTCCAGACCAGTACCAGACGGAAGCGTGCCCAAGACACTGGCTGCATTGCCACGCTTGTACTTTGTACTTACTTAAAAAAATATTTTTGCTTTTGAAATTTTGTACTTTGTAAATTTTATGATGATTGCGTATTTGCTTAATTTATGACTAGGTATGCTTGTTGTCTTTTTTTTTTTTTTTAAATGCACTGATTTGATTGTTGTAGTTATTATTATATTTTTTTATTTTTTGCATGCTTTTTCAAAAAATTTCTAACTTGTTTGTTTATTTTGTCCGCTAATGGAAACGGTTCTTACGCAAGATCAGCGCAGGTTGTCTTTGTCCAACCTGCTTTATGCTGAGTAAGGACCCTTTTGCAGCGACATTTACTTATCTTACTATATTTTCTAGTTTTTATTGCTACAAGTTGGTATGATTATTGATTGTTGTTGCAAATAAACTCTATTCTATTCTATTCTATTCTATTCATTATTTTTTAAAATAACGTGTTTCTTAATAATATAATGAAAAGTAAATCTATATAAAAATCGGTATATGTGGGAAAAGTATCTGTAAGTGAAATAAATATTTTATAGTATTTATCGTGTGGGTATTATTAATATAGGTACTCGTATTATTTGATTCTCTGTGATGTGATTTGATTTGATGGTGTGGAAGAAGGTCTTCCACACTATCATAGTCATAGTTTTGTAACCATTGCATTATTCTTTCTTTTATTTGATAATTACTGCATTGATTTATATGAAATTTTCAGCCAAGTTTGAAATACAACCGTGGTGCACTATAATCATATTGTCTGCGAGCTTGCACATGCGAAATTAGGAGTCGGAAATCTGACAATTCTTTTTGAGTCGGGACTGTGAAACGATGGTATTTCTGGATGCACTGGAATATATACAATTTTCGGACGCTAAGCACTTTGAGTTAAATAGTAGTGTTGTAGGAAATCTAAATGGAAGGCATGATAAAACTTTTAGGAGAGTTCTTTGGGCTACTTCTACTTCTTTCATATATGTTTTCGGTGCGCCTTCCCATGAGTGTATACAATAATGTATTATACACTGACCAAGATATTTATAAGTTTTTTTTTTAGAAGTTTGTTATCAGCAACAGTTCTTAAGGTTTTAAAAAGGTATATAAGTGATACAATTCGTTTAGCCGTAACAGTGAGCTGTTCTTGCCAGTTAAGATTTTGATCAATTACTACTCCTAAGTATTTTATAGACAGTATTTTAGTAGTAGTATTTTACAGTAACATTGTACATTGTGTTGGTCACGTTTGTTACATGGGTGTGTGTGAACTGTTATATTGAAGCTGGGAGACGGACCAGTTTTTATTCAGGCGGTTTTATAGAAACATACTTACTTAGCTTTGACTGTATTTAATGTTAGAAGATTATTTTCCAGCCAACTACTAACTCTACACAAACCCTTTTCTGCCTTGCTCTTAACACTAGCCCAAGTTATATGATTGAATAAAAGTACGGTATCATCTGCATACATTAGAAGGTCCGCACCCTCTAACTTTATATCACGCAAAGAATTTATAAATACCAAAAATAGCGTGGGAAAAAGTGTGCTTCCTTGTGGAACTCCGTATAAACAGTCTGCACCATCACTGCAAAGATGTTGTCAACTTTAACCATTTGCGTTTTATGGTCAAGATAGCTTTCAAACCATATACCATATATAACCAATGGATAAGCTACAACGTCTTGTCATTGAATTAGGTACCTACATGAATGTGTACCTAACCCAGGCACACATAGCAAAGCAACGATGTTGTCAACTTTAACCATTTGCGTTTTATGGTCAAGATAGCTTTCAAACCATATACCATATATAACCAATGGATAAGCTACAACATCTTGTCATTGAATTAGGTACCTACATGAATGTGTACCTAACCCAGGCACACATAGCAAAGCAACGCCATGCTATCTACATACAACGGTGCCTTCTATAATTGTTCATCAGAAATATGTACGCGAGATAATATGACATTTGATTCATTATTATAGTTTTAAAACACATCGTGGATTCAAAAATGTTTAATTCGCTGCTACTTACAGGTTACATGTATCATAAAACAACAACCTATATTTTAAAATTGTGAAACTAGAATTTGCCTTAAGTACCTTTATTTACTTTACGGGTTACCTTTTAGATTAATTAAAACACACGTGATAATTGTTTATTTAAAGACCATACATTTTGAATTGTTTGCAGATACATAACAATTTCAGATGAGAATATGTTCTTAATTATATACTTTACAAACATTTTAAGAGGGTGATTTTTTAGAAGTCATGTCATAGTTTTAGAACTTACTTTTTTTTATTTGTTGGTCCTCTGTAAATAATCTGCCGGTTAGGCAACCAATATGGGAAAACTAAACATACCATTTCAAAAATAATATTGCTTGGTTGGTTTTTAATTAGTTACATGTAGCCTGGTACGTTGTAGCGAATTTCACATTTCTGATTCTACGATACGTTATGAAGCTATAATTTACCAAAAACCATGTCTCGCGTACCTATTGCTGATGAGCCAGCATAAAACCGCTGCGTCGACATTCACTTGATTATATTAACGATGGCTCGACCTGAGAGCTTCGTCTAGACAGGTTCCTCATTTAGGTTGCTTCGGTTCAGCACATTACATTGATTTGTGCGAGCGTTCGTCTGCCAATCGATAACACGGAATCACAAGATGTTGGAAGTGGCTGACAGCTTCCCGATACCGGAAATTGTACAGAATCATAAAAAAGACACAGTAAGAACCTTACTTTATTGGGGAATCCTAACCAAACTGGAACAATCATCGCAAAGATGTGACACGGGATAAAATTTATTTTATATTTCATATATATATCTGCATCGGTAGCAAAAAACATGACCTACGCGGCACTGCATTGCACCCGTCAATATTTCAGCGCAACCATACCCTTCTAACCGGAACACAGCAATGCTAATTGGCGGCCGAAATAGTTATAGTAGTAGGGCTTCCCCAGACGAGCCCTTTCACAAGGAGCTACCGAGCTACCATTAGACCACGGATTGCACACTCATCATCGTCGTCATCGGTAATAAACGTTAGCGTATAGACGTACCTATATCATCAGTGATGTCGGTACACCATGCAGTTTTAGTGTTCCATCTTATTGTGGACTCTATTGGGCCTTTTCCTTGCATGTTTGTTGCCTCAGAACTTCGACATTACTCAACCAATTTGAAAATATATTTTTTTTGTTTGAAATGATATGATTCCAGATTGGTCACATAGATATTTTATCAAAATCAGTTTAGCAGTTTGGCTTTCAAATAAAAAAACAGAAAACCAGGATAATAGGATCGAAAAGTTTATATTGTACCTACGTAACTAACATTCTTTTTATTTTTATGATATATTTTTGATTGTACCTATTACTAACAAAATTATAGACAATGTCTGAACTAAAAGTATCTAATTGAAAAAAATAATTGAATCGCTATTTGTATAGGCAAAATATAGGCCACTATTTTTGCAGTGAGGCGTGCGATATACTTTGTATTTTTTTAATCCAAGTTTATAATCAATACAAACCCCAAGCCAGAAGATCTAGAAATTAAACATTTTCTATAGAGGTGTGAGTATAGGGGTGTGTGCAATAAGAAAGGATTTTCAAAAATATTCAAGGGATAGCGGGAATGAAGTCCCGGTAATTTACTAGTCTCATAAGATAAAATATCTCGAATGTTTAAGGTTATCGACTAAGCATAGGTTAGCCAAAATGCTATTGACTCCAACGAATGGCCTTTCTAGGCTTTTCACCTCGCGAGACGCGTCGCGAATATCAAATTATTTATTGTGAAATAAACATGAAAATAAACATTTTTGTGATTACTTACTACAATTTTGTATACGTTTTTGGAGCAAGCCAATCACGGCGTAGTTACCAAACCTATGAAAATCTCCCGCCATACCATTATCTATATTATATAGTAGGTAAGGCAAACGATTACCGTGTGCCGTTATATATACCTAACCTATATATATTAAAAGGTCGTAATTATTATGCTGGTATGTTATACCTATATATATAACAGTCAGCTAATCAATCATTTTTTGATCAGCTCCAGAGTGAATTTGAAACTAACAAATTGAAGGTGTTTCTGGGTACAAAAAACCTAACAACGTACTGAAGTACCTACTCCATCAGAATAAATTATATTCCATCAACTGTATGCTGTCAAACATTTTTTGCAGATTTGTCTTGGAATTAATTATCTATTATTATGGAAAATACTAAATGTTTTTTTTATATCAAAAATACCATTTCGTATATCATTTATTTACTTAATATTACATACATGTTATTTTTATTATTATTTTATAGTTTACATTATATTTATTGGTTCGTATAGGAGCTACAAGTCTAGGGATGGACTAAGAAACACAGGTCGACAGACAAAACGCTGGGAAGATGAGATTAAAAAAGTGGCCGGTCCAGAATGGATATGACTAGCAAAAAGGAAGGTGGAAATCTATAGAGGCGGAGGCCTTTGTCGAAGGACAAGCTGTTAATATTTGAGTGTAACTGATTACCGAAAACTACTATAATTATTTACTTAACAATATTTTAGATTAAGCACTAACATTACCATAGCATAAAGGCTTCTTACTAACCAAAAATATTGTTAAACAAACAGCAAATAAAGGCTTAATTTATTTTTATTTATTCAATAAAAAGTACAATTAAACTAACTATGTAAAAAGGAATCAGTCAGATTACCTAAGGACCGTTACAAACGGCCTACCTATAGGTAACTCAACTGTTCCAGACCAGTCCCAGATGGAAGCGTGCCCAAGACACTGGCTGCATTGCCACGCATAATAGCTATGCTAATTCGCTGGCCTAAATAAGAGCCAGTCCTTGGGTCACGTGTCGCCTCAATCAAAAGCCCCCGCAAGATTTTTTTTTTTTTTTTTACTATTAGAGCTACAATACCTATCTTCAAGATTCTCACGTACCAGGGTTAGTTGATGAGTACCGCACACGATATTGGGCGAGTAAATAGCCACTACAGCCATCGCGCCCTGACACCTCCAGGCACATTACCTACCGACAGCTGGCTATAATAAACCTGGCCAAGTGTGTGCTAACGCACAAGGAGGGTTCCGGCCAAAATGTCAAAAAAAAGGCGATAATGTCGCGTGTGCCAACTGAACATCTATCGGTTTCACTAAAGTAGAACAATGGCCGAAAGGTGTTGTGCTTGGTAAATATCGAAAATGACAAGGGAGTCACAAAACAAATCGTTATTACACGAGTACTAATAGGTCTACAATAATCATAAATTCATGAACAAAAATAAACAAAATAATATTTACAATTATACTTATTATGTACAAGAGAAGCAGTTGGGCTACTTATGGACCGCTACAAACGGTTTATAGGTAACTCAACTGTTCCAGTGCATTGCCACGCTGAATTATGTATGTTAGTTTGATGATAATAGTTTATTTGAGTTTTTAAGGTCCATAGCTATTAAAAATGGTCTCATAATAAAGGGCCACTGAGGCCAAGTCTGAAACCGTGAGAGCTATCCAAAAGTATAAGGAGTAAAAGTAAAAGTAAAAGTATTAGGAGTTACGTGATCGATTTCAAAAAAATAAGTTCTGCATTTAAAAAATCTAGTTTTTTTATAGTTCTTCTGGAAAAGTGAGTATGTAAAAAATGTTTTTTTGTGCATTTTTGAGTTCTTTGTTTGATAATAAACAAAATATGTATGATGACTATGTGCCCAAAGTTGTTGGAACACTTTCAAAATAGAAAATGTATAAATTCAACTTTATGAATTTAGTGTTAGTTGTACGTATAGTCTGAAATGCGCAAGCGAAGCTATGCTTGACGCTCGATTGACTTTTCGATAACTCTCACGGTTTCAGACTTGGCCTCAGTGGCCCTGAAAAAAAACTCACCCTGTATAATCACGCGCCTTGAATGGAGCTTCCATCAATTTTTCATTGAATTAAATTTCATTAATTGTTGTTATAGCAGCAATTAAAGCGTCTTCCTATTATGGTTCATGAGATATAGCCCAATGCCCATTGATAGACAGACGGGCAGACAAACAGACCGACAGTGGAGCCTAGTAGTTTTACAAGCCTCATAGCTCGGTTGGTAGTAACTCTGCCTTCTGCGCTGTATGTTATGAGTTCGATTCCCACCCAAGACAAACATTTATGCAATGAATATAGATGTTTGTTTTGTGTTTAGGTTTTGTATTGTATGATCCGTATGTATTTAAGAAAAAAAAGTATTAAAGTATTCTATTCGTAATTTAATTCCCATATTACTAGCAATGCTTCGTTTGGGGCTAGATGGCGCTGTATGAAATGAATGTCCTGTAATATCTCTTTTATTATTATCGGTAGTAATAGGATTCTGTTGGCATCCTTTGGGTACGGAACTCTAAAAAGGAACGTGGACGTGTTTTCCTTTCACGACTTACTCTGACAGCTTCTAGAACCCTCACTAGTCACGATCCGACCTTTTAAAAGTATACTTAGTACCTAGTACCTACTAACATTAATTGTTGCAGGTAAACCGCCTCTGTGGTCCCCCTGGATCTAGGGGGATCCAGGGGAATCCAATATTGTGCTTGGTTTGGTTGGTAGGCTTTGTTTAAGTCCGGCTAGCTACTATCTTACCTAAGTCTGTTCCCATAACATCAATTCTGTACTGTTGTGTTCTGGAATTTAGAGGTAAGATAGCCAGTTCCTCAGACTGTTGAGAATTCCAGGTGAAGTGAGTTTCCGTCTTCAGCCTTATCATATCTTGAAACCAGGGTTTATGAAGGCTAATCCAACGCCTTCCCGCCTTACAATAAAAAATATGTGTAGGATTTTTTTTTTATAATGTGACTGGGATCTTTGGCCTTCATCTCACCTGGTAGTTATGATAAGGCCGATGGTTCACACGGCATCATTTACAGACCTGGCTATTGTGGCTTACCTCAAAATGCCGGAGCACAACAATTTAGAATTTTGTTATGGCAACAGACCTTGGGTCTCTGAGTTTGATAGCGGCGGCCGAACCACTAGACCGCAGAATCACTATCAACATAAGGTGCAGTTAGAGTGGATATTATGAAAAATTTCACATCCCACATTACTTATTCTTGGATAGGTACCATCTTGAACCCATCAATAAAGGACGCGCTAATTTAGCCGTGTTGTCGTGTCCATTCTGACCTTTCCTTTTAGCGTTAAACATTGATACGCACATCATGGGGGTTATTTTCGGAGACCGCTGAATTAGAAATGATCTGATTTTAAAAAACAAATACTTCAGGTACCTACGTCAAAAAGGTCATTTTGCCAATAAAATATATATATACTTTTAAATACCGACGTCATTGTTGCACAACAAAAGTTCAAATTGATATCTGTCGGTCTTCTAGCGAGAATTGTGTTGATTCTATAAGAACTTTGCATAACTCAATAAGGAAGTTAAACATTCCAAAGGAAGACATAAAAAAGCCCGGACTTAACTGGCGAATGTCCGGATTTGCAGGAAGACATTGAAAGGTCTTCAGAGTCGATGAATTTCACGGGATTAACATGCGGTCTCTCGTTTCAGACGATTTTATAATAAAACTTTTCGAAGTTATGAAGCAAAATGGAAGAAATTGGTTTCCCGAGTGCTTTCATTGAAAATAATGAAAAGTTTCCAATGCCCGTAGATTGAGACGTTAACTATTTCATATATATTTTATAAGCCCTCGTATTTTAAAGGTTTCCCGACCATAAAAACATAAAGACTTGTGTAATATGTTGCAGCGACCGGAACTATTATTTATCGTAAATAATATTTATCTTGAGGAAAATTGTTCGTTCGCTCATTCATCCCTTCAATACCTCCAGGCATATATTATTTGTATTTAATAATTTTTATTGGTCATAGCCAAGGGTTTGATGGCTCACTAATTTGTATCAAATCTTTTAGTAAGTAACCTGTTTTGTTTCTTGTTATTATTATTGTGATATATTTTTTTATCCGAGCTAATTATTTATGTAATATATAATGTATATGTATGTCTAAGTATTACAAGTAGGTATTTAATCATTTTATTTTATTTATTATTACATACATTTTTGTAGCTATAAGCAAGTATATATTAAGTATATAAGGTTAATTATCAACAAATCACTAGATATTTTTTCTCCCGTTAAGTAGCACTACCACCCACTCCATACTAGGCACAAAAGGTTTTTCTGAAAGAAAATGCTTCGTTGCCTTAAGTTCGCCCATGTAATTTTATTTATTAGTGCAATAAAGTATTTTCTATCTATCTATATCTCTTATTTCTATAATATGTATTACTACCTAATGGGCAGTTTGCTTACTTGATATGCTACAATGAGGAAAAAGACATGTTGTGCTGACCGCACCTATCGTGGGATAATAAGAATGAGAAAATGATGAAACAGCTTCCAATAAACTCTCTAGACCTCTGGCCGCCGACTATAGTTTAAGTAAGACTAGTTATTTCTCTCTCGCAATTACGTGAACAGAGCTTATTACCTGGATTCCTTGCGTGGATGAGCTGAGCGTAGACACGCTACCTATTTGCATCCATCATTATAGTATTCCGATAAACGATGATGGGTTTGAAGCCTGACATTCTACAGCTAGTTGCAGTTGCTAGTTGAAGTATTTTTTCGTAGGCTTGTAGCAAATACCTGTGCCTGTGAGTAGTACCTAAGTATACCTACTTATCTGGCCTCAAAACAGGTCAGGAGAACAAACTCTACTTACCATAAACATATAAAAAAATACTGTTCGTGCGGAGTTCCAAATACCTAAGAACGGCACAATTCGTTTCATAAATCAAGGAGTGCATAGCCTTTCGCCGCGCGACTAAGACACTGGCGGCATTTCAAGATTCAAATTTCCTCCGATGTCTGAGACATAGAGACAAACTACACCGTCTTTCAAAAAGAGATCCTGAAAACATGATACTGAGGGTATCATATTGTCGGTACCGTAACTTCTGTACTAATTTGCTTCGCAAGCAGAAGAGAGAATATGAACGTAGGGAATTTAGAGATGCTAATAATAATCCGAAGGCCACGTGGAATGCCATTAAAAAGGTAACCAATCTTAAAAGCAAACCTTCATATTCTGGTAACCTCTTGCGTGAGCTTTCTGGCGGGAGCTCGTCCCAAAAAACATGTTTTCATGCATGGTGCTTGCATGCTGCTCACATGTTGCTTCAAGAAATTATAATTATATACAACACATGACTGTTATAATAAACCAAACTATGGATAAAGTGTTTATTACTTTTGAATATTCGGGATTATGTCGATTATGTTAAACACTTTCGGAATTTTGATTGTTATAGAATTTGCAATACGTACAAGTGATGTTAGTTAAAATGATATTCGATAAAATAGGTTTC
Source organism: Venusia cambrica (assembly GCA_951394065.1). Lineage (NCBI taxonomy): Eukaryota > Metazoa > Arthropoda > Insecta > Lepidoptera > Geometridae > Venusia > Venusia cambrica. The sequence continues at coordinate 4,121,877 of OX596068.1, read as the reverse complement.
GGAATTTTGGTTATTATGGCAAAGGTTGTTATGGATTGCTAAATTCGGATCATCAATTTTATGAGAGTTAAGAGAGAACCTTTGTTCACATCGGAAAAAACCTTGCCTCCAAAATCGTTGACTACGGTGATTTTATTAATGAACCCTCAACTAATGTTACTTCACTGAATTCCTTAGTTCTTCTGATGTTGATGGGAGAAGAACTAAGGAATTCAGTGAAGTAGAATCCATTATATTGGGATTGCGCAGTGACTGCGCGACTGGATGGGATCAAATTTCTTCCAAAATCATGCAAGTATGCAAGGAGTTCCCTTGTAGCCCCCATCACGCACATCTGTAATCTTTGCATTGATACTGGGGTCTTAATGCCTTAATGCCCTAATGCCTTAAAAAAAGCACTCGTACACCTAATCTACAAGAGTGGTAAGCGAGACAGTGTCGATAATTTTAGACCTATTTCAGTCCTAACTACACTGTCGAAAATCTTGGAAAAAATCATAAACAAACGGCTCCTGAACTTTTTAGAACGCCACAACCAGATGACCAGTATGGCTTTAGGAAAGGTGTCTCCACTGAAAATGCTGTGCTGGATCTCACCAATAGCATTGTTGAACAAATAGATCAAAAGGCGAAGTCCATATGCATTTTCCTTGATTTATCGAAAGCATTCGACACTGTCTCGATTCCCTCTTGCTTAACAAAATGCAGGCTTTGGGTATCAGAGAAATTGCCCTGGACATATTCAAGGAGTAACTGTCAAATAGTACACAATGTGTTAAAATACAGAATCACTTCTGTAGCGATGAAACAATTAGCTACGGTGTGCCTCAGGGGAGTATACTAGGACATAATTTACATAAATCAACTTACCACTACTCACCACACACGTACATCTTCACCCACACAACACACATTATCAAATGCGCCTTACTATATACTATTTATTATTATTAATATCAATAATACATAGCTGTTAGTCATTATACATTTAAATAACTATTACATTTACATAAATTTATAATTATGTACATTTAATATTTTATTTTCATTTCAACTTTATAATCAATCTTAATCAATAATCGAATATTGTTAATTTTTGAGCACAATGTACTTATACTCAAACTTCAACTATCTTTGGTGCACTCCAAAAGTAACTGTAGACAAATAATTACTGTAAGGTTACCTAATACACTGGGATCGTACAAATACTAGTACTATAAAGAAAACATGTGGATAAAAAGGGTTTAATGATTAATAGAATAGTATTGATAGTTATTGTAGCTTAAAGTTGTGGGTCATATATTTATTTACCTACTTAGTTCTATACTAGTTTACAATATACAATGTATGACTGTTTTTTTTTGTCCCAAATAAATAAAATAAAATAAATAAATTAAAGCCCGCACAAGCAAATTTATTTAACAACACTACGCGGACCAAGTCGCGGGCAACAGCTAGTTACATTATAAATTAATTTCATCAATTAAATTATAAACTCATTTCATCAATTACATTAAAAAATAATTTCATCAATTACATTAAAAACCATTTCATCAATTACATTATAAATTAATTTAATCAATTACATTAAAAAATAATTTTATCAATTACATTACAAATTATTTTCATCAATTACGTTGTAATTTATTTTTTTATCAATTACATTATAAACTAATTTAATCAATTACGTTATAAATTAATTTCTTCAATTACATTATAAACTAATTTCATCAATCACATTATAAATTAATTTCATCAATTACACTATAAATTAAGTTCATCATTTTTTTTTTATTAATTTCATCAATTACATTCTAAATTAATTTCATCAATGACATTCTAAATATAATTTCATCAATTACATTATTAATTCATTTCATTAATTACATGACGTGATGAATCCCATACTGTAGCTATTAATCATGTCGAAGATCCACGATGCAAGGTCCGAGTCATTGTGTCGCGCCTCGCGCCGTGCGGTGTGCCTGCCATTGTACGGTTCACCGCACATTTCCGTCTTCCACAGTCAATTTGCCTGCCACTAGATTGAATAGCCGAGCGATGGAGTGATGTTTTAGAACGGTCAGCTTACATCGAAGCACTTTGCTTTATTGGATGGGTATTTTATGTGCGCAGGTTTAGTTCACGGTGTTGCTATCTTTGAAGTAAATAGCGTGTGATAAGAGATATCTGTTTGACAAATTTACTTTTCCTTAGAGATGTTTCAGAAGTTTTACGTTCCATGTAGGATTTCGTTTTTACCATGTTTCCCGGGGAGCGGGAATAAATTGGTTGGTTTCGTGGTGTCTGGGAATTTCTGGGAATCGGGATTATTTTTAAAGTTGCAGACGAGAGATTACTCAATTAAAATGTAAAAAAGTGTAGATATTTCATGTCAATCTACATGTTATTGAATTTAGGTCGTATGTTTCAAAATCTTACCTTGTGTAGGGCAGAATATTTATCAACCGAGTTGTTGATAAATATTCTTATTCCTAGTGTTCGAGTTTCCAAAGCATTGCCTAAATCAGCACGCTTGGCAGGCGGATTGGTGATCGGAGGAAAGGTGTCGATAATACACAGAAAAAAGCTACTGTCCTTCTTCTGGTGAGATCCTTTTGTCGTCATTTACGACATCCATGGACTGAGCCGGATGGGTCGATTCTTAAGCCACGACCGCCACGGCAAATAATAATAATAACAAAAACATTTATTTCTAATACAAAGGCATATAATCGGTAAGAGTAATTTATAAATTTTGCCATAGCTGTGATACAGTTAGCAGATATATTTAGGAGTTACATTAGTAGGTAAATAGAGTAAGAAATAGTTACTTGGTTATGTTTATATGGCACCTTTTTTTTAAACCTGAGGTACAGTCATCACTGACTCGTCGCTCTAACTAAGTATAACTTGTAATTTAGACGTGCCTATTAGGTAAGCAAGGAAATAAGACTTGATATCTGAAACAATGCCTATAATCTTTATCTTTATCTTGGCTACTCTGAGTTCATAGTAAAATATATTTAGGAAGATATTAGATATCAAATAATTAAATACTACTTTAAAATAGGGTACTCACCACAGCTTTTGAGGGTGAGTGAGTAAATAACTTATAATATATAAATAAATAAACATTACAGGACATTAATTTCACACAGTGCCATCTAGCTCCAAATTAAGTACTTATAGCTTGTGATATGGGAACTAGATTACGGATAGAATACGTAAACACTTTTTTTTGTAAATACATACGTACTATATAATACAACATCCAAACACAGAACAAACATTTATATTCATCACACAAATGTTTGTCATGGGTGGGAATCGAACCCACAACCTGCAGCGCAGAAGGCTTGTAATCTACCTATTTACTACTAGAATTATTATTTTTTAACCTTACGCCTTACATAATGTCATACGATTAAATAAATAAATGAATAAATAGGTAGGGTGTGTATGAGCGTTGAGCAGGTTTATGTAAGTGTGTGATGTGCAACTTGGTTTTATTAACAGAACTTTTTTACTCCGATACAAAATTTCTCCAAGCTTCTCGGTTCAGTGTAGTCTCGCGACGCATATCAGTTTCCACTTCACCAACCCAGTGCGGCCGACGGTTTTCACCCCGATGGTTGCCAAAATAAGCTTTGTTGACAGCACGACCTTCGCCCACCCAGCGCAACCGGAAGGCTTGCATTTTTTATTTTTTATTTTTATTGGCATTGCAGCCGGTATCTTGGGCACGCTTCCGTCTGGTACTGATCTGGAACAGTTGAGTTACCTGTACGCCGTTTGTAACGGTCCTAAGGTAATCTGACTGATTCTTTTGAACATAGTTAGTTTAATTGTACATTTTGCTTAATAAACATTGTTTTAAATTAATAATGTTAAATTAAAAACAGGTTTTTATTATTTTTTTGATCTCTCCTGGTTTCAAGTTAAGATAAAGTCGAAGGTGGAAGCGCACATCACCGGGAATCCTCATCTGTTTGAGGAATTGGCTATCTTACTTCTAGCTCTTAATACCGGAACACAACAATTTGGAAATGTTTTATAGCGACAGACTTAGTTGAATGGCGCTCAGGCCTGGCGGACTCAAACAAAGTACACCACGGAACAAATAAATTCGCCAATAATGTCGAATACGAAGTCCGAACAAGCTATTCCCATTTTCAATCGACATGATTTCGACATTTATTACTAAGGTAAACATTGCACCCAGTTTCAATTCAAGAATTCGCGTAAATGAATTGCAGTGGGTAAATGCACCTAATTACGTTCTCTCGAACAGCTTTCGTTTATTTCCGGCGAGATCCGTTCGCCAATTACCTACCGCCTGGGATCAGCGCAGCCCTGGATTCCCCTAAAGCAGGCAATGACCCAGAATTAAATAACACAAAGGTAGCTTGGGTATCGAAGATAATATCTTCGTATTTATCGGGTGTCTCATAAGTCACAACTCATATGGTATACACACGCACACGAATTGGACATGTTTGCAATGCAATGACATGCCACTCAATCATTTATCAGTAATCTGTAATTATCTATCTATCTACACTTATTAACAAAACTGTAATGGGTAAATTCAATGTAAAGCGAAAATTTCAACCAGAGAAAATCACTTTTATCAATACTGAAGCCTAAGCTATAGTTTTCCCATTTTGTCTGTCTATATTCCTGTCTATGGTGAACTTAGATTCTTGTCGCAAGTGTGCAGTGCGGGATCAGCAAGTATAGAATAACTTCTTGTCATAGGGTATAAAATGTATATAATTAGAAGTAAAATGTACAATTAAACTATTATTTATAAGGAATCGGTCAGATTACCTAAGGACCGTTACAAACGGCCTATAGGTAACTTAACGGTTCCAGAAGGAAGCGTGCCCAAGACACTGGCTGAATTGCCACGCTGAATAGCTATGCTAATTCGCTGGCCTAAATAAGAGCCAGCCCTTGGTCAGGTGTCGCCTAAATCAAAAGCCCCGCAAGATTTTTGAGGGTTTAAAATTGTAAAAAAACTTTGAATTTCGGAAGGCACATTTTTGAACATCCCAATAGACCTCACAGCTTATAGCAGTAGCTCTGCCTCTCTTAGCTGTAGGTTATGAGTTCGATTCCCATTCGGGACAAAGATACGTATTATAAACATAGATGTTCTGTTATGTTGATCATTAATTTACCGATGTGTTCGTCCTACAATGATATTGTCACGAAATTGATATTTTCTCTTCTGTGGTCTCTTCTATCAAGATACTGGTTGTTAAAAGAATAGCCTAGCATAGATATTCCTATATTATGTTTGATTTATTCTTTGTATACTTATATATATTTATTTATATATTTTTTTTATATAATTTAATTATATATATTTATATAAGTACGTTTTATTATTGTTTCGAAAGACTACTCAGTAGCTTTTGTATTGTATGCCGTGTTCTCGTCAAGTAGGTGTACACTAGCCTTGATTAAACGTGTATAAGTGTAATAACCAGTTTAGAGAACCTTAAAAAAAAGAAAATATTGTAAGTTCTGATGTAATTCATAGCTACAACTATTAGTTGCATTTACCTCGGTGAGGGGTTATTTATTGCAACTGTGTTGGTTGTTGTGGCAAAAATATGATAATTGACGCTTCACATAATGCTTCTATGCCTTGGTATCATATCAAAAGTATTCAGGTAAGGCCGAAGGTGGAGGTGTACTTCACCCGGAATCCTCAACAAACTGAGGAACTGGCTATCTTACCTCTGAATCCCGGAACACATCATTTTTTTAAGAATTGCGTTAAGTATTATGGCGACAGAATTAGGTAAGATGGTGGTATCTAGCCAGGCGGACTTAAACAAAATCCTACCACCAACCAAACCAAGCACAATATACATATTGTACTCCCCATGGGGATCGAACCCGGGACCTCTGGATCTGAAAGCGGTGGGTCAGAGGCGAGACCACTAGACCATTGAGTCGGTTAAAAGGTGAAATTAAGGCCAAGCGCTTCCCCGTCGCACAATAAAAAAAAAACAATTACATATAAATATGTAATTGTTTTTTTTCAAACAACTACTAAATCTGTCGACTACTAAATCGATTGTTTTGCTCCATGATTCCTAAAGACGATGGTACATCAGATGAAATTATTGATCATAGGTATATTTTTTAGTTGCAATAGCCTCCGTAGACCATATAATATTTATGTATCTACACAAAAAAAAAAATATCCTATCCGTAATATTTCATCGATCTGAGATTGTCTTATGTCTTTACGACACACCCATACGTGTGTCGTAAAGACACACGACAGAAGTGCAACTTTTGTATTACAGGGAAATATTTTAACCATCTCGCACTCTATCCGACACGGATCAGAATTACAAACCCATAAAAAGTTTCACTTTCACAAAAATCTAGTCCGACCCTGTTGTCAACTCTATATATCTCTATACCTTCTCCTTTACCGAGGCACTCACTTTGTGTCTTCGCCAAGACGCCTCGCTTCGAACAAAAAGTGCCTCGAATTGCAACAGACAATAGACGGGCATCTGCTAAAGTTCTTGGTTGAGAATGCTTTTCCAGCAAATAGTGAACGTCGTTATCCAGTTAAAGGTTTCGCTTTAGAAAAGTATCTCTTTACAAGTTCTAATCGTTGAAGAAATTATGTTGCAGTCGAGACCATATTGTAACATTTTAAGCAGAGTCAAAACATTTTGATCTAATAAGATTTTTAGGATAATTTTGAAAAATCTACCGCCCGTTCGGAATCGCGACCAGCACATGAGGAGAAAGGCAAGAACCTCGGGTTAATACTTTTTTGAATCATCCTTTAATTAAACATGTTGTATGTACAATTAAAACTTATTTTGAATTGGACATGCTATATCGAATCGAACGACATTAATGTATGTTAGTTTCACAGTTTCCAGTGTCGTCAAATTAAGGCTCAAAGTCAAAGTCAAAGTCATTTTTTTTTTATTAGTATCATTTTGAAACGGCAAATCTACCGCCTGTTCGGAATCACGACCAGCACACAAGGAAAAAGGCAAGAAACTCGGGCTGGCAAATGTTTTGATGATCCATTTAACATTTAGTAATAGGTAAATTTTTAAATAACATTCTACATCATAAACCTAAATACTTAATACAATCTGAAACATTTATTATTACCTACCTACCTAATGGGCAGTTTGTTAACATTGAGAAATCACTATTTAACTGTCAACTGGTATAGCAACATCTACAGCAGTTGCTATACTAGCTCTACTAGTTCAATAGAGTACGTTAACCTGACTAAAACTAGTTTCGTTATCGTGCAAGTGAAGGTTGGGTGGACTCCGAAAACTTTCAGCAGGAAAAGGACCTTTTCATCCCACCATCTCGGAAAGAGTATTTTTACTATTCGATATCTGAGTGCAAAAGCCGTTTTTATCTGCTAGAGGTTAAAGTAAAATTGAATTTAGAACATCGTGTGCACTAAGTTTGTGAATTCAAAACATCAATAAACCTATTTACTTCTACCTCCATGGTGCCGAATTCATCATACAACCTTTTCTAATTTGTTAAAAACTCGAAATCGGAACCTTCTTGGTGTATTACTTGTAAAGGCATCGTAGGAGCCATTACACTGAAAGAGCCTCAGTCAGATCCTTGGACTGGCCCTTCTACATCAAAAATGAGCCATTACTAAACACCTAACCATCACCCTCTCATGCCAACATTTACGCCAAGGGAATCCGATGAATCGGTACAACTATTAAGTATGACAGATAGTTTACCGAAAAACAGTACACAAGTGACTAACACCAATATTACAGTACCAAACAAAAACATTACACTCAATTTAAATAACTGTAGCAACGTTACTTTAAAATTTTCTTAATTATACCTTAGTATTATTTTGTTATAATTTAAAGATTATTCTGTAATACTTACCTGTCATAATGTAGTAGTTAATACCTAAACTGAAATAAAAGTACCTATCTTGTGATTGTAAACGTTTTTTTTTGCATTTAGTAATTTCCTCGCTGAGGTGGAATGAAAAGTTACGTGTTGCACTCGAGTGCAAAGATTTTTCACCTCGTGCTCTTTTGATTCCCTCGCTGCGCTCGTGATTCAATTTTGAATCCTTCGCTTGCTCGGTTATCAAAATTGAATACGCGGTTAAAAAGCAACTTTGCACTCTTGTATAACAAATAACTATTTCGTTACTTCGTACTTTTCCAAAGCTTTAATTATTTTATATTATTTTTAAAATTTTTGGAAAACTTACAGCTAGGTTTGTACAATTGATTATTGAATAAATATGCAACCAAATGTTACATAATAGGAAGGCCAATTGAAAGTTTCCACAGATAACTAAAATAAATTATATACGAACATAAACAGATAAAGTAGACAATATTTATAAAAAAATGTTGTTTGAAACTCCCATTGTGGTCAGTTTCCCGTGAATAGCCAACTACTTCGGATATAATGAGCTTTTCCTTGTAATATCAGTTCGCGTGTGACACGCGTATTGTGTACTGCACTCATAATGTATTTGACTTCTTATGGAAGAAGGGGAGAACACCTAAAGCTGGTTCTGGCGTGTGTAGGTGTGTGTGTGTGTGTGTGTGTATAAAGAGCTTTTTTTTTTTTTTTATTATTATTATTGTACGACGGGTAAGCGCCGTCATCTCACCTGGTTACTCAAGTTGAGATAAGGCCGAAGGTGGAGAAGGTACTGGGTCGGATAACCTCCTCGTGGTGCACCCTGGGTGCCGTCGATCACTTCCCGGTAGCGAATAATCCGACGTGAGGGTGTCCTCCGCGTGTCCCTATGAAGTTAGCATAGGGCACATTGGATGGACAGGCGGTCGTCCGCGGGGCGGGGAGTCCCAGTGAGGGACTCAGCGGACCTCCGGGTCGTGGGATGGCCGGCCTTCAAGGCTGGCAGCGCGGCAGGGAGGGTCAACTCGGCACCCTGTCGGGCATTGATGGTTTAGATGGGGGCCTGGAGGCCGGAAACGTAGGGGCGTTCAACCGGCCTCCATTGCACAGGCCCTCATCCCCGTCGAACGGCGGGAACGGCCTGGCGACCTAGCTGTTCCCGCCATCCCCCCCAGTCACACTGGGGGGGCCTGTGGGGTAAATGTGGTGTAAAGGGGCAATCGCTGGTGGTGTTGTGGCGGTAAAGGCTTTAGCCGGATTCCCACGACACCACCACTCGGCGAAAGCGGGTCACTGCGGAGTTTAGTGGGTATTGCCTGTCGCTAGGACGGGTTGAGTCACACACACGGCCTCGTCCCCAACGAGGCTATGGTGCCTAAACGCATTCTCCGCATTAAAAAAAAAAAAAAATTAGGCCGAAGGTGTGGAGGCTCACTTCGCCCGGAATCCTGAACAAACTGAGGAACTGACTATCTTACCTCTGAATGCCGGAACATAACAATTTTAGAATTGTTATTATGGCGACAGAATTAGGTTAGATGGTTTATATTTTTGAGGTTTTATGTAAAACTAGTGGAATTCGGTGGTCCCAGGACTTCGTTCCCGCCATCCCATGGGAAGTTTCTGAAATTATTTCTTAGTACACCCCTACACTAAAAAAAAAGCCTGAAAATTTAAAGATAGAACTGGTTATCTTACCTCTAAATGCTGGAACACAACAATTTTAGAATTGTTATTATGGCGACAGAATAAGGTAAGATAAGATGGTGGTAGCAAGCCAGCAGACTTAAAACAAAGACCTACCAACAACCAAACCAAGCACAATATTGTACACCTGGGGATCGAACCCGGGACCTCTGGATCTGAAATCGGTGGGTTGAACCACTAGACCACAGAGGCGGTTGAAAATGGTTTGGGATAAGATAAAAATACATACGATTTATACGATTATAACCAATAACAGGGCAATTCAAAAGACTTCTTTCATCCAACATTGTCAACCGTATCCGCTGGCTTTTTAAACTTTGTTCACAAATTGCACGCTGAAGTTCGACCGAAGAAGACAACTATTTGCTATGAAACTGATGAACAACTTCAAACTTCGTGAAGTTATCGAAACTCACAGAAGTGAATGAATAGCTCGGTAAAACCTGCGAAGAGTTCGCTGAACTTACTTCGGCAATGACTAGCAATGCGCAGCCCAAACCAGATGTCATGGAGACACATTTTTCAGTGCATCTTTCTTCTTCGGTATAAATGTGAATTCAGATAGTATTTTGGGAAATTTCCTCTGAAACGAAGTCTTCGGCGTATGCTTCTTTATTAGATACATACATTCATAGATTCCCTGTATTTTTATTTGTTTTCGGTAATGACTTAATTGTGTCACGTAATAAATTAAACAAAGGATTTCGCAACATCCACCCGTATGTGTCTTACCTAAAACTCCACCGAAACGGACTGGAGCAGCAGTTTTCATTCAGTTACTCGTTGTAACGAAATGTAACATACTTTGCATTTTAAGCCTTCCTAACTTCTTAATTAAGATTTGCAAATTTTGCTATTTGTTTAAAAAACATTCTTTATGTATGTGGCTCTTTTACTGGCATCGCATGATAAAACGTAACGTTAAGTGTAAAAAAGACAGAGTTTCGCAAAACGGTAATGTGTTTGCAATTTGTCACGTACCCACTAAATACTAGCTACCAAGCACTAGGCATATGCCAAATGTAAGGTGGTGGCCCTTCATAAGATTCACGCTCAATACCTCTGATCACTACTCCAGTCGTGAGTCTGTTACTGTTTTTTACTGAACTGCTAGTTAATTTTCGAGTATTCCATCCCTGTGTTTTTGTCAGAAAACGTGCTTATATCTAAAGAGTAATTTTCTAAAGACAGATGTGTACTGTGCAACTCTTCTGTGTACTTCTGTAGCGCCCAAGCTTTGTAGCATGACGCCTTTCATCCCTTCAAAGCGAAGAGGTCTATTCAGCCTATTTATGAACACTCGGGAAGCAGGCCACGGTCAAATGGAAACACTGCTCGGTACTGAGTGCCTAGTGCGAGATGCAATCGAAGTTCACTCGATTCGCGTTTGCTCACCGCGAATGGAGTGAACTTCGAATGCAATAGGTGATAAACATTACGCATAATGCCTGGGCAATTTAACTATCTTAAAAGGTTTTATCACATTGCCCTCTCATATTGGTCATTTTTCAAAATGCCCGGGCATTATCTATAGTTTCCAATTAATCACATGATCCATAACATATACTTTGCATATTTATTTTCTTATACCAATCGTGGTAAACGCAAACTTGTTCGAACAGGTATTGAGCAAGCGAAAACTCGCACTAGACACAATTGAGTAGGTAAATTTTCAGGTTTGCACTTGGAAGTAGCAAAGAGTGCTTATTACAATTTAAATGTGATGCATAAAAACTTGGAGTCACCATTATCAAAATTTACACAATTTTCATGTTTAAACTTTGGTGCAAGATGTTTTTTTTTGGATTATGACAAAATTTTAAAAAAGTATGAGAACGGGTGTGAACTGTAGAATTTAAATGAACACTATGAATTTATTCATATTTTTTCTGAATAGGCCGAGGATAACAAAATTAATAAATAAATATAACAGGAAATTAATAGCTTTGAGTACTTTTATATAATACATGCTACTTATAAAATAATATCAAAGGCGCAAATATTGTAGTTTCAACAGAGCTTACTAATTTATTTTTATCTGCTTCCTCCCTGCCTTTAGTACAACGCCTTCTATGCTCATATCTATCTTTTCCACCGAAAAGTTGACTGGAAGAGATATTTTTAGTAGTTATGTGAAAATTATAGCAAACGTTTTGCAATCATCAATTTACCCGAGTTATGCATAGTTTTGTTGTACTTTAATAATTTAATTACCAACGCAGCTACTGCAGTATTATACGAATGATATTATATTAGTCTATGGTGCTCACAAGAGTCATGGCGGATTTACGTAAGAATAGTATTTAAATGCTTAACAAAAATTCAGCCAAAACCAGTATCCATAAAACAGAGCCGGGTCAAAATGAAAACAATCAATCGGAGTCCGTTGGTGTAATTAGGGTCACGAAATAATTCAAAACGATCAAAAATTACAACCAACTCAACACACGTAGCACGTGAATGACGTCTAATCTGTCAAAGTTAATAAAATCACAATGGCGCTTGACTAAAAAGCTAAAACATGATGAAAAAAATAGTTTTGTACGCATAAATTCGTTAATAAATCATTCACATTATATTTTTGTTAGATTGTTCGGTTTCACTTTTTCTACGTACTGTACGTATAATACGCCTATTATGAATTATCTCTTATATAAATCGTTTATTCTGAAATAATAAACATAACAATATTGTACGAATAATGGCAACACTAAAATATTTCACAGAAACTGCCAGTCTGTAGAAGTTTATCTGTTTCTTCAACGCAGCTTGGAAGAGCTCCAAGCTTGAATTTAAAACACGTACCTAGACTTAATATCAACTAATATTTCCACACAAATCTACGTCTACGATGCGGTCATTAACTATCTAGTTTTTGATATTTCAACAACAAATAATCAAGGACGAAAATAAACTTCTCTGTATGAATGTATCAATTATTATGATCTCTTTTAAAGGTAATAATATGGGCTTATTCCACTATTCCCCCTGAGACAATTTGAGACATTTAGGGGATATTAAATCCTACTGTTCAAACAACTGGAAATTTTCATATGGGATATTCTATCTTTCATATTCTTTATATTATTTCATTTCATATCTATCATAGTGACTGGTAGGTACGTTACTACATAATACTGACCCAATAATATTATATTTTTCTGTCTTCTGGGAAAGCTCACTCCATCGTAGACCTCATCAAGATAACCTATCATTAAAAAAAAATCTTTGTATGAATAAGTTTTACTTTGATGATTTTAATTACCGAGCAATTGTGCAAGTTCACAGACTTGCAACGCCGTTGATTTGATTGTTTTAGTAATGTATTATTATTATATTGTCTTAGTTTTGGGTTCAAATCCAGTCGTGTACTAATATATATTTTGGTTTTTCGGAAGTTTATGTGCGCATTTGACACATGCACAAGTTCTGACGGTGAAGGTCACACCGTGAAGAAACCGGCATGTCCATAGAACCAAAAGTCCGAATGGCATGTGTCAATGGCTAGTCTTCCGCTATATGCGGCGATGGGCTAGCAGCCTCACGTATTGATTACTACACAAACCGTGGGCATGTGCCGAATGTACGTTGGGACGTGTCTCTGCCTACCCCCTGGTAATTAATCCTCATATATAAGATCCACGCTCTTAGTGAATCAGAGGTGAATTCTCGAAGGGGAAAACGTCTTAGTTATAATTATTACTTTAGCATATTGTCTTTTAAGATAGACTATAGACATCTTTTGAATAAGTTTTCTGTTTTCATTATTGACATGGATCTCCGTACGCCTGAAATATTAACTCTTAGCATGTTTGTATATAAGTGGGATCATTGTCGAAACAGATGCGCCAAATGACGAGTGCAAAGGCGACTGGCCGCGCTGAACCTAAGGACTATTAACCTGAGGTCGTCGCGACTGACGACCTCCAGGACTTTGGCCCGCAGGGGGTGGGAGACGTTCATCGAGGAAGTGTCCTTGTGACCTGTCTGGTGGCGCGATCGATCAACTTGGATTACTGAATAAACCGTGCACATAGTGCCATGTTCTACAGACTAAATCTAATATAAACACAAACAAAAGTGAAATTGTAAATTGTGTGCTTATAATTCAAATTCAAAATATTTATTGCACTTATGTGGTTATCAGGTGTTGTGTGGGTTAAAGTTTCAAAAATAAATTCTGTTAGGGCACAGCAATATTGTAATTTAACGGCTAATAAAACTATATCAAAAGACTCAATGGAAATCTTACAATGCTAAATTATAAAATAGTAGTAGGTAAAGCTGTGTCTGTGTACATTTAAAATTTTCAAGTAAAAATTAGTGTTACCTACTTATAACACGTAGTTGAGCATAAAATACAGTGCTTAGATTGTTTGTCAGTTTGTTTGTTTGTCTATTCAGCTATTCAGGCTATTCAGCGTGGCAATGCAGCCAGTGTCTTGGGCACGCTTCCGTCTGGAACAGTTGAGTTACCTATTGTATGTTTGTAACGGTCCTTATGTAATCTGATTGATTCCTTTGTACATTAGTTTAATTGTATGTTTTATTGAAAAAAGATTATTTATTTTAAAAAAATTAAAATGTTATACCTCCTGCATTTTGTGTTGATGCAAGCATATCTTTTTTATTAATGACTGGATTTTAATGAATTAAACGCAAGAGTTTGGCCCAAATATTACACAATTTACTTTTGAACCTCATCGTCATTCCCTCTTATGCTGAAGCAAAACGTTGTTGACGACTTGATGAGTTGATGACAAGGTTGTTGAAAAATACTTCTTCATTATAAGTTTTTTTTGTTTTTTTATTATAATGTAGTTTCAAAACGTATGTATATTTATAGCACTAGGCTACGGAGCATCACGGTACACAATTAAAAAAAAACGGGTCTGCATCGCGAACCTTTTTATATTTCCGACATTATTAATTATGTATAATAATCGCGATAATTTAAAAAACGCCATCACAGTAAATTTTTCTGAGGGGTAGATTTTAAGTTGGCAGTCATAATGGCATAATGTCAGTGATATAAACCATACTTCGTTTTTCTGTGGGGTAGGAAATATCCACGTTTATATGGAAGAAAACGTGTATTATCGGCGTCCTATGATATGTGCAAGTGAAACTGCACTGGTACTAGTTTTACATAAATTCAATGTGAAGGTATTTTAAAATAACGATTTTGGCACGTCTTAGGTATGACATTTTCTTCTATCACTTGTATGAAATAATGTATACTATAAAATAATAAATAATAAAAGATTTTAACTTATTTATTTACCTATTTACTTATTAGATGCAAAGTTAGTTTGTTAACGTTAGTAGTTTTTATTCTATATACCTATAAGCTTTTATTTTTATCTTAAATTTCGGTCGAGTGTGTGCAAAAACCAACGTCGGATTTTAGGGCTCATTCAAAAATATTGTTATGTAATTTTGAAATAAAAAAATCATAGAAAGCAACCCAAGATAAACCAATTGTAAGTTTATATACTTTTTACACAAATAAGGAATAATCGAGCCTGAGTAGAACGGTCTCGCAACGCCGCCGTGGTGAACTCTTATAATGGAAATTGAAATAACACGGCAGAAGTGATGTTTGCGAATTAGGAAAATGTAATGCTTTGTTTTCTGTGAAGCAAGTCCTATGGGATGTGGAGATCAATTGTTGAATTTACTAAGAAAGCGTAGACACACAAGGTGGAGTGGAGGACAAGTAATTTATTGTTTTTTTTTATCTGGTTCGCAAGAAAAATCTGCTTAAAAGCTATGTTGTTATAATACATCGCCACGTGTCGTCGTCTGATGATAATCTTATGGCGAAGACCGCCAGTAAGCAGGTTCTTGTTTTCTTTTGCACACAGAACCACCTAGATTTTTATTTTAGCTTAAATGAGGTAATTAAGGTGTAAAGATAGCACAGTTTTATCGTTTGCTATCCCCGTGGTTGAATACCTAACACAAACCAGACATCACAAAATCTCAGATCGGGGCGAGCTACTTGTTTACATAGTTTTAAATCAAACTTTCTTGGAGGTACCTCCCTCAGTAACAACACTGCTATTATCACCAACCCGCCATGCGTGATGATTTCGGGAAATTCTCCATTGCACTCCATCTTTTCATTCATTTATCACGGCAACATCTATCCCCAAACTAAGCAAAGCTTGTTACATCGGAACTAGATTACGGATAGTAGGTATACTAATATACTTTAAATAGTTCTTAATACAAACCTATCATACAATACAACGCCTAAACATAGACCAAGAATCTATCTTCATCACACAAATGTTTGTCGTGGGTGGGATGCGAACCAACAACCTATGGCGAACAAGGCATAGCTCCTACTAGCTGAGCTGCTAAAGGGTTTACGGGTTTAAGAGTAGCATTTATGGGTTGCCTATATCTTGCAATGAACTTATTCAGAATCTTGTGTTTCCTTTGGCGGTCAGCCAGATACTGGTTCCAAAGTTTGCCAAAATCTAGTAGGTACCTAAAGTATATCAAAAAAAGGAGTGCTAAAACAAAAGTGCATGGTTCAGAGATGAGAATGGATAAGATAAGGAATATATTACAGGAAGTGTGAAAATGGCGACAGTGACTGAAAATGGAGGGATGGATATACTGGTAGAGGTAGACCGAAGAAGAGAAGGATTGTGTGAGTGAGACATGGGCAAGATGGGATATATCCAAGGAGAGAGAGAGAGATAGAGAAAAATGGAGGAAGAATACATTTTGTGCCGATCCCACTTTGTGTTGGATGAAGGACAGATATATGATGACCTAACGTGTATAAATAATTTTAAATCCACCCTGTTTTCTACGTTAACAGAACCACGTCAGAAGATTTCTGGTCCATTATTTAACTGGAGCTTTAGAACCGCTATTGTGGGCTTTGTCTCTCAATGTTTCGTAAAATATTGTGCTCGTAATTTAAGAATTAAATTCTAAAGGGTTTTCAGGTGTTTCCGTGAAAATTAATCGCCATAATAACGATTCTAAATTGTTGTGTTCCGGTATTTAGATGTAAGATATGGATACTCAGTCCGTTGAGGCTCCACATTTGGCCATATCGTAAATTGCTTGCCCGTCGTACAATAAAAAAAACTGAGCTTGGACAAATATTGATTTACAATATAATAAGTTTTACAACTGCATGATATCTCAATTCATTTCCATTTGATTTTAAAAATAACAAAAACTGAAGAGCTCTAGTACACTATTAAAGATCAAATGAGATAAGTAAATACTTTACCGACTACATAATACCGACATTTCAAGGCACCCCAAGGTTCAACGACCTCGTCGACCAATAATGTGTACACGTAGATTCGTACGCGTGTAAACATTTCTTCACTCCAAACCCATAAAGGGGGTGAAAATAGTAATAAAAACACAGACATTTTTTCAACGAGACGGAACTCCATAGGGCGAGGCCTGAGGCTAGCTCAGGCCTTTGATAACTCATGAAAAATTCAACAGCAGCCGACAATATTTTCAAGTACATGAATGCGAACTTTTGTGCGTCATACTTATCGTATACAAATACTACGCGAATGCTACGGTGCTACACAGTGCTACGCGCAGGGCTTCGAGTGCTTCGAGGTTTGCTTCAACCTACCATTGACACGTGTGTTTTCGTTGCGTATACTGCTACGGCGCGGAGGCGGATCCCAGTGCTACGATTGAGACATGTTGCGGTGCATCATCATAGGTCTACAGAGTATCTAGCGCGAGTTTTATACTTTTTTCAATACCCGCTCGAACGCGTATGCGTTTACGACGATTTGTATGACAAGCTATTTTTGAAAAAAAATGGAACCGGCTTCCATTTTTTTCAAAAATAACTTATTTTTTGCTTTTTTCGATGTAAAACCTACAACACCACGACGTCTAGACACCCTGTTTGAGAGTCATGAAAGGGTGGAATATTACAGGATTCTGGGAAATAGTTACTCAATAATGGGATCGAAGATAAATACAGATGACCTAAACAAATGTTAAAAATCGGTTCCTGCAATAGTGCATCCCTACGTGCACTATGTCAGGATAATAAGACCGATTTTTCGTTCCCATTATCCTGTTTTTATTTATTTAAAGCCAAACAACTGAACAGATCTTGATAAAATTTCTATTGGACCAATCTGGAATCATATTCTTTCACACAAAAAAATATATTTTTTTCGCATCGGTTGAGAAATGACGGAGTTCTGAAGTAACAGACGTTTCAATTTATTTTTTCTCAATTGAGAACCTCCTTCTTTTTTTGAAGTCGGTTAAAAAATTATACCTGTCACCATTCACGGTGGGCAATAGCGAATTGATTGCAACTCACAATAGGCACTCTGACACGCTGTACAGTAGTATGATACACAAAGATAAAACTTGTCTTGTATGAAATGTATGTGTTAATATTGATTATTTGTCTCTTATTACCAAATCAGGTTAAAACTACCTAACATTTGTGAGATAAAGTTATACTATTTAGGTACCTAAGTATACATATAGCACTTAGGGATACAGTAAAAATGTGTCAGTAAAAATTTTGAAACTACCATGGTTATGAACACTATATCCTATATGTTTCTGGGATATTTACCATGATTTGTTGGTGTACAAGTAATTCGATATTTCCACGTAGTTTCATGCACCATGATCCAGGGGTCTAGTCAAATAGATTAGGGGTCTAGCTAAATTATATATACAACCTGTAACAGAATATGTGTACTATGCCGAAACGGGGTTATCTGACCCGACTCGTAGAACAACGTTTGTTTTACGACTTTTTGAATTTTGGTTCAAAGTTTTTGGTAAAACAAGATCAAAGTTCTGACACCAACAGCTGGTTTTTTGAGTTGAGACTACCCTAAAATCAGCTGTTTCTTAACTCGCGTCAATGACCTCAGCTCTAGACAGATGAGGCAACATAGCAGAAGGTCACAATCACAAAGAACGAAAAGCGCTTTCACTAACACAGGAAAATCGTCGAAAAGCCTGGGCTGCTAATGAGACAATCCATTACTAGAAGGTTTAATTTGTCAAATCAATAAGAATTTTATGTGTATTTTATGTATTTTATGTTAGCTACAATACAAAATAATCGTTCCTATAATGTACTTTTGTTCGTCCAATATCGCATTTATCGTTTTTTTGTAACTGTAGGTGCCTATGTAATTTATCAATGTGTATGTTCTATCTAATAACCTACTTTCACGAGATGACTCAAGTTCTCACAAAAATTGGTTCATCTGTCCTTAATACTCTTTGACACAGACAATTGCACCAACTGATACCTACCTACCTACATGCATAGGGCGATAAAGGAATAGGGTCGTCACTATTTATTGTCATTGAGAAAATGAAAAGATTTTTATCGGAAACTGAAAATGGGAATTCACTATTATCTCCCCGCCACAACAAATACTTTTCCTGGTCCGAAAAGCCCCCCCACTGCTTAGTACACATATTCTGTTTCACCTTGTATACATACATTATAAGTAAAGCTATACTACAAATATACACACTACCTACTTATATAATATAAATACCTACACGCATCTTAACGATGTGACCTGCACCGTCAGAGCATGTGCATGGTGTCTAATGAAAAACCGAAAAGTCTATTGGTGCACGACTGGATTTGAATCCACAACCTCAGGAAAGGAAGGCGGACCCATACCAAGTTGGCCACACAGCTCCTATGGAAGCAAATATTTAACATTTTACTTTATTAAAATATTTGTCTGAAATTATTATTTATTTATCTTTACATATATAATTCTTCTGTACGTGTGTTTATCACTGAGCGGTTGGACTGATTTCGATTATTTTTTTGTGGGTAGGTACCATAAAAACTATCATCATCAACCATCCTACTCAAGGAAACGAAGAAAAGAGAGAAGACATAAACGAATTCACTAGTATTACTCTTTACTTAACACATATAAAAAGTAATCTATAGGTACTCAGTAACAGCCTTGATTGTGAAGTTATTTATTTGTATAATGATTAAACCATGGTACAAATAACGTAGTGTAGTTTTGGCAAGTATATTAACTTTTCAAACATAAAAGTAGATAGTGACATAACTATAATAGTATGTCTATGATATCTGTTAACAAATGCTATCGCTATGGATAAGAAAAACATAAGAAAGAAGACAATTTAATGTACCATACACAAAAACAATGACAAACAACTAAACTGGCATAAACATGATAATGCTTGTTGTTCTCATGCAAATAGTTTTCCTTTCGTCTTGAGTAGATGCTATGTATACCTACCCCAAGTATGTTTATTTAATAAAAACCCGTGTAATAGTGCAATCTCAGCTTCCCTCCCCGGCGGTAATATATTACCCTTACGAGTATATCAGATACGAGCCGTAAATTGGAGGGAAAATGTTTGGATCCCTCGCACAGAGACTGATACATATTTCATAGTTCGCGTTCGGTCCTTACCCCGTGTGTATGGGAGCCGCCTGACCTATCATTTACGTAACACTGGGATTTTTACGATTAGTGTTAGTATTTTGGGTAATCGAATTTAAGTAGTACCTATATGTGTTACATATATAGGAATTTAAGTATCTACCTTTATGTTGGCGAAGCGGATACATTGAAATCTGACAACTGTTGTTGGGTAGGTAGGTATTATTTTTTTATAATAATTTACTGATTTGAAACAAAAATAGGTAAAATTTAAGAAACGATGCCAGAAGAATAAAACTGTGTAAGTTATACCCAGAAACTCAACTTAATCACCAGATTACCTAACCTACCTAAATTTACGACATTTAACAAATGGTTCTCATAAGCTTACATATAGGTAATTAGGCATACCTACCTACGGACTATGTTATCTATACCTATCTATTCATATGCTAATACCTTTTATCTTTATCTTAAAAAGTATTTACTTTCCCATATTTTATAACAGTACAAAACCCATTAGCGTTTCAATTCAATTCAATTTCTATTCAGCGTGGCAATGCAGCCAGTGTCTTTGGGCACGCTTCCGTCTGGTACTGGTCTGGAACAGTTAAGTTACCTATAGGCCGTTTGTAACGGTCTTTAGGTATTCTTGACTGATTTCTTTGTACATAGTTAGTTTAATTGTACATTTTATTTAATAAATGTTAGTTGTATATGAAACTCTAGATCTTATTTGCTCTGTAAGCAATTTTTTGTATTTCTTGAAACCGTAACTTGGGATATTAGATATTATTGTCTGCAGCTTCGCTCCTCGCTGTAGGTTGTGGGTTCAATTCCCACCTGGTAAAAACATTTGTGTGATGAATAAAAATATTTGTTCTGTGTTTGGGTATATCTATATACTAATAAAGTAAAAGTATTCGTCTTTTAATTTCGAGCTTACAACCGCCTCTGTGGCCTAGTGGTTCGCACACCGGTTTCAGATCCAGGGGTTACGGGTTCGATTCCCAGGAGAGTACAATATTGTTCTTGGTTTGGTTGGTGGTAGGACTTGGTTCAAGTCCACCTAGCTACCACCTTCTCACCTAAGTCTGTTGCCATAACAACCATACTAAATTGTTGTGTTCCGGCATTTAGAGGTAAGATAACCAATTACTCAGACGTCATACAATTATAAACTTTGCTAAGTTTGGGGCTACATCAGTTGAGTTACTTATAGACCGTTTGTAACGGTCATTGTTATGCATAGAGTAAGTACATAAAGAGATCGGCTGTTTCTCTCAAATAGGTAATTTTATGCTGCAGGTACATCTCTATGTATAAAATCGTCGTGAATCTGACTGACTGATTGACACAATCAACGCACAGTCCAAGCCAAAGTTTACTTGATCTATTCGTGCTTTCTATCCTAGTATTGGGATATTTTGGGAAATTCCCTCAGGATGGTGACATCGAAGTACTGGACGTTCGCTAGGTTTACATACAAATGTAATAAAAAAAAACACAACCCGCGATGGGACTTGAACCTGCCTCTTTTCCTCAAACCGGAAACTAAGTTTTTCTTATTTTGTTTAATTAACTTTCATTTTGTAAATTCTTTCATCTAATATACAAAATGAATTAATTTATTCTAACAGCAATTTACAAATGTCGAAACATCAACCGTACTCCTTGAAACGGTCCAACCATGAAAGCTGTTCCTCAACCCTTCAAACCAGCACACAACAATGTTACACAATTTGTTTTGGGCGGACACATATAAATTGATATCAACCCAACGTCCCAAGTCAAACGACATTACTTTGCTATATTTGTCATGCGTGCCTTATGTTGATTTCAAAATGGTTTTCTTTAGGTTTGCAGATAATACCACAGATTTAACTGCATGTGTGGTCTAGTGGTTTCAGATCCAGTCTCTTTTTAGTGTCGCTTTTTCGTTTCAATAATGGTGATTTACAAGTTTCACTTCAAAAATTTGCATCACATTGTTTTACTTGTCATGGGCGTGGTTCAATATAAAGCATATTCGAACTTTTCCAGGTGAGATTATAGTCATAATATGCCGAAGCTTGTCGAATAGTTTTTGCCCGTTGCTTTGCCCGCGTAACCTTACCCGGATAATAAGCTTTTGGTGTTCCCCATGACACTAGATTATATGAGATATGAGACCTTGGGTCCGTGAGGAGCCGGTGCCCGTCGGGGCTTTTGATTGAGGCGACACGTGACTCAAGGGCTGGCTCTTTTTTAGGCCAGCGAATTAGCATAGCTATTTAGCGTGGCAATGCAGCCTGTGTCTTGGGCACGTTTCCGTCTGGTACTGGTCTGGAACAGTTGAGTTACCTATAGGCCGTTTGTAATGGTCCTTAGGTAATCCGACTGATTCCTTTGTACATGGTTAGTTTAATTAATCATTTTTTTAAATATTTTTTCTTGATTATGTAATTACGTTTAAAAAACTATAAAGAAAACCGGCTTCAATGAAGAATATGATACTATTTCGTTTACCTGAGTGACGTATTTTTTCTCATTATTTTGATGGCAGGTGGACGGACAGACATACAGACCGCAGGACCGCCTGTGAAGTATACTTTATCAAACAAAAAATAATTTTCCAAATCGGTCATACATAAAAAAAAATCCGTCGAATTGAGAATCTCCTCCTTTTTTTGAAGTCGGATGGGATGAGTAGCAGAATAAACCCTAGCTGCCAGACAAGCATGTTAACTAGACAAAAACCTCCGGTCTTCGAGGAAACTTCTGAACTGAACGACAGAGGATATAATGAATATAATTAATAGCATCGATTTTGCATAACATGTATAATATTATTATATTAAATATATGTCTGTAATCAATTTAGCTAAATCTAGATTCATTTGTCCATCAACCACCACTTTAGCTATGAAATTATCTCTACCCATTGATTGTCTGGGAGAAATTGCTTCCAAAGTGTTATTACAAAAAAATATGTTCATTTCATATTAATAAACGTAAATTGTAGGTAAAAGATTTTACAAAATCTATTTTATTATATAGGAATGGACATAAATATATCCCATTCTTCGGATTCTATCATAAATTCAGTCAGCCGAAATAGTCAATTTAGAATAGACAGATTCAGAAGATGTCTGTTCTCGCTACATCGATTGCCTTCGCATAGAAACCAATAGAACAGCTCTGTAATCAATCGTCGGGCAACTGAGCATGCAACACCCCTTAGCCATCTCCGTTTCATTACCCTCTCCTGTGGGCGTGAGTAAGCCTGGACGTGGACCTACTCAGGAGACGGTCTCTAGGGGATATACAATTTACAGGACAGCGCCCAAAACTAAGCCTAGCTTGTTATTATGGGAACTAGATTACGGATAGAATACTTAAAAACTTTTTTGTAAATATATATTGTAGATACATCACACAAATGTTTGTCCTGGGTTCGAATCGAACCCACTACCTACAGCGCACAAGCCAGGGCTACTACCAACTGAGCTATGAAGCTTTAATTTTTTATATGGTTTTTGGCAAATTTTAAGTTCAAAGACATTGTGGATTGAAAAAACATGAAATTTTAAATACAGGCTAAATACATGACAACAATAATATTTTAGATGTATTTTTTTTTTCAATTTTTTTTCAATCCAATTTTCTCGACTAGGGATAGTCGAGAAAATTGGGTTGTTAAGGACATTGAATTAAAAAAAGTTGTTATTAAGTAGTTACGTGTAACCTGTATAACTGGTGAAAGTCGTGTTTTTGAATGCACTATGTTTTTGGAGCTACAATATACAAAAAACCGTCTCATTCGTAGGTCTCTATTGTGATTACTTATCTGTATTGTCATACGCGTCAATTTTCTAGCTTGTTTCAGTACATGGCCACAGAATCAATTATAGTTAGCATAACGCTACTCTCGGCTGGCAATTTTTTTTTAGATTATGTCTAAAGCTACTTGTTCTCGAGGCATAAAGCCTTCATATTATAAATCCCATAGAGATATTTTCATTTGACAAGGCCGGGGACTATGATAAAGAGAGCTTTCCTAGATTTTATACAAATCCTTCTTTATATTTTTCCCCCCTTCCAGAGTCTATTCATATTCATAGTCATTTGGTTGGATGAAATTAATTTGTCCTATTTTATTTTGTACGACGGGGAAGCGCTTGGCCTTCATCTCACCTGCTTACAAGTTAAAATAAGACCGAAGGTGGAAGCGCAATTCACCCGGAATCCTCAACAAACTATCTTACCTCTAAATGCCGAAACAAAACAATTTTAGAATCGTTATTATGGCGACAGAATTAGGTAAGATGGTGGTAGCTAGCCAGGCGGACTTAAACAAAGTCCTACCACCAACCAAACCAAGCACAATATATTGTACTCCCGATGGGGATCGAACCCGGGACCTATGGATCTGAAAATCGGTGGGCAGAACCACTAGACCACAGAGGCGGTGATGATGGTATGAACCCCTTGCATCTAAGTCCAGCCCTGAGTACTCCAGGAGCTGATGTAAATCATGTCATTAGGCTGCTAGGATTGGCGCGTTCTAATTGAAAATTCTCATTAGCGGTGAGGTAGAAGCGCATTCTCCGATTTGCTGATCCAATTTGGCGTCGCTCTGATGCTTATTTATTTGCCAGGGATAATTGAAACGGTTTACATAATTATGTAATGGATAAATGTATAGTTTATATCTGCTCTCATTTGTAAATTTTAGTACACATTTTGACCGCTTCTATTACGTGGTCAAAATGGTAGGTGAATAAATATTACAGGACATTTATTTCACACAGCGCCATCTAGCCCCAAACTAAGCATAGCTTGTAATATGGGAACTAGATTACATTTTAATAATACTTGTTTTTAAGTACATACTTATCATACAATTCAACACCCAAACACAGAACAAACATTTATATTTATCACACAAATGTTTGTTCTGGGTGGCAATGGAACCCACAGCCTACAGCGCAAAAGGCAGAGTTACTACCACCTGAGCTATGAGGCTTGTTCGGTAAGTACGCACATCGTAGCCTCCTAAAAGGTTTTGCCACATAGAAATTTCAGGCGCACTTATAATTTATCATTATATTTTCATTTATAATGAATTTTTTTTTTCATCTTTATTCAATAAAAAGTACAATTAAACTAACTGTTGTAATCTGACTGATTCCTTTGTACATAACAAAGGAATCAGTCAGATTACTTAAGGACCGTTACAAACGGCCTATAGGTAACTCAACTGTTCCAGACCAGTACCAGACGGAAGCGTGCCCAAGACATTGCCACGCTGAATAGCTATGCTAATTCGTAGAGTCGATACTCTTTCAAATGACACCCCAAAAGCCAAAAATCTTCTCGTCTCACTTAATACCCCTATTTGTCAAAAACTACCCTTGTGTCAAAAAAATCTTCGTACCGATTGATGAGTATTTCTATTATCTCTGCATGTTAAAAATTTTGAATTGATCGGATCAGCCATTCAAAACATGGGCGAATGTTTTTTTTACCCCAATATCTCAAACCTATCAAAATCCCCCGCGGCAATCAAATTCTATTTACGTTATCTCTATTCAGTTTAATTTTCATGAAAATCAGATAATCCGTTCGAGTAGAGTTATGCCGTAACAAACATTGCCACATGCATACATACAGTGCCGGATTTCCCAACATAACTTAGAGATTGAAAATTAAGAAGTGTATTCCTACATATAAATGTATTTGCATTCGACTGTACACTAAAAATAACGAGGTCACAAAAAGAAATACCGGATTTTATTCCAGCGTGGAAAATGAAAGAGCATATTCCTGTGAGCAAAAGATAAGGGTTATAAATGAGAGCCGATAGGAGGTTGGAAACATAGGCAGCGAGCACACTGTTTGACCTGACTCAGATAAACTTCGCGATGAGAGAATGTTATAAGCCCCGTATCAAACTCTGTTAGCAGATTTCACGCTGAAATCCGTTCGGGTAATCAAATCAACTGCAGAATACTATTTGATTTGCCGGAAAACACAGCGAAAACTCCAGCCTGCAACAAGCTCAGCATTTTTAAAGCTTTCCGTTGATTGAAAATTCCTGAAACGCCTAAAAATAGCTGGATCGGAAAACTAGGGCACTCGACGACGACGGTAAAAGTCTGCATCTCATATGAGGGTCGATCCGGATTAATATTGAATGAGAATTATATGCCAAGGGACACCCTCCAATGAGAAATATGTGAATAAAACGGGCAGTGTGAGAACTCGCACGTGTGTTAATTTTAAACGAGAGAATACATAGAAAAGTTCCTGGACGTATCTTCGTTAAAATTGTTCAGTCTGGTACATGTCATGCATATTCTCGAAACAGCAAGGATGCGGTTTGGTAAATATAGGTACGAGTAAAGTACACATAATGCTAGACATTCATTTCATACAGATGATCCGGAATAATATACCCAAACGAAGCCAAAAAAATCATACATTTTCAGATGAATATTACAGGACATTACAGGACATTAATTTCACACAGCGCAATCTAGCCCCAAACTAAGCATAGCTTGTAATATGGGAACTTGATTACGGATATAATGTTTTTGTAAATACATACTGATCATACAAAACAACACCTGAATTATAAATAGAATCCCACAAACACACTCATGCTGGCCGACAGACTCATCAGACCATTTAAGACAGAGTTGTCGCGTCACCGAGTGGATTGAGGCTCATCCTGCCCTTGAGGTGAAATCTAGAATCTACTTTGCTTATGTATAAGTAAACTCAATATCTTAGCACTCTAGAAATCAACTTCAATTTACACGTGAAAATATGATTTGAATTCTTATTTAAGTTTTCTTGATCATCTCATAACAAGCACCAAAACATTATATCGCTATTTTAATTCACTTATTACTCAGTAAGCTATATTGTCACTTCAAAACATGCTATCAAAGCCTGTGTTTTTAGCAGTTTAGTCGAAACCGCAGTCTATAACTGAGGGCTTTTGTAACACGTTTACAAAAATACAATAACTTCTGAAATCCTATATCTTTAAACACACTTTTCTGGAGTAAGCCTTTAGTAGCCCAGCTCTTAGCAGATAGTCGACCACATTAAAGGGTTCCTGTTCTAAACCGGGACGGGACTATGAAGGCAAATTCCCGAAACTACACGGAAAATTTATAGCGATGCAATGAATTAGAACTGTCAAAAATAGCTACGTGATCTTACTGAAGACTCAGATACAACTGTCCGCTCTCGAGCCCGTCTGATGTCTTTTGTTTAGTTTGAATTCATTTTTCATATAAATTGTTTTAATCGACTTGACAGCTACATCCTACAGATTTCAAGTACTTCCTCTTTACATCTTCTTTTGACCCGCTTGTTCAACTTTGGTTACGTCTCTATCTACTTGCTAATTTAACTATTGTTATATTTGATGATATTTATATTATAATATTTGTGACTTATACGAATCCTGTATAAGTCACAAATATTATTATAATATAAATACATTTCGTTACATTACTGTTTAAGTAACCTTTTGTGATGGATGAAAAATAACTAGTTGGAGGTTCTAGCCATTCTTCTTGTGTAGTTGCGATATCGAACAGGCGGTAGATTTGACCTTTTAATGTGATCCTAAAAATGATTTCTGAATAAATTATTATTGAATTTAATTAAAATTAATTTGGATGATAATGGCCACAAGTCAGACTTCGCTCCTCTATTCCGTGGTAATGACGATTATTCACCAAACACTCATCAATTCTTCCAAGTTTCCCTCCTGCAACCAACCTAATGAGAAACCATTATTGTTTTCAAAGTTCCACGGTATCGAACTAAAGTACTCTCGATCTTCTCAACAAAAATACCAAGCACCCACCACAAACTCAATCTAGGTAAGTTTCGTTTATTCACTAAAATTTTTCGTATCACTGCATATAACCAAACAGCCCCGCCGACCACCTGCCGGCGCTTTTCAATGTTTCTATACCCTACATCTCGCATTCAAATAAATGCTGGAATCTTTTAAACATTCCCCGGAAACTGGCTGTTGCTTTGCGTTGTACAAGTATATAATTTTCTTTATAATGAACAAGGTACCGAAGACAATACAAGTTTTCTTTTGTGTTGTGTTTTCTTTCCCTCTCGCGCTTATAGTTTTTAGCTAAGTTATCTTATAAGTGTAGGTTATGCAACAAAACCACTATGACTATGTACAAGGTTTAGATGATGAATTATGTGATTATGAATAATTTATTTTATGCTTCATTTTTTTATTATTTTATTATTACATTACAGAAACAACTGCATTCGACATTTGTGAAATTAACTTTTAAAATGGCTTTGTTTTTCGGTCCTAGTGTTCATTGTAGGCATGTAGTGTTCATTAATAGATCTAGTGTACATATTAATTATGTGAGATAGCACGATGTAAGCCAGCAGGTGAGTGAGTGAAATGCATGTGCATGAATTAGAACACGAAAACAAGACCAATTAAAGAAAAATCCTAGTATAATAATAATAAATATTACAGAACATTAATTTCAAACAGCGCAATCTAGCCCCAAACTAAGCATAGCTTGTAAAATGGGAACTAGATTACGGATAGAATACTTAAATACTTTTTTTTTTTGTAAATACATACGTATCATACAAAACAACACCCAAACACAGAACAAACATCAATATTCATCACACAATTATTTGTCCCGGGGAATCGAACCATTAAAATAAATTAATAAATAATTAAGTAATTAAATCCCGTCGTACAATAAAAATAATAATAATATTAGTATACAATTTAAAGAAGAGGTACTTCAACGGGACAGCTTTTAAGTTTGTCCGTTCTTGTATGGAGTATTGCTGCCATCTCTGGGATGGCTGAGTCAAGTATCAGCTCGAAGCCCTGGACTCGACTGAGCGTCGTGCTTGATAAATGGGGTAGTTTTTGAGATATTGGGATAAAAATAAATAAAATTTTTCGCCCATATCTTTTGAATGGTTGATTCGATCAATTCAAAATTTTGAACATGCAGAGATCATATTAATACTCATCAATCGGTTTGATGATTTTTTTGACACTAGGGTAGTTTTTGAGAAATAGGGTTGTTAAGTGAGACGAGATGATTTTTGGCTTTGTCATTTGAAAGAGTATCTGCACATTTATAAAATATATATTTTACTTTTTATTAGGTGTGGTTTTTGTAACAAAGGGGCGCGCTAAGGGAATAAAACGATTGATATGTCTTGTAGGATAGACTGTTAAAAGGAGTTGCCCTCATAATTAACTTTTATTTTGATTTGCTGAAACCAGGGGTGGTTATGGTGGTATTTACATTAAGGGTTGCAAAAGGGGTAAATAAAATTGAAGTCTTGAAAATGTGTTAAAACATGATATAGGGGTTGAGACTGATTTCAAAATTAGTTTATTTTGCCCTTATTAGGGGTGGTTTTTAAGATGAAGAGGGCAAAGGATGATAATCATTCTTATCTTGTGAGATAAGAAAGGGTATTCGAAATTTCAAAACTGGTCTATTTAATCCATTGTTATTCACTCAATACGGGACGTTACGGCCATTATAGCCACCACGCTAAGCAGACAGATTGGTGCTCACAGTAAAAGTTTTGTTTACACAAAGAAAAAAGCTGCTGCCTTTTTGGTTGACTTTACAACATCCGTGGGCTGGAGAGGTAGATTTTTAAAACAAAACTACTAAGGCAACAGTTTTGAGAGCACTTTTCAAAACGCCTTTCCTTTGTTTCATGTTAGTAAGGATACATTACGTTAGCAACAAGAGAGAGAGCCACGAGCACTCAGGTGAATAAAGTGAGTTCGAGATAAAAGTGCTTAAGTAAGGTGAGAAAGGTGTAATGAAAGCACATTCTTATTTGAGAAATTATCTCCCTCACAAACCAGACATCACGAGATCTCAGTTCGGGGCGAACTACTAGTCATTAATACTGGTAAGGAATGGAATTCCTTGCCTTCGTCTGTTTTTCCGCACGAGTACAATCTTGGAGTCTTCAAGTCCAGAGTAAATTGTTTCCTTTTAGGTAAGCGTGCTCCATCTTTACTTGTTTTACATGTAATCTGGTGGTCAAACGCTTGACTATCTCACCGATGAAAAAAAGATACTACATAAATTTTGGCTTACACAATATGTAAAATTTTCCAAGTAGTTTAGCAGAATATAAAAATATTATGTGAACATCATTTCATGACGTTTCATCTAACCTAACTATTCGATCGAAGACTCGTCAACCATTTATCCCATATACGCGCCTAAATAATCACGTGTGCGACCTTTTTCAGTAAAAACATTGCCTATTGTAGTTCGTCACTAAAGTGTTTGTAGTTGATCTAAGCCTAATCCCGGACAAAATAAATAAGTTTAGCCGCAGCAAAAACCTAAGATCGAAATTCAACATTCAACCCCAACTTTTCATTAAGTTAAGCTTGTTGGATTGCTTCCACCGTCTACTTGCTTGAGAAAGCTTATTGAAACCAACAAAGTTCTTTCAAACTGAGCGGGCACGATTCTAGACTGAACTTAGAACATTTCCGCAGTCTAAGCTCAAAAGCTTATTTACCGCAGTTTTATGGATCTACTCGGTTTTGGTGTTGTGGTAATGGTAGTAAAGTTATATAATAAAGTTATAAGTAAAGTTAATGGTAGTAAAAAATCCATCGTGTTACAAACCAAGTTGCCATCAATTTAAGAGAGAAATGCTTTACTAAATGCACTTATTTATCTACTAGTACCTACTAATATGTGGCAAAGAGAAAACTTTAAAGAATATCGCGCACACGGAGGAGCGTGAGTATTTATTAACCAGAGGTCTCGGGTTCAATCCCCAGGGGAGTACAATATTGTGCATGGTTTGGTTGATGGCAGGACTTTGATTAAGTCCGCCTGGCTAGCTTCTACCATCATACCGAAGTCTGTCGCTATGACAACAAATCAAAATGTTTGTGTTCCGGCATTCACAGGTAGCCAGTTCCTCAGTCTGAGGGTTCCGGGTGAAGTGCGCTTGCACTTTCGGCCTTATCCTAACTTGTAACCATGTGAGGTAATGGCCAAGCGCTTCACCTTCGTACATAAAAAAAAAACGTAAACAGCAACGATATTAATTAAACAAACAATAAATCGCAAAGGTAAAACAAATTTAACCGCCTCTGTGGTCTAGTGGTTCAACCCACCGATTTCAGATCCAAAGGTCCCGGGTTCGATCCCCAGGGAGCAATATTGTGCTAGGATTTAGTTTAAGTCCGCCTGGCTAGCTACCACCATCTTTCCTAATTCTTTCGCCATAATAAAAAATCTTAAAAAAAAATGTTGTGTTCCGGCATTCAGAGGTAAGATAGCCAGTTCCTCAGTTTGTTGAGGATTCCGGGTGAAGCGTGCCTGTTACGAACTTGTTACCAGGTGAGAAGAAGGCCAAGCGCTTCCACGTCGTACAATACATATTTATAATTATATCAATTCATTTTAATATAGTTCAATTCAATTGTTTTCTTTTTTATTATTAAATTATTTTAAACGGTCGTATTTTAACCAATGCATGTCTTCATAGTCTTCTTCTTATTATAATAAATGAAAAAATAATAAATATTACGGAAGCTTATTTTAACAGCGCCATCTAGTCCAAGACTAAGCAATCATTGTTGTGAGTAGATAAGTTTTATATACGGTTTTTTATATATTTTTTTGATTGAGGCGATACGTGACCCAAGGGCTGGCTCTTATTTAGGCCAGCGAGTTAGCATAGCTATTCAGCGTGGCAATGCAGTCAGTGTCATGGGCACGCTTCCGTCTGATACTGATCTGGCACAGTTGAGTTACCTATAGTAACGGTCCATAGGTGATCTGACTGATTCCTTTGTGCACAGTTAGTTTATGTGTACATTTTATTGAATACAGATATTTATTTCCATATATTCGATGTCATCACATTACTATGAAAGCTCACTAAAGTCTACCGATGAGTACGGAATTGTCAATACGGTGCACGTTTGCCAAGTGTCGTATTGAATTTCTACTTTCGAACGAAATCATCTAGCGAAATTGAATTTTCTTCACAAGCAGATATTATGGCTGCGTCTGGGAAAGTAATATGTGAGGTAACAAAGCCGCTAGCCACAACACGCCACGTCGCTTTTGTATTCAAGCGTACGGTCTGCAGCAAGTCTACAGGACAAGAGATACTCTACGTGTATGGATGTAAAGGCGTAGGATAATACTAGAATGTTGTGTCGTCGTTTATAAGTTTTTGACTGAGTCTTCCAATGTCTAGTCTGAAGCCTTTATTTTCAAGGTTTTCAGTTTTTAATGTGGTTTCTCATTACATTTATCAGATTTTTGTGAGTGATGGAAATAGTTAGAACTAGGTACCTACCAATTGTTTAGATATATTTATTAGATACCGAACAGACGGTAGCTTCGATATTTCAAAATGATCCTGAACATAGATGAATAAAAAAAATGCGCAGTTTCACTTTGACTTAGAGGCTGACTGAGTGACGATCTCCGTTTTCATACCTTCCAGTCACAAAGAACCAAGACTTTTGATGTTTATCTCGGTCCACTGCTGGACGTATGTCTCTCACAACCGGAGCCTGATTTTCCTGTAAGAAGCTCGTCGCTCCAAATAGCCAAAGGGCATCCTACACTACGCTTGCCAAGAAAGACTCGATAACACGGAAAGAGCGCCGGTCTTTTAAATCTTGCGTGGTCCAAGGGCTGGCTCTTATTTAGGCCTTCGAATCAGAATAGCTATTATACATATTCAGGCAATGCAGCCAGTGTCTCGAGCACTAACGAGAACGAAAAGTTTGATGGTGCATATTGTTTGAATTTAGCTTATTTTTTTCTTAATGTGTATGTGTTGATATATTGGTATAAGATTTTTATTTATAAGAACAGCATCTAAAGTTCATATATTATTTGGCATACTCTAGTAATTATGTATAAATTAAATTATAAAGTTGTTGATATAGGTGACTGGCATATTAAGTAACATGGATTCGGTTTTCGATACGCCTTGCCTACGAAACTAAAGCAATGGTCATAGGTTTTTATCTCCCTTACTTAATCGAATCATTTACGGTATATAATTTATTTTGGAACACTCAGTTCAGCGTATGTCAACTGTTATGATTATTTCGTTCATAATAACATAGTATTATGCAACGACTAAAGTTATCAACGATTGTTTTTTGCAATAAAGGAACTGCGAATTCGGTGCCTGATCTTAGTTTTTCTATTGCAGTTCTCGGATAGACATCATTTGAGGCAAAATGATAAGAATATTTGTGATTTTACTGAGTGTGTTGATTTACACCATCAATACAAATGGCCAGTGTGAGTACACTTTTGTGATTTTTGCTTGTAAAATTGTTTTACTATTGTTTCTTCTCAATATTTACGTAAATTTCAGATAACTACGAAAGTAATGGCTACCCAGCTCAGGTATATTTTAAGCCTATATCTATTAAGTTGTTGTTTTAGTGCTTAGAATTTTTCCTTAGCTTGAATTACGTTACATGGTTTTTTGGAAAATTGTAACTTCAAAATTCAAAACGCAGGTGTCAAAAGGTGTTGATGTGTCAAATCGAAACATGTGACAAATCATAATAACATCAATATTTTAGGTATTACTAGTTAAGATTTTACATATTGGATCCCTCACTTTGAAAACATTGCTTGTAAAGAATCAGTCGGTTGGGGAACCAGTATGAAAAACTAAGCATTGGATTCAAAACTGTTTGTACCATGTCCAAGTTACATGCAGCTTGTGGCGAATTAAAAATCAACAATGTTTTTATATTAGAAGCTACAATTTTCCAAAAACCATCTCATGTGTATTTACCCAATGATCTTAACCATAATATATATATTTTAATTTATTTTGCCTTCAGAGACATACATTTAAAGATAAGTTATTTATATAAAATATTGTTTTTAGAACATAACTACTACTATCGTACATTACAAGCTGTTGCCCGCGACTTGGTCCGCGTATTGTTGATAAATGAATTTGCTTGTGCGGGCTTTAAGCTACTATAATATCTGTATCAATACTATTTTTATAATATATCCTTTATTTTTCTCCTTTCAAATTGAAAACGGAAAATACAAAGATTCAATTGAGAATTCTACAAAGTGGAGAGACAACTGATCAAATAGTTTTGTGAATAAACTATAAATCATTTATTTCAATATTTCTTTGTACACTATGTTTTTTGCTTTGGCCTCTGGTGATGAAATAATAAGGCTACTTCGTGAGCTCACTCTTGAAAAGGCGACTTGAAGGGTCTGTTCCTGTGACTTGTGGTAGCGAAAGAAGTAGCTTTATTATTTCATCACCAGAGGCCAAAGCAAAAAACATATAGCTGGTGGATGTTAAAGTAATACGTGGAATAAAAACTGATTGCTTTTGAAAGCAACCGGTAATTATTATTGCTTCAGTAACGTTGCGATTTAATGTTTTCACTCGAAGCCTGGTTCATGCATTGCACACAGATCACTCAAAATACGCTACTATATGATAACTTTGTTTGGTTGGTGGTAGGACTTTGTTTAAGTCCGAATTTTCAAAGTCCATATTATAGTGCTCGCTTTTGCACCCCAAACATCCCATTAAAAAAAACATTTACATCGCCATTTGTCTGTTTAAAAGCAATTTTTTATAAGAAAAGGACCCCAAAAAGAATACAAAACGGGCGTTATTCGCGCATACATTTGAATATTTACGACAGTTCAATTAGTAACCACGGCTCGTATTAATTATTGCGATAATCTGTCAAGAAGTTGTACTTAGTAACACTTGAAGGAATTCAATGAAGAGTTGTATCGTCCTTTTGATTATATTTCATTGTAAACGGCTACTATCGAAAATGGGTTCAAATTGCCTCGATTTATTTTACATTTCAGACAAAATATGCTACTGGATTTGGCAGCGACGTGGTAACCATTCAGTTGTTTTATGAGGCACACTGTCCAAGCTGCAAAAACTTCGACACCACGGCGTTCAAGCAAACCATTATGGAGCTTGCTCCATACCTCAACGTTCAAATGCACCCGTATGGCAATGCTCAGGTAACTAAGATACAATCTAAATAAGATTTAATCTTGCGGGGCTTTTGATTGAGGCGACACGTGACCCAAGGGCTGGCTCTTATTTAGGCCAGCGAATTAGCATAGCTATTCAACGTGGCAATGCAGCCAGTTTCTTGGGCACGCTACCGTCTGGTACTGGTCTGGAACAGTTGAGTTACCTATAGGCCGTTTGTAACGAGCCTTAGGTAATCTGACTGATTCCTTTGTACATAGTTAGTTTAACATTAAATAAAAGTTATCTTAATTAACATTATGGGATATATAGGTAAATAAATCTAGCTGAGAGTCTTAAATGGGTAGTAATTACTAGCGGATATATTCCAATTTTGCATAGCTTTACTTTTTCTCAACAATTCAAAGTCGATATAAACAAAATCTTTGATATTTTCATTTTAATTATGTATTTCGAGAAAATAAAGCAAAGCGAACCTAGATTATCTCAATCA
The DNA here is from genome assembly GCA_951394065.1 of Venusia cambrica. Classification (NCBI taxonomy): domain Eukaryota; kingdom Metazoa; phylum Arthropoda; class Insecta; order Lepidoptera; family Geometridae; genus Venusia; species Venusia cambrica. Next base: position 4,086,249 of record OX596068.1, on the reverse strand, counting down.
AACTATACCTGTAGGTATATTTTCTATTGCATCGGACATGCCATAATGAAATGGTATGTATTGTATGATTTAATGGTATGTACCTATTGTAATGGTATGTATTGCATGATTGGGTGTGTATTGTATGATAAGTATGTATTTACAAAAAAAAAATGTATTTACGTATTCTATCCGTAATCTAGTTCCCATATTACAAGCTATGCTTAGTTTGGGGCTAGATGGCGCTGTGTGAAATGAATGTCCTGTAATATTTACTTATTTAATGTCCTGTAATATTTAATGTCCTGTAATATTTAAATAAACGACAACGTACAACGTTTCACTCACGTAACAGTACGTTTGTACTGGTGAGTGAAAATCAACGTTATTCTGGAGCTCTCTTAAGATGGATGTGAGGAAACTTTCTGCGAAGCCAAAGATAAATATTTATACGCATAAAAACATGGAAGTTAATAAATTAATAAAATATAAAGCACTAAAACTGAGTAGACAAGAATTTGTTGTCATTGAACAACCAAAGAAGATCTCCGTTTTTAAACAGCCATGTGGCTGATGATATGAGATGGATCCCTGGGCTACCGTGGCTGGGAGGCTGTGGGAGCTGCAGCGTAAACGGCCCACCAGAGATGCCGATCTTTTACGCATGATCGCGTATATACCATCCTCACGCGATTCTGCAAATATCCCCGATGGATAATAATAAACAATGAGTCTTTATTTTTACCCCAGACCTCTGTCGACGGTTACGGGAACCTTCAGTTCACCAGTCAGCATGGCCCCGAGGAGACGTATGGTGACAAACTGCATGCGTGCGCTATCGAGGCCTTCCCGAACGTCACTTCAGCTGTGCTCTTCACTTCCTGTTTGATGGATGGATTTCAGGCGGGGAAAGGATCCGACGACGCCGCGGCCGACGCGGTAAGACTATGCATGCGTCAAGCGAATTATTCTTGTTAATGAAGCGCTTGGCCTTAATTCCACTTGGTTTCGTATTATGATAAGGCCGAAGGTAGAAACGCACTTCACCCGGAATCCTGAACAGTCTGAGGAGCTGGCTATCTGACCTCTAAATGACATATATACGTATTATTATTGTTCGATTCAAAAATCACAAAAATAACGTACGGTGACGACGCGGTTATCGTGCGACCCGAGACGAGAGCCGTGGCAACCTACCGCCGTCATTTTCCCCGGGAAGAGCTCCACCCAAACGTACCTAAGCTTCGGAGTGACAACCCCCTGGTTTTATGTTTTTTTGTTATAATGTAAAAAAAAATCTATCCGTAATCGCGATGCTGTATTACTCGTAGCTTTGCTTATATTTGGGCCAGATGGCGCTGTGTGAAATGAATGTCCTTTAATAAGATAAAAATGGGTTATTAATTGATTGATGGACTTGAACCCATTTACTTAAGATTGAATGGCGATCGTCAACAACGACGAACACAGGCTAACGTATAAACCTGCCGCAGCTGTAAGATGTGTCCCCTAAATTTCCTCAGAATACGTAAAAATTAAAGAAACTGAACTGTTATCGATATTAAAGCATTATCATTTGTGTTTTAGTGCGGAAGATACCTGGGCGTAAACCCCGAGGGCATCAAGCAATGCGCCAAGAGCCCTAGGGGCTCTATCCTTCTCAAATACCATGGCGACGCGAGTAAGCAGGTTGGTTTCGCACACGTCCCCACCGTCTTGGTCAACGGCGGTCCAGCCAGTACCGAGCACTTCAAACAAGACGTCTGCAAGGCTTTCAGGAACCCGCCTCCAGCCTGCTACTACTGAAAGAGAATACAATAAACTATGATTATAATAGAGTAGTGTTTCATTCCGTTTCTATTTCACATAAAGATAAGTTATAAAGTGTCGATAATTCATCGTCTGCATATCATTTTAAAGTTCCGCACCCAAACGGTATTAACTGGACCTTATTTCTGACTTCGTTGTGCAACTGCCCGCCCGTCGGGTCAGAACCTGGGACGTGTCTTTAAAAGCTTGTGTGTTATTTAAGCGAATTGCTTATATTTTACTATTACTTATAAGTAATAATTATCCATTACTTTAAGTAATAATGGATAAAATACAACCTTAAATACACCATAAATACCTTAATTTAAGCGGATTGCTTATATTTTACTATTACTTATAAGTAATAATGGAAATACAACCTTAAATACACCATAAATGCTAATAATACTTTGAACAAAGGTTTTTTTTTATATAATTTAAATAAAATTTATTTCTTAGCACATGTGCTTAGATTATTCCTTATTAAATAAGACCCAAGGGCTGGCTCTTATTTAGGCCAGCGAATTAGCATAGCTATTCAGCGTGGCAATGCAGCCAGTGTCTTGGGCACGCTTCCGTCTGGTACTGGTCTGGAACAGTTGAGTTACCTATAGGCCGTTTGTAACGGTCCTTAGGTAATCTGACTGATTCCTTTGTACATAGTTAGTTTAATTGTACTTTTTATTGAATAAATGTTCCTTATTAATATTATATCACGATTTCAGAGTGCCTTTTGACATAGACCTTCTCTAACGCTTTTTATTATTCCCTAGCCTGTGTAACTCTTCTGCAATTCGGACCTGCAATTTGGAATTGTCTTATTCCCTTCGGAGAGCCTGTCCCCCTCGATTTCTTTTACCATCTCTTGGTTATCATAGCCAAGAGATGGTAGCGGATACATAATAATTCATAAAAAAGGGTTATTAAATTTATGACGTTCAAACGAAATATATTTTGTATTAAAATATATATGTTATTTATACAAACATTTGTGTGATGAATGTAGATGTTTGTTCTGTGTTTGGATGTTGTATCATATAATACGTGTAATATGTATTATATATATGTTTACAATAAAAAAGGTATCTATTTAAGTATTCTATCCGTAATCTAGTTTCCATATTACAATCTATGCTTATTTATGTTTGGGCTAGATGGCGCTGTGTGAAATTAATGTCCTGTAATATTTATATTTACACCTTTCTTTTATTGTACGACGGGGCTTGGCCTTCATCTCACCTGATTTTCATGTTATGATAAGGCCGAAAGTGGAAGCGCACTTCACCCGGAATCCTCAATGAACTATGGAACTGGATATCTTGCCGGAATACAACCATTTTAGATTTTTTGTTTTGGCGACAGAATTAGGTGGTGGAAGATGGTGGTAGCGGACTTAAACAAAGTCCTACCAACCAAACCAAGTACAAAGTTGTACTCCCCCTGGGGATCGAATCCGGAACCTCAGGATCTGACCGGTGGTCGAATCACTAGACCACAGGCGGTTATATACTTGGTATATCTACGAGAAACCGCCATTTAAAAGTTTATTTTTGGTTACGGGTAAAAACTGTAACAGCCTTAGGTTTAGTCTATTTATATTGTCTAAGTCTAAGTCTAAGTCTAAGGCATTCCCCAAATACGAAACACTGGTCAAGTGTAAGATGCAACCGAACAGCAGACACAGATAAAACAAAGTGCGAAAAACCAGCAATTTCGCGAAATGATGTCCGGGACCCTTTAGTGTGCCGGCCCGATACTCGCTTGGCCGGTTTTAATTTAATTTCTTTCATTAATTGGCTACAACGTGTCGTCTATTTATTTTATTGTCCTTGTCTTCATTAGATATTCTTCGTATCGCCCTTTGTTTCAGAATTTCAAGGTTTGAAGATACAGAAAGTGCATTTCGTTCCAATGTTGATAGCAAATACTTAGTTGAAGTAGAGATTCTCAAGATATCAGCAAGCAATTTGTTGGCATATTCAGTATTTCTGAAATATTATAGTGTACTTATCTGTTAGTATATAGGTATATTAATTCTGTCCTAAGTTTATTTCACACAGAGTTCGTTTTAACTGTACAATAGCAGTATCTTAAAATGTTTCTTCAGTTTATGATTTTATTTCTATGTGTTTTACAAAACATCATCAATGTGAGAAGTCAGGGTAAGTAAAATATTGTACATTACTGACATGTCACCCTAAAATCTCTATTTCAATATGAATAAATGAATAACATTACACTTAGGTTCATTTAAATTTAAGTAATCAAAGTACATATGTGCACCCCTGAGCGTTTCCTTGTACTTAACTCAATAATAATAATTTATTGTAACATAAAATGTTTTTTAATGACTTGGCGGCCGTGGATAAAATGCCCAGAATGCCGCTTCCTAAACAAATGTATTTGTCGTTTGTCGCTCATTTCAATAGTATGCAACCAGCCCTGCGTCGACCTTTGGTTACGTAGAATAGCGCTGATGGCTACTCCTTTGCTAATTATCTAATTCCGGTTGCATGTGTGCTCGTTGTTTTTATTTAGCAATAAATTATTTTTTATTGGTATTGAAAATGAGTTCCACATTAATTAACTTACAAATACTCTTAATATTATCCCTAACCTGTAAAATGTCAAATACAAAATATTTTTTTAAATTGCAAAACCAGTAACAAGCTACCTCCTTACGTTTGTCTGGGAGAGCTACAAGAAGCAAGCCACCTCCGTGGTCCAGTGCTTTGCCCACCAGTATCAGACCAAGAGGTCCCGGTCTCGATCCCCACGGGAGTACAAATGTGTGGCTGTTAGTTGGCGGTAGGACTTCAAATCAGCCTGACTAGCACCATCTTACCTGAGTCTGTCGCCCGTACCCGAGCATGTTCCGGCATTTTTAGTAAGAATAGCCAATTCTAAATTCTATTGAGGATGAAGGCTAAGCGCTTCCCTGTCATACAAAACAACATTAAGATTTATTAGGATAATTTTGAAACGTCAAATCTACCGCCTATTCGGAATCGCGACCAGCACACAAGGATGTTATATGTATCCTCGAATTAAATCGGGATAGTAAACTAACATATTCCTAATTCTAATCATGATGATATTTCAGGCGATGAGTTAGTGAAGATACAGGTGTTCTACGAGTGCCATTGTCCGTTTTCTATGGACTTCTTCGTGAGTCAACTGAGCCAGACTGTTCATGATCTGAGTGGGCATCTCGAGGTTTACATATATCCCTATGGAAATGCGAAGGTTTGTGGCAAGAGAAGTACATATAGTATCTAGATGGTATTAAGTATCTAGATGAAGATGTCTTTAAATCATTACCTACTCTTGGAATTTGTCATCTGTTGAACTTTGAGCTGAACTTAGTGGAATAGAGGTCATAGGTCTCCGCAATTAGATACCGGATGTACATTCGAATTCGAAGTAACATGACTTCATGTTGGCTTCATTAACCTCCTAACCAGTTCGGCATTAAACTCTTAGATTACAGGTTTGGCACAAGGGAAGGCAGGCCTATGTCCGAAGTGGGCAGGAGACAGCATGCACGTGATAAATATGATGATGAGGTGATGTAAATGCAGGTCTAAATATATCTCTATAAGTAATGGTCATGGATGCTCATGAAAAACGTTCTACGGTGACCGTTAAACGTTTTTCCATGAGCAGTTAATGGATGATTTTTTTAAAGGGCTTTAGGATAATGTATACCTTAACACCTGGCCCTACCGGAGGGCATATGGCTACAGGGTAGATTTAAAATAGCGACACTTTTAATAATCTATCCTGTTGACGTAAGATTTTGTTTAGAACACATTTCAAATTTGAAACACGTTACTTTACTCATGAAACGATAGTTGATGAAGGCACCAACTTTGTTTCGTTTCTCTCGGGGAACCATCTTTACGGTGAGTGTGATTCCAAATGTGGTCGCGGTCTCTGCTCGGTCTCCGCGCAGCAAAAGGATTATCATACCCTCACGCAAGTTTAACATAGTATTTTAATTTCAGACCACTGTCAACGAAAACGGCACGTACTCCTTCACCTGCCAGCATGGCCCGATCGAATGTTACGGCAACAAACTTCACGCGTGTGCTATCGATTACCTCAAGGACATCAACAAATCAATCGTCTTCAACTCCTGCATGATGGATGACTCACGAGCTGATTTGGGCTCCGATGATGACGCAGCTGACGAGGTATTTTTATAAAAAGTAACACATTAGTAACTTTTCCCCTTCGTGGTTTCACCTCTGATTACTACTCGGAGCGTGGATCTTATGAGGATCACCTACTAGGGGATAGTCAAGGGCACGTCTAAACTTACGTTCGGCACATGACCACTTTTGTAAGTAGCTAGTATTCAATACGTGACAGGTTGCAAACCCATCTGCCTCTTAGAAGAATACTAGCATACCGGGGACTCATGCCATTTGGATTTTCGGTCCTAGAGACATTGCGGCGAGGGAAATTCTTTGCAGTCCTAGAGCGCGGTTTCCTCAAGATGTGACCTTCATCGCTAATGCACGTTGGAGCATGTGTCAAATGCGCATAAACTTCCGAAAAAACACAAAGTATATTTGTGCACCACTGCATTTGAACCCACAACCTCCGGATTGCAAGATTCATACCCTGGCAACGCAACACAACCTCTAAAATATATTATTTTTATTTAGAGCATAATTATATGATAATTTATGTCATTCATCAAAAGATGTTGGCTCATTCTACGACCTATAGTTATTTGCTATTCGATTATAACTTTGGGCCAGTGATCCCAATTCGACCGTAACAATCTCACATTTTGCGAGCGCGAAAAATGGACAATTTGCAGAGTCTTGAACACGTCAGACGGCGGGTTGCCAGGCTGTCAGTGTCTATAAATTACACTATGCCGAATGTGCGCAAGATATCTTTGACCAAATCCCTTTTTCCCCTTTCCAACATCAGAATACGTACGGCAGGTGACAACCCGTACTTGGGGACAACAAAACATCTGTTTCATTATGCCGAACACATCAGTTCTACTTATATCGTTATTAGTGGTAAAGAATATAACTCCATGTCCCTGTATGTTTGTCCGCAACTGTACAATCTTGAGGACTTCAAGTCGAGAGTGAACAGATTCCTTTTAGACCAGCTTGCTTCTTATTCCACATCTTTACTTGTTTTTTCGAGCGATCTGGTGGTCAAACGCTTGACTATCACCATTTTAAAAAATATATATGACGTACTAGTTTTGATGCAGGTAAAAGATAATTACTTCATCTTCGGTAGTTTCCCTGTTCCAAAGTTATTTATATGGAAACGAACTTGATTGTGTTTTCAGTGCGCAGATATCATGAATATAGACTCTGACGCTATCAAGGAGTGTGCCAAAGGCGATAAGGGTTCGGATCTCTTGAAGTACTATGGTGACGAGAGTAAAAAGGAAAACTTTAAACACGTGCCCTATGTTCTGATCAATCAGATAAAGTGGAATAACGAAGACAATGATTTCAAGGGTGATGTCTGCAATGCCTTCGAGAAACCGCCACCACAGTGCTAAAATAAATACCTAAAAAATACCTACATAAGTGACTCCTACTAGCTTAGGCTTTATTTCAGAATAATAATTATGGTTCCGCGTAAAATAAATAAAACCCATGATATCCAATAATAAACTCGTTTTTTTAGAATCTCTTCCTTTTATAGTATAGGAGTGTAATAAGAAAGACTTAAGGAAAATTCCCACGGGATTGATGAGAAAGAAATAAATATTTATTTTTTGGCAATACAACATCCAAACATAGAACGAACATCACACAAATTATCCTGGGTAATATTTTATTTGATATTAGAATGTTTGGAAAACTAACAGATATACAACAACAACAGATAACTAATACAACTATAGAAATAAATACAAGTTAACTTAGGGCTAATTATAAGTTTCCACAAATAGGTATATAATATTATGATATAAAAGTAAAGTCATTACACGCTTATCACACAAATTACATGTTTGTAATTTGTGTGATGAACCAAGAGAGAAAATAGCTACTTCATAGAAGGCAGAGCTACAACCAAATGGCCTGTGAGGTTAACCAAATTTACGCTCTACAAATATTATAATGACACAAAAATGAACAGCCCGCGACGGGACTCGAACCCGCATCTTTTCATAAAGCTGGAAACGCTCTAACCAACTGAGCTACGAGAGTCCTGACGCAGATTGGGGGCCCCAATGCCAACCACGACCCTGGCAAGAGTGTAGCAAAGTTGAAGAGCCTCAGGTCACCCTATCCCACTTAGTCCTGACACACCCTCAATCAGTTTCGACGACGATTACAAGAAGCTCCTCAATACAGACGTGGCAAAAATAAACGCAACATGGTGACTTCGGTAGCTACTGTAACGTACTCTCCTTTTTGTCTATATTTTCCCCGATAAACTACAATTTAATGGTTTTAAGATACTGTTTTTTCACTTGAATAGTAAAAAATAGTAGATCTCGATTTTTCCCCTTGTCATTCTTTATTGTACACATAAATATGATCAAAACATGTCATAGGAAGACATATGAACAGAGGCGAGCTTAACCCTTAAAGAGTTTTCTACCAGCAAACCTTCGAGTATTCACCGCGTGAATCTTATTAGGATCACCTAACTGTAACTACCCTTACGTTTGGCATATGTCCACGTTTTGCAAGTAGCTAATATTCAATACCTGGGCGTCAAATACGGTAAATATATCGTTTCAAGACGATGCGTGTACAAACGATGTGTGAATAGACGATGCGACTAACGTTTATCGCTTCCTCAATGGTTCTATGCTAGATGTTGCTATTACGGCCATGTTTTGGAACGTCCCAGGGCACTACGGTAGAATCGTTACAGTTAATCTATAATTTCATAAATGACGCTGGCAAGGTCAAAAAGTGATCCGCGGGTAAGAGCCTGTATTATTGTCGTTATTTATCAATTTAGATAGATAGTAGCAGTATAGATGCGCAGTTACACCTGCCAAGGCTAAGTTCATCACTATTGTGTTGGGCGATATAAGCCTGAACAAAGCATCTCTCGGAAGGCTCGCTCCATAGTATACCAAATCTCGCCCAAGCAAGCCTCGAGAGCCAGTGAAATATAATCATGAGCCACCTCTATCCACCAACTCCACGTGACCGCCTACGGTCACTACACAGCCCCAGCCCCCGGAGAATGTCGCGGCTTATTCTTCTGCTAAGTGTAGTATTCCTAGCGAATGTAGGTTTATACTCAGTACTAGTTATCACCAATTACAAATAAAAAAAAAATCGTCACTGAATCTTAGGATCTTTCTATTAATTTATACACCGCAAAAGTGTTGAAGAAACAACTGGAGGCTTTTCCAAAATCATATTTTAGATTACAAGTCAACCCAAGTCAAGTAGGTACTTTTTGTACTTTCACAATTATATCAGCAATAATTATGCAATTCGTTCAGAAAAGTGGTTATAGTGCAACAACTATAATAGTTGAACATATGCTATCGCTGACTTATTTGTAGGTGTTGATGTGTACTTTAAAACAGTTGAACATAACTTTGTTCTATCATAAATTGTTTTCGGAGATATCTTTGAATTGCTGTTGTCCGTTGAGGAGTTTCAGTTCACAGGTCCATAGATTGTCATTGGATTTTCATCAAATGAAAAGGCCAATTCCATATTTTATATAAGAAAAGTTTAATAGGTAGTAGGTACCCTGCTTATATACCTATGAGTTTTTAACTTTACACAACTAAACAAACCCACATAAAATTTGGTACTAAATAAATTGTATCTTAGGGGTGAACATAGTCTATTTTATATCCGGTTACTATGCTAGTGAAGCCGCTGGCGAAAAATTGTAGTCAAATAATAGTAAACGTATGTATAGATGCTAGTTACGATGCTATTTACATTCTAGTTTTTAATTTAGCAGTATAAACAAGGTAAAAGTAAGCACATTCTGGAATATGTTCAAATTGGCACGAGGCAGAAAATTTGAGGCTTCCTTTATTTTTCTTTGAGAATAAAATAAAAGTTTGAACATTTTGTTGCCTTTATATGACACAAATAGCTCGGAACGTTTCTAGACTTCACCTCGAAAAAGTTGCAAGGACAGTCTTTCAACGCTTACGTTGCATTTCTTACGTTTAATTTTAACTTTTAAGTTACTGTAACACGAGATTTGTGGAACAGCTGACGTGTACGTACGGTGGGAACGTCAAACGTAGCACGCTCGAGCCCATCCCGAACACACAGCGATTATAGTAATCGCCCCCCGCCGCCTAGCGGAATGTAAGTGACACATATCATTCAGATTTGGTCTAGAGACATGCCGGTTTGCTCACAATGTGGCCTTCACTTTATTAAAAAATTAACCAGCCCGAGTTTCTTGCCTTTCTCAACTTTTAACAACCTCCTAATGGGAAGGCGGGTCCATATCCACTAGGCCAAACAGCTCAACATAATATATATAAATAAATAAATAAATATATATATATAAATAATATATAAATACTTCGCAATATATTCGCAAATAAATACTTCGCAGCATTCAAAAAATGTTCATATCAACATGACGTGGATTCGACATGACATTTCTGAAATATTTCAGATTAATAATAGTATTTATAATCCCTGTGGCCTGTGTTTGCCACAGTTGAGTTTTAATATAGTCAGCGAATCAATCATGGTTATTAAGTGTATAACTTTATTTATTTGCATGATGCTTAGCATTATCGATGCAAGCAGCCAAGGTAAGCGAATGAAATACCTGAAGAAGAATACTAATTTAATCTTCTATAATTTCAATATATTCTTCTATAATTAAGAATTAGGTAAGATGATGGTTAGCTAGCCAGGTAGACTTAAACAAAGTCCTTCCACCAACCAAACCAAGCACAATATTGCTCCCCTGGGGTTCGAACTCGGGACCTCTAGATCTGACACCGATGGGCGAACCTTTAGACCACAGAGGCGGTTATTTATAGCAATGATTATTGTTATAATTGACATTAGCATGACATTTTGTAATATCTGCACGCCTGAGTAAATATGTTTTTTTTTTTTTTTTTTCAGGACATTAATTTTACACAGCGCCATCTAGCCCCAAACTAAGCATAGCTTGTAATATGGGAACTAGATTACGGATAAAATACTCTAATACTTTTTGTAAATACATACGTACTATATGATACAACACCCAAACACAGAACAAACATCTATATTCATCACACAAATGTTTGTCCTGGGTGGGAATCGAACCCACAGCCTATAGCGCCGAAGGCAGAGTTACTACCAACTGAGCTATGAGGCTTGTCGTATGTATTCTTGCAGTCCAATTATTTGATTTGATTTATAACGTAATGGGACATCGTGGTATATATACACTAGTACTATAAGTTATTCTAAGACGAAGATTTGTCGTTGGAACTTGGCAGATATTAATTAACTGGATCGGCATATTTGCTGACGAGTTCTGTTGAATAGGTCAATTGTCATTGTCAATACAAATGCATTATCATACCAGATGTTTGTGCAAGGGGTTTTACCTTTTCTAAGATGGTAGTTTTCTAATATGATGTTTCAAGCGTCTACGTAGGCTGCGGTAACCGCTGACTATTTGGTGGGCCGTGTGCTTGTTCTTCACTATGCTCCAAATTTCAGCTTGATCGGGGGAAGTGGTCTAAAATATAGTTGCGAGATTTATAATAGTATTAATGCCATCTATCGGCAAGTTTTTTTTTTTTTTTTACTGTACGACGGGGAAGCGCTTGGCCTCATCTCACTTGGTTACAAGTTGAGATAAGGCCGAAGGTGGAGGCGCGCTTCACCCGGAATCCTCAACAAACTGAGGAATTGGCTATCTCACCTCTAAATGCCGGAACACAACAATTTTAGAATTGTTGTTATGGCGACAGAATTAAGTAAGATGGTGCTAGCCAGGCGGACCCAAACAAAGTCCTACCACCAACCAAACCAAGCACTATTTATTGTACTCCCCGTAGGGATCGAACCCGGGACCTCTGGATCTGAAATCGGTGGGTTGAACCACTAGACCACAGAGGCGGTTAAACGGATATTACAGTGATACATACATTTCAGGTACCGAGACAGTAAAGCTCCAGTTGTTTTATGAGACGTTTTGCCCTGGCTCTAGAGAATTCCATACAACTTCGTTCAATAAAACTATCACGGATTTGCAAAGTCAACTTGTCGTAGAAAGCCATCCCTATGGCAACGCAAAGGTCAGAAGCTATTTTTTAATGATGATTTGATCTCTATATAAGCTCAATTTAGCACCAGCATCTGTTACGGCCCGGTAAAACAAACGAAGCGTGGCTTCGTGGCTTTTTTTTATTGTACGGCGGGTAGCCCTTGGCCTTCATCTCTCCTGGTTACAAGTTGAGATAAGGCCGAAGGTGGAGGCGCACTTAACCCGGAATCCTCAACTAACTGATGATCCCGACTTCAAAAACGCAATTAGGTTCAATTTGTAATGATGAGTTTGTGAAATCTTCTGTACTTGGCGGCTTAGAAAACGGCTATTTTCTGAAAAATCGTTGAATAAATGGAGCATGGAGGGCTATAAATTTAACCAATGTGAAGATGAGCAATAGAATGGACTTTTTCAACGACAGGATTCAACTGGGTCACAATCCAGACATGTTCTACCACCAGCGATGGAATAATTCAGCCGTAATCTTTGATTGAAAGTCATCGATTTCATTACCTGGAGTAGACTACTGGAAGGTAGATCCAACCTCCCGATTTAGTAATGGCTGGCTGTAGAACTAGCTAATGCGCAGTAAAGTAAAAACCGACTTCTGTGTAAAATTTTAACCACCTCTGTGGTCTAGTGGTTCAACCCACCGATTTCATATCCAGAGGTCCTGGGTTCGATCCCCAGGGGAGCAATATTGTGCTTGGTTTGGTTGGTGGTAGGATTTTGTTGAAGTCCGCCTGCTAGCCAGGCGGCTACCACCATCTTACCTAATTCTGTCGCCATAATAACAATTCTTAAAAAAAATGTTGCTGTGTTCCGGCATTTAGAGGTAAGATAGCCAGTTCCTCAGTTTATTGAGGATTCCGGGTGAAGTGCGCCTCCACCTTCGGCCTTATCTCAACTTGTTACCAGGTGAAATGAAGGCTAAGCCGTCGTAAAATAAAAAGAAAATAAAAAAATGCACTTCATTGATTTATTTATTGAGTGCCTTTTTTTCAGACCATCAATCACCCAGACGGTAGTTACTCATTCGAATGTCAGCATGGTCCTCGAGAGTGCTACGGAAATATGCTCCACGCGTGTGCTTTAGACCAGTTAACTACACAGAACTCGCCTAACCTTGGAATATTCTTCAATTCCTGTATGATGGATGAATCACAGACCAATTACGGCTCTGATGATGCCGCGGCTGAAAAGGTATATTTTTTTTTGATAAATTTGTTTGAACACAACACTGAGGAATCGTAAACAAATTTTTTTATTATGATTCCAGTGCGGAGCAAGCATGAATGTAGACTTCGAATCTATCAAGGAATGTGCCAAGGGAAATAAAGGCATGGAGCTCCTTAAGTATCATGGTGATTTGAGCAAGAAGCAAAAATTTAAGTACGTGCCCTATCCCCTGATCAATGATAAAGTGTGGGATTACGAGGATAATGACTTTGAGGGTGACGTTTGCAAGGCCTTCAAAGAACCTCCTACAGCGTGCAAGCATTAAATAACAGCAACGAAACGCCCATGGCGCATTTCTTTAATAAACGTCTGATTTTAATTAAAATTCTGTGTGATTTTTGACTACGTTATCTCAAATTCAGCCAACATATAACCTTCTTTGATTATAGTGTTTTTTTGGTAATGTTGCTTAAAATGCCCTATTAGGGTGAGGGAAACACTTTAAGAAACTAAATTTTCTAGAAAAGTCGGAAAATGGTGGTCTTTTAAAAGGCCTGTAGTAACACGGGGGGTCAATTGATATGCAATCCTAAAAGTAAAACATATTATTGAAAAATCGGCTTTTATTTATCAAATTTATAATGAAACACAAGCCCGAAAATCAATGTTTAGGGTGTGAATGTATATAACATTTTTTGCAAATAAAATAACTTTTTATTTTACATACTTTGCACCTTAGCTTGGGTGCTTTGTATTCGACCAGATGATCTATTCCGTCTTATCTAGATGCTTCTCTATGTGATCTAGACGTACGAACAGGGCCTCTTTTATCTCTCTTTTTATAGGTCTCAAGCAAACCTCTTGCTAAAGCTCTACAAAAACCAAGGTGATCATATGCTTCTCCATCTCGCTTGTACAACTTTACTGCCATGCGTTGTGCAGTCATGTCTACTCTGTGATAGATACTAGAAAAGTACCACTTTTTACCGTGAATAGATGTTCAATACAAACCTATACTTTGGTCAAATCTATCAACCCCTCCAATATTTTCATTATAATGTTTGACCAGAGCTGGTTGATCAGTATGAATGTAGTTCTTTTGTTCTTGCGAAAATCTTTTAACTTTTTGCACGCAAGTTCCACGTTTCCAGCATTTGAAACAATAGTAACAGCACTGCCCCCTCAGCACGGGGTGGGGATTAAATTTTTGTCCTCTGTTTTTATCTACCTTCGAGAGCATTTTGTCTCCCGATGGTGGATAAAAACAGAGGACAAAATTTTATCCCCTCCCCGTGCTGAGGGGGCTGTTGTCATTTCACTTGCAAACTAGTATATGTTAAGATGTACTAGATTTGTACTGATATGTACCTCTGTCAGTCTTTTTGAAGTCCTTATTTGTCGGAAGCGGCCACATAGACATCCTCTTTTCGCGAATGGCGTCAGTTGCTTTCAGGCCTCTGTTACCAATCTCATGAAACAACGGGACAGAGGAGAAATAATTGACGAAGAATAGGTGGGGAATGGCAACGTTGGATTGCAAGCTTGGAGACAACATCCACCAATTCAATCAACATCCAATTCAGATCCTCGGCGAGCAATGCCAGCGCATCTTGCATGAAGGACTTCCAAGAAGAAAGATGGGCAAGGGGGCCCCTACAAATAAGAAAATGGTTGTCATTTTGATACCAACGATTTGAATTTTATAAGTAAATGTACCTTACACTTACATGTTCGTAATTCAGTTTTTTTTATTATGATGTGATTACCATCCCGCCTGCCATGCATAGTGGTATGTATCGATGAACTTCATAATAAACAATAGTCCCTCTCTTAGTCGTAAGTATTTATTTGCCAGCACGCACAGAGAGATATGTTAGATGTGTACAATGGAAATAGCAGAGAGTTACCTTATGACTGTGGTGATGATAGTGATGAACGAATAGTATCGATGCTACCCACTATTAATTAAGGCCTTAGGAAATAGACCAATCGTCTTTATCATAACAATAATAAACAAGGTTCATATTGTATACCAGCACTTGTACAGACATCAGTAAAGTAGGTGGTAGGTACCTACATAATACACTAACTATTTCTACGTTAGTTAGTAAGTATTTTATTTATTCTAGCTCGTGAGTTTATCGTGATAAGGTCAACGTTGCCTTCGTTGAGAGTTGTAAAATGGTTTCGAATTGTATATTTCTGTTAATATGTGTTTTATTAAAAGTACTCTGCGCCATTTGTGTTGGTAAGTAAAAATGGTATGTAGATACCCTACATAACTACACACTTGTAATACACATAACGTTTAGATGTTGTAGGGATTGGGTCATTATGTACTTTCACAGGGAGATTTAAATAAGTCGCCATCATTTTTTATTTCATACAATCAAATAATCATTTGTCTCTGATATCCTTAGTAGGCGATTCACAAGTTGAGCTGAGTTTAAAAAAAGCTGTCTCTAAAAAATATACTCGTGTAATATTCGGTCCACATTATCCTCAGATATCGAAGACAATGCTATTGACAAAATCGAAGAAACTATTAAACCAGCTGATGAGTCAACTGTAAAGGTTTGTTGAAATCCATAATTTTGTTATTGGAATCCTCTAACAGATTGTTCTGTAAAATGTGATAGGTTACGAGTAGGTAATTATGAGTACCTACTCGTAATAACAACATAAAATAATTAATATTTGAGATGTAATAATAAGCTGAACAATTATTATTATCGCCATTCATGTTTATCTGCTTTCTACATAACAATCACATTATGATTATAATTGTCAAGTGATACGGGCAGTAATGAACATACATAAATGCCTTCTCGATTTAGTTTTAATACTTATTTTATTTTATCATAGACATACAATACCAATGTACGTACTTTATTTTATTAAATATTTTCATATTTCATACTTTATTTATTCATAAACAATTATACAATCGTGTCTGAAAACTCTTAAACTAAAAACAAAAATGTACACAAATATAAATTAAACATAGAAATATACAATTCAATTAATTATTATTAATATTATTCATGTGTCATCATAACAATAATCATCAATAGACTAAAAACACCCTTCGAGCAGAAGTTTTTTCAATTCAGAATTGAACAAATTCGGACTGTAAATCTTACCTACCTCCAGCGAAATAAAACAATCAGTGGTAATCATACTTACTGTGTGATTAATAATAAAGTACCGATTGAATTTAAATTCGTAAGTACTTAACTTAACGGTCGGATGGATGCTGGTCGTCTCGCTCTCTATGTAAAACACACCGTGAGTGTTTTACAGCACTCATCGAGTTAACTGACATCAGGGGAAGTCAGAAAGTAGCGCCAGATGAGGAGAAATAGGTACCTAAGCGTGGTAATGAACATGTAATATTACAGGACATTAATATCACACAGCGCCACCTAGCCCCAAACTAAGCATAGCTTGTAGCTTGAAACTTGATTACGGATAGAATACTTAAATACTTTTTTTTTATAAATACATACTTATCATACAATACAACACCCAAACACAGAACAAACATCTATATTCATCACACAAATGTTTGTCCTGGGTGGGAATCGAACGCACAACCTACAGCCCAGCAAGCAGAGTTACTATCAACTAAGCTATGAGCTTTGTCAAAACATGGTCATGGGGAGTGAAGAACGCCAAGTCATTAGAAGATTTTTTAACTACCTCTGTGGTCTAGTGGTTCACCAACCAGTGTCAGATCCAGAGATTTCGGGTTCAATCCCCAGAGAAGAACAATATTGTACTTGGTTTGGTTGGTGGTAGGACTTCGTTCAAGTCCGCCTGGCTAGCTACCACCATCTTATGTAAGTCTGTCGCCGTAACAGCAATTATTAATTGTTGTATTCCGGCATTTAGAGGTATTTCAGTCTGTTGAGGATTCCGGGTGCACCCGGAATCCTCAACAGACTGAAGAACTGGCTTCACACTTCATGAAGTGTGATTCCACCGTCGGCCTTATAATAAGACAAAGTATGACCCCGGCATATTTAAAAAAATATGAACGTTGTGTCTTATGTTGTGACCAAGTGCAATCACTTGAAATACAACAAAATATACAAAATAAAAAAAAATACAAATATATACAATATATATGTTGTTATTATTGTGTTGATTTGATTAGAGAGTGAAGTGTTAAATTTCCAGGCTATCGATGACAAAGAATTGGTGAAAATACAACTGTACTATGAAAGCCTATGCCCGGACTGCAGAAGCTTCGACTCGACTGCCTTTAAGAAAACCGTCATAGAGTTGAGTTCTTACCTCGACATACACTTGTATCCGTATGGCAATGCTAAGGTACGTAACAGTTGCTGTTTCTATGGTTCCGTAGTGTGCCAACGAGACCCTATTTGCCCCGATTGAACCTGGTGTCTACGGATTTGTCTTGCAAAGACGGAGAGGACTGCGTAGTCTGATTAGTAAACGTAACTTTTTTTTCACATCTTGTGTAGAATTAAATCTTTCAAATTTAATTTAAATCCGTTGATATATGATGCTACTGCAAACATCCCACCATTTTACCCCCGATCAAAAATCGCGATAAACTAAAAAAAAAAAAAACAAGGAACAGTCACAGGCCAGTTTTTACCAAAATCGGTTGAAAAATGCGACCTGTAGGTGAGGACGAACCGATCGAAAGCCGACAGCCGACATATTAAATATATTTTTATTTATATTTTTGGCTAATATCAAAACTGAGACGCTTCGTTCGCTCGGCCAATACATACCTGTTAGAAAACTTTTGTTAGGGTTAAGCTAAGGTCGCGGTCAAGAGTCTGCCTATAAATTGTAAAAAAAAAAAAGCTCGCCTTTGCCATACTTTTAAGTGTAAGTTATCTTGTACTTATATTTCTGTACACATTTATATTTTATAAGTAAAGTTAATGGTATGTTATTTATTTTTTAAGAATAGAATAGAATAGATAAACGTGCACACTACACAACATGTAAAACGATAAAAAACACAGTACGTACACTTACATACATCTCTTGAAAACAAGAACAGAATAAGGTAAAAATTAAATAAAAAACAATGTACTTAGACAATAAAATACAAATAGATGTGCGTGTGCTACAGTAAAAGTAGCAAATAGGACACGACTCAGCATAAATGCCCGCTGCTGGTAAACAGTGAACGCTGTATTTCAGCCGAGACCACTTCGGTCCCTCTATAGACCCTGTGAGAAAATATATAATTCCTAATAATAAATAATATATTAAAATAATGTTTCGCTTGGTTCAAACAGATTTTTTAAAGTATATATAACTATGGGCCGTAGACTAAGTCCTCGGTGTGAAAGTGCCCGCACTTGGCCGTTTTAAGGTTCAGTGACCTTTGTTGACATGTTATCAGCCAGCTTACGGATAAGGAAAGGTCAAATGTGTCTCAAACCGCGAGACATGTATGAAAACGTGTAACGAGAGGTGATAAGAATATAAAAACTAAAATAAGTGCGCAAATTCAGGTAAACCCACTTGTAGAGAGATAACCCACAGAAGAGCCGAGTCTTCGTTTCCATAGTACCTTGAAATGGAAACAGTGGGACAACTCTTTTTATTGTTATTTTTATTTTACGACAGGTAGGTGCTAGGCCTTCACTCACCTGTTTTTCAAGTTATGGTAAGGCCAAAGGTGGAAGCGCATATCACCCGGAATCAAACAAACTAAGGAACTGGCTATCTTACCCCTGAATACCGGAACACAATGGTTTTAGCTTGCTAGGTGGACTTCCACAAAGTCTTACCACCAACCAAACCAAGCACAATATTGTACTCCCCTAGGGATCGAACCCGGGAACTCTGGATCTGAAAATGGTGGGTCCAACGACTAGACCACAGAGGTGATTAAATGAATTAATATTAATAGCTCTGCCTCCCCACCCAGGACAAACATTTGTGTGACGAATGTGGAGGTTTTTCTATATTTGAGTTCTTACTTGTATCATAGCATGTACTTACAAAAAAAGTGTTTAATTCATATTCTTGTAATTCTTGTAATTCTTTATTGACATACATTTTCTTTATTGTTTTTCAGTCTATTGAAAATTCCGGGGGAAGTGGCCTAGCGCTTTCCCGCCCAATAAAAAAAAACTAGTTATTATGTCACAGCCTTTGATTAGTTTGGGGCTAGATAGCGTAAAATGTAGAATATAAAAGAAAGAAGTCACTTTTGAATTCATAATATTGGTATGGATGGATGGATACACAACTAAATAATAGCAGAGGTCGCAAAATGAGCAGGTTATGTTAAATGTGATACCTACCAAATGAGGAGGTAATAAGTAAATAAGTACTTTTATTGTTATTTCCAGACGGTTGATAATGGAGGCGGTAATTACACCTTCGCGTGCCAGCATGGTCCAGCAGAATGCTATGGGAACAAACTTCACGCCTGTGCTATCGACCTCATCCCGCTTATTGCTGTCGCTGCGGTCTACAACTCCTGCTTGATGGACTACTCTCAGGCTGGACACGGCTCTGACGACGCTGCTGCTGATGTGGTAAGTTTAGGCTAGTCAGCCCACTTCACGTACTCACCTGGTGGCCTAAATGGTTTGAGACTTTTGCCTTGAGGCTCTGTTGTTCTGATGTATCTGTGACGAGTACATAAATATTACGAAGCTTTCGGAACGATGTCGGCAAAGCAAACGATCAAGGATCGTAATGGACCATTTGGTTCATTAGGACCAGTGTACTGTTTGGTATAGTCTGTCCGTTAAGTCTAATTCCCGGTTAGGTGAATCCCTTAAGGGTCCAATTACCCATAGGTCTAATAACCGTTCCCGTTCCCGTCCAGTTCCCGGATTGTGAAATATTTTTTGGTCTAATTACTGTTGAGTCCATTTTCTTGGGCACTATTTATTTATTTATAGTTATGATAAAGCAAATTTCGTAGAGTTCAATGTTTATTTACCTATATCACAGATTTATATGTATACTTAGTCCTAAAGATTTACATGTTAGTGACATTTGACATTGGTTTGATTTCGTGTTGACATAGGCTGTACTTCAGTTCCATTTCAATTAATTTATACTCTTTCCAGTCGGATTGTACGTCAGTCGTACTAAGTATGCACTTCAAAAAGGTTTTATGTGATTAGATACTGGCTGAGAAAAAAATACTGTCCAGCTGAACATTTTCACACTATTTTATTTATTTGTTTTTAACTGACAAGTTAATGGCAATACCACTGTCTGTGAAATTGTGAAAAAAAAATGGATTTTTTTTTATCAAAAGCAAAAAAGGCAAGGATATTATTATTATACTGTGGCTAACGATTCCACTTAAGTGTTGTGAACAAAAACGGCAGCACTCACTGGCGATGTTCTAACCGCGATGTTTGTTCAGCTACCATCACTTTGGATCCAAATAGGATAGAAGTGCTACGTGAAAAGGTACACTCGTGCCAACCAGATCAGGGACGCTACCGCCGACGGCGAAGCCGATCTCCATTGATGGCTTAAAATTAGCTTCATGAGAACTAGAAACGATTTTTACCGTCAAATGTACTGAACGGATAGGTTTCATAACATGTGTTGTATGTATGTGTGACTTTTGAGATGGGAAACGCCATTTTGGATATGACACATACCCGGAAGGTAAAAATCGTTTCTAGTTCTCATGAAGCTAATTTTAAGCCATCAATGGAGATCGGCTTCGCCGTCGGCGGTAGCGTCCCAGATCCTAAATGAAATTGATATGGCTATAGACAAATGTAAAAAGGAAGTCTGTGAAAACTTTTTAAGTCCACCTAGCTAGCTACCACTATCTTACCCAATTTCGTCTTCAGGCACTAGAGGCAGTAATGAAATTATTCTTGTTGTGTTTCTACCTTCTTTGGATGTATTCAATTTTATTTTCTTACTTTCTTTCCATATTGCTTTATTATAATGGTAAAAGCAGCCCTTTACTTTCACTTCAAGGTATACTACTCTTACGGCATTAATTTGTGCAAGCTCAAAATCACACTTGTATCGTTTAAATCGTTTCTAGTTCTCATGAAGCTAATTTTAAGCCATCAATGGAGATCGGCTTCGCCGTCGGCGGTAGCGTCCCAGATCCTAAATGAAATTGATATGGCTATAGACAAATGTAAAAAGGAAGTCTGTGAAAACTTTGGTCCAGCGCAGAAAATATATGAACATAATTTTGAAAATCTCAAGACCAAAGGAGATGAATATATTAAAATGATACCACTATTTAACTCCAAAAAAAAGTGCATGTTATCGTGCCCGTAAAAAATATGTAGCTGTCGATCGTTTATCTTTTCAAAAATTATAGGATGTGACGCTGCCTGGAAATCAGAATGATGACTTTTTTGTATGTGATGATGGAACTAATAATAAAGTTCTCCTATTTTCATCGAACATTTCTAGAAAAACTATACGGAGTTATAAACATAAATATTATGCTGATGAACATTCAAATCGGCACCAAAACCCTTCTACCAATTGTTTGCACTCCATGTGGACTTAAAGTCAACTCTGAGAGCTACTAATGTAGTTCCTGTCATAACCGGTCTCTTACCGAATAAATCAGAGGAAACTTACATTCGGTTTTTCCGTCTAATAAAAGCAAAACTCTTGAGTCGAAATTAATCGATACAAGTGTGATTTTGAGCTTGCACAAATTAATGCCGTAAGAGTAGTATACCTTGAAGTGAAAGTAAAGGGCTGCTTTTACCATTATAATAAAGCAATATGGAAAGAAAGTAAGAAAATAAAATTGAATACATCCAAAGAAGGTAGAAACACAACAAGAATAATTTCATTACTGCCTCTAGTGCCTGAAGACGAAATTGGGTAAGATAGTGGTAGCTAGCTAGGTGGACTTAAAAAGTTTTCTACCACAAACCAAACCAAGCACAATATTGCTCCCTCTGGGAATCGAACCCCGGCCCTCTGGATTTGACACCGGGAGGCGAACTAGACCACGGCTAAATGTATACATAGTAAATTATTTTAAGGCCCTCAGAGGGTTAGGCTTTATAAAAAAAAATGGTTGTTCTAACCTAAGACGAATATTAACCAAAGAAGGGTAAGTAACTGAAAAAGGTGTTATTTTGTTTCAGTGCGGGTTGCCCTTAGGCATCGAGTCCGAGCCGATCAAGCAGTGTGCCAAGAGTAACAGAGGCACACAGCTCCTCAAGTTCTACGGTGATGAAAGTAAGCGCGCTGGCTTCAAGTACGTCCCATACATTCTGATCAACGGCGCCGAAAACTCTGGTGATCACTTCAGGGATGATGTATGCAAGGCCTTCAAAAACCCGCCTTCGGAATGCAAAATATAGAATAAGTTTCTTATTCGTATCCGTATCAAGTATGATAATATGTGACAAGTTAAATTTGCATAAAAATAAAACTTACGCCTCTAATTACCTATAAGTAATCACTCTACACGACAGCTGGGAGGATCTTGGATCGAGGTTCCAGGAGATGTCGTTTATTTGTTCTCTACGAGGAAACGCTTGCCTTCATTTCACTGTGTCCAATTATTAATAGGCCGGAGTTCGAGACGCAAATCACCCGGAATCCTCAACAGACTGAGGAACTGGATATCTTACCTCTATGCTGGAAGCGGAACACAATTAGAATAGATGTTATGGCGAAATTGACATAAAATGATGGTGTTATTTAGCCACCATCGGTGGACTAGAAACAAACTAAGCACAAATATGTACAACCTCCCTGGGGGTTGAACCCGGGACCTCTGGTGATATCGGTGGGCGAACCACTAGACCAATTCATTTATGATACTGTTCATCAGAACAGTAAGTTAGTTAAATGACAAATATTTCTTTCATCAGAACAGTAAGTTAGTTAAATGACAAATATTTCTATGTGTACGCGGTTAAAGTAACGTTTGGCGAGGCATTTAAATTTTAATTAGGTTAGGGGTATTTAGGGTAAGTATAAGCCCCAATAATACTTTTTAAACTGTTACTCATAGTATTAGTATCACATAAAATATAGGCGAGTTAATAATACCAGTGTTTTAAAATGTATTGTTCCACGCGCAAGGTTTTAAAGTGATGTGTCGTTTATTTGTAAATGACTAAATAAAAAACAGTTGGAAACTGAATAAAATTTATTGTAAAATGGATGAAAATTCTAAAATGTAGAGTTTATTCCAGACGGTCATTCAAAGGGTATATAGATAGATAGAAGATTAGTAAATCCATTATTGTTTACCAGTCACCATTCACATAGTATTGCATACATAATTAAATACACCTTATGAGCGGTATTATCGCTTACAAAGCGAATGTAGTATAGATAGCAGAAGATAGGTTTACTCAAAGTAATTTATTCATTGAATTCAATCAAGGTAGATCCAATAGCTTTTTTGCACGAGATTTATGAGCATCGCAATACGCGAACAAACATACCGTAAGCAAACACCATCAATATTTGGAGCTCGCTGACATCCAATATCGATACAGACAGAGGGGATCAATTTCCTGCAGGCGTCGCTACGGGCTGTGTTATACCACGTGGGATTATCTGTCTGGTACATTACATAGACACGTAAGTCTCATCAAACGAACACGATACACATGTACATCAATTCAATTCAATTCAATTCAATCAAGAACATAAATTAACTTTAATAACTTCCATAAGTATTTTTACATTTAGTAAATTTTGCTAGTCCCCTAATTTGTGCACCACCAACCACATCTTTAGCCAGTCATCTTTTTAGTAATATAAAGTATTTTTATTCATTAATTCATTGCATTCATTAAGACGCATCAAAAAATATCAATGGTTTTTAGGTACCATTTAATAAACCAGGAAACACAATTGCAGAGATGTCATGGTAAAAATTTAAAGCTTATGTATTCATCTACAAAGATAGCTAATAAAAACTGGGCAGTTCGATTCAATATTTTCACATAAATACGTGTTTACCGTCGCAAGAATCGATGAAAATGACGAAAAATTGTATCTGGAAAGGTACTTAAATAGCAAAATCCGCTGCATATTTTATAGTGCAAATTATATTAAATTGTGTCTTTTATAGTCCTCTATACGTTTATCTTATTATTTTGTTTGAATACATATATAACTTAATTTTCCAACTATGAGAAAAAATAGACAGTCGAAAACGCACTAAAATTTCTCCATACATTTTTCAAAGGAAATCTGATTTATATAGACTCGATTACGTTTCGGCTCGTCATTCCGCGCTCAGACGCGGCATTGGAAGCACGGGTGGTTCGAATTTTTTAATATAGTATAGAGTTGCCAACTATACAGTATTATACTGTTATTCACTTCGTTATACTTTTTACTGTTGAACAAAAATAGAGTTGACATAATACTGTTTTCAACGCATCACTGGTATACACATAAACCTGTTCAAAAAGTAAACTTAAATCGTGTGCGTGCGTGAAAAAAGTTTTTAATAGAACTGTCAATAACTTTATACTTTTCATTGATATAGCTAATTAATATCGAAAATTAATAACGTGACCCGAGGGCTGGCTCTTATTTAGGCCAGCGAATTAGCATAGCTATTCAGCGTGGCAATGCAGTCAGTGTCTTGGGCACGCTTCCGTCTGGTACTGGTCTGGAACATTGAGTTACCTATAGGCCGTTTGTAACGGTCCTTAGGTAATCTGACTGATTCCTTTGTACATAGTTTAATAGCAATACATAATATACACATCTTTTAAAAAAAAATATCGAAAGAAATGGTAAAGTAAAGTAATATTTATTGCATGAGTATTCATGCAATAAATATTACTTTACTATATATGTGAATAATAGAGATGGTAACAATGTCAGAATGTGCATCAATAAATTCTACCGTATAACTCTAATGATTTTCTCATTCATTAATTAATTCATACATTAATTGTGAATAATAGAGATGGTAACAATGTCAGAATGTGCATCAATAAATTCTACCGTATAACTCTAACGATTTTCTCATTCATTCAGTAATTTCATTCCATTTATTCATTAATTCATTCATTTTTGATTCGGTTTTCACTCACGTATAAGATAATATATGAATAGTGAAGGCACCAATTTGCTTCGGTTCTGCCAGGGTGTTGTCATCGGCGTACGAATACGGTACACGTACGGTACTGTACGCGCCGCGACCGCGAGCTCATTTGCCAATTAGACTCCCTGATGATGGATCCACGGGAGAACCGAAACAAAGTTGGTGCCGTCATTAACTATCGTATACGTAATGCAAAACCCGTGTAATGAAAAACATATTGTTAGTAAATTAATGTAATGGGCGAAGTTTCACCTAGAAAAAATAGTTGTGAATTGATGATCGTGATTGTATCGAGCGATACAAGTGTAGCTTCCGATGAATGTAGGGTACCTTTAAGGTTACCTTAGGGTATGTGTTTTTGGGGTGCCAACAGGACCATACTACTTAGCGTTCGCTGTGCGTCCGTTTGTCTGTCCGCGGGCTGTATGAGATACATCATGAATCGTAACAGATAGACAAATGAGATATTCTCAGTGCGTATTGATCGAGTGAGAACCAAGAGTGAGTTGCTGTCGCTTCTAACAAAGCACACATTTCTTCAGAACAGAATAGAGATATACTTAATATATTTTAAGACGATAGGAATCTAAACAATTGTGTGAAATCAAGAACAAGATGTAATCCAAAAACAACGTTTCGAGATTTCTGAATAGCGCCAACACCCCCATGTGGCCACTTTCCCACTCTCCTCCTTCGTCGGGACACTTGCCAAATGACTGCTTTTATTATCGCTGGCTCAAAGTAGCTGGCTAATGGAGTCAATAAAGCCTTATAGCAATTATTAGAGCAAAAGACAGCAAGAAAATTAACGTAGTTACATAGGGAACCTAATGTCTCATCAAATAATAACTACTAGGCTTTTATTATTTGTGCAATAAGAACTTAGGATTTGTGATACAGTTTCTGTTGAACATCATTATGGAAAAGTATAACGATTACCATGAATATAGGAGACTTTTCTTTTAGACGTATTTTTCAACATTTTCCACGCCAAGAGAAAAGCCAATGCAAAATTTAATGTTTTGCTTCCAAGACATTAGTATAGCCCGCATAGAGTGTTGCTATAATTTGAACTACAGGCGTTTAGAGATTTTTGGTTAACTTGAGGAAGAATACAAAAATAAGATATGAGTCTATATGAGGAAGTCTAAGCATAGCGCCACATGCAAAGAGTGCTTGGTTATCATGATCATCATGGAATGTCAAAAATCGCCATACATAAAGGTTCTCTGTTTTTCCTTCACGCACAAACTACTGAACAGATTTAACTGAAACTTTTCATTGGTATTGTTCTGGACTTTTCATACAGCTACCAGCTTAATTATCTTTATCAATAGTACTGGTAACGAATGGAACTCGTTGCCCTCGTCTGTTTTTCCGCCCCGGTTCAAGCTTTGAAGTCTTCACGTCCAGAGTGAATTGGTACCTTTTAGCCGTGCTTATTTTTATTAGCATTATTAGACCTTATTTTTACTTCTTTCAATATGTCAATAAAAGCAAGAAATAAAATAAAAGTTTGTAAGGTATGACTGCCGGTAAAATAGCAGGCACATAAGGCCTAATTATCTCACAGTAATGTAGACAAAGCATCCCTAACAAGGGGCTCTGCAGTGAATATCCATTATCAGGTGATAACAAGAGGATATTCTATATTTAGATTAGATCATTATTTTTTTATATTCTGTATTGCTATAGCTACCTAGCTAGTGGTAGCACATAACCAGGTGCTAGAATGTATTATATCATTTTTATGGGTCCCTATATTGCACGACCAATAATGTACAGCCAATTATTCAAATCCACTATATTTCATAACAATTTTATACACCCGTTATTTCAAAACCATGGCTTCCAATTATTGGTTGTGCATTATTGGGTCGTGCATTATCAACACGTGCTGGTAATGTACGGCCAATAATTGGAAGCACTTGCTTCCCATTTGCCGAGAGTTTTTCAAATCCTTGAGCCCTCAGTGGTCGAAGTAGAAAATCATGCCTCGTTTGTACTGTACGAGTTCTGCGAGTTCATACAATACATTTGCAGTGAAGAGTTGACAATACAAGCGCCATGCAAGCAAGCGTGTTATCTGGGGCGAGCTCCCGCCAGAAAACTTGCTCGTCGCCCCTGAGAATCACTTCTCCCTCTCAGCCAGCGCTATGCTTCGGACCTCCTTTTCGAGCTTCTGGCTCCACCTTTATTATATACATACCACAATGTCACGCACAAGACCAGGTAGAGTCGGGGTTGGCCATGTTGGTTTTGTCATTTGTTCACTATGGAGGCCAGCGGGTCGTACGGGAATCCCAATAAAACACATCAACCGTAAATAAAGAGTATCTAGATTTGGTACTCTGTGGAAATAAAACTACACTCGCCTTGCACTCGCCCACGAGAATAAGGCATCAACGTAGTTTACTACAAAAAAAGGTTTAGTAATTGGTTTTTAAGACAAATTAATAACGACTTGGTGAACTTATTTTATTTTCCGTTTAAGGGCAAATTTAGAGTGGCAAAAAATATGACTTATTGTGTGTTTTAACAGCTCGACATAAGATGGAGTCCTATTTTCTGGCCGAAAGGGGTGACGTTCCGGCGATTCAAGGGTCGCTTGTGGCGAGGTCCCCCTCAACGCAACAAGTCGGTGACATCACGTGTGTCTCAGGTACTATTTTCTGGTTAGGTTCTATGTATATATATATATATATATAGTGTATTATATATTGTATATATTAATGTGGGCCTTAGAATTAGTTTTAAACATCCTGAACTATTCTAACGTTGCGTTGCCTGAAAAAAAACTCATATTATTATTATCGTGTCGTACATTATTGGCTGTGCATTATTGTCTCCCGTTATTATGTATTTAAATATATATTCTGCCCATTAAATGTTTACCAATAAAAGATAATATGCTTAATATGTTATTGGTAAACATTGAATGGGAAGCTAATAAAAGAGGTTTTGGTCAGCTCCATAATGTATTTTGTCAGCAAACAAAGTGAATTAAAAGCTTTCTCGGTGCTAAAAACCACCTAAGTAGGTTGTACCTAAAAAAAATAAGCTGATTTTTTTGCTTGTTTTATAAGAATGGTATCTACTATTAATAATATCATGAAATCATGAACTGCCTGATTAAATTCCCATCAATGGGAATCGTGAGACCTACCCAACCGAGCCATTTTCTCACATTTTTATAAAAAATGGTCCATACAACGCACCTTATGTGCCTTGCATCGGTGAATCACGGAGGAAACATTCCAATAATTCTTGCAACGTGACTAAGAAGCCTATGCCATTGACCAACATACATTTTATGTAAGTTATCCAACTACGTACGTTACATCTCACAAATGCAATGCACGCTGCATTCACAGATTCAAAAATAATATTTGTAAATGTTATAATGACACAAAAATTCACAACCCGCGACGGGAGTCGAACCCTCATCTTTTGTTAAAATTGAAATGTGGCATTTTGCTTTGTAGGTGTTTTATATGCGAGTTGGTCAAAGTCCTTCAAAGTCGTTTCGCGGCGTAGGCATTGTGATCAAAAAGGGTGCAATCATTTGAAATACAAAAAAGTCATAATATTTGATTTCAATAACCAATACAAATAGCAATCATTTTGACAGTTACATGACGCGCGCTTTCTCACGGACACAACACAAGTCCAATGTATTAATGTTTTGTACGTGCCACTGTGCAGCTGGCTGCTGCACCTGTACTGGACCCGTTAATTCGTTTTTGTTTTAATACCTACCAACTGCATTATCATTGAATGGTAACGGTGATTCAACTGAACATAATAGGTAGTCACGCCACATGTAGAAAACCCACACACGTAGAAACCTCTTTAATAAAAAAAAAAACAAAAGTTTAATATAAGTACTCCGAAATCTAATTCCCATAACATAGAATGCTTTTTTTATGGTTTGTCAATATAACGAACCTATCGAGTAACCTACCTACCTAATATCTACTAGTGTACCCAGCATATGAACTCACCTTTAAAGACGTAAGGATCGTAAGAGAATGGAAATACAGACGCTGGAAGCTGATTACAGGTTTTTACAGTACGCGTAAAATAGATTTAACCGCATCTGTAGTCTGGTATCAGACTTAGAGGTCCCGGGTTCGATCCCTAGAGGGGAAATAATTTGTGCTCGGCTTGGTTTGTTGGCGTGTTATAATTTCGCTTGGCTAGCTACCACCATCTTACCTTAGTATGACGTCATAGCATAGTAACAATTCTTATTGCTGTGCTTCGGGATTTAGAGGTAAGATAGCCAGTTTCTTACTCCGTTGAGGATTATGGGTGATGTGCTCTCCCACCTTCGGACTTATCACCTGGTGACACTTAACACTAGGTGAGAGGAAGACCAAGTGCTTCCCCCTCGTTGAATAAAAAAAACAATGGGCGTAAGTCCTTTCCTGTAGATGATCTACTTCCATGTAGGCAGTGAGTGTAGTGTGGTGACAAGTTCTTGATGAATACTTTACAAATTGTTATAATGACACAAAAAAACAACCCGCGACCGGATTGGAACCCGCATCTTTCCCCTAAACCCGGAAGCGCTCTAACCAATTTGGCAACGAGGGCCCTGACGCAGTTTCTGAATTTTTGTGTCAATATAATATTTGTAAATGTTGTGACCAAGTCACTTGGAATACAAAAATAATACTTAGCTGTTAATCAGATACCTGTGATTGGGTCAAGAATAATAGCAAAACTTCCAATGATAACCAAGTAAAAAGCTTATTCCTAGTTAATTTCCTTACAAAATGACTTCAATCATACAATTCGTTTGTTTAAACTTTTGTCAAAGCTACTTCGCCTCACGGGACCCAAACTAATTAATACTCAGCCCGCACAAGCTCGAACAATGTCGCCAATGCCCTGAGGTCCAATTACTTCGTTCTGCTACGACTCTTGTAACCGAGTGTGCTGTAAGGATTCATCCTTGGAGACTTTGGGTATTTACAGTGCAATCACGATGAGAACAAAGGGCAGATGCTTTTTCTATTTCTCGTTTTGTTTATTTGCTTGCAAGTCTAGCTTTCATCATTGCTAGCATTGGATTTCCATTCCAAAAAGATTCAGCTTAGTTTTTTTTTGTATATTATTGTATCTACTACGGGGAAGCGCATGGCCTTCATCTCACTTGGTTACAAGTGAAGATAAGGCTAAAAGTGGAGGCGCACTTCACCCGGAATCCTCAACAAACTGAGGAACTGGCTATCTTACCTCTAAATGCCGGAATACAACAATTTTAGAATTGTTATTATGGCGACGGAATTAGGTAAGGTGATGATAGCTAACCAAGCAGACTTACACAAAGTCCTACCACCAACCAAACCAAGCACAATATTGTACTCCTGGGGATCGAACCCAGGACCTCTGGATCTGAAATCGGTGGGTTGAACCACTAGACCACAGAGGCGGTTATTAACTTTCAGGTAAGAAAAGAAGTTATTCCGCGAATTTTCGTTCGGCGTAATGGAAAACTACAAACGTCTACCACAAAATTTGTGAGCAAAACTAAAAAAGAAAAACGTAGAGCTTAAAAATAATGCATATCGCATTTTTTATGTCACTTTTAAAATCAACAAGGCAAGGTTTTTAATCACAGACGCACAACGTCACTCGTTTCCATGCAGCCTTAAAATTCTGTACACTTTCTCCCAGCAACAGTTGGATTTTCAGTTGCTGCTTACTGATAAACTTCCAACAAAAGCTTATGCTGATGGAAGTTATGTCTATAAGAGAGACTGCCTCTGAAGGAGGGTAATGTTTTTAGAGAGTCTGATGTATTTCTATTTCATAATAACGGTCACTAGCCTGGATGGCTTGATGGATGCTGACATGTCTCTTTAGTTATAAATGGAATTTTAATATGGGGGGGGGGGTGTTAATTAAAATATAATAGGGGTGGGTGGAAATTATTGATACAATTAAATGTTCTGTCCTGTCTGGAGTATTGCAGCCACGTTTGGGATGTTTCAGCCAAATATCAACTTGCCGCGCTTGACTCGGTGGAGCGCAGATCCAAGAGGCTCATAGGTGAAGAGTACCTAGCAATGCTCGACAGGCTGAGCCATAGTCGCAAGGTTGCGTGTTTGTCGGTGTTTTACAGATTATACTTCGGTTAGTGTGCTCAGGAGCTTCACGACCTTATACCGCCTTCGCCGTTCTTCAATAGAAATTCCAGATGAATAGCCCAACAGACAACATCCCCACCTGGTTGATATAAAGTAAAGTAAAGTAAAGTAAAGTATTATTTATTGCTCGATATACATGTTTAACATAGGTGGTAGTAATGTCAGGTCAGGCACAATGTATTCTACCGTACAACGGCGTGCAACATTTTATTCAAATTTACATAATACAGTCGGATTAAAATTTAAATTAGTAATTCAGGAAATAAAAATTCAGTAGTTCAGTAGTAGTCAAATATACAAATAATAGGTAATTTATATCGAATGGAACATAACATACACATATACCACGCATAAGAACTTTTATTGTGCTTTTAAGAATCTTTTATTGTGCGCACTGCAAGAACTTGGAATAAGCTCCCAGCGTCTGTTTTTCCGCTGTGCTACGACCCTAATGTGTTCAAGAAGAGAGTTGATAGTCGCTTTCTGGGTAGGCTCGCTCCATCGTAGATCTCATTCTTGCCTTTGTAAGTTTCGTAGTCAAGAGCCATCGTATAGACCCATCGTAAATAAAAAAAATAAAAAATGTTTTAAAATAGCATGGGTATCTAATGAAAGGTAATATGCCGATTCTAAATATAAATAGATTGTAATACTTTTTAAGGCAGTGTTCTCGTAAATGCATATAATTTGTAAGTCGGGTTTTGAACTTTCTTGGATTATCAACCTTCAACAGGTAAGATTGTCAGTTTCTCAGACCGTAGAGGAATCCAGGTGGAGTGCGCATCCACCTTCGGCCTTATCATTACTTGTAAACCAGGTGATACTTCAGCCAAGCGCTTCCCCGCCGTACATTAAATAAAAACGTATTGACAGCAGCTAAATAGCAAGTAGCAGTTGAATCGTTTGCTGCGCTGAATTATTTGTTGCGTATGTCGAGAATATTTTATATTATTTCTAGCTTTGACTACCCTGGCGTGCTAATTAAAAAGTTTACTATTGAAACCACTACTGAAACGTGACTACTGTAACGACGCAGCATGCCCTGATTTGCGTAGGTACCTACTTCAGCTTAGCGAGATGGTATTGTTTCTCCACCACTCCGTTGTATAAGCTCAGTTCTACGTTTTACTATGACAACACACAATATCCTTTCCAGTCCAATGGTTTTTCCCACAAAATTGCGGCATGAATCTTCTGGTAAGGCTCGCTGTAGAGTAAACCTCATTCTTGCCTAGGCAAGCCTCGAGGTCAAAACCTGACCTAAACCAAACCTGGTTGAACCTATTATCAAATTAATTTGCGAAGAATTCAAAAATGTTAAGGCTGTGGAGGCATTGAATAGGTAGTGTACGTCACAATGCGGTCGATTCATTTGATTGAAGGTCTTTTTGGTTTCATGCTTTACGCTATATCAATTCATTACAAGACAATGTTCGTTTGCATCACTAAAAAATACTGGTAGGGACCTAAGTAATTATGGCGCTGTGTAAAATATCCAACATATTTTGTTATATTCATGCTTGCGGTGTATCTATTAGAATCCGTAGAAGTAGGAGAGTTGGAGGGGAAGAAATAAAAAAGCGGCTATCGGCTAGCTTTCAATACAAATATGTCTACCGGTGTGTACGAGATATAAACCTTGACTTGATATTTGTAATTGAATACCGTAACCGCAAAACTTGTGCTACAGTTGATGCAACGGATCTTCGTCGTATTTACAAACAGACGGATGTAACCTAACAGCAAGTAGCTAGTTAGTTAATCAAGTAATGACACCATGTGAATAATACTAGACCGAGGTTCTTGCCTTGCTCCTTGTGTGCTGGTCGCAATTCCGAACGTGGTAGATTTAAAGTTTCAAACTATTCTAAAACGCATTTTGACTTTGACATTTAATCTGAAAACCTCGATCACCTCGAAAAAGGTTTTCCCTCCAATCAGAATTCAGATAGCTTTCCTCGAGATTGTTTGTTTTTAGGTACCTCATCATTATGAGCCCATGTCCACATGCACATGTCTACGTTTGATAGGCCTCCCCCAAACGACGCCACATATAGCGATCATGAGCAACCTCCATCGAGTATCTTGCCAAAACCTCAACTCAATTTGATTTGATCTGAGACCAAAGCACGGCTCGACAGCTTGAACCATCGCCATGTGACGTATTTATAGGTTCCGTACAGAATGTATCTACCTACTTCGGTGAGTGTGCCTATCTCAGGAACATATTCCGCCTCAACCGGTATTAAGTACCTACCTACAGCTAATTATCATCCCTGGTTGATATTCCAGTAATTTCATAAATCTTTTATTATGCGCTTTGCAAAATCTTTGAATAATTCCAGCATCTGTATTTTGCTTACGACCCTAGTGACTACAATTTCTTGGTAGACTCGCTTCGTCGTAGGTATCATCCTTGCCTGAG
Organism: Venusia cambrica; assembly: GCA_951394065.1. NCBI lineage: Eukaryota > Metazoa > Arthropoda > Insecta > Lepidoptera > Geometridae > Venusia > Venusia cambrica. The sequence continues at coordinate 4,052,426 of OX596068.1, read as the reverse complement.
CATTTTTCAAGGTAAATAGCCACATTCATAGCCTAAATAAAAAAATTACACGCTCTTCAACCTCCTTACAACCTACAGTCTTGATGGATTTTGATATATGAGGTGTCTGTGAGATTGTCTTAATTGTGGGAGTAACATATATACTTATAAATCTTCTGTGCGTGTGTTTGTCACTGTGCTTCTCTTATGGCTGGACCGATTTTGATGAAATGTTTGTGTGTTTGAGTGGGTTTCTTGATGTTTTGTACGTATAGTCATGGAGAGCTACAGCATAACGCAAGGAAACCCCATCAAGAAACCGTGGTCACTCCGTGAAGCCTGCAAAGACCCCAGGAATATTCTGCGCCATACGCTATACTGCTGGCTATACTAGCCGGACATTCCTTACGCACAATGGACTACTTATGAGTGTCAGAGCGGAAACGGGAGTCTTATATATTTACATTTACAATGGGACCCAGTAGGTGGCGCTGCGAAGTCGCGGGTCTTCCTACCTATTTGTGAATCCAGGTCATCAACTATGTATATTCCAAGTTCCATCCAAATCGGTTCAGCCGTTTTAGCGTGAAGAAGTAACAAACATACGGACACACACGGATGGACAGACAGACAGACAGTCAGACACACGTGTCATCCTATGGGGTCCGTTTTTTCCTTACTTTTGAGGTAAAAAAAATACCCAAATCGCTTCAAGTGAGAGTGTGTATTTGGAGAGTTCCATCGATTTCTCCAGGATCCCATTATCAGACCTTGACCTGATAACGATGGGACCACCTGGGAAGTGTACCTACCGTTTCAAACAATAAAATAATTTTCCAAAACGGTCCATACATTAAAAAAAGAGTCCGACGAATTCATAACCTTATCCTTTTATGGAGTCGGTTGAAAGAAGTTAACATGCCGCTATTGTAAAATCGTTAATCTTGAAGTGTAAAAGTGAGTAGGTCCCATTTGTTCTATGGAACATGACGTCATCAAACAAAATGAGACATTTTCTTCCCAATTTTTTCCATAGAACTACATACTAGCTTTTCACCCGATTTTTTTTTATGCAACTATGAGACTGAACAAGCCTGTAGCTCACCTGATGTTAAGTGCATCTCTTGCCTATAACAATGTCTTACTGAGTAGGTCAATCCACCACGAACATAGCCTACAAGTCACTGCATTGCGCCTGTCAACTTGAGGCTTAAAGGCAACCATACCCTTCAAACCGGAACACAGCAATGCTGCTTGGTGGCTGAAATAGGTATGAGGGTAGTACTTCCCCGGACGAGCCCATCCACAAGAGGCTCTACTACTCTTAGTTTTTTCATCATATAACTATGCAATATATTTTGAGCAGTAAAATAATAAAATAAACATTGTATCGAAAGCCAAATCTTTCCAGCTCATAGTTTTTTCTTGCTTCTTTACTTTGCATGTCCAATGATAATGACAACATGACGTAGAGCCAGTATCTACGGCGAAGGTCAGCAATGTCAAGATTATGGAAATCGTGAGCACGCTACACCACGTGGCTAATAGATATACCTAACAGCTTCTAGAGTGGACATTCAGTTATAAACAGTATGAAACCTGTCCTAGAATAAATCTTATGGAGAAAAATGCAAACGCCATAATGAGAATTATGGTAGAGCAGATTGTACCTACCTACAAAACAACCATCAAAATGTTATGGAAATCGAATATCGAAAAATATTCTAATGGAAACATGGAAACAATACCTCTAGTGGTTCGATCACCGGTATCAGACCCACATTGTCTCGGGTCAATCCCCAGGGGGTACAAATTTGTGCTTGGTTTGGTTGGTGGTAGGAGTTTGTTTATGTCCGCCTAACCCGCTACTACAATCTTACTATATAATTCTTGTTATATCAATCTGTCGCTATAAAAAGAACTAAATTGTTGTGTTCCGGCAATTAGAGGTATGATAGCCAGTTCCTCAGGCTTGAAGATTCCGGGTAAATGGCGCTTCCTCCTACGGCCTTATCATAAATTGACACTATAGGTGAGACATTAACTCCTCCGTCGTACAGAAAAAATCATGAGTCCACTACATTCATCAGAATCCACTACAAAGTTGTACCTATATCCGTATTTTTTCGTATAAGTATTATGTATGTATGTATGCGTATATAAAATAAGTATGCGTGTCAGTATACGCATTGTATATGTATGTACAATGCGGAAAAAAATAGAAATACGGAACTAACATAATTTCGAACGACCTCGTCAAAACGGACGAAACTAATTCAAACAAAACTTTTGGATACAAATTCTATAGAATACAAAATGGATAGCACAACTTTTATTTTTATTCACCCAAATGGTATGAGGGTTGGCAGTTGGTAGGCGAACATTGAGCCTATACAATAAAAGGCCGTCCCTCGCGTCACCAACACGTTTTTTACTTTTACTGGTTTTTTCCTCGTGTGTCATTGATGTTTTTGTCATTGATTTCCATCAAGTTTTATGTAATGAGGCTGTAGTGAAACATACAATAACTGAATGGTCATAAATAAAAAGAAAACAAACCTCAGGGTTCCGTACCATACTTAGAGTAGTAGAGCTCCTTGTGACAGGGCTTGTTTTTTGAAGTTCTACCACCATATCTATTTCGGCCGCCAATAGCATTGCTGTTCCGGTCTGAAGGGCATGGTTGCTGTTGAAATTACGGGCACCTTAACATCTGTATGCCTCAAGTTGACGGGCACAATGCAGTGCCGCGTAGGTCATGTTCTTTGTGAATGTGGCCTACGCAGTAAGGCTTTGTTGTAGGCGATAGGTATATGCACTTAACATAAGGTGGGCTGTTTGCTTGTTCCGTCTCCAAGCTTATAGAAAAGGTGAACAAATTAATCAAAGAAGTAGAGGATTTGAGTTAAACCAAATAATAAGAACTATATGAGCTTGTTATCCTTAAAATTATATAACTAGAAGTTCACCCCGAACTGAGATCTCGTGATATCTGGTTTGAGTTAGGTATATAACCACGGAGATTATTTCTCAAATAGAACGTAATTAACAAACGATCAAATTGTGCTTTCATTACACCTTACTAACCTTTCACAGGCACTCTTTTCTCAATCTCTCTTTATTCACCTGATTATTCGAGGCACTCTCTTGTTGCTAACTCTTATTGTATGCAAAGCCAGAATGAGAGCAAAACACCAAACCGACGACTGTACGTCATAGTAGGTGGGTAGAAAACAGTAAGTGAATAAGACACCCCCTACTTAAATAAAACATAGGTTAATGTTGTTTTGAAAAGTGCTCTCAAAAGTCGTGACTTAAAAATCTACCCATAATAATCTAATTGCCTTTACGACATCCGTGGGCTGGAGTCTACGGATGTCGTAAAGTCAACCAAGAGGCTTCAACCAAAAGGCAACAGCTTTTTTCTAGTATAAACAAAACTTTTACTGTGCGCACCAATCTGTCTGCCAAGCGTTAATGGCCAAACCATACAGTTTTAGAGGAAGTTTTTCCACATTGTGGTGGACAATAATTTGCTGTTTATGTGAGTGATATGATATGAATATGATAATCTTTAAAAACCAGTCCTAATAAGGTCAAAAATAAACTTATTTAGAAATCTGCAGTCTCAACCCTAATTTCAAATGATATTTCAAGTCGTCACACATTTTCAAGACTTCAATCTTATTTATCTCTTTACAGTTTAAATTTCATGAAAATCGGATAACCCGTTCGAGAGTTATGCCGTCACAAACATTGCGACATACATACATACCTACAGTGCCGGTTTTCCCAACTTAACTCGGAGATCTCGTTCACTTCGCTCACTCGATCAATTACTTGATTTCGAACAACTAAAGATTACCTACTACTATGTTATTTTTACATAACCAACGGTCCATAGCTTCCTACTTTAAAAAACTAACTCGTAAAGTCTGTCTATTCGTGACTCACTTGGTAATCCGCGATATTTTCTAGACACAACACCTTTCAGAATTATTTGTTGTATCGAAAATAGCAATACACATTCTGTGAAAATTTCAAATGTCTTCCTATTAATGTTTTGTTTATCATTGGCAGTACTCATGAGATACAGCCTGCAGACAGACGGACACACAGACAGTGGAGGCTTTGTTATGGGGTCCTGTTGGCATTATTTGGGTACGGAACCCAGAAAACAAGACACAATGAGATGTGTTTAATTGTACTCATCACATCGGCATGGGGTGAGCTATTTGAAATTTGGCAATGCCCCAAGAACTCGCTTTACACTGCCCAGACGAAAACCAATAGAGTTATGCATATTACAATATATTACCAATTTACAGAATAAATCAAAGCCAAAATTAAATCAAAACAGTTATTCAGAAAATGTATAACATTTATTTGTAATGTTAAAAAGTAAAAAAAAATATTCAAACGAGAATAAACCACGAGAACCCATAAATGCTAAGGCACAAAATTAGACTACCGTGACAACGAAACCTGCATTCAAAGTAACTGAAAGGCTTAGACCATTTAACCATTTGGTTAAATGGTCTAAGCTGAAAGGCCAACTTCTAGCCTATCACAATAAAACCAAATCACTCATATTATGTCACCGCTGAAGTTGAAGCCAGAAATTAAAGCTAAGCTCGTTTCTTACCTACACCTCTTAGAAGCGGTTTGAGGTTTGGAAGACCTAAAGATCGATGATGATGACCTATTTATAAATATGCCCATATTCTTTATTACCAGAACATTACAAAGGAAGCTATCTACACAACCTAACTTTCGAATGGGATGAACCATTTACCTGTATAGTCTATTGTCACAAATTGATCGCAATTTCCCGGAGCTATTGCATGGCGTGAACATCTGAGATTATTATCGAACATGCGTGCACCTAAGTCCGCAATTTGCGTTACAGACCAGTAAACTCTCATACTAGGTCTAGATAAGGAGCATCGTACATTTGTGAACAGAAGCGCATGTGTTTGACTGTATCTTATAAAACATTTTGGCTTGCATGTGCATCCGAAGTGATCTGAATGTGATGGCCAAATGGAAGCGCACTCGACCGATATAGGTGCAGATGTCTCTGTGTGAAATTGGGAGGATCCAATAAATCTTTACGATTTGTGTGTGAATTTTACACATGCATTACAGTAGGGCCAATTTAATAGATCACTTTTGACACTTCAACTGAATTCAACAACATAACCTTGTAACGGAGGGCACACAATATTTTCAAAGTTTCAACTGCACAGTTGATACACTTTTTCAGTTAAGCATACATATTTATTGTAATAATGATAAAAGAAGGCAATGTTACGACTTACATTGACAAATAAACCATTCTAAACATAATAATTTATTTTTGATTATAAAAACTGAACGTCGTTACAAGGTTACATTGTTAATCTTATTTCCTTTTTAAACACGAGGGATGTTACCCAAAAAATCAAAAGATTTATGATTGATTATTTGAATTACTTGTGAAATAATGTTTTGTCCTAAAAGAGATCGCAGCTTTGGGCCCTCGTGAATAAAGTGGACACGTACCGTAAAAGAAGCAATATATTTTTCTGTTTTTTTAAGTTTTTCAACCTTCATTAGATATATTTAATTTAAAGAAAACGGAGGGTCTTGTTTGAAATATTTTCTACCAAAGCTACCATCTTGGTTTTGTTGGCAATCTCCAGCTTTTCCTAAGGAGGCGAGTGCTAGGTTTTCATATCAGATACATAGTATGAAAACTCAACACTAGCTATTATTCAAATAGCTCAACTGAATAAATGCATTTTTTGTTACACTATGTACTTGTCTTATTCTGTTTCCATAATATACGATCGATAATTTAATTTAATAGATGTTTCTAAGCAGGGGTCACCTCACTATGAAGCTAAAACAGACAGATGTCAAATGTGATCTATTAAATTGGCCCTACTATAGGTATGTGTTAAATGATACTGCTCTAGTAGTTTGCAAAACATAAAGCGGTCAACCGTGGCAGCCGGTGGTTCATTGGTTGCGTCCGCGTTGGATAATTGGATAGATGATTTCTTTTCTATTAAGTTGAGACACTAGGTACTATTTACATTTGAGAGCAGGTACCTCAGAAAAACAGCAACTTGTTGCTAGTGGAACGTGGTAATTTATAACTAGGTCGGACGTTGAGAGGTCAGTTTTCATTAACGATGTTATCATTCCGATGATTTGAAGCCAAGGTTTAAGGAAATCATACCGCGCTTGACTTTTTATTGGCTAACTTTGATTGTGCAACGATTCCTTAGTACTCATCTACTATCAAGATTAGGGACCTATATAGTATATTTATTAAATCATTTTGCAAAAAATTCTATCCCTTCTTTCAACATTTTTTTTATATATATTTTTATCAACTCTACCTAATACTTAAATTTGCTTTACACAAAGTTACCCACCATAAACTAGTAGTGCTACTATTAGGTAGATTATTTAAATTTAATTAAACTCTAATTTAATAAAATTGATATTATGGCGAAAGACTCAGGTAAGACGGTGGTAGCTGGATAAGCTTAGAATAAAAATTGAAATAAAAACAGATTTACGCTTCATATATTTGGATTTTGGTACCTACCCACTACTACTTATTTAAAACAATGATTCGATAATTGTTTCCACGATCTTCACAAAAGGCAAAAGCTAATGGGTTGCTTTTAATTTTTATTTTATTTTTATAAAACAGGATTATGCAAAATCCGGAGGATTAGAACCGAGAGCTATATGGAAGGACAGGAAAAAGAACAAGCTTTTGCATAAATGCTCTCAAAAGAAGAAAATAAACTTTGGTATAAATCAGACCAGAGCAAACCAATAATTGTGTTACTTTACTCAATTGTATTTATGTTAAAAAAGTTTGTCAATAATATGACAATATTGAATAGGACTAACCTACCTATTGCATATCCGGTTAAAACTATGCAAAATTCAGCTCAATTGGATTTCAAAAAGTAGATACCGTTTTCTGATTCACCTTGCAAGATTTGACCATTATAAACATATATAATTTATATATTGATTCATAATATATGAATACTTATATATCTCTACCTATATGTATATATGTATATGATTATATTATAAATATAGGTATCTTATATTTAAAACTATATTCTTAGTAATAAATAATATAGTGTATGTGTCTTAGTTATCATGTAACTTATTAAACTTCATTAAATTGTTATGTACACCATTTCCCAGTTTGTATCTATCTTTTCTCTCTCCACATCACTGGTTTGCTGAAAACTCTTTTAAGGGTTAAGCATGTGTTTTTATTTTAAGTTTTTTTCTTTGTTCTTATGTTTCTGTGTGCAATAAAGTATAAAAAAATAAATAAAAATAATTTACATACCTACTACAATTGAATTAAAAGCATACTTAACGTTAGTTAAAGGTGTCATTGTTTCCACATCACTTTTGCCGTGATTCATGCATTCACGCTCGATGCATGACACGGCGAGAATGTGTGCTTACTTTACCACACCGACACGTCTGTGGCTTCGTCTACCAAAAACGATGTCAAGTGAATAATGCGACAGCCGACAGCCATTTGTAATCTAGGAACTATTCTCATTTATTGAGAACTTCCTATAATAAGAATGGAAGGTACAAGTTCGATCCTGTATGGAGTCTTGCTGGCACCTTTGGGATGGTTCAGCCAAATTTCAACTTGCCGCGCTTGACTCGGTGGAGTGTCTTCAAGAAGAGAGTTAATAGGCATCTTCTGGGTAGACTCGCTCCATCGTAGATATCATTTTTGCCATTGAAAAAAAAGGCGCCTTAACCTTAACCCTTAAGTTAGTTTGTCGGCACGTTACTAGGTTGTAGGTAAGGTTAATAACTCATTTAATAACTGACCGTTTATTTAATTACCTAACCGTCAATGTGATTGCCATCATTATGTAGGAACCTAAATGCTCTCACAACTGTGCTATAGAGATAGACACGACATAGTGGTGCAATATCTCGAATAAGTAACCTATCTATAGACCTAACATGTATGGATATTTCTTCAGTGTACGTTTGACAAAGTCTTCAAGTTCAGATGGTTCTCGTAACAACAATAATGTCTAATGATTGTGATTGTATGTAGATGAGTAGGTACCTACTTGTGATGCAATACACGTCCGCAAAGGTGCGCGCAACAGCCATCCGCCGCGAATATTCTCCAATCCGAACCCTTGAAACACGCTAACAAAGATAAGCCAATCACAGAACTCTGCTCAGAAAAATCCGAAATAAACTCAAGGTTCTCTTCCTTGATTATGACGAAACAGACACAAAATTGAGTCATATCAAAGAGCACATGCTCGTTTCTTACCCACTCCCAGAAGCGGTTGAGGCTTAGAAGACCGATGGTGATGTCATATTTTGTAAATAAACAGTTCATTGGACTTGTACGAAATGATTCAAGTGAACGATAGTGACATCCTGTACCGTACCGCGTATCGCACGCTGGCTATGGAAGTATGGAAGTGTATGGAAGTATGGAAGCATCAATCATGCGGTGATAAGATGCCCGTGGTGCAAATATACAGTTGTAAATCAAACTATTGTTATTATTATGCGACTGTCCAGCGAAGCGATATATCAATCACATTTCACTTTTATGTTTATTAGCGTGTAAGTAATCATAATTCATAACAGCGATTGGTTTTGAACATATTTCTTTTTAGGGATCCGTAACCACGTTGCCAACGAGACCCTATTACTAAGCCTCCGCTGCCCGTCCATCTGTCTGTCTATAAGCGGGCCGTATCTCATGTACCTTATGTGAATGAAGATCATCAACATTTACAGTGTGTATTTCTATCTCTATTTATATAACAAGAAAAGAACAAAAAAAAGAGAAAACTTATCGATTTTATATTGGCGCTATCGTAAAAGCAGTAATGCCAAAACAGTTAAAATTTGGCGTTATAATAGTCCTTAGCTTGATGTAGGTATACCTTTAGTAAAACAACCAACACTAAAAAACGGCCAAGCGTGAGTCGAACCCGCGAATGACCCAGTATGTTTTACCTTGAAATAAGGGCCGGAGCCCTCGGTGTGCATGCTTGCACTTGGCCGTTTTTTTTATTATCTGTCACAATAGAAGTACCACGAATCGCTATGAAAATATTCAATGAATGAGAATAAACTGAATATAAACACTGAATTGGCTGTCGGTACTTCGGGCAATGAATCACAATACCGGTAAAGCTTTAGACAGGTTTAGGTAGGACCTACTTTTAGTTCGTAAATAAAACTTCAAAATTCAGAGATTCGTTTGTACGTAACGACTAATTAGTCTTGAACTAAAATTCTAGAGGATAATTACAGTAAAGTTCAGAGATCCAGAAGATATTTCAAGTGTTAAAAAACTTGAATTTTTGCGGTGACTGCAAAAGCTGTACGGGCAATTTCACGCTCAACAAACATTTTCTTTAGGAAAAGTAAATCACTTATTCGTAGGAAACTGTGTACGATTTTAATTACTCAAATCGCCACCCAACTTTCTCGTAAATTCGAAATATTTTTTTATTTTTAATTGTACGACGGGGATGTAAGTGGCCTTCATCTCACCTGATTTCAAGCTATGATAAAGCTGAAGGTGGAAGCGCGGAACTGGCTATCTTACCTCTCAACGCCGGAACACAACAATTTAAGAATTGTTATTATGGCGACGGAATTAGGTAAGATGGTGGTAGCTAGGCAGGCGGAATTAAACTAAATCCTACCACCAACCAAACCACGCACAATATTGCTCACCCTGGGGATCGAACCTCTGGATCTGACATCAGTGGTGAGTGGACAACCACTTAGACCACAGAGGCGGTTAAAAAAACTGACTTTATCAACGATAAGAACACGTGGCCCGGTGTTGGTAATTACTATTGCTATAGGTACCAGTAGGCAGCTAAGTGGTGATTTCTCAATGTAAACAAGCTGCCCATTTATAGTTATATTGATATAGTTTTAATCTTTGTAACCGTTACATTGATCATCAAAAACCGAACTAGCCCACGTATCTACCTTTCTTGCCTTTTTTTCGCTTTGTGTGCTGGTTGCGTTTCCGAACAGGATTTGACTTTGCAAAATAGTCCTTATACTTCAACTTCTATGTTTTGGCGTGCAACCATTTTGTTGATTCTAAAAAAATGATCAGAAAAATGAACATTTTTAGCTTTTACTCTGGTGCTCAGAACCAAGAGCATCATGTCGTGTTGCCCTTCCTGAAGGTTGACGACACAACGCTCAATCACCGCGTCTTCTGAATAAATCTGGGCCACTCCTTGAGAATCCAAACATGTCCCGAACTCGGCCCAAGTATAAGGAGATATTCGTAGGAATTGGAATCCTATTACATTTGCTATAAGCTATTGAAATGATCATTAGGGTCAACACGCGCAGTGCATACTAAGAAGGGGCGAAGAACCCCGGCGGCCGATAAGTAACCCGCCATGTTTACCGGCGATCATTATAAATCATAATACCTATAGGTAATGTAGGTGAATGCTGCAGCCTCTAACCCCTGGTTAGTGTTTGATGTTTCTCATTTGCTTGCTGGAACGATAGTAATAGTAAGTAGGTTGATACAGATGTCTACTCCCTATTCAGAGGCTGAATATCGGCTACATATTATTGTTGAGTGTGTTAAATCCTAATCTTCTGAGATCATTTGAGACCCTGTAACTGTATCAAGATCACCATTAATTCGGACTTAACTTTTCACCTTATTATAGAGCAGTAATTTTAGTGGGTGCATAGGTACGAGTAACATAGGTATTCACCGAATAATCTGCCAAATATTCGGTTCAGTGAATTCTTACACGAACATTCGGTCGATTATTCGTATTCGTTGAAATAACGATTCGGCTGATCACTAGTAGGTAGGTATACATACTGCTTTTTAAATGTCGAGCATCTAAGCAGGTTCAAAGTCCATCTAAAACAAAAACATGCAGTATTTATACAATTGGCACGTGAGCACTATTTAGACACAAGTTTGATTAAGACGGAAACACTTTGCGTGCCTGCCTTGATATTATTTTTGGCCCGAGAATATCTAGATCTACCTGCATAGCTTAGCTACTTTTAACCTACAAGGGAAGCAGTCGGGTTCATACAGGACCATTACAAACGGTCTATAAATAACTCTGTTCCAAACCAGTACCAGATGGAACAAACTTCATTGGCACGCTGAATAGCCATGCAAATCGCTGGCCGAATTAAGAGCTTTGGGTCAGGCCTAATAAGGCGATCTCACAGGCGATGTAGATCCCACATACCTACATTAAACTTTATATTTATGCAATGTGTATTGTATTTGCGCGACGATTTGTAATATACTCGTACCAAGTAGAGATAAATAGAGGCTATTAGTACAAAATGGCACAATTATAATGAGTTTGCAAACCAACTGCAGTGCAACTCGTTTAATTTAGTTGCAGCCGCCATGTTAACCACTGTTTCCTGTGATACTGGCCCGCCCGCGATAGAGCGTTCTCTCCTCGCGCCACTTCCGCCGATGTCTCCATAACTGTTTATATAGGCCTGAATTATATCTGACGGTTATAGATCCCTCATTTTTTAAGCCATGAGAGGTCTAGTGGTTCGCCCACCGGTATCAGACCCAGAGGTCCCCAGTATACAAATGTGTACTTTGCCATCTTATCTATCTGTCACTATCACAACAATTCTAAAGATAGCCAGTTCCTCAGCCTGTGGAAGATTCCGAGTGAAGTGCGCTTCCACCAGGTAAGGCCTCCTCGTCGTACAACAAAATATATGTAGTTATATATTATATATTATTGAGATGACTAATCCGCCGGTCAAGCTTGGAGATAGTGGCCCTCCATTGACAAAACCTTCGGCTTTATCTCAACATGTAACTAGGTGAGATGAAGGCCAAGTGCTTACCCGTCGTACAGTAAAAAAAAGAAAGCTTCACTCCCCAGTTGGTAGTAGCTCTGCCTTCTGTGCTGTAGGATAGGTAGGTTCGACTTCCACCCAGGACTAACATTTGTGTTATTTATATTCATTTTTTTTTTGGTGTGTTTGGGTGTTGTTTTGTATAAGTATCGTATTTTCAAAATAATATATATGTAAGTAAGTATTACATCCGTAATCTAGTTACCATATTAGAAGCTTTGCTTAGCTTGGAACTTGATGGCGCTGTGTAAAATTAATGTCCTGTAATAAATTTATAATGATGGGTGAGACTCCTAGCTTTGAAGCAGGTCATTATAGAAAAATATCAAGTTGCAAGTTCACACAATGTTACCCAATCAAGACCTTGGTAAGGTTTATGAATTTGTAACGGTCTTTGTTATGCCTCACTCACACCACATCACTGTTAAATCTGGTGTGAAGAAATATGATGAAATATGGCCACGCTTGGATAAATACAGCAAAAATACCCTGTTCAATTTCTTTAGCATCTTATAAATCTATCCTTACCTTTATTACTTATACATTGAAATGTAATACCGTTTGTTTAGTAGTTTGTCAACGGGTATTAATGAAATTTGGCTTGGTATTTTATTATCTGTGGCTTGTATATGGTGAATATTATGGGGAATATAGGCTGATTTCTAGAGACTACGCAGGTAAAGCTAAACATTTTAAACAATAAAGGTAAATTGATAAACAACACAAAACGTTTCAACCTGGTTCCGGGAGACGGTTCCCGAAATCCTCAGTTTGTTGAGGATTTCGGGTGAAATGCGCCTCCACCTTCGGCCTTATCTAAGCGTGTAACCAGATGAGATGAAGGCTATCTTACCCATAAATGCCGTAACACAACAATTTGAAATTGTTGTTATGGCGACAGAATTAAGTAAGATGGTGGTAGCTAGCTAGGCGGACTTAAACAAAGTCCTACCACCAATCAAACCAAGCACATTATTGCACTTCCCTGGGGATCGAACCCGGGACAACCTATCATCAAATGCATCATGACAGCCTGTCAACCGCTGTCAAATGACATTTTACGTTGCCTCCATATTGTTTATGTTTTGTGTTGACATTGGATAACAAGATATTTATTAAAATGCATGAAATAAAATGAAGCAAAATAATATAAAAGGACCATGGGATAATGTATGCATAATATTTTCACGTATACACCCTGGAGGACTAGGTTCCATATAATTCATAAATTATTTAATTACTTACTTATTTTTTTGTTTTAATAACGGTATTAGAAATAAAAAATCTGTAAAAACACTGTTCGCCTATTACAGTTCATGAGATACCTATAGCACGCTGACAGACAGCTGGACGGTTCGATTGCCAGCGATTGTTAGTACCTATCGGGTCAAGTTGGCACCTTTTGGGTAGAGAACCCAATAAAGAGAACATTCACGTCAATATTTTTTTTGTAAGTTCTCGATTGAGATATTATATATATATATATATATATAGATGCCATTCCTAATTGTTTTGGTAGCTACTGTAATAACATCGAAAAATTCCGACAAAATTGATGTGATTTCTAAATATAGAATATCAGTATGTACAGTGTTACGATGTCAACAGATAATAAGGTCAGTTGCTCTGTCCTACGCATTGGGCTAGTCTTCAAATTTGATAAGACTGTTTGAACAGACTGGCTGCTGACTCTGGCTTCTGTCGTCGCCTGCTAAATTAACATACAAAATACAATTTACACAATCGGACATTTAAGTTTTACAGCCTCAGCCTCGGTAGCTCTTCCTTCTACGCTGTGGTTGTGGGTTCGACTCCCAACCAGGGTGATTATATATAAAATGTTTCTTCTGTATTTAATGAGAAACTAAGTCTACTTATTAAAGAAAACAAATAAGAAAAAAAAAGAAAAAGAAAAGAATCAGGGAATCCTAATTCTTGGCAAAAAATTAAAACCTATGGAATCATAAAATCCAATGTAAACTAGAATTTCTAGAGTACCTACGTTTCTATCGTGGTATTAGGGAAATAAGAAAGGATTTGGGAAATGGGAATGGGATAATGGGAAGGTAACCAATCATAATGATTGCCTATTTCCTACCCTCACAGCATTACATTTTGAGCACGCCTATCTCTAGGCAACAATTATCTATTGATTATCTGGACTAAATGACTCCAAGAGACGAGTTCCATTATAGGACAACCAGCAGTTTGTAATTATTAAATACGAGCTGCGTTCCGCGTGGTAATTTATGTGTCAAATGTAGAACAATCTGTCTGGAATCTATCTCTGTGTGGTTCTGTTTGTATAGTCAAGCTATGATACATACATACACGTTTCATCATTTACTTTATCGTTTATTCAATAAACCGACTTTTGAGTGAATCGAACCAAGAAATATTTTTTTTCCATTCAAATTTCAGAACTTTATTCCACGCCTCTTAACTACTCCCAAACCAGGGGTGTTTCTCTGTAGGGGTAGTTTTCTGATTTTTATAAGATTTACTACATAGTTTATTTAAACTGAATTTTGAGTGAATCGAACCAAGAATTTTTTTTCCATTGAAACTTTACCAGCCTGTATGTAGGAACTCCCTTAGGGATGATTTACAAATATATGATTAGCCTATGTGTTATTCTAGAACCTATACTATCAATATTCGAAATTTCATCTAAAACGGTTAAAAGTTACTCAGATTAGTGGTAAAAAACATTCACACTTTCGCTTTAATAATATTGAGATGAGACTAGGCCACCATTTGTTACATTACATGGTAGACCATATATTACATCACTAGTGAATTTACATTAGGTTCTTAATAAATGCACCTAATTAGTTTCAATGTTGATTAAACGCCTGTGGCGTGTCTCCTGTGCGCATAAATCATTCGATTTCTAGAACGTAAGCGTAATTTCGTAAGTTTATGCCATCTCGTGTCATTCAGCGGGCATGTTTTTTCTTGAGTACCTACTTTGAATTTGAAACCAATACATCAATCATACATTATCAAAAACATTATATAAAACAACTTTTTCCAAGGCTAGGTCCTAAGACTTGTGATAACGTAGATGCCCAAAATTAGAGGGATGGCGCTATTCATACTCACACGAAACTGGGTGACTGTTTCACTCAGTTAGTCAGTGAGCGGGAATATTGCTAAAACATAACTTTTGTAAATGACGTGGTACGTAAAATAAGTGACAGTAAGTTTCATATAATATAGGTACATTTCGAATTTAAGTATTTATAAAAAAAACCTATCGAGAAAATTTTTACAATCGTCTTTTTGAAAACCAAAATTGAAGAGAAAACACCACAGCACAAAATTATATCTGTAGCTATATCCGAGAATTATCATTATTTATAAGCCCTAGTTAACAAAGTAGGTAGATACAGTATTTGCATAGTACCTACCTCATAGCATAAGTCCATAATCTTCTCGCAATGTATAGAAGAAGGGGCTTGAGCAAGTTTTTATCTCATAATTACCGGAGTTACCAGCTCAGTAACTATACGTACCTATAGGTTGATCGATGTACCTATAGTTGGACAAAAAACGTTGTCTACCTGCAGTTGTAATAAGGGTATTGCTTCCAACCTTGTCAGTTTTTTTCGTTTTCATCATCCTGTTTTTATGATGTCTATCCGTTACGAATACGAGGCGGTGCGAAGATATTATTTAATAATTGAATTGTTTGAGGAATATGATTTATATATAATTGTGTCATTTAATAACACTAACTAGATTGTTCCTTATGAGCTGATATTATGTCAATAGCACGTTAGAATTTGATGTTGATATTATGCATATAGGATCGTCAACTGACACAAACTAGAGGTCTAGAAACTTGAAATTTCAGGGTATTAGCCGTTTTGTAATGTAATGTATGCGAAAAGATTTCAGGAAATTCCCGCGGGATGAAGGGAACGAAGTCCCGGGTATTAGGTTAGTATTGGTACAAAAACAGTTGGTTTTCTTTCAACAACAAAAGAAGAAGATCGAGTTAGAGTTTTTTTTTTATTGTTTCACTTGGCGTCGTACTCTATGACACTGATAGACACATTGTTTAAAAGTCTTTAAATTAATTAAAAAATCACGCCCTAACGAAGTACCCTATGTCAATTCTTTAATAGAATACGGGAATTACGAGTTCCTTCATTTTCAACAAATTCTTCAAAAATATTTATATTCAATAATTCGAATGGCATAGAAAGCTAAATGATGAAACTCGCTACTTGCTAACTCGCTAGGTATCCATATTCATTTATTCACAAACAGAAATCATTCGACAGACACTCGAGTGATGGAATCATTTGACGACGCGGCGCTAGTGATTCATTGTCACCTGATTTGCTTGAATGTTCGAATTCGAATAATACATCCGAAAGGTCGTTTTGAGACCTACCACCAATTGGAGTAGGTATATTTTGTGTACCTATATGCTATAGATAGAGCATACAAACTCACTTTCCATTAGTTTTGATAATTATTGTGTTTTTTTTATATACAGATTATCCTTATAACTGCGATTTGAATCAGACGTTCCATTTGGAAATGAACGACAAACTATAATTGTACTGAAGCGGTATCCTGGGGCCTTCTTAAATTTATTGCATGGCAGGGTGTTCTTGCACTAGAGTAGGTATATTTTGGTCACTAGTAATTTCAAGTGAAATGGAAAACGTGAAGCATTCATCATACAATTTCGCAGTTGAAGAGCCGATGTCATGGTCACGCGTCATTGCGTCACAAACAATGAGAGGAGAGGACAGTCGCTATCGCGAGCCTCTGGAGTTCACTTAACTACAGGGGCCTCACTCTCGAAACACGATTGGATCTCTTGATCCATTCAGGTTTTCGGGTCATTCGAATGGATCGATCGAATCATTCGGGTTTTAAGCCGGTATTTTTTTTACAACTAAGGTGGCAAACATACTTTCGGCCCACCTGATGGTAAGAAGTTACCGTTGTATTAGGACGCTCGCGATACCAAAAGCATTAGCATATAATTGCGTTGCCAACCCTTAAAAATCAAAACGCTTTTTTGGAAACTCTGCTATGTAGAAAAACATTCCACAATATCGGGCCATATTGCAGCGTCTTTTTACCATTTAGCCATGGTAAAAAGACGCTGAAATCGAGCTATTTGGCACCGATACGACACTAGCGCACTATGGGAATGGAATTATAGGGGGATTTTGTGGAACTAAATGAAGCCTCGATCTTATCTTAAATTTACGAGGTTTCGACGTTCTAGACGTTCGTGCAATAGCACTCGAGTTTGCGATAGATGTTTTCAATTTTGATATCATTTTTACTCTGTTTCAATATACACACAAGAGTGCTTATTGCGTGTAATGAAATTAGCACCTGATACTGATTAGAATTGGATTGGTATCGCGAATCTATTCAAGAGTAAGGTGCCAGGTCAGCCTCAATCCTCAGAGCATCGCTCCACTGCCCCGATGACCAATGATTATAAGCCTATTTAATATGGGTTAATAGATTTGTTAGCAATCTTTCGACCATAATTTTTTCATGAAAATGTAGTAATCCCAACAGAGCTCAGAGCCTTTTGGCGGGAAATCATGCAAGGCTGGTGCCATTCGGGTTTTTAAAAATCTTGCGAACATAGTTATTGTTGAGATGCGTGACGGCATGAGGCTGGCGGCTGGCGGCCTCATGCCGCGAAGGGCTGGCGTTTATTTAGGCCCCCGATTTTAATAGCTATTTAGCGTGGCATCGGCAATGCAGCCAGTCTTGGGCCAGCTTCCGTCTGGCACTCGTCTGGAACAGTTGAGTTACCTACAGACCGTTTGAAACGGGTAACCCGACCGCTTCTCTTGTACATATTTATTATAAATATTGCATACATTGCATAATAATTGTATGAGTAATATAATATCATTTAGGTATATTACCCAACATATTCGAGAGAACATGTATCAAGAGATGGAAACTGAATGGAAATTGAAGAATGAAACCATCTATACATTTTTAATCACGGGTTTTAAAGTAGGAAGAAGGCACCAACATTGTTTCGGTTCTCCCGGGGAACCATAATCAGGATGTTGAAAGTGAAATATCACGATCTTGTTTTCCCCCTATATACATATGATGCTCAGGGTAAGCTTACCGTGCAGACGTTCGTGAGTCTTAAGGAGCTATTCGACAAGAATAATAAAAATAAACCTAGTTCCCATATTACAGGCTTTCCTTCAATAGGATTTCTGTGTACATTCATTCGAATTTTTATCTTAACAAAATCACCAAAGGCGCTGTCGCGTCGCACTGATAAAATCAAGTAAAACCCTCGAATAAATGCAATTTGTCTAGTGACGTCAAACAGCAGGACGGATGCAAATGGAAGAGGCGGCGATGGACGAGGCTTTTTCACTTATCCTCGAATTGACGCGCGCAAAGTTTTCCAATAATTGGAACTGAAATATTCCAAAGCCTCTTTAATCCGGAACTAGCAGCGAGAAATGACAGGCGATGGGAATGAGGTACGGTACTCAGTTACCATCAACATAAAGGATGAGCAGCTATCTGCCGGGCGGCAGGGTATGTAAAAAGTTTATGAAGACTTTCTGTAGAGGCCAATGTTTGAACAGGCCAGACGCAGTTTCTCTATTTCATTAGGAAACTTATTGAATACCTAATGCAAGTTGATAGCTCCGTGGCCTAGACTCTCTCATAGACCATGTCCTACATACATCCTTGCAAATTGAAATAAGTAGGTACCTACAGTACAGAATCACAATTCGTATATATAGGTCAAGTTTGCTCAAACTCTGGCTGCTCTAATCTAGATAAGACAAATCTACTTACTTAATTTAGTACAGGCGAGTGTACCTTTCTTCCCCCACCATAAAGTAAAATGTTTCCAGGAAACATAAATAAAGATAACTGAGGTACCTACACTATTATTAACACATTATTCGCATTAAAATCCTTAATCATGTTAGTTGGCTTGTATGTTTATTACGCTTTTACGCCAAAACTACCGGACTGAGCTGAAACTTTGCACTTATGTTGCTCTAGACTGGAGGAGTCATGGGCCACTTTTTATCCCTTAAATCAGTTCCCGTGGAATGAAAATGGGCTCTAAAACTTCGCCATACAAAACTTATTCGTTCATGGTTGCTCTTTCACGCAAAAACAACTGAACGGATTGAGCTGGAGTATTGCACAGATATCGTTCAAGGCTAGTAAAACATTTTGGCTACTTTTTACCCAGGTACCAAGTGCGGGAGCAGAAGTTTCTCCTCCATGCGTCGGAATCCACATATCTAAGTATTGTGACTTTGTGACCTCCACATAGGGTCTTTTCCATAATGACGGCGTGCCCTCGAACGCCATCTTTGGCTGCAGAGTATCGTAGACGGATGTGTTGAGGGTAGTTACCAATCTGATTGGACCAACTCATGGGACAGACGGCTTCTCGATATTTTCCTTTCCACCTTCCAGTGACTATATACAAGTGTATGGCGACGTACTTTCTGCTAAGTGACCGGTCCAGGTAAATGAGAGCCTTGTAGTATATTTAATTGTTTTAGAACTGATGCGTTACTCCAATTTGTTGTCCGTGGAATATGTAGCATTCATCTCCAGCAATACATATCAAAAGCATCTATGCATTTGCGTCAGCTAGTAATAAATAAAGATATTAACAAATGAAACTTCTATTGCGGAAGCCTTTAATTTCAAAACAGAAGTTTTCAAAACATTGCCGGAATCAATTTAGGCCGCTCTGTCGTTCGCTTTGAGGGTTTTGTTTGATGGAGCAATAATAATTAATCAGTCCACGGACGGTGGCCGCCTATTTACAACTTCCTTTTGGGAATCGACTGGAGCTACGTGGAATGGAAAATACAATTATCACACCCGGTAAAGAATGCTCCGAAAATTCGACACGGTGTATGCCTTAGGGGTGAATAAGTCGCTTAACTTTCCATACACCTACGTCAAAGTTTTGGAAAACTCCACTGTTTGATGTAGATCATTAAAAACGAAAAATGATATCAATGATAATAAAAGTCAACATCTATGTCGGTATGTAAGCCAAACCGAATATGAATTTGATAAAGCTCTTCTTTCGCGTTTTGGTTTACCTTTGGACGAAAAAAGCATACCTACAGAGAACGCAATCTCAAAAATAATTCCTATATAGAGAAGGTATTTATTATTAAATTCGTCACCGGAGTTCAGCTGATTTTCATTTTCCTATTGATAAAAAATGTCATTCAAAATGGCATGTCAGATTAAAAAAAACAATAAATTTTGCAGGCATCGTCGGATAGAAAATAATTTAGTTTTGTTCTGCGACATAACTTTTACAAAAACCGATTATTTTCTATTTAGATTTTTGGGTACTACAGGCGGTAAAACGCAGACCTGGTTTATACAACTTCAGTATGTATTTACAATAAAAAAGTATTCCATTCCATCCGTACCTAATCTAGTGCCCATATTACAAGCTATGCTGAGTTTGGGGCTAGATGGCGCTGTATGAAATTAATGTCCTGTAATATTTTACTTGTAGCTTAAATACATAAACGTCATATTCAAAGGTACGAGTATCTTATTCTACTCACATAAAATAATTACAAAGCGTGGAACTGTACAATCCTTCAACGTGACTAATATACAAGTCTCACTGGACAATCTAACGAGCTATTGAATCATAAAAAGTGGATGAATAGCATGAAATCAGAAGGCTGTTCTCATACTTCTGTCCCCGATGTGTTTACGTACTACAACGCAGCTGACATGGTTGCGCAAACTGGAATGTGACAAAAGGGCCCCAGCTCAATTAATCTTCTGAACGCCAGACCGCTACTTGAACTTGTCAAATGCAAAAATAACATTAGGTACCTAGAATTCCTCCCAGATTCATTACGTAGGTACCCTAAACTGTTTTATGTATTTCATTGCATGACTCTTACGAAATAGCGAAGAAAACATCTGCACATTAGGCTGGACGCACATTCTAAGATACTTCCACAGATCCGTTGCCTGATCATCTCTGGCATGGCCTTTATATACAGGCCATACACTACGTTTATAGCCAGTTGTGTGCTAGTTAACACACTCCAGGGATCACTAACACTACTCTTAATAAACGTCTCACCTTGGAACAGTTAGGTCGAACCGTGCACGATATTAATAGTTAAGACGTAGTTAACCTTTGAGCAGTTGTATCGCTCGATAAAACGAATGAATAGACCTCTCCAGGTACCCATTCCCACTTCCTACCAGAACATAGTAGCCGATTAAAGTCAAAACAATACTTTCCTCGCTGTAACCGTTCAAGGTCTTGGTGTTTTGATACGCAATGTTAGCGGGGTATAACCGCTTTAGGTCACAGCTGCACTGCAGCATACATAGCTAGACAAATGTAATCCTGAACGTAGATGTATACGCTTAGCGATTCAACAGGACCAGTTTGTCGCGTACAATGTTCCAAGACAGCTCGCAAGTTATCATAAACACAAGATAATGTTTCTCGTGGAGGATGCGTTGTCTACACAAGCTGGTTATAGGGCACGAGGGAGCAGGGACGCAGCGACAGTAATTATCGTGGCTTCGTGGCCCGTGTCGACGACTCCCGGGGCAGAGCATTCACCCCGCGCTGCCCGCGACCCTCACAATACGCAACTGTAGTGAGCCGCCGCCGCGCCCGCGTCCGATGCACTATCACAAATCTGGGACGATGCACGCAGACAAGTGCTCCACGCACCAACTTAGTAATTGGCTCCTCACTAGGTTTTCGTGTCGTTCAACCGCATGCGTATATCACACGTAATAAACACCCACTCTATGCCTGTGCAAGCGCAATCCGGACGTTATCATCAGATGAGTGGTCTGTTTGCGTTTCGCATAACCAGTAGGTATAGGTAGTTGATGCAACGAAACGACTGTCCGTTTAGGTGGTAAATGAATGTGCGGCGTCACTGACGTAACTGCGGACGTTACCAGGTCGTTTCTTCAGCCTGCTGCATTGCACATCATGATCGCTAGTTGAACAAGGATATTGTAAGTATAATAGGCGATTATTTATGTAGGTACAGTGTCGCAACTCGCAGCGAGGCGAGGCTGCCGGCTGCTACTCGACTAATCGTGCAACCGACGCTCATGGACGCCAGCCGCCCACTCTCCGGTTAAACCCATATACAGCGTTCGTCGCCCCAATACACACCAATATTCATAATTTTGAACCATGCGGCAATATGCTAATTGGGAAACAATCGACAGATTACGTGTCCAAGCTCTGAATGGCGGTTGCGGTCCAATAACTATTTGCATTCAAGGTCAACTGTATTTTAAATCGTCACTAACTGATAGGATATCCCAGCTAGCTAATCTATACTTGGGCATGCACGGTAGCCGTGGAATGAAGATAATATTTCGCATCATAGTGATTATAGTTCAAATTACTCAATGCTCGGTACAAAACAGGCAGCTGGTATAAGCAGGAGCTAAGTTCACCATTGTTCTAGTCTTCGACTAGTCTATCAACATTCCGCGTCGGGTGTCAGTCCTCGAACGAGTGCACAGGCCAGGCAACGTAGGTATCTGTAGCTGTAACTGCCTACGCGCAGTTTTATCACCACACTTGCGTATTTCAATCTGAATTTATTGAATCAAATTGCAATATGCGTGGACCTTGTTTGCTTCGTGGATGTCTTTTTGGCGCGACAGTAATCCACAATGTTATTGCTTGATACCCTCAAAATGTATACGAATGATTTTTTCAAAATAAAGTTATTTTCTAAAGAAGGCGTAGCGGTGATTTTGGCTCTCCCATTTACGTTGTTGATTTTATCGAAATGGTATAGCTATCCGATTCAAAAACAAAGTTTTCGGATTCGTTCTTTTTACATATCAACTATGGATTAGCTCTTGATCTCTAGGCCAGAGTAAGGGAGAGGTCAGACATTGAAAGCAGGTATAATTGGATAGGCATAGATCCAGGATTCAAGATCAAGGTTTGAGTGCATTACTTTTTATTGAAACCTATCTCTATCTTCCTGCCCGTATGTGCACAACATGTCTTCTCCAAGGCCATGGTAGTTAGAGCTTTGGAGGCTGTCTGACATCATTACCCTCTTTGGTAATACACGATTGTGTGGAATTAGGGGATAAGGCATAATTCGTAAATTCAATGGATAAGGAGGGATGAGGATATAAGGTTAATGGATAAGGATATGAGGATACTAACGTCACGGGAGAATGGTGAGTGTGTCACTAGCAGCTGAAGTACCCGTAATGATTTCGGAGAGATATCTGGGGAACTACCACATTCATACTACACAAAAAACTAGTCGACGGAGATTATTTTTCAAAAAGAATGTAATTAACAAACAATAAAAGTATGCTTTTATTACACCTTTCTCACATTACTTTACACTTTACGCACTTTTTTCTCGAACTCTCTTTATTCACCTGAGTGTTCGTGACTCTCTCTTGTTGCTATCGTAATGTTATACATCCTTTCTAACATGAAGCAAAGATTGATGTCGTTTTGAAAAGTGCTATCAAAACTGTTGCCTTAATGGTCGTGGTTTAAAAATCTACACCTCCAGTCCACGGATGTCGTAAAGTCAACCAAGAAGGCAGCAGTTTTTTTTGTGTAATCAAAACTTGTGTTAACGTAACTGTGAGCACCAATCTGCTTAGCGTGGTGATAATGGCCGTACCTTACAGTTATAGAGGAAGTTCTTTCCACATCGTAGTGGACAATAATGTACTGTTGATGTGGAATATGCGCAAAACCCTTGAATGAATCCACAAAAGTAATTCTCGAGTTTATCCCTTCCCTTAATTCCCTATTGAGTGAATAGCAATAGATTAATAGACCACTTTTTATGAAATTTCGATTACCCTCACTTATCTTACAAGACCTGATGATCATCCCCCTTCATTTTGAAAAACACCCCTAATAAAGGCAAAAATAAACTTATTTTGAATTCTGCAGTCTCAACCACATAACACAGTTTTAACACATTTTCAAGACTTTAATATTATTTACCCCTTTTGCCACCCTTAATGTAAACACAGGGGTGGTTTCGACAAATCAAAAGAAAGTTAATTGTGAAGTCAAACCCCTATAACAGTCTATCCTACAAGACATACTAAGTGTTTTACCTTCATAACGCGCCCCTTTCTTACATAAACCACCCCTATTAAAAAGTTAAATCTATATTTTATGAATGTGCAGCCGATACTGTTTGAAATGATACCCCACACGCCAAAAAATACCTTGTCTCTTAACACCCCTATTTCTCAAAAACTACCCTAGTGTCAAAAAAATCCTTATGCTGATTGATGAGTATTAATATATTCTCTGTATATTCCAAATTGATTGAATCAACCATTCAAAAGATATGGGCGAAAAATTGTATTTCTTTTCACCCCAATATCTCAAAAACTACCCCACTTATCAAAATATATTAGAAATTTATCAGTAAATATACAAGCAAAATAGTGTTTGTATGGCAAAAATCTATTTATTACCTATAGGCCGTTTGTAACGGTCCTCAGGTTATCTGACTGATTCCTTTGTACATACTTAATTAGTTTAATTGTACATTTTATTGAATAAAGTTTACTTTGAAAAAAAAAATTAGGGAGAATTTGTATGGGAAAATTATTTTGGAACATTTGACACGCCATTTTGAAATGATCGACAGTTAGACTAAAAGGTAAATACTCTGGCCACAATACTTAGGTGTAAGTTAGTAACTAATTTGTGTGTAAGGGAGTGTCTAGTCTCATCTTTCTTCGCCACAACCACATTACCAACAATAAAAACACCTGCGTATTAATTATGCATATTCATGCAGCGATTCGAAGAATAACTGACTCAATTCAACCAAAAAGATTGCATCCTAGGAAACTTGACAAAATGACTAATACGTACGTCAGTTCATGCTCTTGGCTTTCATAATGTTTTATTGACTGTTTTATGCTTAGCTTTATTAAGATAAGATACCTTACCGCTCATTAAGATGAATTATAAGCTATCACACTAATATTAACAGGAGCAAAAGTTTGTTTGCATGCATGGATGTCTGTTCCCACGTCACGTCAACATCACGTCAAATCTGCAGAACGGAACTTTGCAACATAGCTCTAGACCGGGAGACATTTTCATCTCATAAAACAGTTCTTGTGGGATGGGAATGGGATGAAACGCAGCCTTAAACTGATTCGTTCTATTTAATTTTAACCGCCTCTGTGATCTATTGGTTCGCCCACCGGTTTCAGATCCAGAGGTCCCGGGTTCGATCACCAAGAGGAGTACAATATTGTGCTTGGTTTGGTTGGTGGTAAGTCTTTGCTTAAGCCCGCCTGGCTACCACCATTTTACCTAATTCTGTCGCCATAACAATAATTCGCAAATTGTTGTGTTCCGGCATTCAGAGGTAAGATAGCCAGTTCCTCAGTATCTAGAGGATTCCGGGTGAAGTGCGCTTCCAACATCGGCTTTATCATAACTTGAAAAATCAGTTGAGATACAGGTCAAGCATCTCCCTATCGTATATATTTTTTTGAGCCTTTTGGGGTTGGGTCCGTTGGGAGCCGGTGCCCTCCTGGTTTTCAAAAATCTTGCGGGGCTTTTGATTGAGGCGACCAGCGAATAGGCCAGCGAATTAGCATAGCTTTTCATCGTGGCAGTGCGGCCAGTGTCTTGGGCTCGCTTCCGTCTGGTACTGGTCTTGAACATTTGACCTACCTATAGGCCATTTGTAACGGTCCTTAGGACTAATCTGACTGATTCCTTTATACATCGTTAGTTTAGGTACATTTCATTGAATAAATATATACACGTTTGTATTGTATTACAGATCACAGAATGGTGACACCACCGCTGTAGCACGCCATCATTTCAGCGAGACCGCTGTGTCAAAACGTATCAACTTGTTCTTTTGCAAAAACCAGCCCAATATCCGTACATTCACTTCGATCGAAAGTTTATAATTACCCAGATCGCGGACAGTCGGACATGGTGTCATCTCTCCGTACCCGATTCGTATAACTTCGAGTCCTTTCTAATACTTCATCACCGTGTCGTCGACGCGTCGGTCCGGTGTCAAAGATGTCTTTGTCTTAAAGTTCGTCAACCTCACTATCTACAGGTGCCCTATTATTCTATTTCAAGCCGTCTATATTCAGCTATTTTTACTTAACCCAGATATCGGGCCAGTAATCATCCGGAAATCGATAACGAATCGGGACAGACGTGAGGCTTTACTGGTTGAATCGGTCCGTCTGCAAATATTAGAGACATCTTATCACTACCGTACCTAATATCTGATACTAGTTTCTGCCGTGGCTTCGCCCGTATGATACCCTGATGTTCCTTGTCCAGAACAATATCTGTGCAAAATTTCAGCTTACCGTTACTCTAGTTCAGAAATGTGACATAAGCTCCTTCACGCAAATACAACTAAACTTGCAACGAAGTAGTAGTTTTGTATGGCGATGTTTGAGATCCTGTTCCAATCTCACGACAACTGATTTTTGGGATGAAAGAGTAGCTTATGTCACATTTATGGAATAGAGTGACATAATATGTGCAAAGGTACAGCTCAATTTGTTCAGTAGTTTGGCTTGAAGAAGGATAAACACTCAATCCTTTGCTAAGCCATTTCACATATCATAGATTCAGTCTATGATATGTGAAATGGCTTAGCTTCAGCGATCTTATCTTCCACAATACTGTAGCATTTACTTTGAAATTAATATATGTTATAGTTTAGGATAGATGCTAGAACGCTTGTGTTTCGAAAAAGCGATTACATAAAATTTTCTCTGTAGAAAAAAAAACAAAATTGACTCTAATTTGTACAAAAAATGTTCGCCATTCAATAAATACGAACAATTAGGGCTTGAAACATTGTACAGTAAATAAACACAGTATACAGCAGACGGTCTGTGTTTTCGATTTTCAAAATTCATATTTGTTTTTCCATAAAAAAAACAAAACGTAGAAATACGCGCATATTTCTGTCAACTGGTGGTTGGTTATAAGCGCCGTGGTTCAGCGCACAGAAATGTCACCTTTATTATTACTATATCTTAGTTCGCTGAATAAAGTTGCGCTGAGTTGCTAATCTGAGGTACTATACCCCGTTAACCGCTAGTGATTCGCGATATCAAACCCAGATGTCACGCGTTCGATCCCCAGCAGGGTACAATACTTAGTTTGGTTGGTGGTAGGACTTTAAATCCGCCTGGCTAGCTACCGCCATCTTATCTAAGCTTATCTAAGGAGATTTTTTTTTTGTGTTCCGGCATTTAGCGGTAATATAGCCAGTTCCTCAGTCAGTTCCGGGATCCCGGGTGAAGTGTGCTTCCACATTCGCCTTTATAATAACTTGTCACCAGCTGAGATGAAGGTCAAGCGCTTCCCCGTCGTACAAAAAACAAACATCCATACAAACAAACTTTCACTTTATAATATTATTGTGTGATGTTTGACCAATGGCACAAAACTGTTAATTGCATACAGGCATGCAGAGTAATTTGAGGATATAGGGTAGATACCTACAACTTGATATGCCGAGGTAGCAAACAACTAACCCTCGATTTAGTGGTCGTACCGTACAATAAAGCATGCTGTAGCACCTAGTGTCCTTTATATTTCGGTACCTACACAAGCAAACGATACCTTCAAAAGGTATAGATAGTAGGTATAGAGGTACCTATCTATTCTTGTTTGCAGGAGTGTTTGTCTGGCTGGTTGCATGCGGGTCGACTGGCGCTCTCTGCCTAATAACTGCCGCCTCGTAAACTAGATAATTAATCATACTTGAATAACGCGTAACTCCACTAGTATTGAGCTAATAAAACGTTTCACACTGCTGCAAAACAAACCAACACAGGCGTTTAGTTATTTATGTCAGTGCAAACTGTGTCTATTTACGGTTTTGTAGTCACATTGTAGATTTTGTGTAACTTGATTTGCTTATCATTGATGTATGATTATTACGAAAATTGTTTGATACTTGCAGAATGGAGGCAACCAACTACCACTTATATAATCCATGCAAAAATAATCGCGATTTAAACAAGATACCGAATGAAACCAAACCAATAACCACATTGATCGATGTTAGCAACCTCGCTATCAGAACAGATAAGCTATTCCGTCGCGAACGTTTCCCGACTTCAGACCAAAATTAGTCCGTTGTGGGTAGTTTAAACAAGGGAACAGAAGGGGGGCGTGCGCCCGGCCCGCGATGCCGCGAAAGGAGTGGTACGCAAATAGCCACGTGACCCGGCCATTGACTCGGTTATCCTAATCCGTCCCACTACTCCAGTTCAGCCCTCGACACTCGGCTAGAGTCAATCCCTCGCCTGCTATTCCTACTTGTTGACACCGTCCAACATTTAAACTTTCACATGACCCAATATCGCAGCTGTCTAACCATCTGCAAACTACAACAGCGATAAGCGCACGCCATAAACAAAACCCTCGAAAATAAACGGAGATTACAAATATAAATAAATATGTATCAAACGAAACATACTGAATGTGGGGTATGTAGACCAATATTCGGACGTTCAGATGACCAGATGTGATTCGTAGCCCTGCGGCCGTTGCCAAATGAAAATAAATATCTGCTCATGCATGGTCTACTCAAACAAACACATCAACATACGTACTTACCTACTCTTATTTTAGACAAAGGACATCAATATATATTTCAAAGATGGCTCATTCTTGGTTTGCATTTTGCGACTCAGGGACAATAAGTACCTACCTACTTTAAAGTACTTATAGGTATAAGTACCTACTTTGAAGTAGGTACTAGGTACCTACTTACAGAACTTAAGTATGTCGTACCTACAGTCGACTGCAGTCATACACTTCATAAATCAGGTGAGATGAAAGAAAAGCACCTCCCGTTGTACAATAAAAAAAAAAAGTATCGTAAGTATTGTAGCTAGCATGTATTTGCAAAAAAAAATCAAGTACTAATTAAAGTATTCTTTCCGTAATCTAGTCCCCATGTTACAAGCTTTGCTTAGTTTGAGCTTAGATGGCGCTGTGTGAAATGAATGTCCTACTTGCGTGAGGCGTACAATTACATTTTTCAATGACACACGGGCTTACCTCTCTCTAATACATGACATAATCGTATACGTGAGTAAAACCTGTGTGTTAAAAAATATTTATTTATATAATTAATTAAGATAATGGTTTTGTATCCACATCTGGTTATGAAGCTAGGTAATGTTTATAATTTGGTATTCAAGTGTGATTATCTAACAGGCTTGGAAACAAATGTAATGGCTTGATTATGAAGTGGGTATAGGTAAGGTACTGAACCTTATTGTATTATGTCTTTCTTTTATATTTGCAACTCTTTCCTTGATCTCCTCTGTACCTTCCGTCTTTCTGTATCTGTCTTGTCTGTAGCACCTAGACACGTAGGTAGGTCGGTTCAAGCTTACTAGCTTCAAGATTCTGCAAACGGATTTTGTGACACAATCACAATTATAGGTACTTCCTATTATGTTGATGTTTTTAATGCGGTAATAAGTAAATCATCATCAACATCCGCAGCCAGATCTCACCCATTGCTGGGAATAGGTATCTATAGGTATCTCTCTATGTATATGCCACGTGCTAGGGAAGCACATATGTCAAATGGCACCATCTCAGCTATGTGCTGCTCTACTAAGAATGTGAAGCAGAGCTGGTTATCAGACGGAACCATCTCTTGTCGCAATAGTGGTCCCTCATATTTCTGTGATATTCTAATCCTTTTGTTTTACTACTAAATCTGTAAAACAAATCTCTTCCTTTCATAGCTGCTGTGCTGGCTTGGTGCGCATAGCAAGGATGTAAGACCAGGGACGCTACCGCCGACGGCGAAGCCGATCTCCATTGGCTTAAAATTAGCTTCATGAGAACTAGAAACGATTTTTACTACTGGGTATGTGTCATATCCAAAATGGCGTTTCCCATCTCAAAAGTGTACACATGTTATGAAACCTATCCGTTCAGTACATTTGACGGTAAAAATCGTTTCTAGTTCTCATGAACCTAATTTTAAGCCAATGGAGATCGGCTTCGCCGTCGGCGGTAGCGTCCCAGCAAGGATGCAGAAGAGGGCAGTTCGCGCTGTTTACATAATGGCACAAGACCGTTGGGCGTGGCACACGCCCAACGGTCTTGTGCCAGTCTCATCCTGGTGGTATAAGTATATATGGCAATGAATATTTACGTACCTTTTCCACTGAAAAATCCTAATGTAAGTAATACTTATCTAGCCGTAGATAGTTAATTAGGTACGTACTGCAAATATGTGCTTATCTGCTTACTTAAGGAGTTAGGACGGTAGCCACCTCACTTTCTTGCTAACTAGGATGCTAGCTGACTGAGAGCTATTACACTTGCATGAATTTAATTGGCTAAATGACATAACATTCTTAATTTAGGATGGTGTAATAAGCACTTAACTTATTCGATTCCCTATAGGTACCTACCTACCTATACTATAGGTACCTACCCATAGTTATGTATGCGAGAACGTGGAGGAACTAAGTCTTCCCACAAGCTGGGATTATGTAAATGTTGTAGTGTTTCTGGCCAAAAGCCCCTTCGGCCGTGGGTTCTCTATACCGAGAGTGAAGTGTGCTGCTATTGAAATGGTTATTGGTATCTTTCTGTACCTACCAAGACGACTTATAAACCAAACGAGATGAATAGAAAGACCAGACTACTTATGTGCAACAAGTGAAAATCCAGCGTCAATTCATGTAGGTAACAGGCTCTATTCATCATCTATACATCGTAGGTAAGTATATAATCTTTCATATAATACTTACTCTATACTTCATTGCACACACAATTATATATAGGTAAGCATAAAAACATAGAATTAAAAAAATATGTCAAAGGCGCGCTTAAACCTAGAAAGAGTTCTTATCAAGCAAATCCTTCGTGTTAAGTGTGTTTGTCTGACTGACGATTTTATGTTTTTGTGTGTGTTTGAGTGGGTTTGGACCCGCTGCGATCGCCACGAGATGACACGAACAAAGTCCCGTGCGTAGGTAGTTTATAAATGTGCGGTGCTACTGACGGCATATTTGCAACTAAGTAGGTAGGTACCTACTGGATATCGTGTATTCATTTGTTACTTCAACACTTGCAGGCTGTCCGCAAAGTAGGCACACTTCTTTCTTGCGAATCAAATCTGCGGCATCTAACTGTATTGTGTAACCTGACAGTATAATTTAAAACAGTAGGTATCTGGTTCTCCGTACAGTTCCTACCGCTGTCAGACGCACACTTTCAACGCGCAGTTCACACGCTTTGTTCCGACACAATGACTCTCTACGTTCTTTTTGTTTTCGTTTGAGACGACCTTTGTTGATAATATACAATATCGCGAGTTTTATGAAAGAAATCATGTACCATCGTGTGATTTTATACCATTTTGCAACGGACACATTCCAAATGTAATGTATGCCCACCGCGCATACTCGCAAAACATTAATGAGGCAAGGCCAATGAGCAGACCATTTTGATGTACCTACCTAGATATTATTATAACTAGGTACGTTTTATACAATACGTTTATTGATTAAAAAAGCGATGGTACAAAGTAGGATTTCCTGCCCATTATCCCACAAAGAGGGGTCAGCGCGGTGTCTTTTTTGACATGTTAGAGTTTTGGCCAAACGACGTCAAACCTCTTTGGGAATAGTCGGTTGGGTGGGATTAGGGTAAAAGTTTTAAGTAAATTATAAAAGCAAGTGGGCAAGGAGGGATAAGGATATAGATATGGGGGGATATGTCTAATGTCCCGGGATAATGGCGAGTGTGAC
The DNA here is from genome assembly GCA_951394065.1 of Venusia cambrica. Lineage (NCBI taxonomy): Eukaryota > Metazoa > Arthropoda > Insecta > Lepidoptera > Geometridae > Venusia > Venusia cambrica. Next base: position 4,020,659 of record OX596068.1, on the reverse strand, counting down.
ACTAGTCACTCCAACACTACTCACCGCAAAATACAAAACACTCAAACACTCACTTTACATCGGCAAAATCTACATTCTCATATTTTATTTATTTTTTATGTACAGTAGTTTAAGAAAATATGTACAATTTTAGATTATTAGATATAGGTAATAGAAGCAAGAGCAACAAACATATCTGTGACCTCATAATACAGGCTTTGTCCTAGTATGAGGAACAGAAATACCTAGGGTACAACTCTGCCACTATCACTGGTTTATATAGATAATATAAGTTAAAATGTAGAAGGATCCATGGAAGTCCTTGTAACCCTACAATACAGGCTTTAGTCCTAGTGTAGGGGACAAGAACTTCCTTACAATTTTACAATAGAATATATAAAACATGTACCAGCTGTATTTTTCTATGAATAAATAAATTTTTATCTTTATCTTATCTTATCTAGCAGCCAGAGCAGTCCGGGGCTGATGTACGAGCAGATATCGGACAGATTTGTGTCTAGAGAACCATCCTCTGGATACAAAAGAAAACATAACTAACTAACTACCTGTTAGGTAGGCCGCCTATGTGGTCTAGTGGTTCGTCCACCGGTATCAGAACCAGAGGTCCTGGGTTCGGTCCCTAGGGGGCCAATATCGTGCTTGGTTTGGTTTTTACCTTGTTGAATTCCGCCTGGACTAAATTATTGTGCTCCGCTATACCTATAGAGGTAATGTAAGAAGTCAATGTGTTGAAGATTCCAGGTGAAGTTCACTTCTTTCGGCCTTATCATAACTTGACACAATAAAGAAGGTAAGAAGTTTCAAATGTACTGTACCTGTTCTCATCATTCTGATGTATGTTCGACAGAAACAGTTGTTTTTTTTTATTGTACGACGGGGAAGCGCTTGGCCTTCATCTCACCTGGTTGCAAGCTGAGAAACTGGCTATCTTACCTCTAAATGCCGGAACACAACAATTTTAGAATTGTTGTTATGGCGACAGAATTAGGTATGATGGTGGTTGCTAGCCAGGCGGGCTTAAAGAACTACCACCAACCAAACCAAGCACAATACATATTATTGTACTCCCCAGGGGGAGAGAACCCTTGACCTCCGGATCTGAAATCGGTAGATTGAACTACTAAGCCACTAAGAAGATAAATTTAGATTCCTGATAGTTTAATCGTTAAAAAGTGTAAGGATTATAACTACGTTCAGGATACACCAAGACAATGATTTGCATTTCAAAATCATGTTGAAACATTCCCGAATGTGCCATAAAACTATTCACAGGCAAATCCGTGGATTTCGCGGCGCTTTAACGTCCGCCGAAATGGTTTGCGTCAGTGCGGCCATTACGCTCAAAATATACACCACGCGAGCCGTTCTGTAAAAACCGTGTCAATCAATTCACATTAGGCCTGCGGTGCTACAAATAGCAGTGCAAATACACCGCACTAATCGCTTCAGTGGATTAAATCCATCAATGTTGCAACATGAAGCTACCGGGAGAAAAGACGCATGTTATTCTTTCGTACGATACAAATTCGTTGGTGTAAAAGTTAACAAACAAGTCTTTTTTCCTGAGTCCTTTACCGAGAATTGCTTCATTTCGTTACGCAACTTCGTAGGAGACAGGTCAGTGTGCCTGACATTTACGTATGGCGGCGCCTGCAGCCTGCGGATTCAACCCAAATTGAATTCTGGCCTTCGTTTCGCTGAAGTGGGACACCGCTCCACGTTCGCGTCTATGATGCTATCTCTGAACCACTTGACTCTACTCGCGCCCTTGCAATGCGCGTGCACAAATCCTGACAATTCAGGCGTTTGCAATATCACTACATTATTCTTATGGTTAGTGCCGTGGCGGAATCGACCCCTCCAACTCAGCCCATGGATGTCGTAAACGAGTAAAGTGAAATCTACCGCCTGTTCGGAATCGCGACCAGCAAGCACACAAGAAGAAGGCAAGAACCTCGGGCTGGTTAATTTTTTGATGATCCATTCAACATTTAGATACACAATTTTTTATTATATTCTAAGTAGTTACATCATAAACCTAAATACTTATTCTCAAAACATTTGTTATTACTTATTTACCTAATGGGCAGTTTGTTAACATTGAGAAATCACCATTTTGCTGTCAACTGGTATAGTAACATCACAACAGCGGGCCACGCGTTCTTAAATAGTCTATATAATCACTAATTTTGTAGTAATTATTAATTAAATTATTCTTTATATACAATTTGAATTTACGAACAGAGAGTTTGGTGGCACTTTGAGGAAGCTTATTATAGAATCTATATAAATAATATAGAAACACAGTTTCCTAAGAATGAATTATTCACTTTTCCTGAGCGATACCTAGGTATATCAAGTTTATTTTTATTTCTAGTATTAACACTGTGTACATCACTTCTTTTACTAAACGCATCAATGTTTCTGTGAGCGTGCATTAGATTTTCATAAATGTATTGGGAGCTGACTGTAAGAATACCAATCTCTTTAAAACGTTCCCTGAGAGAGTCACGAGTTTTCATTTTATAAATCGCCCGTATAGCTCTCTTCTGTAGAATAAAAATGCTTTCAATACCAGTTTAGAGATTGGCCAAAAATGCTTTTGTCCGCTGTCTGTCGGCTGTCGGCTATCGGTTTGTTCTCGCCTACAGGCCGCATTTTTCAACCGATCCGTAGACACCGGGTTCGATCACCTCAAACCAAGCAAACGCGAGCAATCGCTAAAACTTCTACCCCTATTTGCTCAAAAGCCTAAAAGGAAAAGTGAAAGAGGAAAGCATTCGGTTATCGCATGGTTAAAAGGGCTCGCGAGGTCCACTGTTCTTTAGGAACCACTAGTTTAGAATGGGTCAACATTTGACCTCGAAACAGTTTCAACAACATTTGCCCTGAAAAGTTTCGCACATTTAATTTAAGTAGGGCTTCAATTTGCATAGCCCAGATCGTGAGATACGAGGCCTGTTATGAAAACGCAGACTGGTTTTGAAAATACATATATCAATTGAATTGAAAGCACTCGACAGCGCGCATATAATGTTATTGTGCAGATCAATGCGCCCGCGCAGCTTGCGGACTGCCGAGAATGTTACATGACAGATTATCTGACGCCACTGCAACAGGTACAGATAGGTCATACCATTTATAAACCACGCCAAAGATTTATGTGCTAGTCATTCTTCAAGCCGAAAAACAACAACCAACATCTTTCATTCCAAGTAGGCATGGAGAAAGTACTACCTACTTAAAAGCTAAATCCTTTGCCTGCCATCGAGTCATACTGGTTTTTCGCATTAGCCAATTTGCATAACGGTCGGTAGTATTGGATAATCGTTGGAAATATAAACCTGACAACATCGTATGAATAGTAACGATTCGTAACATTCCAAAAACTCATTCATTGATATTTTCGGAGAAGGTGACGCGTTGATTTCGGCTGCATTCTGATGTTTCTGAATACTTGTAACTGATGTCAAACAAATACTGTTTATTGAGGCTAAAAGGTGCATGCATAGGTACCGTAGTACCCACTTAGCTTGTTGATCCTTAGATTTTGGTAGGTACGCGTTTTAGGTTAATTGTAGCTTCAAAACACATTATGAATTCAAGATGGTGAAAGTTGCCATTACAAACACGTTAAATGTATCCATAATTATATTGAATATTGTTTTTTAGATATTTATCTAGATATCGCCTCTGTGGTCTAAGTAGTTGTCGGTCCAACGTTGTCAGATCCAGAGGTCCCGGATCCCCAAGGGAGTACAATATTGTGCTTGGTTTGGTTGGTGGTAGGACTTAGTTGAAGTCCTCCTGGCTAGCTACCACCATCTTACCTAAGTCTATCGCCATGACAACAATTCTAAAATGTTGTGTTCCGGCATTTAGAGGTACGATTGCCAGCTCCTCAGACTGTTTGAAGATTCCAGATGAGATGAAAGACAAGCGCATCCCCGTCGTGCATAAAAAAAACAATATTTAAATATTTCATTTTGGTTCCCAACCAATCAAACTGTGCTCTGAAAAAAACTGTCAGATAGGGAACCAATATGTACAATTTAAGCATTGTGTTCATAAAAAATATTGTTTTTATAGGTACTACATGTAACCTGTAGTAAGGTTGGACTTCACGTTTTAGCAAAAACCATCTCATTCTAATTTACCCCTGAGGTTCCACCTTAAACATCTGCCGCCTACTCACTAATCATGACAAACGTACCACGTGTGTAATTAGATGGTGAGAGACAAGCAATAAATGGAGTGATTATAATAAGTGTACCTATAATTATGCTCATTGGTGGTGTACAAAAGCGCTTCATTGGTACACTCTCGTGATGACCATTTGTTTGGAGTGTCTTTAGCACACGCGCTTGTAAAAATTGAATTACCGTTAGACTTGTGTCATCGCGTCCTCAATACGACGCGGCAGGCGACCAAACCTGTTCTTACGTTCATGCCCTTATTCTACAGCACTATTGCCGAATTTGCAACGTACAGACGTACTACATCATAGTGCATAAAGTCTCGTAAAAATAATAGGCTGCATCGTATATCAGATTTGAAGACAAGGTCGCTATCTGGGTCACGTGGTCGAGAGTTCTATCGGACAGTCTATCAAAATATAACAAACAAAGGTCACAGTCATAGTTCTACTCGCAGTACGAGTTTGTACTAAACGGTCCAGTGCCCACGCAGTGTTTTGTTTTTAGAATATCGGCCGCTGTGGTTACAGTTGCATAGTAGGTATGGGGTGTGGCAGCAGCATGGGTATGGGGTACAATATAATTTGTTTGAATAAATATTATCACAGGAACTAGCCCCAAAATAAGCAAAGCTTGTGATTTGGGAATAAGCAACTGTTTTCAGATCTAGATGTTCCGGGCTCGATCACCAGGGCAGTACAATATTATGCTTGGTTTGGTTGGTCGTAGGACTTTGTCCGGCTTTCTACCTATCTAACCTAAGTCTCTCGCCATAGAAACTATTGTAAATTGTTGATTGTGTTTGCATTTAGAGGTAAGATAACCAGTTCCTCAGTGAGGATTCCGGGTGAAGTGGGCTCCAACCTAAGGCCTAGAACTTGAAACCAGGATGAAGGTCAAGTGCTTCCCCAGCGTACAAAAAAATAAAATAAGTAGGTACCTACCTACTAGATTACTTTTATTAGGTTGGTACTTATGGAATACTATCTACTTCTTTTATAAATTAAATACTAATTTTATTAACATTATATATACTTATATAAAATGCTAACTGACTCACTGATAATAACGCACAGCCTAAACGGCTAATCGTAGAGACATGAAATTTGGATCACTTTGAAACGTCAAATCTACCGCCTGTTCGGAAACGCGACTAGCACACAAGGAGAAAGGCAAGAACCTCGGGCTAGTTCTTTTTTTATGATCCATTACAATTATCTAATACTAATTACAATTTATTCACTGGAGCAAATTCATTTTTTTAATGCCAGGCTTTCTTATCTTCTAGGTAATCTGAAAATTTATCATAAGCTTTCCTGGATAGCTTTTGTTTTACAAAATTTTTGAATTTATTATTTGACAAGCTTAGCACATAACTTGGTCATTTATTATCAAAGCTTACAGTTTGCCCTATGAACAATTTGTTAACCTTATGGAGCCTTGCTGTGGGAACAGCGAGTTTATTCTTATTTCTAATATTATAATGTTTATCAACATTTTTGACAAATGTTATTTTTGTTAAATAACTACTAAATAAAATTTTTGTGAAATAAAATTTTACGCGCCTACATAATATTTTCATAAATATATTGGCAGGGCATAGTCAATATATTTATTTCCTTAAACTTGTCTCTTAATGAATGGTATGTTAGTCTATATTTCTCGATTTCTGGCGAGCTTTTGACATGGTAGATAACGACATACTGTTATCAAAACTTTCAGTTCTAGGCGCTTCTCCTCAGTTGCTGAAATTCTTTGCCAATTATTTATGCGATCGGAGGCAATATGTTCAGTTAAAAAACTTCCGGTCGCACGATTTTTACACAAGATCGGGGGTCAGTCAGGGCAGTACTCTCGGCCCGACTTTTTTTCTTGACAATGATAAATGATCTTCCCCCTAAATTGGCCAATGCCCGGTGCCTGATGTTCGCAGATGATATAAAAATCTATAAATCTTTCCAGTCTGCCACGGATTGCATTCTTCTGCAGCAAGACATCAACTTAGTTGAGGACTGGAGCAAGTCCAACAGGCTCACATTTAATGTCACGAAATGCAAGGCGGTGACTTTTACACGACTACAAGTGCCCGAAACGTTCACTTACTCCTTAGGTGGTTCTATGTTGGAAAAGGTGAACAGTATTCGGGACTTGGGAATCACAGAGGATACGTCCCTTAACTTTCGTGACCATATTATGTCGATCTGCAAAAAGGCTATCAAAACTCTCGGCTTTATTATGAGAACCGCTTCACATTTTAAGAATGTAAGAGTTGCCATAATGCTATACAACGCCTTTGTGCGTAGTAGGCTAGAGTTTAGCTCCATAGCTTGGGATCCACGTGAGGCCAAATATGCGCTTATTATAGAATAATATAGAAAGAATATAGCGTAAATTTGCCAGATACGTATATAAGCGTATGTTTGGCTACTACCCTCTACCCTTCCCTATTTGTTACCGGTATGGTTGGATAGGACTCCTTGCAGTTGCGGCGTAAGTTGAAGTTGAGTTCACCGACCCAACGAGCACTTTTAATTCTAAATGCTTTTCTTCAAGAGTTCCAACATGTGGACCTATTTTATGATAGTGTCCCTAGTATATACAGAGCTCTAAGAATGTATTTCAGTTATTGTAGTTGTAATTATTGTATATTTTATTGATCTGTTTTATGTGTAAATTATTTGTACTTATATCATTTTTCTTTCAAATTGTTATGCAGTTACGGATTGGCTTAAGCTGTAATGTAACTATTATTTAATAAATAAATTCATTCATTTAATTCATAACAAACAATATATTTATGACAAAATTTGCTAACCACACGGAACCAATCATCGCAGTAAAAAACTTAAACTACTATACCTATTACAATTATTATAGGATAATATATAAATGTATATTAAATAGTAAAGATTTAAGAATATTGTATACATTCTTATTCTCATTTAAGTGAACTTTGTTCTTTTGAATAATAAATTCTTTAAACTGAAATGTATATACACTCTCGCGAAAACCGTGCTTTTCTTAACCCATGAGAGCCCAGGGGCGGTGCCAGGAGCCGATCTGTCAGCATCTTTAGAGGCAGGTAAAGAGCAGTAGAGAAACTGGCTTCAAGTCATATGTTCTTCAGGTTCTGGCGAAGCATAAAGATATGCTCCTGGAACTTCTGGCCGGCGGCTACAGACGCTATAGGGAAGCGGCTCGTGTGCGGAATCCCTCCGTAGATAATAACAAGTTCATGTAATTGACCGAGCGAGCGAAGCGTCTCAGTTTCGAGATTGGCCAAAAATGCTTATGTCTCGCCTACAGGTCGCATTTTTTAATCAATTTTGATGCAAATAGACTCGCATGTTTTGATTCATTAAATTATTTTAGTCAATTGCGATTTTTGATTGGGGGAAAATAGGGGGGGAAAGGTTCCCCCTTTTTGTTGTTGTAGTTTGCTGTAGCGTTATTCATCAACGGATTTCAATTAAATTTGAAAGTCACACGAAGGATTTAATTCTACACAAGATGTTAAAAAAACAAAAAGGGTGAGTAGAGGGGGGAAAGGGGTGAAGTTTACTTTAGGATTTCATTTTTTTGAAATGTATTCAAACTACGCAGTCCTCTCCGCCTTTGCAAGACAAATCCGGAGTCACCAGGTTCGATCTCCTCAGACCAAGGGAACGCGAGTAATCGCTAAAATTTATTACATTTGCTCATAAATCTAAAAGGAAAAGTGAAAAAGAAAACCATGGGTTATTGCATGGTTATAAGGGCTCGCAAGGTCTACTGTTCTTACAGAACCACAAGTTATGTATGTGACTTTAAGGTATTGATAATATGGATAAAATGTAATAATTCCTGGTCTGACTCTGTAGTTAACGTTTATTATTATTTTTTAATATTGTTTACATTTTACACAAACTGAAAAATGACCTAATAAGATCTATTCAAGGAAAATCGTAGGTACTTATCATACTATTAATTATCGTGATAAGGGTCTAGTCTTTCTCTAAAAGTTAAATATTAAAATATATAAATTGAAGTTACAAATAGCTTTTTAATTAGATATGTAAATATTCTAAGCTTAGAATAGAGATACCTTACTAGGTATAATGTGTTTTTGACCTACTGGTCAAAAACTGGTTTATTTCAGGATTTATTTTCACCATAACGGACCTCAGATAATGGCTATATATATATATATATTGCAGGCTATAGCTACTCAACGCAACTTTATTCTAGTTTTGAACTAAGATACAGTTATAATAAAGGTGACATTGCTGTGCGCTCAACCACGGCGCTTATGACCACCAGTTGACAGAAATATGCGCGTATTTCTACGTTTTGTTTTTTTTTACGGTAAAACTAATATGAATTTTGAAAATCGAAAACATAGACCGTCTGCTGTATACTGTGTTTATTTACTGTACAAAGTTTCAAACCCTGATTGGGCGTATTTATTGAATGATGAACATTTTTGGTACAAATTAGAGTCAACTTTGTTTTTTTTTTCCATCGAGAAAATTTTATGTAATTGTGTTTTCGAAACACAAGCGTTCTAGCATATATCCTGAACTATGACATATATTAATTTCAAAGTAAATGCTACAGTATTGTAGAAGATTATGATCGCTGAGCTAAGCCATTTCACATATCATACTCTTAAAATGGCGCGAAGGTAGTACCTACACGTATTTTTTCCTACTATCCAATTAAAGAAATAACGCCAAAGAATCAGTAGGTAGTTAATTATCTTTTTCATTATCTTAGTCTGACTCGTCAAAAAGCATACAGACTCCAATTGTGACCATTTGATCCATGTTACGCCTTAAATGGAGAGGATCTGTCTTTGTTTGGATGTTGGCGCGAGAGATAATTACAGTAGTTTTATTACCTATTACTAACCAGGTACCTGTTTGAACATGTAGTGAAGGAGCATCTGCCTGTAAGCTGGTAATTCCAGTCCTCATGAATATCATGCGGTAAATATCTCATTTCAATGGTACCTAGGAACGCACTATTATTTTGTCAGGCACTGCTAGATAGAGACATACATGCACATGATAATATAGGGGTTCTGCGGTATGGCAGCTTTTATCATTTTACTTGTACTACTGTTTTCTACTATTTTATTTTTGTGAATGGTATTACTGTTACCGTTTCAGTATGATAAGTGTATGAATGTGTATGATGATCTAAATTCCAACGAATAATTACTTACCGGTAAGATATCAGCGTGGTAGGTACCTACAGTCGCCTGCAATAATAACATGTACCTATGCATACACTTTATAATTCTCAAAATGGCTTTGTATCTACTAACAGGTATACATTTCGTAATTTTATGTATCCACATCTGGTTGATATTTTTACCATTTTGGTATTTAAATGTGATAAAGGATCAGGCTTGAACAAAAAGGTAATTAACGAATTTACCAGACGAGAATATAATAATAATAATAATTAAAATAAATGCCTTTATTAATTATGAAGTGTATATATTATGTACCTATATATATTATGCAGGTGTCTGTACAAAATATATTAATCGGCTAAATTTAGTATGACTTTCAACCTGTAAATGCATTATTTCTAATTTTTAACTAACAAATTGTTTGATTACAATAAATAAATACGCATATATAGATTAGTAGGTACTAATTTGTTATATAGGAGGAAAAGTTGCAGAACTCAGAACGAGGTTAAAGTCAACAGGGAAAAATAATTCATTAAATATTAATTACTAGCTAGCTATCCTTACATATCATCCTCAGTTCAAACAAAATGAACAATTTATAACAAACTGTATAGGTTGTTACTGCATTGTACGCATTTTGTTCCTTTATAAAATTAATTTTGTAACAGTAAGTTGGTATTTAAAAACAATATGTAAGTACAATTGAAAAAGATGACAACAGTTAACATTTTTATGAAAAAGTAAATATGACATCAGTGTCTCGTCAACTTATTCTATTACATTAGGGAAAATATAAATGATCATGTCTCCAGCTTGCACGAACGATGATCTGTAATTTCTAAATAATGTCGATGAAAATCTAGCTTAAAATTTAGGTGCCAATCAAACTCAAACGAGATACAAGCCTAAGTAGGTGTGTAAGTTAGGGACAGGGTCTACAGCTTACACATGTTGGTAACTCCAAACTGGTCAAGACTGGGCTATGATTAACAGCCTATAATTCAGTACCGAATGGGTTCACTAAGCAACATAGATTTCAGTCCTTTAGCTATAGTACTTACAGAGATACAAGGTTAAAACAACGTGTATGCTATAGACCCATGTCTCCAGCTTACACATCTGGATTAGCAAAATGGCTGAATACTGGATTATGATTGATAGCCTATAATTCAGTACCGAATGGGTTCACTAGGAACCAAATATTTCAAGCCTGTAGCTATAAAATTGGGGGCTATAGAATTAGCAACAAACCTTTCTAACAGGTACCACACTTGATTTTACAAATGCCAACAGAGACTTTAAAAATAAGAAAAGTGTAATATCAATTGCTCTATAGCAGGACGAGGTCATCAGGTGCGTAAGTCAAGTGGACTTGACAAATCCTGCTTCCGTATACACATTGGAAACGCAGCGAATTCCGCTTGCTCACTTATTGTACCGAGAACTGTCGTTTATTCAGCATACCAAGGGGCTTATGAGTCATCTAATGACGTTAATGGGCCTCCGAGAAGGTAAATAGTAAGCGGTAAGTGGTAATAGCCCAACATCGTTATCGAGCCAACCTCTGCGGAACAAAGTGCACCCCTAATCAAACCAAAGATACTGTATTATCAGCCCTATACTGATGTTTCCTCCACTGGTTAAGGAAGAAGCTATAGCTGTTAGGACAAGGTATCACCCCACCAACCCATGATCGATTTGCGAGAGAAATTTGGTTATATACGATTTTTTTAATCTCCGTAAGAGCATGAAGGATTTTTGGGGGCTCTGTCTAGTCCACTGTTGGACACAGCCCCAACAATGAAGTTGTATAGAGTGAGTTATTTAATGGCGTAAGTCCTTTGGTGTGGTGTAGTGTATATATATAGTGTAATCATAAGTGGGATTTGTAGCAACGAATTCCAGATATTAAATTCGAAAGCGTTAACGCCCTTACCATTGGGTTAGTTAATTATTCATTGATATTAGGATTCCGTTCCCAAATGGTGCTAACGGGACCCTAATATTTAGCCTCCGCTGTCCGTCTAACCATCCAGACAGTTAAAGGTTAAATATTTCACAAGAGTGAGTATTTATATTATAGCAGCATTTTTTTTATTAAATAATTATTTTATGTACGAGAAATTTGCCTTGAAACATGGGTCGGAACCCTCGGTGCGCCACACGGTCTAAAGACTACAAGGATCTCTAGATATCCTGATGGCCTATAACCTTACTATGTTTTATTTAGCGTTTTTTATATTATCGCGATTGTTATACATAATTAATAACAAAAACGGGTCTTCATCGCATACCTTTTTATATTCCCGACAGTTTCGACCGTGTTACAACGGCCGTGGTCACGGGTAGACTGTAAGATACGCGATGAAGACCCGTTTTTGTTATTAATTTTGTTTTATTTGTGTTTAAATCGGTTTCAATAAAAAACATTCAGAAGAAAAGCCGCCATTAAAATTGATACAAAAATGAAACCGACGCAGGTAATAGGCCAGCTGGTCTCTTTTTAATATTTTTTTTAATAATAATAATTATAGTCATTTATTTTAGAAATTTAATATCCATAGCCGAACATAAAAAAAGAATAAAAGACATACAATACCGTAAAATATAATGTAACTGTGATGCACAGCACAGACAACCAGTGTCGGAAGAAGCTGTTTTCTGGACATTCAGCGATTGTCTTTAATTTTTGAACTGCAGTCAGTCAGTAAGCTTAACAATTGTATTAAAGTAGTTACGTATATCTAAATGATTGATGTTAGCAATGCAAGTAAGGTCTCAGTGGCCAGCTGACTCATGCGTTATCTAATCTCTCGTTTCCTCTTGTTGTGGTTTGAACTTGTGTGCTTTGTTTGAACTATATTAAATATGTCTTGAACGTTCGATTGATAATCGTCGCAATGCTGTCACAAACCTTTTCCACTTAAGTATGCCTCGCAGAACCGATAACCGCTGGGGAGCAAAGGTTCTCGCATGGCGACCACGATTAAACGCGAAACGGAGTGTGGGAAGACCCCCGACTCGATGGACCGACGACATCTTAAACAGCAAAATAAAATCTGAAAACAGAAATAATATTTAGTAATAAATCCGTCAAATCTCTCTGAAAAATCAAATCGACACGTGTTTCGCCTCAACACGAGGCATCTCAGGAAATATAGTCTTGCTGCTCACTGACTAGCCCTCTGTGGACGTGTTGTCGCGCTCTTGCAGCGCAGAGCTCGGAGCGACTTGGCGAGATCTTAGCTTGAGAGATTTGGCGGATTTATTACTAATTTTTTTTTTCTGTTTTCAGATTTTATTTTAAAATATGGATTTTCCGCAAAATAACGCCTGAATCAATTAGCTATCTTTAACCGCCTCTGTGGTCTAGTGATTCACCCACCGGTGTCAGATCCAGAGATCCCGGGTTCGATCCCCAGGGGGAGCAAAATTGTGCTTGGTTTCGTTGATGGTAGGATATTGTTTAGGTCTGCCTGGCTAGCTACCACCACCTTACCTAATTCTGTCGCCATGACAACGATTCCTAAATTGTTAAAAAGGTAAGATAGGCAGTTCCTCAAACAGTCGAGGATTCCATCTGAAGTGTGCTTCCACCTTTGGCCTTATCATAACTTGTAAATCAAGTGAGATGAAGGCCAAGCAACTCCCCGTAGTACAATAAAGAAAAATTAAGGTGTTAAGTACCGTTTGTATGGCGATGTTTGACATATAATTCCCATCCCACAAACGGATTTATGGGATGAAAGGTACCTAGCCCAGGTCTCATTCCCGGTCTTGAGGAACATACATATGTTCAAAATATATGTGCAAAGTTTCAGCTCAATCCTTAGTTTCGCGTGAAGAAGGCACATGGTACATACAAACACATACAAGCACAAACAAACTCGCTTTCATCATATTAGTATGATGCGAAATTGTGAATGTCATATAACCAATACTTGAACTCGGACCTCGGTCGAAACCACAGCACTGTTACCTACCTATAATAGTGAGTCATTGATATTCTGCTAAACGACAAGATAACATTTTTTACACATAATATTATTAACATTAGTCAATAAGCGTATACACAACACATACAATAACATTTTTTGTGATTGGTTATCTCAATGATGATTATTTATTATTATAGATATAGTTAAACTATGCAGTAATTTAGCTTAGTGACTTTCGAAAATAATCGCCAATTTGTAGGTACACAGAAAGTGGCCAACATAATGAATGAAGAGCAAAAACGAACAGCACTTCCCACTTCGCTTCCTAATGTGGTTATTATTCAATGTCAGTCTGTGTACATACATTAAAGAGTTAATTAATTAATTCCTTTCTTAGTGCACCCCTAGCTACACTGCAAATTAAAGCTACCTCTTGTCCGAGTACCTACCTAACTAGGTACCTTCGTTCCTAGTTCAAATCAAATCAAATTCATTTATTGCCAATAAGTTTAAATTAATTATACAATTACTAGAGGACTACTACTCCCGCGGCACAGGCTAGCCCTAGTGTGGGACACTAGGTGTCTATTTAAAGAATTACCAGAAGACTTGTGCTACTAACAGGGAAACAACCAAATTAAATTAAAAAATAGAATTACTGAGTATGACAGTGAAAAGGGGTGTGTGTGTGTGTATATTAGAGTGTGCATGCGTTAGTACATAGTTAGGTAGGTACTATATAGGAACTTACTCATAAGTAAATAGAATAAACTCCTACTTTTTTTTTATTGCTGAATATTACTTTTAAATACTAGTAGTTTGCCTCGAACTGAGATCTCGTGATGTCTGGTTTGAATTAGGTATTTAACCACGGAGATTATTTCTCAAATAGAACGTAATTAACAAACGATCAAAGTGTGCTTTCATTACACCTTACTTACCTTTCATAAGCACTCTTTTCTCAATCTCTCTTTATCCTGAGTATTTGAGGCACTCTCTTGTTGCTAACTCTTATTGTTTGCAAATCCAGAATGAGAGCAAAGCACCAACCGACTGTTCGTCATAGTAGGTGGGTAGAAAACAGTAAGTGAATATAAGTCACCCCTTACTTGAAAACATAGGTTAATGTAGTTTTGAAAAGTGCTCTCAAAACCGTTGCCTTAGTAGTCGTGACTTAAAAATCTACCCTTATTAATCTAATTGACTTTACGACATCCTAGGGCTCCAGCCTACGGATGTCGTAAAGTCCACCAAGGTGCTTCAACAAAAAGGCAACAGCTTTATTCTAGTATAAAAACAAAACTTTAACTGTGCGCACCAATCTGTCTGACAAGCGTGGTGATTATGGCCAAACCTTACAGTTTAAGAGGAAGTTTTTTCCACATTGTGGTGGACAATCATTTGCTTTTGATGTGAGATATGCGCAGTCTACCCCTTGCATGCCATCCTAAAAGTAATTCTTGTATTTTATCGACACTCTTGGTTTGACAACCCTATTGAGCTTTAGTGGAATACGTTGCCTTCAAGGCCAGAGAGAATAGGAGTCCTCTAGACCGGAGAGCTAAATCGTAGGCCACATTGTCGCTTCAATCCTGATTGGAAGGCCGAGATTGAGGTCAAACGTACTTGTCTTCATAAAAAAATAAACAACTATGTACGTACATGAGCTGTAACGGTTTAGCTGTGTGCGAGAGATAATCATAATGTTGTGTGTACCTACGCAACGAAACTACGTAAAATTGACTGGTTCTAGAGAACTGTGATAAATGATTATTGTACAGATGATTCACCGTTATTTATTTATTTAACACTTTATTGCACAAAATAACGAGTGTACAATGGGTGGGCATAATGCCGATGGCATTTTCTAACTGCCAACCAAACCAAGATTGTAAGAAAAAAAACAGAGGTTGGCGTGCTAACATACCTACCTATTAATAATAAAACTAAGCAACATAACTAATTACCTAGAATTAATACTTACTACCTATCTTTATATCTACTATACTATACATATTTTATTTGCATACAATAAACTATACTATAACATTACAAATAAGAATCAATATTAATATATTTAAATACTTAGGTACCCCTAAATGAACCTACACAAAAATAATTAACATCAACAATGAAAATACTTATACAAAATCAAAAACATTATAACAAATTCATAAAATACTAACTAGGAAGACTAAAGAACGTAATACTAGGATTTGAGATAATGCTCACGAATCAGTCTATTGTATATATCGTTATGATAGTAACCACAAAATAGCTCTATCAAGGCTGAAGATCCAGGTACACAGAACTACTGGGTATATTGTCATAGAGCACCCCAAGTTCACTGAACCGAAGGACAATTGCTGGGTACAGCCCCTGTCCATTAAGGGCTCTTTCTTTTAACATGAATTGGCTCTTGACCTCAAGCACAGGTGCTTGCTGTGCAACTGCAAGAGGACAAGGATGAGGTTTGATAGTGCAACGGAGCGAGCTTACCCTGAAGGTACTTACGCTAGAACTATTAGTTATTCTGTGGTACTGGCTCTCTTGCGCATCGCATCAACGGAACCGCCAACAATGATTACGGCCAGAGGACAGCGAGTTACTTGGTTCCTCGGATTTTTAATGACTTACCTAGGGATTTATTGAATAATATTACACCAACAAATATTAAATATAAATTAAAAACTTATTTCATAAATAACATTGATAATAATGTAAACAATAGAAACAATATTGAATCTCTATTTGTATCTACATTTCATAATTATGTAACGTAGCAAGTAGATATCCACCTGCACTATGTGAACCTTTTGTTCAACATTAAACAAATTCTGTTTTGCTGTTGGCAGCTATTTCTGTAAATAAGCTAGTTTTAGGACAAACCTCCTTGGTTTTTTAAAGCTATGTTTTCAACTATGTTTATTATTTAAGTTTATTTTGGTAAATAAATATAAAAAAAAAAATGGCGCTGGATTTTACGACGGGGCGATGCTTGGCCTTCATCTCACCAGATTTATCGAGTTATTGTAAGGCTGAGGAAGGTGGAAGTGCACTTCACCCGGAATCCTCAACAAACTGAGGTACTGGCTATCTCACGTCTTGTTATGGCGACAGAATCAGGTAAGACGGTAGTAGCTAGCCAGGTGGACTTAAACAAAGTCCTACCACCAACCACACCATGCACAATATTGTGCTCCCCTTGGGCATAAGCTTGGGGAAGCAGTCGGGCTACCAAAGGACCGTTACAAACGGTCTCAACTGTCCCAGACCAGTACCAGACGGAAGAGTGCCCTTGACACGAACTGCATTGTCACGCTGAATAGCTTTGCTAACTCGCTGGCCTAAGTCGGATCTAGCCCTTGGATTGTTATGTTCCGGCATTTAGATGTAAAATAGTTCCTCAGTCTGTTATGCGCTTCTATCTTCGGCCTTATATAACTCGATATAAGGTGAGATATAGGCCAACCGCTTTCCCGTCCAACACTGAAATACAAATGAATCAGCTCTTGACCCAGAAGCTTGCCTGGGCAGGGATCAGGTGAACGAAGAAGCGAGCCTTGTAACTTGAAAAACTTAGGTACTACATAAGAGTAGTGCGCTCACCTACTAATCGCGGTGCCAAGCGTGGTGAGTGGTGATAACACTCTGCGGGAGGTGCCCATGTCCAATAAGTTCTGACTATGTAGCAAGGATGTTACGAAATATAAGCATAGACTGAGCATTGAATAAGGACAATACACTAAAATGTAATTTGATCTAACAAAGCATAGAAATGACGCAGTCATACAGGCTTATCGGTCGGCAGGAAGTGGCTAGGTTTATTATTCGTGTCGTGCATCATTTGGCTGCGTGCGCCGGCGCAGCCAACGCGCTCCAGGATAATTGCCGCGCGCCTATCTCACAGATAACCACCTACCTAACGGGATACTGATTATAATCTCTCATTAACCGAACTTATACATGTCTACGGTAAATATGCTTCACAGATCAGTTGATAGTATCTTTGCCTGCTGCGTTGTAGGTTGTGGGTTCGATTCCCACTCAGGATAAATATTTGTGTGATAATATACATGTTTGTTCTGTGTTGTATTGTATGATGGTGATAAGTAGGTACTAGGTAGTGTACTACCTTATTGTTACATAATAAAGGTAATAGGTATAACTAGATTATGGATAGAATACATATCTATCCGTAATCTATAGTATTACAAGCTTAGCTTAGTTTGGGACTAAATGGCGCTGTGTGAAATGAATGTCCTGTAATATTTATTTATTTATTGTTTAGTTTGGGGCAAGATGGCGTCTATGTGAAAGGAATAACCTGTAATAAGTATATTACATTAAACACTTCCTTATTATGTATAATGTTTTTAATAAACAACTTATTTACATATGCCAACGAATTTGCATTGCTATTCAGTGTGGCAATGCAGCCAGTGTCTTGGGACGGTAGTCTCCGTCTAGTCTTGGTCTGGATCAGTTGAGTTACCTATTTAGTATTTTATTTTATGCCTATGCTATAATTATAGACAGTTTGTAACGTACCTTATGTAACGCAACTGTTTCCCTTGTAAATGGTTTACCTAATTATGCATTGATTACGTACAACAAAGCATTTATTAATATAAATGCGGTGGCTAGTTTCATCGACGATATTATCCCCATTTGAAAATGTGTAGGTACATACGCTTCTATACTAGAAAAATATTTACCCTGTTTGTTCTTTGATTTATCTATTGGATGTCGTATAAAAAAATAAAAGTTTATTTGTAATGCCAAAATAACAGGACAAACATTTGTGTGATGAATATAGATGTTTGTTCTGTGTTTGGGTGTTGTATCATATAGTACGTATGTATTTACAAAAAAAAAAGTATTTAAGTATTTTATCCGTAATCTAGCTCCCATATTACAAGCTATGCTTAGTTTGATGCTAGATGGCGCTGTGTAAAATTAATGTCCTGTAATATTTATTTATTTAACAGCTTTCTACTAAATGGGTATGAAATTGAATGGGGTATTAAAGCCAAAAGTATTGTCTGTTTGTTCCAGCTCAATCTCAGATTCGGTGCGGAGGGACCGATTTTGATGGGACTTTCAGACAGATTAGCTGTCCCCACAGATCAAGGAAATAAGTCCTTCTACTTGACATATCCGTTAACGGCGTAGGTACCTTGTTAGTTCCGGACTTGTGATCGTAAATGGCTTACAAAGCCTTTTTTTTTTTAATTTTTAAAAATTTTGTTTTAAGTTCTAAAAATTAAAAGGTAAATTGGCTCCGCGTAAAAGAACCCATGAATACAGTAAAATGAAAACATAATGTAAGCTAGATTTTTTAGGTATACTTACGTGGTACAGGGAAGGAATTAGAAAGGATGTTCGGAAATTCTTTTTTTTTTCTGTCTTCGTGTTGGTCAATTAGCGCATTGCACAAGTTAAAAAAAAATAGGGGAACGGGATTATAATAAAGCACCCGAGAGATGCCTCACGGGCGTTTGTTAGTAAATAAATAATAATACTAAACGTATCTTTTACAAAAAACCGTTTTAATTATTTGCCGAAAAAGTTGCAGACATTTTTTTTTATCTCACCAGGTTTCAAGTTATGATAAAGTCAAAGGTAGGAGCGCACACTTCACCCGGAATCCTCATCGGTCTGAGGAACTTGCTATCTTACCTTAAAATGCCGGAACACAACAATTTAGAATTGTTGTTTGCTATCTTACCTTAAAATGCCGGAACACAACAATTTAGAATTGTTGTTATGGCGACAGACTTAGGTACGATGGTCGTAGCTAGCCAGACTTTAACAAAGTCCTACAACCAACCAAAGCACAATATTGTTCTCCCTGGGGATCGAGCCAGAGACCTCTGGATCTGACACTGGCGGGCGAACCACTAGGCCACAGAGGCGGTTAAAAAGATATAAAATTTATACAATATACCTTCGATTTTGGCCAGATCCCGTTCCGTTTTGACTCCTTCACGAGTGACTATATGAAGTAGGCTTTCAAAATAGTCACTCGTAAACAAATACCTATACCTACCATAGGTATAGGTCCTATAATACTAGTGGTTCTGTAAGAACAGTAGACCTTGTGAGCCCCTATAGCATGCAATAATCGATGCTTTCCTTTTCACCTTCTTCTTTTAGACTTTTGAGCAAATAGGGGAATAAGTTTTAGCGATTACTCGCGGTCCCTTGGTCTGAGGAGATCGAATCTGGTGTCTACGGATTTGTCTTGCAAAGGCGAAGAGGATTGCGTAGTCTGATCAAACGTAGGTATACATTTTCCGGAAGAAAAAAATCCTACAGCAAACTTTTCCCCTTTTCCCCCACCACTATTTGTTTTTTTTCACACTATCTTATGTAGAATTAAATCCTTAGAGTGTCTTTCAAATTTAATTGAAATCCGTTGATAAACATCGCTACAGCAAACTTCCCCCCCACCCCTTTACCGCCGATCAAAAATCGCGATCGACTAAAAAAATTTTATAAATCAATGAACATGTGTGCCGATTTGAATCAAAATCGGTTGATAATTGCGACTTGTAGGTGAGAACAAATTGACCAATACCCGACAGACAGCGAACAAAAGCATTTTTTGCCAATCTCGAAACTCAGACGCTTCGCTCGCTTGGTCAATAAATGCTATTATACTTAGTAATAGTTAGTAAAGGTATACTATAGTTACTAGCATTTGCCCTCTGCTACAGCCGGATAAAATTTAAAAAATGTCTGTTGTCCTCGATGGTTTAGACCATATCTTAGACGTGAAACGGTAAGTTTAAAAATATCTCTGAAGTACATACAAGTGGTAGGTACTAGGAACCTGCTTTTATTTGAGACTTGCTATTTCACAAGCAGTGTGTTACAGAATAATTTTATAACATCCATTCGCCGTAACTCGTCAAGGTTAGGTACGCCATAAAACATGTCTTGTCACTTGCTGACAGTTGGTGACTATTTTTAGTTGACTCTTGATTGTTATCGAGAGAGGAGAATGCCTCCGGAGTCCGGAGTCCGGACTGTTTTAGATAGGGAGGGTGCAAGCAGGTCAACCACTCGCCTTACTGATCCAAACAAGGCCGATTTATGAATATCCTACCCTATTTCTGATTACCATCATAAAAGTAAATAAATGAATGTCTATGTCTGTCTACCATCAATGTACACGACTCATACTGTACTGTATACTGTATCGTCTACATTATGACTATATGTCATAAAGTAGACGACTTCCTTTGACAATTTATTTGATTTCGGAACCTCAGATGTAGACTCATCGGAATTTAAAGGGGTGAAGTAATTTTCAAACTTTTTTATTTTGAATTGTAAGAAGGGCAAGAAAAAATCTGCTATCGTCCCGCTTTGTATGTCGTATACGGCCCATAGCAGATTTTATTTAAAATTATTTTGGGTTCCAATCCAATCGGTTTTTAAATAAAAATGTTTTTTTTGACTTCCGAAACATTATTTGTATATGCAAGCCGCCATTTTTATTAAAACCAAAATCTAATGAGATGCAATGATGAGGTAGCACTAGCACTTCACCCGGAATCCTCAACAACCTGAGGAACTGGCTATCTTACCTCTAAATGCGGAACACAACAATTTTAGAAATGTTGTTATGGCGCGGCGACAGACTTTGGTAAGAATAGGCTAGCTAGGCGAACTCAAGTCCTACCACCACAAACGAAGCACAAATTTGTAACCCGGGACTTCCGGGTCTGATACCGGTGGGTGAACCATGACCATGTATGGACCACAGAGGCCGTTATTGCATACTTAGCCTTCAGTCAAAGTTTTCCTAAAAATGTGTGAGCATAGGAAATGAACACCAAGCCTGCAGTCAACTCGATTGCCAAGCGTGGTGAATATCTCCACGGGTGCGGCCTATGCCCTTTATGTCTCTCTGATATGATATTTGATTAATATGAAAACAACACCACAAACTTGTATATGTTTTTTTTTATTGTTCGACGGGTAAGCACTTGGCCTATCTCACCTGGTAACAAGTTGAGATAAGGCCGAAGGTGGAGGCGCACTTCACCCGGAATCCTCAACAAACTGAGGAACAGGCTATCTTACTTCTAAATGCCGGAACACAAAAATTTTAGAATTGTTATTATGGCGACAGAATTAGGTAAGATGGTGATATGTAGATAAATAACCAAGAATATAAATAACACTCATACCCAGAACAAGTATTCATCACACAAATGTTGGTCCTGGGTGGTAATCGAACCCACGACCTACAGGGTAAAAGGCACAGCTGCTTCCAACTGAGCTGTAAGGTTAAACAGTTACCTACTAAGTCTAATTGTGATGCTTTAAACCTTGCTCTACTGGTTTCGCAACTACTTTTCATACGAACAGTACATAGCCTGTTTTATAAAACCAGCCGAGTGTATTAAAAGCATCTTTGTAAACGAGACAAGGGCCATTTGAATTTGCACTTAGCAAGGATGTGAAGAGCAAAACCATAAAAATAAACAAGTGATGCAGTTAGACCGCACACAAACACACACACATGTCTTTCAGTATTTCACAGCAATAGACCCTTCTAATATTGCAAATACGAAAGTTTGTGTGTGTTTGAATGTTTGTTACTACTACACGATTTTTCATGAAATTCAGAATGATGAAAGATTAGGTTCTGGAATGACATAGGCTTATATTATTTTCGAAAAACAACCCTGAGGGGGTTAAACAGGATGTTAAAGGTAGGTATGGAAATTGTTATTCCTTGTGTCGATTCACTCACAGCATGGTAAAAATAAACCTTAAAGTATAATATGAAACGTATGTATATATTGTTACGCCAATCAGAAACGTCTAGAACAGTCGCGATCGCGAGCCTTCACATAGTTCCGCGAAAATAATACAATAACAACTTATAAACTGTAGTTCGCCCGAACTGAGATCTTGTGATGTCTGGTTTGTGACGGAGATTACTTTTCAAATATAACGTAATTACCAAAAGATAAAAGTAGGTATGCTTTCAATGCACCTTACTTACCCTAAGTGTTCGAGGCAGCTACTTATCATATTATAGCTGTTGTTGTTGCTAATCTATAATATCCTAACCTATAAATAACCTATAATAAAATGAAACAAAGGTTGATGACGTTTTAAAAAGTGCTCTCAAAACCGTTGCCTTAGTAGTCATATCGGTATGGGTCGTATGTCAACCAAAAAGGTAGCAGCTTCTTTCTGTGTGTTAAAAAAAACTTTAACTGTGATCACCAATCTGTCTGCCAAGCATAATGATTATGGCGAAACCTAACAGTTATAGAGGAAGTTTTTTCACATAGTGGTGGACAATAATTTACTATTGATAGCGCAGTCAAAAAACTTCCATGGCACCCCAAAAGTAATTCTTGGATTTTATGGACACCCTTCCCTATTGGGTAAAAACAAAAAATAAATTGACCATTTTTAATGAGATTCCCAATACCCTTTCTTATATAAGAAGATCTGATGATAATCCTTTGCCCCCTTCATCTAAAAACCAACCCCAAATAAGGGCAATTATAATTTTATTTTTAAATCTGCAGTCTCATGTATTACATAATAGTGATATTTCAGATTTTCACACAGTTTCAAGACTTCAATTCTGTTTACGTTATCTCTTTACAATTTAAATTTCATGAAAATTGGATAACCCGTTCGAGCTATGCCGTCACAAACATTGCCACATACATACATACAGTACCGGATTTCCTAACATAACTGAAAGATCTCGTTCGCTTCGCTCACTCGATCAATAACACAAAAGGATTTATGACCGCCGCGACGAAAACAATAGTCCCAGATTACGCAACAGTAAGTACCGCGATCATTCCCGCGCTTAATTATTAAGATCAATCGATAGACTGGATATAAATATGCCGCGCGATTCGGTAGCAGGACAGTATTCGATTACGATAAAGCGACATAACATCGAGTGATATTTGAGTGCGATAACAGTGTTTAGTGATTCGGTAGCATAACTAAGTAGTGTTTACTGTGTTTGAGAGTAATTAGTCTGGTGCGGAATAAAAGTGTCTTGTTTTGAGTAATAACCGGTTGCTTTTAATTCTTACGAAGCCCAGCTCGTAACAATATTTTTAATAAGTAAACAGCACAGATAGATTTCAGAACGCAAGGGATTTAAAAAAAAACTATATACATAGCTGTCGCAATAATATATATTATATTGTCTAGATATTTAGATATGGATGGACCGGTGGTTCACCCACCGGTGTCAGATCCAGAGGTCGGTCCCCAGGGGAATATATTGTGCCTGATTTGGTTGGTGGTAAGACTTTGTAAACAAAGTCCGCCTGGCTACCACCATCTCCTAAGTCTGTCACTATAACAATAATTTTAAATTGTTGAGTTCCGGCATTTAGAGGTAATACCTATAGCCAGTTCCTCAGACTGTTGAGGATTCCGGGTGAAGTGCGCTTTCACCTTTGGCCTCATCATAACTTGAAGCCAGTTGATAAACAAGATAGAATATTATAGTATATATAAGATAAAGTAAAAGCGCTTCCCCGTCGAATAAAAATATGACCTGAGAAGGACAAAGGCTACTTTTAATCAACAAACCACACGAGCGAAGCCACGATCGGAAACTAGTATTATATTGTGATTTTGTGATTGCCTGTCTCGTTTCGAATCTCAGACCATTACAGATAGAAAAAACTATAAATGGTGATCAATGGACAAACCATCGTGAATATGGATGAGACTCAAAGTCAATGTCACGGCTGTATTTTCTGAGACTGATTACCAGTTTCACTTTATACGATAAAATTAACTGCTCTTCGAAACGATTAGACCGTCAAGTAACCTGACAAGTGACCCAAGTAAAAGTACTTTCTTGCTATCAGGTTTCTAATAAATGAAAACAAGACATAAGTAAGTCAATGAACACAAAAAATAAAAGACGAGTTTTAGTTATGGAGTTGAAATGTCTGTGGGAGCCGGATGGGCCAATCACCGCGCATGAGTCACACATATCAAACCTGCACGCTTGCGCTCCCGTCCCTAATGATGAAAGAGGTTGCATCTTGCATCTACCTAAGGTAATATAAAGGTATGATACATAACATATTGTTCGAAATTTAAATGAATGATATGGAAATCGTGATAAAGGAGGAATTGCATTGCTCTGACATTGTCCACCTATAAAGTCTAGTTCCTACCTACCTAAAAGCCATGAACATGCGTAATAACATACATTAGTAACGTAATGTCCTATGCTTCAAGGGAACATTTGCAATGTGCATTTGCAATTACCTAGTGGATCTTAGGTAGCCAATCGCCAGTCGTGCGTAGATGTAAGTATACTACATCTTCTCTACGTATCTAACCAAGCTAAGAATCTATTTGCACCTGTGTACTTGTAGGTACATTGTAATTTGTAGTTTTTTTAAAACCGCACTGAGCGAGTGAGCGCTGACATCTGATAGAGGGGAACGGAGGGAAAAACCGTGATGAGGATTAATTACATGGGGATAATGCTAATAATAACTGTTTGTAAATCCACGATTCCATCACACTTAGTATAAGTAACCTATCTATACTAAATATTGTAAAGAGAAATGATTTGGTTGGTGGTAGGACTTTGTTTGGTTCCGCCTGGGGGGTAAGATGGGTAGCTAGCCATCTTACCCTATTCTGTCGCCATAACAACAATTCTAAAATTTTTGTGTTCCGGCATTTAGAGGTAAGATAGCCAGTTCCTCAGTTTGTTGAGGATTCTGGGTGAAGTGCGTACCACCTTCGGCCTTATCTCAACTTATAGCCAGGTCAGATGAAGGCCAAGCGCTTCCCCGTGTAAATGTATATTTGTAGACTTATTTACATTACCTATGTAATTCATAAACCGCGACGGGACTCGAACCTGCAGTTTTTCCTCAAGAACATTTGTAAATGTTATGTTGTTAATTGTGACCAAGTGTAATATCACTTGTAATACAAAAAACAAATTGTTCATTTTTTTGTATTGAAAAGACTAAAACAAACTACCTACTGGATAACAGAAGAAACCCTGTTGTTTCTAACTTCTTTAGTAGGTACATACTTACTATTCTTTACTAGCCATACATGATGACTTCACGGTCAGAGCATGTGCAGGCGTCAAATGCGTACTTACATAATCTTCTGAAAGTCTGAAAAGTCCATAGGTGCATGACTGGATTTGAACCCACAACCTCCGGATCAGAAGGCGGGCTCATACCCACTTGCCCACACTACCCATTACTCGTATTAATAAACTAGAATCGGCATGTTAACTACCTACATAATTCTTAGGCTTTAACGGTACAATATTACGGATTTCCTTATAACTAAATCTACATGAATATGCCCAATGTTTCTGTCAAAGTTTTCATGGTTCTGAAACTACATCGCAATTGCAAATGATGTAGACATAGCAGAATCGTTCATAATTACTTGCACCAATTGACGTATTAATTAGAAATCATTGATTGTAATCAAGGACTCTTCAATATTGAAATTAATTGGATGAAAACCAATTATCATATTGCATGGTCGCTTGTTTTTGTATCGCAACCAAAATCCATATTTACGAAATAGTTTTCCTATTTTGGAATAGTATTAAAAAAAAGAGTTTAATCTATGGTGAAACGATGGCAAGGCATCCGAGAAATTGTGTCTTTATGAAACATAGAACAAACTGAGGCGGTGGGGTGTTGGTGGATCTGCCTTGAGGCAAAGTAGCCAAAAACTAGAAGGAAAAAGTCGACGGCAAAACGAATAGTATTAAAAAAAAGAGTTTAATCTATGGTAAAACGATGGCAAGGCATCCGAGAAATTGTGTCTTTATGAAACAGAACAAACTGAGGCGGTGGGGTGTTGGTGGATCTGCCTTGAGGCAAAGTAGCCAAAAACTAGAAGGAAAAAGTTGACGGCAAAACGAATAGTATTAAAAAAAGAGTTTAATCTATGGTAAAACGATGGCAAGGCATCCGAGCAGTTGTGTCTTTATGAAACAGAACAAACTGAGGCGGTGGGGTGTTGGTGGATCTGCCTTGAGGCAAAGTAGCCAAAAACTAGGAGGAAAACGTCGACGGCAAAACGAAGGACCCAGAGAAATGACCCATAATATTTAAAAAGGAGGGAAGTTTGCTGTAGCGTTATTTATCAACGGATTTCAATTATATTTGTAAGACACTAAGGATCTACTATTTGTTCAAAAGTCTAAAAGGAAATGTGAAAGAGGAAAGCATCGGTTATTGCATGGTTGTAAGGGCTTGCGATTGCGAGGTCTACTGTTCTTACAGAACCACTAGTAAGTATTTTTACATTTTTTACATCTACGTACTGAGCGAGTAATTTTCTCTGTCTTGATAATCTGTCATACTCAAATTATTAAAACAAATGTATTACCATTTTCATTAAATACTATCTACACTATACATTCATTGCTTAAACATACTTAGTACTTACACTTATTTAAGTAGGTCGGATAGGTATTTATTAGAGATGTACCGACTAGTAGCCGACTAATTTGAAAAACCATTAAGTATTTGTAGTCGGCGACCATAGACTCGATTTTTCTTCGATATTACATAGAAGTAATACAGGTACTTATGAGTAACCTACGAAGTAACCTACATACTAGGGAATGCAGAACCGGTCTGGAGTTGGGATTCCCGGTTCTTTTGTAGACAGAATCGGGAATTCTCGGAAATTACGATACATTTCGGTAGGTACCTATATTTTTTTTTAATAAGTCTTCAAAAAGGAACAGAATGAATGGATTACTACCACAGGAACCTATTTACCTACCTTTTTGAATAACAAATCAAAACTCAAGAAAAATAATTCAAATTATTTTGTTAAGAGAAAACTTAATATGTTCATATACCCAGTAAGCATTCTAACATGATGTACCAACCCTAAATATTTTTATTTTTTCTTTTAACCCCTCCACTCGTGTGATGACGTTATCTAATCTACCATTGAATTGCCGGTACTTACCTAAAATGCTGCCCCAGGGATATGCTATGGCAATATGTAGGGAGGCACTGGAAGAAGTTTTAACAAACATCCCAGTGCCTTCCTTAGCATCGAGGCCGGCCACTCGGGGGGTTTTAGTGAGTCGAAAGTAGAAGATTTGTGCTGATGGAAGAACGACATCTCTAAAATTACATCTTTCATCATTCCAAGAACTGCAACATAATCTCGTTAAAATTTCCTTATTACTTTATCAATATTAATTAAAAAACTAGTGTTTTGCCCGCGGCTTCGAAAGGTACCTATGTAATGAAATAGTAATAAGCCTATCTCCCTTCTCGTGACATCCACTATATCCATACCATATTTCATTGAGATCCGTTCTGCAAGCTAATCGAGAAAGCCGTTAAAAGGTAACAAACAGACAGACAGAGACATATATATATAGTATAATAATAGTATTACCTAGTATTTAGATACCTATTTAGATGGAAAAAAAACAAGCAAGCTAAACATTTGATGCAAAACAATACTAGTAAGAAAAATGGTAAGTACCTAAACTTGATCCAACGTAACCACACGGCGGCGGTGGCGGCGAGTGCGAGCACCTCGGACCTCAGCTGTCAACGAAGCACCACTGAAGGTAACGGACATTGTCGATGGCACCCAAATTCCACAGATAATAACGATTGGCGAGGCCAGCTAGTCAGCCGACCAATCGGCCTTTTTACAACCGACTATTCGGCCAAAGTCATAGTCGGCACATCCCTAGTCTACAAATAAATCTGCTATCTACAAATGACCGTCCCCACTATTCTATTCTTCTCACATACCCGAGCAATTCTTGTTACCTACCACATGGCATATTTTGTCATGTTAAATTGTATCAGTTTTCTCTCGATATTGTTAATGAAATGGAACCGAGTCTGTTGCGCAAGTGTTCTTGAAATCGCTTTCTACCTGGCGTCACGTTGCTGGTGATAAGCCAGACCTTTGCTTACGTAAAGCTGATTGTCGATAAAGTAATACAGCATGCACCTTACCTACTTAACTTAGGTAGGTAGTACTCGTATCAACATACATACCTAGAGGTATAGACTACCTATAGGTAAGGTGCGCTTCATGGCGCGGCGCCTGCTACAGATCAAATTTTTGGAGATATTCAGAAACGCGATTGGTGAACATTTTCTCGATAAGAAATGTTTTTGAATCAGCTGTGCTTTGCAAACATTTCCTAATTATTTATCTACGACATGGAGCGATTCTTTGATAAGTAGGTAGTTATGATGTGTACGTAGCGTATCTCAAAGTACCTAAGTATGTTTTCCTACTTAATATTGTGTATGGTAATGTTATGGATCCTACCTAGGTACCTATCTATGTACTTGTGGTCCAGTTAATGTTGTGACATATAGAAAAGAAATCAGATGCAATTTATCGACTAACCGTGCATCGCCTCTCTCACGTAAAGGTTTGCTGGAAGAAAATTCCTTTCAGGGTTAAACTCCCCTCTGAATACATATTTTTCCTATGCCGTGTTTTTTTACAAAATGTATCGCGGTGGCGCGGCGGCGGCGTATCTAGTGCGAGTTGCGTTTGAAGTTCAATATATTCGCATTTGCTTACTGAGAATGGTGAATAGGTTACCTAGGACCTAGAACCTAGAACCTCGCTTAGGTACAATCAACCAGACCACAAAAAAACCAGAGGTCCCGGGTTCAATTTCCAGGGGATTACAATATTGTGCTTAGTTTGGTTGGTGGTAGGAATTTGCTTAATCCGCCTGAATAACAACAATTCTAAATTATTGTGTTCCAGTAGGTATTTTAGAGGAAAGATAGCCAGCTTTTCAGACTGTTGAGACTTTTCAGAAGTGCGCTTCCACCTTCGGCCTCATAATAACTTTGAGCCAGGGAGATAAAGATCAAGCGCTTTCCCGTCGTAGATACTAGAAAAAAAATGAGGACAAGCTATCAGAGGTCTATAGTCCTCATTTTGGGGATAAAATCTTGTTATTTGGAAGCCCAACAGCTTGGCCGAAAACGGTCGGGTAAACGGCCGACCACGACACGAGCTACGCCGCGACCAAGACCCGCGCTTAAAAATTGGCTTTAATTATCATTCAAATTGCTCTTCTTCCGTCCATTAGCACTGGCCTTGCGCAATGTTGTGTTTGCACTTTACCTAAATTCTAGTTCTGAATTTTAACTAGGTAGGCGCTTGAAATCATATTGTAATACCCAGTTAGTAGGTAAGTAGGGTGAAGTTATCTACAGTGGGCCACTTTTTCAGTCATCTATGTAAAGCAAGTAAGTTCGTACCTACCAGCTTTATTTTGTTACCAAATTATGTGCATATTCAATAATAGCTAAAGTATAGATAGGTATATAAGTTAGGTAGCTAGGAAGGTAACTAGTACCTACGTAGGTACTTGGATTTATAACAGCACAAGGAAACAACAGATAACTTAAAATAGCCCGGGTTTATTGAGGCTGACGACAGAAACACTGAGGGTAGGTTACTATTGTGATTCAACCCGCTCGATCAGGAAAAACTCGGTGAAGTTTTCCTTGTGTGTTAAGGCGCGCTACGCAGCTAAAATCGCGGCAGAAACGATTATGAGAGTTGACAACGGCAAGCTGTAGGTGGCGCATGCGTTTCGTAAATAAAACCTTTTGATAATTCTTATTCTGAGATTGCTGGTATGTAGGTAGGTAATGTGACCATATGATGGTACCTTTACTGGCACAGAACAAATAACTTATTTAAATTTGTCCTAATATTTATTCTGAGTCTAGGTGTTGTCTGACCGCTGCGAGGATGACAAGCATACCTTCGACGGCGACAGTGGTCACAGAGCTACGCGCGCGGTACGCCTGTAGTTTTTCAAATAATTCATGATTAAAATTAAATTTGTATAAAATTCTAGCTTACCTTTAATGTAGACAAACATGTAACCTATCATTTAAAATAAATCGTAAGGCAATATTCATTGTAGGTATCATAATATTTTTCTTGTAAATTTTGAAACTTTGTAGTGGAAATTTTGTACCATTTTCAATAAATATTTTTATCGAGATTTTTTTCAGCTATTATATTTTCAGCTTACCTTTAATGTAGATAGGTACCTGAAGTAATACATATATAAAAAATAGACTCGTGACTTATTCAGAAGTCCTATCATTTTCCATAAATATATAATAGAAAAATAGGAAACGTCTAATTAAAACTGTTCAAAATTTCTTAACCTAAACTGTGCGTGTAGGTATTTCATATCCACCGACCTTCCAACGGTGCTAACCTAATGTACGTACCTACTAACTTTATTGCAACATTGGCGGATTTCCATCACAATGAGTCAGTCGATCTTCGATTCCCACAAAGTCTCTATTCCCACAATGTACATATCCAATCCTACAACATCTCTATCCCCACAACGTAGGTAGGTACCTACCTATCCCCACAACATCTCTATCCCCACAACGTCTCTATTCTACAATTTGCAAGTAACACTTCACCACCAAGAGCTATGTTACTCTAAGCTCCAACAGAACCACATCACATCGCCTGTTTTTTTTGCGAACCGCGTGTGAGAATACAAAAGCGATTTCACATGGAACAGCACTATGATGATACCTTTCGCTCGATTCGACGGCAGATACATAACAGTAAAAACAGTTGTGCCACTTCCCAGTGACCTTTGTTACAACCAACTGCTAGAAACACTGGTTATCAGGCGGTGGTTATTGAGAGAAAATTGTGGGTAGGTAGGTACCTACACTTTTCCATGACTGTTTAGCTTTGTTGATCTCGGTAACTCGGCAACGCGACATTGAACTCTGAGGCGGTGGCGGCAGTGATGAGTGCAAGGAAATTGGCAAAACACCAAATCCCTAAAGTGAGATGGGTAACAATAATAGGTAGGTAGTTGTATGATTCTTGGCGGGGGTGTCAAAGATATTAACAAAGTAAAATTATCGAGTACCTAGGCATCACAATGGGTAGCCAAGGATTCCGAACAGAAAACTTTTCAAACCGTACCGTTACCGTGGTGGTTCACTGAGTCAGTGTTATAATAATATCGGTGCCTAGGTGAACTAACAAGGGAGACATTCGGAATAAGTTAAAGATACTTAACTTCTATTCTAGTTTTCATCTTGCGACGACGACCTTGTGTTCAACAATAAGATGGACGGTGCTCGAATACCTACATTCATGACAAGACACTCCCCGAACCGGAACGAACTATCGGAATAGTTTAGAGATTTCGATACCTGGAGAAATAGTAGGTAGGTAAGGTACCTGAGTACCTACTACCTACCTGAAGTTGATTTATCTGTCCATGCCATGTTCGTAGGCGATACCTATATAGGTAGGTAGGTACTATACCTACTACTACACTAGTGGGTAGTTAGGCACTTTACTGTCGTAAGCTAAATGTCTACCTAAGTAGTAATACTGCCATACCATACCGCATAGGTAAACTTAGAAATAACATTTGAGCAACAGAATAGATGATTCTATTCTATTGCTCTAATGTTGTAGGTACGTAGTAGCTACATCAGTCTATAAGTATTTTTATACATGTGCAACTTTTGATACCTTTGATTTAGGTAGGTTATAAATACATAAAGTTTCACTTCAGCATGCCAACTTCGGTAGCTAATCGCTATTGCATGTTTTACCCACTACACTACCAATAGCCTTAGTAATTCACGCACGCGAATAAAACACTCATAGACCGTATGTTCATGCCATTAAATTCAGCATGGTTTCACTCTGATGAGTGTTTGCATTATAGAAAGAACGAAAAGAAAATAAAAGAATCGTGCTGTGTCGACCCCATAGAATAGGTATAGGTACGTACATTCTAAATCTATGGTCAACCCCACCTAAGTGTAATATAATAATGTCAGGAAGAAGAGTAATTGAATTATAGATAGACTAACTACCTACCTACCTACTTCGATGAGATCGAGTGATCATTACTATCATACATCAGGTGTGATGATATCCAAGCGCTTCCCCGCCGTACGAAAAAAAGGTTATAGTGAAGTAGGTACCTACTTATGGTACCTACCCAAGTTCCTTTTGTATTTAAAAATAATAATTAATAATTATTCTTCTATAGGCGAGTTTGGGTGGAGTGTTTATTTATACTTAACAAAAAAGTTGATACGTATCGATCGACATCCAAATGATCAATTAACAATACCCGGGTGCAGTCCAACGACCTTCCAGAACGGAAGTCGACTGTCTATTCTGTATTATAATAGCTCGATTATCTATTTAAATTATTCTGTGGTCCCTAGGCCCTACGCCTGCAAGTGAGTAGGTAGACTGATCAGTGATTATATTGAAGTATTCAACATGTTTGCAGTATATATATACACATATAACCTTTGGCCGCGACCTAACCGAGGGCTGTGTTGTAACCAGTGGTCACGTGGAGTTGACTGATAGAGGCGGCTCATGATCACCGGCGAGGCTTGTTTTTTTTATTTTGTCGTACGACGGGGAGATGCTTCGCCTTCATCTCACCTGATTTTCAAGTTATGATAAGGCCGGAGGTGGAAGCGCACTTCACCCGGAATACTCAATAAACTGAGGAGTTGGCTATATTACATCCGAATGTTGGAACTGTATGGCGACTGTATTAGATAAAATGGTGGTAGCTAGCCAGGCGGATTTAAACAAAGTCCTACCACCAACCAAACCAAGCACAATAGTTGTAGGTACCTACTCCTCCAGGGGATCCAGCCAGGTACCTCTGGATCTGACACCGGTAGGTGCCACTAGACACTTTTTTAAAATCATAGGTTCAGCCCTGGATCTCGAGGCTTGCCTGGGCAAGAATGAGATCTACAATGGAGTGGGCCCTCCCAGATCATGCTTTGTTCAGCAGTGGGCTTATTTGGGCTGAAATGGAGCCTTGGCGCAAGTGTAACTGCGCAGGATCAGGTAGTACCTGCATATATTTTGAAGATAGGTAGTACCTACCTAAGTATTTATAAATATATAAGCTATGTAGGTATAGGTAGCATGGCTCGACTACGAATTGGCTCCAAATTCTGAGCTCCCTCAATCCAGAGCACAAAATAAAAACCTATATAGGTATACTATAGTCTACTATAGGTACCAACTTGGACTAATATATAATAAAATATATTAATAATACTACAAATATTCTGTGCTAATAGTAACAAAACTAAAACTAAACGAATACCTATCCCGTATTACAAAGCTCCGGCATTGCCTCCTCGACTTCTCTATTATTAGGACGGTTCTGTTGGTAGGTAGGTAAGTACATGCATGATCCGTTGGTCACTGCATGAAATTATTTCTCTGTATGAGGCTACAAAAAATCTGGGTCATGTTACCTGGGATAGGTAAGTACACGGGTACAACAATAAGCTTTGTAGATAATGAAGTGAGTGCTGTATTGCAGAGTAGTTTCCCGCTTTTCGATCCGGAGGTGGCGGGCTTAGATCGTGGTATGTAACCATTTGATTTTCGTACCTAACTTGCATGTTAACCTACCAGTCTTGCTCTTGGCAAGGTACCTTACTAAGATTTATAAGATCATCGTTTTATTGGTCCTTACCTACCTTAGTTAGTAGCACCTGTAAAGGTTATTTAGGTACCAAACATTATATCTAGAGGTAGGTTGGCTATGGCCTGTGTGTGACGCTGGTCTGGTGTAGATGCAGACGTGACATGTTTCCTGAGTCCCGACGGAAGTTTACATGTAAAAATCTGCTAACCACGTGTCTTGGGCCAAGGATGGGGGCAGTAACAAATGAAACAATGGCCGCCTCCGCCCGCGTCTTGTTATTGTGGATGGAATGGAACCATGGAATACAAGCAAAGCACGTGCTGCTCACTTGCTCAATCCGGCCCAACCAATAAACGGCATTCATCCCAAACCCAAACGTCCCTTGTGACGGCTCGTTCGAGAAAGTATGTTGTGTATCCTGCCTGCCTGCAGGAACACTCAATTATCTAAGCCTGAGGCATAGATCATTGGGTGTTAATTATCTAAGGACTCAAGATGTAAAGTCAATTTGTTTGTTTTTTTTTTTCTAAAATATTACAACATTTTCTTTACTTTCTATATCATATTATTATAATTATAACAATACACTATTATAATATAACAATAAACTAATACATATTACATATCTATTAGTTTATTGTTATTTTATTAGTGTCTTATAATTATTTAAATTGGTTTTTTAATTTAGTAGCAGGTACAACAGTCACATTGATAGAGTAGTCAAAATGATCTGAAAAACATAAAAGCAGTTTGATATACCTACGCAGTTCGAACATCATATTGTTGTAGGTATATTACTTATATTTATATAAGCAGCAGGCGCCTTCAAAATTATCCGAGGAAACAGTGTCCGTTATGGTATTTAATCAAAACAAAATTTAAATTTAATTGAACGAAATGGTCGTTAAAGTATTTTAACAGAAATGAAATCCCATAAACGAAAAATAAATACTTAGGTAGGTAGGTACTTTATTCTTACTTTTATTTTTTTTTCTATTCTTTGTATCATTATATTTTTTTCTAAGTAAGTATAGTTTTTTTACGCCACGGTTAGACAACCGTCTGCTTTCGCTTATCTTTGCTTATAAGTATATTGTGTTACCAATAGTTTTAATTTAGTTTTATTAGTATACCTATCACTTATCGGTTTTGTTTTTTTGTGGTAATCAATAAAGTGTTACCTGCTTACTTATTTACCTATATTTCTCCGCGAGCTATTTACCGATTTGCAAATATATTTTTTTGATCGATGATCTTTTGAAAATCCGATGAAGTTCTTAGCACCTGGGGACCAAAACTCTTCAATGGACAACAGCAAATCATAGATATCTCCGCCAATTCCGATCAGATTTTAACAAAATTAAAATGGGACAAATTTCAGAGAAAAGTTCCTCGAGAATTACATCCAGGATAGGACGGTCTGGAAGGAGTAGGGACTGTGGAGACGCCTTTGCCTAGCGTGGGACACTTACCTATAGCTGATAACCATAAATAATATACTCAAAGCAGAGTAATCGGACATAAATTCCTAACCTACCGACATAAAAAAAACACGGTACGAATTTAGAACCTCCATTTATAAAAGTCGGTTAAAAATCTGAAGACCACGGAGATTACAATACGCTAAATAGGTTTTGTTATAAAAATGGTCCAAGGTAGGTCTGCCTCCTATTGCCCGCCTTTCAATACGCAGGTTCGATTCCCGAAACTTCTTGGTTTGTACCACAGAACCAAGACCAGACCTACTCACCACAGAAGGTACAAGGGCACCGTTGTCTATCTACAGAAACGATGCCAAGATGATCCAGTACTTTTATGTACCTATTCTGTGCCAGTAGGTAGGTTAGTATTAGTATACTTGATAGTGACGTAAGCTGCGCCAAATAGTCTGCCAGTTGCGATTACAAACCAGCACATCCATGTTAGGAGATCAGTCAAGGCAGCTTCATCCTACACGCAGCGCAGTTGCAGGCCTGCCTGGCTTCCACAACGATGCATGTGTGCACTTGATCGCAGTCACGTAACTCATCTGCTACGTGTTCCTTTGTTTGACAGTGTCCGACCGATAATTACCCCCTTACCCTTACCTATCTTCCTGGTTAATGACGAGTACACTACCTTATTAATTAGGTACACTACCTATGCATAATCGTGCATTCTTTTCCTAATAGGTACCAGTCACGATAACGCGTGTGTGTGTAAATGCGTGTGAAATTAAAGCAATAGGGTCATTTGGGGTAATATTGAGACAAGACATTTCGGATGAAAATAAGACACAAAATATCTAAAAAAAACGTAAAAAAATCCTTATTTTTTCACGAATACAGTCAAAAATGTTGATTACCTTCTCTCGTAGTAAAAATACTTAAAGAAAATTTAAACACAAAATATCTAATAAAAACGTAAAAAAAATCTTATTTTTTCACGAATACAGTCAAAAATGTTGATTACCTTCTCTCGTAGTAAAAATACTTAAAGAAAATTTAAACACCTTGTGGATCGCAAAATATGGCGCCAACATTTTATGTTGCCGTCGTCGTCGCGTTGTCATCAAAAATATGATACACATAGTTTGTGTTCAAAAATTAGGTATCTGTATTATTTGGGAGTACCTATATTATACGTTTAAAGATATTTAATAACTTTCTTTTTTATTACCGCGATTATTATACATAATTAATAACAAAAACGGGACATCGCGTACCTTTTCTGAAAATGTCGGGAATATAAAAAGGTACGCGATGAAGACTCGTTTTTGTAATTAATTATATTTAATAACTGCCTGAAATTGTCTTTTTTAAACTTTCGCGATCAGAACACATTATTTTGATTCGAAAAAAAACGGGTACCTATATATTTATCGGGTCGGGATATATAATATGGTAGGTAAAATACGCGATACATACCCGTTTTTCGAATCAAAATAAACAGCCTGAAAACCTAAAAGTTATTATTTTGTCTCATTATTACACCGACTGACCCTTACCTACTGAAGTATCTACCTTACATAGGTACTTACGAAGGTACATACACCACCATTTAAATAGAACGAATAATAAAACCACCGCGCTCGCCGATTGTTTCCATGAGAACTTAGGAGTACCAAAGAGCACCCGGCCATTCATGCTGTCGTCGGTTCAGTTCGCTGTGCAAACAACGTTCAAAACTATGCAGCCCGTTGCAAATGTTTTGTCATTTGTGTCGATTAGAGACTTTGAAAATGTTTATAACGTAGTAACCTATGGATAGTTTTATTTGTGCTGTTGAGAATAGGTAAAGGTAGGTTACCTACCTATCACTAACATAGAATATACCTACCTAAATATAACTAGTAGGTAGTTTGCCCCGAACTGAGATCTCGTGATGTCTGGCTTGTGTTAGGTATTTCACCACGGAAATTATTTCTCAAATAGAACGTAATTAACAAACGATCAAAGTGTGCTTTCATTACACCTTACTTTAGCACTCTTTTTCTCAATCTCTCTTTCACCTGAGTATCCGAGGCACTCTCTTGTTGCTAATTCTATTTATTGCAAGAATGAGAGCAAAGCACCAAACCACCGACTGTACGTCATATCAGGTGGGTAGAAAACAGTAAGTGAATAAGTCACCCCTTACTTGAATGAATCATATATAAGTAATTTCATTTTGAAAAGTGCTCTCAATATACCCTATATAATTAATTGTCTTTACGACATCCCTGGGCTGGAGCCTACGGATGTCGTAAAGTCAACCAAGGGGCTTCAACAAAAAGGCAACAGCTTTTTTTAGTATATAAACAAAACTATAAGTGTGCGCGCCAATCTGTCTGCCAAGTGTGGTGTTTATGGCCAAACCTTACAGTTATAAATGATGTTTTTTCCACATTGCTGTGGACAATAATTTGCTGGTGATGTGAGATATGCGCAGCCAAACCCCTTGCATGACATCCTATATAAGTAATTCTTGGATTTAATCGACACCCTTGGTTGACCCTATTGAGTGAATTACAGACAAATAGACCAGTTTTCATGAGATTTCGAATACCCTCTCTTATCTTACAAGACCTGATGATCATCTTTAAAACCCACCCCTATTAACGACAAAAATAAACTTATATTGAAAACCTCGATTTTTATTTTTCTCGAGAAAATTTTCAGCTATTAGATTTTCAGCTTACCTTTAATGTAGATAGGTACCTGAAGTAATACATAAGTACATAAAAATAGACTCGTGACTTGTTCAGAAGTACTATAATTTTCCATTGGAAAAAGAGGAAACGTCTAATGACAGGGCCTTAAAAAGTTAAATCTAAAGGTACCTATATTGACAAGCCTCATAGCTCAGTTGGTAGTAACTCTGCCTTCTGCGCTGTAGGCTGTGGGTTCGATTCCCACCCAGGGCAAACATTTGTGTGGTGAATATAGATGTTTGTTCTGTGTTTGGGTGTTGTATTATATATAAGTATGTATTTACAAAAAAAAAGTATTTAAGTAGTGTATCCGTAATCTAGTTCCCATATTACAAGCTATGCTTAGTTTGGGGCTAGATTGCGCTGTGTAAAAAATAATGTCCTGTCCTGTCCTGTCCTATTATGAATGTGCAGCCGATATTCTTTCAAATACCCCATACAACCCAAAAACTTCTTGTCTCACTTAACAACCCTTTGCCACAAAAACTACCCTAGTGTCAAAAATATCCTTATCCTTATCTATTGATGAGTATTAATATAATCTCTGCGTTTTCAAAATTTTCAATTGATTGGATCAGCCATTCATAATATATGGGTGAAAAATTGTCTGCGACAATCAAATTCTATTGACAGCATCTCTTTACAGTTGGAATTTCATGAAAATCGGATTACCCGGTCGAGAGTTATGCCGTCATAAACATTGCCACATACATACATACAGTGCCGGATTTCCTAACTTGACTAAGAGATCTCGTTCGCTTTGCTCACTCGATCAATAATGTAGGTGTGTTATTATAGATACCATTTTAATTGGCGCAATTTGTCATTTTTCAGTCTAAACTACAAAGTGCAGGTGTAGTATTATATTATCTCTGCTGCTGCCCTTAAATGAATTGATGTGATTCATCATTTCACTGATTTTCAAACACCATTGAATCAAATGGGGCCTAAAAATGGCTCTAATATAGGTAGAAACATACTAAGTACCTACCTACTTAATAGGTAGGTACTTACGCATAATATTCGATACGGTATGGGCACGGACATGAAGAGCATGCTATAAGATTGTTTATATTTATAGACTCCCCACACGCAGAGCTTGGTGCGCGGGAGAGTCAAACTTGCTTCTACTCCAAGAGACCTTACACGTAGCACACATCAGTTTAATTCATACAATAGGTAGTAAGTAGGTACATGATTTTCAATACCTACCTACCTATTGGTAATTACAGGTAAAATACTTTTTATCCTGAAAAAATTGTATCCCACGGATTCCCGTGGGACTTAGGAACGTTCATTTTTTTGGAATAAAATGAAGCCTATCTGTAATTCCTAGTTTGAGTGTGAAAGATTAGAAACATACAAACGTTTGCCATCCCACGGAAATAAGTACCTATTTAATTTTTCTGCATCCCTTCGTATTTTCTTTATGTTTAACACCTTAGAACTCCGTTATACTTATATCAAATCAACCGATTGACAATTATTTTTCGTTTGAAAGAATATGTATGTTTTAAATTGGTCCCACAGAAATTACATCAAACTCGGTTTAGTAGTTCAACATCGAATCATATGAAATGGAAAAAACTATACTTATTTTTTATTAACTGTACCCGAATCCTTGAACAGACAGAGGAACTGGCTATCTTACTTCTAAATGTCGAAACAAAACTATTTAGAATAGTTGTTGGTGACATACTTGGGAAATATGGTTTTTTACCTCCTTGGGGACTTCTGGATCTGATACCGGAGGGCGAACCACTGTCATGACGACCACCATGCCTCTCATGGAGTCCACGGCTAACTTCAACTTTGGCGTCACCATTAAGTGTAATCAAGCACAAACCGCGTCCAAAAAGCTGGAAATTGTAAATAAGAACGAGCCATACCTACTTCACACATTTCGACTTTACATTATAGCCCAAGTTCAATCTTGTATAACTCTGCAGCCACCTTTGGGATGGTTCAGCCAATTAATTACTTGCTGCGCTTGCAATTTGCAAAATTTGCAAAAACTTCAAGAGGCAGAACGGGCCTTTTCTGCTACTGGGTATTTGGCACAAAACATCAGAAGCCAGTTGGTAGACAACACTGATATATTTGTGTTTTCTAAGGAATTTTTTTGGAATAATCCGTATTTTTAAAAATATTTTTTCAGTATTTTCTTACATAGATGTAAGTATATTATTTCATAATTTCGCCCCTAGAACAATACTTAACTTTACCAAGTTTCAATAGAATTCCTACAATAATTCGTATTTTGAGAGATCTCGCAAATACCGAGACCTTACGAGATCAGACCTCTTTAATCTTGCAAATACCGAGATTGAAGGTTTTGCTGCAAGATTGCACTTCCTAGTAGGTATACAATTTTATCTCGACCCCCCAAAAATATCTGATTTTAAGGATGTAATTTTCGGCCATACAATTACTTTTTAGGGGCTGCAAATTAGCATCTTCACGCGAATATTGATCAAACAGAAAAACAATCGTTCACAGAAAACCTAGCCAGATAATTTTCCACAAATATCGTGTTGTTTTCTGCCAATTTGGTTAGCAGTAAGAAAATGCCTTGGCATTATGCTCACCATTTATCTATAAGTTTCGTACAATAAAGTGTTAAATAAGTAAATATCCCAATACCCATGATGTGTGGTGTCATCGAAGATGTACAACACGTTTTGATGGAATGTGTCCGGAACAGAACGCTAAGAACAGCCAGCTGATGATATAATAAGAAATTATATCCATCGAATTGGTCTCATCAATAGTATTTTGTCTGATCCTCTATCGCAGAGAGGCGGAGATCTTATGTAAATTAGCCATTACCTGGTTAAGTTAATTCAAGAAGATACGTACCTTAGTTTTTAATTCGCCATTTTCGCCAATTTGCCAATTCGCTTAGAAAGCTGATTTGGGGGTGTACTGTTTCTAGCGAATGCACCTCTGCAAGTTCAAGAACTCACCCATTACAAATTAACGGGCTATAGTACCTCAGATTAGCTACTCAACGTAACGGTATTCTAATTTAGAACTAAGATATGGTAATAATAAAGGTGACATTGCGGTGCGCTCAACCACGGCGATTTTGACCACCAGATGACAGAAATATGCGCGCAATTCTACGTTTTGTTTTTTTACCGTAAAACAAATATGACAATCTATGAAATAAAATATGAAAAACAAATATGAAATTTTGACAATCGAAAACACAGACCGTCTGCTTTATACTGTGTTTATTTACTGTACAAAGTTTCAAGCCCTAATTGGGCGTATTTATTGAATGGCAAGCGTTCTAGCATCTATCCTGAACTATTAACATTTATTAATTTCAGAGTAAATTATTGTGTACAGTATTGAGGAAGATAGACTCCTGCAATAATGTTGGAAGAAACCCGTTGTTTTTTACCAAACTCCTATTACCGGTGATTACCGGATACAGGTTAGTTTTTTTCCAGGGCCACTAGGGCTTATGTTGTATCTTCGCATTTGGCGATACTAAGCTTTTTGAAGACGTTCCGATTTTTAAAAGTTCTAGACGAACGGTAAAAAAATATTTATTAATAGCTTCGCTTACGCATTTCAGACGATACGTACAACCTTTACAATATTCATAAGTTAAATTTATAAATTTTCAATTTTAAAAGTGTATGTTTCAAGTCAACCCACTAATTGAATTTAATTGAATGTATGCTTTCCATACATACATAATGGGTTGATTTGCATCCATTAATGACCCCTCGCACGTAGTAAACTTTTTGTACAGAGAGCTCAAAATATGTTGTTTTTTTTTTGGTCTTTAAAACGATGATTATCATAAACTCGTGAAGCTAATGTTTCACAATTTACTTTGTTTAGTACCAATTTAGAGATAGCAAGTTTACATTCTAACCAAAACTATCAGCAAAAGTAATGATCTGATGAATTGTTCAAATCCTTCCAGAAAAAAATATTTTTTTGATGTTGAACCTAATATTTTAAATTAACGATATATTTTTAATGGAATGTCCGATTTAAATATTTCAGTAAAAAGAGTACCTATAACCTGGTGGAACTGAAACAGCCTTGACTATGAAGTAAGTAATATACTTGGATAAGAATTAATACCAAGGTACCTCCTACAAATAACGTAGTATCGTTTCTACCGGCGTTTATACGTACCGATTAACTTTTTAATAACTTTTAAATTATATAGAGTTCTCTAAAACTGTAGAACATTACTTTGTTTTATCATCAATAGGTAGCTTTCGCAGCGCACGCGATGTAAGGAATTTTATCGGTCATTTTCCTTCACCTTGATAAACCTGATGAAAATTATAGCCTATGTTACTCAGTGATACTACAGCATTATGTTGGTGAAAGAATTATATCATAATAAAATTATGTAAACACTTGTTTCTTGGAGTGATCATTTTTACGTTTAATTGTAAAGCGACTGTACTTGATATATTTTTTTTTGCACAAAATTTGTGTTCAGATTCGGACATCAATTTCACGAAACAGAGTGGTCAAATTATGTCAATTTAACAGTCATAAATATAGATAAGGATCCTGTTATAAATCTAAAGAGGTAGGTATATATTTTCTTCCATTTTGTCAAGCAAATGCGTCAAGGGCGAGACCTAAAGCTGGCCAGCTAACTAGCGCACTGACCTTACCTACCTAGTTAAGTAGTGCCAATACTAGTAGCCACTACCTACCTGTACCTACCTGGTACCTAGGTACACCAGTATTGAAAATAAGCTTTTCATAGGTACCTTACCTGTATCAGGACAGGTTGCAGGCTACATCTACTTTTATATTATAAAGAAAAGTATTTAGAATTTGTAATTGTTTGTAATAAAAAACCTCAAATACTTCTGGATCTATTTAAAAAGTATATAAAATTTTATTTCACAATTGTACCCAGCTAGTATCACCGAGTTTATTAGGGATTCTTACAAAAACTGGGTTAGTCACTAACTGGACACACGCGTGTCCAGTTGGTGAAGTTAGTATCACTTATTATTTCGTCATCTAGACATCTTTACACGTACTATGTAGACAATAGTGAAACTTTAACGTATGCATTTTACCCAAATTCATGAATTCCAAATTCAAGATATGGTCGTTTGAAGTTTGACAGCTGCCATTGAAAATTTAGATCTTGGTCATAGCTTTCATTTGAACTAAGAACGGAGAGTCTAAGCCGAGTAATTTCAGAGATATGGCCGTTTGAAGTTTGACAGCTGTCATTGAAAATGTAGTAGATCTCGAACATAGCATTCA
Organism: Venusia cambrica; assembly: GCA_951394065.1. Classification (NCBI taxonomy): domain Eukaryota; kingdom Metazoa; phylum Arthropoda; class Insecta; order Lepidoptera; family Geometridae; genus Venusia; species Venusia cambrica. Next base: position 3,977,368 of record OX596068.1, on the reverse strand, counting down.
TTTGCTTTTAATGGAAGCATTATATATTTCAACATGATGTATTTTGATCTTCGTTATTTCAAGGATTTCTTATATTTAGATTTTATATACTTATTATGATATGTAATCGTTTCACTAGCGGATAAACCCATTCTCGTGGGAATATTGGGATAAATATGCTATGTCCAGAGGTACCCAATTCAACAATATTTTATTTCAATAGTAATATTTTTTTTCAACATTTGCAAAGTATTTACAATGTTGTAATGATTGGAAAAACCAGTTGTCTGTCAAATCTTTCAGCACATAGAGACTGTGACTGTGCAATCCGCAACTAAGCTACGAGAAAGAGGTCGGTTAAGAAAAAAAATATCAACTGACAAACCAGGTTGTTGGTTAAGAAAAAAAATACCCACCAACCAACTAGGTGGACAGGCTGGTTGGTCGGATGGTAATTGACGATTATTTTAATACATTATTTTATACCTAAATTAATTAATTTAATTATTAAAAAGTCGTGCAGCTTTTTATGAACGAGTCTATTATTAACCTGACTGTACCCTTTTTTGCAAACTAACCGAGTGTGTAGAGTTGGCGAAAACATAAAAGTGATCTAATTGAAGTTTCACTATGTGGACACGTGTAAAGATATTGGCGTGTCCAGATGACGAAATAATAAGTGATACTAATTTTGAGTTTCACCAACTGGACACGCTCGTGTCCAGTTTGTGACTCACCCCAAAAACTAATAATGCAACCCAAGGTGATGGAAAATGACATAAAATTCCTCACATTGTGTGCCCTGCAAAAACAATTAATGATAGAACAAAGTAATGTTCTAGATTTAGAGTTTGTGGAGAGGTGTTTGTTTAGACTGGTACATCTTGCCCAAAACCCACCCCACAGAATATTAGCACACAAACACCTAAACCAAAAATGTTCTAAATTTTTTGAACCTTCTAACAATCCAAATCCTTACCCAGGTAATAACCAGGTCAGACTAGAGGTTAAGAGCTAATCAATTTCAAATAAAAACAATCCATAGAAAACTTTTTCTGTTTAACAATAAATGCAGTATTAGGCGCAATAAATGTTATTATGTAGTGATAATGCACATAAAGCCAGCTCAAAACAAGATCACCAGAGTGAATCATGTTAGGATAGAATAATTATGTATGAAAATGCAAATTGAAATTCCAATAACCATGTATAAACAAGGATTGATTTCCTTTGTTTTATATAACCATTGAAAGTATAAGCAGCTATTTTGTAAGGAAATACAACTGACTGAGAGAATGTTAAGGCCTTCATATATAAATGCTATCTGTAAGTTGATGAATTTACAGTAACCCTTATAAAGTCTCCAGTTACCCACTCAAATATCATTTACGAATAAGGTTATTAGTATATATATAACTGACTGTCCCAGTGCTTTCAATTTAAATACTTTCGGTACAGTTGCTGCTTTGTTGTTTTTTATAAAACTCTGACAAGCAACAAGTTGGGTTGTTACTATATGGTAATGAACCAATGCAGCACTATAAAAAAAAGTCATACCATACATGCATTGGTTAAAGGTGTGTGATCCTTAGTATCGAAGGGGTATAAGTAATTTTTGAGATTACAAAAACACTCTCAATTGATTGAACTTAAGAAGTCACCTTTTCTTACCAAATACTTCTGAAGGTTGTCTGGAAGAGATCACCAATCGCACTTTCAGCTCAAGTTTTTTAAACCATCAATTGTCCTGCATTATAATTGTGTGCATAATTTTTTTTAATTACTAAGGAAATTTTTTTTTTTTATTTTTTTATTTCCTTTAGGATATTATATTTCAAAGAAAAGTACCTATCTATAGCAGCATTTTGTAGGTACATTCACAATCATGGCAACAGCATCACATTGCAATGACAAGCATCTAGCTAAGGTAATTAATGGCAGTAGCTCAACAACACGCTCTAGTGACCACATTGTCATGTTGCCAATATCATGGATTAGACTCAGATTATATGGAGGTATGTTTATCAATTATATCAGCAATTTTTGCATCCCAACATTGTAACTGATATCTAGTCTAAAACCAGATTACTAATTAGGCAGGCACTACAGTAATCTTTAAGTAAAAATGGTTTTTCATAGACAATTTCATTCAAGCACAGATATCACAGTAAGTATACTATCATATGAAAGTATGAGTATAGTTGTCAACTCATTGAAAGAGTGGACCTTCCAGTCTTTCCCAATAAGGTATCAAATTTGTTGATTAAAATATTTATTTTGAATGTGTAGACCAAGTCGACTACCTAGTATCTCCACCTAACTAAATATGCAATCATAATATTGACGACAATATCAAAAATAATACTTTACTTCTTGAATAAAACTTCACTGTATAATCTCCCACTTAAAACTTTTATTATACTTTGTTATATTGTATTATCACAAATCCTGGTAGATTTAAAACACAATCACTAAACTGACAACTCTTACTGATCTTTGATTATTGATTTTTCATATAAACATAATTTACACAATGAAACACAATCTGCGATAATGACTTAGATGTATACTCTTACTCATCGCATTCCATTCAACCCAATCATTTAGATATTGCATATTGGATGGCTTTATATTTTCTACATCCTCCTACATAGTCCCTTCACATTAATCTCATGAAATTATATACAGACTTGACTAACAGTTATTTTTACATTACACATTGTAGTTCACAGAGGTGGCTCATTTTATCACCTCATTTAACACAAACAGAAACTAGGCTTACCAGTTCGGTTCATTTCTTATGTACACTTCAACTGAATATTTTGTTCTTTTACACAATGAAAACTGTAACTGCGGGAGTATCTACCAGTACTAAAGTATGAAAATATAAGATAAAGCACCTCGTTTGGACAATGGTATGTATCAAAGATATTAACAACTTGATATGACGCACTTCGCGGCCGGGTCGGTCCGCAGCGGGCGCGCCGCCGCCGCCGCCGCGGGCCGCAGGGCGCCGTCGGCCCGAGGCGCTATCCCGCCTCGCCCTTGCAGTCTTACGAGAAATAAATGCCACATTACACTCTAAATATTAAAGCACTGTACAACAACAAATTTTTGGCTTGTCTTTTTCTGGACTAACGTTCATTTCGCGCACGATTTCGGCGAACATCTCGTTGACGTTGATGCGGCTCTTGGCAGAGGCCTCCTTGAAGGGGCAGCCCCAGGCCTGTGCCAGCGCGGAACCCTCAGCTTGCGACACCTCGCGCTGGTGATCCAGGTCAGCCTTGTTGCCCACCAGCAGGATTGGCACGCGCTCTGACCCCTTAACGCGAGTTATTAATTCTTTCATCGGCTTTATATCTTGAAATGTCTGGTGGTTTGTTAGTGAATAAACAACGACGAAACCCTGGCCGTTCTTTATGTACAGGTCTCGCATTGATGCAAACTGTTCTGTACCAGCTGTATCCAATATTTCTAATACACATGGTGAATTGTCCACTTCGATCTCTTTCCTGTAGAAATCTTCTATCGTGGGGTCATACTTTTCCATAAAACATCCGGACACAAATTGCACAGTCAAAGCACTCTTTCCGACCCCACCCGAACCCAGCACGACCACTTTGAATTCGCGCATTGTGCTACGTAAATCACACTTACGAGTCTTCCACACGACGTAGAAACGTATTCACACTGTGTGCTATAAAAATGTCATTGCTATGTTGGTTTTATGACTCACTCGAATGCGATCACTGAGATGTTCCCGTAAAGCACAAATTCTAATAATTGATAAACAGCGACGCCATTTTAGTTTGATGAGTGGCAAAACAACTCCGGTTGCATCGCGAACGCGTTGTAAGTGGCTTCTCGATACGCGGAAGCAAACACTGACACTGACTGAGGTGCTCGCTCACTGCTCGAAATCAGCAACAGCCAGCTAGTTGGTCAAAGCACCATTTGCAAGAAGCAGAAGCACTAGTTTGATTTGATTGGTGAATGAAAATTTTGCTAAAACTCCCAACTCATTGCCAGAATCATACTATTTATTTCCCAAAATAAAAAAAAGTGTCTATGACGTTTGCGAAATCAAATAAATAATGATTATTCATAATCTTAAAATAACTATGTCGCGCAGGTCAGCCGCTAGATAGTATCTCCTTGCGCGCAGCCTTCAATTCGTATTATGGAGAGGGCAACAATTGCCATAGTAACTTAAGCTCTTTAGAAAAAAAAGATGTTGGGGTGGTCATGGGTCGCGGGCAAGGTGCAAAAAGAGGCGGGGGCCTAAACCTATGGCACAGGCACCTACAATAGCGGCAGCCTCTAAAAAAAAGGGGGTTTTAGAGCCCGCGGCTTCCACTGCTGCTAAGTGAGAGTGGAAACTACCCCTAAGTCCATAAGTTGGGTGAGGGTAAACTGTGCTCTCCACGATCATCGGCTGTAGCTGGAGGCTAACTGCACTATTTAATAAATAAATAAAAAATGTTTTATTTCAGACCAAGGATCCATAAAAGAGTTCGTAAAATACAAGTATTTTTATACTTGTATTTTACGACTACTTTCGGTACATCGGGAAAATCTACGGATCAGCATGTTCCCACGAATCGCTAGAGCTCTCTTTCTATATCTGCATTGTCTTTAAGGTCGTCGGTAATGATATGGAGGCGATATTTGAAGGTGGTTATTTATCAAGCCATTAGGGGTTATCTCGGGATCACTTTCTATCTCTAACCGCTTACCGGAGGTCTTAAAGACAATGTATTCACATTTTTTAACGTTATACCTAAGGCCGTGTGAAACAGCATAGCTAGCACAAATTTTCAGCATCTCCCGAAAAGATCCTGACGTCGGGCCCAACAGCACCATGTCATCCGCGTAGCTGATGTTGTGACACTAACACCATCCACGCGGCATCCCACACACATGCAGCTGAGCTCGACGATGAGATCATTTACATACAGGCTGAAGAGCGAGGAACTGATCCCCCTGCCTTACCCCGCACTCCAACCTATATGATTTGGAGAGAGCATTAGACCACTTGACAAAATTGACTTGGTTGCCATACCTATACTGAAATAATTTCAGTAAACCCGACGGTACATCCCTGTCTCTCAACTTTTTCCAGAGCACCTCATAAGATACAAGATCAAATGCTTTGGAGAGGTCGAGAAAACAGGCGTATACCGGCGTCTCTCTACTGTTGTAGTATTGTATAGTGTGCTTGAGACCTCGTTGATAGTCCGGGCCGAAACCCAAGCTGTGGATCATATAGTGTTAGGTGTTTTGGTAAAATAGAATTAAGTACACTATCCAACACTTTGGCTATTGTAGTAGCCAATTATGGATAAAATTGCGAAAGAAAGAGAGTCTAGAGACTTAAAAGCATTTTGGAAGTCCACTGGTAAACTGAATGTTGGACCTGGCTTCCCTGTGGATGGTTATGGATATGGTTAAGGATAAAATTGTGAAAGATAGTCAACCTCAATAGTTTGGTTCAAGACCAGTTGGTCTTGAACCAAACTATTGAGATTGACCTCAGTGATGAGTGTTATCGCTACGATCTTGCTGGCCACAAGGTGGCCTCTTGTCAAGCGGCTAAGTCTTAGTGATCACTTTGCGCAACTGCAAATAAGCCTGCGTACCGAAGTCTCTCGCCATAACAACAATTCCAAATTGTTGTGTTCCGTCATATAGAGATAAGGTAGCCAGTTCCTCAGACAGTTGAGGATTCCGGGTGAAGTGCGCTTCCACATTTGGACTTATATCACATTTGGTCATAATATCAATATATAATATCAAGGGTCTTAAGAATGACTCATGAGACCCCCCAGACTCCGCCACTGAGATGAAAATAAAAAAAGGTTGACACAGAACTTTGTCTCTGCGACTGAAAAAAAGAATATTCAACCATCCCAACGCTGGCAGCATTACTCTATAAAATAAATGTACCTCGGATCCATTTTATATCAGACTTGGCCTTAATACAATGATCCATCCATTGTAAGAGTTTTGCATGTTAGCTAATTTATAATTTAGGGTTCAAGTTAACTAACCATTTTTAACAGGCCTCATAGCTCAGTTGGTAGTAGCTCTGCCTTCTGCGCTGGAGGTTGTGGGTTCGATTCCCACCCAGGACAAACATTTGTGTGATGAATATAGATGTTTGTTCTGTGTTTGGGTGTTGTATTGTTTGATAAGTATGTATTTACAAAAAAAAAAAAGTATACAAGTATTCTTTCCGTAATCTAGTTCCCATAATACAAGCTATGCTTAGTTTGGGGCTAGATGGCGTTGTGTGAAATTAATTTCCTGTAATATATCTATAATTTCCTGTAATATATCTAATATATTTAGAATTAGAAATAGATACCTAGCTAAAAATATGTGCATTATAGATTGATCCCTTTTATCATAGAGGCCTATTTTATGTTTTGCAATGTTGAGGTTGGCCGTCAACACCGTTGCGCGGCGGCGGCGGAGAGAAAAATAATATTTGGACTTGTACACATTAATAGGGAAGAAGTTGTATAAATGGCAACATTAACCGGAAGTACTTGTAGCATTGCGGTGTTGTCATCGGTGTAATCTTGTTCGGATACAAAAAAATAGATAATAGAGCAACAATATCCCAAGTACCTAATCTAGGACATAAATCATACTCCCTTTCTGTTTACATGCCACAAACGAAGGGTACCTACATTTTTTCGCTTTTTCAGATTAGTCTTTCAATTTCAAATCCAGTCGTGCACCAATGGACTTTCCGGTTTTTTTTGAGGTCTAAGTACTCATTTGACACATGCTCCTGCTTTGACGGTGAATGTCACCAACGCACCGTGAGGAAACAGGCGGCCCGGCGCGGTGGCGGCGGCGTTCGTTATTCAACCATTTGATACACTTGAGCAACCTAGGTTTTATAAATAAAATTAATAACTACTGGTAGAACTACCAAATGTCTAGTAATATTATTTTATAGCATTACTCGGTAAGTACTGAGCATTTTTCTTTGTAGTATTTTATTGTTAACTATCCGAACCTTACAGATTGTTTTTTCTACATGGTAATTTTTTGATGCTGATAACCTATTACTGTTATACTCTTTGATTCCATCTCTAAATAGTTTGTGACTCTTTGATTGATAGTGCAAAATGAAACAGTTTTTGTGACAGGTTGTGAAAAAAAAAATAGTGTTTTGTCGCTACTTTAAGAATCGACCTCTCCAACTCTGCTCATGGATGTCGTAAAAGGTGACTAACGGATCTCACCAGAAGAAAGGCAACAGCTTTCTTCTGTGTAATATCTACACCTTTACTGAGATTACCAACCCGCCTGCCAAGAGTGGTAATTATGCCAAACCCCTTCAGCTTTGGAGGAGGCTCTGTCCAGCATTGGACACCAAGGGGCTGTTGATGTAATGTGATACTTTTATAGGTATGCATTGCCAACAACGATTATTGGCGCTTTTGGTAAATAAATACGAGTAATACATAGGTACCTACATTAGAAGGTACCCACATCATTATGTATACGTACAATAAATCTAAGCAATTGGTTTTGTGATTTGAGCAAAGAAAATAAAGTGACCCACTTATTACCCGATGACCATAAATGAATTTTTAAGAGAGATTATGGTTTTAATATTATATCTTCGGTTTCGTCTTAGTGAGTGATTTAGCCTAAATGTCACGATTTTTTTACATTATTGGTAGGTATGTGTTTTTTTATTTTTGTTAACAAGGTTGTAGATTTTAGCAGATTTGTTGGAGAGCTGTTTAGTTATTGGACGTGTAATATTAAAGTGTCAATTTCGTTTTTTAGTAAATTCAGATCATGATTAGGTTTTTACGGATTTTTAACGTGCTTTCTTAATATATACAATTGTCTGACGGCTAGTACACTAGCTTCATTGTATAACTTATCTGTACTGAATGTTTTTTTCTTTTTTATGTACCGTTGTGGTTGTGTCCGTTCAATACTGACAAATTTAGTTTTATGTGTTGATTGAGATGATTGAGATGCAATGTGTAAGGACTGACCGAACTAGGGCTGTTTATATGTAGGTAATAAGTGTTTTGTCAGCTATGTCACGAAGGTTTTCAAATACACATATTAACTTCTTTATTCTATTTGAAACTAATTCTAGTTGGGGACGCCATAATACTTTTGACTCAATCTAAGTGTAGGCAATTACAATTCCGGTTGCGTAGGTTTTGTTATTGAAAATGCTAAGAAGTTTGTTTTAGATGTGTTCAGGGAAAGCAAGTTTAGGCTTAGCCAGCTTATAATTGTTGAAAGTCCTGTTTCAGTAGTTCTAAATACTTGCGCCTGCGAGCCACCATGAAATAGCAAGGCTGTATCATCGGCATAAGAAAAACTCTGCCATTGCGCAGTTTGATATTAGTAAAATCATTAATATAAATAAGGAATAGGGTAGGTCCAAGAAGCTTCTCTGTGGAACACTATAGCCAGAAATAGTTTCGTCCTTGCTATATGTATCATTATCTAATTTAACTCGGTGGTTCCGATCAGTTAAGTAATTTGATAGCAGTGTTTACGAAAAGAGCCCGAGAAGTTTATTTACTAATGTGGTTCAAGAGACGATGTCAAATAATTTTTTTATCTTTAGTAATATACACAATGTTTTATATCTTTTATCCAGGTATTCAGTAATGTTGCATGCTAATTCCATTATTGCATCTTCAGTGCTAAAACTGTCGCGAAAACCATATTAAAACTCTGAGTTTGTGTTATTTGTAAACTAGTATTGGTCTCATTTTTGCGGAACTATGTGAAGGTCCGTGTTTGTTCTAGACCTTTCTGATTGGCGTAACAATATCACTTTTTGTCGTAACCCTTGTACATTGGATGGATGATCAATCGCTATAATTCTTTAATAATTCCTAATGGGTTGGGTTATTGGGTTATTATAGGAGCTAGTTCCATTTTAGCCATTTCAATTAAAATCGTTGGACTTTTATGCGGAGTCTGGTTTAAGACTAGTGCTAATAGATCTCTATCACGTCAGGTTCAATAATGCTTATGGAGTTAATTATAAATAGCGATTATCATGAAAAATGGAACCAGATGATGAAAAATATTTTTATTTTCGAAGTTTCAATTTCCGTTATGACACTTCTTTTTTAGTGCACTCATATTTTGACAAAAGAAAGCTACTCTGAAAATTTTTAGACTCTAGGACCTCTGGTTTGGGTTGTGCGTTGATTGTCAGTAATTTTCGAGAGGATTTTATATAATTTAGATGATCGAAACAAATATGCATAATTGTACCCACCAACTTAATTGACCGAGCGAGCGAAGTGTCTATGTTTCGAGACTGGTCAAAAATGATTTTGTCCACTGTCTGTCGGTTTGTTCTCGTCTGCAGGTCGTATTTTTAAACCGATTTTGATGAAAATTGGCACACTCGGATTCAATTGGATATCGATTTTTGATCGGGGGGAAAAGGGGGGGAAGTTTGCTGTAGCGTTATTTAGCAACGGATTTGAATTAAATTTAATAGACACACTAAGGATTTAATTCTACGCAAGATGTTGCAAAAAAAAAAACAGTAAGGGGCAGAGGAGGGAGAAAAGGGCAGTAGTTTGCTGTAGGATTAAATTTTTTGATTTTTTTTCGGAAAATTTATTCCTACGTATACCAATCAGATTACGCAGTCCTCTCCGCCTTTTCGAGATGAACTCATTCGACCTCCTAGGATCAGGGGAACACGAGTAATTTAAATTTGTTGCATTAACTAAAAAACAAAAAAATAAATGCTTACCGCTTATTAAGCTTTGCTCATTTCTCTCCATGCGACGGTTGCCTCGAAGAGATCGCTTTCAGTGATGAGGCCACCCATTGTGTTACCAATAGTTTTAATTTAGCTAAGTTACTTATTATTACTCAGGTATTATGTTATACCTATATTTTTTGTGGTAATCAATAAAGTGTTACTTACTTACTTAGTAATCACTAAAGCTTATAGGTACCTCTTTTGCTCAAAAGTCTACAAGGAAAAGTGAAAGAGTAAATCTTTGGTTATTGCATGGTTATAAGGGCTCGCGAGGTCTACAGTTCTTACAGAACCACTAGTTTTAAGTTAAGTTTGGGTTTACCGAAATGTTGACAATTCTGTAAATTACACATGACAACGCCGCACCGCCACCGCACCCGTTTCCGTTTCGTTGCCGCGCCACCGCCGCATTCCTTTGCAAATATAAGCAAAGTACCATTGCTGACCGATAGTGATTGGCCTCAGCTGGAAGCACTAACACTAACAAGATTTGAATGAATTTTTGACAGTTCTAACTGATCTTTCGTCAAAGAAGTTGAAGTTATTTGACATCTCTCTGTCTGTCAAAGAGTATATAATATGGTCATTCCGCTCCGTAACTACGGACTATTCTATACTACGCGTAGTAGTCCGTCCCGAGTCCCGTCCGTTCCGTTTGTTTGTTCTCTCAGTTTCATTCAGGCTGTCACTTGTGAGTTGTGAGGTAAGTATATGCATGGTCTTTATGAATAATAATTCTATGGTCTGGCAGTCTAGCTGTCACTGTCACTGCTGTCAAGTCAACTAAACTGTCTGTTTCTTTGTCAGGGCGGTCTTGCCGGCTGCACTGCTGCTGCTGCTGGGCGGAGGCCTAACGTAGTGTAGTGTTTGTACACCTAACGCACTTTTTGCAGCGGAAGACGAACCTAGACTAGGTAGGAACGTTTTATATTTTTGTTGGTGTTATATTGGGTACAGCTACCACTAGGTGGTACCTTCAATATCATGTACTAGTGAAAAATGTATTTATAACTTTACTTGGGAAACTTCCATAGAAATAGAATAGATGTAGGTACCTACATACAGTATACTATTTAACCTTGATATTTATAAAATTCCTCAACTGAGTGTACTAATCCGGATGCTGCAGATATATCAAGGTACATAAGTACCTACCTAATAATAATCCCGTGGATGAATTGAACTTTCGGATTACCGGAACCGGTGCCGCCGCGCCTGTGTTTTTTTATATTGTATTGTATTGATTTGAAAACACCCAAAATAAAACAGAACTCCAAAAGTATTTCCACCTATAACCTACCGACTGGTTGACGTCATTTCACTATCAAAACATGTTATGGCAAGCTCTTAAGAATGGGTATTGTAATTAGGAACCTAGATATTGGTACCTATACCTATATATTTCAACATTTATAATTATTTCGGTACTTACCTACCTACTTAAAATCTTTGAAGTTTTGTGACTAGGGTTCTATCTCTAAAATTTGGCAACCAGGACAAGATGTGTGATAACCCTGGATTTTGGACCACAGAAACCGAACATATCAATGGATTTTTTTCAAAACTTTGGCAGTATAATTAAAAACGGTTAAAAATGTCATCAATTAACTTTCTATACACATTAAAATTAAAAGAGATCAGTCAAATTATATCGAAAAATGAAAGTGTTAACAGGCTATTAAAAATATAGCAAATGCAAACAATGTTTTGAAACATTTATTACTATGATGGCAAAAGAGTACCTACTTTAACAAATTGTATAAAATAGAATAATATCATCAACATACAAATAGATTGTTTTATCTAGCACACTATCCTTCACTTTCTCTTCTGTCACTACAATTTGACTAAAAAGGGATGCCTTCATGCAAAACAGGAGCCCAAATTGGCGAGGAGGGAATGCAACAAGCAGTAGTTAACCAGCTTGTTAGGCTGATCTTGCAACTATGCATTAAATAGCAATAACAAATATTTATAGCTCCAATCTGTTCTGAAATGTTGGCATAAGGAGAAACAAAGAACAAGTGAAATCGATTTTATATGGCGATGTTTGACATCTCATTCCCATCCCATGGAAACTGAAAGACAAGACGTAGTCCATTATGTTATTCCTGGTCTAGAGCAATATGCAAGTTTTTTGCTCTAGCCGTTAAGAAGTATTTGTGTGAAGGAGCAAAAAGAATGAAGCGGTTTTGTGGATGTGTGGACAGTCTTGGCCTTCACCTCACCTGCTTTAAGTTATGTTAAGGCAGAAGGTGGAAGAGCACTTCACCAGAATCCTCAACAGTCTGAGGAACTGGTTATCTAACCTCTAAAATAAAGAACACAGCAGTTTTGAATTGTATTTATGGCAACAGACTTGGGTAAGATGGTGGTGGCTAGCCAGGCAGAATTAAAGTCCTATCAGCAATCAAACCAAACAAGATATTGTACTACCCTTGGAATTGAATCCCGGACCTGTGGATTTGACACCATTGGTTGAAAGTTCCTTTATTTGTATTCCAATAAGGAGAACAGTTTGATAGATTATACTTTTCTGTAAGACATACCTCTTAGTAAGCATAAATATCAATAAAAGTAATGAAATAATATCTTCAGATTCTTGAATCTTTATGCAGATCAGTCAAGACTCATCTTGACTTGTGTTTTGAAGGCACATCCTGACCCTCCACAGATTCTGTCTGATGGTCTACTGTCTTTTTATTTATTAGTTGGTCAATAGGTATGTTAGTTAACCATAGTGCCATTATCAGTTTCAACATTGTAACTTGACGGTCAAGTTTTGTTCACAACTTTCCCCAGTAGGTACCCTTCTTGGGCCTGTATTGCTAGTATGAATACATTATCAAATATATATCAGAGGAGTGATGATAAAGAATATGGCCTCAAATGAAACCAAAATATATTTTTTTGGTTTCATTTGAAACCAAATGAAGTACAGTATTATCTGATAATAGCATTTCACATAGTCCATGAGTTGCAAAATCGATTGAAAGTTTGATAACTGTGGCCAAAGTGGTGTTATTAACCATGAATTGAGAGTGGGCATCAACATCACAAAGTATTTTTTGTCGAAAGATCCAGCAAAATGTACCAATGTGATTGTGTTGTCCATTCATGTCTGGTCTTAGGGGGCATGTGTTTGTGCTTAAGGCACTTAGTGCAGTCGAGAGTTGATTCAATGATGGGTATCATTGACTCGATGTCATCATTAAATCCTGGCTACCACATGCAGCTTCTGGCCAGCGCCTTTCTCTGAACTATTCCATTGTGTGTCTTGGCTCAATACTGCGTGGCGCATTACCTACTACTATCCGGCAACACTGTAGTTTAGTAGTATGTAGTAATTCTGTAGTTCCCAACTGTTGTACTACATAATGTGTGATTTGTGACAATGTCTTGTCTTTTTTGGTCTTTTTTGTCTTTTTTGGTGTCTGTGTCTATATGTTCCACGTCGTATGGGAGATCTTAATATTTTTCAGCCATCAACAAAAATTCGCTTAGTACCTAAGTACCTACCTATTTAGTTCATGTGGATTCGATAATGGCTGTGGCCATCGACTGAGACTGACTGTCGATTCCTAGAATAGCTCCAGGTGTATAAGTTATCTCTTAACTATGTGAAGTAAGGGCAATAGCGATACTAGTCCATCTTGGCGACAGCATGTCCGGTATAGGTATTTTTTTGGGTAAAACATTTCCAAGTAAAGGTGTACGATCAGTCACTACATGAAAGTGTCTTCCCATCAGATAAGTAGGTACTAAACTTCGTGATATTGAACATAATTGCTGCAGCCTCTTTTGAGTACCTAGCGCCGTTCATGGGTGTAAGTTACACACCCTTGGCGGCATAGCTATCGGCCGCTCTTCATTGTCTCCTATTTTATGAGATAGCACTGCTCCAACGTCATATACCAAACTGTCGCATACCTACCTAAGTATAAGCGGTTTTCTGTAAGTCAGAATGTACGAGAGTCAATTCGAACGTTATCAGTCGTTTTGTTGTATCAAATGCGTTCTGTACGGCCTCTTGTCATTTCCAGGTCTGAGATGTCTCGCAACAGTCTGTGCGTGAAGGTTTCAATAGAGTCGCTTTGTGAGGAACGAATCTTTCATAAAAGTTGTAAAGCCCGTGGAACGCTTGCAGTTTTATTTTGTTTTAAGGCTCTGGAGTGTTGGTAATAGATTCCACTTTACTAGGAGCGGGATTAATGCCGTCATAATCTATGGCAATTCCAAGAAACTACCTGTTTTTTGCGAAAGCGAAACTGCATTTGCTTTTATTCAGTCGAAGACCAGCATTTGTAATTCGATCCAGTAGCTGTAGGTACCTACAACGACATCAAGTTGTTTACATATTTCCTGTGACGTGCTCCCAAACACAATGATGTCGTCTATCAGTACAGGTACTCCTCGAATGCTCGCCAGTAAAGAACTTATCAGACGTTGAAAAATTCCAGGACATACCTACCTTATCTCCGAACGATAAATCGATGTACAATCCGACAGTATTTAAGGTTAGTAATTTAAACTTGTTTTCATCCACGATCACTTGTGTGTAAGCTCGGTCTAAATCCAATGTCGTGAAGAATTTTCCTCTAGCGACAGTAGCAAAGACTTCGTCGGCTGTGGGCATGCGTCGTCACTGCGTCAGCGGCGGCGCCGGAGGCAGGATCTCGAAAGTCCTTCGCCGCACTTTCAGATAACAACATAGCATCAACCACATCCTGATAAGGTCTCTCTCTTCCATAACTCGAGTTGAAGTTTAGCGTCTCGTTTTTGGTCGCGCTTGTAACATTTGATCGAAATTGGCATAACTTGTTGGGTTTTGGGCTAAAATGTTTGATTTTTTTAGTGTGATTAATGCAAATAAGGCTGCAAACACGCGCACCGCATATTGTACAGTTAGCTCTTTTGGCTGCACCATCACGCCATTCGCCTCAAAATAACATTTAATCGATTAATAATATATAAAGTTCCCAATTGTCTGTATCAGAGTTAAACTGCACTCACTATTATGCCTGAGTTACACATGATTACTATAATAATTGTTTATTTAGCTCTGTAGCTGCACAATAAATGAAGGTGTCGAACTACTCACATAAATCCACTTTATTTGTATTCAACAAACCTGAAAAGTTAGCTTCGACGAATAGCTTAAAAATTCTCATTGTGTAACTCTTTAAAAGGGAAATTCTATTTACAGTACACTACACCAATAAAAAAATATTAATAGTACCTACCTACAGCCAGACTGACTGAGACTTATTAATTAGTAAGTATTAACTTTACCACCTTATTGAAAATACAATAATGAACAAATATTATGCTTAAAAAATTTTAAAGGGTCGTCAGTCGGATTACCTAGAGACCGTTACAAACGGTCAATAGGTAACTCACTCTGTTCGCAGTCTGTTGTTCCAGTACCAGACGGAAGCGAGCCCAAGACACTGGCTACATTGCCAAGCTGAATAGCTTTGCTAATTTGCTGGCCTAAGTAATAGTCTTAGGTCAAGTGTCGCCCTAATCCGTAAAATTATTGTAAGGCCGCAGGGCACCGCCTCCCGACGGACCCCAGATCTGGACCCCTTTTCCCCTTCTGCGCCTTTTATGATCCTCGGCCAAATCAGCCACCACACCAGCCCTAAATGATGTCCCAGGCAGATGAGATGGCGCAAAGGTGTCAAAAAAATAAATAGTAGGTATACCTTACTCATTATACTTAATAAAAATAATGTTTCTATGATCCAATTCTTAGCTATGAGAACATGTAGATTGTTGCAAAAAATAACTGTATTTCATATCAGTTAGCGAAGAAAGTTAAAAAGTAGGCTTGAAAATAAATGAAAACCAGCAACAAAAAATCCATAAACCTAAACGGGAGACCACTAGAGTAGGTACCTAATGTGAACAGTAGCGTATAGCTAGTTAAACAGATACTATCCTTCTCAGACCAAAATATAGAAGCGGAAATCGTTTTTTTTTTCTATCGAGATACGAACGAATAGCTATTATGTGCATTGGATAGCAGGTACTTAGTCATAAAATTGCGAAAGATACAAAATACTTTACATAGTGAATGTGATATAATTCGCAGACAATCAAGAGCGACTTATAATTTGCAGCTGAAATGGCGATGGGCCGGGCATAATCTAATATATATATATATATATACTTACATATATATCTATATATATATATATAATAATCGTAATCTAGTTCCCATGTTACAAGCTATGCTTAGTTTGGGACTAGATGGCGCTGTGTGAAATTAATGTCCTGTAATATTTATTTATTTATATTTATTTGTCTAGTTGTGTAGGTAAAAAAAAAAGAAAAATTACCTACTGGATAGATTTGAACGAAACTTCGCATAATTATTGTTGATATCATTAACTAGAAATCTAATTCAAATTCAAATATATTTATGGGGAACTATAAATTTTAAGGTACATACTTACGTTGTATTTGGAACGATGACACTGCAAAAGTTTAATACAAAACTGAGTATCAGAGTCAGCGCCCTCCGAAAACAAATCAAATCAAAAAGTTTCATAATGAACTATGATAAGTACATAAGATATAATAAGAGATAATATTAAATCTAAGAAATCAAACTAAACCTAAGAATATATACAGAAACAAAGGATCCTAATGTAAATATTTATACATAAAAACACAATTATAAATTGGAAAAAATATTCAATAACGCAGTGGGGAGTGGGAAGGAAAAGGGAGGGAGAGGAGTGGGAAGGAAAGGTATATAAGTATCTAAGAAATACATATTGGCGTTTCGCATTTCATATTACGCTATAACTGTTCAAACGTAGACACAAAATATAACAAATAGTAATTCTTATAATGTCGAAAAATTATTTACTCAGATAAATAATTATATTTATTAAACATTCCTGTACATTATATATGAATCATTATATTTGAATCTCGTAAAACTAGTAGTTTAAAACATAAACAATCAGTAAAATTGTAAATGAGGTTCACGTTTATACAATGTTATGTCACGAAGTTACCTAGCTTTACTACTTACTTTTTACGTTTTACTTACTAGCATTACCTAGTGTTGCGACAATTTAAAAATTCTTAAGTTTCGAAATAATCGGTAAAATATTGAAATAATTTAATTAATCGAACCGACTTTTTGCGGGAAATTCAGTGAGATAGTTTTGTGTAGTGCGCGAGTGACCAAAATTTGGATCAGTAGGTACATAGTTCTTCAAATGACTTGTCATTAATAAATATAGGTACCTAAAAAATATAATTATATTCTAGTAGTTCGCCCCGAACTAAGATCTCGTGATGTCTGGTTTGTAACGGAGATTCATTCTCAAATAGAACGTAATTAACAAACGATAAAAGTGTGCTTTCAATATACCTTTCTCACTTTACTTAAGCACTTTTTCTCGAACTCTCTTCATACACCTGAGTGTTCGAGGTTCTCTTGTTGCTAACGTAATGTAATATCCTTTCTAACATAAAACAATGATGCCGGTTGATGCCGTTTTGAAAAGGGAAAAATAGTATTTCTTTTTATTTAATATCTCAAAAACTACCCCATTTTGAAAAAATCCCCCGCCACAGTCAAAATATATTTACTTTATCTCTATTCAGTTTCAATTTCATGAAAATCGTATAATCTGTGCGAGAGTTATGCCGTCACAAACATTGCCACATACGTACGTACACACAGTGCCGGATTTCCCAATTATCTTTGTCATGGCATGGCATTTGTCTTTCCAAATCAATCGCTTTTACCGAATCTCATAAGCCGTCTCATAAGCTTGACACTTTCAATATATCACTTGTCACTGGCAGAATCGGTGAAACGGTTGCAAGCCAAAATAAAGAAGTTGAAGTTGAAGTTCACTCCGTAGGCACAAGTAGGTACAATACAACCTCCAATTTAGTCTGTCGTCTATCTGTGGGTGGCCATCTTGAAAAAAATAAATAAGCAAAAATAATTAATTAATTTAATAATTTATTTGGTATTAATTAAGCGCTATATATTTATTTATCGTCTATCTGAGTTTATAGTTTTATCAAAAAAGTAAGCGATTGTTTCCTACCTATTAAGTATCAATATTGATTTTTAATTTCTCATTAATATCGTATATTTTCGATGGCGATTATTTGGTTCACATCCTTAGACAAGTTGATCTGACAGCTGTCAAAGTGTTTGTCAAAGTGTATTTCTTAGATTTAATGGACTATAAGATGTAAACTTTTTATTTTTCTTAGTATATAAAAAAGTAAAACAAATGTTTCAACATTTGTTTCACGGGTTTAGGATAATCATCGTTTCATCATCAGACTGAAAGAAACCAATCTATAAAACACCCTAATCAGGAGCTCTCTATACAAAGAGTTTGCTTCGCGCGATGGGGTCTTACCTAGATGCTCTTTCCATTATATTCAACTAAATTCAATTATAAATAAGTACTTGTGTTGACTTGAAATATATATTATGGATTTGGGAAAACCCCCAGTTATTTCTTCAACATTTTTGCTTTGTATAGCAAACCTAAGATTCATAACTGAGGCATGATTTTTTTTTTTTTCATTTGCAATGGGTGATATATTGAACTGGGTATACCTACATTCGCTAGAAACACTACACTTAGCAAACGAATTAGCCGCCACCTCTCCGTGGGCTGTGTTGTGATCGGTGGCGGTCACGTGGATGTGGTGGATAGAGGCGGCTCATGATTATGTACGTAGGGTCAGCCCTGGAT
Source organism: Venusia cambrica (assembly GCA_951394065.1). Classification (NCBI taxonomy): domain Eukaryota; kingdom Metazoa; phylum Arthropoda; class Insecta; order Lepidoptera; family Geometridae; genus Venusia; species Venusia cambrica. Next base: position 3,958,852 of record OX596068.1, on the reverse strand, counting down.
CTCGAGGTTTGCCTGGGCAAGAATGAGGTCTACAATGGAGCGAGCCTTCCGAGAAAATGCTTTGTTCAGCAGTGGGTTTATATGGCCCGAAACGATAGTGATGAACTAAGACACATTGCGCAAGTGTAACTGCGCAGAAATAATTCTCAACACAATTTGTATCATACAAGTTACACACATGTTTTAGAAAGGCCATTGAACAAAATTTGTTCTCATTTAATGATAGTACTTATACCCGGTAAGGCCTTGAACACATAAATTACTTAATCATTTCATTCATAATGTTGAACATCAACAGTCCCGAAATAGTCACATATGTCACAATTCAGCATGACCAGACTCTTAATAAGTGTGACACCAAGGGGAGAGTGGAAAAAAACTAAAACCCGACATATTTATACCTAAGTACCTACCTATTTTTGTTCTAGGAAATATGTCGCACAAACCAACACCATACTCGCCAAACTTCCCAGCTTCCCAAGGGTATGAGGATGTGAAGCTGAACGAAGTGTATCCTCAAAGCCAGTCGGGTTACCCTCATCCTCCTTCCGGGTACCCTGGGCCGCCACCTGGTTCTGCTGCTCCCGCTCCACCGCCCGGTAGTCAACCGATGCCAATGCCTGGTATGCAACCTGGATTTCAACCAGGAATGCAACCTGGATTTCAACCGGGAATGCAACCTGGCTTTCAGCCTGGTATGCAAGCTGGTTTCCAACCTGGATACCAGCCGGGGTATGCTCCAGGATACCCTGCACCGGGCCCTATTTTGCAGCAACCAGGAGCCCAAGCCCCAGGTGAGAATGCCCAAATAATTAAATTGGTATACTCTCTATCGATATTAATTAACCTTGCCTAAGAATTAAATCCTCGTGAACCTTTGTTAGTGGTTATTTATATCTAAATATATACAATCGTCTAAACCAGAGGTTATATAGTACTTGAAATTTTCAGGGTACCTTTCTTTTGTAGTGTAGGGATGGACCACTATCCTTTTTAACATTTCTATCTATCTCATCAACATCATCATAAAACTAAAATTAGCAATGTCGTAAGTCATGTGACACAGGGAAGCGTTCTGGGGCCTACCCTCTAATCCTAGTGTACGTGGATGATCTCTGCAACCTTCAGTTAACCCATGGAAACATTTTATCGTATGCTGATGCCACATCCATTATTTTTGATGAAAATACTTGGGCCTATGGTGAAAAAGCTCTACAAACTGTGATGCCATGGCTACAGACGAATCTTTTATCACTAACCGTGATGCCATTAACCTTTTAATCCTGCGCCGTTTTAACACGTAAACGCCTTGCACATTTGACCATGTCGTCGACCCATTTTGCAGGCGCTGGCGGAAGACCCACACTTCTTTTGAGGTCACCATTCAGTACCGATTAGTCCCCGCTCCATGGCTCTCTGAGCGACCCTGAACTTGTGGCCCGTGTCTTTTGTAAGCGTTGTAAAGACAGGTTTTCAGTCATTTTGGAATAGTGGGAGATATTAAAATATCATCCAGCCTACTAAACGCTGCCCAGCATATCTGTATTCTCCTTGATATCTCTCTGGCCTGTACATGTTTTCCAAATTTTAGGACATGTCCAAGATACACATAAGAGTCGACTGTTTCTAGATTCTCGCTTCCAATGCTAATGTTTGAAAACGAACCCCTGGAAACGGATAACTTTTGTATTGGTCATAATCATTGTAAGTCATACATTCGTAGATGCTATATGGAGATAGCTCTTAGCATATCTTGGAGCTCGTTGAGGTTTTCAAACACTAAAACAAGATCGTCTGCAAATCTTAGATAAGACATAAACTCACTGTTGATTTATATCCCTGAACTGTCCCTTATGTTATGTTATGACGTCATTGAGGACAGCCGTTAAAATCTTGGGTGAAATAGTGTATATCCCTGACTGACCCCCCCGCTTGATAGGTATTGGGTTGGTTAAGCTATGTAGTCGTAGGTACTTGCATGGTAGCTGAGCAATACAGTTATCGGAGTATCTGCATGGCGAGTATCAATGTTACAGCGTTGGAGGGAGCCAAACACAGCCCAGTGCTCTATTATGTAATATATCATACAACTGGGCCGGTGAACTCTTGACTCTCTTTTCCACAAGGAGAAAATATAGTGGCCCTAAGGTTAGGGCTTCTATATTATTCTATGGTGTTTGTTATTATTTGAGTATTATGTTTTCTATCTATCACAAAACCTTGGGATGACGGGAATGAAGTCCCAGGCGTTCCACTAGTCATATAGGTATCATCGATAACAAGCATGTTAGTTTGTGCCACTCGAAGTCAGAGCTAATGACACCTTTCTGATAATATTGTTTACGTGCTCCTTACGATACGAGACGACCGACTGTCGTTTCAAATGTGTTGGTATACAGATTGTAGTTTTATTTACATTTAATTCACTCTATCACTTGCATAGGTCCCTTCTCTTAGTATTATTACGTTGGTTTCAATCAATTCAAGCGGACCTATTTCGTCACTATGCCAAACGACTGTGATTTTGATTGCCATTTTGATTTTGACTCTGTTTTTATAGAAGAAATTAAAAAGAACAAGATTATTTACGCCAAGTGGTCCAAATTAAAACATTACGTTGCGAAAAAACGTGCGAACATAGATGTGATAGATGCAAGAGTCTATTTAGAAACATTGAGTGTGTCAAGTGTTAGGAGAAGCTTTACCCGTGTTTATAAACGTATTTTTCGATCGAAACACAGCAGATATGAGCGGCTACTAACCGACGAAGAAAAGAGGTTGTTTGCTATAGACCACAGTTTGGTGGAGGGGTTTTACTGATACCTATAATACAGATATATATCTTATGTTTACGTATATACAAGTCTACTGTACTGCGTTGTGTTGTTTTCGTCTGATTTAATGTTTGCTATTGTATCTTTTGTGAAACCCAGCTCAAATCGATTCTGTATGGATTTTGGTGGGTATTGTGACGATGTTTCATGCTTTTCGATTTTACCTACCTTAGTGCAATACGGAATGATGTGTGAAATTGTGTCTGTTTCAGGAGGTTGGATGACTATACCACAAGGGCTGAGCAACTGCCCTCCAGGTTTGGAGTACCTTTCTATGATTGACCAGCTAGTAGTTCAGCAGAAAGTGGAGCTGCTTGAGGCGTTTGTCGGGTTCGAGACGAATAACAAGTACACAGTGATGAACTCCGTCGGCCAGAAGGTTTACTACGCAGTTGAGGACAATGATTGCTGCACTAGAATGTGCTGCGGGCCTATGCGACCCTTCGACATGAAAATTTTGGACAATTTCAGAAACGAGGTATGTCTTTCTCTAACTTCAATCAGATTCCTTCCTAGGGCTACCTAGTAGTGGATTGGAAGACAGCTAAAAAGACCCTCCATATTCCAAATGCTTTTTTTTTAGATCGAGTCTACTCTTGGCTTGCACAGGCAAGGATGAGTTTCGCGACGGAGCGAGCCTTCCCAAACTTCATGTTTTGGATTGCGCAAATATTTTAGAAATTGCTTAGTCTATGTGGAATAACAAACCAGCAGGCTTACCCTCGAACCCAATAAAAAATCCAATACAACAACAATCACAATACGTAAATAAATAAGTACTCTTGAGAAACAATTTGATAGCATTGGATTGAAATCGGAATTGCGCTAATATTGGATTATAATGAAGTTAGCTGTATTGTATTCAGCTCACGGGATGTTTGCTTTTAACCCTTGATTAACTTCGTGAAATTTAATAACGTAATTAACTTGTATGAGTCAATGGGACTCATATATTTTCTAAGCGTGATATTCTCAAATAAAACATTTTTTTTTCAATTTTTTTTTATTGTTCATATTAAATATTTATTAAGGCACTAGGAAAAAGTATCAAAACTGGACAGACTTCAGAGATCCTCTTAAAAATTAAAGAAACTAATTTTATCAGTCTCAAAAAACAAAGGTATTTTAAAACCTCTACAAAACTATGAAATATTCATAACTTATATATGTTTTTATGTTTTTGGACTCTCAAAGATATACAAATTAATAATAATAAAACAAAAATGTATGCTCCAATACAAAAAAATAAAAGGTGCAATGGGTTTTGGCACTGCTTACAGGCAACATCGGCATACCTTTTTTGAGCAGGTCAAACATATTGGTTTCAGACATTTGGTGCATAGATATGCAGTCTTTGTTCTTTTTTTGTAGTGGCACATATAGCAGTATTTTCTTTCATTCCTAGGTAGCTTGTCTTTAGTTTCAGGGTGGTTCGCATCTTCAGGAATGTCTGTCCAGTACCTTGTTCATCGTCACTCTCGTCATTCAAAACATCTTGCAGCCAAGATTCCAAAACGGAATCCGCCCCATCTTCATTCATACTAACGAATTTATCTTGTTCTGGATTCATTCTGCAAACCTAAAAAGATATATGTTATAAGCATATAAAAAATATAATTTATATCAATAATAACGACAAATAAGCAACATTCGAAAATTGAAACAAATAAAAATATATATAGCACAATTCACTTGTATGAGTCCTTGGGACTCACTCGACGCAATAACTCACCAAATACGCAGTGCCGGCACACGTCCTCTCGCCTCCGCGTAGCCCGCGACACTGCAGGAAGGTACTGTGACGGGGGGGAATCTAGCCGCTCAAATGTTACAATTATGGAAGTTTGAAATTTTGATGTGAGTCCCAGGGACTCAGGAAGTTAATTAAGGGTTAATGAAAACCGGCGTATCAATAATAAATACACTAAAACTTCAAAATTTGGTCTTTTTATCAGTAGACAGCTAAATACAAATAGTTTAAAACATCAATCTAAACATATTTTCAAACAAATCCATTATAAAAATAGTTGTTTTGACTTGGATATGGGCGAGTCAGTTCGGTAGAGGTGTCAGGGGGTCCACTCATGTTCCGGTGCGATCTGACCGTGCCGGGTGGGATCCCTGGTTGCCCAGGGTAGGCCCAGCGAGCCGCCCAGCCAGCCGATCAGCGACCACGGTTGTGCTCCCCGAGGATGTATAAGCCTCTGGCTCATAGCTCCACCTATTTATACGATATTTGCCTAAAACATCCCTAAGGTGGCTGCAAGACTCCATACAAAACCGCACTACTTCTGCGGTCGCTGCACTACACGTGCCTCGCCCAAACCACCACACTTAAGTTTGCTCACAACAAAAACTATAGTAGATGGTTTATGTTGTGAGTAAACTGAAGTCTGTGCGATTAGGGACTAGATATAAACAAACGAATAGTAGGTACAAAATACGGAAAAATATAATTTACTAGCGAATTGCAAACGTAAAATATTTTCACGAAAGTAGTACGCAGAAATTTAAGGCAAAAATATACAAGATTTTTGTATTACATTCTGGAGCATTCGTGTGGGTTCAACTCTCGCTTGGCTGGTATTTAGTGTTTGTGTCCTAATTCAGTGTAAGAATTATAATCACACCATATTACATCTTTCTAGATGTCACCGATTTTAAGATAGAACTAAAATAAAAAAAAAACGTTTTACAAACTACGTTTACATGTGCAAGGCCTTATTTTTTTTTAATTATTATTATATCTAGTAAGCATATATTTTTTTTATATTTTTTAATGGTATGTACTTACTCCGCCATCTACATAATTATATTCTCAGATTTTTTTCAACCAGCTTAAACGAATCAAAACTTCAAAAAGGAGGACAGACAGAAATACAGACAGCAGCGTAAGCTTAGTAATAGTACCGTCGGCTCCCTTTGTGTACGGAACCCTAAAAACCAACCTATTTGTAGAATATCGATATAGATCAAGTTATGTTTACTTAGTCATATGTAGTAATTATTATTTATGTGCATGTAAATCCGAGTTAACTGGGTCTGCACTAAATAAATAAATTGATAATTACTTACCTAGTAGGTATGTAAGTAACATTATCTAAAGATTACCTAACCTACTTTGCTTCATAAACGAATAGGTACCTACCTACCAATTCACTTCGTATTCCCGCGTGCCCCAATCGCCTAAAAGAAAGTAAAAGAGAGTCGTATGATACGTGAAATGGCTTAGCTTTATCGATCATATCTTCCACAATACTGTAGTTCCACATTTACTTTGAAATTAATATATGTTATAGTTCAGGATTGATGCTAGAACGCTAGACGCTTGTGTCGAAAACACGATTACATAAAATTTACTCGATAGAAAAAAAAATCAAAGTTGACTCTAATTTGTACCAAAAATGTTCGCCATTCAATAAATACGCCCAATCAAGCCTTGACACTTTGTACAGTAAATAAACATAGTATACAGCAGACGGTCTGTGTTTTGGATTTTCAAAATTAACGTAGAAATTCGCGCGTATTTCTGTCATCTGGTGGTCATAAGCGCCGTGGTTGAGCGCACAGCAATGTCACCTTTTTTATAAGTATACCTTAGTTCGAAAATAGAGTGAAGTTGGGTTGAGTTGCTAATCTGAGTAAGTATAGGCCGTTAATATGTTTGTGGGTCTGTCTGTAGCATCATTGTAACGCGATAACTATACAGACCCGATTTTAGATTTTTTTTCTAAGAAAGCTGATTAATCTGAGCTGGTTCTTAGCTATGGTGGAAAACGGTGTCACCGTTCCCTTATTCATGTACTCCAGTGTTAAATGAGTCTCGGGCGTTATTTCAATAATAACAAAGGCAAATCGATATGTTAGGCACAATGAAACATCCATAAGGTACGGGTTGTAACCTGCCGTACGTCTGCGTACGTCTTTCCGTCCGGTGATGGAAAGAAGGAGGGATTTCTTAACCGTCTCTGTGGTCTAGTGGTCCGCCCACCATTGTCAGATCCAGAGGTCCCGGGTTCGAATCTCAACGATATTTTGAACTGTCAACTGTTGTGTTCCGGCATTCAGAGGTAAGATAGCCAGTTCCTCAGTTTGTTGAAGATTCCGGGTGAAGTGCGTTACACCTACGGACTTTATTACTGCTTGAAAAATCAGCTGAGATGAAGGCCAAGCACTTACCAGTCGTAGGAAAAAAGGGATTAGCTCGAAGATATCGAGCGCACAGGGAAGACGTGCATAAATCGCTCGTTGCATGGTTCCAGGTGATCCACCTGAACCGGCCGCTAGCCTGCGACTCCTGCTTGTGCCCGTGCTGGCTGCAGAGCATGGAGGTGACGTCACCGCCCGGCACCCTCGTCGGCTCCATAGAACAGGAATGGTCGATCTGCAAACCGTGCTACGCCATCAAGAACGCTCTGGGCGATGTGGTACTCAAAATCAAGGGCCCTGTCTGTACGTTCTCTATGTGTGGTGATGTCAAATTCAATGTGAGTCAAATCATTTATTATTGTTACGCCAGTCAGAAACGTCTAGAATATTCGCAGGCCTTCGCATAGTTCCGAGAAAATAAGACAATAACAACTTGTTTATCAATAACACAAAAGGATGATTTATGACCGCCGCCGCGCCGAATACAATAGAGTCCCAGATTACGCAACAGTTTGCGCGACTATTCCCACGCTTACTAGAAGATTCGACAGAGTTGGATATAAATTGACGCGCGATTCGGAAGCAAGTCAGTATTCGATTACGATACAGCGAGTTAACATCAAGTGATATTTGAGTGCGATAACAGTGTTTAGTGAATCGGTAGTGTTGTACTGTGTTTGAGAGTAATCAGTTTGGTGCTGAATAAACGTGTCTTATTTTGAGTAATAACCGGTTGCTTTTAATTCTTATGAACCCCAGCTCGTAACAATTGGTGCCAGAAGACGCGGAAGGAATCCGCACCAGGAGTCAGATCCGTCAGCAGGATCTGGACCAGCGGAGGTTTGGAGAAACCTCACCACGGCCGTTACAGTCAACGGCAGATCAACAACTGCCACCACGAGAAGCCGACCCGGGACCTTCCGCCACACCTGTGACGTCAGCAGCCCCAGACCTTGCTGCACTTATGGCCATGCTGCAAGAGCAGGCTCGTCGTCAAGGTAAGCACGGTCATCGCCTGACCTTTATTTCATCCATTTGCCTTCATAACGGCCTCAAATTGTATTTTGTAGGCCGACCACGAAGATGTTCCGTCAAATGGCGGCACTTTGAATCCACGTCCTGAAGGTGCAGTAACTATTGGAGTTGCAATCCCCTCTCGAGCTTTGATGCTTCCCAACTCTTTCTTCACGTCCGCAATCTGTGATTCAGCTTCGATAAGGCGGTTTTCATGTTGATGCACTTGGTCTTTCATCACTTTGATCTCCTTGCCGAATGTGGCGTGCAGATCTTTCATGTCGTCGGTTGGAAGAGCAGCTGCAGCGTGACAAGGAGGAGCAGACCCGTCGCCAAGAGGAGCAGATGGTCCTCATGAAAGGTCTGCACGCCACATTCGGCAAGGAGATCAAAGTGATGAAAGACCAAGTGCATCAACATGAAAACCGCCTTATCGAAGCTGAATCACAGATTGCGGACGTGAAGAAAGAGTTGGGAAGCATCAAAGCTCGAGAGGGGATTGCAACTCCAATAGTTACTGCACCTTCAGGACGTGGATTCAAAGTGCCGCCATTTGACGGAACATCTTCGTGGTCGGCCTACAAAATACAATTTGAGGCCGTTATGAAGGCAAATGGATGAAATAAAGGTCAGGCGATGACCGTGCTTACCTTGACGATGTGCCTGCTCTTGCAGCATGGCCATAAGTGCAGCAAGGTCTGGGGCTGCTGACGTCACAGGTGTGGCGGAAGGTCCTGGGTCGGCTTCTCGTGGTGGCAGTTGTTGATCTGCCGTTGACTGTAACGGCCGTGGTGAGGTTTCTCCAAACCTCTGCTGGTCCAGATCCTGCTGACGGATCTGACCCCTGGTGCGGATTCCTTCCGCGTCTTCTGACACTAATTGTTGCGAGCTGGGGTTCATAAGAATTAAAAGCAACCGGTTATTACTCACAATAAGACACGTTTATTCAGCACCAAACTGATTACTCTCAAACACAGTACAACACTACTTAGTTATACTACCGATTCACTAAACACTGTTATCGCACTCAAATATCACTTGATGTTAACTCGCTGTATCGTAATCGAATAGTGACTTGCTTCCGAATCGCGCGTCAATTTATATCTAACTCTGTCGAATCTTCTAGTAAGCGTGGGAATAGTCGCGCAAACTGTTGCGTAATCTGGGACTCTATTGTATTCGGCGCGGCGGCGGTCATAAATCATCCTTTTGTGTTATTGATAAACAAGTTGTTATTGTCTTATCTTCTCGGAACTATGCGAAGGCCCGCGAATATTCTAGACGTTTGTGACTGGCGTAACATTATTATTATTGAGAGTCTATGATATGTGAAATGGCTTAGCTTCAGCGATCATATCTTCCATAATACTGTAGCATTTACTTTGAAATTAATATATGTTATATTTCAGGATAGACGCTAGAACGCTTGTATTTGAATACACGATTACATAAAATTTTCTCGATCGAAAAAAAATCTAAAGTTGTCTCTAATTTGTTCCAAAAATATTCGCTATTCAATAAATACGCCCAATTAGGACTTGAAACTTTGTACAGTAAATAAACACAGTATACAGCAGACGGTCTGTGTTTCCGATTTTCAAAATTCATATTTGTTTTACAGTGAAAAAACAAAACGTAGAAATACGCGCATATTTTGTCATCGTGGTTGAGCGCACAGCAATGTTACCTTTATTATTACTATATCTTAGTTCGAAATAAGAATAAAGTTGCGTTGAGTTGCTAATCTGAGGTACTATAGCCCGTTAATGTATATTTTTTATTGGTGATAGTCAAGCGTTTGACCACCAACTTACATGTATAACAAAAGTAAAGATGTGGCCTAAGATGGAGCACGCTTGCTTATAAGGAACCTATTTACTCTGGACTCGAAGACTCTAAGATTGTACTCGTGCGGGAACAGACGAGGGCAAGGAATTCCATTCCTTACCAGTAAGTATTAATGATGAAGGTATAGGCGAAACTATGTGTTCGGCACAATGGAACATTTTCAAGGTACGAGTTGTAGCCTGCCGTACGTCTGCTAGTCCGGTGGTGGAAAGGGGATGGAGGGATTAGGTCAAAGATATCGTGCGCACACTCGCCGAAGTGGTTCTTTAGTGTTACTGCTGTGCAAGGCTTCCTACTGTCTACTCCTTCCTGATTGTCCTATACTGAGCTTTGCTTCTCCACTCGAGCAACTGGTATGGTTGCCTTTTACGGTTTGGTCTACCGTGTCGACTCTTCGCTGGATCGGGAAGCCACTCGGTGAGCACCGCTCTGTGGTCTGGTGGTTCGCCCACCGGTGTCAGACTAGTTCTGAGGTCCCGGGTTCGATCCCCAGGGGGAGTACAATATAGTGCTTGGTTTGGTTTGTGGTCGTATAATAAGTCCGCCTGGCTAGCTACCACCATCTTACCTAAATCTGTCGCCATAAAAACAATTCTAAAATGAGTTATCCCAGGGCTTAAACTATGTTCGTGCGAAATTTCAGGGCGATATTCGACATCCCATTTCTACCGCCTCTGTGGATCAACCCATCGATTTCAGATCCAGAGGTCCCGAGTTCGATCCCCAGGGAGAGCAAAATTGTGCTTGGTTTGGTTGGTGGTAGGATTTTGTTTAAGTCCGCCTGGCTAGCTACCAAAAACATAGGAACCTTATTCTGTCGCCATAATAACAATTCTTTAATTGTTGTGTTCCGGCATTCAGAGGTAAGATAGCCAGTTCCTAAGTTAGTTGAGGATTTCGGGTGAAGTGCGCCTCCACCTTTGGCCTTATCTTAACTTGTAACTGGAAAATATGGTTATTATCATGAAATAAAAGTCCGTGACTTGCGGCTAAAAACAGAATGCTTTTTATTTTCTATGCCGGTATCTCCAGTTAGCTTCAGATAGGACTACTAAATTGTGGGTAGTTGAAGTGACAACACTAAATTTTTGTAGCTCTCTATTTATTTGTAAAATTATATTAATTTATCATTCAAAGTCTATGAAAACTTACGGGATTTGCTAGTATACTGTCCCTCCCACACTAGTCAATAACATAATCTCCTCTCCCCTCACCGGATACACTGCCAGGACTGCAACTATGGACCTCTATTCAAAACTGTCTACCAACTTGGAGGAGTTATCAAGGTCATTGGATTCCAGGATGCATGAATATGAGAGTAATCTCAAAAACCTAGCTAACTTAGATGCTGGAGAGGTCCCACACAAAGACGTTGCTGGATTATCTCGGGAGTTCACTGAATTCAAATCACTTGTGTGGAAAGCACTCGGGTCCATGAAACTGCAGTTGGAGCTTCTAGTCCAGGGTTTGGACCGCCATGAGACAGCTTCACGCAGAAAGGTACTTTTGTTTCATGGGGTGGCTGAGTCCAAAGACTCCAACGCTGTGGACTCCATTGTGGGCATATTACACAATCAGTTAAAGTTGGCCAGCATTTCCTCGGGACATTTGACCTCTTGCCATCGTCTGGGAACTGATACGGGTAGGCCGAGGCCTCTGATGGTGCGGTTTGAAAGCTATTGGGTTCGAAGCGAAGTTTGGAATTCCAAGACAGCACTCAAAAATTCAGGAATCACAGTCTCTGAGTTTCTAACAAAGTCAAGGCATGAAGTCTTCACCGCTGCACGCAAACACTTTGGCTTAAGGAAGTGCTGGACATCTGAGGGCAAGATCGTCATCCTTCTCCCTGACCTCAAACGCCATAGAATAGAAACCATGAGGGAGTTGAGTTCGCTTATCCTGAAGCCTACGGCGGCAGCTGCCGTTCAGTCTGGCATGGATAAGTTGACTCCTGGTACTTCGCAGGCTAAAGAAAAGACTTCTACGCTTCCTGTAGTGAAGGTCGTTAAAGAATCTAGGACCAAGCGCAAATGAAATGAAGTTAAGCTCCAAACGGGCTTCTTATTTCCTTCGACGACGGCCCCTGTAACTTGTCACGGTAACCATCTCAATTTTGTAGGATTACAATGCAATGCAAGTAACATAATCTTATTGTGTATATTTGTAGGTAGATTTTGTTTTCATCATTTTTATTTCGAAACTGGTAAAGTAAAATAATTATTTCGATGTTGTGTAAACAAAACAAACAAATTCTGATAGTAAGTCACCTTGCTTTGTCTATTGTCAATTCTATTAATTGTAAACGTCAATGTCATACTTTGTCTTCTTCTTTTTTTTTTTGGTATCCCTAGTTTCTTACCCGTAATTGCAACCAAGGGTGGCGTAGTTAATTGCTAACGTAATTATGTACTCCTAATTTTCTATGTTTTTGCTGGCAGTATTTCTCTTCTAGTAAACCGACTGCTGTGTGTGAGATTAATAAATACGTATTTAGTTGTTAGTTTTCATAGATTTTTGTAGATAACTATAAGTAGGTGTAGGTGATCTGTATATATTTATATTTTTAAAATAAGTATTTATTTATTTTTTATTATGTCGTATGTATTTAATAATAGTTTTTTCTCTTGTTCATCTAATTGCTCTTCTGATGGGGAGTATGCTAGTGCTCTTAGTGATGACTCTCTCCAACTTCATGATCTTCTTGTGAAATCCTTTTCTGGCTTTTCTAAAAATCTTAATATTATACATATTAACGCTCAAAGCATCCCCTCTCATTATGATGACATTCTTACCGCTTTTGATTCTCAGCTAATTGATGCAGTACTTATTTCTGAATCCTTTCTAAAACCCTCACTGCCATCATGTCACTACCCACTCCCTGGCTTCAGACTCATCAGGAATGATAGAGTTGGTAAGGGTTGTGGAGGTGTAGCAATCTACTTACGCGCTGACATCCCCGCTAATATCGTTGATCACTCACCGATGGACTATTGTAACTTTGCTGAACACCTTTTCATTGAGATCACAGTAAATCATTCTAAAATTCTCCTAGGCGTTTATTATCCTCCGTCTTGTGACATTAACTATTTTTCTTCTTTTGAATCAAAACTTGAATCACTCACCCCTCTTTATGATCATACACTAATTCTTGGGGACTTTAATACATGTCTGCTTAAGGGTGACTCTCGGGCTAGGAACCTTACTTCTATAATTTCCTCAGTAAACATGCATATCCTTCCGCTATCTGCTACTCACCATGCTCCGCACTGTACCCCTAGCCTTCTCGATTTGATAATCGTTTCAGAGCTTGACCGTGTGGCGACACATGGTCAATTGACAGCACCCTTTTCTTATCATGATCTTTTGTTTCTTTCGTATAAAATCCGTTGCCCCAGACCTAAGCCCAAATTTCGTCTTCTTCGCAGTTTTAAAGACATTGACATGGCTCGTATCAAGAGTGACGCAAATAACATAGATTGGTCTCCTGTTATTGTGGCCGACAATGTCGATGATAAGGTTTCTGCCTTTAATAATATTATCACTAACCTATACGATATACATGCCCCGCTTAAACGTGTCAAAATTAAGCACCCCCCAGCTCCCTGGTTGACACAACCTATAAAAAGAGCTATGTGCAAGCGGGATAAAGCAAAAAGGCGCTATAAGAAGTATCCCACAGAGGGTAACCTCACCACGTATAGGAGTCTTCGCAACCGATGTACCAAGTTATGTCGGAATGCAAAGAGACACTACATTCATAATGCAATTCATAACTCTGACCCCCCTAATGTGTGGAAATTTCTAAACTCATTAGGAATTGGAAAAGGTTCTAACGACACGCCTATCTCTTTTAATCTTAACTCTATCAACGCTCACTTTTCCTCTTCTCCCGTGCAGCTGGACGAAAGTATTAAGCGTACTACTATTGACCATTTAACTCGTTCCGATAAACCTAATTGCCCCAGTTTCGACTTTAAAGAGGTTACAGAGGAAGACATTTTGAAGTTCATTAAATCCATCTCCACAAAAGCTGTTGGTGTGGATGGCATTAGTGTCAACATGCTACAGATTCTCTCCTTTGAGCTTGTTTCGGCTATCACTCACATAATAAATTTCTCTTTAGAAACAAGCTCGTTCCCTGTCATCTGGAAAAAAGCCTTTGTCATTCCTCTTCCTAAAACCTCCAGTCCCTCTACCGTTTCCCAATTTAGACCCATTTCCATTCTACCCATCTTATCCAAAATCCTTGAGCAGGTTGTGCATAAGCAATTGTCGCTCTTCCTTTCTCAAAACAGCCTCTTGAACCCCTTCCAATCTGGTTTTCGACCTGGCCATAGTACCGTCAGTGCCTTGATTAAAGTAACGGATGACATTCGGAGGGCCATTGACAATCGACTTCTCACTATCCTTGTGCTACTTGACTTTAGTAGTGCTTTCAATTCAGTTGACTATGATATACTTCTTTCCATCCTTTCCTCTCTCAATATTTCTCCCGCTGTAATCTCTTGGTTCCATTCTTATCTTTCAGGCCGTTCACAGTGTGTTCGCTCGGAAGAGTCTTACTCTGATTGGTGTAGCATTACTGTGGGGGTGCCGCAAGGTGGTGTCCTTTCTCCTCTTCTATTTTCAGTGTTTATAAACGCCATCACTCAAGTCATTTCTTCTCATTTTCATCTGTACGCTGATGATCTTCAAATTTATAATCATATCAATGTTGATGAGATGTCTGTTGGTATAGCTCAGATAAATTCTGACCTTAAAAGTATCCAGTTGTGGGCGGAGGCTTTTGGCTTGCTAGTTAATCCTGCTAAATCTCAGGCACTTATCTGCGGCAGCCCGTATATGCTTAATAAGGCACAACAAAACTCACTGCCTCCACTACTCTATGCAGGTGCCCCCATTTGTTATACTACTGTCGCGAAAAATCTGGGTGTTATTTTTGATCCCAAATTATCTTGGATGAACCATGTCAATGGAATTAGTAAGCGCATTTACTTCTCTTTTCATTCCCTTAAGCGACTCCAGAAGTTTCTACCTTTTGAGACAAAGGTCTCTCTAGCTCAAACTCTCCTCTTACCTCTTCTGGATTATGCAGACTCCTGTTTTCTTGATGCCACGGAGGAAATTTGCAATAAATTGGAACGTCTTCAAAACTTGTGCATTCGTTTTATATATGGATTGCGTAAGTTTGATCATGTTTCCTTTTACAGAGCCCAGTTAAAATGGCTTCCTATTCGTCAACGCCGTGATTCACATGTGCTTTCTCTTCTCTATAATATTCTCAACAATCCTCTCTCTCCACCTTATCTCCGTGAGCGGTTTCAATTTATGGTTCCCCGTGGTAAGCCTTGCAGAACAGCTAAATCTCTACTTCTTGCTACTCCCCAACACTCCTCTAGCTGTTATGGTGGCTCGTTTACTGTGAAGTCAGTTAGGCTGTGGAACTCACTTCCCCATGACATTCGCGCTAGCCCCTCACTTGTAATCTTCAAGCGTAAAGTCAAAGAGCACTACCTCTCCTTATAGATTCATAATATATTTATATGTATATGTATATATGTATAATATGTATATGTTATGTATATCTATATATGTTATGTATATCTATATACCTATGCTATGTATATGATTATATTTGCATATATATTATATTTAACTCTTATTCTTAGTAAGTAAATTAAGTATTATCGATAAATTTAGTATAATTTATGTGTCTTAGTTATATGTTACTTATTAAACTTTATCAAATTGTTATGTACACTATTTCCCAATTTTTAACTATCTTTTCTCTCTCCACATCACTGGTTTGCTGGAAGAAAACTCTTTTTAGGGTTAAGCTCGCCTTTGCCATGTATTTTAATTTTTAAGTTTTTCTTTGTTATTATGTTTATGTGTGCAATAAAGTATAAATAAATAAGACTACCCTCAACTGTCTTATCAATAACAAACACTACAGTAACCAGGTGAGATGATGAAGATGAAGGGAGATGATGCTTAGAGCGCAGAAGATTAATCGAGAGTTTGGCCGTAGGTATACTCAGCGGACGGGGAGAGGAAGGTGGGCGCGATCAGGAAGCAGTGGTCGGGCTTGGCTCGCGAGGCGTTCACCGATTCCGACAACTTCGGGATCTCTTTCCCGATGGACCTCGACGTGAAGATAAAAGCCGTCTTATTGGGAGCGTGCTTCTTGATCGTAAGTTACTTTTGTTGTGCACTTGGGCAGGCGGGATCCCCCTCCTAGTGGTATATACCCCGGGCGACAGAATCGCTGCCTAATTCTGTCGCCATAACAACAATTCTAAAAAAAAAAATGTGTTCCGGCTTTTAGAGGTAAGATAGCCAGAGCCAGTTCCTCAGATAGTTGAGGATTCCGGGTGAAGTGCGCCTCCACCTTCGGCCTTATCGCAACTTGTAACTAGGTGAGATGAACGCCAAGCGACTCTCCATCGTACAATAAAAAAAAAATTGCTAGCGGCTACGGCTACAACACTGCATGACCTTTTAGTTGCCTCTATGGTCACGTGGTTCGTGGGAAGCAGTCGGATTACCTAAGGACCGCTACGGTCTATAGGTAACTCAACTGTTCCAGACTATTACCAGACGGGAGCGTGCCCAAGGTACTGGCTGCATTGCCTCGCTAAATAACTATGCTGATTCGCTGGCCTAAATAGGAGCCGGCCCTTGGTTCACGTGTAGGCCCAATCAAAAGCCCCGCAAGAGGGCACGGGCTCCCCAAGGACCTAAGGTCTCGACCCCAACAGGCGCAAATAAGCCTAACACGTAAGCTCTGTCGAGACCACTATATTTGTGATCCTCGGCCGAATCAGCCGCCGCACCAGCCCTAACTGATGTCCCAGGCAGATGAGATAGCGCTAGGGTGTCGACGCAGGTAGCGTCCCACACCAAAGGCCTACCCATTTCTCAAGGGACAAGAGTCATACCGTCGGGCCGCTTACCATCATCACGTAACAGACCATTCAGGTTCAGGTTCAAGAACGGCTGGCACATTGACACTGGTAAAAGCTCGACGGATAGTGTCATTAAGGCTTGGTTGGCGAGAAATCCTGCCGGCAGACCTGGTGCATGAAAGTCCGTGAAAACTAACCACCGGCACTGGTGAGAGGCTTAGCCCTTGCACCCAACCGAATAGAAGTGGCAATACGGAAAGTTACAGGATCCATATAAGTGAAGATTTATATTAGACCGGTCCGTGTCCGGGCCGGGCCGAGGTGAGTGGAGCCCAACCGTAAAACGATTATATTACACAGAGTGATTAACGGGTTATAAACCGCCACGGTCGCTTCAATAAAGCGAAGTGATGAGAATAATTCCCAATTAATGCAATCTTATAATAATAGAGTTTTTTTACTGGAGATGGCTGCTATTACGAAAGCTATTGACGAAGAGGGAGCAGAAGCAAGGTACGGGTTAAACGAAAATCGAGCGTGCATCCTCTATATACCTAAATTATATACTTTCGGACATGTAATAAATTTTTCATCGTCCATTATCCGCAAAGTCATGCAACAAATGGCATAAATCTTTTGTTTACGTATCACAAATTTGCGGCCAAACTGAGCTTCGGTGAAACCAAAGACGTGCGTGGTCCCTCACTAAACATTCGTCTCTCACTGCCCGTACGCGTGCTGCGTACGGGCAGAGGAGAATGGTCGTACTACGACGGAGCGTGGCGGGGACCGTGGTGTAGACGAGCGTCGTACGTTAGTAGACGGGCCCGGACGGGACACGGATCATACACTGTCTTTTTTTTATATTATAGGACATTAATTTTACACAGCGCCATCTAGCCCCAAACTAAGCATAGCTTGTAATATGGGAACTAGATTACGGATAGAATACTCAAATACTTTTTTGTAAATACATTACGTAACGTACTATATGATACAACACCCAAACACAGAACAAACATCTATTATTCATCACACAAATGTTTGCTCTGTGTGGGAATCGAACCCACGGCCTACAGCGCAGAAGGCAGAGTTACTACTAGTTATTAGAGAATATGTTAAATTATTTATTCTAAACTATTTTTATTATTTATCTAGTGGGTTGTTAGCGTAATTTTATTAATGTTAATGCGTTTAAGTGTAATTCAGTTAATTAGTTTAATTGTATTTTTTATCACTTTTTATATTTAAATTTGCATTGTCGCTTTGGTGCTGCACTGTGATGGCAATGTTAATATGTTACCAAATAAAATAAAAAATTAAAAAAAACTCTGGTCACTAACCACATTTTTTTTTTATAAAAAATACACAACAAATATACCTGGGGTTCGATTCCCCGGAGGAGTACAATATTGTGCCTGGTTTGGTTGGTGGTAGGTCTTTGTTAAGTCCGTCTGGCTAGCTACACCATCTTACCTAATTCTGTCGCCATAGCAACAATTCTAAAATTGTTGTGTTCCGGCCAACAAGGTGAGATAAGGCAGAGCGCTTACCCGTCGTACATAAAAAAAATGTTTTGGGTGATCGGTATTACGTCAAGCACTATGCTAAGCGTTTCGAGCCTCTTCAAGATAAGAGATTTGGAGTGAATTGCCAGGAACAGCCGAAATAGATGGTGTTAAAATTTTCTTAACCAAAGAATTTGTACTAAAGACGGAAGGCAAGAACGCAAAGCAACACTAGACCTTTTGCGTATTGATTCTGGGGTGTTAGTGTTTAGCTGAAAGATTTCTGCGACAGCTTTTCATCATAAAAAAATGAGACCAACTTTTTATTTTCAGGATTTCATGTTCTTCGAAAAGGATGGAAACAAAGGTTAAACAGCTAGATCTGGAGTACCTACCTACGAATCTTAAAGAAAATCTCATTATGTATTCGAATCTTAGTAATCTTAGTTAGTGTGTAAGTATTATATATTTAAGTTTTATAAAATACTAGCTTTTGAACGCGTATACGCCTTCGTATGTGGATAAAATGCTAAATGTCAGTTTCCTATAAGAAGTTACCTATGTTCTACCCTTGGATATAATCCATCACCCTTCTCATATATTATCAAAATCTGTCCTGCCGGTACGCGGTGTAAACAACTCCAAAATAGCCACTTACAAACATTCTGAATTACCTAATTTCTGTTTAAGTACCTACAGTGATACAAAATATCATATATATGTACCAGCCCAATGAAGGACGCCCCTCCGCAGGCGGTTACGCTTAACTGCAAATAAGGTTTATACTAGCTATAAACCTTATTTGCAGCCTATACTTTAGAGACATAAATATGCTTTGCCACTGGATGTTCATGTATTGTATTATCGTATATGTATATTTATATACATCATATACGTTTATTAATATACATCATATACGTTTATTAATATGTCGTATATAATATATTATCGTGGCATTAGTGTCTTGCTGCGGCAACAGGGCATCAATTCGTTGATTGGAACTGCTGATTTGCGCACTTCCATAAAAACGTAGTTTGTCGTTCATTTAGAATTTGCATTTGAATTTGTATTATATAGAACATACGCAGATTATGCCTATCCAATGTTACTGCATTTTTTTTTTAATATTCTAAGGTACTTGGGTTTCATGATTCCCTAAACAAAATATATAAAGAGCAATTATTTTAAAGGAGAACTTTTGTTATTAAAGATTTGAAGAAATCCTAAGCATACGTATGCTTAGAGTCAGCTTTGTTTTTAATGTGCACATTCTGGACATTTCTTATACATTTGATTATTATTGCGTTTAGATTTAAGAAATAATTATTTATAATTGATAATACACTATATTTTTATATTCTCTTATTTATATTTTTATAACGGTATTAACTCAGATTTTATATAATGTATTTCATAATAATTGCACAAAACTGTTAAACCTAATCTCATGGTTGTAATAACGTGTTCGCCCCAAACATAGATATTGCGACCAAAATTGTGTACAATAATGGAAATGTATGTATTATGTTATACCATAGATGTATTACGTTACGATGCCTCTATTTCTCACACGGTTGGTAATATCCGTACATCACTCAAACCTGATTCGACGGGCCTCCGGTGAAATTACTGGCACATTGGTCTTAACATTTTCAACAAGTCTGCACATTCTGTCACCTGACATACATAATGATATCGTTTGAAACTTTGATATATATATGAGCGTATTAATACGGCTCGCAAACGCCGACAGACACAGGTTATGACCGGCCAGTATTCGCGGAAGCAGTATTTTGTTAGCGCGTTTCATGTTTGTACCTACGTGTTTGTGGTTTCGGCACTGTGACTCTTTTCTTTTGTCTAATGTTCGCAGTGGATACCGAAAAGCATATTGAAATTATAAACGAATACAAATATGAAAAAATGTTTTCTTAATTGTCCCTAAGATCTTTAAAGAATGTCCAATATTCTCGTCTAGTTCTTGAGGATAGGTACGTTGTACGTTGAATTGTTTTGCTCTTGCCCGACTGCCACAGAAGGAGTGTTATGTTTTTGTATGTAGAGTATGGATATATTTTCAAAACTTGCGTGAGTGGTACTATTCATTTGAAATCATGGGTTTTACTCACGTATACGATTATCTTGATGTAGGCACCAACGGTTTCGATTCAACAGGTGAATCGTCATCAGGGTGAGTGTGACTCGCCGGGTAGGTTGCGAACGCGGCGCGCGCAGACCTCTCGTTTGGTTTCGCGTCTCACACTGTTTCACACACTGTGAGACGCGATATGGATGTATGGATATACATCCATATCATTTCGAGAGTATTCTCGAAAAACATAACTGTGTATGTGTGTATGTAAATTATGAAGAGTGAACCCGAAGGGTGCTTTTAAAAAAATGCTTTATTTTAAGACTAAATTTAATAAAGGAAAAATTACATTTAAATTACAATTAAAATTATCTAAGTCTGGTCGATGCTAGAGTCCAGAATAGAATTGTGGCCGAAGCCATCGTGAGGCGTCCGGTGACCGATGCTTGCGGGGCACAGGGGCGCGGGGCACGGGCGACACGTGTGCTGAGGCTGCAACTCGTGCTGGGTCGTTTCCATGAGCCGCTCTAGTTAGGTATGCAAGTCAGCTATTCCTATGTAGAGCGAATGTGTAACACCTCCCCCCGTACTTCAGTGACTATTTCGAAATGTTTTTCGACAGAGTCGCTGAAATGCTGCTGTGGTCAACTTTGATCTCATGGGGGTGACATCCTCTTCTGTCCGTTATTTCAGAATAAATTCCAATAGATGCAGGAGTGTTCGCTTCTTCGGTTGTATGTTCTTGAATATATTTTGTTCGAAGATGTCGATATGTCAGTCCAAAGGCAAGTGCGGCTGCACCGAATAGAATGACATAGACTGGAATCGTAGTGTGATAAAGACTACTATCCGATATTTCATTTAAAGCGGTAGGTGTTTGTAATGAAATTTTCTCGTTGATATTATGAAGGTCTCTTAAGTCTATCGAATTCAGTATGATGGATGAATCCTTGCTGGGGTTCAGGTTATCGTGGTCGGGTAAATCCATGATTTTCAACGGATGTCCTTTGATACGATCATTTGAATTGGATATGGTGAATTCGGGTGTTTTGAAGTAACAGTTAAAAGGGATGGTGGCTAAGTAGATTCCATGAAGGGTTCTGTACTGTTCCTGTCCGCAGAATGTCTTGACCTTAGTTTGGTTAGGAAAACTTATAGCTTATCGTCTAGTTGTTCCATTGCTTCCTTTGTAAGGATAACGGAAGTCAGCTTGCAGGTTGAATGGAGGTCCTGTTTGACGATGAGCTGGTGAATGCAGTCGGGATTATCTCGAACTCTGTAGTTAGACTTTCTTTCGCAAAGATACCATGTTTTTACCTTCGGACATTCTGTCTCCATTTACATAGAGTCTTCTCCAGAGATTGCTATGAAAGGTAGGGTAGGTATAAGGATCTGGAGATTTTTGTTAGGGACGATGGATAATTTATAAAGGTTGTAAGTAGCTGGATAGGCAATCGGTACCTTATAAACTATAACTATCTGGTTATCAATATAAAAGTATCCTAGCTTAATTATTTCGTAAAAAAACCTAATATCTACGTCAAGGATTTCTTCCTTGGAATACATTATTTTAAGCTTATCTAAAAATATCTTCAAATCTGCAATATTTAATATTGAATGAGGAACACCCGATATCCTGATTAGAGCAAGAGTATTTTCGAGCTTGAATAGTTCTTCCGAGAGTCTATCAATGTTATCTCCTAATATTAAAAGATGTTGTGCCATATGGGCGTATTTAATCAAATCAGTTTCCCTAGTACTATCACTTTCCATTATATTATTAAGAATTTTAGTTATTTTATGTTGGTTGTATGTTATATTACTTAATAGTCTAGAGTTTCGAATAACCCATTCTTTATTTAAACTAACATGATTTTCAATTTCAGATTTTAATTTGTGTTCATTATCCTCAAGGACTTTGATGGCATTGTTGTATTTAATCGCGTCCGTATAATCTAAGTTACCAGAAATGCTTTTGATTACTGAACCAAGCCCGTCGATCAAACCTCTCTTCTTACGGTTAGGCTCAAATGTCCGTAAGTGGTCAGATATTTGCTCTAATTTAGCACTAAGATATTCAATGTGGGGTTCATACAAGGATAAAGTTTTATTATTAAATTGCGGTCCCAATTCAGATAATTGAGATTTCACTAATCTAATTTGCGAGGAAATTTCATCTAGATTAATGTAATTTAGGAAAGAATGATAGTGGGATACGACCTTGGTAGGTCCTAGTTTAAATGGGAGCAACCCTGGACCGTCTTGTAGCGAGTCAATTATTACGTCTTGTCCTCTAGTCAGTTGTAGCAGTAGCGATAGTAGGATTCTGTAACAAAACAGGATTCTTACGACTTCGCTTAAGGCGAGACTTAGCAACGGGGCCACGTTTCTTTTTTGTGTAGATGTGAATTGGAAGGTCTGCTAGGACTGTGTCCTTTGTATAACGTGGTGCGAGTTTTTGTCGATTGGCCATAGGGTTCCGTATGAATATTTGTTGGTCAGGTGTGTATTCTTTTTCAGGTTCACGATCTTTATTCCTATTTTCAGTTAATTCGGTCCTATTCTGTAGGGAGGTTTCATTGATAACATTATATACTTGAGTCATTCGTTTCCTGTGGTCTTGTGAATACTGTTGTAGTAAGTGCTCGGTCATGTCTATGTCTAGCGGGTCGCGCGGGTCAAAGTGTCCTGTGATAAGATCTATAGGTCGACATTTCGTGAAGCTGTGTATCGAGCTATTATAGGCCAAAACTGCATAAGGCATAAGGTTAATAGCAGGTTCAATTTTTCGTTCTAATTTTAAATTCGAAGATGTTCTAGGATAGTTGAATGAAAGCGTTCTACAATGCCATTGTCGTTGGGAGTGTGTGCAAGGATTTTATGATGCTGTATCCTATGAAGTCGGGTGAATTCTGAAAATAATGCGTTAGTGAACTCAGGTCCTTGGTCTGTCACGATAGTCAGGGGCACGCCATGGTGGGTACAGAAAATCAAAAGAGCTTGAATTACACTTAGAGCTGTGCCGTCTCTTAAAAGATAAGCTTGAGCGTATTTAGAGAAAGCATCAACAAGTGTGAGAAATTTCTCGTTTTGGGCTGTGAAAAGATCAAGATGAAGAATTTCCAAAGGTTTCGTAGGTGGTGGTACATTAGAAAACCTTTGTTTTATTGGGTTTCGTTCATATTTGGCTTGACCACAGATGCTGCATTCGTTGATGTACTTTGTGACAGATTCTTTCATCTTGGGCCAATAGTACTTGCGAGACAGAGATAGGAAACATTCAGTAATACCACGATGGTTGGTTTTACCTTCATGATAGTTTTTTATGATTTCCTGCTGTCGTAGGTACTCTTTAACATTTTCTAACTCGACTTTAGTTAATACTAAATTCATGGCTGAACTTCGAAACTTATTTTGTATGATTGGAATTATTTTGTACATAGCTAAGGGTGGATTAATAATAATTCCTGTCTTTACTTTGGGGTTCACATACTCCTTGATAGCGTTTACTACTTCGTCTTCCAGGTTAGACTCTGAAAGTTGTATAGTGGTTCTGGTATGAGTCTCAAAGGGTTTGGTCACAGTCGGCCGTTTTTTAATGTCTCCAACTATTACGAAGCTTATCTGCCTATTAAATTTATTCAATGGGTCATCTGAAATTGGAATTTCTAAGATCGGGTTTTCGGTACTAGTGTGAGCTGTGAGAGTGGCAGATTGATCATTAACTGAGGGTTCCCTTTCAGGTTCGGAGAGGTTAACCGCGGTAGATCCAGCATCTTCATTATTTATTTCGATGCGGGATAGGGCATCTGCATTCGTATTATATTTGCCCTGTTTATAGATAGGAACAAAATTATATTCGCTTAGTTTTAATATCCATCTTGTTAACCTTGAGTTAGGCTCTTTGATGTTCATAACCCATTGAAGGGGCTCATGGTCTGTGATGACCTTGAATTTTCTACCAAAAAATTCAAAATGGCCGTGTTCTACGTTGAAGGCCGTTTTGGGAATATCCTCGAGAAAGTGGAGTGTAAAGTAGTGAAGAGTGGTAAAGTAGTGACAGTTGCCTAATTTGTCGAGTACGTCTGCTATGTTAGGAATGGGGTACTTGTCATCTATAGTTTTATCATTCAACTTTCTGAAGTCTATTACTAACCGCCATTTAGTCTTTCCTGATGCGTCTACTTTCTTGGGAACGACCCATACTGGAGAGTTCCAAGCAGATTGAGAAGGGCGGATTATCCTGGTCTAACATCTTAGTGATTTGATCTTGAACCTCTTGTCGATGAATGAATGGGTACCTATAACTTTTAGTATACACTGAAAGAAAGAAAGAAAGAAAATTCATTTATTTGAGGCATAGAAATGCATCAAATTGGCGTTCGACTCAGCAATATGCTGTGTTGTAATATAAATTATAACACAACGCTGGTCTTCCGTCGAAACCAGTTGAATGCATCGCGAACGAGAACACACTTACTTACATTAAAATTATACAAACAAATAACACAACAAATACTAACAATTAACAAGATAGATAAATAGGTAACTATAAAACATGATTCAAAAGAAGCAAAATAAAGATTCTTAACTTTATATAATATAAACTTATATTTTATTTAAATTAAAACTTGTAACCTTTACAAATAAAGAAAATACATAGAGACAAAAAAACAAAACAATTTTTTATAGTTAACTTAATGGTATAAAAATGGTGTAGGTATATGGGTAAAATAACATAACACATGCTAAAAGTACTTAGTGACAATTAAACAAGGAAATGGTATGGGTATAATCTTTAGAGGAGAGATACCTCGCTTCTAAGGTCTTCACAAGCTTTCTGATTGTCAATCAGAAACTTCTTAATTTGAAACCTGAAACTGACAATGCCCTGGAGATCTCTAATAGGCGGTGGAATGTTATTCCAGCATTTTGAAGCAGCGTATCGAAAACTGCCTCTAAAGGCCGCCGACCGGTGATGCTGTGTCGATAGCTGCTTCGAGCATTTACGCAGAGATCTGGAATTAGCAACCCACGTTAGCTTCTCATACAAGTACATAGGAGTGGCATGCTTGATCACGCCAAAGAGCAGACACGCAAGGTGTAACTTCTGTCGCGCTTTCATTCTAAGAATAGAATGACGATTCAAGAAGGGAGTCACATGACTCCTAGGTGGTATTTTGAAACAAAATCTGGCGCAGGCGTTTTGCACTCTCTGAATAAGACGCTGAGTTCGACTTAGTAGTCGAGGACCAGTAACAGTGTCTAAATAGTTCAGTCTGGAGAGTACAAGTGACTCGACTAACTGAATGCGAAGTTCTTCACTTAAAAAAGGCCTAATGTTATAAAGGACCTTTAGTTTATAAAAACATGATTGTATCGAATTCGCAATATGTTTCTCGAACCTTAAATTAGCATCCATGTAAAGACCTAAGTTACGTGCCTCAAATACTTGCTCTATAGGCTCTCCCATTAACGAGATGGTGATCGGTAGACTAAGATTATTTAGACGATGCTTGGTACCAATAGCCATGTATTTAGTTTTTGTGGGATTTAGAACCAAGCTGTTCCGGCGTGACCAGTCAGCAATTCTGGCCAGATCATCATTTAATCTTTGAATCGCCGAGAGTGCGTCGTCAGGCTTGAAAGAGATGTATAGTTGTACATCGTCTGCGTAGATGTGAAACTTACAGTTTACAATGCATTTTGCTATATCCGCTGAGTAGACAATGAACAACAATGGACCTAAAATAGAGCCTTGAGGCACACCTCTCACAACCGGGACTTCGTCAGAAAAAGAGAAGGTTCCTTTAGAGTTAGCTAACTTAACGTACTGACGACGACCGTTCAAATAACTATCGAACCACTTGACAGCGCTATTACTGATACCATAGTAGCTTAGTTTTGACAATAATAAAGAAATATTAAGCGCGTCAAAGGCTCGTGAAAAATCGAGCAGCACCAGCAGTGTTACCATCCCTTTATCCTGCGCACCGATGATGTTGTCGGTAACATCTAACAGGGCAGTGGCAGTGCTACGTCCCTTCCTAAAACCGGACTGAACCTCGGGCAGCATTCCATTTTTCTCAAGAAATCCAGTCAGTTGATTACAAACAATTTTCTCTAGTATTTTTGATAAACAAGGCAGAATGCTGATTGGTCGCAGATCTTTCATTACAGCAGGCTCAGGTACCTTTGGTAAAGGGAGGACAGAGGCTGTCTTCCACGCGTCGGGGAAGATAGAACCGGACAACGAAGTATTGATGATGGCACTAATCACTTCGAGAGTTTTCGGAAGAGTCATCAGCAACATTTTAAGGTTAATTTTGTCGTGACCCTCAGCGTTTGACTTAAGGGAGACGATGCATTTCATTATGGTATCGCAACTGACGGGGGTGAAATTGAAAACTACCTCGCTGTGTCTGTGATATTCAAAAAAGGTGAGCTGAGAAATATCTACATTAAGTTTACCCGGTAAATCAAGAAAATGGTAGTTAATAGCGTGTGGATCAATAAAATGGGGCGGGAGGTCACTAATCTTAGGAGGCAAAATGTTTGATTTTAAATTTTTCCACAAGAGCTTAGGCTCATGAATCTTATTATTAATGTTCTGTCCAAAATATGCCACCTTTTCATGAAAAAGAGCATGGCTTACAACAGATTTTAAATCTTTATAATATTTTTTTTTTGCTTCAGAATTCGTCCTACGATAAGAAAGCAGTGCATCATCCCTAAGTTTCATCATCTCCTTAATAGTAAACGTGATCCACGGGTAGGAGAGATCTCTTAAAACTATAGTTTTTATGGGAGCATGAGCATCAAATAATGCAAGGACATGTAGGTTAAACTGCGCAACTATATTGTTTACATCTTTTAGTGATGTAATAAAGTCCCAATGAATAGAGTTCAGATCATTATCAAAAAGATCCATCAATATATTGTGTAATGGCCTATACGTGAGATATCTAAGAGGAATTTTATCACGCTTTATTTTAAATTCACAAATTATAAGTTGATGTCCTTTTAAACGTCCAACTGGATCATCAATAATGCTTTTCGCCGGTAGATTTGAGCATACGACATCTATAAGTGACTCAGATGTGTCTGTGAAATGGGTTGGCTTGGTGACTAATTGAGAGAGACCAAGGCATTGTATGAAAGTTTCAAACTTAATTAACTTAGATTTATCATTTATATTGAAATCACCTAGCAAAATAACATTATCACAACAGGGAGTCGCATTTACAGAATCAGTTATCGCATCGAAAAATAAATCAACATTTAAACGAGGTGGCCTATATGCAGTTCCCACTAGAAGTTTCTTCCCCTTGACTGACATGGTAAGCCACATTTGCTCGACAGAGGCATGCTGAGGATCAACCGGGTGCGCCCATCTTCGGGCTGATACACCTTTTTTAATGTAAAAACCAACCCCGCCACCTCGGTCTGCGATGAAAGAAGGCCGAGGTATGTGGCGAAGCCTGTAATTAGGTATAGTAGGAGCTCTTTTGTCTTCACCAGACTTAACCCACGTTTCATTAATCGCTACTAAGTCCATTGAGTATCTACCAAATGCTGCGACAATATTATCGTGATTAGTTCCCAATGAACCAGGATTGTACAAACCAATTTTTAGGTTGTTATCGAACATTATAGCTTATAAATGTCATACACAAAAATAATAACCAGAACAAGTATATACAAATAAAAATGTTTACCTACTTTTAGATTATACGAGTATAGATTAATGTTATAAAACCAAAATAAAACTAATACAAATATAGTACTACAAAACATTAAAAAACTAGGACAAGTTACAAGTTTACAGAGTAAAAATAAATTAATTAAAGTTCCTTTAGCTAAAACAACATAGATACACATTTTAAAAATATTACAGAATAAAATCCCTTCGGTTATTTTATTGCGTACAAAGTGAGAATTACTAACTAGCATGAATAAACATGTATCCATGTGACCATTAAGACAACTAAAAACTACGAGTAGACATAAATGATTGTACCTACAAAACGAAAGTTGAAATAAAAATAAAAAAGGGATGTACATGTTGATTAAAAGAATTCGATACTGTATAATTTTTACATTCAAAATAGCCCACTGCTCAAACTGAACCAGACCCAAAAACCCGTTTGACATCCTCATCCGTTCTAAACGGATACCGGTCTTTCCCTTCAGCTTGCCTCGCGTAGACTCTACCTCTCGCAGTCCATGAGTATCGCCACTGGTGATTATGGCATTCCTCACGAACACGATGGAAAATCTGACGATTGGCGCGAGTCAGACGCTCATTGATGTAAATACGAGCACATGGAGGAGCGGTGGCACCGGCGATAGCACTGAAGTCGTGACCAGCGTCAGCAGCTGTCAGGGTTCGACGAACGCGCGCGCCCTTTAACATCTGGTCACGTTGATGTCGACGTGCCAGGCGCACCACAATTCGTCGGGGGTGAGGACCCTCACCGACAGCACCCACGACTCCCACTCGTTCCGCGAACACGATGTCCCTTTCCTCCAACGCTACTCCCAGTTTGGCGGCTAAGACGGTGATTTTATGGACCACGTTTTCACCTTTCTCCTCCGGGAGCTGGCCTATCTCCAGATCAGACAGAAGACCGTCCTGGTCCCGGTCATTTAGCTCCTGCTGAAGACGGACAATCTTGCAACGCAGGTCATTGAGCTCAGGTGGAGACTCCTCGCGTCCGAACTGCGCACTCGGGACAAACCCATCCCTTGGCAACAGGAGCCGCATCCGAAAGTGACACACATCCCTTATGAAATATATTCGAACATTTACTACAGGCAGCGGCACCTGTTGATGACAGGAACTTCCTACAAGCATTGCACGTCTTAGTCATGGTTGGTTCGAGTCTTTACCGAAGCGAGAACAATAATCGTTACAGTTCTATCACTATTCAACGTTAGATGGCGCTAAGAAAGGAATGTCTCGGTAATACAGCGCTGCGGCACTCAGAAGAAACTTGTAAAGACGATGTTCCCCTACTCAATAGAAGGTGTCGCCACGAAAAAAGTTAGTTCTCGGTTACCAGATACTGGGTGTTGGTGCTTGGTGATTTAGTTCGTAAATATTCTCAGGGGTACCCTCTTCTGAGTAAAGATTAGATTGATTAGTGATTTAATTACCGAATAAAAGCAGTCCAACAGCCGTCTCACTAGCACAAATACACCCACAAACGCACTAGAAAATTGCCGATATTTATCACTGACGCACGGGGCAATGTGAGCGTATTTACCACAACAAACAATTAAAACTTGCGGACACAGTAGCTGTGTGTTCTCGCACGAACGACGAATCCTCTGGTACTTCATCTGTCGTACGGATACTGTGTTTAATCTGATTTGTGAAAGTTAAGGATTCACCGTCTAGATAAAAGACGTCGGCGTACCGATAGCAAAGAGTTTCTAGATTAATTCGTTCTTCTGGATTTAGGTGATCCATACGCAAACGCGATAATACGTCTTTCGCACGATTTGATGTGGGTTCGGTATACGCGCACTGAACATTAAATAGTTCCGCGTTGACGGGGCGGTCCATTGAAAAAACTAAATCATGACTGTGAAAAAACTAAATCATGATGTATTGGTAACTTCTATGATACCAAGATTATTTTTAACCATCGTCACACAGTCTCCTATGGAGCAATTGGATATACTTTGTTCTGGGATAAATACTTCACCGTCGTGAAAGTTAATTGGAACTTTAATTAATTTAGAAGTATTTGCCGGTATAATGTCTTCATATAGATTACAGTTACGAGAGTCGTACATGAGTAATTGATTTGTTGATTGTCTAGTCACTAATATTTTATTTTTTAAATCAATATTGGACTCCCATTTCTCAAGTAAATCAAGTCCAATAAGCCCATCAAAGAAATTGTGAAACTTATAAATGAACAAGGTCATCTCATCTTGTTCGTTGATTTCTGGAAAGCAAGGTACTGTTACCGAGTAATTGCTACGGGTAGTAGCATGGATATTTGTTACTTCAATAGGATCATAGTTAAGTGGTATATGTGAATAAAAACATTTTACACATTCAGGACTAAGGAAAGATTGGTTGGCACCAGTATCAATAAGCAATTTAAGTGGGGGATTTGATATTTCTATATACGGTAACTGTCGTTGTGTCTGTAGGTTAAGTTCTATTTTAACTTGTCTAACTTGGAAGGTTTCTGAAAATCCTCATTTTCAGTCATTGGTACAGCTTCCTGAACTTCCTCTACGCAATATAGTACCACAACCAACGGAGAGCCCGTTGGTTGTGGTACTACATATGAGTTGTCATAGGTGAAGTCGGGATAGTCATAGTTTGTGTAATAATAGTCATAGCACTCGTTCTGGGGGTCATCATATGATGGCTGATCGTAAAATTCGTTGAAGTTAGTTTCCCTTGTCTTAAAATAATTAGAGGGTGGTGGATTCCCGAACTTATTCCAATCGTGAACTTGACGTGGAGCGGGACCTGGTCTAGTCACATAGTGGCTAACTCCACTCATGGGCTGCGGGCCAGTGGAAGCGTTTCGTGGGCCTAACTTAAAGACATTACTTTGAGGTCTGTAGTTCGGTGGGGGTGCACCAAACATCTGTTGCGTCCTCGTTGGTCCAGCTGACTGTGTCCTAAATATTGGTACTGGCCTTTGAGATTGAGAAGGTCCAGGCATGTTAAATGGACGCGGAGTCTGCATGAACTGCATAGCTAGTGGTCGAGGGGGCATCATAGAGATGGGGGATGGCATAGACCCAAAATTATATTTAGGTTGACTAACCTGGGGCTGCATCTGCTTTCTTTCGGGAAGATGATCGTTGCGTTGCTGAAGGTACAAGGTGTTAACCTCCTCGTGCACAAACTCTAAAGCTTGTTCAATGGTGTCAGGTCGCATGCACCGGATACGAGATCCCAGTGGGTCGCGGAGACCGCGCAGATAAGATTGAAGGGTCAACTTTTTATATAGTGACCGTTTGGACTCGATGGTACTCGAGACCGTTTCATGCAAACTGACGTAGGTCATAATAGTGCTGAAAATATTCTGACACTTTTCGTAAAACTCCTGAGGGCTTGATGAGCCTTGGCTCAGTAATGCAAGATCATTGTAGAGTGATGTTTCATCTCGTTGATCAGCGAAAGTATTTATCAATGCGTTTCTAATGCCAACCCAGTTCTCGGGGATTCCATTGGAATTTATAAGGCGGGCGGCTGGGCCGGTCACTTTATTTAAAATACCATTTAATAAGGCTAAATTCGTCAATTCGTACAAAGGATCTTCCTTTACGTACTGTTGTACCATTTGATCGCATAGTTTTATAAATCTCGTGAGTACGTTCACGTTACCGTCAAATTCGGGCGGATTGCCTTATAAATTTGGTCTAATCCGTCAGACATTTTTAGTACTGGCGGTGATCCTATTTCACTACTCGAATCTAAATCTGAATCTATATCTATATTTCTACTTTCGTCTTGCATTAATACTCTACTACTATTGCTCTTAAATCTAGGGTCCCGAATTTGCCTTAGATGGAAAATTTTGGATAATTAAAGGAAACAATAGGGAAGCAACTCTAGATAGAAACTAAAGTACTCACATAAGCATTTTGGTATCAGCTAGATCGATTTCTTGATCTCCTTCAGGCTGCTCTCCTCGTAGGTTCTTTGTTCCCGGTTATTCCGAATCCTGACACGTCGCGATTGCGGTATATATAGAGTATCCTACCGGCTGCGCCAATTATGAAGAGTGAACCCGAAGGGTGCTTTTAAAAAAATGCTTTATTTTAAGACTAAATTTAATAAAGGAAAAATTACATTTAAATTACAATTAAAATTATCTAAGTCTGGTCGATGCTAGAGTCCAGAATAGAATTGTGGCCGAAGCCATCGTGAGGCGTCCGGTGACCGATGCTTGCGGGGCACAGGGGCGCGGGGCACGGGGCGACACGTGTGCTGAGGCTGCAACTCGTGCTGGGTCGTTTCCATGAGCCGCTCTAGTTAGGTATGCAAGTCAGCTATTCCTATGTAGAGCGAATGTGTAACATGTATGTATGGGATTTCTAACTTTAACTGCTTGATGACATTTGGTTTGTAATGTGTCATTTGATTCGTCTGAAATGTGGGCTTTTTTTATTATTTTAAT
Source organism: Venusia cambrica (assembly GCA_951394065.1). NCBI lineage: Eukaryota > Metazoa > Arthropoda > Insecta > Lepidoptera > Geometridae > Venusia > Venusia cambrica. The sequence continues at coordinate 3,926,338 of OX596068.1, read as the reverse complement.
ATATGGGACACAAACAATGATTTTATTTCATCAATATGGGTATCAAATGAAAGCTAGTAATATGCCAATTATAAATATATATACTAAACCATTTGTATGGTACCACATAGTCACAGGTTGAGTTTAAACATGTCACTCGCACCTTGAATCTATTGTTAAAATTATCGTCTGTGTAACCTGATGAAGTCTATAACATTGAAAACGTTATAATTATATTATTGTTTTGATAGAAATGTAAACACATGCTTATCTACTGAAAATTTTACTAAACAAAGTATTTAATAGCATATAATCTTAATTCTAATTATGTATACTTATTTCAATTAAAACTAGATAATAATAGATGAAATCACACGAATGTGGAGACTGTAAATGGTCTTAATCATCCCAATAGTGCTCTGTTCAACAGGATTCATTCCCAACCAGCTGTTTCAGTCACTTGAGCTATTAGACTTCTTACCTCAACACATATTCGCCTTTGTTTTGGTTTATTTTTCTCTTAAAAACAAGTTAAGTCTATTTTATAGAGGTAGGGGGGGGCTTGTGTGTATGTTATTAGTAGTTGTAATGCCTAGCTTGCTGTTCTGCTTTCTAGCCTCTCTAGTTCTGCCGCTTGCTTTAGCATAGACACAGGCCTGCCTCACTCCCTCCTCAAGAGAGTGAGGTGAGCAAATGGCCTTACAGGAATGTACAATCGAATCCTGTAACGCAAGCCTAGTGGTTATCCTTCACGCGGTGCCCCCCGTTCTTGATCTAGTTCCATCAGAAATAGAAATAACTAAAACCACAGGACGATTTCTGTCGGGATGGAGAGGTCATGTCCCGACGGGTTCATCATCGACTGATGACGTATCGGTGGTGGACAGCAATGACCTCCTGCGCGTTTGTGCCGTGCGCAGGAACCCGTACAAGGGGATGAGGGAATCCTGGGGGCTGAGATGGCAGTTGCCTAGTGATTTAAACGTCCTAGACATCTGTCTGCCTTCAAAACGTCTCTTTGGTCCCAATTTCTCTACACACGGGCGGTCATACACTAGCCACCTATGATCAATCGGCTGTTGCGCCCTATCAGGGGGGCGCATGGCGAGGTTCCCTAACTAGCGGATGGCAGGCAGCGCAGCGCGGGACCCGGGGACACATTTGCTAGACGGTTTGGTTCACCGTGGCAACCCTGGAATCCTTCGCGGCGTGCAGTCTCGCTACTCTTACAGGGCAGGGACCTAAGTCTATGAAGTAACTCTGGCGGATGTGCACAGACCAATCTGACGTACAACGTCCCCGTTGAGGACTCCGTGGCGGGTATTAAACTGATCCATCAATCTTTTTAGAGCAATAGATGACTCACTTTTAATTGAGTCAATATTGAACATGTTTCTTAAATGATTGTGAATTAATAACCGATTATCATATCTATCACATAATAATTGCCAGGCCACCGAATAATTGCTAGCAGAAAATTCAAGAGATTGACTAATCAATGCAGTAGAACCTTCAGCTCTGAGATATCGAAATTTATTTATTTGATCCATGTCATTGTTCAAATGTATAAGGCTGCTGAAGGTGTCATGGAACTCAAGCCAGTTATTATATGAGCCTTGAAACTTGGGCAAATTAATGGTAGGCAATTTAATCAACTTATTATTACAAGCCCTAGTACTTTCCGAGCTCCCCTTCTTGATAGATTATTGCTGCTATTGTTAGATAGAATGCCTTGGGCAGTTGCAAGAAGTTCATAATAGTTGGACTCAAACTCACCTCTTTCATCATTTTGCAACTCTAAATCATCCACCAGACATTCCATCTGCAGCTGAACTTGATCAAATTGCTCATATATGTGTTCAATTTTCCCTATTCTAAGCTGTAGCTCAATTACCTGTTGCCGGTTCAAACTGTCACCCAATTAATTTATATACTTAGCAAATGTGGTTAGACGACCCTTGAAACTAGCTCTTTTCTTTATTAGTTCCCTTTCTTCCTTATTGTCCGTCATTTCGGGAGCCTCTGAGATGCCCTATAGGTTGCCTGGAATTGAGGGATAATATAATGCACCAATGCTACAGTGTTTACCTAAATTATGCGGGAAGTGAAACAATTATTAGACCTATGTCATTAAAGAAACTAATATAACTTAGAGTAAATTCTTATTTTAAGGTTTATAAAGAAGCAACAGGGTTTATACACTAATACACAAACCTTTTACAATATTTCTAAACATTGACCAACTCAAATTGTTGCCGACAGAATTTGTATATAACTTGCAAATGGAAAAAAAACTATGTAAAAATTCAATGATGTGGTAATAACTAGCAATAGTTAGGGCCTATGATTCATGTATTATTATTCATGTATTCATGTAATTTATGATTTAATATAACTATCAATAGATATCATAACAATTTTCTCAAACTTTGATAAACTTAGTCCAGAACAACCAGATATTACAACAAGTTTCAAATGGATGATAAAAAGCTAAGAACTCAAAATTTTTTTTTTTAGTAATGACCAGTAACAGTTAGAGCCAGCAATACTTACAGTTAAAAATTCAAGGATAAGATCAACACATATTGCAATTTTATGAAATTACTGTCAGTGTTTGTTAAGTAAAGTGTGATTGGAGTAATTTACAAGGAACTTTTGGAAGAAACCAAGTAAAAAATACAATTCAAAGATAACGAATACGGCGAATACTACCTGTAATTTATGATTATAAGCTCCAATCAACCTGAAAACATCATGAAACACTAATCTAACAAACATATATTTCAGAGGTTACCGACGGTCACGCCACGTCACGCGTTACCGTGTACTTGGCCATACAAAGAGAGTAATGGCTAGGAAGTCCTTGGTAAATACACAAACGCTGATCACTTTCTTTTCTTTATCCGGGTCGTAGGACCATGTGGGGGACTCCAGGGTTTCTAAGCTTTGCGAATGGGTGTAAATAATAATAAAAATCCTCTTCCCAAAATATCTCTTGTATTGAAAAGTAATAATAGACAAGACAAAAGCCGCCCTTCCGTCACAGACCAAGAGTCTATCTAGTACTCCTACACAGGCTTAGACCATTTAACCAATGGACCAGGCACGGGTATAATTCTGCTAACAAAAATTCTGTCACTTTTTGCGGGGGGAAGGAAAAGGCACACATAAAAACAATCGCAACACACACAAACATTTTCGTGTTTTTATAAACGCACACGTTTACAAATCTTCAACACTATTAGAGTAAAGCGAAAATTTACGCACACCTACGCACACAAACACAACTCACGCATTTCAACATACAAGAGAACAAAGAGTGATGCCATATCAAAATTTAATTTTACCTCATGATTTATCATAATGTGAAAACATTGATTGTTATTTCTATGGGACTGATGTATTTCTTTTATACCATTATGTTGGCAAACAGGCATACGCATACGGCCCACCTGATGGTAAGTGGTTACCATCGCCTATGGACGCTCGCAACACCAAAGGCATCACTCGCGCGTTGCCGAATCTTTGAAAAATTTTAAAACGCCTCCTAAAAAACCTCATTCTGGTTATGTTTTTATAAAACATTTTTTTTATATATTATTGATGGGACGGCTCTTGACCGAAGTAAAATCTGTAAAAAACTGACAAACACGCCACCTTGCGGCGATGACTCAGGCTGTCGAGCCTTTTATATATATTGTGCGAAGAAAATTATGAAGAGATTAAATCTTTAAAAGTTTTGCAATAAGTTTTATCTTTAAATAAATCATGAAACAAAGATAAGCGATCTTTACCCACCATCTTAGAAAAAAATATACTGGTATCACTCTACATAAAACCGTCACTTTAATAGGGTTAGATACATATCGATATTTTCCGTGTCTCAAATTAAAGATGTCACTGAGGTGAAACCTGTAGTACAACAAACAACCATTTCAATTACAAGTTTAATTCGTTTATTTTACATATAAAAAACTCTAATACATAAAAATAAACAAATAAACTAGCCCATTTTCACACACTCTAGGTAGTCTCCAATTCAAACTACACACTCACACACACACATCAACAGCGTGTCCACTGCTGGACAGAGCGTCTTCCAAAGCTGGAGGGTTTTGCCATAATCAAATTTTATTGATTTTTAAATTGAATTAGTTTTGAGTAAATGTGCCTGATACATTTACTTGGATCGTTTTTTTTTACCAGATATGAAATCCTGGTATCTGAATACTTATTCATAACTGCTTTCACTAATTCAATCTCATGATTTACATAAATGTCGGTGTCGTGCATTTCAATATATGGAAACAAATTATCACCTACCAAGTGTTGAAGACCTTTTGTTGTTACGTATGTGGTTGTGTATTTGGTATTTAACTTTTTGCCGTCGTCTAGACCCTGTCTTATAATTTTTTCACATATGCGACATAACTTGATAACACTCTCAGATGCATACTTCAAATAACCTTTGGTTTTGTGATATGTAAAGCTTTTATCATCGCATTGCCCAAATAAGGCTTTAAGACAATCATCACACTTAATTTTTTTTGAGAGAGAATACACCACAAACCCAGATATGTACTCTACAACTTTTTCTCCAAAGGGCGAGAGATACATTTGACATTCAAAATCTAAATCATCCGAGTCTTCTAAATTATCATTTTCTGAATCAGAAATATTTTTCCGTGTTGTTGAATTGTTTATTTTATCGGAGGGGGAACAATTTAATATGCTGATGTTTTCCAAAGGAATGCAATTGGTCCCTGTGTCAGATATTGATAATTCTTTATGAATTAAGAGCTTTTTGTATGTACTTTCAAATTGTCGCGCAGTCGGATTGTCCGAAAAACCACCGTGACCGTTAGCACATTACACGGCGATAACGATTCTGAGACTGACAAAAATCGATCAGTGAAGTTGTTTTTATAAACGCGGTAGATTTTCCAGTCTAGTACCTTGGCAGAGGGGTATACTCTTACAAGGCTCGTCCTTTGGTTAAATTGTCTAAGTACACAGGTAACAAAGCACAGATAAGAAAACACTTGACAAGACACGGACACACTTGTGACTGAACATTTTGAACGTTGTCGTACCCACCGTACAGTTGCAGATAGAAAAAAATATTTGATTTTTTTAAGAACTTCAAAATTTTCAGTATGTATCGCTTATTTATTCTATGTAATTTCATTAACAGCAATTATATATAATTATAATTATAGATTAAAATTGATAATATTTTTTGTGTTCTATCTAACTAACACTAACTAACATATATTATAAGTTATTTAATTGTTACTAGCATAGATCAATGGTACTGAACCTCATCGCACGGCATCAGCAGGTCGTCACTTCTTTTACCTTGGTGGTACCTACACTGTACAACTCCATAAACAAGATAAATAACATTTACCCATTGACACTGTATAAATGTAAATCCAAATGCCTCACGTGGCTTTTGTCACTGACATATGATGAAACGGAAAATCTCTTAATTATTGCTGAATGATCCTTCATACAAAAAACACACACATCACTTACACACACATTCCACTCTGGTGATCTAAAGAAAATGCACCCCAAACCCCTCCTCTCCCTCCCTCCCTATCCTCTTAATTTAGTTAGCTTAGTTTTTTTTTATTGTACGACGGGGAAGCGCTTGGCCTTCATCTCATCTGGAAACAAGTTGAGATAAAGCCGAAGATGGAGGCGCACTTCACCCGGAATCCTCAACAAACTGAGGAACTGGCTATCTTTGATCTGAATGACGGAACACAATGCCATGTCGATATCTCTATTAGATACGGAGATATAAGCTGTCCAATGCAGCCATCTCAACAATATTTTTTTGTATAAAACAGTCATCATGGTGCTGAATAAAGCCAATTTCGACATTAACTAAAATACCTTTATTGCAGAAGTCAGTCTACCTTTATGGCTGATTTTTACAAATTTGAAAATGTTAGGCGATATCTATTTTCAAGTTACGTTAAAGGCAGCCAATCCATGATGGCTGATTTTTGCAAACTATTTATTTGTCAGTAGTGGTAGTTGGCGGTTTTTAACACTAAATTGTCTCTTTTTGCCAATTTAATTACAAGAAATAGGTACAAAATTACTACTACTTTTATTACTACGTTCTCTATCCAGTATCGAAAACGGGCACAGAACAGTAATAAAGATTACTTTGACTATATATAAAGACTTAAACCACCAAGGAATTTTATAGGTTTCACCTGCAAATGCAAAAAACAGTGCAAAACAGCTGTTCCCTTGCAAACACACTAATATTTTTTCTTTAATTTAATATATTTCATGGACAAAAATTTTAAGGGTTTTAGTTCAGGTGAGAGGCGAAAAATCACAAAAACCCAAAATTATTTTACACCACCTTTTAAAATTAAGAGTTAAAATATTAAGTAAAAACACGTGCGATAAATTCCGCATTAAACTAATAAATGCAGGAAGAAGCGGTGGTGATATTAACGCCATAAAAGAAACGCACACTAATATTTACCAGGCTGAATGAACAAGATCTGAATATAAATTTGATATGGAGTTTGATAGACATTTAATGACTTACGTTTTATATGTAAAAAACACTACCATTAGGTACTCCAAATTCAGACGGCTTTACGATTTGGGTGATCACAGTGCAAAAAACAATCAAAGCTACTGTCATAACATCGAGGGTCAGGCTGGACAAGACGCACAGAAAGTGGGGTCCTCTCTTCTAAAATTTACCTAGATAAAAATGCTTCTCTGTCTCTGACGATATATATAAAACCTTTTATTGTCAGATTCGTATCATATCATAGGGGGTCAAAATTGCAATATTAATATAACGAAAGCGGTGCTCAAAATGAAGCCGAACCTAGAATCTATCACACAGAATGTTAAAATCCAATGACTATTTCAATACGACATTGAAAGAGCTTTGAAGTACAATCAAATAATTAATACGCCTGATATTTAGATTCGAATTAAGGCAATATGTTAAAAGAAAAATTATCTAATAACTTAACTTTAACTTGCCAGGTGTAAATTGATGATAAGTACTCGACCAAGACTCTAAAAAGGTAAAGGGAAATGAAAGAAAACGACAAAAAATGACAAAGTTAATAGGACAAAAACAAGTGAATTAAAATAACAAAGGATGACCCATATCATATTTATGTGCAGGTGGATTAAGCTTTCAATTGTTTATATTTTTCTTGTAAAATGTGATGGTGGTTCTGACCTGAGAAGGTGTTTTTTTAGAGTCATTTATGTAACTTAAAGGCCAAATGAAAAGCCAATCACAATCCCATAAGCTATACTTTAAGTAGTATTATATTGAAGACGACGTTCTTGATATCAGCACTGAGTTAGATTTTAAATAGAAAGATGTGGAATACGAGCGTACATTTTTATAATAAACATTTCTTTTGCAGTTACAGAGTTTTCATTAAAATCTCTATTAATTACATTGATTAAATCACCTGAAAATGTTAGTTAAAGAAAACAACGTTTAAAAAAAATCTAAACACAACCAACTTACGTGGCTGGTTTATGATTTGTTGATATTTCTTTGAAATATGCTATTAAGTACAAAACAGCCACGTCTAAAAACGCAATTACTAATATTAATAGCAACGGCTCGAAATACTACATAGAATAAAAAAATAATAGATTTTAGTACCTACATTTCTAATTTATTAAATAATCAGGAAGTCAATAAATAACCGAAGTGTAACCATTGACAGAAAAACGCTTATATCTCTGTTTATTCTTTTCCCCACATGGCCGCATTCTGCATAACATGATCCAATTTTAGAATTGTTGTTATGGCGACAGAATTAGGTAAGATGGTGGTAGCTAGCCAGGCGACAAAGTCCTACCACCAACCAAACCAAGCACAATATATTGTACTCCCCATGGGGATCGAACCCGGGACCTCTGGATCTGAAATCGGTGGCTTGAACCACTAGACCACAGAGGCGGTTAAAAAATATGTAAGTAAATTTAATAAATTTGAAGCAAGTAAGTTAATTTTGTTTAAGATTCTTGTTTAATTTTAAGTGGAACTTTACTTTATTTTAATCCTAAAAAACGGAGAAGAGCGTTGGTATCTGCGACACAGTTTTTAATGCAGACATCATCGTTACTCACTCTAAGTGTACATGTTTCTGTTCCAAAATAAATATATTTGATTTGATTTAATGGTCTGAAATAAACGTTTTATTATTATTATTTTCCAGTTCAAATTCTGGATTTTACAGTTAAGGTTCCAGGAACCATAAAATTAACTTTATTTTAATATTGAAATTTATGAGTAATTCTGTTTTCATACGCTAAAGTTGTATCTATCTTCGCATTCGGCGATACCAAGCTTTTTGAAGACGTTCCGATTTTCAAAGTTCTACACGTGCAGCAAAAGAGGATTTAATAGCTTAGCTTACGCATTTCAGACCATAATTACGACCTTCATTAAAAAAAATCATAAAGTTGAATTTATAAATTAAAAATTTTGAAAGTGTTATAACAACTTCGGGCACTTAGTCATTGTATTTTTTTTTAATATCAAACAAACAACTCAGAAATGTTTTTTTTTTTTTCATAAACTTACTTTTCCAGAAAAACTATAAAAATATTGATTTTCTTTAATGCAGAACTTATTTTTTTTAATTGAACACGTGACTCCTAACATGACTTTTCGATAACTCTCACGGTTTGAGACTTGGCCTCAGTGGCCCTGGAAAAAACTCACCTGTATATTAGGTATAGGTAGGTACTTAAAGAGTGTATCTAAGAGATTATCTACTTGTCGACGTGTGGTTTTAGAATAAGAAAATTTAAGAACATAATAAGAGAAAATAGTTTTTAGTACTTATATTATATATTATTTTTGTAATTTTCATGACCCAGCAGATAAAATAAAATATGTTCTTTATCTAAACACAATGTAATTAGGTAAATTAATTAGCAAGCACTTAGCACGGGCCGCTGTAGGCTATAGTCGATGTCATGAAAATAACCAAAAAACCTATTTGGTACGGCCGAAGTGTAGTCTGATGGAAAATAATACTTTATGATACTCTTTCCCATAAATTTACAAACATGGTTTTTTGTCATTACAATACAATCATTTCTAGGCCCAGTCAAGTCTGAACTAACTTAACCCTTACGCATTATTAACGGGGCATAAAACGCAGACAACATTTAAATTGCATAAAATCTATTTGGTCTGAAACATTTTCTAAACAATTTATGGTATGTAACCTGTTTTCATGCAACTTTTTTGTTTGTCAATGTGCCAAACAAATAGAAAAATTTTACTGTCTAAAGTCAAAGAATGGAAACTCGGAACAATGAAACCTGACGGCTATGAGCCTGCTTGGGTCAATGATAGACGGCATTTTCAAAGAACCTTAAAATAACATTCGGATATAATTGGTTTCCTACATACATGAAGTAGGCATCTAGACCTGAAAGTACCTGTCTACTTATCCCGCCAGAGTTTACTTTTGTCTCGATTTTTTTAAGCATAAAAACATGAATGCATTTAGATTTAAAGGTAGATTAGATGCTCAATTACAAAGATCTGTATGATAGTACATCAATAATTTATTACTGAACGTAGGTATATAACTTTTAATACTAACCGACATATTATTACTTATTTAGAATAAATAGCAAACTAACACATATATTTCATAAAATGTATGTTCGTCTCTCATTTAACAAGAAACATTCCTCCGGATCAACAACTCACGAGAGGTTCAGCAATTTTAGAGAGAGCTTATGATCCAGAAGCAGTAGCAACTCGGGTGGTCAGAAGTTGCTGCACAGTTGTACTGGTAATGTCAGTCGAAGAACTTGGTAAACGACCATATTTGCAAAAATTTTTACTTGTAATGACAATGACACTAAAATTAATGCGATTTCATGAAAATAATTATAATTTTTTTCATTTGATTGTCAATCATTTTGACGTTTGGCACATTGACTAACAATAACGTTGCATGAAAACAGGTTACTATCATAAATAGTTTATAAAATGTTTAAGACCAAATAGTTTTTATGCAATTTGATCGTTATCTGCGTTTAATGCTCCGTTAAAAACGCGTACGGGTTAATTTAGTTCAGACTCAACCGGACCTGCATTATAGTAGTCTGTGACCATATCAAATGTTATTATGACACAAAAATTCACAACTCACGACGGGACTCGAACCCGCGACTTTTTCTAATGTTACAACATTAGGAAAAGTGCAATCACTTGAAATACAAAAAAAAACAGATGTGACCATATCATTGAAAATTTAGCAGAATACCAAAAAAGTAACTACCATCTTAATGATCAACCAATAGCAAGGCGTCACTATCTTTATTTCCTTAGAAATAGCAGAATCATCCACGTTGTCAATTGATATAGATCTATGACATGTCAATCAAAACGTTTCCCCATATATAGGTACTTATATATTTTCGATTAGGTACTTAAAAATATGAATGCATTGCGAAGACGCTATATCCTAAGGTACGTAGGTACAAATTTTTATATTTCAACTTATTTATATGATAACATATTCGATATACTTAGTGCATATGCAAATGGCATCAGATATCCGGGACAATTTGCGATCCCTGAATGCCTCATCAGTTTCAGAAAATATACCTACTGTAAAAGTACGCATAGAATACTTCTGCGATGTTTCGTGTCTAAGACCAAGTCTGTGTACTGCGTGTCAGGATGGGAAGACTGCGCACGTCCATGTGCCTCTTTCTAAGAGTCATGTACCCTTCATGAGAACTTGCATTTTTAACTTAAAAATATATTTATTTTCTGTACCATGTACGGTAAGTACACGGTATGTACGTTACCTGACGCCATAGCAAAAATTCTAAATTGTTGTGTATCAACATTTAGAGCAAAATGTAGTTCCTTAGTCTGTTGAGGATTTTGGGTGTGCTTCCACTTTAGGCCTTATTATAACTTGAATTCAGGTGAGAAGAAGGGTAACGAAAAACATTACTCCGCAACATAAAAACATACACTTCACTCCGATATTATCGGCTTTCTTAATCATTTATATATATTGCAACGATATTAAGTGTGTCATTTGTTCCAGCATTCGGAGGTATATAATTAAAAATATATATGAATTAATGACAATATTCGCTATGTATATACTGTTCAGGTATAGCATCATTCACCAGTTCATCACAAAAGGTGGGATTACCAATTACACACACATTCCAGTGGAGACCATACCGTACGAGCTCTACAGAAAAACTGTTCCCGATTTGCCAAAAAGAGAACTGGAATGCAGTTATAATGAAATACTGTCAAGTGAAGTTCACAGAGAGTATCCGAGCGGTGTTCAGAATTATAAAATGTTCTATCCAGAGGACGTCGCTAACGGCACGTTTGTGCCGAAATGTACTCCGCAGTTCAGCGTTGCTATTTTGGTCACTTACAAGAATAGAAAAGAGCAACTTGACGTATTCCTGCCATACATGCACACATTTTTAAGGAAGCAGAACGTACATTACAGGTTAATTATTTTCTTTGTAAACAGTTTACTTCTAGTACCGAATATGAATAGCTAGCTTCTGGTCGCAACAGGTAGTCTACTTATATGTTTTCACTGGTCTAAATTAACGTTCAACTTAAATCTGTTCAGTATTTTAGCGTGAACCGTGAACAACAAAGAATACTTAAATCCGACGAAAATGTTCGACTGAATGCATTTCATTTTAAGTATTTTCACTGATGTTTCCGTCAATTGTGAATGGAACGAGTGAAAATTATGAAAAATATTTTTTGAGCGATAGATGTTTGATGTGTGAAGCTTTGAAATTGATCACATTTCAATTTGATAAAATCTGATGTAGATTTTCGAATCTCGCAACTAAAACTCCTCAACGAATAACAGCAAATCATAAATATCTTCGCTAATAATTGAAGTCCGATTTGCATGATTCAATTATTTTTCTGCTTGGGTAAATGGTAAATTGCATTTATAAATAAGTTTGTTGGGGTAGGTTCATTCCGGACTGACTCCAATGACTATTTGGTAGTGTATCTGGAAAAAGTACATAATAATTTATTAAGTTTAAATTAAAATATATCCCTAAAATGAGAAGTTAGTTATTTAGAATAAATTGGAACCGGCTTCACCAAAAACTTTCAAATAATTATATGGGTAGGCCTAATATTACCGTCAATCCTGTTATTTGGCTTGGCAAGTAGGCACCGACTTAAAAAAAAAGATCATAGAATTATTTTGAAGTTTTTAATAACGATTTTTTTTAAAGTGTGTACTTATCATTCCCATTCTGTGGGAATTAATTTATGGGATAAAAGATGCACTTTTGTTATTGCTGGCCTAGAGCAATCAAACATTCAAGCACCTAATACATCCAAACAAATTATCACTTTTTTATCAAAGTAATACCTTTACGTTTTCTTGTGCTGTGCCCATCCTTTTTACAAAATAAATGGTATATAATACATTGCTACTCGAGACTTTTATATTTACTTTATAAAGGTACCTACTAGTTTCTGATTGTAGCTTTGCCCGCGTGGTATCCGGATAAAAAGTAGCCTGTATCCTATTCGGTCTAAAACAATGAACAATTGATATGCTTAATTTCGGCATAATCAGTTCAGAAGTATCTGCGTGATGGTAACTAACATCGAAACATTCATCCATCTATAACATTAGTGGGATAAGATCAGTTGCAGAGTTACATTTAAAATAGGAGATTTTCTCTCATAAGGAATTTCACGAGCATAATAAAAGTGTGAATGGCATTTCTTCCAGGATATATCTGATAGAGCAGCGTGATAATAAGGCGTTCAACAGAGGCAAGCTTTTCAACATCGGAGCCAAGATGGCCATCTTAGACAAATTCCCGTGTTTGATCATGCATGATGTGGATCTTTTGCCTTTGGATAACAGTAATCTGTACGCTTGCTCGAGCTTGCCGCGGCATATGAGCGCCTGCATCGACAAATACCGATACTTACTGCCTTACGAGGGACTGATAGGAGGCGTGCTGGCCATACGCTCTGATCAGTATCAGATGGTGAACGGATTCTCCAATCGGTTTGAGGGGTGGGGCGCTGAGGATGACGACATGCTGATAAGACTAAAAGCGAGCAAACTCCGCGTCGTGAGGTAAGGAAATTGAGCACCAAACCTTTTACTTACCTACATGTTTCTACCAGAAGCATACAACTGCATTGAGGGAGCTACCTCGCTTGACAGGTAGTGAGCGCAGTATTAGTGATAAGTACTCAGTTGCTTGCTACTACCACCTCTTTTATAAACCTCATGCATAGTTACCTATCAAATCGCATTCAAAAAGTGGATATTAGCGGTATCAGATCTTCGGGAACCTCCACTAACATAGGTGTACCACAAGGATCGATCTTAGGGCCCTTTCTGTTTCTAGTATACGTCAATGATCTACCATCCTATGTAGGGGACCTATGTGACATTGTATTGTTTGCTGACGATACTTCATTAATATTTAGAGTCGATAGGGCTAAAGATAACTATGATTGTGTAAATGCTTCTCTAGCTAAAGTTCTTGATTGGTTTACAGTTAACAACCTCCTACTAAATGAGAAAAAAACAAAATGCATCCGATTCACCTTGCCTAATGTTCAAGTCAGCAATGCTAACATTATCTTAAATGGGGAAATACTTAACTTTATTGAAGCAACTACTTTCTTAGGTTTAAATATTGATGCTAAGTTGCAATGGGGTATTCATATTGAGTCATTAGCTAGCAGATTAAGCTCGGCTGCATACGCTGTACGTACAATAAGGCATCTTACTGATGAAGCTACGGCGAGGTTAGTTTATTTTAGTTACTTTCATAGTATTATGTCTTATGGCATACTTTTATGGGGAAATGCAGCTGATATTGATAGCATTTTTATTCTACAGAAGAGAGCTATACGGGCAATTTATAAAATGAAAACTCGTGACTCTCTTAGGGAACGTTTTAAAGAGATTGGTATTCTTACAGTCAGCTCCCAATACATTTATGAAAACCTAATGCACGCTCACAGAAACATTGATGAGTTTAGTAAAAGAAGTGATGTACACCGTGTTAATACTAGAAATAAAAATAAACTTGAGATACCTAAGTTTCGCTTAGGAAAAGTAAATAATTCATTCTTAGGAAACTGTGTGAGATTTTATAATAAGCTTCCTCAAAGCGCCACCAAACTCTCTACTCGTAAATTCAAATTGTATATAAAGAATAATTTAATTAAAAGTGCCTACTACAAAATTAGTGATTATATCGACGATAAGAACGTGTGGCCCGATGTTGCTATACCAGTTGACAGCAAAATGGTGATTTCTCAATGTTAACAAATTGCCCATAGGTAGATAGGTAATAACAAATGTTTTAAGATTAAGTATTTAGGTTTTTGTTGTATCTACTTAGAATATAATTACAAATTGTGTATCTAAATGTTGAATGGATCATCAAAAAAATTAACCGGCCCGAGGTTCTTGCCTTTCTCCTTGTGTGCTGGTCGCGATTCCGAACAGGCGGTAAATTTGACGATTCAAAATGATCCTAAAAAATCTTAATGAATAAAGAAATTTTGACTTTGACTTTGACTTTGACCTGCTTGTGTCAATACCAAAAAGACATCGACTACTTAGTAGTTAAGGTGGATCCTCTTAGTTATATACGCCTGAAACAGTTTTGATAAATCGTAGCTAAGAAATTGATGATCAAATCAAATAGTGGATTTGACATACTATACAATTTGACTTTTTCAAAACACAGTGAACTTCATACTTTGAATTTTACAGGCAAGCAACTTATAACAACAACATTTTTACACGACTGCCTCAGAAGGAGGGTTATGTTTTCCGAGAGTATGTATGTAGGTATGAAATTTCTAACTTTTACTCTGCAGCCTTCCTACAAGACATATCAAGCGTTTTACTCTCTTAACGCACCCCTTTGTTACAAAAAACACCCCTATTATAAAGTACAATTTTTTTTTAAATGCAGCCGATACCCTTTCAAATGACACCTCACAAGCCAAAAATATTCTTGTCTTAACACCCTTATTTCTCAAAAACTACCCTAGTGTCAAAAAAATCCTTTCACTGATTGATGAGTATTAATTATATTCTCTGCATATAAAAAAAAAATTGGTCGGATCAACCATTCAAAAGATAAATTGTATTTATTTTCACCCCAATATCTCAAAAATTACCCCACTTATCAAAATCCCCCGCGACAGTCAATTTATTTTTATAATAATCTTTTTCCATTTTTCAATTTCAGCAAAATCGGATAATTCGTTCGACAGTTATGCCGTCACAAACATTGCCACATACATACATACATCCATATATACATACAGTGCCGAATTCCCTAACCTAACTCGGAGATCTCGTTTGCTTCGTTCACTTCTTCGACTCGATGTGTTTTGAACACAGAACACATGATTGTTCTGTGGTTTTGAAGAAATCAAATTCCATATAATGTCAAATCCACTATTGGTCTGGTCTTATTATATCTTCAACGTTTAGACAATCTTTTTAAGCAGAGTTTGTTTTTTTTAAGAAATCTACACATTGAATTACAACAAATTGTTGTTGTTATCCAACTAATAGTAATAGGTATATCACAATGCAGCCTGTATGGTGGTGAATTTCACTTTCTTGTACCTAGGTATTTAAAACAGCTTTTTAAAAGTTTGCCACCGTGCTCACAAGCCCCCACCAACCCGGCCGACCTATCAGGCATTGAGGTGCAAGCTACATGATAATCTGTCTACACTTGCATTATTACTGTTTCTGTTTCACCATTCTCCATCTTCTGGAGCTGGTGAGATAAACAGAAACGGTCGCATCGTCGCTAGTTGTCCTAATCAAACCATACTTACTCACTGAACGGCGAGCGCTGTGCAGGTACCCTCCCAGTATGTCCCGGTACAGCATGCAGCTGCATCGCCAGGCACAACGGAGCAAATTGCGATTCAAGGTCAGGGCGGAGAATAGGGCGCTGAACCCAGTCTTCGACGGGTACAACATCCAGTCATACCAGAACATAGAGGTAACTAATTCTATTCATCGTCGTCTTAAATTCGAAGACTCTTGTTTGGACGGAGTTAAAGACGGTGTAGGTACACCGTCCAAACGTGAGTATTTTATTTATAAATATGTGTATGGTAGGTATGTATTTTGTTTAACTTTTAAGGTATGGAAACTTGAAGTACGTACTTAACACAAATCAAAGTGTTTTTATTAACCTTTTTCAGGTTCAGCAACACAGACTGTTTAAATTGATCGTGGTCAAATTATGATCTGACTGCGCGTGAATATGAATTTGAATGTAGTCTCCAAGGTTCGGGTACCTACAACTTTTATTTTATCCGTCCTTCTTCTTGGGGTGCACCCAAGAAAGAAACATAGAAAATTATATAATAATTATATCTAACCTCTATACATATGGAAGCTACCTGAAAAATGGAAGTCGCTTGGGCCTCTTGTTTGATTGTGCATTGAACATCAGTCATTCAATCTGTCAGCTTCACGACGATTTCATATATTTAGATAATAATATATGTTAGGTACATGACATTAACTTTAAACATCTGGCCCTAGAGCGATTCCGGTTTAAGGTTCCTCCGCCCTAGCTATCGGCCACAAATCAAAGAAAAAGGTTTTTTTCCTTATTTCCTAGATCTGAGTTGTTATGTTATCTTTTGTATCGATTTATATTTGTTATAGAAAAAAGTAATTAGAAGTGCTTGAAAATTAATTATGTGTCTAAAATTACAAAGTTTTTTGTTTTATCCAATTTATTTGCTAGGTAACGCATTCTTGGTGTAGTATTCATCAGAATAATCCAATTATATTTTTCCATTTTTGTTCCCCATTTATTTCCACTTTCACTTTCACTGTCGCCATCATAACAATTCACAAAACCTTATCATCATAAATGTATATAAGCTGAAAGTACTTCGCTACGGTATATAAAATAAGTAAAACATAATGGCTGTTTCGTTTTCATAAACAATTTTTGTTTGCGTTTCTCCTTTTTTTTTGTAACGGAGATAACTGGTTCATATCTTGCAAGGAAAAGGCGGTTTTGAAGCATGGCAATTTTGCTAACGCAACACACTCATATTTTTGAACTACTGCAAACGCGCGCACTTCACTTGTCATCGACCGACCGCGCGCGCGCACGCCTTGTCAGATATTTTGACACCGACTCAATAATCGGCAAAAGAACATTTTCCCATACACCTGTATGGGAAAATGTATCCTATCCAGCATTTTCTGAACCAGTCTATCAAAGTAATAAATCGTTGGACCCAAGGGAACTTCTATCTTGGGTCCCCCCAAAGGTTACAAAGGCCATCAATATCGTTGAAAATCGATGCAGTTGTAACATTTTTATGGTGCCGAAACCAGGGAACTTTATATTTCCTATTGTTTGATTGACCGCCATTTTATACACTTGGTATTTTCTGGTAATACGTAGCTTCGAATATTTCAATCAACATAGCATTTTTGCTTTAGATACCTATTGATATTTACTAAAATTACCCACCCAACAATAAATAACATCAGTTTACCGTTCTGTACTATCACCATCGGTTCAGGCAGGGTTTTGTTCTAGGTAAATGGCAAATGCGTGTCACAGACAAGTCAATCGAATAGGTATTAGATCTTACGAACGTCATGCTTATTTTATTGTTAGATCAATAATAGTGTAAACATTTCACATCGGTACATTATTAAATGACTCGGCTAACAATAATTATCTACTAATTACAGGTAAGTGAATATATCCACAAACCAAATCATCTAAATAAGCTAGGGAGGTAATGATATAAATGCGTGCATAAGGTAGGTATTATTTTGCAAACAAGTCCAAACATCGGTGCATTAATTTATTTTACCTTGCAAATTAACGGCTAGCGAACATACAATTCATACTTCGTACCTTCCTACGTACTTACTTATCAAATGCAATACGGAACAGTATTGCAGACCAAATACCCACTTTTGTAGGTATTATTTTATAATAAACATCTTAACATAAAATTAATAGTAACTTACTTACGCAAATAATACATACGGTTAGGTAGGTAATTAATTTATTTACAAGGAAAGCAGTCCGGTTGCCTACTACCTACGTTACAAACAGCCTATAGGTACCTTACCTATCTATCCTAGCAAAGGCATACTGCATTTGTAGGTACCTACCTAACTATAATTTACACACATAACATAACACTTATCTGGAAACAACTTATCATCAATGGTAAGTCAATCGCGTCATTTAGTAGGTGGTTTGTGGTTCACAAATCTATTTTCTTAATTTTAAGGTAAGTAGTAGGTAGTTCTTATTTTAAAAATCAGATACATTGGCAAACTTGTAGTATTCAGTTGGGTAGGTAGTTTGCTTCATCGTCAACAACACATATTCAAATCGTCAATAATAATTATTAGACTCACTCACTCAATTAGCAAAAGTGGGTGGTTTCGGTAAACTTCTAATCTACCCGCCGTACGCCGCCGAAAGCTACGCTACCTACTGTGAACGCTTAGAATATTTTTAAATCAAGGGAATGATAAGCGTGTGTAATAGTTACTATGAGCCGCCACCGTACCGTTTTTCAAGCTTTTTGCTACTATCTTGCGATGAATGCTTTTGTACTAGATAGATACGATTCTTTTAGTAAGTTGTACAATTATAGTAAGTACCTACTCGATTAAGTCATCCATATACGTCTATAACAAGGGTAAATAACGATGGCATTTTGTACAACGGGTAAACGAAGGCTAAGTAAATCAAAAAAATCCTTTGAGAAGGGCTACACAGACAGCGACTTGCCTTCTTTACGCAGAAAAAGAACGATAGCTTTTAACCGTATTTAGTAGGTGGTTTGTGGTTCACAAATCTATTTTCTTAATTTTAAGGTAAGTAGTAGGTAGTTCTTTTTTTAAAAATCAGATACATTGGCAAACTTGTAGTATTCAGTTGGGTAGGTAGTTTGCTTCATCGTCAACAACACATATTCAAATCGTCAATAATAATTATTAGACTCACTCACTCAATTAGCAAAAGTGGGTGGTTTCGGTAAACTTCTAATCTACCCGCCGTACGCCGCCGAAAGCTACGCTACTGTGAACGCTTAGAATATTTTTAAATCAAGGGAATGATAAGCGTGTGTAATAGTTACTATGAGCCGCCACCGTACCGTTTTTCAAGCTTTTTGCTACTATCTTGCGATGAATGCTTTTGTACTAGATAGATACGATTCTTTTAGTAAGTTGTACAATTATAGTAAGTACCTACTCGATTAAGTCATCCATATACGTCTATAACAAGGGTAAATAACGATGGCATTTTGTACAACGGGTAAACGAAGGCTAAGTAAATCAAAAAAATCCTTTGAGAAGGGCTACACAGACAGCGACTTGCCTTCTTTACGCAGAAAAAGAACGATAGCTTTTAACCGTATTTCTAAGGCATTGGAACTGGGATTGGAAGCTTCTCATGACGTTACAAAACATGACCTGTTCTTTTCCCATTATGATGACGTTAAGTTAAATATCGCCAAGTTTGAGGAATTTCATTTCGATATAATTGAGTTATATATTATATATATATATATATTACAGGACACTAATTTCACACAGCGCCATCTAGTCCCAAACTAAGCATAGCTTGTAATATGGGAACTAGATTACGGATAGAATACATAGATACTTTTTTTTTTTTTTTTTGTAAATACATACTTATCATACAATACTACACCCAAACACAGAACAAACATCTATATTCATCACATAAATGTTTGTCCTGGGTGGGAATCGAACCCACAACCTACATCGCAGAAGGCTACTACCAACTGAGCTGTGAGGCTTGTTATCAGATAGAATTACGGAAGATGAAAATTTACTAAGAGAATGCGATGAGATTTACTTTGAAATTAAATCAATTAATCGTTAACTTAATAATGCCAAGGTCAATGAGCCCAACCCGTCGACAACAAGTATGACTAAAAACATCAAGTTACCTAAAATATCGTTACCCGTATTTTCGGGTGTTTTCAAAAATTGGCCCGCGTTTTTTGACACCTTCAATGCGTTGATTCATAATTCGAACTCCCTCACGGACACTGAAAGGTTTCATTATCTCGCATCCTCTCTCAGCGGCGACGCGTTGACCGTTATCAAACCATTCCCGTTGACACACGAACACTACCATGATGCTTACGATGCATTGGTTAAGCGTTACCAGAACAAGCGCGATCTAGCTTCCACATGCTGGCGGGACATTCTGAATGTTGATTTTAAAAGTAATGATGCTCGAGAGTTTAGAAAATCACTTGACTTATTTGAAGAAAATCTAAGTATTTTCAAAACAATAAACTTGCCGGTTTGTCACTGGGATTTCGTGTTAGTTTACCACATTTTATCGAAACTTGATACGAAACTACGTCGCGATTTTGAAGAAAAGCATTCGAAAGTCGAGCTTCCTACTTACACACTATTGAAATCGTACCTACGATCAAAATGTGAAGCATTAATGCGCGACACACATTTTACAGAATTAACGAAAACTACTAAACAGCCACAAAACTCGATAACCGCACCGACGCTAACTAAACGGTACAATACTTCATATACACTTGTTACTGGCGCTACAGATCAAAACCAAACCGGAACCAAACCTGGTGCGCCTACCGCCTTTCCTACCATCAAATGTTCATATTGTGGAGATTCACATTCAATCGCGGGATGTTCAGAATTTATAAATAAATCAATAGATAAGCGCATGCAAATCGCGACTGACAGAACCTGGTGCTATAACTGTCTTAAGCCGTCCCATCAGTTGAAGGAATGCAAATCTATCTTCTCCTGCCGCCTATGTAAACGCAAACACCACACCACCCTTCATCGTGAAAAGGCGGCTGATACAACTGAAAACATTTCTGCATTGGTATCACGATCACCAACGCATACGACCGTCTTGCTCGCTACGGCCATAGTGCAAGTAAGGGACGCCTTCGGTGCAATGCAATCATTTCGTGCTCTTTTCGATACCGGCAGTCAAAGTAATTTTATTTCTGCTTCAGCTATCAAACGGTTAAACTTGAGTCCTACTCAGTCAAACGTTAATGTTAGTGGTCTAGGAGAAACAGCAGCTTCAATCATGGGTGACGTTACTTGTGAAGTAGGTACAAACGATAAGGTGCTGTTTAACCTGATATCATCGATCTGCGGTGATCAACCGATCGCAAAACTCAATACATCTGGATGGCCGCACCTCAAATCGCTGCCGCTAGCTGACCCAGGGTTTGACATTCCTGGACCTATCGACCTATTATTTGCCGCGGATGTATTTACGGAATCACTTTTAAACAGTCATATCAAAGGCAAGGCCAATGAACCTACTGCTTTTAATTCTGTCTTTGGATGGCTTCTTCTAGGAAAAACACGACTTGCTTCAAGTACTTTAGTTCACACAACATTAGATACTGAAAACGACTTAAACTCGCTAGTTCAACATTTTTGGGAACTAGATAGCATACCAAAAGCGACTTCTCTAACTCCTGAAGAAGAACTTTGCGAAAAAAAGTTTGTAGAAAATCACTCTGGCGATACAACTGGACGGTATACGGTTTGTTTACCCTTCAAAGACGATGCTGAGCCCACATTTGAGCGCTCTCGTGACGTTGCGTTACGAAGATTCCATGCGATCGAGCGTAGGTTGACACGAGACCCTGACCTGTACAGTCAGTACGCAGACTTCATGACAGACTATATCGAATCTGGACACATGTCTCTAGTTCCCGCAGATGAGCTAGACAAGGGAAATTACTATATTCCACACCATTGCGTTATTCGTCTTGATTCGGCTACTACCCGCCTTCGTGTCGTATTTGACGCTTCTGCCAAGGATGTTCGCGGCCGTTCCCTAAATGATACCCAACTGACCGGTCCAAAATTACAACATAATATTTTGGAAATACTCTTGCGCTTCAGGGAACACCACATTGTTTTCATGGCTGACGCTCGTCAAATGTTTCGTCAAATAATGATCTCGCCCAAAGACCGTGACTATCAGCGTATCTTTTGGAGAAACTCACCTCGCGACCCTCTCCAAGAATATCGCCTGAACACTGTTACGTACGGTGTCGCATCATCTCCTTTTCTCGCATGCCGTACCTTGCGACAGCTTGCTGACGATGAAGGAGATTCTTACCCGATTGCTAAACAAATCGTCCTTAATGATGTCTATGTTGATGATGTGGCGTCTGGTAGCGACTCTCTGGAAGACGCACAACTGGCAAAAAGGCAACTTATTGCCCTTTTCAACCTCGGTGGCTTCCATCTCAGAAAGTGGACAAGTAACGATCCCCAGCTACTGTCTGATCTCTCAAACGACGATTGTCTAACTGGTTCTGTACCGCTTGATAATTCGACGCCGTCTTTTCAAAAGGTTCTAGGACTTAAGTGGGACCCCTCTTCGGATGCATTCCTATTCGAAATCACACCTTCTGAGCGGCAATGTACTAAACGTACGATTCTTAGCGAACTCGCTCGAATGTTCGACCCACTAGGATTCCTGTCTCCTATCACTATTTGAATTAAATCATACATCCAAAAACTTTGGATCCTTGGTATTGGCTGGGACCAAACACCACCTGACGAAATAATAAGCACATGGAACACTTACAAAGCTGAGCTATCTGATTTATTGCAACTTCGCATTCCTCGTAGGCACACTTGTTCCAGGCCAAAATCATGCGAGCTACATGGGTTCTGTGACAGCTCTGAGACAGCTTATGGAGCTGTCATCTATTTTCGCGTCACTACTCAAGACAATGTAGTCCACGTTTATCTGGTGTGCTCGAAGGCTCGTGTTGCACCCCTTAAACGCACTTCATTACCCCGACTGGAGCTCTGCGCAGCGGTTCTGCTAGCAGATCTTTATAAATTCATACGCGATACTTATGACAATATTGATGCCGCCTACTTATGGTCAGACTCGACCGTGGTCTTATCATGGTTACGCTCACACTCTTCGCGCTGGGCCACATTCGTTGCGAATCGAGTAAGCCACATCCAGGAACTTACACCAACCGAGTGCTGGCACCACATATCTTCTGAGGATAATCCTGCAGATATTTGCTCACGTGGGCAATTTCCAAAGGAAATTATAAACAATTCACTATGGTGGGCGGGGCCCTATTGGTTATCGCAGAATCAACATTCGTGGCCAACAAGTTCAGACAGTGGTATTGACAACGACAACGAGATTGTCATCACGTCGGAAGAACGTAAATCAGTCGCACTCATCACAGAAACTAACGAAAGCGCCAACACTAATTCTTCAATCGTTGACGATTTACTGAACCGTTTCTCATCATTGTCAAAAGTTGTTAATGTCCTCACATATATCTGCCGCTTTATTCACAATGCTCGACAGCCAAATCAGGCTTATCGCCAAAACGTACTCAATAACGTCGAGTCATCGTTCAACTCGTCAAACACGTTCAGAATCATTCCTTTTCGGAGGATCTCTCTAATTTAAAAACTAAAAAACCGTTATCCAAGCCTTTTCGAAAACTTAACGTGTTTTTTGATGATCAGCAGGTTTTAAGAGTAGGTGGACGCATATCCCGATCAGGTTTAGAGTACGAACACAAGCATCCCGCCTTATTACCTTCTGATCATTCATTGACACGCATGATCATCGACTATATTCATCGCAGTTATCTACACCCGGGTATTAATACTACATTCTACTTATTGCTGCAACAGTTCTGGATCATAGCAGCTAAACGCACCATTCACAATCAGCTATCCAAATGCATAAAATGCTTTCGAACAAATCCACAACCATTGCAACCTTTTATGAGTGACCTTCCGTCCTATCGAGTGAACCAAGTGAAACCGTTTTCAGCAGTTGGTGTTGACTTTGGCGGACCGTTTCGCATCAAACTTGGTTCACATCGTGGCGCTAAGATGGACAAATCGTATTTATGACTACTAAAATATTCACTAGAAATAATGTATAGGTACTTATGGCAAAACAACGCTTGCCGGGTCAGCTAGTATTAAATACAAATGTGCCTCAGGTTGAGATGGCATACCTAACACTGTTATCAAATGTGCTAGCCATATTCTAATTCCCATCTTAAAAAATATGTTTTGAAATAATGCATGGCTTCCGGAACTTTCCCTATAGTTTAAAAAAAAAACGTCGTTTATCCTATATATAAGTCCGAGGACAAATTCTACAACTCAAACTATAGACCTATATCTGTAATCACGATCCTGTCCAAGATTTTCGAAAAAGTGTTGAACAACAGGCTTAACAGCTTTCTTAATACCAAACATCTTTTATCGGATAATCAATATAGTTTTAGACAGGGAAAGTCGACTGAAGATGTAGTTGTGAAACTTTCTCACATAATCGCTAGTTGTTTATTTAAGTTAGGTTTAGAAACCATTGTTTACGCAACCTGTAAGGCTAGCATGAACAGCACGAGTAAATTTTCTCGTGTCTTTTTCTCGTCAAAAATAGAGATATGTCTTCTTGTCTACCTGTCCTAACATGGCAGCCGAAAAAACTCATCTCGTCCTGTCAACTTACATGATGAACGAATGATTATCTTATCTATGCAACTTTTTGTCGACAAACCCTAACATGAATGCTTTATTTCATCGTATTTTGACACTTCTGCGCGGGAAATTTGTCTTCGAACAACTTCAGCGACGAGATATCACGAGATAGGTACTTACTGTTGGAGTGTTGAATTAAAAGCGAAAGCAAAGAGCCCAACATTATAATTTTTTTAAATAATGGCAGTACCTTATCATAACCAACTACGAAGAATGAGCGAATCAGGGACTTATGTGATCCTTTTGATTTGCCGGAGACCGAATTCCAGCGTCTTTGGAGGGTCTCCAAACCAATGGCGCTCTATTCGGTGGAGCGACTTAGAGTTGATTTGGAGCCTAAAAATCATATAGGCTTACCGGCGCACTTAAAGGTAAGTTACAAGTTAGATATCTGAGTAGGTACCTAATCCAGTTTCATTACCTGCATTAAATATATATTGTATTGTATTGGTATTTTGTTTAAGGTCTTGTGCTCTATCCAATTCTTGGCTAGCGGAGGATATCAACGACAGGTAGGGCAAGACCATACGCAGTGCCAGGCCCAAACTACAGTGAGCAGCTTTTTCAGTCAGTTTTCTGACTCGATTTATAGAAGGTTGATATTTTTTTTTAATTATTTCTAACATATTAGTTACCTATATTCCTACTCAATTTTGTAGGTAGTACCTACTTACTTAATAAGTACCTACGTAATAAATATAGGTACTTACCTACGTACCTATC
Source organism: Venusia cambrica (assembly GCA_951394065.1). Lineage (NCBI taxonomy): Eukaryota > Metazoa > Arthropoda > Insecta > Lepidoptera > Geometridae > Venusia > Venusia cambrica. The sequence goes on along the minus strand of OX596068.1, from coordinate 3,900,950 downwards.
ATATGATTTGACATCTATTGCAGATGATTTAGGTGGCGTCAGGTAAAATTGTTACTAGGTAAGTACTTATAGATATGTACTTACCTAAACCTTACCTACCTAGTAATTATTTTACCTAGGTATAGGTATTATACTAGACTATTTAAGTAGTTAATGTACCTACGTCTACCTTCCTCCCTGTGCCCATGTATAATCATAGATTTAAATCGTTTAAATCTATGTGTATAATATATTATTTTAAATAAAATGTCTTTATTTTCAGGTTATTCGCTGAATGGATAAATTTTCCCGAGACAGAATCAGCCCGAAGAAGTGTGGCTGACGGATTTCAAGGAAAATATGACGTGTCTAGTATACTAGGGCTTGTAGACTGCACGCATGTAAAAAAAATTCCACCGTCGTCTGGGCCACAAGCTGAAAAATCGGTGCAAAGCTTCTTTTTCTCTACCACGAGATGACAAGAGTCTACAACGACAACTTCTCTTTCGTGGCGCGCATGTTAGAGTAAACGAGATGTTTCTCGACGTAGACAAAATTTCTCGTGTCGCGCGTGACATATCTCTTGTTGTGCATGCTAGCCTTACTGGAACGTTACTTATCTCGTTCGGAGAGGGGCGTTGTCATCTGCGACACAGTAGTAAATACTTCTGCAGGTGACATCGTTTTTCTAACCGCTTTTCTGTACTTACCTGCTTTGTTCCTAAATAAACGTTATTATTATAATTATTATTCATAAAATTAATTAATTCAACGGGATGTAGTCTAATTCCTATTGCCAAGATAAGAAATTTCTGAACTTCACCAATATAATAGATAATACTTAATTCCAGACAATCAGTAGGTAAATTTTATAACTTTATTACAATTCTACCATACTTTTATCGTTTTATTTTTGTCCACCACAATGTGGATAGAACTTCATCAAAATCTGTAAGGTTTGGCCATAATCACCACGTTTTGCAGACAGGTTGGTGCTCACAGTTAAAGTTTGGTTTACACACAGGAAAAAGCTGCTGCCTTTTTGGTGAAGCCCCATGGTTTATTTTACGACATTCATGGGCTTGAGGGGTAGATTTTTAAACCATGACGTTAAAAATATCGGAAATACCTTAGACAAACCAGACATCATGAGTACGGGGTGAACTAGGTACCAGTTCTAAATCCCTAACAGTCTGAGAAACTGGCTATCTTACCTATAAAATAACCTAATTTGCGTTACGCTAAATTATTTTTCTCTTTCCCAGTTATTGGTTTGCATAAAATTACTGTTTTTGTTTTCCCAATATGTTATTTCGCTTTTTTATAATTAATTTACTAATATATTTTTTAGATTTACACTTTTGTATAGACACCGCACTTGAACACAGTAACAAAATGTTTGTAACTCCTGCCTTCGTCGCTGCCCGGCTCGCTCGCTTTTGTTCTCGCACGCGCTCATTTTACTTCTACCCGCCTGCAATTTTTTCTGGCGTTCATTTGTTGTATTTTTTACGATATAAATAATCTTATTTTAGCTATAACATATCACTTGCTTTGTCGCTTGATAACATGCTTGTCTATCACTGGTACAGATAGTAATCTTATTATGAATATTACATTTACTTTATGTCTGGACACTTGTAACTTATCAATGAATTGTGCTATCAGGTTAGGTTTTAATGTTTTTATTCTGTTTTTATGTGTACCAATAATGGGTAGGCAAATTTAAATATATATTACCAGAATGTTAGAGGGCTTCGCACTAAAACTATAACTTTCTATCGCAACATTTGTTTATGTTCCTACGATATTATAGTACTCACAGAGACGTGACTTGTGCCAGTCTGGCAAACTCGGAGCTATTTGACAGTAGTTATGTTGTGTGGCGTCGTGACAGGGACTATGATTTGACGAAACAGTCAAGGGGTGGAGGGACCCTAATAGCAGATATTCTTGCCGCTTCTCAGCCGTCATTTCAATCTACTACCGAAGACCTTTGGGTGACAATCTCAATAAAAAACAAAAACAAGTCTTTTATAATATATATATAAATCTATATTCTCGTATTTATTTATTTTTTATGTACAGTCGTTTAAGAAAATATGTATAAATTTAGATTATTAGATATAGGTAATAGAAGCAAGATCAACGAACATATCTGTGGCTTTGTCCTAGTATGAGGAACAGAAATACCTAGGGTACAACTCTGCCACTATCACTGGTTATGTACATAATATAAGTTAAAATGTAGAAGGATCCATGGCAGTCCTTGTAACCCTACAATACAGGCTTTAGTCCTAGTGTAGGGGACAAGAGCTTCCTTACAATTTTACAATAGAATATATAAAATATGTACCAGCTGTACCTTTCCATGAATAAATAAATTTTTATCTTAAAAAAAAAAAGTGTTCCTATATGTTGTTTGTACTTAGGCAAACTTAGGCCTATCTTTTACTGAGCAGTTAGAAAATTAGGTATCTTAGCAAACTTAACACTATTGTGTCAAATCCATTGTATAAATATTCAATATTACTGTTGTAGATAAGAGTTCACTCCACCTACTAGGTTCACCAATTCTTGATGAATCTTTTCCGGGTTTCGTCGACGACAAAATTCAAAATTTTATGAAGGTTTCGGACAGACTTGCAAAAATTAACTCACATAATGGCTTTCAGCATTATAAAATTTTGCCTTTTTGTCCCAAAATTTACTTATGCTTTACGATGTTGTCAACTGTGGAAACACAGTGAGCTGGTGGAAGGCTTAGACAACATAATAAAGAACACCCTTTCCACGGTTTTGAATATTGAGTTGGATGGCAGAGCATGGTCGCAGGCCTCATTGCCTATTCGATTGTGCGGCTTAGGTATACGCAAAATTTCTAGTGTTGCTTTGCCAGCGTTCTTGTCTTCCGTCTAGACTTAGTACACATTCTTTGGTTGAGAAAATTCTAACACCATCAATTTCGGCTGTTCCAGGCAATATACTCCAAATTTCTTATCTTGACGAGGCTCGAAATGCTTGGCATAGTGCTTGTCCTAATACCGATCCCCCAAAACACCTTTCGGCACAACGGCAGTGGGACGGGCCTCTATGTGCGAGTTGACACGGAATTATCTATTACATACGTGCTCAACCTCCACAGATCGTGCTCGTCTCTTAGCTGTTTCAAAATGGGAATCAGGTCTTTGGCTGCAAGCACATCCATCTTACAATACCGGTACACTTATGGATCCTGTAACTTTCCGTATTGCCACTTGTCTTCGGTTGGGTGCAAGATGCTGCGCCTCTCACCAGTGCCGGTGCGGTGCGGCCGTAGATCAATTTGGTTTTCACGGACTTTCGTGCGCAAGGTCTGCCGGCAGGATTTCGCGCCACGCTAGTCTTAATGACATTATCCGTCAAGCGTTTACCAGTGTCAATGTGCCAGCCGTTCTTGAACCGAATGGTCTGTTACGTGATGATGGTAAGCGGCCCGACGGTATGACTCTTGTCCCTTGGGAAATGGGTAGGCCTTTGGTGTGGGACGCTACCTGCGTCGACACCCTAGCGCCATCTCATCTGCCTGGGACATCAGTTAGGGCTGGTGCGGCGGCTGATTGGATTTGTCCCATGATAAAATTGTAATTTTATTTGATTTTAGTGTGTTTTGGTTACAATATTGACATAAATTACTAGAATAATCGATAACATACGTGTACGTATATAAATACTTTGTAAAAGTGATGTGTATCTGATGCAAAGTGGCCATTTGTCTCACGATTAATTTTCGTCATTGTTCTCTCGGTTCGGAGTGGTTTGATCTAACTTACAGTGTATTCTAAGCGTAAACATTACATCTCGAATGTAATTTCAATCCAATAAAGCACGTAAGTATTATAGAGCTTCGAATTTGGTTTAGCCGGCATAACCTCATCTGGCCGTCAATTATCCTGGCTAGAAGTTTGTTGAAATTATAACACTTTCTGTAATGGCCAACCGTATGCAAACCCGCAAAGCTCGCCAGGAAGAATCCCAACTTCAACTGGCTTTACATGAGCTGAAACTGGCCAGGGAGTTGTGCAGCCAGTTGACTTGTGAAAGGGAGGACAATGAAAGTATGTTGTTAGAAGCATTAGGAAATAACACAAAACTAAAAAGTGAGTTATCTTCATTACACTGTCAATATGAGAGTGTACTTGAGGAACAAAATAGGTTAGAAATGATAATACATGGTTTTGATCAGTGCAGTACCGAGTATGAGATTGCCTTGAAGAGAACATCGGCCCTAGAGCTAGAGCTGCGTGATGCCCACCAACGAATCACACAATTGGAAGAGGAATCTCATTGCTCGGCAGCACAAAAAACTCAAAATTTATTTAATGAATTACTGTCAGTGGATAGTGTACTCGGCCAATTTTCTGTTGCAAGTAGTGATGTGCCCAATACAGTGATTGATTTGACTCATGAAGACTCAGTGATGGGCACTGGTACAACATGCAGCAAAACGCATCAAAAAGATATGTAAAGATTAAAAAACAGATCTCAAAAACATAAAAATTGTTAAAATCTCAAAAAAAACACAATAAGAACATAAATAATAAGAGTAAATTAGAAATATTAGAAAAATTCAAACTGTGTACAGTAGAACTAGAAAATAATAAAACAAAATATGAAAATGACATGCAACTTCTTGAGTCTGAACTTGCCAGTGTTAACGGCTGCTTGAGATAAATTACTGCACGTTATGAAAAATCTCAAGAGGCTATACTCTGGCCACGGATGAACTGCTTCAACTGTCACAAAGTAATCAGGAACGCTATGACTCTTTGGTGGCCAATAATTTGTGTGACTGCCAACACTCTTTGCATTCACAGCCAGAGAGGCCAGTCTCACCCATAAGCCCTAAAGTATGTATCGGATCCAAGATTTCATCAACTAAAAAAATCATCACAAACAAAACTGTTATATTCTGCGACGAAATTGGAAAAGATTTAGGCATAATATTAAATAAGATGGGACACTCAGTAATAAATAATTGTTTACCGAATTCTAGTCTTCATGATGTAATGAAATTGATATCAAAATCCAATCTGACACCGGAATCAAATTTAATCATCATGTATGGAAATAGGGGTGATGTCAACAAATGGGACCTTATTAAATACTTTGAGACTATAAGCTCTCTGAATGTAAACAAAATTGTATTGTTTACATTTCCTTATAGTAATTGCTTGCCACAAGCTGAAAATGATTTTAGATATAAATTAAACAAGACATTGTATACAATGTCACATGATAATAATTTAATCCATCTGATTGATTCTAACAATTGTGTTAGTAATAATGTTTATTTGACCCGAGGTAGTTACTACCTACCAAACTTTTACAAACGACAGGTAGCTGTGTCGCTATCTTATTTTTTTAGTATAACAGCCAAGAATTTGGCTAATCAGACTGCTTTTATTGAGCACAGACAAGATATTAATGTATTGGAAAATATTCCAAGTAATTTAAATTAGTTCATAAGACAATAGAGGAGAGATTTATGCCTCTAGCATAAATGAGCCACCAAATATGTCAAGTAAACATAGCTTAGTAAGCAAGTCAAAAATGTGTTTAAATAATTTGCCCAAATCAAATAAGTCAAATAGGTGTAATTCTATACTGGTAAATAATACTAAGAAAATATGCCCTAAACCCAAAAATTCTATCAAATTGTTAAGTTAGAACATTGAAGGCTTAGAAAACAAGGTGCTTGAACTGGAATTATTCATGAACTCTGATCATATTGACATAATTTGCATAACTGAACATTGGCTTAAACAACATGAGCTCATGTTTAATTTCAGTAACCACCAGATTGGCAGTTCTTTCTGCAGAGTGAATCACATCCGAGGTGGCTCAATAATATTGTTAAACAAACAAATAAAATTTAAAGATCGGACTGACATTGTTAATCATTCAGTTGAAAAGGAAATTGAAATAGCTTGTGTAGAGCTGGAGCAATTCATTATCATAAGTGTATATAGCCCACCTTGTGCCAAATATTCAATTTTTGAAAATGTTATGGAACAAATATTGTTTAAAGTGTCACAATCAAAAAAACAATTGATAACTTGTGGAGATTTTAATATTGATCTATTGACCAAAGACACATATAGCAAAAAAAATACTAACTTGTTTAACTCCTTTAATTTAAAACCTATGTTTATGGAGCCTACTAGAATAACTGAAACCTCAGCTAAATGTATAGATAATATATTTACAGATGCCAACATTATATGGAAGAGTGTAATAAGTAAAATAAAATCTGACCATCTAGGAGAAATTATTAAAATCGAAACACATTGTAAAACTAATATAAAAAGGAAAATTACTTTTGTACCACTGACAGCTGATAGAGTGGAAAAAATAAAATCAGCACTAATGTCTAAATTACCTGTTTCATATAATGGCAACTATCCTGATTGTTTATATAATACATTTTTTACTAAATTTAGCAACATATTCAACTCAATATATACATCCAAAACAATCACAGTCTCTGATAATACAACATTTAGTGAGTGGGCAACAGCGGGAATACATAAAAGTAGAAGAAAATTGTATGAGCTTTATGGTGAAAAACAGTACAACTTTAGTGAAGAGTTTAATGATAAAGTTAAAAATTATTCTAAAATCTTTAAGAAAGTTTGTGTGGCCGCTAAATCCCAATACTTGAGAAAAAAGATTGTAAATAGTAAAGATAAAATTAAAGCTACTTGGAAAATGATTAATAGTGAGACTGGAAAAGGAAAAAGCAGCAACACTAACGAATTTAATTTAAAAATAGGAAATCTTAATATATCCCAAAATATTGATGTTGCGACAGCTTTTGAAACGTTTTTTTACTGATATACCTGTTTCTACCACAAAATCATTGAACTCTTCAAATATTAGGTCCTTACATATGAAATTGGCGTTTTGTATGGGAGGAACATAAAGGCAATTTTTTCATATTAAAATATATTTTATTAATCAAAGTATGTACCATTGCTATCTATACACTTTTGCCATCTTATAGGTAGTTCATTGATCCCTTTACTAAAAAAACCATTCGGACGGGAATCAATGAAATCTTTGAAAGCGGTTTGGACTGCCTCATCGGAATTGAATTTTTTTCCTTGCAAGAAGTTATCCAAATTTCGAAAAAAATGGTAATCTGTTGGAGCAAGGTCCGGAGAGTACGGTGGATGTCTTAGACATTCCAATTGAAGCTCCTCTAATTTGGTAGTCGTCTGTTGGGCCGTGTGTGGTCTAGCGTTGTCTTGAAGCAGCAGTGGCGTAGAGCGATTGAAAAGTCTCGGTTGTTTACGCTGTTAAAGCTTTTCCATCATGGTTTGCAGTTGCTGACAATAGACATCAGCCGTAATCGTCTGACCAGATTTAAGAAAGCTATAGTGTACGACACCGGCACTAGTCCACCAAACGCTTACAAGTAACTTTTTTTGAGTCAATTTTCGCTTGGGGCAAGATTTTGCTGGTTCACCAGGGTTCAGCCATTGCGATGAGCGTTTACGATTATCGTACAGGATCCACTTTTCATCACATGTAATGATCTGATTTAAAATTCCTTCATTATTGTGCCGGTTGAGTAATGTAACGCAGCAGTCGACGCGCGTTTGTCGGTTTGCTTCACTCAATTCATGAGGTACCCACCTTTCAAGCTTTTTCACCTTCCCAATTTGCTTCAAGTGGATTAAAACGGTTTTGTCACTAACACCGCAGCCTGCAGCTAACTGTGATGTGGTTTGCGATGGATCTGCTTCCACAATAGCCTTCAATTCATCATGTTCTGCAGGTCGAAATTTCCAGAACGAAAGCGTTGAAACCAAAAACGCACCGTGTTTTCTTTTGCGACACCACCACCATACACATCATTAATCCTTCGAGCCGTTTCTGCAGCACTGGTGCCACGGTGGAACTCGTACTCGTAAATAATGCGATATTTTAAGTTTTCCATTTTGTGAAATGAGTTACGCAGAAAAAAAAACAAAAGAGAAAAAAACAAATGAATTACGGTTTTCGAAACACAAATGCATGAGTAAATAGCTGTTTAATTTTGAATTTGGAATTCCTAACCAAAGAGGAGATATTTAAGATCAAAGTGGCCAGTACGACAAAACGCCAATTTCATATGTAAGGACCTAATATTATGGCAGAGTCAATACTGAAAAACAATGTACCATCATGTAATAAACCATTTTATTTCAAATATGTTAATAATAACGATATTATTAAAGCATTTAAACTTATAAATGAAAAGAAGACCTCTGACCTCTGGGGCATCTCTGTAAGCATTGTAAAACCAATAATAGGCGTTATAGCGCCTGAATTAGCTTTTATTTTCAATGAATGCATCGACTGCGGCGTGTTCCCTAATTTAATGAAATATAGTAAAATAACTCCTCTTTTTAAATCTGGTAACAGTTCTGATCCAACAAATTTTAGGCCGATATCAGTACTACCGACATTTAGTAAAATCTTTGAGAAGATTATTCTTACTCAGTTACATAGTCATTTTTATGCTAACGCCCTATTTCATGACAAACAATTTGGATTTACAAGAAGTCGCTCAACTGCTGATGCCGGTATTAGTTTAGTATCGCATATTTTCGAGGCCTGGGAGAAATCACATGATGCGTTGGGAGTCTTTTGTGATTTGTCTAAGGCTTTTGACTGCGTGCACCATGAAACACTGATTATGAAATTAGACCACTATGGTATCAAGGGTGTTGCACTAGACTTACTCACGTCTTACCTAAGTGATCGCATACAGCATGTCGACGTGAACGGCCAGCGTTCTTCAGGATCTTTGGTTACCATGGGTGTGCCGCAAGGTTCTATATTGGGGCCTTTCTTGTTTTTAGAATATATTAATGATCTGCCCCAAAAAATTGAAGATGACCATGAGATTGTTCTGTTTGCAGATGATACGTCACTTCTATTTAGATTGAAGCGACAAATGACTAACTTTGACAACGTAAACAATGCAATCTCAAAAATTGTTAACTGGTTTAATGTAAATAACTTAGTACTCAATCAGAAAAAGACCAAATGTATTCGATTTATTTTACCAAATGTAACTGAAGTTGAAGATAATGTAAAAGTTAAAGAGGAAAACATAGAATTAGTCAAAACCACTGTATTTTTGGGATTAACTTTAGATAATAAACTTCAATGGGGCCCACACATAGATAAACTTGCGAAGAGACTTAGTTCTGCAGCATATGCTGTAAAGAAGATACGTCTTCTCACAGACGTTGCTACAGCAAGACTAGTTTACTTCAGTTACTTTCACAGTATTATGTCATATGGCATAATACTGTGGGGAAGTGCTGCAGATATAGACACCATATTCGTTTTGCAGAAGAGGGCTGTTCGCGCTGTTTAAAAAATGGGTCCCAGAGATTCATTAAGAGACAAGTTTAAAGAAATAAATATATTGACTATGCCCTGCCAATATATTTATGAAAATATTATGTACGCGCGTAAAAACATAAGCTTATTTGACAAAAACTGTGATAAACATAATTATAATACTAGAAATAAGAATAAACTCGCTGTTCCCACAACTAGGCTCCATATGGTTAATAAATCGTTCATAGGGCAAACTGTACGCTTTTATAATAAATTGCCAAGTGATGTGCTAAGCTTGTCAAATAATAAATTCTAAAATTTTGTAAAACAAAAGCTATCCAGGAAAGCTTATTATAAAATTTCAGATTACCTAGAAGATAAGAAAGCCTGGCATTAAAAAAATGAATTTGCTCCAGTGAATAAATTGTAATTAGTATAAGATAATTTTAAGCTATTGTAATGGATCATGAAAAAAAAAAACTAGCCCGAGGTTCTTGCCTTTCTCCTTGTGTGCTGGTCGCGATTCCGAACAGGCGGTAGATTTGACGTTTCAAAGTGATCCTAAAAAATCTTACTGAATAAATATATTTGACTTTGACTTTGACTTTGACTTTGATTCGGCCGAGGATCACAAAAGGCGCAAATATAGTGGTCTCGACAGAGCTTACCTATTTGAGCCTTTTGGGGTGGAGACCTTGGGTTCGTGGGGAGCCGGTGCCCTCCGGGTTTTCAAAAATATTGTGGGGCTTTTGATTGAGGCGACATGTGACCCAAGGGCTGGCTCTTATTTAGGCCAGCGAATTAGCATAGCTATTCAGCGTGGCAATGCAGCCAGTGTCTTGGGCACGCTTCCGTCTGGTACTGGTCTGGAACAGTTGAGTTACCTATAGGCCGTTTGTAACGGTCTAAGGACCGTTACAAACTTACTTAGGTAATCTGACTGATTCCTTTGTACATAGTTAGTTTAATTGTACATTTTATTGAATAAATGTATTGGATAAATTCATTTTGTTGGGATATTTTAATCTGAGTGGTATCGCATGGATACCTACCACTGACCCACTCCTATCACCGTCAATTTTTACTTCGACCATTGAAACACTACTTATAGATGAGTTAAATACTCATGGACTGCGGCAATTTAATGGTTTTAAAAGTGTGCAAGGTAGAATCCTGGATCTTGTTTTGTCAATCGATGACGTCATGGTCACCGAATGCCTTGACCCCATTGTGCCACTAGACCCCCTTCACAAAGCTGTCCTGGCCAGTGTTAATTACTTAACTGTTCCATTTCTTAATTCTAAATCCTATATACAGTTTTTGTATAATAAATGTAACTATGATTCCATTAATATGAGTTGTCGGATATTGATTGGGTAACTGAAATCTCATCTAGATCTCTCGAGGAAGGCGTGAAATATTTTTATTCTGTTCTCGATCATTTAAAAAATCAATTTATACCTACCAAAGTTGTATCTAGTAGCTCATATCCTACTTGGTACTCTCCGGCATTGATAAAACTTATAAAAGAAAAGTCTAAGTAACACAAAAAAATTAAAACATATAATATGAAATCTGACCTCGAAACTTTTAAATTATTACGAGACAATTATTACGAGACAGGGTCACTTGTTGGAAAGTCAATGTTACCAATCCTACATAGTTTCTATTGAAGGCGGTATCGAAAAGCATCCGAAAAATTTCTGGTCATATATAAAAAACCGTTCTAACGGCGTTCCAACCTCTCTTAAATACCTCGACTACACTGTGACAACTGGGGATCGTATTTGTGAAGCGTTCTCTCAATACTTCTATTCTACGTTTTTCCTACCAGATGCACAGTCCCATGGTTTCACCCATACACAAGAAAGGGTCTAAAACCGAAATTATTAACTATGGACCTATTTCTAAATTATGTATTATTGCTAAAATTTTTAAACGGGTCATCTATAGCCAAGTGTACACTGCCTTAAAAAACTCCTTTAATCCATTGCAACATGGTTTCCTCAAGGTCAGATCGACGGTATCTAACCTTGTCCTGTTTAACGACTTTTTGACTGAAGCTATGGATCAGGGTTTTCAAGTCGACGTAGTGTACACTGACTATAGCAAAACTTTTGACAGAATCGACCACAGGTTACTCTTGACCAAACTCTATAAGTAACATTGGTATACGAGGTGACCTACTACGATGGTTTTCATCTTATATTAATAATCGCTCCCAAGCTATTGTTATTAACAATTATATTTCTAGTTGGGTCTCCATTCCTAGCGGTGTACCGCAGGGTTCACTACTTGGATTTCTACTTTTTCTTATTTTTGTCAATGATATTTCTTCCTGTTTTCTTAAAAGTAATTTGCTATGTTTTGCTGATGACATGAAGATTTTTAAAATAATTAAGTCTCAAGGTGACGTTTTTGATCTTCAGGCAGACCTGTCAAGACTTGATGACTACTGTCTCGCTAACAAACTTGATCTTAACCCATCCAAGTGCTCAGTTGCCACCTTCACCCGTAAATTAAAACTAATTCCGTCTTCTTACTCACTCAAATATCAGACTTTACAAAAATGCACTGTAGTCAGGGATCATGGTGTTTTGCATGATTCCAAGCTTGTATTTGATGTTGACGTGGAGTCGATTATTTCTAAAGCCTCCAAAGCCCTAGGTTTTGTGATGAGGAGCGCTGCTAGCTTTCATCGTGCTAAAACGTTCAAGATCCTTTACTGCACCTTCGTTAGAAGCATTCTCGAATATGCTTCGCAGGTATGGAACCCTCGCTATCAGGTTTATACCGAAAGGATCGAGCGCATCCAAGTTAAGTTCATGAAACACCTTTGCTTTCGTCTTAAAATTCCATTTAGTTCATCTAATTACCTTTGATCTTCGTAAACCATTTCATATCCTACCCCTAGTTAAGCGGCTCGAAGTCGCCGATCTTTTCTTCTTGTTAAAAATTACCTACAATAATATTAACTGGCCTGATCTATTGAGCAAAATTAATTTGATCGTTCCTTCCAGACCCCTAAGATTTAACCCAGTTATCTATGTACCTCGTGCTGGTACCAACTACCGGCAAAATACGTATCTGTGGCGAGCATGGGATAATTTCAATGAGCTATGTAAGCAAATAGATTTTGACCTATTCTGTACGAGCGTCAGTTCAGCAAGGCAGCGGCTGAATACAGAAATTTTCTATGTAAATTAGGTTAATTAGTGAGTTAACTTATGTACATCTTCATAATTACATTATATCAACTTTATGAAACCTTAAACTTACAGATAGGTACTATTTAAGTCGATCATTTGTTCACATTTTTGTTTTCATACTGTTATCTAGACATGAAAACCTGTTATTAGCTTTCTGATTCTATAGCTTTTGTTATTTTAACTTTAAGAGCTGTTGGTTTTCCAATAAATAAATAAATAAAAATAAATGCCAATTTATTTATTTACAAATAAATGCAATTGAAACACAACAATTTAGAATTGTTGTTATATCGATAGACTAAGGTAAAATGGTGATAGGTAGCCAACCTGATTTGAACAAAGTCCTACTACCAACCAAACATAGCTAGCTTATTGTACTCCCTGGGGATCGAACCCAATTAAAAGTCCTAGATGCACGACGTCTGTTGAACAAATTTTTGCAACCTTGAAGTAACTGGGTAGATTTTAAAAAAATATGATTATATTTACGTTTAATATAAATAATATTCATACTCAGTTTTGTGCTAAAAATCCTTTTCAGTAAAAAAAAATCAAACGTTTTGCCTCCTATCACCTTTTTAGAGGAGATTTATTTATTTATTTAGTACATTAACATTGCCTTAACAGTGATAACCAAAACGACAATGATATAAAAAAAAAACATAAATAAAATAACATTGCAACATAAAATCTGAATAAAAAACCCGAAATAAATAAGGACACAAGAAATAAAAGATACACATGAAATATGAAATATAAACATTTAAAAACGAGTACAACTGTACTGTAAACGAGTACATATCAACTGTGTAGCAGCATCTGTCAATTTCGCCAAACAAGTGTGAAATATATCCATATCATCGGATTCACCAAGGTTGTTGATGATATGGGGGGCTCGCGTGAATGGCGCTTCACGCAAGAGGTAAGTCGTCCTCGCCCTCGGTATCACCAGCAACCTAGGCTGACGTCGCACGCCCACATAGTTGTCGGGCACGTACATGCCGATACACATCAGTACACGCGGATTGTGCACCATACCTCTCAGCAAACGTACAATATATGTTACCAACATAATTTCCCGCCTAACCTCTAATTTAGTGTATCCTACCATACCTAAAACAAATAGAAAAGGGTACATTACTGGGTAAAATGGGTATACCCCATATAGTTTAAGACAAAAAAACGCGTGAATTTATTTTGCATCTTCTCTAACATACTAATATACTTCTTCTCATGAGGGCTCCAAACCATGGCCCCGGACTCCAGCCTGCTTCTCACAAGAGCATCGTAAAGGATCTTAATGGTGTGGATATTGTTAAAATCACTGCTTTGTCGCAATATAAAGCCCAGGTTACGAAACGCTTTTTTGCAGATGTCCAGCACATAGCTTCGGAAGTTAAGCTCCATGTCCATGCGAACCCTTAGATCCCGAACCGATTGTACCCGACCTATATTGTTAGCATCCAGTGAATAGTCATGAAGTAGGGGTTTTTTTGCACGGTCGTAAGTTTTAACACAGCACTTGGATCTCACCTGGTAACAAGTTAAGATAAGGCCGAAGGTGGAGGCGCACTTCACCCGGAATCCTCAACAAACTGAGGAACTGGCTATCTTACCTCTGAATGCCGGAACACAACAATTTTAGAATTGTTATTATGGTGGTAGGACTTCAACAAAGTCCTACCACCAACCAAACCAAGCACAATATATTGTACTCCCCATGGGAATCAAACCCGGGACCTCTGTATTAAAGAACATAGATTAGTATTAAAAAACAGCTTGTTATCATGACTCCACTGGGCAACACGGTCTATATCTCCATACAATCGGTCGACATCTGAGTTATTGCTGATCTGCAAAAGGAGTTTCAGGTCATCCGCAAATAGGATACAGACGGCGTCTTTAATGACTTTAGGTAGGTCATTGATCATAATAAAAAACTCTAGGGGTCCCAGATTGCTTCCTTGTCTTACCCCAGAATTTGTGTAAAAAGCTATATTTAGGTGTTTACCTAGGTAGGTGGCTGCCAAATAAAGTACTCCAACTCAGGTGCATACGAATCACTTTATTCCAGTGGTAAACAATAGGCACTGGTCCGGTAACAAGACGATCAAGTGAGAATTCGGTAAGCACGTTCAGTAAAGCAGGGACAGCATAATATGCTGTCCCTGCTTTTTACTTTTTATGACATTATTATGTCATAAAACACAGCATATTGCTGTCCGTACCCGTACCAGGCCTAAACTCATGTTGAGCGTTCGATAAATAGCTACTAACCTGGCAGTAAATGTGACAACGGTGCAAAATTGATTCGAACACCTTTGCGCACGATGATTAGACAGCTATAGGTATATACCCCTCCACATCAGTACTTAATCCTCCTTTTGGTACCGGGATCACTCGCGTCAGCTTCCACTGTTTAGGGTAAGAGTTTGACTCTAAAGACAGATTGAATATATGCAAAAGCGGCCTAGCTAAGTGTTTTCTACAATCTCTAAGTAAAAAGGGGGGGATTCCATCTGGACCATAGGAGTATTTAGGTTTCAGATGCTTAAGCGCTAATACTACATCAGCAAAGGTAAACCTATCCACAACAACCTGCTGTGCACCACACACACCAACAGGCTCTATCGCAGCTTGAGCACATAGCTTAGGAGGATTTTCGCTGTCGACAGACTGGAAATACGAAGCAAGTTCTTGCCCGCAAGCCATTGAATCATTGAGTTGTTCTTTACCCTCCCGCGTTAGACGTGTACGAGCGATATTAGACCTTTTCGCTTTGATGAAGGCCCAAAACGACTAAGAATCGCTAGAGAATCGACTTTGTAATCCAGCTTTGTATCTCTCATAGGCTTCCTTTGTCAAATGTTTTTTACGAATACCCTTTTCTCCGAAAAGTTTCTATAATCATCTTGTGACCGAGATTTTTTATACAATTTATGTAAATTAGATTTAATCTTGATATGATATTTAAGCTCTACCGTGTACCATTCCGGATAATCTCTCAGTTAAGTTGGGAAATCCAGCACTGTATGTATGTATCCACATACATACATACATACAGTGCTATGTTTGTGTTGTCGCGGGGGATTTTTGATAAGTGGTGTAGTTTTTGTGATATTGCAGTGAAAATAAATACAGTTTTTCACCGATATCTTTTGAATGGCTGATCCGATCTTTTTAAAATTTTGAATATGCAGAGATTATAACAATACTCATCAATCGTTACGAGGATTTTTTTGACACAAGGGTAGTTTTTGAGATATAGGGGTGTCAAGTGAGACAAGAAGATTTTTGGCTTGTGGTGTGTCATTTGAAGGAGTATCGGCTGCACTTTCATAAAATATTTATTTTACTTTCAAATAGTGGTGGTTTTCGTAACAAAGGGGTTCGTAGTCATTTATTCATAAAATATCATTACACGTCAAAAATCATGATACATAAAAACTACAACTACAATGTGTACAAGTAGTAAAAGTTACAGCAATGTAGCAATGGGTTCATTAAGGGGTTAAATGCTTGGTATGTCTTGTAAGATAGACTGTTAAGGGGAGTTGACTTCACAATTTACTTTTTTTTTATTTGCTAAAACCACCCCTGTATTTAAATTAAGGTTTGCAAAAGGGATATAAGATTCAAGTCTTTAAAATGTGTAAAAACATATTATTTCATATGTAATAGGGGTTGAGACTGCAGATTTCAAAATAAAATTATTTTTGCCCTTATTAGGGGTGGTTTTTAACATGAAGGGGGCAAAGGATGATCACCAGATCTTCATAGATAAGGTATTCGGAATCTCTGTTAAACTGGTCTATTTATTTTTTGTTATTCACTCAATAGGGAAGGGTGTCGATTAAATTCAAAAAATACTTTTGGGGTGTCATGAAGTGTTTTGACTGCGCATATTCCATATTCAACAGTAAATGATTGCCCACCACAATGTGAAAAGTGTTGGTGCAAATTGTACTATTGAACAAAGCATTTGCGCAGCTTGGCAAGGCGTGCATGTGCTGGTCTGGTGCCTACACGTGGTGGGTGTTGGGTAAATTGAAACACGGTACTTGCACTGATTATGTATCCTTCTATTTCTTGTAACAACAAGCAGTGAACAATATAGCACATCGTCAATTGGATAAAAACACTGAGATTAGAACTTTATATAATAAAACAGGTTGAGCAAATTATCGGGACGTCTCACGTCCATGATGGATTATCAGAAAGAGACGGAGAGTATATTTTTTACATTGACATTTGGTAGTGACCACAGATTATGTTAACTATCAATAATTAAAGTGTACATACCACAGACGTTTCAACACTTCCCCTTCACTTTACATTATTAGTTTACATATTAAGTCAATAAAAACACATGATAATCATCATATAGAGTCAATCAATATGTAAGACTACAATATTGATTGACTCTATAGTAAGGTCTCTACCATAAAATTACATACAGTCACCACTACAAAATACTACACTCATGTTCCTGATAAAGTCTACATGTTTCCCTTTTTCCCCACTGCTCAACTGGAGTGCTCAACCGTAGATAGTTGAATGGTGGGGAATCCCCACTGCTCAACGCAATCTGCTCAATTATATTTATTGGGATTATCCCTTATTCCCTACTGCTCAACTGGGAGTTTAGGCATAGGTGAAACATGGCTTTAATAATGGGAGGTTTTCTAGTAATTTCCAAAGTGAAATATAGATGGCGTTGATGGAGATAAAGGAAACGATAAAATATTGATATGTATTCGCATTGTTACAAAGTAATTATAACAACAAAGTTAGTTAGTAAGAGAATAAAAAAAAAACAAACTGCCCATTCGGGTGGAAAACAAAAGTCAATGCTTATCCATAAAATAATTATTACTTATGTAAAGGATCATCTACTATACCTAACAAAATATTTTAGCGAAACTTTTCTAGGGCGTGCCCGACTGATATTTCAGAATTAATTCGTTGCATTTGTATAAAAGTAATCAAGTCATCATTTATTACGTATTCTTTGTTCTTTTGTTAGCTGTCTTGTTTTGTGTTAAAAGATCAATTTCAGAAAGTACTTTAAGTAATCGCAATAATGTAGCGAAGAGCTTGATTCTTCCATTATATTGTTTTTAGTACAAATAAAATAACCACGACAAAAAATGAATATATTAATTAAGTAGTTACCTACCACAAAAGTTGTGTGGTAAAATGGTAGTAAATAATCACATTGACATTCTTTTAATGATGGCTGTAACGCTTTTGAAGGTATTTGCTGACCATCAATGTACAAACAAAATGTATTGATTTAAAAATTTTCAAAGTTAAATGGATTTTTAGTGAGGCTACTATTGAATGCGGTATTATTAACGAAACCGACTATAACTCTCTTAGGTACTTGTCCCAAAAAAATATTATCCAACGTTTTTGCCTGTACCAGTACCTGAAGGAATCGTTAAAACTTTAACTTCAGCTCTAGTTATAGGATATTTGGCTGTAGTAGAGGTTAAAACTTTCTGATGTGCAAGTAAAACAGATGGATTGATTCGCGCTTTACAAACAGTGTGGCATCTGTAATAGATACTTTAAACTTTATATCATTCGAAGAAGCCATCAAATAAAATGTTTCTCTGGAATGTACTAGTTTAACAGACATTTCAACACCATTGATTGAATTTTTTTCTTAATATAAATATCACCGTGTAAATGTCCAATCATCTCTATTTTTGACTCTCCGATGCAAACTCTTGACGTTTTGTAAACCCTTCGTTTGTTTCATCTGTAGAATTCATTTTTTGTGTGGTATCTTCATACCAAAGACCACAAGTTAAATGAGATTTCTTAGCTGCTGAACCATAATTTAATAGTGTTTCCAAATATGCACGATATGGGTAAGTGTTGTTTGGTGGTGATACGAGTTTTTGAATCAAATAAACATCAAGTTGACAAAACAGAGAATGTAACCAATTAATAATTGGAGCTACTACTGCCGCAGAAGTAAGTTTTACTGAATCCTGATTTAGTACTATTAAGATTTTATATGAAGCAAAGTGTGTGATAGATCAATATAGTCATCTCCAGTTCCAGGTACTTGAAATTCGAGGGGACCATCATCAGCAAGAGATGAAATAGGTTTGTTAGTGTGCATTACTCCGGCAGGAAAGTATCTTCTAGAACGAATTAAGTTCAACACATACTTAGAGCGATATATGCTGTATTAGTGCGCCAAGTATGAAATTAGTGCATGTTACCGTTTTAGAATAAAACGCGAAAAACGTTTCCTGCTGGAGCAACGTTTTTCCAGCAGGAAGATTCTTAACGAATGACCTTAGCCATAAGTGACATATATGGATCAGAGCTTACATTTTTGCATGAAAGTGCGCGAAAAATGGAATTTGTGGGCCTTAAGGTTTTTGAGATACTTCATTTCCTGCTGGGGGAACGTTTTGCAGAATCGTGTTTCCGGAAACCATTAGATTTGCACCCATAAGATATACATACATGAGTAGTTCTTCATTTGTGCGTATTTGACATATTAACATTATCAAAAATATATACCGTTTTTAAGTAATCTAGCTTTTTATTTAAACCCTAAAAAGTGTCTAGCTCTTAAATGAGCAAACATACAAGTTCATTGTAAACGGTATTCGGTTTTTGTTGTTATTCTATGCAACCATATAAAACTTCAGGAATGCACATACAACCGTTTTTGAATAATATAGCTTAGATAAAAACTTTTAATGTCATAAGTTTGACGTCAAAATGCAAGAAACTTTTTCAACCCACGATTGTGAATTAATACTTTAGAATTAGAACGGTTATTGAAAATGATATCCTGAAAATTTCAGCTTTACACGTCTCGTATTAAGGTAGATATAAACGAATTACTGAAACATCGCCTGCATATAGGCTATTCGACCGAATTTGAATGACCCCAAAAAAGCGACGAATTCATACATATTGATGACCTTCTTAACTTTGCTTACGAAAAGGTTTGAATGTTTTGTGCCTGAGTACACTGAAGAACAAAATTTATGGAAAGTTCCAAGTGTACTCTCAGATCAAGTAATTAAAGGAGTATACTAAGTATAAAATGTCTTTTTACCCGACTGTCTCAGAAGGCAATCGGGTTAAAATAATAACATTATCGAATAGATTATGTTATTCGGGTCGAGTGTGTAGCACGCGTAAAAAATATTCGCACCACGTTATGATTTTTGAACGTAGTTTGTGTCAAATTTGACACAATGTTTCTATGGTATTTCAGAAAGTGATTAAGGCGCTTCCCTGAGCCAATTTCGGTCATAAGCTGATTTTCCCAATCTATAGCCTCGGTAAATAAAGCATGTAGAGAGTAACTGAAAAGTCCACACATATCTTTAACATTTTAGCTTCAAATTCTCCAATTATAAAAGTTTAATAGAGTCGTATTTATGTCATAATAAATCAACGAAAATACCTCTAAAATATAAATAAATGTCTATCTCCTCATAAAGTTTATGTTATTTATTTTTTTGGTTTACACCAATGAATAGATAAATTATTGATTAATAGATTCTCCAATTCATTTGAGACAATTTATGAACTTAGAATTTTTTATAAATAATAATATCATTAATCCGTGCGTATCTACCTATCCGTTCGATTTGTGGCTCGAGTGGCGTGGCTAGGCCGGCCAGTGTGCCGCTGACCCTCGTACGGGGAATCCGTGCCGCTCGTCGTCACTGACTGTGCAAGCACAGAATAACTAATAGTACTACGTGCAAGCTAATATTTTCAGTGGAGATACCTACTTAGAAAGTAGAGGGACTAATTGCGAAAGGACGCTCTGATATTATTGTTATTTTGCGAAAACACGCTTTTTATGTAGGTACTTGAGTTGTGAGAGGACACCATTATTCTTATTTGTTTAGTATTATTGAGTAAATATATATGTGTACCTATGGTGACTAGGTATTTTGCGATAAAGTCGCTTTTTTACCTACTCCTATTTTGAGAGGACATCATTTTTAGAAGAATAAGAAGTGTGTTCGCCAAATACTTCTCAACGCTCAGAGAATGCATAACTATAATGTAAGTATATCTACCTAATTATTATCGTAGTGATATCTAACATGTACCTACGTACCTATTTATTCATCTCCTCAGTCAGCTAAGTCGGCCGTATCTTACCTAAACCACAGGAATGGTCAATCGAATCAATACCTACGAATCGATGCGTATATATTACGTTTTCTTTCACTATTTCGAGTGGTGGTAGATGGAAGAGGTGTGGGTTCGATTCCCGCGGTGAAAGAAATATTCTGCATATATTTCTTCCTGGTCTGGATGTTGTTGTACCTACCATGGTAGGTAAGTATGTAGAGATGCCCCCTCCACATAACGTGCTTATTTCGATGTATGAATTGAAATACCTACTTTTTGCGACATCTTTACTTGTGTGCGCCACCAATTACCTACCTACCTATTAATTACTTTTTTATTGTAGCTGTACCTACCTTATACTGAGTAGGTACATAATAATTTATTTTACTAAATTACTACCCACTTATTATTATTACTAACCTACATTACATTATATTTTAGGAAGGCACGTTTTCCATTTCGGAAAATGACATCAATAATAGAATTATTGGAATATTTTAGTTATGTACTGATCTATTATGTTACCATATTGAATTGAAACGGAATGGACTGGATACCTCAGAAAAAAACGTTGGAAGAAGAATAATCAATAAAAAAAAATATTACTGGAAAATAACTAAAAATACTATAGTGAAAACCACCAGATTCAAGGACAGACAGGTTGTTATGTTCATTTCAATCGAATCTCCTACTGAAATGACGTCACTTAGAGTCAATCGCTATGATTCGAGTTTTTCAACTATCTCAATAACGAGACCGTGGTGTAGCGGAAACAGCCTAGAGCCTAGAACAAGGGCGTGAGTGAGTACGTTCGTATTCAGCTTCAGGAACCTTTTTTTTATTATTTTTTATTGTATTTCTTTTTACGGCTTTTACCAGGTACTTACATTTTTGTTGAAATAAAATAAATATTGCACCAAATTATTTTACAATGTAAGTCACATTCAATCTGAAGGTCAAACTCGTCGCTTCACATTTGCTTGACATGTCGCGCCCAGTTACGGGAACCAACGACGTTGCACTTTGAAAAACAGCAATCTCAAGCAAATGAGACGTGTATTGTTTAGGTCGCGTACGATACAGTACTATTAGTTATTCTGTGACGATACCTAGGTATCGTACGCGAGGCAGCGCTCGGTAAGCTATACGTCTCGCTCGCTCGCTCGTAGATTCTCTAGTTGTGAGGCTGAGATGCCTGTAACCGGTGAAACATAATGAATGAATGTCTTGCACTGCAGCCCCCGCCCTCGGCTAGACGGCACGGCATCACTACGGTTTACCTAAAGACTGCATAGATGACACTAAAACAGAATATTAGTTATAGGTCATTGCACTTTGCGAAGTATTGTAGACCCGGCGGTGGGGTGCAGAGGCACGAAACTTCGAGGTCGTTCGCTCTGGGAAGCGCCTTAAAGCAAGAAAGGTGCTAAAGAAAAGAAACCTTTTAACCGCCTCTGTGGTCTAGTGGTTCAAGCCACCGATTTCAGATCCAGAGGTCCCGGGTTCGATCCCCATGGGGAGTACAATATATTGTGCTTGGTTTGGTTGGTGGTAGGTCTTTGTTATAGCTAGCTACTACCATCTTACCTAATTCTGTCGCCAAAATAACAATTCTTAAATTGTTGTGTTCTGGCATTCAGAGGTAAGATAGCCAGCTCCTCAGTTTGTTGAGGATTCCGGGTGAAGTGCGCCTCCACCTTCGGCCTTATCTTAACATGAGTTTTCGATAACTCTCACGGTTTCAGACTTCGCCTCAGTGGCCCTGGAAAAAATCTCAACCTGTATATATTTTTGAAATGTGCTAATAAAGCCATTTCATTTGATACCCAGCACGCCATTAATAAACATTTTTTTTAGTTCATGACTTTGTGTCCTCTAGAGGCGCCATATTCTAGAGGCTAAAATATGGCGCCATACTCAATTTAATGTGACGTCCTTGGACAACCAAGACGCTTTTAACAATACCTCACTTGTTAAATTGTGACAAGTAGTTTAGAAGGTATGAGGGAACAGATGAACATACATACATACCGGTCAAACACATAACCCTCCTTTTTGATTCGCCGTAGTCGAGTAAAAAGTAAGTAGAATAGGTAGGTGTAAATACAATTATGACGCAGTAGGACCTATAAGGTATACTTACCACGATTACCGATAAACGTTATGAACAAACAACATCTTCAGCTTAACATTGTAAAGTTAAGAAGGTCATCAATATGTAGGAATTCGTCGCTTTTTTGGGGTCATTCAAATTCGGTCGAATAACCTATATGCAGGCGTTGTTTCAGTAATTCGTTTATATCTACCTTAATACGAGACGTGTAAAGCTGAAATTTTCAGGATATCATTTTCAATAACCGTTCTAATTCTAAGGTATTCATTCACAATCGTGAGTTGAAAAGGTTTCTTGCATTTTGACGTCAAACTTATGACATTAAAAGTTTTGATCTAAGCTATTTTACTCAAAAACGGTTGTATGTGCATTCCTGAAGTTTTACATGGTTGCATAAAATAACAACAAGAACCGAATACCGTTTACAATGAACTTGTATGTTTGCTCATTTAAGAGCTAGACACTTTTTAGGGTTTAAATAAAAAGCTAGATTACTTAAAAACGGTATATATTTTTGATAATATTAATATGTCACAAATACGCACAAATAAAGAGCTACTCATGTATGTATATATTATGGGTGCACATCTAGTGGTTTCCGAGAAACACGATTCTGCAAAACGTTCCCCCAGCAGGAAATGAAATATCTCAAAAACCTTAAGGCCCACAAATTCCATTTTTCGCGCACTTTCATGCAAAAATGTAAGCTATCTGCCCATATATGTCACTTATGGCTAAGGTCATTCGCTTAGAATCTTCCTGCTGGAAGAACGTTGCTCCAGCAGGAAACGTTTTTCGCGTTTTATTCCGAAACGGTAACATGCACTAATTTCATACTTGGCGCACTAATACAGCATATATCGCTCTAAGTATGTGTTGAACTCAATTCCTTCTAGAAGATACTTTCCTGCTGGAGTAATGCACACGGTTTGTTATGTATCCACGTTCTATCTAGCTTACTTTATGGAGCAAAGGTAAAAATAAAAAAGTGGCTTGTTACCCTTGACTACAATGGAACAGAAAAACTTTTGGTAGCCATCATTTAATTTTTAATTTTTAATTCAGCTGGTTCCTGTAGTTGCTTTTTGTTTCTATCCTTACATACATGCACACACTCCCAAACACACCTACACTCACACGCACACACACACCTACACACGCATACATACATACACAAGCTTGCTCACGTCTTTATATTCATCCTTGTCTTGATCCACTTTATTTAACTTAATTTAGTTTAGTTAATTTGTACCCACTATACTCGTTTCTAAATTTATATATCCTTTTTACAAGTGTCTTATTTCTCAAACTGTCAATCAATTTATCTCAGATGCCCGCAGCACAGGCCAGCCCTAGTGCGGGATCCATTTGTAATCTGTTATATTTTGAAACATAAATATATTGTAAACATTTGTTGGTAAATAAAGTAAATATCTTATCTTATTATCTTATCTATTTTCTATACTTGTTTGAGTTGAAGGTAAAGCAAATAAATCTAATTCTGACTAAATGCATTCACAAAAATGGTTCTGTAAAAAATCCATTTTAATATATTTTTGATATTATTGCGGGTTATTTTTTTTTTATTTGAAGCTTTTACTTTAGCAGCTAGTGGTGTTATTAATGAAGCTAGTTGTTTCCATTTAGTTATATATCCAGGTGGGCAATTCTGCTATTTTCTATGAAATAATCATAGTGACGCCATGCTATTGGTTGATCATTAAGATTGTTATTTTGATATTCTGCTAAATTTTCAATGACATGGTTTATCTCTGACTATGACTTCCAATGACAATGGTTTGGCCGGTGTAGCTAACGCATCTAAATCACAATATTACGCGCGAGATGGAACTTATATTACATAGACAATAGACTTAAAAAGTTAAAGTTGTCAACGTCATGTTAACTTACAAGTCCATACCTATGCAAAACAAACAAATATTTTCTTTGTTTATTATTTCAACTCTTTTCTCTCGAGAATTCAGGATATATCTGAAGAACCACAGCTATACTAAGGCTTACACATAGTGCATATTGAAGCCCTCTTTGGCTTCTGAGAGTGCCACGAGTCTAGGAAGTGACCACACAAGAGTTGGCGCTTGGTCACGTCCAAAGTAGCAAGGGCCACAATTTTGCGAGCTAGAGCTTTGGGCAGCTTGTGCTGACAGACAGGCTCGGTCAACTTGGGAGTATTATGGCGCAAAAGGTTGGTGAGTAAAACATACTTCATTACTTACATACATTTAATAGGTATTTTCTATGCTATATTTAATAAAGATTGCGGAAATAAATAAACTTCTATGATAGTGATGTTATTTATTACCCTCAAGATACATAATTATCCTTTCAGAAACGACAACGATGTTGACGTCGGCGTGATATCTACTTCTGACTCCAAATAAGGTTTTCGGAGAAGCGACGCGTTGCACAGCATTTCCCTGCAATAATTTGAAATCAAGTTAATTCAAATAACAAGAAGAATATGAACGCTGCATATCGTTTTCTCTGCAAAAGAGTAAAACGAAACTGGAACCGTCTACCTAGAGAATTTGTGACCGTCACCTCTGTATATATTACCTAATAGGACATATTTAATAAGTAAATGTTTAAATAATATTTATACATTTGCATTTTATTTCTACTATCCATCACCTGTCAACAATATGCTGTTGCAATGCTCCACCTGTTAAGAGCTCTGGGTTAACCCCAAATAATCTTCAGTGCTTAGTGTGAAGAGACTATATACCTATACCTCTTTACGATCTATCAATGGTTGTTACCATAGTTACGTTAGACAGATTTGTATTGAATATTATTCTAAAACATTTCGTTTTTTCCAATTGTAATGTATCTTATAATAAAACCATTTAGTATTTGCTTTAACCAAGTACTTTAATTATTGGCTTGTCTTTACAAAGTGGTTACACACTATAAAAGTTAACACTTAGCATTGGCTCTCAATTCTTCTTCAAGCTGTAGAAATTATAATTCTTTATTGGAGTTTCAATGTTTGTGTTAGGTAGTGCAGTATATTTATCGATACATTGTATGATTTGTAGCTACACCAACTTAGCAAACTCGAGAACAGAGAATATTTCATTACTAACCTGCCTTTGTATCACTGGGATCCCATCACGGCGGCGTTCCCTTGGGATATACTGATTGATCTTTGAGTAGATCTCCTTTGGTCTCGTGGAGATCTCGAAAAGGGTCCAGCGTGCTTTGCGAAACAGCCCAACAATGTCGACGATGTCAGGCGTTAGCAAAGCCGACGTTGCTGATACCTAATATTAGCATAATAGCCTTTTGTCTGTACATATTATAAAACTTATTATATTTGCCCGTGCTATGACATTATGATATACAAAGATAATACTAAATACTACGTAAGAACGTCTCTTCTTACCCCATACAAAAAAAAACCGAGGCTACCTAGAAAGTGAGTGGGATAAGAATATTCGCCATTAAAATTCTGCCTTGTTTCATACATAGTTTTTTGTATGAAATCGCGATACCCTGCAACAATATACGTAAAGATACCATTATGACTAATTCATAGATAAAATTACGATTGGATGAGTTGTTTAAAAATAGCAGTATACCAAATTTTGCCCACTATCGCTAGCGATTGCTATGCCATTGATTAGCAGAATACGAAAAATTGTCTCTCCTTTTTCAATGATCGTCAAAGTAAATTCAATGACAGTCATAGAAAATAGATTGGGTTAGTAGAATACCAAAAGGCATCAATGATGGCCATTCTGTGATGAAATCATTGTCATCGTGAAACAATTGATTTAGTAGAATTGGGCCCCAGATCTATTTTTTACTGGCAATGGAGTTTTTAAAAGAGAGTTTGTTAAAATATTGGAGGAGGAAACTGCTTAGAAAGTAAAGTAGTCGTATACTTACAAAATAACTAAAACATAAATATATACCTACAGGTGAGCTTTTTCCCTGGTGAGCCAGGGCCACTGAGGCCAAGTCTGAAACCGTGAAAGTAATCGAAAATTCATGTTTGGAGTTACGTGCTCGATTTAAAAAAAAAATAAGTTCTGCAAAAAAACTATTATTTTGATTTAAAAAAAAAAGGAGGTTCTCAATTCGGGTGTAAGTTTTTTCTTGTTTGTTTGATACTTGAATTCTCCGCCAATTCGAAATAGATTTTGATGATTCTTAATAAGTTTGGTGGGCCAAACTCGCGAGGTGGTCGCATAGAAATTTTATCAAAATCGGTTCAGTAGTTTGGTTTTTATATCAAAATAACTGGAAAATATATGTCATCCAAGTTTAGTGGCTATAAATGCTGTATACATGTATCATCATCATCATTACAGCCCATAAAAGTCAATTGTATAGGACATTGGCCTCCCCCAATGCTAAAGGAAGCAATGGAGGGTTTTGCCATAATACTCACGCTTGGCAGGCGTGTTGGTGATCGATGACTCTTTAACGATTACTACTACCTTACCTCCGAACTCCAATTCCTTATTACGCAATCGATTTGGAAAATATATTTTCATATAAAAAACAACGTATTATTGCACCCTAACACGACTCTTAAATAGTGTGTCGGAGACGTCGTGGTGTCGTAGGTTTTACAACAAAAAAAGGTAAAAATAAACTCTTTTTGGAAAAAATTGAACCGAATTCACCACTAAAAACTTACAAATAACTCTTAGGGTAAGTTCATATAATTTGAAGGCGTTGCCATACAATAAACATGTTGTTATTCCGCCGGTTCTGCTACGTGACCACTCATCTCTGGATTTGAAATCGTTACCCTGACTTGCAGACGATAGCTGAGCTGCAAATTATTACCAAATATCCAGGGGGAGTATATTCTTTTTTAATTAAACATTATAACATACTTTTACGTTCACAACATTACCTACATGACTCATGAATATGAGTCACTGACCGACACACACAGGCACTGATGTGCTCGTATAACTTGACAATAGAATAAAACTAAGTACAAAGACATAAACAAACATTATAACCTTATAAGTAGTTTGTTTACATCCAATAGCTGTAATTGACAACTTGTTTATCCAAATCACTGGATTTGTGAGATAATTACAAAGAATCCATACCTTTATACTTACTTGCTGTACCTATACATATTTATTTACCAACTTGTATACCTACAATTGATGTATGATTTGTGTGCATTATGTAAAACATTGTTGTCTCCATCATTCATTGCTAAAGCTTAACATAGCTACATAATCTGAGATTATATATTATTTGAGGTAGGTACCTACCTAAAATAAAACTATGTAGGTACTTACAGTATAAAGGCACTGTAATATCACTCATCCAGAGCTAAGCAGGTACCTACCTATCTAGGCACATCTGGAAGTGTAAAATCCTTTTCTTTTTTAGTTCTCTTCCCCTTATATCTAAATTCTCAAACTTTCTCAATTTACCTTTGTTTAAATCCCTAACTATCTACTATCTACACTTGCTTACCACTGTGTTCCAGAAAAACAGCAATGCCTTTGACCCGGAGGCAATGTGATATGCAGACCAAGCTGATGGCAGCCAAGTCGGAGCTATCTGAGCTCACTAAGGCTTATAAGCAGCTTCTTCAAGAGCAGGATGAGAGTGAGGCTGAGATGTTGGTGATTCTCGGGAAAAACAAGACTCTCAAGAAACAACTTGTAGATTTGCACAGCAAATATGAAGACTTATTGGTTGATCATGGCCGCATCCAGTCAATGCTGAGTTCAGTGGACAACTGTTATGAAACTTATGAACTAGTGCTTCAGCAAAATAAAGACCTACAGCAAGAATTAAATCAGTACAGATCTAATATTGTCAATCTAGAATTAAGTCATAATAATATGCCCTCTGCAACCAACTTCAAAAGTCTGGATCTTCAGACAGAACTTCAAAACAGTGAGGCAGGCTTCTCTGTGATTGATCTCACCACACCAAACAGAATCCCTTTATTAGAGGAAGTAATAAAATAAAAAAATATTTAAAATTAAGTACTTAGCTTTATAAAAAAATCTGAAAAAATAAAACACAAAAATGTATTTGGTTTGAACACTCGATCTGAAAGGAATACCAAAATTAAGTCATTCAGTTTCGTGCTTTTCTATGATAGTATTAATTTATATTTAGCTTTACTAAGTTTTTCTTGTAGAATTTTAACTTCTGTTTATGTAACACTTTGCACACATTTTTTTTGCATTCTGGTTATTTTGTATGTCTGTCCGTATATGTCTTGTGTATGCTGATGTATATGTAAATGTGATGCTGATTGGTTATTCATATTTATTTTTTTATTTTCAAGTATCATTATGTAACTTGTATATTCTTAACATCTTTTATTATTATAATATTATATCACAAATCATATCAATCCTTACAGTTATTATTAAGACTAAATCACAAAATTGTATTACCTACTATTAGAATACAATTTTGTGATTGTATTCTAATAGTATGACCAGAGAAAAAAACAAGTAACAAAAAACTTCCTTTGACTAATTTAAAAGTTGGTTTATTCAATGCAGGGTCACTAAATACTGGTCACGATGAATTCTTAGTATCTTTGGGGGAATCGAAACCGGATATACTGGCCATAAATGAGACATGGATTGGTAAGGATGACGGAGACAAAGCTCCTAAAGTGTCTGGTTACAAACTAATCCATCAGCCAAGGCCGGGTACTATAAAGAGTGGACAAGGTGGAGGGGTGGGCTTCTATGTTAGGAAAGGCATTAATGCACGACCTTGCCCTTACCCCCTAGTCACCACTGTGGAACAGTTCTGGCTTCAGCTCAGCATAGCTGGTAAATTTGTTGTTGTAGGTACAGCTTACCGTGCATCAGACCAGCAGGATGTGGTAGGGTTTCTTGATTCTATCACAGAGTCCATTGCCTCATTTGAAAAATGTGATAACATCATTCTAACTTTAACATTGATATGCTTATGCCAGGCACAACTAAGTTTCTGCTAATGCAGCAGTTCCTTCAAAGCCTGAGTCTCAACCAATTAATTTCTGAGCCAACCCACTTTCACAGTGAGACTTTAATTGATGTTGTATGCACTGATGCAAAAGCTAGAAATATCATAGTAAAATACAAACCAGACCTGGGAAAACATGCTATGACATAGTAGAATGGTAGAATTTTATATTAAAAAGGACAAGATACCCGCTCGTTATTAATATAACGAGGTTACAGGTCACAAAAAATATTGTTATGGAACTATTTTCTGCCGATCTTAATTCTGTTAACTGGAACTATTTTTCTACTACAAAGGATGTAAACGATTTAGTCTCTGTATTTACTAATATTATTGTCACTTTATTTGATCTGCACGCACCCACTAAAACTGTTAAATTTAAAGGACCACCCCATCCTTGGATAACAGATACAGTGAAAGAAATGATAAAAATTAAGGACAAGACTGATGTTCAAAAGACATGTTACAAAAATATGAAACATCTTGTCATTGCTGCTATAAAGAGTGAAAAAAGTGCCTTTTTCACTCAGAATATAAATAATAACAAAAATGACTCGAAAAAAATATGGAAAAACTTAAAACTAAACATATTACCAAACAAAAAGAACGCCAGTGAAATCCCAGTCCATCTTAATGATCCAAACAGCATTAACTCCCATTTTCTTGATTTGCCTGGACCAAAGCAAGTTACAATATAATACTACGAGCATCATAGATTTGGTATGGAGACCTTTTCTTTACAACCTGTATTAGAATATGTAGTGCTCAAGGTTATTGAGGGTTTCAAGTCAAATGCTCAAGGTCTTGACGGTTTTTGCCTCAATCATTATCGGCAATCACTGCCATAGTTAATCAATCTTTGTCATGAGGTATTTTTCCTGAGGCTTGGAAAGTGGCAGTCATCAAACCCATCCCTAAAAACAATCAACCCGCTTCCCTAGGTGACCTAAGGCCAATTAGTCTTCTCTCTAGTATATCAAAAATATTGGAAAAAGTTGTTAACATGCAACCGATCAAGTTTCTTGAGGACAATCAAGTCTTGGCTCTGCTGCAGTCTGGCTTTCGAAAGGGTCATAGTACATCAACAGCCCTTCTTGACGTTATTGATAACCTTTTGGAAGCACAAGATACTGGCATGTGCAGTATTCTGGTACTTCTGGATTTCTCAAGAGCATTTGACTCAATTAACATCTCTTTACTAGCATTTTTTGGTTTT
Organism: Venusia cambrica; assembly: GCA_951394065.1. NCBI lineage: Eukaryota > Metazoa > Arthropoda > Insecta > Lepidoptera > Geometridae > Venusia > Venusia cambrica. The sequence continues at coordinate 3,869,938 of OX596068.1, read as the reverse complement.
GATTCGAGAACTGTACAATGGTTTTCTAGTTACCTTAGTAATAGATACCAATGTGTTGAACTGACGGGTCCTAGCGGTGTCCCTCTTAAATCTTCTGTTGAACCAGTGCCCAGGGGGGTACCTCAGGGATCCATACTAGGTCCAATCCTCTTCATTATGTACAGTGCTGACATCATCAAGGACATCTCTTTCTGTCGTTTCCATCAGTATGCTGATGACTTACAGCTCTATCACTCATTCAAGCTATTGAATGCTGCCAGCGCTGTAAATGAGATAAATGCTGATTTGGCCATAGTCTCTAAATGGTCAGACACCAACTCACTGGTTATAAATCCAAAAAAATCGAAGTTTATAGTATTAGGTACCAAAGAAAAACTTAAAACGATGAATACAATGGATTTTAATATAAATATAAAGGGAGAAAGAATAGAATATGTCAATGAAGCTAAAAATCTAGGACTGAAAATAAATAGCCACCTTCAATTTGAAAGTCATGTTGCAGATAATGTACGCAATTGTTTCTTTAGGTTAAAAATGCTTTACAAAATACGCCCTTACCTGTGTGAGAGTATCCGTATTGGAAACTGAGTAATACTCCATTTGTTCAAGTCAAATACGTATATTATTAGTTAGGAAGTTTTACAAAAGATTCGAGTGGCCATCTTTTCAACTTGATACAACTGACAACTGAATTACTAGAACCAATCTTCTATACCACAGAGTATTAGAGGTTACAGACAAATCTTTATTCCAACACCCTGCCTCAAGTTCAAGTTCTATTTTATACTTATAAAAATAACTTTGCGAAAATAAACTTGGAATTGTTACCTTACAATAACTTAAATATTTGGTCACATTTCCTTTTTTTAATGGCAAATTATGATTGACAATTTATATTTATGACAATGAATGATTACTTCAACATTAGTCAAAAGAAGTCTAAACAAAACAACATACTACGAATGTAATATAACAATATCTTATTTTCTGTTGCCTGAAAATTATGCAACACATAAACACAAAATGACCACTTTAACCACATAACATAACACTAATATACATTATGAGATAAATCGACTTCTTATGCTTATCTCATAAAGCTATAACAAAATAACATTGGTATTTCTTCAATAAAAACCTAGAAGTTCACATAAATAGTTGTCTGACCTTCGGTAGTGACTTCGTAAGTATATCAGCTCTGTTTTCATTTGAAGTAATATATTTTACTGTTAACCAACCTTTGTTTACAATACCTTTAATAAAATGTACTTTTATATCTATGTGCTTGGTTCTCTTACTGTTCTCATAACTTTCTATCATCTTTATAGTACTTTGATTATCTATTAGCAATAAACAATACAAATCCTTATCACAATGTAAGTCTTATAACACTCCTCTTATGAACACTGTCTCACTTACAGTTTGTGCTGCTGCCACATATTCTGATTCAGCCGTTGAGAGTGCTACAGTTGACTGCTTTTTGGAACTCCAGCTTACTAGATTTCCACAGTGAAATTACAGCACATCCACTGATACTTTTGCGATCATCTCTAATTCCTCCCCAATCTGCATCTGAAAAACTGATTAAGTGTTTATTATCTTGTTCTTTGAATATTAACCCTTTTTCTTTGGTTTGTTTCAGGTATCTCAGAACTCTCTTTGCAGCTTTCCATAGAGTTGATGTTGAACAATGCACATACTTATTGTTGCCAAATACATGAGTGACCCAACAAGTTCTCTGTATGGAATATTGGTCAATATTTCTTCTTTTTCTTCTATATTCATACCAACTTCCATCGGTGTACCAATGCCTTTACAATCTTGTAGCTTAAATTTTAATAAAATTTTATCTATTATTTGTGTTTGTTTTATTTCTAATCCTTAATCAGATCTTGTTATTTCTAAACCTAGAAACTTTTTAATATTACCAAGATCTTTTGCTAGAAATTCTTCTTGTAGTTTCTTTATAATATTATGTCCATCTCCAATTATTAAGAAATCATCTACATAAATAAGTATGTATACATTACTTCCTATGTATAAGCAAAAATCACTATGTGACTGTATAAATCTATTTTTTGTTAAAAAATCATTGAATCTCTCATTCTAACATCGTGGAGATTCTTTTAAGCCATATAATGCTTTTCTCAACTTTAGTACATATCCTTCTTTCTTATTTAATCCATCTGGATATTTAATGTCTTCATCTGTCTTTAACTCTCCATTCAAAAATGCTATTGGTATGTCTAGTTGTTTGATAGATAAATTTTCTTGGACTGCTTTGTTGATAAACAATCTTACTGAAGTCATGGCTACAGGTGCGTCGACATTTTGAACAGTTTCTTCTTGAAATCCTTTGGCAACTAGTCTGGCCTTCTTTATATCATCAGGTTTAGTTCGAAATACCCATTTGGTGTCAATAGCCTTGTGACCTTCTGGTAATTTGCATACTTCCCATGTTTTTAGCTTTCTATGTGCTTCTAGCTCTTTTTCTATAGCTTCTGACCATTTTTCTTGCTCTATTGCTTGTTTATAAGTGGTAGGATCTTCTGCATGTAACGCATAAGCCATATTATTAGCCATATCATAATCATCAAATCTCTTTGGTAACATTATGTGTCTCTTTTCTTCTTCTTTCTCTTCTGGACTTTCATATTCATCACTTGTCAATTCTTGCTCATCTTTTTGCTCTAAGCTTTTAATTTCTAGTTTCCCATTTTGAATTGAGTTTTCATCTCCATCAAATTGTATAAAAACATTAATTTCTGCTTCAAATTTATAGCTTGTCTCATCAAAACGTACATCCCTTGACTCAATACTGTCATTTGTCTTTGGGTCCCATAATCTGTACCCTGATCCACAATAACCAACCATTATCATAGGTCTTGCTCTTGGATCTAATTTATTTGACCTTGGAAAAATCATACACCATGCCTTTCAGCCAAAAACTCTCAGTTTCTCTAGTTGATTCATTCCATACCACATATTAGCTGGTGTTTCTCCTTGCAATGTTTTCGTTGGTGATCTATTTATGGTATAAGCAGCAACTCTTATTGCCTCTCCCCATAAATATTTGGGCAAATTAGTTTCCAACAACATAGCTCTTACTCTATCAACAAGTGTACGGTTAATTCTTTCACATACCGAGTTTTGTTGTGGTGTGTATCCACAAGTAGTCTCTTGTTTTATGCCTTTCTCTTCATAAAACACTTTTAGTTCTTCATTTACGAATTCTCCACCTCTATCTGTTTGTATTCTTTTCACATTTGTTCCATTGTTATTCATTATGTTTATATATTTCATAATATAAGCCTTTGCTTCACTTTTTGCTTTAAGTAAGTGGACTTCCGTGAAATGTGAATAGTCATCTATTATTGTCAGATAGTATCTTTTATCATTTTTAGTTATCGGTGAAATTGGTCCACCAATTTCACAGTATATTAGTTCTCCTATTCTCCTTGTCCTTGGTTTTTCTGTAGGTGTAAACGGACAGCGAATTCCTTTAGCTTCCCTACATATTGATCAACGCCCATTAGATAGTGGTAAGCCAAGTATCCTCATACCTCCATAATTTAGATATCCCATCCTTCTGTGCCATAAATCTGTTTGTTCTTTGTTTATAAATAAAGCATCTTCTTGATTTACATTAAGCTTTAATGTGTATAGCTTTCCATTATTTTGTCCTTCAATCTGCACTTTATGACTACTTATCTTAGGTACTTTACTTTTGAATTCTACTATTAGTCCTTTTTCATTCAGCTTCATTACTGATATTAAATTATGTGATAATTTGTCTAATATCAGACAATCATTTATTTCAATTTTTATCCCTTCACTTGTTCTACCACATAAATTGCCTTTCTTGTTGGCTGGGATTAGATTTCTACTTGCTGTCTGAATTTTCATTTCAGGAATTTTACACATGTCTGACTACTGATCATATGATGTGATGCTCCAGAATTCAATTTCATTTTTATTGCATGTATTTGCAGATTGTGCTTGTGCTGCAAAAAATGATAATGTGTCTTCTACTACATTAACACTTGGTCTTGATCCTCTGTTATTATCTCGTGAATAACCTCTGTAACTACTTCTCCCTCTTTGAATTCCTCTGAAATTTTCTTTACCTCTTTGGTTATTATTGTAACTTGGCGAGCTACTTTGAAATACAAACTCTTTGTTACTAGTTTTGGGCCTCTGTTTGTTATTTTTTTATTTTAATTGTGCATCCAATAACTCACATTTCACAAACTCCACTTTGAGTTCTGTGTTTGTATTTTCTAAGGCTGTCACTGTTGATTCATATGCTTCTTCTACACTCATTAGCAGCTGGCAAACCTTATCTTTCTCTTTCATTTGAGAACCATTGCTTTTTAAGTCTCCTATTATTTTGTCGAAGCTATTGAAGTGTGTTTCCAAGCTATCAGACTTTTTACATTTTAGATTATTGAGCTGCCTTCGTAAGTATAGGGTTGAAAGTGTACTTTTCCTCTCAAAAACTATTCTCAGGTTGTCTATCATTTCAAATGCCGTTTATGCCGTTCTTACATACTCTAGATGATTATCGGACAACGCTTGAATGATTATTTTTTTTGCTTTTGCAATATTTGTTTTTAGTTCAGAGTCTTTTATCTCTATTTTCGTTTGGACAACATCTTTGCAACCTTTCTCATCCAATGCTATCTCGATTCTGAATAGCCAGTTTGTAAAATGTCCTATTTCCAACTTAGGGATTTTCACTAAATGTTCTGCCATCTCTTATTATTTTTTCTAATTCTTTCTGTATCTGTAGAAATATGAGTCTTGATCTTTTATTTTTCTTTTTTGCCTTACCTTGCCTTGCTCCAGGCGGATCCCTATAACTTCCTACCAATCTTTGTCGATCTGACTGACTAGGTTTAGGTTCTGGGCCCATAACCTATTGGAAACTGAGTAATACTCCATTTGTTCAAGTCAAATAAATACGTATATTATTAGTTAGGAAGTTTTACAAAAGATTCGAGTGGCCATCTTTTCAACTTGATACACTGACAACTGAATTACTAAAACCAATCTTCTATACCACAGAGTATTAGAGGTTACAGACAATAAATCTTTATTCCAACAATCCGCATTACTTAAATTGTGAGAGTCACTCATACTGTCTCGCCTCAATTACTGCGATGTCGTGTTTGGACCTTGTATATTAGGTAGAACACAGCGACTGATTCAGCGTGTACAAAATGCGTGCGCCCGCTTCTGCTTTCATATACCGCCGCGAACACATGTCACTCTATATCTAAACTCTCACAATAGGTTGAAAATGGAAGCTCGAAGAAAGGTTCACTTGGCAGTCCTTCTTTTCAATATAACTAAATATAAACTTCCTCGATACTTATACACTAAATTTATTAAAGTTAACGAAGGTAACCTAGCAACTGCAGACCTTTGTTATTGACTGAGAAAGTATCTGTCAAGTGAAAAATACGAAACTGGTATAATGTTCTTTTAATATTGTGTTTATATAATAAAGTTAATTTGGCCTTTCAAAGCATTCTTCTTCTGTAAAATCCACCACCTCCAAGAGGTTATGGGCCCAGACCCAGAAGTTTAAATGGAGCTTTCGAAAATTCAAATTATGAAACTTGACGGCCACAATTGGGTACCATGGAAGTATCGTATGGTAGCCTTGCTGAGAGGTATGGACGGACTCATGAATATTGTGGAAGGTAAAACACAAAGGCCAGTGAGACCTATAGCAGGAAGCGGTGATGCTATGATTACTGCGATAGAACTGTACAATAAAAGTCTAAGTGAATTTGTAAAGTTAGAGAGTACTCTTGATAACTAACAATGTAACAGATGAGACGCTTGGTAAAGTAACTCCATAGATTATATGAGGGACCTAATGAGGGCCGACTCTATGATACATGTTTGGATTTCTTCAAGCTTAAGAGGGATCCGTCAGATGACATGTCGACTCATGTATCGAAATTAAAGAACCTGTGGCACAGTTTGAAGGAAGAGTTACTGAAAGAAGAAAAGGTAGAGTTACCTGAAGTTCTCTTAATATGCAAGATCCTTGACACGCTGCCAGAAACTTTTTTCTCGTTCAAATCGAGTTGGCTATTAATGTCGAAAAAGGAAAGGACGGTTGACAATATTACAGGCCAGTTGTGTGCTCACGAAAAAGCGCTCAATGCGAAGATGGCTGACGCTGAATCTAGCGAGACTGCGCTTTACGTGAAGACAAATAATAAAAATATCGCAAGGGGATATGACCAAAAAGACCAAAGTAAAAAGAAAAAATACAAATGTTTCTTTTGTAAGGAAGTTGGTCATATAAGAAAAGATTGCCCAAAGGCGAAAGAAAAGGAAAGTATCCAAAGTTCAAATATGATGTTACTGATGGTGAATGCAACGGATTCTGGCAATGATTCTGATGCTTGGTATGTGGACAATGGAGCTACACACCATGTCACCATGCGTGGTGATCTATTTCAAGATTTTAATAAATTTGATGAAGCTCACACAGTGACAACGGCAGATGGAAACATGTTGAAGGCTGTTGGCAAAGGAACAGTTCATGTTAAAGCCGAGATAAATGAACGGATTGAGGACCTTTTCTTGAGAGATGTTTGGTATGTACCCCGAATAACTAAGAACCTTTTCTCTGTACTTAGCTCACAAGACAAAAACCCCACGAGCGTATTTGAGTCACGGGTTACAAACTGTTCTATGAAGGTCAATGGTAGGATTGTTGTAACAGGAACAAGGCAAAGATATGGCGGTTTATATAAGATAGCTTGCAAAGCCGAACGCCCTGCTATTTCAGTCAATTTAATTGAGCTTGGAGATACGCTGCAACTGTATCATGAGCGTATGGGACATCAGGACAAGAAACATGTCAAACGTTTGATAGAGAAGGAGCTTGGAGTAAAGACGAAAAACAGTGGAGAACTATGCGAAGGTTGTATCTTTGGGAAAGCGCACAAGCAACCATTTGGTGTTCGCGAAAAAGCTACGAAACCTGGAGAGCGCATACACTCTGACGTCTGTGGTCCCTTCCCTAAAAGTATTTCGGGATATCGATACTTCGTCTTATTTAAAGATGAATTTACACGGTACAGATATGTGTATTTTCTAATAAACAAATCCGAAGTCTATGAAAAACTGAAGCAAATGTTGTCTGAGGCTAGAAATGCTGGACATACTGTGAAGGAGCTTTTAAGTGACAATGGGGGCGAGTATGATAATAAGAGAGTGCGAGATCTGCTTGAAAAGACAGGAATAAAGCAGGCTTATGCCGTATACCCCTGAGCAAAACGGATGTAGTGAGAGGGAAAACAGGACCCTAGTTGAATCTGCTAGAGCAATGATGCATGCGCATGAGGAGATTCCTCAGAATTTGTGGGCAGAGATGGTTAACACTGCTATGTACATATTAAACAGGACAGGACCAACTTTGGTGGAACACAAATCGCCTTATGAGCTTTGGCTACATAAGAAGCCTCAGATAAAGCACCTGAGAATAATCGGCTCATCCTGCTATGCGCATGTACCTAAGCAGAGGAGAAAGAAACTACAAAAGAAGGCTACACGTTGCATTTTAATTGGATACGACAATGATGACGGGTACAGACTTTGGAACCGAGAGAGGAATTCGCTGGTGAGGTCTAGAGATGTCATATTTAATGAGAAAGTGCTTGAAACTTCAATTAATGAACATGAAATTGAGATAGATTGCGATCATAAAAACGAGATTGAGGTATGTAGGGGATAGGGGTCACTGGCGTTCGAAGTAGAAATAAAAAACGTTGGTTTGACAGCAATGACTGTGAATCTGGGAAGCGCGCGCGGCAGACACCGCCTCTCGACCGTGGTTATCTTGCGACTGCTTCCAAAAGCATCCTCCAGGTGGCGCGCGCGTCGACCATCGACGCGTTGCCGAGCCTTGCCGCGGGACGCTTCCACGGATACACAATATATTTATTTAAACAAAATAGTAACTGAAATAATACATATATAACCTAGTAGCTATGAGTTATCGGAGTGAGCGCGTACCTACGTCGTCAACACCTTCCCCCCTAGTGTCGTCATCACGACACTCAACGTCAAGCTGGAGCAAGGCTACGCGCGCTGCGGGGCGCTTCTTTACTGACGTCCCACTCCGTATGTCTACTACTCTCACTCTACCGTCCTGTCCTGGATATACTTTTTCCACAATACCTTTAGGCCAACAGTTGCGGGGTGAAGAAGGATCAACCACGATCACCAGGTCACCTACCTTGAGCTGCTGTCCTTCACGGTTCCACTTTGCCCGAGGAATGAGAACAGGTAAGATCTCTTTTACCCACCGACTCCAGAATAAATCAGTCAGACGCTGAGCGGTTCGCCACTGCCGCCGCAGAAACAGATCTTTGTCATCGAAGACCCCAGGGACAGGTAAGTTCGACGAGCTACCTATTAAAAAATGGTTCGGAGTCAATGTTTCCTGACTCCTAGAATCCACTGACACGTGAGTGAGTGGTCGACTATTTACTACATTTTCTACCTCCGCGAGAAAGGTAGTCAAAACCTCTTCTCGTGGTGCTCTTTCTTTCAGAACCACCTTGAGAGCAGCTTTGACAGTTCGAATAAGCCGTTCCCACGCGCCCCCCATGTGAGGGCTCGCTGGTGATATAAACTTCCAGGTAACGCCTTTGTTCAACGCTTCAGATACGATATAAGCCTGATCAAGATCTTGAAAGGACTTCCGCAGATCGACATCAGCTCTCCGCAGGTTGGTTCCGTTGTCCGACAGTATGGTGTGCGGCCATCCGCGGCGAGCGGCCATTCTCCTAAGCGACATAATCAGCGAATCAGCTGTAAGAGTATGTACGATTTCTACATGTACTGCGCGAATCGTTAAACAGGTAAACAAAACTCCATATCGCTTTGGCTTTTGTCGACCTAAAGTAACTTCTATAGGCCCAAATAAATCTATACCGCACATCGTGAAAGGACGCTGATGATGAGCTAAGCGTTCAGTAGGTAAGTCACCGAGTCGTGGGGGCATAGGCGTAGCTTTCCTTATACGACAAAACAAGCACTGCGAAGCTACCGTGCGGACAGTAGGTCGTAGGTTAACTATCCAATATTTTTGTCTAAGCTCGTTAACGACTAATTCGTTAAAGGAGTGAGCTACGCGTTCGTGATAGTGTTTAACAATAAGGCGAGCTACGCGGTGGCGACCGTCAAGGATGATAGGGTTTTTAATTTGATCATCTACTTGTTTTGCGGCGTCAATACGCCCGTCGACACGTAAAAGCCCGTCGCTATCTACAAACGGCGTCAAAGGACGCAAACGACTATCTAAATTAATTTCACTATTCTTATTCAACAGATCTATTTCGCGCCGAAATGATTGTGACTGTGAGTGACGTAATAGTAAAACTTCCGCCCTATTCATTAGCTCACTATTAATGAGGCGAGTTTTATTTTTTCTGCATTTAGAAATAAACAATAAGACAGTCGCGGCACAACGAAGCAGCCTCATCCAGGACGAGAACCTATCCGGGTCCGGGACGGGTAATACATAAGTATCGCTGTGAGTATGACATACAGTATGTATTTCTTCTAACGCGTCATTATTGATATTTGTTTGTAATGTTTCAGGTTGCTGCGGCCAGCGTTCCGGGTTCTCATACAGGAAAGGAGGTCCCGTAAACCAGGAAGAATCACTACGTAAGTTGTAATCCGTTATTTTAGTTGCTAGGTCCGCCATATTTAATTCTGAAGGAACATAATTCCATTCATTTATTTTTGAAAACTCATCAATTTCTCCTAATCGGTTTGCTATAAAGGTTTTATAGTTACGGTTTTCGTTCCTAATCCAGTGTAAAACAACTGTAGAATCAATCCAGTAGAACGTATTTGCTGGAATAATCCTATGTTCCTTCCTAATTGTTTCAGCTAGGCGACAAGCTAGAAGAGCACCCTGTAACTCCAGCCGCGGGATAGTGACAGACTTGAGCGGCGCGACCCTGTTTTTGCAAGCTATGAATGATATGCGTACCTGTCCATTACTATCTACCATGGACGAAGGAAATACAATAGACTGACAATCTTCCTACTATCGAGCGTGGCACGATAAATAAATACTTTCTATGACGTGAGATGTCGCTACGTGTTCCCAAACGAAGTAATAATAATTGAATCATATTTTTTCTAAACCTCAATCTAGCCCACTCCTTTCTTCGTACGAAAATATACAGAGAGATGGCGCTTTTTCTGACTAGCACAAATGTTATTTCTTTGCTGCGAGGTTGCCAGCATGTGCAAAAACCTACGCACGGCAGCGGCGGTGGCGTTGCCGCTCTTAAGACTCGAATTGTCTCGTCGTCGTCTTCGTCGCGTGCAACTGCAAAGTGCAAAATAAATGGGTACCGTAAAACTGCACACAGGCGGTCAACCCTCCCGCCCCGCCGCCGCCGCCACCACCACCACCGCCGATCTACATACGATTTTTTGTGTCCTGTACTGTATATTTAGATTAGATAGTAAATTGTACATTTTCTTCAAGATAAGGTTTATTGAGAAAACAAAGCCTGGTTGCCTTCCTTGTCACCATTATGTAGGTAAGTACTTAACCTATACCCCTATACATAATGGTGAAGTAAAAAAGGGTTAGTTAGGTAGGTACCTACCCTACCTATACATAGTGCATAGTGATGCCCAGAGTTGTACCTACCGCATCACATGCGCAGCGAAAACTATTGGTGATGGAACAAAGTGAGGTCTACAATGAAGCGAGCCTTCCGAGAAAATGCTTCAGCTGTGGGCTTATAGGGCCCAAAACGATCGCAGGGGGTGTCACTGTGAAGTTTAGGTTAGATAGCGGCAGTAGGTTGCAACTCGGCTCTCGTCTCTGGTCACACGCTAACCGCGTCGCTACCTACCATGCGTACCTAATTTTTGTGATTTTTGGATCAATCAATTATTATGACTTCGAAACATAAATAATTCGTTTAGGTACATGATACTGTGACGCACCTACTCATTTCTCTACCTACCCAGTAATAGTTGCGTATGTTTGTAGTTATCTAGACAGCGATAAAATTCTATAATTGGTGAGAAGCTATAAGTAGGTACAGACATACATGTATTGTCAATAAAAAATCTGTACTTAGTAGGTACCTATGTATGTTAAAGTGTTTTCACGACACTTACTTATTAAAGGTAGGTATTGATGTTATATACATAGTTAACATTATTGATTTATTTTAACATAAATTTTACCTATATTAATATCGGCAAATGCTCTGACCGCGAAACCGTTTCCAAGTCAGCAGAGACAAACGGATTATGAACGCTAATGCCACACAATAAGATTCAATTTCGCGTGCAAGTCTTAACAGTAAGTACATTTTTGTACCGAAACATGGCTTTTTAACCTCTTTTAAAAAAAAGGAGGAGGTTCTCAAATCGTCTGATTACTCAAAGACGGCCGGACCGATTTAGATATTTTTTTTAAAGGGAAGATTTGATGATCAAGGTTTGATGACAATGGGAAGACCCATTGTCATCAAGTCAGGATCTGATGATGGAACCCTGGAGAAATTGAGGGAACTCTTCAAATATTATATGCACACTTGAAGTGATTTGGGTATTTTTAGGGTCGGTATACTTCCTAGGTGATCCCATTGTCATCAGGTCAGGATCTGATGATCAGATCCTAAATAAATCGAGGGAACTCTTCAAATATTGTAGGCACACTTAAAGCGATAAGGGTATTTTAGGCTGTATTACCTCAAAAATAAAGAAAAAGACCCCTGTCAGGGGGACTTTTTCTTTATCGGTCAGGATCTGATGATGGGATCCTGAAAAAATGGAGGGAACTCTTCAAATATTATAGGCACACGAAGCGATTTGGGTGTATATCTCAAAAGTAAGGAGAAAACGGACCCCATATAGGGTCACGCGTCTGTCTGTCTGCCCGTCCATCTGTCATCAAAATAATTGGAAAAGAAAAAATACGCCATCCAGGTTAACGAAATTGAATCATATTCTTCATCAAAGTCGGTTTTCTTTCTTTTTAGTTTTTAAAACGTAATTAGGTTAGAGAGTGATCCTTCTGTACGCTAGTACTATTTATTATTCTGTGACGAAAGATATGAACTATATATATATATATATATGAAATCGTTCTCATAAATAAATTTATTTTTTGATTCAATCAATTGTTGTTATTCTTTTTCTATAGGCATCATCATTATTCTCCTGTCCGTATCCTACTCTAGATGGGGTTGGCACAACATATTCTCCTCTTCCAGTCACTCCTATCAGCAGTCAACTCTGTATTCTCTAGTCTTTCTCTGTATTTCAATATTCAATTTTCTGGTTTGGAAACTGTGGAAACACAGTGAGCTGGTGGAAGGCTTAGACAACATAATAAAGAACACCCTTTCCACGGTTTTGAATATTGAGTTGGATGACAGAGCATGGTCGCAGGCCTCATTGCCTATTCGATTGGGCGGCTTAGGTATACGCAAAATTTCTAGTGTTGCTTTGCCAGCGTTCTTGTCTTCCGTCTAGACTTAGTACACATTCTTTGGTTGAGAAAATTCTAACACCATCAATTTCGGCTGTTCCAGGCAATATACTCCAAATTTCTTATCTTGACGAGGCTCGAAATGCTTGGCATAGTGCTTGCCCTAATACCGATCCCCCAAAACACCTTTCGGCACAACGGCAGTGGGACGGGCCTCTGTGCGAGTTGACACGGAATTATCTATTACATACGTGCTCAACCTCCACAGATCGTGCTCGTCTCTTAGCTGTTTCAAAATGGGAATCAGGTCTTTGGCTGCAAGCACATCCATCTTACAATACCGGTACACTTATGGATCCTGTAACTTTCCGTATTGCCACTTGTCTTCGGTTGGGTGCAAGATGCTGCGCCTCTCACCAGTGCCGGTGCGGTGCGGCCGTAGATCAATTTGGTTTTCACGGACTTTCGTGCGCAAGGTCTGCCGGCAGGATTTCGCGCCACGCTAGTCTTAATGACATTATCCGTCGAGCGTTTACCAGTGTCAATGTGCCAGCCGTTCTTGAACCGAATGGTCTGTTACGTGATGATGGTAAGCGGCCCGACGGTATGACTCTTGTCCCTTGGGAAATGGGTAGGCCTTTGGTGTGGGACGCTACCTGCGTCGACACCCTAGCGCCATCTCATCTGCCTGGGACATCAGTTAGGGCTGGTGCGGCGGCTGATTCGGCCGAGGATCACAAAAGGCGCAAATATAGTGGTCTCGACAGAGCTTACCTATTTGAGCCTTTTGGGGTGGAGACCTTGGGTCCGTGGGGAGCCGGTGCCCTCCGGGTTTTCAAAAATATTGCGGGGCTTTTGATTGAGGCGACACGTGACCCAAGGGCTGGCTCTTATTTAGGCCAGCGAATTAGCATAGCTATTCAGCGTGGCAATGCAGCCAGTGTCTTGGGCACGCTTCCGTCTGGTACTGGTCTGGAACAGTTGAGTTACCTATAGGCCGTTTGTAACGGTCCTTAGGTAATCTGACTGATTCCTTTGTACTTAGTTAGTTTAATTTATTGAATAAATGTATACCACATAATAATTTTCTGGTAGGTACATATTTTAACGATTTAACCTGCTTACTTTGATGACATAAACTAGAAAAGTAAATACCGGAGTTTTCAATATTCCTATAGTCTGCAGGTACCTGTCTGAAATAAAAATAATACTTACTTTGATGATAAGCGCCATCTAGTTAAACAACGATGCGTTACATCGCATTTTACGTACGTTTATTTAGATTTAGTTACACGCCATCTATTAGCAGGCTCGTAAAATGTGGTGTAATACCGCTGTGAAACAAAATTGATAAAACTACACTGTGAACAATTTTTACTATTCTAAAAAAAAATAGATATCAATCGAAGAATTTTACCATACAAATAATTGAAAATATATTCGTTTTAGATGTTGATTAGAATGCTCCCAGGCTACGAGACAGCGCCATCTAGAAATAATACCGGATTTTGATCATTTTTTGATCTACAAAATGTTCTATGGGATTAGCTGTCTATTGTATTTCCTTCGTCCATGCTATCTACTTTACGCCAATACGCTACCGATGCATAAACGCGCGGACTAGCGTCTCCGAACACATGTAGTTGTAGCTCGCTCTCACTCGCGGCGCCCGCTATTGTGGTCTCGTTCACGCTTCTAGAATCGAGCCGAAAGTACCACCTAGGAATACGAATGTCACAGATTGTTGGTAATTGTAACAACCAGTCTTGAAATTGATTATATAAATTGTCTGGAATCTCATCGTCCCATTTTATACCTATTTTCCAAACTGCCTGCATTATTATTTTAGACTTTACGGTAAAAGGACTTAAAAATTCGTGCATGTCATAAATAGACATAATACGCAATAATTCCCGTTTCGACGGTTTTCGCGTAGAATCTAAAATATCCCTAGGAATGCGTTTCAACGATAAGTCAAATGCGAACGTATCACTGGTAGGAAACCATAACAACCCAAGAGTTCGTTCCGATTGATTCTCGACATTGAACCTTACGGCCTTCTCACTAAGGATATCCATTGGCGTATCGTTTAAAACTTCGATGTTATTACTTAACCAATCGCGCATATTAAAACCGCCTTGTTGATTAATTTGCGATATTTCTTTAATCATTTTCTTAGCGCCGCGAACATCGCTTACACTATCGATATAATCATCCATATACTGATTCTTTCTAATCGCGTGAACAGCATCCGGCATCGTTTGTTCGAACCGCTGCGTATTTTTAATTTGATTTACATATTGCGCGACAAAAGGCGAACAGTTAGCGCCAAAAATAAGTGACGTCATGACATACTGTTTTATAGGGCTATCCCTGGGGGGAGATGGACTCTCGGGGGTATCATTTGAGCCTAAGGGTGTCTCCTCAAGAGGTAAGAATCCATCTTGCCATAAAAAGCGTAACGCGTGTATATCTTCGTCACGTATTTTTATACGTAAAAACATGTCCTGTATATCTCCTATTAAACCTATACTATTTTCCCTAAATCTTAACATTATTCCTAATAAAGACTGCAGAAGATCGGGACCTTGCAAAAGAAAATCATTCAATGAGCGATTACTCGATTGCGCTGCCGCATCGAATACTAATCGTAGTTTTCTTTTGTTTGGGTTATCTACTCCGAAGTGGGGTAGGTACCATACGCGGTCAATGCCACCTTCGGCATAACTACCTACAAGTTCCTTAGCGTAGCCGTTGGTAAATAAATGCGACATTCTTTCGTGATAACGTAGTGCATAATCACCATTAGACAACATTTTCTTTTGAATTGATTTTAGACGTCTATATGCATTAGAGTAGGAGTCAGGCAAACAATGATTATCTGATTTCCACGGTAGACCAACGTACCATTGTCCCTCGCGAAGCTCAGCAGTCTCATCTAAAATAGAGACCGCGCGCACATCCTCAGGATTGTGTCGAGGCTTAGTACCTACTCCAATGGAGTCCAACAAGAAGGACTTTCTTACCTCGTCGTGCAGCTGTGCGCACCGGTGTTCACAGCCCTGGGGACGCACAGGAGCGCTGGGGGAGGCGACCTCAGAGATCGTCTCAGCTGGTTGTATTACACATAAATGGAAAACATTTTCTTGTGACCAAGTATTATCAGGACAGTCGTGCGTGAGAGAGACACATGGATTGGAATGATGTGGCAAATCACTTACCGAGCTCCCGTGTACACACCAACCTAGCGCGGTCTGGGTTACGTAAGGCTCACGCTGCTCACTCCGATAACATTGTACCGGTGCTATCAAGTCATGGTTGTCCTGACCTATCAATAACATTGGTTGCGCATCGCATTTACATAAATGTTTTTCACTAAAATTACTTTCTAATCCATATTTATTAAAGTCAATGTTCGGCAAAGATTGCACAGGCAAATTTAATTATTTTATTTTACGCGCACGTACACTATAATTTTGATTATCATTATTTGTTATTTTTAAATTTATTATTTGTGTGTCACAGACTAATTCACCATTGTCCCACGCGCTTCGCGCGCGCATTATCTCGCTTCTCCCATTTAGTCCTAGCTTATCGGCTAGCTCCGCGGCGATCAAGGTCACGGTCGCTCCGTCGTCCAGAAGTGCATGCGTATGCATGGTGCCAGCGGGTCCATGTACAGTCAGCGGCACGATTTTTAGGAGTACCTTAGGGTTCGAGGAGGCCACGGTGTGATTCACGATCTCGTGGTTTACATCGGCATCTAAGATTTCGTTCTCGACCTTATCATGAGTACTCTTAGTATCGCTCGGCTTAACCCAGTGCAGCAGACGATGGTGTGGCTGGTCGCAGCCCTCGATGTCACAGTTACTTGCAGAGCAGGATGCTGGATCAGTGTGTCGGAGTGTGAGACATTTAAAGCACAGCCTATTTGTTCGTGCGAACCTCCAGCGGTCTTTGCGCATAGCGCGTTTAAAACGCGGACATTCGGAAAGTTTATGACCGGACTTGTGGTGACAAAACTTAGTCATTTTCAACGGTTCGATTATTATAATTATTATTTGTAGCGTGTAAAACTGTATGCCTGGTCTCCCGATACTCAGGTTTTTTTATTGATTGAGTGTGAATGTGACTCACACCAGAACATGCAATTTTATTAGCTTCCAAGTAGAGGAAATCGCTTAGTAATTGCAATCTTGGAGTTTCATTATTACTACTGCGCTGATTTTCATAAAAATAATCTGTCCATTTATTGAGTAGTATAGTAGGTAGCTTTGATGCGACGATCGACACTAGTTCGGGGCTGCGTAGGTAATCATTTTGTTTCATCGCTATCGCAGCCGATACGCAGTTTTTTACTTTCACAGCAAAACAAATAAGCTCGTTGTGGAATGTCAAAGGCAACGGGTGTATTTTCTTAAGCTGTATTACTATTTTAGCCATTATGTTTTCAGGCTTCCCAAAACGTAGCTCCAATGTGTCTATGATAACATCAGGGGAAATTCCGCCGATAAGTAATGACGTGACCGCTTCTTTAGCTTCGCCACGAAGACACTTGCGGAGTCGCCACACATTTTCTGAGTCACTGTACTTACAGTTTTTGGTGGAAGATAGGTACGCTTCTTTAAATTGCAGCCAATCCAATGGATCACCTGAATAGAGAGGCAGATCCTTAGATGTGGACAATCTGGTAAGTAGCTGCTGGTGATGCTGAGAAGAAGAAACAGCAAATGCGTCTTTCAAAGCGCAGGCCAGTAGTTTGATGTCACTTTGGCCAGCATCCGCGAGCGGGAGTGGCGGGTTAGGCTCAGGCTCGGGCTCAGCGGATCTATCGAGCCAGTTGTTTACTTTGCTTGTAATAGATGCAGATGCAGCTGACTTCTTCGAATGTGACTCTAAATCGGCAACATCCGCGGCGAGCTGTTTGTTGATGAGATCGACTTGGATTTTCGACTTTATTTTGGCAGCTTTGGCTTCCGCATCGGCCGCTTCGATTCTTAGCTTAGCCTTAGCTGTCTCAGCTTCCAGTTCTAGTTGTCGGCGTCGGCACGCAGAAGTTGATGATGTACCTGTAGTTTTCACCGACCTTTTGCTAGCACTGTACACACTCTCGTAAACTTCAACTTGTTCATCCTTCATTGACGGAGGAGGTAAATTGCCTTCAGATTCGTTTTCATCGCTGCAATCCACTTTTGCGCCACGTGGTTTTCGTTTGCGCGGCGTATGCGGGGTGCGGAACATTTCTTATTCTTGTTCAAAAGCTTCGGAACGAGTAGCTATCCGGTTCGAGGACCACTTTTGTAGGGGATAGGGGTCACTGGCGTTCGAAGTAGAAATAAAAAACGTTGGTTTGACAGCAATGACTGTGAATCTGGGAAGCGCGCGCGGCAGACACCGCCTCTCGACCGTGGTTATCTTGCGACTGCTTCCAAAAGCATCCTCCAGGTGGCGCGCGCGTCGACCATCGACGCGTTGCCGAGCCTTGCCGCGGGACGCTTCCACGGATACACAATATATTTATTTAAACAAAATAGTAACTGAAATAATACATATATAACCTAGTAGCTATGAATTATCGGAGTGAGCGCGTACCTACGTCGTCAACAAGGTAGTTGCTGTTAGAAAAAGCCAGACGAATATTGAACAAAATGTTCCTGTTGAGCCAAATAGGGAAACAGTTGAAGAACAAGATAATTCTGATATTGGAATTGATGAAGGACATATGAGTAATTGTGAAGAGTTTCACGATGCACAGAACATTTTACATGAACAGTCTATTGAATCGGAGGGAAATGATGTCGGAGAAGATGTCGTTATTGATGAAGATCTAGATGAAGAAGATGTTCAAAGTCTAGATAATGTCATGGACGAGGACGATATCGTAAATCATGATGTTTATGAAGATGTGTTCCCGAACCAGATGGTACTTCGTGACCGATCTTCGTTACGTCCTCCAGATCGATTCAAAGACTTTGTCATGAATGCTATTATGGGATACATAGAGCCAAATTCCTATAAAGAGGCGATTAGAAGCCCGGAGAGAAATCTATGGGAAGAAGTCATGGACAGCGAAGTTAATTCTTTAAAAGAAAATAGTACTTGGAAGCTTGTAAATTTACCTATGGGAAGAAAAGCAATACCATGCAAGTGGGTATTTCGAGTAAAGATGAACGCTGATGGCTCTGTAGACAAATACAAGGCAAGACTGGTTATAAAAGGTTTTCATCAGAAAAAAGGAATTGACTATGAGCAGACATTTAGCCCGGTTACCAGGATGGGAACCGTTCGCTCTGTACTTAGTGTGGCAGCTAGCGAAGGAATGACAATGATGCAGTTTGATGTCTCGACTGCCTTTTTGTATGGCTCTTTGACTGAAGAAATCTTTTGAAGCAACCAGAAGGCTATGACGATGCCTCCGGTAGAGTTTGTCTTTTACAGAAAAGTCTTTATGGGTTAAAGCAAGCACCTCGATGCTGGAACCGATGCATTTTAGACTTCTTCAAAGAGATTGGCTTTATAACTAGTAAAGCAGATCCTTGTCTTTTAACAAGAGAGAAAGGATGTGGAAAAATCATCGTGGCGTTATATGTGGATGACGGCCTCGTTGCTGGCTCAAGTCAACAGCTCATAGATGAGTTTATTGGGGAGCTGAAAGGTCGGTTCAAAATAACCACAAAACCTGCCTCCTATTTCCTTGGGATAGAGATTGAAAGCAGAGGAGACGGAATTAAAATAGTTCAGACGTCTTATGTTAAGAAAATCTTGCGGAGATTCGGGATGGATACCTGTAAACCGGTCTCGACGCCTATAGTAAAAGAAGGTACATCAAGCGAGAAAGTGGATATGAGTTACATGAAAAGTAACTACAGGCAAATCGTTGGTGCCTTAGCATATTTGATGGTATGCACTAGACCTGACATTGCGTATGCAGTCAGTGTAGTCTCACGGAGTCTGGAGAAACCAGAAGAAGCAGACTGTGTCCGTTTGAAGCGCATAATGCGATACTTGCAATACACACCAGATCTAGGTATCATGTACAAGAAGCATTACAAGCAAGGCATTTTGGAATGCTACAGCGATGCTGACCATGCAGGTGACATTAGTACTGGAAGATCCACTAGCGGAGTGCTGAGCATGTATGCGGGAGGAGCGATCTCGTGGCTAAGCCAAAGACAGACAAGTGTCGCGATTTCGACTACAGAGGCAGAAATTGTAGCCGCCAGCGAAGCAGCCAGGGAAAATGTATGGCTGTCTCGGCTCTTGAGTGATCTTGTTGTTCTCAAGAAGATTCCGTGCTTAAAAGTGGATAACGAAGCTGCAATAAGGCTAGCTGAAAATCCTGAATTCCATCGACGGACTAAGCATATACAGGTACGGCATTTCTTCGTACGGGAATTGGTGACTAGCGGAGAGCTAAGCGTGGACAAGGTTACCAGTGAAGACCAGCTGGCAGACATATTCACCAAGCCTCTTCCAAGACCGAGGATCAGAATGATCTCAGAGCGCATGGGTCTTTGTTGAGAGGAGATATTAAAGTTAACGAAGGTAACCTAGCAACTGCAGACCTTTGTTATTGACTGAGAAAGTATCTGTCAAGTGAAAAATACGAAACTGGTATAATGTTCTTTTAATATTGTGTTTATATAATAAAGTTAATTTGGCCTTTCAAAGCATTCTTCTTCTGTAAAATCCACCACCTCCAAGAAAATTAACGTGGGCTAAAAGTAACTCTCGCTACACGAAACGAGAGTGTACGAACGTGTTTTCCACACCGAGACACAATACTGTAGCATTCCGGGGATCCTTCCGTTACGCCGGTAGCCATGTGTGGAATTCCCTGGACCCGCCGACACATTCTATAAAAACTATCACTACTTTAAGAACAGCACTAAAAAAACACTTTCTTTTAGCACAACAGGCCTCGTGAAGTTCACGACGTGAACCCCTTTTCCAAAGAGAATAGGTTCAAGGGAATAGATCGGCACTGAGCATATGTAGATCAGTGTTGCAAAAGTGTATAAACAAAATTCGGGAGAAATCGGAATTTTCGTTGAATTATTACAAGAGTATTTTATGTTATTATTACAATAATTTATTATTCATTTATTTATTTACCTATATTTATTCTTCATACCACCTTACCAGCTATTTTTGTAAGCATTTTCTCATGTATATTAAAATTGTAGCAACTTTGAATATTTACTAATTATGAATGTTTTTGTGTGTTAAATACCTATCACTGACTCAGACAGTGGAAATTTTAAGTTTAATTGGTTGTCTAGTTTTCGGGAGACAGTAGGTAAAGTTGTTTCCTTTTTTTACTAAATTTTATTG
The DNA here is from genome assembly GCA_951394065.1 of Venusia cambrica. Taxonomy (NCBI): domain Eukaryota; kingdom Metazoa; phylum Arthropoda; class Insecta; order Lepidoptera; family Geometridae; genus Venusia; species Venusia cambrica. The sequence continues at coordinate 3,849,093 of OX596068.1, read as the reverse complement.
TTAATATATAGGCATTTTGTTTGTTTGAGCAGCACATAGCTGAGATGTTGCCATTTGACATTAGTGCTTCAACGAGCACAGACTATAGATGACACATGTGTTAGTCGATATGGTTATTGGTTAGTTATTTTATTTTGTATTTGTTAGCTTTCGTTATATTTGATACTCAGTTGTAGTGTTTAGTATTCTCTTTTTTTTTCTGTCGTCTGTGTCTGTGCTTCGTTTTGTACCTGTGTCAATTAAATGATTTTCTTTCTTTCTTTCTTTCTATTTAGCGTTGCACAATTGAGTAAACAGAAATGTAATTTAACTGAGGAACTAGAATCTTGCTACAGCTTACTTGGACGGAACTCCAAAGAAATAAAATACATGTCAGACAAAATAGAAAGTTTGGAAAGGACTTTACATGAGTTGACAGTGAAATACCAAAAAGCTAAGCAAGATTCCACTGAAAATATTAAAAAAATGAAGAATATTGTGGAAATGGTAAATAATGACAGTATTTATTTACAGAAGTAATAGTAGCTCACAGACCGACCCATGTACCATAGACCAGTCTGTGAATCATAGTATATCCCAGAGAGCTTCATAAGGAGGATAGGAGACCAAGTGGTTACCAAATACTGCTTTCCAAACATGTCTATCCATAAGTTTATTAACTTATAGATCTTGGTCTTGGTCCCCTATTCTATCATTGAGCAACTTTAAGTGAGACATCTTTTGATAAACAAACCACATTAATAGTACAGTTAGGTAATCGTTATTGGGTAGACATATTGTTACGAAAAGTTGTCAAAATTGATTCTGTGTGCCTTCCCTTACTCCAAATTGTTATCTAGGGATGATAATGTTTTTTTTTTATTCAATAAAAAGTACAATTAAACTGACTTTGTACAAAGCAATCAGTCAGATTACCTAAGGGCCGTTACAAACGGCCTATAGGTAACTCAACTGTTCCAGACCAGTACCAAACGGAAGCGTGCCCAAGACACTGGCTGCATTGCCACGCTGAATAGCTATGCTAATTCGCTGACCTAAATAAGAGCCAGCCCTTGGGTCACGTGTCGCCTCAATCAAAAGCCCCGCAAGATTTTTTAAAACCCGGAGGTCACCGGCTCCCCACGGACCCAAGGTCTCTACCCCAAAAGGCTCAAATAGGTAAGCTCTGTCGAGACCACTATATTCGCGCCTTTTGTGATCCTCGGCCGAATCAGCCGCCGCACCAGCCCTAACTGATGTCCCAGGCAGATGAGATGGCGCTAGGGTGTCGACGCAGGTAGCGTCCCACACCAAAGGCCTACCCATTTCCCAAGGGACAAGAGTCATACCGTCGGGCCGCTTACCATCATCACGTAACAGACCATTCAGTTCAAGAACGGCTGGCACATTGACACTGGTAAAAGCTCGACGGATAATGTCATTAAGACTTGCGTGGCGCGAAATCCTGCCGGCAGACCTTGTGCACGAAAGTCCGTGAAAACCAAATTGATCTACGACCGCACCGCACCGGCACTGGTGAGAGGCGCAGCATCTTGCACCCAACCGAAGACAAGTGGCAATACAAAAAGTTACGGGATCCATAAGTGTACCGGTGTTGTAAGATGGATGTGCTTGCAGCCAAAGACCTGATTTCCATTTTGAAACAGCCAAGAGACGAGCACGATCTGTGGAGGTTGAGCACGTATGTAATAGATAATTCCGTGTTAACGCGCACGGAGGCCCGTCCCACTGCCGTTGTGCCGAAAGGTGTTTTGGGGATCGGTATTAGGACAAGCACTATGCCAAGCGTTTCGAGCCTCGTCAAGATAAGAAATTTGGAGTATATTGCCAAGAACAGCCGAAATTGATGGTGTTAGAATTTTCTCAACCAAAGAATGTGTACTATAGACGAAAGATAAGAACGCTGGCAAAGCAACACTAGAAATTTTGCGTATACCTAAGCCGCCTAATCGAATAGACAATGAGGCCTGCGACCATGCTCTGTCATCCAACTCAATAAATATTCAAAACCGTGGAAAGGGTGTTCTTTATTATGTTGTCTAAGCCTTACACCAGCTCACTGTGTTTTCACAGTTGACAACATTGTAAAGCATAAGTAAATTTTGGGACAAAAAGGCAAAATTTTATAATGCTGAAAGCCATATGTGAGTTAATCTTTGCAAGTCTGTCCGAAACCTTCTAAAAATTTTGAATTTTGTCGTCGACGAAACCCGGAAAAGATTCATCAAGAATTGGTGAACCTAGTAGGTGGAGTGAACTCTTATCTACAACAGTAATATTGGAAGCCAAAGTCTCAAACTTTTGAATAATTGAATTTCTATCCAAACATGTATCTGAAATGTATATCACATTTCGAAAAATTTAGTTCTAAGCCAATCTGCCGAAATTTTTAGATCGCCAAATACTGAGTCCACATCGCCACCCAGGGTTCCGTCATCTAGATACCAAACATTCAATTTAGATTTCAGGCGTTGAAAAATTTGGTGGATGGCAAGGCTAAAAACGGTCGGGCCAATGCAGACGAAATAGTTTGTTTCTTGTAAATTAATTTAGATGGCAAACCATAACATTGAAAAAGAAAAGGATAAATTTCGGGAATTTTGGATGTGATTTGATTTAGCAAGGCGCCTCTGTCAACCGAATTAAAAGCATTTTTGATAATGTTAATATTTTGAATATAAATATGATTTTATACAACTTGACATGTCGTCATAGTGACGTTTTATATTTTGACACTAATATTTTTATTAGTGACTTAAGGTTAACGCAAGATACTATGTATCTTAGTATATAGTAGGTTAAGTATTGCTAAATTGTTAGCATTTAATATTTGTAATAGGGTCATAGGTACTATGACAAAACACACCGACAGGCCTGCAGTTAGTCACAGTTCTAATGTGGGTGTCCGAACAGTAGGGTCAGATGACAAACATTTAAACTAGTTAAGAAGAAAATGGGAAAGCCTCATAGTTAACATCTAGTCCATCAAAATATTCAAGGCCTTTCCAGCAAACATTTAGAAGTAGAAATATTTTTAAGCAATATGAACAGCAGTGTTATGGGCATCACTGAACACTTTGCATTGGAATAAAAGTTACTACCTCATTATAAAGACTACTGTATTGCTAGCGCATACAAGCGATAGAATACCACTCAAGGTGGTTCTTTAATCATTGTAAAGAATTCTCTTAAATGTAAGGAACATAAAAATATTGAAGAAGTTATAGAACTGTCATGTGTTGAACTGGAGCACTGGACTCATTGTGGTTTGTGTCTATCGTCCCCGTGCAAACTACGCGCTATTTGAGTCCACTATGGAAAAAGTTTTAAGCAAAATATTCAGTCGTAATAAATCAATAATAGTGCTTGGGGACTTCAATATTGATATCCCTAATAATCCTTTAACCAAAAAAATAATTAACTTAATTAAATAATTCAACTTGAGGCACCAATTCAATAAACCAACTATGGTACATATATTGTAGTGATACTCCCCTTCAAAAAGATATGTTTAAAAAATTTGACTCAGACCATTATGGTCAGAGTGCTATTTTTGATTGCAATTCGAAACAGGAGCTATTTTAGCCTATTTTTATTTGTTTAGATTTTCAAAGCGTAGTAAGATTATTAAAGCTGAACTAAGTCAGCTGATGGTCGGCTGGTGACTCCCCACGGACAGTTCAGGCTAGTTTTTTTGATGACTGTTGTCACCATAAGTTTAACCACGTTCAAGTGGTTAAACATTTTATAAACTATTTATGATAGTAACCTGTTTTCATGCAACTTTATTGTTTATCAATGTGCCAAACGTCAAAATGATTGACGAAAAGTCAATAAAATGAAAAATGTTAATTGTTTTCATGATATCGCATTAATTTTAATGTCATTACAAAGTCAAAGTCAAAGTCAAATATTTTTATTCATTAAGATTTTTAGGATCATTTTGAAACGTCAAATCTACCGCCTGTTCGGAATCGCGACCAGCACACAAGGAGAAAGGCAAGAACCTCGGGCTGATTAATTTTTTTGAAAATCCATTTAACATTTAGGTACATTGTTTATAATAATTTAATAACATTACAAGTGTTACCTACATCATAAAACTAAAAACTTAATATTATCTTAAAACATTGATTACTACATAACTATCTAATGGGCAGTTTCTTGACATTGAAAAACACCATTTAACTGTCAACTGGTATAGCAACATCGGGCCACGCGTTCTTATCGTCGATATAGTCACTTATTTTGTAGTAGGCTCTTTTAATTAAATTATTCTTTATATACAATTTGAATTTACGAGCAGAGAGTTTGGTGGCGCTTTGAGGAAGCTTATTATAGAATCGTACACAGTTTCCTAAGAATGAATTATTTACTTTTCCTAAGCGATACCTAGGTATGTCAAGTTTATTTTTATTTCTAGTATTAACACTGTGTACATCACTTCTTTTAACAAACTCATCAATGTTCCTGTGTGCGTGCATTAGGTTTTCATAAATATATTGGGAGCTGACTGTCATAATACCAATCTCTTTAAAACGTTCCCTGAGAGAGTCACGAGTTTTCAATTTATAAATTGCCCGTACAGCTCTCTTTTGCAGGATAAAAATGCTTTCAATATCTGCTGCATTTCCCCATAAAAATATGCCATAGGACATAACGCTGTGAAAGTAACTAAAATAAACTAACCTCGCCGTGGTTTCATCAGTAAGATGCCTTATGGTACGTACTGCGTAAGCTGCCGAGCTTAGCCGGCTAGCTAATGTATTAATATGAATACCCCATTGCAACTTTGCATCGATATTTAAACCCAAGAAAGTAGTTGCTTCCATAAAGTTAAGTATTTCCCCATTTAAGATAATGTTAGCATTGCTGACTTGAACGTTAGGCAAGGTGAATCTAATGCATTTCGTTTTTTTCTCATTTAATAAGAGGTTATTTACCGTAAACCAATCAAGAACTCTAGCTAGAGAAGCATTTACACAATCATAATTATCTTTAGCCCTATCAACTCTAAATATTAATGAAGTATCGTCTGCAAACAATACAATATCACATAAATCCCCTACACAGGAAGGCAGATCATTGACATAGACTAGAAACAAAAAAGGCCCCAAGATTGACCCTTGTGGTACACCGATGTTAGTGGATGTTCCCGAAGATTTGCTACCGTTAATGTCTACTTTTTGAATGCGATTCGATAGGTAGCTACGCATGAGGCTTATTGCCTGATTCTGAATGCCATAGTGTTTTAGCTTTGAGATTAAGGTGTCATGATCTACGCAATCGAAAGCCTTAGATAAATCACAGAATACTCCTATGGCATCCTGTTTTCCTTCCCAGGCTTTAAAAACGTACTTCAACAGCATGGCACCAGCGTCAGTGGTTGAACGACCTTTAGTAAACCCAAATTGTTTTTCATGAAGTAGCCTGTTACAAGTAAAAAGTGAAACAAGTAAAAAAGTGTCTAACTACATTGTATGAAATATATGTGTTCATTCTCATTCCGTATACGGCAGCGCGCCGGCGGAGCTGAACGTGTGTGCGGCGGAGGCTACTTCTCGAGCTGGATCTGCGCGAGTTAATATTCCACGCCTCTCTTTGTCTGATGTGAAGGCGGCGCTCGCAAGGCTCAAATCAAAGTGCTCCGCGTGTCCGGACGGCTTTCCCGTTTTTGTATTTAAAGACTGCCGCGAGGCTCTGACCGAACCGCTCGTACACATTTTCAACCTTTGTTAACAGACTTCTAGTTTTCCTCAGCAATGGAAAATAACACGGGTAATTCCAATACCAAAAGGTAAAGCCGGGTCAGAGATAAGCGGTTTCAGACCAGTGGCTATACTTTCGACGCCAGCGAAGGTGTTCGAGTCGGCAGTGCAGCGTAGTTTGCAGGAACAAGTAGCGACGCAACTATCCGACGCTCAGCATGGGTTCCGTCCAGCGCGCAGTACGGCGAGCAATCTCCTCAACGCTATGACTTACGTAGTCACTCATATCGACGCAGGGGTGCAAGTTGATGTCGCCTATTTTGATTTCAAAAAAGCATTCGACTTGGTCGATAATGATATCTTGCTGACAAATCTGGCGACGTTTTGCTGCACAACTAGATTGCTTCATTTCTTTGCAAGTTATATGAGGGATAAGCAACAATATGTGGAGTATGAGGGGTACAATTCTCAGCACTATTTCACTAGAACAGGAGTAAGCCAGGGAAGTAACTTGGGGCCGTTGGAGTTCTTAATAATGATAAATGACTTGCCAGAAGTGGTTAAGTAAGCCAAATGTCTGTTGTTCGCTGACTACCTCAAGTTGCTTTTACTTATAAAAGCCGGGAGAGATTGCGAGCGACTTCAACAAGACGTTGACAGAGTTGTTGAGTGGAGTCAATGTAACAAACTTCAGTTCAATATTGATAAATGCTCTGTATTAACGATGTAATGATAGTTGCTAGGTTTTGAAATAAATACTAAATACTAAATCAATTATATTATTATTGTATTATCTTGCTAGGGCAACACTTGTGCTTGATTGTGTAAGTAGTAGGTTGAAGTTTTTTGTCATGGCAATATGTCATGCCTTTCCTGTAATAATTTCTGACTAAGCGAGACGTGTTCTTTTACAGTTCATTCAGTTTAATTAAATAAGCCACCAATTCACAACGAGTTTATGTGTTGGGGGGTTCAAGTTCCTGCTGTGTATTAACAAAACTTTAACAGTGAACACCAATCTGTATGCCAAGCGTGGTGAGTATGGCCGAACCTTACAGTTTTGGAGGATGTATTTTACACATTGTGGTGGACAACAATGTGCTGTTGATGTGTGATGTGCCAACCAGTCAGAGCCATTGCATGACATCCCAAAAGTAATTCTTGGATTTTATCGACACACACGACAGCTTGGCAACCCAAGTTAAAGGTGTCAATAAGATCCAGTAAAAAGCTAAAAAAAAGGGAATTTAGTGAAAATTTAAAATTAAATAAACCAGTTAAAAATTAAATAAAAGCAAAAACCACCTAATATAAATTTTTACTAATCCACATAAATAAATAATGCACAAAATAGAATATCAACCAATAAAACAATTATTTACAATTAAGGTTTCAATTTTTCTGTGGCGGTCATCGAATAGTAAGGTGACTCATATGGTTTGAACAAATATTTCTTGCCTATAAAATAAAAAATCAAAACAATTGCTACAGCCACGAGTAGCTCCAGTATTATGCTGAAAAACGAAATTGGTGATTAGTAAGGCATGCCACAGAAACGAATCTTAATCTATAGGTAAATACTTGTAATACAGATGTAACGGGTCAAAATCTGTAAGTAATAAAATTTCAAGTGCAGGACACACTATTAGGTATTGCCAAGGAAGCCAAAACAATCATTTTATCCATTTTTGTCTGTCTATATCATGAACGCACATCACTCTGAAACTACTGGATGGGTTTGAATGCTGTTTATTCTAAATCTCAAGTTAGAGTCAGTTATTGCATCGCCAGCTAGAAAGTACTTACCTATCTATTTCTATTTTGTAGAATATAGAGATAGATACCTAGATATACCTTAGTTCGACCAACTCTGATAAATAATACTTACACAAAGGAATTTCTAAGATTTTTTTAGATTTGAAAAACGGGTATTTATCTCGTATTTTACCTATATTTATCCCGACGTTTCGGCGGGGTCGCATCAGCCGTAGTCGCGGGTAGACTGAAATTTGGGATCCACCGTCGAGAAGTGAAAGCGTTTTTAACAACTACCCTCAGCTTAGTCTTGATTATTAGAATAGGCCACATTCACTAGTGTGAATGTGGCCTATTCTAATAATCAAGACTCTTCGTCCACTAGGACGAAGACGTCCTAGTGGACGACACACAAAACTGACAGTATCAACACAATTTTTGATAGGATCACACCTAGTGCACCGTGCTACCACTGGATTCCAAGAGGCAGAGTCTGAAGCCATCTTCACGATTAAAACTAGGATGCTTTTTAACCGACTTCAAAAAAGGAGGAGGTTCTCAATTCAGCTGTACTTATGTTTTGTTTTTTGTTTGTTTGTTACTCGATTTCTCCGCTAATTCGTAATAGATTTTGATGATTCTTGTTATGTTTGGTAGGCCATATTTCCGAGGTCGCATAGAAATTAAATCGGTACAGTAGTTTGATTTTTATATGAAATATCAATTCCACTTACTACTACGTATCATCATTACTGCGATCAACAACATGCCAAGCGTGGTGGTTATGGCAAAATCTTGATGATGATGATGATGATACTGGAAGGTAAGCGGTTCAATAGGTCTACTCTAGTGACCGTTAACACCACAGGAAAGCAGAATACGCAATTTTGTTTACTTGGATGACATATATTTTCCAGTTATTTTGATATAAAAACCAAACTACTCAACCGATTTTGATAAAATTGGCAGAGTAATCGAGTAACAAACAAAAAAAAAACATATACCCGAATTGAGAACGTCCTCCTTTTTTTGAAGTCGGTTAAAAATATGACAATCATGTAAACAAAATTGCGTATTCTGCTTTCCTATGGTGTTTACGGTCACTAGAAAAGATGTAGTATGTCACTAGGCATACACAGTTCCATTATTCAATGCGAATGTGCAGCTATCACCAAAGTCGTAAGAGCAATATGTAGACGAGAAATTAATGACTGCAGAATAAGAATCCTCTCTGATAGCACAGCCACACTCAAAACCTTGGAAATCAAAATCTGTAGGTAATTCAAAGCTCATTCACGAATGCATTGGAAAGGGCCGCCACTAAGAACAGGGTGACCCTTCAATGAATTAAGGGACACAGTGGGTCACTGGGTAACGACGCCGCCGATGAACTGGCTAGATTCTTACAGATCCGCACATTAATAAGCCTTCACACCCGGTACCTGGACCAACTCTACCGAATGTCGACAGGCCAGAGCAGCGCTACAGACTTATTCACCAATACTAACACAACGACTCCTAAACCTTAAGAGACAAAATCTACGATCCACAGTGGGGACACTAACGGGCCACCGCCCCATAAATAAACACTTGTTCACCATTGGAGCAACGGACAGCCTCCTATACAGAGGGTGTCTAACCGAAGAGGAATCAGCTGCCCACGTAGTCCTAGAATGTATGGGAGTAGCATCATAATGCCAGGAAATCCTCAACAACCCGAGGTTACTCTGTAAAGCCTGTGAAAACTCCAGGAATATACGACCAGGCGCTTCTGGTCGTAGTTAGGCTGGCTATACAAGGATATTCCTTACGCACAAAGGACCACTTGGAAGTCTAAGTGCGGAAAAGGGATTATTTTTACATAACATTACTTAAATTATGTGGGATGAAACCACTGACTACAGATGACGCGGATGATGATGTGATGCAGCGTTAATCTGTCCGTATGTGTCGGTTTGTCATATACAGTGTGGTATAAGGTACCATCCACTCTACCATTACTTTCATGTACAGAAAAGCTAACCATCTGTTTTCTTCGAACTCGTACATGGATCTTATTTTTGAATGTAGTATGGAGTTCAGGTATTCAGTTAGTAGTTCAACTTCAGGCTTACCTCCATTCAATACACATAAAACGACGTCGACATACCTTTTCTACAATTTTATACCGTAGGCTGTATAATCTTTGAAAGTTTCTAAATGCTCCATCCAGATGTTAGCGAGTGAAGGAGACAACGGACTACCCATAAGCACGCCATCAACCTGATGGTAATGTTGCCCTTGCTTGTTGCCCACTTCTCGACGGTGGCTCCCAAATTCCAGTCTGCCCGCGACCGCGGGTGGTGCAACCCCACCGAAACGTTGTATAAATATAGGTAAAATACGCGATAAATACCCGTTATACGAAACAAAATTATAGGTTCTAATCGCGAAAGCTTTAAAATGACTAAGGTTCTATAAGTTTTAAATAAAACAGAACTTACCTGCACATTGTCACAAGGATACACGGAAACTTGTTGAGCAAAATATTAATCGGTTTTATTCTTGGTCTTGGGTCTTTCTTGTCTAATAAATAAAATCAGGGAAGTGACAGCTCTAGTTCATCATTATCCGTTTTGGCGCTGCTGTTGCCAAATAATACGGATATATTCTATTTACAAAAAAAAAGTATGTGTTAGTTTGTTCATTCAAATTGAGCAAGACTTTTTCCATTACTGTCAAAACAACGGTTTTTCTTTATGACGGCTGGTTGTGCTTATTGTGTTTCGTTCGATTTTAAATAAGTTTATCTGCGACTTCCTACTGTGGATCGAGTTAGCGAAGCGAACGAAAAAAATCCTAATTCTAGATATCTGTATATATTTGTTTGAAATGTGTATCGTGCGTAATAAATAAATAAATAAATAAAATAAAATAAATCTACTACAGCACGCATTTGCTTGATTTATTACTAATATTTATCTGCCTTTACCTCCATACAACCATTACTATTGTGATGTTGTGTACGGCCCATGTCTTCTGGTCAGGACAGAAAAGCTTATACAGCGGATGCAAAATGCTTGTGCAAGGTTCTGTTTCCATATTCCACCTCGAACTCAAATAACCCCATACTTAAACTCCAAGCATTTATTAAAAATGAAAGCCAGAAGAGAACTTCACCTTGCTATACTTCTTTTTGGCATTATCAAGTTCGATATTCCTCCCTATCTGCTCCAAAAGCTGGTATGGCTTAAAGAGAAGTCGCGTTGGTTATCAAAAAGAGGATGTTCAAATGTTTTTGCGACGCCGAAACACAGATCAAATAAGCTGAAACAGTTTCTAATCGCTGAGTCGAATCTAATTTAATAAGTTTCTAATTGCATGCCTAAAGTTTATTAACCCAGGTATCATGTTTTAAATATCATAGTTAACTAATGTACTTACGATTGTTATCTCTGCCCTAACTGTCTTTGCTCATTTACTTATTATTATTATTTCAATCATCATGTTCCTACATTAAGATGCATACAACGCCATGTAGGTAATCTTTTAATATATTTCTTAAACACACCTAGCAATAGTATTAGAGCAATATACTATACTGTACTAAGTTTGACGTCTGTGACCCCACTAGCATTCTCGGTTCCAACAGAATACCAGCGTTGAGTAGGTTACAGCTACCTACTCAACATTATGCTGAGTTGGGACCTTTTTGTTGTGATGGAAGCCTGGTTTGGCCAACGAGTAAATAAGAATGATAACAAAAGTTATCGAAGGTGCGTAGAGAGTAAGATTAAGTTAAGTTGCTGTATAATATGATTTTTTTTGTTATGTCGTTACGTTTATATTTCTTGTACTTGCTCATTTATTAATCTAATTTGACACTATGCTGCCTATCCTTACTTTGTTACCTTGTTACTTTGTTAATTCTTCCTTGTTTGTAATATCTTGCTTCTTATCAAATAAATGTTTCTATTTCTATTTCTTACAAGCTATGCTTAGTTTGTGGCTAGATGGCGCTGTGTAAAATTAATGTCCTGTAATAATTATTTTTAATTACTTATTATTTCTATTTCAATAGAATTTCGTGGCTCGTTCAGATTCGCGGCAACCCGATGGTGGAATGATCTACCTCCTCCAGTAAGGGATCTTAAATCATTGCACACGTTTAGACGCACTATGAAAAAGATACTTTTATCCGACCAATTAGTCATATAGCTCTCATCCCACAGTGCACCTCCTCTGATGCATACAAAAGTAAACAGTAACGCAGAACTTCGAAGCGGCGACTTGTTGAAGGGTGCACGGGCGCGTATGCAGTCTAAATCTGTTATGTCCGTTTTTGTTTTCATTTAATTTTTACAGAGTACCTTACACATATTTATCTGTTACTGTTGGTACTTGTATCAAACTATGTGACCTATTTATTATTTCTATTTTAATTAATATAAAATTATCTTTTTTTTTCATGTAATTTTTTTTTTCAAATGTTTTTTTTTTGTGTGGAGTACACATTGATGTAATTTACCAAGGCTCTGCCTGAAAACCAGCGCTATTCTGCAAGGGGCAGCACTAAGCTGAGACAGGACCTATTTGGCAGACTTAGCACAGAGCATGTGTTGTGTATGATACTATGTTTTATTTTCTATTTTGTACAATAATTTTATTAATACAATATACAAATACAAATATATTTATTCCCAAAAAAAGTGCTACATTTCAGTAAGATTACTATAATTGACCCCGCACTAGGACTCACCTGTGTCGCGGGAGTCAGATACAATATTGTTTGCAAGTCATAGGTACATTATACAGGGCATAGCATTTGGTATACAAATAATTAAAAGAAAAATAGCTACTTTAACATTTTAAATAAACAAGTGAAACGAAAAATTAATTTAATTTAAATTATTTTGTGGGTAAATTCTACAGACGAAGTCGTAAACGGATCGTGTAATGGTGTGTGTGTAGTGTGATGGTGTGTGTGTATGCATGTGTGAGAGAGTGTGTTGTAACGGAACGGATGGGTATAAATAGGATGCGAGAAAAAAGTTGAATGTAGAAACGTAGGCAAACAGGGAGATTATATACTTTAAGAAATGATTTTCAAAAGGCTTTCCGTTCCATTATAGTCCAGTGTAACAAGCCACTTTCTAATTTTAGTCTTAGCTCCATAAAGTGAGCAGGTAAGAATATCACAGTGTTTGCTGACAGATCGGTAAATGAACGGGAAAGAAAAGTTTTAAAAGCGCCTAGCAAATGAAGTATTGACTTTGGGAACATCGATACGAATACGGCATCGAGTCTCAGGTGGACACGGATGTCAGGAGCCTTAAAGCTTTGTGGTAAGTCAAGGTAACTCTATGGATGTAGAGTTGGCGAACACTCATACGAGTAGTTTGAGTATCGGAGTGAATCGCCACCGTGGGGTATCTGAATGGTTTACGGAACATAACTTTAAGTACAGCTCTTTGGGCTCTTTCAAGGGTAATCAAGTATGTCTTGGAAGCTCCAACCCATGCAATTATACAATAGCACAGTATCGACTGGCATAGTGAAGTATACACAAGTTTAAGCGTTTCCTCATCAGAATCGCCCTGAAGTAACTTCATAATATGAATGAGTTTCATGAGAGAAGAATATGTTTTTTAAAAGACAAAGATTGGTCCACGATTACTCCCAAGTAGCGAAGGCTATCGACATGCTCTAGGGTAGGGCATGTACAGGTATTACTTAATGTATTGCCACAGCTGTGTATACGTACTGTATAACCGGAAGGGGGTCTAGACGCTAGGGTTTTATGAAAACAGATTTATTTATGAAAAGCTACCTCGAAGCTGGAATTGATCCATTCGGATATTTGTGGACCAATGTCTGAGACATCGTTCCAAAGTAACAAGTATGTTTTACTATTTATCGATGATTTTTCGCGGATGATTTATCCATACTTTATTGCTTCGAAAGCAGAGGTTAAACATACGTTTTGTGATTTCCAAGCGCAGTTGGAAAGGCAAACCGGTTGTCAAATAAAAGTGTTAAGGACTGATTGTGGGACGGAATACGTCGATCAGGAATTTGCGGAATATCTATCGTCGAAAGGAGTGACGCACGAGACGACTGTAGGGTACAGTCCACAGTCTAATGGCGTGGCAGAGCGGACTAATTGATCCATCGTGGAGAAAGCGCGCTCAATGCTAGCTGAAAGTTCACTATCAAAAGCGTACTGGGAAGATGCATTCAAGAATAGGTCACCGCATCGTACTTTAGAGAGAAAGACACCATTCGAAAAATGGAACGGACAAAAAGGAGATCTGAGCCATTTGCGTGTATTTGGGTGTCGAGCACTGATACAAGTTCCTGCTTGTCATAGAAAGAAGTTGGATTTGAGAGCGAAAGAAGTTATTTTTGTAGGATACACGGAAGATCCTAATGGATATTTCTTCAGAGATTGTTCTAATCCAAGGCATTTACAGAAGTCAAGGGATGTTACATTTTTTGAAGACAGTTTTACACTACTAAAAGGTAATGTCGTTGAGTCTGCAAAACAAGAAAGTATCGTTCTGACTGATGATGTTGCTGAAGTTCTACAGATACAGAACGATAAAGACGAGGAAGACGTGACACATAACAATGATGGTGTAGTGGTGCTTCAATAAAATCTTGGATGCAGTGACGATGAAGTAGATTATGACTCAGCAGAATCAGAAGATCCTACGAAAGGTCATTCATCTTCAGGTTCGTGTAATGATGATGATGATGATGATCCTGGACATAGGTATCCTCATAGAGTACGTAAACCTCCGGATTATTTTACGTATTAGTGCTCTTGTCGACGACGACGATGATCCGAAAAGTTATCGGGGTGATCACTGGAGATGACAAAGATAACTGGATATCTGCGATGAATGAAGAGTACAATGCCTTGATCAAAAAGTAATAAGTCGTGTATTCCTTCCAAGTGGGTGTTTAAACAAAAACGTGATGCAGAAGGAAATGTAGTAAAGTATAAAGCTCGATTGGTAGCCAAAGGCTTTCGACAAAAAGAAGGGGTCGACTACTTCGAGACGTTTTCACCTGTTGTGCGCAATTCTTCACTGCGTACACTGCTAGCGGTAGCAGTACAAGAGGATTATAAAGTAAGGCACATGGATGTGGATACTGCCTTTTTAAATGGAGACTTACAAGAGGAAGTCTATATGATGCAGCCTGAAGGGTTTGTCCAAAATGGGGCAGAATCAAAGGTATGCTTGCTGAAAAAATCTTTGTATGGTATTAAACAGGCGCCAAGAGCTTGGAATAAAAAAATAAAGCAGACCTTGGCTGATATGGGTTTCGACCAAACTCCTTCAGAGCCTTGTGTTTTCACAAAAAGGTCATCGAATTTTTTGGATAAAAACTCTTTGATATTGGCTGTATATGTAGACGACCTTGTCATTTTGTATCGAAACGACACGACTTTTCAAAATTTCGAACGAAAGCTGGTAAAATATTTTTCAACAAAAGATCTCGGTTTGATAAATTATTTTACTGGAATCAACATTAAACGTGATGAAAATAGTATCAAGCTGTCGCAAAAGTCGTATATTGAGACGGTGTTGCATACGTTCAACATGCAAGACTGTAAAGTGGTTTCCACACCACTGGCTCATGGTAAATTGCAACCGGGCACTGGTGAGTCCTGTAGTTATCCTTATCAGGGACGCTACCGCCGACGGCGAAGCCGATCTCCATTGATGGCTTTAAATTAGCTCCATGAGAACTAAAAACGATTTTTACCGATTTAGGTATGTGTCATATCCGAAATGGCGTTTCCCATCTCAAAAGTGTACACATGTTATGAAACCTATCCGTTCAGTACATTTGACGGCAAAAATCGTTTCTAGTTCTCATGAAGCTAATTTAAAGCCATCAATGGAGATCGGCTTCGCCGTCGGCGGTAGCGTCCCAGGCTCTGATTGGTTGTCTTATGTTCTTAGCGGTGAACACAAGACCAGATATTGCTTATACGGTCAGTTACCTAAGCCAGTTCAATTCAAAATTCGGTGAATGTCATTGGAATGCTGCAAAGCGGTGTCTAAGGTATCTTAATGGAACTAAGGATGTCGGTATTGCTTATAGGAAATCAAAATATCCTGGACTAGTGACACTGCAAGGTTTTACCGATGCCGACTGGGCAAATTGTCCCGTGGATAGAAGATCCTACACAGGCCACTTCTTTAATATATCGGGCGGCCCTGTTTCATGGGAGGCAAAGAAGCAACCTACAGTAGCTTTGTCATCTGCAGAAGCCGAGTATATGGCACTGGCGTCAGCAACAAAAGAAGCTTGTTTCTTAAAAAGATTAATTGCCAAAATCACTGGTTAGTGTACCAATGCTGTGGTACTTTCTGACAGTGCACTTAAGTTGGCGTCTAATCCAATACATCACAATCGAACTAAGCATATTGATGAAAGATATCAAAATAGCTAATAAAATTATCGATCTCAGATATATGCAAACTAATGAATTGCCAGCCGATGTGCTCACTAAGCCTTTAGGTGGTACTAACCATAAAAAATGTATCAAACTTATGGGTTTAAAATAGTTGGTTAGTTGAATTTGTTGGTTTGGAGCATATTAACCTTATATAAAGTTTCTTTTATAAAGTCAATGTATTTTTGATTAAGGGAGCATGTTGTATTTGTGATAATATTTTTTACAGATTGTGTAATCAAAATTAGTTTGAATTTAAAAAGAATATCTAGAAATATTATATTGACACTCAAAAATAAAATCCTCTACATAGTAAACACAAGCTTTTTCTCTAATTTCTTTTATAATATTCTACAACACATTGCAATTGTCAAGCGAGCTCTTTGGAGTTGATTTTGATTAAAGCAAGTTAGTGGAACTCTCTCTTTTTTATTATTTAATTCACAAATGTTTTTAATGGTTTTCCAGAGCTTGCATGAATTATTTTTATTTTGTAGGATACTATTTTTATTATACTCAGTTTTTTGGCTCCTTCATATATTCTTGAAAACATTTCGATAATGCGAGTATTTCTGTTGTAATCTCTGATTATCGGGTTGTTTTCTAGCATCTAGATGAAGAGCATCTCTATACCACATAGATTTAATGAGTCCTGGGGTAATCCAGTCCTTGCAAGGCTTTTGACGATAGCTTATTACAGTATTTCTAGTGTGGCGCTTGATAAGGGAATCCAACCGTGAGGATAATGTAGATGCAGCAATAGAAGCATCTTCACACGAGATCACTTCAGACCAGTCTGTTTGAGCCAGTTCAAGAGATACAGCATCATAGTCGAGTACTTTTTTGAAACGTTGTCGGTTACCGCATCGTACTGTGATAATACAAGAAATTACGACATTATGGTCAGTTACAGCGGTTTCACAGACAACACTACACGCATGTGCTCTGGTGTTGATTAAAAAATGGTCCAGACAAGATAGTCCTCTAGTAGGAATGTTAACAATGTTTCTTAAGCCCAATTCAGCTATAAAACACAGATATTCATCGTATTGTGGATGAGTTGTAGGAATATCTGCCATGGTATTAATATTGATGTCCCCAGTAATTACTATGTCTGACTTAGCAGGGGAGTTTCGTGCAAAAAAGTTATCGAGCGAGTATAAGAAACTGTCTGTACAGTCAATGTACATAATATTTAGTACTTACGCGGCAGTTTGCATGCTCCGCGTGACTATATCATATTCTTACAATAAACAGTATCGTCTTAACCGCGAACTCTGGTGGTTGTCATTTATTTTACCCATCATTATCATTATCATTTTATCACATCAATATCATCGATAGTGTAGATCTATCACTCTACATTATTTTGGTCCTTCGAACGCTTTCGGTGCAAGGACACGTAATTTTTGGCCACAGTGCGTGTGGTCATAGTACGGAAAACATTCCGAAGTTACGTGGAGTGCATCGTTAGTTACGGGTTGAAGTGCGGAGCTATCAACATCGTAGGCTTAAACAGAGTTTACGCTATCATCATCAGCATATCATCACAGATCAGGGCGAGGTGCCTTGGTCTGAATATCATCATCAACGCGGCTTAACAAAGCCGGGTATCAACATCAACGGCCCTGCTTGAGCAAAGCCGGGTCACTTATTATTATCATCGTGCGCCGGGCAACAGCATCGGTTCACCACTTATCATCGAGCATCATCGGTTTCTCCAGCCAGCATTCTCAAGTAAGACTGTTCTTTTATCTGAGATACGGAGGAACTAATAGCTCGCCAATCAAACACCATAACACAATTTCAAGTAATTTAATACAATTTTAATAAAAATTCTGCGGTCAGAAAAACGGCAGAATATATCAAAAAACGTCTTGATATTTAAGACAACCTCTGGGGAGAGTTTGAACAAAATCATGGGCTACTATGTGACTGCCATGCCATTTATGGCAAAAGTCACGAATAAAAAT
Organism: Venusia cambrica; assembly: GCA_951394065.1. Classification (NCBI taxonomy): domain Eukaryota; kingdom Metazoa; phylum Arthropoda; class Insecta; order Lepidoptera; family Geometridae; genus Venusia; species Venusia cambrica. The sequence goes on along the minus strand of OX596068.1, from coordinate 3,831,205 downwards.
AGAAAAAAAAAAAACTGGTCTACTTTCTCAGGGTACAAGTTCAGCTATTGATGAATATCTATCAGCAGAAATATTCGAAACAGGGCGGGACTTTTTTAACGAAATAAAAAAAGCATTGTCATCATACAGAAAGGTTGTCGAAAAATCACCATTACCAGGAACATCGCAACATTCACTAACTGCAGTCGAAGCAGCCACTATGCCTGACGGGAAGGTGGACGAACTGTTGTCACTGCAGCGTTCTCAATTTAGGGCATTTAATCGCCAAATCAACAACATTGATTTACTCACAATATCTGAAAGGTATTGAGGATGAATTAAAAAATCTGTTGAAAAAATGGCGAGAAATCGACGTTCTTCACATTCAAATAGATAACATATTATCAGGGGGTAAGAAGATGATTTTTTGCATTACGAAAATCTCTACAAACGTACAAAGCGGATCCTCAATCAAAAACTCGAGTCAAATATTCATCTGAAACAATGTACGCCGACCTTGGACATACCTTGGACATAGTACATAATTGGCCAAACTTTTTCGATCTTTTCACGGAAACGATCCATAACAACAAAAATCTAACAAAGGCTCAAAAATTCCAACATCTCAAAAGCAAGATAAAAGGGGAAGCAGAGCGTTTTATTCAGCACCTTCATATCACACCCGAAAACTACGATACAGCTTGGGAAATATTAGTTCATCGCTACAGTAACATGCAAGTACTTTTTTCAAAAAACATCGAAATCCTTCTAAATCAACACTCTATAAACAAACAGCATTCGAACTGCGAAGAATGTATGACATAACCAACGAAAGTTTCAATGCAATCCATAACCTAGGCGTGGACACATGTTCTTGGGACCCGATGATCGTCCATCTTATGTGCAAAAAGTTGGATACTGAAACTTTAATAGGTTTTAAGGAATCGCGAAAGGCACCCCGAGAATTTCCAACCTTCGAAGAGTTCGAAGAGTTCATTAATTTTTTGGAAAACAAGTTTATGACTCTAGAACCAATCAGCAAGAAAGAGAAGGAAATATCATCAACAGCAGCATCAAATTATCAAGCCAAAAGAACAAATAGCTATCAAACAAAACCGTCGTTGTATAAACAACCTTATACTCAAACAGATAAGAATTACCAAGTCCTTAGTACATATACCCCACGGTGACCGCTATGTAAAAACGAACATAGGTTATTCTCGTGTCAGCAGTTTCTTGATATGACACCTGAAGCACGAATTAAAACCGTTCACACGCTTCAAGTATGTGAAAACTGCTTATACAAACATTACGATAAGCCATGCATTTCTACGAAGTGCAAATTATGTGCTACTGGATCTCATAATACATCATTACATTACGTACGTGACAATCACTTGTACCATTGATGGTACAAATCAATGGTACTATAGACAAACCGTGGTTCCCAGTCCGACTACTTCGGAAAATAAAAATAATGTTTATCATGTGGGAATGGATGAAACCAAAGAAACGCTTTTACCTACAGCATGGATAAACTTGAAAGCATCCGACGGAACATCAGTAAAGGCCCGTGCACTTCTAGATCAAGCTGCACAAATCTCTATCATTTCGGAAAACCTTGTGCAGGTTTTAGGGCTCAAGCGTTACGATCCAAAATCATCAGCTCCGATCACTGGAGTCGATTTGTGCAAAAAGAAATCCAAAAGGGCAGTATCAATTGAAATCTTATCAAGGAATCAAAGTTATCATTATCAAACCAAGGCGCTCATAGTCTCGAAGGTCGCATATGACCTACCAAATATATCATTCGATCATAAACCGATGTCACACCTCGAAAGTCTGCCATTGGCAGACCCAAGGTTCAACGTATCACAGCAAGTCGACGTACTACTCGGCGCCGACGTCTACTGTGACGTAATCATGAAAGGCCTGGTCAAAGGTCAATCATCGGCACCTATCGCACAAGAAACGAAACTTGGCTGGATAGTGTCCGGAAATATCACTACACTATTATGCTACTCGGTAGCACACAATATTTTCATCAATCCAGAGGAAGTATCAACTATCTCCGATTTCTCAAAATTTTGGGAGATTGAAGATATCAGTTTAACATCGCCGTCTTTATCTTAGGCGGACACATACTGTGAACAACTTTATCAAGAAACAACATATCGCCAAGATGACGGAAGATACGTTGTAGCACTACCAATGAAACCAGATTTCGAACAACAGCTTGGCGCATCAAAAACAAAAGCCATCGCTCAGTTCAAGCAGCTGGAAGGACGTCTAGCAAAAAATTCGACTCTTTCGACCAGCTACAAGCAATTCATGAAAGAATACATTGAACTGGGTCACATGCGTAAAACAAATGTGGCAAATGAAAAAGCAATTTATATACCACATCATGGGGTGTTAAAACTGGAGTCGGAAACAACGAAACTCCGTGTTGTTTTCAACGCTTCTTCAAAAACGTCGAGTGGGAAAAGCCTGAATGACGTCATGTACGCTGGTCCAAACCTCCAACAGGATTTACAATCTATCATTCTATCCTGGAGAACTCACAAATTTGTCATAACAGCTGACATTGAAAAAATGTTTCGCCAATTCCTTATCAGAGATAGCGATCAACATTTGCAGCGAATCATATGGCGAGATTCATATCACCATCTCCTCCAGGAATACCAGCTATGTACAATATCATATGGTACAAAGGCAGCGCCTTGGCTCGCAATGCGTACCTCAAGTCAACTAAGACAACTCGCCAAAGACGAAGCAGAAAAATACCCTTTGGCAGCCAAAATAATTGAAACTTCATGTTATACAGATGACATTCTTACAGGAAGTAATTCAATCAAACAAACAGAAAAAATACAGAAAGAGTTGATTAAAATTTTCCATTCACCAAAAATGAACCTACGAAAATGGGGAAGTAACGATAAGAGACTTCTAAATAACGTTGCTCAAAAGCAACAAAACAATACGCTGGAGTTTAAATCAAATGAGTCTAAGAAAACACTTGGCCTCAAGTGGAACCCTGTCACCGACAGTTTCACACATCAAAATCAAATCAACGAGAGCTCCAATAAACATCTTACTAAGCGGGAGTTGTTATCAGATATATCAAAAATATTCGATCCCTTAGGATGGCTATCACCGTTATCAGTTCGCGCAAAACTTTTATTTCAAGGTACATGGATTAAAGATATGGCCTGGGACGACAAACTATCATCCGAGATACAAGCACAATGGATCCAACTATACAGCGATCTCAAGTTAATTAGCATATTCAACATTCCCCGTTATTTAGGGAACACCGATCAACCATGTCTCATACATGCGTTCTGCGATGCCTCGACTAATGTTGTTTCAACATCAATATACCTAACAACAAACAATAAAGGCGACACAACGAGATTGATCGCCGCAAAAACAAATTTGGCTCCTATAAGAAAAAAGGTGTCACTGCCACGCTTGGAATTGCTAGGAGCGCTTCTTCTAGCAGAACTTACCAAGAAGGTTACACAATCATTTTCAGGCATCAATATCAAACTTCATGCCTGGTCAGACTCAATGATTGTCTTGGGCTGGATTCACGGAGACATTGAAAGATGGAACCCATTTGTGGCAAACCGAGTAAAGATAATTACAGAAGTTATACCACCCTCGTTCTGGCACCACGTAAGATCAGAAGAGAACCCAGCTGACTGCGCTACACGTGGCTTAACAGCAAATCAACTATCAGAACACAAGCTGTGGTGGGGAGGGCCCGAATTGCTGCCTACCTACAAGGCCGATGAATCTTATATTAAGTATCAAAATCCTGACATTGAAATAAAAAAGAAGGCATGTGTGTATGCCACTTTACAGCCTACAAACATAGCGCTAATAAATAAGCTTTTATTAAACCATAGCTCGCTTACCCGAGTGACCAAGGTACTTGGGTGGATATTACGTTTCATTGAGTGTGTACGTGATAAGAAAGGTACATCAAACTCATACAACAAAGTGATTATCTCAAGTGAAATGAGAAGAGCACGTACAGTGATTATCCAACAAGTTCAAGGGCAAAATTTTGCCGAAGACTTGGACTATATAAAGAAGCATGGGCATGTGAGCCCAAAAAGCAAAATACTGCCCTTGGATCCGTTTATTGACGATCAAGGAGTGCTAAAGGTGAACGGAAGACTTCGCAATGCAGATATCAGCAGTTCGGCGAAGCACCCAATCATCTTATCATCTCACGGCCGTTTTACAGATCTCGTCATTCACCAAGCGCACATGACTACCCTTCGTGGGGGAACTCGACTGACTTTATAATTTATCAGAAATCAATATTGGATTATCAGCGGCATCCGAACCGTAAAACGTCAGTTGAGGCAATGCGTACGATGTCGAAGATTTAGCAGTGAGAAAAATCAACACATATTATAAATATTATAGGACATTAATTTATAGGACATTAATTTCACACAGCGCCATCTAGCCCCAAACTAAGCATAGCTTGTAATATGAGAACTAGATAACGGATAGAATACTTAAATACTTTTTTTTTTCGTAAATACATACTTATCATACAATACAAACACCCAAACACAGAACAAACATCTATATTAATCACATAAATGTTTGTCCTGGGTGGGAATCGAACCCACAACCTACAGCGCAGAAGGCAGAGTTACTACCAACTGAGCTATGAGGCTTGTTGACATAATGGCAGACCTCCCCCAGCCCAGGGTCACTCCATCGCACCCATTTACGCACACTGGGGTAGACTGCACTGGGTTCATGGAGCTGAAAATAAACAAAGGTCGCGGAATCAAAACTAGCAAGGGATACGTTGCGGTTTTCGTATGCCTATCAACGAAGGCCGTACACCTTGAACTAGTATCAGATCTGACCACACCAACATTCCTAGCAGCCTTCCGTCGATTCAGTGCTCGGCGAGGGACCCCTAGTCACGAGAATCATATCCATTATCATCGTCGGAGTCATCATCGCCATTGGTTGGAGGCTGCGAAGGAATCGTAGCCTTGCCATGGCGCGCCGTGAGCGCGAGCCTACGGTCGCGTTCAGGTCTGCGACAGCGACGGCATCACAGCCGCGTCCACGTCCACGGATCAATAGTGTCAGTGCAGTGTCAGTAAGTGCTGGTGACCTAGTGTCGGGGGCTAGCGAGCTCGAGTGCAGTGCGGGAGGAGTGTGCACGGGCACATCTCCAGTAGTGTTTAAGTCAAAACTATACCAAAGTTTAGCGGATTTAGCATAAGGGTCATTATAGGTGCTAACAAACAACATTCGTTATTATTTTTTCGTTCCGTCTTAAGATGTTAAACTCAGATATAAGAACGGACGTTTGATTTTTCATAAGATCTTGAAGATGATTTTTGTTGATTTCAATCTTTTCCAGATCCTGCTTGTACTGAACTGCAAACCTGTCATCTAACACGCCAAAGAGAGAGTTAGCAATGTAACCTACTCCATTGACCAGGCCTCTTTGTTGTCTACGTACATTATTATTCAACAACAGTTTATTAAAATGCTCAATTTCTGTCATATCGTGTTCCAGTTGCGATACTACGTTTTGATACTGCTCCTTTTCTCCCGTTGATATAGTCTTGAGATGAAATTGTATCATTTTTTCGGCATCTTGTCCGAGTGGGCAAGATGTACAGTCAATGTACATAATATTTAGTACTTACGCGGCAGTTTGCATGCTCCGCGTGACTATATCATATTCTTACAATAAACAGTATCGTCTTAACCGCGAACTCTGGTGGTTGTCATTTATTTTACCCATCATTATCATTATCATTTTATCACATCAATATCATCGATAGTGTAGATCTATCACTCTACACTGTCTATTTTAACAAACGAGGGCGTCCTATAGAGGCCAAGAATTTGTAATGAATTAGGTAATTTAATCAATAGGGAATCCGCTTCGGATATACTCGGTTCAGAGATATTAATATTCCAATCAGAGCGAACATAAGCAACCACGATGCCATTTTTGTTATTATTGTGAACAGAGCCATAGTGGGAGTAGCCCGCAAGAGATCTAATGACAGGGCAAGTATCTAAATGACATTCTGTTAGAATTATTACATCTATTTGAAATTAAGTTCTTTGTTGTTTGTCAAATAAATGAATTTCTTTCTTTCTTTCTTTCTTTATACATATACTAAATAAAACTTTAACGGGTCAATCTATACATTCAATATTACATTTTGGTAAAATGGTTGGAGAAAAAAAAACCAAACATAAAGAAGGTCAAGAGCTCAATGTGTCATACTGAGCTCTTGAACTGGGTATACATGGGTAACATTGTCCATAAACACCACACTTAGCAGATAAATTGGCCGCGACCTGACCGGGGGCTGTGTTGTGAAGCCAGACCAGAAGTCACGTGGAATAGATGGATACAGGCGGCTCACGCTGATCATGAGCATGAGCCGCCTCTATCCATCAACTCGATCAACTAGCGAGTCCTGTTTATTGAGCAGTCCACCAACTTCCAAATTCCTGAAGCCGTCCACCACCGCCCGGGTATGAGGCCGGCTCCGGCTCCGCAGTGATGTCGTGGCTCACTTACCTCACCGCCCGCCTTCACCACCGCATAAATCAAATGCTCCAAGCCAGAAAGCTACTCCTGGCTATCTCCATGTTATTTGTAATATCCCTTCTGTGGAGGCAACAAGCAACCACCCTAGAGATTCCTCATCCCACAGAAATATTGATTCTGGAATCCATCGAAAATGTTGAAAAAGACTACCGCTATTCGGAAGTAAACAGAAAAACGAGTCGCCTTTCCAAGGAGATGAAGTACATGCTCATGTGGACTGATCGAGAGTACGCGCCTATGTACTACTTTAAAGAAGGCCAGCGAGCGTTTCTTGGAAACAACTGCTCGGTGATAAATTGTTACGTCACGAACGATATAATTTTTTTTCGGCGGTGACATCACGAAATTTGATGCCATTGCTTTCAACGGTAGAAATATGAAGGAAAGCGATCTGCCGAAGAAACGGCCCATGCGACAAAAATACCTTTACCTCAATATGGAATCAGCGGACAACTATCCAGTACGTCGACAACGTTTCGATAACTTCTTAAACTGGACCGTTACTAACAGACTGGACTCGGTCATACTATTGTGCGTTATCACGACTCCACACCAAAACCGCCCACAACCATCATTCCCAACACCTGGATACTTCCTGAACAAGGAACTCCAAGCACCACACAACGCGACGGTACGGAGGAAAACAACAAACGAACCACAACACCGCTGTTGGTCATTATCAAAGGTACAATCTACAGAGAATGGTCAGTTTATTTCCATTTCTCAATTTACAAACATTTACGCCAGTTCTCTATGCTAGCTATGTTAATCGGACCCTAAAAGGAAACAAAAATATCACCTTTGGTTATCAGAAACTATTCAAATTCAAGTGCATCTGTAAATTAGGAACCGGTGAAATTTTCTAGACAGTGATAGATACCTAACCAACCTGCATTTTTGTAAATGACGTGCTAGTACTAGACTATTTTAAAAGATCTAGGTATAGGTATATACAAAAGTTATTTTTAAACATAACCAATTACAAAAGGGCCATCTCAGAATATTCAGAGTTATTTGTTAATTTCCTAACATATTGTTTATACTTTTGTCTCTAAAGTTAGCTTGTTTATTAAATAAGTTTTTAATCCTTTTTGTGAATAAAATTGTGTGTTTATTGTAAATAATTAAGTAAAGTTGATCTAGGATGGAGGAATTCCAGGCCCAGTTACAGGCCCTAAAAGAACAATTGTTTTTTAGGACAAGCACAACTTGCATTAAAGGTTCCTAATAATAAAACAAGTACATCCAATGAAATTCCTAACTCGACTACACCTAGCATATCCAAAGTATCTATCAAACTACCTCCTTTCTGGGCGGACCGACCAGCAGTGTGGTTTTGGCCAATTCGAAGCACAGTTTGAAATTTCTGGAATCTCTGCCGATGCAACCAAATATATTCATGTGATATCCCAACTTGATACTAAACACGCTGCAGAGATTGAAGATAAAATTACACAACCGCCTAAAACAGATAAATATCAGAAAGTTATAGAGGAACTCATACGCTGATTGTCATCCAGAAGAGCAGCGAATTCGCAAATTATTGTCCGATGAGGAGATCCTTAGCTGGATCTGAAGATCAAAGCATTCTGAGATAATTATGGTTACGTTATCACCGCTCAAGCAGACCTGCCTATAGATAAACTTGCAGATTTGGCCGATAAGATTTAAGAAGTTACTCCAATCTCAGCTTTACCGACTCCTTTGCACAGAGCCGGCCACTCGCAGCAAGCCTTATCAGATGCAGTCACGTGACGTCACTCGGTGACATCACGTTAACTGGCTGACAACACGGCTGGATATATTTTGCACTAAATTTGACTTTGCAGTCAATCTCATTCTTTTCCACACTAGTTTCATTTCTCCCTCATTTCGGGGTTTTCCAGCTAGCTCAAAAATTTAGGAAAAAAAACAGCTCGTTTATTCTTCGGTTTATCATTTTTTTTGAAAATTTAGAAGATTGAGAATTTCGATGAAACTTTTTTCTAATTTCGCGCGATATGAAATTAACTGACATTGATATAAAATTGTGCTAGCGAAATAGCGACGATCGAAATGAACGAATGAATAAATTATTTGTACCAATTTTTTCTTATAATCTATGGATTTTATTTAAACCATGGTCTATCTCTGGTACTAATTAAACCTTCTTTAAACCATGTTTTGTAATAAGATCACCGTTTAGAGCTGGTACCAACTTTAGTAAAGGTTTAAACCTAGACTAAGTAGTTCAGGTTTAAACCTGGGCTTAAGTTATTTTTTAATAAGTTAAGATTTGTGCCCTCTTCCTTTCGTAGTTCTAACTTGTATTGGACCTGCGTAGTCTACGCCTAGAACATATGCCATAAAATAACTCAAATGCGAGGTATCATCGACAAGGTCACCAACGTACTGGCCCACCGACCCACAAAAAAAACCGGACCTGATTGACTTTTTTATACATAGAAATCTATCAGCCAATTTTCTTAGTACAAAGCAGAGTTATGATATGAGCTCGGACCACTCTGCAATCTACCTAGAAATAAGAAACAAAGTATTATTTTAGGAAAACACTCTGACCCTAGTAAATAAACACACTGATTGGAAGAGTTTTAAATTAGAACTAGACGATAACTTAAATCTAAGAGTACCACTTAAGACTCCAGAACAGTTGAATGCCGAAGTTGAGCATTTTGTAACTCTAATACAGCAGACTGCCTGGAAAAATACACATAATTTGAGAAGCCGGATTGCCAGAAACCAATATCCAAAAGAGATTTTGGAACTCTTACATGAGAAAAGGAAACAGAGGCAGCAATGGCATCAATCCAGATGCCCACAAGACAAAACTAAGCTGAATAATTTGACAAAAAAACTAAAAAAGATAATACAACACTTTAATGATACCTTAACCAATACCTACATTGGAAAGTTGACTGCTGAAAAAAGTACAAATTACTCACTTTGGAAAGCTACCAAAAATATGAAACGACCAATGGCACAGATCCCACCATTGGGATCAATGATCAATGGAAACATGAAATGGGCCGTAAGTAATGAAGAAAAGGCAAAAGTGTTTGCAGATCACTTGGAAACGATATTTCAACCAAATGAAGGTCAAACCCAAACAGAAGACATCAGTAAAATAGAAGAAGAACTAGGTGAAATATGTATCAAACACGTTTCGCCAAGAGAAGTTTTTCAAGAAATCAAGAGAAACATCAATCCAAGAAAGTCTCCTGGATTTGATCTAATTCCGGGTGAAATATTACATAACCTCCCTAGAAAAGCCCTGGTCAAACTGACTAACCTTATTAACGCGGCTTTAAGGCTAAAATATGTGCCCGACTTATGGAAAGTAGCTGAAGTGATTATGATAGCGAAACCAGGGAAACCATCAAATGATGTCAAATCATATAGGCCAATCTCACTCTTACCTATCGTATCCAAACTTTTCGAAAAGCTACTGCTTAAAAGACTTAAACCGATCATAGAAACAAGAGCGATTATTCCAGACCACCAATTTGGCTTCAGGGAAAAGCACTCGACTATAGACCAAGTCCACAGAATTACTAATGTAATTGAGAACGCCATTGAAAACAAAAATGTTTGTTCTACAATTTTCTTAGACGTAGCCCAAGCATTTGATAAGGTATGGCACGAAGGTATTATACAAAAACTAAGAAAACTTCTACCCAAACCATTCGCCGATATTCTGCAATCATATTTGACGGATAGAGTCTTTAGAGTAAGGCAAGAAGGTGCCTACTCAGAAATCAAGAAAATTAAAGCCGGAGTGCCGCAAGGAAGTGTTTTGGGTCCGGTCCTGTACCTATTATACACCAGCGACATCCCTCATCTAGAAAATAATACCCTTGCGACGTTTGCTGACGATACAGCTATAATGGCTGTTGGAAAAACACATGCAGACGCTGCAGAAAAGTCTCAAGATGCAGTCAACAAAATTTGGGACTGGACGAAAAAATGGCGAATCAAACTTGATTGATTCAAAATCGGTGCACATTAACTTCACAAATAAAAAAGATCAGTATTTCCCTATATATATCAACAATGAGCCTATACCGTATGAAAACACTGCGAAGTACCTAGGCATGACTCTTGACGCAAAGCTACGCTGGAAAGCTCACGTCAAGAAGAAAAAGGAAGAGTTAGATATTAGATACAATAGAATGTACTGGCTCCTAGGAAGGCAGTCAACATTGTCAACACACAACAAAATTCTGTTGTATAAAGCAGTCCTGAAGCCAGTATGGACTTATGGTATTCAGCTGTGGGGCTGTACCAAAAAAAGTAACATCAAAATAATCCAACGCTTCCAAAATAAGGTACTCAGGGATATAGTGAATGCACCTTGGTACATCAGGAACGACGACCTCCACAGGGACCTTAACATAGAGTTCGTTGATAAAGTTATAAAAAAACATGCAGAAGCTCATGAACAAAGACTTCATAAACATGTGAACCTTGAGGCAATCCAGCTGCTAGACAACTCAAAAACAGTGAGAAGACTGAAAAGAACTAAACCTTTTGAGTTAGTGTAGTGTTAAATTGTATAAAGTAGTGTCAGTGTAAGTGAAAGTGCTTCTTCAAAGAACACAATAACGCAGTGTCTCCCCTTAAATAGAAACTGTAAGAAACGTGACATTGGACACATTCTTTAAAATAATTAATTTTATAAAACTAAGTTAGCATAAAATTACTCATTAGCCTACATAGGCTAGATCGTAATATAGTTTTAGAGCATATACTAAATTAATATGCACTAAATATATAAAAAAAAAAATCTAGTGTTACTCGTCTGAAGGTCAGAACCATAGAAAAAATTTACTGTCTAAAGCCAAAGAATGGAAACTTGGAACAATGAAACCTGACGGCTATGAGCCTGCTTAGCTTAATAAATAAGCTTTTACTAAACCATAGCTCGCTTACCCGAGTGACCAAGGTACTTGGGTGGATATTACGTTTCATTGAGTGTGTACGTGATAAGAAAGGTACATCAAACTCATACAACAAAGTGATTATCTCAAGTGAAATGAGAAGAGCACGTACAGTGATTATCCAACAAGTTCAAGGGCAAAATTTTGCCGAAGACTTGGACTATATAAAGAAGCATGGGCATGTGAGCCCAAAAAGCAAAATACTGCCCTTGGATCCGTTTATTGACGATCAAGGAGTGATTGACTGATTTTATAATTTATCAGAAATCAATATTGGATTATCAGCGGCATCCGAACCGTAAAACGTCAGTTGAGGCAATGCGTACGATGTCGAAGATTTAGCAGTGAGAAAAATCAACACATATTATAAATATTATAGGACATTAATTTATAGGACATTAATTTCACACAGCGCCATCTAGCCCCAAACTAAGCATAGCTTGTAATATGAGAACTAGATTACGGATAGAATACTTAAATACTTTTTTTTTCGTAAATACATACTTATCATACAATACAAACACCCAAACACAGAACAAACATCTATATTAATCACATAAATGTTTGTCCTGGGTGGGAATCGAACCCACAACCTACAGCGCAGAAGGCAGAGTTACTACCAACTGAGCTATGAGGCTTGTTGACATAATGGCAGACCTCCCCCAGCCCAGGGTCACTCCATCGCGCCCATTTACGCACACTGGGGTAGACTTCACTGGGTTCATGGAGCTGAAAATAAACAAAGGTCGCGGAATCAAAACTAGCAAGGGATACGTTGCGGTTTTCGTATGCCTATCAACGAAGGCCGTACACCTTGAACTAGTATCAGATCTGACCACGCCAACATTCCTAGCAGCCTTCCGTCGATTCAGTGCTCGGCGAGGGACCCCTAGTCACGAGAATCATATCCATTATCATCGTCGGAGTCATCATCGCCATTGGTTGGAGGCTGCGAAGGAATCGTAGCCTTGCCATGGCGCGCCGTGAGCGCGAGCCTACGGTCGCGTTCAGGTCTGCGACAGCGACGGCATCACAGCCGCGTCCACGTCCACGGATCAATAGTGTCAGTACAGTGTCAGTAAGTGCTGGTGACCTAGTGTCGGGGGCTAGCGAGCTCGAGTGCAGTGCGGGAGGAGTGTGCACGGGCACATCTCCAGTAGTGTTTAAGTCAAAACTATACCAAAGTTTAGCGGATTTAGCATAAGGGTCATTATAGGTGCTAACAAACAACATTCGTTATTATTTTTTCGTTCCGTCTTAAGATGTTAAACTCAGATTTAAGAACGGACGTTTGATTTTTCATAAGATCTTGAAGATGATTTTTGTTGATTACAATCTTTTCCAGATCCTGCTTGTACTGAACTGCAAACCTGTCATCTAACACGCCAAAGAGAGAGTTAGCAATGTAACCTACTCCATTGACCAGGCCTCTTTGTTGTCTACGTACATTATTATTCAACAACAGTTTATTAAAATGCTCAATTTCTGTCATATCGTGTTCCAGTTGCGATACTACGTTTTGATACTGCTCCTTTTCTCCCGTTGATATAGTCTTGAGATGAAATTGTATCATTTTTTCGGCATCTTGTCCGAGTGGGCAAGATGTACAGTCAATGTACATAATATTTAGTACTTACGCGGCAGTTTTCATGCTCCGCGTGACTATTAGACCAGGGTAGAAGCCTTTAAAAATAATGAAAAGTGAAAGAAAATTATAGTAGGATGAAACCCATTAGAAAAGGAGGGAATTATTATAAAAATGAAAGGAAAAATAATTTACGGGCGATCTGAGGTCGGGAAGGGGATGGGGGTGAGTTTTTAAGGGTAAAAAACGGTTTTTCCCGATTTCCGTCAAAACTAAAAGTCCTATCGAAAAAAGTCAAATGGCAAAGTTGTAGATAATAAAAAGATCTAAAACTTTTATATTGACACTTTTTTCACATAACCTCAAAATGTATGTGAAAAATTCAAAAAACCAATTTTTTGGTTTTTTATTTTTATCTTTTACAAAAAATCTTTTTTCTTAACGAAATTTTGTGAAAACTTACCTTTTTATGTCCCAAATACGCTGTAATTTATTTGATTAAAAATATTTATTTTTTCACCTTATTTTGAATTAATATCGAAAAAACACCCTAATTTTCAATCGAAAATTCACCCGTCAAAATATCAGCTTTTTTCAAAAAGTTGGTATGGTTTCTGTTCGTTGAAATCTCTACTTTTCGATGGTGAAAAAAAATATATATGTTACTATGGTAAATCTTCTCAGAAAATGCAAAAATTCAAAAAAAACTTTAATTCGAAATATTTTTTTTAATTATTATAAATAATTTTGAGCTATTTATTAAAATTTACACTTTAATTACTCGAAAAACGTTAGATTTCATGTGACGTTGATAGCAAAAAAATTGCAAATAAAAACATACTACTATTATCAAGAAACAAATAAGTTAATTAAATTAATATTTAATAAGACATCTACAATATTTGGAGAAAGTTAAATTTTTTACATACATTTATACAGATACATTTTTTATAGATTTATAATATATTATTCATACATTTTGACATTTATTTCTTTAATATTTTTTTTTTCATGAGAGTTTATTCACGATTAAATAGGGAAGACATTATTGATTCGATTTTGTCTTTTCAGATTATCAGTATGGATGAATCTGTTTGTATCATTTGCAATAAGGCAGATGATAAGCAAGTGTATGCAATAAAAAAAGCAGCTTTGAATCGTTTAGTGGTATCCAGCAAGAAAAGAATCGACAATAAATACAAAAAATTTGAGACTTTAACATCAGCTTTTATTCATCGAAGTTGTCAAAGTCAATATAATGACGAGACCGCAATAGCTACATTTTGTAGTTTAAGACAAAAAAAAGCATAGGAAGGAAAAGAAGTAATTAAAGATGCTCTTGGATTTAATTTTGAATCTCAGTGCTTTAACTGTGGTGGATTTTTCGGTAATATCTCAAAAGAAAAAAATTCATGTGTTCAAAGCAACGATACAAGAGATAATATATTACAGTATATTCAAAAACAGAACACATTAAATGATTTTGATAAAAAGATTTCAGCTCGTTTGCAAAATGTGCCTGATTTAGTCGCAGTAAAAGCGCATTATCACACTGCTTGTATGGCTAATTTTTATAACAAAAGAACAGATTCCCCTTGAAAAAGACGTGTTTAAAAAATTTGATTCAGACCATTATGGTCAATATGTTTTATTTGATTGTAACTTACAACAAGAGCTACCGGAAATCACATGCAGACCAATTACCGAAGCTAGCATCATAAAATTCCAAAATAACATAAGTCAAAAGATTTCCCTGATCCCATGCTTGAATGATCCAAATGAGCTTTATAATATATTGTCTAATCTAATACATAAAGAACACGAGTATACGTTTCCACAAAAAACGTGCAAAGCTAAATCTGGTTCCATGTTTGCAGATTGGGCAACAGCCGGTATCTATAAAAGTAGGAGTAGATTGTATGAACTTTATGCAGAAAGAGAGTCAAGGCTACACGATTTATCATTTGTTTCTTTTGTCAAAAACTACTCAAAAGTCTTTAAAAAAGTATGTCATGCTGCGAAATCATTGCAAATAAAAAGGAAAATTGAGCAGTCATCAAATAAAATAAAGGCTACCTGGAAAATGATAAATAATCAAACAGGTAAAGCAAAACATTTGAAAAAGCAGATAAACTTAAAAGTTGACGATAGAATTTTGACTGATAACTATGAAGTTGCTAATGAATTTAACCGTTTCTTCTCTTGTGTACCAAAAATTGTTACTCGACCATTAAACTCCTCTGTTGATTGTGCTTTAGCCTTTCTTGAAACAAGTGTTGAAAGGTGTAATGCTTCTTTTAGCTTCAGACACGTCAATGCTGATTGTATTCTAAAAACTTTTAAGTCAATAAATATTAAAAATACTGAAGATCTCTGGGGGATGTCCTTAAAGATCTTAAGCACGATTGTTTTTGAAATAGCACCATGTCTAGCATATATATTTAATAGAAGCATCGACGAAGGAATCTTTCCAGATCTTATGAAATATAGCAAGTTGATTCCTTTATTCAAATCTGGAAATGAAAAGGATCCAGGAAATTATCGACCAATCTCAATTCTGCCAGCATGTAGTAAAATATTTGAAAAACTTATTCTTAACCAGTTGTTGTCACATTTTAACTGTAACAGGCTACTTCATGAAAAACAATTTGGGTTTACTAAAGGTCGTTCAACCACTGACGCTGGTGCCATGCTGTTGAAGTACGTTTTTAAAGCCTGGGAAGGAAAACAGGATGCCATAGGAGTATTCTGTGATTTATCTAAGGCTTTCGATTGCGTAGATCATGACACCTTAATCTCAAAGCTAAAACACTATGGCATTCAGAATCAGGCAATAAGCCTCATGCGTAGCTACCTATCGAATCGCATTCAAAAAGTAGACATTAACGGTAGCAAATCTTCGGGAACATCCACTAACATCGGTGTACCACAAGGGTCAATCTTGGGGCCTTTTTTGTTTCTAGTCTATGTCAATGATCTGCCTTCCTGTGTAGGGGATTTATGTGATATTGTATTGTTTGCAGACGATACTTCATTAATATTTAGAGTTGATAGGGCTAAAGATAATTATGATTGTGTAAATGCTTCTCTAGCTAGAGTTCTTGATTGGTTTACGGTAAATAACCTCTTATTAAATGAGAAAAAAACTAAATGCATTAGATTCACCTTGCCTAACGTTCAAGTCAGCAATGCTAACATTATCTTAAATGGGGAAATACTTAACTTTATGGAAGCAACTACTTTCTTGGGTTTAAATATCGATGCAAAGTTGCAATGGGGTATTCATATTAATACATTAGCTAGCCGGCTAAGCTCGGCAGCTTACGCAGTACGTACCATAAGGCATCTTACTGATGAAACCACGGCGAGGTTAGTTTATTTTAGTTACTTTCACAGCGTTATGTCCTATGGCATATTTTTATGGGGAAATGCAGCAGATATTGAAAGCATTTTTATCCTGCAAAAGAGAGCTGTACGGGCAATTTATAAATTGAAAACTCGTGACTCTCTCAGGGAACGTTTTAAAGAGATTGGTATTATGACAGACAGCTCCCAATATATTTATGAAAACCTAATGCACGCACACAGGAACATTGATGAGTTTGTTAAAAGAAGTGATGTACACAGTGTTAATACTAGAAATAAAAATAAACTTGACATACCTAGGTATCGCTTAGGAAAAGTAAATAATTCATTCTTAGGAAACTGTGTACGATTCTATAATAAGCTTCCTCAAAGCGCCACCAAACTCTCTGCTCGTAAATTCAAATTGTATATAAAGAATAATTTAATTAAAAGAGCCTACTACAAAATAAGTGACTATATCGACGATAAGAACGCGTGGCCCGATGTTGCTATACCAGTTGACAGTTAAATGGTGTTTTTCAATGTCAAGAAACTGCCCATTAGATAGTTATGTAGTAATCAATGTTTTAAGATAATATTAAGTTTTTAGTTTTATGATGTAGGTAACACTTGTAATGTTATTAAATTATTATAAACAATGTACCTAAATGTTAAATGGATTTTCAAAAAAATTAATCAGCCCGAGGTTCTTGCCTTTCTCCTTGTGTGCTGGTCGCGATTCCGAACAGGCGGTAGATTTGACGTTTCAAAATGATCCTAAAAATCTTAATGAATAAAAATATTTGACTTTGACTTTGACTTTGACAGAAAGAAAAAGGGGTCGCTCAGCATGTGAAAACACTAAGAATTTTATTAATTATCTTATTAATTATATCGTTGACAACGAAACAGAATGTCAATTTTCTGTAAATGAAATAAAAGAGGGATTTTCAGGAGATCTTCCAGACTACACAACTATTAAAAATAAATTGAAAGAGCATTTTCAAAACGATATCGAGTGTCATTTAATTTTAATTAAAAGGGACGGGATTTTTTTTTTAAAGGGAATTTTTCGAATTCAAGTTTTTTTTGAATTTTTGCATTTTCTGAGAAGATTTACCATAGTAACATATATATTTTTTTTCACCATCGAAAAGTAGAGATTTCAACGAACAGAAACCATACCAACTTTTTGAAAAAAGCTGATATTTTGACGGGTGAATTTTCGATTGAAAATTAGGGTGTTTTTTCGATATTAATTCAAAATAAGGTGAAAAAATAAATATTTTTAATCAAATAAATTACAGCGTATTTGGGACATAAAAAGGTAAGTTTTCACAAAATTTCGTTAAGAAAAAAGATTTTTTGTAAAAGATAAAAATAAAAAACCCAAAAATTGGTTTTTTGAATTTTTCACATACATTTTGAGGTTATGTGAAAAAAGTGTCAATAGAAAAGTTTTAGATCTTTTTATTATCTACAACTTTGCCATTTGATTTTTTTCGATAGGACTTTTAGTTTTGACGGAAATCGGGAAAAGCCGTTTTTTACCCTTAAAAACTCACCCCCATCCCCTTCCCGACCTCAGATCGCCCGTAAATTATTTTTCCTTTCATTTTTATAATAATTCCCTCCTTTTCTAATGGGTTTCATCCTACTATGATTTATTTTGGTTTTCAAAATTATCGACCCTGGACTATATATCATATTCTTACAATAAACAGTATCGTCTTAACCGCGAACTCTGGTGGTTGTCATTTATTTTACCCATCATTATCATTATCATTTTATCACATCAATATCATCGATAGTGTAGATCTATCACTCTACACTGTCTATTTTAACAAACGAGGGCGTCCTATAGAGGCCAAGAATTTGTAATGAATTAGGTAATTTAATCAATAGGGAATCCGCTTCGGATATACTCGGTTCAGAGATATTAATATTCCAATCAGAGCGAACATAAGCAACCACGATGCCATTTTTGTTATTATTGTGAACAGAGCCATAGTGGGAGTAGCCCGCAAGAGATCTAATGACAGGGCAAGTATCTAAATGACATTCTGTTAGAATTATTACATCTATTTGAAATTAAGTTCTTTGTTGTTTGTCAAATAAATGAATTTCTTTCTTTCTTTCTTTCTTTATACATATACTAAATAAAACTTTAACGGGTCAATCTGTACATTCAATATTATATTTTGGTAAAATGGTTGGAGAAAAAAAAACCAAACATAAAGAAGGTCAAGAGCTCAATGTGTCATACTGAGCTCTTGAACTGGGTATACATGGGTAACATTGTCCATAAACACCACACTTAGCAGATAAATTGGCCGCGACCTGACCGGGGGCTGTGTTGTGACCAGAAGTCACGTGGAATAGATGGATACAGGCGGCTCACGCTGATCATGAGCATGAGCCGCCTCTATCCATCAACTCGATCAACTAGCGAGTCCTGTTTATTGAGCAGTCCACCAACTTCCAAATTCCTGAAGCCGTCCACCACCGCCCGGGTATGAGGCCGGCTCCGGCTCCGCAGTGATGTCGTGGCTCACTTACCTCACCGCCCGCCTTCACCACCGCATAAATCAAATGCTCCAAGCCAGAAAGCTACTCCTGGCTATCTCCATGTTATTTGTAATATCCCTTCTGTGGAGGCAACAAGCAACCACCCTAGAGATTCCTCATCCCACAGAAATATTGATTCTGGAATCCATCGAAAATGTTGAAAAAGACTACCGCTATTCGGAAGTAAACAGAAAAACGAGTCGCCTTTCCAAGGAGATGAAGTACATGCTCATGTGGACTGATCGAGAGTACGCGCCTATGTACTACTTTAAAGAAGGCCAGCGAGCGTTTCTTGGAAACAACTGCTCGGTGATAAATTGTTACGTCACGAACGATATAATTTTTTTCGGCGGTGACATCACGAAATTTGATGCCATTGCTTTCAACGGCAGAAATATGAAGGAAAGCGATCTGCCGAAGAAACGGCCCATGCGACAAAAATACCTTTACCTCAATATGGAATCAGCGGACAACTATCCAGTACGTCGACAACGTTTCGATAACTTCTTAAACTGGACCGTTACTAACAGACTGGACTCGGTCATACTATTGTGCGTTATCACGACTCCACACCAAAACCGCCCACAACCATCATTCCCAACACCTGGATACTTCCTGAACAAGGAACTCCAAGCACCACACAACGCGACGGTACGGAGGAAAACAACAAACGAACCACAACACCGCTGTTGGTCATTATCAAAGGTACAATCTACAGAGAATGGTCAGTTTATTTCCATTTCTCAATTTACAAACATTTACGCCAGTTCTCTATGCTAGCTATGTTAATCGGACCCTAAAAGGAAACAAAAATATCACCTTTGGTTATCAGAAACTATTCAAATTCAAGTGCATCTGTAAATTAGGAACCGGTGAAATTTTCTAGACAGTGATAGATACCTAACCAACCTGCATTTTTGTAAATGACGTGCTAGTACTAGACTATTTTAAAAGATCTAGGTATAGGTATATACAAAAGTTATTTTTAAACATAACCAATTACAAAAGGGCCATCTCAGAATATTCAGAGTTATTTGTTAATTTCCTAACATATTGTTTATACTTTTGTCTCTAAAGTTAGCTTGTTTATTAAATAAGTTTTTAATCCTTTTTGTGAATAAAATTGTGTGTTTATTGTAAATAATTAAGTAAAGTTGATCTAGGATGGAGGAATTCCAGGCCCAGTTACAGGCCCTAAAAGAACAATTGTTTTTTAGGACAAGCACAACTTGCATTAAAGGTTCCTAATAATAAAACAAGTACATCCAATGAAATTCCTAACTCGACTACACCTAGCATATCCAAAGTATCTATCAAACTACCTCCTTTCTGGGCGGACCGACCAGCAGTGTGGTTTGGCCAATTCGAAGCACAGTTTGAAATTTCTGGAATCTCTGCCGATGCAACCAAATATATTCATGTGATATCCCAACTTGATACTAAACACGCTGCAGAGATTGAAGATAAAATTACACAACCGCCTAAAACAGATAAATATCAGAAAGTTATAGAGGAACTCATACGCTGATTGTCATCCAGAAGAGCAGCGAATTCGCAAATTATTGTCCGATGAGGAGATCCTTAGCTGGATCTGAAGATCAAAGCATTCTGAGATAATTATGGTTACGTTATCACCGCTCAAGCAGACCTGCCTATAGATAAACTTGCAGATTTGGCCGATAAGATTTAAGAAGTTACTCCAATCTCAGCTTTACCGACTCCTTTGCACAAAGCCGGCCACTCGCAGCAAGCCTTATCAGATGCAGTCACGTGACGTCACTCGGTGACATCACGTTAACTGGCTGACAACACGGCTGGATATATTTTGCACTAAATTTGACTTTGCAGTCAATCTCATTCTTTTCCACACTAGTTTCATTTCTCCCTCATTTCGGGGTTTTCCAGCTAGCTCAAAAATTTAGGAAAAAAAACAGCTCGTTTATTCTTCGGTTTATCATTTTTTTTGAAAATTTAGAAGATTGAGAATTTCTATGAAACTTTTTTCTAATTTCGCGCGATATGAAATTAACTGACATTGATATAAAATTGTGCTAGCGAAATAGCGACGATCGAAATGAACGAATGAATAAATTATTTGTACCAATTTTTTCTTATAATCTATGGATTTTATTTAAACCATGGTCTATCTCTGGTACTAATTAAACCTTCTTTAAACCATGTTTTGTAATAAGATCACCGTTTAGAGCTGGTACCAACTTTAGTAAAGGTTTAAACCTAGACTAAGTAGTTCAGGTTTAAACCTGGGCTTAAGTTATTTTTTAATAAGTTAAGATTTGTGCCCTCTTCCTTTCGTAGTTCTAACTTGTATTGGACCTGCGTAGTCTACGCCTGTGTGGCTGAACGGAAATGACTCAGTTACTCTTGCTTTTGGTAGTATCCCCATTTTTTGTTGTAGTGTAGATGCCTTATACCTTAAGCATTTAACGCATTTGGATATACAACTTCTTACTTTCTTTTTTCCTCCTATTATCCAGTATCTCTGTCGAATGTACGCTAAGGTTAAGGTATTTCCTCCATGTAACGTTTTAAGATGTGCATCTTGTATGATTATTAACGTGACATGATGGTCATGTGGTAACACTACTGGGTGTTTTTGGTCATATGGCAAGGTAGAGTTTTGTAGTCTTCCTCCAATTCGTATTAAATTATCTTCACAGTTTATAAATGGATCTAAGCTTGACAACTTGCTTCCTGTTTCTACTGAGTTCCCTTTTCTTAAAGCTTTATATTCTTTTTGGAAGGCTTCTCGTTGTACTTGTGCTAAGATTATGTTTGTGGTTGTTGCGATTTCTTCACAACTTAATGGCTCTTTGCTTCTTATTTTGTTTTTGAATCTGAGGCAGTACGATAGTATCCGTACCATCTTTTCGAAGCTTGAGAACCGATTCCATATTTCTTCTTCAGTTTTTGTGGTAGTGGTTTGTAGTGTAACGTGGTAACTACGTTTTATTTCTTCACATATTTCTGGTATGGTTTTAGTGATGGGCAGGCTATCGGTACTTAACCAATCCGGGCCATCCCACCACAGAGTGAAAGTTTGTAGCTTACTTGGTTCAATTCCTCTTGAAATCACATCAACTGGGTTCTGACTTGAGTTTACGTGATTCCATCTTGCTTGAGGTACCAATCTTTGTATGTCTGAGACTCTATTAGCTACAAATGTTTTCCAACGCTCCGCTTCACCTTTGATCCAGCCTAAGGTAATCATGGAGTCCGTCCAACAGTATATCTGTACATACGTAAATTTCATTATAATAATAACTTTTTCCATTAGTTGAGCCAGTAACAGTGCAGCACATAGTTCTAGTTTAGGTAAGGTTGTTTTTTGTTTTATAGGTGCTACCTTTGACTTTGCCTGCAGTAATGTCACCTTGTAACCGTTGTTATTGGATTTCAT
This sequence comes from Venusia cambrica, assembly GCA_951394065.1. Taxonomy (NCBI): domain Eukaryota; kingdom Metazoa; phylum Arthropoda; class Insecta; order Lepidoptera; family Geometridae; genus Venusia; species Venusia cambrica. The sequence continues at coordinate 3,808,748 of OX596068.1, read as the reverse complement.
ACGACAGTAAACCACTGCTCCAATGCTTTTTCAGAGGCATCACTGAAACCGTGTAGTTCTATTATAGTATCTGTCGTAAACTGACACCATCTGGGTATAGCGATGTGTTCTGATGTGAGTTTTTAATTGATCCTGGATGGTAATCCATTTTTCTTTAATACTGTTGTCTACTATCTGATCCCATTCTACGCCTTTTATCCACAGTTGTTGTGTTATTAGTTTCATGTTGACGATAACTGGTGCTAGCCATCCAAGAGGATCAAATAATTTTGCAACTTCTGATATAATAAATCGTTTTGTTGGATTATCCTTTATACTAACGGTGATTTGGAAATGAAAACTATCTTTGTGGGGTGACCATAATACTCCGAGTGATTTTCTAGTTTCATCTAATGGTATTTTCATCATTATTTCCTTTTCGCTTTCTCTGGGAACGTTTTCTAACAATTCTGCATTATTGGACGACCATTTTCTTAGGTTGAACCCTCCTGCTTTTAGCAGTTGTATTACTTCCTTCTGTAACTCCTTTGTTGATTCAACACTGTCTCCTCCTGACAATACGTCATCAACGTAGAAATCTTGACTGGCTATTGAAAAATTCTTCTTTTCGTCAATAGCTAGTTGTTGTAGAGTTTTGATAGCTAAATACGGTGCAGATGCTGTCCCATAAGTAACAGTAGTCAACTCGTATTCATATATTGGTTGTTCTGTTGATTCTCTCCATAATATACGTTGGTATGAAATATCTTCTTCATTTATTTTTATGAAACGGTACATTTTTTCTATGTCCGCCATAAACACGATTTTGTGTTTCCGCCATCTTAACAATATTGCTGCCAGGTCAGATTGTAATCTCGGGCCTGTGAACATATTGTCATTTAGGCTTACTCCAGTACTTAACTTGCTTGAAGCATCAAATACCACTCTCAGTTTTGTAGTTAGGGAATCTTCTTTAATTACTGGTTGGTGAGGAATATAGTATTTTCCTTGGTAGTAGTTTGTTTTGTTTACTTTTCTCATATGACCCATTTCAAGGTATTCATTGAGGAAGTCTTTGTACCTTTGTTTTAATGTTGTGTTTTTTAGAAACTTTCGTTCTAGTTGTAGTAGTCTTGCCGCGGCTTTTTGTCGCGAGTGCCCATATTCTTGTTGTAAGTTTTTAAACGGAATTCGTACTGTGTATGATCCGTCTGGATTTCTTCTAGTAGTTTCTTGGTAGTAGTTTTCGCATGTTTGGTCATCGTTGTTGTATGTGTATTTTTCTGAGACTTCTTCGAGTTCCCAGAATTTAGTAATGTGTTCGATATCGATTGTTGTAGTCATAGTAGTTATTTTTGTTTGTTTTGTTTGTTGGTTACTGATCCCGGAGAATATCCACCCGAACTCCGTATTCTGAGCGATAATTCCGTCTTGGATCTTTTGTAATCCTTCCAGTAGAAGTTTCCCGTATTCTTGGGTTCCCAATATTATGTCTATTGGTCCCTTTTTGTAGTTTGTTGGGTCAGCTATCAGTTTATTTTCTAAATAACTGCCCTGTAGTTGTGTTATGTTTTCGTTTGGTAAGGCACTCGTTAGTTTTGGTAGTATTATAAGTGTTACTGGTAGTACGAATTAACTTGTAAATCTTGGTTTCAGCTTCACCTCTATTGAATGGTTTGCTGTTTTTGGTGTTTCGTCAGCAATCCCCGCAACTTCTATGTGGCTAGAGGCTAGAGGATAAAATACCACCTGGTAAGTTTGTCCTCGGTAGAGTTCAAAATCTACATCCTGGTCAAGACGGATGCGTTCGCGTAGTGACCTTAAAAACAAAAAATAATATCATCAAACGACCCGTCAGCAAACTCATCGTGTTACCTATCAACGAAAATCATGCCCCACACAATTTCCACAATTTGTAGAAACATAAACTACAAAAACTTCTTCATCACTATGCTGGTGATACTCGCAACAATGATATCACCAAGCTATCAAACTGAAACAGCTGATCAAGCAAGTTTGCAAGTAACACCAATGAACGGCAGTCAAAAGCTATTCTTTGACAAAATATGAGATCTACAATTTATCAAGGACGAGTGGAAACTGGTAGTCTACTACAATATGTCGACTTACTGGCACGGAATATCAACTATATCAATCATCTCAGGACAACTCAAGGGAGATCTCATGTTACCGGTAGAACGACACAACATCAGAGACCTTTACAAGTTTATGAAGGTTGCAGCTCGCATATATAGTGATACATTTGAATTGGATAAAATAATTCCCATCCCACATAACAAGGCAAATCAATCAACTTATCTATCCCCAATCAAGCCCTACATTGCTTACAATATCAAGGAAGACAGTGCATCATTTTTATTCTAACATGACCGACAGCAATGTTTTCAAGCTACTGAAAGCAAATATATATGTACTCTTCAAGTTCCCATACACGACCTACAATTAAAACAAGCACTATGCAGCATACAATTATTATCAACAAACACAGCCGACACTTGTAAAACAATCATAACAACATGTCAACCCCTGCGATCCACAAAACTTATCCCGCAGTGCAAGAGGTGTCAAGTCTACGGACATACACATAAGTATTGCGCCAGAGAACCTAGATGTGTAAAATGCATAGGCAAACACCTTACCAAAGACTGCACCAAACCCGCAGAACAGAAACCAAAATGCGTACACTGCGGAGAGCCACATCCGGCTAATTACAGGGGATGCATGATAGCTAAAGAAATGCAAAAGATGCGTAATAACACCAACAAAAAACCAACAATCGTGCGCCAGCAGCAGGCAACAACGGTTAAGACGACATCTACTCAACAACAGACTCGTGGGCCGAGAGCTACGCCTAACACACAAAGTAAGACAAAAAACGTTTCTTATGCTCAAATAGCTGCATCCGGAACTAGCCCAACTGTTCAGTACAGTAAACATGCCAAAAGCTCTGACAACAATAAGTTAGATGAAATACTCAAGTTTATGACATTATTTGATGAGCGTCTTAAGAAAATAGAAAATAGCGCCAAATTAGCTATTGCAAGGACTTAAAAATGATTAACTCAATAAAAATCATGGCCTGGAACTGTAACGGGCTTCAAAATCATCAAAATGAGCTACAAGTAGTTCTTGATACGGAAAATGTAGATGTGTGCCTCATATCAGAAACACACTTTACAAAACAATCCTATGCAAAGTTCAAAGGCTACAAAGTATACTACGCAATTCATCCAGATAACAAAGCCAAAGGCGGAAGTGCTGTAATTGTTAGAGAACACATAAAACATCATGAAGTAAAGAAACATGAACAGCCAGATATACAATCTGTAGCTGTCTGCATCTATACAGAGAGGTATCCTGTGACTGTGGCTGGTATATACTGCCCACCGAGGGACAATATAAAAAAAGAATCCTACTGCTTAAGCAGCTACTGCTTAAAAGACTTAAACCGATCATAGAAACAAGAGCGATTATTCCAGACCACCAATTTGGCTTCAGGGAAAAGCACTCGACTATAGACCAAGTCCACAGAATTACTAATGTAATTGAGAACTCCATTGAAAACAAAAATGTTTGTTCTACAATTTTCTTAGACGTAGCCCAAGCATTTGATAAGGTATGGCACGAAGGTATTATACAAAAACTAAGAAAACTTCTACCCAAACCATTCGCCGATATTCTGCAATCATATTTGACGGATAGAGTCTTTAGAGTAAGGCAAGAAGGTGCCTACTCAGAAATCAAGAAAATTAAAGCCGGAGTGCCGCATGGAAGTGTTTTGGGTCCGGTCCTGTACCTATTATACATCAGCGACATCCCTCATCTAGAAAATAATACCCTTGCGACGTTTGCTGACGATACAGCTATAATGGCTGTTGGAAAAACACATGCAGACGCTGCAGAAAAGGCTCAAGATGCAGTCAACAAAATTTGGGACTGGACGAAAAAATGGCGAATCAAACTTGATTGATTCAAAATCGGTGCACATTAACTTCACAAATAAAAAAGATCAGTATTTCCCTATATATATCAACAATGAGCCTATACCGTATGTAAACACTGCGAAGTACCTAGGCATGACTTTTGATGCAAAGCTACGCTGGAAAGCTCACGTCAAGAAGAAAAAGGAAGAGTTAGATATTAGATACAATAGAATGTACTGGCTTCTAGGAAGGCAGTCAACATTGTCAACACACAACAAAATTCTGTTGTATAAAGCAGTCCTGAAGCCAGTATGGACTTATGGTATTCAGCTGTGGGGCTATACCAAAAAAAGTAACATCAAAATAATCCAACGCTTCCAAAATAAGGTACTCAGGGATATAGTGAATGCACCTTGGTACATCAGGAACGACGACCTCCACAGGGACCTTAACATAGAGTTCGTTGATAAAGTTATAAAAAAACATGCAGAAGCTCATGAACAAAGACTTCATAAACATGTGAACCTTGAGGCAATCCAGCTGCTAGACAACTCAAAAACAGTGAGAAGACTGAAAAGAACTAAACCTTTTGAGTTAGTGTAGTGTTAAATTGTATAAAGTAGTGTCAGTGTAAGTGAAAGTGCTACTTCAAAGAACACAATAACGCAGTGTCTCCCCTTAAATAGAAACTGTAAGAAACGTGACATTGGACACATTCTTTAAAATAATTAATTTTATAAAACTAAGTTAGCATAAAATTACTCATTAGCCTACATAGGCTAGATCGTAATATAGTTTTAGAGCATATACTAAATGAATATGCACTAAATATATAAAAAAAAAAAATCTAGTGTTACTCGTCTGAAGGTCAGAACCATAGAAAAAATTTACTGTCTAAAGCCAAAGAATGGAAACTTGGAACAATGAAACCTGACGGCTATGAGCCTGCTTAGGTGAATGATAAACGGCGCTAAAATATATCCCATTATCATCATCATCATCATCGCCATCCTCATCCTCATCATGCTAGCTAGCATTCAAAGCTATTATTATTTTTGAATAATGTAGGAAATTATTCTATGCAAACATTTTTAGAGAACCTTACAATAACATTCGGATATTATTAGTTACCTACATACATGAAGAAGGCATCTAGACCTGAGAGTAACTTACTTATCCTGCGAGAGTTTTCTTTTGTCTCGTTTTTTCTACGCATAAAAACATGAATGCATTTAGGAAGGTAGGTTAGGTGCTCAATTACAAAGATCTGTATGATTGTACATCAAATATTTATTACTTAACGTAGGTATATAACTTTTTGTACTGACCGATATATTATTACGTATTTAGAATAAATAGCAAACTAACACATATAATTCATACAATGTGGGTAGGTAGTATGTTTGTCTTTCATTTAACCAGAAACATTCCTTCAGGTTAACAACTCACGTTGCGAGTTGCGAGAGGTTCAGCAATTTTAGAGAGAGCTTTATGATCTTATATATCTTATGACTGGTAATGTCAGTCGAAAAGTACCTGCTTGGTAAACGACCACATTTTCTATTTATTTTCTTGTTTTACTATTTACTTGTACATTCAAATTAATTCGATATCATAAAAACAATTAATATTTTTCATTTGACTGATTTTTTGACAATCATTTTGACGTTTGGCACATTGACAAACAATAAAGTTACATGAAAACAGGCTTCTATCATAATAACAAATAGTTTATAAGATGTTTAAGACCAAATAGTTTATATGCAATTTGTTAACTGCGTTTAATAAATAACTATAAATGACTTTTTTTTTTTTTACTGTGTAACTATTTGTACATTTATTCAATAAATTAAACTAACTAAGTACAAAGGAATCAGTCAGATTACCTAAGGACCGTTACAAACGGCCTATAGGTAACTCAACTGTTCCAGACTGTACAACTGTACAGACAGACAAGAGAAATAAATGACTTGACCGGGCGTGGGATTAACTCTTGAAAGCGTGGATAAATAGAACAACCGGGATATCCACTCCTACTACTGTACTGTATTTACCTAGTTTAACCAAATAAACCAGAAAATCATTATTACTTTGCTAACTTTATTCTACACTCGGTCGTCACACCGCTACTTTCGTCGAAGATGACTGTAATTGAACGTCAATCTGACGTAAATAAAATTGCTACCTCTTGCCTATAACAATGCCTTACTGCGTAAGACACTGCATTGCGCCTGTCAACTTGAAGTATAAAAATGTTAAGCCACGCGTGCCCGTAATTTCACCAGAAACCTTACCCTTTAAACCTGAACACAGCAATGCTGCTTGGCGGCCGAAATAGGTAGAATACATAGTTGTTGATCTGTGGAAATAGGTATGGTGGTAGTAATTCTCCGGACAAAAAATATGAAGTTATGTCATGCAAATGTCATATCTTTTACGAGAGAAATATGAAGTGCCAGCTTGATATTACGTACAAAAAGTTTTAATACACGCCCATTAGAAAATAATATATCTATAGTACAAACTGTATTTCATATTTTTCGCGTTAACGAAATAAAGTATTATTTGACAGTAAAAAAATAAGTTATTTGTCCCATCCGACCCCATATAAATTGCAAGGGGGTTGTCGCGCCGACCCGCCCTTACCCTCGTCGCAACGAGGGGGACCGACCGTGTCCCAGAAGTAAGCGGGGGGCGGCGCAATTGGTTTATGTATATGTTTGATTGTTATGGATTCTTTACCTGAGGATCCGAGTAAGAGCGTTCAATAACTTACTTAGGACTGCTTCGCTTATGATGTGTTTGTAGGTCTTAGTGGTTTGCTGCATTGTTGTTGAGTAGCTCGCCATCTGTAGTTAAAATAAAGTTGATTCCAACCATCATTACCTAGTAATCTAGAATGCTATCTTACTTAGTATGAGCTGAAGTGTTACACACATTCACATGGGTCGGTTCAGTTAATTATGTTCAAGACATTAGGGTGATGGAGAACTCCGTGTTCGTCACAGGAGTTTATTATACATGATGGCATCGTGTTCATCACAGAGGCCCGTTCAACCACACACAAATTGTTCACATTGACTCCGTGTTTCACACAGGAGTTGATCATGAGGACTTCGTGTTCAGCACATAAGTTCATCATGAGGATTCCGTGTTCATCACAGAATCCTTCACCACATAGGTTAGATTTCTACCAGGACTCTGTGTTCAGCACAGATGTATGTAGATCTCAAATAAGTTCATCATGAGGGTTCCGTGTTCATCACAGAACCCTTTCACCACATAGATTAGATTTATACCAGGACTCTGTGTTCAGCACAGATGTATGTAGATCATCAGCACGAGGACTTCCTCTTGTTGGGGTAGACATGGATCTAGCAAAGTTATTATAAGTGTAGACTAAAGGTATTTCAGGTTGGGAATCTCTAAGCATTCTTACTTATCAATATCACTTAGCTTTATATTACTCTCCAGTCTCGCTGCGCGTTCATCACCAAGCAAGCAACTTGATACTTCTACAATTCCACATTATGATAAAGTTCACTATCAGAGCGCGCCATCATTTCTGTCTCACAAGATACAGTTATACAAACAGTAGTCTGTGGTGTGGCGATTATTCAATGTGTTCGATGTTGCCAACAAGTCAACTCATAATGTTGCGTCTTATTTACACGTATTGTCTAATAATTCATCTGAATATAGTATTAGCCATTTGACTCGTCTACCAGTTTAATTCGCGATCTACTCGTCGCGACAGGGGTGGATGGGCTTGAAATTATTTTGGAGTTGCATCGGACCCCACGTGGGGTCAGAGTCATGGGGTCCGTTGGTACATATTCTGAACTCTATCCTTGAGGTTCTGCAAGATAGAAATTAACCACTCTTAATTACTCCAGGTTAATGACCCTCCTGATTCTACTCTCCGCACCTTCCGCAACTATCCTGCCTTCATGACAACAGTTGTCGACGCTTCGCAGCTTGGCAGTTTCCATCTCCGTTCTCTTCAACTCTCCGTTCTCTCAATCCTGGGACCAATTCTGTATTGCGCGGATATTACTGAATCTTTAACCCACTGTAAGCATCATCTTTATGCTGATAACTTGCAGCTGTACTTTTCATTTGTGCCTGCAGATCTTCCAGATGCAGTTAGAAAAATAAACTTTGATTTAGATAAAGTTACAAATTGGTCTAGGCTTAATTCCTTAGTAGTTAATCCCAAGAAGTCAAAATATATGCTCTTAGGTACTAGATAAAAACTGGACATTCTTCATGGAACTGCTATTAATATTATAATAAATAACTTTGCTGTAGAACATGTTACGGAAGCTAGAAATCTTGGAGTTGTTATGGATTGCCACCTACATTTTGAAAAGCATGTAGCAGAATGTGTGCGCAACTGCTTCTATCGTTTAAACTTCTATATAAAATTGGTTCATATATCAGCGAAGAAGTACGTATCAATCTATGTGAATCTCTTATCCTTTCAAAACTTAATTATTGTGATGTAGTTTATGGGCCATGTCTTTTAGCAAGAACAGTAAACCTCATCCAACGAGTTCAAAATGCCTGTAGTCGTTTTTGCTTCCATATCCCACCTCGCACTCATGTTACTCCATTTTTGAATTTTTAAAAACAATAATTGAGAAATTGATGTGGGCCAAAGCCCATTCAAAATATCCCAGTAGAGCATGTTCCTTTGTTTTCTCCACACCAAAGCACAGATCTATGGCATTTCGTGGATCCTTTAAATATGCGGCGTCTAGGTGCTGGAACAATCTGCCTCCTCCATTGCGTGAGCTGAAAACAGTAGGTTCTTTCAAACATAACCTCAAAAAATACCTCATTGCTGAGCAAAAAATATTCTCGCCTACCCGTAGTTTTGCACTGCATGCTATCAGGCAAACTGGCAAAATACTCCTTCCTTGACAGGTTCGCGACGGAGAGCGCTTGTGTGGGATGTGGTCTTGTCATTTATTATTGATAGTATGTTTACAGCCTAGGTATTCGCTTGGCTTATCGACGTAAGTCAGCTGCAACGGTTTTATTTTCTCCTGTGGGTAGGTAACTTTGTTGTGTTTTTCTCTTGTTCAGGCTAGACTAGTATAGCCGCCTTTTTCTGTTATTCCATGTATGTACCAGTCGCGTCGTTCGTATGTTCAGTATATTATATTTTTATATTTATATTCACATCACAGAACACTATTGTAAATACTGTGTAATACTTATAATCATAATTAATTAAAAAATAAATCATTCTTAGTCTAGTCTATGGTTATTCTACTCGTTGTTGTACTGTACTGTTGAGAAAATTGTAGTGCAGATAATGTTCTCACTTCATATGCACCAATCACACCATAGACAAGACCGACACTAATAGGCAGGTATACTTAATAATAATTTATAATCATACTTAGTCATATCATATAGTAGTATTATAAAAAGGTAATAGTTTAGTAGTAGTTTTTTAGTTATAGTTTTATCCTTGGTTGACATGACATGACTTGCATGCATGTGCATGCACTATCAAAAGCCGCGCACCGCCGCCGGCGCGTATGACTCAGCCACTCCTCCTACGGTCGTGCTTGAAAACCAGCGCAGCGTTGCTTCGGGTTTATCCCCGAAGGAATATTATGCTGAGGCAGCGACTTTTTGGCTCACCAATATGTACCTACTTGCCTTGCTCTTTTTTATTTCTCCTTTGTTTTCTTCCTTGCTAGCATAGCAAGGAAGGTGTGCTTTGTACCTATACCTTCTAAGTTGTGTTTTCTTGTGTGAGCCAAATAAATGGATTTTCTTTCTTTCTTTTCCTTCTTTCTTTCTTTCTTTCTTTCTTTCTTTCTTTCTTTCTCCGCACCTTGTCGCCTTCGATTCAAGATCTGTATTATTTTTCTATATAATCTTCATTATTGTTTTTTTATTTTCGTTCTTGTAATTCTTATAGGTACTAAATATATATCTGTAAATTTAAAATATTTTTCCTTTGGTATTCTCTAAATTTAATTAGTGACTTGCAGTTCTCCGTAACGTTACAAAGTAAAGTACTGAATGTAGCGCAATATGACTGAATTTGTTTCATCGTCTTCGTTACTTATTCCACCGGGGATGATGACACTGAATTCGTGTCATCGTCCCCGGTCGAATGAATAATGAAGACCACTGCGGAGGATGACACTAATTCAGTGTCAGAGTCCCCGGTGAACCAACCATCGGGGACGTTGACACATTTTTTTCCATCCTACCCGGTACCGGGCCATATGACACTAAGTATATCATATTTTTTTGCAAATTGTAATAATCCCTACTGGTGGGGATAGTTAAGTGGGGATTATGACAATATAATAACTCTTTGTGGCACTCTAGGAAGTCAAAGAGGGCTTCAATTTGCACTATGTAACCTTAGCAGAGCTGTGGTTTTTCAGTCCCTCTGTAAGCCAAGACACGTTCTTGGAGACTTCTTCTGGATCATAAGCTCTCTCTCTAAAATTGCTGAACCTCTCGTGATTTGTTGACCCGGAGGAATGTTTCTGGTTAAATGAAAGACGAACATACTATCTAACTACATTGTATGAAATATATGTGTTCATTTTCATTCCGTATACGGCAGCACGCCGGCGGAGCTGAACGTGTGTGCGGCGGAGGCTACGTCTCGAGCTGGGTCTGCGCGAGTAAATATTCCACGCCTCTCTTTAACTGATGTGAAGGCGGCGCTCGCAAGGCTCAAATCAAAGTGCTCCACGTGTCCAGATGGCTTTCCCGTTTTTGTATTTAAAGACTGCCGCGAGGCTCTGACCGAACCGCTCGTACATATTTTCAACCTTTGTTTACCGACTTCTAGTTTTCCTCAGCAATGGAAAATAACACGGGTAATTCCAATACCCAAAGGTAAAGCCGGGCCAGAGGTAAGCGGTTTCAGACCAGTGGCTATACTTTCGACGCCAGTGAAGGTGTTCGAGTCGGCAGTGCAGCGTAGTTTGCAGGAACAAGTAGCGACGCAACTATCCGACGCTCAGCATGGGTTCCGTCCAGCGCGCAGTACGGCGAGCAATCTCCTCATCGCTATGACTTACGTAGTCACTCATATCGACGCAGGGGTGCAAGTTGATGTCGCCTATTTTGATTTCAAAAAAGCATTCGACTTGGTCGATAATGATATCTTGCTGACAAATCTGGCGACGTTTTGCTGCACAACTAGATTGCTTCATTTCTTTGCAAGTTATATGAGGGATAAGCAACAATATGTGGAGTATGAGGGGTACAAATCTCAGCACTATTTCACTAGAACAGGAGTAAGCCAGGGAAGTAACTTGGGGCCGTTGGAGTTCTTAATAATGATAAATGACTTGCCAGAAGTGGTTAAGTAAGCCAAATGTCTGTTGTTCGCTGACTACTTCAAGTCGCTTTTACCTATAAAAGCCGGGGGAGATTGCGAGCAACTTCAACAAGACGTTGACAGAGTGGTTGAGTGGAGTCAATGTAACAAACTTCAGTTCAATATTGATAAATGCTCTGTATTAACGTTCAGCACAGCTAAAACTCCACTTCACCACAGTTACGAAGTCCAATTAACGCAATTGAAGCGGGTAAACAGAGTGCGGGATTAATGAGTTCAAATTGACACTGAGCTGAGATTTCGTTCGCGTTTCGTTTCGTTCGAAAAGGCATTTAGGAATCTGGGGCTTATAATTCGCCAAGTAAATGCTTTTACAAACTTAAAAGCTTTAAGAGCGCTATACGATGCTTTAGTCAGGAGCCAGTTAGAGTGCAATAGTCTCATGATGGAGCGCATACAGAACAAATTTACGCGGTACCTGTACTGGAAACTATATGTCATTTATCCTTTCCATCCCTTGATGTTCCCAACCTTGTTCGTTCTCGGCATGGTTGGATACAGCAAGCTAGAAATGAGATTGGATCAAGCGTTCGCTCTGTATGTTGTTAGGGTATTCTGGGGTAATATTACCGGCCCAGGCATATTGGAGATGGTGCGTATGAGCGTGCCCGATAAATACGTGCAATGTCGCAGGCGGCCGCCTCTGTTCGAGGTAACCCGCGGCAGGACCAACTTGCTTGGCAAAGCACCTGTGACGCGTATCATGCACACGCTCAATCTGGTTGCTGAAAAGGAGGATCTTTTCCATTATTCTCTGAATTAATTTGCTAAGGACACTTTGTTTGTGTTGTGTTATTGTTAATAAATTAGGTGTTGTGTTGTAGATAAGAATTGAATTATGTATTAGAATATAAATTATTGTTAATTATATATTACACTTGAATATTACACTATTGCTTTAGGTAAAGCCTGTAATGATAGTTGCTAGGTTTTGAAATAAATACTAAATACTAAATCAATTATATTATTATTGTATTATCTTGCTAGGGCAACACTTGTGCTTGATTGTGTAAGTAGTAGGTTGAAGTTTTTTGTCATGGCAATATGTCATGCCTTTCCTGTAATAATTTCTGACTAAGCGAGACGTGTTCTCTTACAGTTCATTCAGTTTAATTAAATAAGCCACAATTCACAATGAGTTTATGTGTTGGGGGGGTTCAAGTTCCAGCTGTGTATAAACAAAACTTTAACTGTGAACACCAATCTGTATGCCAAGCGTGGTGAGTATGGCCGAACCTTACAGTTTTGGAGGATGTATTTTACACATTGTGGTGGACAACAATGTGCTGTTGATGTGTGATGTGCCAACCAGTCAGAGCCATTGCATCCCAAAAGTAATTCTTGGATTTTATCGACACCCAAGTTAAAGGTGTCAATAAGATCCAGTAAAAAGCTAAAATATGGGAATTGAGTGAAAATTTAAAATTAAATAAACCAGTTAAAAATTAAATAAAAAGCAAAAACCACCTAATATAAATTTTTACTAATCCACATAAATAAATAATGCACAAAATTGAATATCAACCAATAAAACAATTATTGCTATTAACCAACAACCATACCAGGTTTCCATTTTTCTGTGGTGATCATCGAATGGTAAGGTGACTCATATGGTTGGAACAAAAATTTCTTAGCTGTAAAATAAACAATCACACCAAATGCTACAGCCACGAGTACCTCCAGTATTATACTGAAAAAAAACAAAATTGGTGATTAGTAAGTCATGCCACAGAAACGAATTATTTTAATTATTTTATTTTATTTCATATATTTTTTTTTTTTTATTGATTTTTTTTTTTAACTATATATAAAGCTACATCCCGATTGACTCACTGATTCATTCATTGACATGGTTGTTTGCTATTATGCAGATGGCGAGTGAATGGGGAAAATTGTACGAAAAAGTGTTGAATTTTTCAGTAAGTAGAGGAAAAATCGCAAATTTTCAACAATCGTGGTATTATTAGTAGAAAAGTTGAAATTTGACAAAAATGACACGAAAATATGACAAAATTGGCCATTTCGAATAAACAATTGACAATCGCCGTTCGAAAATTTCAAATTTTGCATAGTTTTACGTAGATGTATAGCACACTAGATGCGGCAGTTTCGAGCGAAATGTATGGAGATTTTCAAACGAATGTCAATGCCGCATCTAAATCGGCCAATTTTTACCTAGCTCTATGTAGAGTTCGAAATAATTTTAAAATATTTAGGTCAAGCACGAGTAGCTTTTTTTATTTTTAAATGGACACGACATTTAATCCGATACGATTTTTTCCCCCTCGTAGGTATCCGACTATATTCCACGATCACGACGTTTGGATACGATTTTTTTTATCACTGGAATTATAAAGGTGAAGTTAAGAAGCCAAAAGTCATTTTTGCATACCGCCTTGAATTATGGTCGTTTTTTTTTTTAAATTTAGATAGGGCAAAAGTCGATATTTGTATACCGCCACACGAGGCTACACTCATTTTTGCATACCGCCTTGAATTATGGTTGTTTTTTTTTTAATTTAGAAAAGGCAAAAGTCGATATTTGTATACCGCCACACGAGGCTACACTCATTTTTGCATACCGCCTTGAATTATGGTTGTTTTTTTTAAATGCATGCAAATTATGTACGGAAGGCTAAAGTCAATATTTGTATACCGCCTTGATTTATAGTTGTTGTTTTTTTATGTCAAGAGGCAACAGTAATTTTCGTATACCGCCTTGAAATATAGATGTTTTTTTTTATGTAGGGATGGCAATGCTGATATTTTTATTCCGCCAATGTGATATCGATTTTATTTTACTTGCAGGGAGACAATGGATAGCAAACTTTTTTTATTAATTTTATGCGTCGAAGTGCTCGTGCATCACGTGAAGAACGAGCACTTCGCAGCGAGATAAGGACAATCGAGCTTCGTGTATATTGTACATATATTGTGTATTCATATATTGTTTTTTTTTCATATATTTTTTTTCACTCTGGGTTTTCAAAAATCTTGCCGGGCTTTTGATTGATGCGACACGTGACCCAAGGGCTGGCTCTTATTTAGGCCAGCGAATTAGCATAGCTATTCAGCGTGTCAATGCAGCCGGTATCTTGGGCACGCTTCCGTCTGGTACGGGTTCGGAACAGTTGAGTTACCTATAGGCCGTTTGTAACAGTCCTTAGGTAATCTGACTGATTCCTAAGTACATAGTTAGTTTAATTGTACTTTTTATTGAATAAATATTATATACTTTTTTTCATATTTATATTTTTTATTATATATTTTTTTTTCATATTTAACAAGTTTTAAAATATTTTAAACAAGTTTAAACATAATTTTAACAAGTTAAAAATGTTTTTGTAAGTTTTAAATCAATTTTAACAAGTTTTCAAATAGTTTTAACAAGTTTTTAATTAGCTTTTAACAAGTTTTAAAATAACTTTCAACAAGTTTTAAAATATTTTATAACAAGTTTTAAAATAGTTTTTAACAAGTTTTAAAATATTTTTAAACAAGTTTTAAAATATTTTTTAACAAGTTTTTTTTTCAAAATTATTTAATTTTTACGAAAAAAAAAAGAAGGAAATAGAAATAAATGAAGAAATCAAACCCCCACAAGAAATACAACATACAAGTCAACCTCCGCGGGCTGCATGCAGCTCGCGGCAATTAAAAAACACTAGTCTTAATATATAGGTAAGTACTTATAATACAGATGTAACGGGTCAAAATCTGTAAGTAATTAAATAAACTTTGAAAATTTCAAGTGCAGGTCATACTATTAGGTATTGCCAACGGAGCCAAAACAATTGTTTTATCAATTTTTGTCTGTCTATATCATGAACGCACATCACTCTGAAACTACTGGATGGGTTTGAATGCTGTTTATTCTAAATCTCAAGTTAGAGTCAGTTATCGCATCGCCTGCTAGAAAGTACTTACCTACCTATTTGTTTTTGTAGAATATAGAGATAGATACCTAGATATACCTTAGTTCGACCAACTCTGATAAACAATACTTCCACAAAGGAATTTCTATAGGATTGTTTAAAGATTTTATGCGTATTCTGCTTTCCTATGGTGTTTACAGTCACTAGAGAAGACCTATTGAACTGCTTACCTTCCAGTATCATCATCGTCATCATCAGGATTTTGCCATAATCACCACGCTCCGCATGTTGTTGATCGCAGTAATGATGATACGTAGTAGTTAGTGGAATTGATATTTCATATAAAAATCAAACTACTGTACCGATTTTAATGATTTTAATTTCTATGGGACCTCGGAAGTATGGCCTACCAAATATAACAAGAATCATCAAAATCTATTACGAATTAGCGGAGAAATCGAGTAACAAACAAACAAAAAACAAAACATAAGTACAGCTGAATTGAGAACCTCCTCCTTTTTTGAAATCGGTTAAAAAGTATCCTAGTTTTAATCGTGGTATGGTTACTTATATACTGGTTGACTTGAGTTGAGGGACCAATCCCATAGAAATTTAATAAAAAACAGTCCAGTGGTATGGCTTTTAAATTAAAATACAGGATAATGCACATAGGTAAGCTCTGTCGAGACCACTATCTATCGATAATGTCATTAAGACTTGATGATGATTAATTGAAATACGAGGAGACTTCTTGATTATTTGGCTAGGAAAGCCTTTCGTTCCTTTCTCTGTGTTTCACATCATACATCTCGAATCGAGAACGAACTTCGCATCGAACGAACGGTCAAATAAACCAGGAAACACAACTGCAGAGATAGCGAGCCAAATAAACAAGGCAGTTCTATACAACATTTCCACATAAATACGTGTTTACCGTCGCAAGAATCGATGAAAATGGTGAAAAATGGTATCTGGATAGGTACTTAAATAGCTAAATCCGCTGCATATTTTATAGTGCACATGATATTAAATTGTGTCTTTTATAGTCTCCTATACGTCTATCTTATTATTTTGTATTCAAATAAATTAACTTTCGAACTATGAGAAAAAATAGGCAGTCGAAAACGCACTAAAATTTCTCCATACATTTTTCAAAGGAAATCTGATTTATATAGACTCGATTACGTTTCAGCTCACCATTCCGCGCTCAGAAGCGGTCAAGGAAGCACGGGAGTTTCGCATTTTTTAATATGGTACAGGGTTGCCAACTATACTGTTAAAAACAGTATTATACTGTTTTTTACGTTATACTTTTTACTGTTGAACAAAAACAAAGTTTACATGATACTGTTTTCAACGCATCACTGGTATACACATAAACCTGTTCAAAAAGTAAACGTAAATGGTGTGCGTGCGTGAAATAAGTTTTTAATACTTTATACTTTTCATTGGTATAGCTAATTAATATCGAAAGAAATGGTAAAGTAAAGTAAAGTAATGAATACATGAAAAATAGAGATGGTAACAATATCAGAATATGCATCAAAATCAAAAAATCATAGTCAATATTCTTAAAAATGTAGAATTGTAGGTGTGACCTCTTTAGCCATGAAATCCTCTCCATCCAAAGGTTGTCTGGAAGAAATCGCTTCTTAGCGATAAGACCACCCATTGTACATTTATTTTTAAGTTATCCAGTTTTTATTTTTAAGGTGTGCAATAAAGTATTTTTCATTCATTCATTCATTCATTCATGTTGGTCATAGCTTTGATTTGAACTAACAACGGAGTGTCTAGGACGAGTACTTTCAGAGATATGGCCATTTGAAGTTTGACAGCTGTCCTTGAAAATATAGATCTTGGTCATAGCTTTCATTTGAACTAACAACGGAGAGTCTAGGACGAGTACTTTCAGAGATATGGCCGTTTGAAGAATGACAGCTGTCATCAAAGGCACCTACTTTTATCAAAACATATCTATAAGTCTATCCATATACTTTCTGATCCTAAGGGCATGTATGTCTATCCCCTATAGACATACATGTATATTACGTGGGAAATTAGAAGTAGGAATTATTTAATTTTTCTAATGGGATTGATAAGACTATGTGTTCCCAGAAAAGTCAACATTATGGGTATTCAACCTTTTAAGAATTCAACATTTTGCGAATCAACAAATCATCATTCATCATTCCGGGAAATTCAACATGTTCATCCAGGAACAAAACAAAAACAATTTGGCACACACTTGTTTTAGTCGTGGGTTTCTCGCTAAGGATATATCTTTGTGGTCTTCGAGAAAGCTTGATACACACAAAAACCTTTTTATGAAATCTCATTATTGATCCTGACAAAAAGAGTTGTCTGACTCGTAGCACCCTGCATTCAGAATAGAGAAGATCTGTTGAGAAAAGGATTGGTTTTCTATACGCTATTTTAAGAATGGGCCTTTGTGCAACCTCTGCGAAATTTAAACTGTATAGAGACAACGTAACTACAATTTATTGTCGCGGGGATTTTTTTTTATTTTTATTGTACAACGCTTACCCGCTTGGCCTTCATCTCACCGCAAACAAGTTGAGATTAGGCCGAAGGTGGAGGCGCACTTCACCCGGAATCCTCTACCGAGGAATTGGCTATCTTCTAAAGTTTTTGCTAAGTAGGGTAGTTTTTGAGACATTGGGGTGAAAATAAATTCAATTTTTCACCCATATCTTTTGAATGGCTTTTTTGATCAATTCAAAACTTTCAACATGCAGAGATTATAATAATACCCATGAACCGGTACGATGTTTTTTGACACTAGGGTAGTTTTTGAGAAAAAGGGGTGTTAAGTGAGACGAGAAGATTTTTGGTTTGTGGGGTGTCATTTGAAAAAGTATCGGCTGCACATTCATAAAAAAAATATTTTACTTTTTATTAGGGGTGGTTTTTGTAACAAAGGGGCGCGTAAGGGAATTGAAACGCCTGGTATGTCTTGTAGGATAGACTATTAAAGGGGGTTGACTTTACAATTAACTTCATTTTGATTTGCTGAATTCACCACTGTATTTACATTAAGGGTTGTAAAAGGGGTAAATAAGATTGAAGTCTTGAAAATGTGTTAAAACATGAAATATCATATGGAATAGGGGTTGAGACTGCAGATTTCAAAATTAGTTTAGTTTTGCCCTTATTATAGGCAGTTTTAAGATGAAGGGGCAAAGTATGATCGTCAGGACTTGTAAGATAGGAGAGGGTATTTGAAATTTCATTAAAATTGGTCAATTTATCTATTGTTATTCACCAAACACCCTTCCAGGCGTCTATAAAATCTGAAATTACTTTGGGGGTTTCATGCAAGGGTTTTGACTGCACATAATCCATAACAGTACATTATTTTTCACAGAAAGAACTTCCTCTATAACTGTAAGGTACGGCCATTATCACCACGCTAAGCAGACAGATTGGTGCTCACAGTGAAAGTTTTGTTTACACAAAAAAAAAATATGCTAACTTGCACTGCAAATCTCTGCCTCCTTGAAGTTCGACTTGCAGATCTGCAGGATGCTGATCTCGTCCATTGTGTCGGTGGCATTCTGAATGAACGCCAACAACTCGTTCACGATGATCGCCTTAGGCATCGCGATATTAGCAGCGGCGCCGGCCGCGTGTACCGCGAATTATTCAATTCGTAACTGTTCTCGAGCGAAATGCGTCTGATTCCGAGCGCGCATCGCAAAGCACTGAAAAGTGACGTTGCTGTGGAGGAGGTGGTTTATGCGTGTTCTGTGCCCTTCATCCACTTTCGAAGCCAAAGGATCGAAACCAGTTTATAAAACTTGATTAACAAAAATGTACTTCTAGTTCTATATTTTATCTAACCGCTTCTGTGGTCTAGTGGTTCAACCCACCGATTTCAGATCCAGAGGTCACGGGTTCAATCCCCATGGAGAGTTTTTTTCGGCTTGTGGCAACACTAAGGTTAACAGCTGACTGAGATTTGTCCTATGATAAAATTGTATTTTTATTTGATTTTAGTGTGTTTTGGCTATAATATTGACATAAAATACTAGATTAATTGATAACATACGTATACGTATATAAATACTAAATGTGATATGTATCTGATGCAAAGTGGCCATTTGTCTCACGGTTCATTTTCGTCATTGTTCTCTCGGTTCGGAGTGGTTTTAATCTACCTTACAGTGAATTTTATGCGTAAACATTACATCTTGAATGTAATTTCAATCCACTAAAGCACGTTAGTAACCAAGAGCTTCGAATTTGGTTTAGCCGGCATAACCTCATCTGGCTGTCAATTACCCTGGATAGGTAGAAGTTTATTGAAATTCTAGCACTTTCTGTAATGGCCAACCGTATGCAAACCCGCAAAGCTTTAAAAAGGCATTACATGAGCTGAAACTGGCCAGGGCGTTGTGCAGCCAGTTCACTTGTGAAAGGGAGGACAATGAAAATATATTGTTAGAAGCATTAGGAAATAACACTAAACTAAAAAGTGAGTTATTTTCATTACACTGTCAATATGAGAGTGTACTTGAAGAACAAAATAGGCTAGAAATGATATTACACGGTTTTGATCAGTGCAGTACTGAGTATGAGATTGCCTTGAAGAGAACATCTGCCCTAGAGCTAGAGCTACGTGATGCCCATCAACGAATCACACAATTGGAGGAAGAATATCATTGGTCGGCAGCACTAAATACCCAAAATGTATTTAATTAATTACTATCAGTGGATAGTGTACTCGGTCAAGTTTATGTTGCAGGTAGTGATGTGCCCAGTACAGTGATTGATTTGACTCATGAAGACTCAGTGGTTGGCACTGGTACAACATGCAGCAAAAACGCATCAAAAAGATATGTAAAAATTAAAAAACAGATATCAAAAACATCAAATTTGTTAAAGTCTCAAAAAAACACAATAAGAGCATAAATAATAAGAGTAAATTAGAAATATTAGAAAAGTTCAAAATGTGTACTGTAGAACTATAAAATAATAAAACAAAATATAAAAATGACATGCAATTTCTTGAGTCTGAACTTGCCAGTGTTAACGGCTGCTTGAGATCAATTACTGCACGTTATGAAAAATCTCAAGAGGCTATTAGGGAATGCTCTCTGGCCATGGATGAACTGCTTCAACTGTCACAAAGTTATCAGGAACGCTATGACTCTTTGGTGGTCAAACATTTATGTGACTGCCAACGCTCTTTGCATTCACAGCCAGAGAGGCCAGTCTCACCCATGAGCCCTGATGTATGTATCGGACCCAAGATTTCTTCTACTCAAAAAACATCACAAACAAAACTGTAATGTTCTGCGATGAAATTGGAGAAAATTGAGGGCAAATTATTAAATAGGATGGGACAGTCGGTCATAAATAATTGTATATGAAATTCTAGTCTTCATGATGTAATGAAATTGATATCAAAGTTCAATCTGACACCTGAATCAAACTGAATCATCATGTATGGAAATAGGGGTGATGTTAACAAATGGGGACCTTATTAAATACTTTGATACAATAAGCTCTCTGAATGTAAATAAAATTGTATTGTTTACATTTCCTTATAGTAATTGCTTGCCACAAGCTGATAAATCAAACTAGTATACTACTAGTATAGTATAGTATAGTATAGTAGGGGAAGGTGAGGTATAATGATCCCCTTAAGGAAAAAACCTAACTGTGACTAAAATTGAAGGCAAAACCGCTTGACTTCTATTGTTGGAAGTAGGGAATTTACTTATCTTTGTAACTGCATACTTGTTTTTTATTATATGTATGGAGATTTTTGGTAAAGTTTAGTAAAGGATCATTTTATACACACCTATGTATAAAATGATCCCTGGGGTAGGGGTAAAATAATCCCAGGGATCAATTTATACCATAAGTTTATAAATATCAGTGAAATAAAACAATGAGCTGTTTATTTTAATCGTATGTATTTGTTCATAACAATTTAATCATGCAAACAAGTAGCACAAACCTTTTGCAGTCTTTTAGTTTCGTTTGAGATCCTTTTTTGTAATTTTTATCTACCTACTACTCAAACAACAAAACTAAACATGAAACATTTTTTTAAATGTTCAACAAAATCAATAACTTAGTTACCTAGTTAAGCAATAAGTAAACAAATAAACTCTTCTTCTAAATAAAAAAAAACACAAATAATACTCATCCCTATCCCCCACCCCCCCAAAATGCAACATAAAAATCAACTCTTAGTTTAAAAAATAATAATTTTCTAATCAGGAACTTAGAAATTGACCTATAGCCATAAATTCTTTTTCACACCATCTAATTGATCATCAGAATGGCAAATATCGCAAATGAAGTCACCTTCATCGTCACTATCTACTCCCGCGCAAGCCTCATGCCCCCATTTAAAACACAAACCGCACCTAATCCACCCTTCGCCTCTATTGTCTTTGGAGTAAGTTTCAGTACAGAAGAGGCATTCGGTATCATTCTCTTCTTCAGAAGAATCTGATCTGTTTCCCTTTTTTTTGCTGTTTCCCTTTCCTCTTACTTTTCCTTTCCTGACTCTTTTTCCTTTCCCATCACCTTTTCCCTTAACGTTATGTTTGTTGGTTACCGTTTTTTTCATTTTATTTGCTTCTTTAAGGGCTTTTCTTTGTTCTATATCTGTTTTCTTTTTAGCTTCCTCTTCAAGATAATTTTTGTAGGGTGTGCTGGTCAGTACTGATGTATCTACTCTTATTCGTCTTGCACTTGCTCTTTTTCCAATTATCTTTGGTGTTGGTCGTACTGCCCCGGGTGTAACAACACCAAAAGATGTGGATGGAAAACCAACAGCCAAAGCTGGAGGTAATCTTCCAGAAGTTTCGGATGTTGAGGGATTTTCTGGGAAGGAGGGAAGGCTTGCTGCGACGACTGTGGTGCTTGTGGAGATTTTTGAGTCATCATTGGAGTCAAAGTTTGAAGTGGAGACAGCTGAGGTGTTAAATGAGGGGATTCTTGGACAATTACTTGTAAAGGCTGTAGTGTTTCAGCCTCTGTAAAAATTTTCGCTATTTGGAACACGGTTACCACTCTCCCAGGATTGTTATTCATCCACTTCTCCAACGCTTGGTTATGATAAACGCTTAGCGGATACATGACTCCAACATCCAAGGGTTGGAGTTTGTGGGTGCAATGAGGTGGCAGGCATAGAATAGTGACGTGATTATCCCTGGCCTTTAATATCACATCCAAATTTTTTGTATGAGATAGGTGACCATCCAGTATCAAAAGAGCCGGATCTTCTGCTGTCGGTTTGGCATGACTTAAGAAGTGATCAAACCACTGAGAAAACACATCTAATTTCATCCATCCAGATGGATTGCATGCACATATAGCGCCGGGAGGTGCGCCATCCATCAATTCGAATCCGATGTTAATACATCGGAGGAACAAAAGTTCCGGAAGCTGAGGTACAAATCACGGCGGTCGTTGTTTCACCTCTCTCAGCTGAAGTCACTCGAGCCACCTGTTTACGGCCTGTTTGTGCAAACACTCTCGAGTTTTTTGTTGGAACAGTGCATAAACTCGTCTCGTCAACATTATATATACGATGGGGTGGAAAACAATGTTTTTCTTGGACATTTTTCAAAGTCGAAAAAAATTTATCCACCACAGGCTTATTAAAAGCTCGCGCTCGAGCAGAAGACGTTGATTCTGGGGCACGCATTGTAATGTCCGGATGTCTGCGTCTAAATCCACGAAGCCATTCAAGTCCAGCTTTTCCTTTTTCTTCAGAAAATGGATGTTGTATATTATTTTTATGTGCCAGTTGGAAGGCTAAGAGTAAAACATCCTGAGTGGTCAGGCCGTACATTCTGGACTCCATGTCCTTTATGTATTCTACAAGCTCCTTTTCTTGTTCTAGGTTAAATACTGTCTGTCTGCTACCTAGTTTTTTAGTGGAGCCTACAGCTATTTTATTTTTACCCTTGGCTCTTCTTTTTAGTGCCATCACTGGGACCTTAAACTCCCTATTTGCCGTTTTGTACGGCATGCCTTCTTTTACGGCATCTAATGCCTTTTTCATTTGATCTTCTGGCCAATTTTGGCGATTCGTTTTTCGTATATAAGTTCTCGGCATTACCTATCTGTAAAAAACAAATACTAATGGGTAAAATGATTCCAGGGATCATTTTAAACACATAGAAGGGGATCATTTTGCCCCAAACACCAAATTCCAAAATATCGCTCAAAACATAACCTTTAAATACCTTGTGCAGCGATCAAACATTGCTTAAATATTAGTTGAATACTATTAAAACCCGCAAATAAAACAAAATTTCAATAAACACGAACATATAAAAAGTAATGAAAGCCCAAAAACAGACCTACGTTAGATCAGAACCACACTTTTTGATTATTTCTTAATAAAATCACGCCAATCACTCACACCACCATGACACTTGGAGAGGCTACTGGCGGGGGCGCAGGAAACATGTTTCATACGAATTTAGATAGATGGCACTAGTGGTCTCTGGTTTACGGCGAGGGATCATTTAACCTCCAGGGATCATATTACCTCACCCTCCCCTACTAGTATATTCACATGATAATTTAATACGCTTTCACTCTTTTTTTGTTCTCCATAACTTCTGTTTCCGATTTTTTTCTCATTTTGATTGCCTAAAAAAATCCTTTCGATTTCCGCTGAGGTGACGCCATCTGCATTGTTTCTCATCCTGCGATGTACCTCGCCTTTAGACTTCATATGAAAGAGACATGGCTATTTTAAATAATGATTCTATAATATTTCTATCGTCTACATAATTTTGACCTATTTTGATAGAGTGTGTGAAAGATGCGTGAAAGGAATAAAAGTAAAGAATGTATGGAAGTGGTACTATTCCATACAAAAACAAGTACGCTCAAACGTATATTTAGCAATAATTATTTTAACATACAGTTTAGCGATCGATTTTTTGTCATGTATGTGAACCAACATGAGTTTCATTTTAATCTCCTTTGTTTTATACCTACACCTATCGTCTGCCTTATCTGTTTACATTGCTATCTATTTGCGTCTGTAACTATTGGTGGAAACTTTTAATTGCCCGTCTTTTATGTATTTTAGTATATATTGTACTTTTGTTTATACCTAGCTGTAAATTCTCTTAAAATTGTAAAAAAAGGAGTGCATGGTGAGCTGACGGCTGATAGAAAACTCTGCCTAGAGCTAGTGACAGAAAGATGAAGATGATAAATATATATTTTTTATACTACAGCAGTCTGGCAAGACATACTGTCCACCTGATCGAAAGCGTTTACTGTTGCCAATGGATGCTAGCAACACCAGAAGCACCAATTTGTTTTTATTAATATACACAGTTAGGTCATAAATTCTGTCACAAGTTTAATATAAAATAATTGAAACAAGTTTATTAATTATGTAACCATTTATATACCAAAATGAACTTAACGAAACACAGATTCTTATGACAATAAAGTTTATTCAAAATGACATCCGATGATTTTGAATACAGGCCTTCAATCTGCGTGGCCAGTCGTCTATCGCAGCACGAACGAGGTCCATGTCAATATCGGCGGCTGCCTTAATCAAGGATGTCTTGAGTGACTCCAAATTGGGATGAGGCTTTGAGCTCGCCTTTTCCTCCAAGTGTTGCCATATCTTGTAATCTAACGGACTCAAATCTGGACTGGAGGAGGGCCAGTCTTCGTGCCGGATGAAGTCGATTTCCGCCGCCAGCCAGTCTTGTGTGCTCTTCGCTCTATGAGCTGGCGCCGAATCTTGTTGGAATACCCAGTGCCTGTTATTGAACATGGTATGAGAAACAGGTTCCACGACGTTCGTCAGGACTGTATTTTGATACACAACTGCATTCGTTTTTACACCTTTCTTACAAAAATGTACCTCTGTTAATCCCCAATAAGAAACTCCCAACCATACCATGAGCGAGGATGGAAAATGACCTCGTTGGACACGCGGAATACGGTTGCTTGCTTCTTCACTACTGTGTGCGTACACCTTATCATTTTATTTGTTGTAGCTCTCTTCTACGGTAAAATTTTTTTCATCCGAAAAAAGAATTTCCCGATATTTTTTTCCCGCGTACCGCTTCAACAAAGCGCGGCATCTCTTCAGTCTCAGGTCCATTAGACGAGTTATTATATTGTTATTACATTAGAGTATTAGACGATATGTCCGAAGCCCTCCGAAGTCTTCATTTAACACCCTTTTCACCGTGGTTCTGCTTAACCCCATCTGAAGGACCAACAGTTTCTGCTTACGTTTGGGATTTCTTTGAATTCGCGCCTTCACAGCTTTTATCACTGCTGGAGTCCTAACAGACCGAGGGCGACCACTTCTTGACCTGTCATCTACACTAGAGTTCATTGTATCGTTTGATGGTACGATTAACGAATCTTTTGGTTATATTCAAATTTTTCAGTATGTCAAAAATTTGAAATGGCGCGTAACCGCAACGATGCAACGCAATAACTGCAACACGGTCTTCTTTAAGCATCCACTCCATATTTAAAAATGAGTAAAATTCTAAATAGTATACATTTTTATTTTCATGAACAATTCGAAATTTGAATTCAATAAACTTTTTTGTGGCCAGCATTCTAAAAGAAAAGTTTTTAGTGTGTGACAATACTTATGACCTGACTGTGTATAAAGCTAAACATAATTTACAAAATAAACTAACAACTAGACCATAAAAGAATCAATATTTTTCTTGCGATTTTGTTGAATGGCAAAATGTTATTTGAACGCGAAATGAGCCAGCCCTCATATAGCAAGCGATAAGGTACAGGGACAAAAAAATGCCCGAAGAAGTCCACATGTCCCAAAAGTCTCAATTCTAATTTACTTTGAATTCTGAACAAAAAAAAAAACAGTCCGTCAGTTAGTCAGTCAGTCAGTCGGTCAGTCACTCAGGACCTATCTTTTTATATTATATTAGATAAGATCACACCGAAGGACCTAAAAAATATGACTAAAATATTAATAAAAGGGGGTTTCCAAACAAGAAACGCATTTATAAATTGGTATTTTAGCTCTGTCGTAAAAATAGTAATATCTATAAAATTTCTGACTAAGTGTGAATATAGCACTTACTTTAAAGGTATACCAATAAATTATAAAAACTGGCCAAGCGTGTGTCAGAGCCGCACTGACGCTTCAGAACTTACTGCAAAATAACCTGTATTTTTGCCTGGAAATGTGGGTTAAAACCTTCGTTGTGCGTTACAATAGTGGGATAAATGACGTAGCGAAAAATGGATGTAACGAGAGAAATAAGGAAAATTATTGACTGACTGGCTGATTCAACTAGATGCAATTTCAGCCTAAACCGGCCCGCTAGTCCTAGAGACGTGAAATTTGGAGGGTGTGTTCTTTGACTGATGTGTGAAAAAAAAACCCTTTGTGACCCATTGTGATGTGTATATCATCACAAGAAAGGGTTTTTTTTTCATTCCACCCCTGACGGGGTGAAAGGGGGTTTAATTTTCCATGAAAAATTTTATTTTCTGGGTCGATTTATTCGAAAACTGGTATACATTATCTTCAATTAAAATTATGAGACACGTGTATCACAGTTTTTCATATTTCATCCCCCACGCGTTCAAAGTCATGACTTATTGACTGATATATCAACGCACAGCTGAAACCGCTGAATATACAGACTTTAAACTTAAAGGGTTTATGATTATGATTCACGATTATGAGAGTTGACAACGGCAAGCTGTAGATGGCGCTTGCGTATCGTAAATAATAGTAGATTGTTTTACAAGGGACTAAACCATCCCATTATATACGAGGTTGTTATACTCCCGAACGTAGCGAGGGAGGATGACAAGACCGAGTTATAATGGGTGGTTTTGACCCGAGTAAAACACTCTACTTTTCACTTCGATTGCGAGAAAATAAAACAATTCAAAATTAAACAATTTTCAGTAATTTTGATAAAAATTAAATGTGCAGTTAGAGCAATTTTGAATGTTTAGTGATATGTTTTTCCCGGGAAATTTTATTTCGGTTCTCTGTGATTGGGATGTGATAATATTTTGAGTTGATTGTTGTGGAGTAAAAGTTGAAGATACTTGACTCATGCTTGAGTTTCCTGCATTATTAAGATCTGAGTGCGGCTTCAGCTGAGTTGACATATTCATCCAATCCCACGATGTAGATGCTTGGGGTTCTGTAATGTTTGGTAGAATATTGATTCCTTTCGTAATCCGCTGCGTGACGTGATACTTGTTTTGTATAGAGTCCTCTATATAACCTTCAGCCACTTGATCCGACCTCCATCCACCGTGCCGTTTTAATGTCGTTATATTCGCACCAGAGACCGCCAACAGAGTCGATGATTCTGCGTTCTGCGGAAACAATGGCCCGTGTAGAGTTCCGGATTTGGTAGATTTAGATAAGTGGCAATATCTTTAGGCATGTTACCAAATTTATTTTTGCCTATGACTTGCCTTGTGCATTTACCATTTTGATAATTAAGAAAAAATAAAAAATTCTCGTTGAAACATTAGTGGGACGTAACTCCTGATAGGCTTTAACTATATGTTAAGGTATTCTCCACTGATGACAAATTTACGCTCTTTGTTTGTTTTCGTGTTCGGCAGACTCACAGCTTTGTATCCGTTTCTACGTCTTCTAGCGTTATATTAGTAAGCTCTATTCCTCTGCATGCACCGCTGATTCCATAAATTAAAGCAACCTGTTGAACAAAAGAATAAGTGTGTTAATAATCGTAATAACCTAGGTACCTATATTAGGTGTGTAGGTAGGTATCTATTTATTTAGTTTGAGTAGAGTACATAAGTAGTTTACCTTTGTTGCCAAGAAGGTTCTATTTTCAAAAAAAAGATTGACGGAGCACCAAGAAGTCGAGTTTTTATGTAAAAGACCGAATGCTTTGTACGGGCTGATGATTTTAGACAAAAAAAAAAAAAAAAAATACTTTTTAGCCCTAGGTATTAAACTCGAGTTTTAGGCCCGCTAAGCTACACTATTATGATACACTTTTTGAGCAAGAGAAGTAAAAAACCTTTTTTCAACACACTTGCTCATAAAGTGGCTCTATGGTCACTGCAATTAGGCATAGAATGACACCCATAATCAAACTTGAGATGACTTTTTCATTGCTATAACCTTAGAATAATAATAAAACTTAGAAACAATGACAGCGCGACTTAGTGCCGTAAGTTGTCTTTACACTGGAGATGCTACAATTACGATACTATTCTATAGTTACTATTCTCATCATAACATAAACCTACCTGCTTCTTAAAATTGTAGTTTGCATAGTTTGCTGAATAATAGTAGATTATGCACCAAGGGAATAAAGCAATGTCTTACGTTGCGGGTGGCATGTTGAACCCCGAGTGTAATGAGGGACTCTCGGGTTAACTCCCGAGCGGAGCGAGGGAGTTGACAGTTAACTCCCGAGCGAAATGAAAGAGTTATGTAAAGTCCTGAGTGAAGCGAGGCCACCCAAGACGAAGACATGCTTTATCCCGAGGTACATACTCTACTTTTCACACCGTCGGCGAGCCAATAAAAGTCAGAGTTACACAATTTAAAGCATTTAATTAAAATTAGATATTAATGTTGGACACATTTGTCCAATTATGTAGAGATAGTGTAAAACTTAACCACTTTAAAAAAAATGGGGCAATTGCAATGAGATGGTATAGCAAGATGGTAGATATTTGGTATTATACGTAAAACCTTTTTGCCTAGACCTAACGTAACAATCAAAGTGAAAAATATAAATCGTAGCCTGCTAGATTTTTGTAGACCAATCAAATGACTTAATATAAATAAAACCTATTTTTATTATTATTTTTACCTCCAAAATGAAAACAAGAGTTTTCACACTAATTTCAACTTTCCAAATTCAAATCACTTTATTCCCTAGGGAGTTTCATACAACATTATTTCCCTAGGGAATAATGCTTTGCTTTAAGTAGAGATTAATAGGTCTTTAATCCGTGATTAAAGTACTGCAGGTGTGAAAAGTCTAGATTTGTATAGTTTTAGTAAGTAAACTGCATATTCCAGTAAAAAAGTAAGTATTTACCTACCTACTTAAGTTATTATTTTTAATTTTACTTTTTTCTTTTAAAACAAGATTTGCATAGGCAAAGACATAATAAAAAACACATCAAAATAAACATAGGTTAAGGCTAGATGGCGTTGTATGAAATAATAAATTAGTACGGGACATTTTAAAGAGCACCATCTAAAGAAGCGAACTAGGTAATACATGTCTATACTTTACATTTTTATTTTATAGATGGTAGGACACTTCCTTACTGAATGCGATAACTATAACACCTTTTTAGATATATAGAGGTAGGTATCTGATTTCTCAAATTCAATAAAACATAATTGAAGGGTTCAAAATGAGAAGGCGTTAACTACACATTTTTGGCAAAATGAGTTATGGGTATCGTTAGATTCGAAATGAAATAAACTATATTATGACGTTCTTGGAATATCTAGTTTCGGCCCATATTTCGAGATATTCAGACGGAAAAGGCTTTAACTGACAAGAAATTGTTATCTCTAAGGTCAAAAACGGTATAATGTTCATAAACGCAGCAAAAAAATCTGAAATACTACTTTTCTCTAGTCTAGAAATGGTGTAAGAAACAAAAATACGTTTTTATTTTCACTAATACCCTAAAAAAGTCCAAATAAATTGCCTGGAAACAGAGTTAAAGTAATTAAAATCATTATTGTATTCACTTGTCAGCTACAAATCACGCTCTCGTCTTGTGTTAATGTTTATTACACCCTTTTTGCACTAATTGCAAATGACTGACCAATGCACGTATCGAAAAGTTAAAGGAGCCACAGAGTCTATGATACTGAAATGGCTTAGCTTCAGCGATCATATATTCCACATTACTGTAGCATTTACTTTGAAATTAATATATGTCATAATGCGGGATAGATGCTAAAACGCTTGTGTTACAAACTACGATTACATAAAAACTAGAGTAAAGTTG
Organism: Venusia cambrica; assembly: GCA_951394065.1. Classification (NCBI taxonomy): domain Eukaryota; kingdom Metazoa; phylum Arthropoda; class Insecta; order Lepidoptera; family Geometridae; genus Venusia; species Venusia cambrica. Next base: position 3,778,542 of record OX596068.1, on the reverse strand, counting down.
CGTTGAGTTGCTAATCTGAGGTAGTACAGGCCGTTAAAATGCGAAAATGAAGATCATGACGAACATTTGACACAAGGTAACATTTATAAAAAAACAATCATATGAGTTAATGAAAACTGACAGAAATATGCGCATAACACGCAAATTACTTTTAATGCAATCTAACGACGGCAAATTAGATTGCATTTTTGACATTCAACAAACGATGCCCTTACTAAAGATAACCGAAAACAACCGAACTAACTTTAGGCCTTAAAGTAGAGTTTAGAGATGAGGTAGATACGATTAGACCATTTTGGAAGATTTTTATATAAAAAGTCGTAAGACCTAAACACCCAATTCTTGATCGTTGAAATCCATCGAAATGAAAATCGAATCGAAATCAAAATGATCGAAAAAAGGTACGAACATATGCCCTAATACCGTTAAAATACAGAGACTAGCAAGAGGGAGGGGATTCCATGGAAAATTATTTTTCTTTGAAGAAATAATAAGTTCCTATATGCCTAGCAATTCTTCTTCTGAAGATAGGGCCCTTGAAGGTTATAAGGATTTATTTCATATTTTTAGTGTAAAGGTTGTGTCACTATTCATATTTTTTGAAAAGATGTTTTTTTACAATACTTTTAAAAGGATTAACTAAATGAAATATGCAATAGTAGTGAAATACGACCTATTAATAAATTTAATATGACTTTTATTAAATTTAATAAGGGATTATTTTCAAATAACATAATAAGTAAGAGATACAAAATACAAAAGTGTTTTAACGACGTAAATCCTTTTTGTACTCAATAAAACTCGATAATATTGATTAAAAAATGATGTAGGTGAAAATTCCAAGATATTTACTGTATTTCACAACTAAGTAACATTATTTAGATACAATAATGTTATTATAGTCATAATTTACCATATTATAGTCTAACAAATCTGTTTCATTACGATTTTCATAGTAAAATATCAATATTAGTCCACCAATGTTTGGAGTGGATTATCTCGAAATAATGAAATTGTTAGTTAACGCCTTCTCATTTTATACCCTTCAATTATTATTATAAAAAAAACATATTATATGTTACTATACACATTCTTATACATAATGCCACATCTTTCTTGATATTTTCAAGTAAGCTGGTGGTCAAACGCTTGGCTATCAACAATAAAAAAAAAAACCTATTGCCCTCTGAAAATAATGGTTTTAGTTAGGAAATTACTTATTTTTTCCTGAGGCACATTCGCTTGTTTTATAGGGTGATAGATCCTTGCTGTTAAGAAAGTTTTACACACAGCTTTAATCATTAATATTCTATGGTTATCTTCAAAGTTCTGCTCAAAAGAATGTGTGACAAGGCTGTCAAATATACTTGATTCTCTTTGCCTCGGCTTTTGTACTGAACGGACGTGTTCGACTGTGCGCTCTGTGATATTTTTGATTGTTGGAGCTTCGCCCTGGGGCTTCGCTGGTTGCTGTGTGTACTTGGAGCTTCGCCACTGTCTTCAGCGAGGGCCGTTGCACTGTGGCCTGCCAACTGAGTGAGTTTGCACCATTTCTGTTTCGGTCTCCTTGGGATTCGAGCTGGCGGTCGTCTGCATCTCGGCCGGTGCGTCTACTAACTGAGCCACGGAAGCAGTGAGCGACGACGGCGAAATTAACGAACACAACATTTGTCTATGCTACGAGGCGGGTAACCCGGGTAACCCACATTATCTACATTACATCTGACAAGCTTGCGCTGTTGCTACGAACCTTCTTGCTGTGCTACGAGCTTGCTACGCATAAATCGTTCGCTTTACCGAATATAATCCGCGCCTATTCAGATTAATACTTACTAGAGCCCCTGATAAAAATTTTACCTAGCCAATCGGAAACTGAACAAGAGTCTGAAAATAAGACAACTAGTCGCCGGATCAAAAGAAAAGCTCTACGTAGCCCTGAATTAATGAATTCATTCAAACTGGACAGTACTCTAAACTCCTTTAAACAGGATATCAATGAAAATATTACAAATCTCTGTAACACCTTTCAAAAAAATCAGGGTGCAAAGTTCGAAACCCTTATGACAAATATCAATGTCATAAAACGGGAAGTTAATGAAATAAAAACCTTCAACGAACAAATGGAGAAAAAAAATAATGTGCTGTCTTCTCACTGCGAAAATGTGAACACAAAAACAACTAAATTGGCTAACGATTTCGAAGCCAGCAAAATCAAAATAAGATCACTAGAGCATAAAATTGAAGACCTAAATCGCCAATCTTGTGCCTATAAAATAGAAATTAGGAATATTCCATCCAAGGAGCGTGAATCTCCAGCTGATCTGAATAACATAGTCGAGTCTATGCTCCATACACTAAATATTGAAGTTCAACCATATGTGGATATACGCAATATCCGCAGACTTCCGGGAAAACCTGACGCGCCAAGGCCTATTGTCGTGGAAGTGGTCAATACTAACGTAAAGGACAAGATTATACAAGAAGCCAGGACCTACAATAAAAAGAATAGCACATCGAAATTCAACACAAGCCATCTAGCCATAGCAGGACCATCGAAGCCCATCTACATAAGTGAAAATCTAACTTTTAAAGCAAAGAGCATTTTATACAAAGCGAATACGCAAAACAAAACAATTTTGCTTTCTGCTGGACGGCTAATGGCCAAGTCTACCTTCGAAAGACAGAAGGATCAAAAAGAATATGCATCAAAGACGAAGAACAGCTGCAGAATATTAATCAGGATGCGTGACTAGGCTACACTTTTAGCATGCATGTTAATATATACTTAGAATATTTAGATTATAAAGTCCTTACATATAAACTAAACAACACATACCACACAATCTCTACACTACTTGGTTCTTACATTAAGTATACACACACAAACACTCAACAAATCACATCTTACATTAAGAGTTGTATAAATGATAAACAAACAAACACGGTCACAAAAACACTTCCTTCGCTCCGAATATTCAAAGATAACTATGCTATACAACACGAAAGAATCTCTCACGTATTAGATACATACTGTATGTTTCTGCGCAGTGTCACCAAAACTTGTATATTATATATAACATGAACAGAAACATAGAGTCACTTTATGATAGCATAGATAACGTCAAAGTATCGAAAGCGTACACTTGCATGCCAGAAAATTGTTTGTCATTTATACAAAATTCGAATAAACAACTAACCATTATAACAGAAAACATAAGAAGTCTATCCAAAAACTTGGACGAATTTCTCGCAATTATAAAACGTACAAATATTCACACGGACATCATAGTCCTCACAGAATGTAGGCTCCCACAGTGTCATAATATACCAGCTCTAGACGGGTATGACTCAGCCTCGACTTCAAACAACGTCATTCAAAATGACGGAGTAGTAATTTACACAAGAACAGACCTAAGAACCAACTCCTATGAACCAAACATCGAAAACGCAAATTGCTTAGTAACAAAAGTCAACAACGACATCGTTATCATTTCTCTGTACCGATCTCCTTCCTACCACAACATAGATAAATTTTTAACATCGATGGATAGTATCCTTTCTACTCTAAAAAAATTTAAGAACATCTTCGTAATCGGGGATATCAATATAAATATTAATGACGATAGTAATACGCAGAAGGCTGCTGACTATATTGATAGTCTTGCCTATCATGGTCTTCTACCAACTCACACTTTCCCTACAAGAGAGGGAAGCTGCCTTGACCACATCTTCTTAAAACCTAAACTAACAGCCCAAACCATTGTCATTCAAAATACGGTAACAGATCACCACTCGGTATTGCTAGCGCTTCAAACTAACAAAATTGTTTTAGCAAATCGTAAAACAATATCTAAATTGGACTTAAATGCGATCAAAATAGAGCTCATTAATATCGACTTCTCATGCGTTCTAAATTCTACAGATTGTAACGTTGCAACAGATCTCTTTATCAATATTTTAATGAATATAATAAAAAAACACACGAAATATATACAGCTCTCCCGACGTAAAACGCCCCTAAAGCCGTGGATTACTCCAGGTCTTATACGCTGTATTAGACACCGTGACAGTCTCCACAGCAAAGTACGCAAATCGCCTGATAATGATAACTTAAAAATTATATACAGAAGATACCGAAATTTTTGTAACTCCCTACTCAATAAACTTAAGAAAGCCTACGAAAAAGAGCAGTTTGAAAAAGCTGGGAACAACATAAAAAAAACTTGGGAGGTTATAAATACCATAACCAACTTTAAGCCGAAAAAATCATTACCGCAAGACCTTCTACATGGAAACAACGACTCTACTTATGCAATAAATTCAGTAAACGAATATTTTGCTAATGTAGGCAAAAATCTTGCTGAAAAAATAAATATAAATCAGTCCAAAGATCACAACTCTAAACGCCACGTACAATATGGAGCCATAAAGTCTTTTGCGCTTATAGATATAGACGAAACAGAAACTTTAGCGCTTATAAAATCTCTCAAACTGAGTTCCTCCACTGGCTGGGACAATATCTCTAGCAAAATCATAAAACTAAATGCAGATACGCTTGTAACTCCTATAACTCACATCTGCCAACTAAGTTTCCAAACTTCAATTTTCCCAAAAGCGTTTAAAAAGTCCGTCATTTTACCAATACACAAATCAGGGGATAAGCACACTATATCAAACTACAGACCTATATCTATTTTACCTTCACTGTCGAAAATTTTAGAGAAAGCAATAAACAATAGACTAGTCAAATATTTAGAAAACTTTAAGCTCCTATCGAATAACCAGTATGGCTTTCGCAAAGGAAAATCCACAGCTGACGCCGTATCAGTAGTAAATAGCTACATAGTGAAATCCCTGGATAATGGAACTAAGTGCTTGGCAATTTTCATAGACCTGGCTAAAGCATTCGATACGGTGTCAATCTCTTTACTTGTGGATAAGTTGGAAGGTTTGGGTATTCGAGGTAACCAACTTAAACTACTGCAGAGCTACTTAAGTGATAGAACTCAATGTGTCAAAATCGGTGAACACGTCAGCTCTGAGTTACCTGTTACCTACGGTATCCCCCAGGGCTCGATTCTTGGACCGACTCTATTTTTAGCATATATAAATTAATTATGTGAGATCACTATACAACATGGTAAGCTACTAGCTTTCGCCGACGACACAGTCTTACTTTTCCAAGGTAACAGTTGGGAAAAGGTCTCAAACAAATTTTAATATAGTTTCTAAATGTCTCTACCATAACATTTTAACGCTTAACGCGACGAAAACTAAATATTTAACTTTCTCACTACGTAAATCTGGACTTCCAAGCTTTGCAAACCACTCCATTAAAGCTCACACCACACACTGCCTAAATACAGCCAACTCTCTACAAATTTGCAACTGCCCAACGATTGAAAACTGTAATACGATCAGATACCTAGGTGTTACACTCGATCAACATCTTTCTTATGCAACTCACATTAACTTACTTACATCTAGAACTCGAAAATTAATAGCAGTCTTCAAAAATATTAAGCATGTGTTAAAAATTTAATGATTATATATAATTATGATATGCCATAGACCTTGTCACTACTGTGAAGTCTATCGGTATAGTAAGAATTACTGATAACCTGCTTGGTAACAGCCTCTATCCTGAGATTCATGAAAATCAAACATTAAAGACGGAAGACTATATAAGTAGCTAATCTAACCAAGAAGTCGTAACAGATAGATAGGGATAGAGATAATTCAAACACTGTAGGTGGTTACATTCCTTTTTATTTGGTCATCACAAATTACCTACCCTCACAATATGGAAACGCAGAAATAAAGCGTTTACTACACAACCATTATCAATTTAATCACAATATGAGCAAGCACATTATAATATAGCATAGATCCATAAAATATGATAGACAGTTACACTTTATATTATACAATTTAATATCATACCTTAAACAATGTCTGTGTTCAGGTTAGCACCAGTACAGTATTAGAAACGACTCTTTCTTTTGAAGGCCCGATCCAAAAAGTGACAAGATGGTGTCGGGGCTAGCCAGTCGCTGGTTCTATCCCCTCTCCGGCTTGCCCCACCAACCATTTTGTCAGAGTGAACAGTAGAGTCATAATTACTTTCTACAGGGTATTAGCATTATTGATCAATATTTAAAAACAGTAATATAATACAAAACCTTACTAAAATAATGTAATATGATTTAATTATCAATAAGAAACATCTATGGACATCTACTTTACACTGTTTAATTAATATAAAACTGTTTATTTACTTGCTTTCCGGTAAGACATTACCTTATTCAAGAACTAGATGGCGTTTTATGAAATGAGTATAATAATACCTTAAATCCAATACAAAATGACATGTTAGTGAACTCTTGATTACTATTAATTCAAACATGATGAAAAACAGGTATTTTATAAAGTTTTTAGCATATAATACTAACAATTTATTTAACAATCTCACATGGCCATTTCTGACTATGCTCAGTTCTCGGAGCATTTATTTTCAAACAGACTGATACATCCTTTTACCAATTTGCCTCGACATGTATTCTCGATACCTGCTGCTAGTACCCTTGAGTAATACACCAAGCAAATGGTCGACCAGCAGAAAGGGATAAAACTTTAAATGGCGAGTCATATTTTTATGTCCTTTTTACCAATTTACCTGGACATGTATTCTTCGATACCTGCTGCTAGTACCTTTAAGTAATACACCAAGCAAATGGTCAACCAGCAGAAAGGATATGACTTTAACTGACTGATATTATTATGTCCTTTTACCAATTTGCCTCGACATGTATTCTCGATACCTGCTGCTAGTACCCTTGAGTAATACACCAAGCAAATGGTCGACCAGCAGAAAGGATATGACTTTAACTGACTGATATTATTATGTCCTTTTACCAATTTACCTAGACATGTATTCTTCGATACCCTACTGACAGGCACAACAGTTTACACCAAGTATATGGCCAACCAGTACAAGGAAAACAATACATCGTAGCATATTTACGATAACTGGTTAGATAGGTATCCAACAATGTTCAACACACTTGATACTGCACTTACTCTAGTTCCATGATACAATCATGATTTTGTTTGGAACACATCACATTTCCATTAATTTCTTACACAAGTAGTGTCAGATTTATTGTTATTTTACACAAGATGTCATTGCATTATAACCACAGAACACTACTACTCACAAGGAGATTATAACTAAACACACATTTTGTTTTTACTCACAAGAACACCGTACGAATAAAAAAAGTGACCACCGAGTATATATTATATTATAGTCTTTAGACCAACCCACAGAACAATACTACGACCTACGACCAACCACAGAACAGACAGACAATTAGGATAGTTAATCACCAAGACAAGTATTCCTTGCAATCAGACCACAGACTATTCTGTGCTACAGATCGTTACTATAGAATCAGACCCACAGAAAATGTTCAAAAAAATCTCTTTGGATGTGGGATGTGGGTACATGTACACACTACGTTATAGCATAGACTAAAAACAAAGAATTTACGATTACTACACTACAAAACTACAATGACATCCAAAGCAGGGATTATTTTATCAACCAAGTATTATCAAGTAGTACAGTGCAAAATTGATCATTGAATGTGGCAATCAAAAATAGAATTATTATAACATTCAGCCATGAATGACATGTCTATAAAAAATATGTACTGTGGTCAAGTAAAGAGCATCTCACACGGATATCCACACAGATTAAAAATAAAAATTAAATCCTATTCTTCTCGATGTTACCAAAAACTAAATTGTACTCTTTGACAACAACTTATACTCTTATATCTCTTTTCTTTGTTAAAAAAATATAAACATAAACAAAACATTGGTGGGATAGCTAGTTTGATAGCTAGGTAGGTACAATACAAATACAATTACAATAGGTACATAATAAAACTTAGCATTCTAAAATATGTAAAACCGAGTTTGAAAGGTGTTCTTGCTAGGTGGCATTCTCGACAATAGCATTTTCATCTACAAATTCTCCAGGCCAATACCTCAACTTTTCTTTTGCAATAGTAACATTACGCAAATTGCCCGAGCCTCGTAAAGCATAGCGATCATTGGGAAGAAAAGTTAATATTTCATAGGGTCCCCTAAACTTAGGCATCAACTTGTCATTACGCCGGTGGTCCTGACTAACATAAACAATATCTCCTACTGATAGTGTAATATTATTACGACGTGTGGCATCAAAACGATCTTTGAATTTCTGCGCAGTATTCAATAATCGTTGCTCAACTAGTTCACGATCAGATTGAACGTCAATTTGTGGTTCTGCATTATCATCATTAAGTACTTCTGATAATCGAGCCTGCACAGATGGTATATTAGCCTCGACACCTATCAACAAACGTAAGGGCGAAAACCTAGTTGATTTTTGAATTGTTGTGTTAATAGATTGCTGGACTTTCCACAATTCGTTCGGCCAATCTGACGTACTACTACACCTAGCACTAAGCATATCGATGACAGTGGCTACATATCGTTCTACTTGGCCATTACTTCTTGGTGTGCCGTAGAGATTAAATGATGTTTGATGTGCAATTCTCTAAAAAGGGTCTGAACATTGTGTGAATTAAAATTAGTTCCTCGGTCTGTTATGACTAAGGAAGGAGTACCAAATATGGTAATTATTTCAGTTATGATTGGGAGCAACTCTGCTCCCAATCAATTGAATTAAAACAAACTGCAATTAAATTCATTTAAAGTTTTTAGTGGTTTAAGTAGGCAAAACTTTGTAAACCCGTCTACCAATAACAGAATATGTTTATAACCTTCATTAGATGTCGTGAACGGGCCAGTGCAGTCTAAATGAACAGTATGAAATGGAATTGCGGTTTTATTGATGGGATGCAAAAATCCTTGTTTAGGTCCATGATGACTTTTTTGTTTTGTACATATAATGCAATGTGAAATATATTTTTTTACAAATGCTGCCATACCAGGGAACCAGAAATGCTCACGAATTTTACTAAGAGTTTTATCGAAACCCACAAGGCATACTAAAGCGGGTACCTTTGGGTATGTATAATCTAGGTTCTGCGCTTGGATCCATCGTATAGTGTAGCAAATTATCCCTCATTGTATACTGATTTGCATCGACTTCACCTAACTGTACTTTATCAATCAACAGCTGTGTTTCATTGTCATTTTGCTGTGCTATTTCCAGCCACGATCTAGGATCTTCTACCAAAAAGTTAACATTACAAAGTCATCTAGGGGTCTTGACAGGATAACGACTTAGAATGTCAACATGGCCTACGTATTTCCCTTTTTTATAGATAACGTCAAATTGAAAGTCCTGTAAGTATGTCCACCAACGGGCTACTCGTGGTGACAAGTCTTTTTTATGAACAGTTGATTTGATAGCATTACAGTCAGTGATTATTTTGAATTTAATTCCGACCAAGTATACTCTAAAATGTTTTAGAGCATTATAGATGGCCAATGTTTCTAGATCGTAAGAGCAGTACTTAGATTCAGCTGGAGATGTTCTTTTACTAAAGTAGGCTACAACTTTTGATACATTTCCATCTCTTTGCATTAGAATTGCACCATATCCTAGAGAACTAGCATCCGTGAATAGTTCCGTTGGTAATTTTGGGTCAAAGATGGTAAGTGGGGGAGATGAACAAAGTTGGTCGATAACATACTTGCTACTTCTTGATCAGTACCCCAAACCTACTTTTGGTCGTTTTTCGTTAACATAGAGATTGGAGCTGTTTGAACGGCAAAATTTGGGATGAATTTACGGAAGTAACTTGCAAGGCCCATAAACTGACGCACCTGCTAAACTGTACCAGGAGATGGTGAATTGATTAAGGCAGACACTTTAGCATCACTTGGCCTTACTTCTCCGTGTGATATTCGTCTACCTAGATATTCTATGTTTTCTACAAAGAAATTGCATTTCTTTATATTGATAGTGAAACCGGCATGATTAAGTGCTAAAACAGTTTTCTCCAAATATCCGAGACCCTCTTCAATAGTCGAAAATGGGATCAGAATGTCGTCTATGTAGATAAGTAAGAAGTCAAGATGTTTAACTGCTTTAGTTATAGCTCTTTGGAACACAGGAGGCCCATTACAAATGCCCATGGGCATTTTTTTGTACTCCCATTGCCCATCGGGAGTAACAAAAGCTGTATACTTCATAGATTCGGGGGCCACGGGTATTTGGTGAAAACCATTTTTCATATCTATAGTTATATAATATTTCGCTTTGCCTAGTTTGTCAATTTGATCCTCGATGAGAGGGAGAGGGTATCTGTCTTTCTCAAGTATTTTATTTAATGACCGGTAATCAACACAGAGTCTTTCTGTTCCATCTTTTTTTTTACTAAAAGAACAGGACTGGCAAAAGAGGAATCACTTTCCTGTATAATGTCATTATCTAATAGGTTTTGGACAATTTCGCTTACCTTCTCCCTTTCAAGCGAGGAAAGCCTGTATGGTCGATAGTAAATATTATCTGATTTTTTTAATGTTAGCTTTAATACTCCTGTTTTTACAGTACCCATATTATTGAGTACAGCCGGATTACTTTGAAATATTTCTATAACACGTTGTTGTATATTTCGATCTAAATGTTCGATTTTTTTCATAAATTCGGCCATTACGATTTCACTTCTATTTTCTCCGCAATAATTAACTTGATAAGCATCAGAATCATCGTTTTTGTTTATTATTTTAGAGCCATTAATATTGGTAACAATCTGAATGTCAGAGCGTTGGACTACATTTCGTCCAATTAACAAATCAAATCCAAGATTGTGATCCTCAGCAACAAAAACATCTAATTCTATGCAAAAATCATCAAACCGTATAGGTAGGGTAACTACACCTATGATTTTTAAAACACCACTACCTATTCCATGAATGTGTAATGAACGAGGTAAAATATTGTATTTGAGGCGATTCACGATGGACTTTCTGATTAAGCTACAACTAGCCCCGGTATCTATTAGAGAATCGATTTCGAAATCATTGACTGACACCTTTGTCAGTCTTAGTTCCGCCCTAAAAAAATAGCTTTGTCCTTGATGAATGTTTTTTTTTCAGACCGCTGTTTATGGAAAAATATAGCTTCAGTGTGCCCCGGTATTTTGCAGAATGTGCATCTTTCAACTTTAACATCAGTGGTGGTACTGGGGCTGGTTTTAGTTTCCGTGGTTTCAGTCAAGCGTACTATAACAATGAGCCCTTATATGACCTATTTTCCCACACAAGTAACATGATTTTATGTTCTGTGATGCAGAATCACTTGCGCTACGAAAATCTGACTTGGGGCGTTTATATCGGTTTATGCCGGTTGAACTACCAGGCTCACTATGCTCTGCGGGTCTTTTCTTGGGCTTCACATACGACGTGAACAATGAGATAAGCTCTGAAGAGTTTTTAACGCTATTGTTGAGAGCTGCCATTTTAACATTTACGTCACTTATGCTACCACATATCAATTCAACCAATTGAGATTCAGTAAACGCTATCTTAGTGTTACGTAACAACCTAACTTTTTCTCTGGCATACTCGGAATATGAATCTGCAGTCTCCGATGAGTATGATACAGCCTTTGTCAATTTTTCTGAGAGATTTCTCTTTTCAGGGTATAAATCAATTATATCATTGCGGAAATTTTCCCACGATCGTCCAGTATCTGGGTTCCACGACTCAAACCAAATAAGTGCAGAGCCCTTTAGGGCCTTACCCGCTTTCGCGACAGCTGCCACGCTGCTCCACCCGAATTCTTTGGAGAGCACCTCGATGTTATCACACCACGAGGCCGCGCCGTTGTCATTCTTGGCCGGGTCGAACACCGGCAGGGCAACGTCATCATCTTGACGACGTTTGGTAGATACCGCTTCGCTGATTGATTTCAGGAGGCCTTCAATGACAGCGGGGTCCATTCTGAAACTTGTACAAAATGTATTAGCACAAGATTTAGCAATCCCACTTCTGATGTTAAAAATTTAATGATTATACATAATATATATATAATTATGATATGCCATAGACCTTGTCACTACTGTGAAGTCTATCGGTATAGTAAGAATTACTGATAACCTGCTTGGTAACAGCCTCTATCCTGAGATTCATGAAAATCAAACATTAAAGACGGAAGACTATATAAGTAGCTAATCTAACCAAGAAGTCCTAACAGATAGATAGGGATAGAGATAATTCAAACACTGTAGGTGGTTACATTCCTTTTATTTGGTCATCACAAATTACCTACCCTCACAATATGGAAACGCAGAAATAAAGCGTTTATTACACGACCATTATCAATTTAATCACAATATGAGCAAGCACATTATAATATAGCATAGATCCATAAAATATGATAGACAGTTACACTTTATATTATACAATTTAATATCACACCTTGTCAACATGACCTATGACGACATGACCAACAATGTCTGTGTTCAGGTTAGCACCAGTACAGTATTTTTTTTCTCTTACTATTCGCTCTGTGGCTTCACAAATTTTATATACATCTTTTGATGGTGTTATAAGTCCTCTGACTCAGTATATTCAGAGTTTTCAGATTCATCGATAAGGCCTACATTGCCACAGCTTTGGTTAATTATAGCAACTGCATCTCTTGTCTTACTATAATTGAGGATAGAAACTTGGTCTAGAGGTATGCAGTTACCATTAGATCCGTCTTAAAACTGTGCGTGGACTAAGTAAAAGTCTTTTGTAAGCAGTTTGGAAAGTTTTAGCTGAGGGATTGTTATTATTTCCGCAACTAGCTCTTATGGCTCCAAAAAAAAGTTCAAGGTGATCTTGCGACATTTTGTAAGTGCATACATACCGTAAATCGCTCTTGGTTACAGTTCCATTGTATATTTTTAAAAGTGACTTCATACACACTAAGAAACCATTAAAACCAGTTTTCCGATTTGAATTTACAAGGTATGTTCCATCAATTAGTTTTAAGTTCCTTATGTAAAACTCGGCAGCTTCAAAAAACATTTCAGTTTCGGCAATGTTGAATGAAGCTAATGCCTTTTTCCATCCTTTGTTGTTGGTAAGGCATCGGATTTGAGTCGCTTCCACTTCACTTTATTATTTTGTATAAATTAATCCGAAGTAAAATGTTTTGACCAGATAACACTTCTTTTATTCCACTCCCAATTTGGTCTGGTCCTTATTATACAGTGAATCCATTTTCTTTTGAGTATTTCTTGATTGGGAAAACTAGACCAAAAACATGATCACTAATTACTAAAACACTAACGATTAACGATCACTAATTTTGTAGGTAGGTTATCAAGTAAAAAAGTGTACCTGTATAAACATTTCAAAACCACCCAAAAGGTCGATTGGTGCATGACCAAAATTGAGCAGACGAAGTCCAGATCGGAACATGATCGTGTTTAAAAAATACATATCGATAACAATAACAATGTGACCAACTTACCCCGTTCACTATTTGGCTCTTCAATTGCATGAAATGAATTAAACCAGCCAATATTCGGCGTGTTACTGAATTCTGAGACGGTTGACAATAATTATTGTTTATTTAACGTATATTTAACTCTAGTTTTGTGCAAAAACTCACCGATGAAATGTTAATGTTTGTCGGCAGTTTTCTTTTCGCCCTGAGTGCGAAAAACAGTCTTTTACAGTACAAGACATTTTGCAGATATGTACACTACTATCACCACGCTAAAATTAATGTTTGGCTTGCCAATTTAGGATTTATCACTCTTATTCTGGGTTTTTCCTCACTGTTTACTTATTTTGTTGACAATGTTTATCGCCATGGTAACGAAAATGTAACCTAAAACTCAATATACCTACCTACTAACTATGATTGGTCGCTCAAAAGACACCATTTGAATGTGTGAATATAACACACTTGGGACCACAGAACAATGAATCTAATAGAAAGGTGTTGTGGGCGGGGCAGGCGCGCCGCATATATGCTCAAAATGGGCATATATTGAAAAAACTCGCTTCAACCGCTAATAGTCGCTCTCGGGCGATGTGACAGTGCAAAGCTCTGCATAATATATATTATTATGCCGAATTGCGCTGTCCTAAGCTGTAAGAAAAGAAACCAGGTGTGTAGTAAAAGGCAAGGAGGGATTTCTTTTCACCGTTTAGTCCATAAACCTTTAAATAAACGTGATATTTAAAGATATTGTAAAAGTATTATGTAGTTTACAGACGAAAACGATACAATCGCAAACAGATGTAATTTTGTACATTGCTTACTATACATGAATACCACCTTATTTTTACATTGTCGACCGCGCAGTGTATTGCGTTTACAGCGATGAAGGTATTGCTTGCACTACGATTTAGTAGTAATGGCCAAGACGCTCGCGCATCGACTAGTGTTGCTCGAGATTCGTGCAATCTAGGATTACGCGTTTCATGTCGATAAAATTTGTCTGTGTTTTTGTTTTATCATATTGTTTGCGACGAGGCCCGCCTCTGTATGAAAAGAAGATGTGAGGGGAGCGGGGCACACCACAGGGCGCGGGGGACGGGGACCATCACTCGCCACTCGGACAAAGTCACAGACGCGCGCGCACGCAATATTATAACACCATATCACTTTCTATTTCTATTTCATAGTCTTGAAGATTAGTACCTAATATACTTATTTTGTAAGCAAAGGATTGTTTCATTTGTTCACCGCAACACATATTTTATTGACACAAGTTATCTAACTTTATCAGTAATTTAGTTCTTCTCAGAATTTTTATTTCATCTGTATGTAGAAGTTCGTAACACTTAGTTAAACACAAAAAAAATATTTTCAGTTTCCCAAAAGATGTAAATATTTAAAAAAAACTGGATTGAGGCAACGGGCAGAGTTGAATGGATACTTAGATCATCTTTCACAATATGCTCACAACACTTACTTATATATACACTTACTTCCATTTACTTAAATCCTTATTATAGTTCAAAAAATGACATTGCATTGCAAGTGATGTCATGTTTTGTCTTCCAGTCAAGATTGACCAGTCACCACAATAGTACCCAATGTGACTTATGAGTCATTATTGTGATTGGGTGCTATTGAGGTGACTGGTCAATCTTGACTGAAATTGAACTGAAAAGAATAGCTTTACACACTTGAGCTAAGTTGGTAGATTCCGTTTTTATATCAATGTCATACAACTAGCTGTAGCCCGTGACTTCGCACACGTTCATGGATTTAAATTTTGTTGTGTAGACCGTGACATCAAATGACCACATATTATCAATTGTTCTGCGGGCGGCCGGCGCTAGCACCGGAGTCGCTAATTGTATTTTATTATGTAACCTGTGATAAAAACATAGAGAAAAATCTCCACGCTTGGTAGATGGATCAGTGCTCGTAGTAAATGTGTAAGGTATTACATTGAGCCACATGCTTAATTTTGAGTATTAATGCTAAAGTTATTTTTATCGATGAATACGGGTACATCTCTATCGCCGGGATACCAGGTAAAATGTTTTGCAATTTATATTTTATCAGTTATTTTATAATTTTGTATACAATCCACTAACTGTCTATTAATAATTATTAAACGAAATATTAAGCACACACTATATAATTATTCGTTTATGTAAATATTATTTATTCTCTATTATGCGAATTTCGGTAGCCTCACGAAACTATGGTAACTGCACGATTAGTATGCAGTTTTCACAAGGTGGTAGCATTAAAGATTGCACGATTCTACAAACTGTCAAAGACATCCATAACAAAGTCGACATAAAGGTTTTTTTTCAATGACTTCGATTATGTGAGGTGTTAATAGAGTGACACCCCTAAAAAGTTATCTCTTTTTATTAATTCAGATAAAATAGTAATTCAGTAATAAAATATATAATATATGTTTTAATGTAAAACCTAAGAGTTCAGTACCTGTCATCAAGTGTTTTCCCACACATCACTGCACTTCAAAAGAAAATACCATACAAAACAGTTCACATCATCACTTTGGCACTAACAAAACAAAATGGAGGACATCCTTGAGCTTAGAGGTTCTGTTGCACAAATGAAAGCTCATTTTACTGAGCAAATGGCCTCATATGAAGGTAAGCAGCAGCAGTCTGATGTACCACCAACTACATCCTCTCTTGCTGCCGAGTTTTCTGCATTCAAGATGTTTGTGATGACGGCCATCAAGGCTATAAACATTCAATTGGAAGCCATTGCTCAATCTGTGGATCAGTTGGAAATGCTGGGTCGGCGTAAGCATCTTCTTCTTCATGGGGTTGCAGAGGAAAAGAAGGAGGACACCGCAGCCATTGTTGCAGAAGTCATTGCTAGTCGACTTGGGGTTGCTGGTTTCACTTCAGTAGATATCAGCAGATGTCATAGGATGGGCCGCTCAACTTCAGACCGGCCTAGGTCCGTACTGGTGAAGTTCAAAGAAACATCTTTCAGGGATAGGGCATGGTTTGCCAAGACACATCTTAAAGATACTGGTATAACAGTCTCAGAGTTCTTGACAAGAGCGCGCCATGAAGTTTTTATGCAGGCCAGGCAGCGCTTTGGGATTACTAGGAGTTGGACTCGGGAAGGCTATGTCTACGTGATTGGGGCTGACAATCTCAGGCACCGCGTGAGTACACTAACGGAGCTCGACCGTATCTCGGCTGCACTACCGGCAGCTTTGGGGACCTCGTCACTAACACCGACGGTGGCGGCCGCAGTGGTGGATTCCATCTCTCCACGACCATCAGGAAGGGATGTGGCGGCGTCGGTGGCAAAAGCTGGGCCCTCTTCTGTTAAATTTTCGACTTCGGCGGGCGCTGTTAGGGAGCAAGCAGCATCGAGATCGCGGCGTGCGGCTGTCGTAAAAAAAGTAGGGTTCATATTATGTTCTTACAGTACCTACACTTGCGGTTGGTAAGTTCCACCCGTTCATAGATAGCTAAGTGAATCAGCCAGCACCCACTTTTTTTTGTATTTTTCCAGACTCAACTTTATAATCTACCCTTTTCTTTCGTTTTTTCTCACATTTCATTTTTGCACAATAATGTTTCGATTCCAATTCCAACCAAAATTGTTTATTTTGTAATATTTACTTGCTTGCTTGTTACTTACTTCAGTTCACTCAACTCACTCACACACAGTTCACTGTTGTCACTGTCACATTGGTTATAAATCAACGTCAACGTCATATATTTGATGGCCCGATCATTCCCTGACTTAGCCCTGTATTGGACCGGACGTAATGACCTTAAATCACTTATTTACAGAGTATAGTAATTTTATTTTTGTTTTCTCTCTGTGAAAATATTTTGGTTTTCTTTTGTTAAAACAAACTTTCCACATTTTAATGTTATCTTTTTTTTTTTTATTATTATTTTTATACAATTTGTGCAATTTACGCAGTAATGTGAGTATTTGCTTTGTTTTATATTTCTGTACATATTGGTGCAATTTGTTATTTCTTACGTTTTCTCTTCAATCGCAACTGGCAGGTACCTGACTCTGTTTTTGAACGTTTTTAGTAAGTTGAGAGTGAATCAGCTACATATTATAGAATAAATTTTGTAATATATTTAAGTATTTAAGATAACGTAAATAACAAAGATAAAGTCAATAACAAAGGTCTGCAGTTGCTAGGTTACCTTCGTTAACTTTAATATCTCCTCTCAACAAAGACCCATGCGCTCTGAGATCATTCTGATCCTCGGTCTTGGAAGAGGCTTGGTGAATATGTCTGCCAGCTGGTCTTCACTGGTAACCTTGTCCACGCTTAGCTCTCCGCTAGTCACCAATTCCCGTACGAAGAAATGCCGTACCTGTATATGCTTAGTCCGTCGATGGAATTCAGGATTTTCAGCTAGCCTTATTGCAGCTTCGTTATCCACTTTTAAGCACGGAATCTTCTTGAGGACAACAAGATCACTCAAGAGCCGAGACAGCCATACATTTTCCCTGGCTGCTTCGCTGGCGGCTACAATTTCTGCCTCTGTAGTCGAAATCGCGACACTTGCCTGTCTTTGGCTTAGCCACGAGATCGCTCCTCCCGCATACATGCTCAGCACTCCGCTAGTGGATCTTCCAGTGCTAATGTCACCTGCATGGTCAGCATCGCTGTAGCATTCCAAAATGCCTTGCTTGTAATGCTTCTTGTACATGATACCTAGATCTGGTGTGTATTGCAAGTATCGCATTATGCGCTTCAAACGGACACAGTCTGCTTCTTCTGGTTTCTCCAGACTCCGTGAGACTACACTGACTGCATACGCAATGTCTAGTGCATACCATCAAATATGCTAAGGTACCAACGATTTGCCTGTAGTTACTTTTCATGTAACTCATATCCACTTTCTCGCTTGATGTACCTTCTTTTACTATAGGCGTCGAGACCGGTTTACAGGTATCCATCCCGAATCTCCGCAAGATTTTCTTAACATAAGACGTCTGAACTATTTTAATTCCGTCTCCTCTGCTTTCAATCTCTATCCCAAGGAAATAGGAGGCAGGTTTTGTGGTTATTTTGAACCGACCTTTCAGCTCCCCAATAAACTCATCTATGAGCTGTTGACTTGAGCCAGCAACGAGGCCATCATACACATATAACGCCACGATGATTTTTCCACATCCTTTCTCTCTTGTTAAAAGACAAGGATCTGCTTTACTAGTTATAAAGCCAATCTCTTTGAAGAAGTCTAAAATGCATCGGTTCCAGCATCGAGGTGCTTGCTTTAACCCATAAAGACTTTTCTGTAAAAGACAAACTCTACCGGAGGCATCGTCATAGCTTTCTGGTTGCTTCAAAAGATTTCTTCAGTCAAAGAGCCATACAAAAAGGCAGTCGAGACATCAAACTGCATCATTGTCATTCCTTCGCTAGCTGCCACACTAAGTACAGAGCGAACGGTTCCCATCCTGGTAACCGGGCTAAATGTCTGCTCATAGTCAATTCCTTTTTTCTGATGAAAACCTTTTATAACCAGTCTTGCCTTGTATTTGTCTACAGAGCCATCAGCGTTCATCTTTACTCGAAATACCCACTTGCATGGTATTGCTTTTCTTCCCTTAGGTAAATTTACAAGCTTCCAAGTACTATTTTCTTTTAAAGAATTAACTTCGCTGTCCATGGCTTCTTCCCATAGATTTCTCTCCGGGCTTCTAATCGCCTCTTTATAGGAATTTGGCTCTATGTATCCCATAATAGCATTCATGACAAAGTCTTTGAATCGATCTGGAGGACGTAACGAAGATCGGTCACGAAGTACCATCTGGTCCGGGAACACATCTTCATAAACATCATGATTTACAATATCGTCCTCGTCCATGACATTATCTAGACTTTGAACATCTTCTTCATCTAGATCTTCATCAATAACGACATCTTCTCCGACATCATTTCCCTCTTGGAGGTGGATTTTACAGAAGAAGAATGCTTTGAAAGGCCAAATTAACTTTTATTATATAAACACAATATTAAAAGAACATTATACCAGTTTCGTATTTTTCACTTGACTTTTATTGTACAGTTCTATCGCAGTAATCACAGCATCACCGCTTCCTACTATAGGTCACACTGGCCTTTGTGTTTTACCTTCCACAATATCCATGAGTCCGTCCATACCTCTCAGCAAGGCTACCATACGATACTGCCATGGTACCCAATTGTGGCCGTCAAGTTTCATAATTTGAATTTTCGAAAGCTCCATTTCATTTAAACTTCTGGGTCTGGGCCCATAACCTCTTGGAGGTGGTGGATTTTACAGAAGAAGAATGCTTTGAAAGGCCAAATTAACTTTATTATATAAACATAATATTAAAAGAACATTATAGGTACCAGTTTCGTATTTTTCACTTGACAGAGACTCTTTCAGTCAATAACAAAGGTCTGCAGTTGCTAGGTTACCTTCGTTAACTTTAATAACTTATACCTACCTACTCTTTCTGCCCGATAGAAAGAAGAAATCTAGCAATATAATTATATCACCTTGGTATGTCTATTTGTAATAGCAGTGATAATGAGTCTTACTATTCGTGTTTATCGGAAGATGATAATGGCAGCGATGTTAGTTTTTACGATACCCAAACTCTCTCTCAATCTCTTGAAGCCCAGTTTTTTGATGTGACAAAGAATTTTAATGTCGTGCATATAAATGCCCAGAGCATTGCGTCACACTATACAGAAATGCTTACTTCTCTCAATTGTAAAAATATCCATGCAATATTAGTCTCTGAGTCTTGGTTGAAACCTTTCTTACCTACTACCTCTTACTCGTTACCAGGTTTTGTTCTTATAAGAAATGACCGCATTAATGGACGTGCTGGTGGGGTGGCTATTTATCTACGTTCTCACATTCCTTATACCATTTTAGACATGTCTCCCCAACCTCTGCCATCTGGTAACGGTGAGCACATCTTTCTTGAAATACTCCTGAGTCGAACGAGAGTACTTCTAGGAGTTTATTATAGCAACCACCTCAGCAATAATTATTTTCCCTCTCTTGAAACGCTTCTTGAAAATCTTAGTCCTTCTTATAGTCACACAATAATAATGGGTGATTTTAACACTTGTCTGCTTAAACATGACTCCCGCTCCTCGTCTCTTGAAAACCTTACGTTGTCCAGCAACCTTACTATTCTCCCTCTAACTGCCACTCACTATTTCCCAAATCGCATTCCTTCTCTTCTTGATTTAATACTTGTTTCCTCTTCTTCTATTAATAGCGTTGCAAAGCATTGACAAATTCTGGCTCCAGCTTTTTCGCATCATCATTTGATTTTCTTGTCCTATAAAGTTCGACCACCTAAAGCTAGACCAAAAAATATTATGCAGCGTAACTTTGGTAACATAGATGTTGAGCGACTCCGTGATGATGCACGTCAGATTGACTGGTCTGAACTTGAGAGCGTAGTGGGTGTGGATGGGATGTTGAGTTGTTTTAATAACAAACTGACTAAACTGTACGATGATCACGCTCCATTGCGAGCGATCAAATTAAAGCATCTCCCTGCACCTTGGCTTTCTGATGACATTCGTGCAGCTATGCACAAAAAGTCAATGGCGAAGGTCCGGATGCATTGTAAACCTACCGATGTTAACAAACAGAAATACTTAGATCGTCGAAATCATTGCAACAGGCTGTGTAGGGACGCACAACGCCGTTATATTCACGAATCTCTTCATAACAGTAATGACCCTTCAAAAGTTTGGCGATTTTTGAAAACTCTGGGTGTTGGTAAACCTAAACAAGACACTCCCAATAACTTAAACATTAATCTTTTAAATCAGCATTTCACTAGTTCCTCCAATATTGACGCTGGAACAAAACTGAATTATCTTTCATCTCTACCAACTCCAGATGTTCCTCAGTTTCATCTTAGTCAATTTGCCGCTTGTGATGTCAAGAAGTGCATATCGTCCATTAATTCGAACGCTGTTGGTAGTGATAACATTAGCCGAAATATGATTATGCCTATTTTGAATGAGATTGTTTTTGAATGAGATTGTTCATGTCATTACGTTCATCCTAAATTTATCAATCGATACTAGCTCTTTTACAAGTGCTTGGAAGGAAGCCCAAGTAATACCTTTGCCCAAAAAATCCAACCCTTCCTTTGCCGAGTTCCGTCCTATATCCATCCTTCCCTACCTTTCCAAAGTACTTGAACGCTTAGTTCATCAGCAGTTAAGGCTATACTTATCCAAAAATCTCCTTTTAAATCCTCTGCAATCGGGCTTCCGACCTGGTCATAGCACCGTTACAGCACTCGTCAAAATTACCGATGATATTCGGCTTGGAATGGACAATAAAATGGTCACAGTGTTATCATTACTTGATTTTAGTAGTGCCTTCAACAGCGTCGACTTTGATGTACTTCTGGGCGTGTTGGGCTCTCTTGGCATATCTCCAACGGCAACTGATTGGTTTCATAGTTACTTGTCTAGGCGCCGGCAGCGCATCCGCGTTAATGATGTCAATGATAACTCCTCATGGTGTAACGTGGCCGCTGGTGTCCCACAAGGAGGCGTACTTTCTCCTCTTCTCTTCGCTATTTTTATTCAGTCTATTTCCAGTAAATTAAATTCTTCCTACCACCTGTATGCAGATGATTTACAAATTTATATCCAAGCGACAGTTGAAAACATTGATGGGGCAATCAGTCTCCTTAACATTGATCTCAACCATATTTGTGAGTGGAGCAAATCTTTTGGCCTCTCTGTTAATCCGAATAAAACTCAAGTCATCATTATTGGTAGTCACAAGCAAATTCCCAAATTGGATTACTCAATTCTCCCCAGTATATTGTTTGATGGATCTATAATACCAATTAGTAAGTCCGTGAAAAATCTGGGTATAATTATGGATTCTACGATGTCCTGGGATCCCTGTATTCAGGAAATCAGTCGCAAAATGTTTGCGTCTTTTGCTTCCCTAAGAAGAATCCGAATTTTTTTGCCAACGGCTACCAAAGTTACCCTGGCACAAGCACTATTGCTTCCTATTTTAGATTACGCAGACACCTGCTACCTTGATATTTCTGAAGCCCAACTCAACAAACTTGAGCGTTTACAAAATCTATGCTTTCGGTTTATATTCGGCTTGCGCAAATATGACCACGTCTCCGAGTTTCGTGCTAAGCTCAAATGGCTCCCCATACGTCTTCGAAGAAATTTTCATATCATGTCCCTTTTATATAATATTCTTTTCAACCCTTTCTTTCCACCGTATCTCAAAGAGCGTTTTATATTTTTAGACCAAGGGCACGTGAGAACACTTCGTTCTACGAAAAATTTTCTACTTGCGATTCCGAGTCACACCACAGTGTTCTATGCTAATTCGTTTACTGTTGAGGCTGTGCGCTTGTGGAACTCACTACCCGTTTTGGACAGATCCTCCAAAACAATCTACATTTTTTAAAAAAAGTTACGCTGTCATTACTTTTCCTCGACCAACTTATAATTGTCTCGTTCGCTACTGCTGTTTTAGTTTCTATTTATATATATTTTTTAGTAATGATTGGATATTTTGTAATGTATTGTATGTTTTGTTATTATTAATAAGTAGCTATATAAATTAGTGTTTATTTTAGTACACCGCTTTGTCTGCTCTTTACTATCCTTTCCATCCAAAGGTTGCCTGGAAGAGATCGCTTTTAGCGATAAGGCCGCCCATTGTACCTAGTTTAAGTGTATTTCTTGCTTGTCTGTTTATTTTTGTTTTTTGGTGTACAATAAAGAGTTTATCTATCTATCTATCTATCTATTATCGGAAACTCGACCAATGAATGATAAGTGTTATATGTGTTGATAATATGACATGCTACGTGAGTGTGAGTAGCCTGCCACAGCGGTACTAGAACAAATGTTTCTAGATGGCCTTTCTAACCTTTATCATGTGTTCTGTGCTTGGGACAATGACATATCAGGCAGTATCTGATTTATTATTTGCTGACTCATTCACACCTTGGCCGAACTCCATTAGAAAAAAATGAGATAGGCAGAGACCTGGCCGAGCGTCTTTTATGACTTTACCCATGTTATATTATATATCGATAGCTATAACTCACTAGTGAGTTTTAGATTTTTTTTTTAAATTTTATTGGTTGATTTTCTTTGTTTTTAAAAAGTTTTTATTCAAAAAAAAGATCGTAAATAAGATTGATTGTAGCTGTGTTTGTTCTTATAAAGGACAAACGAAGCGTACTATAGCTGAACGCGTGAAGGAACACATAGCCGCTGTGAAAAATCACCAGGTCAACAAGTCACCTATCGCGGAGCACTTAGTGGACTCAGGTCCTAATCACTGGATAGAGCTGCATAACCCGAAAGTGATTTCCAATGAACGGCATTACTATAAGAGGATGGTTCGGGAAGCGATTGAGATTAAAAAATATCCTAATTTTAATCGCGAAGACGGTTTCAGACTCTCAGCCTCTTGGAATCCAGTGGTAGCACAGTGCACTAGGTGTTATCCTAAGAAAAAATGTGTTAATACTGTCAGTGTTGTTTGTCGTGCTAGTGTGAATGTGGCATATTCTAATAATCAAGACCAGGCTAAGGGTAGTTGTTAAAAACGCCTTCACTTCTCGACGGTGGCTCCAAAGTTCCAGTCTGCCCGCGACCACGGCTGGTGCAACCCTGCCGAAACGTCGATATAAATATAGGTAAAATACGCGATAAATACCCGTTTCTCGAATTAAAATTATGTGTTCTAATCGCGAAAGTTTAAAAAAGACTAAGATCGTGTTCAATTGAACAAATAAATTAATGTTCCTATTGCTTGCTCATTTCAAGCAACTTCTTATTTAAATAGATATTTTTTACTCGTACGTGTTTAATAAATAAAACTTTCACTCAAATATAACTTTTGTTTTCTCTATAATAAGAGAAAAAGTTAAATTTTCCCATTGTACATGACAGAATAGGCGCAAACCCTATGCGCAGAAAATAAAAAATACAACACTCTTTAGTCTGTGGCCGATCGCAATGCGCGCGCATATGAAAACTGATTAATTTTACCCGCCATAGCGAAACATTTTTCACAACTCGTTTTCACTATTATAAAAATTATAGCTTTTATTGTTATTTTATTCACAAGTGTGTTGAAAAACGTCGTATGATACACGTGTGTATTGATGATTACCGTCCTCGGCTCTCTTAAGACTCTCGCCTACGGCTCGGGTCTCAATGGCGCCTGGGCGGTAATCACCAATGTTACACACTAGTACCATAATGTACTATTATAGTTCTTATTCTGAGATCGTCTTAGTGAGAATACCGTTGAAATACTCACCTTTGGCATCCATGGTAGCAACATTTAAAGCGCCATCCCAGTCTGTGCTACAAGCATCTTTTTGCAAAGACTTCCATGCCACCAAAATTGCGCTGAAGAATAGTTTTAGACTTAGCCCTATGAGGTCGAATTTTATATGAAAGATAAATCAGATCATGGTAAAAGAATTCATCAGCATTATATTGGCCGTGTTTGGCGACGTGAAAGGGAGAAGAAACAAAAATCAGATCCAAGAGAGAGACGGTGCAATTAGGAAAGTGATGAGTGGCATTAAGAGGAAGGAGAGTCAGATTGGTAGCTTGGCCTACACTCTCTAGTGAATAAGTTCGAGAGTCACGCCTAAGCAAGCAGGTATTGAACTCACCCATGATGATGGTATGATCATGAAGAGGAATAAATTGCTCGAGTAACTCCTCGAAAGACGCAAAGTAATTAATGTGCAAAGAAGGTGAATAAAATACATCTAAAAGTACCTTTCGTTGGATTGCTTTCTTTAGCATTGGGGGAGGCCCATTTCTTATACAGTGGACTTTTATGGGCTGTAATGATGATGATGATACAAGTATACAGCGTTTATAGCCAGAATGCATCATAAGACAATTCCAGTAAGCCCAATCAATGCTAGGTTAAATTGCTTACGGAGTATCGGTGAACATCGTCAACATCGTCATCTGATTATGAAGCCAAAGGCCTACCCGAGACCTACCAGGCAGGCAGCTCAGTGGGACTACTAAGTATCATCATTACTGCGATCACCAACACGCCTGCCAAGCGTGGTGATTATGACAAAACCCTGATAATGATGATGATGATACTGGAAGGTAAGCAGTCCAATTAGTTACTCTAGCAGACTACTCTAGTGACCGTAAACACCACAGGAAAGCAGAATACGCAATTTCGTTTACTTAGATGACATATTTTTTCCAGTTATTTTGATATAAAAACCTAACTACTATATCGATTATGGGACCACTTCGGAAGTATGGCCTACCAAACATAGCATGAATCATCAAAATCTACGAATATTACGAATTGGCGGAGAAATCAAGTAACAAACAAACAAAAAAAACATACAGCCGAATTGAGGGTTAAAAAAGGAGGTTCCAATATTACAAGCTATGCTTAGTTTGGAGTTAGATGGCGTTGTGTGAAATTAATGTCCTGAAATATTATTATTATTTTTATTAATCTTCAAAAAGCATCAGAACTAAACATTCTAATGGACAAAGTTAATTTTGTTTTAATTGTTTTGTTATCAAGATAATCAAAGAGTATAAAATACAAACCAGAAGAAGATGAGATAATACTAGAAATAAAGTTCCCTGCAAAGCAAAGCCTTCCTTAGTTGATGGCGTTGAAAATAAAAAACCACCGATGTTTGCCAGTTTCCGGGCCATGCCAAAGAGTATAATTATTAACGAGTAATAGGACATTTTTATAACCTATTTTATTGATATAGGACAGCTCCAAATCTGGATAGTTCAAGAAACTCCGTTTTGTCGCTGCATTCGCCAGTTTTGCCAAAGAGTAAATGAATGGAAGAATGAATGAACTAAAATTGAAATAATGAATGAGAATCCATAGAGCTTGCAATTATTTATCGGATATATCGATATCGATAGCTACTATCTACGATTAGTGAAGTGCAACTATATTATCGATGATCAATTGGGATTCCTTTACAATATTTATATTTTAAAGAGGTGTCACGGATCTGTCTAAGCAATGTCAAACGTCAGGAGAACGTGGCACTTCTTGCGAAGATACCAAAAGGCGTTGACTTTTACCTCGGAATTGAGTGGTTGTATTCGATTTGGGGTTTTTGAGTTTTTTAGCGATAGAAAGTGGCTTATTTTGATTATTAAGTCACCAAATTGTTTTATACTTGTGTAGTGGTGGTGGTTAAATATTAGGTAACAGTATTTATTGAGTATAAAGTACTAAAAAACTTATATTTTAGTATCTAAGGTTAGTGTCCTCAGACATGGAGTTAGATCCTGTCCCTCCAGATCCGGTACCGCCGGATCCTCGACCTCCTGATCCTCCAACAAAACCATGGTCTAAACGAAGATTACAGGAAGAGTCTATGACTCAAAATGCAAAAAAAGTCGACACCTCTGTTGACAAATCTCAACCATCAATTCAAACAATATACACCCACCCTTCGATCGTTGTTGGTGCTATCAAGGCATACACTGCAACTGATAAGGGGCCATTTGTGGTCCACGTTTCACGTACCGAACAAGATTTATCGGCTGGAACATCTTTGAGACCTATCAAGTTCGGTCAATTTTTGATGACAAATAAATTCACCAATATAACTCGAGATGGTGTAAAACAGGTTGGTAGAAATAAAATGTCTGTGGAATTTATGACAGGTGCAGATGCCAACAAATTTATTGAATCCCCTATCCTACCACTATGCAAATATGAAGCGACAATCCCAACCTATAATGTAACCAGAATGGGTCTGATCCGATCAGTTCCCACAGACCTATCCATGCAAGAATTCGCAGAAGCCCTCATAGTACCTACAGGAGGCATGGTTATTAAAGCCCGCCGCCTGAATAGAAAGATTGTAGAAGATGATAAAGTATCATGGATCCCAACTCAGTACTGTAGTAGTAACTATTCAAGGACAAATACTTCCACAGAGAATACTTCCACTCGTAGGGTATACCCATCGCAAAACCCTAAAAGTGCTGTAGACCTTTCTCTTTGCTCACCATCTCTTGCTCCCTATACTACATGGCGAATACTCCCTAGCGCACATGGTAGTGACCATTTCCCCATAGTAATTACTATTACAAATAAAGTTTCCCCTCATTGTAACCCCTACCCTTCCTTGAAATATAAACTTTCTGCTGCAGACTGGTCAGGATATTCTGATTCATCAGACAATAAATTAACGCATATCCCTACTTCCTTTATTAAGTCATCCCCTCTGCAATCCTATGAAGTTTTTTTGGAATACATAATTTGTTGTGCTAACTCATATATCCCTCTCAAAAAACCCAATAGGCATTTTAGAATTTCTACCCCATGGTGGGATTCTGAATGTTCTGAAGCTGTTAAGAAGCGTAAAGAGGCTGAACATGTGTATTCTGTGACTATGACTGAGACCAATTTTGTAGAGTATAAAAAAACAGCAGCTCAATTAAAAAGACTCGTAAAAAAAAAGAAGAAACTAGGATGGATAAACTTTTGCGAAACATTGTCCCCAAGAACCCCTTCCTCCCTGGTGTGGAAACAGATCAGGAGATTTAGAGGTTCATGCAATGTGGAAAACCCATCCTCAAATGATCCTTCGTACTGGATTGAACGGTTCTCAGATAGACTTGCACCTCCATCAGTCCCTTTCATAGATTCCCTTCCTCCCTCCCCATCCCCTCTCCCATTTCATAACCACTTTGATCAGCCCTTCACATTTAGCGAACTCACCATTGCACTAGATGGACTAACTGACTCATCCCCGGGTATAGATGGAATTCCCTATTCTTTTCTTACTAAATCATTAGATTAAACAAAATTAACGTATCTTACTCTCATCAATACTTTTTTCGAACATGGTATCATCCCACCGCAATGGAAAACCCAAGTTATTATTCCCATATTAAAACCAGGCAAAGATCCATCGGACCCTAACTGCCGGAGACCAATTGCCTTGTCTTCCGTTTTGGCCAAAATAATGGAGCGTTTAATTAAACACCGCCTAGAATGGTTCGTAGAAAGCAATGCTATCTTATCTAAATCACAATTTGGCTTTAGAAAAGGCGTGAGCACGACGGATAGTCTGAGCATCCTAGTTACCGATATTTACTCCGCTTTTAAAGAAAAACAGTATCTGGTTGGTATCTTTCTAGATATAGCCGCAGCTTACGATAATGTACTTCTTCCTGTGCTCAGGAGCAAACTCTCACAGCTGAGTATCCCAGAGAGGTTAATTCGTGTCATGAGCTGCCTGTTGATGGAAAGATCGGTGGTCATAAAATCTAACACAGGCCTACTACCCCCTAAAACTGTCTGGAAGGGCTTACCACAGGGATCTGTTTTAAACCCACTTCTATACAGTTTATATACATACGACCTTGAATCCTCCGTCAATTCATTTTGAGAAATCCTTCAATATGCAGATGACCTAGCACTCTATGTTAAACATTCATCCATTAATGAAGCAACAGGCAGATTAAATTCCGCCGTAGCCTATCTCAAGGACTGGCTTAGCAACCACGGCCTGACATTATCAACACCAAAATGTTCTACTGTTGTCTTCACTAAGAAAAGACAGATCCCGACGGTACAAATAATTATTGATGGAGATATAGTCTCTCAATTAGAGAACTCCAAGTTTCTGGGCATTACTCTAGATTCTCGTATGAATGGTACTGCTCACCTTAACAATGTTTCCCAAAAGTGTGATAAAAATACGAATATTCTACGATCTCTCTCAGGAGCCTGGTGGGGCTCTCATCCCTACTCACAAAAACTTTTGTATAACGCCATAATCAGAAGCCATTTTGATTATGGTGGGTTTCTTCTAAATCTTTGCAACAAATCTGGTATAGAAAAACTCAATAAAATCCAATCTAAGTGCCTGCGCATAATTCTAGGAGCAATGAAATCATCCCCCATCAACGCTATGCAGGTTGAGTGTGGAGAACCTCCCCTTAGTTTACGTAGACAATATCTATCTGATAGATTCCTATTCAAATTATATCAAAAATCAAACCATCCTCTCGTTCCAAAACTAAACCACCTAAAAATTTTATTCAATGCATATGATACAAATAAATTCCCTTGTCTGCTTCGTAGTCTTCAGCTATACTCTGACCTTCTATCCCCTACCATTCAATTCACATCACAGCCTTTATACCTAACTGCATATGATGCCCTAATTTTTCAACCAAATGTTTTGTTACACTTTAAAATTGATAAAGATACTTCAAATGCACGGGTAATCTTTAACGAACAAATAGATACTCATTATCGAGGTTGGTACCAGATCTTTACTGATGCATCCAAATCATCCCCAGATAACTATGTAGGTGCAGCCGTTTGGATCCCATTCACTCATATAAGTCTCAGTTTTAAATGCCCTAAATCAACATCAATATTTACTGGTGAGTCAATTGCTTTATTAGAGGCAATCCTTTTTGTTAAATCTCATAATCTCAATAACTCTATTATCTTCTCTGATTCAAAAAGCTGCCTGCAGTCTATAATCTCTAATCCATTCCGCACAATTTCCCGTTTTCCTATAATTCTCAAAATCAAAGAATCCCTTTTCCAGTGCCATAAGTTAGGAATAAATATAGTCTTGGCTTGGATCCCTAGTCATTCTGGAATCCCAGGTAACGAAGCAGCCGATTCCCATGCTAAAGAAGCCATTAATATAGGTTCCCTGGAACACAATTCCTCCTACACACATGACTTGTGCCTTCTGCCTAAGACTTATCTACAAGAATCATGGTCTAATTTTTGGGATATATCTAAAAAAGTTAAAGGGAATCACTATGCAGACGTACAACCCACCATTCCTAACACCCCCTGGTTTTTCAAGTTCAGATTAGCTGACAAAGCCTCAACATCTACCATCTGTCGCCTTAGATTAGGACACTCATGCACTCCGGTATTTTTAGCTAAACTTAGGATCAAGGATAGTTCTATCTGTGAATGTGGTTTGGACATAGGAACCGTGGACCATATTTTTTTCAGTTGCAATAGATTACGTTGCTCACTGTATGATATCCTCCCCCTTGATGTATCCCGTCCTACTTCATTGAAATGTCTACTTTCCCTATCCTTTTCCCCTTCCATAATTTCGCTACTTTGTAAATTTATTACTGCAAATAAAATAAAACTGTAAAAAAAAGTACTTATGTGTTTAAATGTATATAAATTTCATACTAACCCTTGATACAATATATATAATATAGATACTTACTAACATTGACATATTTATTATTTGTGTTGTCCATGTTTTAGAAAATCAATTTGGTGATACCATTTTATAGTACCGGTCATATTATTAGACATACTCCCTTAATCTGAATATGAAGCTATCATGACATAGACACTGGCAAAAAAGTGACCCCCATCACTAATTGCCATTAAACAAAGAAGTTGAAGTTGAAGCTAAAAGGCGAGGGAAACAGTTATCATAGTTTTTTCTGTATTTTTCTGTATTAAGTCTTTATCATTAAACCAAAACAATTATCCATCAAACTGTTTTATTGAATAAGAAGACGGGCCATACGACCACCAGTTCTGCCGCCGTCACATTTTGATCCATCTACGCCGGATGCAAGAACTTCGAGCACCTATCAAAGACGAAAAAGAAGACGCATATTGTGGTACGGCCAGCCAATCTACCTTACCCTGTCCTTCCAAGTGCTTGTGCTAATCCCGTGGTAAAACCAATTTCAGTGATTGAGACGCAGCGAGTTACCTGCTTACCAGTGGTCACGATCTTCGTGCTAAAGCCAGCACAAGCTGCCATTGTTAACTGTAAGTACTCCACCTTTCACTGACCACCGAAATGAGCACCACTGATACCAGGGCTAGGTCCAAATCTCCTTGTAAGATTACTGTTACTGAAGATGAGTCTACAAACCAGATACTCCGTGATCTCGTTAAAAAACGAGCGATTATCAAAGGTCGACTGACTAGGTTCACAAATCATGTAAATACATTTAGCAGTGACACTATATTATCAGCTCAAAGCCGTGCAGATATCAAATTAAGAATGCAAGGTGCCGCCAGCCTGTTTGCTGAGTTTAACAATCTTCAAACAAAGTTAGAAGAATGTGTCCTTGATGTTGATTTAGAACAACAACTACAGCATCGTGACCTGTTTGAGGATGGTTACTACAGCACACTGGCTCGAGCAGAATGTATGTTGAGTAAAGATGAGGCTTCTACATGTCCAAAAAAGTGTCACAATAATTCAGTAAAGCTTCCAACTATATCCTTACCTACCTTTGATGGTTCAAGTGAGCATCGGTTAGAATACAGAGATACCTTTCTGTCCTTGATACATAATTCAGTTCAAATCAGTAGCATTCAGAAATATCACTATCTAAAATCTTCATTAAAAGGCAGCGCTGCACTAGTGATTGATTCAATAGAAGTTTGTGCCGATAACTACACCGTAGCATGGGAACTACTCACAAATCGCTACAATAACAGCCGCTTATTAATCCAAAATCATGTCCGAGCACTCTTCAGCATCCAAGCGCTGACAAAGGAATCACCAGACCAACTTAGAACTTTGATTGATACCATTTTAAAGAATCTGCGAGCTTTAAAACTTTTAGGCGAACCAGTTGATAGTTGGGATACACTTATCATTCATATAATAGTTTCTAAACTCGACAAAACAACCGAACGAGCATGGGAACAGCATAAGTGTATTATCATGAAACAGTCTGATGATTCCGAGTTACGTCTGAAGGTCGAAACAATGCTTTCATTTTTAAAAGATAGGGCAGATATGCTGGAAACATTGCAAGTGTCTCACAGTAGCACTAAACCAAACAACGGTAAATATAACACAATCACGCACACTGGTAATAAGGTTCACTGCAATGTTTCCACTAACAAACCGCATCAGGGGAAAAGGTCTTGTGTACTTTGCAAAGATAACCATCCACTATACGCTTGTCAAACATTTCTAAACAATAACATCGAATCGAGAATAAAATGCGTCAAAGATAATAAACTGTTTACGTGCTGGCCATACTGGGTCGCAATGCAGATATGGTCCATGTAGACGAGACAAATGTGAAAAAAATCACAATTCTTTGTTACATTCGGATTATTCAGAATCGTGCGCAAGCGGGAGCGGTCAGCTAGGACAAGCATCGAGCGACAATAACAAACCGGCTTTGGCTATGCAAGCACCCCTCGAACGTCCTGTGAATGATCACACGCACACCGATGTACTCTGCGCTCAGTATCCTTGTACTCAGCCGGTGTTATTGTCTACTGCACTTGTAGAAGTTAGAGATAACAACAATGTTTATCATTTAGCGCGCGTGATAGATTATTATTTAAATTAGATAAAATACATCGAACTAGTCACCATTCCTTTTTGTTTATGTGTTCAATTGCCAATTGTCATCGTCACAACAAATGTCAATGTCAACTTTTAGTGTCAAACTTCAATAATCATAAGCATGAAGTTAGTTTTAGAACAATGCCATTGTGAAATTCAAATGTTGTTTCCGGGAAAATTGTTGACGTCTTATTTAGTAAAAACTACCTCTTAAACAGTAAACACAGCACACAACATTTTTGTAAACTGTTGATGTGTTTTACTAATAGATTAAACTTTGATTATATACTTTTATTTCAAAGTTCAGAATATAAGTTTATGTAATGAATAATTGTTTGATGCCTTGATATTCCATTGATTTACTGTGTAATAATAAGAACATCATTTAATGACAGCTAAAATTGTAAAACTCATAAATTAGTTTTTAAGAAAGATTGAATTAGTAAGACTTTGTAATATTTATCAAATTGCAGAGATATTTTAAATCTCTACGATTGGTTGAACACTAATATTAGAAATATTCGTATAAGCAATACAATTTGATGATAAAAAATACATTCAATCTTCTTCAGTTAGGTTTCAACACGATATTACTATACCACTTATTGTTTTTAACAATGCTAGGAAAAGATAATATTTTCTCGTATATGATTGGCTGAACACAAATCATAGAAATATAAGTAGATACAATACAATTTGATAATTAAAAATACTTCCAAACTTCTCGAATTAGGTTTCAACAAGATTTTACGATATCACTTGCTATTTGTAACAATGCTAGGGTAAGATAATTTGAGTTTATATTTACTCAATTTTGATTGGTTTAAATTTTGTCAGCTTATCTGTTTTATTTTAGAGTATAAAAAGGGCTAATAATGGTCAAAGAGGACAGTGATATCATATCGACGGATCTTAAACATAAGATAAGTACCTGCCTAGTTGTCTTTGTGCCTTGTAAAATTACCTACTTTTGTGGGTCCGTGAATATACCTAGTGAAGTTAATATACAATGTAAGTAATTACCTATATTCTTTGTGTCTTTTTTTATTATACCCCATACATCTGTGTTTGTTAACCTTTGATTGCTAGCTTATCCTTATACCCTCATTCTGATGTTTTTACGTTGTATTGGTAAAAGTTTATCTACGGTATATTCACGTGTATAATGTACCTGTTTCAAATTAAGTATAGATAATATATGCAAGTAGGTAAACATTTGGTGTTTTGCTTATTTGTAGTTACATCACCATGTTAGTAGCTTTGGTAACGAAGCCTAGTGTGAAAAAGTAATATATATTTTAATGAATAATTCGTGTTTTTCTTACATTATAACATTCAATTAATCTGATTGATTTTTGTTATCCATTTAGCAAGACTTTAAAAAGCTCTCTTAGAGATGCTATTTATTTATTTAATGTGTCTAACTAAAAAGTGGAAACGGCATCTACCATTTTTTTTAACACTTTGTATATTAGATTCATAATAGTTTGGTGAAACTCACAGAGACTCTAAACGTGTTTCATTTGGGATATCTATTTATAAATTTGAAAGGTAGTTCTTATATAAATAGTAAGGGTTTCCTACTCTTTCTCTCACGCGCTCTTCTAGACTCAGGTAGTGAAAGGTGTATTGTTACACAGTCGTTATGCAACACATTACAATGTAAACAAATACAGTCCACTAGAGAAATTCGTGGGGTTGGAAACTCCATAACACAGTCCACGCAAATCTGTGATATTGAGATTAAATCACGTACCAACTTATTTTCTATGCACATTCAGTGTTTCGTGCTACCGCACATTACATCTACGATGCTGGCTATACCTAAACAACACGCGCAGTTTAGGATGCCCGCACACATTCAGCTAGCGGATCCGTACTTTAATGAACCGAACGCTATCGACATTTTAATAGGCGCTGATAAGTTTTGGGGCTTATTGAGCGATGGTAAAATACGATTACCGAATGGACCGTTCGTACAAAACACAAAATTAGGCTGGATAATCTCGGGTCCCGTACATACCAATACGCGCAGTATGGGCCATATTCATTGTTACTTCACGCAAGCAATTGATGAACAATTGCGTATGTTTTGGGAACTTGAAGAGTTACCCAAGCCATCTGAAACACGCACTGAGGAAGAAATAGCTTGTGAGGATCATTTTGTCAAAACAATGACACGCAATAGTGACGGAAGATTTATTGTAAGCATTCCATTAAAATCCTTACCAGATGGCTTAGGTGAAACGCATTCTCAAGCCCAGAACCGATTTTTCGCATTAGAAAAACGGCTACGACGCGCACCGGACTATAAGAAAATGTATAGTGCATTTATACACGAGTACGAAGACTTGGGTCACATGACGCGTGTGGATACCTGCGGAAGCCCAAGTTATTTTATGCCGCACCATGGTGTGATTCGCGAGCATAGCACAACAACTAAGCTGCGTGTAGTGTTTAATGCCAGTGCGGTATTGAGTTCAGGAAAATCTCTGAACGATCTTCAACTCGTGGGGGCCCCTATACAGGGTGATCTTTTAGGTATTTTATTAAGAATGCGTCAGCATAAATACATTGCATGCGCCGACATTGAGAAAATGTATCGACAGGTTTTGATATCCGAAAACCAAAGAAACCTGCAGCTAATATTATGGCGTGATGATCCTACGGAACCTTTAGGTATTTACCGACTAAACACTGTCGTATATGGTACTGCAGCAGCACCATTTCTTGCTGTGCGATGCTTGAAGGAGGTAGGAATCCAGTGTTCAGACCCTGACGTCAAACGAATAATCACGGAAGACTTTTTCGTTGATGATATGATCACGGGCTCAGACGATAAAACAACATTATTAAAGATTTGTGAAAGCACATTTCAAGTTTTACGTTCTGGCTGTTTTCCTTTGAGGAAATGGATTTTTAACTTTGAATGCGATCAGTCATCAACATAAATGTTGGCCAGCTATAAACAATTAAATTTAGATGAAAATGGACAGTGCAAAACATTGGGCATTTGTTGGAATCACGTGTCTGACGAATATAGCTACAACACGCAATTTAAATCTGAGACCAAACCAACCAAGCGCACAGTCTTGTCTCACGTGTCTCAGATATTCGATCCATTTGGTTTACTAAGCCCGTGCATCACAATCGCAAAGGTTTTATTACAAAGGCTTTGGCTTATCAAAATTGATTGGGACAGTGAACTACCCAGCGACGTCGCAGTAGTTTGGAAACGTTTTGTCGCTAGCTTATCCGCACTGGATAGCATCAAAATACCACGACACGTTATAGGCAACGAACCTGCGCTCATTGAATTGCATATTTTCTGCGATGCTAGCCAGACAGCGTACGGCGCGTGCGCATTCGTACGAACGGTCGCTGGCAACAAAACCGTAACCATGAGGCTCCTCGCAGCTAAAGGCAAAGCCGCACCGCTTAAGCCTGTAAGCATACAAGACATGTAAGACTCGAATTGTGTGGGGCGTTGTTAGCCGCTCGACTTTACTCAAGGATAAACGAATCGCTGCGTATCCGCTTTCGTGCCGTAGTATTCTGGACCGACTCCACGATAGTATTGGGGTGGTTGCGAATGGCACCAAATCTTTTGAAGACTTTTGTGCAAAACAGGGTGACTGAGATCCACGAGCTCACGAAGGAATTACCTTGGCGTCACGTGAAGGGAGTTGAAAACCCGGCTGACTTAGTTTCACGCGGAGTGCCCTTATGTGACCTTGCTTCTTCCACCCTATGGTGGAAGGGACCAGCGTTCCTTCGAGAATTTTCAGGTGAATGCAACGAATTGATTGCAAAAATAGGCCCTGAACTACACGACCTTTTGTACAATTGTGAAATTGTACACGAATGCATACCATGCAAGCGATTGAAGGGCAAAACCTTAACTCCTTTGATGGGTAACTTACCTACACAGCGATTAGATCCTACGTATCCGTTCCTATACTGCGGGGTAGATTATGCGGGACCTATGCTCATGTTGAACCGAAAAGGAAGAGGGGCTAAAACGGTAAAAGTATATATCGCTCTGTTTATTTGTTTTTTGACACGCGCTATACATCTTGAACTCGTAAGTGACCTCTCTTCCGAGGCATACATTTTAGCTCTCAAGCGTTTTATATCACGCCGCGGAAAACCTAAGGAAATCTTCTCCGATAACGGAAGAAATTTTGTAGGGGCTATGAATGAATTTTCTAAGTATTTATCCAACTGTTCCGCAGACATATCTCAATATGCAACTAGTCAGTCAATAATATTTAAGTTTATACCAGCTTATAGCCCTCATTTCGGTGGTTTGTGGGAAGCAGGAGTGAAATCCAGCAAGCATCACTTGCAGCGCACCGTCGGAAACGCTCACCTTACATTTGAGGAATTTACCACTGTGTTATGCCAAGTCGAAGCCATTCTTAACTCCCGACCCATTTCGCCTCTCTCATCCAATCCCGACGACCTACTTCCTCTCAGTCCTGGTCATTTCCTGGTTGGTCGTCCGCTTACAGCGCCAGTCTACCAAGACATGCGGAACGACACAAAAGTCGGAACCATCAATCGCTACCAACGGGTCGAGCAACTGCGACACCATTTCTGGGCAAGATGGGCAAAGGAATACGTGTCAGAACTCCAGATTCGATGCAAATGGAAAGAGAACACCGATACATGTTTGAAACCAAATACAATGGTAGTCATCAAGGATGATAACCTTCCTCCATTGAAGTGGCACCTGGGACGTATAATCAAAACACTACCAGGTAAAGATGGCATCTCCCGCGTCGCCGACATCCGGACGACATCAGGGATTGTCAGGCGTGCTTTCACCAAGATTTGTCCCTTGTTTGACGAAGAAGAAGCATAACTTCTACATTGGAACCTGGAGCTTCCAAAGCCGGGGGCATGTCACGGATCTGTCAAAGCAATGTCAAACGTCAGGAGAACGTGGCACTTCTTGCGAAGATACCAAAAGGCGAGGGAAACAGTTATCATAGTTTTTTCTGTATTTTTCTGTATTACGTCTTTATCATTAAACCAAATCAATTATCCATCAAACTGTTTTATTGAAGAAGAAGACGGGCCATACGACCACCAGTTCTGCCGCCGTCACAGAGGGTCAATTCGAAACAGGAATTGTAAGTATTTCTTTTCCTTGTTTCTAATTGACCCTCATAATCAGATTCTTGCTTATTTCAATAAGTTTATGTTGGTATACAATTTATTTGATTTTGGCTAATGCATCGTGGACACATACTTTTCGCTTACACCCTTCATTACTTTATTTATAATATTACTGGAACTACAGCAGCAGATTTTGCATGTGTTTTGGGACTTCGTCTTTATTGTTGCTCTCTTTCTTGTTCTTACAGTATGTATGATCAACAGTGACTAATGTATGTGACCAACTCTGCAAAAAAGATCTGTCATAAGATTTATGAGAATAAGAGCACCTTAGTCTAAATACTGTATGAAAGTCTGTCACCATAACCACAATGTTGTATACCGGCATTATTAGGTAAGATAGCCAGTTCATACTGTTGAGGATGCCAGGTGAAGTGCATTTCCACTTTTGGCCTATTTACTTTATATATATTATATATAACTTGAAACCAGGTTAGATGAAGCCAAGCTATTTGATGTTAAATAATTATATATATATATATATTTTGTATCTCTACTCTCTATCGTTTTTAATGTACCTATCTATCAAATTCAATGTCTCAGTCTGTCTGTAAAGTTTTCTTGGCTAAACAAATTTTGATGAATGGCAAGGAGACATTTTATCCAGGTACCGTGCAGGCAAAACTGCAATCAATAGCTAGTTATCATAAATGAAACATATATAAAGAAACTAATACATACTTACCAGTTGCAACAAAACACACAAGTGATTTCCATTTCAGTAAATAGACAAGGGTACCGCAGCCTTTTTAATTCTTCATCAAATTGTGTATGATTAAAACGTTTCTACAAACACTTCATTAGTACTTCTAGGTATGTGAGCCCAACCAACCTAGGGTTCGTTGGCACTACAAAGTACACCCACAACTCACAAAACTGTTCCTTCTTTGGGAAACAAAAAAATTGTATATATGTAAGTGTATTTCTCTTGTAGAACTACAGTTACCAACACATGTTAGATTCCCCATAGTGTCTATTCACTGTAGTTCAACCACGGCTCGATCTACTAAATAGCGATATTTAGTAGATCCTTGAGTCTCTATCTCCTGATACACAGCACAGCTGCATGCACAGTATCAGTACCGCACCAAGGACTCCGAGGCAGCCTGTGTGGAGGAGCGATAACTCAACTCAACTTGACTAATACAATAGTTAGTCGCAGATTAACTTATTTATAATCGAACAAAACACACAACCGGCCGCCATCAAGAAAAAACGTTGTTTTGACAGTAATGGAAAAAGTCTTGCTCAAATTGAATGAACAAAATAACAGATACAATATAGAATATCCGTATCATTTGGCGACAGCAGCGCCAAAACGGATAATGATGAACTAGAGCTGTCAACCCGCTGATTTTATTTATTATACAGAAAAGACCCAAGACCAAGAATAAAACCGATTAACATTTTGCTCAACAAGTTTCCGTGTAACCTTGTGACAATGTGCACGTAAGTTTTCTTTTATTTAAAACTTATAGAACCTTAGTCTTTTTAAAACTTTCGCGATTACAACCTATTATTTTTATTCGAAAAACGGGTTTCTATCACGTATTATACCTATATTTATCTCGACGTTTCGGCGGGGTTGCACCAGCTGTGGTCGCGGGCAGACTGGAATTTGGAAGCTACCGTCGAGAAGTGGGCAACAACGAAGGGCAACATTACCTTCAGGTTGATGGCGTGCTTATGGGTAGTCTGGTGGCTCCTGTATTTGATAACAACCATGTATGGAGCATTTTGAAACTTTCATAGATTATACAGCCTGAGGTATAAAAATGTGGAAAAGGTATGTCAACAACGTTTTCTGTGTATTGAATGGAGGTAAGCCTGAAGTCGAGCTACTAACTGAATACCTAAACTCCATACTACATTCAAAAATAAGATTCACGTACGAGTTAGAAGAAAACAGATCATTAGCTTTTCTGGACATTAAAGTAATGGTAAGAGTGGTGGTGAAGTACCTTATCCCACACTGTATATAGGAAGCCGACACATACGGACAGATACCTTAACGCTGCATCACATTATCATCCGCGTCATCTGCAGTCAGTGGTTTCATCCCTAGTAATGTAATGTAATGTTATGTAAAAGTCTCCCTTTTCCGCACTTAGACTACCAAGTGGTCCATTGTGCGTGAGGAATATCCGGCTATTATAGCCAGGCTAACTCCGACCAGAAGCGCAGAATATTTCTGGGGTCTTCACAGGCTTTACAGAGTAACCTCGGGTTGTTGAGGATTTTCTTGCATTGTGATGTTACTCACACACATTCCAGAACTACGTGGGCAGCTGATTCCTCTTCGGTTAGACACCCTC
Organism: Venusia cambrica; assembly: GCA_951394065.1. Classification (NCBI taxonomy): domain Eukaryota; kingdom Metazoa; phylum Arthropoda; class Insecta; order Lepidoptera; family Geometridae; genus Venusia; species Venusia cambrica. The sequence continues at coordinate 3,738,186 of OX596068.1, read as the reverse complement.
TGCATAGGAGGCTGTCCGTTGCTTCAATGGTGAGCAAGTGTTTATTTATTGGCCAGTCCCCACTATAAATCGTAGATTTTGTCTCTTAAGGTTTTGGAGTCGTCGTGTTAGTCTTGGTGAATAAGTCTGTAGCACTGCTCTGGCCTGTCGACATTTGTTAGAGTTGGTACAGCGTTTGGTGTATAGGTCCCGGGTGTGAAGCCTGTCCATGTGCGGATCTGCGAGAATGGTAGGGGGAGGAACAGGGACGGGCCTTCTGTGGTGGTTTCCGACTCTCTCCTAATCCTAGCCAGTTCATCGGCGGCGTCGTTACCCAGTGACCCGCTGTGTCCCTTAATCCATCGAAGGGTCACCCTGTTCTTAGTGGCGGCCCTTTCCAATGCTAGGTAGCATTCGTGAATGAGCTTTGAATTACAGATTTTGCTTTCCAAGGTTCTGAGTGTGGCCGTGCTATCACATATATGAGAGGATTTTTATTCTGTAGTCATTGATTTCTCGTCTGCATATTGCTCTTGCGGCTTTGGTAATGACTGCACATTCGCATTGAAAAATGGAACTGTGTATGCCTAGTGACATGAATATGCTGATGTTGAGGTCCACAGGGTGGATTCCAGCGCCTGTGCCTTGGTTGGTCTTAGAACCATCTGTCGTGAATAGGACTAAGTATTAAGGCTTACTCGAAATCTGTATCCGCGGCCTCGCAAAGAAGGCGGTTTCCTTCCAAACGACGTAGCGTAGCCGTTTGAAAATTGTGTATAATAAATTCGGAACCTTGAAAATGGTATGATGGCTAGTGTCGTCAAAAATATTTAATACAAACTAAAGGGATTCGGACGCCAGACGAGCACATAAAAAAACCTTAATCTTATCAAATCTCCAAGCTGTAAGTTGCAAGTAAAAATGTAAACGGTGTGTACAAATTGCAAGGGAATGTTAGGTTAGGTTTGCACAAACAGGAGTGCTCTTTGTCCCTGCATACTAGGCAGGAATCACCGAGTGCCGCAGCTGCTGCTGACTTACCTGCTATACAGTTATGGCATCAAAGGTTGGGTCATCTCAGTTCGGGAGGTAAATAAGCTATAAGAGACAGAGTCGAGAAAGGTTGTATGTTTCAGGATGGGCAAGTACTGCAAGAATGTGTACCGTGCCTTGAGGGGAAGTTGCCTGCGACACCATTCCCTAAAGGAGGAGGAAAGCGAGCAACCAAACCTCTGGAACTCGTACACTCGGACGTTCTTGGACCATTACCTGTGAGCAGCTGGGGTGGTGCAAACTATGTCGTCACTTACACTGACGATTTTAGCCGAAAGTCCTATGCTTACCTGATGAAGAAAAAATCGGAGGTATGTAACACTTTTATAGATTTTAAAAATATGGTCGAAAAGCAGACAGGTTTGTCAATTAAATGTCTGCGTAGTGATAATGGGGGAGAGTATGTCAATAAACTTTTATCTGAGTTTTTGCGTAAAGAGGGTTATAAGAGGGAATAGTCATCAGACCACGGTGCCCTATTGTCCACAGCAAAATGCTGTGTCAGAGCGCCTGAATCGTACTTTCATGGATAAAGTGAGGAGTATGTTGCAGCAGTCGGGTCTAGGTCAACGTTTTTGGGGAGAGGCATTAATGACTGCCATTTATTTAAAAAAAGGTCTCCAACAGTGGCTTTAGACGGACGCATCCCTGAAGAGGTCTGGACTGGATCCCGTGTGGATCTTGGTCACCTAAGGGTTTTTGGCTGCAAGGCTTATGCACTGACTTTGGCTGTTAAGCGAAAGAAGCATGATGCCAAATGTAGGGTTTATATTTTTGTGGTTTATTCTGAAACAACCAAGGGCTATAGGTTGGCTGATCCCTCTGATCCCAGAAAAGTTTTATTATCTCGTGACGTGACATTTTTAGAGGATCAATTTCTTAATTTGAAACAGGTGAATGAGAGACACAATAATGATAGTATTGAGATATTTATAAATAACAATGGATTATTAAATGAATCTAATAATAATAATGAATTATCAAATGAAGTTTTGCAATGTAATGATAATGAGTTGTGCAATAGTAATTTGAATTTTATTAATAATGACGAAGACCAAAGTAAGTCCACTGTATCAAACACAAGTGAACATGATCATTCTGCTGTATATTCAGATTGCTGGAATACTGGCAGTGAGCAAGAGTCCTCCGTTGAGTGTCCGGCAGGTGGCGCGGGTTTAGAGTCTGTGAGTTCACCGTGCGCGGCATCAGCTGAAAGGGAAGCTGTTGTTTGTTCACGTTCGATACGTAGTACTAGATCAGTACGACCAAAATGGTACGACGATTACGATATGTCAGATTTATCTATGTTGGCTCATCATGATGGTCTGAATGATGAACCACAGTCATATGAGCAAGCTACGTCGAGTCCAGAGAGTGCTCATTGGTCGAAGGCGATGCAGCGTGAGTACAGCTCACTAATCGAGAACAACGTTTTTGAACTAGTTGATCGGCCTAGGTATCACAATGTGGTTAAGTGCAAATGGGTCTATAAAACCAAGTGTGACACTTCAGGTAATTTTCAACAGTATAAGGCTCGGTTAGTGGCAAGAGGTTTTTCACAAAAAAAAGGGGTAGATTACCATGATACTTTTTCCCCAGTTGTACGCCACTCCACCATGCGATTATTATTCTGTTTAGCAAATGAATATGATTTAAATATGGATCACAACGACGTTAATACAGCTTTTTTAAATGGTGACCTTGATGAAACTATTTTTATGGAACAACTACAGGGTTTTAGTGATAGCCAGAATAGTAATAAAGTATGTCTATTGAAAAAGAGTATCTATGGATTAAAACAAGCCAGTAGAATGTGGTATTGTAAAGTAAATGATCTCTTAATTAAAAATAATTTCACACAAAGTAAATGTGAACCCTGTGTTTATTACCTTAAGACCAAAGATGATATTGTAATAATTTCTGTGTATGTTGATGATTTTTATATAATGTACAACAAGAATAGTTCTAATGTAAAAGTCCTATTTAAATTGCTAGAACACGAGTTTTGTATTAAGAATTTAGGACCTATTCAGAATTATTTGGGCATAAGAGTCACAAGAAACAGAGACAAAGGGATTTTACAGTTGGATCAATCTGTTTATATTAAAAATGTACTTAAGCGCTTTGGCATGTCAAACTGTAAGTCTATTTTAACTCCTATGCAATCAGGTGTAAAATTAGATAGGTCTGAAGAGGTTCTAGACGATAATGTGTACAACTACAGACAATTGTTAGGTTGTTTGATGTACCTCTGTGTTTGTACACGCCCTGATATTGCTTACACCTGTAGTCAGTTGAGCCAATTTAATAACTGTTTTGGCATGAGTCATTGGTCAGCTGCAAAAAGAGTGTTACGGTACTTAGCGGGTACAATTGACTATGGTTTACGGTATGTAAAAAGTAATCAATTGAGTTTTAGTGCTTATACCGACGCCGATTGGGCTAATGATTGTAATGATAGGAAATCATATACAGGTTTTACAATAATGTTAGGTAAAAATATTGTAAATTGGGAGTCTAGAAAAAAAAAATGTGTGGCACTGTCTAGCACAGAGGCTGAATACTTAGCTATAGGCGATGTATGTAAAGACCTGTGCTTTATTAGAAACTTTTTGTCAGAAATCTTTTCAAATTTAAATTTAGAGTCTATAACAGTATATAATGACAACCAAAGCGCCCACAATTTATAACAGTGTAAAGAGTATTGCCACAAGCGCACTAAACATATCGATATACGCTATCACTATGTAAAGGACTTGGTAAATGGTAATTTTATCAATGTAAAAAATACCTGCTCACCCTTGCATCCATCCGGCTCGTAAGGACCAAATGAACGACTGGATGTCAATCAACCAGCAAGGGTGGCTATTAATAAAACACAAATGCACACAGTACAAAGGTTTATTAATTGAAAAGCAAAAATAGAGAGAGGTCTGGTTATTTTATATTTTGAAAGGACAATACGCTGGCCTGGTTCTGAACCTGGGCGACAGCTTTGCGTGGACCTGGCTGGCGCTGAAGGCGCGAGCCCAATAATGATTTTTGAGGCAACAAGCGCAAGGGCACCACTTAGGTACGGACCTCGGCTTGGGCTGTTGCCATTTGATGGGGGAGGATAGGAATGGCCGAAGGCGATACCGAGGGTAACGTTTTGAGGCGGAAAGGTTCATCGACTCCGCCGGCGGAGTCGGTGTATCTGTATGGTGTTTTTTCTCTGTGACGAGATAGTTAATAAATGGATGCCGTCACCTCCGGGTTTGCGGTGGTGAGTGGGTCATCCGGGTCTCCAAGAACGTGTCTTGGCCTACGGAGGGACCGGTCCGACGGCGGATCGGTTGGGTAGGTAGGGATCACTCGTATCAGAGGATTCGGATGATTGGCAGCTACTTTATAATGCCGCTGGGAAGCGCGCTTCATAAAGCAGGCGATGGACTCGAGATCAAGGTCTCGGTGGAGATCGTTATTACGCATGTACCATGCGAAGGAAACGATTTTGGACTATTTGGAGGCGTGGGATATTTGGACTGTGAGCAAACGCTACTGAGGCGTATGTCATTATGGGGCGGACGCAGGCTTTGTAAAGTGTCACCTTATTTCTAAGGGACATTTTACTTTTTGCGTTGATCATGGGGCCTAGTCTGCCTAGGATGTAAAAGGCACGGTTACGCACCGTCCTAATATGGGCTTTAAAGTTTAGACGGCTGTCAAGTTCAACGCCCAGATAGCGGGCGGAAGGGTACTAAAAAGTTGGACAGGGTCGGGTTTATTGAGGTGAATTCTTTGAAAAGAGCACGGCTGCGCTTTTCGTAGGATTAACCTCAATTCTCCACTTTCGGAACCACTCTCCTAGAGTGGTGAGGGTGGAGTTCAGTCTTATACAGATCCGATCGGTATTCCGATCGGAAGTATACAAAGCTGTGTCATCCGCAAAGAGGGCTAGTTCTACCAGATTGGTACGGGGGATATCGCTGGTGTACAGCGTGAATAGAAGGGGCCCGAGAACGGAGCCCTGGGGGACGCCGGCTCGGATTGGTCTGGGGGCAGAGAGCTATCCTTCGACTCGATAGCAAAAGCTTCGATTACGGAGGTAGTCTCGTATAATGAGTACGAGTCTGTCTGGTAGTCCAAACTCAAATAGCTTGTAGATCAAGCCATTGTGCCAGACTTTGTCGAACGCTTTCGCTACATCAAGGCATACAAATCCCGTATGAGCGGGCCAGCACGCATTGCGCTTTTCTAGGATGTGTTCCGTGATGCGGAGCACTTGTTGGAGGCACGAGTGTCTAGCTCGAAAGCCAAACTGCTCGTTGGGAAGGAGCTTGACATCATTGACAAAGGACCAGAGACGATTCATAAGGAGTCGCTCATAGATTTTACCTAGCGAGTTAAGGAGGCTGATTGGACGGCAACTAGAGGGGACTCTGGGGTCCTTACCTGGTTTGTGAATCCCAATAACATGGGCGCACTTCCAAGTATCTGGAAAAGAGCATTGATTCATAGCAGCATTGAAGATGCTGACTAGTAGATAAATAAGAACAATGGGGATGTTCAAACTACTGAATGTGTTTAAACATATTTTTTTATTAATAAAACTAAATCTTAAAACTTAAACTTAGATTATAAGTTGATACCATGTAATTATATTTTAGACAAAACTAGTATTATATAAATTCAACTAGTAATTGTAATAATGAAAATTAAACTGTAATTATTCATATGATCAAGCCAAGTCGAAAGGCAAAATAGTATGCACCCAAATAAATACGCAGTGTTGCAAATAAAATATCTAACGTTATAGCAATATTTCGTCACATACCTAGTCCAAAAGTCATTGCAGAGCAAGCGAAATGTTGCTGCATCGGCTAGACACAGACAGCAAACTTACAAATGTTAATTAGTATATAAGCTTAAGATTTTTGAAAATAAATAATTTGCAAACAAGTACTGAGTTGAGTTTTACTCCTCCCGAAACATCGTCCACGGAACCAGCTCTCATCACGGAACTAGCAGAACCAGATCCAGCCACCAGCCAGCAGATCCTGAACCAGCCAGCAGATCCTGAACCTGCCAGCAGACCCTGAACCAGCCAGCAGACCCCGGACCAGCCAGCGGACCCTGACCCTGCCAGCAGACCCTGGATCAGCCTGCAGTTCCTGATGAGCAGCAGTCCCGGAAGTCAGCTCAGCTACTAGCAGCTCAAGATCTCTCCACCAGCCTACAAGAGGCTCTGCCCCCTCACAACGGGAATCACCCACCGAGCCGACACTAGGCTCAAGGCTCTTACCATCCACCAGAGCGGACGCCGGACTAGAGGCTCCGTTCAGAGGCTCCGACTCATAACGGACGCCGCCCAACACCAGTCTCGCACTTGCTGAGACCAACCTGAAGAAGAAGACCACACGGGAAGAAGACCACGAGCAGCTGACCACCCACTGGACGAGGCGCCCGGCTCCTAGAAGTCCCCAGCACCCGCTGGACGAGCCGCCCTGGTCCCAAAAGTTCTCAGCACCCGCTGGATGAGCTGCCCGGGTCCAAGAAGTGCCCAGCAACCGCTGGAGAAGCTGCCCAAGGGCCCCAGCCCCCGCTGGTCTTGCATGATTTTCAGCCTCCTCTCACTGCGGCCAAGACACCCTTAGCCGTCACGCTGATCGGTCTTGTGAGTCTGCTTGACCGGCGGTGAGAAAACGATTCCTGTGTACATTGCACGCCGTACACACCCCTCTTTCCTTCCCCCCTTCCGTCTGTTGCCTTAGGTCTCGTGGTAACAGACATCCCGACCTATATATATATTTATCTAGTACACTTTATGGTTAGGGCTAGGGCGGTAGGATACTAATACACATCTAGCTAGGGCCACACCCCACACTTAGCTAGGGCGCACACACACACACACACAACGGGTAGGTTACGTAGTAGAGGCTACGTATTAATAGGGAGGTAGGTTTAGAGACGTTCGGTCCTGACGTACGTCAACACACGTTCGGTGACGTACGTACGTATTGAGCGCCTTTACTGTAGGTAGTTAGCTTACGTATAGGCGGTCGGTCATTGCACACCAGTACGCCCACCAGAGACGTACTTAGGGTGAAGTACAGTTGGCGATCGCCCATACATTTGGTCCTTCGAACCGGGTTGCACACCAGTACGCCCACCAGAGACGTACTAAGGGTGAAGTACAGTTGGCGATCGCCCATACATTTGGTCCTTCGAACTTTAAAATTGAACCGGTTCAATTTCGCGCTCCTCTCGCCCCCGTAGATAACATTGACTGACTGACCACTTGACGTATTACTGGCTAGCGTTCCCAATATACGCGCTAGTTTTGTTTTACGTTCAAGAACATACATAACACTTAGTTGCCAATCGCACAGAAACGGTTCGGGTACCGGCTTCCCACCAGCGGGTTCCACCGGTTACTTGAGAAGTCGCATATTCTGTGTCGAGGTCAAGATCGCAACTAAGTGTAAATAAATTCCCTGGTTAGGTGGTTAGAATAGGGCTAGGGCAGCAAGAAAGAAGATGGAGATGAACACGGAATAAATAAACAGTCTAATAAGATCACAAGAATCAGACTACAATGAAATCAAGCAGATTTACAATAACCTAAGAAAAGATTCTGCAACAAGGAAGACGGAAAAGTACATCAGCGAGAGAAAATCAAGACTCAGAGATATTCGCAAGAACTACAACCAACCATGAACAACTAAAAATCCTACCAATACTTGAAGAACACAAATGAACGTACTCCAAAAAATTTTTGGTCTTTTATAAAAAGTCAGTCAAACTCGAGTGGTATACCCACGTGTGTCAATTACCTAACTACTACAGCTACTACAGGGGAAGCTATCTGCGATATGTTTTCTAAATACTTCTATTCTACTTTTCTCGCGCCCTCTGGCTCTCATTTGAACGATCTGGATTCGAAAGACTCGTCCTCGGTTAATGAGTGTGACATTTTCAGCATTACAATAGACCCCAATGAGGTGCGTAAATTAATACTTAAACTAGATCTCTCAAAGTCTGCTGGCCCTGATCGCATAAGTCCTGTTTTTCTAAAATCTTGTGTTGCCTCAATATATTGTCCTATTTCTCTATTATTCAAAAGATCACTTTCCAACTGTGCTCTTCCCAACGTCTGGAAATCTGCATTTGTATCACCTATTCATAAAAAAGGGTCAAAAACGGATGTATGTAACTATAGACCGATATCTAAGCTATGTATTATTTCCAAACTTTTTGAAAAAATCGTGTATAATAAGGTCTACACAGCGCTACATCAATCGTTATCTCCGTTCCAGCACGGCTTTATAAAGGGAAGGTCAACTGTGACTAATCTTGTAATTTTTAATGACTTCTTAACTGATTCGATGGAAAAAGGCTACCAAGTTGATGCAATCTATACTGACTATAGTAAGGCCTTTGATAGGATCGACCACAAGTTGCTGCTGAAAAAGCTTTCTAAGATAGGTATTAGGGGTGACCTGCTACGGTGGTTCTCATCCTACATTGATAATAGGACTCAAGCGGTCGTAATCAGTAATTATAAATCAAGCTGGGTTCCAATTCCGAGTGGTGTTCCGCAAGGGTCTCTACTTGGACCCTTGCTGTTCTTAATATTTATCAATGATATATCTGATTGTTTTCTCAATAGCAGTTTGTTCTGCTTCGCCGACGACATGAAAATATTTAAAGTTATCAGCTCACCTATGGATGCACTGGATCTCCAAGCAGACCTCCATCGTCTCGATACCTACTGTTTGACTAATAAGCTTGATCTTAATCCGTCAAAATGTTCAATCGTTACATTCTCCCGTAAAAAAACAATATTAAATTCAGTTTACGTTTTAAAACAACATAAGCTTAATGCATGTCAGGTGGTCAGGGACCTGGGAGTGATGCACGATACTAAGCTCTTGTTTGACACCCATATTGAGTCTATCGTCAGTAAAGCCTCTAGAGCGCTCGGATTTATCATGAGAAGCTCTGTGAGCTTTAACCGAGCGAAAACTTTAAAAATGTTGTACTGCACGTATGTCCGTAGTATCTTAAAATACGCTTCACAAATCTGGAACCCACTCTATGATACTTACATCAATAGGATCGACCGCATCCAAATGAAATTTATTAGATATCTCTCCTATCGTTTGAAAGTTCCCTATGATTCTGATAATTACCTGGCACTTTGTAGAAAGTTTCATTTGCTCCAAAATTTGCTTACCAAGAGACGCGAAATAGGAGATTTGATATTGTTACTAAAAATAATGAACAATGATATAAATTGTTCTAACCTCCTTGAAAAAATCCGTTTAAATGTACCTCGTAAGCGAGTAAGGCATAACGCAATAATATATACCCCGGTAGTGAGCACAAACTACAGGCAGAATTCTTATCTCTGTCGTGTTAGTAATCAATTCAATAAATTATCGAGAAACGAAGACTTGGACCTTTTTTGTTCCAGTATCCATACCGTAAGGCGGCGGCTCAGTAACGGCTTCTTTTCCAACTAATTTTATTCTGTATGATACCTATATTTAGTTTAAGTTATTTTTTTTTTTTTAACAGAATTTAGTATGTACTTAGTCTCTTTGGTGGCACATGATGATTGCTTATATGTATTCTTCCTCTATTTTTTAGTTTTTTATTATTCTTGAAATATTAAGTATCTACTATTCTTTCATTGTAGGTATACTGATTTGTTCACACTTTTTTATGTTATTTATATTGCTTCCTATACGTGAAAACCTCTTATTGGCCTAATGTTGTTATTTCTGTGTTTCATTTAAGTTGTATGTGCTGTTGGTTTTCCTAGAAAATAAATAAATAAATAAATGTGCAAAAACTTGCTTTTCGAGTCCATTACTACTGCAAAACGAAAGATTAGCCGGAAGAGAGAAGGACGCTCTCAAAGAAATCTCCACGACGTTATAACTATTTTTAAGGAGACAGATCCAGAGGAGATCCCAATATTTGTTGCCCGAGAATTACAGAAATTACCACCCGTAACCTTCGATCACATAGATGCTACCCGCTTGTTAAAGGACATACTTGTTATTCAGAGAGACATTCATAATCTTAAGAAAACCTGTGTAACAACGGAGACACTAGAAGAAGTAAAAAATGATTTGTTGAATCTAAACAAGCATCGTTAGTGAACAATTACAATTGTTTCGTCAATACAAAACGCGGTGGTAGCGGTATTTCTGATAGTTTTTATATGGACAGCGGGCCAGCGGGCCTACCTCACATTGAGAAACAAAATAATGTGAGTCAGTGACAGTCAGCTGAGAATGCGGCGTCGCCATCCTTGTCTTGTGCACGCGCGTGCGATATGTCTGTTTCGCACACGCAACCGCAGCCGTTACCGGTCGAAATGCATGATAAGGAGATTAGACAAGTGGACGACACTGTTAGTGGCGAAACGGCGGCGGCGGCGATTTCGTGTCCGGCGAGTACAGTGCCGGAGTTGGCGAAACTTTGCGACTTGTCTAGTATAGCAGGATCGTGCAATGTGTGTCCGCCGGTTGCTTCTACTTCTGCTAGCGGCGGCGGCGGCGGCGGCGGCGGCGGGTCGGTCACGCATACTACGATCGCCAGTAGCTTTGCTAAAAAACTGTCGGAGGATGGGCAATGGAAGGAGGAGATGCCCGGTGAAGAATGGATAATTGCACAGCGAAAAAGACATAGAAATCGGTTCTCTACGCTGGAGGGCAAAGCTCAAACTAGTATCAATGAAAAGTTTAGGGCAGCCGATATAAGAACTCCCTTGTTTATAAACAATGTAGATGATGACAAGGATATTACGGAGTACATACTTAAGAAAACGCAAATTATTTATTTATACTTTATTGCACCCATAAACATAATAACAAAGAAAAACTTAAAAATTAAAATACATGGCAAAGGCGAGCTTAATCCTAAAAAGAGTTTTCTTCCAGCAAACCAGTGATGTGGAGAGAGAAAAGATAATTAAAAATTGGGAAATAGTGTTGTAGCGGTACCTACCAAGTAGTTCACGGAATGCAGAGTTCGCAAAAATGATAAGGTACTCAGTTCAGCGCTGGTATAAACCAGTCGCTTCGCAACATCGATAGATCGCATACGTTACGGTCTATATTAACTATTGTGTAATCTGTAAGGTGGACAATATAATTATATACGGGAATCTGTCGTTTTCTTAGATCACAACACTGTACGGAACACGCTAATATAATACCCCATAGATACACACATAATATAAATAGTAAAGTGGTGACCCCTGACTCAAAATTACAGTGTTGTGCATTCGGACAAAAACGTGAATAAAAATAGTGTGAATAAAAAACCTTACTCTGTAACATGATGCGGAGCGATTCCCTTCTGATAGTGCGTGTAGAAGGATAGTGTATTAATTGGTGATGGACAGAACTATTTTATTCGTGGAACTTTTGTTATTTTTTATACTTTTTTATCGTGTGTATCTTTCTTTATATGAACTTTAACTTGTGTGTGACAACGCTGAATTTTCCGGTACATTAGCCATTTTTTATAAATGGCTAATGTACCGGAAAATTCAGCGTTGACGGGGAATACGAGTAAGGTGCAAACAGCGGATATGGCGCCTGAACCTGAGTTCGCGATACCAAAGTTAGAGATGACGTCCAGCACTGCAGAACTAGCTGCAATTACCGTGTCAGCCAGAATACCAGAATTTTGGGCCGAAATGCCCAGATTATGGTTCGCGCAAATGGAAAGCGTAGTGGCATCCCAGAAGCAGGGAGATGAAGTTAAATTTAATCTAGTTATTTCTAAACTAGGCCGTGATGCATTACAGCAAGTAAGTGATATAGTTTTCGCATCGCCACACTCAGATAAGTACAAAGCTCTAAAGGAAAGATTACTACAGGTGTACGAAGAAAGTGCAGAGCGCCAGTTCCAGAAATTAGTCAGCGAGATGGAACTGGGCAGCCAAAAACCTTCACATCTGTTAAGGCGTATGAGAGAGCTTGGGCGAAAAGCACAAATATCCGACAAGACTCTTCACAACCTGTGGATGGCGAGATTACCAGCGTCAATTAGAGCCGTGTTAACGGTCAGCCAGGACCAAGAGCTTGAGAACCTAGCAAGAATGGCAGATAAGATCACAGAAAATATACGTACCGGAGAAGTTGCCGCAGTGAGTACAGAAAATGTTAACAATTCTGTAGTAAACGACATTTTGGTGCAGCTACAAAAAATGCATTTGGAGATCGCAGCATTAAAAGATCAGGTGTATGAAAGTCAGCACAGAAATTCATAAAGAGGCCGTAGCCGAGGCCGTGGAAGCTGGCATAACAGGACAAGGTCCAGGTCAAAGTCGAGAACACCGGAGGATCCCAATTGGCTATGCAAATGGCACTATAAGTATAAGAAGTTTGCGAGGAGCTGCGAGCAGCCTTGTGCATGGAAGGAAGCTCGACCATCATCATCATCAGCTGCGGAAAACTAAGTGCAGTATCTCCGGAGGCGGGGGGATACGTGCCCAACAGCAATTACCGTTTTAGATTATTTATATGTTTTTTATATATTTAGTTTTGTCCATCACGGATAGGACATCCGGTTATTCGTTTTTAGTGGACACTGGTGCTAACATATCCGTGTTACCAGCTACAAGTAAGCAACGGACCCTCGGTGAGTGCTCAAATTATAAGCTTTTTGCCGCGAACAACAGTGAAATCAAAACTTATGGTGTAAAGACGCTTGTGCTAAATTTAAATTTGAGACGACCGTACAGATGGACTTTTGTTATTGCTGACGTCAGCCAACCTATAGTCGGAGCCGATTTTTTTTAATTATCATAGTTTATTAGTAGATGTTAGAAATAAGAAAATAATTAATCAGGTTACTAATCTGAATGTGTTAGCTTCTATTGTTAGTTTCAATAAGTCATCGATCTTGACTATTTCGGACAGTCATCCTTTTTACAATCTGTTGATGGAATATCCAGATATTACCAAACCAGTTTCATTCAAGGAAACTCTACCTCATGCGGTTTACCATCATATTGAAACTACCGGTCCACCGGTACATGCGCGGGCAAGGCCATTGCCACCGGACAGGTATAAAAGGGTTAAGGAAGAATTTCAGACTATGCAGGACTTAGGTATAATTAGGCCATCGAAAAGTCCTTGGGCAAGTCCAATTCATATCGTACCTAAAAAGGGAGGTGAAATCAGACCAGTTGGAGATTATAGAGCATTAAATGCTATAACGGTGCCGGATAGATATCCTATTCCTAGATTGCAAGTTTTTACGTATATACTAGCACAAAAAAAGTATTTTTCCAGGATTGACATTAACAGAGCATATCATTGCATAATTATTTATCCAGAGGACGTGCATAAAGCAGCCCTGATCAGCCCTTTCGGTTTACATGAACCGACACGTTTAATGTTCGGATTGAGAAATGGGGCACAGACATTCCAAAGATTTATGAATTGTACTGTTTTACAAGGTTTAGAATTTTTATTTTGTTACATCGACGACATATTAATAGCTAGTGATACCATGGAGGAACATATGAGCCATTTACGCCAAGTGTTCGAAAGACTCAGTAAGTACGGACTGACAATTAATTTAGGTAAACGTGATTTTGGGAAACAGGAAGTCGAATTTTTGGGATACTCAGTGACAACAAAAGGTATATGTCCATTGGCAAGTAAGGTAAAGGCCATTGAAGAGTTCCCGAAACCAGAGACTATTGAGCAACTTCGCTGTTTTTTCGGCATGCTTAATTTTTACAGTTCACACATTCCAAACGCTGTTAAATATCAGTCAGTGTTAAACAGGTACTTGCACAATTCTAAGAAACGTGACAAAACCAAAGTCGAATGGACACAGGAAGCTGAGCTAGCATTCAGCGAATGTAAGCAACGGTTGCGACAAGCAGCTTTGTTATCACATCCGTTGCCAGAAGGCGAATTAGATATTTTTACTGACGCAAGCGACACGTGTGTAGGTAGTGTACTTCAGCAAAAAGTAAATGACGTATGGGAACCGTTAGGATATTTTTCAAAAAAACTTTCAGAATCACAACAAAAGTATAGCACGTATGATCGCGAACTTTTAGCAATATACATGTCTATAAAACATTTCCAAGTTATGATTGAAGGAAAGGTGATCGCAGTATATACCGACCATAAGCCACTGACGTACGCTTTTTCAAAGAAAAATACAGAACAAGAATTGCCTAGGCGCACCAGACAATGGTTATTTATTAGCGAGTTTACGACAGACATACGCCATGTAGCCGGAGAGCAAAATTGCGTAGCTGATTGTCTATCGCGTATTGCAACTATATCTTGTCCTAGCGCATTAGATTATGATAAAATTGCAGAGGCTTAAGGTAATGATGAATTTATACAACAGAAAATAGAATCGGACGATACGCAATTTAAGAAAATTTTATTACCAAATTGCAAAACGACCATAATTTGTAATATTTTTAATACGAGAGCAAGACCGTATTTACCAGATAAGTTTAGAAAAATAGCTTTCCATCTAGTTCATGACAATAGTCACCCAGGAATTCGCACAACTCGACAGATGGTCACTGAAAAATTTTATTGGCCCAACATGAATCAGCAGGTAAATCAGTGGACAAAAGCTTGTATATCATGTCAGCGAGCGAAAGTACACAGACATAATAAATCAGAGTTAGGTAAATTTCCGGGAAGCGAGCGATTTGAACATATCCACGTAGATATTGTTGGACCTTTGCCGATCACAGCAGACGGTTATAGGTACCTTGTAACTATAATAGATCGTAAAACAAGTTGGCCCGAAGCATTTCCGATTAAAGATATTCACGCGGACAGAGTGGCGAAGACAATTTACGAAGGTTGGATAGTAAGGATTGGATGTCCAATTAGATTGACTAGTGATCAAGGAACACAGTTCGAGAGCAACCTATTTCAAGCTCTTATGCTATATTTAGGTATACACAAAATTCGCACTACAAGTTTTCATCCACAAAGTAATGGGATGGTAGAGCATCGATCGTTGAAAGCAGCACTCATGGCTAGATTAAGTACTAGTACCGATTGGCATGCAGAACTTAGTACTGCTTTGTTTGGTCTAAGAATAGTACCTCGCGCTGATACCAAAGTCAGTGCAGCGGAAATGGTGTATGGTACAAGTCTGAAAATACCGGGAGAATTTTGTGAGGAAATCGAAGGTCATCGTTACGATGATTACGAGTATGTCAGACAGTTGAGGCGAGTTATCGGTAATTTAAATCGTAAAGATAATGAACATCGTGACTCTAGGAACATTTTCGTTCACCCAGATCTAAAAACATGCAATCAAGTTTTTATTAGGAATGATACGGTAAGACGATCGTTACAACCACCCTATGATGGCCCATACAGCGTCATAAGCAGAGGCGATAAATCATTCTTAATATAATTGCCCAACAGAAGAGCGAGAGTATAAGTGGATAGGCTTAAACCAGCATACATATTAAAATCGCATTCAGATCAGGAGCCTGTATCCAAAAATATTAATTGTAATGTTAAAAATAAGGTGAATATTAAAAATGTTAATGTAAATTCAAAGGAGGAAGCGGGGAACGATAATCGCGTTCCGCCTATACTTCGTACCACACAGAGCGGTCGCATTATCCGACCACCTGTGCGATTTTTATAATAAGTGAAAAGTATGAATATTATTGTAACCTAATTATAGATACCTAGAATGGATGTCGTAATGCTTAGGTAGGTAAAGTAAACGAGTTTGTAGTTTCCAAATTATTTTTATTATCATTTCATCATTTGCAGTACACAGTCAAGTACATAATAATAACTAACTTTATTTTGGAAGTTAAGTTCGAGAAAAATAAAAACATTTGCAATAATGGGTAAAACTTACAGCAAGAACGAAGAAGTCATTATAACCCAATCGGGGAGTAATCAAGCAGATTATAGTAATATCGACCAGCATTTGAAAACGTATGGATGGATTATGATGGGAATAATCATATTGTTATCAGTCGTTATATCGTATACGTGCTGTGGAGCTTTTCGTAAGCGAGTACGAGCATGGCTGCGAAAAGAAATGGCGAAAGTTTTTCCAACTCCAGTACAGCAACCTAGCACCATACCTAGTGCCGTGCAACAAGCATAAAATAGAGAAAACAATGTCGTGAATTAATAGTAAAAATAAGTGGAAAACAAACAAAACTGAACTTTTTTAATGGATTTATAATGTGGATATTCTTAAAAAATATATATTTTTATATGAGTAAATTATATTGTAGTCTTATAAGTATGTATTTTTATTGAAATGTATTCAATTTTTTTTTACATGAATCAAAATGTCATTCAGGAGTGTAGTAACAATGTAACTTTATATCAAAATAGTATGAACTAAGATATATGTATGAACCATGTACATAACTCTAGATGAACTCAGTGCGAATGCCTTATCTGTATTTTATTACTCTATGGCAACTATCATATTACATAGCGAACTAAGCAGAACTTGGTAAGAGTAAAGTCGAACAAGTTTTAGGGTTCAGTGTAATATTATAATTATTTTAATGTTCATTATTAAAAATTTTTTTTGCAAAAAATTTTTATTTTAGGCGGAGGTTACTGTAGCGGTACCTACCAAGTAGTTCACGGAATGCAGAGTTCGCAAAAATGATAAGGTACTCAGTTCAGCGCTGGTATTTATAAACCAGTCGCTTCGCAACATCGATAGATCGCATACGTTACGGTCTATATTAACTATTGTGTAATCTGTAAGGTGGACAATATAATTATATACGGGAATCTGTCGTTTTCTTAGATCACAACACTGTACGGAACACGCTAATACAATATCCCATAGATACACACATATATAAATAGTAAAGTGTACATAACAATTTGATAAAGTTTAATAAGTAACATATAACTAAGACACATAAATTATATTAAATTTATCGATAATACTTAATTTACTTACTAAGAATATAGATTTAAATATAATATATATACAAATATAATCATATACATAGCATGGGTATATAGATATACATAAAATATATAGATATACATAACATATATAGATATACATATGAATATATTATGAATCTATAATTTATATTTAATTTTAATTTATTATTATTGTATCATTGCAAAGAATAAAACCGAGGATACAGAAGCAATACAATGCATATAAAATGTATGTCCCGAAATCAAAAATATCGCTTTTCTTAGACGGTAATTTATGGCCGGAAGGAGTTTATGTGAGGAGATATGTTGAAATAAAAACAATCCATAATGGGAGACAACGAGAAATTAAATAAGTCAAAATTGATTGGTTTTAATTGTAGCTCGGTTAAGAGATCAATGGATGGGGTGAGGGAGCTATGTCGCAGTGCCGACATTCTGGCCCTACAAGAAACATGGCTCATGCCTCATGACATTGCGTTGCTCGGCACAAATGACCAGGAGTTTGCCTACACCGGAAAATCACCAATGGATACCTCAGCGGGGAGGCGGAGGCTGCGCAGGCGGCCGTACGGCGGGCTCGCTATATTATGGAGGAAGAGCGTGTTCCGGTCCGTGTCTGTGGTAGTTTGCGCGAGTGTGCGTATCGCTGCGATTAAAGTAGTGCTAGAAAATCGTCAACTACTAGTGATTACGGTCCATATGCCGACGTGCTCTAACGATAACTTGGCGGAGTTCACAGAGTGTATGAGTGAGATTGCTGCAGTCATTGAGGGTTGTTGCGTTGACTCGGTTTTTGTTCTTGGCGATTTCAATGCGGACCCATGTAAGTTATTTGGCAAAGAACTAAAAAGTTTTTGTGAGGAGCAAAGATGGATATGTGCGGGTATTGACTTTTTAAGCTTGCCGTCGGACACTTATACTTACATTAGTGATGCACATGGTACTTGCTCTTGGATAGATCATGCCGTTACTACCGAAGCCGTGAGAGGCTCAATAGCGGACTATAAAGTTAACTATACTGTCACTTGGTCGGATCATTTCCCTATAGAGTTGACCTGTAATCTTCATATATTGATGTCTAAAATTAATGATGTGACAAACTCGATTAATAAATCTGTTATCTGGGGGATAGGGATAGTTTTCAGGTGAAACAGTATGCGCTATCTTGCTCAAAAGAGCTTAGAGAGATTGATTTCCCTTCCGAGTTTAGAGAATGTGCAGACCATTTGTGTATAGACTTAGAACATAGGAAAGTGATTGATGCAATGTGTAAGAAAATTACAAATATACTTAAAGCATCTGCTACGAGCTGCTATGGTAAAAATGTTCATAGTAGGTGAGTAAACAGGAATACTAAAAAGAAACATTATGTAATAGGTTGGAATAAATATGTTAGAAAGGCTCACGGGGAGGCTCGGCTTTGGTTTCAGGAATGGGTTTCGTACGGAAAACCATCATTTGGACCTATGTATTTGAAGATGCGAGATTCACGAAAGGAATTCAAAGACAAGCTCAAATGGTGTCAGAACAATCAAACCCAAATAAAGATGGACATTCTAGCGACACATAACTCGGCAAAAAAATTCAGTAAATTTTGGAAAGAAGCCAATAAACTGAATCCAAAGCCGAACGTTCCCGTTAGTTTGGAGAGTATTAGCGAACATGTCCATATTGCCAATATATTTAGAAACCACTTCAGAGTACAGTCTCCTTTATCACCTTTGCGTGCAGAGCCGAACTCAGATGTGGGGACTGCAGGGGGCAACATTATAAGGATCTCATCCAAAGAAGTCAAGCAGGTGGTGAAAATCATGAAACGAGGTAAATCTCCTGGCCATGATCTACGAAGCATTGAACACCTTAAGTATGCAGGAATACATTTGCCAAGAGTGCTCGCCATGTTTTTCACCTTTTGTATAGGGTATTCTTACATTCCAGTTGATATGATGCAGTCTCTTGTTGTACCCATAATAAAAAACAAAATAGGTGACGCATCCTCTTAGGTAATTACAGGCCCATATCACTGGCGACAGAGATAGCGAAGGTGCTGGATGGTGTGCTTAATGAACATCTTAGTCAACATATTGAATTGCATGACGCCCAGTTCGGTTTCAGAGCTGGGTTGTCCACTGAATCAGCAATACTGAATCTTAAGCACACCGTCCAGTACTACACCAGCAGAAGCACACCTGTCTACGCCTGCTTCTTAGATATTTCTAAAGCATTTGATCTTGTAGCGTATGACAGGTTGTGGCAGAAGCTGTCGTGTGTTACGAGCCTGCCACCTGAGATGGTGATGCTCTTTAGGTATTGGTACGGTAACCAACGGAATTCTGTGAGATGGTCAGGTTCGCTTTCGGAAGATTACGGGTTGGAGTGTGGGTAGCGGCAGGGTGGGCTGACTTCACCACGACTCTTCAACCTGTACATGAACCGTCTGATTGGTGAGCTTAGCAGTGCCAGGATCGGCTGTTCTATTGATGGTGTAACAGTAAATAACATAAGCTACGCCGATGAAATGGTACTGCTGAGCCCATCGATCAGTGCACTCAGGAAGTTGCTGAGCATTTGTGAGAGGTATGCGGGGGCCCACGGGCTCAGGAACAACGCCAGTAAAAGCGAGCTGATGGTTTTTAAAGCCGGTTCAAAAACATACAATGAGGTACCATCAGTTTCGCTAGCAGGTAGTGAACTCAAGAGAGTGAAAGAGTTCAAGTACCTGGGCCACTGGATCTCCGAAACCCTCACTGATAATGTAGATGTGGAAAGGGAGCGCAGGGCGTTATCAGTCAGAGCTAATATGTTGGCCCGTAGATTTGCACGATGCAGTACGGCCGTTAAAACAAGTCTGTTTAGGGCGTACTGCCAATATTTTTATGCGTGCAGTCTATGGGTCAACTACACGCAGAGATGCTGGCATCCCCTGCGCGTCCAGTATAATAATAGTTTCAGGGTGCTGATGGGGCTACCGCGTTTCTGTAGCGCATCGGGTATGTTTGCGGATGCTCGCGTAGATGACTTCTACGCGATCATCCGCAAAAGAACATCGTCCATGATGCGCCGGGTGCGGGGCAGCGCCAACAGCTACCTGAAGCTTATAGCGGAGAGGATGGACGGGGACGGTGTTTTTTTAAGTTCCCTGATTAATTGAAGAGGCTTGAACCGATTACATTATTACATCCGATTATTTTTTTATTCATACGATTTTTTTTTATTTTACCGATGGGGCCGATTAGTCCCATCGTCATTAGGTTAGGATCTGATAATGAGGTCCTGGAGAAATCGAGGGAACTCTTCAAATAGGCACACTTGAAGCGATTTGGGTATTTTTAGGGTGTATTACCTCAAAAGTAAGGAAAAAATGGATTTATAGGATCACGTGTCCGTCTATCTGTCCGTCTATCTGTCATCAAAATAATTGAAAAAAAATACGTCATCCAGGTTAACAAAATTGTTACATGATCTTCATTGAAGTCGGTTTTCTTTTTAGTTTTTAAAACGTAATTATGTGCATTTGCCTTGAGGGCGAATTTTTTGGTCATTGCGAAACAAATCGAGTTTTTTATGGAAACTAGTTGAGACAAAACTTGATGTAAAAATAAGTATAGTCTTAACCAAATCGTTCATGGTTCATTGATACTTTAATCATTTAAGTTTATTTACAAATCAAAATTAAGTTAAGCTCTCGGTTGAGACATGTGTGCAAGAAAAAACGGGTCGGGCATCCACGCAGTCTCCAGGCTAGTCCTCTAATGATGAAAGTTATCAGTCCTTACGTCACTTCCGTCTCCCAACCTCTACTACTCCAACATTATACAACATGAAACTAAGCGATGTCAACCAACACTTCGAGACTTAAAAACCGTCTCTGTTCTTTCTCAAGGAGACACAAATTGGTCGTCCTTCTGACCTAGCATACCTCTCCTACCCAGGATATACACTGGAGCACAATTTTAAGCCCAAAACGGATGTATACGTGTACGTTCGTGACAATATCTGCTGTCGACGTCTCCTTAATTTTGAAAACCCCACCTGTTTTGTCGTTTGGGTTCTGGTGAACACGGGCTTGGATAAAATCCTGTACGCTTGTATCTATCGGTCACACTGTGGAGATCAGGAGATGACCAGGCTCACAAAGTACCTCAGTGGGACGGTGGATGCCGCTCAACAGAAGTACCCGAATGGCCGATTGGTGCTGTTTGGAGATTTTAACGCTCACAAACGAGAATAGTTATTTCCAAGCCCCATGGCTTGGAAATATTATAATATATTATTATTATTGATGCCATCATCAACCATGCCGGGAAAGAGATGCAAAAGCGCTTAATCTCACTCAGCTGGTCCAAATGGCAACAAGGGTTCCCGATGTTGACGGCCACAATGCCAACTGGTTAGACCTTCTGCTGAGAACTAATCAAGCCGCTATTACGTGCCTATTTCTGCACCGTTGGGTGGGTACATCTGTATGCTGAGTGCGAACCGTTTCGTAAAATCGCGTTAACGTAACGATCAAGCTTAGCAAACAAAACCAAACGCATCGTCAACGTAAAATGTGCGAGTGTAAACGTCACAATACTCTACTATTATAGTTACGTTTACTCGAAACGTTTTCATGTAAAGATTTTGAGATGTTGGCGTCCCTGCAAATATTAGGACACATAATTTGAATGTCAAATTTTATGGTTCAACATTGCTATATGTAGGGTCTGTTTAATTTGGCGCCTTATAAGTTGCCAATAAAACGTAGTGACTCCTTGATCAATTTGTATCTCTTTTTGGTTCATAATGAACAGAGAGAAAACCACAACAAGCAATTTTGCTAAAAAAATATCCTAAAATAAAACAACATAGTGTCTTGAATTTAGAACGTGCGTTAAATGAAAGTTGAATTCTAGAATCGAAACCATGAAAAGAAGTGGCCGACAATTCAAAATGGTGGTCACATTTATGGAGCAGTAAGTAACTTTTATGTTACGATAGGTAAACTTCTGTTGTAAAAAGTCGTGTTAAGTCGTTTACACTCGCAAAACTGTAAAAACATAAAGTTAACTATCAAATTTACGCTAAAGCAACTTAAAAAGTGATGTTAAAAGATTCCCACTCGCAAAAAAATGTATACTTGCCGCTAGGAGGCGCTGTCCACATCTATAGAAAATAAAGTTAACTCAATTCAATTCAATAATTTTATTTCAGCTTAATAATTAAGATTAACACGAATGTCACAAATTACAGCCATATTTATAAAAAAGTACAATAGCAACACATTTTTGCATGTAGTGCATGCCTCAATAAAGCACTGGATTAATGTGCACAGTGTGCACCTTCGTCCAGTGCCTCATGATGGCACCGTCCCCGTCTGTTGGCGCTGCCCCGCACCCGGCGCATCATGGACGATGTTCTTTTGCGGATGCTCGCGTAGATGACTTCTACGGACATGCAAAAATGTGTTGCTATTGTACTTTTTTATAAATATGGCTGTAATTTGTGACATTCGTGTTAATCTTAATTATTAAGCTGAAATAAAATTATTGAATTGAATTGAGTTAACTTTATTTTCTATAGATGTGGACAGCGCCTCCTAGCGGCAAGTATACATTTTTTTGCGAGTGGGAATCTTTTAACATCACTTTTTAAGTTGCTTTAGCGTAAATTTGATAGTTAACTTTATGTTTTTACAGTTTTGCGAGTGTAAACGACTTAACACGACTTTTTACAACAGAAGTTTACCTATCGTAACATAAAAGTTACTTACTGCTCCATAAATGTGACCACCATTTTGAATTGTCGGCCACTTCTTTTCATGGTTTCGATTCTAGAATTCAACTTTCATTTAACGCACGTTCTAAATTCAAGACACTATGTTGTTTTATTTTAGGATATTTTTTTAGAAAAATTGCTTGTTGTGGTTTTCTCTCTGTTCATTATGAACCAAAAAGAGATACAAATTGATCAAGGAGTCACTACGTTTTATTGGCAACTTATAAGGCGCCAAATTAAACAGACCCTACATATAGCAATGTTGAACCATAAAATTTGACATTCAAATTATGTGTCCTAATATTTGCAGGGACGCCAACATCTCAAAATCTTTACATGAAAACGTTTCGAGTAAACGTAACTATAATAGTAGAGTATTGTGACGTTTACACTCGCACATTTTACGTTGACGATGCGTTTGGTTTTGTTTGCTAAGCTTGATCGTTACGTTAACGCGATTTTACGAAACGGTTCGCACTCAGCATACAGATGTACCCACCCAATGGTGCAGAAATAGGCACGTAATAGCGGCTTGATTAGTTCTCAGCAGAAGGTCTAACCAGTTGGCATTGTGGCCGTCAACATCGGGAACCCTTGTTGCCATATGGACCAGCTGAGTGAGATTAAGCGCTTTTGCATCTCTTTCCCGGCATGGTTGATGATGGCATCAATAATAATAATATATTATAATATTTCCAAGCCATGGGGCTTGGAAATAACTATTCTCGTTTGTGAGCGTTAAAATCTCCAAACAGCACCAATCGGCCATTCGGGTACTTCTGTTGAGCGGCATCCACCGTCCCACTGAGGTACTTTGTGAGCCTGGTCATCTCCTGATCTCCACAGTGTGACCGATAGATACAAGCGTACAGGATTTTATCCAAGCCCGTGTTCACCAGAACCCAAACGACAAAACAGGTGGGGTTTTCAAAATTAAGGAGACGTCGACAGCAGATATTGTCACGAACGTACACGTATACATCCGTTTTGGGCTTAAAATTGTGCTCCAGTGTATATCCTGGGTAGGAGAGGTATGCTAGGTCAGAAGGACGACCAATTTGTGTCTCCTTGAGAAAGAACAGAGACGGTTTTTAAGTCTCGAAGTGTTGGTTGACATCGCTTAGTTTCATGTTGTATAATGTTGGAGTAGTAGAGGTTGGGAGACGGAAGTGACGTAAGGACTGATAACTTTCATCATTAGAGGACTAGCCTGGAGACTGCGTGGATGCCCGACCCGTTTTTTCTTGCACACATGTCTCAACCGAGAGCTTAACTTAATTTTGATTTGTAAATAAACTTAAATGATTAAAGTATCAATGAACCATGAACGATTTGGTTAAGACTATACTTATTTTTACATCAAGTTTTGTCTCAACTAGTTTCCATAAAAAACTCGATTTGTTTCGCAATGACCAAAAAATTCGCCCTCAAGGCAAATGCACATAATTACGTTTTAAAAACTAAAAAGAAAACCGACTTCAATGAAGATCATGTAACAATTTTGTTAACCTGGATGACGTATTTTTTTCCAATTATTTTGATGACAGATAGACGGACAGATAGACAGACACGTGATCCTATAAATCCATTTTTTCCTTACTTTTGAGGTAATACACCCTAAAAATACCCAAATCGCTTCAAGTGTGCCTATTTGAAGAGTTCCCTCGATTTCTCCAGGACCTCATTATCAGATCCTAACCTAATGTAAATGGGACTAATCGGCCCCATCGGTAAAATAAAAAAAAATCTAATCGGTTCCAGCCTCTTCAATTAATCGGGGAACATAAAAAAAATCGACGAATTCAGAACCTCCTCCTATTTTTGAAGTCGGTTATAAATAAGATGTGCATATAGCTGGATACTCATAAGTAAGATAATATTGAATTGCCATGTTAGTGACAAGTAAGAAGTAACCACTTAAACAATAACTTATAACTGAAGGCCCAGCGCTTCCCCGTCGTACAATAAAGAAAAATAAAAAAAAGTAACCGTAGAAGGATATTAAAAGGAGTCTAAAGTAGTGATACGAAATCAATTCAAAATGAAACACCCCGGACGACATGCAACGATTAAACCCTCAAAAATGGGCAATTATTCTGGGAAATTAATCGTTTTCAATATACTTATAACTTTTTCTATGCCTGTCAGTTCAAGTGACATCAAAGGGAAGGATTTTTCTGTATCATCTAAAATGTCATTTATAATTATATACGGGTCTGGTAAAGCCAATGCTATTATTCGTAAATATGCTATTAAATACCAGAATTGGTTCTCCTTACGATCTGGAAATATTTCATCATAAAGCACAAAATCAAAAGTATACATCAGATCGGGCCCCACTTCACCCCAAAATGCCCAAAACTCTTTAAAACGTGTTTCAGTTTCAGTAAAACAATCCCAATAACAATCACCTGGATAAGGTCTAACATTTTTCCTAGTTTTATACAAACAATCATTAAATTGTGATTGATTAGGATTTACGTACCTATTAAAATTAAAAATAGCATCGAATGTTTCAGCTACTCTGCGTGTTTTTGTATATGGCATTTTATCATTGGGTATAGATTGTTTCCATTTTTCATGTAGGGCACATAACTTAAATTCTAAATTTTCCTGAATTTGCCTCTCAACCTTCCATCTAGGGTTAATTGGCAACATATTAGATATCGGATTCAATAGATTAATACACTTCCGATAACTTCTTGTTCCCAGCTCCGATTTCAACTTGTCTAAGCTTAGTGGAATTGAGTCCTCTTGCCAATTCGGTAATTCGCCCGAGCGTTCTTCCGTCACCTTGGATGCTAGATTACCAATATTATGAATCATCTTGTAGCGAGCCGGTTCCCGGTCTTTTTGCTCTTCAGTAATTCTTTTGTTTGCTCTGGAGGCGACTAAAAGTAGTAGCAGCATGATCCATAACTTGAGTGACATAGTGTCCTTGGAAATCTCTAGAATCATTAATAAACAAATTAACATCTCCAAGCCGTTTTATTATTATCCAACCACACACAACAATTACAGTACAACAAGCAAACTATGATGGTTTAATAGCAGAAGTCGAACTTGTTCATGATCCCAACTTTTCAAATCGTTGTATCTGTACTCATCATAAGACTATAACGGGTCAAAATCTGTAAATTAAATATATTTTGAAAATTTAAAAGGGAAGAAAAACACTATTATTGATACTGAAACCATATTAATAACTTTTCTTTTTTTGTCTGTCTGTCTGTTTCATAAACACATCACGTTGAAACTACCGGATGAGCTTAAATGAAACTTTGTAAAATTATTACTGATATTATTAACAAGGATCATGTTAACTTATTATACAAATACAATACAAATACAAATGTATATTTCTTTTCTATACCAATATATTACATGTGATTGAGATCTCTTTTTAAGCAAAAAGATACCTGTGTTACTTATTATCTCCCCACATCTCGTCCGAATCGAACGTCTTTGAGGCAACAACTTTGTTCGCGAGCTCCGTAATTTTTATGCTGTTAAAAATGTCTAAAGCTCTACTCTATCAGTGAAACTGTGACTCTATGTAGCCAGCGAAAAACTCTATATAGTGGTGTTAGTTTGACGAAAATCAGTCTACAAATAGTGTTCTAATAACCAAAACATTTTAAAATTTTCTGCTAACGTCTGAAAAATCGACCGCGGTTAGTGCATTCCTTTGTTTTTGCTGTGTCGGTGAATCATCTCTCTTCCCCCCCGCACGCTCCCCGCTCGTCGCTGCACGACGCGCGCCGCGCTCGAACGAAGACGCCTAGTGCTACTGCGTAGAGCTGCGCTTACCCATTTTAAATAGCACTCACTTGTTCCTGTTGCACCTCTTATTACCACATTCGCTAATAATGAGTTGTGCCGCTTGCAGCACTGCTATGCTCCCCAGTGATCAGTTCTTGAAATGCACCCTGGATGAGTGTAGTAAGCTATACCACCTTCTTTGTACTGGTGGGAACAAGTTGCCTGAATCTCTAGGATCGTGGGTCTGTCCGGAATACCGTTGTGCGACCAAG
Organism: Venusia cambrica; assembly: GCA_951394065.1. Lineage (NCBI taxonomy): Eukaryota > Metazoa > Arthropoda > Insecta > Lepidoptera > Geometridae > Venusia > Venusia cambrica. Next base: position 3,711,410 of record OX596068.1, on the reverse strand, counting down.
CAAGGAAGAAATAATAAACACACTCCAGTCGGTAGCTCCAAAAAAACCCGTGATCCTAATGTAGCGTACAAAGCAGAGGAAGCCTCGCAGACTAGGCAAGTAGATCTATCGGTGGACATACGTACCTTGAGGGAAAAAATCTCAGCTCTCAAAGATCAACTGGGCTTGGCTCTTACTATTATTGTTAGCTACGAGACTAAGATTGAAACCTACGCAACCCAAATGCAGAGTCTACATAATAAAATAGAATCTGAATTCCATTGCATGTGCGCTGCTACAAGCTCCCTTGTTTCCAACAACAATAGGATCTCTCCTAAAATCTCATCACAGCCCCTTGTTGTACCTACTGAGCAATCCCCTTCTCTGTCTGCTAACATACCGCTGCTGACCCGGAACCAGAACAAAAAACAGATAGTCAAGTCATCTGTGAACCCGAGGAACGCCGAATCCCAAAGCGTCTGGGCGCCTCCAGTACGGACTATATGACCTTCAGTAGGAGTTCCGGTTCTGGCTGCTGCTGACGTCGAGATACTGCATAGCATAACGGGCGTTGAAACCGAGGCTATTGCGTCGAAGAATTTGGATGGTTGGACTACAGCTAATAGGCTGTCAGATGTAAAGGAGGGCCAAAATAGTAAACTTAATACGATTCTGGCTGTGGAGAAACACCTTCATGTTTGGAACCATCACCCCGAATGAATGAATGAAAAATACAATATTGCACAACTTAAAAATATAAACTGGATAACTTAAAAGAAAATGTATATTCAATGGGTGGTCTTATCGCTATGAAGCTATTTCTTCCAGACAACCTTTAGATGGAGAGGATTTCATGGCTAAAGAGGTGGTTGGTGGTACAAGGGGTTCAAGAGGCTGTTTTGAGAAAGGAAGAGCGACAATTGCTTATGCACAACCTGCTCAAGGATTTTGCATAAGATGGGTAGAATGGAAATGGGTCTAAATTGGGAAGCGAAAGAGGGACTGGAGGTTTTAGGAAGAGGAATGACAAAGGTTTTTTTCCAGATGATAGGGAACAAGCTTGTTTCTGAAGAGAAATTTATTAAGTGAGTGACAGCTGAAACAAGCTCAAAGGAGAGAATCTGTAGCATGTTGACACTAATGCCATCCACACCAATAGCTTTTGTGGAGATGGATTTAATGAACTTCAAAATGTCTTCCTCTGTAACCTCTTTAAAGTCGAAGCTGGGGCAATTAGGTTTATCGGAACGAGTTAAATGGTCAATAGTAGTACGCTTAATATTTTCATCCAGCTGCACAGGAGAAGAGGAAAAGTGAGCGTTGATAGAGTTAAGATTAAAAGAGATTCCTAATGAGTTTAGAAATTTCCACACATTAAGGGGGTAAGAGTTATGAATTTCATTATGAATGTAGTGTCTCTTTGCATTTCGACATAACTTGGTACATCAGTTGCGAAGACTCCTATACGTGGTGAGGTTTCCCTCTGTGGGATACTTATTGTAGCGCCTCTTTGCTTTATCCCGCTTGCACATAGCTCTTTTTATAGGTTGTGTCAACCAGGAAGCTGGGGTGCTTAATTTTGACACGTTTAAGCGGGGCATGTATATCGTATAGGTTAGTGATAATATTATTAAAGGCAGAAACCTTATCATTGACGTTGTCGGCCACAATAACAGGAGACCAATCTATGTTATTTGCGTCACTCTTGATACGAACCATGTCAATGTCCTTAAAACTGCGAAGAAGACGAAATTTGGGCTTAGGTCTGGGGCAACGGATTTTATACGAAAGAAACAAAAGATCATAGTAAGAAAAGGGTGCTGTCAATTGACCATGTGTCGCTACACGTTCAAGCTCTGAAACGATTATCAAATCGAGAAGGCTATGGGTACAGTGGGGAGCATCGTGAGTAGCAGATAGCGGAAGGATATGCATGTTTACTGAGGAAGTTATAGAAGTAAGGTTCCTAGCCCGAGATCATAAAGAGGGGTGAGTGATTCATGTTTTGATTCAAAAGAAAAATAGTTAATGTCACAACACAAGGAGGATAATAAACGCCTAGGGGAATTTTAGAATGATTTTCTGTGATTTCAATGAAAAGGTGTTCAGGAAAGTTACAATAGTCCATCGGTGAGTGATCAACGATATTAGCGGGGATATCAGCGCGTAAGTAGATTACTACACCTCCACAACCATTACCAACTCTATCGTTCCTGATGAGTCTGAAGCCAGGGAGTGGGTAGTGGCATGATGGCAGTGAGGGTTTTAGAAAGGATTCAGAAATAAGTACTGCATCATTAGGTCCTTACATATGAAATTGGCGTTTTGTATGGGAGGAACATAAGGGCAATTTTTTCATATTAAAATATATTTTATTAATCAAAGTATGTACCATTGCTATCTATACACTTTTGCCATCTTATAGGTAGTTCATTGATCCCTTTACTAAAAAAACCATTCGGACGGGAATCAATGAAATCTTTGAAAGCGGTTTGGACTGCCTCATCGGAATTGAATTTTTTTCCTTGCAAGAAGTTATCCAAATTTCGAAAAAAATGGTAATCTGTTGGAGCAAGGTCCGGAGAGTACGGTGGATGTCTTAGACATTCCAATTGAAGCTCCTCTAATTTGGTAGTCGTCTGTTGGGCCGTGTGTGGTCTAGCGTTGTCTTGAAGCAGCAGTGGCGTAGAGCGATTGAAGTCTCGGTTGTTTAACAGCGAGCTTTTCCATCATGGTTTGCAGTTGCTGACAATAGACATCAGCCGTAATCGTCTGACCAGATTTAAGAAAGCTATAGTGTACGACACCGGCACTAGTCCATCAAACGCTTACAAGTAACTTTTTTTGAGTCAATTTTCGCTTGGGGCAAGATTTTGCTGGTTCACCAGGGTTCAGCCATTGCGATGAGCGTTTACGATTATCGTACAGGATCCACTTTTCATCACATGTAATGATCTCATTTAAAATTCCTTCATTATTGTGCCGGTTGAGTAATGTAACGCAGCAGTCGACGCGCGTTTGTCGGTTTGCTTCACTAAATTCATGAGGTACCCACCTTTCAAGCTTTTTCACATTCCCAATTTGCTTCAAGTGGATTAAAACGGTTTTGTCACTAACACCGCAGCCTGCAGCTAACTGTGATGTGGTTTGCGATGGATCTGCTTCCACAATAGCCTTCAATTCATCATTATCGACCTTGGTCTCCGGCCGTCCACGGGGCTTGTTCTGCAGGTCGAAATTTCCAGAACGAAAGCGTTGAAACCAAAAATGCACCGTGTTTTCTTTTGCGACACCACCACCATACACATCATTAATCCTTCGAGCCGTTTCTGCAGCACTGGTGCCACGGTGGAACTCGTACTCGTAAATAATGCGATATTTTAAGTTTTCCATTTTGTGAAATGAGTGACGCAGAAAAAAAAAGCAAAAGAGAAAAAAACAAATGAATTACGGTTTTCGAAACACAAATGCATGAGTAAATAGCTGTTTAAATTTGAATTTGGAATTCCTAACCAAAGAGGAGATATTTAAGATCAAAGTGGCCAGTACGACAAAACGCCAATTTCATATGTAAGGACCTAATATATATATATATATATATATATATTTACATCCCTCTATAACTCTTGCGTCCAACCTCAAAAAATCCCATAGTAATACTACGTCACGCAAGATTATTTTCACCTTTAGAGGTCAATTTTAGAGGCCCAATGCCTATAGCTATGGAATGGTGGTGATTAGTCACCACCATTCCATAGCTATAGGCATTGGGTACCTATAGTAAAAAAATCGTTAGGACGCAAATTCACCTCCAGAACGTCTGGACGAGCATAATGTAGTTCACCGATTTTCAGCTAGTGGCGCTGCATCGCTGTATATTTTTTGGTTGTATATTTTCGTTCATATAGCCGATAATGTTGCGTCCACCTCAAATGCGAAGTTGCCACTTCGTACCTTTGGAAACACACTTTGGAATGAAATGCGACGTTGCCGCTCGGGTGCGTTGAGGCCATGAGTCTTGCCGCGTGCGACGATTGTTTGATTTTATTCTGCCGTGCTACTCTACAAACCGATTGCGATATATTCGAAACGATACGATAGTCTTCCGAATAATCGGAAACAACGGTACTCTGAAAAACATCGAAATAATCATCGTCTGTCGAAAGTTGTATCGAATGCTCGGAACGAATGACAACAAAATGCATGGCATGGATAAAAATCTTTTGGCACAAATCTCTTTGGTTGATGGTCTTGATCCGTTTTTATGTCAAAGTTTGTTGACTTTGTTTTTTTATATTTCATTCTTTTAGTTGTCCATTACGGAAAGGCTAAAGTTATACAACCATACCACTTATTGTTCCCTATGGTCTAATCACCAGCCAGCGCATGTCACCATTTTGAGCTACAGTTACCATAGGTAAGTAGGTACCGATGGTATAAATTTGGCATGGTATAAAATAGGATCGATCGATGGCGCGGAAGTACCTACGGGACCCTTCCCGACATCATAACATGAGCTACACGTCAACGCTTGATCATCAACGTTAAACGTCTTGTTAGATTTATTTAACTCTGCATAGGGATCTAGCAATGGATTGGAAGTTATAAGTAACCCAAAGTTTATTAGGTAGGTACCTAAGTCAACATAAACATTGTAGGTACCTATTATACCTACTACTTAAATAATTTGATTTAACTCTCTTCTTTCATGTTATATATGTATAGGTAGGTACATTCTTATTTTAAGTTGTTTTTTTCTGACCATAGAAGCATTTGGGAAGAACAGAAGAAATCGCACCATTTTACCTAAAACAATGCTGTCTACATAATTAACATGGCAGAAGAGAGTCAAATCGTAGTAGGTTTAGTAGTAGAGGTACCTATAATGTTTTTGTTAACTTTGGTACCTACCTAATAAACTTTGGGTTACATATAACTTTAAAAGTTACAGATGGTGGTGAGTTTATTGAATCCAACTACAAGGTAAATCGAGAGTCCACTACCTAGTAACCCAAAGCTTACTAGGTAGGTACCTAAGTAGTTAACATAAACCAGTGTTACAGTGTTGTTAGGTACAGTTACCTAGGTACCTCCTACAGAAATAATTCGATTGGACTTTTTGTGTTTATTAGGTAGGTACCTAAGTTAACATAAACATTGTAGGTGTTGAAACGTCTGTGGTAATGTACACTTTAATTATTGATAGCTAACATTATCTGTGGTCACTACGACAAATGTCTATGTAAAGCATATACTCTTAGCCTTAGCCCTCTTTCTGATGATAATCCATCATGGACGAGAGACGTCCCAATTTTTCCTAGCCACTGACGCGTTTAGGCGACCATAGTAGCCTAATAATTTTTCCCGTTGAGCGTTAAGGCTACTATGGCAGCCCAGTCGACCCACTGTCTTATTTTTGTTTTCCTCTGTTTCAACATGAAGATAGCTTTTACTACTCGTCACTAGATGACTCTTTAATAAATTATCCGTGTAATATACTCTTTGGAAAAACAATCTAGCAACAAAATCTATTAAGAAAAAAAATTTAAACTTTTATTTTGTTTACGGTGTTGTGAAGAGCAGTGAAGTGGTTCTATTGAGAGTGTTTCGATCTAAATATTATATTTTTAATAGCTTTGGGTATTAGTGTCGTATATCAACGTATTCCTCAATATTATAGCTTTACGAACATTTACAAATATCTCATGTTCAAAGCAAAAATATGCGATAAATTGTCATGAAAAGAAACTGACCGTTGCGTATCGTGTTCTATCCTATTTATTTCTATTGATCGATTATATTTTCAGTAAATAGTCCTTGTATTGAGAAAACAATGTTATAAATACTATTTAACACATTCACCCGATTAGATTATAGTGAAACATGCATATATTTATTACGATTTTTGTTGTGTACGTAGATTCACGAACGGAGGCGACATCAAAATTGATGATAAATGGGTGGTTTGTTTTGGTTTATTGTGGTAAACGCGGTATTCTAAATAAAAATATATTGATAACAAAAAAAAGCCTGTATCCCCTAGTATAATTATAAAAATATTTAACTGATATACATGGTAACATGCTCTGTAAAAACTTATAAAAATGTAAAGTTGATGTAAATTCAGATTAAATTAGCGGGTTTAAACTTTTATTTCAGTACTATAAGTAGATAGTTGTAGTTTGTGTTGCACATATATTGATTTCCTATAGTTTTAGCTATATTTCAGTATTTTTTATTTGATTCTAGCTCTAATAATTAGATACATATCACGCTTTAAGTTGCAAAAGGAATAGGTGCTTGGCGCCGCGAAATCCGATCACGCGTATGGACGCTCCAGAGGGAGACAGCTGCCGTACTTGGACGCGCTAGTGGCTAGACCTGTTTTATTAAGTATAGATCTAATCTCAGTGTTTTTATCCAATTGACGATGTGCTAAGTATTGTTCACTGCTTGTTGATACAAGAAACAGAAGAATACATAATTAGTGGAAGTACCGTGTTTCCATTTACCCAACACCCACCACGTGTAGGCACCAGTCCAGCACATGCACGCCTTGCCAATCTGCACAAACGCTCTGTTTGTCTAATACAATTTGCACCAACAGGTTATGGGCCCAGAAGTTTATTGTCCCAGCGTTATAATAAGGAGAGTGTAAAGTGTGCTGGATATAACCTCAAAAATAACCTCGGTGAGTTCCTACGTGGTGATTTTTGTGTGGGTGGCGCGTTTCATTGACGCATTACAAAATGGCTTCCTCCTCGCCTAGTCGGCAGGAATTGAACAATGGAAATACTGCTTTGCAAAGTAACAATGGCTTGGCTTCGTCTATAGAAAAGTTGGAAGGAGTATCCAACTTTTTAAATTGGAAATTTGCGATTAAGATGCTGCTTACTATGGATGGCTTGTGGAACACAATTGAAGGTGCTGAGTCTGATCCTGTGAAAGATCAGCGTGCCTTGGCGCGGATAGCTTTGAGCATCAAGCCGGCGCTTTATCAATATATCAGGAATGCAACAAAGGCAAAAGAAGCATGGAAAAGTTTATCTGATATATTTGAGAATAAGGGCTTGCTACGGCGTGTGCTGCTTTTGAGACAACTACACAGAATTGATTACACGCAGTTTTCAAGTATGTCTAAATATATACAGGGTGTAATGACCCTAGTGCTTTCGGATATTGGCCGAAAGACTGATGATGCTGAAGTCGCGGAGATTTTATTGAGCGGTCTACCTCAGGAGTTTGAATACTTGGTTTCTAATCTGGAAACGGTATGTTTAACCAATGATCTCACCAGCGAGATTGTACGAACTCGCCTCTTACAAGAAGAACTACGGAGGAGTGATGGCGCATCGAACAATAACACAGCTTTAGTGGTGAAGAACTCTTATAAGAAAAAGTCTATGATCTGTCATTACTGTGGCAAGACTGGACATATGAAGGCCAGATGCTACAAAATGAAGAATGACCAAAACAAGAAGAGAGATTCTACTAGCTTCGCATCAGCTCTGTTTGTTCATCAAAATAATGCTTGGTTCATCGACTCCGGTTGTACATCTCATATGACTAATTGTAAAGAAGATCTGGTGAATTTTAAAGACTTTAGTCATAATGTAAAACACACTACTGTTGCGGTGGCAAATAATGATAAATTAAAATGTAGTGGTGTAGGAGATTTAATGGTAAACTTTGGAAATGAGGTAAGACAACTTAAAAATGTTTTGTTTGTGCCACAGATAGCCACTAATTTAATATCAGTAAGTAAATTAATAGAAAGTGGGCTTACTGTTGAATTTAATAGTAATGGATGCAGCATTTATGACAGTAAAGTCTCTGGCAACCGATTAGCTCTTGTAGGGTGTGAAAATGGGATTTATAAATTCAATTGTAACATTGTAAAGTCTTTGCACAATAAGGTGTACTCTTCCAAACTTTTGAGTAATGGGCAAAAGACAGAGAGTACTGCAGTAGCTGTTTCTACTGAGCTATGGCATCGTAGATTGGGACATCTAGGTATAAGAAGTATGTGTACTCTAAAAGGTCATGTGTCTGGTGTTATGCTTCAGGATACCCAGAACAGTTTGAAGGACTGCATACCCTGCCTTGAGGGGAAGCTGTCAACACAGCCGTTTCCCAAAGGAGAGGGCAAGCGGGCCGAGCGACCATTGGAGTTGGTACATTCAGATGTCTGCGGGCCAATGCGTGAGACCAGCTTGGGAGGTGCAAAGTATTTGGTTACATTTACAGACGATCACACCAGAAAAAACTTTTGGATACCTTATGAGGTGCAAATCTGAGGTAATGTCCAAGTTTATTATATTTAAGGCTATGGTTGAGAGACAAACTGGACTGAAGATTAGATGTTTACGTTCGGACAATGGTGGCGAGTATGTCAATTATAGGTTTTCTGGATTCTTAAGTAAAGAAGGTATTGTTCATCAAACTACAGTTCCTTACTCGGCTCAACAAAATGGTGTATCAGAGCGCCTTAACCGGACGCTCATTGAAAAGGCGCGATGCATGCTGCAGGAGTCTGGTCTCAGTAAGCGTTATTGGGGAGAGGTAGTGAGTACTGCAATATATTTGAAAAATCGGTCCCCTACTACGGCTTTGTCTGGACAAATTCCTGAGCACCTGTGGTCGGGATCTAGAGTAGATCTGAGCCACTTAAGGGTATTTGGTTGCATCGCTTATTCGTTGGAGCCTGCGCATAAGCGTGGTAAGCTTGATGCTAAGAGTAAAGGGTATATCTTTGTGGGATACAGTGAGACCTGCAAAGGGTATAGACTGTCTGATCCTATGAATCCTAGAAAAATTATTGTGTCAAGGAACGTTGGATTTTTAGAAAACAGGTTTATTGGTTCTTTTGAGGAAAAGAACAATGAGGAATGAGATGTGATTATTTTTAATGATTTCGATAAGAGCACTGAATTGGTTTTAAATAATGATAATATAAATGATATTGATAATACTAATGAAATTCATTCTAGTCAAATAACTTTAAATGAATGCAGTAATTTAGATAGTATTAGTAATAAAACCAATTCTTTAGAATTAAATGATGGTTCTCACAATTCAGATACCACAAATGAGGAGCATTACTGCACAGGCAGTGAGGATAGCCACGAGTCGGTGACTTCGTTATCGCCGGATGCGTCTGTTCGAGGGGAAGGAGTGACGAGTGTAGAGGTACCCCGGGCTGAGGCTAATACCCGCCCTGTGCAAAGCACTAGGTCAATTCCTCCATTAAGGTATTGTGATTATGACATTTCAATGTATGTAGGTAATATTGAGGAACCATCTAGTTATGAAGAGGCTATCTCTTGTTCAGATGCCGCTGAGTGGCAGGCTGCTATGAAGAGTGAGTATGACTCTTTAATCGCGAATGAAGTTTGGAAGATCGTAGATAGACCTGTATGTCAAAATGTAATTAAATCTAAATGGATTTTTAAGTGTAAACACGATGCTTCCGGTAACTTTACTAAGTACAAAGCGCGATTAGTTGCCAGGGGTTTCACCCAAAAATATGGAGTGGATTATGATGATACGTTCTCCCCTGTAGTAAGGCATTCTACCATGGGGATTTTGTTCTCTCTAGCGAATGATTTGGATCTCAGTATAGATCACATGGATGTAGCTTGTGCTTTCTTAAATGGAAACCTTAATGAAACTATATATATGGATCAACCTATTGGTTTTAATAATGGAGATAGTTCTAAGGTTTGTTTATTAAATAAAAGTATTTATGGCCTTAAACAGGCAAGTAAAATGTGGAATAGCAAAGTTCATGATTTGTTAAATTATAATGGTTATGTACAAAGTTTAAGTGAACCATGTGTATATGTAAAGAAAGATAAAAATGATTTAACCATCATAGCATTGTATGTCGATGATTTATACATATTTTATACGGAGAATAGTGTAATTCAAAAAGATTTAGTGAAATTGTTAGAAAGGGAATTTCATGTAAATAATCTTGGTCCGCTGAAGAGCTGTCTTGGTATTAATGTAACAAGAGATAGATTAAAAGGTATTTTAAAATTGGACCAGACTGATTATATTAAGAAATTATTATTGCGGTTTGGTATGGAGAAATGTAAAAATGTATCTACACCCATGCCATTAAATTGTAAATTACTGAAAGCTGAAAATGTAAGCGAGTGCAATGATAATTTCAGACAATTGTTAGGTTCATTAATGTACTTGGCTGTGTGTACAAGGCCTGATATTGCTTACGCTTGTAGCCAGTTAAGTCAATTTAATACCTGTCACGATAACAGTCATTGGCAAGCTGCTAAACGTATTTTACGTTATTTAGCGGGGACAATTGATTATAGCTTATTATTTGTAAGAAGTAATGAATTAAGTTTAGCCGCTTATACTGATGCAGACTGGGCTAATGATGTAACTGATCGTAAGTCTTATACTGGGTATGTTATAAAGCTAGGTAACAATACAATAAATTGGGAGTCACGCAAGCAACGCTGTGTCGCTTTCTCTACTACTGAAGCGGAATATCTCTCAATTTGTGATGTTTGTAAGGATATAAGTTTTATTAAGAGTCTGTTATCAGAGATCTTTGGCTTGAATGTTAAGTCAGTTGTTTATAATGACAATCAAAGTGCAATTAAGCTATTAGAATGTAAAGTGTATTGTCATAAACGAACAAAGCACATAGATCTTAGATACCATTATGTTAAGGATCTCATTAGAAACAATGTTGTAACTGTAAAGTATTTACAGACTGAAAGGATGATAGCAGATGTACTTACCAAACCGCTTAGCTCTAAGAAACATTTAGACTTTATCAGGAACATGAGTGTATGTATTTTGTAATGGTGACTGTATGTAATTTTATGGTAGAGACCTTATTATAGAGTCAATCAATATTGTAGTCTTACATACTTATAGAGTTTTGACCAATATTGTGGAGTCATATAGATATTAGTTAATAAGTGTAGTTGTCTGTCTGTATGTCTCTAAGCTGTTTTTATTGACTTTATATGTAAACTGATAATGTAAAGTGTAAGGGGAAGTGTTGAAACGTCTGTGGTAATGTACACTTTAATTATTGATAGCTAACATTATCTGTGGTCACTACGACAAATGTCTATGTAAAGCATATACTCTTAGCCTTAGCCCTCTTTCTGATAATCCATCATGGACGAGAGACGTCCCAATTTTTCCTAGACCTGTTTTATTAAGTATAGATCTAATCTCAGTGTTTTTATCCAATTGACGATGTGCTAAGTATTGTTCACTGCTTGTTGATACAAGAAACAGAAGAATACATAATTAGTGGAAGTACCGTGTTTCCATTTACCCAACACCCACCAAGTGTAGGCACCAGTCCAGCACATGCACGCCTTGCCAAGCTGCACAAACGCTCTGTTTGTCTAATACAATTTGCACCAACAGTAGGTACCTATTATACCTACTACTTAAATAATTTGAAGCAGAAAATCAAGGATGATTCCTTGATTTTGTTAAAGAAATAGAAACGATAACGTACACGATAGCAAACTATGTGTCGTTACAATGTTCGTCAAGCTCGGTCGAATTAACGGCTGTTATTGGTCTAATTCAAATCATCGTATCGTTTTTGGTGCTAGAGTACGATTTCGGCATCGATTGTCGAAATTAATGTCGGACGATTCATCGTTCAAACGATACTCAAAACGATGTCACTAAGAGTACCTTTTGCACGATAATTGTCCCGATATATCGTTTATCGGTTTGTAGAGTAGACCTACTGCTCGTGAACTTTGCGTTTGCGGACGCAACTCGCGCACTCTGTACGAAAGGTATATACGTATATAAAATATTGTGATGAATATTATTGTGGTAATATCAACCTACTGAAGTCCTGAAATATGTACATATTTTTTGTCTGATTATTTATCAATTCCCATGGAATTTTAAGACTTACGAAGTTCTCTTAGGTTTTCCTATAAAATATTAGTGACGGCCAGTATTCCCTATTTTTTTCAAAGTTGTAGTGTCAGTATCTCCGGAGATAGAGGGGAGGGTATCGTCTATTTTCGTATATTTTATGCAATAAATTTTAAACTATGCATGTTAGAATAATTAAAAAATAGATTTGATCCTCATATGACTATACCTTTAATTTGATATGCTACACGATACTATGGGGCCATTAATTATTTTTTTGTGTTTTACTTTACCCCCCAAAATCAACCTTTAAATCCTGAGTTTAATTATATACTATGCTCGTATATGGTAACGTCACCAAGTTCTATATATGTACCAAATTTCAACTGGTTCGGTGTGGTAGTTTCGGAGAAAATGGAGTGTGACAGACAGACAGACAGACACGCGAGTGATCTTATAAGGGTTCCGTTTTTTCATCGGAGGGAACCCTAAAAAGGCAAGTGTGTGTACGTGGGTACCAATATATATATATATTATAGGTAGGTATTTTATATTTTTTAGTTATCTAAAATGTGTGAATTCAATATAGGTAAGTAGGTATGAGGTAAGTAAGCGGAAAATAAATAGGTGGGTACTTATATTTATATATAATAAAAGGCCTTTAGGGGTCTGAGCTTATAAACCTATTAGTGGGTAAGTAGATACCTACTATACTCATGTAATACTAGACATACCACTGCTAGTAATAAGAGGTAGGTAGGAGGTAGGTAGTAGGTATAGGAACCCATTAACCTACCTAGTCGTATATTTTTGGATTCGGGTTTAAATAATGTGGATGTGGGTAGTTTGCTTCAGTTGACGTAGTAGCACAGTATAAAAAAAGGTAGTAGCAGCAAATAAATCGGTTGTTTGGTTGTAAATATAAGCAACTATGAGTTAGTTATGAGTATTATATCAAAATGATGGTAGGTAATATAAATTAGTTGAGCAGTGTTGTTGAGCAAATTGAGTGGACGAATTATAGTCTACCCTCAAATGACTTGCGATGACTTCTGTATCATACAGAAGTCAACATTCACAAGTTTGATGATAATGCCAGTGGAAATGGTAAAGATAAAGATATTTTTATTTGCTCGAACATAATGTAACATAGATCTTTATTACAGTTGTTATCAATAAGTATCAATTATGCTCTGCCTTAAAGAGCATGCAAATTTTATAAGAATGTAAATTAAACATAATTGCATCTACAAGAGAATTAAAAATAAGCTAGTTTAAATGTTAATCAAAAATGTCATCAAATACAGCAATCAAAATAAAATCATATTAAATTAAGTGTCAAATGTCAAATTTGTAATAATCACAGTTTGTCATCTAAAAAATCATTAATACTATAGTAACATTTGTCTAATAGAAACTTTTTAAGATTCGACCTAAATTGGGAGTCATTGAGCTCTTTTATTGGGAGTGGGATTTTATTGTTTACAGTAGATGCCATACAGACTATACTTTTTTGCAGTAGTGTTGTGTTGCTCTTATGAGTGTGAATTTTATGTGCATCCCGTCTATTTCTTTTGCCAAGATCTGTCATACGTGAAAAATATACAGGATTATATCTTACAAATAGTGAAATTTCAAGTATATAAAGTGATGGAAGTGTAAGTATCTCGTGCTTTCTGAAAAGTGGCTGGCAGCTATCAGTCACTTGTTTCTTAAACATGGCTCTAATGCATCTCTTTTGCCTTTTAAATATGATATCTTTATCGGTTGAGTTACCCTAGAAAATTATACCGTATCTAAGTAGGGACTCTACAATGCCATAATAAGCAATGATACCTAAGTGACTCAGTATTGATCGTCCACGATAGCTTGTAAAGCACATACGCAGAGCTGCTTACTCGTTTACTAAGTTCCTCAATATGTTTTTTCCAATTTAGTTTTTTGTCAATTTGTAAACCAAGAAATTTTGTGTAGTCAACATTGTTAACATTATTACCTTGAAATGATAGATTAACGTCAGTAGAATTGGGAGCTCTTTGACTAAAATGCATAATATTAGTTTTTTTAATGTTTATTTTTAAATTATTGTTGTCAAGCCATGTAATTATTGAGTCCAAAGAATTTGAAATGTCAGATTTATATGTTTTAGTGTTATTGCAATTTATAGTCACAGTGCTATCATCAGCAAATAAAGTCATTGGTTGAGCAATTGCTTTAAGGAGGTCATTAATGTATACGATGAAAAGTAAAGGCCCAAGGACGCTACCCTGAGGGATACCATATGTTATGATTCGCTATGTTGACTTATAAATAATTTCAGATTTAGATTTATGGTCAAAGCTTGTTATTTCTGTGAATTGTCGTCGATCTGTAAGATATGAACAAATCAGTTCCAAGAAATTACCTCTTATTCCTTATCCATCTAGTTTTTTTAGTAGGGTAGAATGGTCCACATAGTCAAATGCCTGTGTCATGTCACAAAATACAGAGCAGACAGGAGTTCTGGTGTCTACTTGACAGATTGACTAGCTTTAAAAAGTCATAGATTGCCATATTTATGTTTTTGTGCTGACGGTACCTTTTTTGCTCTTTGCATAGAATATTATGTTTCTCAAGATAGCTATTTAATTCGCCATATAGATATTTCTCAAATATTAGGTGTTTTGGTGTTTTTGTTTGTAATTATAGGTGGACGCCGTAAACCAGTATATTAGAGGACGCGCAATTAATATTAAGTACTGTAGACGCAACAAACGCATCAGTATTGATTAAAATATTTAAAAAATATACGCTAGGACGTGAAAATGTACATGACGTTACAAGTATACCAGAATAAAAGGAGTACGAATATCTACAATTTTAAACTTTTTGTAAATACAAGATGCACAGCAATATGGCATATGATACAGAAGTCACCATTCACATGAACTTTAGTGATAATGCCAGTAGAAATGGTGGACGCCATAAGTCGGTGTCTCAGCATGGACGCAATTACTATACCGTGATATATATATATGATATATATACCGTGATATATATAAATATACAAATCACCTACACCTACTTATAGTTATCAACAAAAATCTATGAAAACTAACAACTAAATACGTATTTATTAATCTCACACACAGCAGTCGGTTTACTAGAAGAGAAATATTGCCAGCAAAAACAGAAAATTAGGAGTACATAATTACGTTAGCAATTAACTACGCCACCCTTAGTGGCAATTACGGGTAAGAAATTAGGGACACCAAAAAAAAAAGAAGAAACAAAGTATGACATTGACGTTTACAATTAATAGTATTGACAATAGACAAAGCAAGGTGACTTACGATCAGAACAGAATTTGTTTGTTTTGTTTACAAAACACCGAAATAATTATTTTACCAGTTTCGAAATAAAAATGAAGAAAACAAAATCTACCTAGAAATATACACAATAAGATTATGTTACTTGCATTGCATTGTAATCCTACAAAATTGAGATGGTTACCGTGACAAGCTACAGGGGCCGTCATCGAAGGAAATAAGAAGCCCGTTTGGAGCTCAACTTCATGTCATTTGCGCTTCAAAGTCAAAGTCAAATATTTTTATTCATTAAGATTTTTAGGATCATTTTGAAACGTCAAATCTACCGCCTGTTCGGAACGCGACCAGCACACAAGGAGAAAGGCAAGAACTTCGGGCTGATTAATTTTTTGATGATCCATTTAACATTTAGGTACAGTGTTTATAATAATTTAATAATATTACAAGTGTTACTTACATCATAAAACTAAAAACTGAATATTATCTTAAAACATTGATTATTACATAACTATCTAATGGGCAGTTTCTTAGCATTGAGAAATATCCATTTAACTGTCAACTGGTATAGCAACATCGGGCCACGCGTTCTTATCGTCGATATAGTCACTTATTTTGTAGTAGGCTCTTTTAATGAAATTATTCTTTATATACAATTTGAATTTACGAGCAGAGAGTTTGGTGGCGCTTTGAGGAAGCTTATTATAGAATCGTACACAATTTCCTAAGAATGAATTATTTACTTTTCCTAAGCGATGCCTAGGTATGTCAAGTTTATTTTTATTTCTAGTAATAACACTGTGTACATCACTTCTTTTACCAAACTCATCAATGTTCCTGTGAGCGTGCATTAGATTTTCATAAATATATTGGCAGCTGACTGTCATAATACCAGTCGCTTTAAAACGTTCCCTGAGAGAGTCAGGAGTTTTCAATTTATAAATTGCCCGTACAGCTCTCTTTTGCAGGATAAAAATGCTTTCAATATCTGCTGCATTTCCCCATAAAATTATGCCATAGGACATAACGCTGTGAAAGTAACTAAAATAAACTAACCTCGCCGTGGTTTCATCAGTAAGATGCCTTATGGTACGTACTGCGTAAGCTGCCGAGCTTAGCCGGCTAGCTAATGTATTAATATGAATACCCCATTGCAACTTTGCATCGATATTTAAACCCAAGAAAGTAGTTGCTTCCATAAAGTTGAGTATTTTCCCATTTAAGATAATGTTAGCATTGCTGACTTGAACGTTAGGTAAGGTGAGTCTAATGCATTTGGTTTTTTTCTCATTTAATAAGAGGTTATTTACCGTAAACAAATCAAAAACTCTAGCTAGAGAAGCATATACACAATCATAATTATCTTTAGCCCTATCAACTCTAAATATTAATGAAGTATCGTCTGCAAACAATACAATATCAAATCCCCTACAGAGGAAGGCAGATCATTGACATAGACTAGAAACAAAAAAGGCCCCAAGATTTACCCTTGAGGTACACCGATGTTAGTGGATGTTCCCGAAGATTTGCTACCGTTAATGTCTACTTTTTGAATGCGATTTGATAGGTAGCTACGCATGAGGCTTATTGCCTGGTTCTGAATGCCATAGTGTTTTAGCTTTGAGATTAAGGTGTCATGATCTACGCAATCGAAAGCCTTAGATAAATCACAGAATACTCCTATGGCATCCTGTTTTCCTTCCCAGGCTTTAAAAACGTACTTCAACAGCATGGCACCAGCGTCAGTGGTTGAACGACCTTTAGTAAACCCAAATTGTTTTTCATGAAGTAGCCTGTTACAGTTAAAATGTGACAACAACTGGTTAAGAATAAGTTTTTCAAATATTTTACTACATGCTGGTAGAATTGAGATTGGTCGATAATTTCCTGGATCCTTTTCATTTCCAGATTTTAATAAAGGAATCAACTTGCTATATTTCATAAGATCTGGAAAGATTCCTTCGTCGATGCTTCTATTAAATATATTGCTAGACATGGTGCTATATCAAAAACAATCGTGCTTAAGATCTTTACGGATATCCCCCAGAGATCTTCAGTATTTTTAACATTTATTGACTTAAAAGCTTTTAGAATACAATCAGCATTGACGTGTCTGAAGCTAAAAGAAGCATTACACCTTTCAACACTTGTTTCAAGAAAGGCTAAAGCACAATCAACAGAGGAGTTTAATGGTCGAGTAACAATTTTTGGTTCACAAGAGAAGAAACGGTTTAATTCATTAGCAACTTCATAGTTATCAGTCAAAATTCTAACGTCAACTTTTAAGTTTATCTGCTTTTTCAAAGGTTTTGCTTTACCTAATTTTAATTCGAGAAACTGGTATTTATCGCGTATTTTACCTCTATATTTATCCCGACGTTTCGGCAGGGTTGCATCAGCCGTGGTCGCGGGCAGACTGGAACTTTGGAGCCACCGTCGAGAAGTGAAGGCGTTTTTAACAACTACCCTCAGCTTGGTCTTGATTATTAGTATAGGCCACATTTACACCAGCACGACAAACAACACTGACAGTATCAAAACAATTTTTCTTAGGATCACACCTAGTGCACCGTGCTACCACTGGATTCCAAGAGGCAGAGAGTCTGAAACCGTCTTCGCGATTAAAATTAGGATATTTTTTAATCTCAATCGCTTCCCGAACCATCCTCTTATAGTAATGCCGTTCATTGGAAATTACTTTCGGGCTATGCAGTTATTTTTGATTCAAATCTTAGCTGGGTACCCCATATCAAGGAAATTTCTCGTAAGTTCTATGCTTCTCTTCATTCTATCATACGTTTAAAACGTTTCCTTCCTATTCCCACTAAGATCACTCTAGTAAATTCTTTGCTTCTACCTATCATTGCTTATGCTGATGTGGCTTTTCTAGATCTATCTGAAGACCTTCTCAATAAGCTTGATCGTCTCTTAAATACTTGCATTCGTTTCATTTTCTGTCTTCGTAAATACGACCACGTCAGCTATTTTCGAACAAAACTAAAATGGCTTTCTATCCGTGAACGAAGAAATATTAGGATTCTTTGTATTCTTTTTTCTGTTCTCAAGGACCCCTTTGCACCGGAATATCTAAAATCCCGTTTCAAATTTCTAGATGATCTCCATGTCAGGCGGTTACGCTCAGCAGATAATCTACTGCTTGAAATACCAAAACATCTTTCTTCTGCTTTTGGTAAATCTTTTTCAGTCACTGCAGCCCGGCTTTGGAATAATATTCCGTATGACGTGAGGAGAGTAGATTCGAAGGACTGTTTTAAAAGACTAATTTGTGAGCATTATCTCAAATCCTAGTATTACGTTCTTTAGTCTTCCTAGTTAGTATTTTATGAATTTGTTATAATGTTTTTGATTTTGTATAAGTATTTTCATTGTTGATGTTAATTATTTTTGTGTAGGTTCATTTAGGGGTACCTAAGTATTTAAATATATTAATATTGATTCTTATTTATAATGTTATAGTATAGTTTACTGTATGAAAATAAAATATGTATAGTATAGTAGATATAAAGATAGGTAGTAAGTATTAATTCGAGGTAATTAGTTATGTTGCTTAGTTTTATTATTAGTAGGTAGATATGTTAGCACGCC
The DNA here is from genome assembly GCA_951394065.1 of Venusia cambrica. Lineage (NCBI taxonomy): Eukaryota > Metazoa > Arthropoda > Insecta > Lepidoptera > Geometridae > Venusia > Venusia cambrica. The sequence goes on along the minus strand of OX596068.1, from coordinate 3,692,628 downwards.
AACCTCTGTTTTTTCTTACAATTTTGGTTTGGTTGGCAGTTAGAAAATGCCATCGGCATTATGCCCACCCATTGTACACTAGTTATTTTGTGCAATAAAGTGTTAAATAAATAAATAAATAAGGGCATAACATTGTCCTGCATGGAGAACACAACCATACCTACTCGAACTGGGTTGGCTGGAGTGTTCCATTTCTGTTTGGATTGCAGGGTGTGCAAGTATTCTTCTATATACCTTTTCCAAAAAGATTGGACCAATTTGTCCATCAATTCATAACGCGAAAATCAGATGTAAGGGCGTTTCATTGACTTCGTGCGAGGGAAGCAAGATGAGTGATTTTGTATGCAAAAAGTGCACCGGAGTTAATGCAGACAGTTCTGAGGGTTCAGAACTAAGTGAATAGAGAGGCCTGGAATTTAACAAGGCTTCCACTTGAACTAACATAGTGTTGAGTTCGTCAAACGTCAGGATTTTACTGCCTACTACCTTGAAAAGGTGAGTCTTCACTACCTTGATTTCGCTTTCCCAGCAGCCTCCGAAGTGCGGTTCTCTACCACAGAGGGAGATATGTGGGAGTACTGACTCCCACAGAGGGCGATATTCACAGGACAAGAATTGGTAGAGGTCGCGGAGGTACGAGTGCGCACCAATGAAGTTTGTCGCATTGTCGGTACTGGACCTCTGCGAGACAAAAAACGCTTGAATGCAGACACAAAGCTGGCGGTACTTAGATCCGAAGCGACCTCGAGGTGAAGAGCACGCGTTGTAAAGCATGTAAATAAACAAATATACGCTTTCCTGGCCCGTTGACCCCTAACACGTACAGACGTGATAGACAGAGGTCCGGCATAGTCACAACCAGTGTGAGCAAAAGCCTTCGGCGCAGTCTCTACCCGAAATCGCGGTAGATCTGCCATGATAGGAAACACTGGCCGTGGCTTTGCTCGGAAGCAAACATTGCATCTAAAAGCAATCTGACGGGTAATCCGTCGCGCTGACAGGATCCAATAGCGTTTTCTCAATAAAGACACAAGCAAGCTAGGACCCGTGTGACAGTTTTTTATGTGATAGTAGGTAACCAAAAGTTCAACTAAGTATATGGTCTTGGCGAGGAAGAAGTATCTGATGGCGCGGGTCAAAATCTAGCTCTGAATTAGCTAGGCGGCCACCGATGCGTATGAGGCCATTATGCAGAAACGGACTTAACTTCTGCTCGGGCCTTGAACATAATTCGTTCCGAGACAGATGCTCGTGATCAGATTTAGTAATAATTCGTGATATAATTCAGCGAACTCTAAGTCCGATGCGGTAATAGGCCCTCTAGAGAGCCGTTTTATAAACTTATACACATAGCAGATTGTTTTCTGATATTTCATCCACGCAGAAATCTGGTAGCGCGGTCATAAATTATGTTTTCAGGTGGAGAAACTGCCGTTGAGCATTCGTGAGAAGTAGCCGGTAGAGCAACGTGCTTAATTTCTGGAAGCTCTTGCACTTCATATGTGACGAGTGGTTTGTTTAATGACCATTACAGGCCATTCGGTGCGAGACAATCTAAGCCGAGTGCCTAGTGGGCCGATCAACCATAAAGGACTAGCTGGGCGGGGGTTAACCCGCGAGACAGACAATCACTAGGATTTTCTGAACCTTTAACATGAAATAAATGTTCTGGCGACAAATTCTCCTGAAATTTAGCGATGCGATTAGCAACATACGTGTGCCAGCGATGCGGTGCGGAATGGATCCAACTCAATGCTACAGTGGAATCAGAAAAAGCTACGACAGCCTCAATGGCATGCCGAGCTGCGTAAAGATCGACAACTCGCTTCATCACTGTTGATAGAAGGAGCGCAGCGCACAACTCGAGGCGTGCTAGGGACACAACCTTAAGGGGCGCGACCTTTAACTTCGCACATACCAGCGATACAACTATGTCACCGTCTGGTTTGACGGCGTGGGCGTAGATTACTCCACCATATGCCTTCTCACTAGTATCGGCGAAACCAACGAGAGATATTTTGCAATTGTCAATGACGCCACGGTGTCGCGCGAATCTCAGTTGCGAAATCTCAGGCAATTCTGCCTGAAACTGTTCCCACAATCGAATAATGCGTGTTGGGGGTACAACATCCCAACCCATTTTAACAAGCTAAAGCTCTTTTATAAGCAGCTTGGCACATAGAATCATGGGAGCAACGAGACCTAAAACATCAAAAAGACGTGCGATGCATTAAATATATTATAATTTAAGAAATATATTAATAGATATATTTCTCGCGATCATCCGGATTTACCTGAAATGCAAAATAATCATCATCCTGATACCAACGGAGCCCTAAGATTTTGTGCGTCGGATCTTTACTCAGATCTACGCTCTGCAAAAGTCGTAAGGACTCAAGGATAGCTTGCAGAACCTCAGTGCTGTTGCTGGATCACTTAGTCAACTGGAAATCTCCCAACTAAATTTTTTTTCGTTTTGAGCAAATTCTATTGCGAGTGAAAGACACGCGGATTACATTATTATCTGGAGACCGGTATATGTCAAGTACGCAAAAATTATTCAAAGACTTATTCAATACACAGTTCGCTTCACAAAAGTCAGGTAGTTCTACTACATGTCAGTTTCCTTCTAACATACGCTACCACCCTTTCATTTTGGTTCCTGTATGTAGAAACGTGGGTTATAAAATCATCAATTATAGGAATAAAAGGACATTTGCTTAGCCAACCCTCTATTAGAATAATTATATCCAGTTGTATCTCTATAGTTACTAACAGTGGAAGCAATTAGTCTATATTACCATTGAGGCTCCTTATATTCATATGAAAAATATTTAACTGTGTATTGTTAGTGATAAGTGAACTGACTTGTCCTGCAAAGCAGACAGATGTGTTTGAGATTTCAAGATTTCGATATCATTTGAAATTAAGTTTCAGTTGTTAATTAATAATAAAAATATTTTTAAAACATAGGACTATAGATAAAGACAAATGTTTAAGCAGAGTAAGTAGAGCATATAGTTCATCAGAGTATTCCTACGCAGATAATTGATTATTAAAGCAAAACCAAGCTTAGGCATGGCCATAAGACTACAATAAAACGTATAATATGATATGTTTTTGATGTTGTGTTTAGTGAGTGACTGTGAATCAGTGTGATATATGTATTTATGTTGTAATAGTTGTCGAGCAATCGTAGGATTCCGAACAAAAAAGTTGTATGTAGTGTACCTGTAAATAATATAAAGCTATTCTACAAAACATTGAACGGTTATAAAACTTCCTGATATACTCGTAAGTCACTTTGTTTTTGAAAGTGAGGTGAGATCGGACTCATTATTAACCTTATCTAGAGCCTCACGGTTAGCTTTTCTTTTGTATCTTACCATTTGAGACCCAGCTAAGACGGTAATTGTTTACTATTGCAAATTCTCGAGTCTGGTAGAAAAGCTTTTTCATTTTAGCGGACAGATTTTAAGAGATGAATATTGGTAAGGCAGGTCCTGGTATCCTCAATAGCTCGGTCGTAAGCTTGGAACCTTTTTTGTGGAAGCTCCTGTTCATAGTAATGATCTTCCTTTAATGAATGATTCCTGTTTAGATCCAAGATATTTGTTTTGACTGCTAGGTCACCATTTCTGTTTTTTTTTGTACGACGGGGATGTGCTTGGCCTTCTTATCTCACCTGATTTTCAAGTTATGATAAGGCCGAATGTGGAAGCGCACTTCACCCAAAATCCTCAACAAACTAAGGAACTGGCTATCTTACCTCTAAATGCCGGAACATAACAATTTAAGAACTGTTATTATGGCGACAGATTTAGGTAAGATGGTGGTAGCCAGGCGGATTTAGTAGGGGATTTATGTGATATTGTATTGTTTGCAGACGATACTTCATTCATATTCAGAGTTGATAGGGCTTAAGATAATTATGATTGTGTAAATGCTTCTCTAGGTTGAGTTCTTGATTAGTTTACGGTAAATAACCTTTTATTAAATGAGAAAAAACCAAATGCATCAGATTCACCTTGCCGTTCAAGTCAGCAATGCTAACATTATCTTAAATGGGGAAATACTTAACTTTATGGAAGCAACTACTTTCTTGGGTTTAAATATCGATGCAAAGTTGCAATGGGGTATTCATATTAATACATTAGCTAGCCGGCTAAGCTCGGCAGCTTACGCAGTACGTACCATAAGGCATCTTGCTGATGAAACCACGGCGAGGTTAGTTTATTTTAGTTACTTTCACAGCTTTATGTCCTATGGCATATTTTTACGGGGAAATGCAGCAGATATTGAAAGCATTTTTATCCTGCAAAAGAGAGCTGTACGGGCAATTTATAAATTGAAAACTCGTGAGTCTCTCAGGGAACGTTTTAAAGAAACTGGTATTATGACAGTCAGCTCCCAATATATTTATGAAAATCTAATGCACGCTCACAGGAACATTGATGAGTTTGGTAAAAGAAGTGATGGACACAGTGTTAATACTAGAAATAAAAATAAACTTGACATACCTAGGCATCGCTTAGGAAAAGTAAATAATTCATTCTTAGGAAACTGTGTACGATTCTATAATAAGCTTCCTCAAAGCGCCACCAAACTCTCTGCTCGTAAATTCAAATTGTATATAAAGAATAATTTAATTAAAAGAGCCTACTACAAAATAAGTGACTATATCGACGATAAGAACGCGTGGCCCGATGTTGCTATACCAGTTGACAGTTAAATGGTTATTTCTCAATGCTAAGAAACTGCCCATTAGATAGTTATGTAATAAACAATGTTTTAAGATAATATTAAGTGTTTAGTTTTATGATGTAGGCAACACTTGTAATATTATTAAATTATTATAAACACTGTACCTAAATGTTAAATGGATCATCAAAAAATTAATCAGCCCGAAGTTCTTGCCTTTCTCCTTGTGTGCTGGTCGCGATTCCGAATAGGCGGTAGATTTGACGTTTCAAAATGATCCTAAAAATCTTAATGAATAAAAATATTTGACTTTGACTTTGACTTGACTTAAACAAACACACAATTCTACCACCAACCAAACCAAGCACAATATTGCTCCCCTTGGGGAGCAATATTGTGAGTAGGCGGTTAAAAATGCGGTAAACATCACGTATCTGGCTGGGATTTATTTCAATATTAATATTTTTTTCCTTGTGTAGCTGGTACATTTTTTATTTCTAGGCAGATTGATCAATGGTAACGCTCAGCCAGCCATCATTTTTTTCCTCTAGTGACTTTATATATTGAAGATAAATCCTGCCGATCCTTGTCCAGTTGTTCGACTTTTGTTTGGATTCAAATTCAAATCTATCGGCGAGAAATTCAAAAGGTGAACGGAGTTCCTCAACCGTAACACAAAGTCTGTCATATTTGATGTATTTCTTTCTGAAAGTTGTCAATATTTTTTTTCATCTCCTGAATAAAATTTGTGAATTTGTCGTCGGCGGTTAGGTACGTTTTCCTTTACGCATGCCCGCCCTTGGTGGTTTTGAGCTTCCAGGTTCTATTGAGTCATCTGTGTCATGGCTAGATTCTGAGGAAAGCTGTACCAGTTCATAGATTTGTGTCCAGTTCTAACATTATTATACAAAACGTTCCTCAGCAAAGCAAGCCGATTCAGAGTAAAGTAAACAATTTCAAGCAAAGCTGTGTCAACTGTGGTGGTGGTATTCATAAACTGTAAATGTGTGTAAAGTTGAAACAATGGAGGATAGGATTAAATTTGTGGAGAATAATTAGTTTTGGCCTAATTGTATGCATTCAGGACCATGACATTGGAAGCCGTTTGTTTGGTCCGTGCTTTCAGTATGCGAAGAAGCACAATAATTATCTCCATCTTTCAGAGCACAGTGTAGGCAGTAGTAATGCGAAAGGGTGTGTAGATCAAGGTTCTCCACTACGTCTACAGCTATGCACGCATTAGCGGAATATGCTGCTGATGTAAACTAAACCGATATAATGGTAGGTTCTGGCTTATCACTGAAACAGGTATTGCTTTCTACTGCGGTCATTGAGGTTGCCGGTCAAAACAATGAATTTCATGTTGCGAGAGCCCTTCTTGAAAACGATAGTCAGCTCAGCTTTATAACGGAAATGCTAGCTACATGACTAGAATAACCTTATTTACAGTCCACCATATGAATTACAGGTGTAGGCCGTAGCTTTGCGCAATCGAATAAAATATGCAAAGTCGCTAGTCGCTACCTACCAAGACTAGGAATAGCGGAGCTGCCGGGGACTTGGGGCCGTAATATTTTTATGTCGATCATGTTCGGTAGGGGCTGCCATAATCACCACGCTTATCGATCTGTGAAGCGTCGCATTATAATAAATGTTCCTGCTAATAAGACTTCTTTCGCAAGACGGTTTAAATTCTTTTCCTTTCCATTTATATATCGCATTGCTAGCAAACATTGTGAATTATCTTGCTCACTTTACGGCGTTAAAGAGAAAGTGGCTCCTCACCCTTGATTATGATGATACGGAGAGACTTTTAGCAATCCTGACGTGAATCCCAATAAATTTGCTCTTTGTTTTGAAAAGCCGTAACTTCGATAACGCGTTCAAGTCTCGCGTTTCTTAGGATGTTGCGTTGTGAACAACGTAGGTACCATAACGATTTCAACATAACCATCCTTTATATCTAGGTTTTTCTAATTTTTAGCTATCTGAGAGCCAAATTTTAACCACATCTGTGAGCTGCTGGGTGAGCGGATTTGTAGTCTCTTCTAGTCACCCAGCAGCGGTTAGATAATAAATTAAGTTCTATGTACTCTACTATATATACCGTTCTGTTAGAACAGTGCGAATCAAATTATCCTAAAATTTTATTCTACTATCAACATCGGGATTCATCTATGCAGCAGTAGGGCAAATGGGAACTAAACTGGAATAGCTCCAGTTAAATTCCCATTTGAAGCCAGAAGATTTGTAAGGATATCAGCAAACGTTGGAATCATGAAACAAATAGTTAGATTCCTGCTCACAAACCCTGTTATTAGAAAAATATAGAGCTATTAAAAAAGTAGCAGCTTTTTACCAGGTACTACTTACCTAATTTTGAAACCACAAACCTTACCAGAATTATATACAATTAATGTAGATACTGTGCGTAGCCTTCTATAGATTGGTAGTAGTCACTTGTACGTGGAACCACAGGTAATAATTTTATTCGTTTTTTATTGTTGATTTATGTGAAACTTGATTTGATCCGTTATGTAGGTACGATAAAAACATAAGTACCTAACTAATTCTAACACGCAGCTTCGCCTGCGTGGCATACAAATTCAAAGTATTAAGATCATTACCAAGCATTACTTTTTAATCAAGATAATTACGATTTAAAAACGAAAAAGAGAACCGACTTCAATGAAGAATATGATACAATTTGGTTGTGGATGACGTATTTTGTTCTAGTTATTTTTAGACGGACGGACAGACAGACGCGTGATCCTATATGGGGTCCGTTTTTTCCTTACTTTTGAGGTAACTGACTTGATGACGATGGCATCACCTGGGAATTATAAAATAAAACAGCCATTTATTTCCAACTTAATAAACTTAAGTACATTTACATTAATAAATTTACATTAACATTAATATTATTCTAGAATAATATAAAACATACTTACATACGTAACAGAATTCATGAGTTAATTTAATTAAATTTATTTACTATAGTAGATATTATTTAATGGTGACATAATTATTATATTATATTATTATAATTATTATTAATCGCTCGCATGCATGAGTTAAAAATTAACATTAGGTTTGGGACGTCCATTTATGGACATAGGCCTCCTCCATCCCGTCCCATAGGTCTCTATCGTGTGCGAGTCTCGACCAGGTGACTCTGGAGTCACCTGGCTACAGCTACGATGTTGTCCGCCCAGCGGCGGCGCGGGCGCCCGGGTGGGCGGTGCTCACCGCGTGGGTACCAGTGCAGCATCCTTTCTCTCCACCTGTTGTCCGAGGTCCTTGCTATATGTCCAGCCCATTGCCATTTCAGGCGGCAAGCCATTTTAGCTGCGTTTATTATTTTTGTTTTATTTCGTATATCTATGCATCTTATTTTGTCGCGTAACTTAATTCCGAGCATACTCCTTTCGACCGATCTTTGGAATACTTGAATTTTCTTTATTAATGCATTAGTAAAAGGCCACGTCTGGCAGCCATAGAGTAAAGTCACTATGGAGTCCATTGCTTTTTTCTTTAAGTGTATTTTCATTTTGGACTTGAAGATGTGTTTTAGTGACCAGTACGAGCTCCAAGCCTTTTTAACTCGTCTTTCTACTTCGTCAATGTAGTGACTTCTAAAAGAAATGTTCTGGCCTAGGTATATGTACTCATCGACGTACCCAATATTTTTGTTGTTTATGCATATGTTTTCTTTATGTCCATTTGTCATTATACAGGTTTTGTCAGGGTTCATGTCTAAACCACATTTTTTACTTTCCGTGTCGAGACTCTTCAGCATGTAAGTAATGTCTTTGTGATTCTCTGTTATAATGATAATGTCATCGGCGAATCGTAAGAGGCCCAAAGTTTCTCCATTTATGTTAACGCAACAACGAAAAATCTCCACGCTTGGTAGATGGATCGGTGCTCGTAGCAAATGTGTAAGGTATTACTTTGAGCCACATGCTTAATTTTGAGTATCAATGCTAAAGTTATTTTTATCGATGAATACGGGTACATCTCTATCACCGGGACACCAGCTAAAATGTATTGCAATTTATATTTTATCAGTTATTTTATATTTTTTATACAATCCACTAACTGTCTTTTAATAATTATTAAACAAAATATTAAGCACACCCTATAGAATTATTCGTTTATGTAAATATTATTTATTCTCTATTTTGCGAATTTCGGTAGCCTCACGAAACTATGGTAACTGCACGATTAGTATGCAGTTTTCACAAGGTGGTAGCATCAAAGATTGCACGATTCTACAAACTGTCAAAGACATCCATAACCAAGTCGACATAAAGGTTTATTTTCAATGACTTCGATTATCGGAAACTCGACCTATGAATGATAAGTGTTGGATGTTAATTTGACATGCTACGTGAGTGTGTGTAGCCTGCCACAGCGGTGCTAGAACAAATGTTTCTAGATGGCCTTTCTAACCTCTATCATGTGTTCTGTGATGTTGGACAGCGTGCTAAATTCTTGCCTGGAAAAATATTCCAATATCCATGACGCACAGTTCGGATTTCGATCGTTGGAAAATGACGCAACACAATAGTTATTCGAGGTCCCGGGGTTCGATCCCCTCATGGGGATCACAATATTGTGCTTGATTTGGTTGGTGTAAGTTCACATGGTTAGCTACCACCATCTTACCTTTGTCGCCATAACAACATATCTTAAAAATTGTTGTGCTTAGGCATTTAGAGATAAGATAGTCAGTCCCTCAGTTTATTGAGAATTCCGGGTGAAGTGCGCTTCCGCCTTTGGCCTTATCATAAATTGAAAATCAGGTGATGTAGGCCAATCAACTCCACGTCGTACAAAAAAAATTTTTAGGCCATCTGTGATTTAGGCTGCTGAATATTTAGGTTTGATAACTATGAGCTTTAAAACCAGAGACCATTATATTTGCGCCTTCTTCGACCCTCGGCCGAATCAGCCACCGCACCAGCCTTAATAGGCATAGGCAGATAGTATGGCCCAAGGGTGTCGACGCAGGTAGCTTTCCACACCAAAAACCTGGCTATTTTATTTCTATTTTATTGTTACGCATACATGGTATCTTACTCAGGGGATTCATCAATTTTACTTAGTATGTGTGTATGCACCACTAATATTTAATAACTAAAAAATACACTAACATGTACTGCCTTTACAGATGATATCAACTAGGTATACCCTAAGTATACCTAGGGTATACTAAGTATACCTAGGGTGTCGAAGGTTTTCATTATTTACGTACATTAGGTAGGTATGTGTACTTGGGGGAACTGCTTCTATGATTTTATGACGAATTTCTGGAAACTTTAGAATTTAATAACTTTGTTACCTTAAAGTAAACAAGACTTCACTACAATGCCCGGGTCAAAACTACAATGCTACAATTTTGTGAAATATAAAATTATCCATTACTTACTGAAAAAGGCATAATAGTACATTTTTTGTGCGGGATGGCTCCTAATTTTAAATGTCGTTTGCCTGATTTTTTTTATCATGAAATCATTTTCCGCAAAGTGTTGTGAGCATATTGTAAAAGATGATCTAGGTATCCATTCAACTCTGCCCGTTGCCTCAATCCACTTTTTATCGACATGACACGCGTAATCTTTGATTGCACGAATCTCGAGCAACACTAGTCGATGGCCGAGCGTCTTGCCCATTACTACAAAATCGTAGTGCAAACAATACCTTCATCGCTGTAAACGCAATACACTGCACGGTCGACAATGTAAAAATAATGTGGTATCCATGCATAGTAAGCAATGTACAAAATTACATCTGTTTGCGATTGTATCGTTTTCGTCTGTAAACTACATAATACTTTTACAATATCTTTAAATATTACGTTTATTTAAAGGTTTATGGACTAACCGGTGAAAAAAAATTCCTCCTTGCCTTTTACTACACACCTGGCTTCTTTTCTTACAGCTTAGGACAGCGCAATTCGGCATAATAATATATTTTATGCAGAGCTTTGCACTGTCACATCGCCCGAGAGCTATTAGCGGTTGAAGCGAATTCTTTTAGTATATGCCCATTTTTAGCATATATGCGGCGCGCCTGCCCCACTATGTATAGTAATAGTAGATATAAAGATAGGTAGTAAGTATTAATTCTAGGTAATTAGTTATGTTGCTTAGTTTTATTATTAATAGGTAGATATGTTAGCACGCCAACCTCTGTTTTTTCTTACAATCTTGGTTTGGTTGGCAGTTAGAAAATGCCATCGGCATTATGCCCACCCATTGTACACTAGTTATTTTGTGCAATAAAGTGTTAAATAAATAAAATAAATAAATAAGTAAACTACTTACGTTGTCACCTTACCTCGATGCCGCCAGTGTCCTGCGGGTTGGCGGTCACATCGACGCAGCCCTCGACGTGCTGACTGACATGAAGAGACCTGTAATTTTAGATGGAAAATGTTATATTACACATTTAATTGTGAGGCACTATCACGTCAAAGCTGCGCATGGAAACCAAGAGTTGGTAGTCAATGAAATAAAACAGAAATATTGGATATTGAAATTGAGGCCTACTGTTAAAAATATAGTAGCAAAATGTATGCTATGCAGACTTGAAAATGTAAACCAGAAATACCTAGAATTGGTGACTTACCTCATGCTAGAGTTGCCCATCATCAAAGTCCATTCACGTTCTGTGGAGTTGATCTGTTCGGGCCCATGGATGTCAACGTTGGAAGACGTCACGAGCCAAGGTATGGTGTTCTGTTTACATGTCTCACCGTGAGGGCTATCCACATAGAGATGGTTTCCAGTCTGACTACTGATTCCTTCATCATGGCTCTTCGTCGTATGGCTGCGCGCAGAGGTTGGCCTCTTAATCTTTTATCGGATAACGGCACAAACCTTAGAGGGGCAAGCACCGAGCTGAAAAAGTCCATGAACGACCTAAATGAGGAAGACCTGAGAAACGAAGCTATAAATAATGGCACAAAATGGACATTCATACCGCCAGCAAGTCCTCACTGGGATGGGGCCTGGGAACGGCTCATCCGGAGTGTAAAGACATCGTTGAAGGTAGACCTCAAGGAACGAGCTCCGCGTGATGAGGTTCTGAGTACGCTGATGGTCGAGGTTGAGAACATTGTCAATAGCCGACCGCTGACTCATGTGTCAGTGGAAGCTGGAAGTGATGCAACCCTGACTCACCGAGTATAGGCAAATTCGATGACTCCGACCTATTCTTACGGAAACAATGGCGAAAATCCCAGCATCTCGCGGATATGTTCTGGAACAGGTGGGTGAAGGAAATATTGCCTGACCTGATACCTCGGAAAAGGTGGAACAAAGAGCAAAGGAACCTAGAAGTTGGTGATCTAGTGAACGTTGTCGACCCCAATGGACCCAGGAACAAGTGGCCGAAGGGCTTGGTCCAGGAAGTATGTCCTGGAAAAGATAAAAGGGTCAGAATGGTAAAAATCAAGACGATGACTGGAGTTCTTACCCGGTCAGCTGCTCGCGTCGCACGGATCCCACTGGTTGATGAGTGTACCTAGCTACACTGGGGTTGGGCATGTTAGCGACGCGAATTAAATAAAATAATGTTATTTATATAAACTAAGTTCATAAATGTAAATATAGTGTGTATCTATGTCGCGCGGGAGCATGAGGGGTACGAAAGGACGGCGGAGGGAAGGGGTAACCGCAGTGGCATTACTACCGGCTACCGGCCATTCACAGAAAACAGTCGAAATACGAGTCCCGCGCACACCGCATGCTCCTTTGCACAGAGTTAACAGTTTTTTTGTATTGCTAATCAATATATCGAGTAAATTCATCCTCGGGTTTTATTTACTGGGAGTTAACACCATCGAACCTGTCCCCATCGTCTACAGTGCTTATAACAATATGATGATTCGAACTGCGAAACTTGCGGTAAATTTTTATCGCCGACAGGTGCCGCTTGTGCTAATTGCTTGTGTGTACGCGACGAGTCCCCCGCTGAACTACGCGATTTACGTTGTAAAGTAGCTCAATTACAACATGAGCTTAACGAGCGAGATCAGGATTCTCTCCTGTCAGATCTAGATATAGGACATCTACCCGAAGAGAAAGGGGAGAATGTGATTCATGCGGTTACCATCCTCGCGGCTAAACTAGGTGTGGCACTTAAAGAACCGCCGCCGAGCATTCACCAGCGGCCCTCACGTACCCGACGGTACGTGATTCATTGTTTAAAAATCATGTAGAAGACACGTTAATTTGCAAATTACTTTTCCTGCAATCAAATTATTTCGTTATTTTTATTTCGTTTTGTAGAACAGTTATTATCAAATACCAATCCTATATCAGTAACGAAGACGCGCGGGCTCGAATACTTTCTCGCTCGCACGATTTGCCTTTCCATCCAACGCGATCCCCTCCAGAGCATCCACACTGCGAAGTCGCTGTACAAACTATACGGAAATCTGTGACGCAGCCAATAAAACCAGGAGCCCCGTTCATTTCAAATCAGATTTGGTCCCTCCGTAGGCCAAGACACGTTCTTGGAGACCCGGATGACCCACTCACCACCGCAAACCCGGAGGTGACGGCATCCATTCATTAACTATCTCGTCACACAGAGAAAACACTATACAGATACACCGACTCCGCCGGCGGAGTCGATGAACCTTTCCGCCTCAAAGCGTTACCCTCGGTATCGCCTTCGGCCATTCCTATCCTCCCCCATCAAATGGCAACAGCCCAAGCCGAGGTCCGTACCTAAGTGGTGCCCTTGCGCTTGTTGCCTCAAAAATCAATTATTGGGCTCGCGCCTTCAGCGCCAGCCAGGTCCGCGCAAAGCTGCCGTCCAGGTTCAGAACCAGGCCAGCGTATAGTCCTTTCATAAAAAAAAAAAAAAATCTAATCAGATAGCAGTCTCACTTCGGTAATGAACTATACTAGTTCATAGCCTCTTGAGATTTGAGTTAGGTACCTCCCTTGGAGCAAGGCAGCCGGCACAGGTCCTAATACTTAGGTACCCAGCCACTGCCTACCCCCTTGGGATAGTATTGTTATAAACATAGCTAGGCTCAATACATACGGTATACCTATACCTACATGAATATTGTATACATAATCGTATCTACGTCCATGCGACGACCATAATCGTACCTATCTAAGTACGTACTATTGACTGATATATGGCTTCAACTATAGCTACCAATGAGCTCTGAAGATTGTAATTGGGTCATATCACAATAAACCTACTTTATTGATTACCGTGCATTTTCCTACTCTTCACCCCCCTTCAGTTTTGGTTAAATGCACTATGGAAATGTATGAATTCTGTTTTTTTTAAGTAACATGATGCACAGATAACTTTAAGAGCTTTGTTTACTAAGATAAATTTGGAACACCATGCTTGCTTATAATAACTACGCGATTTACGTTGTAAAGTAGCTCAATTACAACATGAGCTCAACGAGCGAGATCAGGATTCTCTCCTGTCAGATCTGGATTTAGGACATCTACCCGAAGTTCTCTTCGGGTAGATGTCCTAAATCCAGATCTGACAGTTCAGGAGAGAATGATATTCATGCGGTTACCATCCTCGTGGCTAAACTAGGTGTGGCACTTAAAGAACGCAACATCGTATATACGCTGAACGAGTAGGCGTCGCGCAGATCGCGGGCGCCGCCGGCGAGGGGCCCCGCGCGCGCCGAATTGTGGTGCGAGTTGCGCGGCGACACCTTCGTGATCAGATGCTTCAAGGAGCGCGTGTCCGCCGCAACCTGACTGCGGGTGATGCCGGCCGCGACCCGTTAACGAATGATATACTCATGCCAATCGACTGCTATTCTATCGGGTTCGTGAAGAGTGTCGCAGACACCAATGGCGCTTTTCGTGGACCGCAAAAGGCAGAGTCTACGCGAGACAAGCTGATGGAAAGGATAGTTATCAGTTCCAGTCTGAAGAAGACGTTACACGGGTTTTTGGGCCAAAATCAGTTTACCAGTTACCTACCTATATTCAATGTAGTTATAGAGTCATTTTATTTGACATGTTATGCTTATTTTTACCTTACAATTTTACATTATTTCCAGTTATTCTATATACCTGAGATGATCTATGTGGTACTTTATAACACTTCCTATTTTCCTATAAATTTCGTATCGTTAGTATACATATTAATAGTAAATAAATTTTAAATAAAAATTGGTCATAATCATAAGGATTATGATGAAGTAGGTTCCAAACTCAAAAACGAATTTTGGGTTTTTTGTAGTTGTTTGCATTTCACAATTTTTCTTGCATTATTATTTAATGTTGTAATTTTTTTTTATTCGTTTATAGTCCACCTTGGCAGAATAATGATGTTTTACTTGACTCTATATCTGACTCAATGACATCTTTTGCCAATAGTGACTACATCGTGCTGCTTGGAGATCTAAATATAGATTTATTGGTCGATGATACCAAGTCTAAGAAGTTTAAAAACTTTCTAAACACAATGAGCTTGGTGTAATATGTATGGGTGCTCACTCACATTACAAACAATACAGCAAAATTGATTGATGTTGTGTGCCCCTGTTAAGCAAATTCAAGTTAAATATATTTCTGATTTAGGTTCTGATGCTTTTATTGTGGCTGAACTTAATTTAAAAAAAAAAGCACATGCATTATTTATAGACTAATAAAAAATATTTTAGTTGATCACTTTACTAGAGATTTGGACTGTATTAATTGGAACCATATAAAATCCCTTGATAATGTAGACATTAAACTTTCATATTTTAACACAGCAATTGTGGGGCTTTTTGACTTACATGCTCCAGAAAAGAAAGTATTATTGAGGGACAGTTCTTATCCATGGATAACTGATGTTGAAGAGTTGAAAGAGATGATGCAGCTACGTGATGATGCGCATCCTTGGTACCCTGTATCTAATATATCTTGAAACACAAAGAATATCATATAAATCCTTGTAGGATTTAAATCCGTTGTTTTAAGTGCTCTACAATCAGATAAACGTGCCTATTTGGATATACACATTTATGCTAACATAAAAAACCCTAAAACTCTATGTATAATCTAAAAAATACTGTGTTTAGGAAGAGTAAGTCTTCTGAATTACCTTCATCACTTTAGTGATCCTGATCAGATACATAGAAACTTTCATGGCATTCCTGGTCAAAATGAAATTAATATCAGTCAATTAACGTTCTATGAGTACAATAGGTTCTGTGACAGCTCCTTGTCGCTTAAAAAAGACCCGTGGTGAAGATTTGTCCTTAGATTAAATTAAATTAGTTTCGCTTCTTAGTTGAGTATTGGTGAGTAGATAAATATCTTTAAGTGTCATATTAGTTAAGTACCTACTTAGTTTTCTTTGAATTAGTTATACTGCACTTATTCAATTGTGAGTACGTATACACACGTAGGTACCTACGTTCTAATGTTCGATATGATTTTTTTTCACCATTGTTAAAAGTAACCACGTTCTTTTAAGGTGAGCGGCTATGTTCCGTCTCGGAATTGAGTATGTATCATATTTTGTTATTCGTAGGCCTACCTACCTCGTTTGTATTTCGCGGGTACGTTGAAATTAGATACAATCTTGAGAAATTTGACAAACTAAACCCATAACTATGTAGCAACTTAGCTGCATTTTATTGGAGTTCATCTGCACGCTGCCTCAGATCGTTAACAAGTAGATATCGATATATTTGTTTTTCAATGCATTCATTCCTTACTTTATACAAGATAGGTACCCTTTCTTAGGCTGCAAGCACATCCATCTTACAATACCGGGACACTTATGGATCCTGTAACTTTCCGTATTGCCACTTGACTTCGGTTGGGTGCAAGATACTGCGCCTCTGTCTGTGCCAATGCATAAATTCCTTACTTTATACAAGAGACCCTTAATTATAATGTAATAAAAAAAAAAAGATGACAAACTTATATCACCTTCTGCTAAATAATATCAATAAACAACCAAATATATTTTGCTGCGATGATCCCATCACAATAATGTACTATTAGGTCATAAATAAATACATAGCAGCTCATTAAATAAGTACACGTACTTGGAAGAGACTAGCTACCCACAACACAGGGTATCCTACTGTCGGGGCTAGTGTTCAATATTTTCTTCTTTCATTTTGTTGAAATTTACCTACCTATTAAGATAATGCTAGATTTGCATGCACTAGCACGCATGTTTGATTAGTTAAATAGAATGTCTTCATTAATTTTGGCTACAAATAAATAACAATTATTATTATTATTTATAAGCTATAATGTGCGATTACTACCTAAAAATTGGTTTGTACACTCCTGGCTCATTAGGCGAGGCAACTAATCACGATAATATTGTCGCAGCATTTGGTAGATACTCAGACTAAGTAGCAATTAATGAAACGTGAGTTAAGTCTGGTGAAGATAAAGAGCTCCTATTATACATAATTATAGGCTTCGCCACATACCTCGGCCATCTTTCATCGCAGACCGAGGTGGTGGGATTGGTTTTTACATTAAAAAAGGAGTAGGTATCAGCCCAAAGTTGTGCGCACCCGGTTGATGACATGCCTCTGTCGAGCAAATGTGGCTTACCATGTCAGTCAAGGGAAAGAAATCTCTAGTGGAAACTGCATAGGCTACCTCGTTTCAACGTTAATTTATTTTTTGATGCGATAACTGATTCTGTAAATGCGGCTCTCTGTTATGACAGTGTTATCTTGCTAGGAGATTTCAATATTAATGATAAATCTAAGTTAGTTGAAACTTTCATTCAATGTCTTGGTCTCTCTCAATTAGGCACCAAGCCAACCCATTTTACAGACACATCTGAGTCACATTAAGATGTCGTATGCTCAAATCTACTGGCGAAAAGCATTATTGATCCAGTTGCACGTTTAAAAGGGCATCAACTAATAATCTGTGAATTTAAAATGAAGCGTGAAAAAGTTCCTTTTTGATATCTCACGCCATTACGGCCATTACACAATATCTTGTTGGATCTTTTTGAAAATGAAATCCCAACAAACAGAGTTCAGATAACTCTGTTTGTTTGGATTTTATTACATCACTAAAAGATGTAAACAATATAGTTGCGCAGTTTAACCAAAATGTCCTGACATTATTTGATGCTAATGCTTCCGTAAAAACTATAGTTTTAAGAGATCGCTCCTACCCGTGGATCACTTTTACTATTAAGGAGATGATGAGACTTAAGAATGATGCACTGCGTTCTTATCGTAAGACAAAATCTGAAGCAAAAAAATATATTATAAAGATATAAAATCTGTTATAAACCATGCTCTTTTCATAAAAAGGTTGCATATTTTGGACAAAACATTAACAATAAGATTCATGAGCCAAATCTCTTGTGGAATTATTTAATTTTTTTTTATATTTATGCCTCCTAAGATATGTGACCTCCCGTCCCATTTTATTGATCCACACGCTATTAATTACCATTTTCTAGATTTACTGGGTAAACTTAATGTTGATATTTCTCAGCTCACCTTTTTTGAATATCACGGACACGGCGAGGTAGTTTTCAATTTCACCCCCGTCAGTTGCAATACCATAATGAAATGCATCGTCTCCCTTAAGTCAAACGCTGAGGGCTTTTGAAGTGATTAGTGCCATCATTAATACTTCGTTGTCCGGCTCTATCTTCCCCGACGCGTAGAAGACAGCCTCTGTCCTCTCTTTACCAAAGGTACCTAAGCCTGCTGTAATGAAAGATCTGCGACCAATAAGCATTTTTCTTTGTTTATCAAAAGTACTAGAGAAAATTGTTTGTAATCAGCTGACTGGATTTATTGAGAAAAATGGTATGTTGCCCGAGGTTCATTCCGGTTTTAGGAAGGAACGTAGCACTGCCGCTGCCCTGTTAGACGTTACCGACAATATCATCGGTGCGCAGGATAAAGGGATTGTTGGTGCTGCTCGATTTTTCACGAGCCTTTGACGCGCTTAATATCACTTTATTACTGTCAAAACTAAACTACTATGGTCTCAGTTATAGCGCTGTCAAGTGGTTCGATAGTAATTTGAAAGACCTACGCTTAAGTAAAGGCAGTACGTTAAGTTAGCTAAGTCTAAAGGAATATATATAGATATACGGATATAACAAAATGCATTGTATACTGTAAGTTTCACATCTACGCAGACGATGTATAACTATACATCTATTTTAAACCTGATGACGCACTCTCGGCGATTCAAAGACTAAATTATGATCTGATCAGAATTGCTGACTGGACCCGCCGGAACAGTTTGGTCCTCGATCCCACAAAAAATAAATACATGGCTATTGGTACCAAGCATCGTCTAAATAATCTTAGTCTACCAATCACGATCTTGATAATGGGAGAGCCAATAAAGCAAGTATTTGAGGCACGTAACTTAGTTCTTAACATGGATGCTAATTTAAGGTTTGAAAAACATGTTGCGTTTTCAGTACAATCATGTTTTTATAAACTAAAAGTCCTTTATAACATTAGGCCTTATTTAGTGAAGAACTTCGCATTCAGTTAGTCGAGTCACTTGTTCTCTCCAGACTGAACTATTTAGACACTGTTACTGGTCCCCGACTACTTTGTCAAACTCAGCGTCTTATTCAGAGAGTGCAAAATGCCTGCGCCAGATTTTGTTTCCAAATACCACCTAGGAGTCATGTGACTCCTTTCTTGAATCGCCATTCTATTTTTAGAATGAAGGCGCGACAAAAGTTACACCTTGCGTGTCTGCTCTTTGCCGTGATTAAGCATGCCACTCCTATGTACTTGTATGAGAAGCAAGCGTGGATTGCTAAAACCAGATCTCTGCGTAAATGCTCGAAGCAGCTATCGACACAGCATCACCGCTCGGCAGCCTTTAGAGGCAGTTTCCGATACGCTGCTTCAAAATGCTGGAATAACATTCCTCCGCCTATAAGAGATCTCCAGGGCATTGGAAGATTTAGGTTTCAAATTAAGAAGTTTCTGATAAACAATCAGAAAGCTTGTAAAGAACTTAGAAGCGAGGTATATCTCCTCTAAAGAATATACCCCTACCATCTCTTGGTTTAATTAAAATTAGCTTAATCACTTAGACTTGAGGTTGGCTCGCAGTATTTTTGTTATCATTGTGTTACCTATTAAGTTTTTATGTGTTTCCATATATTTTCTTTATATGTTAAGGTAACAGTCTTTTTTTTTTTATTATTTAAGTTTTCTTTATTTTGCTTCTTTTTAATCACATATTACCTATCTAGTTAATTGTTAGTATTATGATGTGTTATTTGATTGTATTATTTAAATGTAAGTAAGTGTGTTCTCGTTCGCGATGCATTCAACTGGTTTTGACGCAAGACCAGCGTTGTGTTATAAATTATATTATCTTTTATATAAAATCGATTTACCACTGACGTGTAAGGTAGGTAGGGAGGTAGGTAGGTAGGTATAATCACGCTAGCGCCGAAACTATAAGACCTACGAACTTGAATTTCCAGGGTGTTTATTGCAATATGTAAGTGCTCACTAAGAACGGATTTTAGGAAATTCCTCCCCTAAGGGGGTGAAATGGGGTAAAATAGTTTGTATGCAAAATCTTTATTTATAATCCGATTGAGTTGAAATTTAGTATAGTATATATACTATGTGTGTTTGTGATAACTTAAAAATGCAAATTATTAAAAAAAACTTGGAGATTTTCCCTCTAAAAGGGTGAAATGGGGCAAAACTTTTTGTATGGAGATGTAATTATATTGGATCCTATCGAGTTAACATTTTGTACGAGTGTTTATTATAGCTTGAAAATGCGTATTTAGAACAAAAAAATAAAATGGGGCAAACAGTTTGTTTGCAAAATCTTAATTTATGATCCGATTGAGTTGAAAATTTGCACGTGTATTAAAATGCTAATTATGAAAAAAAAACTTGGAGATTTTTGCTCCGAAAGAATGAAACGGGGCAAACATTTTTGTATGGAGATGTCTATAAAATTTGATCCGATCGAGTTGAAATTTTGTTGATCTGTTTATTGCATCTAAAAATTGTGTATGAGAACAAAAAAAAGAAAAATCTTACTAGTCAAGGGTAAAATGGGGCAAAACTGTTTGTAGGCAAAATCTTTGTTAATGATTCGATTGAGTTGAAAATTCGAACGTGTATTTTATAAATTACTATGAAATGCTTAAAAAAACTTTGTATATTCTTCCTCTAAAGGGTGAAACGGGGTAACACTTTTCATATTAATTAATCTGTTTATTTGATCCTGTAACAACCTACCTATTTTATCTTATCTTCCTACCTAATAGTATGAGTTAGTATCTATTTGTATATATTTTAATTTAGTAAGAATTTATAGGTTATTATTATTATCCAAGAATAATTTTATTTTTCAATAATATAATTAACCAAGATTTTTTATATTTTACCTACAGACTCCGAATATTAACGCTTAAATTGACGTACCTAGTTATTTGTTGGTTAGTTCGTTATGATCTACCAATGACTTTACCTATTTACTGTAAAAGTTATATTAGTATTTGATAAAATTAAATCTGAAATGTTAATAATAATAATATACCTATTGCTAATGCGCAGCTATGGTTAGGGACCCCATCCAATCGTCCCTAACAGTGAATATCTGCCATCCCTTAGGACTTGACCAATTCTCCTCTGCGGTTTTTGGCTAGAATATGACATCTTTATTCTCATTCATTTAAGAAGAGAACTCCCCCCATTACTGAATCTAGACTTTGTAATTGTAAACAATAGTTCTGTACCCATACATATGACGAAGAGAGAATAAAACCCTTCGATTGTTTTATGTTGTATCTATCTATATTCATGACATTAGGGTTTATGGCCTATGTATATCAAACAAACAAACGTTCGTTCTTTCATAGGTCATCTAGGTGGGTTCACTGCGGGACTCAATTCTACTAAATGAATAGTACAAAAGAGACCCTATTATTTCTATTTTTCCGGAGGTTTCCGTTCCGTAACGGTTTTAGAGAGTAATTTCTACTACCTACCTACCTTGATAATACCTAACCCTAGACAAACCCAAACTACGGTCTTTTATAATTTAGAAATGGAAGAACCTACTATGTTTATTTTAACAATTACAAAGTCTAGATTCAGTAATGGGGGGAGTCCATTACTGAATCTAGACTTTGTAATTGTAAACAATAGTTCTGTACCCATACATATGACGAAGAGAGAATAAAACCCTTCGATTGTTTTATGTTGTATCTATCTATATTCATGACATTAGAGTTTATGGCCTATGTATATCAAACAAACAAACGTTCGTTCTTTCATAGGTCATCTAGGTGGGTTCACTGCGGGACTCAATTCTACTAAATGAATAGTACAAAAGAGACCCTATTATTTCTATTTTTCCGGAGGTTTCCGTTCCGTAACGGTTTTAGAGAGTAATTTCTACTACCTACCTACCTTGATAATACCTAACCCTAGACAAACCCAAACTACGGTCTTTTATAATTTAGAAATGGAAGAACCTACTATGTTTATTTTATTATTTTGACCTAACATTAGCCTATTACTAGTACTTCCCTACCATTTTGTTCATAAAAGAAACGTATTTTTATTAAATTAATATTGAACCGATAATTTACATTATTTTAGTGGATTACCTATCTAACATGTTACCGCGTGAGATTGAGTACATTTTTTGAATTTTGAATTTTGAATTCCTAATATTCTTACCTCCCTAACACTAACATAGTGATATTTTAGTTTCATCGTGGATTCAGGGTGCCTGTTGCCACGTGATCTAAAATATCGGAAGGACAGAAATCCTGCAAACACACTCATGCTGGCCGACAGACTCATCAGACCATTTAAGACAGAGGTGTCGCGTCACCGAGAGGATTGAGGCTCATGCTGCCCTTGATGAGTACCTTCCCTATGCCCTAGGTAAATTACAAAGCCGCAAGATAAAAACTAGGAAGCAAGCTTCCACATTTAAGTCTAATCGTGTAAGGGGTCTAACACAGGACAGCAAAGTGCAATGCCATCCTTCTAAGCTTCAGAGGGAACGAGATGGTTAATCTCGATTTGGCCTATCCTACAACAGATTGTCCCAGCTCAACCGGACGAAACGACCAGGAACCGGGACCCTAGCAGACATATAAAAAGGGAATAAATACTTAATAACCCTTGTCAAACAGATCAGATCACCATATCTACAAAATAAACGGACCTTATATGTATAACACCGCTAGGTTTCAAGGCCTTATCGAAGGTAATATTTAGAATCCACTTTGCTTAGGTATAAGTAATAACTTATTATCTTAGCACTCTAGATATATTATCAACTTCAATTTACCCGCGAAAATATGATTTGAATTCTTATTTAAGTTAACTTGATCATCTCACAACAAACACCAAAACATTATATCGCTATCATAGTATAATCACTTATTACTCAGTAAGCTATTGTCTCTCCAAAACATGCTATCCAAGCCTGTGTTTTTAGCAGTTTAGTCGAGACCGCAGTCTCAATCTATAACTGAGGGCTTTTGCACAATAACTCTGAAATCCTAGATCTTTAAACGCACTTTTCTGGAGTAAGCCTTCAGTAGCCCAGTTCTTAGCAGATAGTCGACCACATTAAAGGGTTCCTGTTCCAAACCGGGACTATGAAGGCAAATTCCCGAAACTACACGGCAAGTTACACACTACACGGCGATGCAATGAATTAGAACTGTCAAAAATAGCTACGTGATCCCACTGATGACTTCGTACCGACTGCCTCCGCTCTCGTGCCCGTCTAATGTCTTTTGTTTAGTTTGAATTCATTTTTCAAATAAATTGTTTTAATCGACTTGCCAGCTACATTCTACTGGTTTCAAGTACTTCCTCTTTACAAGTTCTTTTGACCTGCTTGTTCAACTTTGGTTGCGTCGCTATCTATTTGCTGATTTAACTATTGTAATATTTGATGATATTTCCATTATATTAATAATTGTGACTTATACGAACCCTGTTTCGTTACAATCCGATCGAGTTGAAATTTTGTTTACTGTAAATAGATGCTTATTTATAAAACATGTTTCAGAAAATCTTACGATTAAAGGGTGAATGGGGCAAAACACGCATCTAAAATCTTTATAATTCGATTTAGTTCAAATGTTTTATGTACTTACTACATATTTGTGTTTCAAAGACTATTGAGATACTTACATGTTTTTTTTATTATTCCTCTAAAAGGGTGAAGTGAGGAAAAATTTTATTACAAGTCTTGAAGTTTTCTTGATTTCTTGAAGCATAAATATCAAAGGGTCTTTAAAAGGTCAACATCTTTATTGAAATGATAAAGTAAGTATGTAAACTAATGAGCTGATAATACATATATTTTTTATCATCCCTCTTAAAAGGTGAAATAGGGCAAAATTCTTGAAATTTAAAATTTTTAGATTCATTCGATAAAGTTGAAATTGTGTATGTGTGATAAACATTAGATAGTCGAAAGTACATATTATATTTTTTGGAAAAGGGGCATATTTTTTAATTTAACTTGAAATATTTTATTTTTATTACATTCATGTAGGTATCATATTATAATTTATTTGTCTGTTTAAAATAACTTTGAAATGAATTGAATATATAGTCCTAGAGACAAGCTTCATACCGATTTCCTCGCGATATAGCCTTTATTGTCGTTAGTAAATTTTCATGTATCTATTGTTCTCCTTCTCGATTCAAACGTTTCAAAACATTAAAACCTCTCTCGCCCAGTACTAAGCAACCTCCATTGCTCCACACTTTTCTGTATGGGAGCTAGCGGGCAGGAGAGAAGGTGGGCCATACTTTCCTGTATGGGAGCTCCACACTAGCAATGTGCGTTTGAGGATTTTATTATGCCCTACCTGGGAAGATTTGTACTGCAGCGGCCAACTTGAGTCCGTAGGCGGTTCAGTGATTACCGAACCAGCCACTGCAGATCATGTCCAGGGCTGGTGGCCAGCTGTGATGGCCGATACCCGTACAAAGGATGACGACTGTCTGTTTCTTACTTCTTCTTTTTAATGCAGCAGGTAACTGCACGGTGGATTTCAGGATATATTTATTATGCCAGCTAAGGGATACAGCATTCTCAGTGGAGTCGGTTTTAGACACATTGCTGTGGAAATTTAATGATACTTATGCCTACTACCAACCAAATAATCACCAGGTTCTTTTAGTTCTACATACATACTGTGTTTTAATACCTAATAGTATAAATAATAGGATCTGGACAGAGATTTCAGAATTACTGGGACGGGCCGTGTAGAAACTAGGAACCCTGTCGTTCTTAACCGCTTTATTATAGCCAGGTATCACAGCCATTCCGTTCTTTTTATTTCGCCGTAGCGAAGCACGGGTATTTTCAGCTAGTATTATATATAACACAGCATATTGCTGATTCGAACGCCAGTTTGATGCATTTATATGCCTCAAATAAACGAATTTTCTTTCTTTCTTCGCGGTCGCGAAGTCGCGGGTAAAAGCTAGTTTTGATATAAAAACTAAACTACTGTACCGATTTCGATGAAATTTATATGGGACCACCTCGGAAGTATGGCCTACCAAACATAACAAGAATCATCAAAATGTATTTCAAATTGGTGGAGAAATCGAGTAACAAACAAAAAAAAAACATACATACTACCGAATTGAGAACCTCCTCGTTTATTTGAAGTCGGTTAAAAAATATCTAAATTGCAAAGCGCATTAAATCAACCAAAATAGCAATAAAATATTTTATTATATTTTTATCGTATATTCGAATCAAATAAAATCAAGCATTGGTGAAATCCAGTCCAAAGAAGGGCACATAACGAACATATACTCGTATTCATTCTGGTGAGCATATTCCGCGCTGGAGTTATTTTAAAGAGGTTTAAAGAGGGGGTCTGCATATATCACTTCACCTTCCCTTAAAAGTCCATGGACCTGAAATGACTTGGCTTCAGAGATCATATCTTCCACAATACTGGAGCAATTACTTTGAAATGAAATCGATGTTGTAGTTCAGGATTGATGCTAAAATGCGAGTGTTGCAAAAACACGATTACAGAAAATTTTCTCGATAGAAAAAAAATTCAAAGTTGACTCTAATTTGTGCCAAAAATGTTCGCCATTCAATAAATACCAATAAGGCCTTGGCGCTTTGTACATTGAATAAACACAGTATACAGCAGACTGCAAAAAAATTAAACGTTGAAATTTGCGCGTAGTTTCGTCATCTGGTGGTCATAAGCGCCGTGGTTGAGCGCACAGCAATGTCACCATTATTATAACCATATCTTAGTTCGAAACTGAAGTAAAGTTGCGGTGAGTTGCTAATCTGAGGTAGTATAGGCCGTTATTGGGAAGCCAAGATTAATGAAGATCATACAGTGGAGATTGCTAATGATGAAATGTTTTTGATTATGAATTGTTAGAAACGCACTGCAATGCCATAATTATTATAGGCATTATGTCGATAGTAGCGAAATTATGTTTTTTTTTTGTTTGCATTGAAGCTTCCTATTTAATTTTTATTTAATTTAAAAGCTCAAGGCAGGTAAGCGGTGATTGAGGTGAAATGCGGGAGTCGACGCGCGCGCATAGCCTATACAAAACGCCGGATGGTTACTTCCTCTCCCCGCGCCGCAAGCCGCGGCTCACGCGTCTCGTCGGCGCAGCGCTCGGTGGTTATAATATTGAAGGATGCCGCAGTACTCCGTAGCCGAGATTGTTACTTCAATCAATAGTAGTCCGGGAATCTCATAGCTCTTCCTCTTCTCGTTGTCTTTGTGGCATCATTAGCTTGCGTGCTAGTCAAAATAGGTGTTGGCGTTGGCACCACCGATGACTGCGGCGCTGGCGTCGGCATTGGCGTCTGCACTTGTATCGCCGTTAGCGTCGGCATGGGGTCGTGTTCTGCGCTGTAATCGGTGACGTCGACTTTATTGTCAAGCACTGCGTTGAAAATTTACCCAGGTAAGTGGAGTGGCTCACCGTAGACGAGTTCTGCGGTTGAAGCTTGAATATCCTCTTTCCACGCACTGCGGATGCCCAAAAGCACAACGGGAAGTGCCTCGATCCATTGAGCTGTGCGTGGCAGGTGATGGCGACGTTGAGCTGCTAATAGAGGCGTTAGACAAGACCGTTGGCAGCAGGATAGTATGCTGTCATAATGAGGTGAGTAGCCCCGATAAGGACAGCGATTGATTTGAACAACCGCGACTCGAACTGACGGCCGCGATTAGTTGTGATGCGTTCGGGACACCCAAAACGCCCGACCTAACCTGCGATGAAGGCTGATGCGCAGGTTTTTTTCCGAGATGTAGGCGAGTGGGTACGCATCCGGCCATCGAGTGAAACGGTCGACGATCGTGAGGCAGTACCTGTGGGAAGCAGACAAAGGTAAAGGACCTCACCAGGATCCATGAGGACATGTTGAAAACGGATTGAAGGAGGTTTGAGCTTGGCGAGAGGTGCAAGTTATGTGTCTCGTGACATTGCAGCGTTGACATTGGTAACATTCTTTAGCTCATTGTCGACAGTCTCGCCTTATTCCCGGCCATACAAATCTCGAAGGGACTAGTCTGGTAGTAGCTTTTGCGCCGGGGTGACTCAGATTATGGAGCGAATACATCAAATACATGTCGTCAAAATGCAGGTGTGATTAAAGGCCTGTGGTTGGAGTAGAAGTGTCACAATATAGAATAGAATAGAATAGAGTTTATTTGCAACAACAATAATAATAATAATACAAAATTGAAGTAATAAAAAATAGTAAGATAAGTAAATGTCGCTGCAAAACGGTCCTTACTCAGCATAAAGCACTGATCTTCCGTAAGAACCGTTTCCATTAGCGGACAAAATAAACAAGCAAGTTAGAACATTTTAGAAAAAGCATGCAAAAATAAAAAATTAAGACTATAACAATGAAATCAGTGCATTTAAAAATTATAATAATAATAAAGAGCAAAACAAAACAAACATACCTAGTCATAAATTGGACAAACACGCAATCAACAATTTTCAAAATTTCAAAAGCAAAATTTTTTTTAAATTAATTACAAATATATATTGACGTCAATTGATTGCAATTATAAAGTGTATGAAACAATAATTAATTGAATGATGATAATAATAATAATAAGTTGAAATGTCAAGAGCAATAAATAATTTTATAACAATAAACTATTCTTATTACAAAAATCACATCACAAAATGATATATACCTACTTGTGTTCTGGCCTGGTCCTGTACCTTTTGTAGCAGCAGACTTGACCCTTCCGCGATCAGTGTACGTAGCTCTGTATCTGTCTCTTGGGCTCGGGCAAGGGAATCGTAATCTAGGGGCGTAGATAGTTCTTATATTCCTGAAAGTGTGTCGGCAACTATGTTTTCTTTACCTCCAATGAATTGAATGGTTATGTTACACTATAACTAAGTGTTCCATTGTGATCCTACAGTTGCAAATAATTGAAATGAAATGAAATAAAGTGAGCATTGATCTTTCCTTGGTACCTACTAAAAAGCTCCTGGCAGATAATATTTCATGAACCTACACCAAACTTAGGTAATCTTTAAAGATGTATTGTTACCTTAAAATAATACAATACCAAGGCAGTTGATTGATTAGCAAGTGACATAAGCACAAACCTAAGAAATCAAATATCTCAAAGCTCATGGCAGTGCATTTAACGGCCTATACTACCTCAGATTATTCGATTTTTTACGGTAAAACAAATATTAATTTTGAAAATCTAAAACACAGAGCGTCTGCTGTATACTATTTTTATTTACTGTACAAAGTGTCAATGCCTACGAAAAAAAAAAAAAACTAAGAAACACATTTTGACGTTTCGCATTTCATAATACGCTATAACTTTGTTCAAACGTAGACACACACAATATTACAAACAGTTATTCTTATAATGTCGAAGTATTATTCACTCAGATAGATAATTATATGTATTAAACATTCCTGTACAATAAATAATCTATATTTGAATCTTGTAAAATTAGTTTAAAACATAAACAATCAGTAAAATTGTAAATGAGGTTTACGTTTATACAATATTATGTCATTCAGTTGTTTACAGTAGTGCTGCGACAGTTTGAAATTCTGGACGTTCCAAATAATCGGTAAAAATATTGTAATAATTTAATTAATCGAACCGCCTTTTGGCGGAAAATCAGTGTGAAAGTTTTGTGTAGTGCGCGAG
Organism: Venusia cambrica; assembly: GCA_951394065.1. Classification (NCBI taxonomy): domain Eukaryota; kingdom Metazoa; phylum Arthropoda; class Insecta; order Lepidoptera; family Geometridae; genus Venusia; species Venusia cambrica. The sequence goes on along the minus strand of OX596068.1, from coordinate 3,663,726 downwards.
TGGCCGAAATTTAGTTCAGTAGTTCCGAAGGTACCGAAGTACCTAAAATATATAATTATATTCTAGTATTTCGCTCCGAACTGAGATCTCATGATTTCTGGTTTGTAGCAGTGATTATTTCTAAAATGGAACGTAATAGAGGGCGCGACTGTCGCACGGTGTAAATCAGCTCCGTAATATTTTATTAATTAAAATAGAAAAACGCACCAGTTTTGTGTTTGAAGTTGTGGAAAACCTAAACCTAAGTGAAACCGAGCTTATATAATGTTTTTGAAAAGAAATAAATGCTAAAACAGAAAATTCATATGAACAAAAGTGAGATCCCAATCTCAAGTGACTTAGTGAAGTAGATAGTCCCAAATTATCCATACACAAGACGAAACTCTATTACACGCCTTGTTAACGTACCTTATATTAGACTATTCTAGTGCAAAACTATTTACAATTATAACAAAACATCAATAATAAAAGTGCAGTGATTTGCAAAATATAAAATGACGGTGGCACAACAAATAAAACTATCAAAACTTACTCGAAATTTAACGAAAATATTCACATAGCTACGAATCACTAATTTCGAAGATTCCTCTATCAAGCTCAACAGCCGAGCATTGCGACATATCGACTGCCGTGCCGTGCCCGCGAGTTCGCATCCTGTCTGCGTGGAAGTGTTTTTGTACTTTAAAAATGTGTGTTCTCATTTACAAGTAACTCGCCATCTGCCAGCAAATAAAGAACGCAGTAAGCCTGACGAAACTGGTGACGTATGTTCTCTTAAAATGGATGAATATAATAATATAACATTGAGACGACCGACCGAGCGAAGAAATTCATTTATGGATATATCGGACATCACGCAAGAAATTAAAAAAAATAATTCGACGTTGGCAGATGGGACCATGTTCGATGTATCGACTAAAAGTGAACCAATCTTACCACAAGACACTGATACCTCTATAACAGCCAACCTTAAGCAGAAGGTCTCAGACCTAGAAATCGAACTAACCATAGCACACCAAGAAATTGCAAAATTAAATTTGGAATGCAATACTCTCAAAAATGAACTGACGAATAGGGCTTGTCAGCTAAATGTCTTAAAAAAGATGACAGTACAGACAGGAACCACCTCACCTCGAGCCACCCCCCGGAAGCCGGTCGCCGCCGCCCCAATAATAAAAAAACTCACAGATATTCGAACGAGGGTCTCCCGTTTGTCACCTATTAGTAGCGTAACCGACATATCTACTGATACACATAAAAATAAGAACCAAGCAAACACCACACCAGAATTTACAAGCATTGCAAATGCTACTGCGGATAAAGTTACAGAAGAAGATTTTTACAAGGTCCCTGAAGAGAGCATCAATACCAATACTTTAAACGGCTCTCAAGACAGAAACACGAATTACAATACCTTTATCGTAGAAAACCAATCGACAGCTTTAGAGAGCTTTAGAGATACTCCCTCACACAGAAAAATCCAAAGTCCTAATACTTGCTGATCAAAGAGGGAGAAATATGAGGCACTTGCTGCAAAATCAACTTGGGAATGATTATGAAGTCACGTGTTTTTGGAAACCAAACGCACGCATCTCGGAAATTCTGAGTGCAGAACAAACTTTGATCTCTCAATTAAAAAAAAAGACTTCATCATTATTCTAGGCGGAATCAATGATAAAAATCCCTTTGAAGTGCAAACTTCACTCGGTCAATTTTGTACAACTATCAATACTAGTGTACTTATTGGTGAAATACCATTATAACAAATACCTAAAATAATCTAAGCTTAATGATATTATCAGACTTGTTTGTCAACACTTCACGAATGTTAATTATATAGATTGTGATTACATCAGATATCGACCCCGAAAATGGAATTTTACCCCAGAATTAATAAAGATAGTATTAAGATATGTACTCCATTTTGACTATAAACGAAGGATTGAAGCACACAACGTTGCTAAATCGAACATAATCAAAAGTACAGTAGATCGATTTACACAAACAGAGTCCTTCAGTATGGCGGGCCAGAAAGATAAATTGACAAAATCAATGCAGTAGAACGAACTACACAAACAGAATCCAACAATAAAGAGGACCAGAAAGATAGTTTACCCGAAAGAGGCTTTGGTATTGTAAACAAAAACAAAATCAATAACAGCCGAAACTGTTCCTTTCGTGATCAATAAGATAAAAGTTCTCCATCAGAACATTGATGGTTTACTTAGCAAATCTGACCTCCTCTATGTTAATATGAATGAAATTATTGATACCGATCAAAGTTTAGATGTTATTTGTTTAACTGAACATAATATGGTAGAAGGGGATGTAGAGTTGTTAAATGTACCGAATTATTCGCTAGCTACGTACTTTACTCGGAAAAGTAGACATGGCGGTTCATGTATTCATATCCGTAATATTCATAAATACCGAACTTTAGATGAAGTCAAAGGTTTGAGCTTGACAGATATATTTGAATGTTGTGCAATTGAATTAATCGAACATAAAATTACAATCATTTGTATATACAGACCACCAAAATACGATAAAAAATCAATTGATGTTTATAACCATAAATTTGAGCTTTTATTAGACACGCACTGTAAAACAAAAAAGAAAGTTATGATTTGTGGAGATTTTAACATCAATGTACTTGTAAAATCAAAAATAGCAGAACAATTTGAAGACTTAGCTAATGCATTTAACATGAAAATTGCGTTACATGAAATCACTCGTCCTGCTAGCGGAAAATGTCTAGATAACGTAGTACACAACAGTATTTGTGGATTCAAATGTGATGTGATTGAATTAGCTCTGTCAGACCACAACGGGCAATATTTCACCTGCCCCATAAAACAAACGTTCATTATATCTCATTGGTATATATTCAGACGCGACTATAGTGTAGATAATATGAAGAAATTTAAAAATTATATTAATGACATTAAATTTAACGATATTTATTCAATTGATGATCCAAATGAAGCGTTTAATGCATTCCATGACTTTTTTAAATTGATATATGACTTGTGCTTTCCGGTCAATAAAATTAGAGTGACAACTCATAAGCTGAAATGATTTATTTGGTAATAATCAAGCGCTACTATTTTATTTATCTTCTATTTGAGTTTATAGTTTTATCCAAAAAAGTAAGCGATTGTTTCCTACCTATAAAGTATCAATATCGATTTTTCAATTTCTCTTTAATATCGAATATTTTCGATTGCGATTATTTGGTTCACATCCAAGACAAGTTGATCTGACAGCGTTCAAAGTATATGTTAGATTTGATGTACTATAATTGTGCGTGATTGTCTTTTTTTTTCTATCGAGAAAATTTTATGTAATCGTGTTTTCGCAACACGTTCTAGCATCAATCCGGTACTATATAACAAGATATTAATTTCAAAGTAAATGCTACATTACTGTGGAAGATATGATCGATGAAACTAAGGCATTTCAGGTAACAAAGAATTAAGTGGTTTTCGCAGTAAACCCTCAATATTGACTGAGCCTCAAATCGAACAAATTATATTGCGAAAACGAACTACCTAGTCTTTTAGTCGATTTTGCATGTTAACAATTAGTAAAAAATATATATATATACTGTTTTCACAGTACTATTTCAATTCAAATTCAAATTCAAATTCAAAAGTCATTTATTCCGTTTTGATACAAAAATGTACACTGGGAAAAGTCAAAAATATAAATAATTCACACAATAGGTTCTCAAATACTTAAAGATAATAAAAAATATTAAAAAAAGAAATAAAAAAAACATAGATCTTAGAATAAATGTAAAATACAATATAAATCAAGTCTCCGTACAAATGGTACTCCAGTCATCAGCAATAGCCTCGTCCATTTTATAATATGATTTGTCCAATAACATTTTTCTAATTCTATAACAAAATTCATTCATTTCTAGATTACGTATGTCAAATGGCAATTTATTAAATAACTTAACATTAGTACACAAAAAACTTTTACCAACCTTAGTAAGCCTATGAACTGGTATAACAATGTCATTTTTATTCCGCGTATTATGCGTATGTACATCACTCTGTAGCCTAACTCTATGAAAAGTAGTTTTTGCATAGATTAAATTTTGGAACACAAATTCACCCGCTATCGTCATGATACTGAGTTCTTTGAACCTTAACCTACAAGATTCCATTTTTGGGATTTGTAATATAAATCTTATAGCTCGCTTCTGCAACAGAAACACTCTTTCAATTTGCGACGCATTACCCCAAGCTAAGATACCATAAGTCATATTGGAGTGAAAGTAAGCATGGTAGACTGCCTTTGCAGAATGTATGTCACTCAATTGTCTTATGGTTTTTATTGCATAAGCGGCAGATTTCAGTTTGTTTACTAGAGACTCAATGTGCTTATCCCAAACGAGTTTACTGTCAATTATAACTCCAAGAAATTTAACATTGTTGATAGCATTAATGGAGTGTCTCATAATTGTATTTGTGACCACCTCCGTCTCTATAGTATTTCCCAAAAAGAATCGGACTATGTTCGTTTTTTCAACATTTAATAGGAGGTTGTTTGCTTTGAACCATTCATCCAAACTTAATAATAACTTTTCTAATCTTATGCTTATATTTACTTTGTTTTTATCACTCAAAATTACTGTGGTGTCATCGGCAAATAATACTATATCGGATTCTTTTTCCACACTAATGACGAGGTCGTTTATGTAAATGATAAAAAGCAAGGGCCCTAGTATAGATCCTTGTGGAACTCCAATTTGCATGCTACAAGGATCTGACTTAGATTCATTGCAAACGGTTATTTGTTTTCTATTTCTAAGGTAGGATGATATTATTGCTAGTTCATTACCGTGCACTCCATAGTGATTTAGTTTTGCCAGGAGTATTTCGTGATTTACGCAATCGAAGGCCTTAGAAAGATCACAGAATAGACCGTAAGTGCTTTTAGAACTATCTAAATCCCACAGTATTCTTTCAATAAGTGCTGTAACTGCTTGAGTTGTGTTTTTTCTTCTTTGGAAACCAAATTGCCTGTCGTTTATGATTTTGTTAACTTCAATGAATTTATATAGTTCATTAGCAATATATTTTTCATAAATTTTGATAAACACTGGTAGAATAGAAATAGGCCGATAATTGTTAGGATCAGAGTGACTACCTTTTTTATACAATGGTACAACTTTGGCTATCTTGAGTAGGTCAGGGAAGTTTCCACTATGAATACAATTATTGATGACTTCTGACAAAGGTATAGCAATTTCAAATTTAACTTTTTTTAGAAGTGAGGTTGATATTTCCCATAAGTCACAGGAGTTTTTACTTTTTAGGTTTGAAATAATGTCAATAATACGTTTAGGTGTTATGTCAGGTAGTTTAAAAGAGTTTGCATTACGCGAATAGCACTTCTCTATGAGAGGCATAGCTGATGTATCAGATTTCATATGTTTTGTCATGTTAAACGCAACCTTTGAAAAATATTCATTCAAATAACTGGCAATTTTAATTGGTATTTTAATAAGCTCATCATTAAAACCTTTGATTTTATTTATGTTATTAATATTTGATACTTTAGCAGCTTTGCCTGTTTCCTGTTTAATTATATTCCAAGTATCCTTGGCTACATTCACAGAAGTACAAATTTTATTTCTAATGTGAAGTTTCTTTGCGATTAGTGCGCATTTTTTTAAAAAATTTGCTATATTTTTTTATGTATATTCTGAGCTTTTCGTCATTAGTTAATGTTAAGAGATAGTATAGGTTTTTCATATATTTCTGAGATATTTTCAAGCCCTTTGTTGCCCAGTCGTTAAAAGTCTTTTTTGGTTTTATTTGAGTTGTTTTGATAGGCATTACTCCATCCAGAATCCGAATAAACGTTGCTAGAAATCCTCTAAAGTCTATGACTTTGTTGTTTGAAAATTCGTCCGTAAGATTTGCTCTGAATAGTTCGACAGCATTACTGGTAATCATCCTTTTCTTTTTTTTTAAACTTACAAGAGGTGTAACAGTAATGTTGATTTCTACTTTTTGAGCGAAATGATCTGACTCTATTCCCTTTAATATTGTAGCATTCTGAACCTCTAGATTTGTAAATATGTTATCAATACACGTCTGGCTAGTTTTTGAGAGTCTAGTATTATTTGAGTTTAAAATATTGTTAAATATTGTTTGTTTAATGGAATAGCTTGCTAGTAAATCCATTAAAATGTTGCGACATTTAGCATCAGTTTTATCGTCGGGTTGGAGATTTACGTTTACATCACCACAGATTATTATGTGTTTGAAATTTCTAGCTTTAGTTAGCATATCTAGGCATTGTTCTAGTTTGTCGATGAATTCGTCAAATTCTAGCTTATTGCAACACGGTGATCTATACACTGTAAGAACTATCACATTCTTCGTTTCAATGCAGCTTACTTCAAAAACTTTGTCTACACATAATTTTGTAATGTCACTTCTAGATTTGAGTCCGTTACACAAAATATTTCGAACCAGAATGGCAGTACCACCACGAATGCATGTTTTTCTACAGTTGGCACTTACTATTTGGTGGTTACTAAAAGTAATTACATTTAATTCTTCCTCCTTCAAATGTTAAACACATAATGTCTATCCCTTCTTCTTCTAAAAATAAATCTAAAAGTAATCTCTTCTCTTTAATGCTATTCGTGTTTTGATGTCCTATAGTAATTTTTTATTTTTTATTATTAGTCAAATTTGTCTTACGTTTGTTGAGTTTAACGTCACAGTTGCTTGCAATTGCACTTGGAGTTACGTCTGACTTATCTGTAAAAAATATTGAGTTTGAAGTCCGATTAGATTGGACGTGGACAGCTTTGCAATCGCATCATTTTTTTATATAAGTCATTATAAGAGTCCTAAAATCCTTTGAGGTCAATCTATTTTCTATATTACTGTAATTTATTATGTCTAAATATGGTTCGTATGTGGAGATGTTGTGTAACAACAAATTACATTTGTAAATTTGTTTATTGTAGCTGATGCCATTTACAGAGCAACTGTTTATGTATGATAAATTTGGACATACTAGTTTGATGTTCTTATCTTTTAATACACTATGTAGGCTTAGTATTTCCCTAACATATTTCTTGGCGTGTATTTCTTGTACTTTTTTTGTTATCAGATATACAGCACTTAGCCTGATTCCTTTTTTCTCTGCCATATTTCTTGCTGTTTTTGTCAAGAAATCGAGTGTAGCTCCTAGGTAAGTATGGCAGCAGTATGCGTCGCTAATTTCAAGATTTGAAATATTTATTCCAAGTCCTCGTATGCTTTCGTCTCCCAAGATTATAATATTAGTTTGTTTTAAGCTATGTTTCTCCTGCATTTTTTCATCCTCTCCACTGACAGGTTCATCGCATTCATTTAAGACCATTTCCACGTCTCTTAAGGTTTGTGACAGGGCTATATTTTCTGTTTCAGTAGAAAAGTGTTTAATACTGAGTTCATCGTATGATACTCTTAGCTGATGGCAGGTCGATTCTAGTTTTTCTAATTCTTCTTGTAGTTTTCTTACGTTATTCTCCAGCTCCTCAGAATTTAATTTAGATTTCTCGAGTAAATCTTCATAGTCTTTTCGCATCTTCTTCACTTCTTCGTCATCAGATCTGACGTTTTTTCTTATCACTAGACTGCCTCTTTTTTTTTTTTAATTTATTTGTTTCGCACTTTTATTACGCAATTTAGAACGTATTTGAGCCATTTCTGTTTCAGCGATCTTGTACTGTTGCTCGTTTGTCTGTTTGTGGGTATCATTTTTTTCTTCAATATTTTTTTCTAATAGTTCTATTTTTGAATCTTTTTCATTCAGTCGTAGTCGTAGTTCCATGTTTTCTATTTTAACTAAATTCAGCGTTGATGTTAATTCATCATTTTCATTTTCATGTTCTTTATTTATCTCTTTATCGTTGCTGTTCAATGTATTTATTTCTTCGGTCAGTTTTTGAACTGTGTGTTCAAGTTTATGATTTTTGTCGATAACTTCAATAATATCGTCATGTTCCATCATATACTTCAAATATGTATTTTCATTTTCCTTATGTACGTTTACAATTTCTTTGTATTTTGTTTCTTGTTCGATCAGCTCTTGTCTAAGTTTTTTATTCAATTCTAATAATGATTCAAACTCATGTTCACCATCAATTTGTTCTTTTAGAAGCTGCTCGTTAAGCTGAATCGATTTATTTAGTTCATCTCGAATGATTTTTATGTTGTCAGTATTAGTTGAGATAATTTTTGGTCCATTTTTCATTTTTCGAGTCATAACAGAAGACATAATATTGGTTTGTTTCCTTTTTAGACTGGTAGTTTTTCTTTAATAACAGCTGGTAACCCTAAAGTAAGGGTACAGGAAGTCGTTCTAAGTAGTCCGTTTCCGAACGAAAATTATTGTTTCAAAATCCCAGCATGTGATTGGTCCAACTGACATCGCCATTTTTCAATAAATGTCAAAATTGTTAACAGTCAGCTGATTTACACAACATTCGGCTTTATCGGTCCTTTTCACGATGTAATTATAAATAAATTCGTACTCACAGTGAAAGTTTCCAAAATTGAGTTTCAAATCGTGATTTGTTGTTTCTGGCCGTTATTTACTGATGCCGTATGATATTACAGATGTATTTTCTGGTGAAGTTCCCGTTTTGAGTTGGTGAAACGTTCTTCTACATAACCTAATCAGGTTTGGTCACACTTGTTTACAAAACTTTTGTCAGAATAATGACTTTAACTAGCTTCTAGGAATAAAATAGCTGCACTGTGATTCAGTACGTGTTTACGATTCGCTGTACCGGAAGCGAAAAAAAATGGCGTTGTAGTGAACTAAATTGTCCAGTTATTCCATATAAATGCTTGTAATACATTTTTCACTAATAACATTTTGAAAATTGATTTAGTAGAGGTATATAAGCTATTTTAGTGATACGCTCTTGCGTCACGGAAATTTTAATTTCGCAAGGATCATACACAACACCGGCCATTTTGACTGAATTGAGGCATCCGTGTAACACAGCCGGCAAAATACAAGTTCCAGTTGACGAAAATACGATGAAACATGTCCAGGATATTATAATCACAGGCTAATATGAGCACTAGCACTGCCATAAAGTGAATTATTTAGATCACTTTTTACTACTAGTAGTTCGCCCCGAACTGAGATCTCGTGATGGGCGGAGGTATATAACGTTGTTTGAGGCTCTCTCTTGTTTGTAACTCTTATTATATACAAAGCCAGAATGAGAGCAATGCACCCGACCGTATGTCATAGTAGGCGGGCAGAATACAATAAGTGAATACGTCACCCTTTATTAATATGAACATGAAAGACAATCAACCTTTGATGTTTTTGTGAAATGTGCTCTCAAAACCGTTGCCTTAGAAGTTGTGGTTGAAAGATCTGCCCATCGAGCTCACGGATGTCGTTTAGTCAATCAAGGGGCATCACCAAAAAGGCAGCAAAAAATTTCTGTGTGTAAACAAAACTTTAACTGTGAGCTCCAATTTTTATCGACACCCTAGGATTGGAAACCCTGAAGTTTGAGTGAATAACGAAAAATAATTAGACCAGTTTTATTGAGTTTCCGAATATCTATTACCTTGACTGGATCAAAACCTGATTAAAAATCACCCCTAACACTGAGTAAATTAACCAATTTTGAAATCTGCAGTCTAAACCCCCATTTCATATGATATTTCACGTTTTCAGAAATTTTCAAGGCTTTAATCTTATTTACCCCTTTCTACCCCTTTTGCAATCCTTAATGTCAATACAGGGGTGGTTTCAGCATATTATAAATAGGTAATTGTGACGACAACCCCCTCTAACCGTATATCTTAGAAGACATATCAATCGTTTTTCTAAACGGACCCCTTTGTTACAAAAATCACCCCTAATAATAAGTAAAATATGTATTTTTTAATATGCACCCAATACTCTTTCGAATGACACCCCACAAGCAAAAAATCTTCTTGTCACATTTAACACCCCTATTTCTCAAAAACTACCCTAGTGTCAAAAAAATCCTAATACCGATTGATGAGTATTAATATATTCTCTGCATATTAAAAATTGTAAATAGATTGGATCAACCATTCAAAAGATATGGACAAAAAATTGATTTTCTTTTCACCCTGATATCTCAAAAACTACCCCTTTTATTAAAAATCCCCAGCAACAAACAATTTATATTTATGTTATATCTTTACAGTTTCAATTTCATCAAAATCGGATAAACCGTTCGAAAGCTATGCCGTCACAAACATTGCCACTTACATACATACATACAGTGCCGGATTTCCCAACTTAACAGAGAGTTCTCGTTCGCTTCGCTCACTCGTTCAATTATAAATTCAGAGTTATTTTTACCGCCTCTGTGGTCTAGTGGTTCAATCCACCGATTTCAGATTCAGAGGTCCCGGGTTCGATCCCATGGGGAGTACAATTTATTGTACTTGGTTTATTGTTATTATTATGATTATTATTATTTGGTTGGTGATAGGACTTTGTTTGGGTCCGCTAGCCGCTACCACCATCTTACCTAATTCTGTCGCCTTATCAACAAAAATTCTAAAATTCCGAGTTATTCAGAGGTAAGATAGCCAGTTCCTCAGTTTGTTCAGGATTCCGGGTGAAGTGCGCTACCACCTTCGGCCTTATCTAAACTTGTAACCAGGTGAGATGAAGGCAAAGCGCTTCCTCGTCGTACAATAAAAAAGAAAAAGAGTCTGCTAGTAGGCACACTGTTCGCATCGCGGCCAATGTTGCTAATAACAAACAATATCGCCAGGAACTCTCTCTTGAACGTGCTATATTTTCTTTGGGCCTTACTTAGCATCCTGGAGAAAAATGCCATTGGCTGCCATTATTTAGGTAGGTACTTCCACCATTTCGAAAACACGGACGTAGTGAGAAGACTCAAAAGAACTAAACCCTAGTATTTATAGTAGTCTGTGAACTAAACCTTTTGAGTCTGCCCCGTGGCAGACTTCTCTTCGAGGGAACCCTGGGAGCCGATACGGACCACGTTGCGAATTTTCTGATCCTGGAGACAAAATCATCTAGTTATATCTATTTCTTTCGTTTTTGTTTGTACAACTGGAGAGCGCATGACTTTCAACTCATCTGCTTTCAAGCATAAGGCCGAATGTGGAAGCGGATTTCACCCGGAATTTTCAACAGTCTAAGGAGCTGGCTATCTTACCTATAGGTTATATAAATGCCAGAACACAAAAAAAATAATTGTGTTTATGGCGACAGACTTAGGTTCGATAGTTGTAGCTAACCAGGCGGACCTAATCAAAGTCCTACCAGCAACCAAACTAAACACAATATTGTTCTCTCCTGGGCAGTGCTACAGTATCTACAGCTGTGCCAGATCGACTGCCGGTGTAAGACCAGAGCACAATCCTTATCCCATTGCAATAAGGGCTATCCCATTGCAAAAAGGGGTCAAACAGGGAGCGTTATCTCTCAGAAACTGTTCACCTCTTATATATTCAAGCTCTTGGACTGGGAAGGATATGGCATCTACTCGTACATGAATGGCGACCATATCACTCACCTCTTTTGGTTTTTTGACGATAAAGTCCTTATGGCTGAATCTCTGGATAACATCTTGCTAAGTAAGATGCTCAGGGACCTCAATAACAGTTTTTTTGTAAATGCATATATTAATGGTAGGTACTTACTTATGACAAAAAAAAATTTCATTGTTCCGGTTAATTTTGGTTAAATCTAACGGGATAGCGGGAAACAAGTCCCGAGCGTTTGCATGTACATAACAAAGACGTTGTTTGCGACACAGGATAGCGAACCTAATTGGACGGCATAGTGATCACTGAACAAGTATCCAATTACACTGATCCCACAATATATTAGGTCCTTACATATGAAATTGGCGTTTTGTATGGGAGGAACATAAAGGCAATTTTTTCATATTTAAATATATTTTATTAATCAAAGTATGTACCATTGCTATCTATACACTTTTGCCATCTTATAGGTAGTTCATTGATCCCTTTACTAAAATAACCATTCGGACGGGAATCAATGAAATCTTTGAAAGCGGTTTGGACTGCCTCATCGGAATTGAATTTTTTTCCTTGCAAGAAGTTATCCAAATTTCGAAAAAAATGGTAATCTGTTGGAGCAAGGTCCGGAGAGTACGGTGGATGTCTTAGACATTCCAATTGAAGCTCCTCTAATTTGGTAGTCGTCTGTTGGGCCGTGTGTGGTCTAGCGTTGTCTTGAAGCAGCAGTGGCGTAGAGCGATTGAAAAGTCTCGGTTGTTTAACAGCGAGCTTTTCCATCATGGTTTGCAGTTGCTGACAATAGACATCAGCCGTAATCGTCTGACCAGATTTAAGAAAGCTATAGTGTACGACACCGGCACTAGTCCACCAAACGCTTACAAGTAACTTTTTTTGAGTCAATTTTCGCTTGGGGCAAGATTTTGCTGGTTCACCAGGGTTCAGCCATTGCGATGAGCGTTTACGATTATCGTACAGGATCCACTTTTCATCACATGTAATGATCCGATTTAAAATTCCTTCATTATTGTGCCGGTTGAGTAATGTAACGCAGCAGTCGACGCGCGTTTGTCGGTTTGCTTCACTCAATTCATGAGGTACCCACCTTTCAAGCTTTTTTACCTTCCCAATTTGCTTCAAGTGGATTAAAACGGTTTTGTCACTAACACCGCAGCCTGCAGCTAACTGTGATGTGGTTTGCGATGGATCTGCTTCCACAATAGCCTTCAATTCATCATTATCGACCTTGGTCTCCGGCCGTCCACGGGGCTTGTTCTGCAGGTCGAAATTTCTAGAACGAAAGCGTTGAAACCAATAACGCACCGTGTTTTCTTTTGCGACACCACCACCACCATACACATCATTAATCCTTCGAGCCGTTTCTGCAGCACTGGTGCCACGGTGGAACTCGTACTCGTAAATAATGCGATATTTTAAGTTTTCCATTTTGTGAAATGAGTGACGCAGAAAAAAAAAGCAAAAGAGAAAAAAACAAATGAATTAAGGTTTTCGAAACACAAATGCATGAGTAAATAGCTGTTTAAATTTGAATTTGGAATTCCTAACCAAAGAGGAGATATTTAAGATCAAAGTGGCCAGTACGACAAAACGCCAATTTCATATGTAAGGACCTAATAAATAAACCATATTTAAAGTTTCAATACATAAACAGTAAGGATATTTTCAGTGAAGCATTAAAAATATATCCGCGCGTTGACAAAACTTTTTCGAACAGACTGCACAATAGCAGTGAAAGCAATTTATTACAGTGCTCTTCGGTAAAAATTGAATGCGGAAAATATAAAAAGAAAACATTACGCTGTTACAAGACACGAATCCACTAAGAAAATGGAATGGGAATAAATGTGACAGTTTTTATCTTAAATATAAATTCAGCATCATAATCAATTTATCTGAATAACCCCGAGTCTAATCTAGTAATTTACCATAGGTTATATTGGAGTCCAGTTCTAACAACATATTTAATTCTAATTAAAATTAAAATGACAAATTGTAATATTTTAAAATATGACATTATCTTCTGTTACACCTACTTGCATCCTGTGTCCTACATGTTCTTTAACATAAATTTAATTTATTTATATTTGATTTCAAGAATATGGTGCTCATGTCATGGGTAATGCTGCTACTTCTTCCAGTTGGCTTGAGAGCGGACAGCAAAAAAGAATACAAACAAGAGGACCTGAAACCAGCTCGCTACACGTTGACCCATCTAAGCAATGGTCATCTAGCATTCAAGGTGAAGGAAGAAAGCCCGCGCGAGTTACCGAACTGGCAAGCAGACTCGGTTCCACAAAAATTAAACATGTTGAAATTGGAGCTGGGAACAGAGAGTTTCCAAAAGTGTCTTAATCTATTGAATCCGATATCGACCACTTCACCTACAGATTCTTTATTAGAAATTGGGATGCAACTTGAGAAAAATCTAGATTTTAAGTTTTGTGCCATGCGTGAAAAATGGAATCAATTAGTGCCTGAAGCTGAACGGACATACCTAAAAACGCGAAGATTTTCTGATTCATTTGATTACTACGATAAATTGTTTAAGTTTGATAGGCAAGTTGATCCTAATTTAAATAAAAATTTTGATTGTTTACATCATTCTAGAAAATTTGTTAGACCTTTTCCAGGAAATTGCTATTGGAAACCAATAGCTAAACCTGCCGATAAAGAGTTTTGGAAGTTTTGGAATCAAATAGGTGTTGATTTAATGTACACCTATGATTTTGTGCTATATGATAGTGTATTTCAAGAACGTAAGGAAAACCAAATCTGGTATCTAATAGCATACTTGCGAATAATAGCATCACATATCACAAATCCACATATTATTGTAAATTATTATAACGAAAGAAAAATTATAAATATAATGAATAAATATAAAATGTCAGTATCACTATTGGCGGCAGAGCTAATGGTGGCATTAGGTCTCAGAGCTACTTTAGCGGAAACGGGTGGGTAGCAGCTATAAAAGTGTGCATCTTGATTGAGGACCCATTTTTTTAATCCTTGCAAAACGAAATAAGACTTCTGAAGAAATTAGTTAAAAATAGTAAACACTTAAAGCACAGGGCCATATATTTCTTAAATGTTAATTAAAATGTTTATGATTAAATAGCTTGGGCTCTCAATACAGACGCGTGCATAAAGTCATGTAAAGTGATCAGAATGTTGAATTCTCATAATGTTGAAATTCCAAGATGTGAAATTTCCCATAATGTTGATTAATCTCAGAAAGTACTATATCGGGGTAATCATATTGATTCAAGAATTTAGTTAAGAATTTCTTATTTCTTTTAAGACATTTCTTAATCTGTAGAATATGACATACTAGGGCTGGCAACTAGGGTCTTCAATTCATTAATGTATTCACTGAGGAATCTGAAAAATCTCAAAATATGAATTTATCGGAAAAATACATGTATACGACTTTAATTTATTTATACTTAAATCCTCTGTGAATTAAATACAAAAAAAGTGCAGAATAAATTCATAATAATTATCAGTGTTTCCGTTTAGTGATATCGAAGTTAGTACCTACTTATCTAGATCGCTGTAATATTTCGAAGGGCACATTAAGCTGTCGGTTTATGCAGTACCCGGGGTTCTGCATTATTAGTGGCCGTTGACGAGCCATGCCAGACGCCTATGCCCGTAATGACTGATACCAGGGTTTTTTTTTAAATCTTTATTAATCAATTTAAGAGGGTTTTATCAAACACGATAACGCCACCCTCATTGTTACATACTATACTTAAAAACGACGCTTAACTGCTACTTTCACTAAACTATATAACATTTTAGCTTCCTGAGATTGAGGACTGGCTAGTATGCTGTTAAATAGTCCTTGATCATAAACATTTTTTTTAAACTGTTGATAAAAATCAATTCTTTCTGCTTTGCTCCGGTCAAAAACAACCCACACAAAAAGAAGAATGTAAAATTCTAACTAGTAGTTCACCCCGAACTGAGATCTCGTGATGACGTTTATGACGGCGATTATTTTTCAACTAGAACTTTTTTATTCACCTGAGTGTTCAAGGCTCTCTCTTGTTGCTAACGTAATGTATCCTTACTAACATGAAACAAAGGTACTTGTCGTTTTGAAAAGTGTAACCCCTCCAGCTCACGGATGTCTTAAAGTCAACCAAAAAGGCAGCAGCTTTTTTCTTTCTGTAAACAAAACTTTAACCGTGAGCACCAATATGTCTGCTTAGCGTGGCGATAATGGCCGTACCGTACCGTATTGAGTGAATAACAATAGATTAAATAGACCAGTTTTAATGAAATGTCGAATACCCTCTCTTACGTTACATGACCTTTGCCCTTTCATCTTAAAAAACTCCCCTAATAGGGTCAAAATAATCTTTTTTTATATTTATTCAATCAAAAGTACAATTAAACTAACTATGTACAAAGGAATCAGTCAGATTACCTAAGGACCGTTACAAACGGCCAATAGGTAACTCAACTGTTCCAGACCAGTACCAGACGGAAGCGTGCCCAAGACACTGGCTGCATTGCCACGCTGAATAGCTATGCTAATTCGCTGGCCTAAATAAAAGCCAGCCCTTGGGTCACGTGTCGCCTCAATCAAAAGCCCCGCAATATTTTTGAAAACCCGCAGGGCACCGGCTCCCCACGGACCCAAGGTCTCCACCCCAAAAGGCTCAAATAGGTAAGCTCTGTCGAGACAACTATATTTGCGCCTTTTGTGATCCTTGGCCGAATCAGCCACCGCACCAGCCCTAACTGATGTCCCAGGCAGATGAGATGGCGCTAGGGTGTCGACTCAGATAGCGTCCCAAACCAAAGGCCTACCCATTTCCCAAGGGACAAGAGTCATACCGTCGGGCCGCTTACCATCATCACGTAACAAACCATTCGGTTCAAGAACGGCTGGCAGATTGACACTGGTAAAAGCTCGACGGATAATGTCATTAAGACTTGCGTGGCGCGAAATCCTGCCGGCAGACCTTGTGCACGAAAGTCCGTAAAACCAAATTGATCTACGGCCGCACCGCACCGGCACTGCTGAGAGGCGCAGCATCTTGAACCCAACCGAAGACAAGTGGCAATACGGAAAGTTACAGGATCCATAAGTGTAACGGTATTGTAAGATGGATGTGCTTGCAGCCAAAGACCTGATTCCCATTTTGAAACAGCTAAGAGACGAGCACGATCTGTGGAGGTTGAGCACGTATGTAATAGATAATTCCGTGTCAACTCGCACAGAGGCCCGTCCCACTGCCGTTGTGCCGAAAGGTGTTTTGGGGGATCGGTATTAGGACAAGCACTATGCCAAGCATTTCGAGCCTCGTCAAGATAAGAAATTTTGAGTATATTGCCAGGAACAGCCGAAATTGATGGTGTTAGAATTTTCTCAAACAAAGAATGTGTACTATGGACGGAAGACAAGAACGCTGGCAAAGCAACACTAGAAATTTTGCGTATACCTAAGCCGCCCAATCCAATAGGCAATGAGGCCTGCGACCATGCTCTGTCATCCAACTCAATATTCAAAACCGTGGAAAGGGTGTTCTTTATTATGTTGTCTAAGCCTTCTCACTGTGTTTCCACAGTTGACAACATCGTAAAGCATAAGTTTTAAGATTTCAAAATAAACTTATTTTGAAATCAGTCTCAATCCATATTTTATATGATATTTCATGTTTTACACATTTTCAAGGCTTCAATCTTATTTACCCCTTTTGCCACCCTTAATTTAAATACAGGGGTGGTTTCAGCATATCTAAAGAAAGTTAATTGTGAAGTCAACCCCCTTTAACAGTCTATCCGAAAAGACATACCAAGCGTTTTAACCCCTTAACGCGCCCCTCTGTTACAAAAACTACGCTTTAAAAAATATATTTTTTATGAATGTGCAGTGCAACTCTTTCAAATGACGCCACAGAAGCTAAAAATCTTCTCGTCTCACTTAATACTCCTATTTCTTAAGAACTACCCTAGGGTAGTTCTTAAGAAATAGAAAGATTTTTTTGATACTAGTATCAAAAAAATCTTTCTATCAAAATAATCTCTCTTCTATTAATATAATATGTTCAAAATTTTGAATTAATCGGATCGGCCATTCAAAAGATATGGGTGTAAAATTGCATTTCTTTTCACCCCAATATCTCAAAAATTACCCCTCTTATCAAAAATCCCCGTCGACAATCAAATTCAATTCACGTTATTTCCATTCAGTTTAAATTTCACGAAAATTGGATAATCCGTTCGAGAGTTATGCCGTCACAAACATTGCCACACACATACATACATACATTGCCGCATTTCCCAACTTAACTGAGAGATCTCGTTCGCTTCGCTCATTCGATCAATAAGACTAGTACAATTTAAGAAATTTTTAAATCTGTAGAATAATACTACAGCTTTTAACATATAAAAAAAAATCTCAACTAAATTCTAAAATCAATTCTCTTAACCCAGAGATAGTACTTTCTTAGATTTAGGGTGTGAAATGATAGAATAGATTCTTTAAATCAAACAAAGGTTTATTCGGTAAATATGTTATAGAACCGCTCTATAGAGATTACGTACAGTAAAAGAGACCGCATTTGGCAGTGTGCGTTACCTCAGCAAAATGTTTCTTCATAAAAAAAATTGTAATTGTAATTGTGCACAAAAAATATAATTTTATTTCCTATACTTTTGGAGATATTTATGATAAACAGATTTTGCCAGGGTGTCTGAAACATTACCCCAGCAAAATGTTGTGTGCGATACGAGAACCAAAAGTAAGCTCTGTCGAGACTACAATATTTGCGCCTTTTGTGATCCTAGGCCGAATCATTTTGTTTTTCAAATTAAAAAAAAAAACAGTCAATCAAACATTTGTTCAGATTGGTTCATCATCATCATAATTTAAGCAGCCTGCTTCCAAGGCTGGCAAAGAGGTGGGACTCAATAATTCCCGTTTGGTAGCCAGCTTCACATCGGGATGATTTCTCCCATTTGGAAGCCAGCTTCCAAACTTGGCTAGGAGGTGGCTGTGGTATATTATTATATCTTACGCGGGTAGACCGCGCGAATAAAGCAGAATGTCGTTGACTCGGTGTTTAATTGCTACTGAGCTCCTATAAACTAGTAGTTAACCCCGAACTTAGATCTCTTGATGTCTGGTATTTAACCACGGAGATTATCTATCGTCTCTATAAATCGTTTGTGAGTGACTTCACGTCACTTGCAGCGAGCGTAGCGCTCGGATACCAGAATTATAAATTCACTATTTAGTGGTGCTACTAGACGACGGCGTGACATTTTATTTGACAAGAGCTATAAAAAACAGATCAATGAGTTGCAATCCGAAGAAATAAATGAAATCCAATTTTTAGAAAATATAAGTACTTTAAAAAAGCGTTTACACTAATGTAGCATCACATTAGTTTAAGGATATGTGTTTTTGTTTCGTTTGCCTATTATCTATATAATGTGATTTTATTTTAATATAAGTTTATCTATTTAAAAACTTTTTATAAACAAGCTTCATGTGACGTATTAGTCTTCTTCTTTTTTATTATTGTTATTTTTTTGTCATCAAATGTATTGTCATCCAAAATAGGCTTGTATACGAAATTTCCGTCCGTTCCACCTAGTTACATTGTAGTTACATTGATGTAACCAGCTGGACATTTTTATTCCAAGTAGTTACATTATTTAAAAAATGTAACTTTAACGTAACTAATGAGACTTTTTTGTTCAACCTAGTTACACCGTAGATAGGTACCATCGTAGGTTCAAAATATATATTAGTTAGCTCTCGTGAGTCATGTACTCCTAGTACTTTCATGCTCATGGCAACCAACGTCTTAATGAACTTACTTAATGAAAACACGGTTTTTAACGAACGATAATATAATAAAATACTAAAGCAAATGGAAGATGGCATTGTAATTTGCTTTGCGTTGAACCTATGATCAGGAGATATACCAATTATTATTAAGAACTTAAAAAAGCCAAGATTTTGTCGAGAAAATTATTTACTGTTATATCTCCTGACAATAATTGCAAACGCGATTTTAATATAAA
The DNA here is from genome assembly GCA_951394065.1 of Venusia cambrica. Classification (NCBI taxonomy): domain Eukaryota; kingdom Metazoa; phylum Arthropoda; class Insecta; order Lepidoptera; family Geometridae; genus Venusia; species Venusia cambrica. Next base: position 3,644,104 of record OX596068.1, on the reverse strand, counting down.
GTTATCCTTCTCTCTGTCTACTTTTCTCCGTTTTGGTTGAGTGCTTGAATTAAATTTTTCAAGTTGACGTTTTCTAAAAGAGGATAATTGAGCATTATCGAACAAACAATGTATGACGGTTAGCCAATTGCCTTGATTTTTACAAATTTTAGTATTAATTTTATAATTCCATCCTTCTACGACATTGTTTGTTCGATGTAGCTCACCATAGTGTTTCTTTTAGCCAATTTTTTTCAAAATAATGTTGAAACTGTTCAAGTTCTATTCGATCATCTTCTAGTACAATTTCACTCTTTATGTAATTCCAATCTGATAATATTTCCTCTTCTGGTAAATATGATAGACTACAGCAGAGTAAAACTATTCTTTTGTGACTTTTATACTTAAACCCAAATATTTTTACCCAATTGCTTTGCTTTGCGTTTCAAACTATTGTAAAAATGGAAGTGACAACCTTTTATTTCGTGAACAGTGTTAATCTCTTTTAGCGCTGCAATTATTCCCTCTTCAAAATCTATAATTATTTTCTGTGGCTTCCAATCATTTAATTGTGCTTTAATTAAATGAAATAATATAATATACGCTTCCTTGTTTTGATGTGTCATAAAGGCATAAATGATTGGTATAATATTTGTATTATTAATGTCACTTCCAACATCGCCATGAATGGTAAATAGTTGACGGAACGGCGTTGGGCAAGTTTTAAACGTACCGTCCATAAAATATTATTTAACGGCCTTAATATACTGTCTTACATGTTGCGAACAGAATATTATGATATATAATATTATTTTCACAATGCAATGAACAGCAATTTTAAGCAATCAATGTTATGACTTTAATTTGAAAATTTTCATTGGAGTCGATGACTTCGTTATCATTTATAAGTGGCCAGTACATTTCCTCACCAAAGAGGTTTCATTAAATAAGTTCATTAAGACGTTGGTTGCCATGAGCATGAAAGTACTAGGAGTACATGACTCACGAGAGCTAACTAATATATATTTTGAACCTACGATGGTACCTATCTACGGTGTAACTAGGTGGAACAAAAAAGTCTCATTAGTTACGTTAAAGTAACATTTTTAAATAATGTAACTACTTGGAATAAAAATGTCCAGCTGGTTACATCAATGTGACTACAATGTAACTAGGTGGAACGGACCGAAATTTCAGCTCAATCGGTTAAAGATAACTGATTTTAAATTCAGTTGCAAGATTCCACCTGGACAAATATACATTGCAAGTAAATAAAAAGCTTGTAATTTTTTAAATAAAGAGAGTGACTGTACATACATTTGACAGTTTCATTTCCGACATTCAATAATGAAGACCTATAGAAAATCAGTAATTTCGGGAAAAGTTCTTTTTGAAGTACGTACGTTATGTAGATGAGTACATTTTTACATTCAGACCTAACCACCATAACCACCGAAACTATATTAAAATAAAATCACATTCTATAGATAATAGGCAAACGGAACAAAAACACATATCCTTAAACTAATGTGATGCTACATTAGTGTAAACGCTTTTTTAAAGTACTTATATTTTCTAAAAATTGGATTTCATTTATTTCTCCGGATTGCAACTCATTGATCTGTTTTTTATAGCTCTTGTCAAATAAAATGTCACGCCGTCGTCTAGTAGCACCACTAAATAGTGAATTTATAATTCTGGTGTCTTGAAATTTCGCATCTTTTTTGGGTAGGTCCCAATTGTTCCATGAAACATGACGTTATAGGACAAAATTCGATATTTTTTTCTTATTTTGTACTATTGAACATGTAATACTTTTTATTTCTCAAATTGTTCTATAGGACAAGGTAAATGATACCTCTTAAGATTATATTTCTTGTGAACTGGTGGTACTAGAATGCTCTGAGATTGAGAATCCTCTACATAATCTGGAGAGTCCTCCCCACGTTTCCGATTTATTTTATTCGTATTTTATTTTTATTTATTATTATTTATTCAGGTACGACAGAATAATTGTCATTATCAGTGTCATTTAGGCAGGCAGATTCATGGAAGATTTTGGGAAAATCTGATTTGCATTTTGTTCTATGGCATGAAAATCGGGTGAAAAGCTAGTATGTAGTTCTATGGAAAAAATTGGGAAGAAAATGTCTCATTTTGTTTGATGACTTCATGTTCCATAGAACAAATGGGACCTACTCTCTTTTTTAGTCTATATAAAAATCTCATGAGAGTAGGTTTGTGCGGCATACGTGAGTTTAATCTCTTATGCCAGCCCTCGACAGCATTATTCTTACGATGCTTATCATTTCCGCATCCAATAAAAGACGCACACAAACTTTCTGGAGATTTGGGGAACAGAGCTTCCGAGCACAGATATTTTCCTAGAATGTGGGCTAATTTACCTTTCCCTGTAAAGGTAAATTAGCACACATTCTAATTAATGTTCTATTTTCCATAGTGGCGGTTACCGTTAATTTTTTAGCTTGTTTCCATACTGCTTTGCTGTAATGATAGTAACAGCCGCTGATCACAGCGGACGGAAAAACGTCTTTTACGGCATTGATTATGGCATTTCCTCAAACGATGGCATTATTGATTATCCTGAATCTTGAAAGTCAGAAGATGTTTTTCAAAAACCTTTTTACTGGTGTCATATTTGTAGATATCGCCTTTTTACAGGTATCAACAAATGTATCCACTTGGTTTTGGTTAAAATGCGACCGACACGCGTGATTACTTTTCCTTATTATAGTAGTTTTTATCAGCATGTGTGACCGATGCCGAACACTCACTTGGATTGATGCACCTCCACGACATACTAGTCCCAGATTTATTGGTGTTAGAAAAGTTGTACCTATGCCCATCGTCCACCAAAGTAGGTTTCCTTTTTTGATTCTCTATAAATTTTAAGGTATTATTATACATTTTAACGCACAACAGAATTAAATTATGTATTACCTCAATCTGTAAAAATACTGGAATGACGAGGTGACGAGAATGTATTGTTTTTCAAGTCATAAGTCATTTTAAAGTCATAAGTGGCCAGTAAAACACTTTTCATCGCACACCAAGGAGTATATTATATCGTTGAATTGAGAGCTGTTTCGAGGGCGATGTATGCGAGTAGTTTGTAAGTTTGTAAGTATGGATGGATGGATTGATGTTTGTTACTCTTTCACGCAAAAACTACCGAACGGATCTGGATAAAATTAAGCACAGAGATAGATTACAGTCTGGAACATAGACTTATGATTTTTCACTACGTTCTAAGGACCATCAAAGAGTGGGAGTTGAAGGTCTTACTCAAGTATACATGGCCGTGAAAGAAAAAGAGATACCGTTTTTATGTGTATTTTGTTTTTTTGTAGCTAAGTGTGTTGTTTTGGCTTTACGGATTTCCGTCATTTAACAATGGAGACCTATAAAAATCAGTCATTTCGGGAAAAGTTCTTTTTGAAGTACGTACGTTATGTAGATGAGTACATTTTTACATTCAGACCTAACCACCCGGAAACAAAATTAGTAAGATTTCACCCATATTCAAAGGCAAGGGTAAGTCCTCTGAGATCGATGCGTACCGGCCGGTCTCTTTTATCCCCGCTGTTGCGAAAGTACTGGAGAGCTGCCTGTGCTCTTGACTCGACTTCTTTTCTGCTTCTCATGCGATGTCAGACTGTCAGTACGCATATCGACCGGACATTACTGGAGCAAAAACTGAAAAACGTGGCCTCCCGGGTGACGCAATGGTTCAGAGACAACGGTCTTGTACTAAACCTGGGAAAAACTCATTACATACACTTCACCCTTGCAGAGTGTCTGCCAAGAAAACTGGTGGTCCTTGCTAACGGGAATTTGCTGGAGCAGGTGAACAGCACCACCTTCCTGGGCTTTGAGCTCGATAGCCGGTTGACGTGGGAACCCCATATTCAGAAACTGTGTGGTAGACTCGGCGGAGCGTGTTTCGCTCTCAGTCAGATTGGCAGATGTCTGCCCCGAGAGGTGGTGTGGATGTGCTACTTCGCGACCGTCGACTCGACCCTGAGGTACGGCTGCGACCTCTGGGAACGCGCTGCCGAATAGGGACGCGTTTTCCGGATGCAAAAACGTGCCGTCAGATCCATATCGATCGTCAGAGTGATAGATCAATGTCTATCAATCAATTCAAATGCAAATCAAGTGTCTCTTGTCTGTCTGCATCTGATACTGCATTTCCTGCATTTGATTTCTATATTTAATAATATTTGTGCTAATAATGGACAAATGATAGTATAAATAGACGTCCAAGAGTCTTAGAGTAGTGGTTCCTTTGGACAAGTGATAGGTATCAATGAGATCTACATTTCGGTTGACAGCTGTCAAACTTTAAACTGCTTTGACTGTACTTTTGGCGAAATAAACTAATTAATAAAAACAAAAACTATTCAATCTGAGGAAAAGGAAAAAATATTCCCGCTCCTCCTACCAAACCGAGTATCGATCGGAGGTCAGGGAATAACCCGAAATAAGTGTTTATTAGAAACTGATTACAAAACATTGAAGAAAATTGTTTTTACGTAGCTGGTTACGAACCAGTTTCTCCCAAACACAGGGAAACCTAGTTGGGAGATGGAGCTCTGCCATGTTATAATGAGTGTGCCAACAAGCCGATTATCAAACTGTCAACGTGAGCCAAGTTGTACCTACTGTTGCTTAAAATTATTTAAAATATGGTTATTCTGTACCTACTTATTTGTACGAAATAAATGTTTTTATGTTTTTTTTTTTATGTTAGTTAGCTACCAAAGTGACTGAAGGGGTGATCTACCAGGTAGCTGTGTACGTGAGAACGCACATACACAAATACGTACAAAGAGGAGTAGCTCTCTATCATAACGTGCGCAACGCGAACCACCTCTCCCTGATACCACACAGACTCGCCTCGGTAGCAGCGATGGCTATGGAACAGCTGTCTGTTGTAACGTTACGGAGAACCGCACGTCACTAATTTAAATTTAGAAAGAACCCAAAAGGAAAAGATTTAAAATTTACAGATATATATTTGGTAAAGTGTAACAAGAATGAAAATAAAAAAAAACACTAATGAAGATTATATAGAAATGATACAGATCTTGAATCGAAGGCGGCAAGGTGCGGAGAGTTATAGAGAGCAGAGATGGAGACTGCTCAGCTGCGAAGCGTCGACAACTGTTGTCATGAAGGCTGGCTAGGTGCGGAGAGTAGATTCAGGAGGGTCATTAACCTGGGTAATTAAGAGAGATTGTTTCTATCTTGCAGAGTCTCAAGGATAGAGTTGAGGGCAGCGTCAGGTATTCTGGTTCTCTAGGACAGCGTCAGATATATGCCTCCAGAGCAGCGTTTAAGATAGGCTTCGTAGCGTCTGAGAAACGTTTCCAGGGAAGCGTCCGAGGTAGATTTATAGAGTAGCGTCCGAGGTCGAGCTTCCAGGGTAGTGTCCCAGGTTGATTTCTAGAGTAGCGTCCGAGGTAGAGCTTCCAGAGTAGCGTCCGAGGTAGAGCTTCCAGAGTAGCGTCCAAGGTAGAGCTTCCAGAGTAGCGTCCGAGGTAGAGCTTCCAGAGTAGCGTCCGAGGTAGAGCTTCCAGAGTAGCGTCCGAGGTAGAGCTTCCAGAGTAGCGTCCGAGGTAGAGCTTCCAGAGTAGCGTCCAAGGTAGAGCTTCCAGAGTAGCGTCCGAGGTAGAGCTCCCAGAGTAGCGTCCAAGGTAGAGCTTCCAGAGTAGCGTCCAAGGTAGAGCTTCCAGAGTAGCGTCCAAGGTAGAGCTTCCAGGGCAGCGTCCGAGGTCGAGCTTCCAGGGTAGTGTCCCAGGTTGATTTCTAGAGTAGCGTCCGAGGTAGAGCTTCCAGAGTAGCGTCCGAGGTAGAGCTTCCAGAGTAGCGTCCAAGGTAGAGCTTCCAGAGTAGCATCCGAGGTAGAGCTTCCAGAGTAGCGTCCGTAGTAGAGCTTCCAGAGTAGCGTCCAAGGTAGAGCTTCCAGAGTAGCGTCCGAGGTAGAGCTTCCAGAGTAGCGTCCAACGTAGAGCTTCCAGAGTAGCGTCCAAGGTAGAGCTTCCAGAGTAGCGTCCGAGGTAGAGCTTCCAGAGTAGCGTCCAAGGTAGAGCTTCCAGAGTAGCGTCCGAGGTAGAGCTTCCAGAGTAGCGTCCGAGGTAGAGCTTCCAGAGTAGCGTCCAAGGTAGAGCTTCCAGAGTAGCGTCCGAGGTAGAGCTTCCAGAGTAGCGTCCGAGGTAGAGCTTCCAGAGTAGCGTCCGAGGTAGAGCTCTCAGAGTAGCGTCCGAGGTAGAGCTTCCAGAGTAGCGTCCAAGGTAGAGCTTCCAGTGCAGCGTCAGAAACTGGCTTCTTTGGTACTTCTTTTGGAATAGGTGCTAGATTTAGATATGACTGTTACTTGTCTGAAGGTCAGAACTCAATTCCTTTTCATATCGGTTGACCCACACGATATTATATAAATAGTATATGAAAATTGATGGTGAGATGGAATCGTGTTTGAATCAAAATAAGAATGTGAGTGGACAGTATTATTTATTCTAGTATGATTACAGAGGTCTAATTAGTTTTCATATATGAACTCTCTGCAATTCATGTTTCCCGTGAAGTTTGCATTCGTTTTTATATGTAAACTATCACAAAACTTACAAATAAAAAGAAAGATGTGACATGAGCTGTCACTTACAATATATTTTATATAAACATGACAAAATCTATCAAATACTAAAATCTACCAAAACATTAGGTTTTTCAGATAAAATATAGGTCTAGAATAATATCTAAAGAATCAGAAAATTCCGCTCTATCCATAAAAAATCCTTTAATCTAAATTTAAGCTAAATCCATATGTTTGAGGCAAATTTCATCTCAAAAATATCTGTCCATGTATCGACATGGATAGATATTTTTGAGATGAAATTTGCCTCAAACATATGGATTTACTATTTGAAATAACATGAAGGAAGGCATAATGTTTATCCTACGTGAGTATTTACACAAATTAATAGTTATAATATAATATAAGATAGATAAAATAATACTACACTATCGAGCCAGTCCCAAGCCTGGATAAAGAGTGAGGGTTGAGGAGTGAAGACCTGGGGTCATTGGACTTTATAAACATTAAAACTAAGTTTCTTTCTTTGCTTCTTTATGTTTATTCTTTTAACAAAACAACTTCTGTTCTGTTATTCTTACTTTATAGTAAAAGGTTCTTTGGGATCCCTTACACGTGACTGGTGTCACCTCCGTTTGTAGCGTAGAGTTCGGTCCAAAACAGAGAGGTTCTTAGAGAAGCATATTTTCTAAACTGAATTGAGGTTATCATAAGAAGCGACGCATCCTGTAAATATTGAGATGCATCGTGAAAAGACGACTCAGCACCAAGCTGGCTGACAAATTGCGATTTTGGAAAGTTAATTACTTACTTCGATCGCTTCTTATAGAATTCTTCAGTGCAAACGCACTGATAAAGAGAGGCGAAAAGTCGAGGCCACGCGGGGCTCAATCCGCGCGCCGACTACAACACTCCGGCATCCCATGGTTCCGCCCATGGCAAAAGCCAATTCTGTTATCCTGGTCCTCTGGGTAAAAAGGATCTTCGAGGCACAGGACCTTTCTTCTGAATTGTTCTGCTCTCCAACTTGTTAGGAAAAGAAAAAAGGAAGCCTGCCAAATACGACAACGTCACCACCCCTGTCTTCCGGCGGTCGGCTCCACAGAACACCAATATCCGCTATTTCGGGCCACAGTCTAGATTATCTGTGCAGATCGTCTGTGCAAAGAGGCTTGGGTGCGTCTATGCAGCAATATAGCGAACGTGTAAAAATATACGAAAACAATGCAACGAAAAACTCCTAAAGGGATTTTGTAAATAATGTGAAGATTTGACGAATTTCTAATTGAATTACTGTAAATAAAAAGGAATTGTGCGTGTGCCTTGCAGGGATCTGAACAAACAACACAAAAAAACTATGTTGTGATAAAAAAACTCGCAACAGCTCGTAGGCAACGCGATCACCCGCTCTATATTGGACCAGTAGCCCTGGTGTATGTAATACATCCCTATGGTGCGGACTCCGTGGAGGGTGGGGAACCGAAAAGATGAACAAAAACAACTAATAGCATGTCGTGCAACAAAAAAAATATTGACCACTGTAAAACCCCCTCTTCAGGGGAGGCGGCCTTCGCGGTCCCCTTTTCTAGCACTGCTGCCTGGACGGTTGTTGAACCGAAGGGTAAAAATAGTAGCAATAGAGCTGGGAAAAGGGGTCCAGAGCCAAGGGCCACACTCTCGAGTACCAACATTCGAGCCCTCGAGGAGGCTAACGTCCCGGAGGGTAAGAACGCAAAAAAGCTCAGAAAAAGCAAAGAAGGAAGCAAAGGCACACAGGAGGGCAACCGGTGACTCCAGCATCTGGCTCACCATGTCCAATAGCCCCTGGCCCTAGCGCCTTCTATAGGAAAAGGCAACTAGAAAAACGCGCATAGGTGTCAAACCCTGTACCGCATGCCCCGCCGGTGGGAACTACGGGCTTGACCGAAAGGACTGTCGGGTCCGTTGGTAGCAGAGGTATAGGGGTGAGACCCAAGCAAAACAACCGACACAATCGCCAGTAGCGAGCGGCAATAGCGATCGCAAGATCTGCTCAAGCCTTAGCTCGAAACGAGCCAACAAAGAGACCGCGTCTGGACAACACTGTGTCCCAAGGGAACACAAAAAACCAAGGGTCGATAGCACACGTCGCACCCCCGCCACCAGCTATGCCGAAATCACGCAAAACAACTTGTGTGTGGCTGTGGTGAGGAGCGACAATCACCAACTGACCGAAGAGCAGGCCACCCTGATTAAAAAGTACCTAGAAAGGCGGATACTAGAGGGAGTTAATAGTGGTGAAACCTTCTCCCCTAGTTTCAAGGGCAAACCCATGGTCTCTGACGGCGCCTTGAATCTGTGGAGCGAGGATGACGCGTCGTTTGGGTGGCTGACGCAGGCAACCACCCACTGCCGGAAGCAACATGCCCCAGACTGAAGGTGATCAAGCAGGGTGAGCTAACGAAGAAGGTTAGAGCGGCCATCTTCATCCCCGACAGCACCAACTCGCTCGAGGAACAAGTCTCGTCCTAGCCGTCCAAAACAAGTGGGCGCGCGTGAGCGAGTGGACTGTGCACTCCCACTCCCTGAAAAAAGATGACATCCTGAAAAGATAACATGGTGGTGACCCATAACCTCTTTTATAACATCATCCAAGCAAACCTCCAGCACAGTCTCACTGCAACGGCTAACCTGCGCAGAAAGCTGGGGGTAAGCAACAACAGCAATACCATAGCCTTGATCCAGGAGCCGTGGATCAGGGGAAGGCGCGTGTATGGTCTAAACAACTTGAACGGTAAGTTACTATACGACAACACCTGCACAAACGCGTACGTACATATACATACGACAAAACATAGCAACATTAGCCCTCACGGAGTTCTGTTTCAGAGATCTGACAACTGTCAAACTACTGGACATCTGTGGGAGGGTGTCAGAGGAAATAATGCTCACATCGGCGTACATGCCCTTAGACGAGGACATCCCTTCGAGGGGCATCATGGACCTGCTAAGAAAATGTGAACTAAGCAACTATAAACTCATTATCTTATAAATTATAATATTAATTGGATATTGGCATCCCATTTGGGGAATGCCAATATCCAACAGCAGAGGAGATGATCTGGTAAACTTTATTTTCTCCACAAATCTATCAATAGCAAACTCTGGGGCGGAACCGACCTTCGTAACGAAACGATGCCGCACCATAATAGACTTAACAATGATGCCAGGTAACTGTGTAAACTCTGTGCGGAAGTGGAGGGTTTCAAACGAATCCTCCTGCTCCGACCATAGGTGGATCAGATACGAACTGACACTACACACATCAACACCAGCACCGAGTCGCAACCCGCGAAGAACCGTCAAGGTACTGTTTGCTAACTCCCTGAAGCAGCATCTAGGTACAGGTATAACGGGATCAAACATATCAATTACAGCAGACATAGAAGAGGCAGTTGAACACATTACAGTAAGTCTGACTAAAAGTTTTGAAAATGCATGCCCACTCGCCGTGGTTAGAGATTATGATGCAGACAAACAAGGCTGGCCCAGACAGCTGGAAAGGCATAAACGTAAGGTACGTAAACTGTTCAACAGAACAATGAACACCTATGACGACAAAGACTGGGACGAATAAAAAAAAGTCACTAGATTAGTACCTCGTACCTATCCTATCCTATATAAGGCGTATGGTGAGAAACCGGCACTAGCACAAATATCAACTGTTACTGGAGAACAAGGGCCTTGGCTTCGTCGGCCTTTCCTGTGATGACGTCATCGACGAACACTGAATCCAGTAGAACAGCTGACGCAAGCGAGAATCTATCCGCCTCGTCATGTGCGAGTTGGCGCATAGCACGTAAAGCCGCATGAGGCGATGAGTTTATACCAAATACAACTACGCGTATCCTATAGTCGAGGATAGGAGCATCTGGCGAAGACCTCCAAACAATACGTTGAAAGTCCCAGTCGGACTGTCTGACCGCTATATTACGGTACATAGCCTTGATATCGGCTGTAAACACGAACTCGAAATTTCAATAAAATATCTACGATGTCCGAGTGAAACTTCGGACCAGTAAGAAGGAGATTATTCAATGAACAAATGGCCATTTGTAATTTTACAACCAGCATCGAACACTATCCGAACCTTGGTAGTTTCGGTAGACTCTTTGAGCACGCAGTGGTGCGGAATGTAATAATGCGAAGTATCTTCCTCAGGAGGAGGAGGGTAGGTCCGAGGGTAGGTGCAGTCGAACTCACCCGATGCGGTCCGGCACTGGTGGCGCGTGAACAAAAGCTACCCTCCAAGCTCAATTCAACACCATACTCGGTATTGAATTCAGACGCTGCAGCATATCTTCTCTTTCCTTCTGGATAACACTCTGACTAGCCCGGGGATTGGCGGTGTAACTGTCCACAACTGTGCTGTCATCTGCATACCAAATAATACTGGGCTTCAACAGATCGTTAATATATAATAAATCCACAACGTGGAACGCTGTTTATGCTGCACATACATATAGTACAGTCTCTGAGATACACCAGCATTAACTGCCATTTAATCAGACGAGCAGCCATCAATAAATACGCGTATTGACCTTTCCCTCAGAAAATCTGCAAGACAGTAGCAGAATGTATCTGGTAATCCATAGGCTGGAAGTTTTCCAATAAAGCTATCATGCCACACACTGTCAAATGCTTTCGAGATATCCAGTGACACAGCAAGAGCTTTACCAAATTTCTCACTTGCTTCACTCCAAAGGTGCGTAGCGTACACAAGAAGATCCCCAGTGGACTGATTTCGGCGAAACCCATATCGGTAGTCACTGAGGAGTTCTCGTTGTCTTCTAGGTGTGACAGGAGCTTACCGTTCAGTACTCGTTCCATACATTTAAAAAGTAAAGAAGTGACTGAGATGGGACGGTAATTTGACGGGTCAGCACGACTACCCTTCGTTGGCAAGCTTCTAAGACCAAGGAATGATGCCAGTGTAACAAATACCTTGTAAAAAATGGAACGTGAAGATCTACGCACGATGGTCAGCATTGTCACAGGACATTGTGAACTTACCCACGCATCTTGTCAAGACTCTAGTGCCACATACATTGGCTTATGTCGCGGATGTTTTCAAGAAGAAGAAACGGTGGAGCACGTGGTCATTCACTGCGCTGCCACAAGGGAAGCCAGAGTAAAATCTAGTAAACAAAAGCTGCTTGACCCACCTGCTGGGGAACAAGCGGCCACATTAAGTACTCTGGACTAATGCTGTCGGCATCCCAGGACCCTTCTCTGTTACTTCAAGGAGTTGGGTTGGCTGGGTTCAGGATAGCAAGGGGGCAATGCACAATACACTTCAGTGCGGGACGTCAGTGTAAAACAATTCCCCCCCCCCCCCAAATAGAATTAGAACTAGTAGTTTGCCCCAAACCGAGATCTTGTGATAGTGATGTGGCGGAGAATATTTTTCAAATAGAACGTTATTAACAAACAATAAAAGTGTGCTTTCATTACACATTTTTCACCAAACTTAAAAATAATTATTTCTTAAAAACTACTCTAGGGTCAAAAAAATCCTCGTACTGATTGATGAGTATTAATATAATCTCAGCACATTTAAAATTTTGAATTGATCTGATCAGCAGTTTTTTTTTTTATTGTATGACTGGGAAGCACTTGGCTTTCATCTCACCTGGTTACAAGTTGAGATAAGGCCGAAGGTGGAGGCGCACTTGACCCGGAACCCTCAACAAACTGAGGAACTGGTATCTTACCAATTATTTTAAGAATTGTTATTATGGCGACAGAATTAGGTAAGATGGTGGTAGCTAGCCAGGCGGACTTCAACAAAATCCTACCATCAACCAAACCAAGCACAATATTGCTCCCCCTGGAGATCGAACCCGGGACCTCTGAATCTTAAATTGGTGGGTTGAACCACTAGACCACAGAGGCGGTTGAGTTCAACGGATTTGGGTGAAAAATTGTATTTCTTTTCACCCCAATATCTCAAAAACTTTTCAAAAATCCCCAACGACAATCAAATTCTCTTTTCACTTCTCTTGCTCAAAAAGTGTATCATAATAGCTTAGCGGGCCTAAAACTCGAGTTTAATACCTAGGGCTAAAAAGTATTTTTTCCTTTGAATTTTTGTCTAAAATCATCAGCCCGTTCAAAGAATTCGGGGTCTTACATAAAAACTCGTCTTCTTGGTGCTACGTCAATCTTTTTTTTTGAAAATAGAACCTTCTTGGTGATTTTTTATGAAGGTTGATTCTTCCCTTCACGGTAGAATGCGAACTGTTTCGTTGCGGGTTAGATAGAGATTTAAAAAAAAAGATTGCTAATATGCAAATGGAAGAAAAGGGCAAAGAAATAATTATGAATCAGTTGCCGATAAAATCACGTGGAATATAATATTTAAAGAGTTACGAAAATTTTATAAAATGGAGAGATGAAAAACGTGTGGATTCTTTTACTATAGGGGTTTTTCTCAATTATTTTGATGAATTACCGAAAAAATTCAAATCGTCGACTCTTTGGAGCACATATTTAATGTTAAGAATGACCTTACAAACGAGACACGACCTCGATATTCAAAAAATATGTAAATTTGACGGCTTTACTGAAGAAATTGTCCACTGGATACAAGGCAAAAAAATCTAAGTCTTGACGACACAAGAAATCGAAACATTTTTAAATAACGCTCCAAATAAACAATACTTGGCAACAAAGGTAACCTACTTATCTACTCTACTCAAACTAAATAAATAGATACCTACCTACATACCTAAAATAGGTACCTAGGTTATTACGATTATTAACACACTTATTTTTTTGTTCAGCAGGTTGCTTTAATTTATGGAATCAGCGGTGCATGCAGAGGAATAGAGCTTGCTAATGTAACGCTAGAAGACGTAGAAACGGATACAAACCTACAAGCTGTGAGTCTGCCGAACACGAAAACAAACAAAGAGCGTAAATTTGTCATCAGTGGAGAATACCTTAATATAGTTAAAGCCTATCAGGAGTTACGTCCCACTAATGTTTCAACGAGAATTTTTTTATTTTTTCTTAATTATCAAAATGGTAAATGCACAAGGCAAGTCATAGGCAAAAATAAATTTGGTAACATGCCTAAAGATATTGCCACTTATCTAAATCTACCAAATCCGAAACTCTACACGGGCCATTGTTTCCGCAGAACATCAGCGACTCTGTTGGCGGTCTCTGGTGCGAATATAACGACATTAAAACGGCACGGTGGATGGAGGTCGGATCAAGTGGCTGAAGGTTATATAGAGGACTCTATACAAAACAAGTATCACGTCACGCAGCGGATTACGGAAAGAATCAATATTCTACCAAACATTACAGAACCCCAAGCATCTACATCGCGGGATTGAATGAATATGTCAACTCAGCTGAAGCCGCACTCAGATCTTAATAATGCAGGAAACTCAAGCATGAGTCGAGTATCTCCAACTTTTACTCCACAACAATCAACTCAAAATATTATCACATCCCAATCACAGAGAACCGAAATAAAATTTCCCGGGAAAAACATATCACTAAACATTCAAAATAGCTCTAACTGCACATTTAATTTTTAATAAAATTACTAAAAATTGTTTAATTTTGAATTGTTTTATTTTCTCGCAATCAAAGTGAAAATATATAACTGATTATTATAAATATATTATAAATATATAACTCGGTCTTGTCATCCTTATGCCATCAATCATGTATAACAACCTCGTATATAATGGGATGGTATAGTCCCTTGTAAAACAAATTTCATGAAAATTAGATAATTCGTTCGAGAGTTATGCCGTCACAAACATTGCCACATACACACATACAGTGCCGAATTTCCCAACTTAACTGAGAGATCTCGTTTGCTTCGCTCACTTGATCAATTAGACGGAGCGACCGACCAGGACAAGTTCATCCAAGAAGTAGCATACCTACTTAGCTCTTGCGATAATCTGTCACTCTGACACTGACTTGATTTTCCGGTGGCCATCGCTAAACTGACGACTCTGTCTCTACGGCCTTGGGCCTAAGGCCCTTGGCCCTTACAACGCTTACAACGCTTACAACGCAACTTTGCAGATAACAACTAAATTACCCGTTACAATTTGAACGTGTTAGTCGTTGCCACTGCGTTACTGCCTTGATGCAGAACATAGAAAACGCATAGCAAGCAAGTTTGTTACCGTAGTGTTGGTATCTCTATGACAATCGTGGGAGGCAGTATTTTTTATATGTGCGCCAGCTATCGACCTCTATACTTCACAAACAAGGTTGAGGTTTACGATGGAGTGAGCCTACCCTGATAACCTACCTACTCAGTATTGAGTGTATAGGTACTGCCACTTATCATTCAACTCTCAAGTGGTTCTGGATGATTTGCCATAGCTACCACGCTTGGCAGGCGAGTTTATGGTGGCAGTATTTGTGTTTAATACTAAAGTGTAACATGCATTACCTATCTCCAAGCAAGATTAATGGGAGTATTTGCAATAATCATCACGCTTAAAAGGTGAGTTGGTGATCACATATTTAATGTCATGTAGGTTCTTAGATGGATGGAAGCTGCTGCCCGCCCATTTCCTGGTAATAAAATCCATAAGTATAAACTAACGTCATTTACGTCGGGTCTATAAAAGTCTCTCTGCTAAGGACTTATTATTTTCCATACGGAAAAACCCTTTGGCATTTTTTACATGCGTGAGGCGCAAAGTTACTTTTTAACCGTCTCAACGGTGTGAATGTTACCCCCCGGTGTCTGATCCAGAGGACCCCCAGGGGAGTGCAATACTGTGATTGGTTTCGTTGGTGGTAGGATTGTTTGTTAGTCCGCCTTGCTAATTCCGACTATCGTTTCTAAGTCTCTTTCAGTCGCCATAACAACAATTCTTAATTGTTGTGTTCTGGCATTATGAGGTAAAACAGCCAGTTCCTCAGTATGTTGAGGATTTTGGGTGAAGTGCACCTTCGGCCTTATAGCATTAAATTCAGGTCAGATGAAAGCTATGATTAGTTACTCGTGTGGCAACAACTCATCGAAATCCCTGGCTCATGTAATCAGTTGCCTGGGGCACGTAATCATTTGCGAGGCCCCTCCAGCGACCTCGGCTGGGTAGCCCAGCGTTCACCGTATACATTGGTTCCTCCAATTATCAAAGACAATGTTTACAATTAAATTGCGAAATTAATACAACATTTTTAGATATACATGTATATATGTACCATAATAATGCTTTTTAGTTATACATATTATTTTGATTTCAGCCTTTCATTGCGGCCAGAACCATTTTATAGGCTTTATTGGCTGCTTTGCCAGCTAATTTTTTAGTATACAACAAGATTAAGCTTTTTAGTTGGTCACTAGCGGCTGATATTCTTCCATCTACAGTTTGAAACATTTTCTCATATAATGCAACCTTCCTAATGTTTTTAATAAACATATGTGGGTCTTTTATTTGTAAAGCTATGATACGTAAGTATGCGATTAAATACCAAAATTGGTTCTCTTTACGTTTTGGATTTTTAGAATCATATAACACAAAATCAAAGGTATACATTATATCACCCCCCATTTGACTCCAAAATGCCCAAAACTCAGAAGAACGAGGATTATAATAATTTTTGCTATAACATGTGCCTGGAAAAGGTTTAACAAACTTCCTAGTTTTATGCAAACAATCTTTATGTTGAGCAAATTCAGGTTTCGTTTTCCTATAAAAATTAAACACAGCATCGTAATTGTCTGAGGCCCTACGCGTTTTAAAGTTTGAGTGTACATCGTTAGGTATTGATTGTTCCCAGTGTTCATGTAGAACACAAAACTTAAAATCTAGATTTTCATCAAGTTGAATCGTGGTCTCCAATCGAGGATTCGTTGGCGAAGAGGTCAATTTTGGATTCAGTAGATGATTACATTTCTGGTATATCTTTGTTTTTTTATCCAATTTCTGCAAATCTAACTGTTGTGGGACCGAGTCTGTTGGCCAGTTTGTTAACTCGTCCGACACGATTTTCTTGACCAGGCTTTCTTCTGACACCTTAAATGCTAACTGTTCGTTGTTAAGATGAGTATAGCGAGCTGGTTTCAGGTCCATTTCCTCTTCAAGGCTTGTGCTGTTCCCTTTCGAGGTAGCCGGAAGTAGTAGCAGCAATGCCCATGACTTAAGCACCTTGTTCTGGAAACCCCTCTGGATATTAGTACACATTTTATTTTTTTATGCCTAAAATATACATTATAAATACTTATTAACGTGTATGTAGTTCAGTTAGTGACCGTCAGTACGGTTTTCACCGGAAACGATCTATCGGTTATCTTCTAGCGTATACCACTCACATCTGAAGTGAAACCATCGAAACACACGGGGAGACTATTACAGTTTCCCTTGACATTTCTTCATCTTTGCTTCATCTTTCTCATTACTCTCATCGTTTTTATGAATTGAAACAGTTAACTGAATAAGTAAATAGGTACATGATGAATTTGACATAATTCATTGATCTTCGTCTTGGATCAGTTTTGGATCCATTTCTATCTCTGTGCAGCATTTATAATAATGGAGAACCTAGGTAAGTTAAAATGACAATGCCAAAAATCAGACAGAAATGACACTACCTATGTATTCAAATATAAATATTGTGAAGGTATCATGATATTTTTACCTATTAGGTAGTAATTTTTGTGAGCCAGGTCGTGCAATGCAAGCATTGGATTTTCGCACAGGATTTGAGAGGCAAGGATTGGGTTCGCACATTTGAAACGTTATTTGTACTCCCGGAGAATAAGCTATTGGCGTTTATTATTCGCAAGTTTGCATTACAAATCTGCAAGAAAGTACCTATAGATTGAGGTAAATACAAATATGAAGTTCCAACATTAGGCAAACTACTTGTACTTAAATCTACTAATGTGGTAGGAACCTATCTAAATCATAAAAAAATCATCAAATAATGTAGACGAACACAGTACTACCCAGTTGGGTGTTAGTCGAGTGATATTCTTTTATACCGAGATTAATCTGTGTACTAAACGTACCTATTTTACACCTCGACATTGAGTTGACGCTGGTGGCTCAAGTGCAACATGCGTGTTATATTTTTTTTATTGTTCTATGGGGAGGTGCTTGCCTCCATCTCACCAGATTTTTCAAGCTATGATTCCTAATCATGAACCGAAGGTGGGAGCGTACTTCACCCGGAATCCTTAACATACTGAGGAATATCTAAACTCCAAATTCCGGAACAATCACAATTAAAGAAATGTTGGCGACAGAATTAGGTAAGATGGTGGTAGCATAGCCAGGTGGACTAAAACAAATTCCTTCCATCAACCAAACTGAGTACAATATTGTACTCCCCATGTGGATCGAACCTGGGATCTCTGGATCTGATACCGGTAGGCGAACCACTAGACCACAGAGGCGGTAATGCACCCAATGGTTCTGGGGAATCCATTGAGATTGTAAAATTTGAAATTGTGTTTATTGTTCGGTTAGGTTACCTATACACTTTCATACCTTATTTTATGTATCTTAGGTAAGTGTTTGCACTTGGTCACTACATTTAAAACCGTTGAAGATGCGGGTTTGAGTCTATATTTCATACTCACATATATGGTAGTATGTACCTACCTGCATATCTACTATGCTATCTTAAAATATATATCATACAAATGAAGGAAGGATATTTGGGTGTGCGTTGGTTGATTAGACAATGTTTAGGAATTTACTCTCTGACATTACGGACCATTTCATTAAAATTTAACCCACTGATTGAAAATAGATGTATCATTTAGTGCCACAGCCACCTCTTCAATACATCTTGAAGCATTGGCTTGTGACACATTGGTTATCAAATTGTTACCCACTGGAGATCGGTAAGATCCCGTGTCACAAAGTTTAAGGCACACATCCTGAAACCATGTAAGGAATGTAAATAAGTAAATTTAGGTATACCTACCAAGTTAGATGTAAACAGACAACTTCTCAATTGTTTTTGCAGATAAGTAATGTCTTGAGATACAAAAAAAAAACCTACTACATAGATAAGAAGGTTAGTAAGATGGATAGAATGCTAAGGTATAAGGGAGGAACTACCTTCTGTTTTGATGTCTATTTTCTTTATTGAAGCAACTCTAAATATATTATAGCTTTTTAAACACCTTCACAAAGGTTTTTGGTGAAACGATTTTATTTTTTGAATACAATATCAATAAGGTTCCATGGGTTTACTCTCCACTTTGTTCGATGACGAGGCGGGGTGGCTGCTGCTATTTTAGCTTCATCCACTTTAGCCACCACAAAAATCGCGACAAAATCGTTCACTCACAATTTTACGTTCATAGTTATATTCCAAATAAAAGCGCGCGAAGTTGAATAATACTTTTCGAAATGTCAAATCGTCAATCGATATGAGCATCGAGTGCTACAGACCACTCGATATATATCTATTAGTTTACCATCGATATTTATCTATAGCGATATGTCGAGAATAGCGAAATTAGTGCTCGATCGATATTTTGACAGATTTTCTGATCACTTGGTGAGAATCACCCCCAGGCTGTCAAATTATTTAATTCCTTATCAACTGAGATGAAAACAATTGATAGTGCAACTATATTTAACCACAAGTTAAAAAAAACTTCTGTTGAAAGGGTATTTCTATTCTGTAGACGATTTTATGAAAAATAATAGGCATTTCTTTGACAATGATGACAAATTTGATTAATAATTTACTCATTTTATTTTTTTATTTGATTACATATGACACACAAAACAGAATACAACCAAACAATCAGATATAAAAAAGGAAACATATAAATTTTAAACTAGGTGGTATTCCAAAGCATGTGTACACGATGCATGTGTATCGTGTAAACAAATTTAGGTAGGTACAAGCATAACAAGAAGAAAATTAATGATTAAGCAGAGCGACATAAGCAAGTTTTTAAAACTTATGCAGATGACCACCATTAAAAATATCAAATGCGTCACCATGGCTATCCAGTAAATCATTATAAAGGCGGCACATTCGTACAATTGGATTATAAAAAGATGTGTTGTTTTTATAGACATTGAGGGTGAAGGTGTTCGTAAAGGGCCTACGAGATCTAATTTTTGTGCTAAAGTTAATAAGAGAAAGCAAGGTGGGTGAGTCAATATGGGAGTGGATTAATTTTAAAATATAGACAAAATAATGTAGTTGACGTCGAGACTCTAGTGAATGTACTTGGAACTTTTTGAGTCTTTTAGAGTAGGATGATAAAACTCTGTTCAAACCACTCATGTAACATATGAGTGATCGAAGTTTTTTCTTAATTCTTTCAATGCGATTAGCGTGTACAATGTTGAAAGGAGACCATACGACCGAGTTATATTCCAGGACGCTGCGGACGAGAGAAAAGAAAAGATAAATTAGACTGGTTGTATTTCTAAACTCTTTGGTCGTTCGTGATATAAAACCAAGTAAATGGGAGCCTCGTGATACAATATTATCATAATGAGCACGAAAGGTGAGTTTCGCATCAAATAACACTCCCAAATCTTTAGCAACGTCCTTCCGATCCAAAATCCGTCCCTGTAGTTGATAATTATGAATTAAATTAGTTTTGCTAGTGAAAGATATAATAAAGCACTTTTCAACATTAAGAAACATTTGGTTCTCAGTGCGCCATTTATGAACAGTATCCAGATCAGATTGTAGATGATTCTGATCATTGCTATCTTTAATTATTTGAAAAATATTTAGATCGTCAGCATATAATAAACAAGGACACGATATTTTGTTTATAAGATCGTTTATAAAACTGATAAAGAATAGGGGACCCAGATGCGAGCCTTGGGATACTCGGGAAGTAATTATTGCTGGCGAAGATGTGAAACCTTTTATGGTGACCAATTGACTCCTTTTATCTAAATATGATTCGACCCATCGGAGAAGGTTGCCATGGTGCCAAACTTAACAAGCTTAACTCGCAAAACTGCATGGTTTACTTTGTCAAAAGCTTTTAAAAGTCAGTATAAATACTGTCAGAGTGTGTGAGAGCTTCAAATAGTTTACTAAAACAGGACAGGATACTAATTGGCCTATAATTTTCACACTGAGATTTATCTCCAGATTTAAAAATAGGCAAGCAATGATCATAGGCAGTTTTCCACTGTGAAGGAAAAATGCCAGCTTGCAGTGAGGCATTAAACAAATGAGAAAGTGGCACGCAGAGTGCTTTTCTGCACTTTTTGATAAAAAAAGACGGTATCCCATCTGGGCCAGCGCCCTTGCCAGAATCGAGCTTATTTATTTTTCTCTGTATATCTCTTTCAGTTATAACTATATTATTTAGCGCATTATTTCTAAGATCAGTCTCCTCGTTAGCAGTAGCTACAATATTAGACTTCTCAAAAACTGAGGTGAAATAATTAGAAAAGAGTTCGCAGATGTCTTTTCTATCTGAATATACACGGTTGCCATATTTCATTGTGTGTGGGATAGAACTAGAGGTATTTTTACTATGTACATATCGCCAAAAATGTTTGACATTGTCCCTTAAGGATGATTTTACAGAAGAGATGTAAGCCCGATGATCTTTCAAAATCAACTTTTTGCATCTACGACGAAGCATGGAGAAAGTATCGTAGTCCCTTGGGTTTCTAAATTTAATAAACCGGTGATGGCATTCAGACTTTTCTTTCAGGCTTCGTTTAAGGGTAGGTGAAAACCAGATGGGATATATTATGTGAGACTCGTCTTTAGTAAGAGGTGTGTGCTTCGGTATAATTCGACTAAGTTCTGAATAAAAAGCTGAAGTCATTAAGTCAATGTCAGAAGAAGAAAGAATACTTGGACATTCCACTGCGCTCAGATCCATGCACTTGACTAATACTTTGTACAACTTAGGTGTTCATCTTTTTTTTAAGCACTATTCTAACAAAAATGTATTTATATTATATGGAAACTGTACTATTTTTAGATTTAACATTTTCAAACACGATTCTAAATTGTTCTTGATATAAATAAATACTGAATACTGAATGTCAAAAAGCGGATAAATCGTGAGATTCCCGGACTACTATCGATATAAGTAACGATCTCGGCGAAGGAGTACTGTGGCATCCTTCATTATTATAACCACTGCGCCGACGAGACGCGTCGGCGCGTATCGTCGCGAATATTGATCTATATTTCGTGTTTTTACTTCCAACTTTCTTACTTGTGTCATGTATCATTTTTCACTTTCATCTAAAATGTGTTACATACAAACGTTATATAGAACTTGTTACTTTAACTTTTTTTAAACTATTACTACTTTGTCAAATCATTTCGCCTACCTGCCTTCAGCCTAGACAAGGAAATGATTTCTATAGAACGCGCATAGGACGCTTTAATGCAAACAAAAAATATTTATGGATTCCACGCTGGAGTACTGAGCTTAACCAGATGTACTGAGGCTATACGATATATACAAAAACGAATATGCTCACCATGAAGACGAGTATGTTCATGATGTGCCTTTCTTTGAACTGGATTTCACCAATGCTTGACTTTATTTGATCCGTCGCTGTTTATACGATAAAAATCTAATAAAATATTTTACTGCAAACTAGATTGATATTTTGCTTTACAATTTTGATATAATTTGTATTGGCAATATTATACAGGTACCTACCTACCGAATTATGTGAGTTCCGTGACTCTGCTAATCTATCTATTATACCTTCATTAATTAAAATCGCTGTACATTTAATACTTTCAAGAAAAAAAATGATGCTACCTACTTAAAACACGCAGCTGAGCATAAAAATACAGTTTTTAGAATTTTTGTCTGTTTGCTTGTGCACGCGTGTTGCCGGAACGGCATATCCGATTGGATTATGGTTTTCGATGATACGTTGTGTATGGTTCAGGGCAGATTAAAATATATATATTTACATAAAAAAGTTATGTTGATTTTAACTAGTAGTTCCGAACTGAGATCCCGTGATGTTTGGTTTGTGTGAGGTATAATAGCCACGGAGATTATTTTTAAAATATAACGTTATTAACAAACGATAAAAGTGTGCTTTCTGTTAACACCATGCATGTGTGCGTGCACATACACACGCGCACACCGCAGGCAGCAACCGCTGCGCCGGCGGCCACGGTTTGAGACCATTCAGCCCAGGCCGTGATAAGTGCCTTAGCTTGATAATTTAGCGTGTAATGAGACAGAGCTACACGTGAGAAAAAGACGACAATATTTAATGCGTTAAATCTGAAGATGCTCGGTAGGTAACGTAATCATTTCTTTAGGCTTTTGCTTTTTCTCGGTAACACTTTCCGCCATGTTTGTTTTGTTTTTGCAATCAAACGTTTGTGGTTAGAACTTGACAACATTTTGCAGCAAGCTATATCTGATAAGAATTGCAAAGTGCAAAGTAATATGTATCTACAAGAGACGATGCAAGCTTGCGGTCATGCATTTGAAGCACCTAAGTTCTTTTTATTCGTTATTTTTCAATTCCCCTCGAAGGAAAAAAGTCAAGTCTGTATGTATAATTACTTCAATGATTTCAGAGCAAGTGTGTGGGTGGAATTTTGTTGCCCAGCTGTTCTGCTGGTCAACTTTAAAGTCACTGAAAAGGTTACATTTACAACATACAATGTTCAGCAATTATAAGCACTGTGATGAGACTTCATTGATCGAGTGAGCGAAACGAACTAAATCTATCAGTTAAGTTGGAAAATCTGGCACTGTATGTATATATGTATGAGGCAATATTTGTGACGGCATAACTCTCGAACGGATTATCTAATTTTCATGAAATTTAAACTGAATAGAGAGAAAAAAAAACTGTCAAACTACGAACTCATATTTATTTTTATAATTTCAGAAAAAAAAGATCTCCGCTTTCTGTGGCTTTGTAGAGTGTATGGCGGTGTATGCCGGGAGTCCTAGGCAGAGAAGACGTCAGGGTTAGTTTTCAAGACCTGCGGCTCCCTCCAAGGACGGAAAAGGTGGCTTCATTCTTTGTATTTAGTTTTCATCGTTATGACAGTAGCTTACGTTGTTGTTATTATATGTCAACAGAGCCGAGCGCGGTTGCTGTGGAGCCTGGAGGCCACGCAAATGTACTAAGCAAAATATTCAGTCGTAATAAATCAATAATAGTGCTCGGTGACTTCAATATTGATATCCCTGTAAATCCTCTAACTGAAAAATAATTAACTTATTCAAATGTTTCAACCTTAAGCACCAATTCGATAAGCCAACTAGGGTAACTCTAACAACTGCCACTTGCATAGATAATGTATATTGTAGTGATATTCCCCTTGACGTGTTTAAAAATTTTGATTCAGACCAGTATGGTCAATATGTTTTATTTGATTGTAAGTAATTTACAAAGTTTGTAATGTAATTTACAAAGTTGTAAAAGCTACCGGAAATCACATACAGAATAATTGCCGAAGCTAGCATCATAAAATTCCAAAATAACATTTGTCAAAAGATTTCCCTGATCCCATGCTTGAATGATCCAAATGAGCTTTATAATATATTGTCTAATCAATAAATACATAAAGAACACGAGTATACGTTTACACAAAAAACGTGCAAAGCTAAATCTGGTTCCATGTTTGCAGATTGGGCAACAGCCGATATCTATAAAAGTAGGAGTAGATTGTATGAACTTTATGCAGAAAGAGAATCAAGGCTACATGATTTATCATTTCGTCGTAATCGTAGAACAAAGGCGGTTTTGATTTTTTTCAATTTCAGTTTTTTTACATTAAAGGGCTAAGAAAACTGCAAAATTTAATTAAAACTGTCCCAAAACAGAGTTAGAATACAGACGGTTTAGATTTTTGAACGCAGTACAATGACGTATAGGTAGATCCGCCGGTGTACGTCGTTGACAGTTCATACCGTCAGTGTTCTTGGCGGCAGCGGTGTGTTGGTATTGTTTTAGGTTAGTTTTATTTTTTGTTATTTTGAGAATGATATGAGGTGAATGGTGTAATTTTTATTGTTGTAGTTTTATATTAAAAACGAATGGCGGCCCATAAAAGAAGCAGAAAGGTTTTATTCCTGCTAGACAATAAAAAAAGCCATAATGAAGAACACGATACGAGCCCTGGTATGTACGAATTATTTGCATTTTATTCAGTTAAAATAGTATATTTTGTGTAAAAGTAGTTTGTATAGTAGTATTGGGTAGTAGTTTTTTGTCCTTAGATGTAAGTTTATGTAGTTTCATGTAGGTAAACTTATTTCATATACATATTACTATACTTACTTATAGCTATATACGTCACTGTTCTATGAATTGATAGGCGTAGACGCATAGGCGTATAATACAATCCGTCATTATTCTATGGACATGGGGCTGTCGGTTGTACACAACCGCCAATTTCCTTCGGGTAGATAAGTTAGATACGTCATTGTTACTTAAGTTACCTCGAATTTTAGCAGTTTTTTATTTTATTTTTTATTATTTAACTATGTATTTTCATTAAATACTATCATGAAATGCCCTTGAGCTACAATAAGTAGTTTTTTTTGCAGCGGAACGACGATCGTCTCCGCTACCACCGGGAGCAGAATCAATACTGCGTGAGAATATTATGCGTCAAGTATGGAATTATGTTTTTTCCGACGATGATTGCCACCACCACAAGTGCAAGCTATCAAGACAAAACATTTGCTGCAAGCTTCATGGTGAACCCACCTGCCGCCACATCGGTTTCCGTTGCATCTTCTACTCAAGTAAGTCCCCGCGTATCTCTGCTTAATATTGATGACTGCCAAACAAACAAGGAGACGAATTCCCGTGATGTAATCAGAGAAGATCTTTATATGCCCACAGACGTAATGACACCAACTTCTACTATCGATTTACCTCAATCTGTAGATTCCCATCAACATCACAACATGGACACCCCAATGCCATTAACTTCCATCTTCAATGAAATGTCTCCCCTAATGATTGAAGAGTCAGCTGTATTACCAAACACACCAGTCGTGTCATCAGTCAACAAATATACAACATGTAATTATCCGTTTTGCTGCCAACATGAAACTGATGAGTTTGCCTGTCCATCGGTAGAAACTGTAGGCACATACTCTAATCAACCATCTCCAGCCTCATCTGCGTTGATCAGGAACAGAGGAAAGAAACGCCCCAGAAACCAGGAAGATTGGGGTGATATCAAAAGAAAAAAACTAACGAACCATGGCAAAGCTTATTGTTCGAAGCGGGGACGTACAGTTGAGGCAAAAGCGATGGGCCCACCTTGCCGTTGTAGGTTCAAATGTGATACTAAAATATCAAGAGAAGAGCAAGCTTGCATTTTTAAAAAGTTTTGGGATCTTGGCAGCCGCGAAAAGCAGTGGCTACATGTAGCTAACTACACAACATAAAAAATAAAAGCAGAACCTTAGCGCGGGAGTTGGTACACAAAAGGGAATATATTTATATATATATACAGATATAGATATTTTCTACCGAAAGCAGATGTCCAAAATGTCACGCACAACAAAATTGATGTGTGCAAAACAATGTTTCTAAACACCTTGGGTATTAGCGAACGTATGACAAGAACCGCTTTTAAGAAATATGATGGTAGCACAGCTGTTGAAGGCGACATGCGTGGGCGTCATAGCTGCCACAAAAAGTAGTCGACGACGAAATGTTACTGTCTGTTTGCACCCATGTCAACTCATTTGTGCCAGTATTTATTTCAGCACATTATTGCCGAAAGTCATCGAAAAGATTGTACCTCGATGGTAGTTTGAGTGTTGCTCGGATGTTTAATATGTATAAAGAGTGGCCTGATTTGGAGAAATACACGAACAAAGCTAAAATTCTTAGACAGTACCGAGATATTATGAATACTCATTTTAATCTGACTTTTCACATCCCGAAAAAAGATACATGCGATCAATGTCACATTTTTAAAAACACTGAAAATCCCTCTGAACAACAGAAAACAGACTATGAAAACCACCAAACTAACAAAACAGTTGCAAGACATCTTAAATACGCTGATAAAACAGATGCCAAGCAGTCGAATGGCACAATCATCTGCGCGACATTAGACTTTCAAAAGGTTCTGACCTGTCCACACGGTCAAATAAGCGTACTCTACTACAAACGCAAACTTTCTTGTTATAACTTTACAGTTTATGACATGACTAACAAGGAAGGCTACTGCTACGTGTGGGATGAGAGTGTCGCAAAGCGTGGTGCTAATGAGGTCGCCAGTTGTCTTTACCACTTTATCAGAGATTTTTCCGCAAAAGGTGTGCGTGATTTCAGATTTTGGTCAGATAACTGTGCAGGCCAAAATAGAAACAGGATTGTGTTTGCCATGTACACTCATGCAGCTAAGGAATTTGGTGTCACCACCACTCACCGTTTTCTTGAGAAAGGCACACACAAAACGAAGGTGACTCTGTGCACTCTGTAATTGAACGAGCTGGGGAACACAAGCTCATTTATACTCCAGAAGAGTGGAAACTACTGATACGTTGGGCAAAAACTGAGAATCCTTATGAAGTTAGAGACGTTTTGAGTTTAAAGAGCTATTGAAGAATAAAAATTGGACAAAGAACACTGTAAACGAAAAAATTAGATGGAACAAAATTAAAGAAGTCATTGGTCGAGGAGAATCAACATAGCAAAATACGATACAAATACTACTTAAACGATGATTACAAGACGTTGGTTATTCGCAAAGAGACAAGAAACCAGAGCGCAACAGTTGCTCTTAAAAATGCTTATTTTGACCCGGTGCCTATTTCAAATGAGAAATTTAAAGATCTTATGAATTTATGTGAGACTGGGATAATACCTACTAAATACCACGACTACTTTAATGCATTGCCGCATGGTCGAACTACCTCTAATGAAACTGATGGTGAATCTAATTGAAGTTTATTTATAAGTATTAGTACCCTAGTAATAAGAAACTTGTAGTGTAAAAGACAACGTTAAACCCAACAAAAACCTATTGATCTATAGATTTGTGGTGTAGAAATATTAGATACGTAAGCAATTTGATTGGTACTCTAAAAGTAAAGGTTGAGACTGCTGTAGAATTATTTTTACTAAAAGGTAAATGTTCCTGTTATTGTTTTTTACGTAGGTACTTACTTAAAATAAAACATTAAAAATATTATACCACGACTAGACTGATTAGGAGTACCTAGGTGCTGTAGTTATCTGATAAGCTTATTAGAATATAGATTTTACAAGGTTAATTACCTACTTTTATAAAATAGCATGGCTCATTAAAAATAAAAACTATTTTTTCAAGCATGCCTTTTATTGAGTAAAACCATTTTTCAATAATAAAGTTTTTTTTTATTTTTATTTTTTTATTTTTCTTCCACAATTTTACATGCGTCAAAATAGTTATGTTAACATTCCCGAAAATAACGACGGATGTTACAATACGCCTTTATTTATGCATAGGTACTCCGATGAACAGCGTCGTATTATACCATATGTCACATTAGCGTCCGTAGTAAATCGACGCATGTGACTTTTTACCAAATCTAAGGATATTAGAACTTTTCTGTTAATGCCCTGTTGTATAAGACTATGCATACAACAATATTGCCAAGTTTCAAGTTAATATGAATAGTCGTTTTGAAAATATCACATACTACCTCTTTTAGAAACTTTAAAGTGCTCTACTGTAAAGTTGTGAATTGTCAGATGCGTCTTTGTTCTACGACTACGACGATTTGTTTCTTTTGTCAAAAACTACTCAAAAATCTTTAAAAAAGTATGTCATGCTGCGAAATTTTTGCAAATAAAAAGGAAAATAGAGCAGTCATCAAATAAAATAAAAGCTACCTGGAAAATGATAAATAATCAAACAGGTAAATCAAAACCTTTGACAAAGCAGATAAACTTAAACGTTGACGATAGAATTTTGACTGATAACTATGAAGTTGCTAATGAATTTAACCGCTTCTTCTCTTGTGTACCAAAAATTGTTACTCGACCTTTAAACTCCTCTGTTGATTGTGCTTTAGCCTTTCTTGAAACAAGTGTTGAAAGGTGTAATGCTTCTTTAAGCTTCAGACACGTCAATGCTGATTGTATTCTAAAAGCTTTTAAGTCAATAAATGTTAAAAATACTGAAGATCTCTGGGGGATATCCGTAAAGATCTTAAGCACGATTGTTTTTGATATAGCACCATGTCTAGCATATATATTTAATAGAAGCATCGACGAAGGAATCTTTCCAGATCTTATGAAATATAGCAAGTTGATTCCTTTATTCAAATCTGGAAATAAAAAGGATCCAGGAAATTATCAACCAATCTAAATTCTGCCAGCATGTAGTTAAATATTTGAATAACTTATTCTTAACCAGTTGTTGTCACATTTTAACTATAACAGACTAATTCATGAAAAACAATTTGGGTTTACTAAAGGTCGTTCAACCACTGTCGCTGGTGCCATGCTGTTGAAGTACGTTTTTAAAGCTTGGGAAGGAAAACAGGATGCCATTCTGGAGTATTCTGTGATTTATCTAAGGCTTTCGATTGCGTAGATCATGACACCTTAATCTCAAAGCTAAAACACTATGGCATTCAGAATCAGGCAATAAGCCTCATGCGTAGCTACCTATCTAATCGCATTCAAAAAGTAGACATTAACGGTAGCAAATCTTCGGGAATATCCACTAACATCGGTGTATCGGTGTAGTATCTTGATGCCTTTTTTGTTTCTAGTCTATGTCAATGATCTGCCTTCCTGTGTTTTTTTATGATATTGTATTGTTTGCAGACGATACTTAATTAATATTTAGAGTTGATAAGGCTAAAGATAATTATGATTGTGTAAATGCTTCTCTAGCTAGAGTTTTTGATTGGTTTACGGTAAATAACCTCATATTAAATGAGAAAAAAACCAAATGCATTAGATTCAACTTGCCTAACGTTCAAGTCAGCAATGCTAACATTATCTTAAATGGGGAATTACTTAACTTTATGGAAGCAACTACTTTCTTGGGTTTAAATATCGATGCAAAGTTGCAATGGGGTATTCATATAAATACATTAGCTAGCCGGCTAAGCTCGGCAGCTTACGCAGTACGTACCATAAGGCATCTTACGGCAGTGGGTCGGGCCTCTGTGCTAGTTGACGCGGAATTATCTATTACATACGAGCTCAACCTCCACAGATCGTGCTCGTCTCTTAGCTGTTTCAAAATGGGAATCAGGTCTTTGGCTGCAAGCACATCCATCTTACAATACCGGTACACTTATGGATCCTGTAACTTTCCGTATTGCC
Source organism: Venusia cambrica (assembly GCA_951394065.1). Classification (NCBI taxonomy): domain Eukaryota; kingdom Metazoa; phylum Arthropoda; class Insecta; order Lepidoptera; family Geometridae; genus Venusia; species Venusia cambrica. The sequence continues at coordinate 3,614,218 of OX596068.1, read as the reverse complement.
ACTTGTCTTCGGTTTAGTGCAAGATGCTACGCCTCTCACCAGTGCCGGTGCGGTGCGGCCGTAGATCAATTTGGTTTTCACGGACTTTCGTGCACAAGGTCTGCCGGCAGGATTTCGCGCCACGCAAGTCTTAATGACATTATCCGTCGAGCTTTTACCAGTGTCAATGTGCCAGCCGTTCTTGAACCGAATGGTCTATTACGTGATGATGGTAAGCGGCCCGACGGTATGACTCTTGTCCCTTGGGAAATGGGTAGGCCTTTGGTGTGGGACGCTACCTGCGTCGACACACACTCTAGCGCCATCTCATCTGCCTGGGACATCAGTTCTCTTTCATCTTTTTTTTCTTCTTTCATCTTTTTATCTTCTTTTCATCGTTTTTTCTCTGCTGGTCATCGAATCGAGCGGACGTGTCTTCTGTTCGGTGCTAATTTAATTCCATTTAAATTTTGTTTCGAACTCATTCATTGGAAAGAAGTGAATATCATTAATTAGATAGTGTGAATATCGGACCCTCTCGTTTCTACTTGGGACATTCGCCGGTGCGGCTATCGGTTATCTTGGAAGGTGTCGGACTTCTCGTTCTTGGAGCGCGCCCAGAGGTTCAGTGAACATCGGACTCTCGTTTCTGCCTGTGTTGAACTCCGTTGGACTTGGCGGCCATCTAGAGGAGTGTCGGACCTCCTTGTCGTGTGGCCGAGCCTTGCCGTATCTGAGGGGCCTACCGACCAATTGAATCAGTGAGTGCATTCACAATAATTTGTTGCTACAAATTCTTTGCGAAAAATAGTGCTGTCTTGGAGGCTTGAACTCGGGGTCCCGGGGTGCGGCGCGGCGTGTGATAGATTCCGCCACTCAAGCAACTGAGCCACAGAGGCGTGCAGCGAGCGGCCGAAAGGACATCGTTCATAATGGGCTAAGACATGTACAATACTGATTCCATTACGTGATTTCGGTGTTGACGATCTATCTGATCCAACTTCAAGCAACAGTTCCAAGTTCATGGTAAGGTACTATGTAGTCTACCTAGTCTAATCTACCCTTTAGTCCACGTCCGTAGCTAATCTTTGATAACCAGCTACGAACATGGATTTTTTTTCTTGCTTGATATCCAGTTACGAGAACGGAATGTTCTTGCCGTTTTCGTAGGCATGTTTCGTAGCCAGCTACGAATGTGTTTTTTTTATCTCTGTTCATAACTGGTTAACTACATAAAAAGTTATGGTGTATGGTTAATATGAGAAAAAATCACGTGTTTGTCTTGACAAACGATTTTTGTAGTGAAATACTTGCCCTCATAATACAATGTTGGGAATTGTCGTTTACAAGAGTAAACGAGGAAATATCCTGCCTCCTTTGACCACAAACACATTCGTAAGCTCAGAAAATATATTTATTTTTAATAAAATAACAAGGACAACACAATGCCTACCCAAAAACAAAATTCTTAGAGATTCAAACTTGTACATACTAAATTTTAAACGGAGAAATTATTTCTAGGCAGTGCCCAGCAATAATAATATTTTTTTCTAGGTCCTCAATTGCGGAATTTATTTCTGTATCAATTTCTTTATAATTGCGGGATTTGATAGACTTACTGCGTAATCGGATCTTTGTTTCCTTGACTAAAAATTGTAACACTTGAGCTAAGGATGGGTTTTTCCGCCCCATATACTTGTTAAGTCTTGCATGCCACCCTTCAAGGTGGTTGGTGGTTCTTATGTCTTCTTTATAACAGCACCATTTCTTCATAAATTAAATATCGTTTAACCAATAATTATTATAATAGGAGTTAAATTGTTCAACTGCCACGCATTTAGGTGATCTTTGCATGATATATTTGTATCCGGACAAGATTTTCTTTAGTGGTAATCGTGCCAAACCTGCACATCTTGCAACGTGTCGTCTTTGTACACTTGATTTCAGTCCTAATGATTTAGAGCTTTTCTAAAAAGACTTACAGTAATGGAATAAGCAGCTTTATACTGTGGTTTTTGGTAACACTTTTTCAATTGCTTTCATGGCACTCTTTTCATAGTCGAGATTTTCTTCGGCTTCCAGTTAGGTAATCGATTTTTTATTCGTTCTAGATCTTATCTCATATGTCCTCTCTTTTTTATCATGAAGAAATGAGAACAATAAAGGAATTATTTGTTTTGTAACTTTGTTGTATCCGTGTATAGAGTAAATTTGCTGATATGGTGCCGGACATGACCGAAAAGTACCATCCATAAAAAAATGGTTACAATTATCAAGAAAAAAACAAGAATTCTAGCCGAATAGAAGAAATTATTTTTACTGTCAAGAGTTACGTTACCTCCACAGCCTCTTAAATTGTAACACTTATAAAATTTATTTATGTTGCTATATGTTTTCCTTTGATGATACTGCCGACCATCATAAAGCATCGTTTCGTTGCCACAAATTCAATTGATTTTCCTTCAATTGACTCCATTTTGGCTTTCTACCATAAAAATATTTCTTTGAAGCACACGAAGAATTACAGAAAAAGAAAAGACTTTAGCAAATGACATTTCAATGACACATTGAAATAGATGGAAATTCTTATCAGCCAGTTGCATTGCAAGTATTTATCATATAGTATTTATTCAATGTCGATGGTTAGTAGGTATTGTGAGAGCAAGTATGAAAAGTTTATATTTCCAGGTTATGAAACTCGGCTACGAAAGTGGATAAAATGTTATTAATTAATAACTAGTTATGAACAGAGATAAAAAAAACACATTCGTAGCTGGCTACGAAACATGGCTACGAAAATGGCAAGAACATTCCGTTCTCGTAACTGGATATCAAGCAAGAAAAAAATTCCATGTTCGTAACTGGTTATCAAAGATCAGCTACGAACGTGGACTAAAGGTAATCTACGGTGACTATTGTGTGTAATCGTAAGAAAGATATGTTTTCGTCCTTTTTTCAGTTTGATAATGGCGCGTCGTTTGCTTCTTAAATAAAAAATCATTGACAAGATGTTGCATATATATCTTGTCAATGATTTGGGACCCGAAATAATTTCTGTCATTTAACAGACATCTCGGACATCATGTAATATTATCTATGGATATAATAAATAATAGGAAAGCTAAACCTTTCCCTGGCTCTCTTTAAATCTTGGTATTATTACAGGTCGTCGATGATGGAGTAATGTGCTCTCAATGCCAACCATCCGTGCCTATGAATCAACATGTGTAACACTACATATGGGTGGTAGAGATAGTGAATGGCCGTTTAAAAAAGACTAAGCTGCTGAGACAAGTTTAATGTAATATAGCTGCGACTCATCTGATGGATGCCTGCCGATTCTGTGCAGCTATAATCAATACATTCTATCCATGAATTGTTGACAAACCAGATGCAGAAGCTAGTTTGAATCATGCACTGATAAGGTGCATGATTAACATGCCCGTAACATGCCAAATATGTTAGCAGGACATATAATTAGTAGTAATTGTATGAACCGGTACAGAGCCTGATTCACTTGAATTGATGCGCAACTTCCAGAGATATTTTTATGACTATGTCTGTACTTATTCTTTTCACTCTAGGTGTATATCAAATAAAACAAGTTTGGAGTTATTTAAGGGAACATATAAGGCAGTATGGGTCATTCCTCATGGAAATATCTGACCAACTGGAAGTTGTTGCAGAGGGAACCCCATCTCAACATGATGCTACTTTAATTAGGTTGGTACAAGTCACTCCATTAGTCAGGCCAAATGTACTACACTTATATATTGTTGGCTCGGGCAGGATCATGTTACAATGATAGGATAATCAGTTATTTCTGTTGTGTTGCTTTGCTGGCCATCAAACAGTGGGTTGTTACACAATGACAATTGTATGGTATTTGGGTTAGCTCGGTACCAGGAACATATAGATCCACCTGCACCATTTTTTAATGAATTATAAGTAAGAGAAGATTTATTTATTTGTAATATATATTATAAGATGTGGAAAATGAACAACAAAGACTAATTATTATTACTACAATGTTGTTTTTATTACACTACCTACTTTTATATATCAATGAATATCGTCCTACAGGTTACACTTTCAATTATTTTTAAAATCTATTCAAAGTCTGTAGTTCAATATCTTTCAGTTTCTATGTATGTAGCTATTGGACTTGTCATCAAAGGTCCTCCTTATTTACGTTAATGTAAATTCGTAGTAAAGAAAGCCTAGTCACTTGTCTTGGAGATTACTAAATATAAGTAAGCACCCAGGTAGTTACCACAGTACCTAGTCATTTATTTACACAATAAGCGTAAGTAATACTAACTTATCAATCTGCTTGAAAATGAATGAAACTAAATAAAATATTTACGATGATTTAACATACTTTCTATTGTTACGTAAATAGACTACATCCGCCATAACTATTGCGGGCACCATAGACAAAGATATAGTACTACAGTGATGCCCGCACTGGTCACTTAATTAATTTTGTACACAAAAACTATGCATATCTCGAGTAAATGGATGATTGGAAAACGTTTGAAATAATTTTCACCATGTCCAGTTGCTGGTACACGATCTAGCCTGGACCCCATACATTTCTGAATGAACTCCTTTGCCATGAAACTCATTGCTGTATAATTGTAATAACGTTACTGCGCTCTATGCTCTGCTTTTTTTTTTGCTCGAAGCTTATTTGAATAAATAGTACATATGGAAATCGAGGAACAGTTGGTAGATAAAATGCAGTGCCAAGGCTGCGAGTCTGAGGTTACTAAGAAAGATTTCTTAAAATGCAACAGTTGTGCTTCAATATACTGCTATTCATGCCTGAATATCACTGCTGAGTCAATTAAGCGATTGACTAAAGATCAATTAGCTAAATTAAGCTGTCCTTTTTGTCTAAATGTTACCAGACGCAGAATTTATGATGACAACACTCCTGTGAAACGATCAGATAACTCGCTAAATGCTACAAGTAGACTTTTTGACTTGAAGCTTTCACCGGGCTCCTCCTTCATGATTAATCTACGGTCTGCGCTCCGTGATGATGTAATAGAAATGGTGGCTGTGGAAGTAAATCGTGCTATTGAGGAGGTCAAGGTGGACTTCACGGCCACCACAGACTTCATCTCTTCCGAGCAGAAGGACATGCGATCGGAAATTGCGGAGAATGGTACCAGAATTTTAGAATTGGAGACCCAGCTCGCTAAGACTCATGACTCTCTTTCTAGACTTCAGAATCGCTTTGCCTCAGTTTAGAAGATATCACGAGACATGAACATCGAGATTCATGAGGTGCCGGAGAACAAAACCGAGGACCTCGTTGCCTTATTCAGGAAGCTGTGTGAGTGTCTGCAAGTTGTCGTCTCTGACGGTGACATCAAGGCATGCCGTCGAGAGGCAAAGATGAATCCGGATTCGAGGAGACCGCGGAACATTCTTGTCTCCCTTTCATCACAGCGCCTACGAGATTCGCTTCTGTCTGCGGTCACTCGTTTTAATAAGACGCACTCCAATGACAAACTCTGTCTTGCTCACGTAGATTTTGTAGGTGCTACCTCGAGGATATATTTGTCGGAGCATCTATCGCCTGAAGATAAAGTGCTTCATAGCATGGCTAGAAAATTTTGTAAGGATAAGAATTTTAAATTTGTGTTGAGTTTGAAAAAAGTGCTCCTGTTTTAATCAAAAATCTTGATACGTTGAATAAGTTAGGCCGCGAGTAGTTAAATTCAGTATATAAGTAGTGTTTAAACTTTGGCTAATATATAATAGTCACTTTATTTTTCTTTATGATGGTCACAATTTTTTACCAAAATGTTAACAGAATTCGCAGTAAATTGTCTCAGTTTTATTTGAATTTACTAAATGCCAATTATGACATTGTATGCCTGACGGAATCAAACTTTAATAAAAGTGTGTTTGATGGTGAAGGTGTAGATGCCCGCTATAATTTATTCAGAAGGGATCGAGTTGATTTTGACTCAAAAAAAGAAGAAGGTGGTGGCGTTTTACTAGCTATATTAAAGAAGTATGAGGTGATCCGTCAGGCTTCATGGGATAGCGACTTGGAGGATCTCTGGTTAACCGTGGTACCGGAATCCCGCGACTCTCCTCGCTTAAACGTTTGTGTCTGCTACTTACCTCCAGATGTTACTCATGTTAAAAAAGATGAATAATACGCACACTGCCAAAAGCTGATGTTGAATGACTTTCCAGGCGACAATTTTTTATTGATTGGCGACTTTAACACCCCTGACTTTTATTATGTTTCCCTCAACTCGAATCTTTCAACTGAGGCTACTACACCTAGCAAAGATTATTGTATCCTAAATGAATTTATATCCCTTTGTAACTTGAAACAATATAATAATATAATTAATACCAATGGTCGCTTACTTGATTTAGTACCATCAAATCTTGATAATATCTCTGTTAGTGAGTCACCTTCTCTAAGTCACTTGGATAGACATCATCCTGCTATTTCCGTTAATATACCCTCGTTCAAGTTGTCTAAAAGTCTAAAACGTAGTGTTCAGAAACATCTTAACTTTTCGAAATGCAAAATTGACAAAGTCCGATTTGATTTGAGTTTTATAAGTTGGCATGATACTTTAGCGTCCTCGGACATCGATCTTTGTGTTGATATTTTTTATGAAACACTATTTGGAATAATCAGACAGCACACACCATTGATCTCGTCAAAAAAGTCATCTTTTCCTATTTGGTATAGTAAACCTTTGATTGAATGTAATGAAGAAAAAAATAAATATCACAAACTATATAAAAAATTTAGCAACCCCCGCGACTATGATACATTTTCATTGCTCCGCTCTCGGTGTATGGATCTAGCTGAGGAGTGTTACGATAGGTATCTCGCATCCACGGAAGATTCCATAGAAAAGGACATTAAATATTTCTGGAGATTTGTCAATAATAGGAAAGGCCATGTGTCTATACCACATACTATGACTTTTAGAAATGATTCCTCATCTAATGGATATGGTATTTGTGAACTTTTTTCACACTACTTCAGCTCTGTTTTTGAAAAAGATGACTGTTCTGGTTTTGTGAATGATAACGATGGCGGCATTAATTCTGTTGACGGCTATATTTCTTACACTTTGTCAAACATCTCCTTAACCGAAATTAATGTTTTATTTAAAATTAAACAATTGGATAAAAACAAGGGTTTCTGGGCCAGATCTGCTGCCGCCATCTTTTGTTAAATCTTGTAGCCAGGAATTATCTATACCTCTGTGCATTATTTTTAATAAGTCGCTAAGCCTTGGTATTTTCCCAAAGAGGTGGAAAACAGCTCATATCATTCCAATTCATAAAAGCGGAGACAAATCTCGGTGTGAAAATTATCGCCCAATTAGTTTACTTTCGTGTTTTGGCAAATTGTTCGAGTCCCTAGTGTACGGTCATCTCTATAGTTATTTCAAACCAATTATCTCTGATAAGCAACATGGCTTTGTTAAACACAGGTCGACAGTCAGTAATCTGTTGGAGTACAAGAACTATCTCTGTCAGGCTTTTGCTAAATGTGGCCAAGTTGACTCTGTTTACACAGATTTTTCCAAAGCTTTTGATAAAGTGGATTACCGTATACTATGTCACAAACTATCTTTACATGGTGTCCACGGAAGCTTATATCGTTGGATCTGTTCATATTTGGACAACAGAAACCAATTGGTGGCTTTGAAGGGATTTGTTTCTTTGCCAGTAGTGGTGACTTCAGGGGTTCCCCAAGGTTCTCATTTGGGACCTCTTCTTTTTGTGATTTTTATAAATGACCTCATTCAGCAGCTTACCTGTAATCTTCTTTTATATGCTGATGATTTAAAAATCCATAATACTATTTCTAAGAGAGACGATTGCGTGTTACTACAAAATGATTTGGATATTATATCCCATTGGTGTAAAACCAATAGTATGTACTTGAATGCCGACAAGTGTTTTACAATATCTTTTACAAATAAGCGTAACAAGATCATTAATCACTATACGATAGACGGCCAGGTACTAAGCCGTTCTTTTGTTGCTAAAGACTTGGGCATTTTGTTCGACGACAAACTTTCGTTTCGTGCACACTACCAGCACATTGTTTCTAAAGCCAACCAACTGCTGGGTTTTGTTTTACGAACTACGAAAGGTTTCAAAAAGCCACGTACTTTATTGTATATCTTCAATACCCTTGTAAGAAGTGTCCTTGAATACGGTAGTCCAGTATGGACTCCTAACTACAAAGTTCATAGTCACAATATTGAAAAAATTCAGAGAAAGTGTCTTCGGCTATTGTGTTATCGTTTACAACCTGGTCGATTATGTTTAAGTTATGAAGAGAGGTTGTTTAAATTCGGGGTACAATCATTGGAAACTTCTCATCATCATTGGAGGCGTCATTATTTTGATTTACTTTATCTCTACAAAATAATTCATTCCTTAATTGATTCTCCAAGTTTGTTATCTGTGATATCATTTAAAATTAAATTTAGGGCACGTAACTCCAATAAAGCTAATATATTTGCTCTTCAAATATACAAGAATAATATTTCATTCTATAATCCATTAACTAGAATGGCTCGTCAATACAATGACTTAGCTAGTAATAACATCGAACTTGATATATTCGTTCCAAAACTAAGTCAATTCATTAAAATTGTTAGGACTATCCTCTATCCCAATAATGCTATTAACTAGGCCACTCTATTGTTCAAAGTGATTTAGTTGGTAGATAAAAATCTAATATTCTAATCATTAAAGATATACATGGGACAAATTTGTGAAATTACATTCTCATTTTATTTAAATTTAATTTATTTATAACTGTATAAGCCTTAAGCGAATTTATATATTTTGTTTAGATATCCCGGAACTTATTTTAAGTTAGGTTTTAAGTATTGTTAATTCTGCTCGATATTATATGCTTAGCTTAGATGTGCGTGCATATGTTTATGTTGCAATCAAGATCAGAACTATACAATCTTTGTTGTACTATAATTTTATTGTGTGTTTTGTGCGTTTAAATAAATAAATAAAAAAAATAAAAAAATCAGTTAGGGCTGGTGCGGCGGCTGATTCGGCCGATGATCACAAAAAGCGCAAATATAGAGGTCTCGACAGAGCTTACCTATTTGAGCATTTTGGGGTGGAGACCTTGGGTCCGTGGGGAGCCGGTGCCCTCCGGGTTTTCAAAAATCTTGCGGGGCTTTTGATTGAGCCAGTGTCTTGGGCACGCTTCCGTCTGGTACTGGTCTGGAACAGTTGAGTTACCTATAGGCCGTTTGTAACGGTCCTTAGGTAATCTGACTGATTCCTTTGTACATAGTTAGTTTAATTGTACTTTTTATTGAATAAATACCTCTAGATCTACCTACTTATAATCTATTATAATCTCACTTACATTGTCCACTGGTTACTAGTTAAGATAAAAGTTTCGGTGTAACAGGAGACCTCCTTTGGTGTACGCCTCAACCAAGTCTCCCCATTAGAAATATTTATAATATTAGAAATATTTAATTTTGCTGTATTGCTGTAGGCAGATGAGATGGCGCTAGGGTGTCGACGCAGGTAGCGTCCCACACCAAAGGCCTACCCATTTCTCAAGGGACAAGAGTCATACCGTCGGGCCGCTTACCATCATCACGTAACAGACCATTCGGTTCAAGAACGGCTGGCACATTGACACTGGTAAACGCTCGACGGATTATGTCATTAAGACTAATAGATTATAATATATTGGATTAGATATTGTACAATAAGCAATCTTAGTTTTATTAAGGAAACCTTTTTCATTTTCTAAAAAAAGGTTCATCAATTACAAAAGAACAATACGCTTACTTACCTACATAATCATCACCTGTCTGTGTGGCTAGATGTCGCTATTTCCAATGATTACTTTGCAATTTCATACTCACCTTGCTTTCCTCTTTGAGGATTCACCTCAGATCACCACTCAGAGCGTGGACCGCTTGAGGATCCTTTACTAGGGAGTAGTGAGAGGCAAATTTACACTCGGCACATGCCCACGGTTTCATTCAATACGTGAGAGGTTGCAAGTATAGTGATTGTTTATTTACAGGTAGTTCTGCTTAGATTAGGGCTAGATGGCGCTGTGTGAAAACTTCAACCAACATTTCAATCTATTAAAAAAATGCTAAAATATACACATAATAGCTACTTACCTATTCGGGTACCTATATCTAGTTTAATACACATAATGGCTATATGTATAGCGCCTTTTCTAATCACTACTATGCAATTGTAGGGATTGTTTATTTACAAGCTCCGCTTAGATTAGGGCTAGATGGCGCTGAGTGAAATTTCAACCAGTATATTTTTAAACAGTTCTCTTATTTAGCTCGCACAGTAATCGCTTGGTCTTATTCATATGTACCTATTTACTTCAGGATAGGAAATAAACAGCTCATGAGTATGGTATTATGAAATACCTACCGACCTTCTAACACAACTACGGTAATAGTCGTATCCTAATAAATGGTCATAAGTAAGTAAGAACTGGAGAGTTTTATTAAATATTTTTTGTTCGGTGACAGTATGTAGGTAAAATCTGCATTCTCGGCGGGAAATTGCACTGATATCATCTTGTGATTTATAGGTACCGCACTTATCTACAATTATGAGACCTAGGTTAGGTACCTTACCTTTACGTGTCCCCGCGCCGCGCCGCCGCCGCCGCGCCGTGGCGTGCTTACAAACAATTTGGACCTTATTTTCTCTTTAGTCTCAAGAGGCGACTAAGGGTTGCTACTGCTATCACCTTGCGAAATCCCTACATGTGAGTAATAATATAGGGCCGAGTGTAATATTTTAAACAATACCTATGTACTAGACACAACGTAACCGTAGCCCTAGTTACAAACAAATATAGGTAACTTGGGTGCCAACCCTGGCACCAGTAATATATCAAATAATTTAGGTTTGACAAAATGGAGTAAGTATACATACATGCCTTCTCCAGGTTTTGATGACTAGCATGATGAACAGGTTCTAGGATATACTTAAATCGAATCGTCCTATAACGGCAATATTAAGTTGAGGATTTGGGATCTAAGTAATAACCTATCTAATGAACATACCTATAGCTGTGTGAACTAGGTAAAAGGAAACTCAAATTCGACAATTTGAGGGTTCAGCATAGGATGAACAAGATGTAGGTTTAACCGAGTACACATAAGAAGAATACATTATTCACTTGCACTGCTTTAACACCACAGCGTGAAATATATCTATAGCACGTTGCCGAAGCAACAATCAAAAGTGATTATACTCGCAGACCAAAGAGGCAGAGGCCTCCAACAGTCACTCCAAAAGCAACTTGGAAGCGATTTCTCAGTATTCTGTTTTTGGAAACCAAACGCATCGGTCTCAGCAGTCATAAATTGGGGAAAAAACATGATCAGCGAATTGAAAAAAACTGACTTCGTGATAATTTTAGGTGGTATCAATGACAAAAATCCCTATGAACTGCAGACTGCATTGACACATTATTGTACAACTTATACTAACACTAACATAATCTTAAGTGAAATACCTTTTAACAATAACCTGAATGAAATACAGCTTAACTATATTCTAAGATTTATTTGTCAAAACTGCGCTCATGTTGATTATATTGATTGCGATTACAGGAGACATCTACCTAGAAAAAATAATTTTAACCAAGAATTAACTAAAATGATACTCAGACATGTTCTTTTTTAGATCATTTAGATTACAAACAAAAAATTAAAACACACTAACTTATGAAAACAATCGTTTGCAAAGGTACTAGTCCACACAAACTGAGGAAACTTACGAGTTAGGACAATCAAATGAAAATGATTTGAATAAAGGAAAAAACATATCTAATAGAAACCATTCCTTTCGTGATTAATAAAATAAACATACTACACCAAAATATTAACGGATTACTAAGCAAAGCTGATCAACTATTTGTAAATTTAAACGAATTGAATAGTGCGGGTAAAAATGTAGATATAATATAACCGAACACAATATGACTGACGAGGATACTGAGCTAGTAAACATACCAAATTATTCACTTGGTGCTTATTTTGCTAGGAAAAACAGATATGGTGGCTCTTGCATCCTTACACTTAATGTTCATAAGTACAAAAGCTTAACTGAAGTCAAGGGTTTGAGTGTGACAAACTTAATAGAATGCAGCGGAATTGAACTTATTGACCACAGAATCATAATTATTTGTGCGTATAGACCACCAAAATATGATAATAAATCGATTGATGACTTTTTTAATAAATTTGAATTTCTTCTGGATACTTATTGTAAAACCAAGAAAAAGGTAATAATATGTGGCGACTTTAACATAGACGTTCTTGAAAAAATTACTTTATCACAACATTTTGAAGACATAGCCGTAACATACAATATGAAAATATCAGTACATGACATTACTCGTCCAAACAGTGGTAAATGTCTTGACAATGTTTTACACAGCAATATACGTGGGTCTAAGTGTGACGTTATTGAACTAGCACTGTCTGATCATAAAGCCCAGTACTTTACTTGTCCCATAAAACTGACATTTACTATATCACATTGGTACATATACAGACGCGACTACGGTCAAGATTATATGAATAAATTTTTAAATTACATAGATAAACTTAACTTTGACGACATTTATAACATTAATGACCCCAACGTAGCATTTAATACATTATATGACTTTTTTAAACTATTACATGACATGAGCTTCCCCATAAAAAAAATAAGAGTGACAGTACACAAACGTAAAAAATGGGTCAGCAAAGGTATAATTATATGCTCAAAAAGGAAAAGGAAATAACTGTGGGAATACAGAAAACAGCCTAGTATTGAAAACAGAAACAAATTTAAGTCATACTCAAAGAGATTTCAGCAAATCGTTAAACTCACACAAAAATCTCAAAACAGCTACAAGATTGCAACAGCCAGTAATAAATCTATAGCTACCTGGCAAGTCATTAAAGGGATGGAACCTAAACAATTGCGTGATGAAATTCATACTGTTAAGATTTGTGATACAATAGTAACAGACCCCACAAACATCGCATAAGCATTTAACTTCTTTTTAGGCATAACAAAATAAAAAACCACTAAGCGTGATTCGATCCATACCAAATATCCTTCCATTAACATTAGAAACGTGAACTCCATTTTCATGAACCCCGTGACTCCGCCCGATGTTCTAAGAATCATAAACTCGCTCAAAAATACTAACAGTACAGGGTACGATGAGATAAGTACAAGAGTGATCAAACTGGTAAAAGTGGCTAAGCCGATAAGTCATGTTCTTAGCTACATCATAAACTTATGTGTTCAAGAGGGCATATTCCCGGATAAACTTAAAACTACCATAGTAAAACCACTTTTCAAAAAACTTAACAAACAAGATATGAACTGCTATCGACCTATTGCCCTAATTCCAATCTTTTCAAAAATATTTGAGAAACATATTTATGAATGCCTTTACTCATTTTTGGAGCAAAATAAATTATTAGTAAATGAGCAAGTTGGATTCCGAAAGCAGAAAAACATAAACGCCGCTATTTTCAGCTTTTTAAGCACAGTAATGCATAACATTGATATAAGAAACAAAGTTTGCGCTATGTACATGGATCTGACAAAAGCTTTCGATTTTGTAGATCATGACATACTACTTAATAAACTTACTGACTATGGAGTACGAGGTAACGTCCTAGGATTATTAAATAGCTACCTGAAAGGCAGGAGGCAAAAAACGCAATTAACTCGCTTATGCCCTAAAACAAAAATTGTTAAAAAATATGAGTCAGACCTGAAACCAACATATTAAGGTGTACCACAAGGAAGCGTTGGGTCCCTTACTGTTTATAGTCTATATTAATGACCTCCCAAGGGCAACACACCACCCAATGGTACTGTTCGCTGATGACAGCACAATTGTATTCGAAAGTAATAAACTTATTGATTTTAAATCTGACATTAATAATACATTATCGAATATAATTGACTGGCTGACAATGAATAACTTATTAATTAACCTAGATAAAACATCAATCATGACATTTAGTAATAGGTGAGTGACACCATCATGACATTTAGTAATAGGTGAGTGAGTGGTAAGTGATATACCGACTCTCGACATACATTATTTGGACACTAAAATTAAGGACATAACTACTACAAAGTTTTTAGGATTAAATATAGATAACAATTTGACTCTACATATTGATGTTATTTCTAAAAAACTTAACAAATTTTCATATGCATTGTATATGTTGGGCAAAGTAGCAAGTTTGACTGCAGTGTTAACAGCTTATAATGCCTTCATAGACTCAATACTCAGATATGGAGTGATATTTTGGGGGAATGGTACTAATCGAGAGAAAGTGTTTATTTCACAAAAAAGATGTATTCGCTCGATAGCTAGACTTAGACCAACAGACTCCTGCAAACCCTTCTTCTTACAATTTAAAATATTGACATTCCCATCAGTGTACATACTCGAAATAGCCGTTTTTGTTAGAAAATACATAGAACAATTTGGGACCCTACGAAGTGACCGAGTTCATAAAGTATGCATGACAACACACGAAACTGCCCTTCTCGACAAAAGTTGCTTGTGTATGGGACCTAGGATATATAATAAGCTACCAAAACATATCCTGAATTTAGACAATTTGGTCTCATTTAAGAACAAAGTTACCGAACTATTGGCAAGCAAAGTTTATTATAGCGTACAAGAATATTTAAATGTCAATTTCTAAAATTAAGTTGATTTATGTATTTGGTTAAAGTAGTCTGTGTTATTGATTTTATTTAGTTTGTGTTATGTTGTGTTAGGAGTTACATAAGTGTTAAAATAATTATTATTGTCATAAATGTTTATTAATTTTAATTTATTCATTCTGTATTTTTTTCTGTTTTAAAGACATTTAGATATATTTAGAATTTAAGACCTAAATTTTGCATGCCAATGTAGTTGGTCAAAATATGTGAAACATCATTAACTAAGAACAAGAACCTGTATCAACCATATTTCTAACAAATAAATAAACTTTGACTTAGACTTTGACTTTGACTACCAGGGCTTCTTTGAGGAACCCTAACGTACTTTATGTTCAATAGTTAGGACAAATTATAGGCAAAACTCATTTATGGTTAGAGCCGCTGGCTCGTTTAACACGTTGACTAGGGCTAATACAGATTTGATCTATTCAATACCAAAACAAGTAAGCTGAAACGCTTGCTTAGCGATACCTACTTTAATGTTGGCTAGATTGGGCACTTAACTTAACTTCTTTTCTTGCGTGTGTATTTAAATGTTTTGTATTTTGCTGCTTTTTATAAATTTTGTCTACTTTATCTGTTTATGTTCGTATATAATTTATTTTAGTTATTTGTAGAAACTTTTAATTGGCCTTCCTATTATGTAACATTTGGTTGCATAGTTATTCAATAATCTATTGTGCAAACCTAGCTGTAAGTTTTCCAAAAAATATAAATAAATATAAAAATAAAATAAAATAAAATAAAACAATAGTGGAATCGGACCATGAGTAAACGTGGTCGAAAGTAATACGGTCGTCGTAGGCGAGCATGACTTTGCTAATTAGTTTAGACAATAATTCAGCGGCCATCAGTTCAAGGCGCGGAATAGATAGTCGTTTCAGCGGTGCCACGCGCGTTTTTGCTAGCGCTAGATATATCTGAATCTGATTGTCTCCGCATTTACACCGAACGAAAACACAAGCGGACACAGCGCGTTCGCTTGCGTCTGAAAAGCCGTGAAGCGAAATTGACTCTGCTTTATTAAATATGTGGCGCGGAAAGAAACACTCAGATAAGAGTGGCAGTTCTCGTGTGAAGTAAGACCAAGCATTGACAATGTCAATGGGAGCTGACTAATCCCACCCAGTGCCAGCAATCCAAAGCAGTTGCATCAAATATTTCGCGTATAAAATGACTGGGGATAATAAACCGAGAGGGTCGTAAATTTTTGCTATTTCCGACAAAATAGCCCGTTTGGTACATGTTGGGTTTGACGTTTGAACGTTGAAGGAGAACCCGTCCGATCTAGGGTTCCATTGGAGTCCGAGTACCTTGATCGGGATATCATTCTCCACCAACGCGAAAGAAACGTTATCTGGCCGCTCACCATGAGGTGAGGAGGCTGCCGCGTGAATCGCCGGCGAGTTACGATGCCATTTTCGCAAATAGAAACCGGCACTAGCACAAATTCCTATCAGCTGTTCCTGGAGAACAAGAGCCTTGGCTTCGTCGGCTTCTCCTGTGATGACGTCATCGACGAACACTGAATCCAGTAGAACAGCGAACGCAAGCGGGAATCTATCCGCCTCGTCATGTGCGAGTTGGCGCATAACGCGTAAAGCCGCATGAGGCGATGAGTTTATACCAGATACAACTACGCGTATCCTATAGTCGAGGATAGGAGCATCGGGGGAAGACCTCCAAACAATACGTTGAAAGTCGCAGTCGGACTGTCTGACCGCTATATTACGGTACAAAGCCTTGATATCGGCTGTAAACACGATTTTATGGACTCGAAATTTGAATAAAATATATACGATGTCCGAGTGAAGCTTCGGACTAGTAAAAAGGAGATCATTCAATGAATGGCCATTTGTGGTTTTACAACCAGCATCGAACACTACCCGAACCTTGGTAGTTTCGCTAGACTCTTTGACAACGCAGTGGTGCGGAATGTAATAATGCGAAGTATCTTCCTCAGGAGGCGGATCACACAGCTCCATCTGATTCAGATCTAGGTACTCTTGAAGACAGGAATGGTACTCGTTCTTCAGAGTTAGATTACGTTCTAAGCGGTATTCCAATTTTCGAAAACGCGAGAGAGCGATGTCGCGGGATTGACCTAGTATAGGTGCATCTTTGAACGGGAGTGCTACTACATACCGCCCGGTTTCGTCGCGCGTATGAGACTTCTCAAAGATCGCTTCGCTCAAACGCTCGTCAGAAGTGAGGATCTTGTCCTCGGGAACCGCTTCTAGCTCCCAAAATCGTTGGAGGTCGGTGTCCTCGTAAAAGGAGCTATGACACACCTGGAGTGGAGGCGGGTTCTCAATATTGAAATAAACTTTGCCCATTAATAAATAACCAAAAATGCTATGCATTGCAATCGGAGCGTCAGGATGACCCTTGACAATGTTTCCTAGTAAAATATGGGATAAAATATCCGCGCCTAGGAGCATTTCGATGGGTTGGGAATTTTGTGCGTTGAAGTCGGGATCGGCTAAATGCAGATTTTTTATATGTGGCCAAGTATCGATAGACACTGGTGTTAGGTTTAATTAATTTTGTGTTAATTTTAAGCTTTTATTTTGATAATATATCTAGTTGTGATTTAATAAATGATGAAGTAAATTACGAAGGAGACGAATTGTACGAATTTGTATTTGGCAATCGCGCGAGTTGGGAGCTGCGATACGGGTCGGCGGTGGGGGTGTAAGGACCGGAAGGCATTCGATCGAGAGCGAACGACATCACCGGTCGAGTGCGCGGTATCGCAGATCTGAACCACGTGGTTGTTAATTTTTGGGGAGAATATTCAGCTTGGATTGTTGTTGAATTTGGAGCAAAGGACATGAGATTGTATCTGGACTGAAATAAACAGAGTTGACAGAACGAGAGGAGTTTTATTACATATCAGAAGTGGGATGTACACGCCCGTTTTGATATATTTTTACAATTGATTCATCTCATGATCGATAAGAAACTCCTTGCTATTGGGGATCAGTTCGTAAGTTAAACATCACTCGTAGTCGTAGGTAGGTTGGGTACCTACCTAAACACTAAGTACACTATTCACTAAAACTTTATGTAAGTTCCTAAGAAAATGGTCACTGATATGTCTCACTCACTACCTACCTGTACAGGTAGGTAGGTAAGAAGTTAGGAACTAGTTTTTTGGTGAACTATTGTGCCACTTCTTTTGCCATCAAAAGTTTTAAATGTTGTTACAATGTAAACGACAGGTGCGTTATATAAACGTTAGTAGTAGGGATTGATTCTTTCTGGCTCACTCATGGGTGATGCACAACGAATCAAACTTTAGGGCATTTTATTCGCTAGCAGGAGAGACCCAGCTAAAAAAAAAAAAAAAATTTGGTCTCATTTTATTCGTATTCGCACGTACAATACAGTCGGCTAGTCCATTTTAATGTAACTTGAACCGTTCAAAAGATACGATAGCCAGGCCCACCTATTGTTTGATTATCTATTGTTAAGCCCACCCGGCGACGGTCGGCAATCAGCGCCAGACAGACCACGAAAAAAGGGTCACTCATTTTTTTATTTGACTGTGTGAATTCCTTGAGTTTTTGTTCTAGTCATGTCTTTCCAGAAACAAGTTGTAACCTGCACAATAGTGTATTGTAATCTTCCCCTATCTAAGTAACATCGTAATGCTATTCAGTATTGTTTGCGACAGGATGTGGCATTCCAATGGAATCAATGTTTTTTGTCGCGTCTTCGTTTCTTGTCTAAACCTGCAGATAACCGTCTGCTATATAATGCTCTAAAATGTCTCATTCCTCACCATATTTTGTGTTTCACTCGGGCAGTTAACATCAAATATTGTTTTCGTGCAGTATCCAAGTGTTGTAATAATAAAACTGAAGCAGTCAAAAACAAATATTGTCTCCGTGCTGAATCCAAGGGTTCTACATACCTATAAAATGGCGGTAAGTTCTATACTCAATACATGTATTGTTTAAGTATGGATACAATTTATCACAGATACTAAGTAGTTATGTGCTTTCTCATATGGACTTTGTGTTATGTAAGGTAAGTAACAGTTAAACGTCGCAAGCTCTCTATAAAACATGTCGGTAAGAATTTAGTTGATATGTAGATTTTTCATAACGAGATTGTATGATTTTGTATCTTCGTCGTTCAGTTAATTATACAATTTTTCTATTTTTACACACCTACTTGTATCTATGTTTTCTATAAAAGTGACATGTTGTTACAGGGCACATCAAGTTACTCTCCCGTGGAGGAGGTTGAAGAACATAACACGTTCAAGCAATTTTACTACCCTATTATGACCACTTCTGACGAAGAGGACACCACCAATTGCATACAATTGCCACACAAACTTTCTAAGAAAAGTACAGGCAAGCGTTCCCGCAGTAGCCTCGGTAACATCGATGAATAAAATGGAAATTTTGAGCATTGATATGAATATAAATAAATTTAACCCTCTCCGTGGTACTTCATACATTGAATTACCGCGTGATATACTAACAAAAAAAGTAGTAGTCAATGTTAAAAACACCGACTTTCAATGTTTCAAATGGGCATTGCTGTCTGCATTGTATCCAGTTGCAAAAAATGCTGATAGAGTTACATCATATGTAAGAAATTAAAATAAATTAAAATTTGATGGAGTTTCTTTCCCTGTTAAACTCTGCAACATATCGAAAGTAGAAAAATTAAACAACATCAGCGTGAATGTTTTCATAGAATATGATGATGTTAAAAAACCAAATTCTGTTGTTGGTCCCTTATATTTTACGAAATGTCGAAAAAGTTCTCACATAAACTTATTATACATAACAAATGGTGTAAATGCTCATTATTGTTATATTAAAAATATGTCACGCTTAATAAAAAGTCAACTCACCTCGCGACACAATGCAATACATATATGTGATGGGTGATGACTGTGCAAAAAAGTTTATGGAGAGCTTACAGAAAGACACAAATAATTAACAGAATAAATAATTTTCAAAAATGTCCATTACCTCTATCAAATGAGGACAAAGATAAAATAGATGTGGCTACTAAATGTTACATTTGTGAGAGAGATTTAAATTCCCAACAAATAATAGATCACGATTGGTATACGGGTGTTTTTCGAGGTGTTGCTCATGAAATATGTAGCAATAAATTTAGAAGTCAACATTTCGTTCCAGTTATCTTGCATAATCTAAGTAATTACGATGCTCATTTTATTGTCCATGCCTTAAATTTTGTTGAAGGTGCAGTAGAAATAATTCCTCAAAACAAAGAGCGTTACATATCTTTTTCAAAATTGTTAAAAGTTAAAATCTCTTCCATCACAAAATCAATTCTTCAGTTCAATAACAGATTCAAACGTTACAAATGAAGACTATGAACATGCTAAAGATGTCTGGCATCATTTTAAATGCCATTCTATGCATGATTATTCGAATTTGTACTTAAAGACGGATGTTTTACTGCTAAGTGATGTTTTTGAAAACTTTAGAAGTGTTTCTATGAGTACGTATGGGTTAGATCCTGCGCATTATTACACAGCACCAGGTTTAAGTTGGGACGCAATGATAAAATACAAATACACAAAAATAAAATTAGAGCTCCTAACAGATTTTGATAAAATTGCCTTTATTAAATCTGGTATTCGAGGTGGCGTATCACAGTGTAGTCATCGATATGCCAAAGCAAACAACCAGTTTATGCATGATTACAATAAAGATGCAGCAAAATCATATTTAATATATCTTGATGCTAATAATTTGTATGGTTGGGCTATGTCATCGTAAATATTTATTTAGTTTCATTCATTTTCAAGCAGATTGATAAGTTAGTATTACTTACGCTTATTGTGTAAATAAATGACTAGGTACTGTGGTAACTACCTGGGTGCTTACCTATATTTAGTAATCTCCAAGACAAGTGACTAGGCTTTCTTTACTACGAATTTACATTAACGTAAATAAGGACCTTTGATGACAAGTCCAATAGCTACATGCATAGAAACTGAAAGATATTGAACTATAGACTTTGAATAGATTTTAAAAATAATTGAAAGTGTAACCTGTATGACGATATTCATTGATATATAGAAGTAGGTAGTGTAATAAAAACAACATTATAGTAATAATAATTAGTCTTTGTTGTTCATATTCCACATCTTATAATATATATTATAAATAAATAAATCTTCTCTTACTAATAATCCATTAAAAATGGTGCAGGTGGATCTATATGTTCCTGGTACCGAGCTAACCCAAATACCATACAATTGTCATTGTGTAACAACCCACTGTTTGATGGCCAGCAAAGCAACACAACAGAAATAACTGATTATCCTATCATCGTAACATGATTCTGCCTGAGCCAAAATTATATAAGTGTAGTACATTTGGCCTGACTAATGGAGTGACTTGTACCAACCTAATTAAAATAGCATTATAATGAGATGGGGTTCCCTCTGCAACAACTTCCAGTTGGTCAGATATTTCCATGAGGAATGACCCATACTGCCTTATATGTTCCCTTAAATAACTCCAAACTTGTTTTATTTGATATACACCTAGAGTGAAAAGAATAAGATCAGACATAGTCATAAAAATATCTCTGGAAGTGGCGCATCAATTCAAGTGAATCAGGCTCTGTACCGGTTCATACAATTACTACTAATTATATGTCCTGCTAACATATTTGGCATGTTTAACCTTATCAGTGCATGATTCAAACTAGCTTCTGCATCTGGTTTGTCAACAATTCATGGATAGAATGTATTGATTATAGCTGCACAGAATCAGCAGGCATCCATCAGATGAGTCGCAGCTATATTACATTAAACTTGTCTCAGCAGCTTAGTCTTTTTTAAACGGCCATTCACTATCTCTACCACCCATCTGTAGTGTTACACATCTTGATTCATAGGCACGGATGGTTGGCATTGAGAGCACATTACTCCATCATCGACGACCTGTAATAATACCAAGATTTAAAGAGAGCCAGGGAAAGGTTTAGCTTTCCTATTATTTATTACATCCATAGATAATATTACCTGATGTCCGAGATGTCTGTTAAATGACAGAAATTATTTCGGGTCCCAAATCATTGACAAGATATATATGCAACATCTTGTCAATGATTTTCTATTTAAGAAGCAAACAACGCGCCATTATCAAACTGAAATAAGGACGAAAACATACCTTTCTTACGATTACACACAAAATTCACCGTAGATTAGACTAGGTAGACTACATAGTACCTGACCATGAACTTGGAACTATTGCTTGAAGTTGGATCAGATAGATCGTCAACACCGAAATCACGTAATGGAATCAGTATCCATAACACAGAGCCTGGTCATAATATAAGCAATCAATCGGAGTCTGGGAGTCCGGAGTATTAGGATCAAAGATTACTACTTTAGGGTCACGAAGTAAATCAAAACTATCAAGAAAACTCTATAAAACATAACCAACTCAACGCGCGTAGCAGACCAAACACAAACAGATTTTTACACGTACGTAGGATATGCAAAGACAACGAAAGTGGCACGTGAATGTCGTCAAATCTGTCAAATTCAATGAAATCACAATGGCGGCGGCGGCGGTGTTGCTTGATTTTCAAGCGAAAACGTTTCAAAAAATATTTTTGTACACCGGAATTCGTTAATAAATCAGTCACATTATATTTTTAATAGATTCCCTTAGTTTTTTTCAATTTTTCTACGTACTGTTCATGTCTTAGCCCATTATGAACGATGTCCTTTTAATTTATTTTCATTTCTTACATATGATGTAACTCTATCAGCATTTTTTGCAACTGGATACAAAGCAGACAGCAATGCTCATTTGAAACATTGAAAGTCAGTGTTTTTAACATTGACTACTGCTTTTTTTGTTAGTATATCACGCGGTAATTCAATGTATGAAGTACCACGGAGAGGGTTAAATTTATTAACATTCATATCAATGCTCAAAATTTTTGTTAAACTCCACAAATTCACTTACTTTGGTAGATAAAGTGTCTTTTAGTGTTTTCAAAAACATATTTAAATCATCGCCTTGCATGATTATAAAGTTACTAGTTTGAAAGTCAAATGAGTTTTTTATTTCTTTTGTTTGTTGTACAAAATCAGCGTTTTAAAGTTAACTTTAAAAATTGTAAGGTCTGTGATAGCTTCATTGATTAAAACCAAAATAGTTTCATTGATTGATTCCATAAACAATTCAGGGCGTATGGGCGATCGCCAACTGTACTTCACCCTAAGTACGTCTCTGATGGGCGTACTGGTGTGCAATGACCGACCGCCTATACGTAAGCTAACTACCTACAGTAAAGGCGCTAAATACGTACGTAAGTCACCGAACGTGTGTTGACGTACGTGAGGACCGAACGTCTCTACACTTACCTCCCTACTAATACGTAGCCTCTACTACGTAACCTACCCGTTGTGTGTGTGTGTGTGTGTGTGCGCCCTAGCTAAGTGTGGGGTGTGGCCCTAGCTAGATGTGTATTTGTATCCTACCGCCCTAGCCCTAACCATAAAGTGTACTAGATATATATATATATATATATAGGTTGGGATGTCTGTTACCACGAGACCTAAGGCAACAGACGGAAGGGGGGAAGGAAAGAGGGGTGTGTACGGCGTGCAATGTACACAGAAATCGTTTTCTCACCGCCGGTCAAACAGACTCACAAGACCGATCAGCGTGACGGCTAAGGATGTCTTGGCCGCAGTGAGAGGAGGCTGAAAATCATGAAAGACCAGCGGGGGCTGGGGCCCTTGGGCAGCTCCTCCAGCGGTTGCTGGGCACTTCTTGGACCCGGGCAGCTCGTCCAGCGGGTGCTGGGGACTTCTAGGAGCCGGGCGCCTCGTCCAGCTGCTCGTGGTCTTCTTCCCGTGTGGTCTTCCTCTTCCGGTTGGTCTCAGAAAGTGCGAGACTGGTGTTGGGCGGCGTCCGTTATGGGTCGGAGCCTCTGAACGGAGCCTCTGGTCCGGCGTCCGCTCTGGTGGATGGTAGGAGCCTTGTGTCGGCTCGGTGGGTGATTCCCGTTGTGGGGGTGGGGGGGGAGCCTCTTGTAGGCTGGTGGAGAGATCTTGAGCTGCTAGTAGCTGAGCTGGTTTCCGGGACTGCTGCTCATCAGGAACTGCAGGCTGATCCAGGGTCTGCTGGCAGGTTCAGGGTCCGCTGGCTGGTCCGAGGTCTGCTGGCTGGTTCAGGGTTCGTGTTCTGGAAAACTATCTTCGTGGGGTGACCATAATACTCCGAGTGATTTTCTAGTTTCATCTAATGGTATTTTCATCATTATTTCCTTTTCGCTTTCTCTGGGAACGTATTCTAACAATTCTGCATTATTGGACGACCATTTTCTTAGGTTGGACCCTCCTGCTTTTAGCAGTTGTATTAGTTCCTTCTGTAACTCCTTTGTTGATTCAACACTGTCTCCTCCTGACAATACGTCATCAACGTAGAAATCTTGAAGTGTTACTTGACTGGCTATTGAAAAATTCTTCTTTTCGTCAATAGCTAGTTGTTGTAGAGTTTTGATAGCTAAATACGGTGCAGATGCTGTCACATAAGTAACAGTAGTCAACTCGTATTCATCTATTGGTTGTTCTGTTGATTCTCTCCATAATATACGTTGGTATGAAATATCTTCTTCATTTATTTTTATGAAACGGTACATTTTTTCTATGTCCGCCATAAACACGATTTTGTGTTTCCGCCATCTTAACAATATTGCTGCCAGGTCAGATTGTAATCTCGGGCCCCCGAGATCGCACAATATCCTTAGTAGGTGTTGCGTCCCATCAGAAGAAACGGTGTTTACTAACGCCGTCGCAAGTAGTGTAGTTTTTTCTGGAGTTGTTAAGGTGTTTGTATGTAGATTTGTTTTTGTTTTTTGGTTATGGTATGATGTGGATGGACCAGATCCACTAGGTCTCCCACCGATCATAGCTTTGACCGGTGTTTTATTAAAATCTCTGTGTAGTAATGAATGGTGTCCTCTTTTTCCGCATAGCCCACAAACTTTTGAGCTATAACACTGAGTAGATTGATTGTGCACTAGGCAGTTTTTGCACATTTTCTTATCATAAGCCGCTTTGGTTCGGTCTATAACTGATTGTGCTTTGAACTTAGCGCATTGGTAGATGGTATGTTCTTTACTGTGACAATACCAACAATCATTATCTTCTGTTTTCTTGAAATTGTTGTGGTAATCAGTTGTCGTGTTATAGCGTGACCTGTAGCTTCTATCTTCATTATTTGATAGTGCGGATTCAAGGCATTTAAAACGTTTCTCTAAGAATTCCATCATGAGTATAAATTTCTGTGGTTTGTTGGGCTCAGAAAGTTGTTGTTCATATTTTTCATCGGTTTCAGAGTCCCATATCTTAGCTAATATTCTGCATAATATGGGATCCCATGTTGACGTATCAATGTCTTGGCCTTTTAGTGCTTCTAGACTTTCATTTATTGTGTCATGTATGGTTTTTAAGTTGTACGAATTTGATTTTGTTATCTTCTTTATATTCAGAATGTTGTCAACATGTTTCATGATTATTATCCGTTCGTTCTTATATCTTCTAGTTAGTAACGTCCATGCTGTTTGATAATTTGAGTCACAGACTGTTCGATGTTTAATTAACTTAGCGGCTTCACCTTTTATGTGAGTTTTTAGATACTGCATTTTCTCAGTGGATGACAGCGAATTGTTCTCATGTATGATTTTAATGAACAAGTCATAAAACGAGCTCCATGATTCATAGCTTCCGGTAAAAGGTGGTATTATTGCCTATTTCGGTAAACACATGTTCGATAAACGATTCATATTCGCTTTGTGTGGTTTCAAACATGTTATCGTGAAAGTAGCTATGATCTAACGTGCTGTCTTCCATTAAAATACTCAGGTGTGTTTCTTCTATTTCTTGCCACTGTTTTTGTATTAATGAAACTAGAGCTTCCCAGTACCAAGATGGTCTGTTTTCAGTTATGGAGTGCATAGCGGTTTGTAATTTTTTCTGTATCTGTGATAAACGAAATAGTTGACCAAAAATCTTCGGAGAGCTACATTCATTTTCGTCTTCTTCTATGGGTTTTTGTTCGTACAACTTCCTTAACATCTGAGTCCGCTTGTCGCATTTTTCCGAGTATTCGATGGCTTGATTAAATAGGGTTTTGATGGATTCATAGTAAATGGTAATAATGTATTTGTGTTCTTCAAGTATTGGTAGGATTTTTAGTTGTTCATGGTTGGTTGTAGTTCTTGCGAATATCTCTGAGAGTCTTGATTTTCTCTCGCTGATGTACTTTTCCGTCTTCCTTGTTGCAGAATCTTTTCTTAGATTATTGTAAATCTGCTTGATTTCATTGTAGTCTGATTCTTGTGATCTTATTAGACTGTTTATTTGTTCCGTGTTCATCTCCATCTTCTTTCTTGCTGCCCTAGCCCTATTCTAACCACCTAACCAGGGAATTTATTTACACTTAGTTGCGATCTTGACCTCGACACAGAATATGCGACTTCTCAAGTAACCGGTGGAACCCGCTGGTGGGAAGCCGTTACCCGAACCGTTTCTGTGCGATTGGCAACTAAGTGTTATGTATGTTCTTGAACGTAAAACAAAACTAGCGCTCATATTGGGAACGCTAGCCAGTAATACGTCAAGTGGTCAGTCAGTCAATGTTATCTACGGGGGCGAGAGGAGCGCGAAATTGAACCGGTTCAATTTTAAAGTTCGAAGGACCAAATGTATGGGCGATCGCCAACTGTACTTCACCCTAAGTACGTCTCTGGTTGGCGTACTGGTGTGCAATGACCGACCGCCAATACGTAAGCTAACTACCTACAGTAAAGGCGCTCAATACGTACGTACGTCACCGAACGTGTGTTGACGTACGTGAGGACCGAACGTCTCTACACTTACCTCCCTACTAATACGTAGCCTCTACTACGTAACCTACCCGTTGTGTGTGTGTGTGTGTGTGTGCGCCCTAGCTAAGTGTGGGGTGTGGCCCTAGCTAGATGTGTATTTGTATCCTACCGCCCTAGTCCTAACCATTAAGTGTACTAGATAAATATATATATAGGTCGGGATGTCTGTTACCACGAGACCTAAGGCAACAGACGGAAGGGGGGAAGGAAAGAGGGGTGTGTACGGCGTGCAATGTACACGGGAATCGTTTTCTCACCGCCGGTCAAGCAGACTCACAAGACCGATCAGCGTGATGGCTAAGGGTGTCTTGGCCGCAGTGAGAGGAGGCTGAAAATCATGAAAGACCAGCGGGGGCTGGGGCCCTTGGGCAGCTCCTCCAGCGGTTGCTGGGCACTTCTTGGACCCGGGCAGCTCGTCCAGCGGGTGCTGGGAACTTCTGGGACCAGGGCGGCTCGTCCAGCGGGTGCTGGGGACTTCTAGGAGCCGGGCGCCTCGTCCAGTGGGTGGTCAGCTGCTCGTGGTCTTCTTCCCGTGTGGTATTCCTCTTCCGGTTGGTCTCAGCAAGTGCGAGACTGGTGTTGGGTGGCGTCCGTTATGGGTCGGAGCCTCTGAACGGAGCCTCTGGTCCGGCGTCCGCTCTGGTGGATGGTAGGAGCCTTGTGTCGGCTCGGTTGGTGATTCCCGTTGTGGGGGTGGGGGGGAGCCTCTTGTAGGCTGGTGGAGAGATCTTGAGCTGCTAGTAGCTGAGCTGGTTTCCGGGACTGCTGCTCATCAGCATCTGGCAGGTTCAGGGTCCGCTGGCTGGTCCGAGGTCTGCTGGCTGGTTCAGGGTCCGCTGGCAGGTTCAGGATCTTCTGGCTGGTTCAGGATCTGCTGGCTGGTGGCTGGATCTGGTTCTGCTGGTTCCGTGATGAGAGCTGGTTCCGTGGACGATGTTTCGGGAGGAGTAAAACTCAACTCAGTACTTGCAACTGGTTTATTTTCAAAAATCTTTAGCTTATATACTAATTAACATTTGTAAGTGTGCTTTCTGTGTCTAGCCGATGCAGCATCATTTCGCTTGCTCTGCAATGACTTTTGGACTATGTGACGAAATATTGCTATAATGTTAGATATTTTATTTGCAACACTGCGTATTTATTTGGGTGCATACTATTTTGCCTTTCGACTTGGCTTGTTCATTTGAATAATTACAGGTTAATTTTTATTATTACAATTACTAGCTGAATTTATATAATACTAGTTTTGTCTAAAATATAATAACATGGTATCAACTTATAATCTAAGTTTAGGTTTTAAGGTTTAGTTTTATTAATAAAAAATATGTTTAAACGCATTCAGTAGTTTGAACATACTGGCGTCTCTCCAGGATAGGACTTCAGTTGGTACCTATAGTTCAATAGCTTCCGTAGGCTTAGTGTCAACATCTACTGGTTTTCGTTAACACCTATCAGGTTTCTTCGGTTGTATTTGACTGTACGTTGGTTCTATAGTAGTGTTGTGTTGTGGCTGGTGACCAAGGGTATGCTCCAGAACAAGATGTGGTATACTCGTTAGCTCAGAGGAGACCGCGGTGAGCTGTCTGGTTGGCACCTTGGACGTTTCTTCGACCTCGCGGTTGCATAAGCGCTGGACAACTGCAACCATCCTTCTGGCTATCTGTCGACCATAACAAACAGTTAGTACAATCGTAAAGAATAGCACCAATGCTGATACTATGCTTGTTGTGTAGGTGTGTGTAGTAATCTGTGTCCAGATAGTGTTGTCTAATTGAGTTTTTAACGATTTCTCTGAGTTAGGTATTTGTTGTAATAATATAATAAAAATTATGTTTAAACGCATTCAGTAGTTTGAACACAGGGGTTTCAAAATCAATTTTCGTTTTAGATGTTATTTTGTATGTATAAACACGGTTCCCAAAAGCTGTTTGTATGAGGTCAACTTTCGATAAAGAATGTTTACAACATAGTTTTTTTGTGTTGTTTGTTCAGATCCCCACAAGGCACACGCACAATTCCTTTTTATTTACAGTAATTAAATTAGAAATTCGTCAAATCTTCACATTATTTACAAAATCCCTTTAGGAGTTTTTCGTTGCATTGTTTTCGTGTCTTTTTACACGTTCGCTATATTGCTGCATAGACGCACCCAAGCCTCTTTGCACAGACGGTCTGCACAGATAATCTAGACTGTGGCCCGAAATAGCGGATATTGGTGTTCTGTGGAGCCGACCGCCAGAAGACGGGAGGTGACGTTGTCGTATTTGGCAGGCTTCCTTTTTTCTTTTCCTGACAAGTTGGAGAGCAGAACAATTCAGAAGAAAGGTCCTGTGCCTCGAAAATCTTTTTTACCCTGAGGACCAGGACAACAGAATTGGCTTTTGCCATGGGCGGAACCATGGGATGCCGAGGTGTTGTAGTCGGCGCGCGGATTGAGCCCCGCGTGGCCTCGACTTTTCGCCCCTCTTTATCAGTGCGTTTGCACTGAAGAATTCTATAAGAAGCGATCGAAGTAAGTAATTAACTTTCCAAAATCGCAATTTGTCAGCCAGCTTGGTGCTGAGTCGTCTTTTCACGGTGCATCTCAATATTTACAGGATGCGTCGCTTCTTATGATAACCTCAATTTAGTTATGAAAATATGCTTCTCTAAGAACCTCTTTGTTTCGGACCGAACTCTACGCTACAAACGGAGGTGATACCAGTCACGTGTAAGGGATCTCAAAGAACCTTTTACTATAAAGTAAGAATAACAGAACAGAAATTGTTTTGTTATAAGAATAAACATAAAGAAGCAAAGAAAGAAACTTTAGTTTTAATGTTTATAAAGTCCAATGACCCCAGGTCTTCACTCCTCAACCCTCACTCTTTATCCAGGCTTGGGACTGGCTCGATAGTGTAGTATTATTTTATCTATCTTATATTATAGCTATCAATTTGTGTAAATACTCAAGTAGGATAAACATTATGCTCTTGTATCATCACTACCTACATCATAATCTTAGCCTTCCTTCATGTTATTTCAAATACCTAGTAAATCCATATGTTTGAGGCAAATTTCAGCTCAAAAATATCTATCCATGTATCGATAGAGCGGAATTTTCTGATTATTTTGATATACATAAATGTTATTCTAGCTCTATATTTTATCTGAAAAAACATGTTTTGACATGTTTATCAAGTGACAGCTCATGTCACATCTTTTTTTTTATTTGTAAGTTTTGTGATAGTTTACATATAAAAACGAATGCAAACTTCACGGGAAACATAAATTGCAGAGAGTTCATATATGAAAACTAATTAGACCTCTGTAATCATACTAGAACAATACTGTCCACTCACATTCTTATTTTGATTCAAACACGATTCCATCTCATCATCAAATTTCATATACTATTTATATAGTATCGTGTGGGTCTATATGAAAAAGAATTGAGTTCTGACCTTCAGACAAGTAACATATCTAAATCTAGCACCTATTCCAAAAGAAGTACCAAAGAAGCCAGTTTCTGACGCTGCCCTGGAAGCTCTACCTCAGACTCTGCCCTGGAAGCTCTACCTCGGACGCTATTCTGGAAGCTCTACCTCGGACGCTACTTTGCAAGCTCTACCTCGGACGCTACTCTAGAAATCAACCTGGGACACTACCCTGGAAGCTCAACCTCGGACGCTACTCTAGAAATCAACCTGGGACACTACCCTGTAAGCTCAACCTCGGACGCTACTCTAGAAATCAACCTGGGACACTACCCTGGAAGCTCAACCTCGGACGCTACTCTAGAAATCAACCTGGGACACTACCCTGGAAGCTCAACCTCGGACGCTACTCTAGTAATCAATCTGGGACACTACCCTGGAAGCTTAACCTCGGACGCTACTCTAGAAATCAACCTTTCCTTTTGGTTCTTTCTAAATTTTATTTAGTGACGTGCGGTTCTCCGTAACGTTACAATAGACAGCTGTTCCATAGCCATCGCTGCTACCGAGGCGAGTCTGTGTGGTATCAGGGAGAGGTGGTTCGCGTTGCGCACGTTATGATGGAGAGCTACTCCTCTTTGTACGTATTTGTGTATGTGCGTTCTCACGTACACAGCTACCTGGTAGATCACCCCTTCAGCCACTTTGGTAGCTAACTGGTTCGTAACCAGCTACGTAAAAACAATTTTCTTCACTGTTTTGTAATCAGTTACTAATAAACACTTATTTCGGGTTATTCCCTGACCTCCGATCGATACTCCGTTTGGTAGGAGGAGCGGGAATATATTTTCCCTTTCCTCAGATTGAATAGTTTTTGTTTTTATCACTTAGTTTATTTCGCCAAAAGTACAGTCAAGGCCTTAATATACTGTATTTGAAGCCGGCAATGCAACTGTATTTTTATGACGTCCTAGAGTAGTGGTTCCTTTGGACCAATTATAGGTATCAACGAGATCTTCATTTTGTTTGACAGCGACAGCGGTCAAACTTCAAACTGAAATATCTCGTAAGCTAGACGTCCTAGACATAATGGACCTTCGACCCAAATTCAACAGAATCTAGCCTGTGGATTGGATTGGACACTGCGGACAACGCGACGCCAAGCGCCAACGGTCATCCGCAGAAGAAGATTACGAAAAATATAGAAGATCGCTGTCCTAAAACACACAACCGCTTTATATTCGAAGAGACGGTACGGCCAGCTATCTATCCTATCTATAAAACCTATCCCTGCTTTTGTTAATTGTTAATTAACTGTTTCAGTGATTGAAACGCAGTGAGCTTCCTCGTTTGATAAGTGCCTAGCAGTGTGTGCCGTTGCTAGCATCAGCTGCCGCTTTCCAATCGTGAGTACTCCATCTTTCACTAAACTTCCAAAATGACAGACAGGGCTAGATCTTTATCCCCAACTTGTAAAATAACCGTTACGAGCGATGACGCCACCAATTTACTTCTACGTGAACTTATCAAAAAACGATCTATCGTTAAAGGCCGACTTACACGCTTTTCTAACTACTTAAATTCAATTAATTCAGATGAAATTTTGCCCGATCAATCGCGTACCGAACTAAAGATACGTGTAAAAGGAACCGAGAATCTATTTTCCGAATTCAACAATCTTCAAACGCAATTAGAGGAATCAGTGCTAGATATTGATATACCGGAACAGATAAATCAACGCGATTCGTTTGAAGATAGTTAATACAAAATGATGGCTAGGACTGAATGTATGCTAAGTAGTAGTGAAGTTGATAGAAGCTCTAAGAAGGCGCCTAGTGACTTCAAAGCCGTAAAATTGCCAACTATTTCGATACCTACCTTTGACGGTTCATACGAGCATTGGTTGGAATTTAGAGATACCTTTCAGTCTCTAATTCACAACTCCGATCACATCACCGCAATCCAAAAGTTCCACTACCTAAAGTCGTCACTAAAGAGCAGTGCAGCGTTGGTGATCGATTCTATTGAATTCTCATCGGCTAATTACGATGTAGCTTGGGAATTACTACTCAATAGGTTCGACAACAATAGGTTGTTGGTCCACAACCACGTCAAGTTGCTGTTCAACCTTTTACCATGAACGAAAGAGGCACCAGATTTATTACGAACCCTAGTAGATACTGTTTTAAAAAAATTACGTGCTTTAAAGCTCCTAGGAGAACCAGTAGACAGCTGGGACACGCTCATTATCTACATAATTGTCACAAAATTAGATAGAACAACTGAGCGTGAGTGGGAGCAGTATAAATCCACAAATTTAAAAAGATCTGGTAACTCCAAGTCAATAATGAAGGTAGATGTTTTGTTGGACTTCCTGCGAGACCGGGCTGATATATCAGAAACGTTATTTGTTTCACACACAAGCACAAGTAGCAAAAAACCATTTGTAAACACATCAAATAATCACTAGGTTCACTGTAACGTTTCTACGAATAATCCCTCCGGTCAAGCAAAGAAGTCGGTGTGTTCACTATGCGCTAAAGGTAATCATCCACTTTATGCATGCCCAACCGTTCTCGGTTTGGATATCCAAGCTAGGCTAAAGCACATAAAAGAAACACTTTCGTGTGAAAATTGTCTGCGCGCGGGCTCGAGTCACGGTTCAAATGATTGTAGGTTCGGTTCCTGTAGGAAATGTGATAAACGCCACAACACGTTAATTTGTGAAAGTAAATTAAGTGTTGATGTTCCTCCGCCAACCACAACTGTGAATAAAAATGTGTGTCCGTCCTTCGACTCGTCTCCGTCCCTCCCCGCGCAACTGCTCACCCCGGCCGAGCCTGAGCTTACGAACAGAACAAAAGGTACGCACACCGATATCCTATGCGCTAATTACTCGTGTGTGCAACCGGTCCTGTTATCGACGGCAATAGTGGAGGTAAAAGATATACATAATACCTATCACGTTGCGCGCGCGCTTCTAGACTCGGGAAGCGAACGATGCATTATTACGCAATCATTATGCGATATATTAGGTTTAAAATTAATACAGTCCACTCAAGAAATACGAGGGATAGGCAACTCGATCTCACAGTCAACACAAGTATGCGAAGTTGATGTTAGGTCGCGTACCAGCCCATACACTACGCGAATGCAATGTTTTGTTATAAATAATATTACATCCACGTTATCAGCGGTGCCCGAACAATCTGCGAAGTTCGGAATCCCTGATAATATTCAATTAGCTGATCCCGATTTTCATCAAATGTCGAACAATCGATATCCTAATAGGCGCGGATATATTTTGGGATTTATTATGCGAGGGAAAAATGCGTTTACTAGGTTGGGTCATATCGGGTCCTATAAACACTATGCAAATAAAAAGTCACGTTCAATGTAATTTTTCTCAAGCGGCCGATGAATAATTACGCAAGTTCTTGGAGCTGGAAGAGCTACCTACGCTTTGTGATACGCGCTCTGAGGAGGAGAAAGTATGTGAGGAACACTTCGTCAAAACTACGATGCGCAATAATGACGGAAGGTTCTGCGTCAGCATTCCTTTTAAATCCTCGACACAAAGCCTAGGCGAGACATATCCTCAAGCTTTAAATCGGTTTCTAGCTTTAGAAAAACGATTACAACGCGATCCAGAATACAAAAGGTTGTATACAAACTTCATACATGAGTATGTAGCCTTGGGTCACATGACGCGCGTCGACTCATACGGAATACCTAACTTTTTCATGCCGCATCACGGCGTGCTGCGCGAGCACAGCACAACCACTAAATTGCGAGTGGTATTCAATGCGAGTGCTGCCTCGAGCACTGGAGTTTCATTAAATGATCTCCAGCTCGTAGGCGCTCCAATACAGGGCGACTTGCTGGCTATCCTTCTTCGTCTACGTCTACGTAAGTACGTCGCGTGCGCGAACGTCGAAAAAATTTATCGACAGGTTGAAATCGTTGAGAACCAACGCGATCTTCAATTGATACAGTGGCGTGATGATCCGACGCACGAAATAGGTATTTATCGCCACGGTAGGGTAGTGTACGGTACTGCATCGGCAGCTTTCATGGCTTGCAGAAGCCTAGCCAAGGAAACCGCGGCTAGTTGTTCTGATCCTAAGGTTAAAATAATCATCAACGAGGATTTTTTTGTGGACGATTTAATTACCTGCTCCGACGATAAAAACGAGCTAGTCGATTTATGCGAAAAAACATTGAATGTTTTGCAATCGGGCTGCTTTCCATTACGCAAATGGATTTTTAACTTCAATTGT
This sequence comes from Venusia cambrica, assembly GCA_951394065.1. Taxonomy (NCBI): domain Eukaryota; kingdom Metazoa; phylum Arthropoda; class Insecta; order Lepidoptera; family Geometridae; genus Venusia; species Venusia cambrica. The sequence continues at coordinate 3,579,819 of OX596068.1, read as the reverse complement.
GATGATCACGAATGAAGTATCAAAAAAAATATTTGAAGGCATAAAACCACTAAATTTGGACCAAAAAATTCACTGTAAAACGTTAGGCATTGGGTGGAACAACTCGACCGATGAGTTCCATTTCAATACAGAGTTCAAAAGGCACATAAAAGCTACAAAACGTTCAATTTTATCTCACGTATCTCAGATCTTTGACCCGTACGGTTTGCTGAGTCCTACTATTATGATGGCGAAGGTATTATTGCAAAGCCTATGGTCGTTAAAATTAGACTGGGACGACTGGGACGACGCGCTTTCTCAAGATGTCACAAATGCATGGAACCGGTTTGCTAACAATCTATCAACGCTAGACTCGATTCGTGTGCCACGACACGTTATAGGTAGTGAAGCTACATATGTACAACTGCATATTTGCTGCGACGCTTCCCGAGTTGCTTATGGGGCGGTAGCGTACCTACGTACTGTGAGTGAAACCAATACAGAAGTAACTGTGAGGCTGCTGTGTTCTAAAGGCAAGGTGGCTCCGTTGAAGCCGGTTAGTATACCTAGGTTGGAGCTATGCAGAGCTTTATTAGGCGCGCGCTTATACAAAAACTACGAGACTCACTTCATTACAAATTCGAACGAGTAGTGTTTTGGACTGACTCCACCATAGTGTTAGGATGGCAAAACATGGCACCTAACTTACTAAAATCATTCGTGCAAAACCGGGTGGCAGAAATCCAGGAACTGACTCGAGGCTTACAGTGGCAGCATATTAGTGGGAAGGAGAATCCTGCCGATTTGGTTTCGCGAGGCGCTCACTTACCAGATTTAGCTTCCTCGGCGCTGTGGTGGGAAGGGCGACCTTTCCTTCGCAGGTTTGATTTAGACTGCGGTGATTTAACTTCGGACTTTAAGTTCAATTACGATGCGGGATGATTTACCTGAAGTTAAATCTAATACAATGAACGTTTTGCACACCACACAAAGCGATGAAATATTTCCGTTTTCCAGGTTTTCTCAGTTCGAACGAATGAGACGTTCCTTTGCGTACGTACTGCGGTTTATTTATAATACACAATAAATTAAGTCGTAAGTCTGGCGCACTAACAGTGAACGAGCTGAGACAATCTGAACTGGGATTAGCCAAAATATCTCAGAAGGAATCTTTTTGCGAGGAATATGATTTACTTCATAAAAATCATTCGTTAAAAAGGACGCCAAGTCTTTTTAAACTAAACATGTTCCTCGACAAAAGTAATTTAATGCGTGCCGGTGGCAGAATTAAGTACGCGGACGATTATGATTTCGACAAAAAACACCCTGTCGTAATAAATTCAAAACATCGTTTTTCAGTTTTGCTCATGCGACACGAGCACCAACGCTTGCTCCATGCCGCTCCTCAGGCGCTGCTGTATGACATTCGCCAACGATGGTGGCCTATCGGGGGTAGAAATCTCGCACGGAAAATCGTGAACGAGTGCGTTGTGTGCAAGCGATTGAAAGGTAAAACTTTAGACATAATCATGGGTAATCTTCCCAAGGAGAGATTGTCCCCAACCTACCCATTTTTACACTGCGGGGTAGACTACGCAGGGCCAATTCTCACCTTGAACCGCAAAGGTAGGGGCGCGAAAACGCAAAAATCATATGTCTGTTTGTTTGTTTGCTTCGTAACTCGCGCGATCCACTTGGAGCTTGTTAGTGACTTAACTACCGAAGCATACATTCTAGCACTAAAACGGTTTATTTCGCGACGCGGTAAACCGAATACAATATATTCGGACAATAACAAAAATTTCGTCGGTGCAAATAACGAATTAAAACATTTTTTGCAAGCCTGTCCCCCTGACATAACTGACTACGCTGTTAGTCAGGCTATTCAATTTAAATTCATCCCCCCCTATACTGCTCATTTTGGAGGTTTGTGGGAGAGAGGAGTATTATCTTGCAAGCAGCATTTATCACGCGTGGTAGGAAAATGCTCGTCTTACTTTCGAGGAGTTTACCACGGTTTTAACCCAAGTAGAAGCCATCCTAAATAACCCGTCCTTTATCCCCGTGTCTTCTGATCCCAATGACTTTCTTCCTCACAGTCCAAGTCATTTCGTAGTTGGCCGTCAGCTCACATCACCGGTATACCAGGACATGCGAGGTGATACTGGAAAAATGCTCAACCGATACCAGAGGGTGGAGCAGATTCGGCACAACTTCTGGACACGTTGGGCTAAGGAGTACATCTCGGAGCTACAAACGAGATGTAAATAGAGAGAAAACGTCGATACCCTTGAGCCAAACATACTCGTGCTCATCAAGGATGACAGGCTTCCCCCATTGAAGTGGTCTCTTGGGAGAATAGTCAGCACCATCAGCGGCAAGGACGGCGTATCCCGGGTTGCTGACATTCGTACTGCGTCGGGCACGGTGAGGCGCAGCTATTCAAAAATCTGTTCCCTGTTTAAGGAAGAGGATCCATCGGTTTAGCAACATCATCCTCATCTGCAGCTTTCTACCATTGGAGCTGGAGCTTCCAAGGCCGGGGGCATGTCGCGTTTCCGAACGAACTTTGTTCACTCAAAAGTGTCAAAAATTCAAGATGGCGAAAAATTCAAAATCATATGACTCATTGTCCTCGTAACGTACCTACATGTTTAACTTCAATATACGAAAATATCTAAAATCTTCGGAGTTGTTCATTCCTGACCTCAACACCAGCCTGCAGCCGCAACATATTGGTTTAAAGTTTTTTTTTTAAAGTCTGACAGCTGTCAACCGAAATGTAGATCTCATTGATACCTATCATTTGTCCAAAGGAACCACTACTCTAAGACTCTAGGACGTCTATTTATACTATCATTTGTCCATTATTAGCACAAATATTATTAAATATAGAAATCAAATGCAGGAAATGCAGTATCAATGCAGACAAGAGACACTTGATTTGCATTTGAATTGATTGACATTGATCTATCACTCACTCGATGAGTACTCAAAGCTCGTGAACAGAAACGGCAAGTGGCAGTCCTGTGCTGCGACCTGTCGAAAGCTTTCGACGTCGCAGATCACAGCGTTCTCTCGTCCAAGCTTCAGCACTATGGCATATGTAACGAAGCTCACTCGGTGTTGACGGATCTCCTTCAAAACCGCTATCAGATAGTTGTCGGCGACGCAGGTGAAACAAAATCTGACGCTCTGGGAACCGTAATGGGCGTGGCTCAAGGCTCATCAGTCTCCAACATTCTTTTCTCGCTATTGCTGAACGACCTCCCTGAGCACATCACCGCCGGCGAGGTGTTCATGTACGCGGACGATGTGGCTGCGGTCGTCACCGCCCTCTCTCTCGACGAACTCGAGCGGCGGTTGAATGAGGCTGTTCACCAGGTGGCGTAAAATGGTTTAAATGGAACGGACTCGTCTTGAACCACAAAAAGACACACTTTGTACACTTTTCGTTGTCAGGACACAAGACTAGGGATCTGTCAGTGACTATAAACTCAACAATTATTGAGCAAGTTCAGGCAACCACCTTTCTTGGATTTGAAATCGATCGTGGCCTGACCTGGAGTAAGCACATCGACAAAGTCTGCGCGAAGCTTGGCAGCGCATGCTACGCCTTGTACAGATTGTCTCGCGTGGTTTCATCAGATGTAGTCCGAACGTGTTACTTTGCGACCGTTCATTCGCTCTTACAGTACGGGGCTGAGTTGTGGGGGCGCGCTGCCGACAGGGAGCGTGCCTTGCGCATGCAGAAACGTGCCGTGAGGGCGTCAAAGTCAAAGTCAAATATATTTATTCAGTAAGATTTTTTAGGATCACTTTGAAACATCAAATCTACCGCCTGTTCGGAATCGCGACCAGCACACAAGGAGAAAGGCAAGAACCTCGGGCTAGTTTTTTTTTTTCATGATCCATTACAATAGCTTAAAATTATCTAATACTAATTACAATTTATTCACTGGAGCAAATTCATTTTTTTAATGCCAGGCTTTCTTATCTTCTAGGTAATCTGAAATTTTATAATAAGCTTTCCTGGATAGCTTTTGTTTAACAAAATTTTTGAATTTATTATTTGACAAGCTTAGCACATCACTTGGCAATTTATTATAAAAGCGTACAGTTTGCCCTATGAACGATTTATTAACCTTATGGAGCCTAGTTGTGGAAACAGCGAGTTTATTCTTATTTCTAGTATTATAATTATGTTTATCACAGTTTTTGTCAAATAAGCTTATGTTTTTACGCGCATACATAATATTTTCATAAATATATTGGCAGGGCATAGTCAATATATGTATTTCTTTGAACTTGTCTCTTAATGAATCTCTGGGACCCATTTTGTAAACAGCGCGAATAGCCCTCTTCTGCAAAAGGAATATGGTGTCTATATCTGCAGCACTTCCCCACAGTATTATGCCATATGACATAATACTGTGAAAGTAACTGAAGTAAACTAGTCTTGCTGTAGCAACGTCTGTGAGAAGACGTATCTTCTTTACAGCATATGCTTCAGAACTAAGTCTCTTCGCCAGTTTATCTATGTGTGGGCCCCATTGAAGTTTATTATCTAAAGTTAATCCCAAAAATACAGTGGTTTTGACTAATTCTATGTTTTCCTCTTTAACTTTTACATTAGCTTTAACTTCAGTTACATTTGGTAAAATAAATCGAATACATTTGGTCTTTTTCTGATTGAGTACTAAGTTATTTACATTAAACCAGTTAACAATTTTTGAGATTGCATTGTTTACGTTGTCAAAGTTAGTCATTTGTCGCTTCAATCTAAATAGAAGTGACGTATCATCTGCAAACAGTACAATCTCATGGTCATCTTTAATTATTTGGGGCAGATCATTAATATATACTAAAAACAAGAAAGGCCCCAATATTGAACCCTGAGGTACACCCATGGTAACCAAAGATCCTGAAGAACGCTGGCCGTTCACGTCGACATGCTGTATGCGATCACTTAGGTAAGACGTGAGTAAGTCTAGTGCAACACCCTTGATACCATAGTGGTCTAATTTCATAATCAGTGTTTCATGGTGCACGCAGTCAAAAGCCTTAGACAGATCACAAAAGACTCCCAACGCATCATGTGATTTCGCCCAGCCCTCGAAAATATGCGATACTAAACTAATACCGGCATCAGCAGTTGAGCGACCTCTTGTAAATCAAAATTGTTTATCATGAAATAGGGCGTTAGTATAAAAATGACTATGTAACTGTATAAGAAAAATCTTCTTAAAGATTTTACTGAATGTCGGTAGTACTGATATCGGCCTAAAGTTTGTTGGATCAGAACTGTTACCAGATTTAAAAAGTGGAGTTATTTTACTATATTTCATTAAATTAGGGAATACGCCGCAGTCGATGCATTCGTTGAAAATAATAGCTAATTCAGGCGCTATAACGCCTATTATTGGTTTTACAATGCTTACAGAGATGCCCCAGAGGTCAGAGGTCTTCTTTTCATTTATAAGTTTAAATGCTTTAATAATATCGTTATTATTAACATATTTGAAATAAAATGGTTTATTACATGATGGTACATTGTTTTTCAGTATTGACTCTGCCATAATATTTGAAGAGTTCAATGATTTTGTGGTAGAAACATGTATATCAGTAAAAAACGTTTCAAAAGCTGTCGCAACATCAATATTTTGGTATATATTAAGATTTCCTATTTCTAAATTAAATTCGTTAGTGTTGCTGCTTTTCCCTTTTCCAGTCTCACTATTAATAATTTTCCAAGTAGCTTTAATTTTATCTTTACTATTTACAATCTTTTTTCTCAAGTATTGGGATTTAGCGGCCACACAAACTTTCTTAAAGATTTTAGAATAATTTTTAACTTTATCATTAAACTCTTCACTAAAGTTGTACTGTTTTTCACCATAAAGCTCATACAATTTTCTTCTACTTTTATGTATTCCCGCTGTTGCCCACTCACTAAATGTTGTATTATCAGAGACTGTGATTGTTTAGGACGTATATATTGAGTTAAAAATGTTGCTAAATTTAGTAAAAAAATGTATTATATAAACAATCAGGATAGTTGCCATTATATGAAACAGGTAATTTAGACATTAGTGCTGATTTTAATTTTTCCACTCTATCAGCTGTCAGTGGTACAAAAGTAATTTTTCTTTTTATATTAGTTTTACATTGTGTTTCGATTTTAATAATTTCTCCGAGATGGTCAGATTTTATTTTACTTATTACACTCTTCCATATAATGTTGGCATCTGTAAATATATTATCTATACATTTAGCTGAGGTTTCAGTTATTCTAGTAGGCTCCATAAACATAGGTTTTAGATTAAAGGAGTTAAACAAGTTAGTAATTTTTTTGCTAAATGTGTCTTTGGTCAATAGATCAATATTAAAATCTCCACAAGCTATCAATTGTTTTTTTGATTGTGACACTTTAAACAATATTTGTTCCATAACATTTTCAAAAATTGAATATTTGGCACAAGGTGGGCTGTATACACTTATGATAATGAATTGCTCCAGCTCTACACAAGCTATTTCAATTTCCTTTTCAACTGAATGATTAACAATGTCAGTTCGATCTTTAAATTTTATTTGTTTGTTTAACAATATTATTGAGCCACCTCGGATGTGATTCACTCTGCAGAAAGAACTGCCAATCTGGTGATTACTAAAATTAAACATGAGCTCATGTTGTTTAAGCCAATGTTCAGTTATGCAAATGATGTCAATATGATCAGAGTTCGTGAATAATTCCAGTTCAAGCACCTTATTTTCTAAGCCTTCAATGTTCTGACTTAACAATTTGATAGAATTTTTGGGTTTAGGGCATATTTTCTTAGTATTATTTACCAGTATAGTATTACACCTATTTGACTTATTTGATTTGGGCAAATTATTTAAACACAATTTTGACTTGCTTACTAAGCTATGTTTACTTGACATATTTGGTGGCTCATTAATGCAAGAGGCTTCCTCTATTGTCTTATGAACTAATTTAAATTACTTGGAATATTTTCCAATAGATTAATATCTTGTCTGTGCTCAATAAAAGCAGTCTGATTAGCCAAATTCTTGGCTGTTATACTAAAAAAATAAGATAGCGACACAGCTACCTGTCGTTTGTAAAAGTTTGGTAGGTAGTAACTACCTCGGGTCAAATAAACATTATTACTAACACATTTGTTAGAATCAATCAGATGGATTAAATTATTATTGTGTGACATTGTATACAATGTCTTGTTTAATTTATATCTAAGATCATTTTCAGCTTGTGGCAAGCAATTACTATAAGGAAATGTAAACAATACAATTTTGTTTACATTCAGAGAGCTTATAGTATCAAAGTATTTTATAAGGTCCCATTTGTTGACATTACCCCTATTTCCATACATGATGATTAAATTTGATTCCAGTGTCAGATTGGATTTTGATATCATTTTCATTACATCATGAAGACTAGAATTCGGTAAACAATTATTTATAACCGAGTGTCCCATCTTATTTAATATTATGCCTAAATCTTTTCCAATTTCATCGCAGAATATTATCGAATATTATCGGCGATCGCAAGAGTGACATGGGACACATCGATGAATTCCTATTTCACGTCGCTGCAAATTCTAACACTTCCCTCGATTGTGATCTTCCAGATCGCAATGTACGTGAGGCAAAATCTTGCAGCATTCCCAACACGCGGGGACAGACATATGCGTACATATAATACGCGTGGCGCTGGCAAGCTCGCTGCAGTGACGCACAGACTTACCAAATCGGAGAAACTCATTCACGTGCTGGGACCTACCGTCTATAATCGTCTACCGGTGTAACAAGCGCTTCTAGTCTTTTAAGTTTTAAACTAAAGCTCAAGTCATGGCTCGTGGAGAAGGCATTCTATGACTTTAGCGAATTAATTACCTAATTTATTAATTTTATTGTTTAATTTTTATAATGTTTTTTTTTTATCTGCAATATTTTTTTAATATTGTTAAAATAAGATATTTTTTATATTATTTATGACCTGTAAATCTATATTTACCAATAAATTTACTATTATTATTATGACTATCGTACATGATAGATTACGATAGCAGCCAAAATTTAAAATAAAGGTTTTAGTCACTGGTTACATAACAGAGAACAAAAAGTATTTTTTCATAACTAGTTATAAAATATAACGAAAACGTAAAATAAGTGTTTATTAGTAACTGATTACAAAACAGTGAAGAAAATTGTTTTTACGTAGCTGGTTACGAACTAGTTAGCTACCAAAGTGGCTGAAGGGTAGATCACCATCATACACGGCAGGGTCAAGATACCCAGTTCTTGGAAGTGAGGGCGTACTGATGTTCATCGCGATAGCCTGACGATGGATCTGACGGCACGTTTTTGCATCCGGAAAACGCGTCCCTATTCGGCAGCGCGTTCCCAGAGGTCGCAGCCGTACCTCAGGGTCGAGTCGACGGTCGCGAAGTAGCACATCCACACCACCTCTCGGGGCAGACATCTGCCAATCTGACTGAGAGCGAAACACGCTCCGCCGAGTCTACCACACAGTTTCTGAATATGGGGTTCCCACGTCAACCGGCTATCGAGCTCAAAGCCCAGGAAGGTGGTGCTGTTCACCTGCTCCAGCAAATTCCCGTTAGCAAGGACCACCAGTTTTCTTGGCAGACACTCTGCAAGGGTGAAGTGTATGTAATGAGTTTTTCCCAGGTTTAGTACAAGACCGTTGTCTCTGAACCATTGCGTCACCCGGGAGGCCACGTCATTCAATTTTTGCTCCAGTAATGTCCGGTCGATATGCGTACTGACAGTCTGACATCGCTTGAGAAGCAGAAAAGATGTCGAGTCGAGAGCACAGGCAGCTCTCCAGTACTTTCGCAACAGCGGGGATAACAGAGACCGGCCGGTACGCATCGATCTCAGAGGACTTACCCTTGCCTTTGAATATGGGTGAAATCTTACTAATTTTGTTTCCGGGTGGTTAGGTCTGAATGTAAAAATGTACTCATCTACATAACGTACGTACTTCAAAAATAACTTTTCCCGCAATGACTGATTTTCTATAGGTCTCCATTGTTAAATGACGGAAATCCGTAAAGCCTGACACAAAAAACACACTTAGCTATAAAAAAAAATACACAAAATTCACTTCGACTTGGAAGAAGCAGGGACGCTATGGCCTCTTACTTGCGAAAAAAAATCTTAGCGGTATCTTGTTTCGCTATCTCTTTTTCTTTCACGGCCATGTATACTTGAGTAAGACCTTCAACTCCCACTCTTTGATGGTCTTTTGAACGTAGTGAAAAATCATAAGTCTATGTTCCAGACCCGCTTTGGTACGTGACATTTTATTTGACAAGAGCTATAAAAAACAGATCAATGAGTTGCAATCCGGAGAAATAAATGAAATCCAATTTTTAGAAAATATAAGTACTTTAAAAAAGTGTTTACACTAATGTAGCATCACATTAGTTTAAGGATGTGTTTTTGTTTCGTTTGCCTATTATCTACGTATATTATTACGTATAGAGAGTGATTTTATTTTTTAGTTTATATAAAAATCTCGAGAGTGGGTTTGTGCGGCATACGTGAGTTTAATCTCCTATGCCAGCCCTCGACAGCATTATCATTTCCGCATCCAATAAAAGACGCACACAAACTCATGGTGAGATTTTTGCGTTAATGATACCCTGTACCTCTAGCGCCGTGAAGGGGCGGAGCCTCCGTTCCTGATCTGATGGGGCGCGCGCAGCCCCGACGAAGGCATTATTGCGTTAACAGCATCCTTGGCAGTAGGGAATCGCAGGCCTGTAGCGCTCTTCACAATCTCTGTAAAATCAGTTTTTGGGGTGTTCATTTTCCCCCTCCCTTTGTTGACTAACCCCCATATATTTTTAGATGTATTGCGGCTATTGCTTATTATTTGAGTGTAGTAGTTGGCCCTCTGATGTTGTATTATCCTATCGTATGTGATGTTCATATCACTGATTATATTGCAAATGTGTTTATTATTTGGGGATAATTTGCCTAACTCAGTAATGTCAAATAATAAAAGTCCGAAAGTTTCAATGTCATTAGTGACCCAGGATTGTGATTTCTTATTATTACTAAATACTTTTATAATTGGAAAACATATGTCAAATTTATTTATAATTACATAAATTATTAATGATTGTGTCATTCTCTCAGGACATTTGCCACTACGTTCAAATACCCCGTCCCAGTCCACACTTAGCAACGAGGCTATTAAGTTGTGGCGGTTAGAGAGTGACAGGTTTCTCACCATTCGTATTTCAGATTTTAGAGGGACTCCAATTCCAGAGAACTCAGCTCGTACCGCTAGATGGTCACTAAGATTGGTGGTGACAGGTCTAGCTGTAGCACCACTCCCAGGTAAGCTAGTATAGACGTGGCCTATACCGCTAGTACTATGGGATATGGCGGATCGGGAAATCTACCAAGTTAGTTAGACCGTGGGTGCTCAGCTGGTCTACCAAAGGTTTCTGTTCGCATCGATCTGCTGGCAGGTCTCCTAAGCAATTTATATTAAAGTCTCCAACTATAATGCACTTGGTGTCTAGCTCAGTTGTCCTATCCAGCAATGCTTCAAAATGTGAAAGGAATTCGATGGTACTTACAAGATTGGACCTGTAGGCACAAACTCCTCTAATGTTCAGGTGGATGAGATCTGTAGCAGATACTTCACAGTATCGCTCTACTGACATTTTCGTCAAATCTAAGTTCTTGACACACTTGTGTGTCAAGAACTTAGTTCTCTAACTCTGTTCTGACAAAGATATATGATCCTCCGTGGATCATGGTAGTCCTACAATACTTAGATGCCAACTTGTAGCTGTCAATAAAAACACATTTTATTGACATTCACCGAATTTTGAATTGAACTGGCTTAGGTAACTGACCGTATAAGCAATATCTGGTCTTGTGTTCACCGCTAAGAACATAAGACAACCAATCAGAGCCTGATAAGGATAACTACAGGACTCACCAGTGCCTGGTTGCAATTTACCATGAGCCAGTGGTGTGGAAACCACTTTACAGTCTTGCATGTTGAACGTATGCAACACCGTCTCAATATACGACTTTTGCGACAGCTTGATACTATTTTCATCACGTTTAGAGTCCCCGCAGACTACAAATTTTCTATCGGCCGATAGTTTAGTCGAGTTGGCCTGTTCGTGCGCACACTGTGCCAACAAAACAGTTGGGTTGGTCGCGAGTGCGCAGACTAGCCAACAAATGGTTTGGCTAAAGTTTTGGTTGTTGATTCCAGTAAAATAATTTATCAAACCGAGATCTTTTGTTGAAAAATATTTTTCCAGCTTTCGTTTGAAATTTTGAAAAGTCGTGTCGTTTCGATACAAAATGACAAGGTCGTCTACATATACAGCCAATATCAAAGAGTTTTTATCCAAAAAATTCGATGACCTTTTTGTGAAAACACAAGGCTCTGAAGGAGTTTGGTCGAAACCCATATCAGCCAAGGTCTGCTTTATTTTTTTATTCCAAGCTCTTGGCGTCTGTTTAATACCATACAAAGATTTTTTCAGCAAGCATTCCCCATTTATTACAAACCCTTCAGGCTGCATCATATAGACTTCCTCTTGTAAGTCTCCATTTAATAAGGCAGTATCCACATCCATGTGCCTTACTTTATAATCCTCTTGTACTGTTACCGCTAGCAGTGTACGCAGTGAAGAATTGCGCACAACAGGTGAAAACGTCTCGAAGTAGTCGACCCCTTCTTTTTGTCGAAAGCCTTTGGCTACCAATCGAGCTTTATACTTTACTACATTTCCTTCTGCATCACGTTTTTGTTTTAACACCCACTTGGAAGGAATACACGACTTGTTACTTTTTGATCAAGGCATTGTACTCTTCATTAATCGCAGATATCCAGTTATCTTTGTCATCTCCAGTGATGGCACCCCGATAACTTTTCGGATCATCGTCGTCGTCGACAAGAGCACTAATACGTGCTCCGCGTAAATAATCCGGAGTTTTACGTACTCTATGAGGATACCTATGTCCAGGATCATCATCATCATCATCATTACACGAACCTGAAGATGAATGACCTTTCGTAGGATCTTCTGATTCTGCTGAATCATAATCTACTTCATCGTCACTGCATCCAAGATTTTCTTGAAGCACCACTACACCATCATTGTTATGTGTCACGTCTTCCTCGTCTTTATCGTTCTGTATCTGTTGAACTTCAGCAACATCATCAGTCAGAACGATACTTTCTTGTTTTGCAGACTCAACGACATTACCTTTTAGTAGTGTAAAACGGTCTTCAAAAAATGTCACATCCCTTGACTTCTGTAAATGCCTTGGATTAGAACAATCTCTGAAGAAATATCCATTAGGATCTTCCGTGTATCCTACAAAAATAACTTCTTTCGCTTTCAAATCCAACTTCTTTCTACGACAAGCAGGAACTTGTATCAGTGCTCGACACCCAAATACACGCAAATGGCTCAGATCTCCCTTTTGTCCGTTCCATTTTTCGAATGGTGTCTTTCTCTCTAAAGCACGATGCGGTGACCTATTCTTCAAGTAGACTGCTGCCTTGAATGCATCTTCCCAGTACGCTTTCGATAGTGAGCTTTCAGCTAGCATTGAGCGCGCTTTCTCCACGATGGAGCGATAAGTCCGCTCTGCCACGCCATTAGACTGTGGACTGTACCCTACAGTCGTCTCGTGCGTCACTCCTTTCGACGATAGATATTCCGCAAATTCCTGATCGACGTATTCCGTCCCACAATCAGTCCTTAACACTTTTATTTGACAACCGGTTTGCCTTTCCAACTGCGCTTGGAAATCACAAAACTTATGTTTAACCTCTGCTTTCGAAGCAATAAAGTATGGATAAATCATCCGCAAAAAAACATCGATAAATAGTAAAACATACTTGTTACTTTGGAACGATGTCTCAGACATTGGTCCACAAATATCCGAATGGATCAATTCCAGCTTCGAGGTAGCTTTTCATAAATAAGTCTGTTTTCATAAAACCCTAGCGTCTAGACCCCCTTCCGGTTGTACAGTACGTATACACAGCTGTGGCAATACATTAAGTAATACCTGTACATGCCCTACCCTAGAGCATGTCGATAGCCTTCGCTACTTGGGAGTAATCGTGGACCAATCTTTGTCTTTTAAAAAACATATTCTTCTCTCATGAAACTCATTCATATTATGAAGTTACTTCGGGGCGATTCTGATGAGGAAACGCTTAAACTTGTGTACACTTCACTATGCCAGTCGATACTGTGCTATTGTTTAACTGCATGGGTTGGAGTTTCCAAGATATCCCACGGTGGCGATTCACTCCGATACTCAAACTATGAGTGTTCGCCAACTCTACATCCATAGAGTTACCTTGACTTACCACAAAGCTTTTAGGCTCCTGACATCCGTTGCTCCCCACCTGAGACTCAACGCCGTATTCGTATCGATGTTCCCAAAGTCAATACTTCATTTGCTAGGCGCTTTAAAAACTTTTATTTCCCGTTCATTTACCGATCTGTCAGCAAACACTGTGATATTCTTACCTGCTCACTTTACGGAGCTAAGACTAAAATTAGAAAGTGGCTTGTTACACTGGACTATAATGGAACGGAAAGCCTTTTGAAAATCATTTCTTAAAGTATATAATCTCCCTGTATGCCTACGTTTCTACATTCAACTTTTTTCTCGCATCCTATTTATACCCATCCGTTCCGTTACAACACACTCTGTCACACATGCATACACACACACACCATCACACTACACACACACCATTACAAGATCCGTTTACGACTTCGTCTGTAGAATTTACCCACAAAATAATTTAAATTAAATTTGTGGAAGGGGTCGTAGTACTTCCCGATCCCTTACCATCCAGATTTTAGTGTCCTAGTGTGGTATGAGATTAGGAAGAAGTAGGTACGAGTAGGTATGAACGGAACGAAAATGAAATATTGATATTAAACTTAAAACACTTGAATTTAATGAAAAGGAAATAAATATAGGTACAAATGAGAGATAGCAAAATATTAATAACTGCGAGAATGATACAAAGCAATAATTATGAATGATGCGCGCGAGCAAAGCAATGGTCGGTCCGCGAGTGACCGGGAGCGACGACAGAGCGCCATACCAAAACCAGTCCTGCTGGCGTGTGGCTTAAGATGCAGAAGCGGAGCGTTTCTGACAGCGATTTAGGTATCGGTCCAATTATGTCGAATCAATAGGTACGCCACATATTCCCCCTGGCCAGACCGTGACTACGGTCGATAAAAATCAGGAAACCGTACTGTTCTGTCGCTACGGGTTTTTTCCTCTTGTGGAGATGGTTTCATAGCAGGAGTGAGGTCAAGTTCTTCACCTGAAGTATGGGTCTCTGGAACTAGTGCTACTCTAGCCATATACGCTGGCTTAAGCCAATCGACACTGACGTTTGACTTTTTGCCTTTGACGTCCAAGGTGAAGAATTTCGGCTGTTTCTCGATGACGCGATAAGGACCGGCGTATGGCGGTTCCAATGACCCGCGCACGTGATCCTGACGCAAAAATATGTGCGATGAAGTTTGTAGATCACGTGGCATGTAGAATGGTGAAGATGTGTGCCAGGAAGTTGGACGAGGCGTTAGCTTCTGCATGTGAACTCGGAGACGGTTCGCGTACTGCGTGATGTCTTCAGTGCCAGAATCAAGGTCTGGCGAAAAGAATTACCCGGGTAAGCGTAGGGGCTCACCATAGACTAGCTCAGCTGCAGAAGTTTGGAGATCGTCCTTCCAGGCGCTGCGCATTCCCAGCAGTATTAATGGAAGGGCTTCTGTCCACTGCAAAGTATTGTGGCACTTGATCGCTGCCTTGAGTTGCCTGTGTAAACGCTCGACGATGCCGTTAGCCGCTGGATGGTATGCAGTAGTGCGAAAGTGACGCGCACCAATCAACGCAGTGAGGGATTTGAAGAGTTGGCTCTCGAACTGTCTGCCGCGATCAGTGGTTACGCGAGCAGGGCATCCAAATCTGGAGATCCAGGTAGATAGCAGGGCAGCAGCGCATGTCTCCGCCGTGATGTCTGCGAGGGGAACCGCCTCAGGCCATCGCGTAAAGCGGTCGATGACGTTGAGGCAGTAAATGTAACCAGAAGACAAAGGTAACGGGCCCACGAAGTCAAGGTGTATATGGGAAAACCTCGAGGATTGGGTGAGGAAAGAGGAAAGTGGTGATTTTGTGTGACGGGTAACCTTAGATTGTCGGCATTGTAAGCATTGCCTAGACCATTCTCTACAATCTCTTCGAATCCCTGGCCACACAAATCGTTGCGCAACCAGTCGCACTGTAGTTGAACTTCCCGGATGATGTAGTTCATGGATCATGCTGTAGACCTGTTTACGAAGCTGTGGAGTGACGTAGGGACGAGGCTCGTCACAAGAGACATCACAGAAGACAGGTATACCACTGTGTATAGTTTTGATTTTTCGTTGTTTTAGACTAGAGCCATTAGTCAACAAGTCCTGCAGTTCAGGATCTGATTCCTGAAAACGTGCAAGCGCTTGATAGTCGATGACCGTGATTTCATCAAGACGAGACAGAGCATCTGCGATGACGTTCTTCTTACCAGGTATGTACCTTATGTCTGTCGTAAATTGGGGTATGAAATCTATATATCGAAATAGACGAGGAGAACAATTTTCTTTGCATCGAGAGTAACTGAATGTGAGAGGCTTATGGTCGGTATAGATTGCGAAAGTCCTTGCCTCGATCATGTGCCTGAAGTATTTGATGGCTTCATATACAGCGAGTAGCTCTCGGTCACAAGGACTGTACTTTGTTTGTGCTCTGGATAGTTTATGGGAAAAGAATCCTAGCGGTTCCCAGTCTGTCCCTTTGAGTTGTTGAAGCATAGCTCCAACAGAAGTATCTGACGCATCCGTGACTATTCCTAATTCAGCAGAAATGTCAGGATGAGCAAGTAAAGTTGCTTCTGTCAAGGAAGTTTTGCAGTTCTTGAACGCACACATTAGATCAGCAGTCATCTCAACCGGGTGTGAACCTTTTACTTTGGGACCAACTAGTACAGCATTTAATAGTGCTTGAAGTTTAGCTGCGTTCGGAATAAAGCGACGATAAAAGTTCACCATGCCAAGAAAACGTCGAAGTTCTTTGACGGTTTTGGGAACAGTGTAGTTCTGGATTGCATCTACCTTAGAGTCCAGAGGTCGAATTCCATTAACTGAGACACTAAATCCAAGGAATTGTACATCCGGCTTGCCGAGGACACACTTAGACGTGTTTATCAGTACGCCATACTGTTTGAGGCGTTCAAAAAGTTGACGCAAGTGACTCGCATGATCAGCTAGGCTCGGAGAAGAGATCAATATGTCGTCGATGTAACCATAACAGAAGTCCAGTCCCAGGAGCACTTCGTCAATGAACCGTTGGAAAGTTTGCGCAGCGTTGCGAAGGCCGAACGTCATGGATTCAAACTCAAAGAGCCCAAAAGGCGTAGTAAGGGCAGTTTTAGGAATGTCGTCAGGATTGACCCTTATTTGGTTGTAAGCTTTCACGAGGTCTTCCGTAGAAAAGATGGAACATCCTGAAAGTTGTTGTGAGAAATCCTGGATATGACGTATAGGGTACCTACCCGGTATGGTTCGGGCGTTCAGTGAGCGATAGTCCCCACAAGGTCTCCATCCATCATCCTTCTTTCTCACTAAGTGCAAGGCTGAAGACCACGGGCTCTCTGAACGTCTGGCTACACCACTGGCAACCATATCTTCGAACTCCTTTCTAGCAACTTTCAGTCGGACGGGATCAAGTCGCCGAGGCTTGCAGGAGACGGGAGGGCCTGGAGTAGTCCTGATGTGGTGTAGGGTATTATGCTTTGATGAAGTAGGTATTCCTGCTGGTCTAGTGATCTCAGGGAACTTCCAAAGGAGAATATGAAATTCTGACTCACCTGTCACGGCTTTGATTGATGCCGTGTCGTCAGGTAGTTCAGAAGAGGAGAGAGCATTAACGGAGAGTGAAGTCACGCTATCTACGAGACGTTGGTTCTTGCAGTCTACCAGCAAACCGTAGTGCTTTAGGACCTATACCTATGATAGGTCTGGAGACGTCAGCTATAGTAAAAGTCCAAGCAAAAACACGACGAAGTCCCAAGTTGAGCTGCAGCTGTGTAAAACTATACGTATTAATGACAGAGTTATTAGCTGCAATCAAAGTGAATTTGGTTTTAAAACAGGGCGTTTTGATAGCCGAGCGCGGGAAAACACACAAGTCTGAGCCAGTATCCACTAGGAATTGCATTTTCGAGGCGCGATCGGTGACAAAAAGACGGCCTGTAAGAGAAGTAGAATGGCAGTCGTTGGCCGCTACTTGCGACCGCCCTGGAAGTTTACCGACGACTTAAAAGTGCGAACGAAGAAATGTAAAGATTCTTTGCATTTCTTCGCCTGTACTCCGTAATTGAAATGGTAGAAACAGTGAGGTGAATCAGGAGGAGGTTGCCGAAATCGTGGACGTGAGCGTGAGCGCGAATTGCTGTTTCGCCTATTCCAGTTCTGGGATCGCCCACGTTCATTATTATTTACTTGCTCTGCTAGCTTCGCCACCTGTTTAGTCAGTTCACAAACCTGCCAGGCTAAATCATTATTAGATGATGATGATGACGTGTCTCTCGAAGTACTCGCCACTTGAGGAGTAGCGGGGGCTATCTCGTGCTCTTTGTCTGCCAGATCAGCTAATTTGTCTAGTGGTGAATCGGTTTGAGTTGCAATTACCGTTTGTATGTTAGCTGGCAGTCGGCTTGACCAGATCATAAAGTCCTTGGCCCACAGCTGGACCGGCAAGGCTTTGTAAATGGCGTAGAAACTGTGAAGGCTTTCTGTCACCCAGTTCTTCGTGCATAAGGAGTTGCTTCACCTTTTTCTCTTGCGACGCTGAAAGGCGCTTGATTAGCTCCTATTTTAGTTTAGCATATTTATCAGTAGCTGGAGGATTGTTAATTATATCTTTTACCTCGACTGCGTACTGATGATCCAGTTGGGAAACAATATAATAAAACTTCATCTCATCAGTAGTTATCTTAGACAGTACAAATTGGCCTTCCACTTGAGCAAACCACAAAGCAGGTTCTTCTGGCCAAAATGGCGGAACCCTAACGCCAACGCGTAGTACTTCATGGCCAACAGGCACAGCAGCAACAGGATTAGCATTCTGTGCTGTATCAGGATCGTTGCTAGCCATATCAAAGATAAAACAAAAATCGCTCACCGCTTAACACTTGTACCACACCACGACATGCAGCTTGTCAACAATAAGTTCTCGAACGTTCCGTGGAGGTCTAGTGAAGGTCGTAGCGTAGTCCACTTGTCGGGGGTCACCAGTGTGGATGGGGTAGTAGTACTTCCCGATCCCTTACCATCCAGATTTTAGTGTCCTAGTGTGATATGAGATTGGAAGTGAAGCGATGAAGAAGTAGGTACGAGTAGGTATGAACGAAACGAAAATGAAATATTGATATTAAACTTAAAACACTTAAATTTAATGAAAAGGAAATAAATATAGGTACAAATGAGAGATAGCAAAACATTAATAACTACGAGAATGATTCAAAACAATAATTATGAATGATGCGCGCGAGCAAAGCAATGGTCGGTCCGCGAGTGACCGGGAGCGACGACAGAGCGCCATACCAAAACCAGTCCTACTGGCGCGTGGCTTAAGATGCATAAGCGGAGCGTTTCTGACAGCGATTTAGGTATCGGTCCAATTATGTCGAATCAATAGGTACGCCACAAATTAATTCTTCGTTTCACTTGTTTATTTAAAATGTTAAAGTAGCTATTTTTCTTTTAATTATTTGTATACCAAATGCTATGCCCTGTATAATAGTGTACTGTTACATAATTTATTCCAAGTAAATGTATAAAAATGATACTGCCTCGTAAGCACCTCGTGTCGGGTGCTTACGTGGGTTTGCATGTTCCGTGGGAAGCGGGCAGTTCGGCTTTGAGCTTTGTCACGGTCATATCGATATTATTTTCTTCTATTTCTTAAAATAAATTCTATTTCTACTCTTAGCTATAAACATCTTTTTTTTTAAAAACTCATCCTGAACCCACTTCGTAACAGTGGTGTCAGAAGTGGGATTTCAGCTAAGAACGTTGAGCTGATTATCTCGTACGGGTCAAACACGTGTGCAAAAACATATAAACTGTGATTTGTGTGTGTGACCAAACGACTACCAAAGTGACCGTGAGTTTTACACAGTCCCAAGATTACACTCTTCTCTGGTATCCACAATTCAAGTCTACAACCCTGGAACCACCGCTCCTGCTGCAATAAGTATCAAGTCGATACTTAGCCTAACTCTGAACTCAACACTCGCCGCCCACGCTGATCCCGCCGCTGCCATTCCTGAACCGCCCTGACAAGGGCCTCGCCGCGCCGCACACTCTGTGCGACACATTCTGTGCTACCCCATATCTTTCACGAGACACTACAAAGCTGTGGTGTCCCTGAAGTATCAAAGACGTCTGCAACGCTCTCCCGATTAGAGAACATGGACTTCTTTATCCGAGCTGCAATATTTTTGTGAGTAAAACATCCTATTTTCTGTTATTGCCACTGCTCCCGCTGTTTTTGTCCTATATCCTACCTATTTTAAGTGTTTACATATAGAATATAATAAAGTAGTTTTAAGATGTCTCTTAAAGGCGAAAAATCTACCAAGTCCGTCTCTACAGAAGAGTTTCCCATCAAAGTACTGTGTGATTTTGTAAAAACGTACAGAGGAGAGAGAGATACGTTAACCGCCTTCTTAACTAACTGCCAAAATGCGTTGAGCCTTGCATCAGAAAGCCAAAAAGACTTATTGTTGAAGTTCATCGTTTAAATCGTTCAAAATTAGAGGGAAAAGCTCAAATAGCTTGTGCCCATAGAGTATATGAAAATTTCGAGGAACTCAAAGATTTCTTAAAACAAAACTTCGGTGAGAGAAAACACTACAGTCACCTGCTACTCGAGCTGCAATCATGCAAGCAACAAGCAAGCGAAACTGTAGCTCAGTTTGCGTTAAGAATAGAGAGCTGTGTTGCTGCCCTACTGTCCGAAATCCATTCGTCTGACACTTCAAAGAGGGACTTGCCAGGTAGAATCGCAATGACCGAAGACTTGGCCCTTCACACCTTCGTATTAGGGCTCCATCCACGAATCAGCTCGCTTGTCCGTGCAAGAGAGATTAAAACGCTGAACTCTGCAATAAATATCGCCTTGAGTGAGAAAAAAAATTTCAATTTCTTGTTAAAACCTGAATCAAAAGTCAATCGGCCACCATGCAAACGATGTGGAAAACCGGGTCATTCTGAAAATGAGTGTTTCAGTAGACCAACCAGTCGAGCGCTGGTTCCACTTCAACCTCGACCAACTCATGACCGGCCACAGCAATCTGGTCAACCTGTTGTTTGCAGGTACTGTAAGAACGTGGGACATGATATAAGCCAATGCATCAAACGCCGTGTAAATAACTCTCGTAGAGGAGTGCATTACACTGCACCACAGGTAGAGTCCCCGTCCGAATCCCCTGCACCATATCTAGTGGCCGAAGGTGAAAATCAATTAGATTTAAACTAAAAAATCGGATAACGACATCGCGTCAACGTGTATCCGATAGTAACTTAGTAGGCGCGAAGTATAAAAAAGATTTTAGTTCTAAGATAGTACATAATTCTAGGTATATAAATATTCCTCACGTAGTACACAAAGTTAATACTAGAACCTCTGATTCCAAATGTCCCTCTGTTTCCAAAGACATCTCTGTATCTTCTAAGTCATATGTAGATGTAGTAAAAGGAAGTTCTAAGTCCCCGGAGTCGTATTCTAAGTCCTCTGTTGCACGAAACCATACTATATCATTTGGTTCCCCGACCCTGACACAAGATTGTGTCAAAACCACTGTATCTCAAAACCCACCAAATAACAATCATGGCCACACTGTTTCTCAGGTTTGTAAGTCTTCTGAACGCCGAAGTCCTGTAGTCGCCACCGCTCCTAAAAAATTAGAAAACAAAAATAAAGGTCATTATTCTAACTCAAATAGCTACGAAGAAACTGTTGTTTATGATATCCTTGATGGAAAAGCTTTCCTACCTTATATAAAAGTTTCTACATCACATTCAAACACTCCGCTTCGCCTCTTGGTAGACTCAGGTAGTTCCATTTGCTTGGTAAGAGAGTCAAGCCTGTCCCTAAAACCTGAACTTGAAAATCACCTGATTAAATTCAAAGGTATTAATGATGTCGATTATTATGCTAAAACCAAAGGAAAGTTTATCTTGTCAATTCACCTAAAAGCGAACGACCACTTGCCATTCCATTTTCATATAATCGGGAGTGACATAAACCTTCCCTATGACGGCATCATTGGTACTGATTTCCTGAAAACTTACAATGTTAATATACTCTATTCTAAATCAAGATTAGAAGTGTCAGGCGATCCAAATAGATATTTCAATATTATTATGACTAGGCCCACATACACTATCCCTGCACGTAGCGAAATGTTTATAGAGTGCTGCGTCACCAACCCTGAAATAAAAGAAGGGGTAATTCTAAAACAATCCTTACCACAATACCCAGACATCTATTTTTCTAGGTGTCTTGTCCGTGTGAATTCTAAAAACAGGGTTTTAATCTCTGTTCTCAACACGTCCGAAAAGGAGGTTAAAATAAATAACTTAACATTAACCATCGAACCGGTTGTACAAGTCCTAGAGTCGAAACACGATCTCAAAGTTGATACTGATAACCTTACTTTAGATCCGTCCCAAATTCCGTGTGTAATGACCATAGAGTCAGATCGTGATTACAAAGTCCAAGAAACACTTAGATGTTCTCATATGAATAAAGAAGAAGAAGTATTACTTCGTGAGCTTTGCTCAAAGTTTTCTGACATATTCTTCCTAGAGGGGGATAAGTTAACATGTACCAACACTATTCGCCATGAGATCCGAACAAAAGTAGATACCCCCATTCATGTCAAGAGCTATCGTTTCCCTGAGTGCCATAAAGAAGAAGTAAATCGCCAAATCCAAGAAATGCTTGATCAAAAGATTATTTGCCCTTCAATCTCACCTTGGTCCGCTCCAATTTGGGTTGTCCCCAAAAAACCCGACGCATCAGGGAAAGTCAAATGGAGAATTGTCATAGATTATCGAAAATTAAATGAGATAACGATCGGAGATGCCTATCCTATCCCAAATATAAATGAGATTCTAGATCAATTGGGACACAGCAAGTATTTTACCACGTTAGACCTCGCGTCGAGTTTTCATCAAGTAGGCATGAAGGATAGCGAAAAAACTGCATTTTCGGTTCCTTCGGGGCACTATGAGTTCAGCAGGATGCCATTCGGCCTTCGTAATAGTCCATCCACCTTCCAACGGCTGATGAACATAGCCTTGACAGGGTTACAAGGGTTACACTGTTATACTTATATGGATGACATTATAATACATAGTTCTCAATTGGGTCAACACA
Organism: Venusia cambrica; assembly: GCA_951394065.1. NCBI lineage: Eukaryota > Metazoa > Arthropoda > Insecta > Lepidoptera > Geometridae > Venusia > Venusia cambrica. The sequence continues at coordinate 3,557,277 of OX596068.1, read as the reverse complement.
TAGAAAGCCTTGAACTTGTATTCAAACGGCTACGCGAGCACAATCTCAAGTTACAACTTGATAAGAGCGAATTCCTGCGTAGAGAAGTACAGTACTTAGGTCACATAATTTCCGACGCTGGTGTCAAACCCGATCCGTCGAAGATAGCGTGTGTCTCCAAATTTCCAGTTCCCAAAAACCCCAAGGACATTAAGTCCTTTCTCGGTCTGGTTGGCTATTACCTCCGATTTATCGAGAATTTCTCTCATATTTCTAAACCACTTACTAGGCTGTTGAAAAAGGATGTACCATTTACATGGACTCCCGAACAACAAAAAGCATTTGATCTCCTAAAGACAATGATAACAACAGCCCCTATCTTACAATTTCCCGATTTCAGCAAACCATTCTTGCTGACCACTGATGCTTCAAACTATGCCATATCCGCTATTCTATCCCAAGGAGAAGTTGGAAAAGACTTACTAATCTCGTTTGCCTCTCGAACCTTAAACAAAGCTGAAGGAAACTATTCAACTACAGAAAAAGAGTGTCTTGCAATTATATTTGGCACCAAAGTGTTCCGACCTTACCTTTATGGTCACAAGTTTCTGATCTTATCAGATCACAAACCACTTCAGTGGCTATTTAACTGTAAAGATCCAGGATCAAAGTTAGTTCGTTGGCGCCTCAAACTAGAGGAGTTCAATTATGAAATCAAACACAAGGTAGGCAAACTTAACTGTAACGCAGACTCTTTGTCTAGGAACCCGGTCCTGGCTGTTGATGATGACGTACAAAATCCTGTACTTCCTCCTCAGGAAACTGAGCAAAACCCTAGTACTCCGTCGTCAGACTTCCCATTTTCACCGATGAACCTACCGTCTCCGCCAATAGAAATCCCGTTTACTCCATTGAATCCTCCGTCCCCGCCGTTCAGTCTGCCGCCGACTCCGCTGCCTCTTCCATCGCCTTCCCAAAACCCACCACAACAAACAATTAGTCCACAGTCTCCTTCTTGTTCTGAATTCAAATTCAAAATTCAAATTCAAATTCATTTATTGCCAATAAGTTTAAATCAATTACAAAATTACCAGAGGACCCCACACTAGGGCTAGCCTGTGCCGCGGGAGTCTATTTAAAGAATTACCAAAAGACTTGTGCTACTAACAGGGCAAAACCAAATTAAATTAAAAACAAAAAACAAAATTACTGAGTATGACAGTGAAAAGGGGGGGGTGTGTGTGTGTGTGTGTGTGTGTATGTGTGTGTATATTAGAGTGTGCATGCGTTATTTGGATAAGTAGGAGTAAGGAACACGGATGGGAAACAAAGAGCAAAGTTATTGGGATTCACGTCAGGATTGCTAAAAGTCTCTCTGTATCATCATAATCAAGGGTGAGGAGCCACTTTCTCACTTTCTCCTTAACGCCGTAAAGTGAGCAAGATAATTCACAATGTTTGCTAGCAATGCGATATATAAATGGAAAGGAAAAGAACTTAAACCGTCTTGCGAAAGAGGTCTTAATAGCAGGAACATTTATTCTAATGCGACGCTTCACAGACGGGGGAGCAGCCTTCTGCTCAGTCAGAAAAGTCTTATGGTAGGTGATTATCACTTGCTGGAGGTAGAGCTGGCGAACACTCAGTGTTTGAGTTTCAGTGTGTAGTGAAATAGTAGGGTATCTAAACGGCTTGCGGAACATGACTTTGAGCACCGATCTGTGAGCTCTTTCAAGGGTAATTAAGTAAGTCTTGCCTGCACCACCCCAAACCGTAATGCAATAACACAAGATAGACCGGCAAAGAGATGTATACACCAACATCAGAGTATCTGAACTATCACGGAGAAGCTTTATTATGTGAATGAGTTTTCTGACTCTAGCAGAAAGCGAGAGAATATGATGCTTAAATGTTAAATTTTGGTCAAGGTTTATACCTAGATATCGCAGGCATAGTGTTTTTTCAATAGAAGGACATGTACAATTATTTGCAAGTCGGTTATAGCATTTATGAATTTTAATTGGAAGAAGAGGAGGAGGACTAGATGCTTTGGTTTTATGGAAGCATAAGTATTTCGTCTTAGCAGCGTTAAGAGTAAGCAAATTAGCGTCAAGCCACGCAGCAATACAGGACAAACCATCTTCAACGAATTGAGAAACTTGCACCCAACTATCTCCAAGGAAAACGATAGCTGTATCATCGGCATAGCATGTGATTTGGCCATTGGTAGAGTCATCAAAAAGTGCCATAAGGTCATTTATGTAGAGCGTAAAAAGAGTAGGCCCCAGGATACTACCCTGTGGAACCCCAAAAGACAGCTCCTTTATACTACTCGCCTGCCCAGATAAAGAAACGCACTGACCACGGTTACTCAGATAACTACGAAACCACTCAAGCGCTACACCCCTGATTCCCAGACACTCCATTTTTTTAAGCAGAATTATGGGAGACACGGTATCAAAGGCCTTTGCCAAATCCAGGAAGACACCAATGCATTTTTTGCCATTGTCAAGACCTGACACTACCTTTTCTAGCAATAGATGGACTGCGTCCTCCGAGGATCTACCCCGTCTAAAGCCAAATTGAGCGGGAGAAATAATATTGTTTTGTTCCAAATATGCAGTTAACCTTTTATTTACAATTTTTTCTAAAATTTTGGAGAAAGCTGGGAGCAGGGAGATCGGTCGATAATTCGAAGGAGCTGTCTTATCCCCGTTCTTGTGAATTGGAAGAACTGATGCGATCTTCCAAAAATCGGGAAATACACCTGTAGAAAGGCTAAGATTCAAGACGTACGTTAAAGGTTGTATAATTAAATGAAGATATTGTTTAAGAAAAATATTAGTCAGACCATCTTTACCGGGCGCTCTGTTATTTTTAAGGGATTTTACAATAGAATAAATTTCAAGGGGATCAGTGGGGGACATGAAGAAAGAGTTTGGCGAGTTGTGGGATATCTAGACCTCAGCAGCCAAGTCATCTTCAGTTTTGTTAAGATTAGTTAATATAGTACGTGCTAAGTCCTTGCCAACACTAGCAAAATACTCATTACAGGTGTCGAGAGAGCTTTTAGGAGTAGATTTTATTCCAAGCAGGTTAGTAGAAGCGTCCTTTTTGTTGTTCAATTCACATATATTTTTAATTGTTTTCCACAATTTAGAAGAGTTGTTTTTGTTTTCTAGAAGTCGGTTTTTGTTATACTCTTTTTTAAGTTGACTTAGTAATCGGTTAAAAGTATTCCGATAACGTAAATACTTGATATGTAGATTTCTATCATTGGGATGTTTTTTGGACTCTAGATGAAGCGCATCTCTATACCTCATAGATTTTATGAGCCCCGGAGTTATCCAATTCTTATGTATTTGTTTACGACGGCTAATAGCAACTTGCCTCGTGTGACGTTTCATGATGGACTCGAGCTGAGAGGAGAGCAGACTAGCAGCTGTTGAGGCATGTTCGCAAGATAACAGCTCTGACCAGTTAGCCTGGGTGATTTCCAGCGTCATGGCTTTGTAGTCAATGATGGATTTAAAGTACTGACGCGTGGTACAGGGGGAGGTATTCATGCCAGCGATTACAACATCATGGTCGGTTATACCTGTCTTGCACACAACACTACATGCATGGGCCCTTGAATCGACCAGAAAGTGGTCTAAGCAAGATAGGCCTCTGGTAGGAGCACAAACCAGGTTACGTAGGCCCTGCTCTGCGATAAAGCATAGATACTCATCATATTGTGGGTGAGTAGTTGGTAGATCAGGAATAGTGTTAATGTTAATATCACCAACAATGACGACGTTTGATTTGAGAGCAGAGTTATGTTTTAAAAAATTATCAAGTGAATTTATGAAATTATCTATCTGTTCAAATGAAGGTGATCTATAAATACCGAGAATGTACAGAGAATTAGGTAATTTAATCAAGATGGAGTCCGCTTCCAATATACTGGGCTCAGAGACATTAATGTTCCAATCTGATCGGGTGTAAACAACGACTCCGCCGCATTTGTTGTTTATATAAGATGTACCATGCGGGGTGAAGCCCAACAGTGATCTTATGATAGGACAAGACCCTAAGTGACATTCCGTAAGAATTATAATGTCGATTTTTATGGAGAATCTTCCCAGTAGTACAGAAAATTCATCGAAATTTTTTTGGAGACTACGAATATTAAAAGTAAGTATTTTAATATTAAATTGCTCACTAAATAACAAATTACAATTTTCAGGAATATCGCAAAGGCAACAGTCGTCAGTAAAAATTTCATCAAGGTCAAGTTGTACCTCTACAGAATCCATAGAAAGAGAAATTTGAGTTTTTTTAATATTACTGCTGTATGTAGGATAGGATTCGACGTTGCGCAGATGACTCCTGGTTCAAATTGGTGTAAAAGTGGCATAAAGGGGAGCAGGTGTTGTATGTATATGAAAGTGGCAAATTGTGTATAATGTATAGTATGTGAATAATGTGTAGTATGTGTATAATATGAAGAATGTGTATAATGTATTGTATGTGAATAATGTGTAGTATGTGTATAATATGAAGAATGTGTATAATGTATAGTATGTATATAATGTGTATAGGTGTGATTAGGAGCCCCACATAAATTAGAAACAAATTTAGAAAGAAAGCAATGCACGCTTTGCAAAGACTATGCGTGCGCTGCCACGGTGTCCCTCGACGAGCTGAGGCGATCTTCCAGTTCCAGAATACTGCGGATTTGTATAGGCCGCTGACCTTCCCGCCAGCGTATGTAGATAGAGCCGTTATACGACCAGCAAAATTTATATCCAGCGTTGGCTGCTCGACCTCTGCACTCTCGAAACAACTGTCAATTCGCACGCGTCAGTCTCTCATTAAAGAATACTCTTCTAGGTTGGTCATCAATGCCAAGGTCTTTGGTGGTAGTCGACTTGATTGTCTTTACGCGCTTAAGGAAATCATCACGTTTGGCACGTCTTAGGAAACGCATGACAACAGGACGAGAAATGTTTGCAGTAGACGCGGAAACGATTGGAGATTTTCTCGGGCCGGCACGCAGAACCCAGTCGATATCATCTTCCTTTAAATCGACTCCCACTTTTTTAGCTGCCACGAGAGCCAAGTGATGTAAGTTTTCGTTTTGAGTCTCAGGAACGCCAACTATTTCAATCTCATTGCGCAAGTAAGCCTGTGCTTGGGAGTTGAACTGGTCTTCCAGCCTCTGAACTTGATTTTTAAGAAGAGACACATCAGTGGTGTATCGATCCTCTAACTCAGTGAGTCTCTCATCCCGTATTGCCGAAGTAGCAATCAATTGGATCATCTGTTCGTTGAGGCAGGCCATGGCTGATGACACGTTATCCAGTTTAGCATGAAAAGTAGATACATCTTCGCGTAGAAGTCGTATCTCATTGACTAGAGTTTGTATTTCCGGAGGTGAACTCGGTGGGACCAGAAGGGATGTTGTAGGTGATTTATTTAGCGAAGCCTGCTTATTAGCTAATGGCATATTCGTCCTGGGCCGGATTGTGACATTACTGTCAGGTGTATGGGAAGAACCTCTAACAGGTGTGCTGGAGTTATCACCGCCGCGCTTCTCCTCACACTTGCACTGAGGGCAGATCCATTTTGCCAGCTCCACAAATCCGGGTATGGTTTTTCCAATACAAATCTCCTTGTGGATTTTTTTACCGCAGTAAGCCCGCGTGCAAGCAACAACAGTGTCATTGGCATTCAAGGAACACAAGCATCCCGCGCAAGATCCATAGTCGTTATATACAGCCATTTCACCAGCGCCAAAGAGGTACGGCAGGGTACGTTGCTTAATTTTCGACGTGCGCGCAGTGTACTTGATAGTCAAGTGCCAAGAACGCCCGACTTACGTACCGAAGCTCCGAGTTCAAGTCGCGACAGGTGAGATCCCTTTTTCCTTTCCGAGCGACTTCACAAATTTTCGATGAAGACCGCAGACAACAATGTGGAGTCGGAGGGAAGGCCGGACGGCGGATGAAGGCGCACAATTCCGGCTGTCTCTTTCCACACACGCCCAGAAGGAGGAGTCAAGCCGTTAAAACACCCAAGGAATAAACGAGAGGGACCGATTTCGGTAATCAGCCAATAACAAAAGGCAAGAAAAAAAATGTAAGACGACGGGCAACAAGCGTCTGCCCTGTACAGTGGCAACCGGACAAACCGAATTATACGAAAGATATCTACAGCTTAGCCGCAGTTTAGCTGGTACTTATAATACTGTAATTGAGGAACATAACGAGTCACTCTTAAAAACAAAATGTAGGTTGATAGCTTACCCTTCATCAATCGATCTGGATGACGCTATTCCTTATTGCCCTGAAATAATAGATTTATCAACAGATGTACCTTGTATTCGTGACAAGGAACGCGAACTCGGCACCTTACTAAATTCGTCAAATGAGAAACATGTTTTTACTCACCTGTTTGTCACAGTACATCATTATGATGAAATATCATATAAAAACATTTTTTCCTTACTTTGTGAGTATAGAGATATGGTAAAGTTCTGGTACCCGGAAGAGAAAGAAATCGCTATCTCTGATTTTTCCAACCCATTCACTAAGTTAAATTTTACCAAAATCTATAACATAGTCGCTTTTATCTTTCACGACATTAATATAAAAGTACATATATACCATAATAACATATATTTCCCTACACCTGTCGAAGTGAAACAGATACTAAGAGACAATCATGACTCACCCTCAGCAGGCCACCCTGGAGTCTCTCGAATGTTAGAGAGAATAAAAATGCAATACTGGTGGAAAAATATGCGTTCAGACATCGAAATCTATGTCAAAAATTGTAAATCTTGCCAAATCAATAAACCTCTAAGAGGTACAAATAAAGCGCCAATGATTGTAACATCCACAGCCACTAGGCCTATGGAAAAAGTCTATCTGGATATAGTAGGACCTCTCCCAGAGACTAGGATCGAGAAATATAAATTCATCTTGACCTTACAAGATGATCTCACCAAATATTCACAAGCCTATCCAATGCAGTCGTGTTCAGCACAAGAAACCGCACAACGTCTCGTTCACTTTATCTCCCATGTGGGCATTCCTCGGATGATTACTACAGATCAAGGCACGAATTTCTGCTCAGATATGTTTAGACAATTAGCTAGACTTTTCGGGATAAAACATATATTTGCATCACCCTACCACCCACAGACGTGCGGTGCCTTAGAAAGGAGTCATTCAACTCTCAAAGAGTATCTCAGGTCCTTTATATCCGATAATCAAAATACTTGGGATCTTTACGTGAACACTGCTATGCTATCATACAATACTAATGTACACTCAACAACAGGTTTTACCCCTTTCGAGCTCATATTCGGGTTCAAGCCTTATGTTCCGAAATCGATCGATGTTTTGGAAGGCGGTACATACACAGACTACGTCCGAGCCCTGAACCATCGTCTATACTATAGTAGACAGAAAGCCCTTCAGAACATCCAGATTTCAAAAGAACGATCTAAAAACTATTACGATCGCCACACCAAACCCGTCACTTACAATGTAGGCGATATGGTGTATGTACGATGCCACCATAAACAAAATAAGGCCTTCTCCCCAGTGTGGAAAGGTCCCTATAAGATCATTAAAATAAGTGGTAACCACACCGTGACTTTGTTAATAAATCGACGGCATGTACGTCACCATTATGACGAAATCAAGCTTGCCGCCGATAACTCTTCATCTTAATTTTCTTTCATTTCAGGAAAATCTTGGTAACAATCACCTACAGCCAACGGTTTACGACAACCATAGTCCAAAGTCCCGGACTTTATTTTGACCAGCATTTAGACGTTAAGTTCAATAATGACTATTGGGATATAGTTACTTATGTCGATGTTCATAACATCCAACCCCATTTAACATACGTAGAAGGCCTCTTTACAAAACTCGTATCTCTGTGTCAAAATTTGAGCTCATCCAAAATACAATCGGACTGTCTTAACTCTCTGTCGTCTTTACAAAATCAACATACTAATAATGTTAAGAAGTTTTCTTCTATATCATATTTATTAGACGGAGACCAAAACATAAGAGTTAAACGTGGATTGTTTAACGCTGGTGGATCATTGTTGAAGACAATTTTCGGGTCTTTAGATAACGACGATGCTATTAAATACTCAGAAGCGATAGAACAGGTACAGTCAGACGAAAAGAAGTTAGCTCATCTAATGAGAGACAATATTCATGTAATTAAGTCAACAATATCAACTTTCAACAGTTCTATATCGAAACTTAATGAAAACGAAAGACGTCTCAACGAAAATTTAGAAATTATTAATAAGGCTTTTGATCAAGTGTCAAATAGTAATGATAAGTTAGAAATTAAGTCCCATTTAAATCTGTTACTAAATTCCTTAGAAAGTATTGTTATTTCATTGTCCTTTGATATAGAAGACATAAATAACGCAATCCTATTTAGTAAGTTAAGTATTTTACATCCGACTGTCCTAAGCCCCAAGCAGCTGTTCAGAGAACTTGATCAGCATAAAAATAACATACCTAAACATAGCGAGCTCCCGATAACTTTATCGCTACAGAACGTACACGAGTTAATTGATGTATCAAAACTACATTGTTACTACCATAAGGATAAAATTGTTATTGTAATAAGAATCCCGCTCGTCCTATCCCAAACGTATAATCTGTTCCACGTCATTCCACATCCAGTCCCGTATGACATCACGCAACCCGATACCTATGCGTTGATTGTACCAAATAAACCATATGTGGCTATAACAGCTGATCGCATGTTTTATTCTTTACTAGACTCTGTAAGTGGTTGTAAGCTCATTACCAACAAGTGTTACGTTTGTGAATTAAGTGCAGTGAATATACTTTCGGTTTTAGCTAACTCCGTATGTGAAACTACTCTATTAACAGACGTAGTCACCAGGCTACCGAAATCATGTGATGTCAAACTATTTAAAGGAAAAGTGGACGTGATTCATAAAGTCAACGGAAACCGGTGGGTCTATGTACAATCTGAACCCGGTCAGTGTCATGTTACGTGTGATGACGATCCAGTGAACTATAACGAAATACTATTCGGTACGGGTTTCTTATCACTACCAAGAAAGTGCAAAGCGTTTTATAAAACTATGAAGTTCATGGCCACTGATACTATAGTGACGAAATCTTCTGCGATCACATACGTTTCAAATTTCAATATAATACAGGACGATTGTTGTGAAAAGGTTGTAAAAAATAAAACTCTTTCTAGTTTGCGTCTATCTAAGCTAAATAATGTAAATAATTTAGACTCATTGGTCCATGCTAGTGTTTATTTAGATTCTTTTGAAAAGGATTTGAATGAAATTGAAAGTCCCTCGCACTTCCAAAAGTATGGAGTGCACTGCTTGTCGGGGGGCTATATAATAACATTGTTAACACTGATTTATTTGTTGTATAAAGGTCGTAGGTGGTTATGTCGAACTCAAACCACATCTCCAACATGTTGTATTCAAATATATAATCAGTGTAATAATAAAAAGAAAGTCGAATCTCGACACCACACAGATGTCCGTGTTCATGACTCAGACAGTGATATCGAGATTCCTACTAGGTTAGCTACTAAGTCTTTCACAGACAAAATTAATACTATGTAAGTTTGATAGCCAAGTAGTTTACCTTATTATTAAGACTACACTCTTATTCTGTTACTTGATTTTATACTAATATTTTTATAAGTTTACAAAGTTCAACCCGGCTCTGTTTCCCAGCTCTGTTTGTCCCATGGCTCGAAGCTTTCTATTTCTCATCATTTCCCCTATGATGAAAAATCTTAACGGGGGGGATGTTACATAATTTATTCCAAGTAAATGTATAAAAATGATACTGCCTCGTAAGCACCTCGTGTCGGGTGCTTACGTGGGTTTGCATGTTCCGTGAGAAGCGGGTAGTTCGGCTTTGAGCTTTGTCACGGTCAGATCGATATTATTTTCTTCTATTTCTTAAAATAAATTCTATTTCTACTCTTAGCTAAAAACATCTTTTTTTTAAAAAAACTCATCCTGAACCCACTTCGTAACAGTACCTATGACTTGTAAACAATATTGTATCTGACTCCCGCGTCACAGGCGAGTCCTAGTGCGGGGTCAATTATAGTAATCTTACTGAAATGTAGCACTTTTTTTTTGGAAATAAATATATTTGTATATTGTATTAATAAAATTATTGTACAAAATAGAAAATAAAACATAGTATCATACACAACACATGATCTGTGCTAAGTCTGCCAAATAGGACCTGTCTCAGCTTAGTGCTGCCCCTTGCAGAATAGCGCTGGTTTTCAGGCAGAGCCTTGGTAAATTACATCAATGTGTCCTCCACACATAAAAAAAAACATTTGAAAAAAAAAATACATGCAAGGTACATAAAAAAAAGATAATTTTATATTAATTAAAATATAAATAATAAATAGGTCACATAGTTTGATACAAGTACCCACAGTAACAGATAAATATGTGTAAGGTACTCTGTAAAAATTAAATTAAAACAAAAACGGACATAACAGATTTAGACTGCATACGCGCCCGTGCACCCTTCAACAAGTCGCCGCCTCGAAGTTCTGCGTTTCTGTTTACTTTTGTATGCATCAGAGGAGGTGCACTGTGGGATGAGAGCTATATGGCTAATTGGTCGGATAAAAGTATATTTTTCATAGTGCGTCTAAACGTGTGAAATGATTTAAGATCCCTTACTGGAGGAGGTAGATCATTCCACCATCGGGTTGCCGCGAATCTGAACGAGCCACGAAATTCCATTGAAATTGAAATAATAAGTAATTAATAATAATTATTACAGGACATTAATTTTACAGAAATTAATGTCCTGTAATAGTCAAAAAAATTACATGAAATATAAACGTAACGATATAACAAAAAAAACATATTATACAGCAACCTAACTTAATATTACTCTCTACGCACCTTCGATAACTTTTCTTATCATTCTTATTTACTCGTTGGCCAAACCAGGCTTCCATCGCAACAAAAAGGTCCCAACTCAGCATAATGTTGAGTAGGTAGCTCTAACCTACTCAACGCTGGTATTCTGTTGGAACCGAGAATGCGAGTGGGGTCACAGACGTCAAACTTAGTACAGTACTAGCTCTATTGCTCTATTACTATTGCTAGGTGTGTTTAAGAAGGATATTAAAAGATTACCTACATGGCGTTGTATGCATTTTAATGTGATGATTTGAACATGATGATTGAAATAATAATAATAAGTAAATGAGCAAAGACAGTTAGGACAGAGATAACAATCTTACATTAGTTAACTATGATATTTAAAACATGATACCTGGGTTAATAAACTTTAGGCATGCAATTATAAACTTATTAAATTGAGGCATCATAATTGATACCTTCCCATTTTCTTTGCTCAGCGATTAGAAACTGTTTCAGCTTATTTGATCTGTGCTTCGGCGTCGCAAACACATTTGAACATCCTCTTTTTGATAACCAACGCGACTTCTCTTTAAGCCATCCCAGCTTTTGGAGCAAATAGGGAGGCATATCATAATTGATAATGCCAAAAAGAAGTATAGCAAGGTGAAGTTTTCTTCTGGCTTTCATTTTTAATAAATGCTTGGAGTTTAAGTATGGGGTTATTTGAGTTCGAGGTGGAATATGGAAACAGAACCTTGCACAAGCATTTTGCATCCGCTGTTCAAGCTTTTCTGTCCTGACCAGAAGACATGGGCCGTACACAACATCACAGTAGTAATGGTTGTATGGAGGTAGAGGCAGATAAATATTAGTAATAAATCAAGCAAATGCGTAGTAGTAGATTTATTTTATTTTATTTATTTATTTATTACGCACAAAACACATTTCAAACAAATATATACAGATATCTAGAATTAGGATTTTTTTCGTTCGCTTCGCTAACTCGATCCACAGTAGGAAGTCGCAGATAAACTTATTTAAAATCGAACGAAACACAATAAGCACAACCAGCCGTCATAAAGAAAAACCGTTGTTTTGACAGTAATGGAAAAAGTCTTGCTCAATTTGAATGAACAAACTAACACATACTTTTTTTTTGTAAATAGAATATATCCGTATTATTTGGCAACAGCAGCGCCAAAACGGATAATGATGAACTAGAGCTGTCACTTCCCTGATTTTATTTATTAGACAAGAAAGACCCAAGACCAAGAATAAAACCGATTAATATTTTGCTCAACAAGTTTCCGTGTATCCTTGTGACAATGTGCGGGTAAGTTCTGTTTTATTTAAAACTTATAGAACCTTAGTCATTTTAAAGCTTTCGCGATTAGAACCTATAATTTTGTTTCGTATAACGGGTATTTATCGCGTATTTTACCTATATTTATACAACGTTTCGGTGGGGTTGCACCACCCGCGGTCGCGGGCAGACTGGAATTTGGGAGCCACCGTCGAGAAGTGGGCAACAAGCAAGGGCAACATTACCATCAGGTTGATGGCGTGCTTATGGGTAGTCCGTTGTCTCCTGTACTCGCTAACATCTGGATGGAGCATTTAGAAACTTTCAAAGATTATACAGCCTACGGTATAAAATTGTAGAAAAGGTATGTCGACGTCGTTTTATGTGTATTGAATGGAGGTAAGCCTGAAGTTGAACTACTAACTGAATACCTGAACTCCATACTACATTCAAAAATAAGATTCATGTACGAGTTAGAAGAAAACAGATGGTTAGCTTTTCTGTACATGAAAGTAATGGTAAGAGTGGATGGTACCTTATACCACACTGTATATGACAAACCGACACATACGGACAGATTAACGCTGCATCACATCATCATCCGCGTCATCTGTAGTCAGTGGTTTCATCCCACGTAATTCAAGTAATGTTATGTAAAAATAATCCCTTTTCCGCACTTAGACTTCCAAGTGGTCCTTTGTGCGTAAGGAATATTCTTGTATAGCCAGCCTAACTACGACCAGAAGCGCAGAATATTTCTGGGGTTTTCACAGGCTACACAGAGTAACCTCGGGTTGTTGAGGATTTCCTTGCATTGTGATGTTACTCCCATACATTCTAGGACTACGTGGGCAGCTGATTCCTCTTCGGTTAGACACCCTCTGTATAGGAGGCTGTCCTGTTGCTCCAATGGTGAACAAGTGTTTATTTATGGGGCGGTGGCCCGTTAGTGTCCCCACTGTGGATCGTAGATTTTGTCTCTTAAGGTTTAGGAGTCGTTGTGTTAGTCTTGGTGAATAAGTCTATAGCGCTGCTCTGGCCTGTCGACATTCGGTAGAGTTGGTCCAGGTTCCGGGTGTGAAGGCTTATTAATGTGCGGATCTGTGAGAATCTAGCCAGTTCATCGGCGGCGTCGTTACCCAGTGACCCACTGTGTCCCTTAATTCATTGAAGGGTCACCCTGTTCTTAGTGGCGGCCCTTTCCAATGCATTCGTGAATGAGCTTTGAATTACCTACAGATTTTGATTTCCAAGGTTTTGAGTGTGGCTGTGCTATCAGAGAGGATTCGTATTCTGCAGTCATTAATTTCTCGTCTGCATATTGCTCTTACGACTTTGGTGATAGCTGCACATTCGCATTGAAAAATGGAACTGTGTATGCCTAGTGACATACTACATCTTTTCTAGTGACCGTAAACACCATAGGAAAGCAGAATATGCAATTTCGTTTAAATGTCATATTTTTAACCGACTTCAAAACAAGGAGGAGGTTCTCAATTTGGGTATATGTTTTTTTTTTGTTTGTTACTCGATTACTCCGCCAATTTTATCAAAATCGGTTGAGTAGTTTGGTTTTTATATCAAAATAACTGGAAAATATATGTCATCCAAGTAAACAAAATTGCGTATTCTGCTTTCCTGTGGTGTTTACGGTCACTAGAGTAGACCTATTGAACCGCTTACCTTCCAGTATCATCATCATCATCATCATCAGGATTTTGCCATAATCACCACGCTTGGCATGTTGTTGATCGCAGTAATGATGATACGTAGTAGTAAGTGGAATTGATATTTCATATAAAAATCAAACTACTGTACCGATTTGAATGAAATTTCTATGGGACCTCGGAAGTATGGCCTACCAAACATAACAAGAGTCATCAAAATCTATTACGAATTAGCGGAGAAATCGAGTAACAAACAAACAAAACATAAGTACAGCTGAATTGAGAACCTCTTCCTTTTTTGAAGTCGGTTAAAAAGTATCCTAGTTTTTTTTCATGAAGATGGCTTCAGACTCTGCCTCTTGGAATCCAGTGGTAGCACGGTGCACTAGGTGTGATCCTAACAAAAATTGTGTTGATACTGTCAGTTTTGTGTGTCGTCCTAGTATGAATGTGGCCTATTCTAATAATCAAGACTAAGCTGAGGGTAGTTGTTAAAAACGCTTTCACTTCTCGACGGTGGATCCCAAATTTCAGTCTACCCGCGACTACAGCTGATGCGGCCCCGCCGAAAGGTCGGGATAAATATAGGTAAAATACGAGATAAATACCCGTTTTTCAAATCTAAAAAAATCCTCGTATTTTTAAACAATCTTATAGAAATTCCTTTGTGTGAGTATTATTTATCAGAGTTGGTCGAACTAAGGTATATCTAGGTATCTATCTCTATATTCTACAAAAACAAATAGGTAGGTAAGTACTTTCTAGCAGGCGATGCAATAACTGACTCTAACTTGAGATTTAGAATAAACAGCATTCAAACCCATCCAGCAGTTTCAGAGTTTTCAGAGTGATGTGTTCATGATATAGACAGACAAAAATGGATAAAACGATTGTTTTGGCTTCGTTGGCAATACCTAATAGTGTGTCCTGCACTTGAAATTTTCAAAGTTTATTTTATTACATCTGTATTATAAGTACTTACCTATAGATTAAGATTCGTTTTTGTGGCATGCCTTACTAATCACCAATTTCGTTTTTCAGCATAATAGCACCATGTATGGAGCTACTCCTGGCTGTAGCAATTGGTTTGATTTTTTATTTTATAGCTAAGAAATATTTGTTCAAACCATATGAGTCACCTTACTATTCGATGACCGCCACAGAAAAATTGAAACCTTAATTGTAAATAATTGTTTTATTGGTTGATATTCTATTTTGTGCATTATTTATTTATGTGGATTAGTAAAAATTAATATTAGGTGGTTTTTGCTTTTTATTTAATTTTAAATTTTCACTCAATTCCCTTTTTTTAGCTTTTTACTGGATCTTATTGACACCTTTAACTTGGGTTGCCAAGCTGTCGTGTGTGTCGATAAAATCCAAGAATTACTTTTGGGATGTCATGCAATGACTGGTTGGCACATCACACATCAACAGCACATTGTTGTCCACCACACTGTGTAAAAAACATCCTCCAAAACTGTAAGGTTCGGCCATAGGTACTAGTAGAGGGTTATTGGGCATTCTGGATCACTCATCAGGTCATCCAGTGAGCAACGCGAGCGGATCCAGAATGCCCAATAACCCGTTTGGTAAACTTTTCCTGGTTCATTCCGCAAATTTTATATCAGTGTCACACATAGTTGTCAACATTACTCCCAATATCTCATAGATAACACCAGTAGTTGATAATAATTATAAAGCAAAAACAGCACTGGCTTTACAGGATTTTGAAACCGCTCCATTAGATTGTCAGTCGATCATATTACAATAACCTGTTTGGTAAAGTTTTCCTGCAAACGCATAAGCTTTAAAGTAAACAATGAAAGCTAAGTTCTTTATTTTTACAAAACTTCCCCTAGAAAGTGAGCAATCAATTTCTGAAATTTGTATGAGGAAACATATTCCTTAGTTCGATTCACTCAAAGTTGGTTTATTGAATAAACGATAAAGTAAATGATGAAACATTAATATATGTATTATAGCTTGACTATCCAAAAAAATAACAACACACACACACACACACACACACACACACACACACACACACACACACACACACACACACACACACACACACACACACATACACACACACACACACACACACACACACACATACACACACACACACATACACACACACATACACATACACATACACACACATACACACACATACACACACACACACACACACACACACACACACACACACACACACACACACACACACACACACACACACACAATACCTGCGCCTCAATCACCGTATAATCGTTTCAAGACGATGCGTGTACAACCGATGCGTGAATAGACGATGTGACTAACGTTGATCGCTTCCTCAACGGTTCTATGCTAGATGTTGCTAATGCGGTCATGTTTCGGAACGTCCCAAACTACGGTAGAATCGTTACAGATAATCTATAATTTCATAAATGACTCTGGCTGAGTGATCTGCGGGTGAGGGCCTGTATAATTGGCGATATTTACCCATTTTGATAGATAGTTAAACTGTAATAGTATACTAGCTAACCATGCGCAGTTGCACTCGCGACAAGGTTCTATATAAGTTCATCATTATCGTTTTGGGCCATATAAGCCCACTGCTGAACAAATGCAGAACATTTTCTCGGAAGGCTCGCTCCATAGTAGACCTCATTCATGCCCATTCAAGCCTCGAGAGCCAGTGGCATATATAATCATGAGCCACCTCTATCACAGCCCTCGGTGAGGTCGTGGCTAATTCGTCTCCTAAGTGTAATGTTTCTAGCGAATGTGTAAAAACATTACACTGAATCTACTTGAACTGGGTACACCCAGTACCACCCTAATTAAATGAATAAACAATAGGTATCATACCTCTTTACTGAATCTTAGGATAGTCTAATACTACAAAAATGTTGAAGAAATAACTGTGGATTTTCCCAAATTCAAATTATATATATCAAGTTGACCCAAGTACATACTTGTTTCTAATTGAATTTAATCAAATGTATGGAAAGGGTGTCCAGGTAAGACACGCGAGTAAACTCTTTGTGCAGAGAGCTTATATTAGGTTGGTTTTTTAAATATTGTTTTTTTCATGTCTTTAAAACCATAATACATATGTTTTTTTTTATTGTACCACGGGGAAGCGCTTGGCCTTCATCTCATCTGGTTACAAGTTAAGATAAGGCTGAAAGTGGAAGTTGGTAATATTTGATTATTAATATTTTTTGGAACTCTTATTATCCTTCTTTGACGTCCCTATTTGAGAGAAGTCTGTTAAAAAGTAAGTTTTATTTTAAAATGTTCACCGAATAATTTCTGGAATTATAAATGTGGGATATTCACGTAGTAGACATTCGCCCTATTTCATAATATGATTCGCCAAAAGGACCAGTATCAAGACTGAAAAAAATATATTCTGTTTGCATTATATTCTCTATGCCTGACTAGTTGATATATTGTTACATGAAATTACAAACTTTTGGCTACCTATGTTTTATAATTAATATGCGTCTACCCACGCGCTTATGTCGCCGCTGCAGTCTACCACGTCACCGCTGCTGCAATCTACCACGTCCCTGCTGCGTTCAGTTACTTCTGCAAGAGGAAATAAACGGAGCTGTGGACACCTTAGTGCTTCCTAGTCGCTTCGCAAAAGAATGCCTTGCAATGCTGAGGGTTTTATTTAAATGGTGCAAATGAAACGGAAAACCGATAGCTCTATTCAGTGCGGCTCTGCTCTGATCGGATCTGGCGATATGCGGTGCCAACGACGCTGTACCTACGTGTTCTGACTTCACCACTGGAGTGGTGGAGGCTGAAGATGTAGTGGAATATGTGACGCAGAAGAACAATTTTTGGGAATTTGAGGGTAGAGGGTTATTGAGGGTTGTACAGTTGGGATCATTTTGTTGCTGATGATAACATACCCTAAGAACTTTGACACAGCAGCTGTTTTATTTAATTACCAGTAACCCCACGCATACCTCCATAGCAACATTTTAAATGAGAAAAGTTTAGTAGGTACTCTTTTTATACCTATGCCTATGAGTTTTAAACTTTTCACAAATAAATAAATCCACATTAGGTTTGTCAAAGAGATTGTGTCTCGGGGATGAACATTGACGGCTATCATGGTAGTGAAACCGCTGGCAAAAGTAACTTGTAAAATAGTAGTATGTAGGGACAGATGCCCTCATGTGCTATTTATTTTTATTCGTTTTTTTTAAGTTAGCAGTATAAACATGGTATATGTAAGCACATTCTGGTAAGTGTTGAGATTGTCACTAGGCAGGAAATATATGAGGCTTCCTTTCTCTTCCTTTGATAGAAGGTAGGTAAAATAAAGGTTTGAACATTTTATTGGCTTTTTATAACACAAATAACTCTGAAAGTGTAACGTTTCTAGACTTCATCTCGAAAAAGTTGTAAAAACAGTCGTTCAACGCTTACGTTGCGTTTCTCACGTTCAATTTTAACTTTCAAGTTACCGTAATATGAAATTTGTGGAACAGCTAACGTGTACGTACGGTGGGAGCGTCAAACGTAAGAAGCTCGCTAAGAAGCTCTAACACCACAGTTTCTGTCGACAGGTTTCAGTCTGCCTAACCAGAGGCTGTGTTTTGTGCACTAGACTTGCAGGTCCAAACTGCACATTCGGTGTAGAAAGTACTACAGGTGGAACAGGTTGTGCAGTTACTGGGTATTGGTGGTTCCACATGTCCTGATGAAGCACTCTGGGATATACTATGAGTCACAGACTGGTCAATGGTACATGGGTCGGTCTGTGAGCTACTATTACATATCTGTACATAAATACTGTCATTATTTACCTTTTTGCTTGGCTTTTTGGTATTTCACAGTCAACTCGTGTAAAGTCCTTTCGAAACTTTCTATTTTGTCTGACATGTATTTTATTTCTTTGGAGTTCCGTCCAAGTAAGCTGTAGCAAGATTCTAGTTCCTGAGTTAAATTACATTTCTGTTTACTCAATTGTGCAAAGCTAAATACATTTTTCTGTTTTTTTAATTTCTTTTCAGATTTTTTTATAAAGCTACTTAATTTTAAATATTTTTTATTTTATTACTTCCTCTTATTGAGGAGATTCTGTTTGGTGTGGTGATATCAATCACAGAGAAGCCTGCCTCACTGTTTTGAAGTTCTGTCTGAAGATCCAGACTTTTGAAGTTGGTTGCAGAGGGTATATTATTATGGCTTAATTCTAGATTGTCAATTTTAGATCTGCACTGATTTAATTCTTGCTGTAGGTCTTTGTTTTGCTGAAACACTAGTTCATAAGTTTCATAACAGTTGTCCACTGAACTCAGCATTGACTGAATGCGGTCATGATCAACCAATAAGTCTTCATATTTGCTGTGCAAATCTGCAAGTTGTCTCTTGAGAGTATTGTTCTGGCCGAGATTAACCAACAACTCAGCCTCACTCTCATCCTGCTCTTGAAGAAGCTGCTTATGAGTCTCAGTGAGCTCAGTTAGCTCCGACTTGGCTGCCATCAGCTTGGTCTGCATATCACATTGCCTCCGGGTCAAAGGCATTGTTGTTTTTCTGGATTACAGTGGTCAGCAAGTGTGAGTTAGCTAATAATTACAGATAGATACAGAAAATGGTGGTGGTTGAGAATTTAGATATTAGGGGAAGAGAACTAAAAAAGAAAAGGATTTTACACTTGCAGATGTGCCTAGATAGGTAGGTACCTGCTTAGCTCTGCATGAGTGATATTACAGTGCTTTTATACTGTAAGTACATAGTTTTATATTATTTTTATTTTATATTATGGTAGGTACCTACCTCAAATATAATCTCAGATTATTTAACTATGTTAAGCTTTAGCAATGAATGATGGAGACAACAATGTTTTACATAATGCACACAAATCATACATCAATAATTGATTATTACAATTATTGTAGGTATACAAGTTGGTAAATAAAGTCTGTATAGGTACAGCCAGTAAGTATAACGGTATGGATTCTTTGTAATTATCTCATAAATCCAGTGATTTCATATCAAATCAGTGACAGCTATTGGATGTAAACAAAGTACTTATAAGGTTATAATGTTAGTTTATGCTGTGTTTTTGTAGTTTTATTCTGTATGAGGCAGATTGAGTCTACAAATAACTTCCACGAATTATTGTGAAGTTATACGAGCACATCAGTGCCTGTGTGTGTCGGGTCAGTGACTCATATACATGAGTCATGTAGGTAATGTTGTGAATGTAAAAGTAACTATGTTGTATGAATGTTTAATTGAAAAATAATATACGTACTCCCCCGGGATATGTGGTAATAATTTGCAGCTCAAGAATCGTCTGCAAATCAGGGTAACGACTCCAAGTCCAGAGATGAGTGGTCACGTAGCAGAACCGGCGGAGGCGGTACGTTACGCCGACTAAGTATAATTTAGCACAGAAGTATACACTATGTCACAGTTTATTTACACTTTTACTAATCAGGTACGATTTTCATTTAATTCATTCGTTTATGCGTTTAACCACTTTAAATTGAGCTGAATGTAGGTTATTAATATTGAACAGCTGATAATTTGTGGCTTAACCCACTGGGGGGTTCATGGGTAGGGGGGTTCATGGGTATTTTTTTTCCCCGTAGTCCCACTGCACTAGAGTGGGATCACGGGTAATTTTACGGGTAATATCAATTAACCGTAGTCCTACTCAAAATAGGATGGAATCATTGTTATCTCTTTGCATTTTCTCTACGTCAGTTCTCTACGGGATGTCGTAAGAGCCGACTAAGGGATCTCAACAGATAAAAGGCAGCAGCTTTCGTCTTTTGATTATGTAACAGCTTGTTACTGCGATCACCAATCCACCTGCCAAGCATGGTAACTGTCACACAAACCTCTAAATTTTGAGAAGGTCTCATTTTAATTTCCTAATATATCTATTTAATGCGGTGGTGGCTTAGACCAATCTTTGTTGACGAAGTCGACGTCGAAGTTGTCAAACTTCAAACAGCCATATCTCTGAAACTACTCATCTTGGACTCTCCGTTTTAAGTTAAATTAAAGCTATGACAAAGATTTACATTTTAAATGACAGCTGTTAAACTTCAAATGGCTATATCTCTGAAACTACTTGTCCAAGACTTTCAGTTTTTAGTTCGAATGAAACCTATGAGCAAGATCTACATTTTCAATGACAGCCGTCAAACTTCAAACGGCGATATATCTGAAACTACTTCCAATACAAGACTCTCCGTTCTTAATTTAAATGAAAGCAATGAACAAGCTCTTCATTTTAATGACAGCGGTCAAAACTACATTTGCCATCTGAAATGTAGTTCTCTTAAATAGCTTTCATTTGAACTAAGAACGGAGAGTATAGGACGAATCGTTTCAGAGATATGATCGTTTGAAGTTTGTAGTTTCAGACATATGGTAATAACAGACAAAATAATAGTCATTGGTATCGCGCCATCTAATGAATTTCTGTGGTACTACTATCATTACTAATTATGTAATCACAAAATAACGGATTAGGTATACACCGATAAAGCGTATCTAATTATGTTGTTTTGTTTGTGGTATCTAATGTACTTGTTACGAAATAAATATTTTTGTATTTTGTGTAATGGAGTACCCTTAATAATAAACCTGATGTTACGTCGTTGCCGACTACACTACGACTACGTTACATTCCAAGTGACAAATGGGACTACGGGTAAAAATCGCGTTTAGTCAAACATACCCGTGGACCCACTGAAACTGCCGATTATGTAAGAAAAGTTCAATATCTAGTGCAGTGGAACAACGGGGAAAAAAATTACACATGAACCCTCCAGGGGGTTCTCGTAAATTTTCCATACTAACGTTATGGTTAACACACAGGAAAAAATTTGTTAGTTCGTAAAGCCGGTACGTATTTCCGGTCTCAGTGGTGACACCTGGCGGCCGCGCGCCTCTTTTAGTTTCGTAAATCTGTGAGCGCCATTTTAAGTTCATCGGCGTTTCGTTTTCCGTCGAAACAACATGTGCGCAGCTGAGTAGCTGCGCACTTATTTGTCTTGATTGTAATTCCTGTTGGTACGTGTGAAATATTAAACGGTTTAGCCGTAGAATTCCGTACTACTTGTTGATTTATTTTCGGATATTTTATTTAACGTCGGAAATATAAAGGTTATACCTATTTATGTCTCGGATATAGTTACCTTTTTAGGACAAGTCTGTACAGGCTGCAGGCGCAGCTGGCCCGAGCACGAGTGCTTGTAAACGTGACGATTACATACGCTGTTATTATATTTTGTCTTGAGCGAAAAACACACGTAGATATACTTGATCAAAGTAAAATAGAAAAGTAAGTACTCTGATCTGAGTGAGAAAGGTCTCATTTTCAACAGAAGCTCGCGGCCCAACCGTAAGGGGACATGGCGGAGGACGCACGAGTGCCCCATTAAAGCCTACCTTACATAAATGAAAAACGATTTAAGGTTAGATAGTTTACCATTCCAATTTAAGATTTTCCATCTTAAGGGATCTCCCATAATTGTTTGGTAATAAACACCAGTATTTGGTATTGCACACACCTTTTTCGAAACCCCTATTTACTTATCAAAATGTAAAACGAGTCTTTACCCTGCAGCATATGCTGTAAAGAAGATACGTCTTCTCACAGACGTTGCTACAGCAAGACTAGTTTACTTCAGTTACTTTCACAGTATTATGTCATATGGCATAATACTGTGGGAAAGTGCTGCAGATATAGACACCGTATTCGTTTTGCAGAAGAGGGCTGTTCGCGCTGTTTACAAAATGGGTCCCAGAGATTCATTAAGAGACAAGTTCAAAGAAATAAATATATTGACTATGCCCTGCCAATATATTTATGAAAATATTATGTACGCGCTTAAAAACATAAGCTTATTTGACAAAAACTGTGATAAACATAATTATAATTCTAGAAATAAGAATAAACTCGCTGTTCCCACAACTAGGCTCCATAAGGTTAATAAATCGTTCATAGGGCAAACTGTACGCTTTTATAATAAATTTCCAAGTGATGTGCTAAGCTTGTCAAATAATAAATTCAAAAATTTTGTGAAACAAAAGCTATCCAGGAAAGCTTATTATAAAATTTCAGATTACCTAGAAGATAAGAAAGCCTGGCATTAAAAAAAATTAATTTACTCCAGTGAATAAATTGTAATTAGTATTAAATAATTTTAAGCTATTGCAATGGATCATGAAAAAAAAAACCAGCCCGAGGGTCTTGCCTTTCTCCTTGTGTGCTGGTCGCGATTCCGAACAGGCAGTAGATTTGACGTTTCAAAGTGATCCTAAAAAATCTTACTGAATAAATATATTTTACTTTGACTAATGCTCATCTGAGCAGACCCATGTGTGTCGGCGGGTGAATCAGCACGGCACTGTCGAAATCGCTGTAAGAAAAAGTATAGCGCGTACTGACCCTACGCTGAGAGAACTAATTGAGAATATGCACAAGACTCTAGCTAAATTGGAAATGGGTATAAGGTCAAATCGCAAATCAATCTGCTATGATATGAGGCAAGTGGGGAATTATACAAACAATATTATTGTGTCTCTGCCCTGTCGGGTTTGATGAAAAACCGTTCACAATTTCACATAAATATACCTATGGGTATTCTGATATGCCTATGACATATGCATATGAGATATATGAAAACAAATTGAAAGGCTACTTGAAGCTTCTTTACGGTACTTTAGTGGTTTTCTATTAATGCTACTTGATGACCAACGCTATAGTCATCATCGGTCGCACAATCGGTCGAAACATTATTCTGATACATACTCAGAATTATTTTTACTTTATACATCAGGTTTCATAGACATGAAGACAAACAAAGGGTAAAAAATATGACACCTCACGTCAATGTATATCTATATATTTTAAAGCCTTTGTGTGTAAGTTATACCTGAAAGGGGATGCACGAGTACTTAAAATATAATTCAAAAACCGGTACTAAAAAATACCGATGGCTCCCCCAGGGGGTGGACCAGGGGGGCCACGGGTCCGAAGCTTAAAAAAAATCTTATGTAGCTCAATACCTAATGTAAGCTAAAATAAAAAGAAACCCTCAAAAATATTTACTATGATTTACAAACGAACATACAAGGGGTCCTAAAAGTAGCTCCCCAATCACAGAGTTTTGTACTTGTACCTATCCTCCATAAAGTACCTGTGTGTGTATACCGGCTACCCTCATATTTCTAGTACCAACACCGAAATGTAAACATGTCTTTTAGTCAATCTTTATGTGCTTGTGCTAAACGATTACGTAGTGACGAAACCTTTTAAGTGTTTTAAAATGTTTGTTATCATTGAGTTGCTTCAATCTCCTGCGACTGTAGAAATTACTGTTCAAGGTCAACCTATCTTGAACCTTTTAAATATGAAAATCATGGACACATTCTTTGTCTTGTTTGAATGAGTAATGCGAGAAATAATAATTAGAGACGACAATTTCTTCGACTGAAGCGTTTGGACAAAACCCTTTTTTCTTTTAATGAATCGAATGACCCTGTTATTACTGCGTTAACACTGCAACATGAGATCAATTCTCCTGATTGTAAGGGGTCCAGATAAAATTCTCAATAGGATCGTGGCCATCTGATATTACATTCAAAAGTTTTTCAGGTTCGAAATAATGAACAATACCACACAGAATGTTCTGATATATGTATTAAAATTTAACAACGCAACCCAAATGTAAAATTATGATTGATACTTAATATGATATATTGAACTCATTCAATGAAATATTTCGATTTCTTGATTAGTTTTCGAGTGCTTATAATTAATTTCTCGATGATTAAATTTGATTGATAAATAACTTTTGTCTAAAAAACTTTTGTCCATTCCAGTATTCGTCATTCATCATTATGAATGATATTAAAAAAAAACCATACGACTATTATGGTGTTCAAATAGTTATTATGTATATTACATTTACCTAGTTAATAATGACATGGCGCTAGATTAACTTCCCTCATAAGTGGCGACACCAGGCGATAACAAACAGGTCTCATTATATTAGTTACCAGCTACGGTCAAGTCATTTGAATAGCAGCGTTTTACCTGAAATAAAACGCATATTAAAATACTTACTTCACTGGAAGCTAAGCTTTTATCGCTGCCTGGTGTAACTAAGCCAATAAACCAAAAATGGCGCGCGGCCGCCAGGTGTCACTGAGACCGGATATACGTACCGGCTTTACGAACTATTCGACGAAAACGGATATGCCTTCTCATCATATTACCTTCCAGTGAGGAAAGTATTTTAATATGTGTTTTATTTCAGGAAAAACGCTGCTATTTTCAAAGGATAAACGTAACTTAAAAATAATGACAACATTAAAACAATAACTTTTAATCCTTCTAATTTAAGCTAAATTGATACCGAATGTTGAGCTCAATAACTTCAGTGTAATATTATCATTTTTGAGTTTATCCAAAAGCTTCGAGTAGGTATTCTATATCAAATTGGATGTCTTGTTCTTTCCTATTTTATTGGGTTCTAGGAATAGACTCCTTCTTATTCTGAAATCATAATGAATACTTTCTTTTTTTTAAGACAATGCGAAAACAGAAAAAAAGTTCGGTGTTTTGGGAATTCTGGCATTTAGGCGACGATGCCAACCCTCTAAATTATTGGTCGTACGATGCCTCTCTTCTGCGAAACTCAGTTTTCAAAAATATTTCTCTTTTGCCACTGTTTTCGAAAATAACTTCGGAATGTATTCATCTCTGGTGTTCTAGGAGCATCATTTAGTATGGACAACAATGCGTTATTCATTTCGTCTTCAGGCACTAGAGGCAGTAATTAAATTAATCTTGTTGTTTCTGCCTTCTTTGGATGTATTCAATTTTATTTTCTTACTTTCTTTCCTTTATTACTTCCTTTATTGCTTTATTATAACGGTAACAGCAGCCCATTACTTTCACTTTAAGGTATACTACTCTTACGGCATTAATTTGTGCAAGCCCAAAATCACACTTGTATCGATTAATTTCGATTCCGAGTGTTGGATTTGTAAGCCTACCAAGTAAGTATGTGCACATTCAACTACTAGTTTGGTGTAAGTGTATAAAATCATAACTAGATGGCGTGATTAGGTACTTTTCTAGATCGCGCTATCGAAGTGTTTTGGCTTGGGCTTGATATAAGTTGTGATAATTGTACCAGACCTCTCTGAGAGCCTCTCCGAGTGGCAAAGACATTCTCAAGAGCGATCTTCAAGCTCTTTTCAGTATTGGCAGCTCTGTCATACTGGCTGGAGATTTCAACTCCAAGCACGTTGACTGGAACTGTCAAGTTACCAATCCGAATACTATCAAACTTAATAACATAATGGCCGAAATCGATTTCGACATTATTCCCCCCTTACGCCACACCCACTATCTGGACATAGTGGTTCATACCATCGATACCCTAGTCAGGGATGAACTCATGTCAGATCATCTCCCGGTCCTTATGAGATTAGGTCCCCCTTCCGACTCAGCCCCTTCTACCAAACGGTTATAGAGTGGCACAAACTCAAGAAATCTCTTGAGTCAGTCCACTCTACCTTTTTGGTGGTACCTTTTTGGCCCAGGCCGCCCTGCGCAGTATAATATATGTTTACCTACGTACTACTACTCATTTTATTTGTTTATTTTTTACCTATTGTTACTAGATTTCGGTTAGTACCTACGTGTGTTTATGTGTTACTGTGTGTTTATGCGCTGTGTTTGTTCTTGGTGCCAAATAAATATTTTTCTTTCTTTCTTTCTTTCACTCTACCGAATTGGATCCCTGACGATATCAGGTCCCTTCAGGACGTGACTATCGCAGCATCCTCTCTTACTAACCACGTCACTACTGTTGTTGATGGTCTATCGAAACAGGTATCGGCCGAGACATACCCTCGACCGCCCCTGCCAGATGACCTGAGACGGTTGATGACAAGGTTTCGCGCAGCAAAGCGCGCCTATAATAATTCCCCTTGTGCGAATAACCGCGCCACTCTTCGCGCACTAGATAAACTAGTTTACAAGCGCACCATTCAGGGATAGTGAATGGGAAAACCTACTCACTGACCTAAGCCCCAGCCACCTGGCCTACTGGAATCTTACCCGCTGTATGAAAACAGATACCCCCATCTCTATGCCCCCTCTAGTCCGCCCGGATAAGTCCGTTGCCTTCGATGACGAGGACAAAGCCAATTATTTGGCTGAATGTCTCGAATCCCAATGCTCTCCAAGTCTAGAACCAGTCAACCCTGTCCATCTTGCGAAGGTGAAGAGCGAAGTCGATCGCCTGGTATCTCTGCCACCCACCTCCCCGCCTCTGGCTTTTATTAGAGCTTCTGAACGAAACCGAATGTTTCGAACAGTTCATCAAGGATCTGCATCCTAAAAAAGCCCCTGGCCCTGATAGCATCACCAACAGAGTGCTAAGAAACTTCCCCATTGTTCTTATTTATCTACTAGGCAGCATCTTCAATGCTGCTATGAATCAATGCTCTTTTCCAGATACTTGGAAGGGCGCCCATGTTATTGGGATTCACAAACCAGGTAAGGACCCCAGAGTCCCCTCCAGTTGCCGTCCAATCAGCCTCCTTAACTCGCTAGGTAAAATCTATGAGCGACTCCTTATGAATCGTCTCTGGTCCTTTGTCAATGATGTCAAGCTCCTTCCCAACGAGCAGTTTGGCTTTCGAGCTAGACACTCGTACCCCCAACAAGTGCTCCGCATCACGGAACACATCCTAGAAAAGCGCAATGCATGCTGGCCTGCTCATACGGGATTTGTATTCCTTGATGTAGCGAAAGCGTTCGACAAAGTCTGGCACAATGGCTTGATCTACAAGCTATTTGAGTTTGGACTACCAGACAGACTCGTACTCATTATACGAGACTACCTCCGTAATCGAAGCTTTCGATATCGAGTCGAAGGATTGCTCTCTGCCCCCAGACGCATCCGAGCCGGAGTCCCCCAGGGCTCCGTTCTCGGGCCCCTTCTATTCACGCTGTACTGGTAGAACTAATCTGGTAGAACTAGCCCTCTTTGCGGATGACACAGCCTTGTATACTTCCGATCGGAATACCGATCGGATCTGTATTAGACTGAACTCCACCCTCACCACTCTAGGAGAGTGGTTCCGAAAGTGGAGAATTGAGGTTAATCCTACGAAAAGCGCAGCCGTGCTCTTTTCAAAGAATTCACCTCAATAAACCCGACCCTGTCCAACTCTTTAGTAAACCCATACCCTGGGTCCCTTCCACCCGCTATCTGGGCGTCGAACTTGACAGCCGTCTAAACTTTAAAGCCCATATTAGGACGGTGCGTAACCGTGCCTTTTACATCCTAGGCAGACTAGGCCCCATGATCAACGCAAAAAGTAAAATGTCCCTTAGAAATAAGGTGACACTTTACAAAGCCTGCGTCCGCCCCATAATGACATACGCTTCAGTGGCGTTTGCTCACAGTCCAAATATCCCACGCCTCCAAATAGTCCAAAATCGTTTCCTTCGCAAAGCCACTGGCGCGCCATGGTACATGCGTAGTAACGATCTCCACCGAGACCTTGATCTCGAGTCCATCGCCTGCTTTATGAAGCGCGCTTCCCAGCGGCATTATAAAGTAGCTGCCAATCATCCGAATCCTCTGATACGAGTGATCTCTACCTACCCAACCGATCCGCCGTCGGACCGGTCCCTCCGTAGGCCAAGACACGTTCTTGGAGACCCGGATGACCCACTCACCACCGCAAACCCGGAGGTGACGGCATCCATTTATTAACTATCTCGTCACACAGAGAAAACACCATACAGATACACCGACTCCGCCGGCCGAGTCGATGAACCTTTCCGCCTCAAAACGTTACCCTCGGTATCGCCTTCGGCCATTCCTATCCTCCCCCATCAAATGGCAACAGCCCAAGCCGAGGTCCGTACCTAAGTGGTGCCCTTGCGCTTGTTGCCTCAAAAATCATTATTGGGCTCGCGCCTTCAGCGCCAGCCAGGTCCGCGCAAAGCTATCGCCCAGGTTCAGAACCAGGCCAGCGTATTGCCTTTTCAAAATATAAAATAACCAGACCTCTCTCTCTTTTTGCTTTTCAATTAATAAACCTTTGTACTATGTGCATTTGTGTTTTATTAATAGCCACCCTTGCTGGTTGATTGACATCCAGTCGTTCATTTGGTCCTTACGAGCCGGATGGATGCAAGGGTGAGCAGGTATTTTTGAGTGGTTCCGTCCAAGTGTTGGAGACGGAAGGGACCGCAACCCCCTCTCCCGCACCTTAATGAGTAGTGGATTGCTGCTCGGGAGTGGAATCAGAAGTCTATCCGGTAACGTGCGCTGGACGACTACACAGTCGGAAACTGGTGTGGTGGATAACCAATATATAACCGATAACAGGGGAGCACTACTGGTAACGAGCGCCGGAGGTCTGCAGATGGAGCCGCGAGACCAGTGACAATTAGGTCAGCAGAGGAGCGCACTAGGTGCGCAGGCAATCGCATGAGAAGGGTGCGATTGAAGAAGTCACTTTGGATTGGAGATTTTGTGAGTGTTGTGTCAACGAATCGAGTGCGTGTACCAACCGTGAGTACTGTTTAAATTACAATTCAAATAAGAAAATTTAACTTTATTTTAATGCATGATTGTTGTAAACTAGGATTCCCAACAACTGAGCTCTACCAAAAATGGGACGTTCTATCAATAAGACAGTATTTTGTTCTGCAAATTATCCTCTTCCAACACTCCCAACTTAATTATGACCAAAACTTATTAACAGACAAGCGTAGATAGGCAAAAGTTTGTGTAACCAGAGCCTTGAAAACAAGTTTCTCAAACCGTTTTAGCTGCTTTCTCGGACCCTTCCTTTACCATAAAGTCAATAGTATTTTACCTATCTATCCCTTAGTTAAAATTAAATGCAAGTGCGAAATCACTAAGTGGCTAAAAAATTTAGATTACCAGAAAACTGAAGACGTTCTTTCCCCCCCACATTAAGCTGTCTACTTACCCTCCCAGAAAGCTCCAAATTTCAAACAAACACACATACACAGACACCTCATACACACAAACACTACATATACCTCCTCTACACATACCCATACCCTTCCTCATGGTTACTCCTACTACATATCACGAACGCGAACATATGCATCGCACATATGTTCGCTTTCGTGATATGAACTTGATATGCAGAAGCACCAACACCAAACGCCCCTACCCCCTACCCCATCCCTACCCCATCTAATTCTCACACACACAAACTCATCATCTCACCCGTCACATCTGTAATCGAAAAAATATATATACATATCTTGTTGTATGTTATTTTATAGCTTTTTCATTAAAATTTTATTTCTTTTTAGTTGTGGTTCCTACATGCTACATGTATTCTGATATAAGATACGTGGAGCGAGAGCACTGGTGACCAGTAATACAGGTTTCAAAACCTTTCTCTGGCACCAGCCTCTCACTAAACGGGTTTTTTTAGGAATTTTGTATAAAACCTATTGTGTTTTAAAACCTATTGTGAGAGAAATAAATTATTATTATTATTATTTTATTATTATTATTATTATTATTATTATTTCCGTGTCAACTCACACAGAGGCCCGTCCCACTGCCGTTGTGCCGAAAGGTGTTTTGGGGATCGGTATTAGGACAAGCACTATGCCAAGCATTTCGAGCCTCGTCAAGATAAGAAATTTGGAGTATATTGCCTGGAACAGCCGAAATTGATGGTGTTAGAATTTTCTCAACCAAATAATGTGTACTATAGACGGAAGATAAGAACGCTGGCAAAGCAACACTAGAAATTTTGCGTATACCTAAGCCGCCCAATCGAATAGGCAATGAGGCATGCGACCATGCTCTGTCATCCAACTCAATATTTAAAACCGTGGAAATGGTGTTCTTTATTATGTTGTCTAAGCCTTCCACCAGCTCACTGTGTTTTCACAGTTGACAACATCGTAAAGCATAAGTAAATTTTGGGACAAAAAGGCAAAATTTTATGATGCTGAAAGCCATAATGTGAGTTAATTTTTGCAAGTCTGTCCGAAACCTTCATAAAATTTTGAATTTTGTCGTCGACGAAACCCGGAAAAGATTCATCAAGAATTGGTGAACCTAGTAGGTGGAGTGAACTCTTATCTACAACAGTAATATTGGAAGCCAAAGTCTCAAACTTTTGAATAATTGAATTTCTATCCAAACATGTATCTGAAATGTATATTTCACATTAAAATTTAGTTCTAAGCCAATCTGCCGAAATTCATCTATAATAATTTTTAGATCGCCAAATACTGAGTCCACATCGCTACCCAGGGTTCCGTCATCGAGATACCAAACATTCAATTTAGATTTCAGGCTTTAAATAATTGGGTGAATGGCAAGGCTAAAAATGGCCGGGCCTAGAGGGTCACCTTGCTGACAGCCAACTGCAGACGAAATAGTTTGGTTTTTGTAAATTAATTTAGATGGCGAATCATAACATTGAAAAAGAAAAGGATAAATTTCGGGAATTTTTGATTTGATTTGATTTAGCAAGGCGCATCTGTCAACCGAATTAAAAGCATTTTGATATCTACTTTTAGAATAACCTCCCCGTAATTTCGATCTAAAAAGGTTCTTAAAGAATGGACCGCGGCCTCACAACCACCTCGCGAACCAAAGCCTAGCTACGCGGCTTTTTGCGACAGCAGACTTTGGCTGCAAGGCGGCGATAAGTGGTGCCTACGGCTATGGGTCTTATCCTGCCATCCTTTTTTTTTAAAGCACAAAGGTTAGCACCATATAAGATTTCAGTAATCTCGCTGTTGACTCGACCCGACTGCATGAGGTTGATCAATGCCATCAGTTCTTCAAGAAGGACATCACCCGCATGGCCAGTACCACCAGATAGCAGGTCCTTTAGATGCTGTGGAGACACAGCATCCAGGCCAGCGGCTGAGCCACTCTGAAAGGACATAACGGCACTGAGTACATCCTGACTGGTCCCCTCAACAGCGCAATCACTATCTTGAGGTGCACCGGGGAGGTGGAAATCTGGCCCCGGGGCCGGATGTTTACTTTCAAGAGAAATGAGGGTTGCAACGGAATTTGGAGCTATCGTGTCACTTGAAAAAAGTATACGGGAGGCACCCTTAATCGTTTATTCGGTGAATGGCAGATTCTGGAAATGGCAGATTCTTAAAATGGCAGATTCTTAAAACGGCAGAAATATTACAGACAGCTACAAAAATGAACCGTAAAAACCGTAAAAATACTCTACAAAAATAAAAAAATACATTTTAAGCTAAATTAAACTCAATAAATTCATTACACGATTTATCTATACTTATAATATAAACAGTTAGTGATTGTTATGTTACATCAAATTATTCCTACTACACAAATTATGGCTTTATGTCTAGTATTGAAATTATGACCGTCACCGATATTCAAAAAGTACATACTCACAATACATAATATTGCTTTTTTATATGCTTATTATAAAAGGAAGCACGCACTCAAGATATAATTGAACAAAAGTATAATTTTTACTAAGGGAAAAAAAAGGAGGAAAATAGATCTAGAAAAAGATCAGAAGATCCAGCAAGTTTTAGAAATTATATCCAAAGGCAAAGTTTCCATAATGAAGGGTTTAAGAAGATTATGTCGTGTAAATTGTTAAAAAATAAAACCTGCCTATTTAAAAAAATAACGAGTTTCAATTTATTACTTCACTGTACATCTGCCGTTTTACGAATCTGCCGTTATAGGAATCTGCCGTTTTAAGAATCAGAGGCCCTACTCTAATTCACCGAAGTACGAAATTTCGGGTTACGTTGCGTGCCATTGGTACTATAATCAAAGGAAGCCCGAAATTTCGGCGCGATGTTCGCAATTTGACAGCTTGAGCGTTGCGTACCCTACCCACTACATGAAAAGTACGACCGACTTTTGGATTTGACAGATTTTGTTTCGTAAGTTTTTGTCAATTCGCACGATAGCATATAAGCTGCCTTTTTATTTTCGCAAGCTTTTTTTTAAACTTATCAGATCGGTTCTGCATATTAATTTCAGATAATATAACGTTCTATGATGGACTAATTCAAGTAAGTGGTGATACGTGATGTTCACACATAACCTTTTAAAAAGTTTGATAGTTTATTACCTTCATGCTAGCTATGTAACTTGTCACTTTACTACTTAGTCATTATGTTTAACAGAAAATGGCAAAATAAGTCACACTAGGTATTTGAAACCGAACGCGAAGAGCGTCTAGAAAGAAGGAGACGCCGTTCTCTCAACCCTTTGTGAAACCAAGTTAAATGTTCGTAACTGTACACTTAGTCAAAATGCGTAAACTGACAAGATAAATATACTGATCACATAACCCGAGTGACGAATTCAGAATACTGACGAATCAGCGATTTTCAGGAAATTGACGAATTGCAAAAGTGACCAGTTGACGACAGAGACCAATTTTAGAAACTGTCGGGTAGTGATCTAATTCTTTAATTGTACTTTTTATTGAATAATATTTTAAAAGATATAAGTATACTTATAAATCTGTGATATAGATAAATAAACATTGACATCTACGAAATTTACATTATAACTATAAATAAATATTACCCAAGAAAATGGACTCGACAGAAATTTAATAAAGATTTGACAATCCGGGATTTGGACTTAACGGTTATTAGACCTATGGGTAATTGGACCCATAAGGGATTCACCTAACCATGAATTAGACTTAACGGACAGACTATACCAAACAGTACACTGGTCTAATGAACCTAATGGAAATAAATTACCTAATCATAAAATCGTATCCTCCATTCAAGAAAAAAAAAACCCAGAAAACAGAAAAAAAATGTTTTAGTTAGGTTGGATTGGATTCACTTTTTCTTAGCTTGCAGAAGATTACGCGTAGGAAAACGCAGTTAATTAACACAGTTTCATGACAAGCACCGGCAACCCCGCCGGCCCACCGCTTGATGCCGCACCACCACCGCCGCCGGCGCCACCGCCTGGCCTAGAACAACCTGTGCAACATTCGGGAGTCAGCAACTTCATTACATTTGGAGGGCGAGAGTCACCAGACAATCGCGCTACTCTCGTGGTACCTCCCGAACTACCCCCGCCGCCCGTCAGCGGGTTGCGGCCCGGCTGGATACCTGGATGAGCTTCAAAGCAATCCGCTTTGCAGGGAGCATCCCAAACACACGGCGGAGGAGGCTGCCAGTGAACGCACCCTGGTCGGGTGCAAGGTTCTTTAGCTACAGCTTTTGAAGCTTTACGCATACGACCACCGGGACCCAGTACCAATTCATCGTTTTTCTGAGCAGGTTCTTTGCTTGCAAAGCTTTCAAGGATTTTGTTAATTGTTTTTTCATCGAAAACAAACATAGCATTTGGATCAGATGCCGCATCAGCGCTGCATTGACATTTCGAACCATTAACGTTTGCAGAAACCGGGGCTGTCTTAGGTGAACTAGTTACGCAAACACATGGATGTGAAGCTACACAGGATCCACCAGGAGCTCGAGTTGGTACAAAACTGGGGTTTGGACACTTACAACAACTTCCTCCTTTATCTGCGGTAACACTGGGGACAATGCTTTTCAGTTCACACACAATGAATTTCTTGCCAGAGCCAGAACCAGAGTTTGACGAGCCAGATGCGGAGCCTACACCCTGAGTGTTTAGATGCGCGGCAAGCGCTGCAGGGTCGGCGAGCCCACGCGCGCGCGCCAGCTGACTCGGTGCGCACACCGGGTCCGGCAGCATTAGGCAGCCTGGCTCACCGCCGCACCCCGTGCGACGGCAATCGTGCTGAAGACCGTTGCGTTTGATACAATGACAGCTGTAGTACATGATCCCTCCTCTGAGCTCGCGACTTTTCGTCCTCTTCAGCTGGTTTTCTTTTTCATTATTTTTTTCAGTGCCGCTCTCCTCTGCTCTGGAGGCGTTTGAAGACTTCTAAAAAAAAACAAAAAAAAATGAATTTACTTGTATGAGAGTCCCCGTCCGCCGTCAATCATAGGTAGGAATGGAAATTACCCGGAGCACAAGAGAGCGACAACGTCAATCGCATTACCACTGCGATATGAGATCAAAGTCACTGAAGCGTGTGACGTAGGTCTTGCCGGGAGGAGGGCGACGGCAGCATGGCGGACAGGGCGCAGGACAAGGCTTCGGACAAGGCCCCTCTCGGCATAAGTACCGGATGGAGCCCTGCTGGAAAAACTGGCAATCCTGAAGTCCGTTTCTCTTGAACGCAGAACGCGGAAGGCATTGAAGCTGCAACATAGGGTTGCCAAGGTTATTTGACGACGCAATATGTCAGAGCTATAAGTTGCACTCGCATTTCCCTATTCTATCATTGAATGAATGCTTTAATATTTTACACGATTTTATTGTAACGATTCCAAAGATTCCATACGATCTTCTTTCCATTGAACCGTTAACGATAGCACATAAATTTACAAAAATATCTGCTATTTCAAAGGTACTGTATTCAACTTACTGCTGGGCCACAATCTTCATACTTATAACAAACCATAGGACCACATGGACTACACCTGAAAATATATATTTTTTGAGTATGATTGATATATCTACTGAGAGGTATTCGGTCTAATCTTGCCCAACAAAATACTTACATCTTGAAAACTTTCACCTACAGAGCAGAGGATGGCTTTTTCACTATATTTTTCTATTGTGAAGACAAAAATCTACATTCACTCGAAAATTATCTTTTTTTTGGTTTTATAAAATAAAAATACTAGAAAAATTTATCCCAAAATCATCTAAACGCTTTGAAGTCCTAGAACCTTCTGACAATTTTTATAAATTTTATAATCGTTCTTTTTTTTTCATCTTCCGATTTCGAAAAAAGCTTGCACCAGCCAGTTCTATTGTAAAGCTGTTGATACATTTTTACATATACATTTGATATACTTAACCAAGATTACGATGTTTTTATTAGGATTAAAGATATTCTAGATATTCCAGATTTTATTTTATTTTATTCTGGTAACATACAGATACAATATACAAAAATTAAATACATTCAAAATTATTAGTATTAAATATGAATAAATTCTCAAATATCTCGACATTCAACCAGCATGGGCGCATTTTGCTTACGTTATTTGACTTTTGCAGTTGTAATGTAGTCCATTTTGCGATTCCGCAACCGTTCTCCTATGACCGATTCGCCATTAGACTGTTCCCCGACAGGACGATTCATTTATTTCCGTTTCACCAGCAGAGCTTTTCGACAACAAGCCTTTTTACAACTTTACAACTCTTTTAACTACAGGCCACTCCATCTACGGATAGTTCGCCGACAATCCTATGATTGAAAAAATGAAAAAAATACACATTCTACAGCTTCATTCTACTGTGTCGTTACTAAGAGATCAGAGCTGGCTACTTATCTTTAATTTATTTACACACTATTAAAAGGAAAAATGAACAGGAAAAAATATTAAAAGAAAATGAAAACTATCAACGGAGAACCGTAGAAGAACGGTTGCGGAATCCCATTTTGCTAATAGTAACTACCAACGAGGGTTTCAACATCTGAAATTTGAACTGGCTGACAAACTGGGGCTGGGTAGTCTTGGTATAGAATGGGTGCAGTATGCATTGAATTCTGGTAGTCGTATTGTAATCAATTTTGCCAATAATATCTTCCTACGAGGGTTTCAACATGCGGAATTTGAGCTGGCTAACAAACTGGGGCTGGGTAGACTTGGCATAGAGCGGGTACTGTATACATTCACTTAAAACATTCATCGAATTGTAGTCCATTCCATACCAGTGCAAAAAACTTTAGTTTAGATGAAATAAAAAGATATGGATTCTTCTGCAGCTTTTGGAATGTTGCAAGATAAAATAGATGTAAAAAGATAGTTTCAAATATAGGATTTTCTGAACATCCGTGTTCAAACAAAATGGGGGAACCCCATTTTCAAATCCTGGGTAGCAAAAAAGCTAAGGTCCTTACCACGCAGGAATAGGGATTATTTTTTCTTATCCTGCAGTTTCGAATTGATAAACAAGCATTCTAAACAAATAATCTAAATAGATAAGGTCGATTTTCGGTCTCTTTAGGGCATTTACATGTTGTTTTTTTTTTAAAGAAAATATTTTTATATAATAATTTTTATGAAATGTACAGTCAGTATAACAAACAAATGGGATTTTCCTAACTTTACTTCGATATGATCACTGAATGTGACAACATTTTAAATATTACCCTGTTAATAAGATTCATAACATGAGTGAATTTATAACCTTTATACTTATAAAGGTTAAAAAAAATATTATCGTTAACAATTTTGCGGTAAACTGCTTACATTTGCTGCTATATGCTATTTCTTGCTTATCAGAATGCTTCTGAAAACTCACCAGGATTTGGTTCATCTGATTAAGTTTGGTCGCAAACCTTTGTACCATTACCATCACCATTTCAACCTACATACGTCTACTCAAAACCTATGCCTCTGCCAAACGAAGAGCTATCAGTAATAGGTGCGTCGAACTATTGTGATATGCATGCCCTATAATGATTAGCTATCTGTGGTAGGTCCTTAGAAATAATAATGTGTTATGCATGCCGTATAATGCTGTTCATTTTATTAGTATAAATGTAGCGCGGCCTAACTAAATCGGCTATTTTATAAATATACACGATTCTGTTATTTTTTATGTGTACACTTGATCTAATCTAAAACGATGATATAAAACGAAAAAAAATATCAGCCTGATCTAGCGGCTAGCAGCGACACTACC
Source organism: Venusia cambrica (assembly GCA_951394065.1). NCBI lineage: Eukaryota > Metazoa > Arthropoda > Insecta > Lepidoptera > Geometridae > Venusia > Venusia cambrica. The sequence goes on along the minus strand of OX596068.1, from coordinate 3,519,591 downwards.
GATAGCCGAAATACCGGTCACACAGCCGTCTTATCGTTTTTAGGCCGTTGGAGATCGCGTTGACAGATGATCATCAAATATCTGTTGCTGGTTTATCGTTTGTCAGCCATCAGAAACCGCGTTGACAGATGATCATTCAAATATCTGGCTTGTTTATCGTTTGTCGGCCGTTGGAGATCGCGTTGACAGATGATCATTCAAATATCTGTGGCTGGTTTATCGTTTGTCGGCCGTCGGAGATCGTGTTGACAGATTACCATTGCAAATACACGCATGTGTTGATGTTCCATTCAAGTAATTTGAAAGCCTCGTACGGACTAGTTCCGAAATCCCGGTTCTATAGACGACCGAAGCGATCTGATCGACGTGACCACTTGAAAAACCACCTTATTTATCCAAACACGATCGCCCATCAACACGCCTGTGAGATCGGTTGTATATCAGCTTAAGCGATTTTCATACCCTAAAAATAATAGGTCTAACGGTAAATCGTAGGTACAAACGCAAAGAACGTTAATTTATGGCCAAGACACTGACACCCGATTGCAGGGAAGCCAAACTAAAAGCTTAAAAAAGACAAAACAAACAGACCTTCCACACACTTGTATTTCTGTAGCCTTGTCTATTCTTCCAAAAAAAATGTGGATGCGGCACTGTCAACATATAATTTAAAAAAAAAACAAGAAAATAATAGAAATTGCCGATTCAAACCTCATCCGAGGTATTCTGTAAAATCCAGTAACGATGGATGATCAGAAGCCTCAAGTCATCCGTGAGATACACATAGTACTAAAATTTAAAAACAATAAAACCGTAACAAAAATACTTGCAAAAAAAAAATATTTCAAGTCCTCCATACTAGAAAAATATTTCACGTCCTCCATACTAGAGGTGTCCTCGACCCATTTTGAAACCTATCGCACTCTTAACTTAAAAAACCAAAGATGTAAGTTTGGTTCGGGACGATGCATTCCAATCGGGTTTGATTTTCATGGTATTAACTTTTCCAAAAAAAAATCCAGGTGTTGCGGACCTTGCGGAGGTTGCGGACCTTGCGGAGGTTGCGGACCTTGCTGCGGTGGCTGCTGCGGCTGCCCGTGCATCACTATCTACACTTGCTGCACCAAGATCTGCTAGTGCAACTGCATAGCGCGGTTGCGCCTTGGACGCGCAGGCCAGCCATGGGGTCTGCGGTGTCTACATCGGTGCAATGGGCTAGCCTTGTCTTAGTGCCGTATTGTGAAAATAAATTATAAATAAGCGCATACTTTGTTTAATTAATTTGGAAGATGAATCCCGCATTACGAATGCTACTTTCACTCTAGGTTGCTCGCATATAGAATATAATATCGATGGCCGACAGCCAAAAAGGGATGAGCGACATTTTTGGTAAAATTTACTTAGTTATATGTTTAGAGTCGCCATTTTTGTGTCGTTTGGTCGTTCCATAGCTCTGCAAGATACTTTTGGGCGCTTAGGCAGTTTGTATATCAGGTTTCTTCGTCGTATACGACAGATATTTAGTTTTTTTTTTGTTGGTTGTAATTAAAAGTGGAATTTCAAAAAGGATACTATTTTGGCATTTGATATTTTTTTGTTGCTTGGACGTTAACCTGTTTGATCTAGAAATATTTTTTTACTTAAACCTTCGTTGGGACATTTTGTCAGTTTCTCAAATCAAAATATTAATCAAATTACGTACTGATACTTACTTAAAAAGAAAACCAACTTCAATAAATATGATACAATTTCGTTTACCTGGATGACGTAATTTTTAACATACTTCAAAAAAAGGAGGTTCTCAATTCTTTTGCGTGTGGTGTGAGGGGCCACTTTGTCTTTGAAAATGTGCTTAGGATGCTGTGAACAGCTTCTGGCCCATTCCAAAAAAAATGTGAAAGTACGAATCAGAATTTGTGAAGTTCTAATAAGCGAGTTATGGACTGTTCGTAGCTGGTTATCAAAGATCAGCTACGAACGTGGACTAAAGGGTATAGTTGGGCCCTCAGTCCTCACATAGGGGATCGAGGGCCCACCTATACCGCTTAAACGCTTCGGTCCATAAGAACTTAATCCCAAAATGTCTAGCTAATCAATAGGACTGAATCTCATAATGCCGGAAATTGAATACGCATGCATCTTGTAACAACTGAAGGTTATTATGTATTTTTCTCAAAATGTTCTAGTTCTAAAATAGCTGAATCCCGTAATGTCTGAATGTCATCTATCAAACAAAATCAAGTGGTCAATCAACCTACCTACATTGTGGCGGATCCTGGAGGAAGCGTAGGTATGCAACAGGCTGATAGGTAGGAAAGAAGAGGGAGGCCCCATGTGTGGTAAAGTTAAGTTAAATAACCAAAAGTAAAAGAATAACAATTTACTTAACTCAAAATATGAATTTACCTTCAATAACAAAAAAATATTAGCTTAGCGATAAAATAACGTATGTCGTTTTTTCCTTATCAGCCTTGAAATAAAATAAAAAATTAACTAAGTCGTTTTTTTATCAACATTAATTTCATCAAAAAATCAAGAGGTTATAGAGTTATGTCTCGGTTATTAAGCTGGGTCAGTTGCTTGGAGTACTGGTGATCAAAAAATATATCCGGTCTTCTTCTGGGAGCACCACTAAACAATGAATTGTTTATACGGGTTGTTTGATACATTGCTTCTTTTCTCAATATATATATGAATCTCATCAAAGTTGGCTTATGCGGCATGCGGACGTTAAGCCGCCTGTGCCAGCCTTCCACAGTATTGGTGGTGCAATGTCTATCACGTGCAGTACTTATCATCGATGGACCCATTTTTATCCACTGTTTCTCCATATAACAGATGAACTTCGTCATTACGTTCGTCTCTGGGGCTATTTCTTTTATAGATTGCCAGGCTTCATCTATTTTGGTTACAGGCAATAATGGTAAATTTGCTCACATTCGAACTACTTTGCGGCCTTCTGTCGTTGCTTTTAGTGACTGATCTCTGGCTTTCTTCCACATGGCTATGTTATAATGAAAGTAACAGCCAGATATATCACAATCAGGGTAAATTAATTTACATGCATTAATTTGAGCACTTTCAAAATCTGACTTATACTTACTAATTTGAATATGCATTTGGTCTCTTAAAAATGTGAATAGTCTTGTATAAGTATATTCCGTCTTGTTAGGCAGAAGTACAAAAATCACGGGCACAACATTGGTGGATTTGGTGCACGTGCCAATATCGACGTGTAGCGTGAAAAGTTGAAAAAACGGTTTAGGCACCCTTTTAAAGGTTCCATCTCCAAAGTACACTAATTTATTAGAACTTAGAAACCGTCTTGCAGATAAGGTCGCAAATACTACTATCCTCTCATCTTCTCCGTCCTCCATTACGAGAAAATCTTTGGCCAATATTGATGGTATCATAACGTCTTTTAAGTATTCGAATTCTGTGTTGGTCTGCTGTAAATATTTATGTCTTGCACGGTATAATGATTTTTTCTTCTCTTCGTAAGAACACATCATAACACCCGGATTATTCTCCACAGCTTTTGTTAAATATTTCTCGAATATATTTTTTATAGGAGTCATGTTTTTACATGCGTCTTTTTTGCAATTGTAAATAACAAGGTCTCGAACATTCTGATCATAATGGCACCTGCATATATGATCACTTTTTCTTATTATCACATCCTTTGTAGAACTCAATGTCACCGATGCATTGCATTCTTTCCTATTTACACAACGCCACATAGATGAACCACTTATATTTTTATTTCCTAGAGAATATTTGTGTCCGTCGTATAATAAACACGGGTATCCTTTTTGGTTTTCGATAAAAATTAATTCGCTATGCATATAAATGAATTGTATTTTCATTTACAAAAAATATTGTTTGATATAAATTAATATTAAGTGACATTACTTGACAAACAACGCTATTGTTTTTATCTATCATAATTGAGTTGCATTGTCTCAAGTGCAAGGAGAATACTTACGTAGAATATGTATATGGATACACTCAAAAGAGGTAAGATACCTAACATTTAAAATTTAAGGCGATTCGGGACAAATTCGTTTTGAAATATAGGCTTGTTGGTATCAGTCATTGTGAGATTAGGTCGTACCGATATCAGATATTTTGGGATTAAGTTCTTATGGACCGGAAGCGCTTAAACTATGGACACTACCCCTTCAGCCACTTTGGTAGCTAACTGGTTCGTAACCAGCTACGTTTAAACAATTTTCTTCACTGTTTTGTTATCAGTTACTAATAAACACTTATTTCGGGTTATTCCCTGTCCTCCGATCGATACTCCGTTTGGTAGGAGGAGCGGGAATATTTTTTCCCTTTCCTCAGATTGAATAGTTTTTGTTTTTATCACTTAGTTTATTTCGCCAAAAGTACATTCAAGGCCTTAATATACTGTATTTGAAGCCGGCAATGCAACTGTATTTTTATGATGTCCTAGAGTAGTGGTTCCTTTGGACCAATGATAGGTATCAACGAGATCTTCATTTTGTTTGACAGCGACAGCGGTCAAACTTCAAACTGAAATATCTCGTAAGCTGGACGTCCTAGAGCCTTAGGGTAGTGGTTCCTTTGGACAAATGATAGGTATCAATGAGATCTACATTTCGGTTGACAGCTGTCAAACTTTAAACTTCCTTATTTTGGAAACTAGACATCCTAGACTCTACGTTTTAAGCTCAGTTCCATATATCCCTACTGATCTATCCCTACTGGTAGGGAATAGTGGATTTTTTTTCCATCTATTGCTACTATGGGGGAAACGTGGATATTTTACTTCCACGTATTTCTACTATGATCAAGTACAAATAGGAAGAAAAAATTAAAATAAATAATTTAACAAATGAATTAGGTTTATTTTATTCTATAGGTTTTGAATTTAATAATTAGTCTAACTAGTCTAATAAGAAATCCGTAGCAATGTAGGTAATATTATATTTTATCTTAACTTATTAAAAAAAATGTCCAACCGTGATCTCTCCTGTGATCAGTTGCATTTGTGCATTTTGTATCACGTAATCACGGGTCACATACTTTTCCTCTCTCTTTTTTGGTGGATTCAGTTTCAGCACGTTCCTGATGGATTTAATGCGATTCTTTTGAACCACGGAATGGCTGTATAATATTTTTAATAATTTGTATAAACTTGGTTTCCGGTTGTTTTTATCACTGATTTTGAAATGCCATGATTCCGCGAAATGATTTGTTCAGTGCCTTTTTCCAAACACGCACCACTGTTTCTGGAACTTGTCATTTTTCATCCAATTTATTTTAAAATATTTTTTAAATGCTTCCATTTTAAATTGATCTAACATCTGACTCTCAATGAATGACCACCCTTGTTGTATTTTATCCAAAGGCAGCAGAGACAACGTCGCGATAAGTGATAGTATTCTTCTCTTGTTTCTGTTTTTCATTAGTTTCAGTTGTTTCCCCTTTTTCCATATAGCTTTATGAAAATAATAGTAACACCCCCCTTTTTCAGTATTTGGAAATACGATACTGATGGCTTTTGCAATAGCTGCCTCAAAGTCAGCCATGATATAGGTAGGATACCAGTCTATATTAACATTCTGTTGCATTCGGGATTTAATAAGCTGAAACATTATGACATACGTTTCAGTCTTCTTCTCTGTAAGAAGTGCGTAAAGAATTGGGACTATATTTGTATACTCCATCTATATACTTCCAATATCGGAGTGAATTGTAACTAGCTGAGTGAAAGGTTCAGGACAAATGTTAAAAGTTCCATCTATAACGAAAACTTTCCCATCAGCTAATAATTCTTTGGAATTTTTATCACCAAATATTAAAATTTTATTACCATGGAAGATGTACTCAGCAAACAGGAATTTTCGATAAACTGGTGGCACCTCTACCTCTTCAATATTTGTGAAAAACATTTTACTTGTGCCTGTCTCTTTGTTTCTCCAATTATAAAAGGTAGACTTAATATTTTTGAAATTGGGTGTTGCGACTATTATGTCCAAACCATCGTTGGATATCCCATTAAGAGTTTCTTCGTATTTTTTTGGAATTGGAACCGTAGGATCAGCAATATTTTTTTGTTTACAATTATTCAGCCGCACATCAATTTAATTTTTGGCTATATCAGGTAAACTTACCGGATGGGCTACCACTTTCACAATGATACTTCTATCCTGTTAGAATAATAAACAAAACACTTAATGAAGCACTTATACATTTTCGATATGATGATACTTATTTCTGAATTGATTATAACAGCAATAAATGGAAAAAAAATCCATTCTTCCCTACTAGTAGGGATAGATCAGTAGAGATATATGGAACTGCCGGTTTTAAGATCAAATGAAAGCTATGACTAAGATCTACATTCTGCTGATGTCATTTTGACAGCATTCAGCTGTCAAAATGACATCTGCAATCTGAAATGAAGTTCTGTTCAATAGATTTAATTTGAACTAAGATTGTAAAGTCGAGGACGAGTAGTTTCAGAGATAATCATGGCAGTTTAAAGTTTATTTGTTTATTAAGTTTTATTTTTTCATAACTGGTTATAAAATATAACGAAAACGGAAAATAAGTGTTTATTAGTAACTGATTACAAAACAGTGAAGAAAATGGTTTTTACGTAGCTGATTACGAACCAGTTAGCTACCAAAGTGGCTGAAGGGGACACTACATACAAAGTCTTTACGCCAAAATCTAAGCTAATGCCAAACAAAATTTATGAAAACAAGATATTATTGCAAAACGCTGTCGTGCTTTGTATATCTTCGTTCAAAATGGGCCCTCAATTCTAACAGTTAATAACAGTTTATCACACAAATTAAATGACACCATTAACTGATATCCCACGCTTTGAAATCCCATATATGCTACTAAAAAAAATGTGAAAATTTGTGAAAGCAAGAACAGGCCATCAGTTTTTGTTGTTTGAACGTTATGACCTTATTAAAAATCGGGCCCTCAGTCCTCCATTTCTATCGTTTTTCTTATACTCGTAATATCCCTAACGTGTGAAAGGTAAGACAAACACAGAATTGTCTCCTTCTGTAAAAAAATGTGCAACAAATTTGCGTTATTTGTTACTAATACGAATTACGATAAAGGCTAAAAATGTTAATATATATCGAAATTTACTATTTTCTGATTGTGTATGTGGGCAGGGTGACAATCATATATCTTGAATCCTCATTTTATAATTTCTTTGTGGCGATTCTGAGTAATGTTTTAGCAGCTTCTGCTGTTGCAAAGTAAGCTAGTTTTGTGAAACACTTATTGTTTACAAATGTTATAATAACACAAAAATTCACAATCCGTGATGGGACTCGAACCCGTATCTCTTCCTAACGCCAGAAACGCTTTAACCAACTCAAGCTGAGTGGCACAAACATTCGGAATCTGCGTCAGGACCCTCGTGGCTCAGTTGGTTAGAGCGTTTCGGGCACTAGGAAAAGATGCGGGTTCGAGTGCCGTCGCGGGTTGTGAATTTTTGTGTTATTATAATATTGTCATCATAACATTTGTGAATGTTATTACCAAGTGCAATCACTTTTTTTTTTTTTTTTTTATATATTTTTTTTTATATATTTAGTGCATATTAATTTAGTATATGCTCTAAAACTATATTACAATCTAGCCTATGTAGGCTAATGAGTAATTTTATGCTAACTTAGTTTTATGAAAAATTATTTATTTTAAAGAATGTGTCCAATGTCACGTTTCTTACAGTTTCTATTTAAGGGGAGACACTGCGTTATTGTGTTCTTTGAAGTAGCACTTTCACTTACACTGACACTACTTTATACTATTTAACACTACACTAACTCAAAAGGTTTAGTTCTTTTCAGTCTTCTCACTGTTTTTGTGTTGTCTAGCAGCTGGATTGCCTCAAGGTTCACATGTTTATGAAGTCTTTGTTCATGAGCTTCTGCATGTTTTTTTATAACTTCATCAACGAACTCTATGTTAAGGTCCCTGTGGAGGTCGTCATTCCTGATGTACCAAGGTGCATTCACTATATCCCTGAGTACCTTATTTTGGAAGCGTTGGATTATTTTGATGTTACTTTTTTTGGTACAGCCCCACAGCTGAATACCATAAGTCCATACTGGCTTCAGGACTGCTTTATACAACAGAATTTTGTTGTGTGTTGACAATGTTGACTGCCTTCCTAGGAGCCAGTACATTCTATTGTATCTAATATCTAACTCTTCCTTTTTCTTCTTGACGTGAGCTTTCCAGCGTATCTTTGCGTCAAGAGTCATGCCTAGGTACTTCGCAGTGTTTTCATACGGTATAGGCTCATTGTTGATATATATAGGAAAATACTGATCTTTTTTATTTGTGAAGTTAATGTGCACCGATTTTGAATCATTAAGTTTGATTCGCCATTTTTTCGTCCAGTCCCAAATTTTGTTGACTGCATCTTGAGCCTTTTCTGCAGCGTCTGCATGTGTTTTTCCAACAGCCATTATAGCTGTATCGTCAGCAAACGTCGCAAGGGTATTATTTTCTAGATGAGGGATGTCGCTGGTGTATAATAGGTACAGGACCGGACCCAAAACACTTCCTTGCGGCACTCCGGCTTTAATTTTCTTGATTTCTGAGTAGGCATCTTCTTGCCTTACTCTAAAGACTCTATCCGTCAAATATGATTGCAGAATATCGGCGAATGGTTTGGGTAGAAGTTTTCTTAGTTTTTGTATAATACCTTCGTGCCATACCTTATCAAATGCTTGGGCTACGTCTAAGAAAATTGTAGAACAAACATTTTTGTTTTCAATGGAGTTCTCAATTACATTAGTAATTCTGTGGACTTGGTCTATAGTCGAGTGCTTTTCCCTGAAGCCAAATTGGTGGTCTGGAATAATCGCTCTTGTTTCTATGATCGGTTTAAGTCTTTTAAGCAGTAGCTTTCCGAAAAGTTTGGATACGATAGGTAAGAGTGAGATTGGCCTATATGATTTGACATCATTTGATGGTTTCCCTGGTTTCGCTATCATAATCACTTCAGCTACTTTCCATAAGTCGGGCACATATTTTAGCCTTAAAGCCGCGTTAATAAGGTTAGTCAGTTTGACCAGGGCTTTTCTAGGGAGGTTATGTAATATTTCACCCGGAATTAGATCAAATCCAGGGGACTTTCTTGGATTGATGTTTCTCTTGATTTCTTGAAAAACTTCTCTTGGCGAAACGTGTTTGATACATATTTCACCTAGTTCTTCTTCTATTTTACTGATGTCTTCTGTTTGGGTTTGACCTTCATTTGGTTGAAATATCGTTTCCAAGTGATCTGCAAACACTTTTGCCTTTTCTTCATTACTTACAGCCCATTTCATGTTTCCATTGATCATTGATCCCAATGGTGGGATCTGTGCCATTGGTCGTTTCATATTTTTGGTAGCTTTCCAAAGTGAGTAATTTGTACTTTTTTCAGCAGTCAACTTTCCAATGTAGGTATTGGTTAAGGTATCATTAAAGTGTTGTATTATCTTTTTTAGTTTTTTTGTCAAATTATTCAGCTTAGTTTTGTCTTGTGGGCATCTGGATTGATGCCATTGCTGCCTCTGTTTCCTTTTCTCATGTAAGAGTTCCAAAATCTCTTTTGGATAATGGTTTCTGGCAATCCGGCTTCTCAAATAAGGTGTATTTTTCCAGGCAGTCTGCTGTATTAGAGTTACAAAATGCTCAACTTCGGCATTCAACTGTTCCGGAGTCTTAAGTGGTACTCTTAGACTTAAGTTATCGTCTAGTTCTAATTTAAAACTCTCCCAATCAGTGTGTTTATTTACTAGGGTCAGAGTGTTTTTCTTAAATAATACTTTGTTTCTTATTTCTAGGTAGATTGCAGAGTGGTCCGAGCTCATATCATAACTCTGCTTTGTACTAAGATAATTGGCTGATAGATTTTTATGTATAAAAAAGTCAATCAGGTCCGGTTTTTTTTGTGGGTCGGTGGGCCAGTACGTTGGTGACCTTGTCGATGATACCTCGCATTTGAGTTCTTTTATGGCATTCATCAGTTCTTTTCCCTTGGTATTCGTTAAGCGGGAGCCCCAATGCGTGTTTTTAGCATTAAAGTCACCTCCTAATATGAACCTTTCCCCAAGTGATTGTAACAAGCTTAGGTAGGATTCTTTTTTTATATTGTACCTCGGTGGGCAGTATATACCAGCCACAGTCACAGGATACCTCTCTGTATAGATGCAGACAGCTACAGATTGTATATCTGGCTGTTCATGTTTCTTTACTTCATGATGCTTTATGTGTTCTCTAACAATTACAGCACTTCCGCCTTTGGCTTTGTTATCTGGATGAATTGCGTAGTATACTTTGTAGCCTTTGAACTTTGCATAGGATTGTTTTGTAAAGTGTGTTTCTGATATGAGGCACACATCTACATTTTCCGTATCAAGAACTACTTGTAGCTCATTTTGATGATTTTGAAGCCCGTTACAGTTCCAGGCCATGATTTTTATTGAGTTAATCATTTTTTAGTCCTTGCAATAGCTAATTTGGCGCTATTTTCTATTTTCTTAAGACGCTCATCAAATAATGTCATAAACTTGAGTATTTCATCTAACTTATTGTTGTCAGAGCTTTTGGCATGTTTACTGTACTGAACAGTTGGGCTAGCTCCGGATGCAGCTATTTGAGCATAAGAAACGTTTTTTGTCTTACTTTGTGGGTTAGGCGTAGCTCTCGGCCCACGAGTCTGTTGTTGAGTAGATGTCGTCTTAACCGTTGTTGCCTGCTGCTGGCGCACGATTGTTGGTTTTTTGTTGGTGTTATTACGCATCTTTTGCATTTCTTTAGCTATCATGCATCCCCTGTAATTAGCCGGATGTGGCTCTCCGCAGTGTACGCATTTTGGTTTCTGTTCTGCGGGTTTGGTGCAGTCTTTGGTAAGGTGTTTGCCTGTGCATTTTACACATCTAGGTTCTTTGGCGCAATACTTATGTGTATGTCCGTAGACTTGACACCTCTTGCACTGCGGGATAAGTTTTGTGGATCGCAGGGGTTGAATGTCAACAACGCATCCCAGTATGTGCTTAATTGCATAAACTTTGCTGATTTCTTCAGCGTTGCTGAAGGTTAGGATAAACAAGTTGAGAGGCTCCTTTGTCTTCCAACTCAGCTTGTTCACTGCTTCTTTAACCTGGAATCCTTGTTTTATAAGGTCTTCAACTATTCTCTCTGGTTGGCAGGAAGATGGCAACTTCTTAGCTACAACTCTAATCGGTGTATCTTGCTTGTTTTCATATGAATGCCAAAGGCAGTTGTTTTCCGACAGCGACTTGGTAATAGATCTATACGCTTCATCGTTGTAGGCGGTATCAGATCTTCGGGAACCTCCACTAACATAGGTGTACCACAAGGATCGATCTTAGGGCCCTTTCTGTTTCTAGTCTACGTCAATGATCTAGCATCCTATGTAGGGGACCTATGTGACATTGTATTGTTTGCTGACGATACTTCATTAATATTTAGAGTCGATAGGGCTAAAGATAACTATGATTGTGTAAATGCTTCTCTAGCTAAAGTTCTTGATTGGTTTACAGTTAACAACCTCCTACTAAATGAGAAAAAAACAAAATGCATCCGATTCACCTTGCCTAATGTTCAAGTCAGCAATGCTAACATTATCTTAAATGGGGAAATACTTAACTTTATTGAAGCAACTACTTTCTTAGGTTTAAATATTGATGCTAAGTTGCAATGGGGTATTCATATTGAGTCATTAGCTAGCAGATTAAGCTCGGCTGCATACGCTGTACGTACAATAAGGCATCTTACTGATGAAGCTACGGCGAGGTTAGTTTATTTTAGTTACTTTCATCGTATTATGTCTTATGGCATACTTTTATGGGGAAATGCAGGTGATATTGATAGCATTTTTATTCTACAGAAGAGAGCTATACGGGCAATTTATAAAATGAAAACTCGTGACTCTCTTAGGGAACGTTTTAAAGAGATTGGTATTCTTACAGTCAGCTCCCAATACATTTATGAAAACCTAATGCACGCTCACAGAAACATTGATGAGTTTAGTAAAAGAAGTGATGTACACCGTGTTAATACTAGAAATAAAAATAAACTTGAGATACCTAAGTTTCGCTTAGGAAAAGTAAATAATTCATTCTTAGGAAACTGTGTGAGATTTTATAATAAGCTTCCTCAAAGCGCCACCAAACTCTCTACTCGTAAATTCAAATTGTATATAAAGAATAATTTAATTAAAAGTGCCTACTACAAAATTAGTGATTATATCGACGATAAGAACGTGTGGCCCGATGTTGCTATACCAGTTGACAGCAAAATGGTGATTTCTCAATGTTAACAAATTGCCCATAGGTAGATAGGTAATAACAAATGTTTTAAGATTAAGTATTTAGGTTTTTGTTGTATCTACTTAGAATATAATTACAAATTGTGTATCTAAATGTTGAATGGATCATCAAAAAAATTAACCGGCCCGAGGTTCTTGCCTTTCTCCTTGTGTGCTGGTCGCGATTCCGAACAGGCGGTAAATTTGACGATTCAAAATGATCCTAAAAAATCTTAATGAATAAAGAAATTTTGACTTTGACTTTGACTTTAGGCGTTTATTTTAATGCTATCACCGTTAAGGGTTTTAGTGGCGAAGGAGCCTGCAGGCTGGCTCATCGTCAAGGAGTCATAAAAATGTTGATAATTGTTCACGCCATCCACGATGATGGGGGGTGGCCGAGGAACCTTTTTTGTTTTTTCGGTGGTAGAAGCTGCTTTCTCTTCTTGGGGCGAGAGTGTAGGTGACGTGTTCAATTTTCTTTTTTTCCTTGACTTCGTTCTGATCCACTCTGTTTCTCTGGCTAATTCTTCTTCATCTGTAGCGTATTCAGTACGTTCCGTTGGAGTTTCCGTGTAAGATGTTGATGGAATTGGTTGGGGTTCTACTGCGCATTTTAATTGCTGCTGCAGGATATTAATTTGACTCTTCAAGTCCGCTACAAGGCTCTGAAGTTTTATTCTTTCTTGCTTTTCTTCTAGCCATTGCTGGTATTCTGATTCGTAGCGCTCAGATATTTTTTTATGTTCTTGGAACAGAAAATGTTCGGTTTCTGTTACAAGTTTGACATGAGTTTTTTTTGTAGACATTGTTGCGGCAAGTATGTTATCGCCTTAACAAGTTAGTCTGATATCGACATAGATGCCTACACGCGATGAGTAATGTAGGTCATCACCGCGGTCAGCCATTTGTCGACGGCAGGTTTGTTGTGATGCCGTCAGCACTTTGCAAAACTGTCGGAGCGCGATTACGCGGCCGCGAGTAGTCTCAGCGAAAATCGAACGATCACTGTGTAATCACTTGAAATACAATAAAAAACTGTTACTCTTTAGGCAGTGGACGTATATCATACGACGTTTTTCAACACACTTGTGAATAAAATAACAATAAAAACTATAATTTCAACAGTGAAAACGAGTTGTGAAAAATGTTTCGCTATGGCGGGAAAAAATAATCAGTTTTCCTATGCGCGCGCATTGCGATCGGCCACAGACTAAAGGGATGAGGTTTTTTTTTTATTTTCCGCGCATAGGGTTTGCGCCTATTCTGCCACGTTCAAAATGGGGAATTTAACGTTTTCTTTTATTATAAAGAAAAAAATATATATATTTGAGTGAAAGTTTTATTTATTAAACACGTACGAGTAAAAAATATCTATTTAAATAAGAAGTTGCTTGAAATGAGCAAGCAATAGGAAAATTAATTTATTTGTTCTAATGAACACGATCTTTTTTTTGATTAAAACCTTTTTTAAGAACAAAGAAAATCAATCAATAAAGTAAAAATCTATAACTCACTAGTGAGTTAGCAAGTGTGTTGAACATTATGTTTTCACACCACCTGCTCGACAATGCCAAATTACATATCATGCCAACCTTACGTAAAGCAAGTCATTAAAGCCCTTGGCTTTAGCCGGGGTGTAATGTTGGACTGAATCTCATTATAACCCGCTGGGTTTTAATATTTTTACTTTTTATAGTTCTTATTGCAATGGCCTTAAAGTCTAATTTTGTAATAATAGATCAACAGACTAAATCTCGAAGGCAGGGGCCGGCGCCGCGTCGAATTTATTTGAAAATCGAACTTTTTCTAAAATCGAGCTGGCCACGGCAAGCTGAATGGAACACATTTGAAATAAAACAAAAGTCGCGAGTATTGTAAGACGCTGCAAAATATACGTAACAACTGCAAAGATTTTACAAAAATATATCAAAATAGAAGAAAAGTTCTGTTAAAATGTCAATCTCAAGGACCACCTTCCCTAAACTTTACAGTACAAAACGACCCTCAGACGCAAGTTTTTGAAGCTGTGAATAATACTCAAATAAACTCTAAAACATTTTTGGTATTGTTAAAACAAAAGTGTTGCCTAAGTATAAAAATATTAATTTACTACATCATTGTAGTTCTTTGTAGAAGATGCAATTTGTTTTGACGAATCATTTAAGACTTGTCTTACTTGTGGTTCTTGCGTAGAAGTCAACGTGAGCATTGCCTGCAGGATATACCGCACACACTAAGAACAAAATCAAAGGTGTATGAACTTATTGGAGCAATTGAATTGGTTTCTCCACCTTTCACTGATAGTATTGGTCATTACAAATGTCATGTATTAATCAATAGTAATTTCAAATGCTACGACGATAATAAGCGAAAAATCGAAGAAAGTTTACTAAAACCTATGATACTAACCTACATTTACTAATCTGTGCTTTAGTCTAAAATAAATTATTGTCACCCTATTTCATAATACAGGGGAAAAAATTAAAACACATTTTTTTCTTAATCGACTGCGTTTTGTGATAATAAACAGTTTTCACAAATTTTGTTTGGCTTTAGCTTAGATTTTAGTGTAATTAGTTTGGGGCTAGATGGCGCTGTGTAAAATGAATGTCCTGTATTTATTTATTTTATGTGAATGAAGAATTTGATACAATGTGATCCATTAAGGGTGTGCATCAGAATGGGGTTTTCCGCTTCTTAACCGTGGTACAGTTGTGTAGTCCCGCCAGCCGGACTATGGAAAATTTGTTTTATCGACTGTTCGGTGACAATACTGTTTGGTCGATTGTACATCTGTACACTGTACCTTGGTCCAGTCTAAATTCAATGCGGTAAATCTATGACTAACAGTTTATTAAGAACTAGCTTTTGCTCGCGGCTTCGCTCGCGTTAAGAAGTATTATTATTAATTATGTATCGTTTTTGCGGTTTTACTTTTGTTTAGCGTGTGTAAAAAATTAGGGCCTACAAAACTTAAAAACGACAGTGCATTCTTCAACTTCTCCATTGACATTCAGATTTTCTTTAGCCATTTAAAAAAAAGTCTAACCGACAAAAGCTATACTTAAACCAAACGAAAACAAAACAAATGCCAAATACAAAGCAGAGTCTATAACCAAAACTACGAAACCGAAACAAAACAAATGCAAAATCTCTAAATCCTTTCTTAGGGAATGCCTACGTCATAGTAGCTTTATGTATGCAAAGTCTCATCCCGATCGGTTTAAAATTGTCAAAGTTTCATACAAACTTTCATCCCCTATTTTATCCCCTTGGGGGTAGAATTAATCAAAATCCTTTTTTAGCGGATGCCTACGTCATAACATCTACCTGAAATTTCAGCCCGATCCGTCCAGTGGTTTGGGCTGTGCGTTGATAGATCACTATGTCAGTCAGTCAGTCACCTTTAAGTAATAACTCAAAGGTGACTGACTGACTGACATAGTGATCTATCAAGGTTTAGTAATAACTAAACCGAAACAAAACAAATGAAAAATCTCAAATCCTTTCTTAGGGGATGCCTACGTACGGACTTTGTTTAAGTCCGCTTGGCTAGCTACCAACATCTTACCTAATTCTGTCGCCATAATAACAATTCTAAAAAAAATTGTGTTCCGGCATTTAAAGGTAAGACAGCCAGTTCCTCAGTTTGTTAAGGATTCCGGGTGAAGTGTGCCTCCACCTTCGGCCTTATCTCAACTTGTTACCAGGTGAGATGAAGACCAAGTACTTACCCGTCGTACAATAAAAAAAAAAGTTTAAATTAGTAATTACCTGTAGAATATAGTATCATTTACAATAAAAAAAAACATAACAAAACACGAACTTTTCCAAATTCTGAGAACAAAACATGACACATTATTACACATCAGCGTGTACTACGTTGATGTGTAATAATGTGTCGAAGTAAAAATACTTCTCCCCTAAATAAAAAAAATGATGTTCTTATTTCTTATTTGTCCAAAGCATGAGTATGTAGAATCAAACAGACAATGTACAGTTAAAATACTGTAGCATTCAATGTTTATTTTTACTACTTATTATTAACGTCAACATCGTGAGTATTTATGCAAAAGAAAAATAATCTAAGAAGCGTGTAATAACGTTTATAAATCATTTTTAATAGTACGCATGTACCAAGGCATGATTATACACGATTTCAATCATAACGCTTTCATTGTTAAGGAATTGCAGTTGTAA
This sequence comes from Venusia cambrica, assembly GCA_951394065.1. NCBI lineage: Eukaryota > Metazoa > Arthropoda > Insecta > Lepidoptera > Geometridae > Venusia > Venusia cambrica. The sequence goes on along the minus strand of OX596068.1, from coordinate 3,503,054 downwards.
AAGTTCTTCACCTATGAAGTTGCCGTTTTGATAAAAAATAAAAAATAAAATTAATTTGAAATAAGAATTCATAGACAATCAGAAATGTAAAAAATGAGGTCATTTCGATTAAAAACTATAATATATATATATATATTTTTCAAGCCATTTGGGTCTTATTAGTCATCATGGATACGTTAAAAATTCGAATAATTTTGGAATATGAGTACCGACGGGGTAGCAACGTGGCATAAACGGCACTCAACATTAACGACGTATACGGAGAGAACACTAAAAACGAAGACACAACCCGATTATTTTACCCGATACTGGTTTATCCGCTTCAGTGCTGGAAATTTCGACCTGAAAAATGCACCCCGTGGTCGTCCGGAAACTTTGTTCGATAATGACGAATTAAAAGCGATTGTGAAAGCTGATGATACTCAGTCTACTGTTGAATTAGCAGCAGTTTTCGAAGTTAGCATCAAAGCAATCTTGATCCATATGCGTCAAATTGGCAAGGTAAAAAAGCTTATCAAATGGGTGCCCCACGAACTTGATGAACGCCAGCGCGAGGTGCGCGTTGAGGCGCAGAATTTTGAATCGCATTGTTACCTGCGATAAAAAATGGATTCTTTTCGACAATCGTAATTGCTCATCGAGTTGGTTAAATCCTGGTTCAGCACCTAAAAATGCCCTAAACGAAAAATTACACCTAAAAAAGTGATGGTCACTGTTTGGTGGTCAAGCATCGGTGTGATTCATCACAGGTTCTTACCAAACGGGACGAGTATTACTGCAGATATGTACTGTGAAGAACTGAACACAATAATGGAGAAACTCTCACAACGCCAACCAGTCTTTGGTTAATCGATCATCCCCGTTACTGCTGCACGACAACGCGCGACCTCACACCGCACAACAGATCGTCTCCACTTTACTAGAGCTGGGGCTGGAAGCTCTCTGTTAACCGCAGTACTCAAGTACTCAGTAACCGGTGAGTACGGCGGTTGACAGAGAGCTTTCAGCCCCAGCCACCTTGCGCCTACCGACTTCTACTTTTTCCAGAATTTCAACAACTTCTTAACGGGAAAAAAATTCAATACCCAGGAGGCAGTACAAAATGCCATCGAAGAGTTTGTTGCCTCCCGTCCAGCAGACTTTTTCAAGAAGAAAATATAAATTGCCACTGCGCTAACAAATATGTATCGACTGCATGGGCGATTACTTTGATTGACGGAAATAAATAAGATCGAAAAAAATACTTTCATTGATTTCATACAAACGGCAATTTCATAGGTAAAGACCAATATTTTGCATATCGCATCATCTTTTTTTATATCATCCTTTCTGCGTTTGTTTTGCTTTTGGGGTGTTCTAATGCATTTTCTCTGAACAATTAAAAAGTCTTAATACGTTAACGGTATTTTTATTCAATGACCGGATTGCATAGATTATACTGCATTTATTACGATGAGATTACTATTGTTGCGATTATATCCATGGTTCGGTTGACCGGACAGCTGAAAACATTTTTTTTTCCATGGAACGATCAACTGTAACTCAGAAAAAACAAATTTTCCATTGCCCGGCTGGCTGGACTATACAACCGTACCACGGTTAAGAAGCGGGTTTTTTCCAGTGGTCAGATTGATAGTCAGACTAGTCTGGCCAACAGGAGTATTTTTTTCCGATGGCCAGATCATCTTGTGATTTAGTATAGTGCAGTTGAATACGAAATTAAGGAGAGGTCTTATAGCTAATAAATAGTTTTTTTGTGACATTCAAAAAACATAGTAATGCACTTTGACTAAATGGATCTTAATTTTATAAAAAGAAAGACTGGGGTTGTGTTCTTGTATAATTAAATAAAATAAATATGAAAAAAAATTAAATGTATCCAAATATATGTTTTAAATATAATTAAATATATTTACTAAAATTACAAATAAACGGACAAAGGAAAATGTAGTGAGAGATGAATTCATAATCTAATATTCACAAATGATGCTTACTACTGGAGATTTGAATGTTGGTATTTTTTTAGAAAGCAAAAATAATAAAATACAAAACTGTTTTTACAGTGATTGTACTTTTTTTCATATATGACTTTTCCAGCTGTTAGAACAATCTGACCAACGGGAAAAACCCATCAGAATGGCGGGTGTAATCTTACGAATCAGCATGAAATAATGATGGGTCGATCCGTTTGTTTCTCTTGACACTACTTCAAGGCACTACTAAGTTGAGCCGTGGGTCATTTTTCTGTCCCGTGACACTACTTCACCCTTTAGCCACTTTGGTATCTAACTGATTCGTAACCAGCTCCGTTAAAACAATTTTCAATTCAAATGAAAATCAAGTGTCTCTTGTCTGTATTGACACTGAATTTCCTGTATTTGATTTCTTTATTAAATAGTAATTGGGTTAATAATTCTGGTGATATAAAGGAATAATTTCCTACGAAACGCGCAGGCACTAAATTAGTATTTGAAGGCTTATTTTACGTTAATGGCAATATATTTTGGCAATGCAGTAACAGCAAGAAATGTAAAGGAAATGTAAAAGTAAGATGTATAACGTTAGGATTAAATAAAATCCGCATAGTTCAGATTGCTTGCCGCAACAAAGCCACAAAGCTAGAAATAAACAACTGCAAGACCCCAAATTACATTGTAAACTACCAAAAGATGTGAAGGTACCCGAGATGTTTAGTAAAATCCTCTTAGCGGACTACAACGACGAGATAAGAATTCTTATATTCTGCTCGCCTGACATTGAAGGCACATTTGAACAAAATCGACATAATATTTGCTGGATAGAACTTTTAAAGTTAGTCCACTGCCCTTTAAGCAATACAGCATTTATGGATACAATGCGGATACGAAAAATGTATTTCCCTTGTTTTTTGCCTTCCTCCAATAAGAAACAAAAAACTTATGAATTACTATAATAAAGGGTGTCTCAATAAGAGTGCACTTTTTAAAATTGGAATATTTTTTTTTCCATGCAAGTGGCAACACTGAAATTTGACAGCTGTCACCTCTGTTTATTCCGATTATTAAAATGGAGCGCTTTTCGAAAGAACAACGCGTTATAATTGTGAAAACTCATTACAAAAATTACGCTGGGAAAGTTACGCTGAAACCGTTCGCAAACTTCGTCAAATTTTCAGCCGAGAAAGTGCACCTAATGTGTCAACCATTCGAAAAGAGGCCAAAAAAATCCTCATGCAATCCATGAGAAACAAATGCACCAAACACCCACAAAGAGTAACTGTCTGGTGCGGATTTTGGTCAGGCGGCGTGACCTTACTTTTTTGAAAATGAGGCCGAAATTGTAGTGACTGTGAACGGCATTCGTTACAGGAATATGACGGACTTCTTGTGGCCTCAACTGGACGGTGTGAATCTGGATAACATGTGGTTTCAGCAGGACGGCGCAACCTGCCACACCACGCATGAAACAATCGACTTATGCAGCAACGATTTCCAGAACACATTATCTCACGAAATTCTGATGTCAACTGACCACCAAGATCGTGCGATTTAACTTCGTGCGATTTTTTCTTTGGAGTTTTGTGAAATTTCGGGTTTATGAGATTTAACCCGAAACAATTCCTGAGCTCAAATCGGAAATCCAACGCGTCATCGGTGAGATACAGCCACATCTCTGTGCAAAAGTCATGGAAAATTTAATGAAAAGAGTAATGGCCTATCATTGGAGCCGTGGGGGTCATTTGCCGGATATTTTATTCTATACTTAATCGGAACATGTCTTCTATACAATACAATAAAAATATCACAACTGTGTCATAAAATACTTGTTTTTATTTTCAAATGAAAAAGTGCACTCTTACTGAGACACCCTTTATAATATTATAAGCCTATTTGACATAATCAAATCACGATATCCAACATGGAGTCCATCCAACATGTTACTTGATTAAGAGAAATCAGCAATTGATGATATTCGTAAAGAATTTTTAAATACAACAGTAAAGGGTTGTTTCTTTCATTTATGTCGTAGCTTATTCAAAAAAGCCAAAAAATTGGAAGTCAAGTCAGAGTGCAGAGGTGGCATGTTGCCCGATGTGCGGGTCTAGCTCGTTTGCCCATTAAATATATTACTTCCGGTTACCAATACATCATGAAAATGTCGCCAACCAGTAAAGACATTTTTCTTATTTTGACGTTTTTGGTTACACGACATTAAGTTCATTAAAATGTAGTGTTGTCATGAAAAAGAAATACCTAATACAAATTGTGTAGAAGGTTGGAATTCTCGATTAAACCGGTAGATATGTGGCTATTAAAAATCCAAGTATCGCCAAAACGTATGCTTGAAATTTTAGAAAAATAAATTAAGATAAAAAATACTGCTGGGAAGCCTAAAACACCCGAAAACAGAGCAAGTACAAGTATGAAGAAATCGATGAAGAAATAAATTCGGCCATTGAAGACTTAAAAAAAATGAGAATTAGTGTTGGCCATTGCATAGAGATTATTGCCCCTCTTGTTTTTTAGTTCAAGTAAAGACGTGTTGTTTTGGCATAGAAGATATTGCCCCTTTTATTTTTCAGTTTAAGTGAATACATTATTTAAAAAAATGTTTTTTATTAGCAAATAATATATAGCTAATAGTTTTGCAACGGCGGCGGCCCCTTCAATAGGTGAACCTGTATCGTGGACGGCCTATAAGTTAACTTATTGTGCTAATAATACGTTAAATGTATCGCGTGGTAGTACAAACTATAGACAGAACGCATTTATTATCAGAGCAAGTAAATAATTTAATTTACTGACAAAAAATAATGATGATATTGATATATTTTACACATCAGTATCCACTCTAAAACGTATTGTTAGCGATAAATTCTTCCTGAAACATTCCTAACTTTCCTAAACAACTTATTTATGTAAATTTTTTAAGTTTTAATTAGCAGATTATCTACATAAATGTTCACATATGTAATTAGCATATTACTTAAAAAATAACTAAGGATACTCCATTTAAAAAGTATATGGAGGCGAACTAGAGGCGAATAGTCAGCAGCTCACAGTTCGCCTAATGGGGCCACGGGCTTAGCCCTCAAGAGTGACGATGTTTTTGCGGTCTACTTGTGTAGTGTCATTGGTAATCAGCAGTGGGATCAATCTTAGAACAAGACAATGGGAAATACTTTGGATATAATACTACTAATTTATGCAACACAGCTCCATAAGTCACGTTGTGAGATAATGAACAGTTTCGTATTTGGTAGCGTTATACCGACGTATATTTGTCATAAAAAATATAGATGGCAGTTCTAGAGATTATTTTAGCAATAAATTCTCACAGATTTGAAGAGATGGCGTGCATCCTCAAAAAAATATTAGTGAGTTGCACTCTATGATTTCTTCTCTGTGGTAGTCTGTGTAGTGGTAGTCCGTCCGTTGAAATTTCGTAAATTCGTAACACTAATTTGATTTTATTCAGTTTTCCGTTGAGTTGAATTGTTATTCCTCCGGATAATTACGGCTACAAACTCGTTGCAGTGCGGATAATTGTGAAAGAACTGAACAGTGCGGATAATTGTGAAATTACCGAGTTGGACTTGTGTTACTTTGATCTCGCCTTGATACTTTAGTGTTCAAAGACTGAGATAGGACTCTAATTCTATTATTGTGATTACATTTACGTTTCTTTGTCTATATCATCGTTTATAAATTATTATACATATAAATATTATACATATAAACATCGTATTTTCATTGTAACAAAAGAAAAATATACTACCTAGGTAATATTGCATACACGTAGGTACCTAGTGGTACCTAGCTATATGTAGGTGCTTAGAACATACTACGTATACCTATACCTACCCTATAGGTACCTACAACGGTATTATACCTATGTATATCGATATCAAGTAGTTCGGAATAGAAGTATCAGATGGCGCTGGGTGATCATTTCCATGTTTGATGCTAAAGATAGTTCTCTATTTCCGTATATAATAAAGTACTCTGTGGTAATCAGTTAATCCACGGGTATATATAATTTCACTGTATGAGTCAATCAGCCAATGAGAATAGTAGTGACAAGGGAAACAAACGTTACAATCATAATCTCTTCGCACTTTAAATCTATAGAATTTAAATATTAGGTCCTTACATATGAAATTGGCGTTTTGTATGGGAGGAACATAAAGGCAATTTTTTCATATTAAAATATATTTTATTAATCAAAGTATGTACCATTGCTATCTATACACTTTTGCCATTTTATAGGTAGTTCATTGATCCCTTTACTAAAAAACCATTCGGACGGGAATCAATGAAATCTTTGAAAGCGGTTTGGACTGCCTCATCGGAATTGATTTTTTTTCCTTGCAAGAAGTTATCCAAATTTCGAAAAAAATGGTAATCTGTTGGAGCAAGGTCCGGAGAGTACGGTGGATGTCTTAGACATTCCAATTGAAGCTCCTCTAATTTGGTAGTCGTCTGTTGGGCCGTGTGTGGTCTAGCGTTGTCTTGAAGCAGCAGTGGCGTAGAGCGATTGAAAAGTCTCGGTTGTTTAACAGCGAGCTTTTCCATCATGGTTTGCAGTTGCTGACAATAGACATCAGCCGTAATCGTCTGACCAGATTTAAGAAAGCTATAGTGTACGACACCGGTACTAGTCCACCAAACGCTTACAAGTAACTTTTTTTGAGTCAATTTTCGCTTGGGGCAAGATTTTGCTGGTTCACCAGGGTTCAGCCATTGCGATGAGCGTTTACGATTATCGTACAGGATCCACTTTTCATCACATGTAATGATCCGATTTAAAATTCCTTCATTATTGTGCCGGTTGAGTAATGTAACGCAGCAGTCGACGCGCGTTTGTCAGTTTGATTCACTCAATTCATGAGGTACCCACCTTTCAAGCTTTTTCACCTTCCCAATTTGCTTCAAGTGGATTAAAACGGTTTTGTCACTAACACCGCAGCCTGCAGCTAACTGTGATGTGGTTTGCGATGGATCTGCTTCCACAATAGCCTTCAATTCATCATTATCGACCTTGGTCTCCGGCCGTCCACGGGGCTTGTTCTGCAGGTCGAAATTTCCAGAACGAAAGCGTTGAAACCAAAAACGCACCGTGTTTTCTTTTGCGACACCACCACCATACACATCATTAATCCTTCGAGCCGTTTCTGCAGCACTGGTGCCACGGTGGAACTCGTACTCGTAAATAATGCGATATTTTAAGTTTTCCATTTTGTGAAATGCAAAAAAAGCAAGAGAGAAAAAAACAAATGAATTACGGTTTTCGAAACACAAATGCATGAGTAAATAGCTGTTTAAATTTGAATTTGGAATTCCTAACCAAAGAGGAGATATTTAAGATCAAAGTGGCCAGTACGACAAAACGCCAATTTCATATGTAAGGACCTAATACTAACGAGGTGGACGGTGGAAATTTAATATTTTCCAAGGAACACCCAGGTGGTCTCAGGAGGTAGACGGTGGGTTAAAGCCGCTATCACCATCTTACGTATGTCTGTCGCCATAACAACAATTCAAAATTGTTGTGTTCTGGCATTTAAGTAAGATAGCCAGTTATAAGCTGTAAGTGTAGCTGTGCGGGATCAGTTAGTTTCATATGAAGTTAATTTTGTGCCAATGGAAATCGGCTTGTCCTTAGGCGGTAGGACCCCTGACATACTAGCCAGCGGGATCCATTTGATATAGATTTCAATAACTACGAGATTCCAATAACTTTTAAACGAATTGTATCATCAGACAAATGTAAGATCATTCACGCAACTTGTCTTTATTACATTTTACGATAAATATTATTTACGTTACAATAACAGAAACATTACACTATAATTTAAAGTCTCTAGATATCACTGCCATTAAATCTGGCATCACTCATAAATATCAGAATAGAATGCAGGGCCTACGCTATACCGTGAGGCCCGATAGCTATGGTGGCTTTATCAAACGCTGCAACTGGTCGAGGAGGCTGACCCACGGCCAGCACTGCATCTGTTGGCATAAAACTTCAATGAGTAGGAATATTTATTATAGCCCAAGCCACATGGGTAGAAGCTTAACTAGGTGTAGGTGCCTATAGCTACGCTGCTGCTAGTTATACTCCGTCAAATCGTCGTTTGCTTTTACAATAGTCAATTTGTTAACTGCTTATTACTTAATTTCTATCATATTGCAACATAACGGAATTATATTCTAAGGCAGGCTTGTAATCGTTGTAAGTATCGAATAAGTAAGTAGTAGTAAGTAGCAAATGAACGTATCGCGCATAAATCAAGGTCAAGAGGTTACCATGTCGCGGAAACCTGAGCAATTTTTTTTTATTTTCAACTATAATGTAAAATTGACCATAATAAAACGTGTAAAACAATAACATTTCTCAAAAAGTCGTGCTAATCCCTCTGCTAGTTAAGTTAAAGCTAAGTAAATGATCAAAGTGTGAAGAGGCTTGCGCACGGGACAGTATCACTGGATATGTGCTACTTGACTGTAAACTGTGACGAGGGAGCCGCTGCCACAACATGGCTTGCAGCACGGAGGTTTCGGGGTGCAGCATGGTGGGATGCTCGCGCCACAGCCTCCCCTAGAACAAAAACAGTTTTGTCATTCAGTCCAAGCCCTCTTTTCTAAAGTCTATCACGAGTCTAAGATCCAAGTTCAAACATATAATAAATTATGGTACAAACGAGTGTAGCTCATAACTCTGGTAGTAACCAGAGGCAGTCTCTGGTTTAGCGCACTTTCTAAAGTACGCTAAACTAAGAGTCTTGCATCACCTGATTTGTTGTGCATCGTCACATCCTGACCAAACTGGACATAACATCACATCCAGAAAACAAACATATGCCTTACATACAATCAATAGCCGAATGCTGTAGCCACCACTCGAGCCAGAAGACTGCTCTTGTGATATAATTATAAATAGATTTATCCAAGTAGATTTACCGATTACAACAACTTACAAAGCACACATGACTGATTGAAGTTGACTAATAATACACATTCTGTCGCACATTTTTGTTAATTTGATATTGTTCTAATGTAACTATCTAAAATATATAACTTAAAAAATATTTTTGGTAAAAATTTATTTCTAATTGTCAAATTGTTATGAAAAGCAAGTTATGTCAATTTTTAAACAAGGCCATTTGCTGTTTTTGACGTGAACGTCTATGTGCGCTGAAAACTTTTTTAATTGACCTAGCGAGCGCGAAGCGCGCGACTTCAATTTCGACAAAATGCTTTTTGTATTTATTATGTATGTATATTTTGTATGTCCGGCGGATGTACGGTTGTTTTACTTTATAGGTCTTTTTCCGTACCGATTCTCCTGATTTTTTGTGAGCATGTTTTATAAGTAGGTATACTCGTAGGTATAGTTTTTTTTTTGTCGATTCAGTTTTTGGAACGGCGGAGTAAAGGGGTTGATAAGACGCAACTTTTTATCCAATAAACTTCAAAGGGTCGGGGGGTGGGGGGGTTAAAAATTAATACTGAAAAAAATACGCGTGTGCCTGTGCTTTGCTATGGTACGTAATCTAGAATAACATAAAGCCTATGAAACGCACAAATAAAGTGGCGTAAAAAAGTAAAGAATTATTAAATTCGGTTCTGTTGATCCATAGCTATCCGGAAAATAGGAATGTTAGTTTGTATAATTTTCCGGAACTAAAGGACCTTCGCATGCCCTCGGCTGATCAGATCAACAAACGCAAGGGCAAAGGCAAAAACACTACCTCTGCGTTGGCAGCAGGGTAATGCTGAAAACAAATTTGTGAGCTATGAAAGGTTAGTGAATGGTTCCGTTGGCACTGTTACCGATTTAGTATATCCACCCAATCGTGCACCACCCGCTGATCGCCCATTGGTAGGAACTTGGCATTCTAAAGAGCTTTCATGTTCTAGGACTCAGTTTCCGCATATATTGGCATGGGCGATCACCATACATAAGTCGTAGGGTTTGACATTACCTAGGGTAGTGGTCGTTGGGTCTAAAGGACAATAGGTAGACAATAGTTAAAATAAACTTTTTTTGAATAAAATGGAACCGACTTCACCACTAAAAATTAAAAACAATTCTTTGGGAAGTTCATATAATTTGAAGTTGGTGCCGAATTGCCAAGCACAACAATTTTCAGCTTTTTTTATTGTAAAACCTACGACACCACGACGTCTCCGAAACCCTATTTAAGAGGTTTTTATATTTTCAGAGTTCAGAGGTAATGCTAGTAGTTGTTAGTGAGTCATGTTAGACGCTTATAGCGGCGGCTCGTAAAGTCTTATACCAGAACTGTTACATAGTCCGCAAAAGAAAATATGATAATTAGAAAGAAATAAAGAAAATATGTATTTAGAAAAAAAAGTATAAGTACCTATAATTACTGCGGTCACCAACACGCCTGCCAAGTGTGGTGATTATGAAAAAAAACCCTCCAATGCTTTCTTTAGCATTGGGGGAGGCCCATGTCCTATGCAGTGGACTTTTATGGGCTATAATGATAATGATAATGATGATGATGATGATGATGATACAAGTAGCCAGAATGCATCATAAGACAATCCCAAACTCCACTAAGCCCAAATAATGCTAGGTTAAATTGTTTTTTTACGGAGTTTTGGTGAACATCGTCATCATCGTCATCTGATGATGAAGCCAATGGCCTCCTTAGACCTACGAGAAAGGAAGCAGTTCAGAGGGACTACTACGTATCATCATTACTGCGATCAACAACACGCCTGCCAAGTGTGGTGATTATGACAAAACCCTGATAATGATGATGACAATGATGATGATGATACTGGAAGGTAAACAGTTCAATAGGACTACTCTAGTAACCGTAAACACCTCAGGAAAGCAGAATACGTAATGTCGTTGATGACATATTTTTTCCAGTTATTTTGATATAAAAATTAAACTACTGTACCGATTATGATTGAGAAATCGAGTAACAAACGAACAAAAAAAACATACAGCCGAATTGAAAACCTCCTCCTTCATCATCATCGCCATCCTCATCATGATCATTATTGACCTACAAGGTACCTAACCAAATAGCTTTTTTTGTTTTTGAATAATGTAGGAAACTATATTCTATGCAAACATTTTCTGAGAACCTTAAACGAAAAAGGTAGATTAGGTGCTCAAATTGCAAAGATCTGTATGATTGAATATCAAATTAATGTTTATTACTTAAATACTTAATATTAACTAAAATATTACTTAAGTATCTAACTACTTTAACGTACTTTTGTACCTACCGACATATTATTATTTAGTAGGTACAAATAGCTAACTTACACATACATTTCATATAATTTGGGTAGTTTGTTCGTCTTTTATTTTAGCAGAAACATTCCGCCGTGTCAACAACTCACGTTTCGAGGGGTACAGCAAATTTTGAGGGAGCTTAGGATCAAGAAGCAGTAGCAACTCGGGTGGTCAGAAGTTGATGCACACTTGTACTGGTAATAGTCTTTTTTAAACTTTCGCGATTAGAACACATAATTTTAATTCGAGAAACCGGTATTTATCGCGTATTTTATCTATATTTATACAACGTTTCGGTGGGGTTGCACCACCCGCGGTCGCGGGCAGACTGGAATTTGGGAGCCACCGTCGAGAAGTGAAGGCGTTTTTAACAACTACCCTCAGCTTGGTTTTGATTATTAGAATAGGCCACATTCACACTAGCACGACAAACAACACTGACAGTATCAACACATTTTTTCTTAGGATCACACCTCGTGCACCTTGCTACCACTGGATTCCAAGAGGCAGAGAGTCTGAAACCGTCTTTGCGATTAAAATTAGGATATTTTTTAATCTCAATCGCTTCCCGAACCATCCTCTTATAGTAATGCTGTTCATTGGAAATCACTTTCGGGTTATCCGACCTGAGTCTGTAAAGTGTAAATATAGGTAAAATACGCGATAAATACCCGTTTCTCGAATTAAAATTATGTGTACTGGTAATGTCAGCTTAGGCCATGATCAAATAGGCGACGCGAAGGCAAAGTCTGTAAATAAAAACAATAAAAGGTAAACAAACTTTGATAGATTTTGTTTTTTTTTTGGTAATCTAATCTTTACACTGTCAAAATACTTATCAAACGACCACATTTACTCAATTGTATTCTTATTTCACTTTTAACTTGTGATTACATTAAAATTAATGTGATATCATAAAAACAATTAATATTTTTCATTTGATTGACTTTTTGTCTATAATTTTGACGTTTGGCTCATTGACAAACAATAAAGTTGCTTGAAAACAGGTTACTATCTATAAAATAAATAGTTAATAAAATATTTAAGACCAAATAGTTTTTATGCAATTTGAACTTTGTCTGCGTTTAGTGCCCCGTTAAAAACGCGTAAGGGTTAAGTTAGTTCCGACTTGACCGGGCCTGAAAGCCTCCTTGTCACATTCTTGTTATAAAATGTACTATTTATTCATCCACGCATAGTTTTTTTCTCTTTTAAGAATTTATACGATTGAATAAAATCAATTTACATTGAATTATACCCATATATCCATAATTCATTCATATTTTCGCTAATCACGATTTAGCTTCCGTTCCGTTCTGGAAATTTCTGTGATTTAACGTAAAGGTACGTAAGTAATAACATTATGTACATCCAGCATTGTATATCATAATGAATACCATAGCTATAAAACAGCTGTGTGGCCAAGCGGCTATATATGTGCTATTTGACACTTGCACATGCTCTGACGGGGAAGGTCACATCGTGTGGAAACAGGCATGCCTCTAGGACCAAATATGCTGCTGGCATGTGATTCATTGACTGTATAGTATTCCGCTAAATGGCGATGAGCTTGAAAATTTGTCATAAGTTGAATGCTAGATGTCTATATCAGAACAAACGTATGTTTGGACGTGCCTCTGACACCTCCCTAGTGTAATAAGGTAAAGAGGAAGAAGTCGTGAGTCCGTCTCTGTTATCTGTGTCTATCTTTATCTTATAATATCTCAGTCTTCTTGACAATTTCGTTAGCAGGTCTGTTGATGCCCGCTGATACGTTTGCTTCCGGGTCGCAACAAAGCAAAATGACCGAGAAAGACCATAAAACAAGGACGGTGCGTGAGCGTGAGTGAAGTTTCATTGTTTCATTTACCTTTTAAGGCGCTCTATGCAGCTAAAATCGTGGCAGAAACGATTATGAGAGTTGACAACGGCAAGCTGTAGGTGGCGCATGCGTATCGTAAATAAAACCTTTTGATAATTCTTATTCTGAGATCGCGTTGCTGGTATGTAGGTAGGTAATGTGACCATATGATTGTACCTTTACCGGCACAGAACAAATAACTTATTTACATTCGTCCTAATATTTATTCTGAGTCTAGGTGTTGTCTGACCGCTGCAAGGACGACAAGCACACGTCCGACGTCGACAGTGGTCACACAGGTACTGATTGTAAGGCGGGCGCGCGGTGCGCTTATTCCTAATATTCTTATTCTGAGTGGGGGTGACCAAGGCCCTGCACTGACGTCCCGCTGTGGGGTGTATTGTGCATTGTCCCCCGTGGTTTTAACTAACCCTACCCCAGCCAGCCTAGCTCCTAAAAATACCGGAGCAGGACTTTGGGTTATTGGTGACACTTGTTGAGCGCCTGAGTTCGCGACAGCGACATTGAAAGTGACTCTGATGTAGTGGGCGATGATGATGCTTACTCCAAGTCGGGGCCAAGCATTTTCCTAAGGCCCGTCTTCACCCTAGCTGATTCTGTAGCCAAGCAGTGTAGGATCACGTGCTCTAGTGTTTCCTCCTCCTGTAGGCAGCCCCGGCACAGCGCGCTGTCCGTGACTCCGGTTTTGAACAGGTGATAATTCAGGTCTCAGTGTCCTGTGATGATGCCTACCATCAGTCGTAGATCACTGCGTTTCATTTTTATCAGAATATTTTCCTATTCGGACCTGGGAACATCATTTTTGATATCCTGCAGTCCTTCCATTGGTCCCAAAACTTTTTGTGCTCCATATCAGAGTATTATTTCAGTCTTTTCTTTATTTCCATCGTTGATGGTCTTGTTAGGCTGAGGTCGCGGTCACTTGGTGTAAGATTTGCTCCCGCACTGGCTAACTTGTCTGCTTTATCGTTTCCTAGGCAAGTGCCGTGGCTTTTATATTAAAGTTAACGAAGGTAACCTAGCAACTGCAGACCTTTGTTATTGACTGAGAAAGTATCTGTCAAGTGAAAAATACGAAACTGGTATAATGTTCTTTTAATATTGTGTTTATATAATAAAGTTAATTTGGCCTTTCAAAGCATTCTTCTTCTGTAAAATCCACCACCTCCAAAAGGTTATGGGCCCAGACCCAGAAGTTTAAATGGAGCTTTCGAAAATTCAAATTATGAAACTTGACGGCCACAATTGGGTACCATGGAAGTATCGTATGGTAGCCTTGCTGAGAGGTATGGACGGACTCATGGATATTGTGGAAGGTAAAACACAAAGGCCAGTGAGACCTATAGCAGGAAGCGGTGATGCTATGATTACTGCGATAGAACTGTACAATAAAAGTCTAAGTGAATTTGTAAAGTTAGAGAGTACAGCCTTGCTCTTGATAACTAACAATGTAACAGATGAGACGCTTGGTAAAGTAATAAGATTGTCTACTCCAAAAGAAGTTTGGGACGAACTCCATAGATTATATGAGGGACCTAATGAGGGCCGACTCTATGATACATGTTTGGATTTCTTCAAGCTTAAGAGGGATCCGTCAGATGACATGTCGACTCATGTATCGAAATTAAAGAACCTGTGGCACAGTTTGAAGGAAGAGTTACTGAAAGAAGAAAAGGTAGAGTTACCTGAAGTTCTCTTAATATGCAAGATCCTTGACACGCTGCCAGAAACTTTTTTCTCGTTCAAATCGAGTTGGCTATTAATGTCGAAAGAGGAAAGGACGGTTGACAATATTACAGGCCAGTTGTGTGCTCACGAAAAAGCGCTCAATGCGAAGATGGCTGACGCTGAATCTAGCGAGACTGCGCTTTACGTGAAGACAAATAATAAAAATATTGCAAGGGGATATGACCAAAAAGACCAAAGTAAAAAGAAAAAATACAAATGTTTCTTTTGTAAGGAAGTTGGTCATATAAGAAAAGATTGCCCAAAGGCGAAAGAAAAGGAAAGTATCCAAAGTTCAAATATGATGTTACTGATGGTGAATGCAACGGATTCTGGCAATGATTCTGATGCTTGGTATGTGGACAATGGAGCTACACACCATGTCACCATGCGTGGTGATCTATTTCAAGATTTTAATAAATTTGATGAAGCTCACACAGTGACAACGGCAGATGGAAACATGTTGAAGGCTGTTGGCAAAGGAACAGTTCATGTTAAAGCCGAGATAAATGAACGGATTGAGGACCTTTTCTTGAGAGATGTTTGGTATGTACCCCGAATAACTAAGAACCTTTTTTCTGTACTTAGCTCACAAGACAAAAACCCCACGAGCGTATTTGAGTCACGGGTTACAAACTGTTCCATGAAGGTCAATGGTAGGATTGTTGTAACAGGAACAAGGCAAAGATATGGCGGTTTATATAAGATAGCTTGCAAAGCCGAACGCCCTGCTGTTTCAGTCAATTTAATTGAGCTTGGAGATACGCTGCAACTGTATCATGAGCGTATGGGACATCAGGACAAGAAACATGTCAAACGTTTGATAGAGAAGGAGCTTGGAGTAAAGACGAAAAACAGTGGAGAACTATGCGAAGGTTGTATCTTTGGGAAAGCGCACAAGCAACCATTTGGTGTTCGCGAAAAAGCTACGAAACCTGGAGAGCGCATACACTCTGACGTCTGTGGTCCCTTCCCTAAAAGTATTTCGGGATATCGATACTTCGTCTTATTTAAAGATGAATTTACACGGTACAGATATGTGTATTTTCTAATAAACAAATCCGAAGTCTATGATAAACTGAAGCAAATGTTGTCTGAGGCTAGAAATGCTGGACATACTGTGAAGGAGCTTTTAAGTGACAATGGGGGCGAGTATGATAATAAGAGAGTGCGAGATCTGCTTGAAAAGACAGGAATAAAGCAAAGGCTCATTATGCCGTATACCCCTGAGCAAAACGGATGTAGTGAGAGGGAAAACAGGACCCTAGTTGAATCTGCTAGAGCAATGATGCATGCGCATGAGGAGATTCCTCAGAATTTGTGGGCAGAGATGGTTAACACTGCTATGTACATATTAAACAGGACAGGACCAACTTTGGTGGAACACAAATCGCCTTATGAGCTTTGGCTAAATAAGAAGCCTCAGATAAAGCACCTGAGAATAATCGGCTCATCCTGCTATGCGCATGTACCTAAGCAGAGGAGAAAGAAACTACAAAAGAAGGCTACACGTTGCATTTTAATTGGATACGACAATGATGACGGGTACAGACTTTGGAACCGAGAGAGGAATTCGCTGGTGAGGTCTAGAGATGTCATATTTAATGAGAAAGTGCTTGAAACTTCAATGAATGAACATGAAATTGAGATAGATTGCGATCATAAAAACGAGATTGAGGTAGTTCCTGTTAGAAAAAGCCAGACGAATATTGAACAAAATGTTCCTGTTGAGCCAAATAGGGAAACAGTTGAAGAACAAGATAATTCTGATATTGGAATTGATGAAGGACATATGAGTAATTGTGAAGAGTTTCACGATGCACAGAACATTTTACATGAACAGTCTATTGAATCGGAGGGAAATGATGTCGGAGAAGATGTCGTTATTGATGAAGATCTAGATGTAGAAGATGTTCAAAGTCTAGATAATGTCATGGACGAGGACGATATTGTAAATCATGATGTTTATGAAGATGTGTTCCCGGACCAGATGGTACTTCGTGACCGATCTTCGTTACGTCCTCCAGATCGATTCAAAGACTTTGTCATGAATGCTATTATGGGATACATAGAGCCAAATTCCTATAAAGAGGCGATTAGAAGCCCGGAGAGAAATCTATGGGAAGAAGCCATGGACAGCGAAGTTAATTCTTTAAAAGAAAATAGTACTTGGAAGCTTGCAAGTTTACCTAAGGGAAGAAAAGCAATACCATGCAAGTGGGTATTTCGAGTAAAGATGAACGCTGATGGCTCTGTAGACAAATACAAGGCAAGACTGGTTATAAAAGGTTTTCATCAGAAAAAAGGAATTGACTATGAGCAGACATTTAGCCCGGTTACCAGGATGGGAACCGTTCGCTCTGTACTTAGTGTGGCAGCTAGCGAAGGAATGACAATGATGCAGTTTGATGTCTCGACTGCCTTTTTGTATGGCTCTTTGACTGAAGAAATCTTTATGAAGCAACCAGAAGGCTATGATGATGGCTCCGGTAGAGTTTGTCTTTTACAGAAGAGTCTTTATGGGTTAAAGCAAGCACCTCGATGCTGGAACCGATGCATTTTAGACTTCTTCAAAGAGATTGGCTTTAAGACTAGTAAAGCAGATCCTTGTCTTTTAACAAGAGAGAAAGGATGTGGAAAAATCATCGTGGCGTTATATGTGGATGACGGCCTCGTTGCTGGCTCAAGTCAACAGCTCATAGATGAGTTTATTGGGGAGCTGAAAGGTCGGTTCAAAATAACCACAAAACCAGCCTCCTATTTCCTTGGGATAGAGATTGAAAGCAGAGGAGACGGAATTAAAATAGTTCAGACGTCTTATGTTAAGAAAATCTTGCGGAGATTCGGGATGGATACCTGTAAACCGGTCTCGACGCCTATAGTAAAAGAAGGTACATCAAGCGAGAAAGTGGACATGAGTTACATGAAAAGTAACTACAGACAAATCGTTGGTGCCTTAGCATATTTGATGGTATGCACTAGACCTGACATTGCGTATGCAGTCAGTGTAGTCTCACGGAGTCTGGAGAAACCAGAAGAAGCAGACTGTGTCCGTTTGAAGCGCATAATGCGATACTTGCAATACACACCAGATCTAGGTATAATGTACAAGAAGCATTACAAGCAAGGCATTTTGGAATGCTACAGCGATGCTGACCATGCAGGTGACATCAGTACTGGAAGATCCACTAGCGGAGTGCTGAGCATGTATGCGGGAGGAGCGATCTCGTGGCTAAGCCAAAGACAGGCAAGTGTCGCGATTTCGACTACAGAGGCAGAAATTGTAGCCGCCAGCGAAGCAGCCAGGGAAAATGTATGGCTGTCTCGGCTCTTGAGTGATCTTGTTGTTCTCAAGAAGATTCCGTGCTTAAAAGTGGATAACGAAGCTGCAATAAGGCTAGCTGAAAATCCTGAATTCCATCGACGGACTAAGCATATACAGGTACGGCATTTCTTCGTACGGGAATTGGTGACTAGCGGAGAGCTAAGCGTGGACAAGGTTACCAGTGAAGACCAGCTGGCAGACATATTCACCAAGCCTCTTCCAAGACCGAGGATCAGAATGATCTCAGAGCGCATGGGTCTTTGTTGAGAGGAGATATTAAAGTTAACGAAGGTAACCTAGCAACTGCAGACCTTTGTTATTGACTGAGAAAGTATCTGTCAAGTGAAAAATACGAAACTGGTATAATGTTCTTTTAATATTGTGTTTATATAATAAAGTTAATTTGGCCTTTCAAAGCATTCTTCTTCTGTAAAATCCACCACCTCCAAAATTTTAGTCCATTGGATGGTGACCTTATGCTCCGCAGCGAGTTTCTGCAGCGCTAAGTGACACTCTACAACCGTTGCCGAAGTCCGGTCTGCGAAGTGCGTTCATGACTGCACTATCGGTTGTGAAAGTAAATTCTTTCCTCATGTTTGAGTTTGAAGCAGTCGGTGCAGACTGAATTAATTCCTGTATGTCTTTTGCTGCTTATGCAAGCCCTATGGTCTCTGCTTGAAGAGCCGTAGTCGTGTCGTTGAGAGGCTGGGACTTTGAGGGTCCTGCTTCGGGGCAGTGGTACCCGCAGCCTGCTCCATTTGAGTTTCTCGCCCCGTCTGTGTAAATTTTATAGGTTATCCCAAATACCTTTCGGGCTTGGGAGTTTCCGTTCTTGTGTTGCGACTGTGTAGTTTTTATTTGTTAAATAAGTTGTGGCCACCCTGCCCGTGCCATACTTGGCTTCCGGATTAGCGCGGTGCGCTTGTAGTTTTTCAAATAATTCATGATTAAAATTAAATTTGAATTGGTATTAAAAAACTAGCTCACCTTTAATGTAGATCTACATGTAACCTATCATTTAAAATAAATCGTAAGTCAATATTCATTGTAGGTATCAAAATATTTCTCTTGTAAATTTTGAAACGTACCAATTTCAATAAATATTTTGAGTTTTTTTTCAGCTATTATGTTTTCAGCTTACCTTCAATGTAGATAGGTACCTGAAGTTTTTTATTGGATAGCTTTAGATACAAGGCTCGTCTGGGCATTACCTGGGTGAGGAAGAGCTATGGTGGAGAGAGCTTTCCCAGAAGCTGCCTAGTAAAGACACTGGCACTCCCTGGCATTGACGTAAATAGTAAACAGCTCGGCACCGGACTTTGGAATGGTGTTGGCTATCGTAATCGTAAATCGTAAATTGTAAACCAGGCGGAGCGTGATTTACTATTCTACCATCAGTGACCTTACTTTACATTATTTTATTGGACTAGCAAACGCTCGGGGCTTCGTTCCCATCATCTCGTAGGAATCACCCAAAATCATTATTTACCCCTGTATACCACGATAGGAAGCTATTAAGAAAAATCGAATTATGTTCATGGATTTAACTTATTTTTCCCGGAAACCTATTTATTTTTCTAATATAAAGTAGCATAAGGTACACCTTATAAAAACAGGTATGAGCCAGTGAAAGTCTCGTTGAAATCAGTCCAGCCGTTTCGAAGATGCCGGAAGAAACTGATAGTATTTTTTTTATGAATACCTACCTAAGTACACTTTCATCAGAATTAATTAAACAAACACTTCAACTTTATTTATTTGATTGATTTAAATGCAGTAGATATAATAAAGTTTGTGTAAAACCAAGATGCATGGAGTCTAATCGAGAATACCTAACCTGTAAATTTATACTTATTCTAAAGAAACTATGCCACGTCTGTTTGCATTCTACAGCGTTTAAGCGGGCAAAAACGTCTGAGAAAATTCAATGAAATTGAGCATCGCTATAGTAGTTTTTAATTATAATGACTGGGAAGCGCTTGGCTTTCATTTCATCTGATTTCAAGTTATGATAAGGCCAAAGGTTTGATGACAGGAAGCTTGATTCTTTTTAGTTATAAAATCAGAACAAGTCTCTTATAGACCATAATAATGGTCATCATGGTAGCGCATGATGTACCTATGTATGGTGGACCCATGAGGAGGTATAGCTTGATACTATTCTGACATCTTTGGTGTTAGGTACCGGTCACAGCAAGGCAAGCTCCAACAACATCTATGCGTAATAAAATACTGTAAAGGGTCATAATCTGTAGATAAATTAATGTTTTGAAAATTTCAGTTCAAGGTATCATTTTATTATTTGATATGTTTTAAATTCTTTTATCGATACAATAGCCATAACAATAGTTTTTTACATTGTATTTATCTCTTTATGTCTGTATCTTGAACGCACATCACGCTGAAACTATATACTGGATTGATTTGAATAAAACTTTGCATAATTATTTCTTACTACCTGACACTACGCAGTTACGCTTGCACCAAGGTTCTAAGTTCATCACTATACCAGTAGGCCTATATGGACTGAAATTATTCAGGCCATATAAACCCACAGCTGAACAAAGCATTTTTTGCGAAGGCTTCACTGTAAACCTCATTCTTGCCCAAGCAAGCCTCGAGATTCAGGGCTAGCCCTTCGTCTATAAAAAAACGTTTGTTTTTTATGTGTATTTACTGTACGACGGGCCACCATCTTACCATCTTACCTAAGGCGGACTTATAAAAAATCATACCGCCAACCAAACCAAGCACAATATTGTACTCCCCCTGGGGAATGAACCCGGGACTTTTGGATCTGATACCGGTATGCGAACCACTAGACCACAGAGGCAGCCAGTGATCACGAGCTGCCTCTATCCATCAACCCCACTTAGCCGCCGTTGGTCACGTAGATAAGTTACTTACTTAGGTAGGTAATATGTTTATTTAATATATGTGGTAAATGGAAGGTATAATATTCTTAACGTTTTTTAATATTTTAATAATACGCCGTAATAAGACGCCGCCATCATTGCGTCGACCAATCGCGGCATTTGGTGAAACTATCCTGGATACACACAAATTCTTACATCCTCGCCCTGCTAGTTGAGTCAACGACCCCTGCCAGACTAGCACCAACATCTACACGGTTCTTATTCTTACGCGATCTATCTCTCCTACGTTTGGGGAGTATAGGTGTTTGAACGTGGCCAACGAATGGTGTAATCTTAGAATAATGTTAGGTAGTGCAAGTTACAAGTCCGGTCGTGTATGGAATACTGTTCTCATCTTTGGGATGGCTCAGCTAAATACCAGCTGGAAGCCTTGGAATCAATTGAAAGACGAGCCAAAAGGCTCATAGACAACGATGCATTGGTTGAGTCTAAGCTTCTTAGTCTCGAGCATCGTCGTAAAGTAGCCAGTCTATCGGTCTTCTACAGGATACATTTCGGAGAGTGTGCCCTGGAACTTTACAATCTAGTTCCCCCCTCACCATTCCACCATCGGACCACACGACGTACGGAGACGAGGCATCCGTTCATGGTTGACATACCGTCTTCCCGCACCAAGAGCTTTGCTTCAACTTTTATCATGCGAACAGCCAAAGATTGGAACTCGTTGCCAGCGTCTGTTTTTCCGACAACGTATAATTTGGAAATCTTCAAGAGAAGAGTGAATAGGTATCTTCTAGGTAAGCTCGCTACATCGTAGACCGCTTCGTCACTTACCATCAGGTGAGGTCGCGGTCAAGAGTCTGCCTATAAATTGTAAAAAAAAAAAAAAGTCGTATTTGCCAATGGGTTCCTTGGTACTTGGATCAACCAAGGTGTAGCTCACCGGACTGCAGACCTCGTGAACGTGATACGAGTGAAACTGACATTATTACAGCATGATTTGCACATATATAATAATAAATTAGTAAAATTTAAGAACATCTTAGCGATCTTAGCCGTTCTAATTGAAGAGTGCACTACCATTCAGTAATACCTACCACGTAGATGAATAACCCTGACTTGATTTTTCAGCGCATGTTCCTGAATCCTCTACGTCTTTTTCTGATAGAGTTAACGCGATGGCGTTGACTGTACTGATTGCCATCACCTTACCTGTTTCGGCTTTTTGGTGTTTCAAGGTAAAACAGCATTTATTATTATATTTTTTTTGCATATTTATTGGTGTGAGGTGGTTAGTTCAAAAAAGTAGATTTTCTTTGACGAACTATGTTTTTTCAGAACTCTCGTATGCGTGTCCGTCTCGCGCTTGGCTGGTTTATTATATTCCGCTCTAATCACTTAAAGATAATTATTATAATATAGCCTATGTCTACCCTGAAAAGCCGCCTTTGTGTGAGAAGTACCATTGATTGTACAGGTGATAGCTTTGTATCCTTAGTACCATTAATGGTACTAGTGACAATTATTTAGGATCAGTAGTACCATCATAAAAATTGATGTATCGCTAGTACCATGAATGGTACAACTAAACATTGAAGTACCGTGGAGTGGGCCCAGGAAGTGAATTGTCGCAATGAATAAATACTATACTTACGATACGCCAAGTACTGGCCACTTATAATTTAAAGTACATTTCGGTTTACGTCAGCCTGACACTATTATGCATTTATTAATTTTCATGTGTCAAACCGATTGTTACCCAATCCTTGAATTTGGATTTTCATAATTATAAATAAAAAAATAATGTGCGAAGCGGCATCGTCGGATCATGCTTCGGAAATTAAGATAGTGCGACGTGGCCGAGGAAATGTTTTATTATTTGAAGGTTGGAAACCTTCAAATGTATGAAATGTATGAAAATAATGGTATTATTTTCATACCGAATATGAAAATGGTATCTGTATCTGGCGATGTAAAAATTTAAAAAAATCTGAAAAAAAGCACCGGAACTGTTACGGTAATGCAGGTATGTTTGTTTAATTTTATAGGGAATAGGTTTGCTAGGTATGGAATAGGTTTGATCACGATCTCACCTGATGGTAAGTGACGATGCGGTCTAGGATTGAGTGCGCTTTCACCCAGAAGATATTTATCGAGACATGAAGACACTCAGATTGTAACATTCGCATATTAATGTGGAAGAAAACGGTGACGTCTAGCCGTGAGAAATAATCGCTCTCTTAAGTTTATAATAATCTTCACTCAAGTCATTTCCAAACTGTGAACTTTACATAACTTCAACACAGCCTGATGATATAGGCATATCAGCATCATGCTGCTTGCCTATAACTCAATAAATATAAGTCAGAGTATGGAGAAAATATCGATCCCAAGATCGTACTGAACCCTAGACCTGAGGAATGTTCCTTAAACATGGTGGCATAGCAAGGTTTCATGTATTGCCCGTGGCCCGTCTGCATGGGTGAACATGTAATTTTGTATTTAAGGGTTATCTACCAATTACTATTTCAACTTTTTTATGTTTTAGGGTCCCGTTAACATGATGAAGGTGAAATCAACCATACATTTGAAAACATGCCTGCCAAATGAAAATGAAAACACTGTCTGTTCAATTATAAGTTCCAGCATAGAAACAGCTGCTTCTTATGTAGAGGAAACAATTCCGCTATGTACAAAAAAACATTAGCATCTATGAGAAATAAGGGTCTCGATCTAATCCATAAATTGCCAAACTATAACCAATACCGATGTGTAGCGTATAAAAGAAAGAGGAAATTAGCACAAGTGAAAAAAATGGCTTACACTGATTTGAAAGAAGTTGAGGTACCACGAGATTAAGACGATTTTTTACTCGCCGATTATAAACTAGATAATGATCGTATATTAGTTTTCGCTTAAGAAGAAGCGCGAGTAGTGCTTAAAAATGGAAAAGTTTTTTTCGGCGATGGTACGTTTAAACGTTGTCCTAAACCATTTACTCAACTATTTGTGTTGTTTTGTGATTTAGGCAGCAGCGAAGACAAAAACAATGTAGTACCTGTGATTTACGCACTTATGTCAAATAAACTTCAAAAGTCGTACGTTATTTTGCTACAACTTATAAAGTCAGCAGTCCCAGAATAGGAGCCAACTAAATTTATTACTGATTTTGAACAGGCTACTATCAGAGCTATAAAATTTATCTTTCCCAACGTTGAACACCACGGATGTTATTTTCATTTCAAGGGTACATTGATCAGAAAAGCAAAGAAGCTAAACATACAAACAAATAACAAAAAAAACAACGACACCAATTTGAACAAAATAATTGGGTTGTGCATTGTGCTACCACTTCTGCCTGAACGAGATATTGAGGAAGGCTGGAGTTATGTGCTTGCAGAAAGTCAAGTCATTGGTACGCATCGAAACCTCGGACCATTCTTGTCCTATATTTAAAGCTATTGGATGCCGAAGAAAGCAATATGGTGTTGTTTTGGCGAAAGACATAGGACAAATAACGTATGCGAAGGGTGGAATGGGCAATTTAACAAAAGTTTTAAGAGAAGACCCACAACAATAAGCCATCTTTTGAAAACGCTTAAAGAAGATGCAGCATTTACCGCTGTAAGAGCGATAACAACGATGCCGTTTAAAAAACGGTCAAAAACCGTCATCGAGCGAAGTGCATATATACAGCATGTTCAAATGCAGCTCATTAATGGTGAAATTAATGTGCCACTATTTCAAAAAAAAATGACGCCGGTAGTTGTGTAACTTTATTTTATTTGCGTTAAGAAGTTTCGGTTTTATTTTTAATAATAAATGCATTTCAAAAATGAAATTACGTGGAATATCTTTACTTTTCTTTAATGGTACTTGAGATACAAAGTTGTATCACTAGTTCCATAGTTATCGGTTAACATTACGGGGGAATATCCTCATTTTTCTTTACTGGTACTAAGGATACAAAGTTGTGTCATTTATACAATCGATGGTATAAATCAATGGTACTTCTGACATAAAGGCGAAAATTCATACTACGAGTACATAGGTACTGGTGAAATAATTTTTGGAAATCAGGATTTTTTTATTTATGACGGGTAAGCGCTTGGCCATCTCAAATGGTTTCAAGTTCTTATATCCAAACTAACAAATTAAATCTCTTTCTGAAGATAATATATATAATGTTCGTTTGTGGTTTGTGTAAATGAATTAGCGGTGGAACCGTTTGGTGGTTAGACTGCCGCAAAATATACAATGTGTTGTTTTAAAAACGTGCAGATTTTTTTTGAGCCTTTTTTTATTATATTTACCGATTTACCGAGCATAAGCATCGATAAGCCAACACTATGTTTCCGAATCCTGCACAACACTAGTCATCCAGTACTCAAAGAAACCTATTAGCCAATCGTCGAATACCATCTGCGGCACGTGTTCAATCAATACACGTGACGTGCTCGCCCCACTTAGCGCCTCCGCGCTGGCGCAAAGCGCAGTTGAATTTGGTTGTTATTAGTGTAAAGTGAAGAAGTGACCAGTGTAGAACAACTAAGGGACATGATTGTATCAGGTTTTGACACTGTCAAATCAAACGTTTTGGTGTTTCGAAAGCAGAAACCTAATTTTTATTACCAGTAAGCTAATTTTGGTTAATTTATTGTAAATAATGTGTGGATTCCATATTTTTAACTTCACCAAAAGAACCAAGTACTTTCAATTAAAATTTCTCGGTACCTAGGTATTTAGGTCACAGAGGGTACCCTACCTACTCAGCATGTACCTACATCTACCTACCTTTGATGAATTCAAATGGTATTTTTGACGGTCCAAGGCCCGATAAGTTAGAAGGAAAATTTTAAATCAACACAGCTTATTTATTTTATCATTTATTGTCAAATCACACGTCCACGTTAGACACAGGCGTATGAAAGAGATGACTAATGTTTTACGAAATGGGAATTGACATTGTCATGGCGCTCCGCCCAAAAAAGTCGGAGAATCCCTATCTTGAAGTTAAGCGACATAACGTCATTGAATTTTGTAATGAAATACTACCTACCAGTTAATTGTAGGATGACCTAGTATATTTTATATGAACATCTTCTACAATGTTCACATGTCTTTTAAGTTCCGCACGTACAGTAAAACGTCACGCTGTATAAGGTTGGCAAGCGAATAGAGGCCTTTGTGACCTACTTACGTTTGACCACAATCTCGCCTTATTGGAATCGACGAAGTGAAGCCTATGCCCAGCAGTGGGATGAAATAATGAATTTATTTTCAGGTTGTCAAGGAATACCAACGAGCTATTATCTTCAGATCAGGAAAAATCTGTGGTGGAGCTAGAGGACCAGGAATATTTTTTATTATACCGTGCATCGACGAATACAGGAAGTTGGACTTGAGAACCGTGTCCTACGAAGTTCCACCGCTGGAGGTTCGTCTATTCATTTATTATCTCCTCGTTTTTGCCCTTGTTTAAAAAAGGACTTGGGAAGTGGTGTTTTTACTCGATTTACCCTACGAACAAATAAAACATGGAAGCAGTATCTGCCTAGAAATCGCCACCAATATTGACAATATTGACACTACTACACAGATTACCAAATAGTACTTCTTCAATATCTCAGAACACAAGGTACGAACACGCAACTAACACTGCATTTAAACGTTAATCCTAGTAGCACTAAGTTGCTATTGGCGCGTGCTACACACCAGATACATTATTATGGAACTAGAGCGGGACAAGCTCTGCCATTAGGTGCATGGGCATCACGTGGCTAGCTGACGCCGATATTTGTAAAGTCAAATAAAAGAAATCGATGGTCTCTAAATATATTTTATTATTTACATGAATCACTTTTAAACGTTTTAAAAGCTAGGTTACGTGCCTCGGAAAATTGTGAGCTTGTTCAATTTCTGCCTTGATGAGTGTAGTAGGGAATCATTTTTGGCAATATAATGCATACGAATTTTAATGTATTCTTGAATAATACTTTTGATGAAAAGTATATCGTGTTTCGGTGTTTCGTGTTTCAATGGAATGCTCCTTTAAATAGTTTAATATGTCATGAAAGCTGATCACATATTGGAAGCATTTGTTTGATACGAGTATAACAGTCAGGTTATGTATGCTGGTCAAACATTTTCCTGACTGAACTTTCATAATATTTCGTAGGACACACTCGGCACGCTAGCATACTTTAAAAAAAGTTACTGAAGGATTGGCGTAATCCACCAAAGTCTTTTAGACATATCAGTTGGTGAAAATACAGTTTCGCTTGCAAATAAACATTCCGTGCATTCTTCGCAATTGATTTTGGAATGTAGTTTTCTTGCCACGAACCCGGAAATGTATCCTATTATTTCCTCAATCGTGTCTGGCAATTGCGTATTTGAATCAAGCATTGTGGCAAATACATCACAGTTGTTCTCTGCAGTAGATGGCGTTGGCATCGGCGGCACATTTTCACTAAGTTCATCGTTAGCGTGAAATCTAAATCCAATTACGGTTTCATTAATCATTTTTATCGATGAACTGGTACAACTGAGCACAGGGAAGTCTTCTAAAGGAATACAATTACCTGTAAATTTGGAGCTAAGCTCGAAATTTTGCAAAGTTTTACGGTAAATTCCCATGAACTGGCGCGCATTAGGATTGTTATTACATCGTCCATGGTTTCAGATTACGCCAAAAAACAGTTTCAGGTGGTCTTGGCTAAACTTGTAACACAAGATACTTCGCAAAATTTTTGTCTCGACGACGAGTTTGTTATTCAGAAGTCTAAAACTTTTTATGCAAATCATCAGCCCCAAAAATCCTGTTTTAGACTTCGTTTCTAAGACTGATTTTTCGACTAATGAGCGCAATATAATTTTACACCCATTTACAGTTCGCCTTGTGACATTTGGCACTCTTACTTTCAGTCCTAGTAAATATACTCAGCTTGGTCAAGAAAATTGAAGAAGAAGTCTTTGTCTCTAATTTCTATAGAGCGTTTAAGTCCTTTCTTGTTGAATGAACTTGTATTAAGAATGTCAAACAGGTTGTTCATAGTTTGTAAAAACTTAACTGTTGGAGCGACATCTTGGAATTCGGACATATTAAGTTTGTCCGAACACAATTCTAATGCTGTAGCGACACTGTTGTTCGGTAGTTGTGTCGCCAATTTAACGTTCATAATGCTATTTCAAAAGTTTAGATGTCTAGCTGTCAGTTTATATGCAAAATGAAGCCCTACATTGTCTTGAACTTTTTTTAGCTCTTTTAAAAAGATCCACTGTACTGAGTGTCCATTTTCATCAACAAAGCTTTTTTTCGATTCGAAAGTATTTTTCACTAGCTTTACCATGTGGCAGGGGTCAAGAAATACCACTACTTGTCTGCCGTTTGCTGGGTGCCTAAAATATGTTTTCAAGTTAGTGGGATTCCCAAAATTACACCCAAGCAAATTGGCAGTAGCCAGGTTAGCGGATTATCCATCAAAAGTCAGGCTTACAACGTCCGCACCAACTTCGTGACATTTTCTGTGACACATTTTGATAATGTTGGCTCTTTGCTCTGCAGATAAACCACTATGAAAAAATAGCCCCGCGGCAGCTTGAATGCGTCATTGAGTGCCACCAACATTAACACATACACCTGGGTAGCTATTTCATTTATAGGTTCAAATGTGACCAGACCATCTATGTCTTACCATTGAATATTTTTTGCTGCCTTATGGCTATTTCATCTACCATGCATCGAGGCAAGCTAGTTTTTTTTTCACTTTGGGCATATTTGGAGCGCAATGCTCTTAAAGCTTCTACAGTAAAGCCAGGGCTTGCATCAATCGCCTGATACCATTTCGATAGTGTTGAGGAATGGGGTAAGCAGGATTTAAATTGCCTATACGGACGTACTTGTAACCAGACCTCGAAACTAGAACCTTTGTTCAGAAAGTAATGTCTTTTTCCAAATATTTTTTTTAAATCTATGCGTTTTTGGGGTATTTAAAGCCGACTCTATGCCAGAACATGGAATGTTTAAAGGGGTACCGCAACTTGTCTCATCAAGAACTTTTACATCAGTAAATGGCAATGACTGCATAAGGCTCCCGAGATCTTTTGTCGCAAAATCAACTGGTATGTCAAACTTACAGCCACAGCTTGGACAGGCAACCTAAAAGATACAATTAACAATTTAAGTACTGTTTAACAAATTAAATATATATATATATATATATATATATATACAACCTGTAACAGAATATGTGTACTATGCCGAAACGGGGTTATCCGACCCGACTCGTGGAATAACGTTTGTTTTACGACTTTTTGAATTTTGGTTCAAAGTTTTTGGTAAAACAGGATCAAAGTTCTGACACCAACCGCTGGTTTTTTGAGTTGAGACTAACCTAAAATCAGCTGTTTCCAAACTCGCGACAATGACCTCAGCTCTAGACACAGATGAGACTACATAGCAGAAGGTCACAATCACAAAGAACATAAAGCGCTTTCACTAACAGAGGAAATTCGTCGAAAAGCCTGGGCTGCTTATGAGACAATCCATTACTAGAAGGTTTAATTTGTCAAATCAATAAGAATTTTATCTATCTGTTAGCTAAAATACAAAATAATCGTTCCTATAATGTACTTTTGTTCGTCCAATATCGCATTCATCGTCTTTTTGTAACTGTAGGTGCCTATGTAATTTATCAACGTGTATGTTCTATCTAATAAACTTCACGAGATGACTCCAATTTCTCACTAAAATTGGTTCATCTGTCCTTAATATTCTTTGACACAGACAATTGCACAATGAAAGCGCCTTACCTTTGACATTCCGCAAAGGCGGCTTCGTCAAAGGTAAGCGGCGGCTTCGTCAAAGTGAGGCGGCGGAGCGTGCACGCGCGCCGTCTCTTCGTCGGTCTCTTTGAGTAAACCGCCACCTTAAGTATTATTTTTAACAAAGGTTCCGTACATTTTTTTTATCTAAAACACATTTTACAAAATTTATGTATTCAGAACATAGAATCTGTATTTTCTACTTTTCGTGCAGATGCTAAAATAAAAAGTACTTACCTACCTAAAAAAAAAATACTTAGGTACCTACGACTTTTTTCAGTTCGAACTCAGATCATTACAAGTAGAACTTTTTCAGGGTATTATCTACGGCCGCTTGGTTACAAAGCTCATTATCATTACTAAAAGCAAGGTACCTACATTTAGATAATAATAATAACGTAATTAGTGATTCGCACCGTGTTTACCTACACTAATAGGTCATTCTAGGTACAATCTTTGTCTCAAGCTTCACTATGGATCTTGCTGCAGGTAGGTGTGGAATACCTTAAACTACTTATTGACACGTGAAAGTAAAGTAATAGGCCTAATTTGACTGCATCTTCCGTTTTTATTTTTCGTAGGTAGTGTAAAAGAACCCTAAAATTTTTCGACAAAAATCAAATAGGTACCTGCCACAACAATAGCCGAACCGAAAATAATTTAGTCTCGTTTCGTTTGCGGTTTGGGTTAGCCGGTGAGCAATTTTTCGGATTATCGTGTGTTTTTAAATCGAATTAAAAAAATGGAGACATACAGTAATGCTGAATACTTATTATAATATGATGTTGTATGTTGGTGAAGCTCCATGTAATGAGCTGACGGCAGCAGTGTGGAGGAGCTGCCCTCTTACCGTTGCTTTCATGAGTAGGAAGACTCTTTTCGACGGAAACAATACGCTCAACATAGTAAATTTGTGCTTGTTTAAAATCGTCTTCCGACCAGCTGATACCTACCTAAACAAGGTACGTACAAAATATACAACATAGGTAGATAGTAAATTTGTGCGTGTTTAAAATAGTCTTGTAATCTTCTTACCGACTGATACCTACTTACCTACATGCATAGTGCGGTAAAGGAATAGGGTCGTCACTATTTATTGTCATTGAGAAAATGAAAAGTTTTGAATGGGAAACTGAAAATGGGAATTCACTATTATCTCCCCACCACAACAAATACTTTTCGATAGAATGGGGACTCCGATTTAAATTAAACAACGTTAATTTTGCCTAAGGTAAATTTACTTTTATTTAATTATCAATTAGTGCTCTAAGTAATTTTTAATATTAACGGATCTTGTGATATTCGTAATGTCATGGAATGTCGACATTTAAGCAGAGAAGAAATGATAAGAGCGATAGGCATGTTACAAGCCGGTGCTGTCCAACGCGTGGTTGCCAATACCCTAAACACCAATCAAAACGTAATTTCTCGATTGTGGTCACGTTATCGTATTACTGGGGATGTAAGAGAGCGCCACACTGGAAAAAAACGAGTAACCACCCCTATACAATATCGTTTTCTCCAAAATTCCGCCAGGAGGGAACCCAATCTCACAGCAAAGCAGCTAGTGCAAAGGCTTCAGTCAGACCATCAGCTGTCAGTCAGCGACCAAACCGTCAGAAGGAGGCTACATGAAGTCGATCTTCATTCTCGTAGGCCGCTTCGTGTGCCAGCTCTACGACGAGGCAATCGCGGAAGGCGACTTCTTTGGGCTCAAGAACATTTCTTATGGAATAATGGCCAATGGACAATGGTTCTCTTTACTGATGAGTCTCGGTTTGATTTCCACCCCGATTCACGAAGAACACGTGTCTGGAGAGTTCCAGGCAGAGAAAGTCACCTCCAGCAGCCACAAGAGGTCCATTCGTACCGAGGTGGGACAATCATGGTTTGGGCGGGAATTCGTATTGGCGCGCGAACCGAGCTCATTTGGATAAGAGGCAGCATGACTGCACTAAAATACCGGAACAAGTTCATAGAACCTGTGATCATCCCTCACAGAGTTCAAATTGACCAGGAACTTCAGCTCATGCATGATAATGCCCCTCTACACACGGCGCGTTTGGCGTCAGCTGCCCTTCAGGAACATGATGTCGCGGTTTTGGACTGGCCTGCACAGTCACCCGACTTAAACCCAATTAAACACGCTTGGGACATGTTACAGCGAAGGGCTTTCAGCAATTTGCCATCAAATTTGACCACAGAAGACTAACTTTTTTGCCATTTAAAAAGAACATGGGATCGCATAAACCAGCGAAACTTTGACACCCTAATTTTGAGTATGAAGAACCGGTGCAGATGTGTTATCAACGTCAGGGGAGGCAACACCGATTATTAAATTGTAAAAAGTTAATTTTATAAAGTCATGGCAACGTAAAAATAGTTTTAACACAATTTACCGAACCTTGTAAATTTTCTGATTTTTCGAGATTTTGTTCCTACTTTAATGTTAAAAAATTATATAAAACTGTTGTTTTTATTATTATTAATAAACAACACAAAATAAAGATTCTTGCCATACCTAGTTTTGTATAGAAATTATTTTCAGTTTTTGTAAAAATCAACAAAATGTTGAATATCCCTAGACAATGTTGATGTGTGTATATAACGTAAAAAAATTGCACGTAAAAAAAAAAGGAAAAAATACAAATATCGTACTTTTATGCATTAAATTCACCTATGAGCTACATTTTTGCGCAATAACAAAAATGTGTCTATGATTAATATGCCTATTAAATATTTATATCAACTTGCCAAATAGCGTTTCTCTGATTTCGAGGTAATCTTAGGATTGGGTTTGTCAATGATAACATTTTCTTTGACATTCACCTTTGTGGGTATAAGACTTGACTGCAACGTGTCAAACGGAGTCGATTGAACTAATTGATTGGAACGCACCATCTGAAATCGAAAGTAGTACGAGTACATGAAACTTTCTAGTGAACATTGTTCTTCTAATATAAGGGGTTGTCCGGTGAAGTACTACCACCATACCTATTTAAACCGCCAAGCAGCATTATTGCTGTGTTTCGGTTTGAAGGGTATGATTACCGGCAAAATTACGGACACACGAGGCTTAACATATTTTTCCCTCAAGTTGACGGGCGCAAAGCAGTGCGGCGTAGGTCATGTTCTTTGTGGATAATTACCTGCGCAGTAATAATTTGTTATAGGCGGCGGTTGCATTTTACACCAGGTGTTCCGCATGCTTGTTCCGTCTCTATGTAGTGTAAAAAAAAAGATACACCTACCATTATTAAATAATCAATCTTACCGTACAGATTGGAACAGCAATTGTTTTAAGCATCGTGTCTTCTTTCTTAGACATGTAAAATCGTCATTTCTAAAATTAATAGAACATATGCTTGTACTTTTGGTTGGGTTCCATTCAATTTGCTGTCTTTCCAAACGAAACTCTTTCGTCCATAAGTCTTTTCGTTTTGGTTCTTGTGGAAATCTAAAAAAAAATGGTGAAATCATGTGTGTGTGTAGGTTTATTTAAAATTTATATTCTAAAGTTTAAAATCGGTAAACAAAGCAAACAACGGTTTAACAATTAGAAATTTCACGTCGTGAAATCGTGAAATTTCGTGGGAAAAATCGTGAAAGTTTAAAAGTTATTAATTATACAAAGCTAATACTTTGTCTAACCGCAAGATAAACTTTCACGTACATACAACAACTCTGTACATTTGGCATAATGCCTACCCATTTAAAATATGAGTACCTAGACTGTGCATTGTATGTAAACAAATAAATAATCAAAAATATCAGTTCGGTACAAAGTACCTACCTACATAGTTTAAGTGGCATAACACCATCCTCATAGAAATTACGCCATGATTATTTTATATGGAAATACGATAATAGCTATGTACTTACAAGTGAAAACTAACACCAACATTCATTTTATGTAAATGAGATTGACTTATGCACCACTTGACCGCACAAGAAGGCATTTTTTATCACAAAACCAACAAAAATCCTATGAAATGATTATAACCGCACCGCCGCCGCCGTCTTCAAGCGGACTAAACTCGTTCGCAGCTCAGTTGACAAGCCCCGCCTACCGCAGCACACTTTGCGTTGGGTCATTTAGTGGCGCTAGGAATGCTTTCATGTTTTATTTGTTCGTAGGATTTACCTCAGTAATAACTTCAAGCTACCGCTCTGAAAAACTCAGGGAAAAGGTAGGTACCTCAGACTCTTCTATTCTTCTCTCCCTCCATTATATACTTTATTTTCAACTTTGACCTAAACATAAATTATCATCAAGTGAGTTGAAGGTCAAACGTCGTTCTATTAAGAAAATATGGTATTTTATAGTTACTCTAATTTTTCAACTTTGACTAACTTTTAAGCATTAACCTGTCTTCCGTCAACCACTTACTCTCTTCCATTTATTCTGGTATTGGAAGTGGTTGTGGAGATGTAGCCATATATACGTACGTGCCAACATTCCTTTTCCATCGCTAGGTTCGCTCATTGCAATTAATGAAACTCCAGAATTTCAATTATTATTATATATTAGTCTTTATTATTGTTCCACAAGTCCTCTTGAGTTTATTTAATAGTAATTAGGGATATATTAAAAGAAAAAACTCACAGGTACGCATAATATAATATAATCTATCTATCTATACTTATAATAAAATCAAAGTATCAATTTGGGGAAACATTTTTGCGAGATTATTTTTTGCACCCTGAACCAAATCATAAGTCCTAAATGACGACCTTAACCACTCTGCCAAGAGTAATACTGTCTTTAAAAGTTTTCCCTTTCAGGTTTTAACCAAAGATTCGGTGACGGTAGCTGTTGACGCGGTTATTTTCTTCAGGATCAGAGACCCTTTGAAAGCTGTCATCCAGGTAGCTGATGCAAGGTTGGTACTCCATTTTAAATGATGAGTTAGCTCAGACCTTTAGGCTTGTCTAGCTCTATACTGGAGCAAGAATGACTACGATGGAGTGAGTTTTTCCGGAAAGCACATTTAGCGCAGGCCTTTGGCAGGAGGGTGGACTTTTACTTTTACTCATATCGCTTGTCTAAAAGTACATAAATCAACTTACCACTACTCACCACACACGCACATCTTCACTCACTCACCCATACAACACATTACCATACTAGTAGTTCGGTCCGAACTGAGATCTAGTGATTTCTGGTTTGTGACGGAGATTATTTCTCAAATATAACGTAATTAACAATAACAGTGTGCTTTCATTACACCTTTCTTACCTTATTTAAGCACTTTTTTTCTCAAACTCTTCATTCACCTGAGTAACACAGATAATAATATCCTAAGTGTTCGAGGCTCATTCTTGTACGTAATGTATCAATATCCTTACTAACATGAAACAAAGGCTGATATCGTTTTGAAAAGTGCTCTCAAAACTGTTTTTTAGTAGTTGTGGTTAGAAAAATCCCCTTCGGCCACTTTCGAAACCAAAGGTTCCAAACCAGTTTGGAAACCAGAATTATATTTATTTTGAGAAAACCTGGTTTCAATTAAAGAAAAATAATTCTGTTTCATAAACTGGTTTCAAATACAGATTACAGAATCTTCTTTTGAAACTCGTTTAATACCTACGTATACAGACTTCTCGATCAAAAATATTTTGCGGGCCACATACAAATATTTTATAACAATGACAAAACGTCATCTCATTATCAATAGGTATGTGATAGAACTGGTAGATTTCAAGAGCTGATTATGTTCATTGCGAACAGGTTGCGGAAACACCCAATGCCTAAATGCGTTCATTATAATAAAAAAAAGCCCCAAACTAAGCAAAGAATTATTTTGCTTATTTTGGTGACGAGGGCTCAACATTTTCATGTATTTTGTACACCAATAATAAATGATTTTAATTTAATTTAAAGGAACCTATTCACTCTGGACTTAAATACTCCAAGATTGTACTCGTGTGGAAAAACAGACGAGGGCAAGAAGTTCCATTCCTTACCAGTATTATAGTAGTACATTATAATGATAAATGTACAGGCGAAACGTTGAGTCTCGTACAATGGACATTTACAAGGTACGGGTTGTGGCCTGCTACCGTCTGCTAGTCCGGTGATGGAAAGGGGATGGAGGGATTTGGTCAAAGATAGCGTGCGTACACTCGACAAAATGGAATTTATAGAACACGGACTGCCTGTCAACCCGCCGCCTATGTTTTAGGCTCTGCAAATTGGCCTCAACAAGTGAATCATCACTTGTTGAGGCCACCAACGCGAGCTAATACTTGGCTGAGCCATCCCAGATATGGCAGCAATACTCCATACAAGATCGGACCTGAGCTTTGTACAAACTTAAAAGCTGTCCCAGTGTGAAGTACCGCCGAACCTTAGCAAGAATACTCAGCTTCATAGCAGCAAATTTGGCCTTAGACTTGATAGGGGAGCCAAAGTTCAAGTTCGATGAAAGTTCAACACCTAAAAGGGTCAAACTAAAAGGGTACGGGATGACATTGACTTTTTTTGCTGAGAACACATAAGTAACGCTTCCAAAACTCAGGTGAGTTTTGGAATCGTTATACCGTACAAGATTTGCGTCACCTTATTCAGACACACAGCTCAAACGCTCCAAAATTTCACTACGGAGGCTGAAAATGTCGTCCACACTAACACATAGACTGGAAAAATATCTATCAACAACTGTGCTGTCATCTGCGTACACATAGCTACCGGGTATTAGTAGATCGTCAATGTGAAGCAAAAAAAGATTAGCTGATAGAACAGACCCTTGAGGTACCCCGGAAGCGGGAGTGGTTTTATGAAATAAACGCGCGCTTTGGAATATTCCACAATTTTTATTTGTAACTTTGACGTGCACTGTATAAACGGAGGGTGATGTCATTGCCGTTTTCTTACATACTAGCTACCTTAGCCTAAAAAACAAAACCAACATGTACCCTCAATTTATAAATAATATAGATTCAAAATGATGCACTGAACGTGTCGTCAACACTACCTAACACTATAGTTATACATTAGGGCATAGCAATAGAGTGAAAGCGGACCCACGCTTTGAACAAGTACAAGCCATATTAATGTTTAGGTATGCAGGAGGAAATAAATGTTAAATAAATTCAGAAAGTGTAATATTATCACTAAAAAAGTCGTTCAAATTATAATAGTATTTCTCAATAACTACTATTGTAAATTTTTGATACCATTGTATTTGGCCCTGAGCTGTGCATCTGTAGTTTTTGGTATTATTATATATTGGTATCATTAGACTTTGGTAGATCTATTTTGTTTTTATACCTACAAGGTATATTTTTGAATTGAGGAAAAATTGAGGGTGGTTTCTTACAAATTTACAAGATTCAAATATGTACATACATGTCAGTGTTAATCTTTTTGGGCGACGAAATAGATTTTTGATGCTATCGTTGATTTTTATATTGGCAATGGTGCGGATGCATGATTTTTGTAGGACGAAAAGTTTTTTATTATCAGTACTATTTCCCCATGGTATAATTCCGTTTTGTAACCAGGCGAACGCATAGGCATAGTATGCTGAGATAGCTGTTTTTTGATCGGTAGCTCTTTTCAGTTCCTTAAGAGCATAAGTGAAGCTAGAAAGTTTTGACTTTATATTTTGGATATGGCTTTTCCAATTTATAGTTGAATCTATATTTAGTCCTAATAATGTAAAAGAGTTAACGCATTCTAATTTGATGACATGGTAAATAAAATTACGCGACTGTCTCTTGAGGTGATCACACGTTGGACCTTCGGGCCACACGTTCCGGGGAGGGTCAAGATCGACCACTAAAACTAAGTCACCGACCTGTAGCGGTTTCTGTTCCTCGGTCCACTTCTTCCTAGGTATCAGCTGAGGCATAACTTCTTTCAGCCATCGTTGCTGGAACACATCGTCCAGCCTTTGCGCCTTCCGCCATTATTTTCTTAAAAACGTGTGAATCGTCAAACTTACCGATGACTGAAAGGTTATAAGAGGTTCCTAGGAGAAATTGGTTTGGTGTTACACTCTCCACAGTTCCGACTCCCGGGTTCGATGACACATGTGATAGAAGTCAACTGTTCACAATGTGCTAGACTTCAGCCAACAGCGTGCTCAGCACTTCATATCTGGAGGCGCATTCAGTCAGTACCCTTTCAGTGCAGTTGTGCTCTGCCCCAGTGTGGACTCAGCGGTGGGATGAAGTGAAACTCCATTTGGTTGTTAGTGCTTCGGCTTGTAGGACTTCATTGTTCAGCTCCTGCATTGACTTCTGAAGACTTCTTTATCGGCGCCACGCAGGTTCGTGCCGTTATCACAGCAAATATGGCGAGGCCAACCACGTCTGATCGCCATACGCCACCATGTGCCATGACTAGTGCGTCCGTAGTAAGAGAACCTACGATTTTTTATCTACGGCACGAACCGTGAGACACGTAAACAATGTTCCGTACTTGTTTTCCCTGCGTCACCCCACTGCGACCTCCATGAGCTCAAACAGGTCAAACCCACAGAAGGTAAATGGACGATGATGATGCGTCATACGAGCCTGAGGTAAGTCACCCATTCTAGGTACGCTAGGTTGTAGCCTTTCGTTTTCTACATATCAAGCACTTAGAAAGTACATACTTAACTGTAGGCCTTAGCCTAATTAACCCATATTTTTATTTCAGCTCGTTGACCACAGTTTCCTGATTGCCATGAGCTGCCTTGACATGATAGTTTTAGTTAAGTTGATATTTGTATACGCTGTGGCGTCTTGTTAATGGAAAAACAATTTTTTTTAAGACTGCTACTTATCTAACCCTATGTTTGTATTTTGTGTCTGTTGGACGTCCTATTTTTAATAAATATATAAATAAATAGTGTCGGACGATCAGGTGAGCTATTAGGGTGCTTGACGTCGAGAATTACGGGCCTCTTCGTTTGCAGGTCCACGTCTCGGACGGCGTTGATGCGGCCGGTCGGCACGCAGCACGCCTGACTCGTTGACAACCGGACATATGGAAAGTAGCTTGCTAGATTTCTGTAAACGTTTACCATTTTCTATTGCAGTTATTTACTCGGCAAACGTCTCAACCTGGGCTGCCGTCAGATTTCTATAAGACCGTTATGTGACAAACATAACATTTTGGCTACAAGCAAAAAGGTGAAAGATGTAGTTTTCAAGACTTCTGAAGACTTACAGTTTTTATTTACATAGGTACCAAAAAGTTTGTATTTTTTTTAGCGTTTTTTGTTACATTATACGAGCACATAAGTTAAACCATTTATTTTTTATGTTTTTTTTTTGTGTTTTAAGTAATGTTGTCTATTTCAAAATATAACCTAATGCAAAATTAGAAAACCGTTAGCTAAAGTACAGTCGCTTTTTAGTGTTGTATTTAGTTGAAACTGTGTGGCAGTTTGAAGACTAGTCACAGTTATTAACAATTATGTAGCTAAAAAACAGTAAAGTCTTTTTTTAACTTTCTTTTTGCTTTGCATGTTACGTTAAATTATACTAACATCATTTTTGAAAACAACGTAAAAGCCCCTTAACTGTGTATTTATTATTTTTAAGTCATAATATTAATAATTGTTTTAGACTGTAACACAGTCTTGGTATAAACAATTCGAATTAACTGTTTTTTAACGTGGAAAATACTACAGAAATTTTCATGACATAATATAAATTGACGGCAAAGCGTAACTTTTTCCTTGACCTAACGGTTAAATTAAACAAAATTTAGCTTCATAATATTTATATTTTTTGAATGAAACAATTTAAAACATATATAAACGATCCATACCAATAACTAAATTAAAATAAAGTATCTATGCACATAATAAGAAAACACTACTTAAAATTAAACTATTACTAAAGAATGCCTATGGCAAAGCACTTATTTGTTAATGTTAGGACAATATTTTAAATTAATCCACTCCCATATTGACTCACCCACCTTACTTTCTCTTATCAACCTTAGCACAAAAATTAGATCTCGTAGGCCCTTTACGAACACCTTCACACTCAATGTTTATAAAAACAACACATCTTTATATAATTCAATTGTACGAATGTGCCGCCTTTATAATGGTTTACTGGATAGCCATGGTGACGCAATTGATATATTTAATCGTGGTCATCTGCATAAGTTTGAAAAACTTGCTTATGTCGCTCTGCTTAATCATTAACTTTCGTCTTGTTATGCTTGTACCTAAATTTGTTTAATCGTGATGTGTACACATGCTTTGGAATACCACCTAGTTTAAAATTTATATGTTTCCTTTTTGGTATCTGATTGTTTGGTTGTATTCTGTTTTGTGTGCCATATGTAATAAAATAAAAATAAAAATATAAAGTATAAAGTAGTTCTCATCCTACCTATAATCGCTGTACTTAATCTTAATTAATAAGTATGGCATGCAAAATCAGTCTCAAAATTACGATAATATCAAATATAAAAGGCAGTTCCTACCTTATTATCACTGTTACCTTAATAGTTACCTAATCATAATTATTAACAATGTTAGCAAAAATACATATGACTACATAAATGTTCTTCTTGGAGCTCTTTGGTTCGGATGTTATTTTTCGTTTAGGTATTGATACCGCAGTGCTATTTTGAACAAATATTCTTCGTTCTTTCCAAGACAGAGCCCAATATGATTTATTAATTTCTTTTCGTGCTTCTGAAGTAAACATAGCCAAACATCTATTCATACATATATCCTCACACCCAGTCTTCACGTTGTAGCCCAATATCTTTTCTTGCTTTTTTTTCTCGTAAACTGATTCGGTTTTTATTAATAGAATCGGTTACTTCCGTAGCAATAGGAGGCGTATCAGGATAAAGCACAGCTTCCAGCACTGAGGTATTGATTTCTTTGTTAAGATCAAAAATATGTTTAAACCTGGTTTATTATGTCTCGGCTTACTTTTTTGGCTCGGCTGGTCGTCGTCAAATGATGAAGTCTCACAGAGCGCTAATAGTTGCAACAAGCTCAGAGAAGTTAAGCCCATAATTATATGAAGTTTTTGTTTCATCAAATGTTCGAAAAACAAGCAACATCATATAATATTCTGCTGCATTAACTACATCAACAAATTCTTTCTCCGTAGATATTTTAGATTTTTCCTAGAATATCTTGACTCTATTTTATTGCATACCTCGGTATAATGAAGTTGACGAAGCGGTGGCTGGATTTCTTTGTTTTTGCGCACGTTTGATTGAGATTCTTCGTTGCATTTTTCAAATATTGCTCTGATTCTAAGTATAACGAAAGTTTGATTATAGTGCCTAATCGAATTATATCAAATCATCGCGTAGCTGATAGTCCGAACTAGTCTCACAGACTTGACATTTTCAGTGTAGCGTCCTTTTGTAGAGTGCAGGTGCACTAAGAAAGGATTTACGGAAATTCTCATGGAATGACTAGAAAAAGTCCCAGAATTTTTTTAAACATTATTTTTTTAATTAATCGTGTTATCTGAATAAAAAGTAGCCTGTAATTATGTTATTATAGTAGTAAAACAAATAAAATACATTACAGTTCTTACCTCGCTTTCGAGTCCATTTTAGGCGGGATCCGTGTCAACGCGCCACACGTCCTGCCTCCACAGCGTCTTAAACACGACTGAAGTAGTGCGGGGGGCGCACAGGAACACACAGTAACTAGACGTTTTTTAGCGTTGAAATGTGGCCTAGCGGTCTTCTTGTGTTGTTATTGCTAACATGAATTCTTATTTTTCACTACTAAAATATAGTCACCGTCTTTTAGAACTGTAAATGGTTTTAGTTTCACGTTTCTGAACATGGACTGGCCGGCTAAGTACGTTTAGCGGCTGTTTAGTGTAGCACGAGTACAAGAACTGTCTTTTAGACGCCGTAGGTCACTAGAACGGCCAGCTGGTTGTAAATAACTAAAACACTTGTAAAGTCAGATAATGGTCTTATTTAAATGTAAGTACATAAAACCGTTTTTTAAGCTAGTTCAACCGATGATGCATGTCTCAAATGCACTGCTAAACATGTTTAGCGGTATTTTAGTGTTGTCAAGTGGGTTAACCGTATTTAAGTATTGAAGAAATCCAAAAAGGATGTAGTTAGCGGGGTACGTGGTCTCAAGATCTTAGTTACCTTAAATGATAGAACACTATGACCCAGACTGGGAGATGGAGAAAAACTGGCGCTTTCGTCTAGTGAATAAAACTCAAATTTGCTCAAACGTTACTTAACGTCCTTTTAGTAATCGGACGGCAGTGGGCGTGTCGCAGGAGAAGTTGTTGCTCCAGCATGCTGCAGTCAAAGTCATAGGCGCACATAAATACTACCGCAGTGCTACGCAGTAGCCTCAGCCATGATGAGAACCGATGGGGATCCGGTATCGGTAAGGTATTTCTCGGGTAGGTCGCATGCAACTATAATATTTTCAACACTTGATTCCATCGTTCCAGGTTGGCAGATGTCGGCGGGCCACGATGACTCATCCTGATGCAAAAATGAGGGTCCAGAAAATCACTTACCTCTGAAAACGGCGTGGTCATAATCCTCTCGCGTAGTGATAATGATACCTTACCGGTATCCAAAGATAGACGGAACAGGCGAGTAGGAATCGGTGACAGTTCGGGAGCACACCTCTTTAACACAACCGCCGGAATCCCATCTGAATCACTGGCTTTATTCACGTCTAGTGATAGTAACACCTTGAGCACCTTTTTTTTCATAATGCGCACTTCTGGCATGGATTTTCCGCACCAGGAAAGCGAAGGA
This sequence comes from Venusia cambrica, assembly GCA_951394065.1. NCBI lineage: Eukaryota > Metazoa > Arthropoda > Insecta > Lepidoptera > Geometridae > Venusia > Venusia cambrica. Next base: position 3,460,425 of record OX596068.1, on the reverse strand, counting down.
GGAATCTCATCAGTAGTATCTAGACGTGAAGACACCGCGAAGAGTGAAACAAATTAGTTGGCTTTGTCTTAAGCTTAAGTGTGGTCCAAGGATCCATCATGTTTCAACAAGGGCTGCAGTGAAGGGCGACAGAAGTTCTTTGTGGATGTGACCTATGCAGTAAGGCTTTGGCATAGGCAGTAGTACACTTAACACCAGGTGCGCTACTTGCTTGTCCCGTCTCCTAGTAGTATAAAAAAAAAAAGTTAAACTCAAAACGTTAAAAAGTATAAAAGCGCCCGGCTAGAAAAATGTCCAGAAATAGAAGTACCTGTGGCAAAGCCACATATACTATATTAACACATATAAATAAATCTACGTACTTATTACAATCATAGATATAAAACATTAATAATTTACTTACTACAATACAAACTAAGTTACACTAACCATATCTACATAAAAGAACAAAAACACTTACCTCACATACTTACCCACGAAGAACCGATGTCGTATCGTCGATGTCGTGTCGTCCCGATGTAAACGAAGACAATACAAACTGTTTTTGTTATTATCATAATATCAATCTCACTGAATCAGTGAAGTACTGAATAAACGATGATTGATTTAGTTATTGATAGCTGAGGGACAATCTAAGCTTGTTGGGTGCACCCCGTGAGTGTTTTACAGCCTCCGACGTGCTTTTCTTTGATTTTCAGTGCTTCGACAAAACTTCTAGCTGCCACAATTCTTCGCAACGTGCTTGGTACCAAGGATCTCGCTCATTTGCTGTCAGACAGAGAAGCAATAAGCCGTAAGATGCGAAGTAACTTGGATGAGGCCACGGACCCGTGGGGCGTTGAAGTAGAAAGAGTCGAAATGTAAGTGCTATCTGAATGCTTTCATCTTTACTATTCCTGCGGGTCAGGTAATCAAATGTTCAGTATACCTACCTTAAATTCGTTAGGTATCCGTTTCAAACAAAATTAGAAAATTTCCAAATCGGTCCAGGCTATACATGAATATCTATTTTACTAAGATAAAATGCTAACTGACTCACTGACATATAACGCATAGCCTCAACGGCTAATTGTAGATACTTGAAGTTTGGAGGGCATGTTTGTTTTGATACGAAAATGAGTGCTCAGAAGGGGATTTTGAAAATGTATGCCTTATATTTGAAACCGAGCATGATAAAAGGTCAAAATTATCAATATAGATTCCTCATATGAAATAAAAAAGAAAAAAAGTCATAAAGTTATTTAACAGAAAAAACGCGATGTAATTTATTGTACTTGATTGTAATTTACAACAAGAGCTACCGAAAATCACATACAGACCAATTACCTAAGCTAGCATCATAAAATTCCAAAATAACATTAGTCAAAAGATTTCCCTGACCCCATGCTTGAATGATTCAAATGAGCTTTATAATATATTGTCTAATCTAATACATAAAGAACACGAGTATACGTTTCCACAAAAAACGTGCAAAGCTAAATCTGATTCCATGTTTGCTGATTGTATTCTAAAAACTTTTAAGTCAATAAATATTAAAAATACTGAAGATCTCTGGGGGATGTCCGTAAAGATCTTAAGCACGATTGTTTTTGATATAGCACCATGTCTAGCATATATATTTAATAGAAGCATCGATGAAGGAATCTTTCCAGATCTTATGAAATATAGCAAGTTGATTCATTTATTCAAACCTGGAAATGAAAAGGATCCAGGAAATTATCGACCAATCTCAATTCTGCCAGCATGTAGTATAGTAAAGTATTTGAAAAACTTATTCATAACCAGTTGTTGTCACATTTTAACTATAACAGGCTACTTCATGAAAAACAATTTGGGTTTACTAAAGGTCGTTCAACCACTGACGCTGGTGCCATGCTGTTGAAGTACGTTTTTAAAGCCTGGGAAGGAAAACAGGATGCCATAGGATAGATAGATAGATAGATAGAAAACACTTTATTGCACTAATAAATAAAAGTACATGGGTGAACTTAATGCTACGAAACATTTTCTTCCAGGTAACCCTTGTGTAGTATGGAGTGGGTGGTAGTGCTACTTAACGGAAAAAATGATATTTTATAGTAATTTATTGCTAATACATAGTATACACTTATACCTACAATCAAAAATAATATTAATAATTAAAATAAAATGATTAAATATACCTACTTATAATACTTAGACATAACATATAACATAAATAATTAGCTCAATTTTGTATATTTTGTTTTTCTAAGAAAAGATGGAAAACTTTAGATTTGAAGATGCCTAAAGAAGGAGCAGTGCGAATATCCACAGACAGTGAGTTCCAGAGGCGGATGGCACTAATAGTGTAGGAATCAGTGTAGAAGGATGTTTTGTGGAGGGGGACTTCGAGAAGAAGATGTTGAGAAGAGCGAGAGGGTCGATTTGTGTGAGCAAGAAGAGGAAAACGTTCTTTTAGATAATGTGGAGACAGAGGATTATGAAAGGAGTTGTAAAGGAGAATCAGGATATGAAAATCGCGTCGAAATCTAATTTTTAGCCACTTCAGCTGAGATCGAAAATCAGGTATATGGTAGTTTTTACGAAGGCCGAATACGTACCTGATGCAGACATTGATAAGACGTTCTAGCTTATTAAGCTGGTCTTCAGTGGCGTCACAATAACACACATCGGCATAATCAATAATGTGGAGAAGGATCCAGTTAACGAGCATTATTTTAGCGGACGAGGGAAGAAAATGTTTCATGCGTTTAAGAGCATGCATCGAACCAAAAATTTTCCTGCTAACCTCGGTGATATGTTTTTCCCAGGATATGCTTTCTGAGATGATGAGGCCCAGGTTCTTCACTTCCGAGCAGTATACCAGGGGTACGTCATTATATTTGACAGTTGGTAGGGTATTCTGATCAAGCCTCGATAGGAAAGTCTTGCTACCTGTGATCATCACTTGGGTTTTAGTGGTATTTATTTGAAGGCCAAACTTTTGAGACCATGATAAAACAGCTCGCAAGTCCTCCGTCAGAGATAAAGTTGCACATCGTCAGCATAGAGGTGAAATGTGGAAAAACGAAGTCCAGAAACAAGGGTATTAATAAAAATGGAAAAAAGAAGTAGAGAAAGAACACCGCCCTGTGGGACACCTACTGTGACATCACACCAGTCAGAGTGTACATCATTGATTTGGACGCGCTGTGCACGCCCGCATAGGTATGATTGAAACCACTCACAGGCAGACATGAAGATGTTTAGGGAACGCAAGACAGCTAGAAGGATGGAGTGATCAACACAGTTAAAAGCGTTGCTGAAGTCGAGAAGGGTAAGGAGTGTCAGTTGTCGGTTGTCCATAGCATATCTCATGTCTTCTGTAATCTTGACGAGTGCTGTGCTGGTACTGTGAGCCGACCGAAAGCCTGATTGGTACGGGTTTAAGAGAGAGTGAGATTGAAGAAATTGAGAGACTTGGCGGTATACTACACGTTCCAGGACCTTAGATAAGAAGGGCAAAATAGAGATGGGACGGTAATTTTTCAAATCGGATGCGTCAGATTTTTTAGGAATGGGAATGACGTATGCTTTTTTCCAGATGGATGGAAAGCATTCGGAAGAAAGAGAAAAATTGATGATGTGTGAGATATGAGGTAGTAAAATATTAATTATAGGGGTAAGTAGTTCGCGACCAAGCCCATCATGACCTACAACTTTGCTGGAAATGCTAGTGATTATTTTAAGAATATCATCATTACTAACTGAGGAGAAAGTGAAGGATGTAAAAGTATGTTGTGGTATCATACCTAGCTCAGCCACAGTCTTTTCCCTCACCACCTTGTCAAAAATGTGGGTTGCTGTTGCAAAGTGTTTGCTTATTGCATTCACATCCACCAAGGGGTCAGCAGATGTTTTGCATCGGCCAAATCCAAGGTTATGCAGAAGCTTCCACATATTGTTTGGGGTTCCAGCAGCAATTTTACCAAAAATGTAGCGCTTTTTCGCATTACGAATCATTTCGAGCTTTTTTGAAAAATGCTACATTCTCTTCGCTCGGACATTTCCTATTTTTTCGGTATAAATAATCACGCCTAGCCATGCATTGCTTAATTTTCTCAGTAAGCCAGGGGGCAGGTTCTCTCTTTATGCGTACTGGATGTAATGGTGCATGTATGTAATAGGAGTATTCTGTGATTTATCTATGGCTTTCGATTGCGTAGATCATGACACCTTAATCTCAAAGCGAAAACACTATGGCATTCAGAATCAAGCAATAAGCCTCATGCGTAGCAAACCTTCGGGAACATCCACTAACATCGGTGTACCACAAGGGTCAATCTTGGAGCCTTTTTGTTTCTAGTCTATGTCAATGATCTGCCTTCCTGTGTAGGGGATTTATGTGACATTTTATTGTTTGCAGACGATACTTCATTAATATTTAGAGTTAATAGGGCTAAAGATAATTATGATTGTGTAAATGCTTCTCTAGCTAGAGTTTTTGATTGGTTTACGGTAAATAACCTCTTATTAAATGAGAAAAAAACCAAATGCATTAGATTCGCCTTGCCTAACGTTCAAGTCAGCAATGCTAACATTATCTTAAATGGAGAAATACTTATTTTTATGGAAGCAACTACTTTCTTGGGTTTAAATATCGATGCAAAGTTGCAATGGGGTACTCATATTAATACATTAGCTAGCCGGCTAAGCTCGGCAGCTTACGCAGTACGTACCATAAGGCATCTTACTGATGAAACCACGGCGAGGTTAGTTTATTGTAGTTACTTTCACAGCGTTATGTCCTATAGCATATTTTTATGGGGAAATGCAGCAGATATTGAAAGCATTTTTATCCTGCAAAAGAGTGCTGTACGGGCAATTTATAAATTAAAAACTCGTTACTCTCTGAAGGAACGTTTTAAAGAGATTGGTATTATTCTAATTCTAATGCGCGCTCACAGGAACATTGATGAGTTTGGTAAAAGAAGTGATGTACACAGTGTTAATACTAGAAAAAAAAATAAACTTGACATACCTAGGTATCGCTTAGGAAAAGTAAATAATTCATTCTTAGGAAACTGTGTACGATTCTATAATAAGCTTCCTCAAAGCGCCACCAAACTCTCTGCTCGTAAATTCAAATTTAATTAAAATAATTTAATTAAAAGAGCCTACTACAAAATAAGTGACTATTTCGACGACAAGAACGCGTGGCCCTATGTTGCTATACCAGTTGACAGTTAAATGGTGATTTCTCAATGTTAAGAAACTGCCCATTAGATAGTTATATACTAATCAATGTTTTAAGACAATATTAAGTTTTTAGTTTTATGGTGTAGGTAACACTTGTAATGTAATTAAATTATTATAAACACTGTACCTAAATGTTAAATGGATCATCAAAAAATTAATCAGCCCAAGGTTCTTGCCTTTCTCCTTGTGTGCTGGTCGCGATTCCGAATAGGCGGTAGATTTTTAGGATCATCAAAATGATCCTAAAAATCTTAATGAATAAAAATATTTGACTTTGACTTTGACTTATGTACGCGTGGTTTCCATTTTCCACGGGATAGGTAGACTCCTTCAGACTGGAAAATAGAAGGTCCCGCGCACGGAGCACCGCAGCCCAGAAGGATGGAGAAGCCCCCAGCCTCTGGACCGCAGACCGGAAACGGAATGCAAACCGGAAGTCGCAGGAAGATGGGCTCTTCGGAGCTGTTTACAATGACTCCCCGGTCGTTACCGGGGGCGGAAGAATCCCGCAGAAAAGGGGAAAAGGCCCGGAACTGCCTCCCCCGCTACGGCTTTGCCGGCGCGGTGAGAAGACGTAAGAGAGACAATACCACAGAATAACTAATAGTACTAGCTGCAATACATCGAATACTGTGATCGCGACTTTCAATTGTTACCTAGAGTCCCTAAGTTAGCGTTAGTGAAGTAAAATAGCAGTGAGTGACTAGGCAATTAAATAGAGTAGGCTAAACCGACACATTTGGTGACTCCTACCAAAACTGCGAATCCAAGGAATCTACGATGGCAGAAGCTACAGCGTCGTCGGCTCTAAAAATTGAAGAAACTGCAAACAAGTCCGTGGACCTCGCAGCAGTCACGATTCGATCAAGACTGCTACCGTTCTGGCGGTAATATCCGCGGTTATGTTTCATCCAATTTGAAGCCCTCGTCGACCCGTTGGAAACTGGTGATGAGACTAAGTACCGCCATGTACTTGCCCAATCCTCCGGCGACGGGTAAATTCGATAACAAGCGAAGCTATCCTTGATAGCTTCGCTTGTTATCGGTCTATGAGCAATCGGAAATCAAGAACTTCAAACATCTTATAGGCGGTTTGGAACTAGGCGATCAAAAGCTATCTCATCTACTTAGTCGGATGGGCGAGCTTGGTGGAAATATGATCACAGAGGCTGGATTAAAAGTTGAATGGATGAACCAGTTGCCACAGCAAGTACGAGTCGTTCTCTCTGTGAACACATCATATCTCTCGATATGCTGGCTGCAATGGCCGATAAGATGTTGGAGTACTCAGAGTCAAGCACAGCTGCTGCAATGTCAAGAGCAGAACCAAGTACCAGTGCTAGTTCGAGTCGGAGTGCGATAGATTAAACTAGAAGCATTGAGTAAACAAATCAAGGAGCTATCTTTTGAAATATCGGAAATGCATGGCAGAGGAAAATCGCAGTATTGCCGTCCCTTCAATTCACGATCGCGATCACGTACAAACTCGGGGAAGAGGATTAAGGAATTCACACGGTTGTGTAAATACCATTTCATATTTTGGTGATAGAGCAGTTAAAGAGACTTACTTAGCAATAACAAGCATAGTTTTAAGGCCAAATAGTTTTAAATGAAATCTAATCTAGTCCAAAGCGCTTTCAAGATATATTTTGTCAGGTATGCGCCTTGCACCTTCTGCGTTAGCCTGCTCCATCGTAGATTTCATGTAGAGGCAAGATCTCATGTTCTTGCCTCTGCATATTTCGGTCAAAAGCTCGGTTTATCGTTGATCTCATTATTGCTCGGGTCTAGAGCTAGAAAAGCCTAGAGCTATACAAGCCTAGAGGTAAAAACCATATTTAAAAAATAAACATTAAATAATAAACAAATTTACCTATAATATATTATACTATTCTGGGTGAAGTGTGCCTCCACCTTCGGCCTTATATTAACTTGTTACCAGGTGAGATGAAGGCAGAAGATAAATGCTTCCCCGTCGTAAAATATAAAAATAAAATGTAATGAATATTAAATAAGAAGATAAGTTTGAATTATTGATTGATTGATTATTTAATATTTTCAGTAAAGATGTCCATTTACCATTACTACTGCAGAAAGCAATGGCCGCCGAGGCCGAAGCTGGCCGAGAGGCGAAAGCAAAAATCATAGCAGCCGAAGGCGAGGTCCAAGCATCAAAGGCACTGAAAGAAGCGTCAATGGTTATGCATGATAACCCAATGGCTTTGCAGGTTAGTGATATTTAGCACTATAATAATAATTGTAGTGTGGATGCTAGCTTAAGGTAGGTTTATTATAAACCTTCTTGAAAAATATTAAAAGGTGAAAACGTAGCAGAGAGCAACGTTTTACCAATATCAAGTCTAGCTGTCAAACAGCATGCGCATCTTATTGATACTAATAAAAAAATGTGGTGTTATTATACCGTTATTTGTATAAATACGCTTTATTGTTCAGTATAGTACGAAAAAAATAATTAACATCGTAACTTACTAGCCTCTTACATTAGATTGACACGCATACCGCAAGCCAAGCAGGTACCGGCAAACAAAACGCTTTAGTATGCCAAGGACATTGTAAATCGCTGAAAGGTTTATAACAAGCCTTGGCAAATCAAATGACTCAGCAATCGTTACTACTGCATTTATATAAAGGGTTATTGGTAATTTGACGTATTCCCGTTAGGAGGTGATAGGGGTGACTATTTTCGATAATTTTGACCGCAATTTTTTAATGCAAAAGTGAACCATTTTTAAGTTATTGTGTTTCTTAGCTTTTTTCAAAATAATTCAAAATTGCAACATCAGAAATTTATAAAAAAAAAAAAAACTCAATTTTTCTTCTGATTTATAAAAACAATGAAACACTGGTTATTTATCAATATTAAAACAACAATTATCGGTTCAAATTTGAAAACACGAGACGAAAAACTATGTTATTTCAATATGTTTTCGAGGCTTTTTCCACTAAAATACCATAAAACAAAAAAAAACGTTTTGAAACTTGGCTTGCAGATTATTTTAAAAACATAACCGTTTTCTTAGCTCTCCAACAAAATGCATATACTAAGAGCTTATTTAGAAAAATCTATAAATAAAAATGATCACAAAGAAAGCAGGAGATACGTATTCGACCTAAACTTATAAATCGCTGTTTGAAGGAGGTGATCCTAACGGAATACGTCGAATTACCAATAACCCTGTATATAAATTTATTTAAGCTCCTGTATGTGGATGCTACCGTACCTACTCCTACCTGCTAAATTATGAAATATGAATATGACCGACTTGTCTACTATTTCTGTTGAAGCATTTATAATTAGGTACTTGATTAACGCGACAGTCATGGGGAAGTGAGTTCCACAGCCTTACTGAGTTCACAGTAAAAGAGTCACCATAACAGCTAGAGGAGTTTTTTTGTTGCTATCTATGGAAAAAACTAACTCGCCCAATTGTGACACTTGTGGCACAATCGAAGAAGTTTTTTATATTCTCATGGAATGCGCCTGGAACGATTTCTAGTAGACTGGCTGTAACAGCCTTCTAGCTTATTATATATCAGAGGAAGCTGAAAATCTGTATAAACTTTACAATTTAGCAATTACGAATAGTAATGAGGTTATTTTTGGAAAACTAAGAATTTTTCTCGTCACTCGCAGACAGTCGCTGACTTAGTATTTTTGTAACCCAAGTTCATTATTTTTGATACTTTTTTGTATTTACAGTCACTCATTTAAATACTACCCGTTTCATTCGTTTCTTCCTGGAATGTCAACAAAGGAAGTAACATTAGGTACCTATCTACCTAATGAACAGACATATAGGTACATACTTACCGACGAGTGTTAACAATAAAATTTTCTTTCAGCTTAGATACCTTCAGTCGCTAAACACGATATCTGCTGAGAAAAACTCCACGATAATCTTCCCATTCCCCCTGGACATTCTGAATTCTTTTGTCGGAGGAGGCAGGCGCTAAGATCATGGGCACCAGGGCAATATATACCTATTATATTTATGGTTCTTTTAAATATAGTTTATTCAAAAGTACCTAATAAAGTGTACCAACCCATATTATTATGTTCTGTGTTCTTTCATAAAATTAATTTAAAACCTTACCGTTTAAGAGGAATTTCTTTCCAAATTATGGTGGTCAATAATGTGCTGATAATATGGGCTATGCGCAGTCAAACCCAATGCATGAAATCCCGAAAGTAATTCTTGGATTTTATCGACACCCTTGGTTTGGCAATCCTATAGAGTAAACAACAAAAAATAAATAGACCAGTTTCAATGAGATTCCGAATAAGTATATTCGGAATCTCATTGTAACTCTCTTATCTTAAAATAAATAATGTCTCATTTAACGACCCTATTTATCAAAAAAAAAATTAAACAAGGGTACTTGTTTAAAAAAAACCCTAAATATATTTATGAGTAAGTATCTCTAAAACTAAAAAAAATCGACTCGATCGGATCGACCATTCAAAATATATGGGCGAAGTTATCAAAAATCTCGCGACAATCAAGTTCTATATAATTATCTCTTTACAGTTTAAATTTTATGAACCTTGGCTAACGCGTTCGAGAGTTATGCGAGTCGGTCAACGTCCCACATCGTTTTAGCGGAATACCGCAATATCAATATATAATAGCCTGCTATTATATATATATAATATAATAGCAGGTAATAACCTGCTTTCGCAATTACGTTACAATAGAAACTGCTACGCACCGATCTCAACACCCTGTCGAAACGATCTTGAAAATCATCGATCCGATCCAATAAGGCAAGGTTATCGGGATAGGAGTTTGATAGTTCTCTCATTTGTCGTATCAAATTTTCTAGTATTACTAGATCGTTCGATACCCAAGAACTTTTATTTTTATTGTTTGAGAAACATCTAAGTGAGTAACATCTATTTTATAGTGAATAATATTACAATATTATTTTTATTCAATAAAAAGTACAATTAAACTAACTATGTACAAAGGAATCAGTCAGATTACCTAAGGACCGTTACAAACGGCCTATAGGTAACTCAACTGTTCCAGACCAGTACCAGACGGAAGCGTGCCCAAGACACTGGCTGCATTGCCACGCTGAATAGCTATGCTAATTCGCTGGCCTAAATAAGAGCCAGCCCTTGGGTCACGTGTCGCCTCAATCAAAAGCCCCGCAATATTTTTGAAAACCCGGAGGGCACCGGCTCCCCACGGACCCAAGGTCTCCACCCAAAGGCTCAAATAGGTAAGCTCTGTCGAGACCACTATATTTGCGCCTTTTGTGATCCTCGGCCGAATCAGCCGCCGCACCAGCCCTAACTGATGTCCCAGGCAGATGAGATGGCGCTAGGGTGTCGACGCAGGTAGCGTCCCACACAAAAGACCTACCCATTTCCCAAGGGACAAGAGTCATACCGTCGGGCCGCTTACCATCATCACGTAACAGACCATTCGGTTCAAGAACGGCTGGCACATTGACACTGGTAAACGCTCGACGGATAATGTCATTAAGACTAGCGTGGCGCGAAATCCTGCCGGCAGACCTTGCACACGAAAGTCCGTGAAAACCAAATTGATAATATTGATTATTGCACTAGCTATAAGCAACCTGATGCTGAGTATTTTTGTGCGATCGCTACCCAATCCACACTATCTACCGCTCCAACAAAGTTGAAGGTATTATCCTGGTATTATCCCTATTATCATCTATGTCTTAGACACGGTCTCAGATTAGCAACTCAACGCAACTTTACCTACGCTAGGTTCGAACTAAGATATAGTATTAATAAAGGTGACATTGCTGTGCTGTGCATTCAACCACGGCGCTTATGACCACCAGATGACAGAAATATGCGCGAATATCTACGTTTTGTTTTTTTACGGTAAAACAAATATCAATTTTGAAAATCTAAAACACAGACCGTCTGCTGTATACTGTATTTATTTACTGTACAAAGTGTCAAGGCCTAATTGGGCGTATTAATTGAATGGCGAACAGTTTAATTAGAGTCAACTTTGGATTTTTTTTCTATAGAGAAAATTTTATGTAATCATGTTTTTAAAAGACAAGCGTTCTAGCATCAATCCACAGTTTTGTGGAAGATATGATCACAGAAGCTAAGCCATTTCACGTATCATAGACTCTTTACTGGGATAGATGACATTCATGACTGTCATGAAGATGATGATAATTACCCGGCTTTGGCGGAGGCTAACATTAAAATGAACTCACGTCAGCTCCAACGATTAAAACTGCTACCCCTCTCGCTGGCAAAGTATTTTGGCGATGCTTTAAAGCACAAGCAGCACATGTAACCGGAGACCAATAAATACCTTGCTAGCTAAATATTATCTATCTGAACTAAAATTTTATGAACACGAATGGGAGCTCATTGAAGATTTAACTCGATTTTTTGCAAAGTTTAAAAAGATGTTTTGTGTGTTAAAGAGCCGAGTACCGAGACAAAACTTTCGATTAATCTCGTATTAGTCTTCAGATCGGAAATAAAAGATGCCTGCCAAATTCTAGCTAGCGAAAAATTGGTGATGACTGCTTGATCGAAGATTCCCAGTTACCGACCTCAGCGTCGCTGGCACTCTTCTCGATTGTCTTTTTTAAATTAAAAGAAATCGATAATTATCTGGTTTCCATCCAGAAGACCAGGGTTAAATTTTTGACAGACTATATCAAAAAAAGTCGTACCGAGCCCACAAGCGCTAAAGCTCATGACACGAAGGTGGAACAACGTAAAATCTAAAATTCATATCAATTGAGTACATTTTTTCCTCTAAAATTATTGATTTTATGAATGTTTAGTTGAGTGAGTATGTTTATTTCTTTAGTTAATACGTTTTTGCGTAATAAAACGCTATTCAATCTGTAGTATCTTTTTTTTTCTTTGCTTAAAACCCCGCGCCGATTTCCAGCCGAAAACACGCCGCCGCCGCCGATTTTAGAACGGCAGCCGCCGCCGATACTTTTGAGATCGGCGCACACGTCTACTCTAGAGCACAGGTAGGCAGCCACACGTACTGAAATATACAGACATCACTTACCAGAATCGCAGCAAACAGGTCCAAACTAAACTCACTGATAAGTACAGCTTCTTACAGCTACGCCTACGCACAGAACAGGTGGTTGCCCACCCAACCAAGATACCACTCAACGCATTTTAAATAACCTTGAATTTAGACTTAATAGATACTCAAAAGGCACTGACTCAACCATTACTTTCCCCACTTTTTTTTACTCACAAAACCCCGGACGAAACACGACCCTTAGTAAATCAACCACTGTGGATATGTTAGCCGTTATAAAATCTCTCAAGCTGTCACCCCTTTTCCACGACGAGGAAGGAAAATAAAAGAATTTCTAATTTTGAATTTAGTCTCAATATAAAACTTTTGCACCATGAATCCTCGAACAGCGCAAAGAATCATAAGGAGGTAAGTACTGGTCAGTCTTTGACGTTTGCATGGAGATTTCCGAAGAAAATACCCCGTCTGTAATCTTTAATGGCTTTTTCTCACAAACCACTAAAAAAAACTAACCTTGTGATATTTCCACGCACGCAACAACAAAGACTTGCGTACATAAAAAACATTTTTTACTTAGTAAATATTTCCTTTCCAAGTAATGAATCAAGTAGGCATGACTTACCGCACGAATTATCGGAGAGCGACTGTCCGAATTTTCTTTTTTATGAAAGGACAATACGCTGGCCTGGTTCTGAACCTGGGCGGCAGCTGCGCGAAATCCTACTTCAACCCTCCTTTTATACCTTCACGAGTTGGGTACAATTCCAACCGCCTCAAACCAGTTTTCCTACGACTTGGAGACAAGCACGCGTCGTATGCGAGCGAGCCAGCATCAGCTCCGAGCGAGATAGGTGTATTCACCGCCCACGCACCTCGCGTCACCGATTTGTCTCCAACTCGCCATTTTGTACCTGACTGCTATGACTATTCCGTCAGGGGGGTAAAGCAAACAGATTCCTTCACTTCACCTAACTTGTCCTTCATTCATGGATCGTTAAAGGTGGATTTTCCGGTTAGTTATACATCCTTGGATAGGTAGAACCTACCCCAAAAATATATAAAATTCCTAGTCGGGTACATCGTTTCTCCAACTCGGCCTGAAGTTTTGCAATAGCAATGCAACAGAACCGTTTGATCAAATAAATAGGCAGGCCTCATATTTTATTGAAGCTACACACTCACATTAGCTATTGAATTTCCATCAGAAAACAATAACTCCCAAACATTTCAACGACCAATCTTCCCTTTTTCATTTGTGGACTTTACAACACGGCTTTCCGGCCTGTTACAGTACGTACTTATCGAAGTCACCTTCCCGTTTATAGGTAGAGAAAGCTTTCAACTATACAAGCTGCTACCTATACCCCAACAAACAAATACCAACATGATCAGAATAATACCAGCATCTGAATACGTAGCGGTAAATCTGCAAAAAGATTCATATTTTTACGTCGCTCCAAACGAGATACTAGGGTGCTTACAGCATGAATCCGCATATCTTTGTCAGCTGGCAAAAGGTTTTGAAAAGGTTTGTAGCTTCTCGATGTTATGGTCGCCGAGACCCCTACAAAACCTTTGAGTTTAGTGAGTAAGTAAGTATATAAAAGTCTGGTTATTTTGACAAATTATATTGGCACTCTAAATAATTATTACTACTAAATGAATTATGGTAAAATGGTTATGAGCCGTGACAAGATGCAAGCCTATCGCCGCTTAGTGGAATACAAGTACTAGCCAGTGACACATCGTTTACTTACGATGTGACCAACACCAACAGGGCATGTGCTGTGCATGTGTCGAATGCGCACGCAAACCTAAAAAAACCGACGTCTTTTGGAGCACGATTGGATTTTAACCGACAACCTCCAGATCGGCAAGCGAGCCCATACCTACTTGGCCACACAGCTCAAGAAATATGAGATTTAGAAAAATAAATTTTACTACAGTAACCTGCGACAATACTACAGGGCCCCGATTCTAACTCAGCAAAGCGACACCGATAAAATATTTCATATAAATAACTATCTACATTTGTTTCATACTATCCTGAAACTACTGCGCACATAAAATAAATACACACTAGCTAATATTCACCGGAATCAAAACAATATAACATGCACTGTGTACATCAGACCACGATATCACTGATAACCGAAGCGCACCACTTTAGTCTGACTAGCGCTTCATAAACGTCAATGGCCGGCTATCCAGCCACAAAAACTATGGCTCAACCGTCCCTGGACACCGTTCATAAAAGTTTGAATACCACCACTTCCTAAACTCTTTGTAATTCGTGTTTTTTTTAAACTTGACCTGATCGTTGAGAGCAGCACAGACATCGCAGACGTTTTCTCGAATTTTCGGATCGCTGTACGACAGGTGGCCTTTCCATCGGAAGAACTCTTGGAACATCTTCGGAGAGTTCGTGATGCGATCCATTATATCAGCCAGGTGATTGACATTGTGTTCGCGAACGTCAAGGTACGACCCTGGTGGCAGGAATCTGTAAAATGCAAAAATGCTAGTTGAAAGCAAACGTAAACAATAATTATTGTGGGCTAGATGTACCTCTAAAATTTCCTAAGACGATGCTAGAATATCAGGTTTCATATAATGTATAGACTATAAATTACATACACGTTCACATGCAAGGAAAGTATACGATTCCAAAAATGTAACTTTAGGGCACCTATGGCCCTAAAATATTTGAAAAACTGATTCTTAATCAGTTACAGTCACATTTTAACTGCAACAGGCTTTTGCATGAAAAACAATTTGGGTTTTCTAAAGGCCGTTCAACTACCGACGCTGGTGCTCTGCTGTTGAAGTACGTTTTTGAAGCTTGGGAGGTAAAACAGGATGCCACTGAAGTACGTTTTTGAAGCTTGGGAGGGAAAACAGGGCCTTTGGCTGCGTAGATCATGACACCCTGATCTAAAAGCTTAAACACTACGGCATCCAGAATCAGGCAATAAGCCTCATGCATAGTTACCTATCTAATCGCATTCAAAAAGTGGATATTAGCGGTAGCAGATCTTCGGGAACCTCCACTAACATAGGTGTACCACAAGGACCGATCGTAGGGCCTTTTCTGTTTCTAGTCTATGTCAATGATCTACCATTCTGTGTAGGGGACCTTTGTGACATTGTATTGTTTGCTGACGATACTTCATTAATATTTAGAGTCGATAGGGCTAAAGATATGATTGTGTAAATGCTTCTCTAGCTAAAGTTCTTGATTGGTTTACAGTAAATAACCTCCTACTAAATGAGAAAAAATACTGTATACGATGGCTGCATACGCTGTATGTACAATAAGGCATCTTACTGATGAAGCTACGGCTAGGTTCGTTTATTGTAGTTACTTTCACAGTATTATGTCTTATGGCATATTTTTATGGGGAATCCATTGAAAGCATTTTTATTCTACAGAAGAGAGCTGTACGGGCAATTTATAAAATGAAAACTTGTGACTCTCTCAGTGACATTTATGAGTTTAGTAAAAGAAGTGATGTACACAGTGTTAATACTAGAAATAAAAATAAACTTGATATACCTAGGTTTAGGTCTAGGCTTAGGAAAAGGAAATAATTCATTTTTAGGTAACTGTGTGAGATTCTATAATAAGCTTCCTCAAAGTCTACCAAACTATCTGCCCGTGAATTCAAATTGTATATAAATAATAATTTAATTAAAAGTGTCTACTACAAAATTAGTGATTATATCGACGATAAGAACGCGTGGCCCGAACATGGGTTAGCAACATAAACCTACGTGAAACTCTTGAACCGCATCTGGCCTTTATGAATCAACCTAAGCGTCATTACAACTCTTTAGATTTAAAAATTAAATTCACCTATTACCTCGTTGATAAATATCGTAACTTCTATAAGGATCCAAATCTGAAGATGGAATAGGTGCGGCGTTCCTAGATGCTGAGGCAGGCGTTTCCGCAAAGTTATATGTACGTACAAATGCGATATCTATTATGCATACAGAGCTCATAGCACTGCTGGAGACATTATCTTATATCGAGTCAGTGTCTGCTGGACGATTTGTTATTTTCACTGACTCAAAAAGTGCAATTCAGCACCTGCCCTGTTTAAGTGGGTCTAACTTTCGCTTTCCATTGGCATATAGTATTTTGAAAAGTATTTGTAACATAAAATCCCAACAAAAATGTTTAAAAATTCAGTGGATACCATACCACATTGGTTTGGCGGGAATTTTTTTTACGTATTCCGACCTTATCTCAACTCTAAAAAAACATTGTCACAAACAGTGGTCCGAGTATTTTGACGAAAGATCCCTTAGTAAAGGAATCTGGTATAAGACAGTCAAACCTAGACTGCTTTAATAAATACTAATAATAATAATATAAGTTTATTTCAGGTAACGTAAGAATAGTACAGGATTTTTAATTACTAATTCTAAGACCCATATTAATATATACCTTAAAACTAAAATACATACAAAATAGAACTTAAACCGAAACACGTCGGCGACATTACGTGTGCCTTAGTGGCACACGTAATGTCGTAATGCCGACGTGTGCTAAAATTCAAGAAATGTACAATGACTTCGATTCTATACAAACTGACATTGAAAATTTAACGGAAATTCCAGATGAGGAGTATTTGAAACGGGAGGCCTTCGGGTCCAGCTACGTCGGCGCCGTGGCTGCTGCGCAGGAGCTGCTCAGCAGGCACGCTGCGCTCGCCGGTGCTGCCTGTGCGGCGCAGGACAATGAGTCGGTAACGTGGTCTAATGTTGTCACTGCACTCACAGGGGGGCCAAACATTAAACTTCCAACCATTCAATTACCTACCTTCCCTGGACGCTGTCAGGACTGGCTTGAATACCACAACACTTATAAATCACTAAAACACACAAACACATCCATTCCTAAAATACACAAATTCCACTACCTACGGAATTCATTAAAAGATGGGACTTGCTGTGTGATCGATACAATAATGATCGAATTCTAGTTAACAATCATATTCATGCTTTGTTTAACATACAACAAGTTTTTCAAGAATCTTCTAAAGCTTTACGTAATACTATAGATTGTGTAAATAAAAATTTAGGGGCGTTAAAAACGTTGCATTTACCTACTGAACACTGGGACATGCTCGTTATTCACATGGTCATTAGTAAGCTGGACCCGGTCTCAGTGCGTGATTGGGAATCCGAGCGCAACAATATCAAAACAATTCCAACTTTAACTGAGTTTAATTTATTTTTGAAAAACCGCGCAGACTTGCTAGAAACCATGGAAGAGGGCAAACACACAATACAAATCACGTAGACACAGTGACATCACCCACAACCGTCCTAAAACATTTGTTGCAAATCACGTACCTACCCAAACACACTATAAATGTCCTGTGTGCAAAAACAATCACAGTATCTATCAATGTTTGAGGTTCAAATCAATGCCAATTGAATCTCGTATCGAGAAGGTAAAGCAATTAAACCTTTGCACCAACTGTTTAAGACCTGGACATGATGAGCCACGATGTAAATTAAGTTCATGTAGGCTGTGCTCTCAGCGTCACAATTCTTTCCTTCACACCAGCACAACAACAACACAGCAGAACAACACATCAAGCGAGCACAAGCACACCATCGAAAGATGATTGTGTAGTTTTACCTAACATACAGGAGCAGACACAAACAGCACTAAACAGCATTACACAGGTTTTACTATCAACTGCAATGATTAGTATTTGCGACAATCAAGATCGTAGTCACAATATTGTGCGCAATATGTGCTCTGTTAGATAACGGAAGCACTTCTAGTTTCATTTCATAAACGTTGCAAACTCGATTAGGGTTACCCAGTTATCCCACTTCTATTTCCATACAAGGACTGAACCAACAGTCTTCATGATCACAAAAACATGTGACGTCACTATATCTTCACTCACAAACAGTAGTTACTCAACAAACGTCAATTGTTTTGTTGTGCCAAATATCACCCAGATGATACCTACTACAAAAATAAATTGTGATGCTTTTAAAATACCCCCTCACATCTACCTTGCAAACCCAACGTTCACCGTGCCATCAGTGGTGCAGATGTTGCTGGGACCTCTTTTGGGAGGTTCTTTCTAATAATCGCATTGCCTTAGGAAAAAATAGAGCAACTCTAGTTGAAACAACACTGGGATGGCTTGTCTCAGGTTCTATTCATGTTCCAAACTCAAAACACAAAAGGCAATCCTACAATACAGACCACTGTCACCATCATAACAATATTGAGCTCGAAGAGAAACTTAACCATTTTTTTGAGTTAGAATAAGTTCCCACCACTCAACAAATCCACACTAAAGGTGAGAGTGAGTGTGAACAAATATTTTCAGAAACAACAACACGCCACCCAGATGGCAAATTTGTTGTCACAATACCATTCAAAGAGTCCCCTCAATGCTTGGGTGACTCTAGAGCTCAAGCTTTGAAGAGATTCGAATCATTAGAACGTAAATTCAAACGCAATCCAATATTTAAACAAAAATACACAAATCTCCTTAATGAATACTAAGCATTAGGCCACATGTCAGAAAACACAGACACACAAAAAGACAACATCTCTAACTTTTTGCCTCATCACGGTGTCTTACGTGAGGACAGCCTCACAACAAAGTTACGTGCCGTGTTTGACGGCTCAGCTGTCACAAGCTCTGGTAAATCATTTAACGATATACAGCATGTTGGCCCCACTGTACAAGATGATTTACTAAGCATACTTATCCGTTTCCGACAGCATAAGTTTGTTGTTTCTTCATATATAGAAAAAATGTATAGACAAATTTATGTTAGAGAAGATCAGCGACGCTTACAAAAAATTGTATGGCGTTCGGATACTACACAACCAATCAAACAATACAAGCTTAACACAGTGACGTACGGGACGGCGTCAGCGCCGTACTTGGCGACTAGGTGCTTACAGTACAGTTAGGTCTCGATTGTACCGATAATAATGTCAGTGAAACAATCTTACACGATTTCTATGTTGATAACTACATTTCAGGAAACGATGACGAGTAGACCTTGACACAGACGTGCAAGGGCGTCATTACAGCGCTAGAGGGCTCTCATCTTCATTTACGAAAATGGCGGTCTAATAAACCGTCCATACTAACAAACATAGTTGGTGAAAACCATAACAATGATTTACTTAATAGTCTTTATTACTATAAAAAAAAAATTAAAACGCAAAAAATCTAGGCCTACTTGGGGCAAGTTATTGTTTTCATTATCTCTACAACCACAAAAACAACACACAAACAAACGCACAATATTATCCACCGTAGCACAAGTGTTTGACCCATTGGGCTTAATAAATCCTTGCATGTTACAGGCAAAAATAATTTTGCAACAACTTTGGGCAAAAAATGTCACGTGGGATGGACAGTTGCCTGCCAAAGTTGAGTCACAGTGGAATCACTTTGTAAAACACTTACCTGATATTACTGAGATTGAAATTCCTCGTAGAGTGATATGCGACTTTTATGTCAAGTTAGAATTACATTCGTTCTGTGACGCATCTACTAAAGCGTTCTCAACTTGCGTTTATATGCGCTCAGTGTTCAACAGTGGGCATACAAGTGTTCACTTGCTAATTGCCAAAGGCAAAGTGGCACCACTAAAGCAAAAGGTGACTATACCGAGACTAGAACTGTGTGGTGCTCTGCTAGCCACTCAGATAATGAAAAAGATTGTAAATTCACTTCGCCTAAATAGATTCTACATTTTTCTAGTGTGACTCAACTATCGTAATGGGCTGGATAAAAACATATAAACAACTACTAAAACGATTTATTTACAATCGAATAATTGAAATCACAAACAATTCTGAACCTACAACTTGGCATTATGTTCCCACAGATATGAACCCCGCCGACATAGGGTGTCGGGGACTCAATGCATCACAGCTTACATCTTCACTTTTGTGGTAGGAAGGTCCACACTTTTTGCATAAAAGTGATGTACACTCTATGTCGGCGGGGTTCATATCTGTGGGAACATAATGCCAAACAACCTCAAGACATTAATTTAAACAATTTACCTGAAACTAAGTATCAATGTAATTTCTCTACAGTTGAGCCTCAGGATAAGAGTTTTACTCTCAATTTTTCCAGTGTTATTAAACTGCAACGCATTGTTGCCTATTTACAAAGGTTTAGACATAATTGTCGAAATTCTAATAATAAAATAACGGGTCCTTTAAGTACATCTGAGTTACACTCTTCATTGCAAACGATATGTAGACTAGTACAAAAGGATATGTTTTGTAAACAATATGAATGTTCAAATCAGAAGCGAGTACTGCCGCCAAAAGACAAACTTTTACACTTAAATCCTTTTATAGATGAATCAAGCATCATCAGAGTAGGAGGGAGATTATCAAACTCTAACTACGATTACAACACAAAACACCTAATCTTACTACACGAATCTCATCACATTACAAAATTATTAGTGCATTATTATTACAAAATTTTATTGCATGCAGGATCACAGCTGTCAACGTTACGTCACAAGTTTTGGATAGTGAATGGTTGTAATCTTTGCAGAAAGAAGACACATGAATGCATAACTTGTGTTAGATTTTCGGGTAAAATATACCAGCCTATCATGAGCCAGCTTCCTCATCTCAGAGATTGCATGCCGACTACCCATTTGTAAATACAGCTGTGGACTATGCTGGGCCAGTCCTGATAGCGAACAGAAAAGGTCGTGGTTGTCAATTAAAGAAAGCTTACATAGCTGTTTTTGTTTGTTTGGCAGTGAGAGCAGTATACATAGAGCTCGTCACTGACTTAACGTCTCAAGGCTTCATTGCCACTTTAAACCGATTCATTGCCCGCAGAGGTTGCCCAGCCACAATTTTTTTTGATAATGCAACTTGTTTTGTAGGCGCTTGTAATGAACTGTATAGATTTTTTAAAAGAATAACGTAATGATATTATTTCCTTTGCAGCAGAAAGCAAAATTAAGTTTAAGTTCTCTCCAGCCTATAGTCCTCATTTTAATTCCTCGGCAGAGCGGTCAATTAAATCAATTAAGCATCATTTAAAACGTGTTTTATCAATGGCCTCACTAGATTATGAAGAAATGAACACAGTATTGGTGCAAATAGAGGCAATACTGAACTCTAGACCTCTTCTGACCCTTCAGATGTAATCCCACTCACTCCCGCACATTATCTTAATCGGACGATCAATCGCTATGTCACCTGCACCCCAGGTTAACGACACTCCTCTCTCGCGCATGCAAGATACGAGAGACTTCAGCAGCTAAAAGCAAACTTATGGAAAAAATATTCAACGTTTCAGAACTACAAACACGCAGCAAATGGCGCTCTGACGGAGGACAATTGCAGCTGGGAGAGATGGTCGTCATCAAGGATAACCACCTGCCACCAAACCGATGGCTGCTGGGACGAGTTACAGCAGTCTACCCGGGCAGCGACGGCGTCAACCGCGTCGCCGAAGGTCACACCGCATCGGGGACCCTGAGGAGAGCCTACAACCGGCTTTGTCCTCTACCATCAACGTTGGACTAGGCTCCTGTTCCAAGGGGGCCAGTCTGTTAACGCCGTGCATGTGTGGGTTCACACACACACGCGCACACCGCAGGCAGCAACCTTTTTTTCAACCGTTTTTTCGCGCAAGTGTCTTTCGCTCAAATATCTCTTCGCACAAGTGGCCTTCGTGCAAGTGTCTCTTCGCCCAAATGTCCTGATACCCGCTACAAAGGCTAGATACCATTCAAGTCCCACGCCACGCTGTAGATAGCCAACCTATTTAAATACAATGCCATGTTTTAGTGATGGGTCGCAGACTGGTTATGGATGGTGTATCTATATTCGCAATTAATCACGATCAAACGGTATTAGTTAGGTTGCTAATTTCTAAAGTTAAAGTCACACCATTGAAGCCCATGAGCATACCGCGAATTGAACTGTGCGGCGCGTTGCTAGTAGGTGCCAAGCTTTTAGATAAGGTTCGTGGTGCGTTGTATTGCAAGTTCGATTCTATCATGTTCTGGTCGGACTCGACCATTGTTTTAAGGTGGTTAAGCATGAAACCCAACAAACTAAAAATGTTCGCTCAAAACCGGACTTCGGAAATTCATGACTTGACAAAAGATGTTATCTGGCGCCATGTGAGTGGCAAAGAAAATCCTTCTGACCTTGCCTCACGCGCTGGATGACCTTTCTGCTTCTACCTTATGGTAGAATGTCCTGATATTTTACGAAGCCCTGCGTTCTCGCTAGACAATCATGGAGTCATCGAAACGCATGAAGACCTACCCGAGATAAAATCACCTGCCAGTTCTGTTTTTGTGTCTTGTGATTCCGCTGACTTGACATTGTTTCCTTTTAAAAGGTTCGCGCAATTTAATCGTATGAAGCGCGCAGTAGTATTTATGTTACAATTCATACACAATATTTGTAACAAAAATGAAAGACTGACGGAACCTCTAAACGCGGATGAACTAAATCAATCTGAAAAAAACGTTGGCCCGCTGGTCGCAAATGTAAAGTTATCCCACGGAATATAAATAATTAGTTAACGCAAATAACTGTAGCGATCAAGGACAACAACCTTCCACCACTGAAGTGGAACGTAGGCCGAGTGCTTGCTACTTTCCCAGGCAAAGATGGCATCTTCAGGATGGCGGACATACAAACCACTTCAGGCGTGATAAGACGGGCCTACGTCAACATGCGTGTATGCATCTTGTCTGTTGAACATAAAGCACCTCGATTTCATTTCGCAACCCCAAAATAACCCAGCAATTAGGCGCCCTGTCTCAAAACATACCTTTTCAACTATTAATTAGCCGCAGCGCTAGGCAGCTACACTACCTTTTACGATTTAGCATACCTTTTACATATCATAAATTACAAATAATAAATTATTAGTCAAAATTTAAATCTCCAAGGAGTATTTGACTCAACATTCGTCATCAACGTTTCGCTGAAGCAGAGAAGTTAAAAGTGTGTTTACATTACACGCGTCACGCCGAAAATGTCTCATTGACCACGCTAATCTTCATAAGTGCTGAACCGATTTCAATGAGAAAATGTTGTAATATTTGGGTTGACATCATTCTATAATATATTAAAATTCAATCGCGAATAAATAAGATATGCATGCATAAAACCAAAATGAGGTTAATGTTATTAAAATCAACACAACTTTTTTAGAAAATATTAAATGTACAGGCACAGCTTTTCTACAATTTCATTATGAGTATAGAATATATAGAAAGAAAGATAGAAGAAAATATTGATATAACAGGATAAACAAGTCAATTGATAAACCTAACAATAGTCATTCCAATGAGACTACCGCTTTCTTTTTAGAACGCGAAACCGCGAAAGAAGACTGATAGAATGAAGACTTGTAGACTTACCTGGAATAATCAGCGCCACCATAGACGATGGGTACAACATCATGATGCAGAGCTATCAGCAGTTTCTCAGTTACGTAGTCTTCAGCGAACGTGTTCTCAAAAGACAAATAGAAAAAGTAATTATCTTCCAGAAGCTTAAAACACGCATCTTCCATCTTCTTGGGACAAACCAACGGACCACATTTTCCGTATATGTCCACAGTTTTACTGTACAGTGATAAGGCTTTTTGTAATCTTTCCGCCAAACCCCTTCGATCGTTTCGGGTGGAGCAGTGTGAGACAAACCATGCAGCTGTTTTCGACTTGATTGATAACTTTTCTGCGTATTCTTCATTTATTTTAGGGAAATCAGGCCAATCCATGGACGTTTTAGGTCCGACGATCTTCCCTTGATCGTTCCGCACCCTGATGTAACCAAATGGTATGTCTGAGTCCAGTCTGTAAGTAACGGTCCAGTTAAAGAAGTTATCGAAACGTTGTTGACATACTGGATAGTTGTCCGCTGATTCCATATTGAGGTAAAGGTATTTTTGTCGCATGGACCGTTTCTTCGGCAGATCGTTTTCATTCATATTTCTGCCGTTGAACGCAATGGCATCAAAATTCGTGATGTCACCGCCGAAGAAGTTTCTATCGTCGGTGACGTAACAATTTATCACCGAGCAGTTGTTCTCAAGAAACGCTCGTTGGCCTTCTTTAAAGTAGGACATAGGCACGTACTCTCGATCAGTCCACATGAGCATATACTTCATATCCTTGGAAAGACGACTCGTTTTTCGGTAATCATTTCGGTAATTCGGTTCAGAATAAGAGTAGTCTTTTTCATCATTTTCGATGGCTTCAAGAATCAGTCTTTCTGTGGAATGAGGAATATCTGGGGTGTTTGCTTGTTGCTTCCACAGTAGGGATATCACGATTAAGATGGAGATAGCCAGGAGTAGCTTTCTGGCTTGGAGCATTTGTTTTATGGAGTGGAGGAGGCGGGCTGCGAGGTGAGTGGGCCACGACAATACTGCGAAGCCGGAGCCGACCCGGGCTGTGGTGGACGGCTTCAGGGTTTTGGAAGTTGGTGGACTGGTCAACAATTGAGAGGAATCTGAAACAAAACTTACATTTTATATTTATATTAGGCCGTTAGTGTCACACTGCTGGGCAAAGGCCTCCCCCCACTCCTTTCAGACTTCCCGATCTTGGGCATCATTCCTCCAGTCTTCGAGAAATACGTCTAGCTCATCACGCCATCTGCGCTTAGGTCTACTGAAACGCCTTCTGGCCGCAGCTCAGTGTTACGGATTATATCTGTACGTTTGACACCCAAGATGCTGTTAACAAAACTTACATACATTAAAATAAAAAACAGGACTAGCCCCGCAAAGTCAAAGTCAAAGTCAAAATTTCTTTATTCATTAAGATTTTTTAGGATCATTTTGAAACGTCAAATTTACCGCCTGTTCGGAATCGCGACCAGCACACAAGGAAAAGGCGAGAACCTCGGGCTGGTCACAAAACAGCCCCCGGTCAGGTCGCAGCCAATTTATCTGCTAAGTGTGGTGTTCATGGACAATGGTACCCATGTATACCCAGTTCAAGAGCTCAGTATGACACATTGAGCCCTTGAACTTTAATATGTTTGGTTTTTTTTCTCCAACCATTTTACCAAAATATAATATTGCATGTACAGAAATACCTGTTACAGTTTTATTATAAGTATATGTACAGAGGTAAAGGTAGATAAATCTTAGTAATAAATCAATGTAAATGCGTGCTGTAGATGACGGCCCATCGCTCTCCCTTCGTATTTTTTTCGTATGAAAAGATATGATTCCAGACCACATCAACTGTAACACTGCTCATATGGAAATTTAACATTTACTTAGAAAACAAGATACAACAGGTAGGTGTGTATTATGCTAGGTATCAGGTAGACTGTAGGTATAGTGTTGTAGGAGCAATATTTTCTAGAAATATAGTAGTATTTATTTAGATATTGTAGTTTCTATTTTATTTTTTAGTTTAGCCGCAGTGTAGATTGTTGGCTTCATAGTGCAGTGTAGTTTAATAAAAAATGGATTTCTTTAGATTATAAGATTAAGTATTTACAAAATAGAAGAAATTTTATTGAGTACCTATTTTAGCTGCAGCATAGTCTGCTGATATCCCTATAGTATAGTAAGTATGATATTATGGTAGGAGTATTTGTTTTAGTGTGCCTTGCAATATGATTTCTTTGCTTGGACACGGTCGGTTATGGAGTTTCCTCTCTAACGGATATTTCCCCTAACGGATAGTGTGTAGATACTTAATTGTGCCCATGGTGGTTGAAAGCTAATCGAACTTTTTAGAAAAATGTCCCATAGATAGATAAAAAAAGAAGATTCTAGAAATGTCCTTTACAAAATTAGTTGTTTTGGCCGATCAAAGATTTGTAGAATTTATTTTTTACTAGGTTATAGATCACTTTAGATGTTAAATTTTACTAGATTTTAGATGATATTAGCTGTTCTGTTAATCGACCGCCGCAATACACAGAGTAAAACACACAAAAATGACAATGGTCACTCAGGTAAGGATTACAATAGCCACTCTGCTTTGGTAGAATAACAGTCGGCAATGTTACTGTACCGCCACGGTGAGAACATATAGTGTCTGAATTACAAGTGATGTTCTTTCAGTAAGTAAAATTAGACCTTTCAAGAGAGAGAAGAGAGACTAGCGAGAAGCTTAGAATTGGGCGCCACAGTCCACACGAAGTAAGAAGAATGAATATATGAATTTACAAAAAACTTAAGTTTCGTTACTGCAATCACTAATACGCCTGCCAAGCGTGGTGACTATGGCAAAACTTTCCATTGCTTTCTTAGCATTGGGGGAGGCCTATTTCCTATGTGGTGGACTTTTATGGGCTGTAATTGTGATGATAATGATGATGATACAAGTATACAGACAACATTAATAGTCAAAATACATCATAAGACAATTCCACTAAACCCAAACAATGCTAGGTTAAATTGTTTTTTTTACGGAGTTTTGGTGAACTGCCTCCCCTTTGGCTTCATCATCAGATGACTATGATACCGGATGGCAGGTAGTTCAGTGAGACTACTGCGTATCAGCATTATTGCAATCAACAACACGCCTGCCAAGCGTGGTGATTATGGCAAAACCCTGATAGTGATGATATGATATTGGATGGTAAGGTCTACTCTAGTGACCGTAAAAACCATAGGAAAGCAAAATACGCAATTTCGTTTACTTGTATGACATATTTTATCCAGTTATTTTGATATCCAAACTACCTACTTACTGTACATATTATGATGAAATTTATATTGGACCACCTCGGAAGTATGGCCTACTGATATGGCTTTAATTAAATAAAAGATTTTTTTTTTTTTTTTTTTTTTTTTTTTTTATTGTACGACGGGTAAGCACTTGGCCTTCATCTCACCTGGTAACAAGTTGAGATAAGGCCGAAGGTGGAGGCGCACTTCACCCGGAATCCTCAACAAACTGAGGAACTGGCTATCTTACCTCTGAATGCCGGAACACAACAATTTTAGAATTGTTATTATGGCGACAGAATTAGGTAAGATGGTGGTAGCTAGCCAGGCGGACTTTAACAAAGTCCTACCACCAACCAAACCAAGCACAATATATTGTACTCCCCATGGGAATCGAACCCGGGACCTCTGGATCTGAAATCGGTGGCTTGAACCACTAGACCACAGAGGCGGTTAAAATACCAAAGAAATAACATGAAATACGAAATAGATTGACAGACATTCGTATGGCAAATCCATACGTCAAACCATAGACTAACTAAGACGATAGCATAGGAAGGCACAAAGGAGATTATATGTCATTCTCTCCCTCTATCGTTTCTTCACCGAAGATGTAGTCGTTAAGACGTTGCGGAATCCTTCTAGACCTCGTAGATCAACAAGCCTCATAGCTCAGTTGGTAGTAACTCTGCCTCCTGCGCTGTAGGCTGTGGGTTCGATTCTCACCCAGGACAAACATTTGTGTGATATGTCCTGTAATATTTATTTATTATTAGATCTCCGAAGAATATGCGAAGGCTGCGGCGGAGTTCTATAGACCTCTTCCTCTTGATTATCTTCGTTAGAATTAGAAGGATTCCCGTCATTTATCGAAATTTCAGATTGTTCGTTATTAGCTGTACTATCTGGGAGCAAATCTTCATCATCCAGTACGGGAAGCAGCGCTAAATGTCTGTTAAACACTGTAGACTCCTAACCATTACGCCGTCGTACCTAAGAGTAGCTTGGGTTACTATGAAGTAGTTGAACTTCTTCGACATAAGGGTCTAACTTCTTTTGTAGAACAGGTCCTGGGACTAGCCAGGACTAGCCTTGGATGGGAGCGATTCACCGACTGGTGTCCTCCGAGGGAAATTGAATAGCTTCTCGTGAGGTGTAGCATTTATTGAAGTGCATAAGAGTGATCGCACACAGTGAAGAGAGAGTTTCAATATTGCTACTAGTTCTCAATTTGCAGGTTTTTTGATTACAGAGACAGCTGTATAATCCTCCAGAGCGTGCCATTAAGCTTTTCCACTTGTCCGTTGCCTTGGGGATTGCAAGGGGTCGTACGAGAAGAGTGTCACTGTGTATATATAAAGGCTGACTGTATTCATAAAAAAGTTCTCTTAGACACTTAATTATAGTCGCAGAAGATGTGTCAGGACATGGGAATGCGAATGGGTATCGCGAAAATTCATCGATTATCGTAAGAATATATTTGTTATTTGTGTTTGAAGGCAAAGGTCCCTTGAAATCTATATTCAATCTCTCGAATGGCGATAAAGATTTAATCAAAGAACCATTTACTTTAGCAAAGCGTGGTTTGATTTCTGAAGAGACGCGATTTGATTTAATTTTACTTGTATAATTCTGATTGAAAATACAGCTAACGGATTTCTGATCAGTGATTTGTAAAAAGTGTCTGTGAATGAGGTAGTAGCGCCATTTTCTAAGGCTTTCAACGATAGCGAGATTTCTCAACGGAAGCATGTTTGCGTTCGCTGTTTGACAAAGTTCTTGAGAAGAATGCAACCGGGTGACCATTTTGGGATAGTGTTGCAGCTACAGTGAAATCCAAAGCGTCAGTCTCTACTGTCAAGGTTTCTTTGTCATCAGTAGCAACCAAAACTCTTCGATGTTACATTTAAAAAGTTGAAAACTACGCTGTCCATTTTCGTTAATGGGAAAGCTGTTGTTGATTAACGGTTGAACTTTTGCAGAAAAGTTGTGGACCCATTTAGCGTAATGAGTAAATAACTCAAGCGCTTGCTTCAATTCGGCGAGGTTGTGCGGTAGCGGTAAAATCAAGATCAGATCAAGATCAGGCATCACTGAAATTTAATGTCATCAGGGAGTTAAATGAAAAGTATCAGGGTAAGCATATATGTACTACACGGATGGATATATGAGTGATGAGGGTCAAGGGGCCGCATATTTTAGCTAAACGTAGTTAGTGCGTTAGAAAAACAGGTTCATGCGTTCCGTTTGACGAACATGTTTTTATTTTGTCAAACTATCGTCAAGCTTGCGTCAATCGGGCTACTTTCCGTAAAACGGAAAGGATCGTTTCTGGCTTACTTAATATATGCATTTAATTACTTTACCAATTTAATTAATCAACAATTAAGTAGATACGCAACCTAAAACACCTAATTTTAAATTCTCGCGCGCATCGCTCGTGTATGCGCGATACCTTGGTTATCTGTAGTGTGGCTACAACTTACTGTCATATTGCATGTCAGTTACGGGGAAGCGATCTGTGATTGGTGGAAGGAAAAAGGGACGTGGAACACTAGCAGGATAGCCACTCGATAACTACTTGGTGATTGACTTTATAAAACAATTGTAAAATACTATTTCTTACAAACTTCTTAAAAACTTAAAAGTCTAAGAACTTGTGAAACCCCAATTTGGGTGAGTGTTGCATTGTTATCTATTTTAGTGTAGTAGAATAAGCTGATGTAAGTAACGAGTTCATCCCACCGGCGAGACTCAACCGATTTAGAGATTTGCTGCGCACCGCCGCACGAATCGTCATCATCATCATCATCATCATCGGCAGAACCCGATCTCGACGAAGGAGATTCCGTTCCCTACTACCTCGGCCGCTGCATTCACCGACTCCCGCTCATTCTAAGGCCAGTGGCATACTATTTCCTTGGTTCTCAACGTATATGGATACGAATAACTCGACCCGACCCTGTATCTATTTCTTGTAAATTCTTCTACTCTGTTCTTTTGCTTTGTTAATTAAACTCGTTATTATACACAGAGTGTTTTCAGTCTACCCCTGTAGAACTGTATCAAATGACAGATGGATAACAGATGCACCTTAACAAATGAAATCCGTAACTATATAATTAGCTGGGTCCACACCGGATGATCCAACGAGCTCCAGCGATCGCGCGCACCGCGATCCAAGATCATGATGCATGGATCTCACTAGGCCGATCCAAGTTTATTGAAACTGCGACCTTTATTTTGCTTACATAGGTATGTGGTATTTCTTATTGGTTTGTTAACCATATCACGAGAAATCTGATGTCAAGCTTGTCAAGCTCTTACACTTCTATATTAGAGTAAAGGAAATTGTTTGGGTAGGTACCATAAACATGTTATATTCCTTGTAAAGGGATGTTAAGCGGTGACTATACGGGATGGCTAATCGCGCAATCCACGCAAAAGCGTCCACACCTTGAGGCATGCCAAAAAACTGTCCAAAAACGGATCAAGCGCGGCAAGGAGCACGCGCTCCAATTCGTACATTTTTTTTTATTTTACGACGGGGAAGCTTTTGGCCTTCATCTCACCTGGTTACAAGTTCCTCACACCTGAGACACAGAACCTGAGGAACTGGTTGTCTTATCTCTAAATGCCGGAACACAATATTTTTTTTTAAGAATAGTTATTTTGGCAACAGAATTAGGTTAGGTAGTCAGGCGGACTTAAACAAAATCCTGCCACGGACCAAACCACCGACCTCTGGATCTGAAATCGGTGGGTTGAACCACTACACCACAGAGGCGGTTAAAAACACTTGGATCGCACGCGGCACGTCCACACCAACCGCGCCTTTGGATCGCGCTCCTGCTGCGCGCGATTGGAGTGCTGGTCATCCGGTGTGGACCCAGCTAATAATCTCTTCGTCGTCATCGGATAAGTTCGAAAAAAATGTTCTGCACTACTATATCTCATAAAACTTTTTTATTTCATCAAAGGTGCAACAATCTTTGTCGAGTCGAATATAAATAATACAGAACAGCTGGTCATTCAAAATGCCGCTAATCATATTTAGGCTTTGCTAAATGGCGGTTTTGGGATTTTTAACTTTGACAGTTCACTAGACATGCTACTGGAGATTGGGCGTCATTTAGTTCTAGGTGACGAAGGGCTAGCATGTGTATTGAATGCTCTTGCCATAATTCTCATTATTATTATATATTATTTTTATCAAATTCTCGAAATTAGTCATCAGAGAAATGGCTTCTCGACTTGTTCTTAAAGGTTATTAGTAAAATAGCGACCTCGATACCGATTTGGGCTTGGTAGCGCTTTATTATCACAAACTTTGTCGCAGCGGAGGCGCCACATAGAGATCGTTAGGAGTTTCCAAAATTGATCCATAGATGTCTAAATTGTTAGAGAAGATTAAATTTTTAGTAAAAAATCATTCGAGAACCTTCGAGGAGGGGATTTTGCATACATAAAAAATTTTTTCGCGTCGGACTTGGTGGTGAGAAGAGGAAATCATTCCACAACAACTATCTGGAACATTCTATGTTTTTTTGGTATAAAAAGACAGTTCCGGGTCGCGGGAGACACTCCGTATTTGTATTTCTGAAAGACGCTTTTATCATCGTTATGTACATAGTCGTGCTGCGTCAGGGCAACGCCTAAAGTTCGAGGGAAAAATCGTTGACTGTTTGTGAGTCCATTAACCCAGGAAGGCCGACGTGACAAGTGAAATTCCGGGCAGCCCGCAGTCCGTCCAGAGGAACAGCAAGGACGTCGTTCCTACCAGCCGCTCACAAAAAGCAGGTACATTGCTCGAAGCCCAGGCGAGGAAGCTTCGAGAGAGGTTTTGTCTTTTGTCAAGAACAACAAGTAATATAAAAGTTATTTCAGCAGCGCCAAGAATCCGATTCCGGGAACGCGGAATTGAAGCGAGTAGATGGTCACAACTCTGCGGGAGAAAGCAGAAAGAAGCCCAACCTCACGCCTAAGGTATTATCTAATCCGCTGGGTTTAACAATGGTGGAAAAAGGGGAGGAAAAATACGTTCCGCTTAGGGAACGGGTATGGCAATAATTCTAATGCATTTCGTTGAGGGATTTCCAGGTCTGACGATTGGAGTGAACGAAGTCCACGTGGCGGCGGGGAAGGAGATCCCGTTGTACGAGTCGGAGCAGCTGCAGAGCCTGCGCACAGAGATAGCAGCGGCAGAACGGCAGTTTGTTCCCGTCACGCGAGCAGAGTACGGATCGTCGGAAAATCAGGTGTGAACTATCCATAAAAGGGGAACGCCCCGGCAAATACGGAGTCCTAAATATTTGTGCCACGTTCGTATTAGTGTTAGATTTAGATGGTGATTCTGCTGAATTAGAGTCGGTAATATTTGAAGTCAAGTCTGGTTAGGATAGGATGAGATTTTGTGAGAGTGTGGGAAGGACCGGAGGGTCACACCCAAGTTGCCTCTAGGGCTAGGGGAATTTATTTTGTCATGGTTCGGATTCGACCGGTGGTCCAAACCATCAAAGTTGGCACCAACCACGTAATATCCGCCAGGAGGTCTCGAGAAAGGGTAAATACCAGCGTCGCCCCAGCTAGGGATAAGGGCATGCCAACGAAGGGGAGAGGCCTTGTGTTCCGAAAACTTTAGGTAGACTAATTGTTCTCTCCGGAGGGTGTCGGGGAACCTTTGGCCAAAGTGGGTTGGATTCATATTAAACTACAGCAAGCGGTCCTCCTAAGGTCCCCTCAGGACTGGTAAAGTTAAAGACTGAGGTTCTGGGGAAAGTGCCAAATAACCTAGTCCTTTGCTTCCCTGTTCTATGAAATAAAATTTTAATATTTCATGTTTGGAAAAGTTGCACATATTGTTACCTGCAATCCAATACCTGTGTAAATAGGAGGAATTGTAAATTATAATCAAGTGAACCTTATTGTGAATTGTTGTATAGGCTGAGCTTCATAATTAAGACTGTAATATATCTGTAAGAAGTAGGTACCTACTTTGTTAAGGAATAAAAGATTGTAACACCATCATTGGAAATTTTCATTTCGGTTAGAAACCTAATAGGTTTGTCCACGGATTCCCGTCGAATCTCGCTAGCCTGGCTGTCGGGAGCCCGTTACAGTGACCATCCCTTTTTTAGGTGTAATTTTTCGTTTAGGGCATTTTTTAGGTGCTGAACCAGGATCTAACCAACTCGATGAGTGCTAACGATTGTCGAAAAGAATCCATTTTTCATCGCAGGTAACAATGCAATTCAAAATTCCATCGTTTCTGTGTCTGTTGAGCAGCGCAAGGCAGGCCTCAACGCGCACCTCGCGCTGGCGTTCATTAAATTCATGGGGCACCCATTTATCAAGCTTTTTTACTTTGCCAATTTGACGTAAATGGATCAAAATTGTTTTGATGCTAACTTCGAAAGCTGCTACTAATTCGACAGTAGACTGAGTATCATCAACTTACACAATCGCCTCTAATTCGTCATTGTCAACAAAATATCCGGACGACCACGGGGTGCATTTTTCAGGTCGAAATTTCCAGCACGGAAGCGGGTTGTGCGTTCGTTTGTTGTGTTCTTTTGCCGTTTTTGAGTTTTTTTTTGCCGTGTGGCAACCCTTAAGTTAGTACGGAAAATTATCAGTTATTAAAAATTAATTACATTTAGCTCAATTTACAGTGTTTAAACGTATAAACGAATAAATTAAATGTCAGGAATGTAGTTACTGCTTAGTAAAAGTTGAAATAAACTGTGTCGTAGTGTATATTTCTGTGCTAAATTATTGTCGGCGTAACGTACCGCCGCCGCCTGTTCTGCTACGTGACCACTCATCTTTGCAGACGATACCTGAGCTGCAATTTTTTACCAAATATCCAGGGGGAGTATATTCTTTTGCAATTAAACATTCTAACAACATACTTTTAAATTCACAACATTACCTACATGACTCGTGTATTCATATACACGAGTCATGTAGGCAATGGTGTGCTCGTATAAGCTAACAATAATTCGTGTAAGTTATTTGTAGACTCAATCTGCCTCATATAGAATAAAACTACAAAGACACAGCATAAACTAACATTATAACCTTATATTATTTATAAGTACTTTGTTTACATCCAACAGCTTGAAAACTTGTTTATCCAAATCAACAGATTTTTGAGATAATTACAAGAATCCATACCGTAATACTTACTTGCTGTATACAGTCTTTATATACTTGGATACCTAAAATTATGTACGATTTGTGTGCATTATGTAAAACATTGTTATCTCCATCATTCATTGCTATAGGTTAACATAGCTACTTAGTCTGAGATTATATTTGAGGTAGGTACCTATCTAATATAAAACTAAGTACTATATAAAGGCACTGTAATATCACTCATCTAGAGCTGAGCAGGTCATCTGCAAGTGTAAAATCCTTTTCTTTTTTAGTTCGCTTCCCCTTATATCTAAATTCTGAAACTTTCTCAAGTTATCTTTGTTTAAATCCAACCGCCTTCATCTATATCTATCTAAACTAACTCACACTTGCTTACCGCTGTGTTCCAGAAAAACAACGATGCCTTTGACCCGGAGGGAATGTGATGTGCAGACCAAGCTGATGGCAGCCAAGTTGGAGCTAACTGAGCTCACTGAGGCTCATAAGCAGCTTTTTCAAGAGCAGGATGAGAGTGAGGCTGAGACGTTGGTGATTCTCGGCCAGAACAAGACTCTCAAGAGACAACTTGCCGATTTGCACAGCAAATATGGATACTTGTTGGTTGATCATGACCGCATCCAGTCAATGCTGAGTTCAGTGGACAACTGTTATGAAACTTATGAACAAAAGACCTACAGCAAGAATTAAATCGGTGCAGATCTAAAATTGACAATCTAGAATTAAATCATAATAATATGCCCTCTGCAACCAACTTAAAAAGTCTGGATCTTCAGACGGAACTTCAAAACAGTGAGGCAGGCTTCTCTGTGATTGATCTCACCACACCAAACAGAATATCCTCAATAAGAGGAAGTAATAAAATAAAAAAATATCTTTAATTAAATAGCTTTATAAAAAACCTGAAAAGAAATTAAAAAACACAATAATGTATTTAGCGTCGCACAAATGAGTAAACATACCTAAATGTAATTTAACTGAGGAACTATAATCTTGCTGCAGCTTACTTGGACGGAAGTCCAAAAAAAAAAATACATGTAAGACAAAATAAAAAGTTTGGAAAGGACTTTACGTGAGTTGACAGTGAAATACCAAAAAGCTAAGCAAGATTCCACTGAGAAAAAATAAATAAATGTGGAAATGGTAAATAATGGACAGATTTGTAATAGTGGCTCACAGACCGACCTATGTACCATAGACCAGTCCGTGACTTATAGTGCTTCATTAGGACATGTGGAACTACCAATACCAGTGACTGCACAACCTTTTCCACCTGTAGTACTTCGTACACTGAATTTGCAGTTTGGGACCGAATTTGCAGTCTAGTACACAAAATACAGCCTTTGGTTAGTCAGACTGAAACCTGTCGACAAACCCAGACAAATTGTGGTGTTCTCAGACCGCCTAGGATTAGGTATGGCTCAATTGCTCAGTGATAGAATAGGAGACCAAGCGGTTACCAACTACTGCTTTCTAAACGCGTCTATCCATAAGTTGATAAAGTCTTTAAGTGAGACATCTTTTGACAAACAAACCACATTCATAGACATAGACATAGACATTAATTTATTTACTATTATAACACACATACACAAACATAACAGAATGAAATTGTCAAACAGAAAAACAAGTGTAGGTAATAAGTGAATACAGCTTGTGCTGTGTGTTTCAGCAGCAAATGGGACACAACTCGAATTTTTAGAAAAACTTAATGCAGAAGGTAAACCGATTGATATTTTGTGCATTACAGAGCACAATATGGTGAATGATGATAGCCCTCGCCTTGCGATAACCAATTATAAATTGGCCAAATCGTTCTACAGAGGTTCACGACATGGTGGCTCAAGTATATTGGTAAGAAGTCATCAAGAATTTGAAAACATGCAGGGCATTGTCAATCTGTCTCTGCCAGGTATTATAGAGTGTGCTGCAATTAAACTAATACCTCAAAATTTGTTCATAATATGTGCTTACAGATCCCCCCGAGTAAAAAAACAAAATGTTGAAATGTTTCTTGATAAGCTGGATCTCATTTTAACTTAACTGTGCAATAAAGGGAACATATACAAGATAATTGTATGTGGTGATTTCAACGTTGATATTTTAAAGAGCAAACCACAATCTACAAAATTTAAATATCTTGTTATAGGACACAATCTGAAATTTCAATTCAGCCAGATTACAAGAATGAGCAGTAATACTAGCATCGATAATGTACTTCATAACATTAGGGGTGTCACGGGGGATATAAATGAATTTGCCATATCAGATCACACGGCACAAATCATAAAGGTGCCTGTAAAGAAATACTGCAAGATAAAACACTGGTTTGTCAGGTCTGGTCAGGGACTTTAGTATAGAAAATATTCAAAAATTTAAACAGGCTATTACTGCACTATCGTTTAGTGACTCCTTTAACAGTTACCAGCCAAATAATGCTTTCAACCTTTTTTATGACCTGTTTCTATTGTTTTATAATATGTGCTTTCCATACAACAAAGTCAAGGTTAGCACATATAAGAAACCTAAATGGATTTCTAATGGAATCAAAAAGTGCAGCAAAATAAAAAGAGCATTGTTGTGGAAATACCGGCGTACTGATAATATTGATTGCAAAAACAAGTTCAAAAGTTATGCTCGGCGTTTTAAAAGAATTGTATCATTAACGCAGAAGGCACAGAATGATTTCTATATTAAAAATTCTGATAATAAAACGAAAGCCACTTGGAATATTATTAACAACCTAAAAAGTAATGAGCCAAAGGAGAGTATTGCAAAACTGGTTATTAACAGTCAGCAAATTTCTGATCCCATTGAACTTGCAAACAGCTTTAACGACTATTTTATTGACGTAGTTAAATTGTCAAATAAAAATATGGACCTTGG
The DNA here is from genome assembly GCA_951394065.1 of Venusia cambrica. Lineage (NCBI taxonomy): Eukaryota > Metazoa > Arthropoda > Insecta > Lepidoptera > Geometridae > Venusia > Venusia cambrica. The sequence goes on along the minus strand of OX596068.1, from coordinate 3,423,410 downwards.
TAATGGTAATAGTAATGATATTAACACTGACATTTATAAGAGTAATGGAAATAATGTAAAAACTGACATAGATGTTATTTCAACAAATTCACTATTTTTTACCCCAATTACTCCCTTTGACGTCATTAAAACCACTATCTCGCTAAAGAATACAAATAGTGTAGGATATGATGGGATATGCACCAAAATACTTAAAGAGGTTGCGGTTATAGTTGCTCCTATTTTAACACATATAATAAATTTGTCTTTGGAAAAAGGTATCTTCCCGGATAAATTGAAAATATCTATTATTAAACCTCTTTACAAAAAAGGAAATAAAGAAGTCATAAACAACTATCGTCCAGTGGCTCTAATCCCAGTAATCTCAAAAGTCTTTGAAAAAATTATTTCAAAAAAGTTGAACACTTACTTCGAAAATAAGGGACTATTCACGAATCGTCAATATGGTTTTCGCAAAAACAAAACTATTAATATGGCTGTCTACGATTTTTTAGATAAAGTAATCACAAACGTAGACAAAAGGCATAGAGCGATTGGTCTATATATGGACACACCACTCGAGCGCCAAATCGAACGGCTAGATACGCACGGATTAATGATATTATTATTTATAAAAAAATCTAAGTCCATAAATTGTCTCAAATGAATTGATGAATAATTTATCTTTTCATTGGTGTAAACCAAAAAAAAAACATTAACTTTAGGAGGAGATAGACGTTTATTTATATTTTAGAGGTATTTTCGTGGATTTATTATGACATAAGTACTCTATTAAACTTTTTAAATAGAGAATTTGAAGTTAAAATGTTAAAGATTACTTTCTACATGCTTTATTTACCGAGGGTATAGATTGGGATAATTTCTGACCGAAATTGGCTCAGGGAAGCGCCTTAAGACCCCCCTTCTAAATAAATCCCCCTATTTTATAGATCGGCTTAACTACTAAAGCTTACCTTCTTTTTTAGCTTACCTTTCTACTTTATTAGCTGATTGTTATCTTGAAATGGCCAGTAATCAACCTAGTGGTATAGTTAGGACTTTTTGTTGTGTATTGTAGCAATAAAGTATTCCTACATTTTATTTATACCTAGCTATTACCTTGACAGAGGTGTTCTATAATAGTTTATCCTGCCTACTATATCTTGCTACTATTATAAATGTTATAATATTATAATATATATAATGTTACTATAATATTTATATTATAAATGCATGTATATGTCGATTCTTATACCATATTTACATAAAAGTATAAAAAGGTTTTTTAGTAGGTAGTAGGTCTAGTAGGATCTATTGTTTTTCCAAGAATAATTTAATTTTCCAAGAATCATATGATTTTTTTTAATTTACATCTCTCAAATTCTGAATATTGACGCCTAAATTAATGTATAATCTACCTAGCTATTTATTGGTTAGTTCGTCATGATCCACATTGGCACGTGAAACATCTAGTGATATACTCTCTAGTGATCTCACTCGGTTGTTCACTGCCTAACACTTTAATAATGATTTGCGTTTCAAAACCCACAAGTGAATAGCCTACCTACCCTCAAAATTAAGCATAGTGTGCCTTTACTCATTGAATTGTACTTCTTTCTGTTTGCAACAAGTAGATAGGTGCGTTGTTAGCACCTACCTAAATGTAACAAATAGTAACTATTCATTCAATACAATACGTATCGTACCTACCTAACTGGAATGGGTGAGGAGATGGGTGGAAGGTTGTTTTATTATTTTGTTGTTACCTTCGTTACTACGTCTTTTAAACAAAACTGATTCTTATTTACAATCCTATTTTGTTTTTCAACACTCCCGGAAGTACCTAGCCGCCCGCGACACAGGGAATCCTAGTGTGGGGGCTAGTGTACCACAAAATAATATAATATTAATCCTATTATGTAAGCAAATTTATAATTATTACTTCGTATGTTATTTTGTTTTGATGACCATGTTTCTTGTTACTTAATAAATAAATTTTGTATTTTTGTATTTTTTTGTATTTGTATTTGTATAAGGACTGCGTTGTGTATGTAGTAAACCTGATACTTTTGAGGTATTTCGATATTTCTGGTGATCCTAGATCCTAAGATACCTAAACACTGAAGTTTGTGTAATACCACTACCTGCCTCGCCATGTATAATAAACAATTGATAAAATGGATAGCAGTCGAAAGTGGCATCACCGAAATATTCATCAATGAGACAAATTTTATCTATAGCCTCCATTGAACAAAATTTCAATATACGCTTATTTTCATCGTAGTAATTTGGTGATTTCGGCGGATTTTTTTAGTAGGTACACCTACTGTCTTTTTTACCCCTAAAGATTGATTTCTAATATCGTATAGGCTGTGGATGCGGTTTAATGCTGGTATTTCTGCAACGAATTCTTAGTCTGTTATGATATTGTCAAGTCAATGTCAACATTATTTAAAATAAGCCAATAAACATTTTTTAACGGCCTATAGGTAACTCAACTGTTCCAGACCAGTACCAGACGGAAGCGTGCCCAAGATATATAAATATTCATAAACATATAAATGGTGTTAGTGATTTAAATGTTATTATCCCCTATTTGGTAGCTTATAGTAAAATATTAGGCAAGTACATAGGTGCATTGAAATATATAGGGACAAGACTATAAGTATTTCTTAAAGATCAAAATTGTAAAACTAGGGGCTACCAGGTTAAAAATAGCTTCTTGTTAATAGAAACAATGGTAGTTTTTCTAAATAGCCCAAAAAAATATCTTTTAGCTATGACCGTGAAGAAAATAAACTAAAAAACAATGTGAAGTATTTATTCTTGTGTTATTTCTCTGTAAAACACATTTATTACGATGTTATTATTTTATAGAAGAAAACATCTATCCATACTGGTATTACTGTAGAGGTTCTAAACTCAAATTTATTTTTCGTTATCTCATTCATTTTGTTCGATTAGATTCTCATTGTTCTTGAATTAGGAATTGTTTTTTGCTGCGTTATTGCTGTGCATTGTAAAATTTTTTTTTAGCTATTGTTGGGATTGAAAGTTGTTTGTTATCTCATTGTAGTTTTTCGTTAGATAGAAAGAGATGTTTGTTCGAACAGCTTAGCAATACTATAACTAAAATTAACGGGATACTTACCATGTTAGTTTCAAAAGTTATATAGCTTAGCAATAGGTAGGTAGATTAGGTAGTTATATAAATATACCTACATAATCTACCTATGTATTTGGCAATAATACCTGCTTGTTTATTAAAATAATCCAATAAATAATGTGTTCGTTTTATTAACACCATACGATGTGTTTCGTTAGGTACTTTATGTAGCCCTGTAACTATTAATCGTATAAACCAGACGTTACATTGTATCAGTTAGGGTACTTTCACTGTATTTTGTATTCTGCATTCAAAGGTGATTTCAAATGCGATCGAATAAGACAACACGCGTTGTAACTACACTATGGATACGCTAGATTAATTGACAAGCCTCATAGCTCAGTTGGTAGTAACTCTGCCTTCGACGCTGTAGGCTGTGGGTTCAATTCCCACCCAGGACAAACATTTGTGTGATGAATATAGATGTTTGTTCTGTGTTTGGGTGTTGTATCATATAGTACGTATTTATTTACAAAAAGTATTTAAGTATTTTATCCGTAATCTAGTTCCCATATTACAAGCTATGCTTAGTTTGGGGCTAGATGGCGCTGTGTAAAATGAATGTCCTGTAATATTTATTTATTTATTTAATTAGTATACGATTTAAAAGTAAGCAGGTATTCGATCACGCTGTTATTTTATCTCATTAGGTATCGCAGAAGCTTAGACGCGGGCTAGTATAGTAAAGTGTTTTATTGAAAATATATTGTTCTCCCCTGGGTGGTCACTTTGACAATGACATAGTTTGACATTTATTGGTTACAATTTTGATCTTTGTATAAAAATCAGATTAAAGACATTAGGTAAAATCACAAAAAAATCTCAAAAAAATTGCAAATGCTCATTAAAAAACTATCGAACTACAGAAACCAAACGCAGGGATACAATTGTTAAAATACAGCTATGCTATATGTAAGGAAAATATTGCCCGTTGGCTTTCGATCTTGCACCAATACTGTGGTCTCCACGTGTAGACTAGGAGCGTGTTTGCTGAGCACATACTCCGATGATTCAGGAAGTGGTGACAGAGGCGACGATGATGAACAGCGTCGGCCGTTTCCAGGCCCAGTATGTTATTGTCCCGGTGATTGCAACGTACTACCTGAAAATCTGTTTGATGTGAGTTTTCCTATCTCCCGGCCCCATATTTGTTATCATCTAGCAAGAAATAAAATGTAATCGAATAAACCCTAGGCAGCCCAATTCCTCTGCACATCCTACCAACTCCACCTGAAAGTACCTATGTGCGTGCAACTCATGCCATCTAGCGAAACTTTCAATTACTAAGGATCAAGACAGATACGAGTACTTAGGTATGGTCACTGACTGGTAGGTATGATAATTTATATAAAATTCCTTTACGTCATCACTATTTATTTATTTATTTAATTAGCACGGCTTTCGCCACCTACACTAATTAATTACCTAATTAAATTACATACATAACACAACATTGAATGAAGTCAAAATACAATAATAGATAGGTAGGTAAGTACTTAAATTAATTAATAAATCAAATTGCAAATTACTAACAAACACAAATTACATAAGATATTGTCATTATTAATGATTGGGAAATAAGATGTCAAAAATGTATAATAAGAAAAAAAAATCACTCACTCATCTCACAAAACCTCAAACATTCACTCATGATTGCCTTCCACCCATCCGCAAACATATCACAGTTAGGGTTTGCGTCCAGCAGGGCGTTGAGTGTTGTTATGGAGCGTTGTTGGGGCATTGAGACACATCAGCTTATTATGGAGATCTGGGGCGTCTATTTTTCCGTGAAGGATTTTCATCATTGTCACAAGTTGGTCGGTCCCTCTTCTTACTTCTAAGCTGTTATAATCTAAACAACCCAGGAGCAACTTTGTGGGGTACATAACTGGGTAATATCCATAAAGGCGCTTGTATAAAAAACGGAGGAAGGCTTTTTGCACCATTTCAACAAGAAAAGCATACGCGCTTTCATGTGGGTGCCAAACACACATACTTGCCTCAAGTTCACTGCGTACCAGGGCGCTGAAAATAAGCTTTATAACGTACGTACCCTGGAAGTCTCGAGAATTTCTTAGGATAAAGCCTAGTCTACGATCTATCGAGCTTTGGTGAATAAATTCTGATACTGTTCAGTTCGCCCTGAACTGCGATATCGTAATGTCAGATTTGTGACGGAGATTATTTCTCAAATAGAACGTAATTAACAAACGATAAAAGTGTGCTTTCATTACACCTTTCACACCTTACATAAGCACTTTTTTCTCGAACTCTCTTTATTCACCATTCCCCATATTCACTATGAACAAAAATATCATAACGTGACGATGTTTCAATACGATGATTCCATGCAGATATCATAACGCGGGCGCGTTATGACACGATTGGTTGTAGGGAATTAGGGCCCTGAGTGTTCGAGGCTCTCTCTTGTTGCTAACGTAATGTTCTAAATCCTTACTAACATGAAACAAAGGTTGATGTCGTTTCGAAATGTGTTCTCAAAACTGTTGCCCTTAGTAGGTAGTTAAATATCGGATGGTTTAAAAATCTACCCCTCCAGCCCACGGATGTCATAAAGTCAACCAAAAAGGTAGCAGCTCTTTTCTTTGTGTAAACAAAACTTTACCACCTTCGGCCTTATCCCAACTTGTTATCAGGTGAGATGAAGGCCAAATACTTAGGTACCCGTCGTAAAATAAAAAAAAAATAGATTTTGTATCAATAGATGTGTTGTATTCAATTGTATCATTCTTTTACAGATAAGGAAATATAGCAAAGGTTTGCCCCAAAACGACGTAAGGCCTTGTTTCGAGACTCTACCCAATGTACCAACTGGTATTTTTCGATGTACTAATGGAGAGGTAAGGTTTTTACCTTCCTGCCTAAAGCAAAGATGGGGTCGACGATGGAAAAAGCTGCACTAGCTCTCCCGCGCAATGACGGAACACGGCAGACCGTTTAAAGCCGGACTTTGGCAGGAAAATAGTCGCCAGCCCACAGGATTTTAGGTCTATTTTTTGGTGATAGCCAAGCTTTGGACCACCAGATTACTGGAAAAACAAGTAAAGATGTGGAATAAGATTTAGCACGCTTGTTTAAAAAATAAAAAAAAATAAAAAAAAAATATTACAGGACATTAATTTCACACAGCGCCATCTAGTCCCAAACTAAGCATAGCTTGTAATATGGGAACTAGATTACGGATAGAATACATAAATACTTTTTTTTTTTTGTAAATACATACTTATCATACAATACAACACCCAAACACAGAACAAACATCTATATTCATCACACAAATGTTTGTCCTGGGTGGGAATCGAACCCACAGCCTACAGCGCAGAAGGCAGAGCTACTACCAACTGAGCTGTGAGGCTTGTTGTTTAAAAGGAACGTATTGACTCTGGACTTGGAAGACGCCAAAATTGTACTAGTGCGGAGAAAATAGACAGAGGCAAGGAGTATTATTCCTTACCAGTGTTAATGATAAAGGTAGACAGGTAGACAAACTTAGTAAGGTAGACAGACTTTTTGAGGGGACGATCCATTTCAGGAGTCATTAGTGGCTGTTCGTCTGATTTTTTAACCGCCTCTGTGGTCTAGTGGTTCAAAACATCGATTTCAGATCCAGAGGCCCCAGGATCGATCTCCAGGGGGAGTACAATATTGTGCTTGGTTTGGTTGGTGGTAGGACTTTGTTTAAGGTTGCCTGGCTAGCTACCACCATCTTACCTAATTCTGTCGCCATAACAACAATTATAAAAATGTTGTGATCCGGCATTTCGAGGTTAGATAGCCAGTTCCTCAGTTTGTTGAGGATTCGTGGTAAAGTGCGCCTTTACTTTTCGGCCTTAATTTATTTTTTTCTTTTCTTTTATCTTAACTTGTAACCAGGTGAGATGAAGGCCAAGCGCTTACCCATAGTACAATAAAAAAAAACTATTATCTATTTAGCCGGGGTACCTCAAGGGTCATCAACTCTATTCCTGCTTTACGTTAATGATCTGCTAATACCCGGTATATATGGGTACCTACGCAGATGACAGCACTGTAGTTGGAAGATATTTTTCCAGTCTAGTATAGATAGTTTTATATGTACTTAGTGGAGTTTATGAGGCGTTTGAACCTGATGCTTAACTTTGTGTCCGAATGGGGTGATGCAAATCTTGCACGGATTTTACTTCCAAAATCAGGCGAGTGTGTAATCCGCATTAAGACGTATCCACACACAGTGTCTATCTATAGAACTTCATTCAATAAATATCTGTATTATAGCTTAGTATGAAACCAAAGAGCTGTGTCGCCAGGTGAGTATAGGCTCACCTTGCAATCCGGAGGTTGGACTTTTCTTTTTCCCGGAAGTATTTGTGCGCATTTGATACATGCACTCTGACGGTGAAGGTCACATCGTGAGGAAATCAGCATGTCCCTTGCCGAAAATCAGAAAAGCCTGTGTCACTGGCTAGTATTCCGCTAAACAGCGATGGGCTTACAACCTGCCACGTATTGAGCATTAGCTACTAGCAAAACTGTGGGCATGTGCCGATCGAAAGATTGGACTCTGAGTATTTAAAGTTTAAAATTTGAGTAGGCAAGTAATTAAAATGTGATTTAAGTTAATTTTTATTTGTTTTATTTTAGAAGGCACCAAATGTGGAGTGATAATAATAAACCTAAATTATTTTAAAAGTCATAATCCCCATCAACCAGGATTAAAAATGTTAGTGGAGAAAACGCCATTTTTTTTTTTTTTATTGTCATAATCACTGGTGGGCATAGTTTAGTGGGGATAATGACAATTTATCAGAATTTCTGCGTTTTTGAAACTATTAATACATATTTATGTTGATCACCAATAAAAGAATGTATCAGAATGGTGCCTGGTGCATGTATTTATTTGAATATAAACATTCAATCTCATTACAGACACTAGGCAAAGGAGCTACAAAGAGTTCCTGCTATCCGAACCCAGAATATTTCTCTTATCACAACATGAGCTATTACGATGTACACCTCTACTTCTGTGGTTGTAGGAAACCCAGACCGAAAAGTAATAGGAAGCCCTGAAGACTTCATCTTGACCCTATTATTTGTCAGAATATGTTTACCTTTAGAGACATTTTTCATAACTCATAACTAAATATAGTTTCTGTACAGGCTATGCGTTTATCTCTATATTATATAAAATCGATTTACCACTGACGTGGTAGGTAGGTAGGTAGGCATGTAGGTATAATCACGCTAGTGCCGAAACTGTAAGACCTAGGATCTTGAAATTTTGCCAGTGTATTTATTGTGACATGTGCCATGCTCACTAAGAACGGATTTTAGGAAATTCCTCCCCTAAGGGGGTGAAATAGTTTGTATGCAAAATCTTTATTTATGATCTGATTGAATTGAAATTTAGTACGTACATATATTTGATCCTATCGAGTTGAAAATTTGTACGTGTGTTGATTATAGCTAACAAATGGGTATTTAGAAAAAAATATCTGAAAATCTAAATGGGTAGAAGCGAGCAAAACAGTTTGTATGCAAAATCTGTATTTATAATCCTATTGAGTTGAAAATTTTTACCCATTGACCAAAAGCTGCACGTATAAAACGATTGACAATATTCTCTGAAAAGAGTCGTTTTAACCGGCCCAGTGCAGCGCGCAAACCTACGGGCAAGCATATTGGCCCTAATGGATAATGCCCTGCGCTCCCTCTCATCTCCCATCTCATCATGGAGTCTCAGTGACCCAGTGGCCCAAATATTTAAAATGCGTACCTAGCTTCAGCTCATAACCATTCCGTTTAACAGGCGGTATGGTATCATAGGTTTTAGAGCCAGCCTTGAATACCATTAGCTCGCTTTTGCTTGCATTATATTTGAGCCCATGGGCCTCCGCGTACCTCTCACAGATGTCCAAAAGTCTCCTGAGAGCACTGATCGACGTGCTCAGCAACACCATATCGTCGGCATAGCTTAAGTTGTTAATACAAACTCCATCAATAGAGCAGCCCACCTGAGCGTTGCTGAGCTCACGGATCAGGCGATCCATGTACAAATTGAAAATGCGGGGCGAGCTTAATCGACCCTGCCTTACTCCACATTCCAAGCCGTACACGTTCGAAAGTGAACCTGCCCATCGTACATGATTGGTTTGGATGCCATACCAATACTTAAGCAGAGATGTGAGCTCTTGGTGAAGATCGGTATCACTGTCCAGCTTTTGCCACAACCTGTCATACGCTACTAGATCAAAAGCTTTTGACAGATCAAAAAAGCATGCGTATACAGGTGTGCTTCTGCTGGTGTAGTACTGGACAGTATGTTTGAGACTTAGAACTGCAGTTTCAGTAGACAACCCATTTCTAAAACCGAACTGAGCGTCGTGCATCTTCACATGTCTTTCTAAATGCGTATCAATCACACCTTTCCCATCACAGTAGCCAAGAATATAGGCATGTAGTTGCCAATGACGCGTCACCAGTCTTATTTTTGATAATTGGTACAACTACAGTCTTTATCATATCACTAGGCGGATACGAGTGACTAAAACACAGGCTGTAAAACATAGCGAGAACCCGAGGTCACCTACCACACACACCACCCGCATTTTGTAAATGCTCAATGCTCAATGAGTTATGACCTGGGGACTTTCCACGCTTTATGTTTTTTTATTACTCTTTTTTAGTTTATTGAATTCGAATTTCGAATTGTTTATGAAAATAAAAATGCATACTATTTAGAATTTTACTCATTTTTAAATATGGAGTGGACGCTTAAAGAAGACCGTGTTGCAGTTATTGCGTTGCATCGTTGCGGTTACGCGCCAATTCAAATTTTTGACATACTGAAAAATTTGAATATAACCAAAAGATTCGTTTATCGTACCATCAAACGATACAATGAAGACTCTAGTGTAGATGACAGGTCAAGAAGTGGTCGCCCTCGGTCTGTTAGGACTCCAGCAGTGATAAAAGGTGTGAAGGCGCGAATTCAAAGAAATCCCAAACGTAAGCAGAAACTGTTGGCCCTTCAGATGGGGTTAAGCAGAACCACGGTGAAAAGGGTGTTAAATGAAGACTTAGGGCTTCGGGCATATCGAAGAAAAACAGGACATCGTTTAAATGCTCGTCTAATGGACCTGAGAGAGAAGCGGTACGCGGGAAAAAAATATCGGGAAATTCTTTTTTCGGATGTAAAAATGTTTACCGTAAAAGAGAGCTACAACAAACAAAATGATAAGGTGTACGCACACAGTAGTGAAGAAGCGAGCAACCGTATTCCGCGTGTCCAACGAGGTCATTTTCCATACTCGCTCATGGTATGGTTGGGAGTTTCTTATTGGGGCTTAACAGAGGTAAATTTTTGTGAGAAAGGTGTAAAAACGAATGCAGTTGTGTATCAAAATACAGTCCTGACGAACCTCGTGGAACCTGTTTCTCATACCATGTTCAATAACAGGCACTGGGTATTCCAACAAGATTCGTCGCCAGCTCATAGAGCGAAGAGCACACAAGACTGGCTGGCGGCGCGTGAAATCGACTTCATCCGGCACGAAGACTGGCCCTCCTCCAGTCCAGATTTGAGTCCGTTAGATTACAAGATATGGCAACACTTGGAGGAAAAGGCGTGCTCAAAGCCTCATCCCAATTTGGAGTCACTCAAGACATCCTTGATTAAGGCAGCCGCCGATATTGACATGGACCTCGTTCATGCTGCGATAGACGACTGGCCGCGCAGATTTATGGCCTGTATTCAAAATCACGGATATCATTTTGAATAAACTTTATTGTCATAAGAATCTATGTTTCGTTAAGTTCATTTTGGTATATAAATGGTTACATAATGAATAAACTTGTTTCAATTATTTTATATTAAACTTGTGACAGAATTTATGACCTAACTGTGCATATTCTACTTAATACATAGTATAGTTAAAAGGTAAACTTATGCCGATAGCCCTTAAAATAGTGCTACAGGTGAACACTATAAAACATATCCAACTCAACGCGCGTAGCAGACCGAACAAAAACAGATTTTTAAACGTATTTAGGATATGCAACGACAACGAAAGTGGCACGTGAATGGCGGGCGTCAAATCTGTCAAAGTCAATGATATCACAATGGCGGCGGCGGCGGCGGTGCTTGATTTTAAAGGGAAAACGTTTAGAAAAAATATTTCTGTACACCGGAATTCGTTAATAATTCAGTCACATTATATTTTTTATAAGTTACATTTAAGAGATTTACGACATTTAAGAGATATAAGATTCCCTTAGTTTATGTCAATTTTTCTATGTACTATACATGTCGTAGCCCATTATGAACGATCTCCTTTCACTTAAACAACTCACAAATTCAGTAAGAGCTTAGTAAGGTTTATCTTTATTATAAAAAGGCATGTACACAGAGAACACTAAACACTGACGATCCTCTAGCGCGACTTTAATTGCCGTTATTCGCGCATTCGTACGCGGAACAAGAGAAACCGACCGAAACATACTCTTACGCCACAAGATAGCGAGGCCTCCGTACGCCCTTCCCTTCAGCATGCCCGTCGGGGTGTCCACCGCCGAGTTGCCCGTGTAGGCAAACTCCGGATCTATAGTACCAATGTACGCGACGTCATGCGGCAGCAACCAAGTTTCTTGCGAGGCCACTATGTCAGCTGATCGACACAGCGACCTGAAATAGTCTATATTTCGTTTTAAACTCTTACAGTTGTAACTTATAAAAGTTGAACTATCTTTGTTATCTCCTGTTTTGTGATCCATTATAGGTATTTTTAAAATTAATGGCACGTCTAAAAGTGACACCCACGGGCCATAGGCTGTCTTCCAAAAATAGGGCCATTTTTGTGATAGGTATATACATTTTGTAGGCATTGAAATCCTTCGGTACCCTACTATTAATTTTCTGCAATGATACCTTTGTGTTTTAGTGAATAAATACTCAACGATATCACTCTCTGTCGTATTTCTATCCACATTATTTATAAACAGCGGTACCTTTAATTCAGCAGCTTTGAACTTATCATTAGAACTAACTATTGTATTTCCCTCCGCAGTTATAAAGCGATTTCTATGTCTCTTACGCATAGCTAAAATCCACCCCTCATCCGGCTTTTCTACCCTCCTTTTGTCTCTCCGCTATGACGGTATTCGCAAATGACGTTAGCGGCGGCTGTGACACCGCTGACGTTGACGTAGATGCTGTCGAACAATTTGGGCCCTTACACATCGAGCTTACTTGCGTCTGCGTTATATTTTACTTCAACACAGTTGCAGTCGAGGTTTTAGGTAGTGCATCAGTAGGCGTATCAACCGGATTTCTATAACAACGTCTTGCTATAATTTTAGCTTGACAACTGATACGTAGGTTTCTTGAATTGTCTTTAGCTGATTCTGCATTACAAGCATATCTTTGAGTAATCTAGTGGCATCTAAATGGTCCCACAAAATAGAAGGCAATTTTTGGAACATTCTAGCAACGAAAATAGGTGTTTCGTCGGGATCTGTTTCTTTAAAAACACCAATAACATCATGGAGGTCTTGTTCGGAACGACCGTCCCTTTTTCGAGAGATTTTTCGCTTTGTTGTCGTTATGGAATCAAACAACAAATACTTGGCTTGTTCAATTTCTTCGGTTGAGAACGATGTCATACAGATTCTAACAATCGATTCTTCACTCATCACATCTATCTTGTTCTGGATAAAAGCTAGGACTTCACTTATCACTATATTACAATTAATGCACTTTTAATCATAAAACCGAAAAATGGTTTGTTATGCAAACGCAACGAAACGCAGAGGCCAATCATCAAAGAAGAAGAAGAAGTTCCCAATGTGATGAGAGTTTGTAATAGAGATGGTGTATTAGGGTCATATTTTCGTATTATTTAATTGCTGGGATTATGTTATGATACCTAGTATAATATAATAGTCAAATAATAGGAAGTGTTTCGACTGATTCCGATTCTGTATTCAACACTACTTACGGCGTTTAATAGATATTCTATCAGGTATTCTCTTTGGGTATCCATAATCGGATGAAAGTATATTATGATACGTACATAATGTAAATGTTACGGTTATTAAATTTTTCTTCATCTTTTATGAGGCTTAGGACTGTGAACGAAAATAAAAATAAGTTGGCGTGATAAACCTACAATGATTATTTATTGCTATTATTCACACAAATTGACTCCTTAGCAGATGAATATCAATCACAGAGACTATTATTTACTCAAATTCACTCACTTCTAGACGAATATCATTCGCACAAATTCACTCATTAGCAGACGAATATCAATCACAGAGACTATTATTTACTGAAATTCACTCACTTCTAGACAAATATCATTCATACAAATTCATTCATTAATAGACCAATATCAATCACAGAAACTATTAGTATTTACTTAGATTAATTAACTTCTAGACGCATATCAATCAAATCATAGAATAACTATTCATCTCACCCTCGCTCGCATGAACGCTAGTAAGAACAGCGCTTCAGTACCTACGTACGAGAACACATAACACTAACGGCAGAGCAGAGCGACAATACTAAGCGCCATCACCGCCACCGCGGCGAAGTTCACGAAACGAATCTTGGATCAGGCTAATATTTAACTATTATAAAATAATATTATACCGAGGATTCCAATACCTATTACGAATATACATTGCTAATATTAGGTTACCTAACTATTATTAATTGATTAGTCACACCTCTAATGTGATGCGAGTTTGTACCTATTTGTAAACACAAAACAAAAAGAAATATATGAGAAAATGTTCTAAATATTTATTTAGAGCGCTTTGTAGACACGAAAAATAAGTAATTCTAATGAATTTATAAGTAAAATGTGCGTTAACTTAGTTTTCCACGTTTTACTGACGTCATGAGTGGTAATTTTTAGATATGCCATCCCCTCTAATAGTTTCCCAAAGACAAGAGGAAATCTTGCTGCAAAATGACTGCGGCTCTTCGTTGGAGCGATTGTAGCATCCCGACTTAACTCTATAGGGTCGGGGACCACGAAGACTTCACCCGAAATGGAGGGATAGTACTTGCGTGAAGTGTTGGAATTAGTTTGTGGGTGTGTATTGCAGCAGCAATACAACAGCAGTAAGTGCACTGCTGTTTGTTCTACAGCAAGCAGACCACCGCCATACATACTTATTTGGCAAATACAAGAATGGCTTGATGTCTCCAATTTTTGTCTCCAACTTGTTCTAATAAGGTCTATTATTTTCAGAAAACCGATTACATATTGGAGCCCACGGCTTTTTATAGCACCAAAGGAGGACTTGTTATAGCCTCCACTCCCTTGAGGAGTGGAGTTGGTGGTGAAGAGCAAATGGAACTGCTATGTTGAGAATGGCAGACAAATCATAGTGGAAGATTAGAATAAAATAAATAAAAAAGACATTTATGTTTACCACACTACCACAATTGGGAAATGCTTATCTAATAATAACCCTAACTTAACTTTTGTTTTAATCATAATATGTTATCTTACATTTATGTATATTTACAGTTAGGTTTCTGAGGTGGTCGCCTCAGCAGCCTTGATCAGAAGAATTTGGCAGAGTAACAGATTAGTATGTGTTAAATTGAGACAACCGCATATACACTTAATTAGATTATACAATCAAATATGTAAATAAAGCCTATATACCTTATACTTAATTGCTTATTATTTATAAATAAAAAGGTTGGTGTTTCATGACGAAGTGCCATACTTTCTGAGAGAAGCATAAGTAATACCTAATATATATTGCAGGACTATTTCATGCTGTGTGAAATAAATGTCCTGTAATACTTATTACCATCATGCCTAAACCAAGCAAAGCTTGTAATAAGACAACTAGATTTTGGAAATAATACTGTATTGTTTGATGTGTATGTATCATCATATAATACAACACAGAACCTACATCAATACCTATTCATCAGGAACTAGATTTTTGATATAATACTGTATTGTATGTAGGTATCATCATACAATACAATACTACACAGAACAAACATCAATATTCATCACACAAATGTTATTGCTGGGTGGGAATCGAACCCACAATACAGCGCAGAAGCACAGGCTGGCTGTTCTTTCGAAGGTTTCTCCCTGTCCATGCGCTCTAGGTTTCGAAGATCTTCAGCGGTCTACAACACAACTCCCTCCACGGCTCTCAACCATATGGAAAAGACACACACAAATTACTCTGAACACGGCAATAGGTAGGTCACTTATAGAAGGTACAACACAACTCTCTCCATGGCTCACAACCATACGAAAAAGACACATAAAAATTACTATGAACACGGCAATAGGTAACATAAAGTAGGTAGATACCTACTACCCAAAATCGCCCACAACCCAACTCTCCATGGCTCTCAAACCAACGAAAAAGACACACACAAATTTCTCTGAACACGGCAATAACATATACTTAGTGTCCAGAAAAACACAAATATGTATCCTAAATTTGCCGAAAGGTGAATAATTCGGATGATGGTATTGATAACCGGTGCTCTACGGTAACCGGCTTCAAGTTATTCATCCAATAAAGATTCAAACCATGGCAAAACAATTATTGAAGCCCATCTGCCTTACGCGGTACCGAATCTGTCGGTTGTGAATGTGTCGGTTAAGAAAAAAAATTACCAACCGACCAACTAGGTGGACAGCCTGGGTGGTCGGTTAGTAATTAGCACCAGGTTCTCTATCTTCTATATTTTATATCAAATAGTATAATTATGATCTGGACATAAGATTTCAGAATTACCGGGACGGGCCGTGTAGTAACTAGGAACCATATGAATCTTTTTGTTTGATCCGATCGAGTTGAATTTTGTTTATTAGGGTAACATCAAACAGCCACAATATAAATCTTAAAATATAACAGTAGATGCACATAAAGTTGGTAATACTGTGGCCCACAGCGATGACCACATGATAATCTTTTACAGTTTAATGAATAATACAACTAGATGGGTGATTGTAATAAATGAATGAAGTTAAATATTAATAAATAAATAGACAAAATTATGAACTATAAGAGAAGAAGATAAATGAAGAAATAAAATGAGAATATAATATTGAAGGTAAAATTAAAGTGCAAGAAGGTAAATCATACAAATTAAGATAGAGTGCAATCATGTGAGTTTAGCACAACAGTTATAAGTTTCTTAAATTTTAATAAAGAGCATGCAAAAATATCTATATTGTCATTGACCTCGGGACTGCGTAGCATAATTTTCGTGATAGGTCGATACAATCGAATTTATTGTGTACAATTTTGTATTATGTGATAGATTCAAGATACCTACGTCTAGACTCAAGAGATAGTAGTTTATATTTTATAAGTAACTCAGGGTATGAAATAATGTTTCTAAAACGTTTAAAGTTGATAGTGTGCAAGAATTTTCTCTGCACCTTCTCAATCGCCTCGATGTACTTGTTATAAAAGAGGTTCCAGACAGGGACAGAATACTCCAGCTGAAAGCGCACTAAAGTTTTGTAAAGGTAAATTAAGGTAGAAAATCTTTTGAACTCACCGGATGACCTTCGAATAAAACTAAACATTTTAAAGGTATCAAGTAGAATACCAAGGTCACGGATTGATGAAGTTTTATTAAGAGGAGCGTTGCAAAGTTAGTATCTAAATGAAATTTTGTTAATGTTTTTAGTAAACTTGATTATGTTACATTTGGGTAAACTAAAGTGGAGTTTGTTATCAGTACAGTAATTAGTAAGTCTATGTAAGTCTTCCTGGAATAGCATACAGTCATTCAGGCTCTTGATAGATTTGTAGGCTTTAAGATCATCTGCGTAAAGCAGGATCTTAGAGTTAAGGAAACATTTTTCTATGTCGTTAATAAACATTATAAATAAAAGCGGGGCAAGAATGAAACCTTGGGGATTTCCAGAAGTTACATTCACGCTATCAGAATGGTATCCATTAATTACAACAATCTGTGTTCTGTTAGCTATATATGAGTAGAACCAACGTAGTAAATTACCTCGGATGCCATTGTATGCGATCTTGTCTAAAAGGATTTCATGGTCCACCTTGTCAAATGTTTTTTTGAAATCGGTGTATACAGCGTTGACCTGGACACCAGCGTCGAAGTTTTCAAATAGGTTACTCATGAACACAGATAAGTTGATCATAGTGGATCTACGCTTCACAAAGCCATGTTGCTGCTGGATAATAATATGATGTAGGACTGGGTAAATCTCATTGTGCACGAGTCTGTCAAATAGTTTAGATAGAGTGGAAAGTATTGAAATAGGCTGATATTGCTCGACGTCATTTTTAGGTCCAGCTTTGTGCACCGGGGTGATGTATGCACGTTTCAATGCGGAAGGAAAGACGCCATGACTGGTGCATTTATTATATATTATAGATAAAGGTTTATAGACATTATCAGCCGTATGCTAAAGAAAATAAGGAGGGATGCCGTCGGGGCCAGTGAATCCAATGATTTGAGCTCACGCAGAACTACATCATCTTCAAAACGGATATGATTCAATAGGACATGGTGGCTTGAGGTGTCATGTGGTAGCGCCCATTGATTAATATTGAAAGTTGGTAATACAGGCTCAAATACTGATTTGAAGTAATCCGAGAACATACTCGTATGACAAATAGTCTCAGGGACGTCAGATTTGGTGGCATTATACTTCATAGTAGTGGGTATGCCTGATTAAGTCTTACAATTTTGTATGTACTTCCAGAAGTATTTGACATTCGTGGGGATGCTATCTTTGACAGATTTCATATAATCCTTGTGGCAATTATGGCACTTATTTTTGAAAGCAGTTCTATATTCCGAAAATGTTATTTAAAAAAGCTTGTTTTTATTTTTTTTCCATTTTGCCCAACCCTTTTGTTTCTTATTATATAAATTAATTAAAGAAGGTGAGAACCTATAGAGAAGTCAGTAGAAGTAGTTTTTGATATAGCTACGTTGTTTAAAATAATATTATTAATAATGCAATAAAATGAATCGAGGGAGTCCTCCGCAGGGAAGGGATCCAGTAAATTGGCCCAGTCTATTTCTGATAATTTAGAATTCAATGTATTGTAATCAGATTTCCGGAAGTTATGTTTTTTAATTAGATTTTTCTTTAAAGATTTTTCAGGGTGATTATTAGGTAGAACTGCAACAAATGCCGGGTGCTGTTTGTCAAGCTTTACAAGGGGGTGCGGTTGGGCCTGGATATCGACAACTGAATTTTTATATAAACAAG
The DNA here is from genome assembly GCA_951394065.1 of Venusia cambrica. Taxonomy (NCBI): domain Eukaryota; kingdom Metazoa; phylum Arthropoda; class Insecta; order Lepidoptera; family Geometridae; genus Venusia; species Venusia cambrica. The sequence continues at coordinate 3,405,005 of OX596068.1, read as the reverse complement.
TCTAAGATCCTACCGTTAATGTTAGGTACATAGTTGTACTGTAATGCATTAAGGGTTGCCATTCAATTACATAACAGCAGGCTACGTGGTGCAGTGTCTTTGCAAAGCATACCACCATCATGATGGTTACTATTATTATTGGCTAGCCATGGGATTGCAGTAAGATTATAATCGCCCAAAATGTAAATATTATCTATTCTTGGATCACTAAGTGTTTCTATTAAGAAATCAAAGTGATTTTTGCAATCAATAGTTTTAGCCCATGGTGGTATATAAACGGCGCTAATTACATGACGCATAGCACTATTCTTACTAGGTAATTAAATTAGTATGAGTATCAGTATGTTCAATACGCTTTGATATAGTGCCAGCAGTAGAACTGGATGTATCGCATTCCACCGGGAACAAACCCCGCAGTACCGCGATAAGAACCCCTCCTCCATCATCCTTATCAGTAGCTAGTCTGTCTCGATCCGTCCTGGAGACAACGTAACGTTCGTCTATAAATTCGTTGTTGTGAATACGTAACAGTAAATAGTTGTAAATAGTAACGTTACGTAGTCTCCAGGACGGATCGAGACAGACTAGCTACTGATAAGGATGATGGAGGAGGGGTTCTTATCGCTATCATAAACTCTTCCGTCTCTGGGAAGAGTTCCCTTCGTCTGAGCCATTCGTTCGACGCATTTTTGTTGACGTTTAACTGGCTCAGGTCGTGGCGATGTCTTCCGTGTAGTGATTTCTATGTCCATTCAGCTATTAGGGTCTGTCTATCGGTTTGTTCTTCGTTCTTTTGGTTTTCATAATCTTGTAAATTGAGTGGTGTAAGTTTCCTGTCGAGTTTAACTACGGCTCTATGAATATATTTCAGTTTTGGTATAAAAGTAGTTTCTAAGCGTAGCTATCTGACGACTGTGCAGATTTGTTATATGCACAATACCCCTGCCACCCTCTCGTCTTGGTAAAACTTGTCTCTGTACACCAGACCTTGGATGATGCTTCCAATGTTTTGTCATGGTGACATTTATTAGCCGTTGTAAATTTTTCAGCTTTGTTTTAGTCCAGTTTATGACACCGAAAGAATAAGTTAGGACGGGTATAGCGTAGGAGTTGATAGCTTTGGTTGTGTTTTTAATATAGATATTAGTCGGTGTTTGAACTTTAGTTTAAGCTTAGTCTTTGAAGTGAATTTGCTTGGATCGTTCGTATTCTAAATATTTGTATGCTTGATTTTTATCTAACGGATCTATGATATCACCGGACTTCATTTGGTAATGGTGTTGATATATCATGCCTGCTTTTATTGAATTAATTTTACATTTATCAAATCCAAATTGCTTCTTCATTTTTATCTTGCTCTATGCGAGCCTGTCGTGTTCTGTCACCGTCAATAGTAAGGTTACAGGGTCTGATACATCGTACCAAACCGTCACGTTAAGGTCTTCTTGTTGGGTAGGGTGTATTTCTGTATGTGTTATTGTGCATTGTGTTCCTAGCTCATGGACTACCTCTTGTCCTATTTATTCTAGTCTGTAATCGTTTACGTATTTATTTGCTAAAATTACCCTCCGCTGGTAAGCTATGCGCTGTTTGCTCAAGTTAGCAAGGTGTGGAAAGATGCTTTGGTGTAAAAGCTTTCTGTAGGCTGTTTTATTCGTCTCCATTTGGGTAATCCTTAAGTATGACCTGATGATAGCCTCGTTGTATTCTGTTGTCCAGTGCATACGCTGTGCTCCCAAATTTTGTGTCGTAGACATTTGTGTTTGGTGTTGTTGTGTCAAAAGCAACGCTTCTACCTCCGATCTTATTACTTTGATATGTGACGTTGAAATGATACTTCGGATAATTGCTCTTCGTTGGTCGCCTACTCTTTGCTTACATTCATATCAGGGAATTGTTCTCTAAATTTGTTAAAAAGATAGGTCAGGTACGATCTTGTCTCAGTTTCTAATTTGGTGATTATGAAATAGTATGTGCGCAGGATAAAGGTATTCATCTCTTCGGTCCATTTTATGCGCGCACGAGTTGGTTTTGACAGTTGTCGCCTGCACAACATCCTCGGTTATTGATAGCGGAGGTGAAAGGGAAGAAGAGGAATGAATAGGATTAAGTTGGAGGTATGAAGATGGAGAAGAGGGAAGTGAAGAAAACAATGATTTAGGTGAGGATGATGAAATTAATTGGGCTTCTGCATCTTGTTCAGCCCGTTTCGATCTACTTGACCTCCTTTCCTCAATAAAGGTCAGTGTCGTTGCTCCAGCTTCAGTTTCATTAGTTCTGCTGCTACCATTTTTACCGGCTCGAGATGTTATCCAGCTTGTTCTTCTTAGTGGCCGTAGGTTATACCTCCTGTTGGACTCACTTTGTTCGGGTTCCCCGGCAGAGGGCCGCCCATTACCCTCGCCACCGATGGCTTGCATGCTGTGACGTCCAGCATCGGCTCCAGACGTGCCCCGGCGATCACCCTCGGGAAGCGACCATAATACGTACTTCTTTACTGTTCTGCTCCATCTTGATGGGTTTGCCCTATCCCTTTTGGTCACCCGTAATTTCATTGCGGGTGTCCGCCCCTCACTTTTATCGCTTATTTGTTTATAACTAGTAGTTCGCTCCGAACTGAGATCTCGTGATGTCTGGTTTGTAACGGAGATTTCTCAGATAGAACGTAATTAACAAATATAACGTTAAAATAACGATAAAAGTGTGCTTTCATAACACCTTACTTACATTACTTAGCACTCTTTTTCTCGAACTTTCTTTATTCACCTGAGTGTGCGAGCCTCTCTCTTGTTGCTGACTTATTAAAATATATTATTTTTTTCATGTTAGTAACATGAAAAAAAGAAAAAAGTTTTGAAAAGTGCTCTCAAAACCGTTGAAAACATATATTTTATGAATGTGCAGCCGATACTCTTCCAAATGACGCCCCTCAAGTCAAAAATCATCATGTCTCATTCAACACCCCTATTACTCAAAAACTACCCTAGCGTCAAAAAAACCTAACACCTATTGATTATCATTAATGAGTATTATTATAATATCTACTTGTTCAATATTTTGAATTGATCGGATCAGCCATTCAAAAGATATGGGCGAAATATAACATTTTTTATCTCAAAAACTACCTGATTTATCAAAAATTCCCCGCGACAATCAATTTTTATTTACGTTATCTCTTTATCGTTTAAATTTCATGAAAATCGGATAATCCGTTCGAGAGTTATGCCCTCACAAACATTGCCACATACATACATACATACAGTGCCAGATTTCCTAACTTAACTCGGAGATCTCGTTCGCTTCGCTCATTCGATCAAATATATTTTACAAGCGCGTGCAGTTTATGAAAAGCAAACTACAAATCTTTTCAATTCGCAAAGTAAAAAACCTTTGATATTATCATTATAGTCAGTTAGTTTTTATGTAGCACTTTTGAAGATTAGATTCACAAATCAGTTTGTTAGACAAAACAATGCTAAATCAAGACTCCAAATCTTGAGATTTGTACTGCGGACTCGTGGTCACACCAGATTGTCACACTGGTGACTTATAGGAATTTATTTTACTCTTGGTCATTGGAAAGTTGCCAGTGAAGTCCTCACTCGTTTTTTTGTACGACGGGGAGGTGTTTGGCCTGATCACACCTGATTTACAAGTTATGATAAGGCTGAAGGTAGAAGTGCACTTCACTCGGAATCCTCAATAAACTGAAGAACTGGCTATCTTACCCTCTAAATGCCGGAACACAACAATTTAAGAATTATTGTTATGGTGACAGAATTTGGTAAGATGGCGCTAGCCAGGCGGACTTAAACAAAGTCATACCACCAACCAAACCAAGTACAATATTGTACTTCTCCTGGGAATCGAACACGGGACCTCTGGATCTTACACCGGAAGGCGAAACACTTTTTTTTTTTATTGTTCGACGGGGAAGCGCTTAGCCTTCATCTCACCTGGTACAAGTTGAGATAAGGTCGAAGGTGAAGGCGCACCTCACCCGGAATCCTCAACAAACCGAGGAATTAGCTATCTTACCTCTAAATGCCGGAACACAACAATTTTAGAATTGTTGTTATGGCGACATAATTAGGTAAGATGGTGGTTGCTTGCCAGGCGGACACAAACAAAGTCCTACCACCAACCAAACCAAGCACAATATATTGTACTCCCCATGGGGATCAAACCACAGAGGCGGTTTTTTAAGAAGATAGATATAAAGGTATGGATAAAAACAGAGATATTCAAAATAAATATGTTCAAAACAATTTATATAGAATAGACATTCTAAAAGTTTATGATACAGAAATCAATCTAAGAAATCGAAACATTGAATTTCAAAAATACTGATGCTATTTTAGTTTCACGTAGCCTGCATATATTGGTGGATTTCACAAGAATTCGGAAGTGACAATAAATTATCAAAAACCGTTCCTGTTTCAAATGTGGCGAGCTAAGCGACTCAAACAAAAATGTATATTTAAACAAACGATTCAATTGTGAACAGCAGCTGTGCAAATAGTGTTAAAAACTATCGTTGCGTTGGTTGTTGCGTTGGTTGTTGCGTTGGTTGTTGCGTTTGTTGTTGCGTTGGTTGTTTTGTTGGTTGTTTCGTTGGTTGGATTCATTGACATCATCCACGTTTTCGTAGTGATTGAAGTCCTGAAAATGTAAACAATTATTAATAGATAGCTTGCTAGAGCCAAGCAGAAAGGACAATTTTCTGCTTTTCAATCAGGAAGTCGTGGATTCAAACCGGTCAAGCACCAATGTACTATTTGGTTTTTAATAATAATATCTTATTTCTGGCAATAATAGATATGTTCTTATTTAACTTATTCTAAGGCCCACAGCAATATATACCTACCATAAAACTAGCATACATCTGCTAAATAAAACCCATCGATTTCAGATCGAGAGATCCCGGGTTCGATCCCCAGGGGAGTACAATATCGTGCTTGGTTTGGTTGATGATAGGACTTTGTTTACGTCCGCCTGGCTAGCTACCTCCATCTTACCTAATTCCGTCGCCATAAAAACAATTCTAAAAATTGTTGTGTTCCGGCATTTAGAGGTAAGATAGCCAGTTCCTCAGTTAGTTGAGGATTCCGGGTTAAGTGCGCCTCCACTTCCAGCCTTATCTCAACTTGTTACCAGATGAGATGAAGGCCAAGAGCTTCCCCGTCGTACAATAAAAAAAAAACTCGTCTGTACTGACTGACTGACAGACAACACACAGGTTGCGGTATCGGTACACCGGCTTGGACAAAACACTGGGGAGGTAAAGGGTTTGATCCTCTGAGCTTAGATAGATTTGTGGAGAAGCCCTGCACACAGAGGATGTAGTGGATGAAGCCGCAAAGGCAAGGATTCCCAACTCTGCCGGGTCAGCAGCTACCAACAGTGGATATTCACTTTGTGAATCAGGAGGTACCCAATCCTAATATATGGATTTAGTGCCCGCCGAGGGGATTATCAATTCTGAGAGCCCTTAGTACTCTGTTCCGATTTTTATTAAGTTCAACGAGCCCTCACACCGGTCGATCAGTATGGTCGGGGGAACCCGGCCCCTAGAGCACCAATATGAGGATATTACCTCAATAAAAAATAATCTACAAATACTAAAAGAAGCCAATCGTAAACTATCAAATAATAAAATATTTAACAAGCCTCACAGCTCAGTTGGTAGTAATTCTGCCTTCTGAGCTGTAGGTTGTGGGTTTGTGTGATAAATATCGATGTTTGTTCTGTGTTTGGGTGTTGTATTGTATGATAAGTATGTATTTCCAAAAAAAAAAACAAGTATTTAAGTGTTCTATGCGTAATCTAGTATCCATATTACAAGCTATGCTGAGTTTGGGGCTAGACGGCGCAGTGTGAAATTAATGTAACTACTGTAAAATCTTTCCAGGTGGGTCCTGGTAGCTCAGTCGTTGGAGAATACTCAATCGTTTTATGGGGAGGGCAACAATTGCCAAAATTACTTAAGTTCTTAAGAAAAATAATATGTGGAGGTAGTCGTATCTGCTAATGCATTTGATTCAGACGCAATCGTAAAGACGACTGACGGCGCGGTCTGTAGTGGTCGGCCGTTTTTGGCAAGAAGGCTCCAAAAGACAACGCTGCGATGTCTCAAAGTTGTCTAGTTGACCGACACGTTAGGGTTCTGCAAAACCTGGGTCATCGGTCTCAGGCATTGTAGAAAAGCGACGAAAGAAAGAGTTTTTCTTGAAGAGGAATAACAAGAGATGTGTTGAGGCCAAAAACTTGGTTGAAGACCAGATAAAAAAGGCACACGCACATTGGGCGGTCTAGTACCGTGGTTTTTTATCCGGCAGCTTCTGCTTCGGAAGCGGTGGACAGCGGAACTAAAAATGCCCTCACGGAAATGACTTCCGGAGACCTGGAAATAATATCCTATGGTATGGTATGGTAGCTAGCCAGGCGGACTTAAGATTCTACCAACAACCAAACCAAGCACAATATTGTATTTGGTTGATCTGGGGATCTAGACCGGGACCTCTGGATCTTTTTTTTGTTTATAGTATGACGGGGATGTGCTCTGGATCTGACACGGGTGGGGTGCACCAATAGACTAGGCGGTTATTAGACCACAGGTGGTTACATTAAGCATTTCAGAGGCTTCAACATTTCGGGTTAAAGGTTAAGACAGACAAGTGTTTATTTTTTTGCTGATTCAGGATTCTGAAAATTTACATTCTTAAAAAAAATTCTTAAAAATTCATAAAACAACAAAAAAGAGGTTCATTCCACTACCAATGTAACAAAGGTGCGGGCATTTTTGGGAATGAATAAGTACTATGGAAGTTTGGTTGATATATAAGTACTACTTTGGGGCTCTTGGCCTCGCCTTAGTGTTTCCCTAGAGTCCTAAGTGTTTCAATCTGATTGCGGACATTGTCGCTTCTTATTATATGTGTAGGTCGAGTGGCGCTAGACCCAGTATAGTCCATTTCGTAGTAGATATTCCATTTCGAAATGATTTGCTTACAAACTATTTGCTTTTTAGAAAAAGTTTATACATGGAATTAAACCTCTTTTGTTCCCTTTTCAAAATTTAGAAAAAAATAAAAATAGGACGCAATAAACACAAGATAGAATGGGGACTTCGATTTAAATTAAACAACGTTAATTTTTCCTAAGATAAATTAACTTTTATTTAATTATCAATTAGTGCTATCTAAGTAATTTTTAATTTTAACGGATCTTGTGATATTCGTAATGTCATGGAACGTCGACATTTAAGCAGAGAAGAAATTATAAGAGCGATAGGCATGTTACAAGCCGGTGCTATCCAACGCGTGGTTGCCAATACGCTAAACACCAATCAAAACGTTATTTCTCGATTGTGGTCACGTTATCGTATTACCGGGGATGTAAGAGAGCGCCACACTGGAAAAAAACGAGTAACCACCCCTAGACAAGATCGTTTTCTCCAAAATTCCGCCAGGAGGGAACCCAATCTCACAGCAAAGCAGCTAGTGCAAAGGCTTCAGTCAGACCATCAGCTGTCAGTCAGCGACCAAACCGTCAAAAGAAGGCTACATGAAGTCGATCTTCATTCTCGTAGGCCGCTTCGTGTGCCAGCTCTACGACGAGGCAATCGCGGAAGGCGACTTCTTTGGGCTCAAGAACATTTCTTATGGAACAATGGCCAATGGACAATGGTTCTCTTTACTGATGAGTCTCGGTTTGATTTCCACCCCGATTCACGAAGAACACGTGTCTGGAGAGTTCCAGGCAGAGAAAGTCACCTCCAGCAGCCACAAGAGGTCCATTTGTACCGAGGTAAGACAATCATGGTTTGGGCGGGAATTCGTATTGGCGCGCGAACCGAGCTCATTTGGATAAGAGGCAGCATGACTGCACTAAAATACCGGAACGAGGTCATAGAACCTGTGATCATCCCTCACAGAGTTCAAATTGGCCAGGAACTTCAGCTCATGCATGATAATGCCCCTCCACACACGGCGCGTTTGGTGTCAGCTGCCCTTCAGGAACATGATGTTGCGGTTTTGGACTGGCCTGCACAGTCACCCGACTTAAACCCAATTGAACACGCTTGGGACATGTTATAGCGAAGGGCTTTCAGTAATTTGCAATTCAAATTTGACAACAGAAGACCAACTTTTTTTGCCATTTAAAAAGAACATGGGATCGCATACCCCAGCGAGACTTTGACACCCTAATTTTGAGTATGAATAACCGGTGCAGATGTGTTATCAACGTAAGGGGAGGCAACACCGATTATTAAATTGTAAAAAGGTAATTTTATAAAGTCATGGCAACGTAAAAATAGTTTTAACACAATTTACCGAACCTTGTAAATTTTCTGATTTTTCGAGATTTTGTTCCTATATTAATGTTTATTAAAAAATATATATAAAACTGTTGTTTTTAATATTATTAATAAACAACACAAAATAAAGATTCTTGCCATACCTAGTTTGGTAAAGAAATTATTTTTAGTTTTTGTAAAAATCAACAAAATGTTGAATATCCCTAGACAATGTTGATGTGTGTACTTATGCACTCTTTTTCTTTTTCGCCCGTTGTATAACATTATTTAAGTTATCTAGTTTTATTTTTAAGGTGTGCAATAAATAATTGTTCATTTCATTATTTTTCTCAATCTCTCTTTATTCACCTGAGTATCCGAGACACTCTCTTGTTGCTAACTCTTATTGTATAAAAATCCAGAATGAGAGCAAGGCACCAAACCACCGACTGTACGTCATAGTAGGTGGGTAGAAATAAAGTAAGTGAATAAGTCACCTCTTATTTAAATAAAACATAGGTTAATGTCGTTTTGAAAAGTGCTTTCAAAACCGTTGCCTTAGTAGTCGTGACTTAAAAATCTACCCTTAGTAATCTAATACGACATCCGTAGGCTCCAACCCACGGATGTCGTAAAGTCAACCAAGGGGCTTCAACAAAAAGGCAACAGCTTTTTTCTAGTTTGTAAACAAAGCTTTAACTGTGCGCACCAATCTGTCTGCCAAGCGTAGTGTTTATGGTCAAAACTTGCAGTTTTAGAAGAAGATTTTTCCACATTGTGGTGGACTTTTTTTTTTTAATGAATTACAAAAAATAAATAGACGAGTTTTCATGAAATTTCGAATACCCTCTCTTATCCTACAAGACCCGATGATCATCTTTTTCCCCTTCTTCTTTAAATACCACCTCTATTAAGGACATAAATAAACTAATTTTGAAATCTGCCGTCTCAACCCCCATTTCTGATGAGAATTAAAATTTTCACACATTTTCAAGACTTCAATCTTATTCACCCCTTTTGCAACCCTTGCTGTAAATACAGGGGTGGTTTCAGCAAATAAAAAAACAAGTTAATTGTAAAGACAACCCTCTTAAAAGTATATCCTACGAGACATATATACTCATTTGAACAACAAACGTAGAGACTAGGACGACTAGTTTCAGAGATATGGCCGTTCAAAGTTTGACACCTGTCATTGAAAATGTAGATCTTGGTCATAGCTTGGTTTTGAACTAAGAACTGAGAGTCTAGGACGAGTAGTTTCAGAGATATGGCCGTTTGAAGTTGTCATTATAAATGTAGATCTCGTTTATAGCTTTCATTTAAATCAATAACGGAGAGTCTAGGACGAGAAGTTTTAGAGATATGATCGTTTGAAGGTTGACAGCTGCTGTCATTGAAAATGTAATTGAATGAAAAAAAAATATCTTGGTAATAACTTTCATTTGGTTTATGGAAGCATTATATATTTCAAATATTATGTATCTTCGGCATTGCAGGATATATATTTTATTTTACATTTGTTATGATTATGTAATCGTTTACTTGCGGATAATCCCATTATCGTGGGAATATCGGGGTAGAAAGTAAGCTATGTCTGCATTCCAAATTTGGTGGCGGATTATACACATCTTTTACAAAATTTCACAATATTTTATTTCAATTGAACTTACTGGATAAAAATATTCCTTTTTTTTCAACATTCAAAAATTAGTTACAAAGTTGAAATATTTGAAAAAAAATCCTTGATTGAGTTGAACTTAGCGTTCAACTTAGTGGAATAGGCGTTAAGTGGTCAGTACCGCGACAGGGGAGTCAATAACACTTTAAAATTACGGAAAATGCCCATTGCCCTATCAGAATCACCTTGGCTCCCCTAAGGGAGAGAACGGGGGAGCCAAGTCCCCGTAATCCAAATATTTACATTTTTAGAGAGCTTTATCGAGAGCTGCAAAGTAAAGTCTGATACCAGAACTGTTACACAGTGTAGACTGAAAGGAAGAAAGAATAAAAATCTGTATTTACAAAATAAAGTATTTAAGTATCATTACTGCAACCACCAACACGCCTTCCAAGCGTGGTAATTATGGCCAAACCCTCCATCAATAATAATAATAAATATTACAGGACATTATTTTTTACACAGCGCCATCTAGCCCCAAACTAAGCATAGCTTGTAATATGGGAACTTGATTACGGATAGAATACTTAAATACTTTTTGTAAATATATACGTACTATATGATACAACGCCCAAACACAGAAAAAACATCTATATTCATCAAACAAATTGTTTACGGAGTTTTGGTGAACATCGTCATCATCGTCATCTGATGATGAAGCCAAAAGCCTACCTTAGACCTACCGGAAGGCAGGCAGTTCAGTTTAGTTCTACGTATCATCATTACTGCGATCAACAACACACCTGCCAAGCGTGGTGATTATGACAAAACCCTGATAATGATACTGGAAGGTAAGCAGTTCAATAGGTCTACTCTAGTGACCTTAAACACATACATTTTACATATTTTTCCAGTTATTATTATTACCAATTATTACCAACATGTATAAAGCTGCATGCATTACGATTGACTCACTGACTGACTGATTGACATGGCTGTTTGTGTTGATAAAGATGATGAGTGAATGGGAAACTTTATACGTATCGGTAGGGAATTTATCAGTGAGTAGAGGAAAAAAAAATCTTCTTTCATAGTAAAAGTAATAGTAAACTTGATATTTTTGAAAAAAAAACGGAAAAAATGGCAAAAATTAGCAATTTCGAATAAAAACTTGACGCGAACTTGATAGCGTACCAGATGTAGCAATTTCAAGCGAAATGTATGGAGATTTTCAAACAAATATCAATGCCACTTTATCAATCGGCCAATTTTTACCTAGGTCTATGTAGAGTTCCAAATAATTTGAAAATATAATGGCCAAGCACGAGTGTTTTTTTAAACACGGAATCCGACTTTTTTCCACCATCACGACGTTTGGATACGATTTTTTTTTCACTTGAATTATAGAGATGAAGGCTAAGAAGACAAAAGTAATTTTTGCATACCGCCTTGAATTATGGTTGTTTTTTTTTGGAGGCAAAATACATTTTTGCATAGATTATTGTACGTTTATATATATTTTCATATACATTTTCTTTTCATAAAATATTTTTTTTTTCATATTTTTATTTTTCAAAAAATAAACAAAACCCTCACAACAAATAAAAATTGAAAGTCCACCTCCACGGCTTGCATGCAGCTCGCGGCACTACAAAAAAAACTAGTTTTGATATAAAAACCAAACTACTGTACTGATTTAGATGAAATTTCTATGGCACCACCTCGGAAGTATGACCTACCTAACAGAAAACATGAATTGGCGGAGAAATCGAGTAACAAAGGTTAAAAAGGGAATAGCGTCGCCCTCCGTTTGTACTGTGCACGTCCAAGTTACAAATAAATTGTAGAATATTCAAAGCGGAAAAAATATAATATTATAATATCATATTATAATACATATATATATATATATTCTTTAATCCAGCCCCCACTAATTATAATCTAGTGCCCGGACCGTTTTTCTAAAAACTCTATAAAACTAATGTAAGGTTTGATAAGCTACACCATAATAAGAACCGGTCAATGGGATTTTTTTTATTAATTCATTGGCTAATCCACTTACGCTGGACACCAAGAAATGATTTTTTTCTAATTTCGCAAGACTCCTATTATGAATTAATGAATCAAATAGGTAATTCTTTAAATGATACTTAATTTTTCATTCTCCCAGCAAATGGCTTAATATTAATGTTTGGCAATTTTGCTACAATGGTTTCATGAATAGCCGATACCTGTTTTATGCATTCCAATAACCTTGCTTCTTCAGTTCCAAACGCATAACACATTGCGCGTAATCGCGCGTAATTCGAATCGCATCACCTTTGGACGCTTCCATACTTACAATTCATAAAAGTTTACTAGCTACCGCCAATATCCACGAAAATGAAAACCTCTTTCACCCACACTTAAATAAAATAACAATAAAATAACACTGAATTCACAAAATCTGGGTCGTAGGACCAAGTGTTTAGGCAGTGGACTGTAAATTATGTTTGATATATTAAGAGGCTACTAAGATATTGGCAATTTGCAATAACATCTGTGTTGTCGTGCTGAAAGAGTGTGATTCAAAAGCTAAAACTTCGCGTAGCTTTAAAGCTGTTGCCATCACAGGAAGAGATCTAGATATAACGAGGTCCACTTTAGGCTGAGAATCAGCTTAGACCTTACCAAAATTCAAACCTATAGCGGTTTACCCAGACGTTTCTCCCAGCAAGCACACCTTCAGTCCAGCCGAAATTACACCACAAAACAACACATTGATTTTATGCAGTGTAAATATAACATCTTATAATTTTTACTGATTATGAGAAAAGATGTAACGAGAATTCATCGGGTTTTTTTCTATATAATTAGTTACTTTAGGCGTATTACTATTAGTTATTCTGTTCTTTAGGTACTTTTTCAGTTCAATCACTAACAAAATCGCAGTGTCATGATCGAATTGAGCGGGAAACCGCTCCTCAAACGTCAAACTGTCAGATAACAGTGAATGAGTGCAGATGTTAAATTCTGCACTCATTCAATAATCACATATTTGATTATTGTGATAGGTGTCATTCCTGAACACAGGGTGTCGTTCGAAAATGTCGGTGACGAACGACGCACAATTTGGGGAAACACTACGTCAAGTGAAATAAAACTGCGTAGTCCAACCACGATCACATCGGTTAATGTCTGAGTGATTGATTTCAAAGCACCACTTTCACATCATTGGTATATCTGCAAAGTTACCAGTCCCTTTACAGATTAAGCACACAACGGACGATTACAGATAGATATATACTTACAACCATGATGACAGCCCCCACCAAGAGAGCTTTCGTCTCCACTTCAAGTTGCGTCGGGAAGGTTATCTCGAATCTATCGGTATTGGTATTAAAGTTATCATCAGCGTACCCAGCATACAACTTCTTTATCTTTCCTATTGATTCGTCATTACTAGAATAAATCTAAAAAGAACATCTTTAGTCAAACGCTTGAATTAGTATCAGTAGTTCGACTTTACTCCAAGATGCAGAGCATGAAAGGAGTAAGCTGTAGGTGCTACTTATAGGGAATATCTCAACTACTCATTATAATAAATAATCTCACCTTGAATGTCGCTGCAGCTCTCATACAGCACCGTAGTGGGTCCACGAAGGAAGGACCCTTGATTTTGAGTACAAGATCATCCTGCGCGTTGCAGACTATGTAGACCACTCTGCCACACGAAGGTTTTTCTTTTATTTTTCCGATGAGGGTCCCAGGTGGAGCCGACACGTCCATTGTCTGTAGGGTAAAAATACCGGTCCTTGGCCGCCATAGATGGATCACCTGAATAGGTATTCATAATTTGACAAGGTATATCGTAGAACAAAATTAAATTAAGGTCTCAAAATTCCATTTGAGATGATATTTCAAGTGGACTTTTACACTAACCCGTTTGTGTTTGCATAGCTCTATAACGATATTTTTATATTTTAACTCTACAAAACCCTGATTACCAGGTTTTTGTAGAGTTAAAATATAAAAATATATCATTTATAGAAATTTACTGTCAGTGGTGATTTTGATAGGAGATTGGGAAAGTTTTTGAAATATTGGGGTGGAATGCATTACAATTGTTTTTCCATATTTTTTTGAATGTGTGAATAATTCAAAATTTTGAATTTGCAGAGATTACACCTATGTTCATTAATCAGCCTATGCTGTAAATGTTTGTTTGCTAACAAAACTCAGGTAGTTTATGGAGTAAGGTTGCAAAGGTTTAAATGACCATCAGGTCTTGTAAGATGGTGACGTGAGGGTTTTTGGCTTTTCTGTACCTCCGATGACAAAACGGAACGCTTATAAGATCACTGGCAACGGTCTATCTGTCTACCTGTCACACTCCATTTTCTCCGAAACTACTAAGGCCAAATTTGGAAGCGCACGTCACCCGGAACACTCAAGAAACTGAGTAACTGGCTATTTTACCTCTAAATGCATGAACACAAACAGATTAGACTTGTTGTTATGACGTGAAAGCGCTTGGCCTTCATCTCACCTGGTTACAAGTTAAGGTAAGGCCAAAAGTAGATGCGCACTTCACCCGGAATCCTCAACAAACTGAGAAACTGGATGTCTTACCTCTAAATGCAGGAACACCACAATTTTAAAATTGTTATTATGGCGACAGAATTAGGTAAGATGGTGGTAGCTAGCCTGACGGACCTAATTAAAGTCCTACCACCAACCAAACCAAGCACAATATTTTTACTCCCCCTGGGGATCGACCTGGGGATCGTCGGTGGGCACTAGACCACGGAGGCGGTTGAAAAATTCCTACCACACACCTGGGACCTCTGGGTCTGAAAGCGGTGGGTGAACCACTAGACCGCAGAGGCAGTTATCACTATATATATATCGATCGTTTTGACGATGCAAGCTCTTTTTGGCTCTACTTCAACAAAAATAACTCCTCTGTAAAGCTAATTATTAAGTATGAAATAGTTAAAGATAATATGCACCACAATGAATGCTTGCTGCATTGATTGTCGTGCAGATTATCTTCAGATAAGGCTGTTCATATTTAATTAGAAAGCATGGGTGAACTGAAACAAACTACAAATTGCAATTTGAAACCAACTTCGAACGATACAACATCATGGTTTGTGATCTTAAAAAATTAGGATATCAACATGCTACATGATTAATCGAATTTAAAAATAGAAAAACGGGTCTTTAAAATGTACGGTATAAAGTCAGGCAAGTATTGAGATATTCATTAAAAACATTTAAAGTTAGCAAGCAAAGATATCTCAACAGTCATATTTTTAGGATTCCGTACCTCCGATGGCAAAACGGTACGCGTATAAAATCACTCGCGTGTCTGTCTCGAAGAAAATAAAAACTGAACGGAAAAAGTTAAAACTTGGTACAAATATTAGAATTTGGTGATGCTATCATACACAAGTAGCTTAAATAAAAAAATCTGATTTTAAAGATTGATTTTGGGTGATATAGTAAACAAAAGAGAAGAAAGAAAATCTTTTTCTTAAAAACAACGCTTTCAAACAGACAAAACGCGATGCAAACTTTTTTTTTTATTATTAAGCGATTGGCTTCCTCGTCGTACAATAATAAGCTATCATTGCATAAACTAATAAGCTGTCATTGAAAATGTAGATCTTGGTTAAAACTTTCATTTGAACTAAGAACTGAGAGTTTAGGACTATTCATTTCAGAGATATGACCGTTTGAAGTTTGACAGCTGTCATTGAAAATGTAGATCTCGTTTATAGCTTTCATTTTCTTTTAATATTTTTTCCTGATTATTTTTCCTTTTAATAGTATGTAAATAAGCCTTGAAAATCAGTGGTTCGTGTTGGTTGACTATGGTAATAGTTAGTCGTAAAAATAAGTTTTTCTGCAAAATCAAACATAAAGTTATGTTTGATTTTGAAGAAAATACATTTTATCTTTATATATAATATAATATAATATTCTTTATTTCAGGCTACTAAAGACAAGTTACAGATCTTAATTTAACTTAATCTACGGCCCATAGCGATATATACCTTAAAACTAGCATACATATAAAATAAAACTTAATTACTAGATACACGTTCAGACGCGGTGGCGACGACGTGTGACGCAATCGAGGTGTCTCATAGCGTTGGTTCACGTTGCAGCTGGCGCCCCGTGAAACGACGAAATTTGTCACCTTTCGGCCAAAATTGTTCACTCATGTAGGTCGATAGATGTTCAGTTGGAACTCTCACCATAAATGAGATAAACTCACATTATGGCGAGAATCCAACTTCTCGACCCTCAGAGTCAGCCCGGTTTTCTTGCGGAGATACTCTACCACATCCACGGTCTTCACGCTAAACTGAACGCGAGACACATAGAACTGAGTTGTTGGTATCTCCGCTTGGAAACTGCACGATGTTAGTCCCGTGCCTCACTGGTTCCGTCCGGTGGGCTTCCGGCGCTTACGCACCACCTCCGTGAAGCCCTCCGCATCGCAATGCTCCTTCCTCGGAGCCGGCTCAGGTGCAGCACTACGAACAAACTCGCAGGACAGCTTCTTCTTCCTCTTCTTAATGCTGACTGGAGCCTGCAGGCGGGCAGCAGGAGCTGGGCAGCTCACGGCTGCAACGTTGGCGTACACGCGCGACGACGGGAAAGGCGCGCGCTCATGTGTTGACCCCCCGTGCGGGGCAGCGGGGGGCGGGCCGGTGGAGCGCGGTGCAGTAACCGGCGACTTTAACTTACTGAAGATAAGTAGCCAGCTCTGATCTCTTAGTAACGACACAGTAAGCTGTAATGTGTATTTTTTTAAGTATCGCTTATCATAGGATTGTCGGCGAACTTTCCGTAGATGGAAAAGCCTGTATTCAAAAGAGTTCTAGGTTTATCGTCGTGTAGATAAAGGTAAAGGCCTGTTCTCGAAAAGCTCTGCTGGTTAAGTGGAAATAAATGAATCGTCCTGTCGGCGAACAGTCTAATAGCGAATCGGTCATAGGAGAACGGTTGCAGAATCATTTAATTGACTATATTGCCTACAATCTAGTATAGTACTTTATTTACAAAGGAGTACCTGGAGTAAATTTTGTCAGTACAAGATTTAATTGTGGGGGCAGATAAAATTACAAATTATCGTATGTTATCAAACGTATGAGAAACCCCACGTATGAGAAATGGGGGCAGACGGGAATAATGTATTATCGTGTGCCCCCACTGTTCACACGTGGGGGTGGATAGCCATAAGAGTTACCGTCTGCCTCCACATGGGGGTCGTTCGTGGGGGCAGACGGTAACAATTCACATTACCTACCTGCATACCAGCAACGCGATTTCAGAATAAGAATTTACGATACGCATGCGCTACCTATAGCTTGCCGTTGTCAACTCTCATGATCGTTTCTGCCGCGATTTTAGCTGCATAGGGTGCCTTAACGCTGCCATCTAGCGCGTAAGGTAAACAAACTAGTATACCCCGTCTTTAGCGGGGTTGTACATGACGAGCGCCATCCATCATTTTAGTAGTAGAAACAAAATAGGACGCAGAATAACCCGAGTTGGGGCGGTCGTGTTTCGTTGCATGAGGTGAGGTATCTGTATGTTAGTATTTTATTATCTGTGACGTCATCTAACCCCAAACTAAGCATAGCTTGTAATATGGGAACTAGATTACAGATAGAATACTTAATACTTTTTTTAGAATTGTTGATATGGTGACAGAACTACGTAAGATGGTGGTAGCTAGCCAGGCGGACTTAAACAAAGTTCTACCACCGTAAAAACCAAGAACAATATTGTACTACCCCTGGGGATCGAACCCGGGACCTCTGGATCTGAAATCGGTGGGTTGAACCACTAGATCACAGAGGCGGTTCAGAGTTCGTTGGTGCTACCCAAGACAGTGTTATGCATTAAATAAGAGGAATTTTGTCAGTGCCGGCTGATTTATTGATATCTGTAGCTTTATGTAGATTGAGCAATTGCTTTTCACTTATTTCTATTTTGGTATATTAGCATCATTAGAAGGCGGCAATTTTAATATCGATAAATCATAGTTGGAAGAAGGTTTTAATGATGATAATGGTGAAGGTAAGCAGTTCAATCTGGACTACTCTAGCCCTGACCGTAAACACCGCAGGAAACCAGAATACCTACGCAATTTTGTTTACTTGGATGACATATTTTTTTTAGTTATTTTGAAATATTAGGTATATATATGTTATGGAACAAGTGATTAATACGGGCATTATTTGCATTATAAATAATGACAAGCTACATCGGGCAAAGTGATTAATTATTATCAAAACTTCATTATTTATCACATTGTCTGGTCATTATGAATATTGCTTCAAGATCGTTGGGCAATCTGATAATATGGATAAATTCTAGGTTCATAGGATACGTTGGACCGTACTCCATACGAAGCCATGTTTTGGACTCTGGTTGATATCAATTCAGAAGAAAAATAGAAAAACTATACTATTTCTACTGAAGGCACCGAAAAGAACTAAGTGGAGTCCCCCGAAAATTATCAACTAGAGTCCTTTGAGACAGACCATTATGGAGTCTCCCTATAAAAATATTATGACAGAACATGGAGCGTTAGGAAATTGGCTTAAATATTTTTCAGAAACATTTTAGCAAAATGTTGGATGCATCTAACGCTAAATATCCCGTAGCTAAAATTGGTGACATTGTAAGGGTCCACGTACCAAATGTTGAACGAGTTTTTTTTTAAACAACTAGGTAGGAGACGCAACAAGCAAGTAGCCCACCTGATGTTGAGTGCATTTATTGTCTATAATAATGCCATACTGCGAATGTCACATTCACAAAGAACATAGCCTACGCGGCACTGCATTGCGCCCGTCAACAGCGGGGGAAAAGGGGAGAAATTTGCTTAAAGAGTTATTTTTTTTATTGATTAAAAAAAAATGTTTACCTCCGTATACCAATCAGATTACGCAGTCCTCTTTGCCTTTGCGAGACAAACTCGTAGACACCAGATTTGATCTCCTAGGACCAGGGGAACACGAGTAATCACTAAAGCTTATACCGCTATTTGCTCTAAAGTCTAAAATAAAAAGTGAGAAAGGAATGCATCGGCTATTGCATGGATAACAGGGCTCGCGAGATCTACTGTTCTTATAGAACCACTATTAATAATAATGAAACGTGTATTTTTATTACCCTGCTCAATATTTGATAGACATTATACATAATGCCCAGGCAATTTAACAATTTTTATAGTTATAATCACATTGCCCTCTCATATTGGTAATTTTTTTAAATGCCCGGGCATTATGTATAGTGGCCAATTAATCACTTGGTCCATAACATATATAATAACGAATGTACCGATTTTGATTATTCTGAGCTCTTTTGAGCTTACAAGACGGCAATAGATTTATATGTATCCTTACAGCAGTGTGCCATTGACATCTGCTTGCCCATCAACCAAGTTTTTCTTCTGTCCCATACAGAATTTTACCACTCAATTTTTAATTTATAAATCAATTATAGCGCCTGCATGGGTATACACCCCTGTTCACTGGAACCTAATTAGAATCGTTTGAAGAAGTACATGAAATCAGCTTCTCGTACTACTTAGTAGTACTGGTTGTTATAAGTGAGGTAAAGAGTCGCGAAACCCATGCGTAGGACTCCAGCTTAGCAATAAGAAACCGTATGCTTATAGTCAAAAGCTCTTGAGAAATCAAGTAGGTACCTTGGGTACCATACATTAATAGTAAAATGGCAGTAACGTCAGGACATAAACGATCCTGTTTTGCCATTGGCTATGTTACGATACAAGTCAAGTGTTACACTAATTAGTTACAGAAAATCATAGACTAGGTACCTCGTTATCGGAATCGTCAAAAATTTGCATATGAAAGGCTCTTGCGGCTCCATGGGATTTTCTAGCTTTAATCCATTCTTCTATATTAGTAGTCGGCTCCACCTCACGAGCTTCGAGGATCGCATGCTCATCGTCAATCAATATTTTGTACTTGTTCGTTCTATCGTAATTGGCCCTCACCAAACCAATATTCTGCACAATGTGAAACTGGTTAACCAATAACCGATCAAGCGGAGCTAGGATTGTCAAACCTCCTTGCGCTTTCCTTTCAGACCACATTGCAGTTTCTGGAACGGAGAAAATTTTACGAATAATAATATATCGAGTCTTCCTCTATATCTCTAAATAACCGACTAAGTAGCTATGCATATACAGGGCAAACAAAATTTAAAAGCATGGTTTTCTCACCTTGGATTACTTGCTGAATAATAGGAGCTGGTTTAGGGTATCCTGGTACCTGCCTGGAAACCAACTGGGACCCCGTTTGCGTGCCAGGCGTTACGGTTGGCATCGTTGGATGAATTGCGGGCGATTGGCCATGTGACAGTCTAGTGTACAGAGAAGAAGGATGAGAATAATCCGACTGGCTTTGAGGATGTACATTGCACAGCTTCACATTTTCCTCATCTTGGACTACTGGGCAGTTTGGTGAGTGTGGGTTTTCTGACATATCTCTTTGTAGAACATCAATTTTCTATATTTTCTTTTGTCTCTATTTATATAAAATCAAAGGCCGTGCGTTAGTCTTTCCAAAGTTAAGTAAGTAATAACTATTTAACAAATAATAAATATCAAATTATATACCACCATATGGGAAAGTGCTCTTTGAATCTACTCTTGATCGTAATGAGCCTTCAATTGTTTCTTTATTATAAGACTAGATTTTGAAAAGTTTATCAAATGCCTAGCCACAATGTGTATATCTGGGGGGGGTACCACGACTTCGTATAGCATTTTTGTTTATATGTTACTATAGGTACTTTTCTCTACTATCTATCCAGTGTAGAAAAAACCAAACAAAAGTAATGTAAGATCAAAACGAGAATGCTATAAGACTTTGTGGTTAGGCCCCAGGTCCCGTTCAAATATAAATCTTACTCAGGAAAATGTCCGTGCAATAATTTTCTACATCTTTGGAAGAGGCCAAACACGGCTTTAGTGTTCAAAGAGCTTATATCTGTATAACGTGATGAAGCCCTATGTCTGCCGACTGTCGAACGCTGGTATTTATAAATCCAGCATAGACATTAGCCTTAGTGACAAATCTCGAGGACGTCCAAAATCCGTCAACACTGAAGATAAAATTGTTTCTTCCAGAAACCAATTCTCGAAGATCATCTTATGACACATAGAAAGATAGAAACGTCATCATGCATTTCAGGGAGAAACCAATCAGAAGATCTTTGATGAGGCTCTTAGTGTGTGAAAGCTAGTCTGCCGTTGGAACCCGCTTTTGCTTTCCGACGAACATAAGGCGGCCCGCGTCAGATGAAAACTCTTTATAGGTTTAACCAAAGACAGTCAAATCACGTATCGACATTATCAGTGGTGACGAATCTTGGATATATGCATCTTGATTTCAGACAACAATCAACACATGCAAAAAAAAAAACTCGCCAAGCTAAGAAAAAAGGTACGACATCAATTTAACAGGGCGATGAACACCAACCATCCAAAGGACTGGGAAGATTACAGACTTACCAGGCACCAAATGAAGAAAGAAGTAAACAGCAGTCGTAAAATCTCTTGGCGAAAATACATTAGCTCAATCGCCACGCAAAGTGAAACGGCTAGGCTGAGAAAACTGCTCTAGAAAGATAAGAACACCAAACTAGGCACACTCAATAAACTCTATGGTTCATACACAATAACAGAAAGGGAACAGTTTTTTACTTTTACTGGAGACACACTTCCCGGACCTTACCATAGAGGATAACGGCAACTGGGAAACCAATACTGAACACATTCCTCAAAGAAGCGACTGGGAGCTGGCTGAATCTTTAGTCAGGAATGAAGCGCTAGTAATGGCTGTGAGAATTTTTCAGCCATACAAAGCGGCGGGGACCGACGGTATTTTCCCAGGTCTCTTACTATGGAATCGGCACTACACCAAGTCGTCCACAGAATTGAAAGCGCGTTAGAAAATAAACAATCACGCCTAGTCACTTTCATCGACATAGAAGGCGCGTTTGACAAAGCAACCTTTCCCAGCATTGAACAAGGCTTAAGGGATCGGAAAGTAGATGAAAATCTCAACGACAGGATTAAACAGATAATAGCTAACAGAGCTGCAAACATAGAGGGAACTGAAACCACACGATGCGTGGTTACCAAGGGCTGCCCTCAAGGAGGAGTTCTATCACATTAGAAATAAAATAAAATAATAGAAAAAAGTAGCAAACGAATTACTGGACTCACTAAATAAAGACGGCATACATACCATTGGATATGCGGACGATTTAGCAATCATAGTATCGGGGCTCTTCGAGTCTACTCTCTGCGCCAAGATGCAGAGAGCACTTCGAACCGTGGAAGCCTGGTGTTGGTAGTACAAAACATAGCCTTTCTGTAAACCCCAACAAAACAGAACTGATGCTTTTCACTCGTAAGCTTTGACTTTGACTTTGACTTTGACAGCAAACTACTGTGGAATAAGCAACTGGAATGTAACAACAAAGGCGACAAACGTGATGTGGCAGTGCACGCGCGCAATTGGTAACGACTGGGGCCTCAAACCCAAACTTTGCCTGTGGATGTGTGATGTGTATGGTGGCCGAGAACAAACCTGGTCACGGCCAAAAACAAGCTACAACAGATACAAAGACTAGCATGCTCAATAATCAGCGGATGCAGGAAATCCACCCCATCAGCAGCGCTAGAAATAACACTAAGGTTACCGCCACTAGACCTATACATACAGTAAGAAGCTATGGCGGCAGCCCTTAGAATAAAATCAAGAAAACAGTGGAAAGGCAATGAAACAAAAACAAACCACTATAAGATACTAGACCTAGCAATCGGTATCATCCCAGAAGCATCCATCAGCACTGACAGAATAGCCACGACCTTTATTAACAATAATAGGTATATCGTAGTTAAAGCAGAAAAAGCGTGGATGGAAGAGAAATCACCATACACGTTCCACATTTACACACACGGTTCGAAAACCAAAACTGGCACTGGATGTGGTTTCCACTGTCAGGAAACGAACCTATCAAGAGCACAACCTCTCAACAATACCGCGACGGCGTTTCAAGCCGAAACTGTAGGACTACTCCTAGCAGCCAAGGAGACTATGGCCTCGTTGGTAACAGGCACGCAGAAATTACAACTAGTGTTCATAACTGATAGCGCAACACTGATGAATGCTCTCCGCAGGCCAGACACCAGGTCTAAATCCAACGCGGAATGCCACCGTGCTCTCCAGGAGCTGACCAATGAACACATTTATTCAATCATTAACAATTATTCAATCGTGTCTGATCGAGGCAACAACAAAGCTGACGTTTTAGCAAGAGCAGGGTCCAGAATCCCAACAACTCCCGATGACTTCAGACTGTCCAGTCAAGAACATCAGAAATTGTGGGAAAGCAGTCAAGGCAAAACACAAAACTAATGATGCCCAAAATAGACAGGAAGATAACAAATACCTTGTTAAAAATGAGACGTGAAGATCTACGCATGATGGTCATTATTGTCACAGGACATTGTGAACTTAACCATCATCTTGTCAAGACCGATGCCACAGACAGTGGCTTATGTCGTGGATTTTTTCAAGAAGAAGAAACTGTGGAGCACGTTGTCATTAACTGCCCCACCACAATTGAAGCCAGAGTAAAATCTGGTCTACAAAAGCTACTTGACCTACCTGCTGGGGAACAAACGGCCACATCAAGTACTCTGGAGCAATGCTGTCAGCATCCCAGGACCCTTCTCCAGAACTCTTTGAAGTATCAAAGAGTTGAGCTGGCTGGGTTCAGGATAGCAGGGGGGCAATGCACAATTTACCCCAGTGCGGGACGACAGTGCAGAACATTTTAAATATAATTAGAATTAGAATTACACATGCAATCTGGGTCTTATAAGATGAGCCAAAGCCGACTAAAGTTGTTCGATTTCGAAGCACTTCGGAATAGGTGATGGCCACGTTCGTTGCAGTAACCGGTCGTAGTGCGACAATAGCACTTGAAAATATTGTTGAACAATTAATGCAGAGTGGTATACTACAGTTTATTTACGACATACCATCGTCGAACTTCTGAAATCTAACCCATGCGACACATAATCATACACTATGGCAACGCAAGCTGGCACACAGCGCTCGTCAAACGATGCAGTAATTGAAGCAGAAAATCATAGAAATTCTTGACCATCCTCCATACAGTCCTAACCCTAACAATATATATGTAAATTTCCTAAAATTTGATAAACCTTCGTGGTCAGAGGTATCGAGTCTGGTGAAGAAGCAGTCGACGCTTTCAAGTCAGCCAAATTAAACACCCTCACTTCAGAGTAAAGTAAATGTTTAATTAACTAGTTTGGAAAAGCAATTATGTTAAGTATACTATGAGGTTCTAGTAGTGTTTTTCATTTTTTCAAACTGCAAAACTTAAAAGGCACTTTTTAAGGTTAGCAGTTTGAAGAAAACGTGTATGCAAACGTGTTTTTTTATTTACAAAATACAGGACACATTTCTCAGTTTTTCACCACCACTGTGGTCTAGTGGTTCACCCACCGGTATCAGACTAAGAGATCCCAGGGTTCTTAAATTTAAATTTCAAATTTAAATCGACGCTGGAAATTTGAAATGTCGTAAGGGACATTTTGTCGTAAGGGACATTTTTATACCATTCAACTGGAAATTTTGTCCTCTATCGATCTGTATATTTAAAATGTTGATATCTCTTCAAATAAATAAGTATGAAGTCAAATTGTTTTGTCGTAAGTGAAATTGTAGTAACATTTTTGAGTCGTATGGGTCAAGTTTTGTTTATGTAGCTTTTAGCAACGTCGTAAATCTAAGTAACTGTCTGTTTCATACGGTGTAACACGCATACACAAAATTACGAATCCGTTGCAACATTTTGTTCAAAAACATATTTTTTTAAATATTGTCGTAAGTAGCAACAGTATTAATTCATTAATGTCTATTACGACATTTTGTTCAAGAAGATAAATGAAAAAATCTTACTTGTTGTTACTTTTAAAAAGGAGTGTCCGAATGAAATGATTGTTAAATATTCAATGAAAGAGGAAGCTGAAGCTCATAAGTTTCAACTACATCAAAAATCTTCAACAGATGGAAAAGCAAAGGACAAAAAGGGAAAAGGGAAGGGCAAGGGGAAGGGGAAGTCCAAAGTGAATATAGAGGAGTCATCATCGCAAAACCAGGATGGAACTGAAGAAATTGAGTTGAAAGGTTTATATAAACAACCACAACCCATTTCTGCAGCAAAGTACAAAGATTTGAAACGTTTATGCGACAATGGAACAATACCAAAACGGTTTCACGCAGAATACCTTAATCTTCCGTATAATTCTGGGGTGCCAGATGAATTAAATGATACAGACGAAGAAGATGAGCGTGAATTATGAAAATATGGCTATAAATAATATTGATTATAAGATGATTATGATTATTAGGAAGATGAGCGTGAATTAGAAAAATATGATTATTAATTATAGTACCTAGGTAATTGTGGTTGTTAAGCATTTAAATGAATTATTTTAAGGTTCCTGTCATCGTCAAATTAACTGACGTCTTAAGATGTTTTTGAGATCCCTTAATCGTGAGATTTGCCTCCTGCACGTGTATAGCTCAACTTTCATCTCGAAACGTCAGCTAATTTAAAAATAATAATATTAATGATTCAGTGGTAATAACTGTTTCATTTGTTGATTGTGTTCATTGTTATTATTTTGTCAGTAAAATTACAACTAACCTATTAATATTTGTTTTTCTTGATCTACATCCTTAATCTAATTAGGTTTCGGTATTAGGCTTCATTAACGAAACTATTTCTAAAAAAATGCTGTCATTATTGTTTACGATCACTACATTTTCCTATACATTTCTTAACTTTACAACATAAAATGCTAGCATGAACAAGGCGGTTAGGGTAGTTACGACAAAATGATTTTCATTAGGTAAGGTTATAACAAATTTTTTAACGTCGTAATGGACACCTCTTCAAAAATATCCATGTGTAAGGGACATCTCTTCCTAAATTTCAAAGTGTAAGGGACATCATCTTTTAAACTATTGAGTTTAACGAGGTTAAACTTATATTTACCTATAAATCAATTAATTTTAAAACATTCTGTCTAGAAAGCGTCATAATAGGAAAAAAAATGACAAAGTTGTGACGTTTTAAAAGAACAAATTTTATTTTTTTGCTCTCCTGTATAGCGTAGGCTTGTCCCTTACGACATTTCAAATTTCCAGCGTCGAAATGTGTTCTCCCCAGGGAGTACAAATTTGTGTCCATAGCAATTATTCTAAACTATCAGGTTCCAACATATAGAAGGCAAGATAGCCAGTTGTTCAGTCTATTGAGGATTCTATTCTAAACTATTACATTCTAAGAATAAAAGGCAAGACAGCCTTTTGCTCAGTCTGTTGAGGATTCTATTCTAAACTATTGTGTTCCAACATTAAAAGGCAAGATAGCCAGTAGCTCAGTCTGTTGAAGATTCTGGGTAAAGGGTGGTTTAACCTTCAACCTTGTAATAACTTGAAACCATATAAGCTGAAGGCCAAGCGCTGTCCCGTCGTACAATAATAAATAAAAAAATACATAGCATTAGTAATTATTCAAGCAACACAGCTCAATTATTATTGTTCTCCACAACATGCCTTTACAATTTTTAAGGTCAACGATTCTGTTGTCCGGGGTAAACCGCGAGGAGGTAGATCCCAGTCAAAAAGATCTAAAGGGATCTTAGTCATAACAGTTTGGAACACAATGAGGTCCTTACATAAGGGTACCTTATGACTAGCATAGGATGAACAGGATTCAGAGTAGGTACATCTAGATTGACAGTATTTTGTTGAGAATTTGGGCCCTAGAAAATAAATAGCAGTTTTAAACATTATTTTTGATTGTACGACGAAGATGTGCTTGGTCTACATCACACCTGACAAGTTATGATAAGGCTGAAGGTGGAAGTGCACTTCACCCGGAATCCTCAACATTCTCAACCTTAAAGTGCCGGAACATAACAATATTAAAATGTTGTTATGGCGACAGAATTAGATAAGATGGTGGTAGCTAGCCAGGCGGATTTAAATAATAAAACCACCAACCGAACCAAGCACAATATTGTAGGTACTTCCACTGGGGATCGAACCCGGGACCTCCGCATCTGACTGCGGTGACCCACTAGACCACTACCACTAGACTACAGAGGCGGAATTTGATTCAAATTCGACCACTCCATGTCTGAAGAATAGCAAGCATATGATCAAAGATACTTGTAGATCTAAAATAATGTAAGTAGAGTAAGTAATGATATATAATAATATAACATTAATTTGTAGGTACGTATAACTTGGCTCAGAATAAAAATTATCAATAAATCACAAACCAATTTCATGTCGTCATAATGTTGAGATTCACGGGATTAACGAATTTAGAGATAACTTACCTGCGTTTAAGACGCTGTTTTTATTTTCCGTATACTTTAACTAAAAAAAATACTGATCATATTTCTGAGTGCCCGATGACAGGCAAAGATAATCATAGACAATTAGAGAGAAAGAGTAACTGTTAAACTCTTTGGAGTAAAGCAATCGAGAGTAACTATATTAGAGAATACCATGCATGAGATTCATAGTCTGATTTATATTAAAAGATCAAAATTGTGAACTGTGTTCAAACTATAATATTGTCAAAGTGACCACCCAGGGGAGAAAAACACGTTTTTATGAATAACTTTACTAAACTAGCACCCACCCCCGTCTAAGCTTCTGTGATACATAATGAGACAAAATAACAGCGTGATCGAATACCTGCTTACTTTAAATAGTAACTAACTAGTAGTTTGCCCCTAGCTTAGACATCGTGATCTCTGGTTTGTGTTAAGTATCTAACCACGGAAATGGTGAATAAAGAGGAAGCACTTTGTTCACCTGAGTGTTCAATGCTCTTTCTCGTAACACACAACTCGCATTCTATGAAAAAACCAGAGTGAGAGCAATGCACCAAACAACCACCGACTGTACGCACTGGTAGGTAAATAGAAATCAAAAAGTGACTAATTCACCCCTTACTAACATGAAACAAAGGTTGAAGTCGTTTTGAAAAGTGCTCTCAAAATGCCTTAGTAGGTGTGGTTTGGAAATGAAATATTTCAAAAACCTTAAGTGTCACTAATTCAATTTTTCGCGCACTTTTATGCACAAATGTAAGCTATCTGCCCATATATGTCACTTATGGCTACGGCCATTCGTTTAGAATCTTCCTGCTGAAAGAACGTTGCTCCAGCAGGCAACGTTTTTCGCGTTTTATTCAAAACGTTAACATGCACTAATTTCATACTTGGCGCACTAATACAGCATCGCTCTAAGTATTTGTTGAACTCATTTTGTTCTAGAAGATACTTTCCTGCTGAAGTAATGTACACAGGTAGCTTGTTTTCGATATGCTATTTTGTGTTCCGGCATTAAGAGGTAAGATAGAAAGTTTTTCAGTTCGTTGAGGATTCCGGTTGAAGTGCGCTTCGACATTCGGCCTTATCTCAATTTGTAGCCAGATGAAATGAAGGGCAAGTGCTTTCCCGTCATAGTCCAATAAAAAAAAAATGATGTAACCCTACTTTGACAAGTTAAGTTAGTATTCTGTGGACACGTTTATCGCGCGGTCATAAAGCCGCATGCCACAATTTATTTTACTCTTACATCTGATGGCATCACCGCCGTCATGGATTTGAATAAAGAAAAACGTACCTAGCTAATTATTGATGGCTGCAATTTGGGATTTGTTCTCAGCGGATTACAAGAACTGCCCACTCCAAGTCAATCATCAATGATCAAAAGTTTGGGTCAGGACCCGTGCTTGACATAGGTTCTCTGCCTGGGTGAAGCACGGGGACTTGTAAGGTCCCGTGCTCGAACTGATGACGTTATTGTACAGTGAATCAGTAAATTGTTTTCCCTATTATGATTAAACAGATCTAAGCAATTCTTTGATAGGAGTGAATTTATTATTGACTATAGACACTATATTGTATACGAGTAATATGATGTCTATACTCAATGCAGATACAAAAATGTATGTATGTATATTGAAGAGATCTTCATTTCAGATGACAGATGTCATTTTGACAGATGTCATCAAAAATTAATTTATTGATCTTACCTTTCTGTGGAGCTAGAAGTCAAGCATGAGAATCTTCCGAGATATAGGCATTTAAAGTATGACAGATGTCAAAAATTATTGCAGGTGTCAAAAAACTAAATAAAAAGTATGGAACAACATTTTCGATGACAGCTGTCAAACTTCAAACGGCCACAAACGGACAGATGTCATTTTATTTTATTTTATTGTAGGACGGGTAAGCACTTGACCTTCATGTCACCTGGTTACAAGTTGAGATAAGGCCAAAGGTGGAGGCGCACTTCATCCGGAATCCTCAACAAACTGAGGAACTGGCTATCTTCACTCTGAATGCCGCAACACAACATTTTTTTAAGAATTGTTATTATGGCGACATAATTAGGTAAGATGCTGGTAGCTAGCCAGGTGGACTTAAACAAAATCTTACCACCTACCAAACTAAGCACAATATATTGTACTCACCATGGGGATCGAACCCGGGACCTCTGGATCTGAAATCGGTGGGTTGAACCACTAGACCACAGAGGCGGTTAAAAGTGTATGATGATCATCCTTTGCCCTTTCATCTTAAAAGCCATCCCTAACTATTAGATCGCCCCGAACTGAGATCTCGTGATGGTCTTAGGTACGGAATTCATTTAAAAAAAAACGTAATTATTAAAAGTACTTGACCGTCACTGGAAGCTAATTATATGAGAAGGCATATCCGTTTCCGTCGAATAGTACATAAAACCGGTACTTATTTCCGGTCTCAGTGGTGACACCTGGCGGCCGCGCGCCTCTTTTAGTTTCGTAAATTTGTGAGCGCCATTTTTAGTTCATTGGCGTTTCGTTTTCCGTCGAAGCAACTTGTGCGCAGCTGCTCAGGCTCTACGCCGTTTCTAAAATAGAACAAAATTAAGAGAATATTCAGCGCTACAAAATTACTAAGTTTTGTGGGCGAATGTTTTTAAAAGTGATACGGGGTATAATGTAAGTCTCTTGATACTACACACTACCCTCGTTATTGCGCAATCCACACTTTAAACGGATTTGCCGTTCGGATTTTGGTACGTATTGAAAAAAAAAAAAAAAATCTGCTAAGAATTTTTGTCTTGATTGTAATTCCTGTTAGTTCGTGTGAAATATTTAACGGTGAAGCCGTAGAATTCCGTACTACTGGTGATTTTATTTTCAGATATCTTATTGTACGTCGGTATTATAAAGGTTATACCTATTTATGTCTCGGATATTAACTGTTACCTTTTTCAGTATCCTTTCAGGACAAGTCTGTACGGGCTGCTGGCGCAGCTGGCCCGAGCACGAGTGCTTGTAAACGTGATGAATAGATACGCTGTTATTATATTTTGTCTTGAGCGAAAAAATAAGTAGATATACTTGATCAAAGTAAAAAAGAAAAGTAAGTACTCTGATCTCCTGCACTAGCCGCTGCGGCACTTATGCTGAATTCATGAAATACGCTCTTTTCTACCGCTGAACAAATTAGTAACGCTATAAAAGGCTTAATCAAAGCTTTTTGGCTCTTCTAAACGAGTAGGAAGATAGCCAAACAACATCTGCTTCTCGTGGAGGCAGTCCTTAGCCTAGTCAGCAGGTCCATCGAGTGGATCTACATACATATTTAGAGAACTCTGGTTCCCAATTATACGTGTGCATATGGTGATCATGCAGGTGAGCACGTAAGTAAATTCGCGGGGTGAATAACAACTATTACGGAGGTCAACCCTCAAGTGCTTACTACGAGAGCTCTAGTGAGAAAGGTCTCATTTTCAACAGAGGCTCACGGCCCAACCTTAAGGGGATATGGCGGAGGACGCACGAGTACTCCCTTAAAGCCAACCTTATATTAATGAAAAACGATTCAAGGTCAGATAGTTTACCATTTCAATTTAATAATGTCCATCTTAGAGGATCTACCATAATTGTTTGGTAATTAACTCCAGTATTTGGTATTGCATACTGCTTTTTCGAAACCCCCATTTACTTATCAAAATGTAAAACTAGTCTTCACTAATGCTCATCTGAGCAGACCCATGTGTGTCGACGGGTGAATCAGCACGGCACGGCACTGTCGAAACCGCCGTAAGAAAAAGTAAAGCGCTTGTCGTACTGACCATACGCTGAGAGCACTAATTGAGAATATGCAAAATACTCTAGCTATATTGGAAGATTAAATCGCAAATCAATCTGCTATGTAATGAGGTAAGTGGGGAATTATATGAACAATATTATTGTCTCTGCCCTGTCGGGTTACTGAAAAACCGTTCACAATTTCACATAAATATACCTATGGGTATTTTGATATGCCTATGGAAAGCAAATCGCAAGGCTACTTAAAGCTTCGTCACGGTACTCAAATGGTTTTTCATTAATGCTACTTGATGACCAACGCTGTAGTCATCATCGGTCGAAACATTATTCTGATACATACTCGGAATTCGTTTTACTTTATACTTCAGGTTTCATAGACATGAAGACAAACAAAAGGGTAAAAATATATGACACCTTACGTGAGTGCAATTATGTATATCCACTACATCGCTTAGAAAAAATCTAATGTAGCTTATTATTGTAACTTATTATCAGTGCTCTGCGATGCGCGCTCGGAATCAGACTCGAGCATAGTTACGAATTGAATAATTCACGGTACACGCGGCCGGCGCCGCTGCTAATATCGCGATGCCTAAGGCGATCATCGTGAACGAGTTGTTGGCGTTCATTCAGAATGCCATCGACACAATGGACGAGATCAGCATCCTGCAGATCTCTGCAAGTCGAACTTCAAGGAGGCCGAGATTTGCAGTGGGAAGGTGCTGATCTTCCAAACGCTAGGCAAAACTGCCCAGATGCCGTCCCGCAGGAGGGATGGAGGTGAAAGAAGTCTCCAGGACATCATCACCCTGCTGAAGGAGACTGACCCAGACGACGTGCCGGATTTCGTCGCGAAAGAGCTGCATAAGCTCCTACCGGTGGGATTCGACCACGTCGACGTTACCAGGCTCTTGAAGGACATCATGTTTCTGAAGACGAGCTTGGCCGAAGTTCAGGCAAGGTTGGAGGCTTCGGATGATACCATCTCTGGGCTGCGTGCTGAGTTGATGTCACTACGTAACACTGATTCGGTATGTAGGCACATTTTGCACGCCGCGGCGTGCAAAACGCTTAGATGTGCAGTTTTGAGTCAGCGGAATGTGCGGAATCCCACCTACCAGCCCGTGCGCCGCCGCCCGTGCCCCCGCACCGGCCGGGGGTCAGCCGACACCGGTTACGTAGCCCCGATAACTTGATTACGAACTAATAAAATAATGAACAATACAGGACCATACAGAATGGTCCGATAATTATGTGCATTAAATCTAACAATGCAACCCAAATGATAAATTATTATTGATAATATGATATATTGAACTCATTCAATGAAATATTTCGATTTCTTGATTAGTTTTCTAGTGCTTATAATTAATTTCTCGACGGTTTAATCTGATTGATTTATAAATACTTTTGTCCATTCCAGTATTCGTCATTCATAGCTTTTCTATATTACGTTTACCTAATTAATAATGACATCACATTGGTGCTAGATTAACTTCCCTCATAAGTGGTGACACCAGGCGATAACAAACAGGTCTCATATAATTAGCTTCCAGTGACGGTCAAGTACTTTTAATAGCAGCGTTTTACCCGAAATAAAACGCATAATAAAATACTTACCTCACTGGAAGCTAATTACATCTGAAGGCATATCCGTTTCGACCGATTTTGAAATTATTTTTTGCTTGAAAGGGTATACTTTACAGGTGGTCCCATTGTCATCAGGTTAGGATCTGATGATGGGATCCTGGAAAAATCAAGGGAACTCTGCAAATATTATAGGCACTTGAAGCGATCTGGATGTATTACCTCAAAAGTAAAGACAACACGGACCCCATATAGGATCACGCATCTGTCTGTCTGTCTTTTTGTCAGTCCATCTGTCATCAAAATAATTCGAAAAAAATACGTCTCCCAGGTAAACGAAATTGTATCATATTCTTCATTGAAGTCAGTTTTCTTTTTAGTTTTTAACGATTTAACGATATTATTATTGAAAAGTGCTCTCAAGGCCTTTGCTTTGACAGTCGTGGTTGAAATATATATATTTCCAGCCCACGGATCTTGTTAAATCAACCAAGGGGCATCAGCGAAAAGCAACAGTTTTCTGTGTTTAAAGAAAGAAAGAAAGAAAATTAGTTTATTTGAGGCATAGAAATGCATCAAATTGGCGTTCGACTTAACAATATGCTGTGTTATAATATAAATTATAACACAACGCTGGTCTTCCGTCGAAACCAGTTGAATACATCGCGAACGAGAACACACTTACTTACATTAAAATAATATAAACAAATAACATATCATAATACTAACAATTAACTAGATAGATATAATATGTACACCATGATTAAAAAGAAGCAAAATAAAGAAAACTTAAAGAACAAAAAAATAAAACTACTGCAACCTTTACATAATATAAGGAAAATACATGGAAACACAGCAAAACTTAATAGGTAACATAATGGTAACACATGATAACAAAAAATACTGCGAGCCAACCTCAAGACTAAGTGACAAAGCAAATTTTTTTTTTTACGACGGTGAAGCGTTCATCTCACCTGGTATTAATTTTAATTAAACTAGGAGATGGCAGGGGTACATTCTTTAGAGGAGAGATACCTCGCTTCTAAGGTCTTCACAAGCTTTCTGATTGTCTATCAGAAACCTCTTAATTTGAAACCTGAAACTTCCAATGCCCTAGAGATCTCTTATAGGCGGAGGGATGTTATTCCAGCGTTTTGAAGCAGCGTATCGGAAACTGTAAAGGCCGCCGAGCGGTGATGCTGTGTTGATAGCTACTTCGAGCATTTACGCAGAGATATGGATTGAGCAACCCACTTTAGCTTCTTATACAAGTACATAAGAGTGGCATGATCACGCCAAAGAGCAGACACGCAAGGTGTAGCTTCTGTCGCGCCTTCATTCTAGGAATAGAATGACGATCCAAGAAAGGAGTCGCATAACTCCTAGTTGGTAATTTGAAACAAAATCTGGCGCAGGCATCTTTCACTCTCTGAATAAGACGCTGAGTTCAACTCAGTAGTCGGGGACCAGTCACAGTGTCTAAATAGTTTAGTCTGGAGAGTACAAGCGATTCGACTAACTGAATGCGAAGTTCTTTACTTAAATAAGGCCTAATGTTATCAAGGCCCTTTAGTTTATAAAAACATGATTGTACTGAAAACGCATGTTAATGTTTTAACCTTAAATAGAAAACATTCATTTATTCAATAAAAAGTACAATTAAACTAACTATGTACAAAGAAATCAGTCAGATTACCTACGGACCTAAATATGAGCCATCCCTTGGGTCACGTGTCGCCTCAATCAAAAGCCCCGCAAGATTTTTGAAAACCCGGAGGTCACCGGCTCCTCACGGAACCAAGGTCTCCACCCCAAAAGGCTCAAATAGGTAAGCTCTGTCGAGACCACTACATTTGCGCCTTTTGTGATCCTCGGCCGAATCAGCCGCTGCACCAGCCCTAACTGATGTCCCAGGCAGATGAGATGGCGCTAGGGTGTCGACGCAGGTGGCGTACCACCAAAGGCCTTAAATTAGCTCCCATGTTAAGACCTAAGTTACGTGCCCCAAATACTTGGTGTATAGGCTCTCCCATTAACGAGATCGTGATCGGTAAACTAAGATTATTTAGACGATGCTTGGTACCAATAGCCATGTATTTCATTTTTGTGGGATTGAGAACCAAACTGTTCCGGCGGTCATAATTTAGTCTTTGAATCGCCGAGAGTGCGTCATCAGGTTTGAAAGAAATGTATAGTTGTTCATCGTCTGCGTAGATGTCAAACTTACAGTTTACAATGCATTTTGCTATATCCGCTGATTAAGCAATGAACAACAAAGGACCTAAAATGAGCCTTGAAGGCACACCTCTCACTACCGGGACTTCGTCAGAATAAGAGATGGTTCCTTTTGAGTTAGCTAACTTAACGTACTGACGACGACCTTTCAATTAACTATCGAACCACTTGACAGCTCTATATAGTAGCTTAGTATTAACAGTAATAAAGATATATTTAGCGCGTCGAGCAGCACCAGCAATGTAACCATCCTCTTATCCTACGCACCGATGATGTTGTCGGTAACGTCTAACAGGGGCAGTGCTACGTCCCTTCCTAAAACCGGACTCAACCTCGGGGAGCATTCCATTTTTCTCAAGAAATCCAGTCAGTTGATTACAAACAATTGTATCTAGTACTTTTGATAAACAAGGCAGGATGCTGATTGGTCGAAGATCTTTCATTACAATGATTACTTTTAAACAAAATCTAAACTGTGAGCACAATCTGTCTGCAAAGCGTGGTGATTATGGCTAGTTGGAGGAACTTCTATCCACATTGTGGTGGACAACAATGTGTCAAAATAACAAAATTGATTCATGTTCATCTGTTCATTATTGTCTGTGTGACAATCATTTAACTTTCATTAATTCGAACTATCGCAATATTGATGAATATCGAAACACTGCACATGGTTTCATGTCCATATCTTTTTTGTTCCAGCCATCCAGACGATAACCGTTTGAGGCTTGTAAGTCCACACTACACGAATTTGTGCTCGTGTTCCACTCGTGCTCAGCTCGTCTAGCGTGGACCTACCTTTAGACTTCATTGTTCAGTTCCTGCATTGACTTCTGCAGCTCTATAACAGCGCCACGCATGCTTGTGCCGATATCACAGTAAACATGGCGAGGACAAACAAGTCTGGCCGCCATCCGTCGCAATGCCATGTGCGTCCGTATTAAGAGATCCTACGAATTTAGTATGTGTGGCATGAAAGAAAACTCCTTACGTTTTTTTCCTGCGTCGCCCGACTGGAACCTCCATGGGCCCAAGCAGATCGAACCCACAGTAGGTGAATGGACGGTGACGATGCGCCATACGAGTCTAAAGACAGTCACCGACTCCCACTCACGTGAGGTGGTGCCTATCGTATTCCATATAGCATCCACTTAGAAACTCCATACTTCTACTACTAAGGTAGGCCTAAACCTAATTAACCAATATTTTTTGTTTTAACTCATTGATCACAGTTTTCTGATTGCCATGAGATCCCTTGATATGATGATGTCTGTCGAGGATGGGCTCTTCGATTGCAGCTAGGTCCACGTCGCGGGCGGCGTCGAGTCGGCCTTCGACTTGTAGCACGCCTTGCTCGTCGACAACGGGACAGGGAAAGAAAATAAATTTCTGTATACGTTTACCATTTCATTAAATAAACAAATAAATAACATTAAAAGATCGAACCGACATTGTTAATCACTCAGTTGAAAAGGAAATTGAAATAGCTTGTGCTGTAGCAATTAATTATTATTTATGTGTATACTGTATACAACCCACTTGCGACAAATATTCATTATTTTTTTATGTAATGGACAGAGGCAATGGAGACACTTGGCAAATTTTACGTTGAAAATGCTTTACTGCCAAGCCCATCTAAGGACCAAGTCCTTTCAGTTCTTTATGCTTTCCATCCCCGCAACAGTCAATCGAAAAGGACTCAGAATATAACTTGGGAAGGAGTTGAAATCAAACACTGTAATCCACGCTACCTAGGTATCACTGTGGATAGTGGATATTTTACTTGTAGAGCTAAAGGCTTGTGGCATCACTCGTGCGATGATACTCGTAATTAGTTGCTTCGCCGCCTTAAAGTTTTACGGTCTTGCTCCTAAGTAACCTTAGGCGTAAAACTAATGTAGCATTGTTCTGCTCACACTAAAGAGATTGACGTTGCGCATAATGATACTTGCCGCACTGTTTATTGGGTGTCTAAAACAGACTCTGCTAAAGATGCTGTATTAGCTAGCGCTGCCGCGAAATAACCTGCAGGAACGAAAAGAGTAAGACAAAAACAGTCGGCAGTCGTCATCTCTTGAACGGGTACCAGCCATCTCCCGCACGCTCGAAGAGTCGAAAATTGACAATTTTAAAAATAAAGTTAACTGTACATTGGATAAGACTTTCAGGCAACCTTATATAGACACATCCTCCTCCTTTACATTTCACAACTCGAGCTGAAAACCTGCCCCTGGACACGATACACAGTGTCTGGTTTAGAAATCACTGAACCGACTACGAACTCACGTTGACCGCTGCAAAATTCTGGCCAGGTGGGGCATAATAGACTCCTCGAGCTCAGATTGCGAGTGTGAAGCCCATACAGTATATGGCCCACCTACCTTCCTGTCCACTATGTAGCTCCGATTCAGCCCTCCACTGTCTCCCGGGGAGACAGTGACAGTGGAGATAGAAGCGACCGTCGGAGCCGTGGAGTTTACTCAGTACTATGGTCGTGAAAGGTACAAAGTTTTAAAACGTCTGAATCGAGAAGAAGAAGAAGCACATCGTTATCGTAGTGTTAATAGCTTTATTTTTACCCGACTTCCAAAAAAAGGAGGAAGTTCTCAATTCGTCGGAATCTTTTTTTTATGTATGTATGTTCCCCGATTACTCAAAGAAAGGGTATACTGCACTGGTGGTCCCTTTGTCATCTGGTCAGGATCTGATGGAATCCTGGAGAAATCAAGGGAACTCTTCAAATATTATATGCACACTTAAAGTGATTTAGGTATTTTTAGGGTCGGTATACTACCCAGGTGATCCCATCGTCATCATTTCAGGATCTGATGGAATCCTGG
Source organism: Venusia cambrica (assembly GCA_951394065.1). Taxonomy (NCBI): domain Eukaryota; kingdom Metazoa; phylum Arthropoda; class Insecta; order Lepidoptera; family Geometridae; genus Venusia; species Venusia cambrica. Next base: position 3,367,144 of record OX596068.1, on the reverse strand, counting down.
AAAAATAGAGGGATCTCTTCAAATATTATAGGCACACATGAAGCGATTTAGGTGTATTACCTCAAAAGTAAGTAAAAAACGGACCCCTTATATGATCACGTGTATGTGTGTCTATCCGTCCACCTGCCATCAAAATAATTGGAAAATATACGTCATCCAGGTAAACGAAATTGTATCATATTCTTCATTGAAGTCGGTTTTCTGTTTAATTTTTAAAACGTAATTATGGATTACACGCATAATGACACATTTAGGTGGTCATACGCACAATGACACATGGTGTCTACGCATAATGACATACGCGAATTGTCACATATACTATACGCGAAATGACACATCGTGAACGATTACGCAAAATGACATACATGGTCGTGAACGATTACGCGAAATTTGATGATAATCTCCGTGATACGTCACACAAACTAGATATCACGAGATCTCAATTCGGGCCAACAACTAGTTATTCATCTGTTTCCTCTTACTGTTTTTTCATTTAGCTTTAACATTGTAGTATTCGGTCACTAAGGCGACAAAACAGAATCGAACTGTGTAATGTTAATTACTCGCAGGAAACCAACCGCAGAGTTATTTCACAGTCATCAGCTTTTTTGTAAATAAACAGAAATTTTCCCAAATAGTGATGCCATCAGTTTCGTAACGCTAATTAACATATTTTATGATAATAGTCTACAATAAGAGTCCATGTCTGGTCATTGAGGTAAAAAAACATTCTAATGGCCGACGCTGCAGTGCATAGGTAGTGGTTAGACAGTGGCTCATTATTCGTTGCCACAAATGATCAGTCAACCGATGATGATGATCACCATTGTTCAATGGTCACGTAACCAAAACGCAATGAAAGCAATTATTGAAAATTGATATGATTAGGTTACCTCTTCTACAATAATTATGATTGCAAGCAAGGATATGGTGCAAAGTGATGTGCGTCTCCACCTCACAACCAGGTAACCAGGTGAGATGATGGCCAAGCGCTTCCCAGTCAAACAATATACAAATCAAATGCTAACAAGCCTCATAGCTCAGTTGGTAGTAACTCTGCCTTCTGCGCTGTAGGTTGTGGGTTCGATTCCCACCCAGGACAAACATTTGTGTGATAAATAATAGATGTTTGTTCTGTGTTTGGGTGTTGTATGGTATGATAAGCATGTATTTACAAAAAAAAACGTATATAAGTATTCTATCCGTAATCTATTTCCCATATTACAAGCTATGCTTAGTTTGGGGCTAGATGGCGCTGTGTGAAATGAATGTGCGGTAATATTTATTGATTTAATAAAAAGAAAAGCGACCCACTTGATGATGATTACCGGTAGCCTATGGACGCTTGTAACACCAAAGGCATCACTCGTGCGATGGTACTCGTAACTTTTACAAATTTATCACACCGTTTTTGAAAGACCTCATACTGTAATCTCGGGGGAATATATCGGCGGGGAGACCACTATTATGTATGTTTGTCTGTAAAGTTTATACTTTATACGGGTCAATGTATTTTAACCAATTTCAAAAAAAGGAGGAGGTTCTTAATTAAGTTGAACGTTTGTTATCTCAGAACTCCGACATTTCTCAACCGATTTGATATATTTTTTTTCGTTTAAGAGGATATGATTCCAGATTAGTCCCATAGAAATTTTATTGAAACCGGTTCAGTAGTTTGACTTTTAAATCAAAAAACCTAAAAGACATAGTGCACCAGGGATGCACTGCACTATAGCTTGAACCGATTCTTAACATTTGTTTCGGTATTTAGTATAGTTCCCATCATTGCGTAGATATTACCCAGAGTATTAATATTTCACCTTAACACGACTCTCAAATAGGGCAAAGTCAAGTCAAAATGTTGCTTTATTTTTGAAAATAAAATTCTTAACATTTGTTTCGGTATTTAGTATAGTTCCCATCATTGCGTAGATATAACCCAGAGTCCCATAATATTTCACCTTAACACGACTCTCAAATAGGGCAAAGTCAAGTCAAAATGTTGCTTTATTTTTGAAAATAAAAAATGGAATCGATTTCACCACCTAAACATAAAAATAACTCTAAGGTCATATAATTTGATAGCGGTGCCATACAATAAACATGTATTTTTGCTTGGCAATTCGGCACCAACTTCAAATTATATAAACTTACCTTAAGAGTTATTTATATTATTTAGTGGTGATGTCGGTTCTAATTTTTTTCAAATATAACTTATCTAAGTTAAACAGACGATGACACTCTAAACGCTCGATAACCGGATTGAAAACATATTTTTCCTAATTCAACGGCCTACCTGCTTGTCCGTCGTATTATGTTGTAGCGTAGGTCACATCCACTAAAAACATGACCTTTGCTCCATTGCATTGCGCCCGTCAGCAGATGAATGTGCCATAATTGTATTAATTAACCATTATAAACTTCAAACCATAGCAATGCTGCTTGGCGGCCGCAACAGGTATGGTATAAGAAACTTTCCTGGGCGAGCTTTTTCACAAAGAGCTACTCTCTTTATCTCCAATAAATAATATAATATCATATTAAAGTTCAATCATGTTGTAGCAAATCTGTTAGGTTTAAAGCTTAGAGTTTCTGGGCGAATCAAAGGGGGTTGCATGAGGGCGTCAAAGTAAAACGGGAAATCTATAACATCAAAACGCTTCGAGAAAACTTATTGCTTTTTTATACGACGTGAAGTGCTTAGCCCTCGTCTCACTTGGTGTCACGTTATAATAAGGCCAAAGGTGGAAATGTACTTCACCAGGAATTTTGAACATACAGGAAGGGCTATCTTACCTCTAAATTCCGAAATATAATAATAATTTATAATTGTAATAAATTGCAGTGTACAATTGTTGTGACGGCGACAGATTAAAGTAAGATGGTAGCTAGCCAGGCGGAATTTAGACAAGTCCTACTAAACAACCAACCAAACCAAACACAAATTTGCATACCCCTGGGTATCGAACCCCAGACCTCTGGGTCTGATACCGGTGGGCGAACCATTAGACCACAAAGGCCTTTGAAACTTCGGATTTTTGATAACTGGTAATTTTTTCTCCTTGGTATTTTATGCTGGAAATTTTAACACCTTCGGCATTTTGACCTTTGGACTAATACCCCCTGGGAGTCCGGCATTTGTAGTTAGTACCCTTGTGATAATCATAATGTTATCTTATTTCGTTTTGCTTATCTGAATTCAAGCACTAGGTAAAGATGGAAAAAGGGCACTTCATGATTGCCAACTGAGAAATATTTGGCTATATCTAGTATAATCACTTTCAAGATAATCTTGTTACCCAATTTATGATGCGACACGTGACCCAAGAGCTGGCTATTATTTAGGCCTGCGAATTAGCATAGCTACGGGCACGCTTCCTTCTGGTACTGGTCTGGTTACCTATTAGCCATTTTTAACGGTCGTTAGGCAATATTAGAGGGATAAAATTGAAAAAAAAAAAAAATAATAATAATAATAAATAAATATTACAGGACATTCATTTTACACAGCGCCATCTAGCCCTAAACTAAGCATAGCTTGTAATATGGGAACTAGATTATGGATAAAATACTTAAATACTTTTTGTAAATACATACGTACTATATGATACAACACCCAAACACAGAACAAACATCTATATTCATCACACAAATGTTTGTCCTGGGTGGGAATCGAACCCACAGCCTACAGCGCCGAAGGCAGAGTTACCAACTGAGCTATGAGGCTTGTATTCTGACTGCTTCCATTGTACAGTTAATTTAACTGTACATATTTATAATTAGATAAGTTTTTATAATCAAGTCATGTAAAGTCTATCCCAAAGTAGTATTTTCATTAAAATTACAGTAGAAGGTTTTGATTAAGTAAGAAAAAGAGCCTGTTACAAATTATATATTTGTTACATAATACGTTTGTTAAGATTTTTTGTTTATTAGTGGGTACCTACATAATAATGATATATTTATCTATGAATTTGGTACCCATAAATTTTTCTCTAAACCTTTCCATCGTCAAGTCACGTGATAGTTACCTTGTATATTTTATCGAAAAGATGAAATACATCATCAACATCAAAATTTTCTTCGTTTTGTTTCGTATGTGTTAACACGGAACAAGGCTCGATTTTATATTATACTACGAGTAATACAAGGACTTAGTTATCATCCCGTGGCGATTGCAGCGCCACCTACCGTTCCAATCGTAAATATAAAACATTAAAAGATTCACTACAAAACAAACGAGAGGGAGTACTACGTGTTGGTATATCTTATCACTTGATAATTTTGTACTTTGTACCAAACTTTGTTCGTACAACTATAAATTTTAGCTTTAGATATTTTTTTTTACATTTGAAGTATTAACTTATTATTATTACCTATTATTTTTATACCGTAACTTCGGAGTTAAGGTTGGTGTGTATGGGGTAATTTCGTCTATTTTCTTCAATTACTATTATACACTATGCATGTTCAATTTATTTTTGAAAATAGATTTGATCCTCTCAAAACGAGACCTTTTATTTTATATGTATGCTACTTGTTTCATATTATACCTCCCAAAATCAACCTTCAACACCAATCTTTTTTTCAAACACACATACAAATTATACTATATTCAAAGATAATTGTAGCATGTATTTAAGTTTTTTGATCGATATTGTTGAATCTATCCGCAGTTTGAGTGGAATGTATCCAAATAGACATTTCGCGCTGGCAACATCGCCGCTCGCCGCAGCCACAGCCACTGCTAATTTCACAAGTGCTTGAATCTCCAGCCGCGCGCCCGTACCTCACCCGCGAATCGAAACCGGTAGTCGGCAACCCAATAATACGGCAGTTTATGTGATTGTGCTGGTTTACTACTATACTCATTGGCGATAAACTAAACGGATACCTGATTTTTGGCTTTGGTGAGTTATATTGTGTCAATACGGTATATTTAATTGTATTCATGCTTATCTTTGTTTACCGTTAGTCGTGTGCCGAGTTATTTTATTCGTGCCATATTAATGTTAACAAATACGAGAGAATCTCGAAAAACTAACCTCCAGCATTTCTATTCTAGCTTTCTACTTCTTGTTCGGGAATGTATGTTTGGCCGCATTATTTTTATATTTTATCAACTTGTTTCTGAAACAAACTAAATACTTATATAGGTACGACAAGCATGCAAAATTTAAACAGTTACAATAGGAAATAATAATTCTTTGTGTACTTATCTGTAACGACAAAAACCAACTGAATTGCTAAAAAAAATCTTAACCGCTCTCGAAGGATCTCTTTCAAAAATCTTTTGGATTTTGGTTGTAGGTCTAACAAGTTGAATACACTCTTTACCAAGATAGTTGGGGATGCACTGGATAACCTGTTATTGTTTAGTAACTGTGAAATTTTCTTTCAATGTTTATCATCTAAAATGACCTTGAATAACTACCTGCTATCGAGATAATTTGTAACATGTGGAATGCATCATGAACGTTGCGATAAGAAATATATAGTTAACTGTTGTGCTAGTAGGTAGGTAGATACGTACCTACCTACACCTACGTCCGAGCACTGTTTTCATCAAAGCTGTAGATTATTATAATATATTAAATACATTTTTAACCGACTTCAAAAACGGGAGGAGGTTCTCAATTCGTCTGAATCTTTTTTTTTATGTATGTGTCCCGATTACTCGAAGACGCGGACCGATTTGGAAAATTATTTTTTTGATTGAAAAGGTTCATGGTCCCGTCGTCAACAGGCCAGGATTTGATGATGATGGGATACTGGAGAAATCGAGGGAACTCTTCAAATATTATAGGTATTTTGAAGCGATTTGGATATTTTTAGGGAGTATTACCTCAAAAGTAAGGAAAAAACGGACCCCATATAGAATCACGTGTTTGTTAAAACGTAATTATTTTATAAAAGCTGGGCTAGTTTTTGACCGACTTGTCTAGCTCTGGACCAAGAGCAAGGATGGAGGTCTACGATGCAGTGAGTTTTCCAAAAAGCATTGCCTCTCTCGCGCACCAACGAAACACCAGAATTCATCTGAAGGGTCATCGCTACTGGAAGGTGCTTGGAAAGGTGCTTTGGAAGCGCACATCACCCGGAATCCTCAACAAACTGGCTATAGAAAATGCCGGAACTAAAAAAAATAAGAATTGTTGTTATGGCGACAGAATTAGGTAAGATGGTGGTAGCTAGCCAGTTAAAAAAGTCTTACCACCAACCAAACCAAGCACGATACTGTACTCCCCCTGAGGCTCGATCCCGGGACTTCTGGATCAGACATCGGTAGGCGAACCACTAGACCACAGACAGTGGTCAAACTATTGACTTGATTGATTTTGTAACACTTCGCGGTTCCTGCTCAGAATATGTGTCTCCATCCACAAGTGGATCTCCTAAAAGATGACTATGCTGCAACTGCGAATAGGCAGTAGCTCTATGATGCACTATCAACTCTGAGACCACCAACCCGCCTGGCAAAACTTGTATGAATCTCGGAAAACTTGTAATTATGGAAAATCCTTTTATTACGTCAAGCCTCCAGCGGATTGAAACCTAGAAAGGAACCTTGTCGGAATGAATGATTGAATTAATATACTTTATTGCACACCTCAAAAATAAAACTGTATAATGGGCGGTCTTATCGGAATGCTTTTTTTAGACATCTGATATTGTGTTCGAGGTTGAAAACAATGCTAAGTAGGATTATTTGATTTAAAATGTTCACACTTGTTGTCTGACATAGGTATACGCATAGATTTTGTAGTATTAGTAGTTGGAAGTGGTACTTTCAATTATTACCCATTACTTTGTAATAAATATTGTAATAAATGTTTTTATTTCATTCACCTTCATAATACTACTATTTTACCAAACATAACTTATTAAACAACCCCTTTAATCGGAGCAAGGCAGCGGCTAAGGTTCGTACTTTCTTAGTTTGGGTATATTCTAATTTATCAGATTTGTTTTGTTAAATTCACCGAGAGACCTGTTTTTAATTTATGCAAAATGTTTACGTAAAATTTGTGAGAAATGCATTTTGCAAAAAACAGTAATGTTGCAGCTGTACACAAAATTAAACAGACCAATATTCATAGGTACATGTTAGTAAATAGGCAATCAATATATATAGGTATTAGCATAAATTAATTTATCGACAGGACTAAATATTATTGTACAAAGGTATCAGTCAGATTACCTAAATATAAACACTTATGGATCCTGTAACTTTCCGTATTGCCACTTGTCTTCGGTTGGGTGCAAGATGCTGCGCCTCTCACCAGTGCCGGTGCGGTGCGGCCGTAGATCAATTTGGTTTTCACGGACTTTCGTGCACAAGGTCTGCAGGCAGGATTTCGCGCCACGCAAGTCTTAATGACATTATCCGTCGAGCTTTTACCATTGTCAATGTACCAGCCGTTCTTGAACCGAATGGTCTGTTACGTGATGATGGTAAGCGGCCCGACGGTATGACTCTTGTCCCTTGGGAAATGGGTAGGCCTTTGGTGTGGGACGCTACCTGCGTCGACACCCTAGCGCCATCTCATCTGCCTGGTACATCAGTTAGGGCTGGTGCGGCGGCTGATTCGGCCGAGGATCACAAAAGGCGCAAATATAGTGGTCTCGACAGAGCTTACCTATTTGAGCCTTTTGGGGTGGAGACCTTGGGTCCGTGGGGAGCCGGTGCCCTCCGGGTTTTCAAAAATATTGCGGAGCTTTTGATTGAGGCGACACGTGACCCAAGGGCTGGCTCTTATTTAGGCCAGCGAATTAGCATAGCTATTCAGCGTGGCAATGCAGCCAGTGTCTTGGGCACGCTTCCGTCTGGTACTGGTCTGGAAAAGTTGAGTTACCTATAGGCGGTTTGTAACGGTCCTTAGGTAATCTGACTGATTCCTTTGTACATAGTTAGTTTAATTGTACTTTTTATTGAATAAATGGATACCTAAATATTATTTATATTAAATTTATTACATGACATTTTTTTTTTTTTTTTATTCTACGATGGGGAAGCGCTTGGTCTTCATCTCATCTGGTTACAAGATCAGATAAAGCCGAAGGTGGAGGAGTACTTCACCCGGAATCCTTAACAAACTGAGGAACTGGCTATCTTACCTCTGAATGCCGGAATACAATTTTTTTTTTAAGAATTGTTATTATGGCGACAGAATTAGGTAAGATGGTGGTTGCTAGCCAGGCGGGCCCAAACAAAGTCCTACCACCAACCAAACCAAGCACAATATATTGTACTCCCCATGAGGATCGAACCCGGGCCCTCTGGATCTGAAATCGGTTTGTTGAACCACAAGACCACAGAGGCGAGAAGATGGAAAAAGAGGTTAAAATGACAACGATAAAGTCATATTGTCATAAACATGACTAGAGTATTGTGTGCTGAGCAGTAACCTCTACTTAAGTCGGAGACTACTTGATCACCCTCTGCACAAAACACCTCCACATTTCGGCGAGTCATTATTGATCATGATTTGATGATTTTAACTATAATTAATCACGAATGTTAAATGTATTACCCGTCTGAAACTAGTTGCCTGGTCAAAATTGCGATCAAGATTAAATAAACAAGCCTAACGCACAATCTTTAAAGATAAGGTACCTCGGGGTTATGAACGCGTGATACGGATTTTGGTAGATTGTCTGGAAAAAGCGTACCTAAATAATAATAATAATAATAATAATAATTATAAAAATAACAATAACAAGACAATAATTTCATACCGGGCCCTTATTCACTATGACCAATCGTGTCTTAACGCGCCCGCGTTACGATATTTCAATACGATGATTCCATGCAGATATCGTAACACGGGCGATTACGATACTTATGAAAATAGCTCCTCTTTCAATTTGAAAGAGGAGCTATTTTCATAGGTAGCATTATCAGTAGATTGGCCCTTTCTACTATAGATTACCACTAGCGGCTGTCACTGGCTTTCCTTTTCAGGCGGCAAACTTTTTAGACCTCTTGCTAGCTCTCACTAGCACCATCTCTTTGTCAGCCTCCCTTTCGGCTTCATCTGTTTTCGTACCACTTTTCCCACCCCTCCGTGGTGATTATGTGCTCCAGAGGACTCGCGAAAAAATGGCGCTTCCAATAGGCTATTATTATTCACCATCATAATTTCACCCATATTCGGATACAAATGAATATAGGCCTCTCCTAAGCGATGCCACGTGCCACAAAGTGATCTTGCACTTTGTCTATCCTGAGATTCCTCCGAACGGATAAGATAATATCTTATCATATTATTCGTATAGAAGATCAAATTATGATAAGATATTAAATGTAAATGATGATAACAACTGGTTTGTTAAACAATAAATAATTCTCCTAATTTTAATATGGGTAACAGTTAATGTGATATCGGTGTCTCATCAACTCCATCATTAAAGGTATTCTCTTCCATTCGTTCAACGGAACATTCCAGTTGATGAGACTCGATGAGTCGTTGTATCTGTTCATCATCAGCTACTAAGTTCTTGTTCAAAAATATACATTCGGCATTATCATAACTTGATACCAGATGAGATGAAGACCAAGCGCTTCCCCGTCGTAGCATAAAAAAGCAATACATTTTTTTTTTATTGTCAAAGAGGAAGCGCTTGGCCTTCATCTCACCTGGTAACAAGTTGAGATAAAGCCGAAGGAAACAAACTGAGCATCTGGCTATCTTACCTCTAAATGCCGAAACACAACATTTTTTTTCTAAGAATTGTTATTATGGCGACAGAATTATGGTCGACGTAATTATTGGTGGTAGCTAGCCAAGCGAACTTAAACAAAATCCTACCACCAACCAAACCAAGCCCAAAATTGCTCCCCCTGGGAATCGAACCCGGAACCTCTGGATCTGAAATCGGTGGGTTGAAGCATTAGACCACAGAGGCGGTTGTATATATCAAAGATCAAGTTTTTACCATAAATACCATATTCAGAACACAACACAGAGGGTGTTCTAGAATGTATTGTGCTGGTAAATTCACATGCTTTCATGACACACTCACGGTTTTGTTCGCTTTACCGCTGCAATTAAACCGGAAAAGTGTAATGGGAACAATAGTCAATTCGTTTTGTTGCGCTTCGTATGTAGTACAGGTTCTACAGCTTTGGCCATAAATTGTCAATAATTTATTTTCGTGTTTCGTTTTCCAATAATATTTTCTTGCAACAATACCGAAGTATTGTTGATGATGTGGCAATGCAGTCAGTGTCTTGGGCATACTTCCGTCTGGTACTGGTCTGGAACAGTTGAGTTACCTATAGGCCGTCTGCAAAGGTCCTAAGGTAATCTGACTTATTCCTTTGTACAAAGTTAGTATAATGTTAATAAATTAGGTATATCACTCGTTTGTAAGTGTACATTATTTATTCATAATGAAAAGAAAAAAAAACATAATGATCCAATTATTGTTCATAGGTATTTTTGTTTTCCTTGTATTTCATGCAGACCACAACAAGCTATAGTAATCTATCAGTGACGTTAAACAAATCATGTGACGCCAATTTATTTTCTGGTTCAAATGTTTTGAGGAAATCACATGAATTCCTAAATGTTTGATTGAGTGTAAAGCGATCAAATAGCCTTTATGACATGCCGAACAACCAGTTGTAGTTGTGATCCGGCTACAAGAGACCATCTCACGAGACGTTGCTCTGTAAATCGGGATAAGTCATACCAAACTTTTTTTGGTTAAGGTGTGATTTACCTTCTAATTCTGCTAGTGGTTATGGCTGAGACTTGGTTACCTGCCTTGTATGCGTTAAGCCAAGCGTTCCCGTAAATTCTATTTTATTTTATTTTAAGGCTTTTAGGAAAACTTACAGCTAGGTACATTTATAGACTTATAGATAATAATATATTCATAGTAAATATTATACGAGAAGGCCAATTAGAAGTTTCCATTGATAAAAAAAAACGGAAAATAAAATTCACCGGGAACCCTTCAAATAGTTGATGACAATGCTGCATGGCGGCTGAAATAGGTATGGTGGTAGTTCCCCAATCAAGGCCTTTCAAGGAGCTCTACTACACATAAATATAGATGTCCGGCGCCAAGCGGAGAGCCAGTGCTTTCTGGGTTAGTAGTTTCTTCCGTCGTAAACCTCATCTAGAGGATATAAAATATATAGGATTTAGAGGTCAAGAGCCAACCTTCTACACTAGTATTACAAAGTTAAATTAAAAACTACTGTAACGATTAAAAAAATACTTTTCATCAGGAGAATGCTATAGAACTATAACATAGACTATATTTTTTTACAAGGTTAGGGATCTTAAGATCTCCTTAAGATGAAGACAAAGACTAATAGTGAAGTAAATATAATTATAACGGAATAGTGACCCAAGGTGAAGGAAAATTACCAATAAAATTTCTTTCATCGCGTGACGTGTGCTGCAAAAACGATTATGGAACAAAGTATTGTTTTTACAGTTTGTTGATTTGAGAACGTCGAAACTCGGTACAATAAATACCGTTTAAGAATTAAAAGATGCAGTCTATTTTCACCTTAACAAGATTCACCACACATGGTTGTCTAACGCCACCAAAAGTGTTTAGAAACGTGCCCGTACCTGCATACATCAACATAGGGCCATATTAAACATCTATTGAAATAGTTTTAATACTGTTTTTTGAACCAAATTACAAAAAAAAATATTGTACATTTTATTAAATTTGACTAACTTCCGCTGCTCAGGTTTTTTCATTCGGTACAATAAAATGATCCTTACAAGTGACTGAGTCGATGGCATCAAAAAATGTTTTAGCAATTTCATTCAAATTTTCAAGCGCTACTCACGTTTGACCAAAAATTGTTTCATGCCAAAATGTTTTTCTCCAAAAAAGATCTGATGTTTCAAAATAAATTGCACCTGTATCTCCTCAGGTCGTGGATGCGTACTATCCCAGTTAGAAAAAACAAGTATTCTTAGGTTCAGTTCTGGATCTCGAGGCTTGCCTGGGCAAGAATTAAGTCTACTATGGCTAGGAGCAAGCCTTCCGGGAAAATTATTTACTAAGCAGTGGGCTTATATAGCCCGAAACGATGGTCATGAACAGATAAGTAAGCCTTGCACGAAATAAGTGTATGTCTGTCTAGTCAGCACCACTTTGAACCTCGGTCATTATTTTGTTGACTTTCTTCAACTTTAGCCACGTTTCACCAAAAAAGCAAGACGCACGTAATTACGACTACAGTAAATAAAAGGTTGCGTGCTCTGCGTATATTTACATAGAATTTTGTCAATTTGAGCGACACAATCGTTGTGAAGAGACATTAGAGACGGTTCGTGGTTCTCAGGTCTCTTCCGGATCTAATTGTGAAATGGCGAGATCGTTCGAGAGTTTTAAACCATTCAATGGGAAATGGAAATCAGTTTCATTTGTAAACTATCATAATACAACTGGCGAAGAGTAACGACCTTTTGACAAAGGTCACTATTGAATGGAACCTGCCCTCTTATTTTAGTGGATCCTTAGCAAGTACGCATGAAACGGTTTTTTATAAATAGTAGCTTCAAAAAAATTTTACAAGACTCATAGCTCAGTTGGTAATAACTTTGCCTTCTGTAGGTTGTGGGTTCCACCCAGAACAAACATTTGTGTGATGAATTAGAAGTTTGTTTTGTGTTTTGGTGTTGTTTATACCTTTATAGAACGTATGTATTTACAAAAAAAGTATTCCAGTATCCTATCCGTAATCTAGTTCTCATATTACAAGCTATCCTTAGTTTGGGGCTAGGTACACCACAGGTACCAGGTACAGGTACTAGGTAGGCTACAGAGGCTAACCGCCTCTATGATCTAGTGGTTAAACCCACCGATGTCAGATCCAGAGGTCCCGGGTTCGATCCCCATGGGGGGTACAATAGGCATTCAGAGGTAAGATAGCCAGTTACTCAGTTTATTGAGGATTCCGGGTGAAGTGCGCCTCCATCTTCGGCCTTATCTAAACTTGTTACCAGGTGAGATGAAAGACAAGCGCTTCCTCGTCGTACAATAAAAAAAAAGGCGAAATTAACGCCATGTAATATTTATAAAAAACTCATCGTGAATTAACAATAAATGTAATCTGCTTGGCTTAGATTTCATAAATAAATATTTAGAAAGAATTCAAATGAGCTGTATGGCCAAGTAGGTAAAAAGGCCCGTCTGGACCCGCCTTCCGATTCGCTCCTAGATTAGAAGTTTCAAAATGATCCTGAGATTTTTTCCTGTTAAAAAAAACATTTTGACTTTGACTAATCCGGAGGTTTATCCGGGTGTATTCAGACCGCTCATGCACAATGGATATAAAAATCCGAATGGCTTGTGTCACTGGCTATTGTTCCACTAGGCGGCGATGGGCTTGCAATCTGTCACGAGTTGTATACTTACTAGCTAATTGCAAACAGTGTACATGTGCCGAACGTAAGTTTGGCCGTACCACTGTAGCCCCTGGATAGGAAACATTCAACACACGCTCTTATTAGTGATCAGTCAGATCTGAATCTACTACTTACTAAACCTTGAATTTCAAAGATATTGTTGATATCAGTTACGTGTAGTGGTTTAATTCTCAGTTCAACGCGTATATCATTGAACTGAGGAACAACTTCCTACATGAAAGATATAGTGAGGACTAAGAAATAAAAATATTCCAATTTTATTTCATTTTTAATTTGATTCTTCACGGACTGGTTAGAAATTGGAATGCTGATACTACTCAGCTACTTACAGCTGTGCAATTTCTACTTGTTTGCTTGAAGCAATAAAACCTACGTGAGTGACCTATATTTATATTATACTAAGGAGATTAACAAAAGATAATCCATCCATTCTTATATGGCGCAATATCAGTTGAATGTGCCATTGTTGCGAACCCCTATCCCGTAACCATGTATAATAAACAAAAAGTTTAACTGCTTTTCCATTGAGGTAAGGATGTCATCCGCCTTCTGGTGTCAAATGGCGATACCTTGTCCAATCGTTATTGTTTTACGATGGATGCCACACCGATATATCAATGACAGGTTAGCTGTTTCATATAAAAATATATAAACATTAAATGAGCTCGTTGGGGCCCGAGTCCTAACTAATCTATATATTATATATAATATAATATACCTCATGTATGTTTCACAACACCCAACAATCCTTAACTTTAAAATAGCACCATACCACAGATATGATAAAAGATTTTTTTTTTTTTTAAGAACTTTGCATACAACAGATTCAGATTTGGGGATATGTTTTTTCTGTGGCAATCGGTTTAACCACTTTGACAATGTTGCGTAATTATAATAAAGTATAAAAAAACGCGCTATACAAGTACATTAGTTATTTTTAATTAGTTAGTAAATAAAATAACAAAATCAGTTTTAAGTTTACACCATTTGATTAACAAAACAAAATAACTCAAAAAATAAACATTTAACAAGACCATTAACGTTACGACTGAGCAGCCATTAACGGTATAGATAACATTCAGTAGAGCTATCAAATAAATAATTTTGTCTGTGGTTAGTTTTACAGATTGGGGTGACCAGTTTAATGTGATGTACTAATATTTTCTTCTAATATTTCCGAGGAGCCATTTTCTCATTAAAAACTAGTTTCATAGTTTAACGCAGTAGGTACAGTCGCTTGCAATAATATGGATACACACCAAATTTGCAAAATGATGTTACGGTAATAAATTTCATTAAAATGTATCCAAAAATAATTTTCAAAATAATGTCACCATTCATTTGTGTCATAGTTATGTATCCATTTTCATAACAATGTACAAAACTTTTGCAGAGATATAGATACAGTCATTTGTTTCAAAATGATCTAACTAGTGAAAATTTCAATATGATGTGAATAAGTCTTATTATGTAAACATACGTTTGCTGATTTGGTGTTAATTATAATTATGTGATTGTTAATTTAATATCTAATTTAACGTCTGCTATTTGGGGTAGGTTTATAGGTGATATTTTGACTAGTGATCTACTACTTTTCTTTTACTTATATTTACACATGGGACGGAAACCTCTTCCCGCGATTCTGACTAGTACTTGACCGCTTTATTTATTTGATAAAGTACTTAGATAAATGGTTGTTTCAATTAATGTTGGCGGTCATGGGTTCGATTCCGGCCGGACACCAAATACTATTTGGTACTTGTACTAAGTACGTTTTATCAATCATGACTAAAAATAAATTTGAATTTGTTTTGCAGTTCCTATGGTTTTGAATATCGTGAAAATATGTCAAGCTTTCAGTTTCAGTTCTTTCATATGGTTTAGTTGCAAAACTAAACCAACCTTTTTAACCGCCTCTGTGGTCTAGTGGTTCAACTCACCGATTCAACCCATCTTCAGCCTTATCTCAACTTGTGGTGAGATGAAGGCCAAGCGCCAAAAACAAAAACCCCGTCGTACAATAAAAAAAAAACTGTATTTTGTCATTTTTGGGGTAAAAGGATAAAATAGTGTTTTTTTAGGGTTTCGTACCTCAAAAGGAAAAGACGAAACCCTTATAGAATCACTTTGTTGCCCGTCTGTTTGTCTATCTGTCAAGACCCTTTTTCTCAGGAAAGCGTCGAGGTATAAAGCTGAAATTCATATAAAAAACTCAAGTCTACTGTCCCTTGCAGCTGTGAAAAAATCAAACTTCGAAGCCAACGCAATCAAAAGATACAGCCGTTTATGCCGCAAATATTCGACACTTGCAAGGGAATCAAAACCTACAGGGATTTTGAAATTTGGTACGAAGCAACATATTATAGCTCAGATAAAGGAAAAATTACGAAAAGCATACATTTTTAGTTACATCATAACATATTTTTTTATTAATTTTAAACTTACTATCCCTTTCCACATGAACAGGTCCTTTAAGCTATAACTAAATCAAACTTCTATGTCAAAGCAATCAAAAGAAACAGCAATATACGCCGCAAATTTTGAATCTCGCAACTACTTGCAAGGGAATCAAAACCTAAAGGACCTACTTCCAGTCGACCTAGAATCTTGAAATTTGGCATGAAGCAACATTTTATAGGACACATAAAGGAAAAAATCCGAAAACTTAAAATTTTTAGTATATCACAATACATTTTTTTTATAAATAGAAACGATAAAGAGAACTTTGTCTTAAATGTATGCTCCTCCAGCTTTTTTCAGCTAGATGGCGCTATATAAAATTCATGTCCTGTAATATTTATTTATTTATTATTTCCACATTGTAATGTTATGAATTTCATTTAGCAATAAAAATACCATGACTTTTACTTATATACCTACAGATTTGTACGGAACCCTCGGTGCGCGAGTCTAACTCGCACTTGGTTGTTTTTTTTTTTATTGTACGACGGGGTGTGGATGGCCTTTATCTCACCTGATTTTCAAGTAATGATAATGCCAAAGATAAGAAAGAAAGCGTAGCCTACTTCACCCGAAATCCTCAATAAACTGGCTAGCTTACCTCTAAATGTCTGGAACACAACAATTTAAGAATTGTTGTTATGACGACAGAATTATGTAAGATGGTGTGTTTATAATGTCAACCTAATAAATATACAGGTGAGTTTTTTTCCAGGGCCACTGAGGCCAAGTCTGAAACCGTGAGCGTTATAGAAAAGTCATGGTTACGTGCTCGATTTAAAAAAAAGTAAGTTCTGTATTAAAGCAAATCTATATTTTTTTAATAGTTTAACTGGAAAAGTGAGTTTTTGAAAAAAAATGTTTTTTCATTTTTGAGTTCTTTGTATGATAATAAAATAAATAATAAATAAATAAAATAACTTTTTTTAATCCGATGACGATTAAAGTTAAGCTCATCACAACAGAAAATACAGCAAAAGAAGTTCTAATAGCTTAACTTACGCATCGTCTGAACGTATAACCTTTACTAAATGCATAAAATTTTAATTCGAGAAACGGGTATTTATCGCGTATTTTATCCTATATTTATCCCGACGTTTCGGCAGGGTTGCACCAGCCGTTCTTCGCTTTTCCCGCTCCACTTACCCTTTTTGTTTATTTGTTTCGCAACATCTTGTGTAGAATTAAATTCTTAGTGTGTCTTTCAAGGAACATGTGTGCCAGTTTTCATCAAATTCGGTTTAAAAATGCGACCTGTAGGCGAGAACAAACCAACACGACGAAACGACAGCGGACAAAAGCATTTTTGGCCAATCTCGAAACTGAGATGCTTCTCGCTTCGCTCGCTCGGTCAATTATTTTTAAAAATATTGTCTTCGTATTTTAGGAGAAAATGAAAGTTATTGTATAATTTCCTCTGTTTTCTTCAATAACTTTCAAATTATGCATGATAAAATCGTAAAAACTTTACCCTCGTAATAAACCTTCAGAACCTGAAGCTGACAAGTGAGGCACGGAAATCTAAAAAACTGGCTCCAAACCACCATTTCCACCACTATTGTGATGTCTATGCGTGTTTATGTGGATGTGCCGAAAGTAAGTTTGCACGTGCCTCTGACTACCCCAAGTAGGTGATCCTCGAAGAGGAAGAAAGTCGAAGACCTGTGCTCTATAAAGGGAATGAAGCCATCCTGGATCTAGGTACCGTCGCACCTTATTGGGAATGCCCAACTTCATCGAAATAGTTTTGGCTCTGGACTCAATTTATGAAACAAAATTGAGATCTCGTGACACTGAAACACCTAGCAGATCAAGGTGATTCCCTAAAATGATGTACAAATATAGCTGTATATAATGCATGTTTTTGAAAAATTATACTGTGTACAAGTATTTGAAAAATAGGCTTTATATATGTTTTTGAAAAAAATGTCTGTATACATATTTCTGACATAAGCATGTATACATATTTGTTTTGATATTGGATACATTATTTTGACAGAAACGAGTGATTACATTATTTTGAACACTTTGTTGGATACATTATTATGAAAATTTGTACTGTGACATCATTTTGAAAATTATGGAATGTATACTTATTTATGCAGGCGACTTTACATCTGGCTGTTGGTCATCGGAAAGTATTCCGATACGCCACGCCAGTTGTCAATCGGAGCGAGTGATGCGCCTGCAATCATACGGTATCGATTATCGACCTCGTTCTAAGATTTCACTGGCGAATTAGTGGGTAAACAGGTCGATTATTTTTCGTCCTACATTTGCTTAAACTTTCATACCTTCGAAGTCAACAAATAACGAGTTTGAAGCCTGGATTCCACAACACATTTTAATTACTAATCATATTGAGTGCCTTGACTATATATTATATATTTGTACGAAACAAATATTTTACTGTAGGTACCTTAAGTGTGTAATGGCCATAATATACAAACATACTCTTAAAAACATGACCGCGAAAGTGGGTCAGGCAGTTAGGTAAAAATCTTAAGCCGTAAAAGGTTCGCCTTTCGAGTGTCAGTCGGTGTATGGAGATGACTGATCAACCAAATATTTGGCGCTTATTTTGATGTGATTTCACTGGCTGCGAAAGTGAAAATAGTTATTTTAAACGCTCAACTGTATCAAAATTATTATTAATGTGTCGCGTGCACTCCATGGAGTTGTAGGTACTTAGTAACATAGATGTATGGTATTGCCGTGAAATCTTCAGAATGTTTAACAAAAAAGGTATTTTTGTTCCAAGTTTTAATATTCTTAAAAAACTTACCTTTTTTCACTAGTCAAAGCGTGGATCTTACGAGGATCACCTACTTGGGGATAAACAGAGGCACGTCCAAATTACGTTCGGCTAATGCCCATGGTTTGCAAGTAACTAGCATTCAATGCGTGACAGGTTGCAGGCAGGCAAGCCCATCGCCGCAGAGCGGAATAGCCAATGACGTCATGCCATTAGGATTTTTGGTTCTAGGGACATGCCACCGCCAGAGCATGTGCGTGAGTGAAATTCAGAGATCAACTTCCGGAAAACCGAAACGTCCATTGGAGCACGACTGGATTTAATCAACCTCTTTTATTATTTTCTCACAATCTAAGAGAAAAATTAAGCCCATACTAGATTGCACAGCATCCCAAGAAACAGAGAACTAAACATCCCGTATGAAATGGCTCATCGTCCCCTGTTGAACAATCTCCTATTAGTTGGACTCGATGTATATACAACTTAATACGACTTAGAGTAAGCAATTATAGCAGTAGGTTGGAATATGAAGTTATTGTAGGTATAGTTTAAGTTGTTTTTTATTATTTTAGTAAGCGGTAGGTACACACCCAAAATTTTACAGCAGCTATAAACAAGTAACGACAGATCTAGTGAATCTATTTTCTTTACGAAGCCACCAATTGCCCAGTTAGCTATCAATTGAAAGTAATCAATTTACAATTTGCTTCTATGAGTAAGCTCGCTTTGCAAGTCACAGGCACAATAGAATAGCTGAACTTCATCTGTGGTTTTGAGTGATTAATCAGTACGTTTTACTCCGAAAACTGTTGACTTACTTGCTTACTCTGACTCAGCGACCCGAAGTAGATCTTAACTTCCGATACAAGATTTCTCCAAGCTCGGCTTACGTCAAATTCACGCAGATCAGTGTCCATTTCATCAATCCCCGTTGGATTACATACCTGGACCTGGTCAACACCTGTTGACTTCGCACTGATACTTTGCACTGATAAGCTTTCTTGACAGCACGATCTTCACCTTTTTTTCTCTCTCTAGAGGAGATTTTTGAACATATCTCTCTACGTGTCCCAGCTAAAGCAACCAGAATGGCTTCAATTCACCAATAATATTCGGCACAGCCATTAGATCCTCGACTTCTTGGATCTTCCGGACTCGTCGCAAGCTATACGTCTGTCTAGTCGGTCCCAGTATCTTACGTAGAACCTTGCGTTCATTATATTACTAGTAACTTTTTAAATTTAAACCAAAGCATGTATTATTTTTACTATTTTTACTATAAATTTGAGGAACAATAGCTCACACTGGTTTCAGAGGTAGGCGTTGATATATAGTTGGTAGTAGGTATTTTTACTTCTGAAGTTATCATCGATTATATAAATTTCCATGTCGGTACTTATGTAATTTGGTCCAAGTAAATATTCTATTTTATTTTGTATTATATCTATGAGAAATTTGTTTTCTTCTTTAAGTGTTAGCATATAAACATCATAATAGCCTCATAAAGTCAAAATATAAGTTTTTTGTACCTTAATTTGTCAAAAAACATGGATGTTTTTACAAAGGTTTACAAGATTAAATGTAAATAAAACGTTATCAGAACAATCTCGCTAACCCTAATTCGTTGCGTTGGCCTCTTTAGTGTGGTATCCGAAAATGGATCTGCTAAGATCAATTTTCGGATACCTCAAAAAGAAAAGAAATGAAAGAACGAACTCAAATATTATATTTGCCAAATACATAACTTACATAATATGAAAAATCCCATATTTAAATAAATAAACCTAGCACTGTACCTGTCTGTATGTAAATCACGCAGAAAGCCAAAGTGTATAACTCGCTGTTCCATATTAGGCTGTGTTGATTGCTCTACAGCTGGTTTCTATTCGTGACCTACAAAGCCTTTGTCACAAATTGAGGTATATTCACACGCTAGTGTTGTCAAAACAAAGAGTGATCAGATATTACGAAACGTGGCGTGCCATATTTGAGTCGCAGCTACATCTAATACGGTGAAATGATTATTATACATTTTTCTTTTATCTTGTTTTATGACGTTTCCACGCGCTTGGCCTTCATCTCACCTGGTATCAAGCTATGATAAGACGAAGGTGGAAGCGCACTTCATCTATCTTACTTTGACTATCTTACATCTAAATACTGGAACACAACATTTTAGAATTTGCTGTTATGGCGACAGACTTAGGTAAGATGATGGTAACTGGCCAGTCGGACTTAAACTTACCCTACCACCACCTAAAAATAAATAATATTATGTTAATTTGATTAATATTTTGTATACAATCTTAAACGTGTAATAGATAAATCTATTTTAGGATACTATATTATATTGTTTTGGTTGGTGGTAGGACTTTGTTTAATTTATTTATTTATTTATTATTAATAACTAGAACGGCCAGTGCCACTTACACTAATTACATAACTATGTTTAAAAAAAAAAAAAAAACTTATAAAATTTATTGTAGGTTATGTAGTAGTAGGTTAAAGTTCAAAAATAATAAAAAATAACAATTAAGTCTGCCTGGCTAGCTACCACAGTCTTACCTAATTCTGTCGCCATAATAACAAAAGAAAAGAAAGAAAGAAATAAAGAAAGAAAGAAAGAAAAAAAGAGAGAAAGACATTTATTTACAGAGAACACATTGATTAATGTATTTAATCATTATCTACGGTCAATGCTATTAAGCCTACGGAAACATCTGCAGCTGTTTCAATAGACAAGATGTAGGGTAATTAATGGTTTCTAGGCAAACGATGTAAAAAGTGATTCTATAATGCTTCTCCACATTATGATTTTGATTGCACATCGCTATACAAGATGGTCGATAGTAAAAAAGCAATCTTGCCGCTGCATTATACGAGAAAATTATATCTTTTGGATTTTTATGATTTCCTTTCTGATGTTATATCATGGCATTTGTTTGTATCACACAACATCCTAAATTATTCGCTGTATCAATCTGAGACTGTTTTCGAATATTCTAAATGATCCATAACCTACCTCTCGTAACACATAAAAATTAAACAAAGAAAAGAATGTTACCAAAAACATATAATTAAAAAAAGTTTTGTTCCTAGTTGTAAGTTTTCCAAAAAATATAAAATAAAAAAATGTAAATAGACATTTTAAACTACGCCATCTAACTCTAGCCTCAAACACAAACAAGCAAAGCTCTAATAGGTGAAGTAAAGAAGCTATTATGAATATTTACTAGCTAGATTAAGCCACTAGAAAGGGCAACGGAATCTTTAGCATTTACTAGATGCTACAGCTGAATGATCAGAGTACTAGATTAAGGCTATTGATCACAACACTAGCAGTAGGACCTGTAAATCATCCACCTGGCTATCGACCACCTTCCTACCAAAGTCTGGCACCAAACGGATTGAGGTGTTCCTTAAGTGAGCAGAAGAGCAAATGCTTCCTGTAACAGCTCGCTCCATTTTAGACCTCATCTTGCTTTAGCCTACAGCTAGACCAGAGCTAACCCAAAATATATCTTTCTAATGGTGACTAAAAAGAGCTGTATGGCCATGGCCACGGCGA
This sequence comes from Venusia cambrica, assembly GCA_951394065.1. NCBI lineage: Eukaryota > Metazoa > Arthropoda > Insecta > Lepidoptera > Geometridae > Venusia > Venusia cambrica. The sequence goes on along the minus strand of OX596068.1, from coordinate 3,344,952 downwards.
AAAAAAACCTTACGATCCGAAGCTTGTCCAATGGACTTTTTGATACATGCACATGCTCTGATTGTGAAGGTTACATCGTGAGGAAACCGGAATGTCCCTAGGACCAAAAGTCCGAATGACATGTGTCACAGGCTCGTATTCCGGCGGCGATGAGCTTGCAACCTGTCACGTCAATACTTATTCAACAAGTATCGAACGTAAGTTTGGACGTGCCTCTGACTACCCCCTAGTAGGTGATCCTCATAAGATCTACGCTCTGAGTAGGTATCAGAGGTTAATCCTCGAAGGGGAAAAAGTCGTGAGTCTTTTTATTATATTAGATATAATGGTGACTTTCAGTTCAGATCTGATTCCCGATACATAACAACTTGCCATCCATTCTATTGTGCTAATAAATAACTTTGGTAAAGTCTTTAGGGGAACTCAAAATACTTTCAAAGAAGGTGTACTTTTTTCCTTGGATAACGAACGCTTCAATGATCACGTGTTACAGATAGTGACAATGGATTAGCCTTGCTACATGACATTGGTCTACAAGGCCTTACCTAATTTATAAGGTTTCCTTCACGAACTCTATTGATTCGAAAACTCTATTGTTTTTACCATACAACATATTCAATTTAGATGTTCACTTCATAACGAAACCACTTCAAAAAGCTAATAGGCATTTTCTGGGTAGATAGACTTGATCCATTACACACCTCATGTTTACCCGGGCAGGCTTTGAGGTAAAGAGCTGATAAATCGTACACTAAAAAAACTCATCTGGGTTCTACTGATCTATTCCGGGTAACCCAAGACCCAGCTGACTGTCACCACACTTCGCACTTTGCACAGCAGTTTGCTTTGTTCTATCAGTGCGCGGAGCCAGTCCTTAATTAGGCATCTTGTAGGAAATTTCACTCCATTGTAGATCTCATCTAGGCACTGGAAAGCCTTAAGCAGTCAAGAGCTTATATCAATTTGAAAAAAAAACGTATATATGTAAACTTGCTCGTGTGGGAAGGCACGTGAGGCATTCCACGTGTACCAGAGGCTAATCCCCAGCCTCGTACATGACATTGCGTCTCGAAGGCTATCACGTGATGATGAAGGTGATTATTAGTGGAAGCCACATCAATGCGATCACGCGATCTAGTTCGAAGAACTGTACGGAATTTAGACGAATACGTTTCAATCTGGATGAATGGTTTTGCACATTATGTTCAGCAAAGCAGGCAGATCAGTGTCTTCAATTCTAGATCCATCAAGGGTGTAGAACTTGTCGGGTTTCTCATGAGAAACCAGGTTGCATCATGATGCAACCTGTCACCGTGAGCAATTGGTACACTACAATTTTAACCTACCATTTCCTCACTCCTTTTTAAAAACTCGTAGTGGATGTTGCATCCCTTTTTATCGTGTCCGGCAGCCTGTTATACACGAAGAGATTATAACAGGCTATTAATAAATAATATACCTCTATATAAAAACTTCAACTGCAGCCATTATCAATATACGCACCTCACGAGAAGTTAAGAAAGCTGGTATTTCATTACAAATCCTATACAATACCGGCAATGACATTTGATCCTTGCTCAAGTAGAAATCGACGATCCGTTACTTGATCAATTGGATGTGGTGCAATGTAAGACAAACTGAAATATCGTGGCACTATACATACCTATTTAAAGTATTGCCTGAGAATGATGTTATTAACCACAGTAAAATGAACTACGCAAATTATTATTCAAATTTATTGCATGTCATCTAAACAAGCGTCAACTGTGTCAAAGCGCGTTGAAATCTTTTGTGCGGCAGAAATTTTATGCAATATTTTTTGCGATAGACCGAGCGACCTTGGCAGCCGCACCCGGAATGAATGCCTACTTTTTCTGTAAAAAATACCGTTATTTTCGACGCACTCATGCTTCATTGGATGCATTGAGATTTACCGGGTTATTGCTGGGAAGTACGCTTCACTAGCACGATGTATAACATACATGCCATAGATAGTGTATCGAATAGAATAGTCCAATTAACATGCGATTTAGTCATAAAAGAGCGATGTTGTAAAGGTGCGGCTAGTTCCACCTATTGGAACCTGTTAGGGGGAATAGATACAATATCCCAGGCTATTGATTTGTAACATATTCGGATTTGTACCAGTAACAGGGTCACAAGTGTACTTTCATTCAAACTCGGCACACAGCCGAGTCAATTAAGATATGAACACGTGCAACTACTTGTATCAAACTAAATTGAAAATTATGTTGGTTTGTTAACCAACTTAAAGTATACAATTATTATTATTTTTTTCGGTAAAATCATTATTTCCTATTTGCTGTACTTACCAATTAATACTTTATATGTATTGGTTAGTATTTTGATGCACGTGATGATTTTTTTTCTATATTATTTTAATTTCATCGTTGTCTCTGTCTACCCCTTTGGGAAACAGGCGTGAGTCTATGTATGTATTATTTTCATTACTTATATAAGAAGGAATTTATATTGCTCATTTTTGACAATTTAAGCTGATGCATGGTATAGTTATGGTTTTGCTTGGTTGCATCCGATTCCATGTGTTATGCCACGTAGAACCGTGACACCATACACCGTTAATGATCGACAAGACGGGCATGCTTCAATAAATGAGCAGTGTTTAATCCTGCTTCACGATAAGATATCGCGTGGGCTAGTATGTGCAAACACATTGCACTACACCGTTATCGGAATGATAATTTTCACTCCGTAAGACTTTTTTTTATGTATTTACCATTTTCACACAGAAATATACAGTATTATAGTTAAAATAGCTACAATAATACACAAATGGTTTATTCCCCAACTATAAAATAAAAAGTAGATGAGTAAGTAAGTAGGTAGGTAAGTACACATTTATTGACCAGGTTTAAGAAAAAAATATTTTTATATTAAATTGTTGTTAGGTAAGTTATTGATGACTTACAAACAGCGGTTTTAGATGTACCCAACATGCAAAGAAATAGAAAAGGGCTGCTAAGACATTGCAACAGGCAAACGACAACCGGTAACTTCAGTTTATGATATTAAAATCTAGATTTGAATAGTTGTTAAGTTTGACATTTCTCTTTCTCATCTTGCATGCTACGATCCGTACTTTTTAAATAATTGATTAGCTCTTATTATTTCATTTTTAACCGACTTCAAAAAATAGGAGAAGGTTCTCAATTCTCCGGAATCTGTTTTTTTTTATGTATGTTATAAATATTATAGGCACACTTGAAGCGATTTGGGTGCATTACCTCAGAAGTAAATAAGACACGAACTCCATATACACATTAACAAGCCTCACAGCTCAGTTGGTAGTAGCTCTGCCTTCTGCGCTGTAGGTTGTGGGTTCGATTCTCACCCAGGACAAACATTTATGTGATGAATGTAGATGTTTGTTCTGTGTTTGGGTGTTGTATTATATGATAAGTATGTATTTACATAAAAAAAAGTATTTATGTACTCTATACGTAATCTAGTTCCCATATTACAAGCTATGCTTAGTTTGGGACTAGATGACGCTGTGTGAAATTAATGTCCTGTAATATTAAAATATAGGATCACGGGTCTTTCCGTCTATCTGTAATCAAATTAATTGGAAAAAATACGTCATCCAGGTACACGAAATTGTATCATATTCTTGATTGAAGTCGGCTTTCTTTTTAGTTTTTAAAACGTAATTATTGTATTTCAAGTGATCGCGATCAGTGCTCAAGCGGAGTTGAATGTGGCACTAAGTTTCGGAATCTGCGTCCGGACCCACGTTGCTCAATTTTTTAGAGCCCGGATTTCCGGATTGAATAGGAAGCGGGTTCAAATCCCGTCGCGGATTGTGATTTTTTGTGTAATTATAACATTTGTAGCTCTCTAGAGATTAGCTCCTGACATCTACCTTAGGTTTGTGTAGCTCCAGGCCTGAGAAGGAATGGAGCGATTTTTTTTAGAAGGCACTGACTCTCCCGTGCACCAAAGGCATTATGGCCGTTAGGCACCGGACTTCAAAATACTATTTTTTTTTGACGAACACAAATATCTAACAAAATTAAATTTGGGTGAAAAGGAACCCTGACTCAGCTTTATTGCAGCATCAAGCATAATGCAACGATGGTGCGCTGATTTTCAGACAGGCCCTTACTAGTAAATGGCGTCATGACGACGGCACGACAAACAAGTTACTGAACATGTAGGTACAGGAATACAATTTATAGGTATATTATAGAGTTTATACATACATTCATACATATGTAGGCAAATACGAAGGGCATAACATTAAGGAGTATTCAGAAATATATTTTGGCTAGATTGTGAAACGGCAATTGGACAAAAATCGAAAATTATAGCAAACGTTTTCCAATCATCAATTTACTTTATATAAAATAAATCTAATTTACTAATAAATAATATAATATTATTGTAGTAGAAAGAAGTCGTTTTTAATAGTAAACTCGGTAATAGACTTTAATAATTTTGATCTGATTTCTATTACCATACCCGCACGATGTGGCGTCAAAAGATCAATTGGACTCCCTCGATAACAATAGAAAGTGGCTTTCTCACCGTGGCGGCAATAATCATTTCAACTACGCGATCAATTTTAAAAACCGATCGCATCATATCTTTCAATCACTAGCATAATTGTCGATATTAACATCCCTAAAATTATTTAAATCAAATTAATTTTAGGCTTGAAAATTGGGGGTGACATTGTGCGCCAATACAAATTTTCTCCTGTATTCGAAGTAAGTTACATGTAAATGTTCGACGAAGATCATAGAAGATTTTGAATTTCTTAAAAACAAATATATATTTTACCTGTTTACAAAATATCCATAATCCTGAGACTTGTAGTTATATACTTATGTACCACACATTTTCATTACAAAATTTCTATTGTTTGATCTCAAATGCTATGATACATATTTATTTATATTAAAAAGCCTCGCACCTCAGTTGGCAATAGCTCTGCCTTCTGCACTGTAGGTTGTATGTATGCAGGTTTGATCGAGAAACAAACATTAATTATCTGGTATTAATAATTATTGGTATTAATAAAATTAATGGTCCCGGGTTCGATCCCAGGGGAGTACAATATTTTGCTTGGTTTGGTTGGTGGTTGAACTTTGTTTAAGTTTGACTGGCTAGCTACCACCATAATACCTGAGTCTGTTGCCATAACAAAAATTCTACACTGTTGTTTTCCAACATTTAGAGGTTAGATAGCCAGTTCCAGACAGTTGAGGATTCCAAGTAAAGTGTGCTTCCACTTTGGGCCTTATCACAACTGAAACCAGGTGAAATAAAGGCCACGAGCATCCCCGTCGTACGATAAAAAAAAATATAATAAAAGGTAAGTATTCTAACGTCTTCTAAATCTTTGCTTAGTTTTGGGCTAGATGGCGTTTAATGAAATTAATGTCCTGGAATATTTATTTGAGATATCTATTAGCGTCAGCAGGTAATCTGACTAACTGCTAATAGATATCTTAAATAAGTATGTACCTACGATAGTATTCTAATATATGTGACCCGAGTAACAAAAAACAACAAAGTATAATTAGTATCATCTGTCCGCTGACCGCTATTTGGTTGACTCATGTTCGCGGGTTGAGTTTTCTGAGTTTTACATCTCATTTTTTTTTTACAGTACATTACTCACACAACGCCATTTAGCTCTAACTAAGCAAAGCTTGTAATAGTGGAACTAGATAACGGATAGACCCAAACACAGCACAAACAAGTCCCGGGTGGGAATCGAATTCACAACCTACGACGCAGAAAGCACCTACTGAACTGTGATGCTTGAAGTTCTTGTGTAGAAGCTCTTTTGTTTACAAGTATCTACTATATGTTTCAAATACTTTTGGCATCCAGTATTTGGCGAATATTTTTGCCATCCACTATTTGGAATCAGCACTTTACAGGTTTGAATGCTCGAGCAGGGTTACAACTGACTCGGCTGGCCATGGCCATTACGGTTCACCCAACAATACCGTGAAAGGATTGCTTTGTAAGGCTTCGCGTACAATATTGAATCAACAAAGCCTGCTAATGCGATATGATTTCTAAACAAGGTTTACTTAATAATCCTGTTAGTACTTCCAAAAGACCTGAATATCATTTTAACCGACTTTAAAAAAGGAGGAGGTTCTTCGTGTTGTTGATCGCAGTACGCGCACTATAGTAGGAACCAAATTTTAAAATTTGTTTAGGTAATCTGTATTTATCTTCGTTCCCATCATTGCGACGATATTTTCCAGAATCCCGTATTCTTGCACCCTCACGCGACTTTTAAATAGGGTGTCGGTGACGTCGTGGTGTCGTAGGTTTCACAACGAAAAAAGCTTAAATTAACTTTTTTTTTTAAATGGAACCGACTTCACCACTTATCTTGAAAATAACTCTGGGGTTAAGTTCATATAATTTGAAAGCGGTGCCATACAATAAACATGTTGTTGTGCTTGGCAATTCGGCACCAACTTCAAATTATATGAACTTACAGTTATTATCAAGTTTTTAGTGGTGAAGTCGGTTCCATTTTTTTTTCAAAAAAAGTTTATGTAAGGAATGATTTTGCCATGGCGGAATCGACAACTCAAAACGAAGGGATTGTAAGTGGTTGGTTACCTTTGCTTATGGACGCTTGCAATATATATTTTTTTTCAATAAATATTACAGGACATTCATTTCACACAGCGCCATCGAGCACCAATCTAAGTATTGCTATCTTGTTCCCACAACCGTAGTAAACCGTTAGTATTTAAGTATTATCCGTAAGGATATAATAATTAAATACTTGTTTTTGTAAATACATACTTATCGTACGATACAACACCCAAACACAGAACAAACATCCATCATCATATTCATCACACAAATGTTTGTCCTGGGTGGGAATCGAACCCACAACCTACAGCGCAGAAGGCAGAGTTACTACCAACTGAGCTATGAGGCTTGATAAATAATAAGAAGCATCATATTTTTAGGAGAGGAAAGAGAAAACTGCAGAAACTGATGAACCGCACTATATATAGTTCCTCAGTTTGTTGAGGATTCCGGGTGAAGTGCGTCTCCACCTTCGGCCTTATCTTAACTTGTTACCAGGTGAGATAAAGGCCAAGCGCTTACCCGTCTAACATTTTTTTTTTTATATATATATAGTGCTATTTGGCTGCCATATTATCTCTCATAGCTTACTTCGATGTCTATACTATCTAATACTTACACCTTTACTGCAATCACCCATCTGCCTGGCAAGTGTAGTGATTATAAAAAACCCTCCATATTAGAAAAGAGCTCTGATCAGCAGTGATGTGGACATTAATGGGCTGATGAAGCTTTTTTTTCATTGTACGCCGGGGAATCGCTTGGCCTACATCTCACCTGGTAACAAGTTGAGATAAGGCCTAAAGTGAAGGTGTACTTCACCCGGAATCCTCAATAAACGGAGGAACTGCCTATTTTACCTCTAAATACCGGAACACAATATTTTTTTAAGAATTGTTATCATGGCGACAGAATTAGGTAAGATGGTGGTAGCTAGCTAGGCGGACTTAAACAAAATCCGACCACCAACCAAATACCACAAAGCTCATAAGTGAAACATAATTATTTCTAAGGTAATAACGCGCCATTCAAAGAAAATAATGTAAAAAATATTTACGCTTTCGCTAAAATTATGAGTATAAAATTGATTGCGGACAATATAAAATAAGTTTGCGGCAGTGGGCTCCACTGTCGCGTTTATTGGAACCAATATATCAAATTGGCCATTAGTAGCGTACATGGTCGGCCCGAACAAAAGTAATGGTCTGTTCCTAGATCAAAGACCACACAATTTGGATAGAAATTATCACCATTATCATCAAGGAAACGAAATATGATTGTTTTCGACTGAAAAATCGGTAAGCCGGTAGACATAATTATAGTGCATGTTTTCCAAGGTAGGTATCTAAAAAAATGCCGTGGCGTCAGGGCTTTGGGATTTTTTGAGGAAAGCCCAGTGGTCTCTCTCTCCCATCCCATAATGTAATTTGTCGTTCATAGGAAATAGCATATCCGACTCATTAACCGACTTCAGAAAATTAGGAGGTTCTCCATTCGTCGGAATCTTTTTTTGACTGAAATTTTGCAAGGACAATCGGGTAGAGAATATCTGTGTATATGGTGCGTTATTTTTACAAGCCTCATGGGTCAGTTGGTAACTCTGCCTTCTGTGCTGTAGGTTGTGGGTTCGATTCCCACCCAGGACAAACATTAATGTGATGACAATAGATGTTTGTTCTGTGTTTGTTCGTATGATAAGTATGTATTTACAAGAAAAGTATTTAAGTATTCTATCCGTAATCTAGTTCCCATATTCAAGCTATGCTTAGTTTGGGGCTAGATGGCGCTGTGTGAAATAAAATAAAATAAAAATAATGTATTCAAAAAAGAGTTGGAACATATTTTTAATGTATTTTTATTTGTTTATATTTTAATCCGATTAAACTTGCAAAGTTTCATTTGAATCTAATATGCCATTACCAAATTAACGATAAACCTAAGTTTGCAATCCCTTTAATAAAGGGGTTAAAACCCCTTTAATTTCGGAGGAGGCTCTGTCCAGCAGTGGACATTATCTTTTAAACTTAATCTATGTTTAAAAATGCTATCAACCAAAACCTTTGTTTTTTCTCAGATTTTTGTAAATAAATAATAAATACGATTATGATAAACAAATACCAGTTACAGCGGTTCCCATTTATTAAAAAATCATATTAAACTCTCAGTAAACATTTTTTTCTATGTATGAAGATAATGTATGCCTGTATGTCTAATAAGCGTGAGCTTGAAATGAAAGAAATAATGTCATGCTGATTATAAAATTACAAAGGTATTTGTAACAATGCTGTTAGTTATCGTGTGAAAGAATAGCTCTCTCATAGTTTGATAACGTTCTACGTTTTACCGTTGATAAGACAACTTCAGTTTAACCAACTTCCCAAATTGGAGGAGGTTCTCAAATCAGACAGAATTTTGTATGTTCACCGATTTTTCAGCGAGTACTTAACCGATTTGCAAAACTTTTATAGATAGAAATGAGTCTGAAATTGGTTCCATTATAATTTGGTGAAAATTCTACGAAGAACTTCCTCCGAAAGGAACAGAACTCAACGCACAACAGTAAATCATAGATCTCCGCCTATCGAGGTCCATTTGTATGATAATTTTTATAGTTGATTGGGCATTTATACATGGGTTCGATTCCCGATGAACATCAACGGTTTTTTAGTGGTTATAGTAAATCGTAGCTATAATAGTAGTAGTTATAACAAGCCTCATAGCTTAGTTGGTAGTAACTCTGCCTTCTGCGCTGTAGGATGTGGGTTCGATTCCCACCCTGGACAAACATTTGTGTAGAATATAGTATGTATGTATTTTCAAAAAGTACTTAAGTATTCTATCCGTAATCTAGTTCCCATATTACAAGCTATGCTTAGTTTGGGGCTCGATGGCACTGTGTAAAAATTAATGTCCTGTAATATTTATTTTATTTAGAAGTGCAAGTGACAGAATTGTGTTAAATTATTAACTGGCCACTAAAAGAGAAAGTAAACTAAGTTTTCATGTATTTTGGAAGGCGGTACTAATCGTTATGCAATGAGATTACCTTACGACAGCGATCCTGTTGTTTGGCAAGTTGGCATCATCTTAATGAAATAAAATACATGAACTTACTTGTAGAATTATTTTCAAGATTTTAGTGAAGTCAGGTGAGATGAAGAGCACCAAGCCTCGCCTCTGTGGTCTAGTGGTCCGCCCACCCGCGTCAAATCCAGAGGTCCCGGGTTCGATATTTTTTTTTAGTTTATGTCCGTCTGGCTAGCTACCACCACCTTACCTAATTCCGTCACCATAACAACGTCACAATTCTTAAATTGTTGTGCTCCAACATTTAGAGGTGAGATAGCCAGTTCCTCAGGTTTTTTTTATCTATAAATGATGGGTTATCTTAAGCTTATCTAAGGCCAGAGCAAGGATGATGTCTACGATAGGCTGCGCTTTTTTCAGAAGGCATTTGTTCTTTCGCGGAACGGACTTTAGTTAGGAGGGTGGTCGCTTGACAGTTTGACCTTTACAGGTCCTACCATCAATGTTGTCATCATTTAAACGTTACTGCAATAAAATTCCAGCAATTCCGTTGCCCGGGGCAGTCACTAGGAGGTCACGCCTACCCTTAATAAAGTAAAAGGGGGATGGCGAAACACATAGATAGATAAACTCTTTATTGTGCACCAAAAAAACAAAAATAAACAAACAAGAAAAACACTTAAACTAAGTACAAAGGGCGGCCTTATCGCTAAAAGTACATAGGTAGCACAATACCTTGCTCTCATTCATGTGTATCCTCCATAAACCTAATTTAGGTCAAAACATACCTTTGTTGCTTGAATGCTGACCAAATATTGCTTACTCACGTTGATATTACATATTGCGACACCCAGTTCTCGTAACACTAATTTGATTCTATCAGTCCATTCACTGAGATGGCAAAAACGCGTTACGAGGATAGATGTGATTTTCTGAACTATTCTGAAATGGCTGTCATTTTATTCATCTTAGTCGGATCCAAAAAAATATTTAGTTAATAAAATAAACTGTACCGTTTAAACACCGTTTTCTAAACAAATAAACACCCTTATCTAATCTTATATTATTTTAAATTGTGTGTGATATTATGCATAAAGATGTTTTATCAATGAACATTCTTAGACAAGCAATACGGTCCGAATTTTAAACCTCCTCAGATATTTTAAGTCGGTTGACAAACCTTTACTTTTTAACGCTATATCATTTGCCTTTTTATCAATATATTGAATGAAAAAATAAAATATTTATTAAAGTAGTACCTATACCAACTACGCAAATTCGGTTTGACTTAGTGACCGAGATTAACCGTATTTACACGAGTGGTTAAACTCGTTGAAATACGGTTATATTAGGTATCTTTGGATTACTCACATAGTATTCACATACAGTCACCGTATTCACATTGACTGTATGTGAATACGGTGATCCAAAGATGTGACTCAGATTGTACTTCTTCCCACATTCACCTCTGTTACAGTTCACTATCTAGGAAAAACTGATTGGATCAAGTGTTTGTACTACAACAATGTAAAATAGGTCATTAAAATACAGATAGTTCTCGGCACCGAAAAGCTACCAGGTATATTTGAGTACATAAAACTTGGTTTTTTATCTTTTCTATCGTTTTCAGAAACACGGTTGCCGAAAATTTATTTAAAGAACAAAAATCAAAAAGTACTGTGTTCTGTACACATTACCAAATGTATATGTTAGCTAATTGATTCAGGCGTTATTTTGCGGAGATCCATGTATCAAAATAAAATCTGAAAACAGAAAAAATATTCAGTAATAAATCCGCCAAATCTCTCTGAAAAAAACAAATCGACACGTGTTTCGCCTCTACACGAGGCATCCTCAGGAAAAATAGTCTTGCTGCTAACTGACTAGCCCTCTGTGGACGTGTTGTCGCTCCGAGCTCTGCTCGCTTGCAGCGCTGAGCTGATCACTAATAAGAGTTGTGTGGCCTAGTGGGTATGGCGGGCCTTCCGATCCGGAGGTTGTGGGTACAAATCCAATCGTGCACCAATGGACTTTTATTTGTTTTCATGCGCATTTGTAATTTGCAAAATGCTCAGACGGTGAAGGTCACATAGTTAGGAAATCGGCGAATCCCTATAAGACCGAATGGCATGTATAATTGTGTGAATGGCAGTGTTCCGCTAAGCAGTGATGAGCTTCCTACTTATCATAAATTGAATACTACTTGTAAACCGTGTAGTAACGAACCTAGAGTTGGACGTGCCTCTGACTTAGTAGGTAATTCTATTGAGATCACCACGCCATTAACGTTTATATTTAGGTACTTTTTGAATAGTCTTTATTCGATTTGAGTTTTTTTTTTTATCTCTTAGTAATTTATTTTTATTGTATATTTTATTTCAGAAAGCACACATATTGCATACAATTTCCATATAATTATAATAAAAACTTAAAACTTAATGCTAAACTACTACAAAAATAACGGAGACCTGGACTGTGCGTGCATGGTCTTCCAGCAGTTCATGAACGCACAGTCCATGTCCAGCGTCTCTGCCATCAGTTGCAGGATGGTGTTGGTGCCGCGCACCCTGCGCATCAGGGACGCCGTACTCTTGCGCAGTATCGCTGTGTGTATCTACTCGAACAATACGTACAATTAAAGTATACAAAGTGAAGACGTCTGTTTATTATTATTGATTGCACACTCATCTGAAATATAAAATAACAAATACAATGGTAAAAAATAATGGATATGGAAATGAGGTACTTTACCATAGCAAGAGTCCTCTTCCAGCAAACTCTATCTGTCTCTCTCAATCGTGTTATATCAAAAACTTATATAAGATATAATCCTAAAAGATATAATCAGCCAAAAAATTCAATTTTAAAATGTGTATAGAAATGTGTACTAATAACTATATTTTTAGTTCGCAAAACTGCACAAGTTATGTCTAAAGTTGCAACAGTATTCTCATCGTGTGCACAGACTTATAATGCAACAGTAGATTTATTGCATTAATTTCATACCTTTCCATATTCGCGCAGCTAGTCAGTTTTTACATACATTATTACGACAGTATTTTATCGTTATCATTCTGTTGAAATACAAATGCAAGGTGTCTTTGTATACAAAAAAAAAACTAACAACCTACTAGCATACACTACCACAAGTTCGATTTATACGCTAAATAACTTTTTATCTAATGTCTGTTGTTTAACAAATAATAAAATAATTAAGCACGGGTTAGTGGTCATAAAATCCGCACCCGCATCAAAATTTCCCGAGCAACATTAAAAAAATAGAAAAGGTATTGTGCAGCCAGTAACTCTGTATGAAGCGCAATGTAAAGATATTCCATTGCTACATCTCGTCGCTAGTGTTATATGTAGCGTTTGGACACTAAAATCTAATACCCAGGGACGCTACCGCCGATGGCGAAGCCGATCTCCATTGATGGCTTTAAATTAGCTTCATGAGAACTAGAAACGATTTTTACCGTCAAATGTACTGAACGGATAGGTTTCATAACATGTGTACACTTTTGAGATGGGAAACGCCATTTCGGAAATGACACATACCTAAATCGGTAAAAATCGTTTCTAGTTCTCATGGAGCTAATTTAAAGCCATCAATGGAGACCGGCTTCGCCGTCGGCTGTAGCGTCCCAGAAACGTCTTGATGCCTTTGGGAGAGTACTCGGTCTTGGTCCTACTAAATTCTCCTACTAGGAGCACGAATACAATATAGTACTGATTCTCCCACTGGTAGAAGCATGAGTACAAAATGTTATGTTCTGATTCTCTGAAGATATATTTCAAATTTTATGATTTATTATAGCAAAACATTATGTACAGTTAAACTCAAACAATAAGAACCCAGATTTCATATTTATCTAAGAATTTCCATAAAATAACCCACAGCTACCGACTGTGTGTCGCAGCAAAGCTTTCTGAGAGTTCCCTATGAAAAGTCGATATAAATTCCGCTCAGCTTGACTAGGGTACTTTCAAAAGGAATCACAAAAAAAAAATTGAAAAAAGAAATGGACAAAAAAAATTTTTCAACTTTGACCTAAACATTAACTTTTATCAAGTGAGTTGAAAGCCAAACGCTTCCCGCTGTAGTTCTATAAACAAAATGATCAAAAAAAAGAAAAAAATATACACATGATATCGAATTGGAGGGTGAAAACATATAATTATAGAGGGGTGCAAAAAAAATATGCTTTTATTAAAACATGGGTGAAAAATTGTATCCGCATATCGCATATATGGCATAATCCATTTACAGTTTTCGTCATGGACAAGTAGCGGTCTACTTTCATATCCGAATGCCTATTTCCATAAATTTGAATGTGTTACCGAGATTAATTTTACGTCACCATTAAAATGGCTCGAATAAATTCACTTTTATATTATTTCAGGCAAGTTTCTGATTACAAAAGAATATTACAATTATAATCTATATGTCATCATCATCATCGTCATGACATCACAACTTATTAACAATTAATACATCAAAGACATGCTATACCATTTTAAGGGCAAAAAAAAATCCACCGCATGAACCTCTTAAAATTGAAAAATATATTCTAAAGAAAAATGTAACGAAAAATATCTTGGACGAGTGCTGGGGCAGTGCCGTAAAAACTACATTAACGGAACTTCAAATGACTCAAAACAAACTTTCAAATTACTATTTCACTATCCTTATTTAACACCGACATTTCAAATTTATAAAGAAACTAAGCTAATGAACATAAAACAGCTATATATTTACCACACATGCATACTTGTCCGTAAAATCCTAAAAAGCTCTCTCCATACTAGCCTATCTTTTATCACAGCGCGTCAAGTGACCAAACGAAGCTCTCGCCGAGCCAGTTATCTAGTTCTACCGAAGATACAAACTAATTATGGCAAAAAAAAATCATTTTTGCTCGTGCATAGCTTTACAACCATCTATAATAAAAAATGTAAGCTCTTTCAACTCATTTAAAACCAAACTCAAGTCACATATTGTTAAAACGTATTATGAATGACCAAGATGCATTGGATGAGCACCTAACTACCACTATGTAATCTCTCGAATGACGTACTTTACTGTTATTCCTACTCTAATGTTAATATTTTTCTCATGTAAGTGACGTTCTTGTCTTTTAGAGAAATAAATGTCCTTAAACCGATATGTAACCATTACTATTGAACTAAATCAAATAATCTCTGTGATCTGTGTGATATACACAGAAATTGTAAATTATGTTATTAATTTGGTATTCAAATGTAATTCCATATATGAGGTTTGAATTAAAAAGTGATGACAGAATTTGCAAGACGTAAATATTTACGTAATGGCTTAATTTTAAAAATGATTAAGTATTATTGCGCTTCTTAATTTTAAAATTATTGTTTTAATGCAAGCGACTGTGTTGATGTATTCGACATTAACTGTTAAAACCAGTTTTGCATTTTAACCGCCTCTGTGGTCTAGTGGTTCGCCACTGGTATCAGATCCAGAGGTCCCAGGTTCAATCCCCAATCAATATTGTACTTGACTGATGGTGGCACGACTTTGTTCAAGTCCACCAGCCTAGCTACCTTCACCTTACCCAAGTCTGTCGCAATCGTTTCAAGGTATATAAAGCCAAAGATGGAAGCGCACTTCACCTGAAATCCTCAACTGTTTGTTTCTGGTGAAATGCGCTTCCACCGACAGCGTTATCATAATTGGAAACCAGGTGAGAAGAAAGGCAAGTGCTTCCCCGTCATACAATAAAAAAATGTATACACCATGTCTACATTATTAAAACAGCTTATTTAAGGTGTAAAATTCATCATCTTTATTGTATGTCGTGAGGCGATTGTAAGATAGATATAGTAGCACGCAGTTCATTGTATCACGTGAGATTGTATCACTCAACGTTTAAAAATGATCAAGAAAATCCACCTTAAGTATATCTCGCCTAATGACTAGTTATTATCATAGCTCTCTGTTGCGAGACCCAGAGAAAAACTTAAAGACAGTTACAGCTGGCTTACCCTTGAACACGATTCCGATCGATCGGTATTGAATCGGTATTGAATTTGTGTCATTTCTTACTCTTGAACACTCTTGAATGTGAACCGAGCGCCAAATTGATTTCATATTGTGTGGATATTGAATGAACTAATAGCGATTGGAATTGAATTGTGCAATCCATCTATGCATTTAGCAACGGGTGGGCATCCATGCCGCCATAAATAAAATTTTGTCAAAACTACGATTTTTTTGAAAATATATTTGTAATCACTTTGTACTGATAAAAAGCCCAAATTTTGAAGTGTATTAACACATTCATAATCCAATATGAGCGCAATTCCGATTTTAATCCAATGCTATCAAATTGTTTTTCAAGAGGCAATTAGTCAATATTTTTAAAGTATTGGATTGCGATTGATGTTGAATTGGAATTGTTATTGGGTTCGAGGGTAAGCCTGCAGGACAGAGTCACCTCAAAAATTTTAGTGTGCCAAATAGTTTTAATATACAGCTGCCCTTCTTTTGGTGGGATTCTTTTACTACAGCCTTGGCCTAAGTTTGATAAATCTCACATTTTTTTCAAGCCCAAAAGGAAACCTTTTAAAGCCTTTCAAAGTTCACTGTTCCCTTTTTTACATGAAATGGATAAGCTATTCAGCGCGGAACAGAGTGTGGTAAGTCCCCACACTCGATGGACCGATGACATTGTGGCGGTCGCGGGGTATCGATGGATAAAGGTGACTTTGGTCGCTAAGTGGCGTCGATTGGGGGAGGCCTATGTTCAGCAGAGGACGTGTGTGGGTTGTTATGATGGGCCAGCTGTTGACCTCAATACTTGCTTAGACACGCATGCATTCTACAATGAAGCTAGCTTACAAGGCATTTAATTTACTCAAATTTGGCGTAGGACTTCAGCAGGAGAGTTGTCACTAGCCAGGCAAGCCTTTGCAGGTTCTACCATTAGAGATGGGACCATTCAGCCGTAACCGTTAGCAAGTACCAGCGATTCTATTACCTGATATATACCCATTAGAGGTAGATCCCACCTAACAAAGAGACCATACTCAGTAATGCACGTAATGTTGTGGGGCATTTTGTTACTAAGTCTTAGCATTTATCACATCATATGTTTTGCGCTTGCTACAGATGTGGTTTCTATTCCGTTGAGCCATGCGCAGCGACATGGCTTATCGGGGGCTCTCGCAGCATGTGGAGCTGGACCGAGCTGCCGACCCTCGCGACCGGGTCTCGCTGCAGGAGCTGATCGGAGAAGGCACCTACGGCGAGGTCTACTGTGCCAGGGACAAGAAGACAGGCAGACGAGTCGCTGTGAAGGTATAATTACCACTCACAACAAACTATTTACGTATCACCTGCACCTTGTAAATGAGCGATACACGCAAGAGGATACGCGTCTTCTAGGAATGTTCTGGTAATATTCGCTCTACAGCAAACCTCATCATTGCCCAGGCAAGCCATCAAGGCTTACCCGTTGTACCTATATAAAAATGTGCTATGGTCCAATGTTGCTTGCAGCTTGCAGCGAAAT
Source organism: Venusia cambrica (assembly GCA_951394065.1). Taxonomy (NCBI): domain Eukaryota; kingdom Metazoa; phylum Arthropoda; class Insecta; order Lepidoptera; family Geometridae; genus Venusia; species Venusia cambrica. The sequence continues at coordinate 3,327,763 of OX596068.1, read as the reverse complement.
TGTGATTTTACAATGTAAACAAACTGCCCATTAGATAGATAGTTATTACTAATTATGTTTCAAGTTGTATGCTGTACAAAGATTATAGGCTTATTAAATTTTCTTCTAAATTTTTCATAAAAAAATTATGACCCTTGTAACTTTTGAATATATCAACATAAAACTAACCAGCCCGAAGTTTTTACCTTTCTCTATGTGTGTCTACTACGAAAAATGAAACATGACGGATCGGTTGACGGATTGCACTTTTTTCAGTACAAAAATGACAGAAGTTCTTTCGGATCTGAAGACGTTAGATTTTCAGAGATCACAAACAGTGGAACGGCGGTAGATTTGACGTTTCAAAATGATCTAAAAAAATCTTTTGACTTTATGAGTCATGACGTCAAATCAACTAATCTTGATTCAACGATAAAGTTTTTCTTCGATGCATAATTTACTATGAAAAAGGAGCGCAGTATTCGCTACATACTAAAAACCGGTCTAATCAAATGAGTCTTATTTTCATAGCACGGATTATGCCGACATCACTGCGTGCTGTCGGAAATACAATACCTTAGCCAGTAACACGCAACACAACATTTCTTATTGATAATTTTATAATCGCGTGATATCAATAACTATTTATTAAACACCTCACTTCCGTGTTTTATTGGAAAAGCAGTCGGCCTCAGTCTTGGTGCACTTACTTATATGACCTATGAGTGAGTTAGGTACTTGAAGTGCCAACCAACGACCGGATATTTAGCCACTTGCTATAAATATTTTGAATATTCCAGTTCGAGCACGCACGATGACGGAACAAAGGGAGTTGCTGCGTCAGTTTGATGCTTATGATTAAAATTACGGCCAGAGACTTTTCTCAGCAAACTTTCCTCAATTTAGATATTCAAGACCAGTACAACTTTACATAAATAGAAATTCGCCGATAAAATTTTAAATAAACCTGTTGTCCAGGCCAATGGAATTTACACTGCATCGGAGAAAACGAGACTACTCAGATAGCCGGCGTCCGGCCCTACAGGGGCTCATTACAGATCCACTGAGTATATTATGCAGCGTAGCGAAATCGTCTACAAAGCGGTAAAATTTAAATAACGTTTATGATAATCCACTGATAAGAATTCATTGAGACTGCCTCTTTACACAATTACGTAACTAATTGGCGTAATTAGAACTGCTACATTTACCAGCTGTCAAATAATTAACACGTCTAATAAATATGTCGGTGGTGCTATACTGACATGTAAGGTAATTGTTTCTACATTTTGCGTTTCATGATGTATCAAAAGCAGTGATAAATGTTTGGACATGAAAATAGTATACATTTTTATGACGGTATTGTTAGCATACGGCTTTTAATTGATCGCATAGATGTTATCTGTCTGGCATTGATGTCACGGCCGTAAAACAATACGTGGGTACAGGCTACCTTCTCATTTAACATGGTAGTAACCATTAACACTTACGATGCTATCACAATAAATTGCAACAGCCTTCAATTTACATGATAGGTATCATTACCTAGTAAAAAAAAATGACATTTTATCTTGCAGATTTTAGAGAACATCGCTGAAAATATAGAAGAAATCGAAGAAGAATTTCTCGTGTTCCGTGATCTGTCAAGCCATCCTAACATACCGGAGTTTTTTGGTTTATTCCTGAAGCGTGGCGTGAGCTCTGAAGACGATCAAATATGGTTCGTTATGGAGGTGTGTAACTTACAATGCTGTGTATCAAAAAAGTGCACCGTATCGTCTTGCGGTGTTTTTTATGTTCCTGGTTTACTTACAGCTATGTACTGGAGGCTCCGTGACCGATTTATGCGCGGGAATCCGAGCCCGAGGTGGCAGCCTTACCGAGCCACAGCTAGCTTACGTTCTCCGCGGAACCGTGAGGGCCTTGACACATCTCCATGCTCACCGATGCATGCACCGTGACGTCAAAGGACATAATATACTTCTGACTGAAGATGCGGAGGTGAAATTGGTTGATTTCGGTGTTTCCTCACATTTAGCAGCGACAGCAGCTAGAAGGAATACTTCAGTTGGTACACCTTACTGGATGGCACCAGAGGTAATAAACATTTATAAACGGTAATCAGTAATTAACAGTAATTTAACTAAAAAATTACGACCTTAATTATTTATTTCAATTATCTCAGTTGTCTGTTCAAAGGTCAATTTGCTTGTTATTTTAGGTAATAGCGTGCGAACAACAGTTAGATGAGTCATACGACTGCAGATGCGATGTGTGGTCTGTGGGTATAACCGCTATCGAGTTAGCCGAAGGTGAACCGCCTCTATCCGGATTGCATCCGATGAGAGCTTTGTTCCAAATTCCACGAAACCCACCTCCGAGACTCGCTCGCCCGGAGCTGTCCTCACCCCAGCTCTCAGACTTCATAGCGGACTGTCTCATAAAGGATATGAACCAAAGACCGTTCGCGAGAGAGCTTTTGGAGCATCCTCTGCTACTCGCAGTTAGTAGCTTCGAGGATAAGGTCAGTAGTTACTTTCAAGTTATAGTCACGATTTTATTTTTGTATGTGGGTCAATAAAATCAGCCTCGTTTATAGATCCGCAAAGAACTTCAAACCGAGATAAAGCGACAAAGAGCCGAAGGTCGGAGTGGGCGAGCCGCCGAGGCAACAACAAAACGAGGCAAATTGAAATCACACCGAAAAGCGCGACCTGAAAAAATGTACACCGACGACCTAGCGACGCTCGAGGTGCTAACGGAGGAGGCCATTGTAGAACAATTACAGAAACGATACACTCAAAATCAGATATACACGTACATTGGAGATATCTTGGTCGCGGTCAATCCCTTTACTGATGTGGGAATTTACACAACAAAGGTGAGAACATCGGCGCTTTCTTTCCCTATTTTTAATTGCAGGTGGTTAAACTTAAGCTTTGTTCGTAGAGTCAGCAGATCTACCAAGGTCGATGTCGGTCTGACAACCCGCCGCACATCTTTGCTGTGGCTGACGCAGCGCACCAAGCTTTAATGCACCAGAAACTTCATCAGGCCATTGTAATTTCTGGAGAGAGTGGGGCTGGGAAAACTGAATCTGCAAATCTATTGCTTAAGCAACTTGTCTTTCTATCAAAGGTAAATATATGTACATTTATACATAGCTGTTAAAATTCTACTTAATAAATGTGTGGTATTGATTTCCGCGATAACTTCCAAAGTGGAAATTTCACTTGTGTATTGATCTGTTTTATTATGTATACTGTATGTTACTAATAAACCTCTGGCTGTCTATCTGTTCACCCAAACACAAATGGCCTTACAGAATATCGCAGCCAAATAGCACTATATCTATATTATATAGTGTTGTGTTACTGCGGTTAGTAAGGCCGTTTAAGGGGGTTAGCAATGCGCGATTGATACTTTTGTGGCCTGGTTCTCCTTAACCAATCTCTTCACTATGACAATAGTATCGTTGTAGAATTGCCATAGGAGCTTTTTGGTATTCTAGTGGCCATTCTGCGATGGTAACATTACCACTGTAAAACGATTGGTTTAGTATAATCGGGTCCCTGGTGTTGTTACTGCTTACGGTGGACCGAGTGCCTGGTTTGCTGACTTGGTAGCTCATAAAATGTCATGCTATTGACTTTAAATTACATGCTAAACATAAGCTATTGCTCGCCCAGATAAAAAGTTATTGGTCACAATCGATCTTTTTGCCCAAATCCATTAAGATATATTCTGCTGCTTAGTCGTGAAGTGGAACGAACGAACACTTACACAAATAAATAAAGCTACTTTCGAATGTATAATATCAGTTTTTTTTATTGCTTGCTGTTTTTTTTATTGAATATATGTTTTGTTGCCAGACACAAAACAGAAACTTGGAAGAAAAGATCCTCCAGGTGAATCCGATTATGGAATCGTTCGGGAACGCCCGTACGGGCATTAACGCTAATAGCTCCCGTTTCGGAAAATATTTGGATCTGTCTATGGTGAGAATGGGGCGCATCTCCGGAGCTCGAATATCAGTGTACCTACTTGAGCAGTCACGAGTGGTCCATCAAGCATTGTGAGTACTCCAAACAGTTACAGCCAAATCAAATTATAGCCAACTTAATTTAAAATGACGTTTGGTTTTACGTTCCAGAGGAGAAAGCAATTTCCATGTGTTTTATTATCTGTATGATGGCTTGGAAAGTGAAGGGCGATGGAGGAAGTTCTATCTTGACGAGCAATTGAAGTCCAGACACAGGTACTTGCAACCACTGTCGATTGTACATCGAGAACACAATGTTCACCGGTGGAGGCAGCTCAATCAAGCCTTTAAGGTACCTATCTATTCAATTAAACGATTAAAAATAATATTTTATTTTTTAAAAGTGAAAGTTTTATTCTATCGATCCAAAACTTTTCGTCTATTTATGTATGTCGCATTACAACCGGCCGTGTTTTGTTTTTTTTTTTATCAGTGCATCTAAATTATTGTATTAATTATGTATTCCGTAATAATAAGCAGATTTAAATTTAAATGTGTAGTTGGAAATTTTGTCTACTATTGATTTCCCATTATCATTCCCATTTAGCAATTATAAAGTTAATATTAAAAACGCAATTTTAAATCCTTAAATCGAATAATTTTCCAAAAAAAATTTTACATTCCGAAAAAAAGTTTCACTTGTATTGTGGTTTCATAAAACCACACAATCTTTTTATTTTTTTGTTAAAATGGTATGTATTAATTTTATTGTAGGTATTTGATACTTGTTGGAAGTTAAATAACGTAGATAAAAGTGGAAAATGTACAAGGAACGAGTTGTAACCTGCCGTACGTTTCATAGTCCAGTGGTGAAGGAAAGTGTAAAATATAGAGTTTTATTTGCAACAACAATCAATAATAATAAAAAATAGTAAGAAAAGTGTCGCTGCAAAAGGGTCCTTACTCAGCATAAAGCAGGATGCACTAAGACAATCTGCGTTGATCTTCCCTATGAACCAAGAAAGAAGTAGGAAGGATTCTTGATGTTACGTTGAAAAAAATGCTGTTTTATTTTTATAAATGACGGGGAAGCGCTTGGCTTTCATCTTACTTGGTTTCAAGGTATGATAAGCCCGAAGGTAGAAGCGCACTTCATCCCAGAAACCTCAATAGACTGAGGAGCCGGCGATCTGCTCTCTAAATACTGAAACACAATAACACCAACCAAACCAAGCCCAATAATTTACTCCTAACCAGACACTTACTAAATTCTTCTATAATCTGTGGTCAATTGATGCAATCGGTATTTGAAACAAACTGCAAACTTTTGAGTTAAAAGGTAGTATATCTATTGGATCAGCACCCAACATTTGATAAACATAATAGACACCTTACAGATTTCAAGCTCTTTAGTTACCAGATTAATTAGGTTAATCTGGTAATCGATTTGAAGTTTACTGGTCACTGGATTTCAAGTTATGCAATTAGACTTCTGGTTCGGACTGTGCATTTTCAGTGAATCAGCTAATTATAAATAGTACTTATTTCTTATTTCTAGGTGGTCGGATTTTTAGAAGAAGAAGTGCAAATTATCTATAAGATGCTGGCGGCTATACTCCATCTAGGTGACATAGAGTTTGCCGAAGCAGATGACCATAATGCGGACAACCGAGCCACCATTATAGATACCGCGCCATTGCACCGAGGTGAGCTGAATTTTGTGAGGTGTACTCCTGTGTATATACCCTCCTAGAATAAACTGCTTAACTATTTGGCTGAGGCATTTTTATTAAGAGTGGAGCTAAAAACAGCGTTTCTGAGCCCTCATATTTTCATCAACATTTGAACATCCTGGGCCCCGATTCCACTAATCCAATCGCTTCACTATGATAATTCAGAATTGTTACTATGGCGACAGAATTAGGTAAGATGATGGTAGAGCTAGCCAGGCGGACTCAAACAAAATCCTACCACCAACCAAACCAAGCACAATATATTGTACTCCCCGTGGGGATCGAACCAGGGACCTCTGGATCTGAAATCGGTAGGTTGAACCACTAGTCCATAGAGGCGGTTAATTTCCTAGCGGAAATCCAGCGTTGCGGTGTGGCGACACGCTGTTTTTTTAATAATAAAATCCAAAATAATAGTAGTATCTAATAGTAGTACGTATGTACAATTCAACTAACCATATGTTTAAAGGAATCAGTTGGATTACCTAAGAACCGTTACAAACGACATATAGGTAACTCAACTACTCCAGATCAGTACAAGACAGAAGAGTGCCCAAGACACTGGCTGCATTACTACGCTGAATAGCTATGCTAATTCGCTGGCCTAAATACGAGCCAGGTCACGTGTCACCTCAACCAAAAGCAACTCATAAGTTCATTTAATTTGGTAGTGATATAAATAAGTAGTTTGCTTTCTTTTGTTTATTTCTTTCTTTAACACAATTTAATTTAATTACGTTTGTGTACCAAGAGATGTTGACTGAGTAAATGCCTTTTTATTTATTCGAATATATTTGGTAATAACTTCTCGCAGATGAGTCAAATGTAGCACAATAGTTCCGCAATACCAACTGGGTAGTCGTCAACAGTAATCGAACGCAATCTTAGTTCAAATCTAGAATATCACAGCAATTAAGTTTTTGTTGTCATAATTTGCGTTTAACCTTGCATTTTGATAATTTTCGTACGCTGCATGTACATACTCGTGTACTGTCTTTTTTTTTTATTGTATGACTGAGAAGCGCTTGGCCTTCATCTCACCTGGTAACAAGTTGAGATAAGGCCGAAGTTGTAGGCGCATTTCACCCGGAATCCTCAACAAACTGAGAAACTGCCTATCTTACCTCTAAATGCCGGAACACAATTTTTTTTTAAGAATCGTTTTTATGGCGACAGAATTAGGTAAGATGGTGCTAGCCAGGCGGACTTGAACAAAATCCTACCACCAACCAAACCAAGCACAATATTGCTCCCACTGGGGATCGAACCCGGGACCTCTGGATCTGCAATCGGTGGGTTGAACCACTAGACCACAGAGGCGGTTAAAAATAATGTCTAAAATAAATGAGCTGAATTTGCTAATTCGTTTGTATACAGAACAAATGAAAAAGTTATAATCCAATAAAAAATAGGCCGCTTTACATCGACAGCGACCTGCTAGGAAACGATTTCATCTTTGACAGAATAATTGACAGGTTTTCAGGGAAGTATGTAAGCCTAAGTTATATACGTTCCAGCTTCCTGCCTGCTAGGCGTGGAGACCAGCGACCTCCGCGAGTGTCTCACGTGCAGCAGCGTGGTAGCACGCGGAGAAACAATCGCGCGCCACAGTTCCCCTGCTGAAGCAGGAGTTGCTAGGGACGCCACTGCTAGAGGACTGTACGCGAGAGCTTTTGACAGGATCGTGGAAAGAATTAACGCTCTGCTGTGCCAGAATAGACCTAACAGGTAAGAAGCTGGTATTTTAAAGACATTTGTTCTCATAAAGACACAGTCACATACATGAGAACAGTTAGTTAAGGTAATTTTTTTTGTTTTCTAAGTTGTAAGATCAAGTCTGACATAATCAATTTTAATCAAATTGATTATGTGTAACATCTATTTGAATCAAATGGATTATGTCATGCTTCCAAACCCTCTCTAATAAATAAAGATAAAAAATTAAGTCCTTTAAAATTTACCGACTTCAAAAATAGGAGATTCTCAATTTGTTAATAAAGCTAAAACTAAGTTTAAAGTTATTTTTGGAAAAAAATCAAGGAACCGACTTCACCACTAACAACTTAAAAATAACTTTAATTGCCAAGCAAACCTTCAAATTATATGATCTTCCCCTTAGAGTTACTTTTAAGTTGAAGTTGGTTCCATTTTTTTTCCATTTTTTGGTTATATCTATATAACGAAATATATCTATATATCTATATTTTGATATATCGGCAATATAAATACTCACCTCTCCACGACTTCCGATTCATGAGATACACAGCCCACTGAAAAACATATGGACTGATGGACAGTGGAGACTTAGTAATAGTGTTCCGTCGACACCTTTTGAGAAATGAACCCTAAAAACCAAACAAATCAAAACAAAGTAAATGTTTTTGGTAAAATTTATATGTAACTGCAATTGCCATGCAGTTTTAACCATGAACAAACTCATACAAAGATGTTTAAAAGTGTCATTTTTTTATAGCAATGATCAGCAGTCAATCGGTATATTGGACATCTTCGGTTTCGAGAACTTTCCGAAAAACTCCTTCGAACAACTTTGCATCAACATAGCGAACGAACAGATTCAATACTACTTCAACCAGCACATTTTCACATGGGAACAACAAGAGTACATGGCTGAAGGTGTCCCGGTAGATTTAGTGGAGTTTTCTGACAATAGGCCGGTACTGGACATGTTACTCTCGAGACCGATGGGACTGTTGGCGCTGCTTGATGAGGAAAGCCGCTTCCCACGTGCCACCGACCGCAGCTTAATCGGTAAGAAGGTGGAAGCACACTTCACCCGGAATCCTCAATAAATTGGAGGAACAGGCTATCTTACCTCTAAATGCCGGAACACAACAATTTAAGAATTTATGTTATGGCGACAGAATTAGGTAAGATGGTGGAAATAGCCAGGCGGATTTAAACAAAGTCCTACCACCAATCAGACAGGACGAAGTCGAGCTTTCCCAGAAAATGCTTAACTTTAGATAATTAACTTTATTTTTGAAGGAGTTTAGGCATGTAACAGGAAAATCAAACAAAGAAAAAATTCAACAGCGCTTAGACCTAATAAATGTTTTTTTTATTTGTACGACGGGGAAACGCTATTGGCCTTCATCTCTCCTGGTTACAAGTTAAGATAAGGCCGAAAGTGGAGGCGCACTTCACACGGAATCCTCTAAAAACTGAGGAACTGGCTCCTCTAAATGCCGGAACACAAAAATTTTAGAATCGTTGTTATGGCGACATAATTAGGTACGATGGTGGTAGCTAGCCAAGGTGGACTTAAACAAACTCCTACCACCAACCAAACCAAGAACAATTTTGTACTCCCCTGGGTATCAAACCTGGGCCTTCTGGATCGAAAATCGGTGGATTGAACCACTAGACCACGGAGGCGGTTAAAAATATCAACGAAATGTGGATGATAATTAGCTGTGCGTTACCTTGCAGAAAAATTTCATAATAACGTGAAAAGCAAATATTACGTGCGGCCGAAATCGGATGCTATATGCTTTGCAATACATCATTTCGCCGGCCGCGTTGTTTACCAAGCGGATGGATTCTTGGAGAAAAACAGAAACTTTCTGCCACCGGAAGTTGTTCAATTAATGAGACAGAGTCAGTACGACATAATACGGTTTTTGTTTCAATGTCCGATAACAAAGACCGGCAATTTGTATTCGCCGCTACATGGAGACGTGGATTCGCGAAGCTTAGAGAGCCCACCTGCTGGGGATTCAAGGGTAATGGATACCATGTTTATCAAACCCACAGCTTTGCTAGTAGAAGCTCTGCCTTCTGCAGGAATATTACAGAACATTAATTCCACACAGCGCCATCTAGTCCCAAACTAAATACACCTAAGCATAGCTAATAAACATCAATAAACATCGCAAAAGACAGAGCTTTTACCAACTGAGCTGTGAGGCGTGTTTTCGGTCTGCGGTCTGGTTTTTCAATTCATTCAATTCCACCCAGGAAACACATATATATATATGAGAAACTAGATTACGGTATATATATCCGTAATCGATACATGCTATAATAATACACACTTATCATACAATACAAAACCCAAACATCAATATTAATCACACAAATGTTTGTCCTGGGTGGGAATTAAACCCACAACCTACATCGCGAAAGACAGAGCTTTTACCAACTGAGCTGTGAGGCGTGTTTTCGGTCTGCGGTCTGGTTTTTCAATTTCCACCCAGGAAACACATTTGTGTGATGAATATAGATGTTTGTTCTGTTTATGTTTTCTGCATTGTATGAAAAACCCTTTACTTACTAGCTATAACTAAGTATTATGTGAAATTAATGTCCTGTCCTGTATTTATTTATTAAATGTAGCTCATTTTTGTTTGGTACTTTATTCGTTTGCGTTTAATCGTCTTCTTTGGCTCCCCAGTCACGATACAAATATTTCAATTTAGTTAGTAGTTAAATTCAGATGATATTTAAATTCAGTTAACATTTCAATTCAGTTAGTATTTCCACTCAGTTAGTATTTCAGTTCAGTTAGTATTTCAATTAAGTTAGTATTTCGATCAAGTTAGTATTTCAATTCAGTTAGTATTTAAATTTTAGGAACGATTTAACAGCCGAGGACTCGCATCACAGTCAAGAGCCCAGCAAACAGTGTCCACTTACTTCCGCTACTCTTTGATGGAATTGCTCCAGAAGATGGTTAGCGGCACCCCTCAGTTTGTAAGATGCCTGAAGCCGAACGAATCACGATCTCCGAAACATTTCGATTCGACGAAGATTTTAAAACAGCTCAGATACACTGGAGTTTTGGAGACCATTAGAATAAGACAAAACGGATTCTCTCACCGATTAACTTACGATGAGTTTTTGAAAAGGTAAATATAATTTCGGAGCTAATTAAATGAACGTTCAGCCTATTGAAGAGATTTTGGTCAGCTCCAATACATTTTGTTAGCAAACAATGCGAATTAAAATAGCAAGCAAAAAAACCTTAAAACTCACTGTCTTCCTGTTGTGTGCATGTCCGCATTCGTGTATGCTGAGCTTAGGTACCCTACCTATGTAAGTACATTATGTAGTGCATGCATGATAGTTGGTACCATACAACTGGAGAGAGACAGATTTTGTATTTGTTTTGGTTTTATTTTGTTGATTGTTGCGCGGTATCGTACACCATGTGGCTGACATAAGCATTATGTTTAAATTGTATATAAACAATTAAAAAACCTACTGACTTACATATGTTCAAATTATATGCTGTTAAAAAACTTTTTAGCTATCTGTTCTTGGCGACGAAATGTATTAAGATACAATTTTAATTGCTTGCCTACGGTAAACAGCATTTTGGATAAAGCTTATTCCTTGATTTGTGGTCTTGCCTGTCTAACTTCACATAGTAAATAAAATTTGTGTTGGTTTTCAGGTATGGTTTCTTAGCATTCAGCCACAATGAGGTGGTGAAACCAAGTCGAGACTCTTGCCGAATGCTGCTGATGAGACTGAAAATGGACGGATGGGCGCTGGGAAAATCTAAAGTCTTCTTGAAATACTATCATGTTGAACTACTAGCAAGGATCTATGAGGAACAAGTGCGTATAGTATCGTCGTACATTGGATAAAAAAAGTTGTTTGTCCTTTGACAAATAAACTCTTTTTAATTATTTTTAGAGTTCTCGGGTTAGATCCCCATTGGAGCACAAATATGATATTTTGTTTGGTTAGGTTGGTGGTAGGACTTGCTTGTTAAAGTCAGGCGGACTTTAACAAGCAAGTCCTACCACCAACCTATATACCAGCTATACCACCCTCTTACCTGAGTCTGTCGGCATAACAATAATTCTTAATTGTTGTGTATCGGCGTATAGAGGTATGATAGCCAGATCCTCAGACTGTTGAGGATTCCGGGTAAAGAGCACCTTTAGCCTTATAATAATCTGAAATATAATCTGAAAAAAACAGGTGAGATGGTCAAGCGCTTTCTTGGCGCACAATAAAAAAACTCATTATAATTTGCAGATAAGAAAAGTAATTTTAGTACAAGCGTGCGCCCGCGCATGGCTTGCGCGTCTTTACTTCCGAAGACTAAAGGCCCAGATGGCCATATCCGTCCTCACACTTCAACGCCATGTCAGAGGCTGGCTCACAAGAAAACGTCTGCAGGAGAGACAGAGACAGTTGGCTCGAGAGTTCCAGAGAGAGCAGGACAGCCAGAGAAAACATCACAAACAAGGTATGATAAGACCAAGTCATTGATTGATTGCACCTTACATTGATAGATAAAACGCCTTCAAGAACTGCCATAAATGCATGATGTGTAGGTACTGAGAATTTCTAGGCTTCCTCCCCACGTCGTAGAAGTCGGGCAACGTTGTAATTTGTTTCGGGATACTTTGCCCAGTGTAACTTCAGGCTAATTTGGGAAAGGTTCATGTTTTACGGAGGTACCTTATCAGGTTATGTTTAAAGCCCGTTTGGCCAATTGGTTACGGAGGTGGAAGGCAGTTTTTTGGTTGGCTTGAGGCCATTCGCTTCATTGTGTTGACCCGAGTTTATTTAGGGCCCTCGTTAGGTTGATTTTGGCCACCTCGAAGGATTTGATTGGGTCGTCAGGCCATCGACGTACCTTCAGGTGGGTTCGTTTGTGGATATATTGAAGTGTTGGGGCGAGAACGCTCTCTTGATAAAGACCGTTTATATACAGCACATCCGCTTTTTTTCGTAGTTTCGTATTAGGTGGACTCGTAAACTCTAGTAAAAAAAACAGATTCAAATTTATGAAGATAATTATTTGTATAGGAAACAATTATCAACCTTATTACATTCCAATTATGCACGCATAATCATTTAATCACTTAGCTATGGTAGATTATCTACTTTCTATGAACCATTAATAAACTGTAAAAGCATGACTAATTCGGAATTATAACTTTTATGAGATAAATAACGATTTAGCTCTTGACCTACGCTTATGTAACTCTAGACCAGAGCAAGGTGTAGCGAGCTTTCCTAGAAGGAACTTGTACTCGCGACGACGGAATACGGTAAACCGTTTGGCACCGGACTTCGACAGATGTACCTTACCAGATCTTACCAGTGCTGTTTATACTTTTTACCTTACTCGTCATGAAATTGCATTTTCAAGTGTTCTTCTAACTATTACTCAGGATGTAACCTGGTTTTGACACACTTTGACATATTTTTCAGGTATTCCAAACAAGAACAAAGCGATGATGAAGGCGAAGGTACTGAGACGGATGACCTCAGACGACAGTGACTCCACCGAAACACTCTCTGGTAACAAGGAAAACATTGACACCAACAAAGCTGCAGTGGTTATTCAGAGCCGTAAGTTCATACACCTATCTACCAGTACAAAAGAATCGATGTGCAATGAACGTTACTAATGGGAAAATGCCGAATCATTCAGCCTTATCAGGTGGTCTGGTTGGTGTTGAGGTGTTCTGTGCTTCGCTGTTGGTCTGCGATAATAACGCAAGTAGTGCCCACCAAAGAGCCGTGTCCGGCGCCCATAGCTCGTAATCCTGACAGAATAGCAGATCCCCGTTTCTACATCTTCATTATGACACTTGTCATAATGAAGCGATTGGCTTCATTATGACAAGTGTCATAATTCTCAACAAGTTTTGGTGTTCTTCTGGATATTCATATCTTATTCTAACACTGTACTATAATTAATTATTTGACCCAGTTAGGGTGTAGGCACTTTTGTACACTTACCTATATTTGTTTAGAACAATCATTTAAATGTTGAAGTCGGTACATATTTTAATATGGCAATAAATTAATATGATTATATACTACTTTGTTAAGTTACCTGTTAGAGGAATTGCAATTCAATTTAATTTATTAACCTAATTTATACCGAACTATCTATCTACCTATACTCACCAAACTATAAACAAAAATTCGTATTATCCAAGAACTCGTCAAGGCTATAGTAACATTTATCAATAAGAATGTCCCTAAAAAGTTTGTTAAATTTAAAATCATGTTCATACCACCACTTTATCAGGTATCTAATTATAAATCTTGGCGGCCATTGTGTTTGGATATTCTACGATGATACCATAGTCATTGTAAAGCGATTGGTTTATTAGAATCAATTCTAATTAAAGAAGTCAGCGAATATGTTTTTTTTTTTATTGATTAAGCGTTTGACCACCAGCTTACATGTAAAACAAGTAAAGATGTGGCCTAAGATGGAGCACGCTTGCCTTAATGAAACCTATTTACTCTGGACTTGAAGACTCCAAGGTTGTACTCGTGCGGATAAACAGACGAAGGCAAGGAATTCCATTCTTTACCAATAATATTGATAAAGGTAGAGGCGAAACGATGTGTTCGGCACAATGGAACATTTACAAGGTACGGGCTGTAGCCAGCCGTACGTCTGCTAGTCCGGTGGTGGAAAGGGGATGGAGGGATTAGGTCAAAGATATCGTGCGCACACTCGCCGAAGTGGAATTTATAGAACACAGACAGCCTGGCAAAAGAAAGGAATAGAGAAGGAATATATGTGTATACATTGCCACGGCACGTCATCGTGCTGGCATATTATAGATTGTACTTGAGTGACGGTGAGTGTGATAAGTAGCATAGACCGCATTCGCTGTTCTAAGAGAATTTTCAGTGCCGCAGTGAAATGGGAGAAATAATACCGATTCGAAGCTGGCTACGAAACGGCTACGAATAAGAACTTTATTGCAAAATGATCTTGAAATTCAAGATTAAATTAAAGAATTACAAAATAATAAAACCAGCGTCGATCACTGCATCGAAATTATCCCAAATTTTATGTCACATTTTTGATAGACAAAGCTTACCAAACTTTTTCGCATAGAGAACAAAAATAACAATTGTTATAAATTTATTGCGAATAAAATCTTGAAGACACCGTGTCAGTGACTTTGATTCTTCTACAGATGTCCACATTTCAGATTTTATCACGTAGAGAAACTCCAAGCATATTTCTCTCCAGCACGCTGAGCGACTCTGAACTTATTTATGAAGCCTATAGTTAGACCACGTCTCAGATCCATAGGTAATCACTGGCAACACACACTGATCGAAGACTTTCGTCTTGAGACTCTGCGGTACCTCTCCTCTAATGTATTTAGTCTAAATCTTATACATTTTCGTGCACTTTCCTTGCACCAGCCACTTTCATAGCAACTAAAACCACCGTACGACATTATTTTCCAGATTTCCGCGGGTACACCGCCAGACGCAAATGGGCAAAGGGGCGAGCGCCTGCTCCGCCACACGCTGCGCCAACGCCGCAGCTCTTGCAACAATTCTCCGTCCAGGAGCGAGCTGCGCAGCTACAGACTTTTGCTGAGCAGGTAAACGGCATCATCATCATCATCAGCGCATTGGACAGAGCCTCCTCCAAAGCTGGAGGGTTTTGCCATAATCACCACGCTCGGCAAGCGGATTGTACACAAAAGAAAGCTGCTGCTCTTGTTCTGATGAGATCCTTTAGTCGGCTTTTACGACATCCATGGCCTGAGTTGGAGTTGGAGTCGATTGTTAACGGCCTATACTACCTCAGATTAGCAATTCAACGTAACTTTACTCTAGTTTCGAACTAAGATGTGGTAATAATAAAGGTGACATTGCTGTGCGTTCAACCACGGCTCTGTCATAAGATGACACCAGTGAAAGAAATATGCGTAAAACAAATGTTAATTTTGAAAATCTAAAACACGATCAACAGACGATCGAGAAAATTTGTTATGTAATCGTGTTTTCAAAACACTAGCGTTCTAGCATCAATCCTGAACTATAACATAAATTAATTTCAAAGTAAATGCTACAGTATTGTGGAAGATATGATCGCTGAAGCTAAGCCATTTCACAGATCTAACTCGTTGAGTGCTGCGCGTCCCGCTCTCTATGTGAGTGTTTTACAGCACCCATCGAGTTGAGCGAGGTAGATTATCACATGGTCATTGCCTGTTAAGATCAACCCGCTGAGGAGATTAGTCAGTCTGACAATGTTGGTCAAGTAGCCCATAGGCTAATACAATACAGACTAACAAGCCTCATTGTTCAGTTGGTAGTAACTCTGCCTTCTGCGCTGTAGGTTGTGGATTCGATTCCCCAGGAAAAACATAAATGTGATGACTATAGATGTTTGTTCTGTGTTTGTTCGTATGATAAGTATGTATTTACAAAAAAAAGTATTTCAATATTCTATCCGTAATCTAGTTCCCATATTACAAGCTATGCTTAGTTTGGGGCTAGATGGCGCTGTGTGAAATTAATTTATGTCCTGTAATATTTATTTATTAATTTAATACAATATAGTTTATAGAGCACCAAAATTAAATAAATTATGAACGTATTAAAACTACGATAAATAATGAACAGTAGCGGGCTTATAGCTATAAGAGCGACAGGTGCTATCGCTTACCTCTCCCAGACAAACATTGAATGAACAGAAACAGGATAATGTAAATATGGACATAAAGATAGGCGCAGAACAAAATGTTTGGAAAATTCGCCGAATATTTGGTAAATAATACAAACTTTCCAATTCAATATGCATAAACATACATGAATAACATATAAACAAACCTATTTAATTTGCATGATACAAAAAAAGATATGATGTGAATACAATCTTCTCATTCAAGGTCCACAGCAGAAATCAAGAGTTGCACAAGAATTTGCGTCGAAACAAGCCAGGAATCCGGCTCAAGGAGGTATTACGGCCTCCAGATGAGTACCGGCCACCTCCCGGCTTTACCCTAGTCCCAGCCATACTGAGAGGACAGCCTTCTCAAGTCGAGAGGGATGCTAGCCGACTCTCAAGGTAAATTAATAAGCATATGATATATCTTACCAGCATTCCTACAGCTAACTATGTATGTAATGTTAACATAAGTGTTGCTCAAATATTACAAACATGTCAACATACGAGTAGCTTCAACATTACATACAAACAGACAAAAATGTCATCATATGAGCTACTCGTAAGAATGCAATAATTAGAAAAGATCCATGGTTCCAGCAATGTTATTTTGTTTGTTTTGTATCATTGCACGTCCGCTAGCGACCACACACTTGCCGAAGTCTGGCGCTAAACGGTTAACCGTGTTCTGTCGATGTCGAATCATACCTCATAATCCCCATTTACAAAGCGAACTTATAACCACCTCTGTGGTCTAGTGGTTTGACCACCGCTGTCAGATCCAGAGGTCCCGTGTTCGATCCCAATGGGGAATACAATATTGTGCTTGATTTGATTGGTGGTAGGATTTTGTTGAGGTCCACCTGGCTAGCTACCACCATCTTACCTAAGTCTGTTGCCATAACAAAAATTCTTAATAATTGTTGTCTTCCGGCATTTAGAGGTAAGAAAGCCAGTTCCTCAATTGGTTGAGGATTACAGGTGAAGTGCGCCTCCACCTGCGGCCTTATCTCAACTTGTAACCAGGAGAGATGAAGGCCAAGCGCTTACAAAAAAAAAACAAGCTTCAAGATCAAGAGCATCATTTAATAAAAAACCGCATCGATGAATATCACTTGCCTCTTAGCCGTGAATCATACCTCATAATCGCCATTTACAAAGCGAACTATAATAGCGCGATTATAATATAAACGGTCACGATTGCATGCTCCGCTGGCGTGGAACATTGCAGCCCGTCGCCCGAGTTTCTAGAGCCGACGCGGGCGTGGGACAAACCGCTGAAGCCCAAGGAGGAACTTGATGTCAAATCTCCAAGGTTTGTTGATAGACCTGGGTGACTTCTTCATGACTTGCTCCTCCCCAAACTCATAAATGTTCTTGTGAGCGTGCAATAGATTTTCATAAATGTATCGATAGCTTGCTGTTAGAATTCACATCTCTTGAAAACGTTCCCTGAGAGAGTCACGAGCTTTAGTTTTCGCGTACATTGTCGCGTTTCATATAAAATTGAAGTGCAGTGTTAGTAATAATGCAAACTATGATTGAAGGATTAAAATTAGGTCATGTACGGAGGAATTTCCGATACATAAATCAGGTATTACAGGACATTAATTTTACACAGCGCCATTTATCTCCAAACTAAGCATAGCTTGTAATATGGGAGCTAGATTACTGATACAACACCCAAACACAGAACAAACATCTACATTCATCATACAAATGTTTGTCGAATCGAACCCACAGCCTACAGCGCACAAGGCAGAGCTACTACCAACTGAGCTACGAGGCTTGTTTTCTATGTTTCTATTTTCTTCAGATATCAGCCAAACCGCCACTACGAAGAAGACCGGCACCTAGCTAAAAACCAAATCATGCAGAACCCGCCGTGCAGCCGTCAGTGCGGCGGACTCGTCAGGTACGACCAACTCCTCGATGCGTCCAGCCACTGGCCTTGACTAACTGTTATCTATTGCATGCTTTCTCTCCGGGCTGTAGTGAATTCGGGTATGGTTGAACGAAATCCATTACTTGCTTGTACGAATAGTATTGTGCCGTTTCCTTCCTCCAAAATCAGCAGTCTCTCTCTGAATGCCGAAACACTACAATTTAGAATTTTCTATTTATTTATTTATTTAAAAACAATTACAACACCATAATAGATAAAAAACCTAAACCGGTGCCATAAGTAAAACAATAACAATACAATTTATGTAGTTGTTTCTAAGAGAATATGTGCCATAAATAGGACTTTCGGCAGGCTATTATCTAAAATATCAATATTATTCTTCGAAACTATGTTAATTAGTCTAATGGCAAGACATCGGTGCAAACTTGAGTAAATTAGTCCTAGCTGTAGGTAGACTAAGCATGGGGGGGGGCGGCGTTTTAAAATCTGTTTCATTGCGCTGTTTAGCTTGTGTAGCAATTGATTTGTGATTGCGTAGTTTTGGCATGGCCATAATTAATGGCACTATGCTATGAGTACATTAAACTAATGTAGATATTTCTTGCTTATAGCCAGTTTTTATTATTAAAGTAATCTCGATGGGAGTTTTGGCACAGACACTACTTTACGCTTTCGCGCCCGCCATAAATACGTTTTTATGTCAATTTTATAGAGATTCAGTTCAATTTGAGCGTATTTATATTCGTCATAACTTCTTGTGACGCAACATTTTACAGTTACTCGTATTAACCGTCTTCAGATAGATTTTCTTACATAACAGTTTTGTGTGTGTAATTTTTTCATATATGTATCATGCTAGTATTTGAGTAAATTTGACCTTTAAAGTTACACAATACCTTGCATCAACCAATTGCCCCTGATCATTCGCCATTTGCATTACGTTTTCCTATCTTCATAACCAGTTTCGACTGCAAAAATTCAAATGAAAACCAAACATTAATCTATGTTTTACACATTACAGCAATAAAATCAACCAGCTAGTTCGTAACTCACAACGAGAGCAACCGCCGCGACCCGTCTACAGCCCAGCTCCGGACCCTGAACGAATACTGCGGAAAATACTCCGAAACTCACCAGAAATCCTCGCAACACCAGTATTCAGCTCTGATGATGACTACACTGAGGGCCCGTTCCGGTTTAAGCAGCTTCTAAGACCAACTCTTGGACCAACAGAGAGCTTAAGAAAGAGAAAAGTAAAGAATTCACCAGGACAAAGTCCGTGGATGTCTGATAGTTCCCAGGATAGTACGAACGGGTCTAAGCAAGCGTTCTGTAAGCGCCGGCCTCAGATCAATATGGGTGTGTTTTATAATTGAAAATATAAAGAAGACACCGTACTACAATCTGAGTCGGAAGGATTTATTGTGTGTCAAAAGTTACTACATATGATTTTTGAATAAATAAAAAAGTCATATACGCACGTTTTGCGATAATAAAGCACTGAATTATTTCAAAATAACTACTACAACACATTACACCTAATAATAAAACTACTTAACGGATTGAGCTGAAATTTGCACATATATTGCTCTAGAACAGAAATGAGACAAAGGATGGAAGGAAGACTACTTTTCATCCCATAAATCATTTCATGTGGGATCCCGTCCCTATGATTGATTTATGGGATTTATGGGAACTACTGAAAGGACTAAAGCACTGAATTATTTCTATCTCAAAATAACTACCACAACTCAACAACCTAATGATAAAACTACTTAACGGATTGAGCTAAAACTTTGCATAGATATTTTTCTGGGCCAGGATATTTACCTTTTAGACGAGTACCACGCGGGTGAAGCCACGTGCAGAAGCTAGTTTTAAATAAAAGGCAAATACTTTTCTGTAAAAGATAAGAGTAATCTTAAGTTAATGGCTGATGTTTTTGTTTATAATATTATTAATTTTATTAAATCCACCCGTTACAATTTAAATTAGCATAAAGTTTCACATTATAATTGCCAAAGTTATATGATTAGATCATTAGCCTAGAAATATAATTGAATGTTACTTGGATAATGTATTAGGTACCTACTATTATTCCTTCCAAAGTAATTATAGGATAATGTATTACTTATTAATCCTTCCATATTATATGATAAAATATGTTTTCCTTCGTGCTTTTCTAGATGACAGGTTGGTTTTTTAATTGTTTTATATATTTTGCATGTACGTATGAAAGCATCGCTTTACAGAAAGCTTGTATGTCTAGAATGAATGATTTGTTTAGTAGGTACCCACTTAATGATATAATTTTAGAAATAATATTTATAAACATTCCTTGATACTGTACCTAATTATTTTAAGGTATCAACATACGTGACTGTGTAAACATTAATATAATATATTAAAATATTTGTAACTGTTTACAAGGTTTGCGAAAACATTGATATGTTACTGTTAATGTGTATAGTGTGGTTAATCTGAAGACTTACCGGTCAATCTGCAGATTAACAAACCGTAGGTGGTAAATGTTCTTATCAACACATCTTTACCGATGTGACATTGGTTAATCTGCAGAATATAGGTAGGTACATGACGGTGAGTGGTAGGTACGCTATTGACGTGAAATCCATTACGGACATTTAGCGCCTTTTACCGGTTGGTTAATCTGAAGATTGACACTTCGGACATTTACTTACAGTAACTGATATATTAATGAGTAATCATTGTCAAGTTTTGTGATTATGTGCCAATGATTTAATAGTAAGTATAAGTCATCTCAAGAAAAAAAAGTTGTCAGAAAATAAACTTCCTTCTGAAATCGAACGTTGTTTTAATTTTTAAGCCGTGATAGACCCGAAGTTATTCTTTCTTGTAAATATTGGAAAAAAAGTAGATAAAACATTTAGTTGGTGATCAAAATCAAAATAATAAGCAAGTAAAATCGTAGTTTTCAAGCTCTATCGAGATACTTGTTTATATATTTTAAACACGCAATGTCGTGTTTGAGGCGGGCGGGCTGAAGCTCGAGGCGCGGGCGGGCGGCGGCGTGACGCGTCAGCACGGGAGCACCAATGGCGGCGACGGTGGCGTGCGCGCGCACACGCGCAGTCGCGCTTGCGCTAGCCATGGCGGCCGCCGGCTCGCCCGAACTAGACTTTACACAAATTAAAACGCGCTCCATCGAGAGGACTCTGCTCCCCCTCATCAAGCAGGTACGCTGGTGCATGCCACTCTCCTCGCCGCAGCCGCCGGCTTCCACGAACCGGCCGTCATCAGATGGCCGTGACGTGTCGCCGGTGCGAACGTTGCGTCGACGGCCTCTGACGTCCCGAGGGAACTTCGACGGTAATCCACGGTTTTACGCAAGCGATCTAAAATCGTACATTTATTTCGGTGCACAGTAATTACGATCGACGGCAGTTTCACGAGCATCATTAAATTTTCCCGCCCACGACAACAACCTGTTGCGTTTTTATCGCGCAACCGCAGTGATGACGATCAAAAGGCGCTTCTTTTGAAAGAAAATGCCCAAAAAACTTACCAAAACACGTACCTTTTGTCATAGAAACTAAGTTTGTGACGTTTATATATTCAACAAGAACGGAGGTAGAACTCTGTTAGGATCTCGTAATTTACTTATATGAAAGTATGTTGACGTCAACGAACTGTCAGAAGGCAAGGCGGGCGCGCGGGTACGTGTCCTCGTACGGAGAGAGTCGGGCTAGGGTTCGGGTGAGGTGAGCGATCGATGGTGGTCGGTCCCGCGAGCGGCGCGCGGCGTAGGCTCGGGTCGGGAAGCGCGTGGCGGCGGCGGCGACGCGGCGGGGGCGGCGGCAGTGCCGCGGCGATCGCGGGCGGAGCGGCGCGGTGCCGCAACGACTCGCACGACGGATACGAGACACGTGCGCGGACGTGCGGACAGCGCGCCGCCGCCGCCGCCGCCACACTCCCGACATGGACGTGCTCTCCGATGACGACGACTACGCGCGCCGCGACGCTCAGGTACATGTGCTTTCTGCGCCGCCTCACGCGCTTGCACCAAAACAAAACAAACAGTGAAAGTGCTCTGCACGACCATCGCCTAGTGGCCCAGTGCTCTAGCCCTGGACGCAACAAGTAGCCTCGCTGCCGAAGACGGTCGCGTGCAAGAATGACCTTGATTGGAGCTCGCGCCGCGCGGTCTCGCCCGCACCCGGCCGACGTTGTCGAGGTGGCGGGTGCTTTCAAACCTTCTAAATATGACAGGCACCTAATTTGATTTGTTTTGTTGTAGGGTTTCCATGTTTGTAGCCTTGTCGGAGGCTACAAACAATGTTATGGCGTGGCGAATAAATTCTCACAAGGTTACCTAACACAATCAGTCATAAGGCGGTTTTGAAATCTTAAATCACAACAAACAAATATGTTTTATGATTTTTTATGATTGTTTTATAGATAACTTGCCTGCAAGTTATCTATAAAACAAATCTTTTTTTTCTAAACTAAATCTAAACTGATTTACCGTTCATATTTCAAAGAGGCAGTGCGTTAAAATGCGTGAACAATATAAAATATGTTATATTAATACCTACGTTATTATTGGGAAATAATAGGCACATGACGTAGTTATATCTCAATTTACAGAATCCTTTGTATAGCCCCATAGCTCTTGAGTATTAATAACTGTAGAACAATCAATCTTGGAGAAGGATTACAGACCTTTTGTTTATAATATAGGGTGAGATTAGCACCGCCCATTACTGTTCCATTAGTTTGTAATAGCTTTCGGTAAGCCCTCAATCAAATTTAAACTTTAGAATCACTGCTCTACTACATAATATACCTACCTACCTGTGAAAAGCCTGGCGGGGTTGCTATGGTTATAAAGTAGGTATGATATACCTACTTTATACTAATATATTATATCTTAGTTATAATGCTCTTTGCTGCGTAGTGAAATTTTAATATTTTTTTTTGTAAAGTAAAACTTAATTTCTCTGAATGTCACTGTAGTCAAACTTTGCTTAAATTAACCGTCATTGCCGATCGTCGTACAAGGTGACTAATACCTAACAGGCATCAGACCATCAAGCCGTCAACATTTCGATACATTTCTTTGTTAAATATGAGGTTCTGACAACTCCTCGGAATACATACATACATAAACTCACGCCTGTTTCCCAGAAGGGTAGGCAAAGACAACGAATTTCCTCCTGCTAAGCAACTTACACACCTTTTGCCTCATTCACTCTCAACGCGTTCTACATAAATGCTCGTCGATTTAGGGTCATCTGACCTGAACTTTCCTGAGAACATCTTCAACTTGGTCAGATAACGTTCGCCGAGGTCATCCCCTCCCAACTGAACCATTATAATTTGGTTATTAAGGTTTGGAAAATACGTTGCTTTGCCTATTTTGTTGTCTGCGTGGACGTCAAAACTTTCTGTGTAAAAGGTTGGCATTTATCGTTGAGTAACTATTTATATATTTATATATTACCATGAAAAAGCTTATTTACGGCAATGATAATATATAATACTATATAGATACGAACAAAGGACAGTACCTATGGTTCACCGATTTTATATCTATGATAGCTAGCGCTTAGTTTAGGCGCTTTTTATCGGGATATAATGTTTCCTTCGAAAATACGCCTGATGACTATCCAGACCACAGATGGCATAGTGCGGCCCGTTTATTCCCGTACATTTGTTTTCTCTTTGAGTCCATCTGGCTAAACGCCATTCCACATTATTGATAAGTTGTCGGCGTGACAAAAGATGAATTCAAGTAATATTTACTAAGTTTATGTTGTATAGTGTCCGGCGGAGTTAAATTGAACCAACATCTTTACACACAGGTTTCCTATAATGACTTCAATAAATGGCGTTTCTAGTCGTATTTTTTAACCTTATGATCTACAAAATGTGGATATCCGTGGAAAAACTCATTTTTCTAGCCAGGCGGACACAAAGTCCTACCACCAACCAAACTGAGCACAATATTGTACTCCCCCTAGAAATCGAACCCCAAACCTCTGGATCTGAAATCGGTGAGTTGAACCACGAGGCCACAGAAGCTATAGGTACTGATACCATAGCTTCACAACTCACTTGACCACGTAACTTACCTAGCCGAGAACGAAATATTACAGGACATCAATTTTACACAGCACCATCTAGCCCCAAACTAAGCATAGCTTGTAATATAGGAACTACATTACGGATGGAATACATAAATACTTGTATACGTACTATATGATACAACTACCCAAACACAGTACAAATATCTATATTCATCACACAAATGTTTGTTCTGGGTGGGAAACGAACCCACAACCTACAGTGCAAAAGGCAGAGTTACTACCAACTGAGCTATGAGGCTTGTTAAACTTTTTGTACTTTAGGCTGAAGGTCGACGGACACCCGGAATCCTTAACAGTCTGAGGAACGGGTTGTCTCACCTCTAAATACTGGAACACATTTAGAATTGTTGTTATGGCGACATATTTAGGTAAGATGGTAGTAGCTATTTTTTTTTTATTGTACGACGGGTAAGCACTTGGCCTTCATCTCACCTGGTAACAAGTTGAGTCAAGGCCGAAGGTGGAGGCGCACTTCACCCGGAATCCTCAATAAACTGCGGAACTGGCTATCTTACGTCTGAATGCCGGAACACAACAATTTTAGAATTGTTGTTATGGCGACATAATTAGGTAAGATGGTGGTAGCTAGCCAAGCGGACTGCAACAAAGTCCTACCACCAACCAAAATCAAGCACAATATTGGGCGTACTCCCCTGGAGATCAAACCCGGGACCTCTGGAGCACCAGGAAAACTTTCGACAGAAAGAGAATTATCCCTAAATAAAACAGGAGTGAGCATACCTAGAAGGTTAATTTTCTTCTTGAAGATTATTAACATTAATATTTAACATTATTCGTAAAACAGCAAAAATGAAGACACCCGAAGCAGATTCAAAGTTTATGCAAAAGACTTAAAACATATTATGAAGTCCTTAATTGAATATTTATTTATTTTATTTATTTCCTTATAAGGGGTTTGTTCTTTCTTTACTTCAAATCACCCTAAAAATACCCAAATCGCTTCAAGTGTACCTATAATATTCTAAGAGTTCCCTCGATTTCTTCAGGATCCCATCATCAGATCCTGACCTGATGTCAAGGGCCACCACACTCTTTCAAACAAACAATTAATTTTCCAAATCGGTCTAGGCGTCTTCGAGTAATCGGGTGTTCCCCGATCACATAAAAAAAAGATTCCGATAAATTGAGAACCTTCTCCTTTTTTTTAAAGTCGGTTAAAAAGTGAGATCTGAACCGGGAAACAATAGTACATAATAGATATACACAGATGTGTTATAGGAAAGAAATATTGGATATTGAAGGATAAAAAATCGATAGCAAACCTAAATAATAAAAATAATTATACAAAAAAAAGTAGATAAAATGTGGTCCAAAAAAATAGTTTTTTTAGTAAATAACCTTGGGCCCGTAGGGAGCCGGTGCCCTCCGGGTTTTCAAAAACTTGCAGGGCTTTAGATTGAGGGGACACGTGACCCAAGGGCTGGCGCTTATTTAGGCCAGCGAATTAGCATAGCTATTCAGCGTGGCAATGCAGCGTCTTGGGCACGCTTCCGTTTGGTACTAGTCTGGAACAATTGAGTTACCAATAGGCCGTTTGTAACGGTCCTTAGGTAATTTTACTGATTCCTTTGTACATAGTTAGTTAGTTCATTTGTACATTTTATTCAAAAACAAATAAAATAAACTATGGTATGGACACGGAAAAAAGGTGAGGATGATACTTATAAATAATAGTTATGATCTCGAATAATATGCGCAATCCACTGGCAGATCAGCACACTGGTCGCGACGCGGGGCGAAGCGGCGGCGAGCGGCGTCGCTGTGCAGCGAGTCGGCGCCGCCGTCTGCTGCGCGGTCGAGCGCTTCGTGGCGGTCGGGGAGACCATCGCCGACGACAACCCAGACGTGAGGCATAGCATGGTACTAGCCTGCAAGGACGCGAGAGCTGCTGGTGAGTACACTTGTCAACCTCAAACACCTGAGTGTGGCAATGTGGGTATGGGCCTGACTTCAACTCGATTTGAACCCTAGATCTCCGGGTTGGAGATCGAGGGTTCAAATCCTACTGCAAGGACGCGAGAGCTGCTGGTGAGTACACTTTTCAACCTCAAACTGTTTTTTTAGTGTACGACGGGTAAGCACTTGGCCTTCAGCTCACCTGGTTACAGGTTGAGATAAGGCCGAAGGTGGAGGCGCACTTCACCCGGAATCCTCAACAAACTGAGGAACTGGCTATCTTACCTCTAAATGCCGGAACACAACAATTTTAGAATGGTTATTATGGCGACAGAATTAGGTAATATGGTGGTAGCTAGCCAGGCGGACTCGAACAAATTCCTACAACCAACCAAACCAGCACAATATATTCTACTCCCCATGGGGATTGAACCCGGGACCTCTGGATTAGAAATCGGTGGGTTGAACCACTAGACCACAGAGACGGTAGTTGTGTATGGCAATGTGGGTATGGGCCTGACTTCAACTGGATTTGAACCCACAATCTCCAATCCGGAGGATTGGATTTGAACCCACGATGGGTTCAAATCCAATCTTTAACCAATGGACTGTTTGGGGTTTTCGGTTTATGTGCAATAGAGACGTGCACATAAGTATTCTGTCGGTGAAAGTCTCATCGTGAGGAAACCGGGCATGTTCCGGACCAAAACTCCATATAGCAAGTGTTTATGATTGTTTAACCATGATTAAGGATAGTTACCTTATGTGTGACCGACGAGAAAACAGAATTGTCTAGAAGACACCTTAAAATGGCCTTAGTTATAAATTAAACATTTTACATGTAACATTTCTATTAATTATTCACTCACTGTTCACGAGAGGACTAGGTAATAATAAGAATCATTTTTTTCATATAAGATAACTAACTTCAGCACTATTGGCCGCTAAGCAGAAATAGTTTCTTCTGTGTTTAACTAAACGAGCTTTGTGAATTACGACGCGTGCCATCTTTATCTCACTCATTCAAGAATTTCGTTGTTCTTCGCCCATTTGTTTGAGTGACTAGCCAGATGTTCTAGGTCTCACTGATTCTAATTAGTGGTTAAAATTCGACGCTAATAGTTTTTAACAATTAGCATCGAATTTTGCATTCTGAAATCTTGCACTACTAGGAGTTCACCCCGAATGGCGATATCACGATGTCGGGTTTATGGTAGTATGAATTAACGAATGAATGAATGAATGAACACTTTATTGTACACAGAAATAATACTATAGAACAGTACGAACATTTAGTAACAATAGCATCTAAGTACAATGGGCGGTCTTATTGCTAAAAACAATAAGGTAAATGAACGAAATGTAAACAGGTAAAAAAAAGTAGTTCACAACAATAAGTATAAATATATAATTAATACAAACTATGGTCTAATACATACCTACAACAATAAAATAAAACAATAAATCAATTAATAAAATAAATATAAATATCAAAATATGTAGTGGACAGGTTCAGATTTAAATAGAAGCAATGTGATTTTTCAGCCTCAATTTAAAATTATACACTGACGGAGCCCGTCTTATTTCAAATCAAATCATTTATTTGCAAGAATACATATGATAGTGTGTACATAAGGTCTTAAAACATACGATTGTAAATGGACGCAGCCTGCATGCAGGCGTGCAAATATTAAAAATGTCATGCTAACGTCAATTATTACAATTATTTAATACAGTTAATTATTACAGTTATATGATAAATATTCGTCAAGGCTATAAAAATAATTACACATTAACCATTCACTTATTGATTTCTTAAATACAATTCCGTAAAGTAGGTAATTGTTTAACCGTAGGTAATTGTTTAACCGTAGGGACTATGAGCTGTGAATGAAAAATTGACTCCTCCAATCCGCGGATGTCGTATAAGTAAATCAAGGGTCTCACCAAAAAGGCTGCACTTCCCACTTCCTTCTGTGTATGAAAAATACTTTAACTTCGAACACCAATATTAATGCCCAGGAAGTTCAGTTTATATTTGATTTTTACAATCAAACCTCTTGCATGACATCCCGAAGGTAATGCTTGGATCTATTCTTAGATTATGTTTAATTGACATGGTAATATTTGTAAGCCATATTACGCAAGACTAGAAATACTTTTTAAGATTATTAGAACATTGTTCCCTTCTTTAACAGTCAATAGGCTCATGTATCATTACATTAATAAAAACATTGGCTTGGCAAATAATAAATAAATAGACCACTTTCAATATAAATTACAAAGTCAAACACCTTCAACTTACGAGAGTACGGTGATGAAGTGACGTGAGACCTGACTATCATCCACACGTTTGCAACACTTTATCTAAAAACCAACCCTATTGAAAAATTAAATTACTTGAATTCGAAATGTGCAGTCCAAACACTTTCAAAATGATTATAAGACAATACATCTGCTTGTCTCATTTTACACCCAGGATTATCTAAAATTGGGCTAATTATTAAAAGTTACACCAAATAATGAGAATAAGTGTAATTCATCTGTGCGTACTCAAAATTTTGAATTGATCAGATCCACCATTCAAAAACTTAGGGCAAAAAATGTTACATTACTACTCCAATATCTAAAAACTACATAAAATAAAAATCCTTGTCTCTTCATCTTCATTTTTCGTTTGCTTCGCTCCCTCAATCAATTGTTTTGTGGCCAAATTACTTCAGCCAATTGAAAAAATGAATGAATAAATAAAAACGGGAACTGTACACAAAGATAACATCAACCAATAGAAACAAAAGGTGACACACTGTATAAAGGAGCCCTTATCGCAAAAAGCTATATTTATGTTAGTTTATTTTTTTTTCGGAACATGCTGTCCGATTACAAAAACATCCGTTCACAAAACATCCGTTTGCGTCACTGCCGTTTCCTTAAGAGTCTATGATATGTGAAATGGCTTAGCTTCAGCGATCATATCTTCCACAATACTGTCGTATTTACTTTGAAATTAATATATGTTATAATTCAGGATTGATGCTAGAACGCTTGTGATTTAAAAACACGATTACATAAAATTTTCTCAATTGAAAAAAAATCCAAAGTTGACTCTAATTTCTACCAAAAATGTTCGCCATTCAATAAACACGCCCAAAAAAAGGCCTTGACACTTTGTACAGCAAATAAACACAGTATACAGCAGAAGGTCTGTGTTTTAGATTTTCAAAATTAATGTTTATTTTACCGTAAAAAAAATAAAACGTTGAAATTTGCATAAGCGCCGTGGTTGAGCGCAAAGCAATGTCACCTTTATTATTACTTGATCTTAGTTCGAAACTAGAGTGAAGTTGCGTTGCGTTGTGTTGCTAATTTGAGGTACTATAGCCCGTTAATAATCCGTTTCCCGATAAAGGTATGTGTATAAGTAATTGTGTGTTCCCACAATTACTTTTCCTAAAATATTCGTTTGGCTTAATATCCGTTTCCCCATAAAGACCTAATCCTGGAACAACTGTTCCCGTCACTACAACTTCCATCGAATCTTTGGCTTGTTATTCATTTGAAGAAACACAAGGTTTAAATTACAGATGGCACACAAATTAGGAAAAAAAAACTACTCAATTTTATATAAAAAAAAAACTTTTACATTAAACAACAATTATGTTATAAATCAATGGAATACTATTACTACTAGACTAGACTATTACTACTAGACTAATGAAACACTATTGGTAGTAATTATTACCAGATACTTACTACCAGAGAGAAAAAAACGGACCCGTTAAGGCTAGAACGGGTCCGGGTCCGTGCTCCACCTAAGGCTCTCCATCTGGGTGAGGCATGGGATACCTAAAGTTCTTCATGCTGCACTTCCGTTAAGTACAACATAGATCAGTAATAGACAGAGACAGAGTAGACCCAATGCAATGTTTCGGCTTCAATTTAACGATGGACTTACGGACAGACGGATTGAGTTAGTTATTGCGGTACAATTTATTGCTATCATGTTTGTTATTGCTACCAGTGAAATTAGAGATTTATTAAAAATTATAACAATAAATTACATGTATATAATATGTTTTGAATAATATGTTTTTTTTTCAGAGTAAAATTTAGTTCACTTTCAATTCACTCTTGGGGTTAATCAAGGCTTGCGTGACCTATAAATCTTCCGACATCTACTTTGGGGGATAAGCTTTCATTGTGATATTGACAGGGGCACGGTCCGGTAATAAACTGCTTCAAATCAAAGAAATATACCTCCCTTCTTGATTCTAGTAAATATTTCGAATACAACCCCAATATAACTTTTAAGAGATTTTTATTTAGTCAGCTCCTAAACTCGAAATTTGCTCCTGCCTTTGTCGAGTACGCCAGTAATTACTTTAATATAAAAGTAACTTTTTATACAGAGAGGACAATCAATTTGCATTCCAATTTAAATATCAGCTAAAATAACATAATTCAATATTAACCTTTTCTCAGCGCGTGGAAAATCAAGGCTACCCATTTTAGGGAACTCATAAATTTGTGTCAACAACCTGACCCAAATTTTAATGCTTGAGCATTATTACCGGGTCCACAGCATGAAACAAAAGATGCAAACAATAGCCGCCCAGTGACCAGCCGTTCGCCTAACGGGGGTTCCATCAATTATATATACCGATCGGTATTAGAAACTACGCAACTTTACTGCAGCAATTAATGCTTCTGTCTATACCACCTTCACAGTTATAATGGATACAAGCCATGTACGCGATGGGATTTTTCAAAGGAAAAATCTCATTGAAAACATGACTTAAAAACTCCTAACAAATATTCGTCCCTTGTTTTGAAATACCTATCTTATCTGACAACTGTTAAAACTGTGTTGTTATTTGTAAACAGAAGCTTAAACATAAATTTTAGATTTATGATTTTTTATTATATAAAAAAAACACCTCTTTCATTATTTTCATTCATTATTCTACCACCTTTAGAAAATGAGTATCCAAAGACGGTGATACAAACCACTGGTATTTATAAATAGGAGCCAAAAGAAAAGAAAAACTATAACCTATCCAAATCGGCCGAATGTGGAGGCGCACTTCACCCAGAATCCTCAACAAACTGAGAAACTGGCTATTACCTCTGAATGCCGCAACTCAATTTTTTTTTAAGAATATTATTATGGCGACAGAATTAAGTAAGATGGTGGTAGCTAGCCAGCTAGTCCCTAACTTTACCCGCATCGGGATGAATTATCTTATCAACTTTGGTACTATTATTGATTTATATTATTTATTTATATAGGTACAGAATCCTAAAGGCATATCCACCATCGGGAG
The DNA here is from genome assembly GCA_951394065.1 of Venusia cambrica. Classification (NCBI taxonomy): domain Eukaryota; kingdom Metazoa; phylum Arthropoda; class Insecta; order Lepidoptera; family Geometridae; genus Venusia; species Venusia cambrica. Next base: position 3,296,365 of record OX596068.1, on the reverse strand, counting down.
ACAAAATGCTCTCAGAGGTAAAAAACAGAGGAGAAAATTTTTATCCCCGCCCCGTGCTGAGGGGGCTGAGAGGGTTAAAAATATTTTTTTCGGTAGGTACACGATACACGTACGATAAACATTTGTTTGCTAGTAAGTCAGACATTATATAACCTTGTATTGAGTAGAAAATATATATTATATTACTTTTTTATATCATCATAAAAACCTACCCTGCGCTAATGTGATTCGAGGCGTAAAAGGCCTAAATAATGTTATGTCTGGCCCTTTAAAACGTTTTTCACTAATTTATCTGTAGTAGGTTACCCTTCGATAACACCACTGTAGTAGAGATATGAATACCTCATATTTTTTAACGGGGTCACTTTCAACTTTAATAGAAATATTATAAAGGTAAGGGACGCTTTTAAGAAGGCAAATGGTAGACTTTTTAATTCAAAAAGCATGTAGCATTCTAAGCACCTGCTTACCCACATCTTTTGTTCTCCCCATTATGAGCAAGACAAAAGAAAGATAGCTAAGAAACGTAAAAGGCTTTTTTTTACCGGCTTATTGCTGGTAAATATTTCAGTGAAGCAAACTGTTCTTTGTCACGTATAGTAAAGTATATGATCCAATGGTAGGCCCTAGAACTAACCAGTAGCTAACTGGTAAGGTATCTGCATCAATTCAAACAGTCAAACCGATAGAAACAGTTTACCAATGTTACCTCAAAGGCACAAACCTTACGGTACGAACCCATTGGTAAAACCAATGTTTCCAAACGACGCGACGCTTACAGTGCGCCAGTCGAATGCCGAGGCTAGATTTGCATTTGTATTGCAAAAGTCATCAATCATATCGACCGACGACACAAACTTTAGGTACATATTACACAACAAGCCTCATAGCTCAGTTGTTGTAAATCTGCCTTCTGCGCTGTAGGCTGTGGGTTCGATTCCCAGGACAAACATTTGTGTGATGAATATAGATGTTTGTTTTGTGTTTGGGTGTTGTATCATATAGTACGTATGTATTTACAAAGTATTTAAGTATTCTATCCGTAATCTAGTTCCCATATTACAAGCTATGCTTAGTTTGGGGCTAGATGGCGCTGTGTAAATAGATGTCCTGTAATATTTATATTTATTTATTTATATTGAATCCACAGTTGACATCTTTTCAGAAAATTGCTTTTTAAGACTCAATGTTTTCTCTATACAGTTTTTTACTATTTTTCTAAATGTATTTCTCCTACAGCAGAAACACCAACAAAGTAAGCGATATTAATTTACAATGCATACTCAATACGGATTAGTGGATGGCATGTCTTTGGAGTTGGTCTATACAAGCTGTTTTCTCATGATTTTGAGCTTAGTTACATACATCATGTAAAAATACGTTAGTTGACTGGTTCCCTGTCCCCATACATACGATTTCATAGCATAGTTTTTCGTCATTGGAACATAAATAATTATTTAGTGATTTTGAAGAATACAATGTCCAAGAAATAAAAAAGTTATTCGTGTTATAGTAATTCGTTTGAATAAAGGGCTTTATTATATGCAAACTTATTACGACTATTTTTAAACGATTATTTAGGAAACAGCGATAAGTTTTGTTTCTTTCATTTGACCTTCTCAGAAAACATTTTGGCTAAAGGCGCGGCGTAGTATCGGGTCAGTCGCAATCGCAAGCCGCAACAAGATTATACGGGATCGAATCAAATCAAATAAACAGGTGTTGACCTTTGCCACGCCTGGAGTAATGGAATGAACTAAATAGTTTTTATAAATGTTGATTTGATCTGTGACCTCGTATACATTTATTTTTTTAATACGAAGCCGTGTAAACTTGGTCTGAAAGTATAATGAAGCATTCACTCGAGTGAACATTCATTCAAGTTAAGCGTCTGATATCACATTTCGCGAATAGTAAAGCACTAAAATGCTTATCGTTAATAGTAATGGCTGCTGACACAACAAATATTTATAGTCGTTTTAACAACATATTAATAAAAAAAATATACAAAACTTGCAAAAATTAGCTATCTATACGTGTATAATGGGGAAACAATTTTCTCTCAAAATCTTAATTTTAAAGCCAAGTTTTTTAAAATTGCAAGGCACCTAGAGATCTGAAGATATCACCAGCTGTTGATTCAAGATAGAGTAGCACCCCACACAGCTATCAGCTTGATCGTAAATCTCATTAATTCAACTTTATGTGACTCGCAGCCGGGTTCATATTGAAGGTAAAACCGTACTGCCGATAATATATTTAGTAGGGGCACGCACAGAAGTATTTCACTGAACTAATTAGTTTTCAATAAGTTAACATGTACCTCTAGTTTTAAACCTAAAAAATACGTTCTATTTATTTTGTTTTGACATAAATTTATTTGTTTTGACTCCAACCGACTAACTAGGTGGACACCTATGTGGATACCACGGCCTAGTAGACCACCATTCTGGTTTGTCAATTGGTGATAGACGGTCAAAACAATTTCATGTTAGTCCAAACTCAATAGGGTTTACAATTAGCCACTGTAAAGTTCCACTGCCCATCTTCTGGCTCCATCATAAATAGACAAACAGACAAAAAAATCTTTCAACTTTTAAATTTTTTCTTTGAAAATAATAAATATACAGACACAGTTTTTCTACGATTTTATAATAAGTATAGATAGAAAGATAGATATGAAGATAGGTAGATAGATTCTGATGATTGGTAAGCATTCAAAGATCTAGTCTTTAATTTTAATGATTCTGATGATTGATAAGCATACAAAACTGCTCATAAAATAAAACGTTAGAAATTTTTTTTGGTAGACCGTCAATCGAATCTCACGGTCTAGAAAATTATTGCATTTTGACTGTTTTTTTTTTTGTAGACCTTTAGACTCCGTCTATATGATTATTCTCTAAGATTGTTTTAAAACATATTCTACCTAAATACAAGTAAGCCCTTGATGAGATACCCTTGTTAATGGCTTCAGAATATACCATCCGTAACCAATAAGTATCAAACGTGGTGAAGGAGTCAGAAATAACATTTTTTTATACATTTTGAAGACGGAATAAGCAAGCAGCACCTGCTGCTAAATACACTCTTGTCTATATTAAAGACCTAGTGCGTAGGCCATATCCACAGAGAACATGACCTACGAGGGAATGCATTGCGCCCGCCAGAAATGCCAAAAAAAACATCAAGTATTGCCTTGACAACGGAACCCTCGGTGTGCGTGTCCGATTCGCTTTTGACATGTTTTCTTTTTAATACTTTAGCTACCTACTACAGTAAAAAAGTAGCGACACGTGCTACCAAACAAAATGTATACGTTAACGACCGGTTTATTGCACGCGGCTGTAGCGATTATGATGAACATAACATAGCGGGCTCCAAGATGACTCATAAAAAGTGGTGCGAGCCGTAAGAGCTTTATTGGACAACCGTTCTGTTTACAGCACTTTTAACTTGCTCGGATAACTTTGTAGAACTTGCGAACTAGTCGCTTCAAGACCTCGCGTTCCACTTTTTCAGATTTGTTCTTTAGCTCGGGCTGGGACACTGTTTTTGTTTTCAAACTTTCTGCAATGGCAGTAAGATAAATGCTATCGTTGTTCTGCAACACACTTATCTTGAAACTTAAATAAAGCGTGCCGTATACAGAAGGGACTGTAAGTTTTCTTACGTGATCTCATAACTAATAGAAATCCATGAAAGTTACAGAAAAACGAGAATTTGTAAACAGAAACAATTATTTATTTTGAAAATCTGCAAATAACGGTTCGCGAGTCTCACAACCACTTCAATCTACATGATGAATATACATTACTTATTACTATATAAAAATGCCATTTTTAATCATCTCCATTTTTAACGACGTATTTTGCTTAACAATATAACAAAACGACATACCATTTTTATTTCTCAGCTAACATTAAATTTATTCATTTAGCCAGTAAAGTTGAAAATTTATTACGCTATGAACTTTATATGACGTCAAACCAGGTTTAGGTAAGTAGCCTCCAGTAATCTGCGGTTGAGGTGTCATTTTGCCAGAGTTTTGTACAAGCCCAGTGGAGTATGGATGCAGCGATGCGTATTTCTGATAAGGAGGCGGAAAACTTCACAACTCATTACAACTTTGAAAGGAGTTCTCGTCTTAAACTACTTTTTACCTGCTGGTATATATGGTATGATTACTACGAAGGAAAGCACGAGTCACCTGTATCCTCACTGTACGTATCATAGTAGAACTTTTAGTCAATTTTTGAGAGGAGAGTTGGTACACACCTTGTGTAGCCACAATTATAGGCACATAAGTATCTTGTGCCGTGGCGGTCGAGGCTTTAGAATCGACCCATCTTACTCAGCATCCAAGTAAAAGCCGACTAAGGGATCTCACCAAAAGATGGGCAGCAGCTTCCCTCTGTGTATTATAATGCACATTTACTGCGATCACCAATCCGTCTGCCACGCATGGTGATTATAGCAAAACCAGTGGATATTAATGGGATTTTGATGACGTATCTTGGTGAGTGACGACTTGAGCCGTAGAAATATTTAAGAAAGCACGAGTTATCACAAACGGTATTAAACATTTTATTCTTGAGATATATGGTCACTCCTTTATCTCATAAGATAATGAAGACCAAGCGCTTACCCATCGTACTAAAAAAAAAGAATCATCTCATTGAATCAATTATGAAACATGCGAATAACAATACTTAACTGAATCGATTCCACAGATTTCAATCGGTATCATAATACCGATAACAAAATCGTTTTGATATATTGGCGATAGATATTCACAGCACATTTCGTCTAGCTTATTTCATTAATGCAAGAGTTGTTGCTAAACGTTCAAGGGGAGGAGCAGCCGATATTTATTGGCATAAATCCGACATAAATGTGACGTCACGGCCCGACGAGGGCCCGCGCACGCATCAGCATAATGCCGCGTAATGCGCTCCTTGAGTGCGGCCTAGATCCGCGCCCTGCGGATTATAGCCGGTAGCTCCTCGCCCAAATAACCTCTTAAACGACTGCCGCAACGCCAAGCCCTCGCTGAGCTGGGCTTAGTTATTGCGACTTTACTAGATTTCCAGGCACAATCATCCAACCAACCGCCTCTGTGGTCTACTGGTTCGACTACTGGTGTCAGATCCCGGGTTTGATCCCCAAGGAGTACAACATTGTGCTTGATTTGATTGGTGGTAGGACTTTGTTGAATTTCGCCTAGCTAGCTACCACCATCTTATCTAATTATGTCGCCATAACAACAATTCTTAAATGGTTGATAATATAGCCCGTTCCTCAGCTTGTTGAGGATTCCGGGTGAAAAGCACTTCCACCTTCAGCCATAACATGAAAATCAGGTGAGATGAAACCACCTCCAATAAATAAAAAATATCATTAGATAATAGTTGCAATATCGTGCTCTCTTTTAGCTGATCTTGGATTGTGACCAAGTCTCAAGAATTAGGCTGTGCGTTGATTGTCAGTTAGTCAGTCAGTCAGTCAATCAGTCAGTCAGTTTCATAGATTACCACCGTCTTCGTCACAGGGGTGAAAATTTTGCTAAGGTGAAAGGGAAAGTGGATTAAAATACCAAGTAATGCTGAACATCTACTAATTTTTGTATTCAAATCACACTAGGTTGAGATTTTTTTACCCAGCCATCTCTAACTGAAACTCGGACCTTAACCGAGGAGTTAAAATCTATCCGTTATTTGGAAATGATGTCTCTCATCTACATAGTGTTCAAAAAAGAACTTACAAGTCTTGCCCTTGGCAGCAAGCTGAATGTAGCCTTTTTGTACACGCCGGGCCATACTTTGTAAGATAGATTGCGATTTTACCGCGTGGCACTCCAACCAACTGCAAATGAAGGCATCATAAATTGAGACTGACTCTGTACTGAGACTGTTACTAGATTTTTTTTATGGTAACACTCAGTAAAGTAAAGTATTGTAACAGTTTAATGAGTAAGTACAAACTTTGAGGTGATTCAAGCACCTCAAAGACAGTGTGACACAATCTAAAAAAATAAAATCAGTAAGCTTATCCAGCAGATTACGTGCGCTGAACGAAATTTCCGAACTAACTGAGTTTAATCATGAGCGAACAGATCGGCGGATTTCCTAGGGCTAGATAAGTTGTCAGAGTAATTTGCTTTTCTATATTGTGTATTAAGACAATAATTATTTTTTTTTCAACAATATTACAATTAAACTAACTATGTACAAAGGAATCAGACAGATTACCTAAGGACCGTTACAAACGGCCTATAGGTAACTCAACTGTTCCAGACCAGTACCAGACGGAAGCGTGCCCAAGACACTGGCTGCATTGCCACAAGAATTATCTTTTGCAATAATAGGTAAGGTTATTCCTCAGTTTTAGGTACCTACTTATACGCATTAGATGTTTTTAAAACATAGTGTCACAGTCACCACAACATATAGGCTCCATGTATCTAATAACAATAGTATTTTAGATATTCCATATTTGGAGTATACGAATTGGTTCCTTAACAAATCTACAGTATCAATCAGTTGACTGAATCATATATTTATAATATACCTAAATCTGACATGTATCTCTAAATTTAATTACACTATCATATATTTTTTTTTATTTAAATTTATTTAATTTATTTAACCTAAATTAATATAAATATAAATATAATAATATAAATTATATACCTGTATGAAAAAAAAATACAATTACGAAACCACGATGTGTTTTGAAGTTACTAAAAACAGTCTCATGCTTACTACCCTTATTGTGTAGGGTAAAAGTTCCGTTTTTTCTTTTTTTTCCTCTAAGGGTTAAGGTGAAACCTTAAACGATCCATGCTCTGAGTGATCAGAGGCGAATCCTCCATGGATAAAAGTCATGATAACTAAAATATTATTCTACAAAAAATATTTTAGTCCGTTAACAATTGTTATAATTACAAATAATTTTAAAACCCTTGACAAGATTCGAACCCGCATCTTTTCCTCAAGCTGGAAATGCTGTAACCAATTGAGCAGCGAGGATTCTGACACGATTTGTGATTTTATGTGCCAAAATAAGTACTAGAGTATATGCTGAGTACTTAGTTATTCTGTTTTCTGATATTATCTAAGGTAGGTTTGAAGTAGTCAAATACCGGTAATAAAACATATTATGTAGGTATGTACAAGGTTTTCTTTTGCATTTCCGCACGTCGGCACCGACCGTCATGGGCGAAGTACCTTCCATGTGAGTTAATTTCAGTGTAATCGCGTAAATCAGACTTCCTCGGCTCAATGAGCTGGAATTATTTGTACGTGTACGAGTACCTACGTAACGACCCTCTCAGCCTACGTGACGTACTTTAATATACCTCATCATCATCATACTCAACATATTAATGTTGGACACAGCCTTCTGCAAAAACTGAAGGGTTTTAGAGGCCTTAGTGAAAGAGCTCGTCCGGGGAAGTACTGCCACCATACCTTTTTCAGCCGCCAAGCAGCATTGCTATGTTCCGGTTTGAAGGGTATGGTTGCCGGTGAAATTACGGGCACGCGAGGCTTAACACCTTAATGCCTCAGGTTGGCGGGCGCAATGCAGTGCTGTGTGTTATAGGCAAGAGATGCACTTAACATCAGGTGGGCTACTTGCTTGTTCAGTCTCCTAGTTGTTTAAAAAAATCGAGTAAATAGGTCACAATCACAAACACAGGTAGTTTACAAGAAAAATAGATACAAATATAACTTTATAAAAGGTGAGTCATGAATTTAGTTATAGGGGGATGAGAAGTTGCAAACATCGCGATCTTCAACCCATGCGTGAAGACGACAACAAATCTTGCCTCAGAGAATACATTATATATTTAGTACACAGACCGTTTCAATGTTATTTTTAAGATTAGATGCGTTTATTTTTTCAGTCTATAAAACTATTTCACGTGTATCGTTGAGCAACGAATCCCAGCATTTTATTCGACCTTCCAGGATTTCTTATTATTGTTAGCCGTTTTCGGGATACGAGCCAGCCGGCGGCAACCGAAATAGAAATCCGGCAATCATTAGCCCATTTTGGTAATAAATGTGCAAAGTTTCCCCGTTCGGACCCTTTGATCTATTTTCGTAACCGATATTTCATAACCAGCGACGAAAATGGAATTTTAATCTTCCTTTCGTAACCGGTTATTGACTAAGAAATAATTTTCCACTTTCGTAGCTGAGTTTCGTACTGATTACGAAAGTATGAGTAAAATTCTATTTTCGTAGCTGGTTACGAAAATAACAAAAATGGACCAAAGGGTTCGGACGGATCAATCTCTGGACTAACGCTTATTACTAAAGTGAAACTCACTTTGGTGAACATGAAACTATGGGAGGAAAGGGATGGAATACAAGACAACAATATTTACAGATTGTTCCACAACGAAGCATGTTGTGTGAAAATAAATTATGAAGGTGAACCAAACGTGGGTCGCAACAGGCCTAAGCCTCGTATTAAAGCCCTCCAGGGCTTCGCTACAAATTGAATGAACGTTGACATCACTCTTCGTGCCAAGCAAACAAACGAAATAAATGCAATTACCCACCTAAAGTCTCACTAAACTTGTATCTTAACCACCTCTGTCGTCTAGTGGTTCAACCCACCGATTTCAGATCCAGAGGTCCCGGGTTCGATTCCCATGGGTAGTACAGTATATTGTGCTTGGTTTGGTTGGTGGTAGGACTTATTTTAAGTCCGCCTGGCTAGCTATCACCGTCTTACCTAAGTCTGTCGCCATAGCAACAATTCTAAATTGTTGTGAACCGGCATTAAAATAAAAAAAAGTATCTAAGTATCCGTAATCTAGTTCAATATTACAAGCTATGTTTAGTTTTGAATTAGGCGCTGTGTTAAATAAATGTCCTGTAATATTATTATATCTGTAATATTTAGAGATAGGATAGCCAGTTTCTCAGGCTATTGAGGATTCCGGGTGAAGTACGCCACCACCTTCAGCGTTATCTTAACTTGTGATCAGGTTAAATGAAGGCCAAGCGCTTCCCCCAAAAAAAAAAATAACAAAAACACCTTTACTTTAACTCTACCGAATCTTTAAAACATAATACTACTTTCTTTTCATTTACATATTCTTATAATAAATGAAAAAACACTCGTTTTGCTTGTAAGACGGATACAATAAATTGTATAACAAGCACGGATTTACCCCGCAATTTCGTTCAACTAGCGTCATCAAAGGGTGCTGTTGATCAAAGGCGAACCAAGTTGGGACATACCTTATTTGACCCAAAAATTGAGACAAGGTTCGCGTTTCAAAGATGGTATTCAGATATATAATATATTAGTTGCAAGAATTGAATTCCAGCTATGCTTGTTCTGTTATCGCCACGTTTTCAAATCACATACCAAATTTACTTATAAGCCTCCTTTTAACCGCCTCTGTGGTCTAGTGAACCACACCGTAAGCCCACCGATTTCAGCTCCAGAAGTCCCGGGTTTGATCCCCATGGGGAGTACAATATATTGTGCTTGGTTTGGCTGGTAATAGGGCTTTGCTTAAGTCCGCCTGGCTAGCTACCACCATCTTACCTAATTCTGTCGCCATAATAATTTTAAAAATTGTTGTGTTCCGACATTTAGAGGTAAGATAGCCAGTTCTTCACTTTTTTGAGGATTCCGGGTGAAGTGCGCCTCCACCTTCGGCCTTATCTCAACTTGTAACTAGGTGAGATGAAGGCCAAGCACTTCCCCGTTGTACCATAATAATAAAAAAATTGTCGATAATCGGCACAGTCTATCTTTTTAAGCAGTTTTTTCTGATCTTGTCTTTGATAACTGAAATACGCCCTTCCGTTTTTATTGAATAACATTTGAATTCATACCATACCACTTTATTTGTTTAACTGAAAGCAGACTGGTCCAAAAGAAAGTATTTTGTTTGATCTCCAAAATTACATACATTTTACAAGGCAATTAATGAAATGGTACGTTAAAATAATCCTCTAGAAAGAAAAATCTGCTTTAATTCGAACTTATTACGTTACTTGAGTACGTTTCCTTTTTTTTTGTTAACTTTGTCTGCTGACAAAATATATTTTGGAGCTTAAAACCATTTTAACTAGCTGACCTGTTTATATAAGTATAGCTAACCGTTTATGTAAGTATAGCTGACCGTTTATATAAGTATAGCTGACCGTTATTATGATAGCTTCATTCTAACAACGCTTGTTTACAATGCCCGGCAATATGGTATGGAATGGGAAAATTTGTGTCAACGTCACTGATGACACGAATTCAGTGTCAACGTCCCCGGTAGACTAACCACCGGGGACGTTGACACAAATTTTCCAGTCCTCCCCGGTACCGGACCAGATCCACCGGGCCAGGTAAAAATATATCGCAAGATGTACCTTTCCGTGCTAAATAAATTCACCCCGTTGACGGGTATATAATCAACCTGTCAAACTTACTTTCGAGGAAAATAAAAGCGATGGATAACCTTGTTTATTGGGCGTATCAAATGCCGTGTAGAAATATTTATAGCGGCTAGAAGCTTGCGAATATAATAGTCATCCACACAAGTGCTTTTTCTGTATGCTATTTTTACTTCGGACGATTCGGAGTATTTTATTGTGGTACTAGCTGGCTAACCTAACCTAACCCCACGCGGCTTTCTCAGGTGTTTAAAAATCATACAACCATTTTTGAGACATTTTATTTATTATTTATAAGAAAAGAACTAACCATGCGGTAACTGTAAATTTTTAACGACTCATTATTACGACATTTACTTTATTTTATATATATTTATTATTATATATATTATATATTTATATGATTATTTTATACACCAACCCAACCTGGGACGCTACCGCCGACGGCGAAGCCGATCTCCATTGATGGCTTTAAATTAGCTTCATGAGAACTAGAAACGATTTTTACCGTCAAATGTACTGAACGGATAGGTTTCATAACATGTGTACACTTTTGAGATGGGGAACGCCATTTCGGATATGACACATACCTAAATCGGTAAAAATCGTTTCTAGTTCTCATGGAGCTAATTTAAAGCCATCAATGGTGATCGGCTTCGCCGTCGGCGGTAGCGTCCCTGGTTGGTGTATAAGTTTGCGATAAAGGGCAGGATTATGATAACTCTTACAAATAAAATGGGGTTAAAAAGTGCATCTCTTGCCTGTAACCAAGCTTTACGGCGTAGATCGCACACACAAATATCATAAGATACACGGCACTGCATTGCGCCCGTCAACCCGAGGCATAAAGGTGTTAAGTCTCGCGTTGATGTTAACTTATTTTTTCTACAACCTTTGATGGAAAACATGTGAATGCTTCGTCACTATCCGGAAATGACATCAGCCGGCGGAAGTTCACCAAAATGAGGCGTAATTTGTTGGCCCGTAATATGTTAACGATTGGTCATTTATTTCGACACCGGGACAATAAATAGCCTGGGAAGTAAAGGAAATGCACTGATTTCTGTGCATTAGCTTTCATGAGCTTATCGAATGTTATTAGCCATTGTTATCGATCTTAAACTAAGCGGGCTGCTGACCCAATGTGGGCACACAGTAAGGCCCAGTATGACCATTATCCGATACAAACGTAGTTTGTCGTTCATTTTTATATGGCTCTGATTCATATAACAATTTTGTAAGAATTATCAGTTAAATATAGTGACGGTGGTGCATTACAAAAAGACTTAACAAATCAAATACATATACACAATAATATATAAAGATATAAAAGAGAATGGGAATCCATAAAATAATCTTTTACAATCAAAATCTTGTGGGGCTTTTGATTGAGTTGACACGTGACCCAAGGGCTGGGTCTTATTTAGGCCAGCGAATTAGCTTAGCTATTCAGCGTGGCAATGCAGCCAGTGTCTTGGGCACGCTTCCGTCTGGTACTGGCCTGGAACAGTTGAGTTACCTATAGGCCGTTTGTAACGGTCCTTAGGTATTCTGACTGATTCCTTTGTACATAGTTAGTTTAATTGTACATTTTATTGAATATAGAGGAGTATAATTTAAGAAAAAAATAACATTTAATTTGATTTTATTGTTTATGTAAAAAGAATAACGCACACAGGCACAGATTATACTTAAATCATAAGTTAAACGTCCAGTTTTTTTTTCGTAATAAAGTTTTTTTTTATTATACTAGGGAGAAGCGTTTCACCTTCATCTCATCTGATTACAAGTTGAGATAACGCCGAAGGTCGAGGAGCACTTCATCCGGAGTCCTCAACAAACTGAGGACCTGGCTATCTTACCTCTTAATGCCGGAACACAATTTTTTTTTATAAGAATTGTTATTATGGCTATAGAATTTGGTAAGACGGTGGTAGCTAGCCATGCGGACTTAAAAAAAATCATACCACCAACTAAACCTAGCACAATATTGCTCCCACTGGGGATCGAACCTGGGACCTCTGGATCTGAAATCGGTGAGTTGAACCACAAGACCACAGAGGCGGTTATATATTATATTTATTATCACCCTCAGCATACTGAGTAACTTCTTACCTTTGAAATGGCAGAACGCAAACAATTTAACCGCCTGGCTAGCTACCACCATCTTACCTAATTCTGTCGCTATAACAACAATTCTAAAATTGTTGTGCTCCGCACAGGTAAGATAGCCAGTTCCTCAGTTTGTTGTGGATTCCGGGTGAAGTGCGCCTCCACCTTCGGCCTTATCTTAACTTTTAACCAGGTGAAATGAAGGCCAAGCGCTTCTCTGTCGTACAATAAAAAAAAAAAATGTTTTGGCAACAGACTAGATAAGATGGTGGTAGCAAAGCCGAAAATGACACAAAGGTGACATCTAAAATAAATAATTAGTTAAAGGGGTGAAAATTGTCAAAGAAGTCTTTTAACTATTTGTTCTGTAACCGGTATGTTCTATAATCAGATTGCATCACTTGTAGAAATTCCCTAATAGTAGATTATACATCGAGGGGATAAACACTGTTTTATATCACGGGCGCGATAATGAATTCTGAACGTAACGAAAGACTCCTGATTAAATTGGATGCCTTAGGCATTGTTCATAATATACTCACAGAGAAGTCAAAGGAAAAATACCTGAAAGCCTACAACGATTTCGACAAATGGAAAACTGCAAAAGGTGCAAAGCCTGTGTCTGAATCAGTGCTTCTGGTCTATTTCCAGCATTTATCATCCACAAAGAAGTCAAGCAGCCTGTGGTGCATCTATTCTATGCTCAGGTCGTCAATAAGCATTAAACACGTCCAGATTAATACATATACCAAGTTATTGGTATTTTTAAAAAGGGAATCGGATGGTCATCGAGCAAAGGAGTCAAAAGTATAAAACGCTGTTTTTAGTAGCCTTGTTTTTTTATTGTCTTGCAAAAGATGATAAAATTAGAGTACCTACACTTCTCGGGGATAAAGCTGTTTTTGTCTTGGGTGCGCTTGAACCCCTCACTGCGCTCAGGTCTTGTCTTGATTCCCTCGCTTCGCTCGGAAATTAACTCATAACACCCTCGCTGCGCTCGGGAGTTAATTCTGGAGTCCTTCGTTACGTTCAGAATTCAATATCGCGCCCGTGATATAAAACAGTGCTTTATCGCCTCGATGTATAATCTACTATTTTTAACAGACTTCAAAATAAAGGAAGAGGTTCTCAATTCGTCGGATTTTTTTATGAATTTTCCCCGATTACTCAAAAACGCCAAGACCGATTTGGAAAATTATTTTGTTTGTTTGAAAGAGTATACTTCACAGTTGGTCCCATTGTCATCAGGTCAGGATTTGATGATGGTATCCTGGAGAGCACACTTGAAGCAATTTGGGTGTATTACCTCAAAAGTTAGGAAAAAACGGACCCCATATAGGATCACGCGTATGTCTGTCTGCCTGTCTGTACGTCCATCTGTCATCAAAATAATTAAAAAAAATCCGTTATCCAGGTAAACTAAATAGTATACTACTATATATACTATTCATTGAAGTCGGTGTTTTTTTAGTTTTTAAAAGGTAATTATTTCTTTTACCACTGGCATAAGCTGTGCATGCGTTGAGTGTAAGTCAGTCTTCTACATAAAAATATATACTTAAAGGTATTCATAAGATAATATATGCAACAGAAACGAATTAACAAAGCTCACCGCAAATGCATTACCGTGGAACCATATTTTATTAAAGCCGAGTGCAGGCACGCGACGCTAAATAATAGCTTTACTTAGTTAGCCAGATACAGCAAATTGCTTACTTATTTAACTTGTTACTCAACTAGGCTAGTAGACTAATCTAGGAGTTCATTTAGCCTGCACATAGATGTGTGATTCTAAGCCTAAGGAACAACCTTCACTTATTTATACCTTATTGAACACACAATTATGTAAGCATATACAATCATAGAATTAAAAAAAGTATGGCAAAGGCTAGCTCAGTCCTAAAACGAGTTATATTCCAGTACACCTAGATAGAGAGAGAAACAAGATTAAATAGAGAATAAGAGAAAAGTATACAACAATAATTAATAACATGCCTAACATGATATGATAAACTACATTAATGATATCTACATGCGATCACACTGTTAATATTATAAATGTATATCTTATTAAAAATAGATTATTTATTGTACATTACTATGACAAATACATAAATATTACAGGACATTAATTTCACACAGCGCCATCCAGCCCCAAACTAAGCATAGCTTGTAATATGGGAACTAGACGGATAGAATACACAAATACATTTTTTTTTTTAAATACAAACTTATCATACAATACAATACCCAAACACAGGACAAACATTTATAAACATCAACTGAGCTATGAGGCTTGTCAAATATACATATATATATATATATATATACCTACATATAGCGCGGATATCGTGGGGTAGAGAAATTCACCACCTTACAGAGTGTGACAACAGTACAGACAACACCTTACAGTATTATTTTTTATACCACTTCGAGGCGGAACTAGAGAGCAGCCCGCCTGATGTCAAGTGCATTCCTTGCCTTTAACAAAGCCTTACTGCCTAGGTCACATCCACAAAGAACATGGCCTACACGGCACTGCGCATCACCCGTCAGCTTGAGGCATAAAGGTGATAAGCCTCGCGTGCCAGTAATTTCAACAGCCACCATATGCCCTTCAAACCGGAACACAGCAACTTGGCGGCCGAAATAGGTATGATGGTAGTTCTTCTCCGGAGGAGTCCTTTCACAAGGGGCTCTACTACTCTTAACTAAAGTAAATGAGCCACCTTCGTAAGGCGGTACTTACGTCAGTGACTTGTAAGGCCTACGCGGGAGTGACAGACTCGGTTGCAGAGTTGGCAAATGTATTGCGTCCCGGTTTGTGGGTCAACTGCGCAACTGCGTTGACCGATAACCGAGGCCGCTTTTGAGACAGCTGTTGTCACACTTGGTCGTGGGTAATAACTTATGCTAGGGTACATGAAGCATACAAATAAAAATAAATTTTCCAAAGGCGTAGAAAATAGGCAGCAGCGAATTTTCAACGCCACTATTGGTGACACGTCCACGGATCATATGAATAATATAATTTAAAATAGGCTATGACCGTTGACCGTGACATTCGATTGAAATACTTTATGGGAAATAATTAACCGCACACCGGAAAAAAAAACGCACATCTAAGTAACTATTAAACTACCTACATGAACACCAAATAAATGATTGCATTACTAATTATCTAATTAATTATTAAAACTTTACATATAAAAATACCATGTAAAAGTAATTAGATTAGGATATGTTTGAACAGTGAATATAATTAGGTATTTTGTTTAATCTGGTTTCGTGGTGATATTAAACGAAAATAAAGTAGGTTCATAGCACATTGAATATACGTTGAGTAACTTTTTTTTTCTTTTTTCAATAAAATGTACAATTAAACTAACTATTTACAAAGGAATCACTCAGATTACAAGTAATGTTGGGTTCATTTTATTTAGATGACTAAATAGTATTTTTAATGTACATTTAGTATATTCTGTTGAGAATAGTGGGTATTATTTGGTGTGGGGTTAATTAGGTACTACCCATACTTTATCTACATTATTCCTATGACACTTATGAATTTTAACAAGTGCGCTTAGTAGTATATATATTTCAGAAAAGATAATGTTCTAGTGCAAGCATCTTTAACAAGTTTTTAGACGATATTTCATTGTCAGCTTCTTGGATAATGAATATTCTTTGTAGTAAAAAATAGTTTAGGTTTCTTTTGTGAGAAAGCTCAGTTACATTAATCTACGTCTAATGACAAAAGCTTCCTGGCGACAAAGCGTTGTTAGCTGTTAGCAAAATATTGACACGGTTTTTACCGCTGGTTTTAGAACACGATGAAACTTATTGAGGTACCGAGGAGGTACCTAGATGCAAAACGTTAATAATATTGATTACTAGTGACTGCCCAAAAATAAAATTTATTGAGGACTACCTAGGAGGGATCTAAAAATATATGAATACAAAAATAAAACTTATTGAGGACCGACAACCTAGATACATTACCTAGATGCACACATTCGCGATTTTGATTATCTGTGACTTCAAATATAAATCCTTTTGAGGACTACCTAATATGTACCTAGATGTAAAACATTAATATTGTTGATTAAGTACCTACCAGTAACCGCAAATAAAACTTATTGAAACTTATCTCAACAATTAATGACGAAAATAACTACTACAAATTTTGTCCGTATATTTTGAATGGTTGGTATGTTAATTCGAATTTTGAATTTGCAGATATCTTATATTCCTCAATCAGTAGGGAAGAGGTTTTATAAAATAAGAGGTGAAGTGAAACTTTTCATGGGAGAGTTTTTAAATTCTGATTTGCAACCTTTTTTGCGACGAAAAGTGGTGGGGCACTGTTTCGGGTAGAGTGGGAAATAATTAAAATGTTTACCTGTAATACAAAAGTTTCACTTCTATCGTGTGTCTTTATGACACGCTCTTTTTTTAATTAGCTAGGTGTAATTTTTGGCCTTGAAATTTGGGTCAAAACCCTCCGCGTGTCCGCACTTGGTCAGTTTATTATTAACTCAATAGGTACTGGTTCAAAGTAAAAGAAACGTTGCAAAATGGAAAGGCCGTCAACCGTGCCATTTCAATTAAGTGGTGGATTCTATCGTATGGCATCGTGACCGATCCTCAGTCAGCAGTCGATGTGGTCATCACTTAGCCCAGATATCGATCGCATCTGAACCCCATTCGTGCTGTTGACACGTTACGTACACTTTCAATTCTTTTCGTCTTGGCTTTGATGCAAAACATCACATTGTAGGTTTTGTAGTCGTGTAAAATTTGTTTTACCAAAAGTAATTTTGATGTTTAATATTTGCTGAAACTGAGCTACTTATTTTGCTTTTACTATCTCTAGACAAAATTATCCAACAATGTTAACAATAATGATGAAAGATTCACGACACAGATATAAAATAAATCGGAGTTGTATCATAGTATAAATACACATAGGGCTTTTATGAGGAAAAATTCAAATTCAAATTCAAATTCAAATTATTTATTGCGATAAATGGGTAGGTACATTATGTAGGTCTTAAAATAATAATAATATTGTGTCAAATAATGGTGAAAATAATGGTCCCTCCATTTTTACCCCAGAGCCTCAAAAGGGGGTTATGTTTTTCGAGTGTATGGTTGTTTGTATATACATTCTGCAATAATATGTATAGCATTTTATTGTGCATATTAATGTAGACTATATCATTAATGAATGGTAGAATTAACTGTAGAACAGTTTTTTTTGATAAACAAAAATGAATTTTAACGTGGTGTTGATTAGTTTCTCGATATATTGGGAGTTGAAAATGAAAAAACGCAGCACCGCGAATTGAAACAAATTGCAGTCGGGTTTAGGTCTTTAAACATTCAACTAGCTTCCTAACATATGTTTTCCACCGGAAGGCAAATGTCTCACGCAAGTTTTTCCACTTATTGCGGTTTTGCGAAGACCATTCTTCATTAAAGTGGTCGATGCTATCTCGCCAACGATTGCACGGCCGACCTCGAAGTTCATTATTCACGACATCCACTTTTACTTTTATCTGACATCCGTAAATTATTCCATATCTTCCTTAATCTCTTATCTTTCTACCAATAGTGTTTGAAACTTGAAATTTAGTAGACTGAGTCAGTTTTCGGGCAATGGACATTGCTACCACATTCTTACTTGAGTCTGTCGCCATAATAACAATTCTAAGTAAGTAAGATAGCCAGTTGCTCAGTTTGTTGAGGATTCCGAGTGAAGTCGTCTAGTCAAGAATCTTCAGTCAGCTTCTGCCTTATCATAACTTGTAACCAGGTGAGATGAAGGCTACCCAGTCGTAAAAAAAGCTGTTTGATGAACAGTAAACGTCAATAGTTTCCAAGCAGTGACAAACACCGGAAGGCGAGACTTGAATTTATTGCCCTATTCTGCTTCAATCACAGTTTTGGCGCAGAGTAGGGAATACTTGGAGCTGACATCGCACTGCTGACACTTAACGAAGTAGGTGATTAAAACTGAAATTTGCTAAATGGTCTGGCGTTTCTGCTAGTGCTTCTCATTATTATTTGATGGTTGGGTTTTGATGAGGATGAGGATTGAACTTTGAAACTGACTTTGAAATTATAGCTAGTTGAGATGTTGAGACATTACACAAAAGTAAAGAAATTCCATTTCAGTAACATGCGAAAAACTGCAGCTCTAATGTGGAATGTCGCAACTACTTATACCTTTATTTCTTTGTACCAAAAACATAATATGTGAAAATATTTTGTAGTTAATAACAAACATATGTCTTTGGACCCGAAAATTACCAATAAGCAAGTTTTTTTATTGCACGACGGGGAACCGTTTGATATACTTTAATTATTTCCCACTCTACCCGACACAGGACCACGTTTCGTCACACAAAAAGGTTACGGATCAGAATTTAATAACCACCCCATAATAATTTTCACGTCAAAAACAAAGAAAAATAAACATGTTATGCATGTTATGTGGACTTAGTAAAATGCAACGGGGTCACATATGAGGTACCAGTCAACACGACACCATGACAATTCACTTATTGAATTGTCATGGTGTCGTACGTAATGTAATCGCATTTGCATGCCATACCAGGGTACCAGGAGGTGAGAGAGGTGAGGAAATGGTTGTCGACACGAACAGCACGTCCGTTGACGTGCCGACTCGAAATATCTCAAATAACTTGCAAATGCAGTCTAGTGGAGTGCATTCTACTATCTATCTCGTCCTTCTCATTTTATAGGGGCAGGTTCTATTAAATGAACATTAACCACCTCTGTGGTCTAGTGGTTCACCTACCGGTGTCAAATCCAAAGGTCCCGGGAGTACAATATTGTGCGTGGTTTGGTTGGTGGTAGGACTTTGTTTCAGTCCGCCTGGCTAGCTACCACGATCTTACCTAATTCTGTCGCCATAACAACAATTCTTAAATTGTTGTGCTCCGGCATTAAGAGGTAAGATTGACGGTTCCTAAGTTCCGGGTGAAGTGCGCTTCTGACTTTGGCCATATCATTACTTAAAACTAAGTGAGATGAAGGCCAAAAACCCTCCCGTCGTACAATAAAAAAAAACCGCAAGATTTAACTAGTCCTAATATATTTATGAGTAGTAGACCTCCTTGAAAGGTCTTGATGGGGTACTACCACTGTCCCTATTTCAGCCGCCAAGCAGCATTGCGGTGTTCCTATCTGAAGGGTTCCCGGTGAAGTTACGGGCACGCTAGGCTGAACGCATTAATTATGCTTCAAGTTGAAGGGCGCAACATAGTGCCGCGTAGTTCATTGTCTTTGTAGATGTGACCTACGCAGTAAGGCTTTGTTATAGGCCAGAGATGCACTTAACATCAAGTGGGCTGCTTGCTTGTTCTGTCTTCAATAAGTACATTAAATATAGTTTTAACATTTTGGGACGGATAAACTTTGTTGAAGCAACAATTGAGCAACGACTTCATGAATATGCATTAAATTGTCCCATCCAGTATATTATATCCAGTAAGTAGTTTGTTTTAGATCTAACAATGATATGGTCGAAGGAGTTTATTTAAAAAAAATGAAAAACACATTTTTTGCATTGAAACTTATCGGTCGTTTGTCGGATAATATTTGAAAAGCCTTCACGACTTTTCTTAATATACATTAGCACAAGCATAATAGCAGCAAATTTTCTTAGAAACAGCAAGCTTTTGTGCCCGAAACTATGACGTAATTGTGCTTGAACATGGTTCAAATGGTTATGTAACATGTTTATCGGGGAATAAAAAGGTTATCGCAAGATAGCTTCGCTGGAGCTAGCTGTGCTGAGTCTTTGTTTATGCATTGGAATTTAAAGCCAGTCGACCGCGCCCAAATGGCTCGGAAAGTTTAACTGGATAAGTTTCCTTTACATTACTCGCGAGACAGCGGCCCGCTTACAGCCAGTGACCAAGTTTATAGCATTTATAACTTTGTTTATCAACATCATCATTACAGCCCGACAAAGTTAATTGCAGGACATGACCCTTCTTTTTTTTTAATATGATAGGCTAGCTCTTTTTCTCTAGGCTTGTCTAGCTTAAGGTGATTATTAAATGCAATACAGTAATTATCATCATAATATGACGAAAGGTTAAAGCGCCAATGGAGCGAAATGCACGGGCTCTTCCTCGCAACCGCCTCTGTGGTCTAGCACGGTCAGGATGTGTCAGATCCAGAGGTCCCGGGTTCGTTCCCCAGGGAGAGAAATATTGTGCTTGGTTTGGTTGGTGGTAGAATTTTACTGTACTACTGTGTAGTACTGTCGCCATAATAACAAATACTCAAATTGTTAATTGTGTAAGCCAGTTCCTTAGTTTGTTGAGGATTACGAGTGAAATGCACTTCCCCTTCCACCTTCTGCCTTACTAACTTGAAAATCAGGTGAGATGAAGGCTAAGCACATCCGCGTCGTACAATTAAAAAAAAACCGTCGATATTCAGCAAACCCATTTCACGCCAGACTTCGTGACCAGGTGGATCTTTACAGGTCCTACCACTAATAGAGAAATAAAGTATAAAATAGAAATATGCCATAATCACCATGCTTGCCAGGCGGGATGTTGATCGCCGTTTGAGGTTGAATACAGGTGCGAATGCTGCAGCCCATCTCCTGGTAATCCCTGAGTCACTATTACATCATGTACGGAACGAAAGAGGACCAAACATTTGACGGGGCCGCCACGGCCACACTTTGTTTATACAAAACAGTAATTTCGAACTCAATTTCAAACCATCATCATCCTCCACGCTATCCCACACTAGGTGGGGTTCGAACATACGATTAACTGAGCTGGCGGAGCTGAAAGATAGAGAGCTAGCTAGCTCAGGGTCAGGGAATGTAAACTTCGAAGAGCATAATACGACCGAACCCGTTGAGAAATGTAAATGTACTGCTTCCAATTACATATTTAATTACATTATTACATCCCTACGGGTTTTCAAAAATCTTGCGGGGACAGACTTTGGTTAGATGGTGGTAGCTAGGCCTACTAGGGGTTTGGTTGCTGGTAGGTTAAAGTCCTACCAGCAACCAAACCCTTAGAGATTGAATCTGAGATCTCTGGATCTGACACCTATAGGTGAACCACAAGACCACAGAGGAGATTAATGTTATTACACGGGGGCCACATTGTCGATCGCTATATTATTCGTGTTTATTTAACTGCATAAAAGAATTACAAACGGGTTGTGATACAATCAAGAAAATACCATTGTACCTATTTGTGGAACAACCTTATAGTATATTTTTGTGCGTAATATTTATAGGAATTCGTAGCGCACACTTCCGTTATAAGTACCACGATTCTTCAATGCCAAAAACTTTTACACGAAAACAAGCGAGTAATTTGTTTTGTTGAGGTTGTTTTGGTGTAAATTTGCCGGCGCGGTGGGTATCTAGATTTTAGAGTCCCGTGTACCCAAAAGGTGCCGGAGCCCTATTTTTTATTGTAGTACAAATTGTATTTTATATTACATGTATTGTTTTATTGATGATTGTTCTTTATAGTTTACTATTTTAAATCATTTATTACTACCAACATACCCAATTATTTAGCTGCCAACTGGTAAGCAACATCGGGACTATATATTTTTTTATACAATAATTATAGCGATGCACTTAACATCACGTAGGCTGCTTGTTTGTCCCGTCTTTAACAAGCTATAAAAATCAAAATAAAAAGAAATATTTATATAATTTTGAATTTACAAGCAGAAAGATGCTTTTATGGCGCTTTGGGGTGGCTTAATATAGACTAGTACATAGTTTCCTAAGAATGAATTATTTAATTCCTTTAACGGCCTTTAGTACCTCAGATTAGCAACTCAACTCAACTTTACTCTAGATTCGAACTAAGATATAGTAATAATACAGGTGACATTGATGTGCGCTCAACCACGGCGCTTACGACCACCAGATGACGGAAATATGCGCGTATTTCTACGTACAAACATTAATTTTGAAAATCTAAAACACAGACCGTCTGCTGTATACTGTGTTTATTTACTGTACAAAATGTCAACGCCTAATTGGGCGTATTTATTGAATGGAACTTTTTTGGTACAAATTAAAGTCAACTTCGGATTTATTTTCATTTTCCGATTTTTTTATTTAATCTTGTTATTGCGTTCTAGCATAAATCCTGGACAAAATCAAATATTATTTTTTAAGAAGATATTAGGAAGATATGATCGCTGAAGCTAAGCTATTTCACGTATCAGACTACGCAAAACCTAGGTATATCAAGTATATATTTATAAATGTATTATCTTTGTGTAGCTACATTATCACGTCTTTCTGTCAGCTGGCTGTATCATGAACTTGTAATAGGTAGACATTATAAATACTCACTATGTGTCTAATCTGACTGCCGCAATTATAACAAATGAACTGCGCTTCCACCTTCGGCTTTATCATAACTTGAAACCAAGTGAGATGAAGGAGAAGCGCTTCCCCGTCCTACAATAAAAAAATAAGAATACACCGAAACAAACATGTATTTGCCATTGATTCCACAGTTTCGCAAATGAACGACACAATGAGTATCCCTGACCGTCACGCCAAGAAATTAAGATGATGAAGATAAGATAAAGTTAATTTTATCCACTTAAAATATGGTACATATTATTTAAGATGGTAAATTATTAAAATAAAATAAATTTAATTATTATAGATCAGCATATCTCATCCGTATACATGGTATGTATACGGATATGAACGGATGTGAATAAGTAATTATTGTTTGAGAAGCATGTACAAACTAATAATACTAAGAAGGTAATTAATAACATTTTGCAGAACAATAATCATGCAACCTTAAACAGTAATTTGAAATTATTTATATTAAATTAAGTTTAAGCGATAAATTGCAGAAGTAAATGTCATTTTTAAAATAAAATGATAAATGTAAAATAACGATTTATTGATTAAATTGATAGGTCAAAAATAGTAAAAAAATAATGGGAAAAAGTAATGGTTCTTATGGACATCTTTCTCCAAAAGTTGAGATTTAAATCAGCACAACATAGAGTTTTGAGCTAAACATTAGAAGGAATGATATTATATGTATGTATTTTTCCTAGGCTTAATGTGGCAAAGCTTGGTAGTTTAATCTCTTATCTACATGTAAAAGTGATTGAGAGACATTATTTAAAACTCCTTAGCTTAGTTTTTGATGTATTGCATTTGTTCTGTGGATAAGATTGGTTTTATAAATAAGTTTCTGTTAATTTTTTTGGTTTGTATTTATTGTTATCAGAATTTAACATTTACTTTGTAATTTTTTTATTCTTTATTTATTTGAATATGTTTAATGTGATATTTTAAATGTGAAAATGAACTCCACAATTCCTAATAAAATCTATGACTCATGAATGCCCATAAGTTATACGTAGACAAGAACAAAATGTTTTTTTCCATGGAACATGAATTTATGTGAAAACTGAAAACAAAGAAGAAATAATCCCTCGGCATTATTCTCAGCGGCAAACTTTTTTGTCTCATCTAAACTAATTTAAATACTGTTTCTGAAAGCTACGTCTAAATATCTTTTGGAGATTTTTTTTCTCGAAGAAAAAACTTTTCTCTTTGCAGTTCACATGAAAAAATAATTTGGACGCATAATTTTGCTCGTATTTAAGAGTAAATATTTCAAAGCTACTTACTAATGTAAACTATAACGTAATATAAAATTGTTTTTTATTAACTATAATATATATTATAATATTTATATATACATATATTATATATATATATATTTATTTTATATGTATATATGTTTTAACCACCTCTGTGATCTAGTGGTTCAACCCACTGATTTCATGACCCAGGGGAAGTACAATATTCTGCTTCGTTTGGTTTTGGAGGACTTTGTTCAAGTCCGCCTGGCTAGCTACCACCATTTTACCTAATTCTGTCGCCATAACAACAATTCTAATAATTGTTGTGTTCCGGCATTTAGAATTCCGGGAGAAGTGCGCTTCCACCTTCGGCCTTATCATAACTTGAAAAGCAGGTGAGATGAAGGTCAAGAGCTTCCCCGTCGTACAATAAAAAATAATCAAAAGCATTACTTTAAATAATGTTCCATTAAAATACTTTTGCTACGCCGTAGCACTTTGCGTAGAACCACTGATAGCGCGTAGAACCTGTAGCTGTTATAAATGAGTTATAAATGTTTGTGCTCAGTTTTGTTGGCAGTAGGGCTTGTTTTAAGTCCATCTGGCTACCACCATCCCACCCAAGTACTGCAAATGTTATAATGACACAAAAATATACAACCCGCGACGGGACTCGAACCCACACCTTTTCCTAAAGCCGGAAACGTTCTAACCAACTGAGCCACGAGGGTCCTGACGAAGATTCCGAATTTTTGTGTCATATTGATACTGGATACATGAGCGCTTAACACGCCATCTATCAAAGATTCACTGAACTGTGATCTGAATGTTTTCGATTATTTTTGTGTCATTTGTAAATTTTGTGACCAAGTGCTCTTGTTACAAATAATTTACAATTCCAATTGTTGTGTTCCAGCATATAGAGGTAAGATAGTTTCTAAGTCTGTTGAGGATTCCGAGTGAATTTCACTCCACCTTTGGCCCTATTATAGCTTGACAACAGGTGAGATGAAAGCCAAGCGCTTCTATGTCGAAGAATATTTTATTTTACAGTGTTGTTAGATAAATCAGAATGAAATATATAAAAAGATCCAGCATTCCCCATTCATTACCGGTGGTGTACTCGTTAGCCACGGGTGCATAGCCGCGAGCTTGCTCTTTCACAATTACCGGATAATTAATGAAGCGCCCGTGGAAAGTTTGATATCACGATAGAATATGGAGTATTTTACTAGCTGGAGGAGCAAACAATGAAGGTCAACCTACATTGAACCTTGTGCTATTACTAAGCCTCTCTGCCCATCCGTTCGTCGGTCTGTCTATTTGTCAGCGGGCTCTAATGAACTGTAATTGATCGAGCAAGCGAAGAGATCTTGGAGTCTCAAAATCTGGCACTGTATGCGTATGTATGTTTGTATGTATATATGTTTGTGGCATTGTTTGTGAAGGCATAACTCTCGAACGGGCTATCAGATTTTCCTATGTTAAAGATATTTTAAATATAGAACATTAATAGAAACTGATAGTCGCGGGGGATTTTTGATAGATTTTAGTGAGACAGAAGTTCTATGTATTGTAGTTATGCATTCATAAGAGTATTGACTGCAAATTTCACATAAAGTTAATTTGCTCTTTACATTTATATTTGTATCATTGGGGCGCATTAAAAGGGTAAATAAAAACTTTAATGTTTGTCTTTACGGATATATTGTTAAACGGTATTTATTGACTTTCACTATTTTTTTTCCACAATTCACTATTTGTTTATTTGTTTACTGAAACCACCCCTGTTTGCCATTGAGAGTTGCTGGTAAACATGAAGTCTTGTGAAATGTCAGATGACAGGGTTTAGACAACAGATTTCAAAATAACCTTATATTTTACCTTATAAAGGGTGGTTTTCAAGTTAATGGGTTGTAAATTTAGATCAACCAGTCTTGCAAGATAGTTATAAATATAAATATAAATATTATAGGACATTAATTTTTACACAGCGCCATCTAGCCCCAAACTAAGCATAGCTTGTAATATGGGAACTAGATTACGGATAGAATACTTAAATACTTTTTTTAAATATATACTTACTATATGATACAACACCCAAACACAGAACAAACATCTATATTCACCACACAAATGTTTGTCCTGGGTGGGAATCGAACCCACAGCCTACAGCGCAGAAGGCAGAGTTACTACCAACTGAGCTATGAGGCTTGTTAAATGAGTTAAATGAGAGTATTAGGCATCTTATTTTAATGAAAACTTGGATATCTAAGTATTTATTATTTTTCCACTTAATTGAGTTGCCAAGGCAATGGTAAGATTAAGATGCAAGTATCATTATTGGAATGTCTTTGACTGCGTACAACACACATCAACAGATTAAAAAACAGATTATTAAGTTATTTTCCGACACAAAATAAAACTACAAAGTAGAGAAACAAGAAAAGAAGAATTAACTTCTTACAAAACTCCAAGGTTTGGTCGTAATTAGCACCCTTGGCAGACAGATTGGTATTCACACTTAACATTTTTGTTTATACATGGAAGGAAGCTGATGATTTTGTTTAATTCGTCATAAACATAAACCTTTTTTTCTGGTTTACGCATATAAAATGTAATTTTGACTTATACCTAGGACAAATTTCATCACAAGTTTTTATGGAACGGGTCTTTTTTGCGTACATTTGAATTCAGAAAAGTTAATGGACGCATAAATATTTTGCGCCAGGCATTTTATACACTAAGCTTTTACAAGGACCGCAGGTGACGTGTTATTTATTGGTCTTTGTAAATGCTGGCGGTGACTATAATAGTGAGCTTTTTTTCGATGTTTTAAAAGTAATTTTGGTAAACAAAATACAGTAGAAAAAGTTCGATTTTTTTCACAATATTTTGCATCAGGCTCTTTACTGTTTTTACATTTATTATTTGAAGCAATATTTAAACACGTTAAATTAAGTTGTGTTAATACTTACTTGTCATTCAGACTGCATTATACGAAATAAGTATAATGTAATTGTAACTGAGTTTTACCACAATACCAAAAAGTTTAAACCTTTTTTGAATTCCAATTTAGAGAACTTCATTTATCATATTGCGCTTCAAGATCACAAGAAACAGAAGCCTACATGACGAGGGTAGTAACGCAATACTCTACTCTACACAGAGTGTCTCGAGAATATCAACCAGACGAAATGCTTTCTGTCCTTATTCATGCAAATGGAACTTCTGGCAAATGGTTTTCTTTCATCTTTACAGTTGCAAATTACAAGCTAGAATTGCGTGAAGATTATAATTAATATATTATTAAGAATATTTTTTTTTTTTTTGCTAGGGCAAAGAATTACATTTATTCAATAAATTAAACTAACTAAGTACAAAGGAATCAGTCAGATTACCTAAGGACCGTTACAAACGGCCTATAGGTAACTCAACTGTTCCAGACCAGTACCAGACGGAAGCGTGCCCAAGACACTGGCTGCATTGCCACGCTGAATAGCTATGCTAATTCGCTGGCCTAAATAAGAGCCAGCCCTTGGGTCACGTGTCGCCTCAATCAAAAGCCCCGCAATATTTTTGAAAACCCGGAGGGCACCGGCTCCCCACGGACCCAAGGTCTCCACCCCAAAAGGCTCAAATAGGTAAGCTCTGTCGAGACCACTATATTTGCGCCTTTTGTGATCCTCGGCCGAATCAGCCGCCGCACCAGCCCTAACTGATGTCCCAGGCAGATGAGATGGCGCTAGGGTGTCGACGCAGGTAGCGTCCCACACCAAAGGCCTACCCATTTCCCAAGGGACAAGAGTCATACCGTCGGGCCGCTTACCATCATCACGTAACAGACCATTCGGTTCAAGAACGGCTGGCACATTGACACTGGTAAACGCTCGACGGATAATGTCATTAAGACTAGCGTGGCGCGAAATCCTGCCGGCAGACCTTGCACACGAAAGTCCGTGAAAACCAAAATGATCTACGGCCGCACCGCACCGGCACTGGTGAGAGGCGCAGCATCTTGCACCCAACCGAAGACAAGTGGCAATACGGAAAGTTACAGGATCCATAAGTGTACCGGTATTGTAGGATGGATGTGCTTGCAGCCAAAGACCTGATTCCCATTTTGAAACAGCTAAGAGACGAGCACGATCTGTGGAGGTTGAGCACGTATGTAATAGATAATTCCGTGTCAACTCGCACAGAGGCCCGTCCCACTGCCGTTGTGCCGAAAGGTGTTTTGGGGGATCGGTATTAGGGCAAGCACTATGCCAAGCATTTCGAGCCTCGTCAAGATAAGAAATTTGGAGTATATTGCCTGGAACAGCCGAAATTGATGGTGTTAGAATTTTCTCAACCAAAGACGGAACCGTACTATAGACGGAATAAGAATAATTGATTTATTACAAATAACTGGTTTGACAGTTCAGTTGGTAGTAATTCTGCCTTGCGTTGTGGTTGTCGATGCCGTATCGAACCCACATTTTATCATACGACAAGGAAGCGACGAGGATAGCTTGGCCTTCAACTCACCTGGTTACAAGTTGAGATAAAGCCGAAGGTGGAGGCGCACTTCACCCGGAATCCTCAACAAACTGAGCTTTACTTACCTCTAAAACCAACACAATATTTTTTTTTAATTGTATTATGGCGACAGAATTAGGTAAGATTAGCTAGCCAGGCAGAATTGAACAAAATCCAAATCCAACCAAACCAATCACAACATTGCTCCCCTGAGGATCGAACCCAAGACCTGGGTCCCTGCATACTTTGAATTTACAAGCAGAAGGTTTTGTGGCCTTTAAGGAAGCTTAATACATAGTATTTTTTTTTATACAGCATATATCAGTTTCTTAGGTATGAATGATTTACTTTTCCTGTTCGAAACTTAGGTTTAGCAAGTTAATTTTTGCTTCTAGTATTAACAGCAATGTTAACAATTTGTTAATCGAAATGAAATAATGTACCTACGTACTTGTGTGCTACTTTCTTGTGAGCGTGCATTCGATTTTCATGTTTTTTTTTTAAAAGCTGACCTCATTTAAACGTTCCCTGAAAGAGTCACGAGTTTTTGTTTTATAAATTGTCCTTACGAGCGCTCTTCTGCAAAATAAAAATACGTTCAAAATCTGCTGCACTTCCCCATAAAAATATGCAAATGTATGTTATGAAATACTGAAAGAAACTGAAATAAACAAAACTCACCGTAGCTTCATCAGTAAAATATATGCTTTACTGTGCGTACTGCGTATGCAGCCAAACTTAACCTGCTTAAGTAGTTTCTTCAATTAAGTTAATTATTTTCCCATTTAGGGTAATTTTAGCATGAGGCAGCAAAGATCTTTCAGTCTTTGCTGTTCTTAGCAGTTGACATTAGCAGGGTGAATCTGATGCTTTTTTCTTTGTAAGAGGAGGTTTTAGACTGTGGACCAATCATGAACTTTTGAAACATTTACACAACTATAATTATATTTAGCCCTATCGACTCTATTATATATATATATATCGCCTGCTAATAATAGAATATCACATAGATCCCCTGCACAGGAAGGTAGATCTTTACATAGGCTAGAAACAAAATAGGCCCCAAGATTGATCATTGGTGTATTACACTTATGTTAGTGGATGTTCCCGAAGATCTGCTACCACTTTCCTGAAAATGCCTAAACTCTCATTTTAAAGGTTGAAACGATACGTAATCTGGAAAAACGGACCATTATTCCAAATGTAGAGTAGGGCATTCAGAAAGTTTCAAGGGTAAGGGATCCATAACATTCACCTGCTCATGCTCCTCAACTAAGCGCTTTCACAACCCCATATCATTCTTATGAATACCAGTAGCCGCTGAGCTTGACGTCTAAAGATGTATGTTTACTTAGTCTCCACATTGTAGATAAGTCTATCTTCGGATTTATTTCCCATGTGAATGTGGGAAGAGTATTTATATGTAGGAAAACACATTTATCCACTCTCTTCCACTATAACGATCATGCGCAAACAATCCTTGTTTATTTTGTATCTCCCGATGGTATTTATCAAATAAACATATCGACACCCTTCAGAACCCTCGATTAGGAGCTTTGTCTAAAAAATACTCTCACAGCATTTATTATTCATAGGTTTCATCTTTGTAGGTAACCGAAAATCCATAAGTGGAGTGGCGGGCTCAACCTGAACAAAAGGCTGAATACATCTCGAGGTTGCAAGCGCTTGTTTCTTTCATACCGCCATGAACGACCTCTCACACCCACCTTCGAATGCAAAGTCAGAGTCAAAGTCAGAATCAAAGTCAGAATCAAAGTCAGAGTCAAAGACAGAGTCAAAGTCAGAGTCATAGTCAGAGTCAAAGTCAGAGTCAAAGTCAGTCAAAGTTAGAGTCAAAGTCAGAGTCAAAGGGTTAATAGTATAATTCAAACCTATTACTAATAGGTAATGGTTGCCAGCAATGCGCAACGCATTGTGTAGGTTCTTTGTGGCTTTGTTACAAACATGAGCGGATGGGCTGCTTGCTTGTTCTGGCTCTAGTATGATACCCGAAGTTAAAAACCATAAAATGTTTTTATGAATGCACAAAGCACATCGCTTTTAAACATAATCTATCCTCGCGTCTGTTTCTAATAACAAATGTGGAAATAGTGGGGATTATTCCTAACAAACATAGCTATTTCTAATATATATATATCGACGGAAGTGTAAGAATATTGTGCTATAAGAATAATGGTCTACAGCTGTCAGTTATTTGTTTTTTAAACATAGCTCTTAGACAACGTTTTTGCATTTTAAAAATGGTTTCTTTTTCTGTAGAGTTGCCCCAGAAAATGATTCCATATCGTAGGACTGATTCTACATTTCCATAATACGCTGTAAGTAGGGCATCCACGTTTACAGTTGTCGATAATTTATGTGAAGCATAGTTCGAGCTGCTAATTCTCTTGTTGAGATAGTTGACATGATTTTTCCAATTTAATTTTTGATCTATTTGCAAACCTAAAAATCGTGCTGAATCAACCTGCTTTATAACATGGTCGTTAAATATTTAAATAATATATGATTTATTTTGGGGCCGTTGATTAAAATGAATAATATTCGTACCATGTAATTATAGATTTTAAAGATTCATTAATGTCCGATTCGTATGTGTCAATGTTATTATATTTGATTGTTATTGTACTATCATCAGCGAATAGCGTCATAGGATAATTTAATGCTTTTGGAAGATCGTTTATATAAATGATAAATAGTAATGGTCCTAAGACGCTCCTTGAGGAACGCCATAATTAATATTTCAAATGCTGGATTTATATGTGTCATTATATTTAGTTTTAATGTTCAATTTTGATACCTCTGTAATTTGTTGTCGACCTGTTAAATATGAAGATATTAATTCTAACACATTGCCCCTGATCCCATTGGCTTCAAGTTTATTTATTATAATACGGTGATCTACACAGTCAAAAGCTACATATCACATAAAATAGCACAAACAGGGTTTCTATTGTAAACTTGACAGATGATATACTCATAGCAATAGGCCTGTAGTTTTGCATTTCAATTCTTTATCTTCTTTTTTAAATAGTGGCTTTACTATAGTCATTTTAAGAACTTGAGGAAATTGACCTAACTTAACTGTTGTGTCACAAAAACATACATAGTACATATACAATAACTTCTATATGACTAGGCGTTGTGTAGGAACAGTAGACTTCGCGAGCCCTTATAACCATGCAATACCCGAAGCTTTCCTCTTTCACTTTTCCTTTTAGAGTTTTGAGCAAATAGGGGTATGACTTTAAGCAATCACTCGCGTTTCCTTGATTGGAGGAGATCGAACCTGGTGTCTACGGATTTATCTTGAAAAGGCGGAGAGGACGGCTTAGTCCATAAATTTAGGTATAATTTTTCCGAAAAAAGAATCCAAAATTGTAATCCTACAGCAAACTTCTCCCATTTTCACCCTCCGCTCCCCCTTTTAGTTTTTTTTCCCAACATCTTATGTGAAATTAAATCTTTAGTGTGTCTTTGAAATTTCATTGAAATCCGTTGATAAATAACGCTTAAGCAAATTTCCCCCCTATTTCCCCCTAGCAAAATTCGCGATTGATTAAAAACTTAAATAAATCAAGGAACAAGTGTGCCAATTGTCATCAAAATCGGTTGAAAAATGCGACCTATAGGCGAGAACAAACCGACAGCCAACATCCGACAGACAGCGGACGAAAGCATTTTTGTCCAATCTCGAAACTGAGACGCTTAGCTCGCACGGTCCATTATTATCTACTTGAAAAACCACACCTTATTAATTATTGACAATGTATAAGGTATATACACATATACACACATACTTGGTGTGTGTATGAGCAAATTTATCCAGACTCAGCATGAATTCCGGAATAGTGTGAGCAATTTTAAAGCCATTCAGATCTTGAAGTGTACATAAATAAAATGGTTTCAGCGATGACAGCCTCCGCGATCTATAATCAGTTTGCACTGTTTAACAGCCTGAAGTAGTCAACTTCGCTATTTTAAATCCATTTGCAAACTTTTAGTACAAAGCATTCGCGATTTACCGAAAATTCTCCAAAGTTTTAATCATTTTCATTTAGCTACCCATTAAGTCTATGCTAGCCCAAAATATTCCATTTGATCTAAGAAAAATATTTAAATCTGAGAGAGACTCAAGATGCTGTGGATGGGTTGTGATGAATTGTAGAAGTAACATCAATGGTGCATTCTAATAGTGCCATGTCAAATAAATGATATTGGAGATTGAGACCAAAGACTGAGCGGGGAGAAAAAAACCGTTGAAAAGGCCAAGATCTCATCCCTGCTACTTGCCTTTACTAGAGCAAGATAAGTCTAGAGGTCACTAATAAAAACTATTCCCACCCAGCTACGATGAAGCAAAAATGAGGGTTATGATTTGGACCGGTAAGTATCTTCACGTGTTCCCTCATAACTTCTAAACAGAATTTGACAAAGTGGGAATATGTAAGTTATTTGTTTAGTATACGATAAATATTTAATAGTTTGTACATCACATTTTCAGATTAGTACATTTTCTTGTTTCATTCTTTTTAGATCGTGATTTTAGGTAGTCGGCTTTTAGTGAACTTACTTTTTATTTTAGTTTCTTTGTACAACGGGATCGGAACTTCGCTGTGGTATGCCTGGTTGTACGCTGATGCTATCTCCAGCACAAATTATAAACAATATGGAAGTGTATCTGTCTCATTTGCATACACTTGTTCAATACTATCTAAACATTTGTCAAAATGATGCAAAAACCGCGTAAGTCTATCGGCACTTTGAGATTTAGTGTGAGCAAGTCTTGTAAGTCGACTAAACGGAGTCCCAAATATTTTTATTTATTTATTTGTTTAGAAAAAACGTAATTTCAGGCATATTTAACAATAAGGCGATGCTAAAATCTAGGTCTATGTCCTATCTAAGGCACAAAAATGTTCACATTATAAACATGTCGTTTCAATGAGTACCTGTGCCATTTCTTTGAGTTTCGGCAGGTTTTGGTAAAATATGTCCACGCTGTTTTTAGGCAGAATATTGAGCAAGTATAAAGCTAGTGATACGGGTGCCCTCGTATCACTCGCTTTATACTTGCTACACTTCCGTCCTACACTTGGCCATCTCAAACATGGCTATATGGCGAGATTAATCAGTAGGTATCCCTAGCACGACCGCCTGAAGTTATCGCTCTACTGCAAACCGAGATGGACCTTTTTTTATTAGATAACAAACAGTTATTCTAATGAGATTTTTTATAATTCATTATAAATAATATGTACAATTAAACTATGTACAAAGGACGCAGTCGGATTATCAAAAACCCGTTACAAACGGCCTATAGGTAACTCAACTGTTCCAAACCAGTACCAGATGAAAGCGTGCCTATGACACTGACTGCAATAGCTATGGTAAATACTAATAAATACATGTGAAAGTTTGTGATAATAGGTGTTTATATTTCTAAATGCGCACACAAAAACAGCTGAACGGATTAAATGCAATTAGTACCTATATAAATAGTATACCTATATTATGCTATTTAACAAGCCTCACAGCTCAGTTGGTAGTAGCTCTGCCTTCTGCGCTGTAGGGTGTGGGTTCGATTCCCACCCAGGACAAATATTTATGTGATGAATATAGATGTTTGTTCTGTGTTTGGGTGTTGTATTGTATGATAAGTATGTATTTACAACAAAAAAAAGTATCTATGTATTCTATCCGTAATCTAGTTCCCATATTACAAGCTATGCTTAGTTTGGGACTAGATAGCGCTGTGTGAAATTAGTGTCCTGTAATATTTTATTTATCCTGTAATATTTTATACATTTTTACCACGAAAAATGTAAGACTGCAGTGGGATTATCAAGAAACTTGAAATTCGGTATAGATCTATCTTTTGAAACTTAATTCTGGGATAAAAAGACTACTTTATCTCAATCTAAGCAGTGAACAATTTGCGAGCCTAAAACGAAACTTCAAACAAATCCTTTCAGCCGTTATAGCGCGATGTTAATATTCTCAATCTAATAAAGTATATTATATTCAATTATGGCACGGCAAGCCGACTTCGGCCTATTGCAAATCAACCATCAAAGGCCACGTAAGGCCAGGTACAATTGATAACTTCTAACTGCGTATTCATATTCATATTTATTTATTCATTAACAATTATACAATCGTGTCTGGAATTAACTTTAAAACTAAAACAAAAATGTACACGAATCTAATTATACATAGAAGGATACAATTCAATTCATTAATATTAATATTATTCATGCGTCAACATAACAAAAATCATCAATAGAGTAAAAACACCCTCAGAGCAAAAGTGTTTTCAATTCAGAATTGAACAAATTCAGACTGTCTATTGTCTTCAGGTTAATTGGTAAGCAGTTAAATAATCTGACAGCCTCGTATCTGCAGCAATGTTTCACTATCTCTAGTCTTGGACAATACGGTGTCCCAATATATTTTCGAGTAGTAAGCGTATGACTAACATCATCACCATCAGTGAGATAGATGGTCCTCGTAAAACCCTTAGCACTAAAACTCGTAGCTAAGGCTGCTGAAGGATGTTCTATAATACATGGGTCGCATAAGTCAGGAGCATGGCCTTGTCCTACTGCGAGGGTCGTCTAAATATAGACCGCTCCTGCCATTCTAAATCTATAGCAGTGTTTCTTCGACCGCCTGTCTTCCGGACACAAACACGGGGAAGCGCTTGGCCTTCATCACACCTAGTTACAAGTTGGGATAAGGCCGAAAGTGGAGGCGCACTTCACCCGGAATCCTCATCAAACCGAGGAATTATAATAGTATAGTATACATAATCTTTAAGATTATGTAGTTAACTACTTGAATTTATTGTTTAAATTTTAAATTGATTTATATAAATATTATAGAAATACTTAAGTTTAAAATTGTGATTGAAAATAAATTATTATTATTATTAATTGGCTATCTGAATTGTTAATCACAATTTCATCAAAAAGTCAAGAACAGATGATACAGATCAAACTAGCTCTAGTAGAAGCCCTTGCTCTGAATGAGATCACCAATCTAGGTGGATTGGTTGGAAATCCTCCAGGATAAGTGATGATTATGGCTACCGTCAATTTAATTCTGTGGATTTAAGAATTTGTGATCACTTTTACGTCTCTGTAATAGCACTACCATTGACTGCGCCGTCAATAGTAGTACTATGTTGAACACAAGTGCCTTTCCTTCCTGGAACTGGAAAGTTAATTATACCTACGCTACTGAGTGAGGTAGCTTTCAATTTTAGTAGCAATATTCATTTGTACCAAGGTTTATCGCAAATCGATATGATTCATATCTAGTGAATCTTTGTAAAGGTATCGACAAATAAAATAACAAAATAAGTTTCAGCTCTCACTTTCACATGGAAAAAATGATTTTGTATGACGAATAATATGTTTCCTTTTAAAAGGGATATTAAATTTAAAAATTAAATTACAGGATAGAATGCACGAAATAACTAATATTAGTCCAAAGTGTTAGGTAATTTAGGTGTTTTCGGCGTAAGAGTCTATGATATGTGAAATGGCTTAGCTTCAGCGATCATTTCTTCCACAATACTGTAGCATTTACTTTGATATTAATATATGTTATAGTTCAGGATAGATGCTAGAACGATTGTGTTTCGAAAATACGATAACATGACATTTTCTTGAAAGAAAAAAAATCCAAAGTTGACTCTAATTTGTACCAAAAATGTTCGCCATTCAATAAATACGCCCAATTAGGGCTTGAAACTTTGTACAGTAAATTAACACGGTATACAGCAGACGGTCAGTGTTTTCGATTTTCAAAATTCACACTTGTTTTACCGTAAAAAAACGTTGAAATACGCGCATATTTCTGTCATCTGGTGGTCATAAGTGCCATCGTTGAGCGCACAGCAATGTCACCTTTATTATTACTATCTTAGTTCGAAACAAGAAGAAAGTTGCGTTGAGTTGCTAATCGGAGGTATTATAGCCCGTTAAAGAACAATGAATAAATGGATTTTGTATGGCGATAAATGATTTTTATATTTCCATACCATGGAATTTAATTACTGCGATTTAGAATAGCATATTATACTATTCTAGTAACATTAATGCAAGATTTCAGCCCAGTCCTTTTGGTAAATTATCATCAATAAAGAACAAAGTCACAACACAGTCCAAGGCGATTTGATGTCTCACTACCATTGATGTGAACTGGTTTTCAGTGAATCGAAAAAAATACTCGGCTCTATAAGAGTTAGCAAGAATGTATTTTTCACTTCTTATGAATACCTTATCCTGAATATACATAATCTACTTATGTAGTGTGGTGGCTTGCTTTAATATTGTCCGTTTTAACATTGGAGAAGATAACTTCTTTCAAGTCGTTCATTCACGTTCACGTCACGTCACGTCTCATTTCAATTGTCAAGTCAATACTTTCCGTGAACGAAGAATGTTGGAAATTGGTCACGGAAAGTCAATACTTTCCGTGACCAATGATACGAACGAAGCTTTTCTACAGACGGTAGCAAATCTTCGGGAACATCCACTAACATCGGTGTACCACAAGGGTCAATCTTGGGGCCTTTTTTGTTTCTAGTCTATGTCAATGATCTGCCTTCCTGTGTAGGGGATTTATGTGATATTGTATTGTTTGCAGACGATACTTCATTAATATTTAGAGTTGATAGGGCTAAAGATAATTATGATTGTGTAAATGCTTCTCTAGCTAGAGTTCTT
This sequence comes from Venusia cambrica, assembly GCA_951394065.1. NCBI lineage: Eukaryota > Metazoa > Arthropoda > Insecta > Lepidoptera > Geometridae > Venusia > Venusia cambrica. The sequence goes on along the minus strand of OX596068.1, from coordinate 3,258,903 downwards.
GATTGGTTTACGGTAAATAACCTCTTATTAAATGAGAAAAAAACGAAATGCATTAGATTCACCTTGCCTAACGTTCAAGTCAGCAATGCTAACATTATCTTAAATGGGGAAATACTTAACTTTATGGAAGCAACTACTTTCTTGGGTTTAAATATCGATGCAAAGTTGCAATGGGGTATTCATATTAATACATTAGCTAGCCGGCTAAGCTCGGCAGCTTACGCAGTACGTACCATAAGGCATCTTACTGATGAAACCACGGCGAGGTTAGTTTATTTTAGTTACTTTCACAGCGTTATGTCCTATGGCATATTTTTATGGGGAAATGCAGCAGATATTGAAAGCATTTTTATCCTGCAAAAGAGAGCTGTACGGGCAATTTATAAATTAAAAACTCGTGACTCTCTCAGGGAACGTTTTAAAGAGATTGGTATTATGACAGTCAGCTCCCAATATATTTATGAAAACCTAATGCACGCACACAGGAACATTGATGAGTTTGTTAAAAGAAGTGATGTACACAGTGTTAATACTAGAAATAAAAATAAACTTGACATACCTAGGTATCGCTTAGGAAAAGTAAATAATTCATTCTTAGGAAACTGTGTACGATTCTATAATAAGCTTCCTCAAAGCGCCACCAAACTCTCTGCTCGTAAATTCAAATTGTATATAAAGAATAATTTAATTAAAAGAGCCTACTACAAAATAAGTGACTATATCGACGATAAGAACGCGTGGCCCGATGTTGCTATACCAGTTGACAGTTAAATGGTGTTTTTCAATGTCAAGAAACTGCCCATTAGATAGTTATGTAGTAATCAATGTTTTAAGATAATATTAAGTTTTTAGTTTTATGATGTAGGTAACACTTGTAATGTTATTAAATTATTATAAACAATGTACCTAAATGTTAAATGGATTTTCAAAAAAATTAATCAGCCCGAGGTTCTTGCCTTTCTCCTTGTGTGCTGGTCGCGATTCCGAACAGGCGGTAGATTTGACGTTTCAAAATGATCCTAAAAATCTTAATGAATAAAAATATTTGACTTTGACTTTGACTCAGAGTGGTCCGTAACAGATAGGATAGCCACCGACGGAATCTTCAAGTAGTTTTTTGTACCTACGTTTACAAAGGACAAACTTTAGGTTCACTCACAAAGCCCATGACATAAGTGCCTACATACTGCGAACGACACGTTCTACCTAGAATTTCGATACGTTTAAATAAGTAATGTCGATAACTGTATTAAAGTCAAGACGAGGGCGCGGCATCGAATCTTGGAGTTTGCGGAATATTTTTAATTATCATTCCAAAAAATATATATTCATATTTACAATAAATAAACCCGTCATTGTATCTGTCGGGATAACGTATGGGGATAACGATAGGCTGTAAATAAACTCAGGCTGCGAATTATGGGTATACCTTTCTGCCGAGTAGTCTTTATCAGCCCTTTGTGTGGGCAGCCATGATGAATATTTTATTTGAATGAACACCGATTTTAACCGCCTCTGTCGTCTAGTAGTCCCGGGTTCGAATCCAGGGGGTACAATATTGTGCTTGGTTTGGTTGGTGGTAAGCTTGTATAAGTTTACCTGGCTAGCTACACCATCTTACCTAAGTCTGTCACTACAATAACAATTCGATAATACAATACAAGAGTAGTAGAAGCCCCTAGTGAAAGGGCTCGTCCGGAGAATTACTACCTCCATACTTATGTCAGCCACCAAGCAGCATTGCTATGTTTCGGTTTGAAGGGTATGGTTTCCGGTGAAATTACGGTACGTGAGGCTTAACACCTTTATATGCCTCAAGTTGACGGGCGCAATGCAGTGCCGTGTAGGTTATGTTCTTTGTGGGTGTGACCTATGCAGTAAGGCTTTGTCATAGGCAAGAGTACACTTAACACCAGGTGCGCTACTTGCCTGTCCCGTCTCCTAGTAGTATAAAAAAAAAAAAAATGTATTCCGACATTTAGGGGTAAGATAGCAAGTTCCTCAGTCTATTGTGAGTTTTTGGGTGAAGTTCGCTCCCACTTTCGGCCTTATCATAACTTGAAACCAGGTGAGGGGACGGGTAACGACAAATAAAAAAAAAAGCCACGGGGAATAACACAGGTAACTCGATAATACCGAGTAAGTATTAAGCCGCGGACAGAAGCTAGTAATAAATATGTTTGTAAAGGTGTCAAAGTGACATGTCAGTATTTCATACCAATCCAGTTTTATATAGTAAGCTGAGATAGCACAAGTCCCGTCAGACAACGAACGGAAGCCTAGCTTATCATGATCTTGTCTTCCGCTATTTTGTTCGGTTCGGATGTAGGATGTAGGTACTCATAGAATCGGGTTGTAAAGGCAATAACATACCTACTTTCTGTTTGTTTCGTTGGTGATACAATTCCATATAAAGCAAAATAAATCGCAAAGGTTAACTAAATGTCTGTAATATTTGCATAACTACTATTACAGACATAATATTATTTTTACATAGTAAAAGGTTAAAAACTATGTCAACAGATAACAGAATGTCTTTACATTTTTTCATCACTCGAAACACAAATTTAATAATATATTTTATGCCTATTTCTCAAGTAATACTAGCTTTAAAACTAGGTAAGTTTTAAAAAACTATTAAAATTTCCTGCATTCTCATTCAGCCATTGCCAAGCCCGTTATATTGCACGCCTTTTGGAACGATATTGTACTTTTTGCTTTCAGTGATTCTAGTCTTTTGGCAATATCGCCAAATTGCGCCTAAATATTACAAACCTTATGCTTTTATCTTTATTTTTTTTTATTCAACTTGGTGACTTGTACCGTCAAAAAAATGAAGCAGTTCACCTGGTTTTAAGTGCAGCATGCCTTTAACAAAGCTACTATTGCTATTATGCTACCAAACTAAATTATGTTTTTATTTTATAGGATTTACTTCACAGGTGGTCCTATTGACATCAGGTCAGGATCAGATGATGGGATCCTGGAGAAATCGAGGGAACTCTTCAAATATTATATGCACACTTGAATTGATTTGGGTATTTTTAGGGTCGGTAAACTTTCCAGGTGATCCCATCTCATCAGGTCAGGATCTGATGATGGGATCCTGTAAAAATCGAGGGAACCCTTCAAATATTTAGGCACACTTGAAGCGATTTGGGTGTATTACCTCAAAAGTAAGCAAAAAAACGGACCCCATATAGGATCACGCATCTGTCTGTCTGTCTGCCCGTCAATCTGTTATCAAAATAAATGGAAAAATACGTCAACCAGGTAAACGAAATTGTATCGTATTCTTCATTGAAGTCGGTTTTCTTTATAGTTTTTGAAACGTAATTATTACACTTAATACTGATTATAAATAATAAAGAGATCCATAGTAAAAGTTTCAGCTAAAAGCTTGAATTTCATTTTGAAAGGTCGCAGATTGTATTACGCTATATGTAAATATAGCGAACTACTCTAGAACAGCCTTTCCCCAGACTAGTTCGTGCTCCTTCCGTTTAATTTGTTCCATTTGACTTACTTAACCAAAGTGTTATGGAAGCAATATTTCTTGAAGAAAGATCGTTGTATTTCAAAATAAAATCTGAAAACAGAAAAAACATTCAGTAATAAACCCGCCAAATCTTGCAGCGCAGAGCTCGGAGCGACAACACGTCCACAGAGGGCTAGTCAGTTAGCAGCAAGACTATATTTCCTGAGGATGCCTCGTGTAGAGGCGAAACACGTGTCGATTTGATTTTTTCAGAGTGATTTGGCGGATTTATTACTAAATATTTTTTTCAAACTTGCAGAGTTCTATTCCAAGAATTATGTAGATTTGCGGTTAATTTTCATCGTAATAAATAGGGTGACTGACGTTTTACTTTTGAATCCACATATCGCAAGCGCAATTTAATGATTTTGGCACGACTAACTTTAATCATCGATACATCAATTCGCTCAATATAAATCGAAAAAACCTAATACCTTGACGTAGATTTACCGATTTCAGATACAGAGGTCCCGGTTTCGATCCCCATGGGGAGTACAATATATTGTGCATGGTTTGGTTGGTGGCAAGACTTTATTTAAGTCCGCCTGGCTAAAAACCACCATCTTAGCTAATTCTGTCGCCATAATAACCATTCTAAAATTGTTGTGTTCCGGCATTTAGAGGTAAGATAGCCAGTTCCTCAGTTTTTTGAGGATTCCGGGTGAAGTGCGCCTCCACCTTCGGCCTTATCTCAAATTGTAACCAGGTGAGATGAAGGCCAAGTGTTTACCCGTCGTACAATAGAAAAAAAGAACAGATGGTCGAAGCAATTTCGATATCAGTATTGTAAGCACACAACCTTCGTTTATATTTTTTGTAAACTAATACGTACCACTCAGCGGTAAAGATTGTAACATACGTTTTTTGTGTATTGAAGAAATTTAACAATCTGTACACATGAGTTAGTACAGTTAATAATGCGCTTTGCTAACACAGGCCTATCGTGCGAAAAGGCTAGCGGGATGTTAATCCGCGAGTGAAATAGATGCGCACTCTCGCGAAAATCATAATTTTCTTGAATTACATAGAAACTAGGCGAAGTATAGATTTTTTTTTAGGTTCTCAAACTGGTTGTTACACTTATACAAGTTTTTTTTACAGAAAGGCATTGATCATAGGCTAGTGTACAACCTACTTGTGTTTGACGAGAATAGCATGCAATACAAAAAGCTACTATACTAGCTTACGAAACATTAATAAAACTCATTTAGACAAATAACAAAAACAAACACATTATAGGAATATCTAGGCTAGGCTATTTTTTTGAATAAACTGTCTCTTGATAGAAGAGACTGAAGAATAAAACCTACTATCCAAATAAGGATGTTTCTCTATATTTTGTTTTTTTTTCATAATCTAAATATTCGAAGCAGCTTAGAATAAGTTGGTCAAATTTGGTTTATTTCGGGATTTTGATCCACTTTTTTTTATATTGTTCGACGGGGAGGCCTTCATCTCTTCATCTCACCTGATTTTTCAAGTTATGATAAGGCCCAAAGTGGAAGCACACTTCACCTGAAATTCTCAACTTACAGAGGAAACTGGCTATCTTACCTCTAAATGCTGTAACACTACAATTTACGAGTTTTTGCTACGGCGACAGAATTAGATGGTAAGATGGTAGTAGCTAGCCAGGGAGACTTAAACAAATTCCTACCACCAACCAAACAAGCACAATAAAGTTCCCCTCTCCCATGGGGATCGAACTCGAGACCTCTGGATCTTATATCGGTAGATGAACCACTAGGCCACAGAGGTGATTAAAAACTTTTCAAAATAACGCTTATACTTTTTTTACTATACCTTTCAATTTCAACAAATACCTTTCATTTGATACCCATATATAATAACAAATTATAATAATAGGTATGATAACAAATTTAATTACAAATAAAACGTAAAAAAAAAAAAAAAATGACTTTTCAGAAAGTAAATAGACTATATACGACTGTACGAGATGTGACAATTTTGACCTATGCACATTAATTAAACTTTTTTTATATATGAAATAGCTTTTGACCCCCAAACAGTCGCAGGCAAATGAACAAAAATTGTAACCTAGATTAAACATCATATAATCATCATAAACTAAATTGCATCACGGCTTAATGCTGAACGTAAAAAAGATAAAAATAAAAAAGAGAAAAAGAAAGAAAAATGAAAAAAAGACATGCATTTTCTTTTTTTATCATTTGCGTGTTTTTGAACATTGTTTTATAAAACATATTCAGAAACACAGTCGAGCAGCGTGAGTTCAGTATATCATGATTTATTTAGATGAACTATAACGTATTGTGGGCTGCGGTGTAACATAATGTGTAAGCTATACACGTACTGCGTAGGCACGTATAGCCCTCGTAGTGTAATAGTATTAGAAACCCATCTTTATTGGCTTACGCGTGAGTGCCAGTCAAGTTAAATTACTTTAAACAGAGCGCAATTTCAAAACATCTTGTTAAAAAGATAATATATTCGTTAAATTTGTGTTGTTTTAAATTTGTATCAACCATAAATGAATTAACACTTTATGTTATCGTCCAGGGTATCCTGGAAGAACAAGGGAAGGTCAAGATAAAGAACATAGGCTCAAGTTTGCGACATATTCATTTTACTGTATTCACTTTTTTTGTCGAACTGAAGTCATAAACTATTAAGCACAGTTTATTCTCTCATGAAAATAGGCCAACGTGCAATATAGACACAACATTGTCAAAATTAATTAACTAAAAATAGAAAATAATACCAGCCTCTATTCTTAACCTATGTTATTCAATTTATCGACAGCACCGCATATAGCACAACATTAGTACATCTATATATTCGTCACAATATAGGCTTCAATTAATTAGCACCGCATTAATTAATAAACTCGTGTTTGCCGACGCCTCCGCGTTTCAGGAGAGTTTATAAATATTTGAAAATAAATTATGATGCAAGGTAAGTTTCTTATGCCCTAACGACTTCCAGCCATTGTGATATCACACAGGTAGGTTCGTGGAAATATGACACTAATATCCAAAGTCTCTATCAGTTTGTTAATTTTTTTACTATTCACGACTCAACGACAGAAAGCTGATGAAATTTTGCAAGGCGATTGATTGAAACCTGGAAAAAGACAAATGTAGACTTTTTATACGGGTACCTAGTAAATAGTATATTTGTAGGAGTACAATCACGAGATGAGATGTGGTAGCTGGGACCCCGCACCTCTGACCTACATATTGAGATTTTAGGCATATTGGTTTATTATCGGCACAGGCAGTAAAGCCTCTCAGCGCCAACGTCGCCTGACATCCATAATGTGATACTAAATAAATCTTCTCATGGCGGAAACACGCAGCAGTAACTTGTCAACATAATTTATTGTCAATCTAGCGTGACTGAATTTGAGGAGTTTTTATGATATTATTTTGTACGTCACCGGAAGTTGGCTGTTGTAAGATCCGATAAAGGGATCATAAAACCTGTAGGCATTTAGTAGTAAACTGTTGTTTGCCTTTAAAGTCAATGTAATTCGTTTGCTTACCTGCGGCAAAGATTTAAAATATATGGATACCTGTGTAAATTTAAAAAGATACAATGAAGTGTATCTTTAAATTTAGGGCGTCTGTTATCTAATACAGACGAGCAAATGCTTCGTAGACAGAAACAAACGTACGACAGTATTACTTGTAAGTGAAGACAGTTCTTTTACAATTATTATAACTAGCCACATAATAAATAATAGATGCACAGAATACCATACACTAAATCCATTCATTACAAACTTACAAAAACAAGTCTGTTTATGAATAAAAAAAAACAATTTTTGAACACAAAATTAAATAAAATAAAGTTTTGTTTATTCAGTATAAGGTCTTCACCTATGAAGATGCCGTTTTGTAGTACTGGTCATTTCGAATAAAAACTTTTTCTAAATGTCTATGAATTCTAATTTCAAGTTAATTTTATTTTCAAAACATGACATTCTATTTTCAAAATCAGTCTTTTGTTTACTAATTAGCTTTATGTTTTCATCCAACTTGGGTCTTTTTCGTCATCATGGATACGTTAAAAATTCGAGTAATTATGGAATTGTACCGACGGGGTAGCAACGCTGCATAAACGGCACGCAACGTTAACGACGGAGAGAACACTACAAACGAACGCACAACCCGTTATTGGCTTACCCGCTTCCGTGCTTGAAATTTCGGCCTGAGAAATGCACCCCGTGGTCGACCGGAAACTTTGTTCAACAATGACGAATTAAAGGCGATTGTGGAAGCTGATGATACTCAGTCTACTGTCGAATTAGCAGCAGCTTTCGAAGTTAGCAACAAAACAATATTAATCCATTTACGTCAAATTGGCAAGGTAAAAAAGCTTGACAAATTGGTGCCCCACGTCTTGCAGCCTGCCTTACGCTGCTCAACAGACACAGAAACGACAGAATTTTGAATCGCATTGTTACCTGCGATGAAAAATGGATTCTTTTCGACAATCTTGAGCGCTCATCGAGTTGGTAAGATCCTGGTTCAGCACCTAAAAAAATGCCCTAAACGAAAAATTACACCTTAAAAAGTGATGGTAACTGTTTGGTGGTCTAGCACCGGTGTGATTCATCACAGCTTCTTACCAAACGGGACGAGCATTACTGCAGATATGTACTGTGAAGAACTGAACACAACTTTAACCGCCTCTTTGGTCTAGTGTTTCAACCCACCGATTTCAGATCCAGAGGTCCCGGGTTCGATCCCTATGGGGAGTAAAATATATTGTGTTTGGTTTGGTTGGTAGTAGGATTATGTTTAAGTCGGCCTGGACAGCTACAACCATCTTACCTAATTCTGTCGCCATTATAACAATTCTTAAAAAAAATGTTGTGTTCCGGCATTCAGAGGTAAGATAGCCAGTTCCTCAGTTTGTTGAGGATTCCGAGGTGAAGTGCGCCTCCACCTTCGGCCTTATCTTAACTTGTTACCAGGTGAGATGAAGGCCAAACGCAAAAAACAACAACAACGCCAACCAGCTTTGGTGAATCGATCATCCCCGTTACTGCTGCACGACAACGCGCGAAAAAAAAGATCGATAAAAAATTACTTGCATTGATTTCATACAAAACGCCAATTTCATAGGTAAAGACTTAATATTTTAGTACCTACCGTCTGTTCGTAATTGCAACCAAAACCGTAATTTCGTGCTAGCTTTTTTTGATGAACCTTTAATATGGTAGGTACAGAGTTTTAAATAGTTTATTAACATTTAAATGTAGAATAGCATAGAATCATTTATTCAGTAACGTAAACACATATCTTCTTCTTCTATTTAAATATATATAACTCAAAGGTGACTGACTGACTGACTGACATAGTGATCTATCAACGCACAGCCCAAACCACTGGACGGATCGGGCTGAAATTTGGCATGCAGGTAGATGTTATGACGTAGGCATCCGCTAAGAAAGGATTTTGAATAATTCTACCCCCAAGAGGATAAAATAGGAGATGAAAGTTTGTATGAAACTTTGTCAATTTTAAACCGATCGGGTTGAGACTTAGCATGCATAAAGCTACTATGACGTAGGCATTCCCTAAGAATGAATTTTGAGATTTTGCATTTGTTTTGTTTCGGTTTAGTAGTTTTGGTTATAGACTCTGCTTTGTATTTGGCATTTGTTTTGTTTTCGTTTGGTTTAAGTATAGGTTTTGTCGGTTAGACTTGTTTAAAATGGCTAAAGAAAATCTGAACGTTAATGGAGAAGTTGAAGAATGTACTGTCGTTTTTAAGTTTTGTAGGCCCAAATTTTTTACACACGCTAAACAAAAGTAAAGCCGCAAAAACTATACCTAATTAAAAATAATACTTCTTAACGCGAGCGAAGCCGCGAGCAAAAGCTACTAACTTATAAATCGTAAAAAAAAAATACAAAATATAATGGCAAGTGAGTGAATTACAATAATATCGTCAATACAATATATAAATTTAATAAATAATAACAGTTCACAATACAACGTAACGTAGATTATACACTTAAACTATCTTTTAAATATTGATTACTACCTTACAAAGCAGTTTGCTCGCATTGTGAAATCACCATTTAGCTACTAACTGGTATAACAAGATGTCGTTACGAGTTCTTATCGTTGATTAAGGTACTTGTTTCATGTTAGACTCTTTTATTATGATAATTCATTAGATACATTTTGAATTTACGTACAGAAAGTCTGGTGACGCTTTTAGTAAGTTTATTTTAGAATCTTATACAATTTCCTAATAAAAAACTATTTACTTTTCCTAAGCAAAATCTAGAAAATCAAGTTTATTTTGATTTCTAGCATAATCATCGAATTCATCACTACTTTGACTAAACTTATCAATAGATTTTCATAGATGTATTGAGCGCTGACTGTAATACCTATATGATGATCTTTAAAACGTTCCTTGCGAGAATCACGAAATTTCATTTCATTAATTGCCCGAATAGCTCTGATCTGCGAAATAAAAATACTTTTCGTAAACCATAACACTCAAACCCCTTGCATGACATCCCAAAATAAATTCTTGGTTTTTATCGACGCCCATGGTTTGGCAACCCTATTGAGTTTACAACATAAAATAAATAGATCAGTTTGAATGAGATTCTGAATACATTCTGAATATATTCTGAATATCTTGCAAAACCTGATAATCAACCTTTGCTTCTTTATCTTAAAAACCACCCCTAATAAGAGCTAAATAAAGCAATTTTGAAATCTGCAGTCCAAACCCCCATTTCACACGATATTTCACGTTTTCACAAAAAAATACGGCTATTATAAATCAAAATATTTTCTTGATATGTACCCTATACTCTTTCAAATGACACCCCACAAGCCAAAAGTCTTTTTGTCACACTTACCACCCCTATTTCTCAAAAACTACGCCTTTGTATATCATTTCGACAATTTGACAAACCAAAGGACACTTCATACGTCAAAATCCATCAAGCCGCTAAGTTGTTGAGCGTTCCCTTATTTATCTAAGAATACCAATGATATAGACATAATACTCTACAAGAACATAACCTGGGTTATGTAAGGAACCAAATAATAATTTAGGTGACAAAAATATTAATTTACTTTGTGCAACATTCGTTCGTTGAGCGCTAGTGTAGTAGAGTACCTAGGTAAATGCAAAGCTACAACTGAGTAAAGTTTTAACAAGCTATTACTGCAACCACGGTGGAGCTAAGCCTTCCAACTGGGACTAGTTATCCCTGGTTTACCAATAGCAGGGTAAGCGTATGTGTGTGAGTGTAAATATCGCCAACTTGGAGATTCTAATAATGATCACGTCTCCAGCAGAAGCGCGGCGATATTGCGCCATTCAGGCTCATGCCACTTATAACGGAGAACGTATAGCGAAACCTTGTAATCGCATCGGAGACATTGAATATATATATTTATTATTTCATTTATGAATTATCCTGCGTCTATGGATTTTTGTTTCCCTGGTAATGATTACTCCACATTTAAATCTACTTATTTTGATTACCAAACTAAACATAACTTACAATATAGGAAATAGATTAAGGAAAGAGTACTTACCTACACACTTTTTTTTGTAATCACAAACACGAATATTTTTAACCTTTACTTGATACCCATGTTATATGTTACATAAGATATTTTATTGTATCTTTCCCCCTGTTAAATATTAAAATGACATAGCTCATGACACTTCTACAATAATTAAGAGGAACTAATCGACATTTCGTTATATCAAAACCCATCAATCCGAAATGCTGCAGAGCGTAACTATGAAATAGACATACAAATATACAGACATACTCGCGTAATATATTATGTTTTTACAGGACAATAAACAGATTGAAAACAAATTTAATGCTCAAATCTGATAAGAATCCTCTTAGTCAAATAAAATGACGTGTTGGGGGTTCAGTCGTAAAATAAAACAAGCCTTTTATCTTCAAGGCAAGGGTTACAAACACGATCAAAGATACTTTCCCAAAAGGGCTCTTCGACGGGGTTATTTTCATGCTCCACATCAGAAGACTCATTTTAGGACAAAACCAGTTACAAATGATTGCTGGATGCTCTCGTGCCTCATGCTAACATGTCTTTCTCGGTCTTAGATACCAAGATCTAGTCTCGGTTACCATTCAAATATAATATCTGAGGGTCCTAAAGTACTGCTATCCTATACAAACGCAGGCCGTTCATTTAGAAATGGCATATAATTTTTTTGAAAACAAATGGCAGGCTAAAATAAGGTTTTCTTTTCTCTCTCTTTTTCTAATGTAAAATAAACATTTAAATGATAATGATATTCAAATCTTTTCTTTCAATGTATAGATTATATTATCATCATCATCATACCAGCCCATTGTTGAACATAGGCGTCTCCCAGTCGACGCCACAAATAGCGAACCTGAGCATCCTGCATCCATCAACATCAAATTTCTCAATTAGTCGGTTTTTTTTTATTATTATTATTTGAAACGGTATAACTTCACAGATGGTCCCATTGACATCAGGTCAGGATCCGATGATGGGATCCTGGAGAAATCGAGGGAACTCTTCAAATATTATAGGCACACTTTATGCGATTTCAGTGTATTACCTCAAAAGTAAGGAGAAAACGGACCCTATATAGAAACACGCGTCTTTCTGTCTGTCCGTCCATCTGTTATCAAAAATATTGGAAAAAAATACGTCATCCAGGTAAACGAAATTGTATCATATTCTTCATTGAAGTCGGTTTTCTTTTTAGTTTTTAAAACGTAATTATCATGATTAAAAAACTCGTGATAATTCCATTTGGAGTGTGTGGTGGCCTTTCTCCATTTATGACTATTGTCGTCAAGTTTTCTACATTAATTTACACGATAGACCTACTTTTTATTTGTTATACAAATTGGAGCGAAACAAGCAAGCATCCCATCTGCTGTTATGCAACTACAAAATATGCAACTCTTGTCCCTATCAAAGCCTTAGTTACATTCACCCTGCGTAGTTACATCCACAAAGAACATGACCTACTAGGCACTGCATTGTACCGGTTAACTTGAGGCATAAAGGTTAAGCCTTGCGTGCAAGTAAATTCACCGGCAACCATTACCCTTAAACCGGAACACAGCAATCCTGCTTACTGGCTGAAACATGAATGGTGGCAGTACTTCTCCGGACAAGCCCTTACTCAACGAGCTCTACAACTCTTACCTACGGTTATACTCAGAGCTCTTCAAATATGGCATCGAAGGTTTAGTCATTCAAATCTTGGCTTTACGCCAACGAAATCATTGGCTTTATGACATCTATTGCAGATGATTTAGGTGGCGTCAACGAATCATAGTACACAAAGGTAATCCTACCGCATCTGAACAGCTAATCCGACCCTGAAAACTGGTGTACCTAGAATAATATAATACTAAAATATTGATGGCAATAGGTATGCAAATCGGTTCGAGTCCCATTTTGAGGTAGCTTATTAATCTCATTTAAGCTCGACCGAGGCTCCATTCAGCTGTGAACGATTCTCCAGGATTTACGTACGCAATTCAAATGGGGGGAAATATTCTGTACAATTCGATGGTTTGTAAAAAACCTAAAATGTCCCTTCTGCATTTTGATTGAAATGTACAAGTAGTTTATTCGAGGCTGCATCGAACAGCGCTTCAGCCCTCAAAAAGCAATAAGACACCATCATCTCCTCCCAGCCCTGTTCTTCAGCTGAAGTTATTGCAAGGTGGACTATACGTGGGATCACATGTTGTCTTCTCCCTCCACTCTCCTCTAATGGACGTCAAAGTCAAAGTTTTAGGATCATTTTGAAACGTCAAATCTACCGCCTGTTCGGAATCGCGACCAGCACACAAGGAAAACACAGCAAGAACCTCGGGCTGCTTCATTTTTTGATGATCCATTCAACATTTAGATACACGACTCAGCATTTCACTATATGTTTTTACTTCTAAAATGGACAGTCCGGCAATACAGTAAGGCACGAATCATACTTATACTACTCAATCACACTTATATTATGTTTTTTTTAATTTATTTACCATTTACACCAAAAAATACACATCAATCAAAATAAAAATAGCGTAGGCGAAACACTAGACCTTTAGTATTTTCGGTCGTCCGAAAATTCATTACTTCTTCTGGCAAAAACTACAGAATAGATTGAGCTGAAATGTTGTATAGATATTATTCTAGACCAGGAAAACATTATATACAATTTTTTATTAGGGTACCCGGCAAAGCCACGAGCAAAACAGAGCTAGAATATTATATGACGTGTTTATAACGACAAACATATCTATAAAAACATGTAAAAGCATCGTTTTGACGCGCTAAAAGGCATTTTATACTATACCTGCTCGGAAAGTGCCTTATTATTTTATTTAAAATGAGGTAGAATACTGTAGAGTACGTCATCCAAATCCATTGTTAACGCTCTGAGCGGGCGGGCATGAAACCTTGTATGATACCAACAAAAATACAAGGTTTTCATCAAACTAAGGGCCTAATTACAACGTTCAGCATTTTCATTCTGATCTTACAAAAGTGACAAAAGTAAAGTAATATCAAAATAAGAATGCTATAACAGGTCATGTTATCACACATGTCTCAAACTACACTCTCATTGGTAATCGCTCACTTTCACCCCTTGGTGAACAATGTAGGTACTTGTGTGTTGTGTGTTTGTGTGTTTTTGCCTTTTTTTTTCATTCTTGGTGTAATCATTAATTGAGCAAATTGATCTACGCTTTCTAAGAAAAATGTTGGGGCCGGGTATCGAAGTGGCAGACATAAGTGGGTTAATTTTGTTTTAGGAAGAGCAATCGAGCGTGTATGCAGTTCCAACGCCGACGGGACAGCGATGGTGGAGTCAGCGCGTTCACTCCTCACAGCCGTCACCAGGGTGCTGCTACTAGCAGACATGGTGGTCGTGCGCCAACTACTCCTCGCAAAAGACAAGGTAACACTCACACAAAATTGAGCGTGGTCCAAACAAGTCGCATAACTTTACCTAGCGCGATTCAGTCAAAAACAAAAAAAAATGCAATAGTTCAGTCAATTGAACTGACCAACTGAACTAATAGGAATAGACGGAGATGACGATTCTATTTTAAATAAAAAAACAATTGCTAAATCGCTGAAAGTTTCACGTGACCATTTTGCAACTGGCACCATTTTGAGAACATGCCTATGTGCCAGTTGCAGGTTTCTCTAAACTTGATCGTAACTTGCTGAAACTCTCACCTCTATAAACTTAGTTGAATGCGTTTACTTGGCAATGGATACCGCAGGTGGCGCGCTCACTGGATCGGCTGGAGTCGGTGTCCAACTTCGCAGAGTTCGTGCGAGCCTTTACGGAATTCGGAGGCAGTATGGTGGAGTTGGCGAGGCTCACAGCAGAGCGAAGAGCAGACCTTCGTGACGAGCGACGGAGGGCCCAGGTCGCCGCTGCGAGAAACGTGCTCGAACGCTCAACACTTATGCTTCTCACCTCGTCCAAGGTATGTGACTTTACAAAGCGCTAAAGATATGTTAGCTGCCGGTACAATAAGCAGCTCGTCCATATGAAATTTTAATTCGCATTCTGTGCAACACGTGTTTGGTCCTAACGCACTTCGTCCAACAGGCATTTTGACCAGCACAAATTACGTCAACACGCATTTGGTCAAACACGTATTTCGTCCAACAAGCATTCGCCCAAAAAATATTTTGTTCAAATGCACAAACAGGGTGGCGTTTCATAAAAGCCTGTTACTTTAATTACAAGTGGAACTCTCTTTTCCATTTCTTTTATTAGTAAAAGACCGTTACCGTTTATATTGTGATGGGACTATATTTTGAAAGGATATAACTATGTTATATTTTATCTGTTGTATTTCTCTCCCTCCTCTCACCTGGGTACCTGTACAGAATATAGGCTGTACCTATATTCTGCGATATCGTAACGATTTAGCAATACATATATTAAGTAAGGTTATATTGGTTTGTCAGTTGTAATGTAGTCACCAAATGGACTAAATGCGTAATGACGAATCTCGAAATGGACGGACTGCGTTATGACGAACCTCGAAATGGATAAATCCAATTATGGACAAACTGAGTCATAGACGAACGACAAAATGCGAGATGGACGTACTGCTTTTTGGACCGACAGCTAACAAATCGCGCTAAGCACGTTGCGGTGGTTTTTGTTTGAAACATTTATTGCAAAACTCGTTAGAAATGCGTTCGTTTTTAAGCAGCACCTATTTTCTAAGAGTAGAAACTCAATTACACCTACTTTATTAAACTTTAACGTAAAAAAATACGTTATGCTTTACGGTAGTTAAATTAAGAGTTTAAAAAGAAGACATTAACCATTCGTTTCCCGTCCTAGCTCGGGAGTTGGTATGAACTCGGTGAATTGCAATAAATTTAGAATCCGGGCGTTGGCTTCCTTCTCCTAGGGTTTGTGCCAGAGGCAACCCCAGGTGCGCAAAATGAGAGAGACGGCGCTATACATACTAATACATAGCTAAATGTAACAGATGAGCGGGATTTCATTGTAAAAACACAACTTTTGTCATTATGCGATAACTTTTTTTTATTCCATAAATATACTTACAGCGTTTGTAATAAAAAATTGTACACATTTAAAAAACCTTTACTGGTTTGACCAGATGCACAAAGTTCTTCCATACCTTATACTTTTAAGTCTTGTACAGAGTGTCTAAACATTTCAATTAACAAAAAACATGTATGTAGGTTTTTTTTTATTGTACGACGGAGAAGCGCTTGGCCTTCATCTCACCTGGTAACAAGTTAAGATAAGGCCGAAGGTGGAGGCGCACTTCACCCGGAATCCTCAACAAACTGAGGAACTGGCTATCTTACCTCTGAATGCCGGAACACAACAATTTTACAATTGTTATGATGGCGACAGAATTAGGTAAGATGGTGATAGCTAGCCAGGCGGACTTCAACAAAGTCCTACCACCAACCAAACCAAGCACAATATATTGTACTCCCCATGGGGATCGAACCCGGGACCTCTGGATCCGAAATCGGTGGGTTGAACCACTAGACCACAGAGGCGGTTAAAAGTGCTTATAATCTGCAAATTGTAGCTAACTTTAAATTAATACACGCGAAGTTATAAGCTATAGATATAACTAAAATATAGGTATCGAAAAGCCAAATACACATAATGTATAGGCATAATAATAAAACTGTAACAGTGTAAGATAAATTTATACCTAAAACACAGTACAGCCTCTTATTGATGTCAGTGGATCACTGCTGGATGCTGCCGTTTCTATCAAATATGTATATCAGGAAGAACCATGAAAGTCTTTATATGCCCATATTTGATGTGTGTAGATCTCATCCTTGCACACGCACAGCGAGCTATAAATCCGGACTACTAAAGCACCCGAGTCGACTTGCTAGGGATGTCACCATAGCAAACCATCGCCGACTTAAAAAGGGACGTCTTAGAAGTTAAACAGAGAGGGCTGAATCCGATGGGAATAGCGCCCTACACGACTAATAGACAATCACATCTGCTATAGCCAAAAAGACTGATCGCAAGATGAAAAAAAAAACAATTCGGAAGAACCGCACCCTGATGTTTGTGGCATCACACTTAATAGCCGCTCCCATGCATTTTTACCGCCCGAAACACCTATTATCGGTTTGCAATTACTTGTCGAGGTAAGACAGAGAGACAAATTGTAAAAAGCGCAGTAGGTAATACTCTATTTACTCGACCTTCTATTAAATGATAAAGATGAATTCCGAAGCTGCACCCAACTAAATCACAATCTACAATCATAGCACCTTTTAATTGACATGACAGCACAGTTGGTAGTAGCTTTGCCTTGTGCGCTTTAGATGTGGGTTCGATTCCCACCCGAAAAAAATATTGTGATGAACATTGATGTGTGTTCTGTGTTTGGGTGTAATATTGGTACTATTGTTAATATTGGTACACATATTACAAGCTTTGCTAAGTTTAGGGCTAAGTGGTGCTGTGTAAAGTGTCGATTAATTTTTATTTTCTCATTGTATAAAGCATAGAACTATTAAATGTAAAAACATTTCAATCGTTTATGTATACTTTTGATAAGCGGCAACTTCAAATACCTTTTTTTTTTATTGAATGACGGGGAAGCACTTGATACTCCCCTGGGGTTTAAATCCGAGACCTCTGCATCTGACACCGGTGTGCAAGCCACTACACCACAGAAGCGATTAAAAACACAAATATAACTCATATTAAATTATGTAAAGTACATCCTGTTCACAATTAATACATTATGGTAAAGTTTTACTTTCAATCATAAAATATATCTTGAGTAGCTTCGAGCTTGATAGATATCACTTTCAGTAATAAGACTTTTACGACAGATTCAGTGGGTTTTAAGAAACGAAATCGTAAGAGTGCTCGTGGCGTAAAGTTTGTGGGAGCGATCCCTCTGCGGTTGCCAAAGTGAGCAAAAACTCCGCATTCTAATCTAGTTAATGGCGCCATTTATTGTGCCGTACAAACACGTTGCGTTGTATTATTTTAATTTATCTAACCACGGTATTGTTATAACCGCGGTTAAAAACTTTAACTGCCCCTGTCTGGTGGTTCGCCCACCGGTATCAGATCCAGAAGTCCCGGGTTAGATCGCCAGGGGTGTTACAATTATTGTGTTTGGTTTTTTCGGTGTTATGACTTTGTTTAAGTCCGCCTGGCTAACTCCATCAGTCTATCGCCAGAACAACAATTATAAACTGTTGAGCTCCAGCATTTAGAGGTAAGACAGCCAGTTCCTCAGACTGTTGATTCTGGATGAAATGCGCTTACTCCTTCGGCCTTCAACAAAACTTGAAACCAGGTGAGATGAACGCCTTTCCCGTCGTTCAATAAAAAGTACTTGCTGCAAAATGTTCAGCCTAAGCATTATGCGCAGTTCATTTTCGCAGATGCACGTTGGGGTCACAAATCACATGTGTGACAATGTCGCAATTGTCGCTAGCGACTGCAAACTCAGCTATTTGTCAGTGCTCCCAATGCGAGAGCGTGCTCCACAATTCTACGTTCGGCCTATTGAGACTTGTTGTGGAAATCATTTTGGAAAGACCTGAAGCGAACGTTTCGGTTGTTATTTTTATACTTTTCGACGAGAAATATTCAATAGATTGAAGAACTGGCTATCTTAACTCTAAATGCCGAAATACACAGTTTCGAATTGTTGCAACCAAAGAACGATAAGATGATGGCACTGAACACTAATATCCTAACGACGATGGTAGATAGCCAGGCGGGTTTAAAACAAGGTCGTTTTTCTTAACACTCGCATTTCATACACATTTCGATTTGCAACTTGCAGCAAGATAGTTTCTATAGTGTATGAGGTATTTTGTTATTTCCACTATCGACAACAGACAGGTAAAATAATTCATAGGCAAGGGAATCTACAAACAATGTTACAACTTGTGTTTAACTTCAAATGGCACGCGAACGAGGTATTGTGGTTGTATGTGTGTGTGTAGGCACCCGTGTGAGCTGAGAAACCACAATACGTTATGTGAGTGTGTGTAGGCACCCGTGTAAGCTGAGAAACCACAATACGTTATGTGAGTGTTTGTAAGCACCCGTGTGAGCTGAGAAACCACAATACGTTATGTGAGTGTGTGTAGGCACCCGTGTGAGCTGAGAAACCACAAAACCTTATGTGAGTGTGTGTAGGCACCCGTGTGAGCTGAGAAACCACAAAACGTTATGTGAGTGTGTGTAGGCACCCGTGTGAGCGGAGAAACCACAATACGTTGTGTGAGTGTGTGTAGGCACCCGTGTGAGCTGAGAAACCACAACACGTTATGTGAGTGTGTGTAGGCATCCGTGTGAGCTGGGAAACCACAATACGTTATGTGAGTGTTTGTAGGCACCCGTGAGAAACCATAATACATTATGTGAGTGTGTGTAGGCTCCCGTGTGAGCGGAGAAACCACAATACGTTATGTGAGTGTGTGTAGGCACCCGTGTGAGCGGAGAAACCACATAACGTTATGTGAGTGTGAGTAGGCACCCGTGTGAGCTGAGAAACCGCAATACGTTATGCGAGTGTGTGTAGGCACCCGTGTAAGCTGAGAAACCACAATACGTTATGTGAGTGTTTGTAAGCACCCGTGTGAGCTGAGAAACCACAATACGTTATGTGAGTGTGTGTAGGCACCCGTGTGAGCGGAGAAACCACATAACGTTATGTGAGTGTGAGTAGGCACCCGTGTGAGCTGAGAAACCGCAATACGTTATGCGAGTGTGTGTAGGCACCCGTGTAAGCTGAGAAACCACAATACGTTATGTGAGTGTTTGTAAGCACCCGTGTGAGCTGAGAAACCACAAAACCTTATGTGAGTGTGTGTAGGCACCCGTGTGAGCTGAGAAACCACAACACGTTATGTGAGTGTGTGTAGGCATCCGTGTGAGCTGGGAAACCACAATACGTTATGTGAGTGTTTGTAGGCACCCGTGAGAAACCATAATACATTATGTGAGTGTGTGTAGGCTCCCGTGTGAGCGGAGAAACCACAATACGTTATGTGAGTGTGTGTAGGCACCCGTGTGAGCGGAGAAACAACATAACGTTATGTGAGTGTCAGTAGGCACCCGTGTGAGCTGAGAAACCGCAATACGTTATGCGAGTGTGTGTAGGCACTCGTGTGAGCTAAGAAACCGCAATACGTTATGCGAGTGTGTGTAGGCATCCGTGTGAGCGGAGAAACCGCAATACGTTAGATGTGTGTACGTAGGCCAGGCATCCGCGTGAGCAGAAAAATCACATTACGTTAGATATGTGCACGTAAGCATCCGCGTGTGTGGAAAATGCACAATACATTAGATGTATGTGTGTGTAGGCATTCGCGTTAGCAGAAGCGTAGAGAAGAGTAGTAGAAGCCCCTTGTGCAAGGGCTCGTCCGGAGAAATTCTACCACCATACCTATTTCGGCTGCCAAGCAGCATTGCTGTGCGAGGCTTAACACCTTTATGTCTCAAGTTGACGGGCGCAATGTAGTGCCGTGTAGGCTATGTTATTTGTGGATGTGACCTACGCAGTAAGGCATTGTTATAGGCAAGAGATGCACTTAACACCAAGTGGGCTACTTGCTTGTCACGTCACCTAGTTTTATAAAAAAAAAAGAGAAAACATAAAACGTTATAATTATGTGTATATGAAGGGTATCTGCGTGAGTGGAAAAACCACAATTCGTTAAATGTGTGTAGGCATACGCGAGTTCGGAGAAATCACAATACGTTATATGTGTGTAGGCATACGCGAGGTCGAAGAAACCACAATACGTACGTTTATTTAAACTTCAGAGCAAGTTTAAAAGAAACCAAGCCACAAAAACAAAGAAAAGCAAGCTTTCCGGTATCGGCAAATGTAAAACAGTTTTAACATTCTTGTAAAATAAATATATTAGCATAAATGGCCATTTATGCTAATATATTTATTTTGATATGTATGTCTCCTATGTATAAATTACATACTCTTAGTCCATACTAAGAGGATATTTAACAAAGGCAAAACGATGGGAGCCGTTGGATGCTCTAACTTTTTTATAGTTCTAACAGCCTAATCTTTCTTGAATTACTGATGAATTTAAAGCCGTGGCAGCCCGGGCAAAGAATTTGTGTGTTTTTCTACCCGTGGATGTCGAATGAATTGTGACCTGTGTAAGGGCGTAATTGCCTAATCACCCTGAGTAATTACCCCCATCACCAACCCGCCTGCCAAGATCGATCGCATCAATATGGCAAAACGCCCGATTGCACTCGTTGTGATATATTAGGGCATACGGCCTGCAATGGACACTTTCGATTAACAAATGTTATGTCGCACAAAAATTCACAACCCACGACGGGACTCGAACCCGCATCTGCTCCTAAGGCAGATCACAGTTCAGTGAATATTCATATTCATTTATTTATATTAGCATAGCTTTTCAGCGTGGCAATGCAGCCAGTGTCTTGGGCACGCTTCCGTCTGGTACTGGTCTGGAACAGTTGAGTTACCTATAGGCCGTTTGTAACGGTCCTTATGCAATCTGACTGATTCCTTTGTACATTACATAGTTAGTTTAATTGTACTTTTTATTGAATAAATGAAAATTTTATTTATTGCATTCCATAAGTTGTTAAAAAAGTTACTGGAAACATTGTGGACCCTGTCGGGTTTTCACAGCAATTTGTAGTAGAGAGGACGACTGCGATATTCCAACATTAAAAATTATCATTTAAATAATCTTATACATTACAATAACATTTAGTAATTAATAGTTGTTAATTTTGTGCTATAAATCATGAATCTCTGCTAGATGGCGTGGCCATATCAGCGCTTTAGCTGAGAGATAAGACACAAAAATACGTAATCTGCGTCGGTACCCCCCCATAGTTCAGTTGGTTAGAGCGTTTCCGGCTTTAGTGACCAAGTGAAATACAAAAGTTTGATAAAAAATTTGAATTTAGATTAAGATACTGATGATTTCGATGTAATTATATTGTTGTCTGAACGTTGTCCCACAGACTTGTATGCGGCACCCGGGCAGCGCGTCGGCTCGGGAAAATCGGGACACAGTGTTCTGCCAAATGCGTCGCGCCATGGACCTCATCCACTACGTCGTGAGGGATGGCTTGCCCGGGCACGATGAGCCAACACATGAGGTTTGACCACCAACCAACACGCATCTCACGCGTCTCTATAACATTACCGCCAATCATCCGCGACAAGGGCCAAAGCTGGGAACCAAATTTTACGAGAAAGATATACGATTCATAGCGGCTATGGGCTATGAATCAATATGCACTATGCTGGTGATACTGAGTAGGTACTCGACGTTATAAAACAAAAGCATGAAGCCACTAGGTGTTGTGTACGATATGTTTCATCCAGAGTTTAATCATTTAAAGTATTATCAAATTTTCAAATACTGAATTTCGTTTCTTTGCAATTTCGGACAATTCCAATACAGCAGCGTTAACACCAATCAAGTTCACAAGTGGATCCGCCTGGCGTCTATAATGCCGAGAGAAGAGCACTTAGGACCGAATAAGTACCTTGAGCATCGAAATAAAATAGGTTTGTACCATTTTGCCCTCTGAGCATTAGTTGGCATAAAATAATTCACTTCTATTCAAGCCCCTAAAAAATGAGCGTGCATTTAGCTCTATGTAGGGTTCCGTACCCAAAGAGTACCGACAGAACCCTAAAACCAAGCCTACGCTGTCTGTCTCTACCTTTAAAGATCATTATTTACCTTTAAAAATTTTGATTCGGAATTGGTAGCTGGTTGAAATTTGAGAATACCTTTTTATTATTGTACGCAGGGAAGCGCTTAGCATTCATCACATCTGGTTATTAGTTATGATAAAGCCAAAGGTGGAAGCGCACTTCACCTGAAATCCTCAACAAACTGAGGAACTGGCTAACTTACCTCTAAATGCCGGAACACAACCATTTTTAGAATTGTTGTTATGGCGACAGAACTAGGTAAGATGGTGGTAGCTAGCCAGGCGGACATAAGCAAAGTCCTACCACCAACCTTATTTACAACAAATTAAGTTTATCAAATATATTGAACCGAGATGAAGGCCAAACGTTTCCCCGTCGTACAAAAAAAAAATTAAACACCATAGACTTCTACTGTAGAATCATATGCGTTGTGGGGTGACTAAATGTGCCGATCTGGGCTCCGATTCTACTATACCAATCGCTCCACTATGCAGTTGCAGAATGTGTATTCTGTGATGATACCATGGCTTAGAAGAATCGGGGTCCCGCTATGGAGCTTGCAACATACTCGTGTATAATACTGGATTGGCATTCTGCCATTCATATAGGGTTGCCGCCCTCTCGCCCTTGACTCTGCAGCGTTTCTCTCAATCTATACTCGGCGTGAGGTTTGCCCGTTGACGTCCCTAATGAAAGTTATGCTATTTTAGTTTGGTAGTGGACTTGACCGCTATCGCATTTTCATCGACCTCGATTTGTCAATTTGTAAGTAAGTTTGCTGTATTTAAAATAAATCCTAACTACAAGAGAAAAACAGTGAATCATAATTATTTAATGACAATACATTGCGTACTTTACATGACATACACACAGCGCCATCTAGCCCCAACTAAGCATAGCTTATAATATTGTAACTAGATTAAGTACATAATACTTTGATACTTTTTTTTTATAAATACATACTCACCATAGGATACAGGACCAACACCCAAACACAGAAGAAACATCTATATTCATTACACAAGTGTTTGTCCTGGTTGGGAATCGATCTACAACCTACAGCGCAGACGGCAGAGCTACTACCAACTGAGCTATGAAGCTTGTTTAATCTGTTGAGAAGCAAGGTGTATAAGCGTCCGTGGCTTTTAAATAGAGTGCAGTAGTTTGTTCATTTCCTGCTTTGTTATATATCGATTTATGGTCTAATGATGATGAAAACTGAAAATAAGGTCACAAGACAAGCTTAGTGTTCCGCTATACATAAGGGTATATACATAACTATATAATATCATGGCTTTAGTATACATCGGAAGTGTGGATAGGCAGGCGAATGATAAAGGTACTCAATTATGTGAATCGAGTTATCAAGATACAGAGGTATATAGGTTTCGAAGTTTTTATTAAATACAGCAAGCCTTAAAAGGTTTAAAATTTTACGACGGGAAAAAGCGTTTCCCCCTTCATCTCACCTGGTGTCCAGTTATGATAATGGAGTTGGAAATACACTTCACCCGAACTCTTAACAGACTGAGGAACTGGCTATCTTACCTTTCAATTTCGGAATACAACAATTTTGAACTGTTGAAGGCGTCAGACTTAAGTGTCATGGTGGTAGCTAACCAGGTGCGCTTTAAAACAGTCCCACCACCCACTAAACCAAGCACACATTAAATGTTTGTAATATCTATCTTATATATATAAAAATGAACCATTATTTTTCCTGCTCACGCTATAACTTGAGAACGGCTTGACCGATTTCATTCATATTTTTTTTAAATGACTTCTTATACTTCGTAGAAGGTTTTTACATTAATAAAAATAAAAAAAAATGCGCAGATACCTAGAAAATTTAAGAAAACTTAACGACTATCTTTATTATAAACTTCTTTAATGTAACCTTAACTCCAGCGTTATACACTCTTTGCTAAGCTTGTTGAAATAAATGTCAGTTGTTTGACTTGACAGTAAGAGACAGGTCGCACACCGCCAATATCGTTTACAAACATCGCATAATTCTAGCAAAGTGTTATATTATCTTTGCGTTAATTAGTTGTATCCCCAGAATCAATGACTTCAACATGGAAATACATCAATTTTAAGGGAAGGGAGTGACATAAAAACCACCGCAGCCACATGGTCTGCCTTTTTCCTTGCTCCTGAGCCTTGACAACACCTACAAAAGCAAATCAACACGACAGCCGTGACTCTCGCCCGACGTCCTAAGTTCCCAAGAAGTTTTCCATGGGGTTGAGTTGATCGCTTATCGAACGCAGGGCTTAATCTTTCCGTGTGTTCTTTAGCTTCACCGTAATCTACACTTTAATTGTTCTCTATATAAGCAAGTGCTATTATAACCAGTGAATCTAGCCCCCGCTAATTAATATATATGTGGGTACTTGCCCTATATTTGTTAATTATAACCTGTATTCTATGACTACAATCTAAATATCTACTACTAATCGTGGTACCGTGACGGTGAACGTATAGTGTTTGGACGCCCAGTCGCCCTGTCTATCTTCCGCGTGGCGTGGCACACTCTCAGGCCTACCCCTGCGACTCCTAAGATGAAAGAAGTCGCCGCCATGTAACAAGACATTATAGCATAACGGCTATAGGGGACCGTTGCACCCAACTTCAAGCTGTGCACAGACAAGCCGCCTGCGCCCATCGAGAATCCCACACGTTGGGCGACCTTCCACTACCCAGTACTGCTTGCCGACCAGCTACCTACCGAGCTGCACTACACTACACCGGCGTTTCCACCGAGCTACCACGCTGCCTTGAGACGCGCTTCCTTCACACTCAGCGTCGCTACAAATCCACGCCGCGTCAGCAGCATACTAAAGGACAGTACCAGTGGTGACCAAGTGATTGTTCCTAGAGACTCTAAATGCCCTAGAGGTCAGGCCTTCAGCTCACCTTTGTAGCCTATGAGAGAGACTATCATACCACCCACGACCATAGCCGGCGCGTCTAGAATCTAACTTATCATCTATAACTATAAACTTCTATCAATAAACCTACTTATATCTATTACCCACCATTTTCTATTCACCTTCCTATCACTACCGTAGGCATGTAAAACGATATCACGACAAACGCGACAGTGACAACAAGCATTACAATTAGCAATATTTTCTAGAGATAATAAAAAATAACAAACATATATACAATATCAAAATACAACCACAGAAATAATAATTATTAGCACCTGAGTATTCCAGTTTGAATTGAATGTCAGGACAATGTCTGTCGAGTCGGCTGGTAATATATGTAATATACAAATTTTGTTCTCAACTGCGGATAGAACCCGGAGCCTCTAGGCCTGATACTGGTGGGAAATCCACTAGACCACAGAGGCGGACTAGTAGAGATTCATAAAGTTGTTCTGCTTGTTTTTCTACATACTGGTAATGCTGGTATATTGTAAATCGCTGTGTTCATTATAGCATAATATAATGTTGTTAATGTTTTCGTCGATAGTCACATTTATTGTATTGGTTTTGGCCGGTAGATCGCGAGGGTTGTAATTAAAATAACATAATTAATTCTCACTGACTATATACAATATATCATCAGTTTGTGTTTAACTTCATCAATTAATTTAGGAGTATTTAAGTATTGTGAAAGGGGTCGTCCGGGGAAGTACTACCACCATACCTATAACGGCTGCAAAGCATTGCTGTGTTCCGGTTTGAAGGGTATGGTTGCCGGTGAAATTCCGGGCACGCAAGAGACCTTTATTGTGACGGTAAGTTGACGGGCGCAATGCAGTGCTGCGTAGGCCAAGTTGTTTGTGGATGTGACCTACACAGTAAAGTTTTGTTATAGGTAAGAGTGTGGGCTGTTGGCTTGTTCCGACTCCTAGTTGTATAAACAAAATCAAAATAAATGTTTTGTAGCTTTCGCTCAAAAATTAATGGTGGAAGTCACAGACTTCGACTTTCTATTGGGTAATACTGAAAATCTAAATTAGTTTTTGTACTATGTCGAGCTTTGTCAAATATATTACTTATAAGCTGCCATTTCTTTTTCAATTTGTTTGGCCGCAGGGTGGTACCTTCTTCATTTATACCCTTTGTACCGCATCTGCATTGGACTATTCTTTTGCGCATCTTACGTAATACGAAACCTGTTTATAAACAACGCACATACAGTGTCTCGAGTAGGTATATCAGTTACTATGTAATACGCGACTCTCTCTGTATACTTAGTCTCTTCTCATACCGCGAGATAACGATTAACGATGTTCTTGTGTTATCACGATGGGCAACGTTTCAACTTATACCCAGATATTTTAAACCGCAACATTCGTTAGATTATTAAATAACATGCACATAAATTGATTCTTAACACCTCAAGTTCTAATACACATCTGGCATTATAGCAAAACATTCTGATTTAATTAATGGCAATACCAGATATTAAATTAATAAATTTTTGTCTACTATTATCTAG
Organism: Venusia cambrica; assembly: GCA_951394065.1. Taxonomy (NCBI): domain Eukaryota; kingdom Metazoa; phylum Arthropoda; class Insecta; order Lepidoptera; family Geometridae; genus Venusia; species Venusia cambrica. Next base: position 3,231,643 of record OX596068.1, on the reverse strand, counting down.
TAATTCTATGCCTAAATCAAGTTTTTCTTTTCTTGTAGTTGAAACCTTTCTCGGATAGTCACGAACAGGTACAAATTACACGGCAGATAGAAAAGTGCCTGATGTTATCTACAAAATAGTATTGTATTGTACTAAAGCACTAGATTAAATATGCTTCGTTGTCGTTTATTTTTATAATTCAGCAATTCGTAGTGTACGTCGCTTTCACATACATTTTGGTCGTAACGTTTTGTTATTTTGTAGTCGGTAAGTGAAATGTGCAAAGGCATTCATTATGCCGTTTGTTAGCCTTCTGCTCCTTTTGTAAAGTAGTTAGGTACAACCAATACATCAACGACTGGTTACATCCACAATAAACTAATGAGCAAACACAGTAGGAAATCATTTTAGGAAGGTAGTCGGTAGTGACAATGCGTCTGGACTTTCAGGTTTTTCTAGCACAAAGTTTTGCTACAATTCACGCTCTAAAACGCAACAATAAGCTTTCGCCAAGCTTATGCAAATGCCCATGAAATTGAATTCAATTGTAAAATTATACCTTCACAGTTTACGCTCTAGTTTTTAATTTTCTATGGTTACGGACGTCTCTTCTCATTGTAAAATTACTTGAATAGTAAGTGTATTTCAGACGATCTCGGGAGACGCACGTATCCTAAAGTAAAGCTTGCTGTTTTCCGTAAAGATCCATAAGTGCCTATAGTATAAACAAGCTCGGTAGGTTATTTAATTCTACATGTTGTAATAGTTTTTTTATACTCCTTGTTTTTGCTTTTTGAAATTATAGTTGGACTCAAATGTAATAGGTAGCTAAAATATTTAATTAAAACGTACCTATCCGACGAAATATGTCAGAAAACTAAGGTTGTACAGCCATCTATAGATAGCTAATTGATTAAGGCCTTACTTTGCGGAAATCTAAATATTTAGTAACAAACCTACTTAATTCGCAGCGCTCGGAGCGGCAACATGTCAGCAGAAGGCTCGTCCGCTTAGCAGCAAGACTAATTTCCAGGGGATGAGGATGCCTCGTGTAGAAGCGACACGTGTGAACGATTTGAATTTTTTTCAAACGAATTTAGCGGATTTGTTACTAAATATATTTCTGTTTTCAGGTTAATATTCAGCCCTCTATTGAATGAAAAAACAGCAAAATCAACATATTATGAAGTGATTTGTGTACAGGCAGCGCAATGGGAGGCGGGCACCGCGTTAGGGGCTTTGCGAGGTCTAACGTCACAAGTCCGAGCGGCGAGAGCGCGCGGCGGCGCAGACGCAGCAAGGCGGCGTGCGCTGGCGTCCACTCTGCGAGCGTTAGTCGAACGGACTCACGACTTCACCGACTCTGCGTACACATCGCACGAATACCGACAACGGATACTGACGCTGGCGGAACGAATAGCTTACGAACTGGAGAGGCTCGTGTCTGTCGCTGTTTCCCTTGTAAGTCTGTCATCTTTTCACTCAACCAGCGGCTTAATTGACTTGGTCAATGAAGCACGATGATTTGAGGTGCGGGAAATAGATAGATAGACAATTTCTTATTGTTCATCGATATAACACATACATGAGGAGAGCAATCCAAATTGTGTAACAATGGGCGGTCTTAGCGATCTCCACTAGACAACCTTTGTATGGAATGGTCTGTTCGAAATAAGATGGGGTAACAATGGTATTAACAATACAACTACGACAGTACTTATAAAATATAGACCTACTCATGAAGTGGGTATATTAGTTTTGGCATAACGCGGATTTGTCAGACTACGTTTCAGGCACACCCGGACAAAAGGAACATATTATATACCTACTATAATAAAATCTACTAGTATACCTATCCAAGAAAATAATTACTGTCTTTATCGTATGTAGGAGCATCATATCTGCAGTTATTCATGAATACAAAAAAACATTTTCCAGGAAGAGCAAGGCAGCAGTGGCAGCGGCGCAGCTCTTGAGAGCGCTTGCGCGGGCGCCACCAACGCGGCCGGCGACCTGGAACGGGCGTTGGTCGTGGCCGCTCGCGACCAGGCGCGCGACCTTGCCCCTCTGGCAGAGGAGGCCAAGCGCCTCGCTACCGACCTCTCGCACATAGGTAACCCACCACGGATATTAGGTACACGTCCGCTTGCTTGTGGAGTGACCATCTTGTGCGGTGGATGTTGCAACTCTCCTGTCCCGATTTCTTAAATTGAATCTTGATGTGTCAAAAATATACTCAATTGTGATTGGCCTTCATCTCGCCAAAGTATGAAGGTATGAAATGACGCTGAATGTGACAGCGCACTTCTCCCGGAATCCTCAACATTCTGAGGAAGTGGCTATCTGAACTGTACATGCCGGAACACACAATAGAGTTGTTGTTATGGCGACAGACTTATGTAAGATGGTGGTAGCTAGCCACGAATTGAAACAAAGTCCTACCCCCAACCAAAGAAAAGAGATATCTCCCGTGACGTACTATTACGTAGTAATATTACGCAGTGTTTTTGACTCATCTACCTTTTCTTAGAAACTTAGTCATTTGAATAGGATTAAAGACAGCATTACAATTTGTAAGACTTGCGTTAAATATATCGTAAATATCTGCTAAACGAATTGATAACGGATCGATTGAAACGGTGCACAGATCACATCCACCGCACAAAGTGTTCCTCCCATAATCCTGTTGACACAGCCGTTGCAACTAGCCAGTAATCCACCTGATTACAGCCAGCTCCTGCGGTGAGAGAGAGTCAGAGAGACTGCACAATATAGCCAGCCGGCTCCACGAGCAATTAGAGCACATTATAGAGGTAAGCCTAGCTTTTGTGCTATCCAAAAAAATGCTATTTTCTTATACGCGGGTCGTTTCAGGTGTGCAAGCTGCTGAGACATATAGCTATGTCAGAAACGTTGCAAGTGAGTGCTAAGTTCGCGGAGATCAATCTGAGGATATACGGGCCTCAAGTGGTGACGGCGGCGAGGACGCTGGCGGCTCATCAAGGCAGTGCAGCGGCGAGGGAGAATCTGGATGTGTTTGTGGACATGTGGGCCTGGCTACTGGCGGACGCCGCGCGGCTTGCGAGGGAGCTACTAAACCTGACTGACGATAGGCCGGACAAGCATCAGTATAGCAGCTTGCCGAGGCCGGGGGTGTGTTATTTTAATATATGCTTCTTTTGTCGGGTAACACCAAGAAATTCTATCTTTATCAGTTCTTATGCAAATCTTGGATGCACACCAGTTAACACCAGTCAGCGTGGTTGTCAGATAAAAAGTAAAGCGATCTTTAATCTCTTTGCCAATTTCATTTAATCCGTTCAGCTGTTTATCAACAAACCGACAGAAAATTGGCAATAATAATGATGGAGGTATGCTCACTTATCGTAGCAAGTCCCTTTTTCAACATGTTACAATTTTGACGAACCTACCTGCAGATCATCAGGTACATTTCCACTAGATATTATATCTAAATAGGCTTTAAAAGGAATGTGTTCTGCATATGTATGGCATAGACCTCTGCGACGTACAAGCCTGTATCGAAGGTATCTTCATGTACTAAATAATCATTTCTAGCGACGTAGAGATCTACGGCGTAGATTGTCGAGACGTAGGCCACCCCAAGCGTTGTAGCAAATAAGTAGTTTTGACGAAGAGGCCTACAATAATTATTTAAACTGACTCCAAGCAAGCTTATTTTTAACCCACTTCAAAAAAGGAGGAGGTTCTCAATTCGTCGGAATCTTTTTTTTATGTACCGCTAGATTGGGGTAAAAAACTTCACAAAACATTATAACATTGTCTCTGCTTATTTTTTTTTAACAAATGTGGTTTAGTATACTGTCCGCGAACAAATACAGTCTGCTTAGAATTATACATTATATAAATATATATTAATTTTGCTAAAAATATACGATAAAAATGTACATTCCGTTGTTGAGGTCAATAGAAACTCTATGGGAGTGAAAATAGTAGATTGTTTTACAAGGGACTAAACCATTCCATTATATACGAGGTTGTTATACTTCCGAGCGTAGCGAGGGAGGATGACAAGACCGAGTTATAATGGGTGGTTTTGGCCCGAGTAAAACACTCTACTTTTCACTTCGATTGCGAGAATATAAAACAATTCAAAATTAAACAATTTTCAGTAATTTTATTAAAAATTAAATGTGCAGTTAGAGCAATTTTGAATGCTTAGTGATATGTTTTTCCCGGGAAATTTTATTTCGGTTCTCTGTGATTGGGATGTGATAGTATTTTGAGTTGATTGTTGTGGAGTAAAAGTTGGAGATACTCGACTCATGCTTGAGTTTCCTGCATTATTAAGATCTGAGTGCGGCTTCAGCTGAGTTGACATATTCATCCAATCCCGCGATGTAGATGCTTGGGGTTTTGTAATGTTTGGTAGAATATTGATTCCTTCCGTAATCCGCTGCGTGACGTGATACTTGTTTTGTATAGAGTCCTCTATATAACCTTCAGCCACTTGATCGGACCTTCATCCACCGTGCCGTTTTAATGTCGTTATATTCGCACCAGAGTCCGCCAACAGAGTCGCGGATGTTCTACGGAAACAATGGCCCGGGTAGAGTTCCGGATTTGGTAAATTTAGATAAGTGGCAATATATTTAGGCATGTTACCAAATTTATTTTTGCCTATGACTTGCCTTGTGTTCAGTTGTGTTGAAGTTGCCACACAACTTCAGTAAAAAAGGTTTTGCACAGGCGTTTAGCACAACTTTTTTTTTCTGTTTATAAGTACTGTGCTAAGTTACGGCGATTTTTCCGCTCGTCGACCGTCTGACTTCTGAGTTAGATAGCTAATGTTGACATTATATTCAGTGTTACACACAAAGAACAAGTATTGCCCTTTCAAATTATAAAATTATACGAAAATCCACCAACAGATGGTACAGATAAATGAACTTGGAAAATAAATCTTAATTTCTCCGCGATTTCTAAAAACACCATTCTGCCTGTAGATGATACGTAGAAGTAAACGGAAGAACGTACAGTATAATATGGAACTAATAGCGGGCAAAGCTCCTTTTATATTATTATCAACAATTTCAGAAACATGGTACAACGAGTAAGCCGTTAAAAGCGGTGCGGCTAGACTCCGACGAGCAAGCTAAGATTGCGAAGTCGGGTCTGGAAATGAAGATGATGTCCTCTGAGATGGACGCTGAGACTGAAAAATGGCAGGGTGCAGCCGCGGACGAAAACAACGATATTGTGAAGAGGTACCTTTTTTTTTACTGTACGAAAGCGCTCGGCCTTTATCGCGCCTGGTTACAAGTTAAAATAAAGCCGAAGGTGGAGGCGCACTTCACTCAGAATCCTCAACAAACTGTGAGAACTGGCTATCTTACCTCTGAATACTGGAACACAACAATTCCAATTGTTGTTATGGCGACAGAATTAAATAAATAAATAAATACTACAGAACATGAATTTTACCCAGCGCCATCTAGCCCCAAACTAAGCATATCTTGTAATTTACTAGAATAGATATTAGTAATGACTAATACTAGATTACGGATAGAATACTTAAATACTTCTTGTAAATGCATACGTACTATATGATAAAACACCCAAACACAGAACAAACATCTATATTCATCTCACAAATGTTTGTCCCGGGTGAGAATCGAACACACAGCCTATAGCGCAGAAGGCAGAGTTACTACCAACTGAGCTATGGGGCTTGTATTAGGTAAGATAGTGGTAGATGGTGAGATGCAGGCCAAGCGCTTCCCCGTCGTGCAATAAAAAACAAAAGAAAGTAGTTTCAATGCTGTAAAGATGAGATCTTTGAGAAGCATCTGTGGTGTGATGTTACTTTGTGTAACAGAGTGAGAAAGAGAATGTAGTGACAAAGATTGAGAAAGGTATACTAAGATAATTTAGGCTTATAGAGAGGATGGATGAAAAATGGTTGACATAGCAACTAGGTATACCTAAAATGTCTAGTGTGAATGACCTCGCCGAACGTGCAATGACCAAGTCGGTATGTTCTCCAGGTCAGAAGTACCCTTAACCGACGCGTAGGTATGAAAAACGTGATTAAAGTGAATGAAGCAAAGGTGAGGTAAGAGGTGTTTAAGGAGCATAGCCAGTGGAAACCCATTGGCTCTATCAACCAATCTGGAAAACGGGCATTTGTTTATGCATGTACGTATGCTTTTATTTCAGGGCCAAAAATATGTCTTCCATGGCCTTTGCCATGTATCAGTTCACGAAAGGTGAGGGCCGATTAAATACTACTCAAGACCTCTTCACTCAAGCAGAATACTTTGCAGAGGAAGCGAATAGACTTTACAAGATAGTAAGACAGTTCTCATATCAGGTAAGAGACATTTTATCAATGGTACTTTTTGACATTAAAAGTACGTATAATTAACCACGATCCTGTTTTTAGGTTCCCGCGGGAACGACGAAGAAAGAGCTTCTAGAGCATTTAGATAAGGTTCCAACCTACGTGCAACAGTTACAGTTCACTGTCAAAGAGCCGACAGTAGGACGCGCGGCCACCTTCAGCAAAGTTGATAACGTGATACAAGAAACGAAACACCTCATGAACGTAATCAGCAAAGTTGTCACTACGTGCTTCGACTGCGCAAACAAGGTGACCACTCTTTTCAATCTGCTACTTTTACATTTTTTCTTAAGATCTTTTACAACTTCTCAAGCAACACATCGCACATTTTGAACTTTAGTATATTATCTAGGCATTATAAAGATTTTAGTGCATTGGAACGTAATGTTCCTTAGGTACCTATACCGAGGGAGGCGAGTGTGGGAGTGGTTAAAAGGCACCAGAGTGTTGCACCTGTTAAGTACTTTACAGATTATATTTCATTCGTGATTGTTAGACCGGATGAGGTGAAACATGTGTTCAGATAAGGCTTATTCTCGGTTCCTATTATCGAGCTTGACTACATAACCGATTCGTCATTTTATACGATGGAAATGTGACGAAAACCAAGAATAAGCTTTCTAGTTATTTAGAAACTAGTTTGAAATAGAAATAGAAGAAACTCAGAGAATTAAGTCCCGTTTTGGTTGTCATTACCTGTATTTTATTTGTTATTTCTGTTTTATCTCCCGCCGCGCACCTGGCGATTCCCTCCACTCCAGGGTCTTATACCGCTGGATAGAGCAATAAACAAATCATCAGTGAATACAAGGGATGACCCGGTCTGACTCTATTACACTATCATGTGTACTTCCCGTTATTTATGTATCTGTGTGTACCTTCGTATGTAGTCAGCATGAGCCTTGTATCATGCCTATATCGATATCTAGTTGTATATCTCCATGATTCATCAACCTCTCAAATGCTATCGATATTCTATAATTTTGCGTTAATTGCTAGTACATAATGCGGTTGCAAGCTAAATTGTCTACCTAAGTAAGTCTATGTAAACGTTATATTAATTTAAATCTGTTAAAGTTTCTATGCTAACTGTTTTTTTTTAGTTTTGGTCCCTTTTTGTTTATTGATGTGATATTTTCAGTATTCCCTGTGTATGCCTGAGAGAGTTCCTATGCATTGGAAGCCAAATTTGCAAAAAGCATCCACATATAAAAGTGAAAATAGTGTATTGAATGGTTGAAGTAGGTATTTGATGTATTCTATGTGGATTTAACACGACAGTAACTTAAAATCAGTTTGTATATTATCAAGTTATATACAAACTGACGAAAATAACAACTGTGTTTTTAATTTAGTGTAGAGTTTGTTTGATGGTGTAACTAATAGCTATATGAATGTTGTTGATGTGTTGTTGCAATGGTTAATTCTTATTGATATAGATTAGTCTATGTGTGATTTATATTATATATCTCATTTCAATGTTAAAATAACTTTTATAAAATATTGCGGTTCCCTTTAAAGTAAATATTATCTTTATCTTCAAAATAACTTATATTTACTCTTTCCCTGTAAACAAATCAGTGATGATACAATCACTCTCTGATATAAAATTCACTAAATGTTCACACATGCTTTAATTTAAAAATTTAATAATATTTGTATTGTACCTATACAAATATGCATGGTGTTATCTTTGATCCCAGATATAGTCCCCATAGATTTAAATGTGACCGCTTTTCGAGTCAAAAGAATCTACTCAGTTGTTGACATCCACAATCATTGGCATTGGTCATTTGTCAAAACCTTTTCTTGGTAGATTAAATATATAAAAGCCTCGCAGATTTGGAATAGTGACACCGCCAATATTGAAGGTTTCAACAACTAAGTGGTTTCCCCTAGTTCAGTTTGTGTGTAGAATGTGTGCTGAATGCTATCAGCTGTAAGATATGTGACGTGTTGTTTTATGATGCAGTACAAATTGGACTTCACGGGTCTGTCTGCGGGTGCGGGCGCGGGCGGCGGGGGTCGGGGGAACGCGCGGGAGGAAGATGGCGGCGGCGGCGTCGGGGGTGACGCCAAGCCGGGGGGGAGCAGCTCCGATACAGCCATGTGACAGTACGGCATGGGCCGGCGCGGCAAGGGCGACGCGCGCCGGACCAGGGTCAGCTTCCTCTTGTTTTAAAGACTAAACGTCTTGGAACAAAACGTCGCCTGACGTCGGGAGGACAGAACTGATCCGTATGCATAAAACTGAGGGAAACTTTTTATATTTTCTAATAGGTACAGGTTGGTTGCGCTTGACATAGGTAAATTTTGAGTACCCAATGTTACATCCCAGGGTTATGGTTTTTAATAAATTGTAGCTTCGTGGATTCAAAAAAGATAAATTCGCCACTACATCAGTCTACTAGGAACAACATTTATTTTTAATTTAATGTTTTAATGTCCTGTATTGGTTCCTGTTTGAATCTTTACGAACAAAACGTTCGCTTGGTGGGGGAACCAAAATAAAACATCTAAACATTGAATAAAAAAAAAATGGTGTACTTATACTTCGGCCTGTATGTACTCGTAGTGGCGAATTTCTTTTTTTTGAATCCACTGTTTTGATGCTAGGTATAATTTACAGAAAACCATCTCGTGCGGACGTATCTCGGAACTACAATAAAATGGTTATTATCACGACATAAGTACCTCAATCGTAGTAAATAGGATTTAATAACTACCAGATTTAGTTTAAATTTCCAAAAAAAGAAACATTCTCGTATTAAAAATAGTGAATGAAATAGTGATGGGAAAATAAATACATTGAAGTAACATTGAATTGTGGAGTTATGAGGAGTGAATACAAAGAATTTTCCAACGGTTTTACGCATACGTGGTCAACGCATGTCCTGGAGATTACACGCATTTGCAACTACTAGCCACGAATCGAAGCGAGTAGACGTTGGTGCGTGTGGTACTTGAACACCGACAATAGCGCTGACAATCTGTTCATCACAAGTACATTTAGCTACTTTTGACGGATTGCAGTGAGTAAACTATAAGATGGACATTACGATATACCAAGATTCGGCAGAGCACTTGCGACACACAAAGCGTCTTCAGCTCTCTTTCAATTCAAAATTATGTAGCAATCTGCGAACACGACGCAATTGGCTGTGGCTAGATATTCAATAATTATAATGTTATTGCCTACTTGTTAACTATTACACGTTATAAAACACTACGAAGTCACATTTTAAATAGTGTTCCATATTTATATGAATACTGTTGTGTAAAGAAAACGTTGTTAACATATGAAACACAAACATTGCCTCAAATAGTGTGATAAAATTATAAAGATAATCGTACAATACAATAATTACATGTTACACTTGCATAATTTTACACATTGTTACATTAATACGTAAACAGAAGAGCCTATTTTTTATGTTTCCCCTTCATTAGCCCTAGTGGAAGATACCATAGTAGTAATCCTATTAGGAACCTGATGTCTACAGCCTTTTCTGTGTTCTTCTTGTCGTCCTGTTTATATAGTTTACGCTTACACTTTGTTTTTGCTTTTACATTTGTTTACGCACCATACCATACTGCACTTTCCGTGGTCCTGTTGCACTTTATTTTGATGCACGTTTCGCTTTTCACTTTCATTTGGCATCGCTGTTGGAGTCAGACATTACTTGAACATGCTGCCTCTACCACATTACTTCTGATACAGTTACTCTTACAGTCGATGTCTTCATGTTTGTATTTCTTTCAACACTACGTGTACATACATTACCTTAACTGGCATACACTTACAACTTTTGTTTCGTATGAATGCCGCGCGGCAAGAGCATTGCATGATTGTCTAAAGGAAAACTTAGATGTGTGTTGCATGTGTGTTTACGTGAAAATCGTAATGGATGTCGTGAATCATCTTTCGACGGCAGGATGTTTGACATTAAGATGAGGGAAAATTGACCTTGGTGGATGCTTTTGCAACTCCCAAACGCCATGCAAGCCAGTGTTATATAGAACCTTCGATACTACATCGACACAGACTGGGCAAGCTTTGACCACACATCATAGGTGTAACCAGGATAGGTACAATTAATTCTTACACCTAGTTTTACATGTGTAAGACTTTTTCTCAAAATGATTCATTGCTTCGAGGAAGATTTTTTTCCGAGTCCGTGACAAAAGTTAATGGCTAAATTGAAGTATTTCAAATGGTTACACTTATGCATCACACGCATGATAACTATTGATGGCTGGCCTTGTATGTGAGCAATCATAGCTCGGCATGTCTCATCGCTGATAAACTTCAATATGTAATCAAATGGGCAAAAAGCTATTCACATATCAATATATGTAGGATTATTATGAACAGACGAGCGAGTCGAATTACAATGTAAGAAATGCGTAAGTCTGAATAGGTACCTAGATTATATCATACTGGTTTTGGAGTTTTTTTTTATACTTATCGAGCTGTTGTTGATAATATTTTCCTGGAGGTATTTACACATTGCATAATTTGTGATGTAGTGTAGCTGCCAACAGAAAAGAAAATTCTAATGGGCTAGAGGCCAACTTTGTTAAGTTCTTAATACTTCCGACATTTTTTCGACTATTTCGTCAGCAACGCACTCGGATGAAAATCCTGGTAGATTGTTTCAACTGGGTAGGTATGTTAGTTTACTAAGTGAGGTATGATGTAGTTTTCAAATAACGGTACATGCATATTGTAGGGTATATAGTAGGCTATAGATGACACAAGTAGGTACTTAAGTTTTATTTGTATCACGTTTCTGTGTACCTATGTATTTGAAGCACCTAGTGAATGCGATATGCTTCGCGCCACTCTGCCATCACTCGCTCATGCGAAGGTGCCTCGTCTGTGCTCGATGAATCCTATCAAATTGTTCTGAACTTACCACCGAGATGATTCGACAGGGCGGTTTATCTACAATCGTTAATACTAAGCAACGGTTGGTTCCTAAGCGTCCAGGGTCGGTAGCTAAGATGGGCTTAGTCAACGAAATCTACGTTTGAAATCTTTAAAATGTGAGTTTCTCAGTTTTAGGTAGTATTTTTGACAACGTGTAGCTTCAAAACACAATGTGGATACACACTTATAGGCTACATGTACCTAGTTACAGCTATATTTTAGGTTTTTTTTTTATTGTACGACGGGTAAGCACTTGGCCCTCATCTCATCTGGTTACACAAGTTGAGATAAGGCCGAAGGTGGAGGCGCACTTCACCCGGAATCCTCAACAAACTGAGGATCTGGCTATCCTACCTCTATATGCCGGTACACAACATTTTTAGAATTGTTATTATGGCGACAGAATTAGGTAAGATGGTGGTAGCTACCCAGACGAACTTAAACAAATTCCTACCACCAATAAAACCAAGCACAATATGTTGTGCTCACCATGGGGATCGAAAACGGGACCTCTGGATCTGAAATTGGTGGGTTGAACCACTAGACCACAGAGACGGTTAAACGATTCAATCATTTTCCATATTGGTACATCATCAAGTGCAGCCTGTCGCATCCCACAGCAAGGCATAGGCATAGGCATCTCTCTTCGCTTGTGTCAACTTTCTCGATCCTGCGCCAGTCTAACCCAAACTGCACATTTGACTATTTCTTCGACCCATCTTGCCGGCGGACGATCCACTTCTTATGCCTTCTAGGCCACCATTCAGTGAGGACTCTATTCCACCTGGCATCACTCCACCTGACCACCTGCCCCGTCCAACTTCATTTGAAACCCGAGATTCGCTTGGTATACAAACTAAACAAACATCGCTTGTAAAGATTTAGTCAAATATGGAACCAATATAGAAATCGAAGCATTGAATGATGTGTTTTAAAGTAACGTTCTTAGCCTTGAGGTACCAGTATGCAGGCCAGTTGTTTTGCTACTTCACATAGGGTTACATTCTACGATTTCAAGTATAGATTTTGCAATATAGACCAACTTGCCTATAACCCAGTGCTTATCCCGGTTGATAAGTTTAAAACAATGCCTGTACTCGGTCTATATAACATTTCGCTTGTTCATCATGTACCAACTCTTCGTGTGTAACGTTAGCTTTTATTTCATAGATAAGAATTGTTAATCGAACTTTACTCTAATCTCATCGCCTTTATAGTTCTTATACAAATTAAGTCAGTTTCAATAGGTAAGAGTTAGAATAGTTATCTTTAATTATAATGTAAAGAGCTTCGTAAAGCTTTATAATGAAGAGTTGTGAATCAAACTTGTGGCCACGTGATTAGATTCAATTAGAACTGCTTTGACTGTTCATAAAATCAACTAACATTTTTAAGTCGATCCATTCGAGACACATTAAGCTGTTACTGAACAGTCTACAATATTAAAAGTAAGTACCTGTAGATTTCATGGCCTTCTAAAAATAAAACCATTTCGAATAATTAAAGTAACTTATTCCAATCGGCTTTATCTAAGTCTAGTCAGTGAATGTTTTTTCTTGTTAACTTTGTAGATAAATGTTTCCTAAGCCTTTCTGTCTTTTAAATATACTTTCTCTGTAAAACACTCTTGATATTTACAAACTCTGTAATAGAATAAGTTAGCCTAACAATATAACCTAAAGTACAATAATAAAATACCTAATGATACAAATGCAGGCAAATAATAGAACTTATGATTGTTATTACATTAATATAAACTACATACTTAAAGTGTTTTAGTAGTTATAGAGTTTTATTTAGAATAAAGGATCAATATTTTTGCGTCGTCAATCAATCAATCTGGTTGTTACACAATTAAATTTGTAGCTTGGAATGGGAACCCGGGTATTTGATTCCCATTCATATATAATATGACTAACTAATGTACAAATAGACGTCGAGTTTTATATTATGTAGATCAGCTAGATAACATTTTCGCTACAAAATTTAATTGTATAACATTCATCTATAGCCATTGTGCCTCTTTTAATCAACAAGACCCTAGGATACCTGAGTAACTTTAAAGTTATTAACAAATAGTCGATAGCAGATACTCGATAGATCAGCTAGCATAATGTAGAATTAGCTATAACAGTAATTTGTGATATTACATTGAATTATTCTTTTGTCCATTGTTTTCGAGTTTTTAGAGTAATTGACACAAGAACACCAATAATAATAGGTAAATATTTAGGTATATTATTAAATAGTATGGTTAGTTTGGGCAATGTCAATGTATGTAGGGCATATAAAACGAAGGCGGTGAGCAATAAGTCAAGTATCCTATTTTAAAATAAATATAACCTGATTACTTACTTGAAAATAGGTAAAAACTGTACCAAAAATGCCATATTGTTCTTAAGACCACTCAGCAATAAAAAAACAAATATAAGCAGATTTGAATAGTGAATTGAGTTGGTAATATGTGTAGGTTATGTTTGCAAAAAAAAACACAAAGCTTGAATATTTCTAACTCTTCTTGACATTTGAAGTGACCGGGCTATGAATCAAATGTCCAGGACATTTGATTCATAGCCCGGTCACGAAATAATTCGGATAGTGCTTGATTAATTCCGGAAATGATCCGGTCAAGTGCGGACACGCTTACTGCGGGTTCCGTCCCACATTTCAAAGCAAACAATCACGTTTCTTGTTTGATCTATATATACATTCTTTCATTTTTTATTTGATTATATTTGTATTATTTGTTCTTATAGCGTCAGTAGAAATAAACAATATGCGAAAACCAACTGTCGACCTATTTCGCTGACGAACACGACAGACTGAAGGACAGCGTAGGCTTGTTGTTTATTCATTTTGATGATGGGTGTGATAGAAAATGATAAGTATTACCTATATAAAATTAAGTAATTGCTATACTAAAATTGAAACCAAGCTGCCCCTCAAGCAAGACACAAAAGTGTGCTTTCAAATGCAAACTAAAACAGTCCTTGATAAACTGACCAAGGTAAATCGTTTATTGACAGCCTATTTTTTAATCTAAAGCGAGGTGCAAATTGCCATTTCGTATTACTAGATGTGATCGTTGTAATTTTATTAATGGCTACTCTGAAGGACCTAAACCCCCGATATAAATAGGTAATTAATTACCTATTGTCAATGTAGGTAATTTAAATTAGGCTAGTTTATTCGGTTTGATAAATTATCATCAAATATTTTAAAATCGATTTGTGTAAGTATCTATCGTCGAGAAATGTTGTGATTGTTACCATATTTTTAAAGTTGCATTTTCATTATAAGTAGAAGTATATTTTCCATAGTGCTGCCAAAGATATTTAATATACTAGAAGTATCGTTGCTGCATACAGAATATTTTGAGGTTGTTCGTAATTTATGAATTGTATTTTGATGTGATCAGCGAACTACTTATGTAACACTGTGTATGTGATTTAATGAATCACCGATTAAAAAATATACCAACAGAACATGTTTTTGCATCTTAGATATTCCTAATCTCTTTATATGAAGTAGTGCGGGGAGGCCTTTGCCTAGGCAAATGCATTGCAGTGTCTCACAGACATGACATAATTATTAATAAAACATAATTACCATTTCATATTAATGGTAATTATAAATCAGCAGGTAGGTAAAAAAACTGACAGTGCCTGATGTTTTTTTTTTCAATGGTTACTGAAGTAGATACTGAATATCAATATTTTGAAGGTAAATAAATAAATATTACAGGACATTAATTATATACAGCGTCATTTAGCCCGAAACTAAGCAAAGCTTGTAATATGGGAACTAGATTAGGTACGAATAGAATACATATTATATTATATAGGTACTTACTATTTTGTAAATTTGAAGTTATAACCGAGTGAGGTGTGCGGGTGAGTTTATAGCGCGCCACGATCGCTCGAGGTTGTGAAGCTGAGCACAGTAAATGCGTTACACTAAGATAAATCATATACTATTACTTTACGATTGGGTTCACGATTATTCATTAAAAAAATATTACTGCGAACGGATTTTAATGTTATTTGGAATGAAGATTTATACGACAGCCGTCAGTGGATAGTCAGAATAGGTACTTGAAGTATGTACCTACTACCTATACCTACATAACCCAAGAAAGTTAGTAGTCGGTAGGTAGTTATATTTTGTTAACAATTGCAATATCTCCAGAACCATACACGAATTTAATTTTATCACAAACATTCACACGGCGTCATACACAGTTTTTATTTACAAGTTAATTTAAGAAAATCCGCTGGTAGGACGGTCTTCTGGCTGAAACTGTTATTCCAAATATCTAAAAAATAAAAACGGCTATCTACACATAGGAGATTATTTTAAACGTACCAAAAAATTTAAATGCCGGCCAGTAAAAAAAATATATTTTGCTTGAGATGGGAAAAAAACATTGAACTAGCGACACCTTACCAACACCGCTTTTGACATATTTTACTTTAAACACACTTTGTAAATCCAATTTTTACTAATTTTAAAAACTAATTAATTACTATGTATTTCGCCAATTAGTTTGAAATACTAAACTACACACAAATACACACAAATCAAGGTCTATTCGTGGTATTATTTTCAAATTGGAGCATCCAGCGGTTTTCGAGATATGGAAATCTGCAAAACGTTACCACAACAAAATCTTCAATTTCTCTGAAACCTTCTGGCACACAAATTTCAAAATTACGGGCACGATTGAACCACGTAAAGACCTAGCTATCTATTGTTGTATTTGGTTCCGGTATCGGGCACAATATTTTGCTGATGCTGATGTAATGTTTCAGACATACCCGATACCCCGCAAAATTTGTTTATCGTAAAATATCTCCGAAAGTATAAGAAGCACAAATCCTAGCACTTTTTCCTGTGGGCATTTTTTTTTCGATACGTGAATAATCTCACTTAAAAGTATCACATCTACACGGTATCATAATTTAATTATTCTAGAAAGTCAAATCATGAAATTCGACACTTTCGCCAGGACAACGATTTTTTTTATTTTTTAATAGTAGGTACGACGGGTAAGCACTTGGCCTTCATCTCACCTGGTAAGAAGTTGAGATAAGGCCGAAGGTGGAGGTGCACTTCACTTGGAATCCTCAACAAACTGAGGAATCTTACCTCTGAATGCCGGAACACAACATTTTTTTAACTGTTATTATGGCGACAGAATTATGTAAGAAGCTAGCCAGGCGGACTCAAACAAAGTCCTAATACCAACCAAACTGTAACTGAACAAATTTTGTTATAACAAAAACACTGGCACTCAGGGAGTGCTGACAGAAGTGAAAACTTCAAGTTTTTACGAAAACAGCTGAGATTGTTGGTACTTGAATCCCAATGTGTTTAAAGTCAAAAGTGGTGTCGGTAAGCGTAACAGTGTCGCGCATAATAATCGAATAGCTCGACGATACAATTCACAAGAGCGTGCGGTGACGATGACGCGAGTTACTCGCTTTTTGTTCACCCAAAAAGTATATGTAGGTATATACACAGTATACATATAGCTCATGGAAACGCTTCGGTGACAATGACGTGAGTTCCATGATTTTTGTTCGTGCTCAACCCCCTGAAGAAATTTTCTACATAAGTACTGGATTTGGCTAAATAATTACTAATTGTAATAATCAACATTCATTTATGTAGGTAGTACAAGTATGCCGAGTATACAAATATAAATATTACAAATAAATATTACAGGAAATTAATTTCACACAGCGCCATCTAGCCCCAAACTAAGCATAACTTGTAACATGGGAACTAGATTACGGATATTTTTTGTAAATACATACAATACAAACACCCAAACACAGAACAAACATCTATATTCATCACACAAATGTTTGTCCTGGGTGGGAATCGAACCCACAGCCTACAGCGCAGAAGGCAGAGTTACTACCAACTGAGCTATGAGGCTATGAGGATACAATGATTTGTCTGAAAATCTTGCCTATACTGTCAAGATTACGTAGAAATGATCAGTGCAGCGGCAAACGCGCGGCCCGGCCGGGTTTGAACGCTAGCCCATCAAATTTAAACTCAATTTGTATGAGAATAGGGTGCTACCATTATCAACTCTTTGCGTTGATTTGAAAATATTAAAATAGAAAAACGTCTTCAATTAATTTTATTATGCATAGGTACGAACCTGATTAATAAAAATAGATAAGTACCAGTAGATATTCAAAACATAATTCAAATTACGCGCTGGACTACGAAACAAAGCGGCCGGGAACAACCTTCCACGTCGAGCGCTGCCCGACAACTGACCAAGAAGCCATGATCTATTTTGTATCCAAATAGCATAACATAAAGTCGAAAATTGCATGGTTCAGTTGCTTATGAAATGGCTTTTAGGTCCACGGTATAATTTTTGTTAGTGTATTATTTAATTATTCAAAATGTAAACGTGAAATTAAAAAAATAGCCGATCATTCGACTAAAACACTAGTCTAGCTATTTTATTCTTAAATAAAAAAATGGGGTGGTCGCTGATAATTTCAAGCATTTGAATTAAAAGCGTTTTTTTAGGTTAGTATCTATTTATTTTTTTAACAAGAACTCAGATTTTTTTTTAAATTCTATTCGATTATTGTACTACAACAAGATTTTTCCCAGCTTTCAATATTTTTTTTATTGGTATAACTACTTTCGTTACTGTCAAAGAGTGTGTTTGAAAATGCTCCTGTTGCGTAATTACCTATGTCATTGGGTGCGCTCTTAAAAGGGTGTCGCAGTTTAAGTACCTTGGGTATTTGGAAACCGACAACCTAAAAGACGACGACTATATGGAAAGAGAACGCAGAACATTGACAGTCAGGACTAGGCAATATGGTGGCGCGCAGATTCGCACGATGTACAGACGCAGTATAACAACTCTCTTCAGGCGTAGGTACCTACTGTTCATCTATGAAAAATCTGGGTATAATTATGGATTTCACGATGTCCTGGGATCCCTGTATTCAGGAAATAAGCCGCAAAATGTTTGCGTCTTTTGCTTCCCTAAGAAGAATCCGGATTTTTTTGCCAACGGCTACCAAAGTTACGCTGGCACAAGCACTATAACTTCCTATTTTAGATTACGCGGACACCTGCTACCTTGATATTTCTGAAGCCCAACTCAACAAACTTGAGCGTCTACAAAATCTCTGCTTTCGGTTTATATTCGGCTTGCGCAAATATGACCACGTCTCCGAGTTTCGTGCTAAGCTCAAATGGCTCCCTATACGTTTTCGAAGAAATTTTCATATCTTGTCCCTATTATATAATTTTCTTTTCAACCCTTCCTTTCCACCGTATCTCAAAGAGCGTTTTAAATTTTTAGACCAAGGGCACGTGAGAGCACTTCGTTCTTCGAAATATTTTCTACTTGCGATTCCGAGTCACACCAGTGTTCTATGCTAATTCGTTTACTGTTGAGGCTGTGCGCTTGTGGAACTCACTACCCGTTTCGGTCAGATCCTCCAAAACAATCTACATTTTTTAAAATAATTTACGCTGTCATTACTTTTCCTCGACCAACTTATAATTGTCTCGCTCGCTACTGCTGTTTAGTTTCTATTTATATATATATATTTTAGTAATGATTGGACATTTTGTAATGTATTGTATGTTTTGATATTATTAGTAAGTAGCTATATAAATTAATGTTTATTTTAGTACACCGCTTTGTCTGCTCTTTGCTATCCTTTCCATCCAAAGGTTGCCTGGAAGCTTTATCGCTTTTAGCGATAAGGCCGCCCATTATACCTAGTTTAAGTGTTTTTCTTGCTTTTCTGTTTATTTTTGTTTTTTGGTGTACAATAAAGAGCTTATCTATCTATCTATATATATAAAAAAGGCTTACCTACAATGCTGTCCAGTAAGTAATGATGATTTCTGAATAAATTGCTAATTATTATGAATGTCCGCCGTGTGCGCTCACTCAGACGACCACCATGACGAGAGGCCTTCGATTCAGTCGACACCTGGGCAGAGCTAGTCTCTCCAGAGGTTCCAGATCAACTACCGGTAGGTATATCTAAGCGTTAAAGTGTTTGTATCGCAAAGCCACCATGTCTATCCGACTTCAAGACCAGAGCACAATCCCTATCATATTGCTAAAAGAGGTGAGACAGGGATACGTTATCTCTCCGAAACTGTTCACCTCTGCACTGACGCATATATTCAAGGTTCATGCACTGGAAAGGATATGGCATCAACATCAATTGCCATTGCATCACTCACCCTCGATTTGCTGACGTAGTCATAATGGCTGAATCGCTGGAAGAGCTTAGCGAGATGCTCAGAGCCCTCAACATCGCATCCCGACAGGTTGGACTAAAAATTAACATTAGTAAGATAAATATCATTCAAACGCCCATGTCGCACCAATGCCTGTCCATATTGGAGACGATGTTATCGAAGCCGTAGATCATGTAGGCGTTTACCTTGGCCAGATTCCTAGATGGCCAGGTTCAACTAGGTAGGTAAATCCAACTTCGATAAAGAGGTCAACCGACGAATCCAACTAGACTTTCGGAAAGCTCCTAAATATCTTCTCGTCGAAGATACCGAGCCTCAAGACGAAAGACTTCAATCAGTGTGTGTTGCCAGTGATGACCTAGGATCTGAGATGTGGTCGCTGACTTAGGCCTCTTGCATAAGTTCAAAACATTGTGGCGGTCGCAGGGAGTCGATGAATGAAGTAGGCTCAGAATCGCTATATGTGAATTCGATTGGGGAGATAGGCCTACCATTAGTCGGTATAAATTCCGCGCAGAAGGTTTACAGTTTTGAGTACTGTCCAAGAAATTGTTTATAACTCAGCAATTTTTGTATAATATGCTAGAATGAATAATTCCCTCTCTGATCAGTACATTTTTTTTAATATATTGAATAAGAACCAATAATATTAAACGAATAATTGATATGTAATTTAATTATTAATAATCGAATGTGTCCCAAGTTACAAAAACTACGAAATATTGTTATTTTCAATATTCTTGTAAGACTAGCGATAAATACCTATTTTTTGGTAGGACACTGTTTGATTTAGGCAAAGAACTTAACATATCTTTTTTTTGTCCTACGGTTATTAATGAAAACAGTGTTGAAAACAATGAAAACCGTGGAATCGACAATATCAAAGGACTGAGAAAACATACCACTACATTTGTAGGACTCTGTGGCCATTTAATTGTACAAATATTTACGAAAATACACAAATCTGCTGGTTATTAGTAATTTTTATGTCGTTACTTCGACATATTCGGCGTGGAGGAAACTCCACGTCAAGCCATCGATTTTGTAGGACAATGCTTTTTCTGAGTTTATTTTCAAATTATCTTAAAATTTCAATAAAAAAAATCTGTTAGTCGACAATTTCGACACCCTACCAGATCGACATGTTTCACACCTGCGCACTTCATTACCTACCTCTTTGAGAATTTCCACAGAGAAAAAACTTGGGCGTCTCGTCGAATTAAATTATACACCACGAAACTCTCTTCTGCCCCAGGAGCCTTCATTAATAAAACAATATTGTCCTATATATTACGTATTTATTTATAATCAAAGATACAATAATTATATTACATCGCCACAACTCATTACTCTCCCAACATTCATCACATGACCATAGAAATGACTAAGCAAAAAGATCAGTATGGTAAATTGGGCCTGAGCCCTACACAAATTACAAAACTAAACAATCTTACTATCTAAATACCTTACGGTGGTTCCCCTGGGTTATGTACGCGCGATATGGACTTCTGGAAATTGTAGCTTCATAACACATAATGGATTTAAAAAAGCCAAATTCGCCACTACATACACATTTTTTTTTTATTTAGGATTTACCATATGGGTTTCCTATATGACTGAATCTTTATAAGCCAAGTTTGATGTACATACATTTGTAAATTATGGAAAATGTAGATTAATGGTGCTATAGCATACTTACACAATAGTGGCGATTGTAATGTTTTTGAATCCACAGTATGGTTTAAGTTACAATTTGCCGAACACCAAACAACGCGCACTTGAAGCCGCGGAAATACCCAACACAATTCGGAAGTCAATACTGCAGTTAAGAAATTAATACACATGTAGGGTACGCGGTATATTGTAACATTATGCAATATTATGACGAGTAACTTATAAATATATATTCCGTTGGTACAAGCGTAATAACTAAGATATTTACATATTCAAACGGATTGTCAAATAGTACGTAATAAAAGTGCTAGGTAAAGATATTTTTTTATCAAATAGATAAAAAAAAATTATGCAAAGTTATACAATTGATACATAATGTTGAACGTGATTGAAAACACTTAAAAAAATTAAGGATAAAAATTTATGAAAGTCCTTGCAAATTGAGAGATCTTTGTTTACTTTTACCTTCCTGATTACTGTCCATTAGATAGTAATATAATAATAAATATTTTAAATAGATAATTTTATAATTTACCTAAAAATGTTATTGAAATTATCTGTAACAATTAAATGGAACATCAAAAGACGAACTAGCCCGAATTTCATGCCTTCTCCTTGTGTGCTGGTGGTCGTAATTCCGAACAGGCGTTTCAAAATAATCAAAAAAATATAGCCGAATGAAAAAAAAAACTTTACCTTTCGCTTAACTTATAAAAAGTCAAGCAACCGGCTAGTGCTAGATTTATATTCCATAACTGAGCGTACTAAGCATCATACTGCCGAAATACCGAACAATATAATACCCGGCTCAGCCATTAGTAAATTAAAATGTCCGGAGGCAAAAATGTATCTAATCCATGCTACAACTTGGAATCGTGTTGACCTCTATTGAATCACTACAGTTATGTTTCCCACACTCTCTAATACAAATCTCATCGTTATTTATTAAAGTAGCATTATTCGTAAACTAGACTTCATAACGGTAAAGATCCCAATGGCTAATATATAATACTAACTATTCCTTGAGCTGGGTTATAAACTTCAATTTCTAGCTAGCTATACGTCTACCATATCTAATTCTGAATAAAATATCTTAAATACATTCGAATTCAGACATGTGTTCGATTAAAGCAGATCACTATATGCTATTTGGCAACATTATGGACGTAAACCGCGAATCATACTTCACATGTTTGTGCTGTATTGATTCGCACTTTCGCATGTTTGTGAGTAGAAAAAATAATAAAAGTGTTGAAACAAAAGTGAATGAAACACGCAAGGCGTTATAAAAATCCCTGATTGAACCTGACTGACGCCAAAAGTTCGAATTACATGCTGTCAAAGTAACTTTATTGCCGATTTCTTGTTGACAGAATATTTAAAAATGAATACAATTCAATTACATGCCATACAAAATTAGGCCTCGCTTAAAAAATATAAATGCCTTGTCATGGAGAAAAATCTCGTAAATAAATAAATTCATACAAAAGTTTATCTTGAGAAATGTAGCACGAACAGCTATCGTTAACACGTTGTAGTCTTAAATTAATCGTTGTTTAATTAATCTATACTTTAACATTAATAATATAAGGTGCGGTGATTGCGGACCGATGTCCTTAAATAACTATCCCCGTCGCAACACTCTTAAAAGACCAATCTGGAATTTATACATAAAGGAATCATAAAAATAATCTCAATTGTATCGAAATCATCAAAGCGTCGAATAAGATAGGAAACTAAGAAATAAATATAAATTAAACAGATATTATTTTACAATACAAATAAGTCTATTTTTCAAGTTGAATCTTTGATACGTTGGCAAAAATCTACACGAAAAAATAATTCGCGAAATATTTCCACTTCAAAGCCATGACAGCAGCGGTCCTTCAAGATTACGCATGACAACATTTTTAGTCTATGGTAACTTCAAACACATCACAGACACATAATCTGTATTCTGTATAGCTGAAACTGATACCAACAATGTTTTTCAAATGTAATGTTTAGATTTTCCATATATTCCACCTGTGATCAATACTCAGAGCGTACATTTTATGGAGATTGGGAACTGAACGCAATTACCTCCTAAATATTAAGTAAGTTAATGTCAGTCAGTAGAAATTCCATCCCACACAATTGCATTTGAGTTACCTATAGGCCGTTTGTAACGGTCCTTAGGTAATCTGACTGATTCCTTTGTACATAGTTAGTTTAATTGTACTTATTATTGAATAAATGTTATTATATTGTATTTGAATTTAAGATATGTTTGAAGCTAAAATTGACTGAGAATCGTATCATCGCTTGTAAATAATCTTGAAGAACAAACACATACGAAAATCAACGATAACTCAACTGAACAAATAGAGCTTGGTTATATTTACAAAAGAATCCCTTCCACGACAGTCACAAACAAGAATAGCGAGACAGCAATAAACGTGACACGTGAACAAACAAGAATTATACTGTGAGTTGCCGTACAGGAGACATAAAGCATTTAGTCATAGGTTAAGAAGGTCCAGTAATTAACGATCTCCCATAAAAATATATTTTTCCATTCATTTTAAAATGGCATGTCGGATTCAAAAGAAAATATACAAATAAAAAATCTTATATTTACTCTTTTGCACATTTTTGAATGGTGATTTTATAAAAAAAAACGCCGCAATCCTAGATAATCCTTATCAATATACCTCAATATAACTATAAAATGTATTTTGTATCAGACATGCCAATTACGTATTTCATTGGGAGAACGAAAATAAGCAACAATATCGAAGGGCTGTTGAATACCCGAAGTTGAATTCACAATCACAAGTCTAGCAAATACAATGGCACTTAAATCCCATGTCAAGTTACAGAAGGATAGAACAAAGCCTTCGTTATTCGTTAGCATTATTGCTCGTTTAGTGACCACAAACACTATGTACAAACATTTTCGTCCAAGCTAAATCTACCTGCAATAATGCAACGAGTAAAAATGTGACTACATAGTGTAGTCGAAAATCTATCTTGTCGATTCGTCAATACAAGTCCGTAATGAGAAACTACATAGGAATAGTTTAAATGCAAATCATCGATCGAATACGCGTAACAGCAAGCGAAGGCCGTTTCGCACACTACAGCACTACAAAAGGGAATTAACCTTATTTTGTACTTGTTTAGCAATCGACCGGACCAATGGTCTGTTACTGTTTGTCTGAGTAGACTGTAAACAATATGATGGAAAATAACTGGCCCCGGTAAAATCATCGTAATCTTTACACATATCATTCCCCTGTACATGATTGTCACTGAGCTCCCCCAAATGATTGTTTCGAGTTTGAGTAAAGAGACCCCCTATTAAGAGTATATGATACCTGAAATCGCTTAGCTTCAGCGATCATATCTTCCACAATACTGTAGCATAACTTCGAAATTAATATGTATGTTATAGTTCAGAATGATGCTAGAATGCTAGTGTTTCGAAAAGACCATTACATAAAATTTTCTCGATGGAAAAAAAATCCAAAATTGACTCTAATTTGTACCAAAAATGTTCGCCATCCAATAAATACGCCCAATTAAGCCTTGACACTTTGTACAGTAAATAAACATAGTATACAGCAGACGGTATGTGTTTTAATTTTCAAAATGAATATTTGTTTTACCGAAAAAAACAAAACGTCGAAATTCGCGCATATTTCTGTCATCTGGTGGTCATAAGCGCCGTGGTTGAGCGCACAGCAATGTCACCTTTATTATTACTACATCTTAGTTCGAAAGTAGAGTAAAGTTGCGTTGAGTTGCTAATCTGAGGTAGTATAGGCCGCTAAGGGGGGGTTTAGATTCACAATTCACGCGGTAGGGGACACTGGAACGGCCGGTACGTTCCAGTAGTATTTTTATTACAATGATGTATTTGGATTACGATGGTTTCACCGGTACCTTTGTGAACCGAGCCTTACGTCGATTACAGTAGTCGATCGATGACCTGCCACATGTCGGTGACGACACAGCGGTTAGTCACGCGAACAACGGTGGGTGCGAAGGCCATAGTGTTCAATCATTCAGAACAAACCTTTCTTTTTCTTGTCTTTCTTCTCTTTCCCGTCAACGGTCCTGGAACAAGAATATGCAAATGAAAAATATATTTATTACTACATAAAACGCATAAATTAAAAATAGCAACATTATTCTTGATAACACACCAATATAAGTCTTTTATGTTGAGTGGGTTGTAATAGGTACCAATTGTCTGCTGATCCCCACACTAAGCACATTATATATATGAATATATCATATCAATCAAATATCTAGAATATAACATAGCTAAATAGTAAGACATATCCCGTAGGAATTTCCTCAAATCCCTGTCCACTGCACTCTTACACCACAAAGCCCTGAGACTACGAGCTCGGGTTCAGGCTGTACGTTGATTGTCAGTCAGTCAGTCAGTCAGCAACACGTCAGATTTATAAATTTAGATGTAAATGTATGAGAGCCGAGTGGATTCAAATCCAGCTGTGCACCAATGGACTACGGTTTTCCTGAAAGTTTATGCGCGCTTCACACATGCTCTTACGGTGACATCAAATCAATTTATTTATTCACAAACAATTTTACAAATCGTGTTTGAATGTAGGTAAATAATAATATAATCAAATTTAAATAAGTGTGACAACCGTCATGCCCCTAGGACGTAAAATCGGAAAGGACGTGGCAGTTATGAATGTAAGTACAATGACCGTACTTATAGCCAAAAATGATATCTTTCAGTCAACCTTGGAGGGAAAAGATATTAAAAAAAACTAATGGTAGCGCACAAATCTGTGCAACATTCAATACGCATCTTCGTACACCTTTATGAACATATTACGTGTACAGAGGAGTGTGAAATTACCGCAGGCTTTAACCAAACTGTTTCATTTGGGTTGCAATCCGTTGTCATAAAAATGGCGACTTCTCTGAATCGTCAATGAAACAGAAAAATTGTTTCGAAGAAATCTCGCCATTTCGATTGAAACCAGAGTGAAACAGACCTAGGTAATAGGTCAGCTGGTGTAATCTGTAACACTTCCCGCGTTCCGTTGCCGCTCCTCGAGCTGGCGAGCCTGTCAGTCCGTCAATCAGTCAGTCAGTCAGCTATACAAGCATGTAATATAATGTGCCGCCCTCTCCGCTTGCAGCGTCCGTTGCCGCTCCTCGAGCTGGCGTGCCTGTGAGTCCGTCAGTCAGTCAGTCAGTCAGTCGGTCAGCTAGACAAGCATGTGATATAATGTGATGCGTTACTCCTTGCTGTTGGCCTCGAGCGAGCGCCGACGCAGATCGTCCAGCGACAGGCCCGTCTCGCGCTCCCAGGCCGCCCTCTCCGCTTGCAGCGTCCGTTGCCGCTCCTCGAGCTCGCGAGCCTGCGCTTCGAGCGCCCGCCGCGTGCCTTCGTGCCTCCGCGCCAAGTCCGCTTCCGATTCCTTCAGCTTCGCTCGCTTCTCACGCACTTTCATCTCGAACACCTGGAAAAATTTAATCTCGGTTTCAGCTGCCAGCGTTTTTTTTCGACCGACTGCCCCATAGAGGGTTATGTTTTCGAGAGTAGCATGTATGTGTATCTATGCATATATGTTTCACTCTCGCTATTTCTTAAGGACGCTTTGCATATACGGCATATTGGAATTAGACATGACATGTTCACAGTTTTTACAAAACATTTGATGTGTGTAAATTGTGCGCGATATGCATTTGGTGCGAACCAAAAATTCGTTTGAGCGGTGGATCCTGGTCCAATCTGGCTGGGCACCACCCCTCTTTGCCAGCGATGGAGACAGACCATGGTCTGCACCCAAGCATTCCCGCTTGAAGATCAGGGGTCGTAAAAGGTGGCCTCTTTCCGTGAACCGGCGGGTTACGGGAAGACGCAGAGCCTTCTCTGAACGTGATCGGATTCCAACGGTCATGCTCAAGGAAAATGCTCATATTAGGTAAGAAAACTAGACACAAACAGCGAGTCACCGACCTGCTCTTTCCTAGACGTGGCGACTACGACCTCACGTCTGTTTACAGGGAGTCGTAGCGGTCTAGAAATCTCGCCCTTTTTCGCCGCCTGTTTGGAGTTAAACTAAGGCTGGGCGGTAGAAAAGGATGCGCTCGCTCCCTTCTACTTGGCGTTTACAGCACAATACGCTAACATTATATTAAAACACTCGTTTTCGTAATATGTTCACAACTCATGATATTTTCTGACATTCTGATTCATATCTTTTTTTTTTTATTGTACGACGGGGGAAGTGCTTGGCTTTCATCTCACCTGGTTACAAGTTGAGATAAGCCCGAAGGTGGGGACGCAACTCACCCGGAATCCTCAACAAATTGAGGAACTGGCTATCTTACCTGTAATTGCCGGAACACAACAATTTGTAAAATTGTTGTAATGGCGACAGGATTAGGTAAGATGGTGGAAGCTAGCCAGGCGGACTTAATCAAAGTCCTACCACTAACCAAACCAAGCACAATATATTGTACTCTCCATGGGGACCGAACGCGGGACCTCTGGATCTGAAATCGGCGGGCTGAACCACTAGACCACAGAGGCAGTTGAAATCGGTTTTATATCTTAATTTTGTTAAGAATTCAAGAAATTTTAAATTGAAATT
Source organism: Venusia cambrica (assembly GCA_951394065.1). Lineage (NCBI taxonomy): Eukaryota > Metazoa > Arthropoda > Insecta > Lepidoptera > Geometridae > Venusia > Venusia cambrica. The sequence continues at coordinate 3,203,775 of OX596068.1, read as the reverse complement.
TTGCATGGTGACAAACTCTACTGCAATATATATAACTATTGTGGAATTTAATAGTTAAACTTGTTATTTGAACCAAACTCACCTGCTCCATTTCACTTTCCATTTTCTTCATCTTAAGATCGTGTTCCCGTTTTTCTTCCTCCATTTGGGCCAAAGGATTCCTGTGGACAAGTAGCAGTGCCCTTTAACACAATATGTTCACGTTATATTCACAAATATATTGCTGTCATGTAAAAATAAATGCAACGTAAACATTTCAGGAAAAGTACATACCTTTCAAACCACTCCAATTCAATCTGTTATAATTCAATCTAAAAACAGCATTATGACTATTTGTCAATGGTTATATAATTAACAAACAAAACTAAGCTCAACACCAACAATCTCTGTAATACATCTACGCACACAAATACAAGCAACGGCGAAATTTATAAATATAATAAATATTATCAAAAACTAAGTTGTAAGCGTCTTGCATTCCCTTATCATATGATATTTGAGCAGTAAGCAAGATTCGATTAGAGATCTATAGGTCTATGTAATTTTAAAATGTATTTACGATCAAACTCAAATAGTCAAAATATAATTACGATCAATATCAAAAGACCTTTCAGTGAGTAGTCGTTGACACGATTTTTCAAATTTTCAAAGGTCAATGAACGTATTTCGCTCTGCAATTATACTATTCTATATATTAAATAATAATAAAAGATGGCTAATGTATACTAATATACGTTTACAAAAACTCGTTCAAAAGAGTTGTCTAATAAATACTAAGAAATAGTTGAGTAAGTAAATGATGTGACGGAAGAGTATGGCAGAATGTAGGTGTGATCTTCGACAACAAAGCGTCTTACATATTCAACTCTACTGCTTCAACTTTAAGGTACAAAACAGTAAGTCACTTTGCCGAAGGTTTAGTAGAGAAACTGGCGACTTACCACACGGTCATGAAACTGTTCATCAGTCCTTGCGGGCAGAAACTGAACACCAACACAACCAGAGTTAACACGTGGCTGTGCGACAAACCACAGCGGCAAACGTAACAGCTCAACTGTACCAAAAGCTTTCGGTAAAAAAACCCATGGTAGATGGAAAACCCACTTCATAAAACCCCATAACGAAAACAAATCTCTTGTCTAAAGATAATTGATCGCTGTAGCGATAAGGTTTATGTGTCTCTCTTACGAGTACAAGCGTTATTATACTGATATTGTCACAGAACATTGTGCTATCGAATAAGCAACATGTAAAAAGCATTATTTCCATTTTATCACACAACATGAACTCTTACTCGCGTTTCGAGAGGTCAAATGTTAATCATGAGGTTTTAAATGTCTTAACGTTATTTAATTTTTATATCTTTACATAAATAATTCTTCTGTACATGTCACTGAGCTCCTCCGAAACGGCTGTATCTATTTTGATGGATATTTTTGTGTGTTTTTGACTCCCTTGATGGTTTTTATTAAAATAACCAACTTAGCACGCGACCTGGATCGTTCCACTAGCTAATGTTTGCGATTATTTTACAAAACAAAGCCCTCATTTAAGAGTACAACAAGCTAATGTCTGTTCATTTAATTTATTAGCTCAGTGGGCCTATAAAACGGCACATGAATCAAAACGAACACTACCAAACGCAATGAGCAATGCTCGCCTGCTGTCAAAATGGTGTCGAGCCGATTATAAATCGAGAATGAACTGTTACAAATGCCGCTGTCAAAGCGCGTGAGCTGCAAGTTATTATGACTCATGGCACAAGTCGGGGCTACCTCAAAAACAAACACACTTTGGAAATAGCCACGCAATGATAATGTCAACAAATTCATTTCTGCATGCCAAGCATAGAACATTCAAAACAACAGAGGAATGTCGTATGCAGCTAACGTGACACAAAATAAACTAAAACTCTGTAGCTGCGACAGATTGTGAAAGTTTATAAGGTAACCAGACATGCAGCAATGAACAATTAATGCAGTCACTTAAGCAAAAGAAGGGCGTCAACCTCGGAATGAGAGATAATAAGCTGGAAACTCATGAACACCTTAGTTTTGGCGTTCTCATAGTTGTCTCATAAAATCTCGTGTCGAAGTTATTCAAGGTCAAAGGTCACATGAACTCTTTTCGCAATTATCTCAAAAACTTGAGCGCATGAAAAAAAAATTAACAACAAAATTTGACGCTAATTGTTTGCTCTACAATTTTAAAACAGATGTTGACATCATTGGAGCTATAGAAAGGTAGATAATCGCAAAAAACTGATTTATGTGACCTTTTACCTTGAGTAACTTAAAAAACGACGCGAGATTTTATGAGGCTTTTGAGACAACTATGAACGCCAAAATGAAGGTGCGTACGAGTTTCCAGCTTATTATCTCTAATTTCGAGGTGGTACCCCTATTATGACTGGACTAAATGGGGAACTTAAATGATAAGAAAGATTAGAAAAATATGTTAATTACTTTGGTGATTTGAAATATATTAGTCTGGTCACCTTTGAAGCGGTGACGGCAGTAGATAAAACTAATACAACTTTAGTAGAGTTATTAGTTATCAACCAAGTCCACTCGGGTTGTTACTTGTTATTCTTACCATGCCTAATGTTTATGAACAAAGCGTATTTTACCCGCTTATATATCCAAATATACTGAACTAAACAATACAAATAAGACAAATATTGTGTGGGCAATATAAATGAAAATGCTAGAGACAAAGAATAAACGGACACACATACACATCCCCAGTTAGTTTCCAAGAAATAAAAAAACACAATTGTTATTACGAATACCTTTGATTAACATAATAAAACAGATATGATCACGTTTTAACTAAATATTTCTTTTCAGTTATATTTTTTCAGTCGCAAGCCGACTGACTAAATTTAGAATTATACTTGAATCAATGCTTTGAAAGTGTATGCAACATAGCCAAAGTATCGATTATGGTAAATAATTACTATTAAATAGTATTAAGTAATAATTACTATTTAATAGTATGAGACGCGGTTTTTACTGTATCTATCAAGATGTAAAGATTTTTCATATTAGTTTCTTTACTGAGCAAAATTCGCTCAGTTAAAATTTCAACCATGAATTTCAAAAACATTTCTGTTGCGAATTTCACGTTTTTGAACCTACGACGGGTTTGAAAGCTACAATAATCCAAAAAACCATGTAACGCGTACGTAAAGCTGAGGAACAACCTTAACCACGTGACCTGTGACCAATCTTGCTCACAGGTCACGTGGTCACAGGTCTCAAAGCGTAGTGGAGTCTTACTTGTTGGAGTTGATCCGGTGCGGTTTCCCATCGTCGGACAAGCCGGCCAGCTTGCGACACCGGTAGTTCTCGTAGTGAACGGAGCTGGTCACATCCTTCAGGTCCTGGAGATGCGTCCGGATGACCATGTTGCGGAGCGCTAGGAAGTCGCAATGCTCCAGGTTTTCCACTGGAATCACAAACGGGATCATCAGACAGTAATTGACGCCCACGGCTTCATCTGCGTGGTAACCAGATACAAAGTTTTTTTTTTCATCTGGTAACAAGTGAGATAAGGCCGAAGGTGGAGGGGCACTTCACCCGGAATCCTCAATAAACTGAGGAACTGGCTACCTTACCTCCAAATGCCGGAACACATTTTTTTTAACTGTTATTATGGCGACAGAATTAGGTAAGATGGTGGTAGCTAGGCGGACTGTAACAAAAATCCTACCACCAACCAAACCAAGCACAATATTGCTCCCCCTGGGGATCGAACCCGCGACCATAAAATTATCATAAAAATATAAAATGTAACAAATCCGATAAATTATTTTGAAAAAAAAACAGAACAAGCAAAAATGTGGCCTAAGATACCCAAGCTCATAGCCCAAGGATACTTGCGTCCCCGAATGCGGCGGCCATCTTGTTCGATGACGGCATTGGCGCCGACCACTACAAAAGACACTGGCGTACGTATCGACCCATCCCCCTAGTATCATGTGCTCCAGGAAGTCGTAGATCTTGCAAGCTCATTCTAAGGTTTACAAGTTACCTTCAGCGATTCCCCAAAGGTACTTGCGTCCCCGAATGCGGCGGCCATCTTGTTCAATGACGGCATTGGCGCCGACCACTACAAAAGACACTGGCGTACGTATCGACCCCTCCCCCTAGTATCATGTGCTCCAGGAAGTCGTAGATCTTGCAAGCTCATTCTAAGGTTTACAAGTTACCTTCAGCGATTCCCCAAAGGTACTTGCGTCCCCGAATGCGGCGGCCATCTTGTTCAATGACGGCATTGGCGCCGACCACTACAAAAGACACTGGCGTACGTATCGACCCCTCCCCCTAGTATCATGTGCTCCAGGAAGTCGTAGATCTTGCAAGCTCATTCTTAGGTTTACTAGTTACCTTCAGCGATTCCACAAGGGTACTTGCGTCCCCGAATGCGGCGGCCATCTTGTTCAATGACGGCATTGGCGCCGACCACTACAAAAGACACTGGCGTACGTAACGACCCCTCCCCCTACTATCATGTGCTCCAGGAAGTCGTAGATCTTGCAAGCTCATTCTAAGGTTCACAAGTTACCTTCAGCGATTCCCCAAGGGTACTTGCGTCCCCGAATGCGGCGGCCATCTTGTTCGATGACGGCATTGGCGCCGACCACTACAAAAGACACTGGCGTACGTAACGACCCCTCCCCCTACTATCATGTGCTCCAGGAAGTCGTAGATCTTGCAAGCTCATTCTAAGGCTTACAAGTTACCTTCAGCGATTCCCCAAGGGTACTTGCGTCCCCGAATGCGGCGGCCATCTTGTTCGATGACGGTATTGGCGCCGACCACTGCGAAAGGCACTCGCGTACGTAACACTTTGGTGACGTCTGCCCCTTCGCCTTCCTCGCCTGTGCTCTCGGGAAAGTCGTAGATTTTAATCTTGTGCTGCGCGATCTCCTTCATTATCTGAAATTATAGTTTCAACAATGTTAAACCAATACCAAAGCAGGATACACCTGTGACATTTCCAATCAATATCACCTTTACAGTACAAAAACGGAGATAATATAGTACCTACTTAAGATAGTGTGTAATTCACCCAACACAAGTCACAAGGTCGATCTTTTAGAGTTTATTCGTGTTTTTTGTTTTTTTATTGTATGACGGAGAAGCACTTGGTCTTCATCTCCCCTGGTAACAGGTTGATAAGGCCGAAAGTGGAAACACACTTCACCGGGAAACCTCAAAACCTTAGGAGCTGACTATCTTACCTTTTAAATTTCGGAACACAACAATTTTAATTTTATAATTGTGCGACGGGGAAGCGCTTGGCCTTCATCTCACCTGGTAACAAGTTAAGATTAGGCCGAAGGTGGAGGCGCATTTCACCCGGAATCCTCAACTTACTGAGGAACTGGCTATCTTACCTCTGAATGCCGGAACACAACAATTATAGAATTGTTATTATGGCGACTTAATTAGGTAAAATAGTGGTAGCTAGCCAGGTGGACTTAAAGTCCTACCACCAACCAAACCAAGCACAATATTGTACTGCCCTTGGGGATCGAACCCGCGGCCTCTGGATCTGAAATCGGTAGGTTGAACCACTAGACCACAGAGGTTTATAACTTGAAAAATCAGGTGTGATTAAGGCCAAGCACATCTTCGTAAACTAATAAAAAATAATGCAATCGATTGGCGATATTCGTTGGCAGCGTTTATCTAGGTTACTCGTGGGATAAAAGTTCATTCAATGGAACAATAGCACGCTACTGTACACGCAGCAATTAAACACAGCTTGTGAGTTGAAAGTCTTAAGAGAAACGCACTTCGTTCCCGTCATCCCGTGGGAATTTCCCAAAATTATTTCTGAAAGCCCCCGAAAGGAAGCAACTCTCAAAAAAATCTAGAATATTATATTGGATTTCATGGTTTGAATTGTATTGCGCGGTCCTGATTCTTTTTCTAAAATAAAAGCCTATCGCCTAGCTTATGTTACTCCATAAAACATCAGCTATCTGCCAGTGAAAGTCCCATCATCAACCGAAACAAACAAGACAGATGAAATTTAAGATGTATTTTGTTACACGTACCCTATATCATTTCATATTAATTTAGTAAAAAAAAATTGTCATTTTAAACAGACACAGCACGGATTTTATGGATCATTTTATTAGAAGTACGTACATATCCGTCCACGAAACCTACAAAGTAATTTTTCTTCTTCAATTCCAAGATTCAAAGATATAAATATATATTGCTTTTACTTCACAAAGAGAAAAAACCACAGGATAATTTAAACGTGACCTGAAGGCCAGATATACAGCGACCATTATTTTAACTAGGCTAAGAGATGAACTAACGTCAAAAGTCAAGGAACGTCATGCGTCAAAATCGTCTTTTTTTTATTGTATGACAAGTTCAGATAAGGCCGAAGGTGGTAGCGCACTTCACCCGAAATCCTCAACAAACTGAGGAACTGGCTATCTTAACTCTAAATGCCGGAACACAACACTTTTTTTTTAATGGTTATTAAGGCGACAGAATTAGTTAAGATGGTGGTAGCTAGCCAGGCGGACTTAAACAAAATCTTACCACCAACCAAACCAAGCACAATATTGCTCCCACTGGGGATCGAGCCCGGGACCTCTGGATCTGAAATCGGTGGGTTGAACCACTAGACCACAGAGGCGGTTAAAATCACTAAAATCATTGAAGGCGGTCATTATTGTTTCGTAGTCTGGCAAAGACTTTCTTCAAAGAAGATACTTTACCCATGTACATTATGATACATGTCGGACTGTACCTACATTCTTCAACATTAAATATATTACAGGACATTCATTCCACAGAACGCCATCTAGCCCCAAACTAAGCATAGCTTGTAATATGGGAACTTGATTACGGACAGAATACTGTTCTGTAGTAAATACATACGTACTATATATGATACAACACCCAAACACAGAACCAACATCTATATTCATCACACAAATGTTTGTTCTAGGTGGGAATCGAACCCACAACCTAGCGCAACTGAGCTATGAGGCTTGTTACATTGGCCTTGTATCGCCCAGTCCTTGGCGATGGTGTTGACTTTATCGCTGAGCTCTACATCGATGGGTTTGAGCCCGTGCTCGCTCGACGCGATGAAGTAGAGACAGCAATGGTACCTGTTCTTTGAAGTCCTTGCATTCCTCGGGCGTCATGGTATCTGCCTTGGCGATGACGGGGATGATGTTGACTTTATCGCCGAGTCGCTGCATAAACTCTACATCGAGGGGTTTGAGCCCGTGCCCGCTCGGCGCGATGAAGTAGAGGCAGCAATGGACGCGCGTGTCGGGCGGCGCTGCCTTGCGGGTCACTCGCGATTCGGCGTTCAGGAACTCTTCGTACTTCGACTCAACGAAGTCGATGATGGGCTGCCAACTGGAACCAGAAATAAAAAATGATGAGATAGAATCATTACATACTCGTCGAGTAGCATTTTATATATTGTTTGGGCCAGAGGGTGATTCCATTACGGGTACGCAACCCCAGACCGCTCTAGCTGCTAGTATCAGTCACCTTTCTCCCGAGACCTTAGTATCCTTATCCCTCCTTATCCACTTAAATTTACACAGCCCTTAACCTCTTATTCCACACAACCGAGTATTCCCAAAGCGGGTTGACGTTAGGTAGGCGGCTGGTCTTAAAATTTAAACCAAATCTCTAACAGACCAAGAAATAGTTAATGCGCTGTTTCTACATTACGTTGACTTAAATTGACCAACACAAAACGAGATTACCTATCCGTATGTTACTAGTACAGCAAGTAAACAACCGATCACCTACTGTAGTAGCATGCCCCCATTCGTAACTGCTTCAATTACAAGTTATTTGCCGGCTACGCAATCATTTGCAATCAGACCGCACTCACCAATTGCTATTATCCACCGCGTCTCCGAAGCCAGGCGTGTCGACTATAGTCAGAGTTAGGTTGACGCCGTTCTCCTTGAGAATCACTACGCTGGTTTCGACCCCGACGGTTTTCTTCACCCGTAGCGATGGGCCGGGGTGCTTGTCCTTATCGTAAACCTCGGTCAGGAACAGCGAGTTTATCAGCGTTGACTTGCCCAGCCCGGTCTCGCCTGCGAGCAAAGGTCAAGTTATCTGTTTACGGGCACCTCATCTTAACCCAGGCCTAGAGGCCAAGAGTTCGATTGAACCATTTAGGTAAGAATACCCATGTGTAAACAGAAAGTTAATAAACCGTGCATAGTTTCCTTAATTTGAACAGTCACCGTCGTTATCGTTTCAACCTATAGCCCGCGCGACTGGGATGTGCCCAGTTAAGTCGCGCGGGCTATAAATTCACCAGTACTAATAGTGGACAAGTGGGGGTCAATAAAAACCATGTACCTACTCAACTTCTTTTGCAACATTCAAGAAATTATAATTTCAACAATATGATAATTCAACATTTTGGGACTTAACTGATTATGAATTCAATATTTTAGGATTCAACGTTTTGATGTATTCAACATATACATATATATACAACAATTTGGCAAATTCAACTTTTCGTATGCCATCTTTGTTATTTATTTTTTTATTATTTAAGACTCAAAAGAACTAAACCTTTTGAGTTACTGTAGTGTTAAATTGTACTCTTATAAAGTAGTGTCAATGTAAGTGAAAGTGCTACTTCAAAGAACACAATAACGAAGTGTCTCCCCTTAAATAGAAACTGTAAAAAACGTGACATTGGATACAATCTTTAAAAAAAATATATAAAACTAAGTTAGCATAAAATTACTCATTAGCTACATACTCTAAAGCTACTATTTCTACATAGGCTAGATTATAATATAGTTTTAGAGTATATATGAATTTAATATGCACAAAATATGTATTGAAAAAAAAAACTTATAATTATTGTAGACGCGCCCACTGCTAGACATATGCATCTTGGTATCTACTCAGCAATAGTGCAACGATAGGACGCTCGCATCTAACGACCCTTCACGACCACCACTACCAACGTCTTTAACAAATATATAAAAACATCATCACATATTAACAATACAAAGTACTTTTAAAACGGTACTTACCCACAACCATTAACGTGAACTCGAACCCCTTCTTGACAGCCTTCCTGTAAACCTGGTTGGGTAGGTTCGCGAATCCCACATATCCATCGAGTTCTTTGGTCTTTGGCTTTTCTATCTTAGGTAGGTCTGGCTTCGGAGCGACAGGCGGGTGGTCTGCTTTCTGTAAGAGACCGATAACAAGTTAATTTATCATTCATAATTATCGCACAAACAGACGGAATTGATGAGCCTCTACGTTACCCCATATAAGTGATCATTGTTTTGATATTTGAACAATGTTTTATTATAAGATCGCATTGTATCTTTGTCGTGAACAAGCACACGTCACTTGATTGAAGCACACGTATTAACCTAGCGATGTTGTGTGGCAAATGCTCCAACAGTTAAATGGTATAAGGATAAATTATGCCGTTTCATTAATCAGCACGTCATTTACATAAATAATATAAAAAAAACACCTTTTACACTATCTTTTAAAAATTGGTTGGCGGTTTTTACCGGGTAATACACATTTAGTATTTATGACGAAGTTGGTCGAGTTTTCCGAGTAAATAAACCGTATGATTTGAGACCTTGTTAGTTGGTCTACATTTACAACACTGATGGCGACCTAGTGTTTTAAAGTTTAGAATGAGTCACAATGCCTAGTACGTATGCAACTAAGTCGACATTCTTGAACAGATGTTTCAATTTGTGAATATAGCATGTGATCGATGTGGAGCTGAATTTTACAAAGAGGTAGGATTAAGTAGTAGGGTTAAGTAGTAACGTAGGATTGTCACAATTTCGTTTCTTTGACATGAAACGACAAGGAGAGGTTTGTTGAAATAATTATTCTAATAGGCAAGTTATTTTCTTCAGAATGCGCTAGCTCGATGGGTGCTGAAAAGACTGTAAAACTAGATGAACTTTACTTTTTTTTTTACTGTGGGGAAGTGCTAGGCCTTCATCTCACCTGATTTTTAAGTTATGATAAGGCACGTGGAAGCGCACTTTGCCCGAAATCCTCAACAGTCTGAGGAACTTGCTATCTATCTTGCCTTTAAATGCCGGAACACAACAATTTAAGAATTGTTGTTATGGCGACAGAATTAGGCAAGGTGGTGGTAGCTAGCCAGGCGGACTTTAAACTAAGTTCTACCACCAGCCAAACCATGCACAATATGGGACCCGGGACCTCTGGATCTGTCACCTAGCGGCGAACCTAGCGGTTCGCACACAGAGAAGGTTTTAAACTTTTAAACGTTTCACTGAAACATTGTTCGTCGACGCATCACTGCTGTGCTGATTGGTCAACCTGGCAGATTTTAATGACGTGATCTCACCTTGATAATGTTCTCTGTACTTCTGAGCACAGAACCAGGCGGCCCCGACGTCGGCACAGGAGGCGCCGCGTTTGCTGGAGGTGCATTAACCGGCAGTTTCGGTGATATATCGACTGACGCGCTATTGGTCAGTTTGGCGGTCCCGTTCGATTCGTGGTGGTTGTTCTCGAGAGCGTCGGGTAAGGTGGCTGAGCGTTTGGAGAGGGCATCCTTCAGGGCGGTGGGCGGAGCGGGCGGCGCCGATATCGGCGGCCCGGTCGCGCTCACACCGCTCACCGTGTCCGACTTGAAGAACAGCTCGCGTTTACTTTGCAACTGGAATTAAGAAAAGATCTGTTTCAAAAATGGACAAGATCCGTCTGTGTGTGGTCTGGGGCAACCAAGACCTTAAAGCAGTCTTGTTTTGATATTAAGTACTTTACTTTTGTCATTATCTTTCGAAGTAATGTAATATCAAAACACAAATGTTTAAGAGGTTGTGGTTAGGCTCCAGTAAGTTAGTCTACTGGATTATGCATGTGCGACTCAAGAAGAAGTCCATAATAGTAGACTTATAATAGCATTTTGTTGACGGATTGAGGAAGACGTGGCTATACAATCAACATTTTTGACTGGTTATTATTATAATTGCTTACAAGCCAGGAATTGAACTAAATGAAACGAGCTAATAGTTTCCACTTTGCTAACGCAGGTGCTTTCTCCAGGTGAAGAGGGTAGAATAAACCTTTTAACCGTGGGAACAACGAGTAACTCTTGGAAAAAATGTTGCTTAGTAACAAGTAGTACACAAAACCGATATATACAATCAATATTAACCTGAATACCTCATACCTAGTTATTTTAAAATATATCAGTTCACTTACATAAAAGACGATTGAGGTTAAATATATAAGATAGCAAAACGACGAAACTATATCGCACTCAGCACGTATTAAAAGGATAAGCTAACGAGACTCCCGCTGCGGAAAGACATACATTCACGCTTGAATGACGCAAGGTTACGTATGTATGTATAGTATGATAGAAGTAGGTATATGCTAGACAGAAGGCCGTGTTGAACAAGTACCGCTAAAGACCCTACGTATGTAATATAGTCTAGCTGGCTCCAAGCCTCACCGACAGATGACTCACCAACAAGCTAACGAATCCAAGGAACATAACAATAGCCAACTACAGAGGTATTATTTCTCAACAAAATACCAACTCGGATTTTTGTACGAGGCTGCTGTCCCATTATGTGCATTGATCACAATTTATTTAGCTAACAATGTAAAGAGCCGCAACATAGTTTCACATTAAAACTAGCACATGTGGTAATCACGCACTGCTGTCGGAGCGCACAAGCAAAGCATGAAGTAAACCTGCCAATAACGAGTAATTGTAATTACCCATATGGGTGCGAAGAATGAAAGCGGTGATTCATACGGAACTCGGTTGCACGTGAATTCGATGCACATTCCCTACGAGTCCCAAACTGTATGTTGCGTGCTAATGAACGTAACAGTTCGTTCAGAAACAGGAATCTTTAGAACCGAGACAGGCATATCTAAGTCCCGCAAAGGATGATTATAAGGGCCCGCCCCGGAGTACCGTTGATTTTCGTTCTCAAGTACAAACGCAATTTGTCGATCAGATAGATATTTTGCAGGTAGGTATTATTGGATAGACAAAAAAAAATAGGTTTACATCGCTTTGATGAAATCATGAGAATTAATGAAAATAAAAATACATAATTATATGCAAAAAGAGTGTTTGTATGGGAAAATATATTAAAGTTAACAAGGCCACGAAGACGGAATATGATCTCGTATACTATGATATTTCACAATTGCTTTAAGCATGCTCCCGTTAAATATGTATCGGTCAGTCTAGAATAGAAAGTCTGATTCGAGTGTATGCAAAAATTTAGATATGCATGTATATAGCTATGTTCTATCAAGGTTTACTAAGGTGCGACGACCCTGTGAAGTCGCGCCGTCTGATTCTATAAATATCAACAACTTGCTACGTCTATCTATAGGTACAATACCAAGTATAACTTAGCTAAAAACTTAATATAACCTAGCAAAAACTCTGTTTAATATACCATGAGAGAAAAGGAAAATAGAAGAAAAGTCTAAGATAAACAGTAATTGCAATGACGTAATCAAACGTATAGGTACCATTTCTCTTCTTACACAGCACCACTTTGATGAACTGAGGGACGTCTCAGTTAATTCCGAGATAGCGAACACGCAATAATAGTATCTGCGACACATAGCGTATCACTAGGAGGCGGTAAATAAATTCTACCTGGTCCTTTACTAAGCACGATAGTACACAACAAATCCACCCTTATTGGTGAACCAGATATTAATTTACTACATAAAGCCAATGATATCGCTCCTCAAGATTGTATACGAGGTTACGTGGACGTGACAAGTACCAATTGCTAAGTGAATGAGCACGATACAAAGGATCGCCATCCGGCTAGTGTTTACCGGAGCACGGATGCAATAGTACAGAACGTAAATAATCAAATGGAATTTGTTTGTTTGTGGTATGCATAACTATAAACAATTCATCCACGGATACTCGTTAACACGAATCAATTAGTAAGTATAAAAAGTTGACGATTTAAATCTATAAAAATCTTACTAAATAAACCGCTCAAGCGCGAGTCAGACCGATGGTTCCAACCCACATTAAATGACAAAAAATGGAGGTGTATTTTTCATCTCATTCTGAAGCATTTGTAAGCACTATGATCACATCTAGTTTGACGTTCATAATTTATTACCGATTATACTATAGAGATATAAAATAAGTACATTGCTTGTACAGGAGACACCTTATCATTTGTCCGGTAATTTGCCATAATAGCACATCTCATATGGTGTGAAAATTTCAACCAGCTACCTATTAATTAAGAATCAATAGATACATCTCTTCTCTTTAAAGGTGGGACAGACAGACGGACATACGGCATATGCTTAGTAATACAGTTCTGTCGCCACCCTTTGGGTACGGAACCATAAAAAATAACCACTGAAATCCACCAAGAATAAAATATCTTACGTATACATCGGAATCCTGACGATCAATCTGCTTTTTACGCTTTCTTAAACTCATCCGTTTCCTCAGGGAATTGAAGTCACACATTACATGTACTTAGCTAACAAAACATTTCACGTACTTTGTAAACAAATATTTTAATCACTTTACAGGAAAATATATGTACTATGGGAAACGTTACTGTCTTCATGGACGATGTTTATTCAACTGAATCACAATATAGCTGTTAACTGCAAAGATGAAATCATTGTTATCCTGTTAACACAATGACTAAGGTTACTTCACAACATTATAACCATTTTATATAGGTAATGCCAAGGGTTTACTTTATGTATAAGGTTATGGAAGTGGAATGAAAAGGAAATAAAAGGCACTCCCGTATTCCAAATGGAAATGCTGAATATAAAACTGACAAGAGTGAGAGTAATTACACGAATCATTGCATTTCAACAATAGAACATTATTCGTACCTCGCAATCGCCAGGCGTCAACAATCAATAGCTACAATCGGGCTAGGCTTATTTGGTCGATCCATTGTGCATTTGTATTGAAACTTATAACAATCATACTCTAAATAAAGCGCTTCCCAGTCGTACAAAAGTCCAAACATGAAAGCTCCTATCCAATGACTAGGTTAGCCACTAACTAAGAGTAGTAGAAGCCCCTAGTGAAAGGGCTCGTCCGGAGAATTACTACCATACTTATTTCAGCCGCCAAGCAGCATTGTTGTGTTTCGGTTTGAAGGGTATGGTTGCCGGTGAAATTACGGGTACGTGAGGCTTAACACCTTTATGCCTCAAGTTGACGAGCGCAATGCAGTGCCGTGTAGGCTATGTTTTTTGAGGATGTGACCTATGCAGTAAGGCTTTGTCATAGGCAAGAGTACACTAAACACCAGGTGCGCTACTTGCTTGTCCCGTCTCCTAGTAGTATAAAAAAAAAAGCAGTGAGCCTGATATAATTGCAATAAATACTTGCCGTTGGCGCCAAACTATTGACTACGCAGCGAAATCGTAATGCTCTTCCGGTCTGAATCATTGTCATTGCCAACTCATCATTATGTTCTCGGTAATGAGATGGTCTGGTCTGTATGTGATTCCAAGAACTTGTTAAAGAAATGTAGGACTACCAATGATTCCACAAAATATCCAACGGTAATTTGGGTAGTTACTTTCTCTGTGCGATCGACAGAGAACTGCTAACGACATTTCACTTTACTCATATTACCTCCAGATGTTAAATACCCCTATTTATTTACTAATTTATTTTGTATTTTTTTTTATTGTATGACGGGCAAGCGCTTGGCCTTCATCTCACCTGGTAACAAGTTAAGATAAGGCCGAAGGAACCCGGAATCCTCAACAAACTGAGGAACTGGCTATTTTACCTCGAAATGACGGAACACGACAATTTTAGAATTTTTATTAAAGCGACAGAATTAGGTAAGATGGTGATAGCTAGCCAGGCGGACTTAAATAAAGTCCTACCACCATCCAAACCAAGAACAATATATTGTACTCCCCATGGGGATCGAACCCGGGACCTCTGGATCGGAAATCGGTTGAACCACTAGAATACAGAGGCGGTTAAGTATTTACGCTTGTCTAAAAGGAACCTGTTCACTCTGGACTTCAAGACACCAAGATTGTAATAGTGCGCTAAAACAGACGAGGGCAAGGAGTTTCCTTACCAATATTCATGATAAAGGTACAGGGAAACACAAGACGTAGACTATGATCACATCATGTATAAACTTTTTAGGTATTACCGTTATCACTATAGGGTAAAATCCCTTCAAATTTAGTTAGCTAGCTTTTGCAAGGCAACACTCTGCGACAGACGGACAGGCCGCAGATCTCGACCTAGTGTCAGGTCTACGAAGAGCGTTTATCAGTCAGTGCCTCGCTATCGGTTATGAAAACTAAAGAGAGCTCAAATAAAAAACACATTTCTTCTATACAACACATTATTTTGACAGACGCAAAATATCATAAATGACAGAGTTACCTACTGCATTTTGGTTCTGTGGTTTGGTGGCCGATGAAAGAGAAAGGGGTGCCTGAAAAGTACATACAGCTTGGAATGCTATGTATATGTAGCTCTTTAAGCTACTACGAACTCCGGTTCGAAGGTGGAGTAACCGATTAATTTAATGTGGTGGTAGGATTGCAACAACCCCCTTAGCACCGGGCAGGGATAATAATGATGTCCTCTGTTTTAAAACACCTTGGTGACAAATTCTCTGAAAAAAATGAGTAAAAAAAAATATCCCCGCCTGATGCTGAGGGGGCAGGGATCAGCAGGAGGATCAAGAACGGGCTAGCTGTCAAATCTGTGAATCACCCCTGGCTATGCATATAGATAACACTGTGCGTATCCGTACAGATGCGTTTAAGGTCTAGAATATGCTGGCAAAATAATAGAAGAAACTGGAAAAGTGTCGCACTAAAGATAAGTCGAAATAAATCGAAGAACCTGTTTTGTGACTTCGGTGGTGCATCCAGTTTCAATATTACCTAAGATGGTGTACCTATCCATTATGGGAAGGCTACGGTTTTTCAATCATACCGCCTCGCTTGACGTTGTAGATACGTCCTACGTCCTAATACGAACTACGTCCCACTATCGGATTATTATTGCAAATAATTGTGGAAAGCGAGTTCTTCAAGTACCTACCTAGTGTCACTTGTTACTTTACTGTTACTTTTTCCTATTTTAATGAATTAAGAATGTCTAATGCCACCAAGCGTTTGACCACCACTTGTAAAACAAGAAAAGATGTGGCCTAAGATGGAGCACGCATGTCTAAAAGGAACCCTTGTTGTACCTGTATTATATTGAATATTTAAATTGTAGAGTAGCTGAGTGGCTAACTGACTGACTAGACTTCAAGAATATCTACCAGTCGAACTCAAATGCTTAAATAGTATTAATTTTGTAACATATAATATTTATTATTTGTTCAAATTGAGATACTTACATTTTTTATTTTATATTGAATGTTAGGATTAGGATAATTAGTCAAGTTAATTATACACAACATTTCAAACACAATTGTAAATTGTTAAATGAATAAATTGAATTGAATTTAATCACGAGCCTATGCTTGGAGTGAATTACGGTTTGATAATCTTAAGCAGTAGGTACCTACCTACGAACGAACATCACATTCACACGTAGGAAGTGTGGTGTGGGTGTAAGATCTCTGAGCGTAGGCAAACGAGAGTTGAGAAAAATAAATGAGTATTGAATCTCCAAACAATATGAATGGAATGAGCTGTGTGATTTTTGTAGGCTCATGACTGTCGTAAATAACAGGAAAAAGCCGTGAAGCGCAGTTCGGGTCCGCGCCGAAGATATTTCATGAAATGTCGATTTTTACTAAAAGGTTTTATGTAATTCGAAATTATATCAAACGCAGTAAATATTTAGTACTACTACGAGTTTTTTTTTTTAATTTAACTTCGATTTTCAGGATTCCGAACCCAACTAAATATATTATCTATCGTATCAAGGTGCCAACGGGACCGTTATACTAAGCCTCCGCTATCTGTCCGTCTGTCTGCCTGTGTGTCAGGCTGTACCTCATGTACCTTTATAGGTAGACATTAGATTTTTTCCGAGTGTATTTCTAGTGCTGCAAACAAACCAAAAAGAAATAATTAAATTTAAATTAAAGAAGGCTCCATCCCTATAAAAAAACATGATGTTTTGTCTATTATTAATATTCATTGCTATGCTAATTTGCTGACCTATTTTGCTGAATTAGAGCCAGCCCTTAGGTCACGTGTCGCCTCAATCACTATTCAAGCTCGTATTCAATGAATAACTTTTTACACATTAGCTCACAAGCGTTACTTATCCAAGCATATTATAATATACCGAGCATAATCGATTGTCTACCCTACTTTTGACCGGCGTATTTGTTCGTCCAGCGTCCATGGGGATTTTATTTTGACAGGTGACAATCAGAAATCAGCTGATCAATGAAAAGCCCGCCATCTTGCCTCTTTCAAACAAGGTCATGACTGGCTTACTTAGACATTTCTTAGCGACCTCTTAGCGCTAAATATTGGGAAAAGTCGTTTACTCTTACCTCTAAATCATCTTTTTGTATTATGAGTGAGATTTTTGCAAATCTTACCCTCATCAATTGATTAACATGTAACAACGTTCAAGGGTAAGGGAACGTGTAAGTATTTAAGCTATAAGCGATCAATTATTTCCTAATTGTGAAACACAAATAAGTTTGACGTGCTATCGGACAGGATGTAACCGAGCAAATAGTCATTTTTACGTCAAAAAGAGCCACATTGATTCGGAGGACTATTCACCCAGTACTTATTTTTGGGTAAGTACCTAGTTTTGTAATACCTACTTGTATTATATAATTAGCAATAAAGTCGTTATTTTTTTCTAATTCGACGATACATATGATAAAAAAAACATTATATAAAGGAAACGTAGATATACCTAATGATAAAATTCGTCAATAATCAATTTGCATTCGCATACCAATTGGCAAGAATTGCCTCTCAACAGATAGCTCGTTAAGAAGCTGCGGCGCCACTGCCACCCGCGTCTCGTTGCCAGATGTAAAATGGCTTTCTGCGATCACAATGGAAAGGCTTTTTGTTTACAGCTCGGTGCTCTGCAGGCATGCTATTATGACAGAGTTGTAATATCCTCTATACGTAATTGAAAACAGCAATCTAGTGCCTAAAAGCCTAATGTTTGTATCATACAAAACAGAGACCGTGATAAGGACATTCTTTTTTTATTGATAATAGCTGGGTAAGGCCGTAGATATTGACACTTTTTGTAAATTAAAAATGGCCTAAAGTCAAACTTTAGGCCATTTTTGCATATTAAAAACAAAGTGCATCGCAAATTGTTATTAAATTATTTTAATAAGATTAAAGAATTATTTATATCTTAGAAAATACTTTTAAAATGTATATAAGTCGTATATCTATAAAAATACAATTACTTAAATACGACCAAACCCCGAAATTTTGATAAAAACACGGTGTCTTTTTGGTTCCGTCAAACATTTGGCAACCTAGAACTGTTTTTTTTTCTTCTTGAACCCCAATTTATTATAACATTCTGAAATCGGTATAAAACAAGCAGTTACATTCTGGGTTCCATGTGTTCTTATATGCTTTTATAAATTATTTATAACAATTCTAAATGTTGTCTCCTTCGTTTTGCTTCTACGTTACTATTTTGTATGATACCAAAATTGGGCATCTAAATATTCAATATACTTTAGGGTAGTATTTTATAATGTCGCTGGCACCACTAAGGATTATGGCAACGAAATAAAAAATAATGAAATAATCATTTTGTAGTCTATGGAGATTATCAAAGTGTTGCGCGTGTGTTAGGTCAGCGGATTTTTTTTGAATTTTGGAGATTTTAAAGGTAAATAACAGTTTATATTACACACATCTTACACAGTACTGTACATAAGTGGCTAATAAAGCATGGCGATGTGTTTTTGATTAAAAATCGGCTCGCATTTGCAAATTATTCCATTTATTAACTTCAAAACTTACGCTTTTACGTTACTTTTATGTGACTTCTATGTTACTGGTAACGTTGATAGTTTCGTAAAAACGTTGAAGTGTTGTCAAAGTTAGTACATAATGTAAAATCACTATCATCATCATCATTTCATCGAATTATAGAATTAAGTACATATTCCATTTTTTTTATCATTGTTTCAGTTTGCATGATATATATCTGAGAAATAATTCCGATTATTTTTGATTGTTTTTTTTTTATTATAGTTATAAATTTAAATTGTTAATGAGACTTCAAAAATCGATATACTGCTTCGTTTAAACTCCTAATTAACACACAAAATAACTACCTACCTAGTTAACTATTTCTTGAGTTAGAAAGACCAAGCCTTCAATATTTAATTTTATAATAACCAATTTTTCATCACTAAGAAATAATAATTAATATCATGTTTTTTTGTTTTTTTTTTTGTCATTTGTTGTGAATCTTAATAAAATTTTTGTGATTATAAAAAAAAACACGTTTTTGAGAACTATTTTTGACAGATCACGATGTGATTTTGATTTGTGATTACCAATTCCGGTTGCTAAATATATTATCTTCAAAATGTGACACTTTACGGGTTTTTGTCTCTGATGATTTCTTGTTTGTATTAATTTTAAGTAGGAACCTACTTAGTTTTGAATTATGATTGTGTTTGAAATGGACTTTTTTTGAAAGATTTTGTTGTGACTTTCTTCTTTAATATACAGATATATTTTTTTAAAGATAAGTTGTATTTATTTGTCAAATGAATGCAGAAGGACAAGTTAAATAAATAAATTATTATAATATTAATTAAAATGTTTATTTTCAGAAACCATGATTATTTATTTATTTATCTTGTCCTTCTGCATTCATTTGATAAATGGCCAGATTGTATTGGTTTGATTGTATATTAAAGGCTGAACAACTGACAGCTGAATTTCTTTGTGATTGGATATAGTTTAAAAAATATATATATCACTGAATCCTCTTTCTTATCTCATCTCTCAATAATCGCCAATAGTTAAATCTATTATATTATTATGTCACAAATATATATTTTTTTAATTGAATAAAAAAGTAGCACTTTATGTACTCACCCTTACAAAATATATATGTTACTTTCGCGTTACTTCCACGTTACGTACCTAACATTGAAGTGCCTATGTTACTCTATGTTACAAAGTGGCAAAATCTACGGCCTTACCCAGCTAATTGTTAGACCAACAGATCACTTGAAACCCCTAAGTGGCCTAAAATGGAGCACGATTGTCTAAAAATACCTGTTCACTCTGGACTAGAAGACTCCAAGATTTTATTGTTGAGGGAAAACGTACGTGGGCGAGGAGATCCATTCCTCAGTCCTTACCAGATACTAATAATAAAGGCTGACTCAAGAAAGTTCCGTTTTTATTCGGATTTAAACTAAATAGATTATGTAGGAGTACTCGTACTTTCTGCATTATTCATACAGGGACGTGATACGAAGACAAGTCTGGCAAGTTTAGAAATACATAATATGGCAGGCAGACTTGTCGAAGTAAACAAGAACCAATGATGTATTCATTAAAACAAGCTTTTGCTTCATCCTTGTGATACCCGGATAAAAAGTAACCTTTATATATTGATGGTCCAAAACAATATCTGTGGAAATTTACAGCTCAATTCGTTCAGTTGTTTTTGATGGAGCATCAAAGAACGAGATTTGGTTGGTGGTAGGACTTGGTCTGACTAACTACCACCATCTTACCTAATTATGTCGAACAATTCTTAAATTGTTGTGTTCCGGCATTTAGAGGTAAGATAGCCAGTTCCTCAGTTTATTAAGGATTCCGGGTGAAGTGCGCTTTCACCTTCGGCCTTATCATAACTTGAAAATCAGGTGAGATGAAGGTCAAGCACTTGCAAGCTTGCAAGCGTCATACAATAAAATAAAAGAACTGTTTTGTTTTACGTCTGTAAATGTAAATGTTTGACATCTGACATCGGGTGCTTATGTATGGGATGAAAAGTAGCCTGTCTCATTTCGGGTCTCGAACAACATATTTGCAAAGTCTGTTCAATCAAGTAGGTTCCACTTGAAGAACAAATTATAAGATTTTATTTAGATGCAATTCTTATTTACTTATAAAAAAGTCGAGCCCAAGGCGCCATTTTGCCATATCTATAACAATTTTGATAAACAATTTCAATAAAAAGCAATTCTGGACTATTTTTCATAATTCATTTTATTTGCATATTTCTATTCTGATAACATAACATTATCCTTAGAGCCTTTCCAAATCTTCTTGCGCCCACGCCAAGGGGATTTGGCTTATATAATTTGGCATTTAGGAATTGATTAATGATGAATGTACGAGTGGAGTACGAGTGCAAAAAGCTAAATATAATTATTTTCGGTCTAATCTCGTCCACTGGGCACCACAAGTACCTATTCATTAAAACCCAGTTCATGATTGGAGCAAACAACGCATTGGCCTTTGTGGTGACCATGAACTCATGAACTGTGTTAACTGGGATTAAATTAATTGTCACACAAATTGGCGTCAGTTGGTCAGATAAATGTTACTTCCACTGCGTTTGCATAATGAGCTAATTGGTCAATTATAATATTAAGGTCGTAAGCCATGCATGTGTTGGCACCGAATCTGTATTACCAGACTGCCTCAGAAGGAGGATTATTTTCTATGTTTAAAAATAGCGGTGTTTCTTACATGTTCTAAAAATATTTCTTCCGTCCCTATGTTTATAAATCTATGAATGGGGTTATTTTAAAATAAATAGGACCAAATGGCTATACACAAATGGAGACATCTTTAATGAAAGAAGTAGCAGTCACCGTGATATTTAAAGTTCTAAGTCCTATTTAAATTCGTGGATGACAAACAACGACAAGTTTCTTTATAATCTTCGAAATTATTTTTTTGTGGTCAACACTTCGATTTAAAAGTATTTAATTCATGTATTCAGTATCGATTCAATTAATATTGAATAAGTACATGAATAAATTCCAGAAATCCAGAGGGTGGTAATACCAGATATTTGTCCGATATATGGTCAGAATTTATAGCATAACATAAAAGATGCTCTAGCTAAACTAGTAAGTGTCACATGACACTGCATTTTTCCAAGAAATTACTATCCAATCTTACCCTCTCCTTATCCATATCCTTGCCTTCTCATCTCACACAACATAACACACACTTAGGCGGGTCAACCTCCCTAATATTATGTTGTCTGGGGTTAGAGGGTAAGTATATAGATAGGGAGAAGGATAAAAAAGGGGTAAGGATAAGAATTGATAGTAATGTCACGGGAAATGGTACAGCATGGTCTCCTCATCCACTCACCCGTCTCCAGTCAACTTAGCGTCCACTCCATTCACATGCATATCCAATCTAACCTCTGACCGCTACTCTGAGCGTGGATCTTATGAGAATCACCTACTAGGGGGTAGTCAGAGGCACGTCTAAACTTACGTTCGGCACACACCCGCGGTTCGCAAGAGCTAGTAAATAGTGCGCGCCGCTTAGCGGAATACTAGCCAGAGACACAGACATGCTATTCGGATTTTTGGTTCTAGAGACATGCCAGTTTCCTCACGATGTGACCTTCACCGTCAGAGGATTTATGCCATATTCGTCCCATGGAAGTTCGGCCCACATAAAAAAATATGCTTTCGTCCCGCTTTGTATGCCGTATACGGCCTATAGTAGGCCCAAGTTTTTTTATAGGTATTTTTTTTTTTAATACAGTTAATTTGACTTTTATTTTACATGATATGAACGGGCAAACCCAATTTAAAGCGTACGTTTGTTTTTGCAGCAATTTAATTCGGTCAGTGCCCAGAAAAATAGCCAAATGCGCTCATACACTTCCGAAAAAAAACTACTTCATAACTTGGCCACACAAACCGTTATAAAATTATGTTAAGGGAAGGGAGACGAAGGAGAAGTTTAAGATTTGAATCAAAACATCGTGAGTTGTCACGCGCAGGAATGAGTCACATTTATATCATAGATAGCGCATCAAGCCAAGGCGCTGACTGCGACTACGAGTTAGTACTATGCTATGGAATGAGTCAACGACCCAGCACCGAGGATTAGGAAATGGATACTTTGATTTGTTCTGTAAGGAAGTCGATTCGACACATGACCGCCCCATATCAACATTTCATTCACACTTATAAACACAAATATATTTTTGACAAACGAAGAATATTCCCTTTAGGATCAGAAAGTTGAATTCCACTCAACCGAGCGCGTAGCATGTACATACGTACAATGAAAGATTCGCTAGTAGTTAAAGACGTTCACTCATCGACACATGATTTCCGTAACAAGTGTTTCGCCAGTGTTGTTACTCAATGGGTCTGTGTTTTGTTCTGTGTTTATTTTTTCGTTTTAATGACAATATTTAAAATGTATAGTTTGTTTACATTCTCTATGAATCGTATGAATAATCTAACAGAGGTAATTTTACTGATTTCAGCACGAGTGTTTGAATTGTATCCATATCATACCTATTCTCTGTTTTCCCAAATATAATAAACAACTCTCGTGAGAATGAATTGTTTACATAATATTATTACAGAAAGCAATGCTTAAAAGCGAAAATAAATATTGACAAATCAAAGATAATTTCAAATAGTAAAAGCAAAGGGGCATTGTCAGGGCTAATAATAAGAATTTACTAAAGCTAATTACTGAGAAAAAATGCATGGAATTAATAAAAGTCACACTATGTTTTTTTTGACGAATATAACCCCTACGCCTTTTTGTTAGATACGAGTATCTACAAATAAGTAACAACATTATATCCAAGCTATCTAATTATACGTTACCAACCTATAAAATTTTCGAATTTTATGTTTAAAATCTATTGAGTGCGAAGACGAATTGAAACTACCTATTTCTCTGTTTAAATATGTTATCGCTTATGACAAATATTTGTCTCTGTTGATAATAAAGTTCTTTAAACCTAATAATTATGGAGTAATTAATAAACCTATTACCTCTACGTCAAATTGCTGCTGTATATGGTACAATGTTACCGCAATGTTTTATTCACCTCAGCTTTCCTGCGCATAGACAAGTTCCTCCAGATGTCGCGGGGACTCGTCCATCCAACTTTGGATTTATCCGGAACACTATCCGAGACATTACTAGAACATCTCGTCAGTTTAGTTGGATGACCATTGCTGTTAGATATCGCTCGATTTGCCATTCTGAACGCGTATGTACAACGGAACAGCTGAATCAAGACGCTGAGAAACTCCGCACTAAGCTTGGCACGATTCTCACACACATCCACCACTTGTAGAGCATTTTCAATAATCAAAAAACATTTACATCACAATCGAATCATCCGTTCTATTTTATATATTGTGTCCGTTTATCACTTCACTGGCATAGTTGCCAACTAAAGTTTATGTTCTGTAAACATTTTGTTGGCTTTTATAAGAATAAAAACGTATATTAAGTTTTATTTAAGCAAGTTTACTGTAGCACCATTCACGACTGTTGTCTGTTTGAGGTTAAGTTACAAGCGATACCGGCTGCCTACCGGTTGGCGGGGAAACACAAGCCCAGGTTGGTTGGGTCAGTGTCACCCCACACGGGGACAAAAATATATCACGTAATGATAATAATAGCTCGGCGACTTTACTTCTACCATTGATATCACAAATAGAAATAGATTTTAATTTATAATAATGTGAGCATGAGAAACGATTATATTTTATTACAAAGTGATTGCAAACAAATCATGACAGAAATCACACTAATATTATAACAGCGATTGTTTGTTTGGATGTTTGTCCTGCACGCCATACCCACAGAACGAATTGAACTTTAATTTTGCACAGATTTTGTTCTAGACATATTTATGCTACTTAGTATCTGGGTACCTATCTATGACGAGAACAGAAGTTAGTTTGTAATAGTGAACCATTATTTTTTCATGTCGCCGGTATGCATGTTATATATGTTTTTGTTATCCAATGTTTTTTTTTACACCAATACCAACCGATATAAAAGATCGCAACCCATCGCGCACTCTATAAACAATGTTACTTCACGCTACCCTTTAATTTATATCGTTATAATATTTGTATTAGGAATTCGTCTCTGCGTCTAAAACGATATATTCAAAAAGCAACACGTGTAAACCGACCAAGTTAACCCAGGTACAACAGAGTTAATTATGTCTATATCTATATACAGGCAAAAGGATCCAGCCCGTCACACTCATGCCCACCAGACGCACAAAAGCAAGGGCCAATAACACTGAAGAAAACAAACGGGATCCTCGATAAAAGGCAAAATGGCTCTTAATGTAAGAGGGGGAAAGCCACAAACCGATTAACCTCTCAGTGCGTATAAACCTTTTTAGCAGACAAGAGCAACAATGCAGAAGGAGAACGTGCCCCAACCGCTTTTGCCAGTCGGTGAAAAACTTAAAACACAAAAAATATGTCGCAAGAATGTATCAAAGAAGTGTTTCGAACAATCATTCTAGCAAGAACTTCAGAAATAACTTACTTCATGTTAAGTTAAGATCGTAGTGTTTGTGTCATTCTTATCTTCAGCTTTCTCGACACAGCACCCGATAACGCTCTGATAACAATATTCCTAGAAGCCTGGGGATCTTTAAATAGAATTAGTCCTTTATAATTATGATGCAATCACACGCACAAACGGGGATTGTGATTAACTTGCGATTCGCGTTATGCTGCTGGTGGAATAAGCGGAGTGTCCTGGAGGAATGTGAATACGTAACGAGTGCTGCGTATAAGTTCATGCTAGAATCTCTAAAGTAGCACATCAGTGTTTTGACGATTTCAGGTCAGGGTGCGACCGTGAACAATAATGTCTGTTCAGTGAATTCGACACATGCGAGCAGAATGGCCGCCGCGGCGTCATAAGGTTATTTTTAACCCTGAAGGCATGGGGTCAGTCACCCACACACCCTCCCGCAACCGAACCAGTCCTATCACATGAGGAACTGCGTGGGAATATGGTGGAATGATTTGTCCTTACTCCTTTCATCACGGATACAACAAATTGATAGTTGAAAAACTAAAACCAGACCGCAAAATTTAAAACTTCATGGTTTTACGATAACACGGCCTTAAAAAGTATTACAAGCTATATGTTTTTAGAAACGACATGTTAATTACCTTTCCTATATTGCAATAATAAATTATTTTATCGAATCCCCCTTAGTTTTTTTATTCGCACTTCCACAATTTAGAGGAACCAAACGTCGAAATCATGTCCAAAATCCATCAAGCCGTTACAATGAAATAGTTATAAGTAACATACATACAAACATAAATACATGCACACATACTTTCGAAAAACATTACCCTCCTGAGGCAGTCGGGTAAGAAGCATAACAGCAAAAACACGATACGAACTTGATTCCCCAGTCTCCGATGGTAGGAACTGAATGCTGATGATTCACGATATTAAACTGGGAGTTTTTTTTTATTTGCGCTCTATAATGTATTATCATTACCATCGGAACATCTGAATGTCAGACCATTTGCGATTTTTTGTGAAAATAATCATCGACATAGACAAATTGATCCCAAAACAAAAAACATAAAATACAGGCTTTTGGCAGTAAGAACTTGGGTCTCGATTTGAATAGCAATTTTAATATTACAACTTCCGTTAATCTCTGTCATTACAACATATTTTCAGTATGTTTAAAAAACATAATGATCAACGGTAAAAATATATTTTGTAGTGGAAAAGTTAATAGATTATAACTTTGGGTTATTTACGAGTGTAAAACGTGGTCGGGAAAAGTGGCCGGTATCATTTCGTTTTGATTACATCGTGACCGCAACTTACGGCCCTGTCACATTGTAGTTATTGTACTTAAATAACGCCAAATTTCACGTACATCTTGGCCGTAATTATAGTAAGCGAAGACAATTTCGTAACGAATAAAGTAATGAAGTCCCTCGTGAATATTACCTACAGTTCATGTACAATTTCATGAATTGTTCAGTACAATTCATGAAATTGAAGTGTCTGTTTGTAATGTCAAAAAACAGCTGTTACTAAATGCACATAAAAGTATTACGGTATGTTTACATTTATATTGTTGTCAGTTTGTTCCGCTCGGCTAATCTCCGAAACGCCTAGACCGATTTTGACGGAACTTTCACTGGCAGATAACTGATGTTATAAGTAATGTAAGCTAGGTACTTTTACTTTAGAAAAATAATTCGGTTTCTGCGCAAAAAAATAAACCTATGATATCTGATAAGTACTAGAATATTATCTAGATTCCGACATTTAGAGGTAAGATGTTATGTTTATGTATCTATACTCTTTATCTTATACGTGAAAACCTTTAACTGTCCTTCTGTGTATATTATTACACAATATCTAATATATATATAATGTGCTGTTGGTTTTCCTTCAAATAAATAAATAAAAATTGCCAGTTCCTCAGTTTGTTGAGGATTCCGGGTGAGGTGCGCTACCACCTTCGGTCTTATAACTTCTAACGTCTTCATAACTTGAAAATAAGGTGAGATGAAGGCCATGCACCTCTCTGTCATACAATAAAAATAAAAAAATAAAACTAAACACGGCTATTTACTGTTTTTTTCTTGAAAGTTTAATTGAAAAGCTTCTGTCCTGTCCTGTATGTCCTGATAATTGCATAATGATTTAACCGCCTCTGTAGATCTAGTGGTTCGCCCACCGATATCAGATCCAGAGGTCCCTGGTTCGATCCCCAGGGATCTGATATTGTGCTTTGTTTGGTTAGTGGCAGCACTTAGTTCAAGTCCGCCTAGCTAGTAACAAGTCTGTCTCCATAACAACAATTCTACATTTTTGTGTTCCGGCACTATGATATAAAATAGCTAGTTCCTCAGACTGTTGAGGAGTCCAGGTGAAGTGCGCCTCCACATTCACCAGGTGAGATGAAGGCCAAGCGCTTCCCCGTCGTACATTGTAAAAAAAGATACATTTGAAACACCTCAATCGGGGGAACTGGTCTAAAATTCTTACATGATTTTACTCTTCCTTCTATCACCTTTTACCAGTTAAATTAAAGCTTGTAAAAATAATTTGAATTGCATATCTTTTTGTGTGAAAGTGTTGGTCGTAAGCGTATAGGTGCTAAGATTTTCTTCGGATTTAGAACAAAGTTTAAATCTATATGCATTATGAATTGAAACCAGATACAGCAGGCAAGGTATGTAGAGTATTGCTGTAAGTAATACAACACCTGACTCAATGTGGTTATTGCATCGATGAAGCTGAATGTAAACAAACCGTATCCAACCTAGGTTGTTCATATTAAACGTTACTCCGCAAACAACTCAAGATGTGAGCGTCCATGGTTATGTAGCATAATATTTTGGTGAAAACATCCTACATATCCTATGAATTTGTCGCAAACGCAGTCCAAAAGCATTGCTGTTAGCAGATAATATTTACGTAGTTAAGAAACAATTGTACCTACTGCACATCAATGAAGATAACACTGATAAGATTAGCATCGTCTTATTTAAACATTCATTACAAACCTCTTGTTACTAAAATACTAAGACAGAGGGTTAGACAGAGATCGTATTAAAACAGCGCCGAACGTACGTTTATCCCTATTCGGGGTGAGTTACTGCGATTAGGGGATATGAAGTGAGGGTGCATAAGCAGGGCTAGGGGACTCACCGTGGCAGTATCAGTGAGGGTCACGGTAGCGGAGGTGGGTCCGCCATTGGGAGGCGCATTTATAGTCAACCCGGTAACCATCTGATTATTAGCACTCTGTTCTATAATGCGCTGGCGAAGTGCTAGTCTTTCGAGACTAGCTAGGCGGTGAGATCCACCGGTACCTTCTCTGTCACGTTCCCGAATGCCAGCACCGGTGCTGCCAGCACTGAACGATCCACTGTACTTGGGCAAGGTAGGGGGAGGAACTGGTCTTGCAGCTCCTCCACGACCGAGCAGGGAACCGCTCGACGTATACGCATAGCTGCTGGGAGTCCCGAGGGTGGCGGTTCGTGGTGCGGCGCCTATGCCATTCAAGGCACCGTTTGTACCGTTGACGGCGGCGCCGTTCACCGTCGTAGTACTTCCGTTCATCCCGAGATTTCCGTCATACAAAGAACACAATCACGCACTTAGTCACCGGCTGCGTACTGCTATACGATCGCGATTTCGAGTTTCGAGCGACTGGAGCGTTCAAGCTGGGTGCCCGTCGGAGGCGGTTTGACACCTCGCGCGGTGCAGACGGAGGCGCGCGGGCGGGTTAGCCGGCCGCCCCGCTCGACACGACACAACCCCTCTACTTTATTGCCTTACTACCGGGGAAGAGGGTTGAGAGAGAATGCGCTGTTGCATTTTCCTCTTCAAGGTCAACACAAAGATGAATGTCGCGCGTTGTTATGTAAAAAAAAGTAGTTTGATTATTTGCAATGGAAAATACTTCGCTGAAATCTGGTCGTTCACAGAACAGTAGTAATGTTATACCTACCTACTGCAATCGATTTGTATTCGCACAGTGCACTGGTATCTTTTTAAAAGCAATAAATCTGCAGTCAGGGGCATTTTATAATCATTTATTTTAATGCGTGCTTGGATTTCTAATGTAGCTTGAAATAATTATATTTGCAAATGTATTTGTTATTGCGGATGAAGATAAAATCCAACTTTGCAAAACTATCATAGCATAGGACGATACGAACAAGTCAGCAGAAGGAAGTGACAGGACGGATAGTTCATCGGCCTGGAACCAAGGAGTGTTTGTTAAGGCCACAGAATATATAATAATAAGCGGAAGTACTTTTATGGTATCCTCAGACAGCCTTATGCCATACGATCATGGATATTTTCGCCATTTGTGAAAACGGCCAATAAATTTAAATTTAAAAGTTGGGTTAGTGTTCAGGGATTTTTATGTTAGGTTAGTATTTATCACGTGATAGTCTCATGGAGTAGCGATGTCCATCGACCGGCTTGCGACCGCGCAGGCGCGCCGACACCCTCACTGTGCTAAGTCTGCAACCCCTTGGAATGGTGGTTGGTGTTGTCGAGGTGCAGCGCAAGCCACAATTGACTGCTACATAATTTCTCAATTGAATAACAAACGAAAATAAATATGACGACTGAATTCCAAAATTGTTATTACTGTGGCACACCTACTTATAATTCGATGCATTAAAAAAAATTGCATTTCCAGCAAATCCGTATAAATCAACGACATTTATTAGGTCATTCGGTGAATCGTAGTAGAAAGCGAATAAACTTGAAATTCAGGTCTCCAACCAGTTGCTTTAGCAGCCAGACGTTACGAGATAATTGTTACCTACTCGGATTACTATACGGTTTGTGAAATGTTGGATCTTTGTTTACACAATAACGTAGTAGCTATAAGAAAATAACTTCATACTAAGCAAACCAGCGCCATCTAACGACGTATAGTAAAATTAACGTGTAACAGGCGTAAACATTGCTTCAAAAGTGCAGCGTGTTATGTGGCTGTGTGTTTTGTAAAGAGGGAGTAAAATATATTGGATTATTTGCTCGGTTAACCGCTAGGTGGCGTGCATTTTCGAAAACACATGCATATAAAACATTTTTTTAAACGAAAACCTATCATAGAAGCAAGGACTAAACTCATCATCAGTCATCAAACGCAACATCGCATCGTACGTACTTACATTTTAGAACTAAACAAACGAGTTCAACATTTCAAAATAAAATTTCAAAGAAAGTTGAACTGGACGAACTGTAAACACGTTGAAAGATATTACAAAGATGTGGCACGGCTTACACTGAGCGTACCTTGCCTAGTAAACGTTATAAAGAAACAAACTTAAGTTCAGACGTGTAATCAAAGCTATGTTTAGAAAAGAGAGTTTTTACAAACAACCCGCTGAAACCTAAGTGACCGCCAGTGAAAGAAAAGAGATCGCAATATTTAGAGTGCCTAGACGACCGGCAAAGAACCAACCTAGCTTAAATTCCACTCATTGATAAGCTAAATTGAAACATACGATGACGGCCCGTTCTGCACAGCATTCAATTCGCTGGATACAAGTAATTTATTTATATGCAGATGTTCACATATCGCTATAGAAAACGATGCAAGTGCCACTTTAGTTCGGAGAAAACGGTAAACATCATCTACCCGAACTCCTTATTAGGGTGCTCATAAATATGCAGCTCACTCGATAGTTATCGGTATGTGGCACATACTTCCAAGTGATAAGACACTGACAAGTTGATAATACGTGTGGACATTAGCTCCGACTCTCATTTAGTCCAGTAATTAGAAACAAATAGATGACAAACTTGTCGACATTCATAGAGCCCACGACGTAGAATACAAGGAAGATGTGACCCTGAGAGATTGGATAGCATACCAGTCTGAGAAGCTAGTTTTAATGACTTGTTGAGAGCAGTTTTTAGAAGTGGTATAAATAACAATAAGCTCGTATCGTAATATATATACTATATATAGTTACTGTGCACAAACATTCGATCGGCGAACGTGCTTTTAAGATAAACAGGCACGTGCGCCGGACGGCAGTATTTCTAAAACAATCCTCATGAGCTAAACATTCGTACCAAACTCGACCTGGATCGTTTTGGTAGCAAATTATCAACAGCGATACCATAAGGCCGCGCGCAATTTGGACACGAATTCATATCGTAAATGTACGTACGATCTTGGTCGTACGAATTGAGTGCGCACATTGAACACGTTTTTCACGTTCGTTTGTCCTCTTTTTTTTATATATAAATTACAGGACATTAATTTCACACAGCGCCATCGAGCCGCAAACTAAGCGTAGCTTGTATATTTTATTAATATCATTAGTATAGTATAGATCATTCTCTTATAACCCGGAGAATGCGGTGGCGTCGTCGCTGTCGTAGAACCGAATGGGTGCGTGAAATATATTTAAAATGATGAATTTCATCATAAATAAATAAATAAATACAACAAGACATTAATTTAACACAGCGCTATTTAGCCCCAAACTAAGCAAAGCTTGTAATATGGGAACTAGCTTACGGATAGGATACTTATAACTTTTTTTTTTGTAAATACATACATACTATATGATACAACTTCCGAGCACAGAACAAACATTAACATTCATCACACAAACTTTTGTCCTGGGTGGGACTCGAACCCACAGCCTACAGCGCTGAAGGCAGAGTTACTATTATGTAGAGTTATGTATTATAGAAGACTTATATAATGACCACATACTCTTTTATGGAATCACTCTGGTCCTACAAACATTTATGTCCGTAAACCAAGGTAATGAATTTTTCAACATCCATTTTTTAAGTTTCGACGTACGAATGTGTTCCAACAAGTTCAAGAAAATAATTGCACACTCATCGTTTACTTTACAGTTTATTGAAACCTACTTTTGAGTTAATCGAAACAAGGAATATTTTTTTCCATCCAATTTTCAGAACTTTATTGCACAACTCCTAGGGGTAATTTTGTAAAAATAAAAAATAGGCCATTGAGGGCAAGTCTGAAACCGTGAGAGTTATCGAAAAGTCATGTTAGTATTTAAAAAAATATGAGTTCTGCATTCGAGAAAATCTATATTTTTTTATAGTTTTCTTGTAGGTATATACCAATTGCATCTAAATCGGTTAAGTAGTTACGGAGATGAGTGGTAACAAACATTCACACAAACTTTCGCATTTATAATATTAGAGAGATACGATTTGACAAGCTATACTTTGTTAAGTCTTTCTGGTAGGAAATAGTCGATTGAGACCAACTTGGTTTTTTTTCTGACATATTGATTAATGATTGCATTGAGTAACCTACTTAAATTTAATAAAACATCTGCGCAATACTTTTTCTCTCAAATTCAGCTCAAATCTCAAAAAAAAAATATTGCTGCTCTGCAGAAGCCAAAACTCGCCCCGACCAGTATACCTCTAATACAGTGTTTTGAAAGTTATAATAAATCACATTTTGAGTCATAAAATTACCATTATACATCTATAACTGGGAGTGGCAAGGCTAATGGTATAAGGTAGAAGAGCACAATTATTTCAGTTTCCAAGTAGGTAATGCAAATACAAGTACTTTGCTTACGGGTACGTACACGAATAGGCAATGACTAATTTATACGACCGTAGGCTTGGCCAGTTGAAGTACTATACCTACCTAAATATAAGCCACAATGGTAAAACGTAACGCAACAATGTATAAACAATGATACCGCAAGTCGTTTCTTTATATCACATGAATGATTCATTGTTGTTTCAAAAATAATTAATTACCATTAAGTTCCATTAAGTTACGAGTATAATAAAGCCGAAGGTGCATTTCACCCGGGATCCTCAAGAGACCTGAAGAACTGTTTAAGTACGGCCGGGAAGTGTTTTGCCTTCATCTCACCTGGTTTAAAGTTATGGTAAGGTCGAAGGTATAGAGTTGAATTTCACCCGGAATCCTCAACTGAGGAACTGGCTATATTACCTCAAAATGCCGGAACACACCAATTACAATTGTTGTTATAGCGATATACTTAGGTAAGATGGTGGTAGTTAGCTAGGTAGATTTGAAACAAGACTTACCACCAATCAAACCGAACACAAATTTGTACCCCCATGAGGATTTAACCTGGGACTTCTAGATTTGATACCGATGGGCGAGCAACTAGACCACTGACGCGGTTAAACCAAAAGGAATATAGAATTGATACTTCATCTATGTGGGATAGACGAACCCTTGATTGAATCATAGAAAATAATTTCTGAATTGAAGAATTGACTAAATGAAAATTTTAACCGCCTCCGTGGTCTAGTGGTTCGACTACCAGTGTCAGATACAGAGGTCCCGGGTTCGATCCCCATGGGGAGTACAATATTGTACTTGGTTTGGTTGGTGGTATCGCCATCTTACCTAAGTCTTTCGCCATAACAACAATTCTAAAAGAAAATGTATTCCGGCATTTAGAGGTAAGATAGCCAGTTCCTCAGTTGGTTGAGGGTTCTGGGTGAAGTGCGCTTCCACCTTCGGCCTTATCATAACTTGAAAAATCAGAAAAATCCTCCCCGCCTTACTATAAAAAAAAATATAGAAAAATAGACGACAGTTAAAGTAAAGATGCGATTGGCTATACTTTTAGGTTTATTCATATTCAGACGCCTCGTTTACACAGTTTGGGTTTACAAAAATGTACGAAAACAATAACGGGCTACAAGATTTGTCACATACCTACATGCTGTACATACAAATATAGAGACCGCTGCTTTAGCGATAAGACCGCCGCCAATTGTACCATAAATCTGTTCAGTTTTTACTTTTAGTTACCTTGTGTGTATACAATTAGATTACAGAGTTCGAAACAGGAAGCATCCTATCCCGTGAAAATTTCCCAAAATAATTTCTAAGCATCACTTTATAATCTTTGTATGTACCTAAGTACATACCTACCCTAAAAATGTTCAGTTTCTACGACATCTGGTTTGGCTGTTCATTCAGTCAGTCTATCAGTTATTCGATGATTGTATATAGGTATTATGATGAGACCTAAGCTTAGGTTGGTTTAGGAATTAAAATACATCACACATAGTTATTTTGTATAGACATCCGTGGAGGAAAATAATAGTACCTAAACAATAGACTAAGGTCAGCTATATAAAATTTTAAGTATACTAGACTCAGTTTGTACTGAATAATTCCGAACACAAGGGTAGTGTCATAGTATCACCTCTTTGAACTCATCAAGTTCAAAGAGGTAACATACTATGACGCTATGTTAGAGGTAGAACAATCAGACATACCTGTTCATTGCTTGTGCTGTGATTATTGGGCTTGTACCGTGACAGCACTGGCCTATTTCTAGATCGATTCAAGGGAGAATCTGATAGAGACGTCATTTTCATTCACTGGGCTCAGACAGATACACTTTCACTGGGATTCTAACAAGTTATTCTCAATACAGTAAACGTATGTTATGTTCGTAAACTGAACATCCATTGAGCGTTCAGAAGGAAAACACACTGTTACAATTACTGCATAATGGTGCGCAAGCTACTAGCAAACACGATACCACATTTTTTCGACGATAAATCACATCCGGAGAGTCAAGCCTATGCCAATGATTCAACCGATTACAAACCACTTTCAGTAAACTACTGATTATATATTTTATTTCTAATAATTCATTAAGGACACTTTCCAGGTACAAATTTGAAACCAGGACACAGAAAGTTTAACGTTTACGTTTCATATAAGGACTATCGAGTTTACAATAGCTAAAATATGAATAGATCAATAAAGGATAGAACGGATTCCACACAAAAAAGGTAATTAATCCGGTATTAATAATATCACGATATAAAAACACAACAATAGCCTGGTTATTTACGATTCACAATGCAACGACCGTTCCCCGATTACCAATTCGCTAACTGATACAATAAAACAAATCAAACAGCGAGTCGTAGAATGCGTGTGTCACTGCATACTGGGCTGGGCCGCCGCCACCTCAGTCACATCGGGCACCTACTGGGAGTTCTGTATCGGTGTCATGGTGTGAGGATCGAGACTCCGCAGCAACCTATACCTGAGGGCCGAATAGCGGTTGCAAATTCCTACTCGTAATTCAACGACGCACGCAACGCATACGTGCCCAGCGGACAAACGGTCCTGATGACGACCTAATAACTCTCTACTCTAGTTAGATACCTACCAAGTTATTGCATGTATAATACCACAGCCTAATTTGCGTGTCCAATATATTCAACAAGCCTCATAGCTCAGTTGGAAGTAACTCTGCCTTCTGCGCTGTAGGTTGTGGGTTCGATTCCCAACCAGGACAAACATTTACACATAGATGTTTGTTCTGTGTTTGGATGTTGTATTGTATGATAAGTATGTATTTACAAAAAAAATAGCATATAAGTATTCTAGTTCCCATATTACAAGCTAGGCTTAGTTTGGGGCTAGATGGCGCTGTGTGAAATTACTTAATGTCTTGTCCCGTCCTGCAAAAATGTAGTATCAATAGTACTCACCGCTGTTTTGTTTGATGTTGATGAAGCAGCACATGAAACAAACAAAAATGCTTTTTAGATACATCGATCGGATATGGGTAGATTATTTTTTTTTGACAAATATCTACATACCCAGGCAAGGCAGACAACAAGTACCTACGTCTTCTAAGCTATCTGTGCTCACGCAGTCTACTTCCATTAACGAGTTTCCACCACCTCCTGATTATTTTTGATGTGAACAAATAAGACGCGCGTGCGCAAGGTCGAATTGAAAAATGAAGCACACCACACATCTTACGGTTCGTGAACGTACAAAATGATTCACTGGTCTTGAATGCTAGTATTGTTTATAGCTACGATTGTTTTCAATCAATGCCGATCAAAGCAATATTGAAAACTAAATCAACATTATACAAACAACATCTGTATTAAATTGATGAAGGCATATAGGTACTTACTAGAACAGCATTTCATATTCAGCCGTCAAATAGCATTGTGGCAACAAAACATTCCAAATAATATATGTACCTACATAAGTTTCCTAGTTCATGATTACTATGTATTTCATAAATGCATAAGTATATATATATTTTTTTATTGTACGACGGGGAAGCGCTTGGCCTTCATCTCAAGTAACAAGTTGAGATAAGGTCGAAGGTGGAGGCGCACTTCACAAACTGAGGAACTGGTCATCTTACCTCTAAATGCCGGAACACAATAATTAAAAAAAAAGTTAGTTTAAAATAAATATATAACTGATGGTATGATAGTAATATGACATGTGATATGATATGATGTGTTTAAGATAATACTGAATGTACTCATAAGCTGTATTGATATAGCAATGCAACTAATTGAAAATCTTACATGATTGACTCGAACAATCCATAGTTTCCGTTGTGTTGCGTT
The DNA here is from genome assembly GCA_951394065.1 of Venusia cambrica. NCBI lineage: Eukaryota > Metazoa > Arthropoda > Insecta > Lepidoptera > Geometridae > Venusia > Venusia cambrica. The sequence continues at coordinate 3,166,840 of OX596068.1, read as the reverse complement.
GAATAGAAATGCGTTTACAATTTACATCAGCAGCAAAGAAATTAACGTCCCGCGTTACAGATATCACATGTTAAGCGACGATCACCACACTTTCTAAGTTAATCCATAACGTTGGACGAATGCCAGTGAACTGTTCGACGACCCGGCTTGTAAATATTGATAACACTTTATTTACAATAGAGAAAACGTCGTAAACGTGTGTCTGTTTACGTATGCGTTGTAGCGAAGACGGAGAGCAAGCGGTGTACCCGAACGCCAATTGTTACTGAGCTGGCAGACGCGGTAAGGCGCTCGAGAGGCTATTTCAATACATGCAGGGAATTCGCAACTCTGCAGATTCTGTCGTGGCGACCAGCGATGTTGCGTCGCGTGCTATACGAGGTCAACCTTCATACCTAGGTACTTATATGTCCTAGGCCTGCTCTGCCTTAGTGCATGCAGCCGTGGAATCACGACTTGCCTTTTAAGCGTAAAATAGACGGAATTATTCCCAACAATTAATGCACCTAATGCAGTACTGTTGTGCCGTTGCCGTGTGCTTCGCGGATGTCGTAAATACCGACTGAGGGATCTCACCAGAAAAAAGGCAGCAACTTCCTTCTGTGTATTGTCTTCACTTTTACTACGATCACCAATCCGTCTGTCAGGTGTGGTGATTATTGCAAAACCCTCCAGCTTTGGAGGAGGCTCTGTCCAGCAGTGGCCACTAATGGGCTTATGATGACATGTAACGCAGAACCTTTCCGTACATACCCTGAAGAACCACCCAAATATAGGTACCTACTATTGTTTTATACGCTTATATAATATTTCCAAAAATCGTTCCGCAAAATTGCATGTATCTACCAGTTTAAGCTGTGCGTTCATCAGTCAGTCAGTCAGGACTTTGAATTTTATGAATATTGATAAATATGCCTACATAAGAGTAGTAGAGAACTATAAACGGAAGTACTGCTTCTGCTTGCTGGGTGACTATTTGAAGGGTATGGTTGCCGGTAAAATTACGGGCACACGGGGCACAACACCTTTATGCCTCAAGTTGAAGGCGCGTGTGAAATTAATGTTCTGTAATATTATTAAATGCCTCCAACAAATGCCAGCTCCGAAACAGTTCAAGTCAAACGCAAAGGTCAGAGTAATTAATTATGACAGCGCTGAATGCAGTTAATTTATTTTTAATATTTTTTACGTGGACTTGAATATGTCACCGTGAAATTGTAAACACCGTCCGTTTGTAATATGCCTCTGTCACCGTCAGATTGTAAACACCGTCAGTCGGCAAATTGTCAACAGCAACTAATATTTACAATTTTACGCATTAGTTTTAGCTTCTCTAGTTCTGCCGCTTGCTTTAGCATAGACACAGACCTGCCTCACTCTCTCCTCAAGAGGGTGAGGTGAGCAAATAGCCTTACAGTAATGTACAATCGAATCCTGTAACGCAAGCCTAGTGGTTATCCTTCACGCGGTGCCCCCCCGTTCTCGATCTAGTTCCATCAGAAATAGAGTTAACTGAAACCACAGGACGACTTCTGTAGGGAAGGAGAGGTCATGTCCCGACGGGTTCATCATCGATCACCATTTTTGCCGACCGTTTACAATATGCCATATTACAAACGGACGGTGCTTATAATCTAACAGTGACAAATATTCGCTAATTTAATTATATCAGTCATTCAAAGAATGCATACAATAATAATGACACATAACAGCGACTCACGTGCCTGTAATTTCACCGGCGATCATACCCTTCAAACCGGAACGCAGCAATGCTGTTTGGCCGCTGAAATAGATATGGTGGTAGTACTTCCCCGGACGAGCCCTTTCACAATGGGCTCTACTACTCTTATATTTTAAATATATTTTATTTTTATACCTATTTAATACCAACACTCTGATAACCGACTTGCTTGCCAAGCGTAGCCTCCTGCAGTGTTACTTTTTTCGGCTTTGATGATGATGCTATCACACCCTTATATTGCAAGTATAGCAGCCTATGACACTCCCGCACTTAAGTTTAGACTACCGTTTTTTTAGAAGTTTATTTCATAGTAAGACTATGAAAAAAACTTACAAAAATAAGAGCTAGTTTTTGTACCTAATAGGGAAGTAAATATATTCAATATGGTCAACGAGTCCTTCAGTGGAGACCACGTCTAGGCAAGCGTCGTGTAGGACATCCTCCGGCTAGATGGAGCGACGACCTCCGTACAGTGACGGGCAGAGAGTGGATGACAAAGGTCAAAGATCGGGCTCAGTGGCGCACTTTGTTAGAGACCTACGATCAGCAGTGGACTGCGATAGGTTGATGATGATGGAAGTAAACATTAGTGACGGTACCTAATAGTGACGCGAAAGTGGGATTCGGTGTCGGTTACCACCGCGGTCAGTTTCCGCGTGAGGGCCCAAGTACCAGGATGAGGTCGCACGCTCGCTGAGCACGACACGACATTATACTTCGCGCCAAGATAATTTACGTAGGTAGTTATAACTAGGTAAGGTAGATAAGTACCTGCTTGATTCTAAATAAGCTGCTAGCGTCCGTTTTCCCACTACCGTTCAACTCTAACCTTTAAAAAACACAACACATGAAATATTGTTTGGTTTGATTGGTGGTAGGACTTTGTTTAAGTCCACCTGGCTGGCTACCACCATCTTACCTAATTCTGTCGCCATAACAATTCTAAAAGTTGTTGTGTTTCGGCATTTAGTAAGATGCTAGTTCCTCAGTTTGTTGAGGAATCCGGGTGAAGTGCGCCTCCACCTTCAGCCTTATCATAGCTCGTAACCAGGTGAGATGAAGCTTGCTTCCCCGTCGTACAATATAAAAAAAAAGGTAGTGGTCCTTTCGGTTTTTCGGAAGTTTATGTGCGCACTTGACACATGCACATTCTCTCACTGTGAAGGTCACATCGAGACGAATACGACACCTAGGATTAAAAATTCGAATTATAATCCGCTAAGCGCCGATGGGCTTGTAGCCTGTCACATATAGAATAGCTACTTGCAAACCGTGGGCAAGTGCCAAACGTAAGTTTGGTCAATTTCAAAGTTTTCTTTTTTGAGATATAAAGACAATAAATTTTTTGAAGCTATAAAAGTTTTGCATAGACCTACAATTACCTAGTAATTTATACTTCACAAGTTGCGCTGCGCCAAAGTTCATCACTATAATTAAAGTCCATGTAAGCCCACAACTGAACAAAGCATTTTCTTGGAAGGCTTGCTATTGTTGGCCTCATTGCCCAGGCAAGACTAGAGATCCAGGGCTGACCCTACATAATATATATTAATGAACCGCCTTTATCTACTAACTCCACGTGACTGCCACTCCGGTCACAACATGCTGTGTTGATGTTGTGGTGGTGAGGTTGTGGCCAATTTGCCAACTTTCAACCTTCATCTCACCTGATTTTAAGTTATGATAAGAGCAAAGGTGAAAGTGCATATGTATATAAATAACAAAACATAAAAGAAACAATACTTAGGCTCTAATTAAGTAAACTGATTATTGTTACAACCTACATCATCACCCCAACACACATTTAGGGGGGGTCGGTTTCTATGTGAACATAGAAAGTTTTCTCATAACCAAAACATTTTTTAATTCAAACATACATCTTGAGTTCTCATTCCTAATTCTACTTTATTTTAATAGGTTGTAAGGAAATTGGTAGTAGTCGCATCTTTTTAGTAATTTCCAAAGAAAAGCAGAAGGAATTAATAGTTTAGTGCAATCCCAAATCTGGCTTTGTGATATACATAGTCACTAGTGATGATTTGATCTGATAAAATGAAAAGAAAATATTTTATCATACCTAGTAGGTACTCCTCAAAAACATAAGATAATTAATTATTGACAATTTTAATACTCAATTTAACAGTACAGTACAATGGGTTGGTTTTATCAACCACAATAAGCTGTTTATAATATATGATTTAGTAATATCATTTATTATCAAAACTAGTAAGTATACATAATTATCATGAATCAAATTGGAATGCTCTGGCGAGTAGGTATTCACAGCAAGACTTTGTACCTACCTACCACTACAAAAACTTTTGGACCCAAATAAATAGTTTATAACCAGAGATTTGTAATTATGTTGCAGGTAGTAATAATAATAATAAAAAAAAATATGTTACAGGACATTAATTTCACACAGCGCTATCTAATAGGTAGTTTATTTTATGGATCTCTGTAAGATAAAATAGAGTAGGTAAGTGTATATTGAATTGAAAAAACACCAAAATAGTGCTAGGAGTATACGTAGTAAAAAAAGATTAACTTACCTGATCTCTGCATAATGATGTAACACTAAAAACTCCAATTCAAATTGCAAAACACATTATTACGAATCTTATTTCTTTTACTACGTTCAGCAAGAAAGAAATCCAAACTGTCAACAAATTGTTTGAGATCGCCTTCTTTCTTTCTCTTCTCTTCAGCTTGCATGCACCGCACCGCCGCGCCGCCGCCCTTGGTTGGTCGAAAAATTGATTTTTTGAAAGTATTGCCTCTTTTCACGGCATGGATACTAGTCTTTTAAGTCAATATTATTTATTTGCTGCTAATAAATTTCTTCCAGTGCTCCACCACTTATGGCCAGTATAACTTCCATCGAACGGCTGCCCCACCCCACCTGCTTGCAGTTGGCGATGGTACATGCCAGTGTGCGCCGTCAACCACCCTGGGATACGCATGAGGTCAGCCAGAGCCCTCACCCCAACCTGACAACGTATCAGAAAATAACGAAATACACTGTCCTTTTCTTGTTGAGTAGGTAGGTACCGAGATGCTATACATGCTGCTCGGCGTCAAGACCTACTATATAAATTTGGTCCTGACTTTGGACAGATCAGCTAAACCTAGAAAAAAACAGTTTTTCCTGTTCCGTTGTAAAACCTAACGGTTGGTAGGGTCATAACACAAATGCAAACTCGAAGCAAATTAAGCATTTATATGTTTCTAAACTCTAGCTGCTCAAATAAAACCGTTACTTATCTAGGCTAGTGAGTTGTTGAGCTTTTAGTTTTGTTTCTCTAAATAAGTACCTACCTACCTACTTATATTGGCAATCTAGTATCTGATTAAAAAACTAAGAAAACATTCATTCTGTCTATATCCTCTAATGCAATGGGTGGCGACTGTATTGGCCGTAGCATGCTTATTTTCATCCTGGATGTAATCCTTCCAATCCTTAGCCATTTACTTAACTTCTCCATGAACTCCAGTCAATGTCCGGTCGTTCCTTCTATTTGAAAAGATGGTGACGTCATTCCTCTTCCCAAGAAACTTAAACCTTCTTCCTTTTCAGACTTTCGTCCTATTTCTATACTCCCCTTCCTATCCAAGTCTCGTCCACAACCAGCTCAGCCACCACCTAATCCATCAGAACCGTCTTAATCCTCTCCAATCTAGCTTCCGTCCTGGTTACATAACATTACATCTCTTGTCAAAATTACTGACGACATAAGATTGGGGATGGAGCTTAGCCAAATTACTGTTCTTACTCTCAAATACTTTAGCAATGCCTTCAAAACTGTCAACTTTGATATTCTACTCGGCTTACTACGCTCTATTAACTTATCTCCATCAGTGGTTGAATGGTTTTGCAGATATCTGCAAGGGAGGTTTCTGTCAGTCGAAAGCTTTTTGCAGCGAGTGCCTCTCTCAGGAACGCTTATATGTGCATTCCTGAAGGTTTATATGGTTGCATAGAATAACAACAAGAACCGAGTACCGTTTACAATGACCTTGTGTGTTTGCCCATTTAAGAGCTAGACACTTTTTAGGGTTTAAATAAAAATAATACTTAAAAACGGTATATATTTTTGATAATATTAATATGTCACAAATACGCACAAATGAAGAGCTACTCGTGTATGTATATCTTACGGGTGCACATCTAATGGTTTCCGAGAAACACGATTCTGCAAAACGTTCCCCCAGCAGGAAATGAAATATCTCAAAAACCTTATGGCCCACAAATTCAATTTGCGCACTTTTATGCACTAATGTAAGCTATCTGCCCATATATGTCACTTATGGCTAAGGTCATTCGTTTAAAATCTTCCTGCTGGAAGAACGTTGCTCCAGCAGGAAACGTTTTTCGCGTTTTATTCCAAAACGGTAACATGCACTAATTTCATAGGCACTAATAAGTACAGTATATATCGCTCTAAGTATGTGTTGAACTCAATTCGTTCTAGAAGATACATTGCTGCTGGAGTAATGCACACGGAGGTATATATGATTTGCGGATGTCTCTTGACGAGTTGTGATCCCCAGGTCCAAAGATCTTCATCTGATTTACCAACAAAACGTCTTTGGTGCCTACTAAGTCGGAATCGATCTTCGACCACCAAAATTTTGTGAAAACCAACATTTAAGACACCTAGGTACCTAATCAAATAAAAAAAATATCAAGACAATCGGACCTCAAATTGGCGGAGAATTCCATGATTTGCCACCATAGCGATTTTGTTGTACGTACGAGTGGGCTCGCTCAATGAGCGAGCAAATATAAAGGTCCTGAAGGGCACCTGTGGCGCCCTGGGCGGTCGCCCAACAGCGCCCTACCCTAACGCCGCTACTGCCCCCCATATAAATAAATATATTTAGTCGTATAACTTCATAGAGCGTTCTCTTCGTACATAAGAATTCAACGCGCACCCACCTTTTCTACAACTAATAAAAATTACTGATATCTCTGGAAATAAAGGTTTTAGAGAAATGCTGATTTCACCAATGTATAGCTGAGCTTTTGTCCTTTCATTCAATATAATCCTACCCCCTACGGTTTCACTTCTTTCTCCATATATCTTTTATCGTGAAGCTTCGTAGTGATAATATAGATATTTTTTTGGAGTGTACCCCATCCCTTGTACGGTTATCCGGGTTTTTTTCTTTAAAGGTTGTCTGGAAGAGACTGCTCTCCTTTAAGAAAATTTATAAATATTGCAATTATTTTTGTTTCCTGTATTTCTGTTACTTTTTAAATGTTTTTTATATACACAATAAAGAAGTTATTTATAAAGAGTACTTATTCGGTATTGTATAATCAGTAAACCCTTCCACTCCGAGTGCCGTACAAGGCGACTGTTTATGTGGCCCTTAAAGAAATCGGCACAATTTACAGTAGCGGATTTCTAACACTGCTATCCCAATTCGCCCGCTAAGCATGGAGATTAGGGTGGTTGAAACAGGTCTAAATTTAGACTCAACATATTATTGTAAAACAGATTTATTTCAACAAATTCAAATGACACAAACTTATTTTAATGACCACTCTATTCTAATAATCACAATGAAATGTATGTAGATCCTTAAAATACACAAATACACACGTTAAATATACTATGTTGTCGAAGTTTTGGCTTGTTTTGTGACAGAAGTAACGGCGGACATTATTCTTTCCATTTTTATGCGAATGCAAGTTTTTGTGTACAAGTTCGGTTTTTAAGACTCGGCAAAAGTGAAGTTAGCCTCTAACGCATTTCTGAGCCACTTGGATTTCGTTGAACTTCACATTAGCCGAATTTCGTTAACCGAATTGTACATGTTCAAAGCTCGATGCGAGCTTTTCAGGGGAATACAAATAATTTAGTAGGAAAATATTATATCTTTTAAAAATTCAATACATTCATTGGACACAGGCAAGTGACAATATCAAGAACCGGTCCTATAGCACTAACAGTTAACGACGTTCTAGAGTTTTCTATCCCGCAAGTAGCTCCTAAACTGAGCTACACACTAAAATTTTGTTAAAAGTATTCCTATTTTGCTTCAAACTACAAACGGTTTTCATTCTCCAACAGAAAACAACAGTAACCTACAAGTTGTTTTTGACAGTCTAAATTGGAACAAAATAATATATTTTAAATGTCATGTAACTTTTAGAATAAGCATTATTCTTTTCATAAATAAAGCGATCAGGAAAAATAATACAAATGAGTATTCAAAACTGTTTGAAAAGTGTCTGATAAAAGATAACGGAGAAATTAGACATGTTGTGCCGAAACCCCTTGCTTGGGATCGTGTTATTCTCATTTTTATGGGTAGCTATAATAATTAGAATACATGCTTTAAAATTCACAACCCGAACTTTTCTCGACTCGAACCCGATCTTTTCCTTAAGAATGCTCTTAACCAATTGACCAAGCGCAATCACGTGAAATACAAAAAAATATTACATTAGCTTTCCCGAGCGATCATTATGTAGATGAGATTTCTGAAACCTCTAACTTTTCAATTGATTACAAGTCTGAAATATTTCATTAAGTATATCAATAGTCTAAAAAACAACATTGTTAAATACTTCAGTATTGTAAGTCTAAAACGTAATAATTATTATCATTACTACATGAATCATCAATTACATAAATACCACCAATGTCATACAAAATTATGTCTAAAAATCTAAACTATCTCTAAAACATTATAATTACTATATTAACTTAGCAAGCAGAGGTACAAACCTTATCAAAACAGTCAGTCAGCATTTATTTATCATTTAAAATCACTATCTATGTTTAAGAGATGAGGCTGAAGATAGCATCGCTGCTCAGTTGTGGAAGGCAAGCAACTTTGGCCAGGCTTGCTTCAGTATATTTGTTGTAGACAGCTTGGTTCTTGGAATTATTTACATTGACTACTATTTTCGCTAGTTTCCTAATGATGGGTTGGATGTGCTCTAGAGTATACCCTGAGTAGTAGGTCATAGTAGGCGTCCAGACAGCCTCGAGGGTTTTGGTCGACAGGAGGTAGAGGGAGAGGCAGATGGCGGCAGCGGCTAGCTCCGAAGGGCGGTAATGAGCCATCGAGTACTCCACAAGGCTGAGGTCAACCAAGTATTTTGCTAGGTGGTGGTTTGTCGATACCCCATGCGCCGCTTTTATAAATCTGCAAAAGCAAAAAAGTTTTTTTGAAGTGAAAACTTCTTTAGGTGCGTTGAGCACTTTTTGGGTGAACAAAAATCATGGAACTCACGTCTACGTCACCGAACGCTTTCCATGAGCTATATGTATACTGTGTATACAGGTTGAGTTTTTTTTTTAATTTTCTATTTTGTAAGTGTTCCAACAACTTTGGGCACATAGTCATCATACATTTTTTTTATATTATCAAACAAAGAACTCAACAATGCAAATTTTTTTTTTTTACAAGAACTCACTGTTTTTTAATTTTTAACTCCTAACATGACTTTTCGATAACTCTCACGGTTTCAAACTTGGCCTCAGTGGCCCTGGAAAAAAAACTCACATATACAGTTGATATATACAGGTATATGTGAACTTTTTGGGTGAACAAAAAGCGTGAAATTCGAGCCACCGCACGCTCTTATGAAATGTGAAAAAAAATAATATTATTTTAGAATTAGTTTTGGTTTGTACAGAAGTGTTAATAATCAAGGAATAAAATTAAAATTGGTCATTAACACTTCTTGACAAACCATAAGTAATTCAAAAATCGAATAGCTCGACGAAACAATTCACAAGTTACTTAGTTTTAATTTCTACCGGCAGTACCCGCGTGTATTTTTTTTTAAATGGCAGGGAAATGCTGTACCTATTTAGGTGAGATGAATATCACCTAGATTCAGGTTATGACAAGGCCGAAGGTGGAAGTGCACTCCACCCGGAATCCTCTACTGACTATCTTACTTCTAAATGCCAGAACACAACAATCTAGAATTGTTGTTATGGTGACAGACTTGGGTAAGATGGTGGTAGCTTTACCACTTTATTAAGTCTGTCGCCAGTGTCTAGCCAGGCGCACTTAAACAAAGTCCTACCATCAACCAAATCAAGCACAATATTGTACTCCCCTGGGGATCGTGCCCGGGACCTCTGGTTCTGAACCACTATACTACAGAGGCGGTTAAATATAGCAAAGGTTGCCTGCATAGCACTCAATGTGCCGTCTGCTTTCAGGCACTCACACACGAGGTCAAGAGTACTGCGGATTTTCGCTCTCCAGCACAAACGCTGTTCATATAAAATGCCATGTCTGTTTCAAATTACATTTGAAGGCAGAATCAGATAGGGATAATCTGTATCTGTGTTTTATCTAAAAAAGAAAAAGAAAAGTACTTTCTTAAATGGGTTTTCCTATACGAACGAACTTAGTTTATTGTTTAATATGAAATGCCGCATCCAACTTAAAAAAAAATCCGGGATAATAACCGGTACCTGATGTAATTACTTTTTCTAAAAACGCTTTTCCATATAGTTTAATATGCATATAAAACTATATGGAAAAGCGTTGTAAATTTAAGCATTTGTATCTGGGTGCTATTTCAAAACGAAGCACTTTACTTTAGCACTGGAGATTGAAAATCAGATGTACTCGAGGGCATTGCTAATGAAGGCATTGTGTTATGGTTGATGGCAACTTGATCATACTCTTGAGTATGTTATCTGTTAACTTGTTAAGTGCTGCGCATCCTACTCTCTAAACACACCATGATTGTTTTACTGCACCCATCAATATAAAGATTGAATGTATGATAGATAGATAGATAGATAACATTTATTCACTTAATATAGCACACTACACAACATCACAAAACGATAAAAACATAGTAGGTAAGTACAAACATAATTTTATGGTAAAAAACTAAGAAGAAAATTTAAAAGGTAGGTAGGTACTTAAAAAATAAATGAAACACATAACAGTAACAGGTGTGTGTGTGCTACAGTAGCAAAAAAGTCTCGGCTCAGCATTAATGCCCGCTTAACACAGAGGGCGCTGTTTTTCAGCCTGGACTCAAAACGGTCCTAAGACCCTGTGAGAACTTAAAATGTACTATGGAAATAAAATGAATATATTTGTAAAATTACATACATAAGCATACTACATAATTAAATGCTAAAGTTATACATTTGATAAATAAAAAATATGATATTAAACATACTGAAATATAAGAAAATTCGTGGCGAAATATAATAAAAAGATTTTATATATGTATTCAAATAAAAATAATGCTATTTACATACATACATTATTTAATCATAAAATGGATAAATATCGATTACTTATAATAGTAAGATTTATGGCATTTATAAAAATATATGATTATTTGGGGTTAGTATTATTTTTGTCTAAATCTATGTTACAAAAAAAACAAAAAAAAGTATAAACTAACAAGTAAAAGGGGCATCGGTACCAACCAACCCAGACTTCTGCTGGTCTATGATAATACATTTGATACGTTTTTTAAATGTATATTTCGATTTTAGAAGACGCAAGGGAGGAGGAATATTGTTCCAGCATTTGGTTGCTTGGTACCTAAAACTACCCCGGAACGCAACAGTTTTATACTTAGAGTAGTGCAGCAAATTTCTGTTTGATCTTGTACTATACTTACTCCGAGACTGGTCAAGCTTGGAAAATAGGTATTCCGGGGATCCAGTAGTCACAACGCCATGAACCATCACAGCCATGTGAAGGGCCCGCCGCGAGACCATGTTAAGCGTGGAAGAGTTATTCAGGTATGGTGTGATGTGTGTACGCGGTGGGATCTTATAACAAAACCTACAGCAGGCATTTTGTATCCTTTGGATGAGACGGCTTGTTTTTGACGTGAGACGTGGACCATACACCAGATCTTCATAATTGAGCCGCGACAGAATCAGAGATTCACAAACTTTGAGTCGCACCTCCTCCTTAAGATACTTCCTAACCTTGTATAATAACTTCAATCTGAAGAAACAGGTCTTAACCAAGTTCAATATGTGACTCTCAAAACGCAAAGAACTATCAAACATAATACCGAGGTTTCTGGCCTCATGAACCTGCTCGACATTCTGTCCCAGTATGTTAACATTGAGAGTGCAATTCATAATGGTTTCAATTTGGTTTTTGGAACCTAATACTAAAAATTTTGACTTGGTGGGGTTCAACACTAGGGCATTATTATGTGACCAGATAGCTATACGTCCAAGATCATCATTAAGCTTTATTATTTCACTGTGAGCATCAGAGGGGCGCAAAGGAAGGTACAATTGCACATCATCTGCATAAAGATGATACTTACAATGGTTTATACCCCAACAAATATCAGCACTGTATATTATAAATAGAAGAGGACCCAAGATCGATCCCTGCGGTACGCCTCGGTTTACAGCCTTTTGTGAAGATACTAGCTTAGAACCATTTTCTCTCGTTATCTGGACAAACTGAGAACGAGTACTTAAATAGCTATTGAACCATTTTAGAGCAAATACATTTGCCCCATAATATGAAAGTTTTGAAAGAAGCAAAGGTACATTCAACGAGTCAAATGCACGGGAGAAATCGAGCAGCACCAGAAGCGATCCCAGACCCTGGTCCTGATTAACAAGAATGTTGTCAACCACGTCCATAAGTGCTGTATTGGTGCCCCTACCCTTGCGGAAGCCTGACTGCACATCTGGCAATATGTTTAATTTTTCTACATATTTACTAAGCTGGTTATACACAACCTTTTCTAGTACCTTAGACAGTACAGGAAGAACGCTAATGGGCCTAAGTTCATTAATAACAGTTGGGTTAGGTATTTTTGGGATTGGGTTCACAGAGGCTATTTTCCACAAACTAGGGAAATATGAGGTAAGGATCGATTTGTTAATCATGGCAGTTATATGTGGCAAAGTGTGTGGTAGGGTGAGCAATATCATATCCATAGAAAGCCCATCAACACCAGAGGCATTTGTTTTAATAGACAAAAGTATTTTAGCAATTTCCTGCTCATTAACCGTTTTTATAGAAAATGCGTGATCATTACTATGCTTATTAAATTCAAAATAAGTCAAAGTAGACAGAGAAACAGAATCCACACCTGGCACATCCAAAAAATGATCATTTATCGCAGTTGGGTTATTAAAACTATCAGGGAGATAATCATTATTTGAACTCGGAAGAACATCTTTTTTTATATTCTTCCATAATTGTTTTTCATTATGTACAGTATTTATACGGAAGTCGTAATAAGCCCGAGTCTCATTATATATGCTGTGATTAACTAACGCTTTCAGCTCCTTATAATATACCTTGTGACTTTCTAATTTTTTTTTACGATATCTGTCATGCGCCTTATTCCGACAATCCATCATTAACTTGATAGTGTCAGTAATCCAGGGTGCTGGTTTATCCTTAATAATAATTTTCCTAATAGGTGCATGTTTATCTAATAAATCAGTGATCATGTTTGTGAAAATGTCTACCATCTCATCAACAGTGGCAGTTTTGAAAAAATAATCCCAGTTAACGCTTAAAAGATCTTCATCGAAACTTTTACGGTCGATGTCTTTCAAAGGCCTATAGGTAACTGTTTTAGGAGCAATTTTTTCTCTTTTAATATTAAGTGTTGCAGTAATAAATGAATGTCCAAATGACGATGTGATTTTAGTGACTTCAACATTACGGACACGACAGTCTGTGCATATCACATCAATTAGCGTCTCAGAATGGTCCGTGAAATTAGTAGGGGCATTCACATACTGAGATAGTCCCGTGTAGCCTAAAAACTGATTAAGTTTCTTTGTCTTATAGTCATCAGGAATCTGGAGGTTAACATTAAAATCTCCTAAAATAACTATACCATCATAGCTGGAAAAATGTGAAACCGAGTCCGTCAGTGCGTCAATAAATGTAATGCATAAATGTATGAATGTATGAATGAATTAATGAACACTTCATTGTACATACAATAACCGTCTCTGTGGGCTAGTGGTTCAACCCACCAATTTCAGATCCAGAGGTTTGATTGTGCTTGGTTTGGTTGCTCGTAGGACTTTGTTGAAGTCCACCTGACTAGCTACCACCATCTTACCTAATTCTGTCGCCATAATAACAATTCTAAAATTGTTGTGTTCCGACATTCAGAGGTAAGATAGCAAGTTCCTCAGTTTGTTGAGGATTCCGGGTGAAGTGCGCCTCCACCTTCGCCCTTATACCTTATACTTAACTTGTTACCAGATAAGATGAAGACCAAAAAAAAAAACAAATTACATCTAATAATCTGTAGGATAGGATGTTTTAGTATTATTTTGTATATGATACGGTGATGAAAGCTTACCTTCTAAGGAAGTGCAGAGGTATAGGCCGGGCGAGACAGAAGTCCAGCTTGGACAGCATATCTTGCTCACACTTGATAATGTCTTTCTTACAGTATGCCTTGTCTGTCACATATATAAAGTCGCCAATGTCAGGCGCATAGATCTCTTCATACTTGGATGCGATGAACATGGCTGTAACACCAACTAGCTGAAGCCGATTTCGGTTGATGTTTGGCACGGCCTGTGAAGATCACAATATAACATCTTGAAATTTTCACGTGTTCTTTGTTTGAGCATCAGCAAACCCCATTAAAAATCAGCATTTTTTTTAATGCAACTTTATTAGAGGTGGTAACATTGGTGCAAAGGTGTAAATAGTTTGAATCACTGTATCAGCGTTATAAGATGTTTTAAAAACAAAAAATATATATGTTAACTTGGGTTGTTTATGGCTTTTTGTAATTAGTATTGCAGCAAAATCTACATCACTGAATAAACCTTGTACCCTTATATTTCAATTTATAACCCAAGCATAAATCAGACCGACACTTGGCTGGTTTTGGGAATGTTTGTTTGCACATCAAATTTGAACTTAGCAGATATCACCATTTTGTCGATAGAGCTCCAATAACTATCACGGAGCGTAAGATACAGCTTAATATTAGGTCAGACACATATAAATACTCTGTGCAGTCTTAGTTATAGGGACCATTGGGTATGGAACAATAAAAACAATTTCAGATTTTCTTACCTGCAAATATCTGTCAATAATTCCAACAGTCAAATGGAATGTCTCTGGCAAAAGAGTGAACTGCCTGTGCACCTCCACAAGCCAATCGATCAGAGTCCCTCGCATCTTACCCGAGATCTCAGTCTGCAAATAAACTCAGTTTTAAACTATTTTTTTTGGAATTGTAAATACAGACCCCTCCTTCCAAAATAAGATAAGTGCACAGCTATCATTATGCATTGCGATTATTATTGCATGTGTTTATGTTATGTACCTAGATGCATAAAAGTGGAAATCTAGGGCTCCATTATGAACAGTTATTTTTGGCACAAAACTACTATGAAAATGACCTGTAAAGAAACATTACACTGCTCCAACTCAAGATCAGACATGGCTCTTAAACAACTGCTAATAGATCAGTACCCAGGATTGAAAACTTAACTTGCCCTCTGAAGCACATAATCATCTTACTTATGGGACAATTAAGTGATTCAAGCCTGCTATGTCCTAATATAACTCTAGGTATAACACTTACCCAAAAATGTTATCAAGGACTGCAAAAATGACATTAATATATAAATTATACAAACCTGTTTCATTAAATAGCCCTGGTCAATAGGATATTTTACTTCTAATTGCTTCAAATATGTGTAAATATCATTGATGTAAATTGGCAAAAGTAATGGGCTGCCGTTGTCTCTTTCATCAATATCCTCAACATCATCAGGGAGCTCTAATGATGCGTCCAAGTCTTCCCAAACATGGCTTGTGAGTTTCTGCAACTTAGCAAGGTCTATAATGGCAGGTTGTTCTTCAGCTAGCTTCAATTTTCCCAATGACTCAGTAGGTTCCTTCAGAATTGGTCGCAGTGCCTTGGGTTCCTTATTCTCCTTGATTACGGAAAGTTTTGTCACTTTCTTTTCAACCTTCTTGTTCACGGATTCTTTGGTCTCTGCTGATTTTTCTTTTAAAGCTGCCTAAAATCATTTCAATTTACATAATAATAATACACAAATGTCTTATTTAAAGCGCTAACTTAATTATTTTATCAACAAAATACTATTTTGTAAGCTATTATCATTGAATAAAACAAGCACTAAAGTTATTGCCAAAAGCAAAGGTAAGGTAATTTATTTAGGAAGACAACTGTCCTTGTGGCTTTCTGCATTTGATAAGAAAAAGACCAAATGAAAAGTAATTATCCTGCTCTATGATGAGACAGCAGCATACATCTGCAAATTAACTGCCTTCACTGATAGCTCCAAGCTGCACATGTGCAAAACCATAATACTACCTACAAATTGAAAATGGGATTTATATGTGTTTACTTATATGATGAAATACATACTCTAGTGCGTGCAATGGCTCTGCTGGCCAGTGCAGCAGTGCTCTCTTCACGCCGTAGGGTTGGTTTAGCTGAGGACTGTATGGGGCCCTTCACTGAGCGGCCAGTGTCTATCTTGGACTGGACATGGTTGTAGTTACTAAAATTTACAAAACTTACTTTAACAACCTGTATTAGTTTAAAGTAAATTTAAAATGATTAGAACATTTTATCTACAAGTGTGCTAATAAATTCTATGGTAGGCATCTTTTTAAAACAGTGGAGGGTAGGTTAAACGGTAGTTAGGACCTATGGATTGAATGCATCCAACTTACGTTGCTAAACGATTCAATGCGACCTTTTTTTCAATTTCTTCTGTGGCAAACGCAACCTTCCCAACATAGTTGACGCGTTGGTTCTGAACGTTTGTATTGATATCGTCCAAAGCCCCTCGAACTCCTAAGCCAGGTTTCTTCGCTGGAAGTGCCAGATTACGCTTTCCTCTGACTGCGTGGACATTTTCTTGGTCAATAAGTCGCACCTGAAAGAAGAGTTGTAAATTTAGCTGGAATGGACAAACAAGAGATTCATCATTACGGAGATTCAAAGGGCTTACCGTTCTGTTTTTTCTGATTTGAACCTCCATTTCTTCTAGGCACTTTTTCCAAGAACTAATCTGCTTTTAGAAAGTAGGTAATTTTATTTCATTAACTCTCAGTAGCCAGTCTTATTATTATGATATTTTGCTCCCAACGACAACTCTCTCCAAAAGATGCAGACAGCTGAGCGGAGCTCTGCTGTGGTTGAGTTGAGTTGATTGAGATAACTTTCAAAATAACGGTCAAAATAATTACAATTCAAAATATAGCAACGAACGAACGCCGAACGTAGTGACTTGTGATTCTATTCCATATGTTCTCTTTGATTACAGTGGCAACTAGGATAAACGTCATATCCAGGGATGCCAACGTTTGTTTTTTTTTCCTCGTACGAACCGCGTACCTTATTACCTACAAAAGCAGATAAGCAAATATAAATTTTGTATTTCTAGTTTTTGAACCTCGTACTTCAATAAAATACATTTTGATATTGTGTATCAGATTAAAAAAAAGCCTTTTTTAGTTGGTCTGAGGGTGTATCATCTAAAAGGATAAGACATAGTAAGTACTCAAAATTATAACTATTTAATTTATGATTTTTTAAGAAATTATTGCAGTTTGCTACATAATAAAACATAATTAAAAATTCTAAAACTCACTTTTCCAGGAAATTTATAAAAAAATATAGATTTTCTCGAATGCAGACCTTATTATTTTTGAAATCGAGCACGTAACTCCTAACATGACTTTTCGATAACTCTCACAGTTTCAGACTTGCCCTCAGTGGCTCTGAAAAAAAACTCACCCTGTATGTATATAATTCAAAATATATATGATTAAAGTATCTGAAAGTAGGTGTTTACGTTAACGAAACAGAATACATTATTAGGTTTCATTTACGTAAATACCTAATTTCTAATTACTAGCTTCAAATAAAAAAACAAAAACGAAAGTTCATATTACACTTTCCTATTTAGACTAAATGATTGAGTACTATTATAATCGAATTTAGCATGTTATGATCCTAAACAATAACATAATTCTATACAAGCAAGAGAAAGATTTATGAAAGTGTAATCGCGTTCATTAGCCAAGCCACCTGATCGCTTCACTTCGCTTCTTCATCTTTGGTCACCAGTCGTCGCGCATCTGACACTCACTGCTTGCGGGCGTGTTTCAATTGATTTCCGAAATTATATTAAGTAATGTTGACGAAGAAATAATTAACCGTGTATGTTATTATTATGTAGGCTATAATTATAGCCGACTTGCTGACCCGGCAAACTTTGTTTTGCAATATAAATTAGGTATTTCTAGTAAATATTTTGGTAGTCAAATTAAAAATAACTAACTTATTGTAAGTGTGTGGGGATGTGCAAAGGTATATGACTGAAAGAGGAATAGAGCGCTGTGAACAAAGACGACCTATAAAATAACAAAACACCGAACATTATTTGTTTAAATTTATTGGATTTTTATTATCTTAGCTACTAAATTTCAAATTATATACCTATCACAAATTATGACAATAAAAAAACATTATCAGTGTCTTAGTGCATTGGAGTATATAATATTTTTTATGAGTCCATCTTTAGCCAACACAAACAAACTGGATGGTTTACACACGCGAGAACATACCATGTATTGCACATATTGTAATTGTCCATGTGAATAACACGGTTTGCCCAAATCCAAGCCACAAACAGCAATTTAAAAATAATTGCAAATGGATTGTAAAGCTGACTGTAAGTCTGTGGAAATTGAACCCGTTTCAATTCAATTGGCACATCTGCGGGTATAACAGGGATTCGTTGTAGTAATACATCTTTTTCTCGGTACTTGTCATTCAAAATGCTGGCCTCGACAACGTTTTTCATATTTTTTTAATAACTAATCGCGTGTCATTGCACAGCCGTGTTGGGTTTAAATTACGAAGCAAAATAACCGGAGATCCAACCTTCAGGTGTATATGATGCGGTGGCATGCCTGGCAAATCCGATGAGTTTTAAAAATCTGCTGGATAATTTACAGTTGGTATCGCAAACTGTATCGATAGATTGTATGGCACCAAGTTACCAAACAACAACTGTTGTTGGTGTCTTGAAATTAAAATCGTTGACGTCCACATTTTTGCTGCCAAAATTGCTGTTTCTGCCAGCCAGTCATGATTCAAGTATTGTGTAAGATTATCGGGAAATATCTGGTCAATGAGAGAATTTTGCGAATCAATGATTGTGCAGAAATCGGTCGGCAATTTTACGCATCCAATATTTTCAAATACAGATACTTGTACACCGCCGATATCTTACAGTTGTTTTAAGAATCATATACAGATACTTGTACCACGCCGATATCTTACAGTTGTTTTTAGAATGTTTCAGCGGAGATGTGCCGACCACGATCAGAGTGTACGAAAGGGGTTATTGTTATTAATTATATTTATTGTATTGTAGATTTCTGAGGAATGAAAACCAGAAATTATAGTGGAAAAATGCAGTGCCTGAAAAAATCTCAAAGTTGTCTGTTGTTTGCAGTGCCTATTTTATATGTGAAGGCTTTATTCCTGGTTATTCTAGGAAAATGCTGAAACCTTATGCTGTTCCGTCAATATTTCCTGAGGTAAGAGTAAGTCATCCGAGTGTGTCCATGCATTAACCTAATAACTTTTATGATTCAAATCTTGCAACGCCTTTTTCACATAGTTCTACTCAACCGATTTCCATAAAATTTTGCACTTGTGTTAAAATCACGTGTGCTGTGAGTGAGTGTGAAGTGATCCTAAAAAATTGACTTTGAACAAATCAATATTCAAATTGAAGTCTTATTTTTTCGTCCAGAATCACGTTCATTTGATCTCATTAAATAATAATAATATAAAGGGATATCTCACATATGACAAACATACCTAGCTTTTTTGTACTAACTCTTTTAGGAGCGAAAGGTTTGTTAGGTTGTTGTCAAATTAACGGTAGATCAGATGGTACCACCTCTGTGGTAGACCACAGAGGCGGTACTATCAAACTAGAGTTCAACCCACCGATTTCTGATCCAGTGGTCCCGGGCTCGATCCCCATGGGAGGTACAATATATTGTGCTTGGTTTGGTTGGTGGTAGGACTTTGTTGTCTGGCTAGCTACCACCATCTTACCTAATTCTGTCGCCATAATAACAATTATAAAATTGTTGTGTTCCGGCATATAAAGGTAAGAGAGCCAGTTCTTCAGTTTGTTTGATTCCGGGTGAAGTGCGCCTCCACTTTCGGCCTTATTTCAACTTGTAACCAGGTGAGATGTAGGCCAAGTGCTAACCAGTCGTACAAACTAAAAAAAAACACGCAGGAAAAAAAATACTTCCGACCCTTAAACCACGTGTGGGATATGTACTGTAGATTCCAATAAAAACATACACACGATGTTTTGGTTAAATTTGTTACTTAGCTACAATCGATAAGGTAGGTGTAGGTAGCGCAGTTAGGTACCATCAATATAATCAGGACATAAACGTTTTTACAATCAATTTATCATGTGTTCTGTTTGGTCATGGTCATCTCATTAGAAAGGGACACACTACCAACGGGAGCCCTCTCGCGCGGACCGGTTTTTTCCCGGTATCAGGACACTTGCGCGAAAGACATTTGTGCGAAGAGACACCAGGTAAGATAGAGGCAAAGCGCTTCTCTGTCGTACAATAAAAAAAAACGTATCTGACTGACATCACCGCTCGCTCGATCAATAAATATGTTCACACCAAGTTAAGTCGACTCCAGAACATTACCAGCAGTCACTGAATTTACACTAACTCAGGACTTCCAGCAAAATGACAAAAAGGCTGTTATACTATACTAGCTGTTAGTTTGTCTAAAATTCTAAAATAAAGTAAAAAAATTTAAAAACTTCCGCAGAAAGGGTACTACAGCATTTTTTAATAGTATAATAGAGTGCAAACATGCCGTAGAATGTTAGCATGGTCATAAATTGGTGTATTGGGTTAATATCGTCCAACTACCTGTCTTCTACATCTACCTACACTCGAAGCTCTTTTAGAAAACAACCTCATTTTTTCTCAAGATAATGAAATAAGCTGTATGCTACGCGGGTCCAACGTAGACTCGTAGGACACTCTACGAAGCTTAATGACAAAATAAATTTATTGAAATGGAGAAAAAATTGCATGAATTGGGAGTAAGAAAGTTATTATAAATGAAAAAAAAGCTCAGCTACAATTGTGTAAATGGTGATATTAGTATCTCTATACGATCTTTATTTCCAGAGATATTATTTTTTTAATTCGTTTTAGAAAAGTGGGTGCGCGTTGAAGTTTTTTGTATGCTACGCGGATCCGGTGTAGCACCGTAGCACGCTCTACGAAGCTCTACGACAAAATATATTTATTTATATGGGGGTGAAAGGAAGAGGGGATAATTGAGACATACTGAAAGAAAGAAGGAGAACTCATCTACACAATGGTGAAATCTGCATCTCTCTACGACCTCTATTTCCAGAGATATTAGGAATTTAATGATTTTTTCGCGCAAGTGTCTTTCGCTCAAATGTCTCTTCGCGCAAGTGTCTTTAGCGCAAGTGGCTTTCGTTCAAATGTCTCTTCGCGCTAATGTCCTTCGCAAAAGTGTCTTTCGCGCATGTGTATTTCGCGCAAGTGTACCAGACCCCATGGCGCAGCACCATTTGCCTCGCACACATTCACATTACACGCACCAAGTGTTTTCTTTTTGGTCTTGTCTTAGATCACACTATATTGCCAATCTAACGTTTTTATATTCTAAATCTATGGTAGGCACCCTACTCAAGCCAACCTATCTCAATCATAACGACAATGATCTGTACTATAGAGAATATTAATTATCTCTACTTTAACATAGACTAATATTATGTTACTGAAGACTGGCAGCTCCCTTCTTAGCAATTAGCGCCTCTGTACGCCAAGCAATGAACTAAAGCTATACCCTAAAAAATGTTATTATGACACAAAAAATCACAACCCACGACGGGACTTGAACCCGTCAACAACAAGCTGAGGTGAATAGATACAAATACAAATTATAACAGAATATGTGTACCATGCCAAAACGGGTTTATCCGACTCGACTCGAGGAACAACATTTGTTTTACGACTTTTTGAATTTTGATTCAAAGTTTTTGGTAAAACAGGATAAAAGTTTTGATACCAACAGCTGGTTTTTTGAGTTGAGACTACCCTAAAATCAGCTGTTTCTTAACTCGCGACAGTGACCTCAGCTCTAGACACAGATGAGGCAACATAGCAGAAGGTCACAATCACAAAGAACGAAAAGCGCTTTCACTAACAGAGAAAAATCGTCGAAAAGCCTGGGCTGCTAATGAGACAATCCATTACTAGAAGGTTTAATTTGTCAAATCAATAAGAATTTTATGTATCTGTTAGCTAAAATACAAAATAATCGTTCCTTTAATGTACTTCTGTTCGTCCAATATAGCAATCATCGTCTTTTTGTAACTGTAGGTGCCTATGTAATTTATCATTGTGTATGTTCTATCAAATAACCTACTTTCACGAGATGACTCCAAGTTCTCACTAAAACTGGTTCTTAATCTGTCCTTAATATTCTTTGACACATTACAATTGCACAAAGAAAGCGCCTACATTTCACAAAGCCGCCGCGGCAGGTTTGTCTAAGGTAGCGGCGGCAGTGCTTGCCGGTCGGCACGTGCCGGCCGGTCACTTTGAACAAACTTTAAGCCCACTTTAAGTATTATTTTTGACAATGGTTCCGTACATTTTTCTTATATCTAAAAAACAATTTAAAAATTTTGTGTATTCAGAACATAGAATTTGTATTTTCTACTTTTCGTGCAGATGCTAAAATAAAAAGTACTAACCTACCTAAAAAGGCTTTTTTCAGTTCGAACTCCGATCATTACGAGTAGAACTTTTTGAGGGTATTATCTAGGGCCGCTTGGCTACAAAGCTCATTATCATTACTAAAAGCTAGGTACCTACATTTAGATAATAATGATAACGTAATTAGTGATTCGCACCGTGTTTACCGACACTAATAGGTCATTCTAGGTACAATCTTTGTCTCAAGCTTCACTATGGAACTAGCTGCAGGTAGGTAGTGCAAGGTGCGGAATACCTTAGACTACTTATTGACACATGAAAGTAATGTAATAGGTGCATGAAGATCTAATTTGACTGCATCTTCCGTTTTTATTTTTCGTAGGTAGTGTAAAAGAACCCTAACATTTTTACGACAAAAATCAAATAGGTACCTGCCCCAACACTAGCCGAACCGAAAGTACTTTAGTGTCGTTTCGTTCGCGGTTTAGGTTGGACGGTGAGCAATTTTACGGATTATCGGGTGTTTTTAAATCGAATTAAAATAAATGGAGACGTACAGTAATGCTGAATATTATAATATGATGTTGTGTGTTGGTGAAGCTCCAAATATTGAGCTAACTGCGGCAGTGCGAAGGAGCAGCCCTCCTACCGTTGCTTTCGTTTGCTCGTAGGAATACTCTTTTCGACGGAAACAACATAGTGAATTTGTGCTTGTTTAAAATCGTCTGGTAATCTTCCGACCAGCTGATACCTAACTACACGAACGATGTACCTACAAAACTTACAACATAGGTAGTGTATATGTGTGTGCTTTAAATCGACTTGTATTCTTCCGACCCGCTGATACCTACTTAAACAAGGTACGTACAAATCATACAACATAGGTAGGTAGTAAATTTGTGCGTGTTTAAAACCGTCTTTTACTCTTCCGACCAGCTGTTACCCACCTGCCTACATGCATAGTGAGGTAAAGGAATAGGGTCGTGACTATTTATTGTTCACTATGGGAAACTGAAAATGGGAATTCACTTTTATCTCCCCACCACAACAAATACTTTTCCTGGTCTGAAGCAGTGGGGGGGAGGGGGGGGCACTGCTTAGTAGACACATTCTGATATGCCGTGTATAGATAGATAACTGTTTATTGTTCACCATTTACAAATAACCTAACAAAATACAGTTCGCAGAAACTTAATCTAAGCGTCACTTGTAAAACGATGGGCGGCCTTATCGCTCAAAGCGATCTCTTTCAGGCAACCGCAGGGTGGCCAGATAAGATATCGGCTTTCAAGGATAGTGGTGTACAAGCGAATACATGCATCATGATGAAGTATTTAACAAAAATAATAAAACAAAAAAGAAAACTACAAAAATACATTAAAAAAAATGATGTATAAAATCAATAAATATACATGACATTACTTTCACACAGCGCCATCTCGCCCAAAACTAAGCATAGCTTGTAATATGAGAAATAGATAACGGTTTTTTTTTCATACAATACAACACCCAAACATAGAACAAATTGAAAAATTTAATTATTCTAAAATATATTGTACAGAATTGTAAATAAAAGACAACACTGTAAGAATACAATAAGACTGAATAAGATACAAATATCCTATGAGAATACTTCTTTTTGCTTATAATGAGTTGAGACAAATCTGATTTTAAAAATAACAAAACAGAAAATATAATTCGAATAAGTGACGTTTGTTTCAATTGTTTGTTTGGTAGGTTGGTTTACTACTTAAGACTCTTTGACTATTTAAGTTTGATGAAATGATAAAAATAACACTTGGCTTGGAGCATAGAATACACAGACAGTTATGAAGCTACTACTATGGTTTGGAGTGGAGTGAATCACTCACTGTCACTGAGCATAAATGTGAATACTAGCTACTTTGTAAATTTATTACTGTAAATAAAATAAAACTGTAAAAAAAAAGTACTTATGTGTATAAATGTATATAAATTTCATACTAACCCTTGATACAATATATATAATATAGATACTTACTAACATTGACACATTTATTATTTGTGTTGTCCATGTTTTAGAAAATCAATTTGGTGATACCATTTTATAGTACCGGTCATATTATTAGACATACTCCCTTAATCTGAATATGAAGCTATCATGACATAGACACTGGCAGAAAAGTGACCCCCATCACTAATTGCCATAAAACAAAGAAGTTGAAGTTGAATCTAGTAGAAAATAATTAAGCAAGGAAAGAGGTAATATTGGAAAAAAAGTTTCCTGTTTGCTAAATTGGTGGCGCTGAATTTAACCACGGATGTTCGCCAGTTTCCACCTTTCCCAGCCAGCAATGTTCTTCGTGACAGTTGACTTTACAGTGTGGATTTCAGTTCGCTTCGCTGCCGCTGAATAAATTTACTACGTTTACTGATTATAGTTGAGAAATTCAACTACACTATTATTTTATGGTACTCATTTTTCCACCAAGATTCTAACCAAACGTAAGAAAATTTTACATATTACAAAGTTGTGATGAAAGCCGAATTGCGTTTGTGGCATGGTGTAACTAATCTAATTTAATCATATTATCATAACAGTTTTGTCCAGAATGGTTCAAAAGGGGCCTCGTCCTTTGGTACTGTGTGGGCCTTCGGGGTCTGGCAAGAGCACATTACTGAAGCGACTTTTGAAGGAGTTTCCCGATAAGTTTGGATTTAGTGTGTCTCACACAACGCGAGGTCCACGACCCGGCGAGAAGGATGGCGTTCACTACCATTTCACTACAAAAGAGGACATGACTGCTGCAGTAAAGAATGGAGAATTTATTGAAACAACTACTTTCAGTGGGAACATGTATGGGACAAGGTAAACAAACCATATTACATGCTTAGACCATTTCCAAAGTTATAAGATTGGCCATGTGCTCATTGTTTATGGGAGCATTGGCATTGTGCCAGTTTTTATGCTACATGTTTCTATATCCATTGTTTACTTAGTATTATTTTGGTTACACAGCATTTTTTGTAGGTACCTACAGAGAAAGATGATAAAAGCATGTTCACTATTATAATTATATACGAAGGAATAACTATGTATCTGCTTGAAATAAGTTCTGTATAAGGTGTTTCCTGATAATTATTTTTGTAACTGTAACACAAATTGATTATAATAAAATTCAAATACTATTATTTCAGTAAAAAAGCAGTTGAAAATGTTCGCTTTACTGGTAAGATCTGTGTATTAGACATTGAGATAGAAGGAGTGAAGCAGGTAAAGTGCACAGATCTTAACCCACTGTTGGTGTTTGTAATGCCACCATCCATTGAAGAGTTGGAGAGACGTCTGAGAGGACGCAACACTGAGCATGAAGACTCTTTACGCAAGAGATTGGAGACTGCTAAAAGAGAAATTGAATTTGGTGAGTATTTTTTTTTATTGTACCACAGAGATGTGCTTGACTTACATCTCACCGCTTTTTGAAGTTATGATAAGGCTGAAGGTGGAAGCGCACTTCACACAGAATCCTCAATAAACTGAGGAACTGGTTTTTTCACCTCTAAATGCCGGAATACAACAATTTCATAATTTAATAATTGTTGTAATGGTAACATAATTAGTTTAGATGGTGGTAGCTAGCCAGATGGACTTAAACATGTAAAGTCCTACCACCAATCAAACCAAGCACAATCTTGTATTCCCCTGGTGGGGAGCGAACCTGGGGCCTCTGGATCTGAAACTGGTAAGAGAATCACTAGACCACAGAGGTGGTCTAGTGATTCTATTACAGCCTCTAAAGTAAGCATTCCCCCAGCAGCAAGAAATGCTAATGATGACCTGGTCACACCCATAATGCCACTGTAGAGGTATTTGCTTAAGAATTTGAAAAAGCATACTCTATATATACAAGGAACCACCAATAATTAGATAGTATAATGTTAATAGTAACCAATGTGATGTATAATTTACAGAAACAGATGTTGAAAAAGTTATTTCCATCTTAAAAATACAATCCTCTCCTGAGCCGGACCAAATTCCAAACTGAATTTGATCAGGCCCAGGGAATAAGAGTTTGTGTACAATGTTTGAGGATACGCCTCATAAATTGTACACAAACTCTTATCCCTCTTACTGTACTAATGAATATGTAATTTGATATGGGGACAATTACCTCAAGACTGGAAGCATGCAGTAGTCACTCCGATTTATAAAAAAAAATATAAAACTGAGCCTGGCAACTTTCGTCCTATTAGCCTTACTAGCACAGTTGTCAGGTTAGGTTAGATCTAATATCATATCCATGCCACAGGAACAGATGAAAAGTAGCCCTTCAGAACAACTTAAGACAAGCAAAAAAGTTTAGTATGTGCATATTGTGTCAAATGCGCACAAAAAAAAATCCAAAATTGGAGCGCTTGAATCGTATGTATGTTTGTATAAAATTTATTTCAGTTTCTTTACAACCATAAAACATAAATAATCATAATCACATAATAACAAAATAATTAAAAGACAAATAGGTACACATTAAAATTAAATGATTATAAAATTTAATAATTAGCATTAGGAACATTCAAAATAAATTTAGAATTAAATAGATTGAATTAAATTACATTAGATTTATCAAATTACTTATTTATTTTATTTCGCAGCACGTGACGAGGGGAACACATGTAATTTTGTGTCTCATCATGGGTCCTATCCTATCCTTCTATTTCCCACAGTCCTAAGGATGCTGTTGGTGCTGGCACTCACCCGGCGTGTTAGCGAGACTATTCTCTTGCGCATGGTGGCATGGAAGTCATCCATATGCACCTCTGCCAACATGCCTGATGCACTGCAGTGGCGCGGCAGCCCCAACATCATCCTGAACGCGATATTATATTGCAAGCGAAGGGCGTTGTAGGATTTTAGAGTAAAGTTGATCCACAGGCTGCAGGTGTACAAGGATTGGCAAAATGCCCTAAATAAAGAAATTTTAACAGCATTCGTGCATTTTGCAAACCTACGGAACAACATGTTACTTCTCACTGCCAATGCCCTTCTCTCCCTTTCCCTTGTTATGAATTAGCACGTCTGTATTGGAAAGCGCAACCCTTTTGTTAGCTTTTCCAAGCTTCAAGGTTTACAAGGTTTCTAATAGATCGCTATTTCAAATTTCAGGTCAAGACCCTGCCAATTTCCATATCACCATACTGAATGACAATCTGGACAAGGCCTACTTGGAGCTTCGAGACTTCATTGCTCAGAATGTGGAACAAAAAGAGCAAGGTAACTTTCTGTTTCAACTAAAATATTAATAGGCACTTATGTTTGTCCTCTTGTAAGTACCATCACAATAATCTTAAAAAATACAAAAGTAATAACATTTTAAATGGGACCTTTAGGTGTAGGCGTGTGGCCTAAACTAGGTCCCGACTATAATTTTTCTTTTATCACCGAAAAGTGCAAAATTAATATTGGTGTTCTTACTACATTTTTTT
Source organism: Venusia cambrica (assembly GCA_951394065.1). Taxonomy (NCBI): domain Eukaryota; kingdom Metazoa; phylum Arthropoda; class Insecta; order Lepidoptera; family Geometridae; genus Venusia; species Venusia cambrica. The sequence continues at coordinate 3,138,843 of OX596068.1, read as the reverse complement.
TTATTGTATGACGGGGAAGCGCTTGGCCTTCATCTCACTGGTTACAAGTTGAGATAAGGCCGAAGGTGGAGGCGCACTCCACCCTGAATCCTCAATAAACTGAGGAACTGGCTATTCTTACCTCTAAAGGCTTTTAACACTTCACACTAATATATTTAAGCGAAACTTCGTTTGCATGTTAAGATGTGTGGATGGATGTTTGTTCCTTCACGCCATAACTTCTAAATGGATTGAGTTTGAAGAAGTTTGAGAATCCGACTAGTGCGACTTATCTTGCCATTTTCTGTAAAACGAAATGACTAAGTAGTAACACAAGTTTCATAGCTATCATGAAGGTAATAAACTATCAAAATTTTTAAAAGGTTACGTGTGAATATCACGTATTATACCACTTACTTGAATTAGTATATCATAGAACGTTCTATTATCTGAAATTAATATGCAGAACCGACCTAATAAGTTAAAAAATAAGCTTGCGAAAATGAAACGGTAGCTTATATGCTATCGTGTGACAGACTTTGTTTCGTGAGTTTTTGTCGAATTGACAAAAACTCACGAAACAAAGTCTGTCAAATCCAAAAGTTCGATCGTACATTTCGTGTATTAGAGTAGGGTACGCAACGCTCAAGCTGTCAAATTGCGAACTTCGCGCCGAAACTTCAGGCTTCGTTTGATTAAGAGTACCAATGGCACGCAACGAAACCCGAAATTTCGTACTTCGGTGAATTAGAGTAGGGCCTCTGTTCAGTAACATCAACATCGCCAAAACCAAAACATAGAAGTTGAAGTCAATGATATGAAGACCTCCAGCAGCACTACTAAAATAAAATGTCGCTTTCATGCCAAGAAACTCACATTAATAGCATCATTTTAAATTAGACGTATGATAAAATTTATTGATTTATTGAAAGCAAATGAACGTACGATTATTCAAAATTGAGTGAATGTAATGTCATTTTTATTTAATTTTCTTTGTATGGCAACAACGACGGAGAGAAAGGGTTTCTCCACCGTGGATATAATATCCCCAGTCTAGCCCGTGCTCAGAGAGTAGACAATTTTGTCTCAGGGGAATATATTTTTATCCTCTCCCCGGGGAGAGTTGTCTCCAGTCCATGCTAAGCCCACTGGACTAAAACATATTGGGTAACTTTTTAGGAAGCCACAAGCAGAAGTTCTTGCATGATATTTGTGAGTAACCATTTTATTTGTGCCTGCACAATTGTTTGTAACCTACTAACATTGTTTGACAGATGCCGAGCCAAAAGATGCCAAGGAAAAGTGAAAAACTTGCACGTAGCATGCATTGATTGGGAAAAATTAGATTTTTGCCGTTCACCTTTGATGTTGTTGAATTTGATGTTAAACGTTCTTATAATATTGGCCCCAATTATCTTAAGACATGTGATAATGGAAACCATTATGTAAAGTTAAACTACCTCTGGATAACATTTAAGAAAACTGTATTGTGTAACAATAGCAATGAATAACCATGGCTTTGATTTATTATTATTTAATTCTATAACAGTATCCCTGTTATAGAATTAAATAATAATAAATCAAAACCGTCATCATAACTTCGCCTTCATCTGATCTGATGTAAGGATATGCTAAGGTGGAAGTGCACTTCACCAGAAAATCTCAACAGACTTTGGAACAGTGAAATTAGATTTTATTGAACTTTATGACATTACTTATGGAATCCATTATTACCATATTTGATGTTAGTCTGTGTTGTGTTGTAATTGTGTATAGATTTACTTATAGCATTGAACGGGAAGTCTATGGATAGAGATGGCTCAGGAGCGCTTATTATTGGCTTGTGTTTGAAGTAAAGATTATGATATATTAGTTTAGGTTAACATATATATCTGCGTTGGGTAGTAACTGGTTTCGATTTTCCCGAGCTCTTTCCGGTTCCGGGAAGCGGGAATAAACAATTGAATACCCGGGAATTCCTAAGAACAGGGAAATATTTGAAAATTGATTGTTGTCAAGTCAAACACAAAATAAGAGAGATCTAAGAAATAATCACGAGAATAGATACACCACAAGCATGATCTTCTGAGTCATGTTCGCGAAATATGGATTAAGATAAATGGTAGCTTCAAACACGTCGTGGATAAAGTGACTACGCACTACATACAGACAACATGTAGGAAACCTAAACATAGAATTGCAAAATTATTGTTGTTATTGAGTGACATGTAGCCTAAATATTGTGGCGAATTTAACTTTATTGAATCCAAGATGTGGTTTAAAGTTATAATTTAATATTAAGTAATTATTTTTTTTTTGGAAATCTTACAGCTAGGAACTATTACAAATCATTATATAATAATACAGGAAAAACACATTAATATGTGCATTTTATGTATGACTGAAGACCAATTACAAATTTTCACTAATAAAATCTAGGAAAGCTTATCACTACCCGGTATCAGGGTATCGAGAATTTATTTAAGAAAGCCTGGCATTCAAAATAATTTTCCCAAAGGCTTTAAGCTTATTATAATGGACCATCAAAATGTCTTGCGAGCTTTCACGATTCCCGAACAGTCGGTACAAATGGTTTTTGAATGTTAAAAAAATATATATATATATATTTTTTTATTATTGAATTAAATTTCTACAATTTACCAAAAACTATATTTCGCGCACATTTATAGGACGAAATCCACTCGTTTGATTAATAATTCCACAGTTACATAATTATAAATATTGAATGCTGTCCGAGCATCAAATCAAATAAAACGTTCCCGGGAAATTGCTATCATTTCCCGGCACGAAGTATTTCCCCAGTAATTCCCATTTTCCGGATTTCGGGAATGATACCGTAGGCCTATTCTTTAGTGGCGAGATCAAAAGTGATAACATTCTTTGGTTCAATTTATATAGAAAAGAGCCATCCAATAATTCCATTATTATTAAAAATGCTAGTAGAAAGCAACAAAAGAGGTCCTTCTTATATTGCATTTCCAGTCATAATGTAAACTTTGTACCTATTTTTTTTACATTGATGAATTTGTTTTGATGTAAGATAAGATACAGTAGGTACGTTTTTGTGTTATTGTGTTAAATATAAAATTATTTTAAATATGTACTATTTCGTTATAAATGTGGTTATAGTTACCATGATAATACCATCACAATTAATAAAATATTATATATATTTATTTATATTTGGTTTAGTTAGATATATTGCGAGACATTCCATGAAGCGCCAAGTTTTGATTTTAAGATTTCCGCTGCCCAGCTTCCATGTAAACGTACATCTTTGGACTAGATTAATTTTGAAACTGGCTATAAGTTTAATGTGATTCAATTCTCTAACAGTTTATCATTCAATAATTTGTTACTATTTAAAATAAATGTGATTGAATAAATACATAGCCCAAGTGTTTTCCTGGATCTGTTACCTTAATTCTGTTTAATGTAGCAATAGGCCCAATTTCATCTTACGACATTATAGCTATGAATTGTAAAACCACTAATGTATAATACCTTACATTAAAATTTTATTTTCTCACCACTGGTACTACCTTATACCTACCTTATTCGAGGGAAATTTCTTAACATTATTCATTTATTTTTAGGTTTTACTATATAGAGTACCTATTTAGCTAAAACACAAAATTACTGCAAAATGGCAGATTAGTTTGGTTTCCTGTGTAAATACGATAGGTAATATAACGCTTACTAACTGAAGTGTGATTGTGAAATTTTTGTTGTGAGTAATTTATTTCGTTGTGCCAATTAACTAGAGCTTAATTCTTCATAGATTAATAGCATAATGGCTTACATCCGTTAGTATGGTTGCAAACATTTGAACATTTGACCAATGGTGAATGTGGTAGAGGAAGGAACTAGTGTTTGCCTACATTTAACTATGTCAAGAAACCATGCAATTGCATGTCTAAAGGCGACACTGGCTTTGCTCTCAGCCACATTCATGATGCATGGTCCGTTTATTACCACTTGTTCTGTTGACAGATCTTTTGGTAATAGCAATGTTCGTGGTCAGACTACACAAAAATCAGCCATCGTTTAGATGTTGATTTTTGATTATTGATGTCCATGGATCTAAGATAAAATGGTGTTTGAATATTTTAGATAATATTGTACAGGGGGACCCACAACGTCGTGTATTCTTGTTTAAATATGACTTTACTTGTCTTTTTTTATCTACACTGCGCAGATTTGTGACAAAAGTAAAGTATTATCAAAACAAGAATGATTAAAGAGGGAGGGACCAAAGTCGCCGCTGCTTGCCCCGTTTACTAGGTCTGCATAACTGAGAAGCCTCATGCGTGAACGTAATACATTTTCAGACATTTGTTAGGTATCTACTTACTTTAGAATTTATCATGGTTGTAAACATTTTCAACATAATATTTTAGCATGAAGGTAATGTGTTCTCGAATATTAAGACGTAGTTGCATGATCACGGATAAATTGAGGTCTTTAAAACTCATAAATAAGTAGGTAGTATAAATAGGATATTTTCATCTTGTATGGCAACACAGCTGTCAGTCACTAGAGCTTACTCAGTTATGGCATGTGTTTTAATGATTATGTTGCTTACTTTCAGCTGAAAACATCGTGGAAGCAGCCTTGAATGGCACAGAAATAGACAGGACATCAGAATATAAAATGAGTAATTGTTTTTGTCCACAATTAAAGTCAGACTATTAACTAGTAAACCAGATTTTTCTCATTCATAATTAGATTTCCAGTATCCCAAAGTTCTGGCGGTTTTCGCTCTCCCTTGTATACAAATCCGTCATATTTCGTCACATTTGTTCCGTCATGCCTCAAGTTGATGGGCTCAATACAGTGCAGCGTAGGTCATGTTTTATTTGATTTTATTCGGGAAACATACACATACTTACAGCATATAAAAAGGTAATTATTACATTAAAAGTAATTCCTAATCAAACAAAGTTTCCACTTTTAAGTACCTAATACAAAATAAAGAAAGTGGACCTACGCAGTAAGGCTTTTATAGGCAAGAGTTCCTCTAAACATCAGGAGGGCTGCTTGTACCGTCTCCATTTCGTATAAAAAATAAAAATACTTACCTATAGTTTTTCGATCTTTTCAAAATAGCTTGGCCTGTCGCGGTGGTAACGTAGGTACCTACCTATACAGCGATCACAGGAAAACAGCAGTGTATTTACGAGCGCAGAGGAAGATACGCAAATCCTCCTGCCATTGGGAGAGTGCGGCGGTGATTATGGCATCGAGAACCGGCCATATTTTAAGAACCGGTTCTTTTGATTCCTGATTCAACACAGAACCGGGTATCCGGTTCTTTTGCAAATTTATTTGAATTTTGTAAGTACCTATAGTCTTACATAATTCTACATAATGATCAAAAATCCGTTCGGGGAATTCACAGATAAGTATAATGATTATCTTTTAAGCGATCAGTCTGGGAACAATCAGTTTTGTTATATATTATACATATATTTTTCGATAGTAAATTAAATTATTAAGATAAGCAAAATGTCATTTGTATCGGACGAGCCATTTCGAATTGAATAACAAACGTTTGTATGAGAGAGCGAAAATCAGTGTGCAAAGGAAAGGAAAGCCACAAAGATCCCTTAATGCCTTCGTCGAAAAATCTACCCTGAAAGACTTCGCGAACTATGCCTTACTACCCTTGAAGAGAGACGACTTCGTGGGGACCTCATTAAGACTTTCGAGATACTTTCCCTATGAATAATCTGTCCAGCATCCATTCCAAATATTCGCTGAAAGAGACTCACAATCAGCCCGTGGTCATAGCATGAGATTAAACCACACCAGTTCTTTTTGTAGACCCCTGGAACCGGGTTTTCCCGGTTCTTTCGGTTCCGATGCCCTAGCGGTGATAGAAATACGCCGCCATCAATAATTAGGTGCCTACTAATATTTTTTTTATGCGATTCCTTTTGACTACGGCGAAGGCATCTTGATCGTCCGCTAGTTATGTGATGGTTAACCAAAGCCAGGTCCGATCTCTATTCAAATAGGTACCTACTTACCTACCTATCTTTGCAAAATTTCCTCTGAATTGACATACCATTATTAAATGCAGTGATTGACAAACTAAGTTTGTAGGTATGGGAGAGCGATAATGAGCGGTAGGTTCGTTCCATTCTAACGGCATTTAGAGTTTGTTATGTAGGTAAATGTCTCTAAATGCCGGAACACAGTAAATAATAAGTAGGAACCTACCTACTTATTATTAATTATGTATAAAATGCCTGCTGCTAGGTACGTCTATCTACGTATCTACCTATAGTAAAGTAGGTAACTAGAATTAACACAGCATATTGTAGCATAAAGTATGTACCTAGGTACTTAATCTTGTGTACGTAGGTAACATTGTTAAAAGTTTTTAAATCCATTCCATAAAAAGTAGTGAAGACTTCAGCAATTATAACATATCGGATAAGTATAGGAATCAACATAGGTAGGTACGTACCTAAAATGATTTCAGCTTAGGTATTTTATAAGTGAAAATTAGGATTTGTAACGTTTGAGTGAATGGGGGTCTTCTTTTATTGCACGACGGGGAAGCACTTGGCCTTCATCTCACCTGGTTTCTGAAACTGGGGTAAGTACCCCAGTTATAAAATGCCCCCCTGCGACAATCAATATTCATTTATGTTAAGTACCTACCTATCTTTTTATATTTTCAAAATCATTAAAATCGGAAAACCCGTTGGACAGTTTCGCCGAGCTCACTCGTTCATCAATAAATTCGAAAGATTGGTGATTGAGATCACCAATCTCTCACGAGCTATAAGTAAAAGGTAAGCAGGTACTTCATCTTCCTGCTGCCCGTTATTCCACACTAGATGGGGTCAGCACATGTCTTTTTCCTCCACGTTCCTCTATCGGACGTCATGAGTTCACCACTCGCTTCTTCTTGCCCATATCTCATCCCTCACATAATCAATCCATCCGAAAGGTACCTACATATTTTGTTTTATTGTACGACGGGGAAGCGCTTGGCCTTCATCACACTTGGTTTCAAGTTATGATACGGTGGAAGCGCACTTCATCCGGAACCCTGAACAGTCTGAGGAACTGGCTATCTTACCTGACCTCTAAATGCCGGAACACAACAATTTAAGAATTGTTGTTATGGCGACGACTTAGGTAGCTAGCCAGTCAGACAAAGTCGTACCACCAACCAAACCAAGCACAGTTACTCTACTCTCCTGGGGACTAAACCCAGGACCTCTTGACACCCATGGTGCGAAGCACTACACCAAGGTGTGTTATACCTAGTACCTACCCATATAGTCAGCAAATTGAAATGTGTGTTATATTTTATGGATCAACAATTTAAAACAGTGATTGAGTAAAACATTTTGTTTATAGGCCCTAAAGTACTTATTGTAAACATTAACTAAATTATGCCATGATGTCAAGAAATAGAAAGAACAAGTCATTAGAATCTATTAAAAGTCAAAAAGTATAATAGTAGTACATACTGTTGAATATAAAAAACAAGAAAGATTTCTCATAGACAAGTGGGTACACAAGTTTCACATTTTATTACAATTACATCTCAAAGTACAATACTGTTGTCTTTGTCCCATTTATCGCGGTGGGAATGAGGTGGAGTATTTTCACAGTCACCACAAATAGATGATGCTTTAGAAATATTCTTCAGAGAGATGCTGCTGACTGTAGGAAGAATATTGGGTTTTGAAAGTGACTTCAAACGAGGAATGTGAGATACCCGTTTTGGGATCTTTGACCCTTTCTTGGGGTCATACAACATGTTTGCAGATTTTGATCTTGTGTGATCAGCATCCTTATTTTTCATGCATGACAAAGGAGTTCTTGATCCGCTATTGCTGGCTGATTTAGACTTCTTGGGGGTGTCCTTTATGTTTGTGATAACATCTTCATAAATGAGAAGCTCTTCAGATTTCTTGTCTAGTGGTTTTGTCTGGCGTAGTTCTGCATTGGTATTCTGCAACACTTTAATGAGAGAGTCATCTGACATATCTTCTACATTGTCTTTACAGGTATCCCTTTCAGTTTTTGGAAGCACAATGGGTGTTCTTTCAATACCGATGGAGGGTGATCTAGGATCAATATCTTCAGTTTCAAGTTCTGGAACAACTTTCTTTTCATACACCTTTGACTTTAAACTGCTGCTTCCAAAATTAATTTCGAACTTGTCATTGGCTTCAATATATTCAAAGTTTGTTTCTAGTAAAGTTATAGGATCTTCTGCAAATCCATTTGGCATGTTATTTTCGATTGCTTCATTTGAGGCAGTAGATGAACCCAGAGGCTCTGAAGTCTCCTTACCAGATTCATTTAGTGACATGTCATAGAAACCTTCACATAGGTTTCTAGGGATGATTAATTGGGGGCTAAGTTCATTTGCTTCGGAGCAGCTGTCACAGTTTTCATCATGATCTGTTTTTAAGTCAGGGTTAGTGCAGATTTTCATTTGTTGCATAATTTTTTTATCTTTCAGCTGATCTACTTTAGTAGATATTACAATGGGTGTGCGCTCAAAGTCTAGAGATGGTGAGCGGGGATCATAGGACTGTAAATGATTCTTTATAACTGCTGATAGAATAGGGTTGTTGTGTATGAGTTTTTCCTCTGTGGCATTCTCAAATGTTTTTCGTAGATCCACATTTTTAGTGATTGTATGCTTGGATCCTGATTTATCCTGTAAAAAAAATATCATGAATTAATATAGGTAGGTTACCCATATTGTGTAATGTTTTTGGAAGTAGTACCTTACCATCTATTGTGCCAGAAGGTAGGTATGCCAATTATAACGATTAACATGGTGAGATTAAATCAAACTAAGAGGAAAGCTGAGCAGAACGAGTCACCCGACAAGGATAAGATTGGCACAAGATATTTTCCTACTAAGAACCTACCTAGTTATTAAAACTTAAACTCAGCTACCTACATAAGAGTTGAGGAGTGTTACCAAGTCAGCTATTGTGGGTACACAAACTTGAACCAACTGCCAAGGCACTTACAACCCTACAAGTTTGCGACTCGTAGCCTTGGCTTGGAAGGTGTATAACGATTGTTTAATCTAAGCAAAGCAATGAAATAACATTATTAATACTAGATACTTACATGTAATGGAGTCCGCGAAACTTCTGGAGTTGGAGATCTTGGATCGGAAATATCGCAAATGTCTGCTGGCTCCCTTTTCTGTATTACAACAGACGTCTCACCGTTGGGTTTGCTGCCGTTGCTTCCCATAGCTAGTTTTAGCCCAAAATTGTTTAAAATTGCATTGATCTATTGTTCATTTTTAGAAGAAAATTGCATTTTTATTTCAATTCAATTGTTACAAAATTACAAATTATCACAAACTCAAAAGTCAAACATCCAACGGTCGCACGCAGACAGACGTCAAAATATCAATAAATTTCCATTTTCAAATTTGATTGAATGGATGGAAGGAAGGTTGAGTTCGTTCGCTTCCTATAGTCTGTGGTTCGTTCGGAATACAATTGTTAATTCGTTGTAGAGGCGGGACACGGGAGACAATGATAAACAGAAACAGCCAATAATGCACAGCCCAATAATGTACGACCAATATTGCACGGTCTGCAATCTGTAAATGCCCGGTCAATATTGGAGACCATTGTAAGAAAGTGGCTCAGGAAAAGACTGCCATCTCTAGGATGGAAGTACCAGCTCGAAGCCCTGGACTCGATTGAGCACGTCGCTCAATCAGAATACATTTACATTTACACTTGTACCTGGACCCCTTAAAAAAAACATATAATATGTAGTAGAGCTAATAGGTTATTTTATTTGCTCAACTATCTATATTCTTAAAATAATATATATGGAGATAAAATTAACACTAAAATTAACACTACTGCAGGTTTTATTTCTGTGCTCCAGGCGCCAGAAATTGAAACAATCACTTACCTATATCAGCACCACCCGAATTCTAAGGTGTTCAGCCCGATACTGATGATCGATGATAATGATTAACGTTGAGCGAGTCGGAGATAACCTTTACAATAATCAGTATTGGACCGAATATCTTAGAATCCCGGGCACAAATTACTGTGCTTAGGTTACATACATAGGTATGCTGGACTAACTTGTTGGGGTCGTATGTCAATCAAGATTTGATACGCATGTACTTATACCTACCTAACTAAACATTTTTAAGAGAAATTTCGTTTGATCATATTAAACAAGGTACCAACCCCAACTCATTCAGAAAAGATATGGAGAGGCAACATAAACGTGAATGTAACCGATGACCTACGGCTATATTTACGGTGCTGCTTACCTACGTGTATTAAGCGATGTGCTCTACCTGAATTGCATTTTAATAAGTGATATGGAGTGAATCTTCAGTATTTGTACAATTATATATTGTGTATTGTGGTGTATATGTATTGTGGCATGGCCTGAATATTACGGCCTGGTTGCAATTATTTTTAGCCAATATAAAAATGTTTTTTTCAAGTTATGCTTTCCTTCAAACAATTGAATTGAACCTATCGTTGGGGTATTTGACGGGGGCTCCACTATTTATTCGATGACATCAGTGGACATCAGCAAGACAAAAGCCTAATTTCACTATATATTGCGCCTAGGCTGATCTTCATTTTAACATTTCTTGGTGTGCTCGAACCCAACATATTTTTTATTATTACATTACATTAGATATTTAGTCATTGACCATATAATTATTTTCTGAACTTATGTAACTATGCTCAATTAATAAATACGTAGCCTATCCTATCCAATGCCTGCCATTGGTCAGGTTGAGAGTAGTTACCAAAAATAATCTACATTCAGTACCTACCTAGTAGTTGTTGATGCGGCGCACGTCGGGGAAGGATATAAACCAAAGACCTTATACCTACTTACTTATTAGTAAGTAGTTTGTAAGTATAAGGTCGTTGTAGAAAATCGAATAGCCGCAAAAATCACTATCAGCATCGAATATAGTTTTTTACTAGAATGAGTTTACAGAATATTTCATACTTGTTCATGAACATGAACTACACAACACAAGCCTAAAAATGTAGTTGTACAGTGCAGTGCAGACGCACTGATATGACGTTCTCCATAGAAATTAAGCTACTACTGCTATACCTAACTTAATTAATACAATTCTAAATCTAGACTTTATAAAATCCTCGTAGCTGACTGGCAAACACAGCACAGTTTTAACAAAATGCAATTTTTCAGATGCACTAAGAAAGGATTCTAAGAAAGTGAAACGGGCTAAGGGCAACAAACGACGCATATTGATGTACACTACACGCATATTGACTCACACACAAGGCTTAACACTTGCTTCACGCCGGCTTCGTTAATCATAACTATCTTATAACGTTAAAAGTTAAGATGACAGATGTAATTTTGACAGCTGTCATCAAAATGCATTTGTTGATCATACCTTTTATTTATTTTTTTGAGCTAGAAGTCAAGTATGTGAAGCTTCCAACTTCAACTTCTTTGATATGGCGTGCAACCGAAGCTTCCAAGATATGGGCATTTCAAGTTTGATAGATGTCAAAAATTACGGCAGGTGTTAGAAGTGACAGCAAACCTAAACCCAAACTTGAGTTGCTATTAGAGTAGGTTTAGTTAGAACTACATTTTCGATGACAGCTGTCAAACTTCCAACTGCCACATCCATAGAAAAATTTTACTGTCTAAAGCCACATCTCTGAAACTATTCGTCATAAAAAGATCATCTATCCATCCGAACAACCGACCGACCCGATTTTACAACTAAGCATATAAGTCCTATAATCAGTAGGTACCTAAGTCGAAGTCCATGTTTGTATGTCACGCGTAGGTAACGTTCACGACCATGTACCTATGGCATTTCATGTAATCGTTCACGATGTGTAATGTCGCGTATGACCAAAATATATACCTAACAATTCGCGTATACCATTATGCATAGACACCATGGTGTCATTGTGCGTGTGACCACTTAATGTGTCATTATGCGAGTACCTAATCCTCGCAGTATTGCTACGTTACGTACCTACTCAGGCGTATGCTGCTGCCCAGCTCTGGTGTATTTTATTCCCATAATCGCCTTTTACGATATCCTCAAGAGGAAATGGAGGGGTCCTATTCGTTAGCCGGAACCACCTCAGATAATAACTTAATTACCTACAGATTATTATAATTATAGTGGACTTTATATGGCTATAATATAAAACTTTTTATTCAAACTTGAAAATTCTTACAACTTTATAGTAAAAGTTTAATTTATAGTTTTAATACTATATTTTATTGATAAAAATTTTAGGCAAGCAAATGAAGTCACGTGACCAAGCGCCTCTCCGACAAGTAGCCATTGGACGCGTGTTCGGTTCCCAGCCTCGGGCACACCATATGCGGCAAGTGGTTCCCTCTGCAAGTCCCCAGCCCTTGAGCGTGTTTCCTCTACAACTGATCCTGCCGTGCGCAGGCGGCAGCAGCGGGTTGCACCAACCCCGAACTGAGAAATAGAATCAGGAAAAAGTTATGTAGGCGTGGGCATGCGTCCTCAACTAAACAAAGAGTACTTACTTACGTACCTTTTTGGGTTTGTTTAAGGAGGCCGTAGCGTTTGTGGCTCTCTAACTCAGCCCACAGGATGTCGAAAAAGCCGACTAAGAGATCTAACCAGAAAAAGGATACCAGATTTCTTCTGTGTATCTGTCTCTGTACTGCGATCACAAATCTGCCAGCCAAGCGTAGTGATTATGGCAAAACCCTCCAGTTTTGGAAGAGGCCCAGCAGTGGATATGTTATTGAAGAATAGAGGAAGACATTTTAACTGCCTCTGTGGTCTAGTGGTTCGCCTTCCGGTGTCAGATCCTGAGGTCTCGGGTTCGATCCCCAGAGGTACAATATTGTGCTTGGTTTGTGGTTGGACTGGCACCATCTCACCTAATTCTGTCGCCATAACAACAATTCTAAAATTGTTGTGTTCCAGCATTTAGAGGTAAGATTGCCAGTTCCTCAGCTCCACCTTCGGCCTTATCTTATTTTGTAATCAGGTGAGGCCAAACGCTTCCCGCCGTACAAAAATAAAAGTAGGTTTAACAAATGCGCCATCTAATCAGCTCGATAGATGGCGCTAGGCGTTAATTACGATGATTGATATGGTAAAATCGTAGGTAGGTACGTTATTCCATAACAGACAGAGCCAGTGGATCACCTCATAAATAGGCAGGTACTTACATGGCTGTCATACTTAGGTACATCAAACCTAACTATCTATCTACCTTATCTACCTTTTATTGACTCTTCCTAGTTTCTGAATAGTTGTTGCAAATCTAAGCACACTAAGTAGCTTTTTTTTTGTACGATGAATTAGCGCCTGGCTATCATTTCACTTGTTTTCAACTTATGATAAGACCGAAGATAAGGTGAAAGCGCACTTCACATGGAATCCTATATTGCCTCTAAATGGCGGAACATAACAATTTAGAGTTGTTGGCAGACATAAGTAATATGGTGGTAATTAGCTAAAGTCCAAAACAATATTGTACTCCCCAGGGTGGTCGATTGTCAGATCTAGGCTGACCGGTGGGCGAACCACTAGACCACAGTGTGGATTACATTACAATCATAAGATAAAAGAATAGCCAAGGTGTGGAACTCTGCCGTCTTCAGTCTTGCCTGCTACGTAGACTAAATAGGTCTTGCCTAGCCTAGACCATCGCGCGGTAGGTACACCGTCGACCACATCATCAGGTGAATTGAGGTCAAACGATGGTCTATCAACCATAAAAAATCAGTAGGTAGGTACCTACCTACCTTAACAGAAGCTATACTTACCGTCTCCGTGGTCAACAGACTCCATGGTCAGTGGTATGTATGGTAAAGCCCTCGATCCTGGTTCTGGGTTCTATTCCCGGTGGGACACTCTTGAGGAGTGTCTAGAAGGAACCCCTTTCCCGGTTTTCCCTAGTTCATCACTATAGTTAAGTAGGTAACTATCTATTATGTGCTGGCAAAGTATTTCGCTCTAGTGGGGATAGCCTAGCTGGGAAAGATAGATGGGATAGTCCTGTCAGAAGCTTTTGATGGCTCGTGATGTCCGACACCAGGTTTTGACAGCTCACACGACGAGCTCTTTACAATTACGGAATGGATTGTAGAAGTGCTTACCTGAGCACACAGGAAGCTGGCCAGCCCACGTCATGTCGTCACTGCAAGCGAGCGTGGACGGACCATCCAGTACCGCTCCAGGGTTGCGACACGTAAAGCTGCACGTCCTATTTCCGTCTTTACAATCAGCAATCAAATGCCTAGGTACTGGGCACGTCTGCATCAAAATATCCACGTTCATTGTGCAGTACCTTAGCACCTGGAAAATCATCATTATCATTAATGTGTCTATCCCCTCAGTGTCCACTGCTGGACAGACCCTCCCCCATAGCTTTACTTAGCTTTAGTTTTGCCATAATAACCACCATCCGCCTGCCATGAGGCGGATTGGTGACAGCAGGAGAGGTGAAGATAACGCAGAGAAGGAACATGCCCATGTTCTGGTGAGATCCCTTAGTCGTCTTTTACGACATCCATAGGTTGAGTTGGAGGCCGTCACGGCAAAATTTCAGTAATGAATTGGGTATTGTATGGGTAAAGTAGGTAGGTATTTACGTAATCATCTAATTCATCACTTTGGACATCGCTACTTTGAAACATTGGATTTATGAAGCACTATATTGGTCATAGTAAAATATTGTATAGGTACTTACGTAGGTACTTTTAATATGCCGTCCACTGCTGAACATGAGTCATGAAAAAATGTACCACACTAATATCTACGTATAATATTATGTGAGTATAGTTATGGTAATTTAAACCCACTGTGTTTGGGACATGCTAGGATAGCGTTACTAGGTTAACTATGCAGCTACATACCTAGGTACTTATCTGATAGGTAGGTACTAAAACACAAAACTTACAGCATCTAGGTACTACTTACATCGTTTTTGTACTTGATTTGACCCACAATTTCATAGGATCCCTTTTGCAGCAAGGTTCCAAATTTCGGTCCATACATCGAGACTAGTTGGACTTCTCTTGGCAATTTGTTTCCATCGCAAGATTTCAAACGGGGACTTTGGAGCATCACGCGATCGTACCCCGATTTTGCTATGAGGGTTCTATCGTGCGGACATGATACACACATGTCATCTGCAGCAAAAAATCCTATTTAATACAGTATCTTTCTCCCGTCCCGTCCCTAACCACACTCGTCAACTCTCCTTGGGAATACTCGGATGCGTCATGATGGGATAAGGTAAGGAGTGATGTTTCATTGTGCCGAACACATTGATTCGTCTCCACCATTATCATTAATACCCGAAAAGAAAGGTTTTTTGTGCGCTTGACCTTCATCTCACCTGGTAACAAGTTGAGATAAGGCCGAAGGTGGAGGAGCACCTCACCCGGAATCCTCTACAAACCGAGGAACTGGCTATCTTACCTCTAAATGCCGGAACACAACAATTTTATAATTGGTTGTTATGGCGACAGAATTAGGTAAGATGGTGGTTGCTAGCCAGACGGATCCCAACAAGGTCCTACCACCAACCAAACCAATCAATTTTAATTTCAAGATCTTTATTAATTATAATAATTAAGGTGATACAAACTTTAGTGTAAATTTATCCTAAAAGGTATCTAACTTAAAAAATAACACATTTACAAAGCTTATAAATATATGCTTTTCTAAAACTTGTGGCATACTTAATATATACAAATTACGGAACATAAAAGAAATTTAATTAGCTATTTATTTAAGGAAAATAATAATAAACAATTTATGTAAGCTTTAGTTTAGGTTTACATTTGAAAGGCATATCTAAGTATGTACCTACATGTCTTGTATTTGGATGGCGAAACAAGATGAGGTTAAAAACCAGTACATAATTGTTAAAATTTGAATGAACTAATGTTAAGCTAAGACAATAGCGGTCGTAGGCAAGTGAGTTCGTCAAAACAATGGGTACAGTCATCCAATGGGACCAACCAAACCAAGCACAATATATTGGACTCCCCATGGGGATCGAACCCGGGACCTCTAGTAGATCTGAAATCGGTGGGTTGAACCACTAGACCACAGAGGCAGTTGAATCTCTCGTTGATCTTGCCTGTTTTTCCGCACCACCACTCATGAAGTGGAGACTTGGAGTCCAGAATCAATAGGCACACTATCAGAAAATCGTGTTCGTTTTCAAGTGGTTTTTCTGGTGGTCAAACGGCAATCACCAATAGGTAGCTATAAAAAAAGGTGCGCTGCGAAGAGTCCTAGAGTAAATGGAGATTTTTGAGTTAGAGAAAATTAAAGAGTTGTTTAAATCGACTCACCATTAAGAACATCATTCGGATTCACCCTGAACCGAGCTGAATGTGGCCGTCTAAAGTAATTATCTTGATTGGCTCGAACCTCATCCTTTCCCGGATAAATAGCAATCACTTCGTTATTCCTGTTCCTATTAACTTCTTCAAGATACGTAGCAGACAGGTAGAAGAGTCGAGGGTCTTCTCGTGGCTGGTGCACCTTGACCGTCTTTGATTCGGCAGGCGATGGATCTGGGGCTGGCGTTGTCTGTAGTTGATCGAACCGACTGCTATGATAGCTATTATCATTGCTGGTCTTGTGCGGGAATATAGAGCGACGGAAGTGTGTGTTCCGTTTATGGTTTGACTGTCCTTTTGTTATTATGTGAGCCCTGTAATATTCGATTCAAAGTTACATATTACCTAAAACATAGCTCTCAGCATTAGGTGTTGGTTTGGTTGGTGGTAGGACTTTATTTAAGTCCGCCTGGCTAGCTACCACCATCTTACAGGGTTTCACTTTTTAGCTTTTTGAACCTCTGTAAATGTATTATAAAGCGACGTAGAGCAAAAAAATATTTATTTTATTTAAATCGAACATGTACTCAAGCGCTGTGCGAAGACGGAAACGTGAATAATAATAATTGGCTCGATAAAAAAAAACAAAGATGACACTAAATCGATATTTAAACGTGTAGAACTGAGAGATTTCTCGTTGAAACCATGTTAAAGTTATTACAAAAGATAGGGCTAAACAAATATTATAATATTGTTATTATTAATCTCTGAGAACAAAAACAAAGGAAATCTAGCCGGTCAAACGCTCGCGCCGGGCGGCCAGTGCCTACCGAAACGTCTTCAAAAAAAGCTCTTGAATCCATAACATGAATTGTGAATAAAATAGTTGTGTTCCGGCATTCAGAGGTAGGTAAGATAGCCAGTTCTTCAGTTTGTTGAGGATTCCGGGTGAAGTGCGCCTCCACCTTCGGGCCTTATCTTAACTTGTAACCAGGTGAGATGAAGGCCGAGCATTTCCCCGTTATACAATAAAATAAAAGAATGATTCCTTATTTTTCTGTGGTTCAGGATTAATTTGTGCTCGTAAAGCCTAATCCTACCATTTATTCTGCCAACCTTTCAATCTGCACTTCTGCACCACTCTAAATATTTACGTGAGTGCGCGTCTGTATGTGTATACACAAAATTCCTGAGATTGAAAGCCAGATTGATATGCAACCTGGGATAAATCTGCCAATGGAATGGGAATGACGTAAATCTGCTATACTGGATTTCTAGTGAATATTCATATAATAGCTATTATTAGTGAAATATTATGAAAAGCACTGTGTTTAGATTTCGATGAAACATGGCACAACATTTTCCTGGATACATTGCGCCGATGAGTTTTATCTAAGTAGGAATACACTCTGGCTAGAAAGATGAAGTAAATTAATTGCATAATGATTACATGTTTATTTACGTTCTACCTTTGTAGGAAATAAAGCAAGACGTACTAGCATCGTTAGTCACAATAGCATAAATCTTAGTAGGTACCTAGATTAGTGTGATCCATTGTTGGTACTTCCGTGTATCGTGCCTACTGGCTCTCGCAAGTGCCAAGTTAAACACATTTTAATGCAAGCATGTAATCAATACACAGTTTCCACTACCATTTTTAACCTTGAATGTGTTGTTATTTAGGGAAATGATGAGAGTGCGGTCGTGAAATGGCAAAAAGCTGCTATGACGTGCCAACATTTTTCGCGCATTTTTACCCGACTGCCACAAAGGGAGGTTTATGTTTTTAGGAAGGATGTATGAATGTATGTAGGTATGTCTACTTCATTGGCAAGCTCTTAAGCCTACGATATTTGTCATTACGGGTAGTAGCTGAAAATTTGGATTGCTCTCTGAGCAATGTTAGGTATACGCCAAGCTACTAACCTTTTTGATATAGGTATAATCTTTTATCAATTTGTTATATCACATTTGTTATGAGTAATAAACTTTCAGTTAGTTTTAATTGTGTAGAAACTGCATCTCTTTTGTAATCTATGTGTGTTTCTGTATTTTCAACTATCTATTTATAATATGGTGAGTGTGAACCAGAACTAGTAGGGGTGAGGTATTGTTAGTAGTAGGTATAATATAATACAATAAAAGTATTATATTGTTGCGGGTTTCAAACGGATATTTGAAACCGGGTTGTATTTTTTACTAGTTGAATTGATATCATAATCAACTGCTGTTTACGAGAGTAAAATAAACATTTCAAAAGCTTGATTTAAGTCTATGAGTATGTAAAACAGTCATCACTGCACATGGCTGGTACAGACCTGTTGATAATTGTGTCCGGCTGCCAGGCGCCACATAAACCTGTAAATATATGTTAAAGGGTTTTGATTATTAATTTTACTGTTTTCAGATTGATGTGGTAGAGTTTTTTGGCTGCTTATACGCTGTTTATTAAAAAAAAATGCAATATAACAGAACCATATTCCAAGGCGTTTCAATAGCATAATAGGCAAAAATTAAAAAATAGGTAGGCTAAATTATGTACCTTTGCCAGAAATAGAACCTAGACACAATGACTAATGTTACTTTTTATCCGTGTCTCATGCCATGGGCTAAAGCTAGTTCACCGTGACCTTTATTTTTATTTTGCAGGGATTTTAAACCTGCTGTAGTAAGTTTTATGTCATCATCTATATGAACCAACGTGATAGGTAATATTCGCTATTGAGTTTCTTTCTAACAAAATATGCTTTAACCATTAGGCTGGCAACATCGTCACTGTATTTATATAGAACTTGGAGTTATATTGAATTGCTAGTAATCGTTATTTTTATGATAACCCAGTTATATTATCGCTATGATTTAAGTGCGTATCATAAGAAGGTTACTCATAATTATGTTGATTTTATTGATTTGAAACGTAAATGTATCTAAAGTACTGTAAACTTGTTTTGGTATGCGCTTGAAGTATCTACTTGTTTGCCTGTTATATGCATACTCATAAATAATAGGTAGGGCGTGTGGCTTTCGATCCTCGATCGTGGGTTCAAATCCCGGGTGGGGCAAGTCTGTGTAGTGTTTGTTCCCAGTTTGGTAAGGATATTGCAGGCTTGAATCACACTGTGCGATGAGTAAAATGATTCCGTGCTTCAGCGGGCACGCTTAGCTATCGGTGCTGGGAAGTCTGGGTAACTACTGCATATGATAGTGGCCATTATAGAGCCATGTCAGACGCCTTTGGATTTGAAGTCCAACACCGGCTGTAACACAGCCCAAGCGAAGTAATAAATAACTCGTACACACATTATTACATTACTGGACATTTTGCACAGCACAATCTAGAACCCTGTTCATATTTTAGGTCTAGACCTGTACTTATTGTACGCTTATGGAACGCGTTGCCGCTTTCAATAAGGCAATCACCTTCTCTGGATGTGTTCAAAGTTAGGGTTAAAAATAGTCTCATCTCATCCTTCGTCACCACACGTATTTGCTGTTTTCTGCGCCGTTTTATATGTTTTTATCATGGTACTTCTAGAACATTTATTATAATTATCATCCATCTAAGTAAATATATGTATATATAAATACATAAATAGATATTTATATTTGTGTATTATATATAGCTAGACCCTAATTAATATGTGCACCACCAACCACCTCTTTAGCCATGAAATCCTCTCCATCCAAAGGTTGTCTGGAAGAAATCGCTTCTTAGCGATAAGACCGCCCATTGTACATACATTTATTTTTAAGTTATCCAGTTTTTATTTTTAAGGTGTGCAATAAAGTATTTTTCATTTCAATTCATTTCAAATAAGAACAGCTTGATAAAGAGGAACAATTAAGGTTTTACGAACAATTACATTAACATTTAAATAAAATGAAAAGGTTGCACAAATTTACTGAAAATTTTAACCGGCTACCTATCACGGTCTAAAACATTCAGATCAGGTCATTCAGAAGGTCACTCGGACAACGAAGACTTATTTATCAATTGTTGTAAGTACATAATGTAAGGTATTTTTACACAAAACATAAAATAAAAAGTAGCAAAGGCAAGCTTAACACAAGAAGAGAAAAATAATTATACTCTACGCACACTTATGTCACAAAATGTAAATGTATTATCATTTACGTCTAGCATCATAACAAATAACCGAATAAGCTCCAAAGCCATAAAGTGTGTTGGTATTCCCTATATCATCAGCTATCTGCCAGTGTTTTTTTAAAATTAAATCTGTCTGTATGTCTGTCGGTTTATTCCGGCTAATTTCCGAAATGGCTCAACCAATTTTGACGTAGAATTGCTCTTATAGGCTTTTTATAGTTTACAATAAAAAATGAAAACTCATGAAATCCTACTAATATATAAATGTGAAGGTTTGTTTGGATTTTACTTGTACAATTACCAATAAACGAACTACAGAACGCATCCACTTGAAATTTGTTAGAGATTCGTCGTATGGAACTTTATTCCGGGATCAAAAGTATTTTGATCTTTATATAGGTATCTGTCTGCGAGACAAATTTCAACCCATTCAGCCGTTTTTGCGTGATGTTTATGTTCATTAGTTTTTGAAACGTAATTACCTATATATTTTAAAGCCTTTGTGTGTAAGTCATACCTGAAAGGGGATGCACGAGTACTTAAAATATAATTCAAAACCTAGTACCGATGTCTCCCCCAGCAAGAGGAGACACCGGTACTAAAAAATACCGATGGCTCCCCCAGGGGGTTGACCAGGGGGGCCACGGGTCCGAAGCCATATTTTTGTAGTTCCTACATTGTTCTACAATGCAACAGCTAATGAGCAGCGCGGACCTAACTCGCGGCATTTAAGTTCCATGCTGCTTCGCTATATAAAACCCCCCAACATCACAACATCGGATCAGGCGGGTAGAATGTTATCGTCTGCCACCGCGTGGGGTCATTTGTGGGGGCAGACGGTAACAATTCGTTTTTTCGACCTTTTCCCCTCCTGCATCCATCAACCTATTGACGTAACTATATCCATTAGCCAAATGCGTAAAAGAAACAAGTAACTTTTAAAACTACAATAATATGTAGAGTACCTAAAAAGAAATATAATTTTGTTTCATAAACTGGTTTCGAACCTTTGGTTTTGAAAGTGGCCGAAGAGATTAAATACTAAGTAAGTAGGTATTGGATTTTGTACCATTAACACATATTTGTAAATGTTGTGACCAAAGTGCAAACACTTGAAAGGCAAAAATAATGTTAGTTAATTGATTCAGGCGTTATTTGAAAAATTGTGATATTTAGTAAAAATACGCAATTTATTTTATTATATAAAAATATTTTTGAATAAATTACGCGGATTTTTTACAGTGAGCATACAAATTATGCAACTAATACTGTTTTTTTTTTAGAAAAATATCACCAATACTTACCAGCAATACAAAAGAGCAGAATTGAAGACACAGCGGACATATTCTTGAGGCTATATGCACCCATCCTCCACTTTATTCCATGTAATTACCAGGTTAATTTTTCGCGCACTTTCACAAGTTTCCAAAGCCCAACTGCTGGCGAAAAGTATGAAAACGACTGCAGATTGTCGGTAGCTGTCGGCTGAGTGGGAGGAATGCTTACACACGCCAGAATTACATACAACGTTGTTAATAATAAACTGGTTATAGAGTGTTTGCGTTAGTCTAGCACGTGTAAATATAATTATAAATCATCATCATTCTCCTGCCCTTATCCTACGCTAGGCGGAGTCGGCACAACATGTTCTTTTCTTCCACTCACTCATATCAACCGTCAACTCTGCATCTACACCTGTCAGACCCATGTCCTCTTTCACACAATCCATCCATCTCTTTTTCGGCCTTCCCTTGCTCGCATGTCCAATCACGCTCAAATTCATAACCCTTTTGGTCAAATGACTGTTATCCCTCCTCATAACATGCCCATACCATGCCAACCTAGCACTCCTCATCTAATCTTCAACTCGTGCCACTTTCGAACTTCCCCTTATATACTCATTTCTGATCTTATCTAACCCACAGATCCATCTTAACATTCGCATCTCAGTAACATGCACTTTCCTCTCAATCGTCTTCTTCATAGCCCATCTCTCTGATCCATGCATTGCGACAGGTCTGATGACCGTCTTGTTAATTTTCCCCTCAAGCTTAAGAGGCATTTGTGGGTCACATGTTGTTCCTGAGACCTGTCGTCACTTCATCCATCCCGCATTCGTTCTATGAATATAATTATAAATAATCACTGTAAATAATCAAAGGATTTTCGAATCAAACAAGATTTGAATGCAGGAATCTTTTTTTCTTTATTTCAGTTACTATGGATTAGCTCTTGACCTCAAGGCTTGTCTAGGCAAGGTTGAGGTCCATGATGGAGCCCTACCAGGAAATGCTTCTCTCTAATTGTAATTGGTCATACAGGAAACTTCTTAAGAAACTGTAAGAGATTCTATAATAAGCTTCCTCAAAGGGCCACCAAAATCTCTGCTCGTAAATTCAAATTGTATGTGAATAATAATTGAATTAAAAGAGCCTACTTGAAAATTAGTGGCTATATCGACTATAAGAACGCGTGGCTCGATGCTACTACGAATATAATAATACCAGTTGACAGCTAAATGGTGATTTCTCAATGTTAACAAACTGCCCATTAGGTAGATAGGTAATAACAAATGTTTAAGATAGTATTAAGTATTTAGGTTTATTATGTATGATACAATGTCCTAATTTAAAACTGTAAGTAAGTATGTCTTAATGTTGAATGGATCATCAAAACATAAACCATCCCGAGTTTCTTGCCTTTCTCCTTGTGTGCTGGTCGCGATTCCGAACAGGCGGTAGATTTGACGTTTCAAAATTATCCTAAAAAAAATAATGAATAAAAACTGTTGACTTTGACTTTGTCTTTGACAAGTGCATGGAGACTCTAATAATTCATAGATTTCTGGTGATTTAAATCTGCTGTAAGGTTTACATAATGCACCCGGAAGTGACCTGGGTCAATCAAGTCTGCTAAATAGTGTACCTAGTCAGTGTACCCGGGTGAAATACCCCAGGTGAATTAGGTATGCTGCCCCTATGTTTGGGGTTAATAATGATGGGGGTAAAACGAGCGCTGGCAAGTTATTCCAAATGTTTGCAGTGTGCATCATTCGTGATTTTTTATATCGATTAGTCCTAATAAATGGAATATCAACCGAATGTCAACACAGATGTTTCTACCGTGGACTTACGGTATACAACTCTTCTAGACAAGTTCATGTTCATTCAGTTTTGTGTTATGTATTTAATTTAATTAGTTAATTAATTAGCGTAAGTGGCGAAAGCCGTGCTAATTCAAAAAATAAATAAATAAAAAATAAATGATAGCTACCTACCCATAGGCAGGTAGTTTTTAACCGCGTCAGTGGTCTGATCCATAGGTCCCGGGTTTGATCCCCAGGGAAGGACAATATTATGCTTAGTTTGGTCGGTGGTTGGACTTTCTTAAGTCCACCTATCTAGCTTGGTAGTCTTACCTAAGTATGTCACCTAGATCGTTGTCAGAACATCAAACTGTTGAAGATTCCGGGAAAAGTGCGCTTCCATCTCCTTATCATAACTTGAAACCAGGTGAGATGAAGGTCTCGCTTCCCCCTCGTAACAACAGCAACAGGCCATTAATTTGCACTGTCAGACAGTGCCTGCTCCAAAGCTGGAGAGTTTTTCCATAATCGCCACGCTTGGTGCCTACCGTGTGAAGTAATTGGTAAAGTTTCTACTCTTCTGGTGAGATCTTATAGTAGGCTTTTACTGCAATGCAACAACATCACAAAACATAGCCTTTTTAGGTATTAATTAGGGAATAATTTAGGCACGTAAGTAAGAAGTAACAAGCAACACATTGAGGTGAACAAGACTGGTGTGAATCCCATATTATATTTTGGTTTTTGGAACTCTTTTTACACAAAATTAATTGTGAACTACTTGCCTGATGAAAAAGAATTTCATCAATATTTAATTGACAGCGCCTTACAACAATGACAATTATGTCAATGGCATTTTACAAAAAAATCCTAAATTGTAAAAAGTAACAAAATCATAAAACACAATAAATAAGCGTAAAAAACACAAAAATTGCAAACTATATTCAATAAACCATAAAAAGACAGGTAAGTGTATAATTGAGATGGAAATGTTAATTAAAATATCTGGTAGAGATTGATACTGTGGGTCGTCCAATTCTTTCGACTCAGTTGACGAAAGGGTAGACGGATGGTGTAAAGACAAAAGCATCACACCAGCTGAAGGAAATCAGCATGTTTCTCTGTATAACCTTACACCTTTACCAATCGATCAAAATACGATCACCAATCCATGAGCCATGCGTGGTGATAATGGAAAATCCCTCAGATTTTGGAGGGCAGAGCCCCCCAACTCCAGCATTGGACATGGTCATAGTACGGTAGTAGTTAGAAGTAATAAGCGTATTTGAGTATCCTATAATCCTTATATAATCAATATAAATTCCTGACACCTTCAAGGTGCTAAGTACTTTGAGGCAAGCCTTGTTTTGTAGATGTATATATACCTACACTTCAGTTATTATATACCTATTAGTAAGTTCCTTGTTAGTATGACCTGGTCTGGCATGCTCTGTTGCAGGTGTACGATCCAACAGCACAGGTCGAGACACAGACATGTCGGTATTACCTCGAGGGTACGAATGCAACTGCCGACCGCCACCTCGCTACGGGAGCGTGAAAGGAGAGTGGAGCGTCTACTACAAACGACCAAGATGTGGACAGCCCAGGCCGCAGCCTTTTTTGAGAGAATGCGCGTGCTATAACAGCGGTCCTTCTAATGCACCTTTGGAAAGGTTGGAACTACTATATTTTGGTACATTCTCCCTGCCTTATCCCATATGGGGTCAGCACACCATCACTTTCTCCAATTCTCCATTTTTAACAGCTTTTGACTTTAGCATGTCCAAGTCAAGCCAGAGCAAGGCTGGGGTCTGCGACGGATCGGACATTCCCACCGACCTTTCGCACCGACGGAACACAGCAGACCATTTGGCAGTGGAGTTCGGCAGGAGGTTTAGTGATGAATGTAACCACTTGAACCATCGCCCACTCGTTACTCGCGCTGCCGCTATGTTGCCCTCATCAGCAAATCAGCCACATGATTGCGAATAGCGTGGCTTAGTGAGATACACGGCTTTACCGCCACTTTACTTCCCTCCATCCCATGCCATTCGTCGTGAAGTTGCCTAGGTTTTTTTTATTGTACGACTAGGAAGCTCTTGACCTTCATCTCACCTGATGACAAGTTGAGATAAGGCCGAAGGTGGAGGCGCACTTTACCCGGGATCCTCAACTAACTGAGGAACTGGCTATCTTACCTCTAAATGCCGGAACACAACAATTTTTAGAATTGTTATTATGGCGACAGAATTAAGTAAGATGGTGGTGGCTAGCCAGGCGGACTTGACGAAAGTCCACCAACCAAACCAAGCACAATATTGTTCCCCATGGGGATTGAATCCGGGACGTCTGGATCTGAAATCGGTGGGATGAACCTAGACCACATAGTCGGTTCAATAATAAATTGACTGTTGTTTCCAGGCCTTGCTGCTATGACTACCCATGCAAAGCTGACTGCTTCAACCACGGCGCCTGCACTCGCCCTAGCGGTCGCTACGCCCGCACAATATGGTACCCTGGTGAATGCTGCCCCGCTGTGCCTCCTTGTCAGGCCTTCACCTGCCCCAACCCACCCTTTAATCCATGCTGCTACTACACTTGCAATAAGCTTGTTTAGAGCTGTATCTAGAGCTGTACTTCCAAAGTCGTACTTAGACTTCGGTGATTGTTTTCTAGGTCATTCTGTTCGGACATGTTTGTGCGTCGTCTGTGCTGTCTAATAAACCTTCTCAATCGAATTAATCCTCTTTTTTACCAAAAATACTCGACACCATCCCCACTTAACTCACTAAGTGACAATCGCTCACTCCACGTCATAACACCGACTCGTATCACCAGTGGTACGAGATGGAATGTTCTATCTTGATTAGATTAGTGGTATGAGGAGGATGTAACATTCCTTCTCGTACCCACTGGTGGTACGAGTCGTTGGTATGACGTGGAGTGAGCAGTGTCAATTTTGTGATAATGCAGTATTGATACTGTTTAAACTTCTGCATGAAAAACCCCAAAAGGTTCTGAAAAAATATCGCTCCGTCTTACATGGAAGTGGCGTACAAAACTACCACCAATAAAGTAGTAACTCGCAACTCTCTGCGGACCCGCCATACCCCTGACAAAAATTACCCACCACCAGGAATATAATAAGGCGGAAAGGGTCATTTTGTTCAGTAAACCTATACCGCTGTTTCCTGGTGGAAACTTAAGCTTACGCCTAGAGACTAGCGAGTCAAGCTCGCCTCGTGACAACACGTTTGTTAACTTGGATACACACTACGCGACTACCGGGGCGCGTAATGCGGCCGGTCGCGAACATTCTAAATTGTTCGTTTTACTCGTTTCGTCACGTATGGTCAAATTAGCAATCGGTCAAATTCCAGGAAATAGCAAATCGTCAAAATAGCAAATTGTCAATATAGAAAACCGTCAAAATATTAAACCGTTATAATAGCAAACTGTCGAAATAGCAAACAATATTGTACTCCCCATGAGGATAGAACTCGGGACCTCTGGATATTATACTGGTGAGCTCTGACCACTATACCACAGAGGCGGTTAGTGGAGTAAAGTATTCGACCGATTACGATGTTGACTGTTTCCTAATTTGACCGTTCGCGATTAGAAAATTATGTGAATTAGACTTCGCGATATTGACAAATCGCTATTTTGATCGATTGCGATTTTGACGGTTTTTCATTCACTTGACCGATTGCAAATTTGACCATACGCGACGAAACGAAAAAAAAAAAATTGTACCGATTGATGAGTATAATGTTATCTCTGCATATTAAATGGCAAATTAGTAAAAATGCCTCTTAGTCGTACTCACTTTTTTGAACCTCCAGCCCCCTCGGCACGGGGCGGGGATAACATTTTTGTCCTCTGTTTTTATCCACCATCGGGAGACAAAATGCTCTGACAAGGTGGATAAAAACAGAGGACAAAAATTTTATCTCCTCCCGTGCTGAGGGGGCTGTAGGAAAAATTGTAAGCCCAAACAAAAATGACGAACTAGAAACTAGACAGAACTTAGAATCCAGTATTATTATAAATATTATACCACTGAGTGTTGCGACCGGTGTGGGACAATGGTCCAACTGCTCTATCTGACCGGTTGGGACTACGGGCATTTACTAGAGGTCTGGTCAAATAATTTTTTTGTTGGACTAGCAACCCTATTTCAGTCGCGGCGTAGTCCAATCTATTTAAAAAAATGCTTTTTAGCTATAATCCAAATGCAATAAGCTGTGCCTATTTTACTGCAAAGAGATTCAATATAACTATATCTAACATTCTTGATACCTGGAAGTCCTTAGGTTACATCTCTATGGTGGTATTGTAAGTCCAAACCTGCCCCCAGGGCTGGCTATGGAGGGTCCCGAGGGAAACCTATGAAGTATTAAGTTTCCCCGTGGCCAAACTAGTTTGGCATTCTAATTTGGCCACGAGGAAACGGCCCTTCAAATGATGCTGTTGATGTTTCTGATCTAAGTTCATAGTTCAGGGCAATTTTCTAAGTAATTTGCCCATTGATTTACATTCTTGTACGCGAGTGGTACACGAGTAAAATAAGTGAAGTTGTTAGTCTGGCCTGGTAATAATATTTAAAGCAGTCCTACTGGAATGGTTGCCATCATTCCATACTCCTTTGAAAAGGTTGGTACTACTTTTACTTTGCTAAGGTAACGCACACTATTTGGTACATTCTCCTTTGTACCTCCCTAACCCTAGTAAGGTTAGACTTTTAATAAAAGTTGGACAGAGCAGTTGGACCACTGCCCCAAGCCTATATTCTGTATTCAGTCATTTATATTATGTTCCGCCAGATAGGCACACCGGCGTAACTGCGGCAAACAGAGTTCCTAAAACCCCATAAACCCGTCCACATAACTAGATAACTGGATTTCAACCTATTTGCAGTCACCACAATATTGACAGGTTTTTTCATCAAGAATCTTTCGCACCGCATCATACCAACTCAACGTTTCGTGCCCGATTGGACGTTAAACTTCATCAAACACGCTGAAGTTTAACGACCGTACATGGGCAAGAAGCACCGTTAATCAGAAAAAATGAGCTGTGTATTATTATATTTTTTATTATATAAAAAAAACTGTGAACTCTACGTTTTTTCCGCTCCGTTTACCACACAGGCATGCAAGGGCCGAAGCTGCCACAACCACAGACTGGCACGCCAGCGTAACTGCAGCGCTTTGGCGAACATACAGCCGGTTCAGTGCAGCAGTAGCAAGGACACGGCTTGCAACGGTTTGGCCGGCAAATCGGGATTGCAACTGTCGTGTTCATCGGGATAGGTATCCGGACTAGGTTCCTCGGCTGAAATAAAACGCTTTTATGGGCACTGTGATCAAAACCACCTCGTAAAAACAGCAGCCACGGACAGCGGCTTGTGTCAGGGGTGCGCTCAGGAGGGAGAGACGATGAGCTCGTCATTTTATACTGCACTGCCACAAGCGAAGCTAGGACAAAATCTAGACTACAGGATCTAATTCAGCTCGCAGTCCTAAGGTTCTTCCCGCTACTTTGCGAAGCTAGACTTGCTGAGATCAGGTTATCTCAACAAGGAGAAATGTACAGTACACCCCAATACACGCCAGTGCAAACAACTTTGGAAATGGAATTCCTTGCCTTCGTCTGTTTTTCCGCACGAGTACAATCTGGAGTCTTCAAGTCCAGAGTAAATAGGTTCCTTTGAGGCAAACGTGCTCCATCTTAGGCCACATCTTTACTTGTTTTAAAGTGGTCAAACGCTTGACTATCTCCAATAAAAAAAAAACTTTTCCCTCACCCTCCAAATTAGAATTGATTTAGATGTCATATTAACAATATGCCAGCCCTACTCAGGGATGGGCAGCAGTAGGCTCGTATCATAAAGGATTCTTTATAAATCCCCCTCGCCTAACAAGCGTGGATGTTAAGGTCTGACTGTCTTTAATTTTGGGGCAGGCTTACCAACATAGCACTTATGACGACCCCATCTACCATTAAGAGGCCATACCATTAGTGGATGATTTAATTTTGGAGCAGGATTACCAACAGAGCACATACGACGACCCCATCTACCATGGAGTGGCCATACCATTAGTGGATGATTTAATTTTGGAGCAGGTTTACCAACAGAACACATACGACGACTCCGTCTACCATGGAGTGGCCATACCATTAGTGGATTGTTGAATTTTGGAGCAGGCTTACCAACAGAGCACATACGACGACCCCATCTACCATGGAGTGGCCATACCATTAGTGGATGGTTACGCGTTTTAAAGTAAGGTTATCCAAGCGTCATGGCGGCGTGGTCGCACCGCATGGTGCGGATCATGCAACCTACCTTATCACATGGAGGGCATGGTGGAAGACAGGGCAGAACTGGCTCAGGTGGGCACGGAGCCGGACAGGGTCGGACTGGGGCAGGACAAGGAGAGCATCCTCCTCCCGGACACACTGAGCACACACCGATGTCGTTCCGGGAAGACACGCAGGGCTTCGTAGAATATGGATAGCAGGCACCACAGGGTTGACCAGTGCAAACGCACGGGTCGTAACTGTAGAACGGAGCGCTCATTTTCAAAGCTTTTCTGTTTTTAGGGCTTGAATATTTCGCATGTATTTTATAAAAAAGAGCTTATAGTATTTTTACTAAAATTTTTGCAAGTTTATTTTATTTTTGTAATTTTTCAGTGATTTTATCGTCGATTGTTTTAAAGAGTGACTCAGACTCGCAGCTTTTTTTTTGTTCCTTTGAATGGTAGTCTAAATTCAAATCGTGTTTCTTCTAGATTGTTCAAAAACGTATTGTGACTTTTCTATCTAGAACTATTTTATCATTAAAAAAAAAACTATCGTGGAAAAATCTTGAAAACAATTGTCAAAATATCAATCAAAATTATCGATGTAGAAAAGAGGAAAATATTATAAAAATTCTAAAAATTCTGTTGAAAAAATATTATCGAGAATGTGTAGCTTTGCTCCCACCTGCCCGCCGACAATACCCTGTGGTTTGGGACCTTGTACATATTCATGTCCACCACCTCCACCCTGCTGTCAACCGTGCTGCCCACCACCGTCCCCGTGCACACCCTGCCCCCAGTGCATATGCAAGCCAGTATTCAGACAGTGCCCAGCGCCAGTCGTGCCCGATTACGTTCCACCGATAGTTCCCATATTTCCTGGATGCAGAGCCCGCCGTTCTCCACCTGTGGACCCACCGCCGCGCCCTATTCCTCTTCCTGTCTGCTGTCCTCCAGTTCTGCCTTGCTGTCCACCTCCAGCGCCTTGCGATCCACCCCCAGTACGTATACACTGCTTTATTTTTCGCTGTATGTTGCCTGTATTTTTTTTCATCAGACAATCAGGTGATCTAACCTTAACCGTACTCCAAACAGTTTTCGGACAAAATCGGACAGCGCCTCCGGATCAAATTCTAAAACAAGACTGCGAATTTGAAGAACATTTTTACACTTCTAGCAGTATAGCATACACTTAGCTACTGTTCTGCTGAACAGAAGTTACCAATCCAAAAAGGATTGGGAAGGGTATTACACGCACAGCCATAAATTTATTTACTTTAAGAAGACAGGTAAAAATGAAAGACCTCCGAAGATATAAATTATTGAAGTTAAAAGGTAATTTATGTCTTCCTTCCAGGTACAACCATGCCCGGAGCCAACGGCTTGCTACCAGCCTGTTCTACCTTGCTGCAACCCTCAGTGTCCTTCTCCAATAATTCCGAAACAGCGTCCGATCTGTCCACGAGCGCCTCCATGCCAATTTCCTATGTTGCCAGTGTGTAGATCCAGCTGTAAGGATTGCGAGTATGACCCTGTGACCAGAAGACGACCGCTGATCGTAAATAACAGTGTCTTTGAGACCAGAATGTCTGGGTTACCGGCTTCATGCTACCTGCGGGAGACTCCTAATGTTCGATACGATTTGCCGAATTACTATGAAGTGGTAATTATAATTTGTTTAATAGTTCTTAGATCATAATTTGCCTTAAGAAGAATCTACCACAACCAGAATCTGTCCTTAACCGAACTAAGGATCGTTGTCTTTATCTTGCTATTGGCAGGTTCATCTCGTCCATTTATTCTATAAGCTGTTAGCTCACCATCCATTCCTTTCACACGCATGTCCTCTTTTACACGATCCATCTCTCTTTCGGCTTTCCTCAACTCCTAAAGCCTTCCACATTCGTACTCAGATTCCTTGCAACGTGACTACCGTCCCTCCACATAACGTGTCCATACCATGCTAGCCTGTTACTCGATCTTTTTAGTCACTGGCGCGGCGCTACTTTAAAGCTATCTCTAATTATATTGATTTCTAATCTTATCCGTTCTTGTCACACTACATCCTTAACATTTGCATCTCGGCATGCACTCTTTTTTCATGTCGTTTTTTCATTCCGTATAGTTCTAAGAGTAGATACAGAAAAGCCGATAACACACATTCATGGCTATCTTCACATCATGATCAACGTTCTTTAAGTAACCGCTCACCGTTGGACAAGGGTCTCCTTTAAAACCACCACCGTAGCCGCTGTATAGGAAGTAGGTCACACCTGCCTCCAAACGGAACGAAAAATATATTATGCTTGGCAAAGAGTGGTCAAAATGTTTGTACTCGAAAGTATGCCACTGCTTATTCCCTGGGTTAGTCGCTTCTTACGACATCTATGGGTTAAATGACCGGTTTTACGAGGTTTTTTTTTTGTACTACGGGTTAGTTGATGGGTTGGTGGCCTTCATCTCTCCTTACTGTTATAAGTTAAGATAAGGCCGAAGGTGGAGGCGCACTTCACCCGGAATCCTCAATAGTCTGAGGCTAGCTATCTTACCTATAAATGCCAGAATACAACAATTTTAGTATTGTTGTTATGGCGACATAATTAGGCCTTATGGTCGAGACGGCCATAAGGGCACTTCTTACAGTGAGATGCCGTTTCAAACGCAACAAATGAACCTAATCTTTTTTTTTCAGAATACATGTAAATACGGCATGTACGCAGTCAATGTGCCATTGATATGACGAAACAATTAAAGTGATGGTGTATGAGTGATCTCGAGAAATGTTGAAATGTTTAATAATATGTGATGTTTCTATTGAAAATAAACTTTATTCGTGCAAGAATTACGTTGAAAGTTCCTTTTTAGTAAGAACCCTTTTAAAAAAACTCACAAGATTACAAATTAAGTTTATATGTATAAAAAAATCCGGCCCGAATAAATACAAGCTATACGCGCTACGGGGAATCAAAACAATACTTCACTTCACTACAACCTAATTTCATTGTCTGGAAGCTTTTTTTACATGTGGGTAGGCTCGACCTCAAAACTTCCACAGGGATGCATGAGGTTTACGATTTGATTCAAGCGTACCCAAAGGACTCTCCCTCGCACCAACTGAACACAGTGATTTGGTTGTCTAGCCAGGCGGGTCCTTGCACCAGAGTTGATCATTCAGCTGTAACCGCTAGCGAAAGCCAGTGATTCCGTTGGTAGACTAGAGGGACTACGGGGACTATTACCAGCGACATTTATTTCTGAGGGATGTCATTGACATATTCCAATGGGAAAGTCGAGGACACTTTTAGTTTTAAAATTACTGAAAATGTGTGGTTATTTACTTTTCATCTTGTCTCCCCCAAGAGAGATACCGGGAGAGCCAAGTCCCCGTAGCTAGAAGGTGAGATAGGTGGCGACTACCTACCACTTATTTGATGAATTCCACGTACTAAGTCTCTTTCCCACTATGTCCCTCCGCGCATTCCAACTAATTCCTATATGCAACCCACGATGCAGCCCAATGTAGCAACCACTACACATCCTACACTCCACTTTGGACGGCTGCGCACATCTATGTTTCTGAATCGATGAAAGCTATTTCTGATCCCTGACACATTTACAGTCACACTGATAATAAGAAAATCACGACGAGGCATTTATTATAAGCACATTGGGTATACACGATTTAGCATTATGAATGAATTGCGTGTAGAATCCAGCAATACGGAACAGCCTTATCATGAATATATAGTATCACTACGAAGCATGGTGGTGGGCAAAGAGAAAGGGAAGATAACGGTCAGCGCTGTACTCGTAAAGTACCAGTAAGGCAGCTGCTACCAATCCCCGAAAATATCTTTAGTGCTGTAGCACTCATCCAACACTGGTATCATTTTTATTACCTGCCTTACTCTGATTTTTTTCAGAAACCCTGAAGCTACAAAAACTCCAACAAAACTCTAGATTACTTTTATTGTAGTATACATTGTCACTATTGCACGGTATTATTTCACTTTACATAATTTGCGTATGGCAACTGTAGATATTAATACACGGGTTCACAGGGCACGCTCTTATTGCTGGAGGGATACAGTTGTTGCACACCATTGGCTTTGACGGTCCACAATAGGTGTTCCCAGCAGGTGGGCAGCCCGGGAAGCAGGGAGCTGGGAAGCATGGCGGCGGGCAAGATGGCGGGGACGAAGGCATGCAGGGCGACGGGCAGCATGAAACCATTTTGAAGTAAGCACTTGAAAATTTTGAAAATAACCAATACTGGTTGTGCTTAAGACGAAATGAGGGTTGAATAAACCAACAGGTATATTTATAAGGACGGGGAGCCAACACGATTAGTTAGCAGATCTAGGTGGTTTAAAAATCGTAGTGGCTTTGAAAAATCCAGCCAAGTGCGAGTCCACACCGAGGGTTCTGACCCACATTTCAAGGCATGGTATTTTGCATTTCGTTCTGAAGTGTTTGTGTTGGTCTGATTCACGCTTAGTCTCATATTATTTCTATTCATAATATAATAATAATAATTAATAATATGGAGTCGTTCCACAACTCGTACCGAATTGTGTGAGTTGGGGAAACACAAAATAATATATTTTCCATTCTGCACTTCGTACCATTTGTAAAGGTGGGTGTTTTAGTACAGTCAAAAACAAATATGCTAGTAAAATACTATAATACTCATTAGAATGGAAATATTAAGATTTTGTGATTCTCAACTTTTTGCAACAAATTGGTACGAAATTTTTTGGTACGAGTTGTAGAACAACTGGATAAGTAATCTTTTTTATTTCAGGCTACAATAGAAAGTTAAACATATTTTACTTATTCTATGGCCCATATTCCATAAAACTAGAATACACAACTCATTATCAGTATACATCTCAATTATATATTATGCTATATACTCGATTAGCGACGGCGACATGTTGTGGCAGGGTCAGGCAGGGTCTATTATCACGTTTGAAATATAGGGATTACAGTTTTCACTATAAGTAGAACTAAAATAAAAAACGGCCAAAAAGTGGGTACGTTTCTTTTATGGGCCCAATATTATTGCTTATCAATAAAAAGTTCAACCAGCTACTTATTACGAATAAAAAGTTTTACTATCTTAGTCTTACTACCCACCCTACATGCACCCAGACAGACTTGATAGAGATGACCTTCTGAGCCGTGGTGCTCAGGTTGCAAAAGTTCCTCTAACAGAGAGGAATGGATTTTGACATGTGAGGTGTCGTTTGGTTTCTTTTAAATTATGGAAAGTTTTAGACTATAGTTACTAGTGGTTCTGTAAGAACAGTAGACCTCGCGAGTCTTTATAACCAGGCAATAACCGATGCTTTCCTCTTTAACTGTTCCTTTTAGACTTTTGATCAATTAGGGGTATAAGTTTCCAGAAGGGACTAGCGAGACCTACGCATACAGAAGCTTCCAGAAGGGACTAGCGAGACCTACGCATGCAGAAGCTTCCAGAAGGGACTAGCGAGACCTACGCAGGCAGAAACTTTCAGAAGGGACTAGCGAGACCTACGCATGCAGAAGCTTCCAGAAGGGACTAGCGAGACCTACGCATGCAGAAGCTTCCAGAAGGGACTAGCGAGACCTACGCAGGCAGAAACTTTCAGAAGGGACTAGCGAGACCTACGCATGCAGAAGCTTCCAGAAGGGACTAGCGAGACCTACGCATGCAGAAGCTTCCAGAAGCGACTAGCGAGACCTACTCATGCAGAAGCTTCCAGAAGGGACTAGCGAGACCTACGCATGCAGAAGCTTCCAGAAGGGACTAGCGAGACCTACGCATGCAGAAGCTTCCAGAAGGGACTAGCGAGACCTACGCATGCAGAAGCTTCCAGAAGGGACTAGCGAGACCTACGCATGCAGAAGCTTCCAGAAGGGACTTAGTGATACCTGGCAGAGCATACCTACGCATAGGAGGATTCCAGAAGGGAGTACTAACCTACACAGAGCGCTACTACATCTCCATCGAATGAAATGAGAAATATTTTAGCATTTTTTATTTAACCAGCACAGAACATTGAAGGACAAAGATCACTGAAGCCATAATACACGTGCTAGTGCCCAGATGTTGGTGGACAGGAGGGCTCAGCAAATCTTCGTGCAGCAGGTGTAGATCGTGATTGTAGGGCAGCAGGGACCGCAAGGTCCACAGCAAGGCCCACAAGGTCCGCAGCACCTGGAATAAAAACGAAAGCACCGTCAATACCACCGAACAGATTTGAGCAAACCCAAGAATCCCGCGGAACAACTTACATTTTTGGTTATTTAGTAGTTCGATGATACGAAGGAAAATACTTCACCGAAGTCTGGCGAAGCGTTGGACTTAAAAAAAATACTCAAACCAATATGCAAGAAATAAATATGATAAAACTATTATTTTTGATATTTCAAAATTTTTTAATTTTTTTTTATGTTTATGTCGAGGGTTATCTGCAAACTGATACAAATTCTGCATTTTTCAGCTTATATAGGATTGCTTTAATTCCTTATTCGAATTGTATATCTTTTTTATATGTCAAAATGTGGTCTATGCCAATAAAAAACAAAACACAAAAAAGTTTTGGTACGTTTTCTCCACACTGTATCCAAACAGGAATCCAAGTGAGCCTGCATAGGCTACATTTTATCATAGTACTACTTGCACGGCAAAGTGTTGAACCAGAAGAATTATCTCCACAAGGGTCTAGGTGCCTCAAAGTGGCTATATATTAAAGTAGCAGCCTACAAACACCCAAGACTCCAGGTGCATCTTACAGTCAAAGCATATAGGGCTCCGGGTGCCACTAACAGCTAACACATACAAAGCTTCATATGCCACTTATAGTTTACGCATATAGGGCTCCGGGTGCCACTTACAGTTTACACATACAGAGCTTCATGTGCCACTTACAGTCTACGCATATAGGGCTCCGGGTGCCACTAACAGCTAACACATACAGAGCTTCATATGCCACTTAAAGTTTACGCATATAGGGCTCCGGGTGCCACTAACAGCTAACACATACAGAGCTACATATGCCACTTATAGTTTACGCATATAGGGCTCCGGGTGCCACTAACAGCTAACACATACAGAGCTTCATATGCCACTTATAGTTTACGCATATAGGGCTCCGGGTGCCACTAACAGCTAACACATACAGAGCTACATATGCCACTTATAGTTTACGCATATAGGGCTCCGGGTGCCACTAACAGCTAACACATACAACGCTTCATATGCCACTAATAGTTTACGCATATAGGGCTCCGGGTGCCACTAACAGCTAACACATACAACGCTTCATATGCCACTTACAGTCTACGCATATAGGGCTCCGGGTGCCACTAACAGCTAACACATACAACGCTTCATATGCCACTTATAGTTTACGCATATAGGGCTCCGGGTGCCACTTACAGTTTACACATACAGAGCTTCATGTGCCACTTACAGTCTACGCATATAGGGCTCCGGGTGCCACTAACAGCTAACACATACAACGCTTCATATGCCACTTATAGTTTACGCATGTAGGGCTCCGGGTGCCACTTACAGTTTACACATACAGAGCTTCATGTGCCACTTACAGTCTACGCATATAGGGCTCCGGGTGCCACTAACAGCTAACACATACAACGCTTCATATGCCACTTATAGTTTACGCATATAGGGCTCCGGGTGCCACTTACAGTTTACACATACAGAGCTTCATGTGCCACTTACAGTCTACGCATATAGGGGCTCCGGGTGCCACTAACAGCTAACACATACAACGCTTCATATGCCACTTATAGTTTACGCATATAGGGCTCCGGGTGCCACTTACAGTTTACACATACAGAGCTTCATGTGCCACTTACAGTCTACGCATATAGGGCTCCGGGTGCCACTAACAGCTAACACATACAACGCTTCATATGCCACTTATAGTTTACGCATATAGGGTTCCGGGTGCCACTTACAGTTTACACATACAGAGCTTCATGTGCCACTTACAGTCTACGCATATAGGGCTCCGGGTGCCACTAACAGCTAACACATACAGAGCTTCATATGCCACTTATAGTTTACGCATATAGGGCTCCGGGTGCCACATACAGAGCTTCATGTGCCACTTACAGTCTACGCATATAGGGCTCCGGGTGCTACTAACAGCTAACACATACAGAGCTTCATGTGCCACTTACAGTCTACGCATATAGGGCTCCGGGTGCTACTAACAGCTAACACATACAGAGCTTCATATGCCACTTATAGTTTACGCATATAGTGCTCCGGGTGCCACATACAGAGCTTCATGTGCCACTTACAGTCTACGTATATAGGACTCCGGGTACCTCTTACAGCCAATACAGAGCTTCATGTGCCACTTACAGTCTACGCATACAGGGCTCCGGGTGCCACTAACAGCTAACACATACAGAGCTTCATATGCCACTTATAGTTTACGCATATAGGGCTCCGGGTGCCACATACAGAGCTTCATGTGCCACTTACAGTCTACGTATATAGGACTCCGGGTACCTCTTACAGCCAATACAGAGCTTCATGTGCCACTTACAGTCTACGCATACAGGGCTCCGGGTGCCACTAACAGCTAACACATACAACGCTTCATATGCCACTTATAGTTTACGCATATAGGGCTCCGAGTGCCACTTACAGTTTACACATACAGAGCTTCATGTGCCACTTACAGTCTACGCATATAGGGCTCCGGGTGCCACTAACAGCTAACACATACAGAGCTTCATGTGCCACTTACAGTCTACGCATATAGGGCTCCGGGTGCTACTAACAGCTAACACATACAGAGCTTCATGTGCCACTTACAGTCTACGCATATAGGGCTCCGGGTGCTACTAACAGCTAACACATACAGAGCTTCATATGCCACTTATAGTTTACGCATATAGTGCTCCGGGTGCCACATACAGAGCTTCATGTGCCACTTACAGTCTACGTATATAGGACTCCGGGTACCTCTTACAGCCAATACAGAGCTTCATGTGCCACTTACAGTCTACACATATAGGGCTCCGGGTGCCACTTACAGAGCTTCATGTGCCACTTACAGTCTACGTATATAGGACTCCGGGTACCTCTTACAGCCAATACAGAGCTTCATGTGCCACTTACAGTCTACACATATAGGGCTCCGGGTGCCACTTACAGCACATACAGAGCTCCATGTGCCACTTACAGCTTACACATACAGAGCTCCATGTGCCACTTACAGTCTACGTATATAGGGCTCCGGGTGCCACTTACAGCACATACAGAGCTTCATGTGTCACTTACAGTTTCCACATATAGGGCTCCGGGTGCCACTTACAGCACATACAGAGCTCCATGTGCCACTTACAGTTTACACATATAGGGCTCCGGGTGCCACTTACAGCACATACAAAGCTCTATGTGCCACTTACAGTTTACACATATAGGGCTCCGGGTGCCACATACAGCTAACACATTCAGAGCCTCATGTGCCATTTACAGTATACGTATACAGGGCTCCGGGTACCTCTTACAGCTTACATATACAGAGCTCCATGTGCCACTTACAGCACATACAGGGCTTCATGTGCCATTTACAGTTTACATATATAGGGCTCCGGGTGCCACTTACAGCACATACAGAGCTCCATGTGCCACTTACAGTTAACACATATAGGGCTTCATGTGCCACTTACAGCACATACAGAGCTGCATGTGCCACTTACAGTCTACGCATATAGGGCTCCGGGTGCCACTAAACAACTTACAAATGCAAAAACAGGCTTCCATTTAGTATACGCCAGCTGTTACCCACCGTCCACCTCCTGAGACCACTCTTACAGCTTATGCATCCTTTGTGCGGTGTAGGACATATTTATGTTTCGGTATATTTGCTGTTAGACAGATTCCTGAATTGGGCAAGATTTCTTCTACGCTATACTGAATTAATATTCCTGAATTGGGCAGTACGTTGCTACTGACCCGTGGTTCAACCCCTATGTATACGGTGGCGCAAGCCACGCAATCGACATTGTACACTGTCGTTTGTGAGGCACTGGTACCTGTGCAGACCTCTGCGCCTGCACGCTTCCTGCAGTCAGCTTTAAAAGCCTCTAGAACCTTACAGCCGGTTTCAAGAGTTACGGACGGCTCCAATAGTCAGACATCCTACAAGCGGCTCTAGTGCCAGCCTATTCTGTGTCAGATAATTAAAGAAATATAACTTTCAACATAATTTATTTGAACAGCACAGAATGACATATTGATTGAACGTTGGCCTGGTGTTGATGGCCAGGAACAGCTCAGCAAATCTTCGTGCAGCAGGTATAGATTGTGATCTTAGGGCAGCAAGGGCCGCATGGTCCACAACAAGGTCCACAGCACCTGGAAATAAGGGAGGGAATATTAATTAACCCAGCAAGCCAAATTTTCTATCTTGTAACTAGACTCACATTTTTGCAATAGTTTGTTAATCGGCGAAGGAATATATAACGAAATCTAGCGAAGCGTTTTGAGCTTATAGATACTCTATAAAATATTTTTGGAATTTCCAGAAGTTTTTTATATTTTTTTTTACGTTTGCTGTACGACAGTTTACTTAAAAATGATACACTTCATTTGTTTTTCGTTGCTTTTATATTAAATTCGGTGGTATTCCATATATAAAAAATATTTTGTGTGTAAATGACAAAAATATGATAAATAGTTTTGTTGTCACAAAAATAGTTTTTTTAGCGCAGCGCTGCATCTGCGTATCTTTACGCGCCGACCTGTCCAGATTTGAATAACGAAAAGAAACTTGAAATTCGAACGCCATAGATGTACCACTAAAATATCAAATCTGGATATGGCATCCGCAATTCTAATGAAAATTTACCGACTTAGGATAGGCGATTTTCACTATGTTGTGTAGGGATAGGATTTATGGCAATTCCCACGGGATGACGGAAACAAAAATCCAGGCGTCCTCTGGGACCACCCTCTTCATTCTCAATTGTGCGAAATCGGTTGTGGGTCCTATAGTTTATTTATAAAAGAGCCACCTTTGTGAACCCAAGACCTCATCGAGATCTACACGTCCGAGCACGCAGGGCTGGATAGTCAACAATGTAACCATTTCCGTTATTCAACTGTTTTGAAATAATAATAATGCGGAACGCATACCTCTATAGGTACATAATAACACCTCAGTTGTAAGCGCAGCGACACACTATGCTACGCTTTACAGGAAATTTGACAATTATGGACACATTTATTGAAAATGTAGGTACCATTTTCAAACGAATCGCGATGCCACATCCAGTTTTCATAGTTTACTGGTACGTCTATGGCGTTCGAATTTTGATTTTATTTTCTTTATTCAAATCTGGACTGGTTGGTGTGTAAAGATACTCAATGACTCAGATAGATGTGGCGTTGCGCTAAATACTGGAACACCCTCTTTGGGTTCACCGCCAGTAGTGTTCCAGTATAGTAATACTACACATAGACAACATACATTTTGGCCTAGAAACTCTTTGAACCCAAGCGATAAGTTTTTCTTTTCAACCTGGTACAGCTCATCCATTCTTATTACGGAAAACTGTCATATATTTGACATAGTTTCAGTAATCGCCATATTTTTTCACAAAAATAACAAATAGAAAAAAACACCTTTTAAAATTTTCTGTTCATTCAACAGAAGCGAAATAATAAAAACATAATAATGTGTACTCCAGTTGTAACCCTACCCAGTACCAAGGAACCTCGGCCATGCTATCCCTGTTATCCTGTTCAAGTAAGTACAGCATGTCTCAAATAACAACCTAGTAGGTACTTTTTTAGGCGGTTCTCCCACAGGCAACGCGTCTCGCCGAGGTGCGAGACAGAGTCACAATTCTGCGTCACCTAGCGGTTTGATCTGCTTTCCCGTTTCGGTTTGATTTTGCTATTCTCACGACAATTGATTGGGTCGTCCAGCAAACAAAACACGGTACACGGCAGGATTGTCCTAGGCGTGTTTTCTATATAATAATAATTATGTTTTAAAAACTAAAAAGAAAACCAACTTCAATGAAGAATTATGATTAAATTTCCTTTACCTGGGTGACGTATTATTTTGATGACAGTTGGACGGACAGGCAGACAGAGAGACAGACAACCGTGTGGTCCTATATGGGGTCCTATAACCTGGGAAATATACCGACCCAAAAAATACCCAAATAATTTCAAGTGCGCATATAACCCGGTAACTTAGGAACTGGTTATCTAAATGCCGGAACACAATACTTTTAGAATTGTTATTATGGTGACAGAATTATGGCGACTAAAACCGAACATGACAACCATCTAATAACCCAATTTAGATAAGATGGTGGTAGCTAGCCAGGCGGACTTAAATAAAGTCCTACCACCAACCAAACCAAGCACAATATATTGTACTCCCCCATGGGGATCGAACCCGGGACCTCTGGATCTGAAATCGGTGGGTTGAACCACTAGACCACAGAGGCGGCTATAATTATATTTAGAGTTAGGGACAACGGGACCATTTTCGGGAGTTTGAGACTTTCCTGGAACGAGGATGAGGTCTATGATGGAGTGAGCTATCCCTGAATCTGTCAGTTCAGTTCAGTCTCTAGCACCGACGGAACTAGATTCAACCGTAACCGTTTGACGGTATATACAATTCCGTTTCAACTAAGAAGCTATTGCTAAGAGTTCATTGTCCATCCAACTGTTTGCCTGTTGGTCCGATTTTAAAGGTTTATTTTTTAAGCTTCCTACTAATGTAGTAGTCCGACAAGTCCCTTGCACTATGGACCACCTTATGCCTTATGTATTCGTACATGAAATGGGTCCGTACTGACCGCCATCATCAACATCAACAGCCCATTAGTGTCCACTGCTGGATAGAGCCTCCTCCAAAGCTGAAGGATTTGGCTATAATCACCACGCTTGACAGGCGGATTGGTGATCGCAGTACAGTCATAGATAGTACACAGAAAGAGCTGCTGCCCTTCTACTGGTGAGATCAGTTAGTCGGTTTTTACGACGTCCATTTACGGCTGAGTTGGAGGGGTCGATTTTAAAGCCGCGATCGCCACGGCAAATAGACATGCCATGGCCCCATACTAAACTTCAAATTATACGTCCAGGGTCCGCCATGTCTCCCCTGCGGCATGGACCCGGTAACCGTTCGTCGGCCGCTGATAGTTCACGACAGTACGTTCGAATACCGCCCAACGTACTGGCCTGGCATGCTTCTCAATAACCAGGATAAGAAAATCAGATACCAGCTCATTAACTACGAACGCCCAGTGAGTAATCTTTGTACCTCATTTATTTCCCCCTGGTACGGAAAGTTGACTGTGCCAAAATGTTGTATTCTTATAATGTTGAATCATCAAAACGTTGAATACATATAAAGTTTATTTCAAAATGTTGAATTCTCACCATGTTAAAATACAAATTCCTTGAATGTTGCATTCCTAAAAAGTTAAGTCCCAAAATTTTTACGTTTACCGAAATGACGCATTTGAAACTATCTTATAGTTTCAAATGCTTCTCTGTTAAACTGACTACGTCTTAATGGCTTTGGCTCTTTAGACAACTGGCCCCGGAAAAAACTGGCCCTAGTGGGCCAGTTGACCTAATGCATTTAATTTATTACTTTCCATTAGTCGACTGGCCCCATTACCAATTTGAACAGAAAATCTATTGTCTAAATTTAAATCCGTATACAGATGTGTCCAAAACGTACTCAAGATAAACTGAAATGAAACATTAATATGGTTATAAATATGATACATGTTTATTGGGTTATTTTGCTTTACTTAGAACAAGTCAAAACCAACAATATACTTCAATGAAATAGAAATAGCTACTTAATATTTTTTTTTGAATAAAAATGGAACCGACTT
This sequence comes from Venusia cambrica, assembly GCA_951394065.1. NCBI lineage: Eukaryota > Metazoa > Arthropoda > Insecta > Lepidoptera > Geometridae > Venusia > Venusia cambrica. The sequence goes on along the minus strand of OX596068.1, from coordinate 3,095,075 downwards.
CACCACTAAAAACTAAAAAATAACTCAAAGGGTAAGTTCATATAATTTGAAGTTGGTGCCGAATCGCCATGATGTGCACAACAACATGTTTATTGTATGAACAACAAACAAGAATAACAAGAATCATCTAAATCTATTTCGAATTGGCGAATTGGAGTAATCGAGTAACAAACAAACAAACAAAAACATACAGCCGAATTGAGAACCTCCTCCTTTTTTTGAAGTCGGTTAAAAATCATAACTATGCTAGAAACTGTGCTAGACTTACCCAGTAAGGGACAATATTCACTTTATATATTACCTTTTACTAGGTAGGTAGGTACTTAAAGCAAAAGCTTTAGCTTTAAAGTTGAAACACTTTTCTTCTTGTCTATTATAATAACAAATCCTGTAAGTGGGCCCAGTTAACCAATTCAAAACATGCATTAGGTCAACTGGACTCGAGGGGCCAGTTCGAGCGGGGCCAGTTAGAGCGGGGCCAGTTAGAGCGGGGCCAGTTGACTAAAGAACCATGGCTTTAATGCAACCTATACATAGCAGATATCGATGAAATCCTTGCGAGAGTTTTCTCTGAGTTTTGTGGGAAGTTATACACACAAAATAGCCACTAAAAATCTTCGTAGGAGAAATATAGTCAGGTCTGACGTAAGAAACAATATTTAGTATGTTTTTGTTTACAGGTGAAATCTCATTATCCAAGTTGCGCGCACTCCTATAACTACTAAGGTTCGTTTTTAAGTATGAAGTACCAACTCATTAAGCGATTTATGACTTGTTATTATCTATATATATATCATTATATACATAATTTTATGTATATTATGTTGCTTTTTAACTTATTTATGATTAAGGACGTGCGATATTAAGCCGTCAAGAACGTTTTTTTTTTCATAATTCATAAATTTTTACCAGCCATATTTTTACAGTAATAGTGGGGCCCTGCTTCCTGCGTGAGCTTTGGCCCAGGAAACAGTACGCTCCCGCATGGCTTGGTACCATTGAAAAAAAACATTTTCATCCATTATTTTTAAAAATAAGGTGTCCCTTTATAATATAATGAAAAGTAAACCTAATATATGACCGTAATAATGTAAACCGTAATAACGTAAATTTTAAAATATATTCTAAATATATAAATAATGTGGAAGGGTACGTCGCTCTTTGTGGTATTAAGGAGCTTAGCCAGTGTCTTGTGGTGGTTTCTCTGGGCTCATCATCATTGGCCTTATGAAATCTATTGCAGGTAATTTAGGTGGCGTCAAGCAATATTACAATTTGATGTAATTGCATACTTCCGTTCGTGGCAAAACAGACTTGGGTAGTGATGGGTTTATGCCTGGTATATATTTAGGTTTTATAAATATTTGATATATTTATGTTTTTTTTTTTATTGTATCTAATTATTTGAACAGTTATCCAAAAACTATAAAACACGTATGTATTCTAAGCTGAGAAAGTATGAATAAAACGGAAAAAAATATATACGACCCCTTGCACTCTTCTAATATGTTATTGCTTTTCAGAACAATTTAATTGTAATTTTTTTATTTTTAAGAAAACAGCAACAAAAATCTGGGAAAGAGTACTATCGGTCATCTTCAATCCGTAATGTGTTATTTGTAATTTATATATATTTTTCAAGAACTTCACGTCATCACGAACGCACAACCTCCATATCGGAAAGCGGGCCCACTACGCAATAGGCCACATAACTCTTGTATATCCTTTTTTTAGTAAAAGGTAGAAATACGTAATTTGACCAGTATTATTATGGGCCTAATATATTTAAGTTAATACACGTATATTAACTTAAAAAAAAACAATGATAACAATGTTATGATTTTATTCACCTAGAATGTGTTTACTTAATATTTAATTTGGTTCAATGGCTTATCATTTCATTTTTGTTTAGTACATCGTTGGAATCTTCTCTGTACATGTTAGTTTTAATGTCTATAGTTTATCTGGCGTATACTCTGTGCAATTATTATTATTTCATTTTCACCTGTAGCGTTTTCGATTTTGTCGTGGCGGTCCCGGCTTAAGAATCGACGCCTCCAACTAATCCACCTAAAAACATGGTGATAATGGTAAAACCCTCCAGCTTTGGAAGAGGCTTTGTACAGCAGTAGATAGCTATCCATAACTACTGTTAAACGTTAAGTTAGAAGCTTCTAACAGTTTAGCGAAGCAAACCCGTAAGTGACGACAGTTGAAGCGTGATTTAGGTTTCAACAAATATCTACTGATTGAATTTTTGTCAACAGATGCAGTCTTTGCCGTCAGTCTGCCTCCTTGACCAATTAAATTTTCTCAATTATTGTTGTTGGTGATGTTTTGTGATAGCCCTGTAACATATATTTATCGTATAATGTAATAAAGATAAGTGCGTTCAGTGAAAATATAGCAATCTTATATTTGTCCGATGATATCACTAGTCAAGAACGTTTGAACTATTCCGATCAGGCGGTAGATAGACGTTTCAAAATTATCCTAAAAATCTTAATAGCCTTAGCCGACTTCGCGATATTCACGTGTTGAGTTTGAAAGGTACAACCGCCGCTGTGGTCTAGTGGTTCGCCCACTGGTATCAGTTCCTGAGGTTCTGGGTTCAATCTCTAGGGGGAGTACAATATTGCGCTTGCTACAAAAGAGGATGTCTATCCATCGTCGTCGTACTATAACTCTATCCAGGCAATTTACGCCTTATACTGAATCTTTTTACCCGACAACGGCAAAACAAAAGGCGGGCAAATTTGACCAGTATGGTGAAGTAATCGGTAACCCGTCGGTTCACGGAAAGAGGCCACTTTCCACCACGACCACTCAGCAAGCGGGATTGCATGGGAGCTGTGGCCTTTTCTCCTCCCTCCTGGTGTGAACTGGTCTGAAGGAAAAAGCTGTCGTACGACGGGTGGGAAACGACAGCTTTTTCCTCCACCGAGCGGCCGGCGAGAGAGAGCAACACCGCCACCATCCCTCCGGTCCCGAAAGACCCCGTCTCTGGTGGTTTGTGGTTACTTGCGTTTAGGAATAGTGCGCAGAAAGAAGAAAGAAAGAAAAACATTTTATTGGCACACAACAACACAGCACAGACAATTTATGCAATGTACCTAAACACTTATTATGTATCCTAATTAGCAAATTATGTATCCTAATTAGCAATAAAAAGGTAACGTAAGCTGGGGCTATTTGGAACACGCGCAGGAGTTTGGAGCACGTTTGGCATGGTAGGTCCCATTTGTTCCATGGAACATGACGTCATAGGACAAAATTCGATATTTTTATCTTATTTTGTACTACATAACATAACATGTAATACATTTATTTCTCAAATTGTTCTATAGGACAAGGTAAATGAGACCTCTTTAAGATTATATTTCTTGTGAACTAGTGGTACTAGAATGTTCTGAGATTGAGAATCCTCTACATAATCTGGAGAGTCATCCCCACGTTTCCGATTTAATTTAAATGTCTTATTTTGTTTGATGACGTCATGTTCCATAGAACAAATGGGACCTACTCGGGTGGCTTGCGATGATATTACTGATTGAACGATAGCATAGACGAAGTCTGTCTTTATATATGGAATGATTGTAAAGTTGGTTTTGTTTTGTATGTGGCTCGGGTCGACGCGACACTATGTGGGCCACATAGCGTTGCAAAGTCTGTCGGCATAGCCAACCGCTGCGTTTTTCACTTTTTCCCTCCGCAAATCCAAGAATTTATTAACGCTTGGCGGCTAGCCGAACCGTTTTTGTTCATCCTTTTTTCACAAACTGGACTTGCAGTGAAACCAATGTACAAAGAAATCCGTACGTTATGCGTAAACTCTACTTTTTAGCTGTCTACAGTTTGGTCTGCATTATTTATATAACGTTTAGTGAGACTGTTTATGCATGTAATGTGTAATTTTTACAAATTTTATTATGCCTTAAAAGCTCAGAATCCGACGAGACTCGAACCCGCTTTTTTTCCTTAAACTGTCAAGGGTTGTGAATTTAAGTGTCATTATAACATTTTTAAATGTAGTGGGTTATTTTACGGCTGCTTGATTAGATCAATTGGACCAGGATATATACCAGAATAGGTACCATGATAGGTATAGCTAGGTAGGTCAAAGTATCTAATATGTAAATCATTTAGATACATATATAGGGATCTAAAATCGTCGCGAAGCTGACCGACTGATTGTCAATTAATCACAGTCCAAACCTGGAGTCATGGTTGTTAAAGGTCGCTATAGAAAATTGGCACTATATTATTAACCCGGGCAAAATTAAAGACGCTCATGTACTCTACTGCCATGGCAGAGCCAACCCCTCCAACTCAGCTCGCGGATCTCATAATAACGGTCTAAGGGGTCTTACAACAGCAACGGTCTTCTTCCGTGTATGATTAACCTAGACTGCAATTGATTATAACAAAAAAAATAATTACAATCGATGACATTTCTCGCTACTGATTTTGAACGTATTTTCAGACAGTTTCGTAGTTTAGTGAATCTCTCGTAAATGGCGTTTTTCAGCGCTTAAGCTGAGTTGGATATGGCACAAACATTCGGAATCTGCGTCAGGGCTCTCGTTGCTCAACTGGTTAGAGATTTTCCGGCTTCAGGAAAAGATGTGGGTCACACTCCCGTTGCGGTTAGTGAATGTTTGTGTCATTTGTATACGGCAAAGCAATCCAATTTCGTGGAAAACTTGTCCAACAGTGAACACAATGGACTGTTGAAGTACATCTACGCAGCATAAAAATATTTTTATATGGTTGCATTCTTCCTCGTCATTTTCTTTAAAACAAAATGAACAAAACGCAAAGTATTTCCTACGACATAAAAGGCCAACCATTCAACCATGGAGAGCTCCATTTCCCACTTACCATATTCAGAAAAGGCTCTGAAAGTTCCATTGTTATGTGTACTATAAACGAAATTGTGAGAACAGTGTCACGTCTAATAAACAGTGCAGTTATCTAGTCCGCGGCATAAGTACCTACCGTTCATGGAAGTACGGAGGACGCATTTTCTTGTTTCGGATTACTCCGAAATATGCGTCCTCCGTTCCGAAAATAGGTATTAATTAACGCACCCCACACAATAAAAAGAGAGTTAACGATGTTTATGAGATACTTGTGTACTATTAGGTACACATTATCTGTCCATTTGAATACAACCTCGCTATTTGATCGAGGGTTTGCTTATATAAAACTCTACAATTGTTAAGTTCGCCTCTGTACATAACTTTTCTGTTTAATTTTTTTTTAAATGGATTACATTTATTCAATAAATTAAACTAACTAAGTACAAAGGAATCAGTCAGATTACCTAAGGACCGTTACAAACGGCCTATAGGTAACTCAACTGTTCCAGACCAGTACCAGACGGAAGCGTGCCCAAGACACTGGCTGCATTGCCACGCTGAATAGCTATGCTAATTTCTGTTTAATTAGATTAATATATATGTTTGTGTGGAAAATAAAGACAAGAAAATATATATATTTAATAGTTGATTACAACTCTTTGCGCAGGCAAATAGCTATCCTTCACCGATTTACACTGTATATTTTGAAAATATTCGGAAATTAAATCTTGTCCTAAAGATCTCGTAATTATTTATATGGGTAGGTAGGCTAAAATAGTGAATAAGCTTTTTATTCCGTCTTAGGTATAGTTTTTCGGAGTCAATGTCAAGCCAGCCCAACCCTAATATAGTTACTGTTAATGCACACCGTCCACCATGTTGAATTTTTGCAACAAGCGCTCTGCAATATATGCATACAACTATGTGTAATGCCGCGAAAGCCTGTCTCGTAAATATTTCCTGCACGCAATTTACAGCTTTTGGTTTCCTCTTATGGAGTAGCATTTAGTGAATACCAGCTTACGTGTATTAACTTGACTAACATCATTTTGTCTTGTTTTGATGTAACGACTTGGTTGGTTGATAACTTTTAAAACCGTATATGAGTAGTATGAATTATATGTTGTTGTAATACGAGCAACGAAGTAAATATTGAAGAAGATTGCGTTTTACGGAGCAGAGGTTGTAGTCAATTGCGTTTTACAAAGTAGAGATTGCAGTCAATTGCGTTTGACGAAGAAAATATTATAGTCGATTGCGTAGGTAGAGATTTTGTCCATTGCATGTTGTGTTTTATGTAGTAGAGTAGAGATTGTAGTCGATTGCGTTTTACACATGGAAAATTATGTGTTATTATGTTTAACTGAATTGTAATTAATAGAATTGTAGCTTAAAATGTTTCGTCGCAAAATACCTAGTTATATAGATTTTTATTTCGTAGCGTGAGCCGCGATCGTATTCCTACGCCGTTGCTTTGTTGGCAATCTCTGCGTAGAGAAAGTCGTAGCAAGCTACGTCCGCATAGATCTTTGTAGTAGTTGCTACGCCGATCTTTGCCACCAACGATTTCGTCAAAAACTAAACTTTAATCAGAAGTAGGAGGAGTAAGAAGATAGTTATACCCGTTTATTGGCCGTGGTCCGCAGTTCTACTGGGCGATCCATGGGCATTGTTTTTTGCCTATGGTCCTATCAATTGAACCACGGTCAAATCAAACTATACGGGTAGTCCTATTAATAGTACTAAGGACAAGTTTGTTTACAAGATTGCGAAAGCAGCTGGTGCATCTTGAGGCGTGCGAGCTCCACCTACGCGTTGAGTTTGATCTCCATGACTTAAATCAAACCATGAAATAATTGTTTCAGGGTGTCAGGGTTCTGTACCTTAAAGATGGCCTATCTAATTATCTTTTCGAACTAATAAAAAAGACAAAATGAGGTTCCTCATACAAGAAACTTGTTGTTCCATGATTATTCTTAAAATAGTTTAATGGTAGGTATTGCCTACAGAGTACGCCATTCTGCTGTGATCTGGCTAGCTACCACCTTACCTAATTCTGTCGCCATAACAACAATTCTTAATTTTTTGTGTTCCGGCATTCAGGTAAGATAGCCAGTTCGTCAGTTTTTTGAGGATTCGGGTAAAGTGCGCTTTTATTTTCTTCGTTCCAGTTCCCCTAGTACCTTACGGTTCTCTAAAGTATAAGTCTATTATTTTATAGTATTGTTAGTAAATATTTTTCTGTTTTCAGGTAACATTGAGGGTATAGTCCCCAAAGTATGAGCATAGAATCTTTTTTATTTGTACTACGGGTAGGTGCTTGTCCGTCATCTCACCTGATTTTTTTCAAGTTATGATAAGGCTGATGGTGGAATTGCACTTTCCGGGAATTCTTAACGGTCTGAGGCTGTCTTACCTCTAAATGCCGGAACACAACAAGTTCGAATTGTTGTTATGACGACAGACTTAGGTAAGATGATTGCTAGTTAGATGGACTTGAACAAAGTACTACCACCAACCAAAATAAAGTTCTACCACCAATCTGCAAAAACGTTGCCAAGCTTGAATTGGACCCGCACTTATTTTTTTTCTTCTTCAACCCATTGCTACTTATAATCCATAGTGAAGGTCTCTTCCAATGCACGCCATCCTTCGCGATCTTGTGCCTCTGCATCCATTTCGTCCCCACTACTCCACTACTTTGACCAGATCGTCAGACGACCTAATGTGGACAGATGTGTCTGTCCACGTTTCTGTAACCATTATGATAGTTAATACAGACTCACTAAGGCTTGAGAACCAAATGTTAATTCGGTTTTTTTTCCTAGAGAACCGTCGGAACCCTTATACAACTTTTGTCCAAAAATCCCCTTTGCTTATTCTTTGAGCCAGAATAAGCCTCGGTGTTCGATTCGCTCTTGGCTGGTTTATTTATATTAGTTTTTGATACAGAATTGAGTCATAGCATACCTCCACACTCTCTAGGTTCACTTGTCAACAATTTTGTAATAAATACATAAATAAATAAATAAATATTACAGGACATTATTTTTTACACAGCGCCAAACTAAGCATAGCTTGTAATATGGGAACTAGATTACGGATAGAATACTTAAATACTTTTGTAAATATATACCTACTATATGATACAACACCCAAACACAGATCAAACATCTACATTCATCACACAAATGTTTGTCCTGGGTGGGAATCAAACCCACAGCCTACAGCGCAGAAAGCAGAGTTACTACCAACTGAGCTATGAGGCTTGTTGAAGTATTGTACAACCTAGGTAATGAAGGAGCTCTTGGCTTATCGTATCTCATTTTGCAAAACCTCAATCAGCATAATCATAAATAAGTATTAAAAGGTCATCTATGTTAACGAATATATGAAGCTATCTAAACGTCACATTAAAAGCTGGCAAGCTATCGCAAACGATATTGTTGCTAATGTTAACACGGTAAACATAATTAACGGCCGGATTGGTATCATGTTGTGTTTAGCCACATGGAAAGGAAAAGTTTTATCAAAACTATAGGAGAAAAGACAACGCTGTATGGTTAAGCGGGTTCAGAAATAAATGAAAGTGGCTTATCACGATAAGATCTATTTCAAATCTGTTCAAATAGTCTGTATAGGTACGTTACGGGGAGTTGGCACGTTCAAAGTACACACAACATTGCAATTTTAATATTCAGTGTGTTTAATTAAACATAATATTTAAATTCTATGTTTCTATATTCTCCTTTCCCTGGACCTTGACGCTTGGACGCTTACCTAGTTATTTCTAGTGCATTTTACATTTTTTATTAAGCCTTGATATTGCGCAAAGACCAATTCTTAAAGTTATGCCCTGTTAAATATATTTATTTCCAACAGTTGAATTATATGCAAAAGTACTTCTTTTATTTTAAGATCCTTAATTACATACCAACACAAGTTACATAGACTAAATAAAAGACGGGATACATCTTATATTAAATAGAGTTAAAAAAATAAAATAAATATTACAGGACATTCATTTTACACAACGCCATCTAGCCCCAAACTAAGCATAGCTTGTAATATGGAAACTAGATTACGGATAGAATACTTAATTTTTTTTTTTTTTGTAAATACATACTTATCAAACATACCCAAACACAGAACAAACATCTATATTCATCACACAAATGTTTGTCCTGGGTGGGAATCGAACCCACAACCTACAGCGCAGAAGGCAGAGTTACTACCAACTGAGCTATGAGGCTTGTTGCTGTTTGTAGTTTATCCTTATTTATTTATATTATTTCATGACTAAAATTTAAATAAAACCCGAATGTACCTTACGAATGATTTCTAATTGTGTTTTATTTTCTGATTGTTCTTTATAATTATGTCTTGTTTTCCTTATGTTTACAACTTTTAAGTCTTCAACGTTCTGTACAATAATAAATAAATTACAGGACATTAATTTCACATCACCATCTAGCCCCAAACTAAGCATAGCTACTAGATGTAGTACATATGGGTACTAGATTACTTGTATATGATAAGTATATTAAATACATACTTACCATATACAACCCCCAAACACAAAATGAACATCTATATTCATGAATCGAACCCACAACCTAGAGCGCAAAAAGCAGAGCTACTACCTTCCTACTAAACTATAAGACTTGTTAAAATATATACCTACCTATTAAAATAAATATAAAATATGTAACCAGTATTTGTATTCACAAACGCGATGTATGAATGTGTTGTACGTGCCAGCTATCTGTAATTCACCTATACATAAAGCTTCATTTTTCTTCGTCATGGTCATACAACGAAATTAAGTTGCCCTGTGGCTCTCCACAAATTTTTTTGTCAGTCATCGGTCTGGTATTATTTTTAGATTTTCTTTAAACGATGTCACATGGTGATGTAGACGCTGTAAAAAGAAAGATCGTCGGTTAAGTCCTGCGAAGTAAATATTTGTAGATAAGCTTTATTTGGAGTTCCAGACATTTTCCTCTTAGAGGAACTCACATTATAATAGGATACTTTAGATACCTGGCTAGTCTTAGCATGTTTTATACAATATATAATAAAAAATAATTTAAAAGCGTATTTACAATAATACAATTCTCGATAAATACCCGTGTTTTCGTATCAAAATAACGCTATGTAATGGTCAAAGTTTCAAAATATAGCCTTTACAATAATACTTGTTCCTCGTAATACAAACATTACATCCAAGTCATGTTTTTGTGTCCGTTAAAATGTACACATATCCATTTTTAAACATAGGGTATTAAATTACAAATTAAATAAATAAAAAATATTATTAAAAAAAAAAAACTTTCTTGTACTACGTATACTCACAAGAAAGTCAAAAACCTTGAGGATCAGAAAGTTGAATTCCTAAAATTTTGGATGGGTAGAAAATATTTTATTGCACAACTAAATCAGTAGGTATGTACCGTTTCGGTGGTTTGGGATAAATATTTTATTTTTATTTTTATTGTACGACGGGGAAACGCTTGCCCTTCATATCACCTGGTTTTCAAGTTATGATAACGCCGAAGGTGGAGGCGCACTTCAACCGGAATCTTCAGCAGTCTGCGGAACTGACTATCTTACCTCTTAATGTCGGTACACAATAATAAGATAATTGTTACTATGGCGACGGAATAAGGAAAGATGGTGGTACTAGTTACCAAAGGCGGACAAAAACAAAGTTCTAACACCAACCAAACCAAGAACGATATTGTACTCCCACTGGGGATCGAACGCGGGACCTCTGAATCTGACACCAGTGGGCGAACCACAAGACCACATTGGCGGTAAAATAAATGTATAACATTATAGTACAAGAACAGCTGGCATCTAACTGAACTAGCATGTTCCACGACAGCGAAAAATTGAAAACTCTAAAGTCAGTTTCGTATCAGCTTAAATATCAAGAAGTTCGTTTCGCCAACAAAATGTTTCATATTATTGTCGTGGTACTTTTCTACTTAGCGTCCCGAGTGGCAAGTGTCTTGGAGTCTCCAAAGGGGCTTCGGTTGTTTCGCCAACTTTTAACGAGTTTGTTGGACATGGAACAACGGTCCGAGACTTGCTGCACATGTGTTACATGCTGTAACCTGACCCGCTGATATCTTTCCATCACGATGGATGCTTTTTACGTTTCCACTTGGAAATTGCTTGTGGCTTTGTACGAGATTTGTTACGTTTCCTACTATTCTTATATGTTACTTGCTGACCCCGCGTAGTTTTTTGCGTAAATATACTGGATAAGCTACTTACTTTGCTTAGTATATAGGAAATTTCAAGTCAATCCATCAATATATTCAATTTATTTAAAACATCTTTGCAACACTGTAGTATTGCAACGGAGTAGAAAATATATAAGTTATTTTATCGTTTACCATAAATATTGACAATAAGTTTCGTGTTACAAAAACCTTCACAGTAAAAAGTTGCATAAAAAAGGTTTTACCTCTTTTCACCCCTTTAGAATTGGGGGTGAGAAAAGACATGATTAAGATGTTTACATGATTCTTGTCAATGATACCAGTAATAATCATAAAAGTTTTATTCAAATTTAAAATGTAATTTCTGCGTGATAAGCGTTAAAGAAACAGTCACACACGTAGACAAAAAAGGAAAAAATAAAAGTGTTACTTTGGAAAGAGAAAACACTACTTGTGTGTTTCCTTCACTTAACATTTTTAAATATATCATCGAATGTACAGATTTTGAGCCGTTTTATTATAAGTACCTATAGGTAGATTTAGTTATATTTGTTTGACAAACCTCATAGCTCAGTTGGTAGTAACCCTGCCTTCTGCGCTGTAGGTTTTAGGTTAAATCCCCACCCAGGACAAACATTTGTGTGATGAATACAGATGTTTGTTCTGTGTTTGAGTGTTGTATCATATAGTACGTATGCATTAACAAAAAAAAGTATTTATGTACTATATCCGTAATCTAATTTTAGTTGTATGCTTAGTTTGGGGCTAGATGACGCTGTGTGAAATTAATGTCCTGTATTTTTTTTTTTTTAATATCTAATAAGTAACATTTATTCAATAAAAAGTACAATTAAAACAATTAAGGACCGTTACAAACGGCCAAAATGCAATTTTATTTAATGTTTAGTAGGCACTCTGTGTGTTTTGTATGTAAAAGATTTTATAGCGAAACTTTTTCAAGTGCAGGACCTACTGGCTGCGTGGTATTGTCTAACTAAACTATTGGATTAGGCTTATATCTTTGAAGTGCAAAAGTTGCTGATTGCGTGGTTTTGTCTTACAAAACCGTTGGACACAGTTTATTGACCGAGCGAGCGAAGCGTCTCAGTTTCGAGATTGGCCAAAAATGCTTTCGTCCACTGTCTGTCGGTTTGTTCTTGCCTACCGGTCGCATTTTTCAACCGATTTTGATGAAAATTGGCACACGCATTGGCAAGTACCTTGATTTATTAAACATTTTTAGTTGATCGCAATATTGAATTGGGGGGAAAATAGGGGGAAAAAGAATTTGTAAGTTTGCTGTAGCGTTATCTATCAACGGAATTCAATTAAATTTTAAAAACACCCTGAAGATTTAATTCTTCAAAAGATGATGTGAAAATATAACAAAATGGGTGAGTGGAGGGGGGAAAGGGGAAAGTTTACTATAGGTTTTTTTTTTTTCGAAATAATTATACCTATACGACATTCTGATCGATATTCGATATTCGTATACGAATGCTAATCAGACTACGCAGTCCTCGGTTATTGCATGGTTATAAGGCTCGTGAGATCTACTGGTCTTACAGAACCACTAGTTTTATAATCTTTGAAGTACAAAAGTTACTAACTGCGCGGTATTGTATATAACTTAACGATTATAAATAGCTCATATTATTATCTTTGAAGTGCAAGAGTTGCTGTTTTCGTGGTATTGTCTCACAAAACTATTCGACTAGGCTTATATTATTATCTTTGAAGTGCAAGAGGGGCTGGCTGCGTGGTATTGTCTTACAAGTCTATTGGACTAGGCGTATATTATAATCGTACTATAATCTTTGAAGTGCAAGAGTAGCTGGTGGCATGGTATTGTCTTACAAGTCTATTGGACTAGGCGTATATTAAAATCTTACTATAATCTTTAAAGTGCAAGAGGAGCTGGTTGCATGGTATTGTCATACAACTCTGTTGGACTAGGCCTATATTATAATCTTACTATAATATTTGAAGTGCAAGAGGGGCTGGCTGCGTGGTATTGTCTTACAAAACTTTTGCACGAGGCGTATAAAGAAAGAAAGAAAAATATTTATTTGGCACCAAGAACAAACACAGCGCATAAAACACACAGTAACACATAAACACACTAACTTAAAACTAGTAACAATAGGTAAAAAATAAATAAATAAAATGAGATATAATGTATATTATAATCTTACTATAATCTTAGAAGTGTAAGAGGGGCTGGCTGCATGGTATTGTCTTACAAGTCTATTGGACTAGGCTTATTATTATAATCTTACTATAATCTTTGAAGTGCAAGAGGGGCTGGCTGCATGGTATTATCTTACATAACTATTGGATACGACACGCAATTGAGTATGAAAGTGTATGATAACGATTTCCGCTCAAAATCCTTCATATTGGTGAATATCAACAGTGCCAACAATGCCAATCAATTACATCTGAAATACAAAACTGTTACATGACTGTTCAAAGAAACTGTGATAAAATATTAATAAATAGGTATGCATGTTTATTGCTTATGTAGTAAAATATTCTGCAATGAAATTTTTACTGTTATAATGTATTTTCAAGATGCACTGCTTCGTTCTACCAGGTCCGTTTGGTCTTGTCTATCTGTTAAGTATCCTCAATAAATCTATAATAAAATAAAATAAGAATATTAATAAATATACACTACCTAGCAGAACGCTCGGGACATCGTTGCCGTGGCGATTGCAGCGTCACCTACAGGGCTCAATTAAATTAACAATTTAAATCAACCATTAAAGGACCCACTCAAATACCTATACACTTAAAGTTTTATCGAGTTCAGTGACGAACGCACGCACAGAACAAATATATATGCACAGATTTACTTGTATCAATGTCTAATTGCCGTTTAGTCCAATTCCCTCATTTACAGATAATTAAGTACCTGCTACCTAAATATGACAATGATGGTGGAAGGTACTTTCGGAAGATACCACTGTAAAATGAAGTCATCCTAATTCCATTATATACATGACCGGCTAAAATGTTTGCAGCCAATTCAAATCTCATCAATCGATGACCCGAGAGGGTTTTGGCTTTGAAATCTGCAATCACATTAGTATACCAATCAGGGGTAGTGATACGGTGCTGCATGCGATAGGTTGAGGATAATAAACTAATTTATACGGTAATAGAATTTGAATGTATTTTGTTACCTCACATGATAGTTAGGACGTACAAGTTCATAAGAGTTGAAACAAACAGGTAAACGTTTGGGCTCTTTAGTCAACTGCTTGCTATGTCATACATGTGATATGAGCAAACTTTCATCTGTTTTTTTTCCAACTCTTTTTACTAACTACATGTTAGTAAAAATAATCTGTCACCATACGCGATGTATACTGGTCGATACATAATGATGATAATTGTATTATGTGTAGTAGTGAGATGAGTTTTTTTCGTTCTTGTTCTAGTCTTGGTTCTAGATTATTCTTAGAGTGGACTAATGTAGCCAGCTGACTCAAACGTGGATTGAAAATGTGTTTTATTGATTTTAAACTCTTATTTGTAACGAAGTTTTATGCAAATTTTGGTTGAAGCAAAAGAGGTGAATGAGTAGGAATTAATGAAGAACTAGGAATTAAATATACAGTTTAGCGTATTTACGCTTGAAGTGTTTTTATAGTTCAGTTATCCATCACTAGATGACGCGAAAATGCTGTGTTGACATCAGCAAAGCAGTTTTTGTTTTTACAATAATTTTACGTTCAGAGCTAATTTATCCGCACTAAGCGCCATTTTCATCATGCGAACGGCGAAGGAGTGGAATACGTTGCCTGCGTCTGTTTTGCCTGAAAATTAAATTGTTTTGCTGCACGATGGGGAATCGTTTGGCCTTCATCTCACATAGTTTCAAGTTATGATAAGGCCGAAGGTAGGCGCCTTTTAAGTAGCTGAATAAATTATCATCATCAACACGAGCGGCTTGTCGCATCCCACTGTTGGGTATATGCCAACGTCAATCCTGCGCCAGTCGAATCCCAAAAAGGCCTGTATTTGACTAAGTCGTCGACCCTTCTTGCCGGCGGACCCACACATCTTTTGCCTTAAATTTTAGTATTATGACGGCGCGTTTATAATTTTGGTACATCCAGAGTGACAAACGGCTGTCAAAGTCACTCTAGCGGGGCATCGTGTCGAAGGCAGCGAGGCAGCCATCTTTAATCGTTACTTTTTGTACGGTAAGGCGCGAGCGCACCACGTCTGCAACGAATCCCTTTGTATCACGCCAATAGAAGTGAATGACAAATTTAATTAATGCTGATTGCTATAATAAGAATAATCATCGAACTGCGTTCGTTTGCTTTAATTGCAATATTAAGAGGACTTAAATAATTGTTGCTGTCGAAGAAGATTCATACCTATTCTGCTTCTATGCCCTCGTGTCTACACTTTGCATTCTAATGAAGGCACTCCTGCACTTACATATATATAATACTAACAGTAATAAAATCACGAATAACTCGATAAATCCCATAGCAAGAAGTACTGTGGAAATCATTAACGATTCGTTGAAACTCCGCTAAATCGTGCAAAATTAATTTGAAAATGTCGCTTTTCGCCAATCACTTGTGGTGCTCTTACATCGGTCGACCGTCCATAGGATTGGGCACTTAAAACTGCCGTTAAAAGGGGCACCATTCAAAAGCTACGTATAAATAACGCAGCATCGAGCTTCGGCAACAGCTAAGCGTACTTCAGGCGGGACCAGCTACTGAGCTCATAAAATATATTATGCCACTAGTGGTTTGCCAACCGGTATCAGCCCCAGAAGCCCCGGGTTCGATCCCTTCTAAGGCCTGCACTGACGTCCCGCTGTGAAGTGTATTGTGCATTATCCCCCATGGTTTTAACTAACAAAACCCCAGCCAAGCTCCTTAAAAGATCGGAGCAGAACTTTAAATTGTTGGTGACATTTATTCAGCGCCTGAATCCTGGCCCGGAATCCTCAACAATCTGAGGAACTGGCAATCTTACCTGTAAATGCCGGAACACAACCATTTAAAATTGTTGCACAATATTGTACTCCCCTGGGGATCGAACCCGGCACCTCTGGACACCGGTGGGCAAATTAGACCACAGAGATGGTTGAAAACTATCTGGTAGAGTGAATTAACTCTTTAAACCTCAAAGCCGTGCGAAACTGTCACAAAAATCAGAGCCGGGCTATGAAATTGTCCACTAAAAAAAAAGTTTCAATCATTAATGAAAAATACGGTATGTGGTGGACTCAGTATGGATTTTTCATCCCTCCCTTTTGATGCCCAGTTGATGGTTAAACTCACTACCGGCGATATTTCACGGTATTCTTTCATTTCCATTAAGCAGTTGATCTAAATGATCATGGGTTTTGTAAATAGTTTTGGAGTTGATTCCACAGTCGGATTCTGCTTTGTCTCGCTTGCTGGATTAACCTTGATTTATACTTGTATCTGAAAACTATTTCAATATTGTTAGATGACATTTTAGGCTTTCGTGCAACCGCTTTGTTAAGGTCTTTTGCAGTTCATTATTGCGTGTGTAACCCACAAATAAATGTTTCGGAATTATGGGAGTCAATCCCGGATTGCCCACGGAGACATCAAGCAATGTATTCAAATCTTCAAAGACTGTACAATTAAGTACACTATAGCTCAGCAGAAAAAAAAACCTACACTACAATATCAACCCTATAATGTGTTACCCGTACCTATTTTTATTATTTTAAATTAAGCTTAACCTTGAAGATGCCGTGGCGGTCGCAGATTAAGAATCGACCCCTCTAACTCAACCTATGGATGTCTTAAAAGATCTCTGCAGAAGTAGGACAGCAGTTTCCTTCTGTGTATCAAATACACATTTAATGCGTCATCAATCCGCCTGCCTAGCGTGGTGATTATGGCAAAAACGCTCCAGCTTTATAGTAGGCAGTCCTGACTTGTATGAGGATAAGGTTAACAATAAAGCAAGCCTTCCCAGAAGCTGCCTAAAAACGCAGTGGCAAAAACACCAATGAAACTCAGACCACTGCTTAGCGACAGACTTCGGCGAGGGTAGTTACAAGCCAGGCGGACCTTTACTGATCCTATACCAGTAATACCGTTAAGAGTAGTAGAAGCCCCTTGTGAAAGGGCTCGTCCGGAGAATTACTACCACCATACTTATTTCGACCGCCAAGCAGCATTGCTGTCTTTCGGTTTTAAGGGTATGGTTGAAATTACGGGTACGTGAGTCTTCACAACTTTATGCCTCAAGTTGACGGGCGCAATGCAGTACCGTGTTCTTTGTGGATGTGACTTACGCAGTAAGGCTTTGTCATAGGCAAGAGGTGCACTTAACACCAGCCCCCTCAGCACGGGGCGGGGATAAAATTTTTGTCCTCTGTTTCTATCCACCATTGGGAGACAAAATGCTCTCAGTAGCATGCGCTACTTGCTTGTCCCGTCTCCTGGTAGTATAAAAAAAAACCGTCGCATTGAGGTCAACGATTCCGTTGACCTCACCGATAGGAGATAGATCTTACCTACCCCATATGACAAATATTTAAGATTGCTAAGTACAATCAGCTGTAATTCCAGAATAAAAGCTAAACTAAATATAAACTTAGGTTCCATATAGATTGTGGTTCATTCGAGCCAGGTTTCACTTTAAAGTGCCTTTCCTGATCAAAGGTAATAGAGGTAGGTAATAGGGCGCTTATTTAGGGGTAAATCAACCCTCGCAGGGCAATCGTCACCCCCTTCACGTCCGCCAATAACTCCCGTTTGATTTGTTCCAGAAGATTAGCACCTCAAATACGTGCTTAGGAAGTTTATTTGCTAACTTTCAGGTAAGGTTAATAAATCGTTCCATGATTAGTAAAAGTGCCTATGCCTAGACCGGCCGTGAGTTACGGAGGTTTAAATTAAGGATCACAAATTATTTAATAGAGGTTTAATTGAGGTTTATTGTGTTTTTTACATACTTTTAAACGTTTCCCTGGTGAAGGATGTATTTCTGTTACAGGAACAACTACGAACGCCAAATCGTTTTATCAATATATCCTTTTATTTATTGTACGACGGGGAGTTGCTTGGTCTTCATCTCACCTGATTTTCAAGTTATGATAAGACCGAAGATGTAGCGCACTTTACCCGGAATCCTTTACGAAATCTTTTTACTATTATTTAAGAACTAACTCGCGACTTCGTCCGCGTATTGGTTTTTTGAAATAGGTGCAAGTATGATATTATAAATATATATATCTGTTGGATATCTGGATAAATTTGACCGATTAACTCCTACATGGTGTGCGGGGGATCTGACCCACATTACCAGGCAAAAAATGCAGGCTTTTTGAAGTCTTAGCGCCGGTCCGACTCACGTTTGGCCAGATTTTATTATTCATGTATTTACCACAAAGTAACACTATATCCACTATACTCACACCAACTTTGTTATTATACAGGTCGAAAATAACAATTTATAAAAACGTTTCATTAATAGCCACATATTTTTTTATTGTTTATTATTAGATATTTACTATACATATTTATTATTATCAGACTCATGGCCAAAATTCAAAGTACAACTTCAGAAATCACTTGGCATTTACAAATCAGGTGCACTTCCCTAGGCCGTTTTCGTGTTTACCGTCACACATTGAATAGGTATTATTTTTAATACATTGCTACATTTGTGCCTCAGATTATATTTTTATATTTAATATGTTATTTCTACTTACCTCCATTTACCATCTTAACTTAATTTAATGGATATCTACACTTATATTTAAATCCTAACTATAGTAGGTAGGTGCCTAATTTAAACACTCTGATATCACAACTCTCACTTGTTGAAAGCACAAGTTTAATAAACGCTAGCATTGTATTGTTCCATATTTAAACATCTCATAAAACGTTTTAATACTTGTGTTACATTTGTTTTTTGTTTTTGTGTGTATACTTTTTTAGCTTTAAAATTTAAATTTTAGTTTAATTGATATTTGTACACGCTGTGGCGTCCTGTAAATGGAAAAACAAACTGTTTTAAGACTTATCTGTGTTTCACTTATCTAACCCTATGTTTGTATTTTGTTTTGTCTGATGGACGTTCTATTTTTAATAAATAAATAAATAAATTAGTCAGGTCTGAATATTGGACACCCTACCCTTTATTTCTGAAAAATATTAAAAACCAAAAATATGCCATAACTTATTCCTTATGTGCCCATCATCAACATACTAATTTTCAAGTGCCTATCATTTGTGGTTTCAGGGATATGCAACATTTTACTCCGAACTTTGAACCCCATTTTGAACCATAAGGGTGCGAATTTTCAAAATTCCTTTCTTAGCAGGCGTTTACACACCAAGACAAACATGCCCTTGAAATTTAAAGTCTGTGCGACCAGTGGTTTACGCTGTGCGTTGTAGCTAGTTGAATCAGTCAGTCAGTCACTCAGGACTTGTCCTTTTATGCATTAGAAGATTACTGTTTATCAAGTAGTCAAGTTACATTAGTCAAGGGTCGTAAATACAGTTAAGTCAACAGCCCATTTATGTAGTTGTCAATTGGATATTGGACAGAGCTTCCTCCAAAAACGGGATGGTTTTGCCATAATCACCACACTTGGAAGGCGGGTTGGTGATCACAGTAAAGGTGTTATGTAACATACAGCAGGAAGCTGCCGCTTCCTCTGGTGAGATTCCTTAAATCGGCTTTTACGACAACCGCGGGCTGAGTTGGAGGGGGTCGATTCTTAAGCCGCGACTGCTACGGCTGGGTAAATTAAAAAATAAACATTTGTCGTTGAATGCCTCGTTATACCGATTTCAAAAAGTATAAGCACGACTATTATACCATGCATTATTCAGGAGTTCTGCTGTCATGATTGTAAGACCCTGGTTTACATGGTTCGTAGAAGAGTATCACACATACAATCATTTTAAATGCGCAACGCTCTTAATATGTATTACTGTTATTTAATGAAAAAAACCCTTTATATTGATTCCATTCCATCATCATACCTTGGTAGTTTTGACATTCATCCATTGCATCAAGAGCACTCAAAATACACCAGTTTATTATAGAAACCACGTGTACATCGCGTTTTTTCTGTTAAATAATAATGTTTTTTTATATTTTTATTTGATAAAAGAACCATGAATCACGTTCTTATCTATTTCATATGAGGAATCTATAATGATAACTTTGACCTTTTATCATGCACGGTTTCAGAGTTAGGGCATACTTTTAATGAAAACTTTCAACCCCTTTTTGAACGGGGAATACGAATTTTAAAAAACCCCTTCCTAGCACTCATTTTGGCATCAAGACAAACATACCCTCCAAATTTCATGTCTCTACGATTAGCCGTTTAGGCTGAGCGTTGTTATCAGTGAGTCAGTTAGCATTTTGTATTAGTATTAGATAAGATTTAGGCGTCAGAATTAGGTATGATGGTGGTAGCTAGCGGACTTAAACAAAGTCCTACCACGAACCAAACCTGATGATGCACAGTCTGAAGAACGTGTTGAAGGAGGTATTAACACCACTACTAACATTTTAATGACCTAACCGCCTCTGTGATCTAGTGGTTCACCCACTGATATCAGGTCCAGAGGCCCCGGGTTCGATCCCCAGGGGAAGTACAATATTGCGCTTGGTATGGTTGGTCGTGGGACTTTGTTTTCCGCCTGGCCATCTTACGTAATTCTGTCGCCATAACATCAATACCGGATGAAATGCGCGCCCACCTTCAGCCTTATCCTTACTTGAAAATCAGGTGAGATGGAGGCAAGGCACCTCCCCGCCGTACAATAAAAAAAGTATATTACCTTCTCTTGCCTCATCAATTTCCTGGAGAACAGTTTCATCTACCCTACATTTTTTTTATACAACTTATAGAGGCAACAAGAGAGGCGACAGAGACCGAACAAGCAAGTAGCCCACCTGATGTTAAGTGCACTCTTGCCTATAACAACGCCTTACTGCGTAGGTCAAATCCACAAGGAACATAGCCTACACGGCACTGCATTGAGCCCGTCAACTTGAGGCATAAAGGTGTTAAGCCTCGCGTGCCCTTAATTTCACCGGTAACCGTACCCTTCAAACCGGAACACAGAAATGCTGCTTGGCGACTGAAATAGGTATGGTAGTAGTACTTCTCCGGACGAGCCATGTCACAAGGGGCTCTACTACTCTTACACTCTACATAGGCAACCTGGCGGTTTTGGTCATAGGCTTAGAAGCGGCATGTAAATATTACCTTTCGTTTAATACACGTATGGTTATACTTTAAAAAATATTATTTGCTTGCTTGTTTTGCCTTTTACTTTTATTTCCAAATCTTATATTGAAAATGCACTTCCACAATTTAGAGGAACCAAACGCCACATCACATGTTAAAATCCCCCTGAATATACATACTCAATCACCACAATGAAATACACATACATACAAAAAAACATACATACTGTGCTTTTGAAAAAAATAACGGGTAAAATCACAATTTAGAAGGTCCGTCGATGCTTGTGGGAGTCAGTGTCTTCTGGGAAAACTCACTCCTCCGTGAAATTCATCATCGCTTAGGCAATCCGTTTGTCTGTTTGACCGCTTCTGAGCTCTAGTGGTTAGGTCACCGGTGCCAGATCCAGAGTTCCCGGGTTCGATTCCCAGAGGGAACATAATATTGTGATTCGTTTGATTGGTGGTAGACATTTGTAAGGCCCGCCTGGCTAGCTACCACCATCTTACCTGATTCTATCACCATTACAACATTGCTTAAAATTGTTATGTTCCGGCATTTAGAGATAAGATAGCCCGTTCCTCAGTTTGTTGAGGGTTCCGGGTGATGTGCGCTTCCATCTTCAGACATCATAACTTCAAAATCAAGTGAGATGAAGGCTGAGCACCTCCGCATCGTACAATAAAAAAAAATCCTAGATATCAAGAGCTTACCCATCTTAAAAAAATAAACAATAAATAACCCTTGAAAGAATATAGCGTTTGCTATAAATCTACTTGTGTAAAAACGCCCGCCACTGGGTAACTTGAACTGAACATAATAATACCTTATCCATTGCATTGAAGTAGGTATACGTCCGCATTCACCTTTTCCCTGAAACCACAAGTTATTAATCTTACGCCCGAACAAGCCATAGAACCTTCGGAATAGTTCAGTTGTTCCACCCGCATTATAATGCATATTTTATTCGCTGAAACGTTTGCGGCAAGAGCAGCCATAAAATTGCCTATTGTCGATGCACGTAAAGCCGGCATTAAACTGAAAGCGATTCTCGAATGCGTCGCGACGCAAAGTACCTATCAGCACAGAAACGTCACTAGAACCAGTAGTGAAACAAGAAACGCAGGAACCAACTAAATAACAGTAGCTATTACGTAAAATGTATCATATTTCTCTATGACAATAATCAAATCAAAGAGATATTTCTAAAACTTCAAAAAATAGAAAATGTTATATCTATCATTAATATGAAGCGCACAGGCACCTAAAGTTAATGTTGATAAGAGTGGTATTTTGTAAAAGGTACTTCTTTGTCATTAATTAATGACACCGTATTCGTTTAATTTGATTTGGTTTCACGGCTAAGGTAAAAGCGTTTAAAATTGATCTTCCACTGTATCAAGGGAACAGCCAAGGGTTTACAGGAAAAAAGAGTTTAGGCGTGAAGGTGGATCAAAATTGTAATTTACGCCGCATTAACCTATAAGGTAGCCTCGGTTGGACTATGTAGTGTGGAGGTTTATAGTTGCCATCTAATTTGTGATACAAATCAATGATTAAGTGCCTGGATAAATTTGTCAGAGACATGATATTAATCAGTGCGACTCTAGGACTCAACACGAAGGCCTCGGGGTCCCGGCCAGAGTGCTGATCTCCGAGTCCTGGTGCTATCCAGTGCGAGATGTAGAAGTCCAAAGTCAGTCACAAATATCATCAACAACTCTAGGTTATATGTTGTCTTTCCAGATGACTGGAAGGTTGCTGCAGTCAGACCAATAACTAAATCAGTAAAAAAAAATACTTACATAGCATTTTTTTTGTAAGTGCATACCTACTTTATTAATAGTCTTCTTCCGTGCCTGTACAAATTTCTAGAAAAAGTTATCAGTCTACAAATTACCAAATGATGCAGTCAGGTTCCAAGAAAGATTACAGCTTTGCCGTAGATCTCATCATCACTGTGATTGCACTTGGAAATGTAGAAATGTAGGAATGTAGAAATGTTATAATGACACAAAAATTCACAATCAGCGACGAGCGGAAATCTCGAACCCGCATCATTTCCTCAAACCAGTAACGCTCTCTACCAATCAAACAACGAGGATCCTGAAGCAGTTTCCGAATTGTGGGCTCAAGTCCCGCTGCAGGTTGACTTTTGTGCCATTATAACATTCAAAAATACATGTTTCACAATGACAGTTAGGTTTTTGCTTTACTGATAGGTAAATATACGTTTTTGTGGCGTCGGAATACAACAGGGAGCCAGCCGAGTCGCCTTGTTTTGTTCCACCACTACGTTTTACTTTACGGCTGTACGTGGGTTTGCCTTTGCTGTATCAATCCAAAAAAGAAAACTGCAAATAGGTGCGTTTTCACCACAGAATTTGCTACATAATTCCACGTAGTCGAGGCCTGGGGTTATACAGTCACATGTCCTTTTATATTTTCAAACTTAAATGTCTTATGTTTAGCTTTGATAGGGTGTACATGTTATATACACTAGCTGACCCCGCGCAGTTACACTAGCGCCAATATTAATCGACACAGCATAGTCTCCGGTGAGGTCGTGGCCAACTCGTTTGCTAAGTATGATGTTTATAGTCAAATATTATATTTCCCATAAACACAAAATAAACAATTTGCTTTTTTTTTTAAACTAATTGTAGTTTTGGCTTCAGTATCGATAATTTAAACTGAAAACACTTAAAATTTTCAAAATATATTTTATGTACAGATTTTGACCTGTTACTCTTTTATTATAATGTATCTATAGATGGATCAAGATGTAACCAATTAAATGTTTTGATTGAAGTGACACGAGACCCAACGACTGGCTCGTATTAGACCAGGGAATTAGCATAGCTATTCAGCGTGGCAATGCAGCCAATGTCTTGGGGACGCTTCTGTCTGGTTGTAACGGTCCTTAGGTAATCCAACTGCTTCCCCTTTACATAGTGTGTTTAATTGTACCTATTAAAATTATAATAACAATATTTCTGAAAACTCAACATGCAGTACAGATGATATTTTACATAATCTAAGATCCATAACTATGTACACCTTAAAAGTAATAGACAGTTAAATATGTACTTGAACCATTTACCGGCACGTAAAGTTTTTGTACGTGACTTACTTGGTAGGTACTCTACGATATTTTCTAAACACAAAACTAGACATAGTTTTACTTTATAGAATTAATGTATTCAGAGCTTAATCATACTTACTTCTATTGATTTTAAAATACCTAAAATACAACGTATAATCCTATCATTAGGATAGCCTACCTACGTCCATAAACTTCATAACTTCCACGAAAATTTTGTTGTTCCATAATAATTTCAAACAAGACTTATTAAATATCCAAGAAACATAAAAAAGCAATTAAAAATACCAAGTAGAGGCAGTATTCTTTTAAGTACTGATCGACTAAATTATTCTACCAACAGTACATAGCTGAAGCAGTGACTAAATCATATCCCCTTTTCATAAATAACGTAAGAAGTACTAGGAATACCCAACTACTAAATCTCCTGCCGTCAGCTAAAACGCAATCTTTCCTCATATTTTTTCTCAATTGCAAAATCCATCCGCAAAAGGGATGTCTCATAAAGGCTGTGTCAATTCCTCTTATAAAAATCCAGCACGATCAGCGAGCACGATGCAGCCACTCTGCGGGACGCCGGCGTCAATTGCCTGATCCCTTCCGCTTCCGGTTTCACTCCACTACCGGTTTAGATTCATAACTCCGATGCTTAGAACATTGTCGGCGTCCAACTGAAAAATACGATCCAATATTTACGACGCTGCAATAAATTTCCGCTAAGCGCTCTCGAATTACGTAGGTACTTGCTTCAATTTTTATTAAACAACTTTGACTTTAGTAGTTTACCGTATTTTATAAAGGACGGCCGCCTTGAAGTATTTGTTTGAACAGGGAGTTCGAGCGTTGAACTACTTAAAAGTTCCGTTGCAAATGAAGCGTTACAAAAATGAACGCCCCCACGGGAAAACGCTGGGAGTCTTGTCGCGGCTTACACAGCTCTAGGTACTTTGAAATTGTAACAAAAAAAATACTATTCCTCTAATGTATAAAATATGTAAATAAAGTTACCAAATGGGGAAAAGTACACCGAGTATTCTGACCTTTATTTCTAGACGAAAAAACGCGTTATTTTTTTATTACTTACATGTTGTAAAAGAAGTAAAAAGTTCATCTTTGTAACTATTATGGATTTTTATTGTATGACGGGGATGCGCTTGGTCTTCATCTCACCTGGTTTCAGGTTATGATAAGGCTGCAAGTGGAGCGCACTTCACCCGGAATCCTCAACAAACTGAGGAACTGGTTCTCTTACCTCTATGTTCCGGAACACAGCAATTTATAATTGTTGTTATGGCGATAGCCTGAGGTAGTAGTAGCTAGCCAGACGGACTTAAACAAAGTCCTACCACTAACCAAACCAAGCACAATATTGTACTCCCCCTGGGAATCGAAATAGCTAAGTCTGTCGCCATAACAGCAATTCCAAATTGTTCTGTTCCGGCATTTAGAGGTAAGATAGCCAGTTCAGACAGTTGGGGATTCTGGGTAAAGTGCGCTTCCAGCTTCAGCTTTATCATAACTTGAAACCAGCACCCTTATTCTGTATGGCCAATCGTGTCTTAACGCGCCCGCTCTACGATATGTCAATACGATGATTCCATGCAGATATTGTAAAGCGGGCGCGCTAAGGGCTCAGCAAGCTGAGTGCGAACGTCCATCCTGTATACTTTATAGTTTGCGCTAACGTTATTTTCTATGGAGAGACGAACAGCGTCTCCTAGCGGCAAGTTTACAAAACTTTTTGCGAGTGGGAATCTTTTACCATCACTTTGCGAGTGTAAACGACCAATTTTGACATTTATCGTGTGAATTACGTTAACTTTGTAGTTAACGTAATTAATGGTACGACCTACGTCGTACACTTTAAATTTTTAAGTGAGGAGGAACCGTTATTGTCTTGACTATTATTGTGCGAAAATGGATATATTTATTCACTCACGTCAATATTTTGCGCGTAGAATGATTGACATGGCTCATGCTAAAGATGAACGTGATAGAATGAGGAATATTCACAAAGAATTCCGCAACAAACTTGACCCTACGAAAGACCTCTCCGAGAATGCTCGCCACCCTATACCTCGATTGTCCCTCACTGCGCTCGGACCGATATCGGTCAAAAAAACAGGAAGGTCCGAAAGGTAAAGGTAAGCTAGGGAACCCAAAACGTCTAAGTCATAAAAAAAAATGCACTCGTGCTTGGCCTTGAAAATTTCAAATTATTTCGAACTCGAAACAGATCTAAGTAAAGTAAATCGGCCGATATAGATGTGGCATTGACATTCTTTTGAAACTCTCCATACATTTCCCTTGAAATTGCCACATCTGTTACGCGTTAAAAATGACGATCGATTTGCATAGATCGTATCGATCGATATACTTGATCGTCATGTTAACGCGATTTTACAAAACGATTTGCACTCAGCTTACCAACAGGTGAGATGAAGGCCAAGCGCTTCCCCGTCGTTCAATAAAAAGAATGGAACCCCTTAAAATACGATTAGCTAGTTCTATAACGAATGTCAAGCGCAATAAAATGCGGGGAAAACAAGCAAATAAGTCAGACCAAAGCCGAAAAAGTGATTACGAGAAGAGCGTTTGTGTAATCGCCCCGCTAAGACGTCTCTAGTCGAACACGACCCGGCTAAACCCCCTCTCGGCGACAAACCAGGGGTGGTACGGATCCCAGAAGTCACTTTTAAGCCATTACTTACTCGCTTGTTTTCGATTTGTTTTTTCCAACGGAAAAAGACAGCGCGTAATACAGTCGGGACCCGGGACTAACTTTCGGGCAATCAGTGGCGCAACTTCGGGAAGGGTTAAATCAAAGGGTTCCGGTTTTATGAAGACTTATTTTAGACTTACCTTCAAGTTGAAATTAGATTTAATCTGGCTCGAAGCTTTAGGATTGAATTTTGTAAACAATTTCAAATACCTCTACAACTTCCAGGCTTTGTTGAAATACCATTGGGAACTCGGGATCCTGTTGTTTAGAAATTCCTTTCAAATGAATTTTCTACTTGTATGGGGTCGAGTTCTGTAAATACGTGGACCATATTCATGCTCAATCGGCGCACAGCTTCAATATACATCTAATGGTTGTTTAATTTTGTTTGGCATTTTTTTTCAGGTATTTATGATGTAGAATTGCTATTGTATTTATGGTCAAAATAAGTGAATGCTTTTGTTTTCATTGTATACCCATTATGATTGCTCGCTTTTATTGCCGAAAACATTTCCAACCCGGCTGTTTGCTTTGAAACTGAAATATCAACCCGTTTGATTGTTAGGTTTGTTTTTTAGGCTTTCATTTGGTGGTATGGAGCTTGTTTTAAGCCTATCCAGGTGGCTACAACCATCTTACCTTCGTATGACGCCATTGCAACAATTCTAATTGTTGTGTCCCGGCATTAGAGGTAAGATAAGTAGAGGATTCCGGGAGAAGTGCACTTTCATATTTTGACACCAGGTGAGATGAGATTTATATCTATCTTTATTGAGATTATGGCCAGGTGCTTTTTTTTATTGTACGACGAGGAAGCTTCTTCATAATATAATGTAAACGAATGTTTAATTCAATTTTAACATGCTAACTTAAATATAATTAACTTGGTATTCCTGCATAGAGTAAAGGTTGATTTATTCTGATCAAAAGGTGACAAATTTTATTTCTAGTTGTTACGACTCCACATATTAAGGTTGGGTTCCTTATGAATAATAGAAAACATTTTGATAAAAAAGCTTTCAGATAAAAGCCATTTCCATAGTACCTTTGAATATCAAAGAAGTATCGTGTTAACATAAATTATGTAAATTATTTCTAGAAAATAAATGCCTATGCTTCGCGTGAAGGTCATTATGTACAAAATATATTACACAAGTGAAACCTCTGAGACTCGTTAGTGTACCCCTACACTACATAAGGGGGCTACTCTAAATGTCGAGGTCCCTAGGACTGGGTGTTGATGGTACTGACTAATAACGCACCTTCGGCCTAATTAAACACCTACCCGTCGTACAATAAAAGTCGCATAGATTTTCGAATGTTCTAATGACACAAACCCGCGACGGGATTCAAACCCGCAACTTTACCTCAAACTGGAAACGCTCTTTCCAATTGAGCAACGAGGGTTATGAGATTTGAAAATTGATGTGCCATATTCAATTCAGATAAGCGCAGGCTCGCAACAAAAGCCGTCTTACTAATATTTGGTTCTTATTTCTATAATATTCGCATCTTTTTTAAAATGTGCTAGAACCTCGCATTTTAATGTTTCTCTTCTAAAAGGCAGAGAGGTCGAGCTATAGCTTATTATCCAGCCGTCTTCGTTCAAGTATATTTAAGGCATATCTTACACGATCAGATGGACTAGCTATTATTATTACGCATTTTATACGATCATGGACATAAATATGCACATAATTATAATCTGATTTATTTCAAGAATAGTTATTTGCGAAAATGTTTTTTTAAAACATTGTTTGATCTTCTACCTACCCATTATTTTTTTAGGCCTTTCAAATTTGAATTGATAACCTATTTCGACGCTGCTTGGTTGGTTTGGGCTGAGTTGAAGTGGTCGACTCATAAGAATTTCATTTTCAATTCATATTCTTGAAAAATATTGTACATTGTTTTCAGCTCTGGAAATCTGCATGGGGCCGAGGCTTTAGTATGAAGAGGAAGGTAAAAATAACGTACTGAATTTTTCTCTGAGTGGTCAGTAAATACCCATAGGTAGTATTTGAGTGTATATTATGTATTGGAGTGTGCTATTTTTCACAATCCATATTTTGAGAGCTCTTGTATGGTAATATGGGACATCCACATGAGTGGAGTAATGCCTTATGCTTGATTGTTTTTCATTGTTAAAGGTTAAAACATACGTATATGCAGTACGATTTACGTAATTTCGATAAAGATTCAATATCTTGATATTTTCTCTTTTCTTGATGTTTAACAGAAGTCCATCTGAGAATTTATAAGTTCGAAAGTGTCTCTATTAGTAAATAGCCAAACGGTAAACCGATTTAATTGAAATTCAACATGGTACAGTGTTTACTATGGAGAAAAATTTAGGCTTCTCTTTACCTGGATACCACGCGGGCGAAGCTACTAGATAATAACAAGTGTGTCAGAAAGGTTTAACCATGGAGGAGATACTAATATTATAAATGCGAAAGTTTGTGTGAGTGTTTGTTGCCACTCATCTCCGTAACTACTTAACCGATTTAAATGAAATTTGGTATATAGATCGGTAAGGTTCTAAAATAACACATAGGCTATTTTATGAAAATCATTCCCTAAGGGAATTTTATAATTATACAGGTGGTAAAGTTTCTAAGGAAAAGAAAATCCTTGGTTTGATTCACTCAAAACTCTGTTTAAATACACTATGAAACATGTTTAAAAGCTTGACTATTTGAGTGAATTGTTCTACATTTGACACATGCATTTCCACGCGGGCAAAGCCGCAGCTAGTATTTTTATACAACTGACGCATTATACAGATAATATTGGTTACCAAACGTTTAAAACGTTTAAATGAAAACAAAAATGAATAAGTAATTGTTTTATCCACAAATATACCTCGGTAGTCCGTTAATTTAAACAATACAGGGTGTTTGAGATGGGACGTCTTCGGACATGCAAACAATTAATTACGAGGGTTATAAATGCTGGACATTAGTCAGGGTGTCGGCGGCCACGGTCTTGCGGGTAGTAGCCGCAGCCTCACCCTGCACCATATTTAAATTGTCTTAAATATTGCTCTACTTTAATTTGTACCTACTACTTCGTTCAAGTAAATAACAAGAGCTTAAATAGTTTAAAGACTTCTAGTTTTTGTATTTCAAGCGATTGTACTATCACGCCATTTAAAAATGTTATAATAACACAAAAAATCACTACCCGAAATGGAACTCGATTGGATATGACACAAAAAATCGGAATCTACGTTAGGACTGTCATTACTCAAGTTAGAGCTTGTCCGGAAGGAAAAGATGTGGATTCGAGTCCCGTGCGGGTTGTGCATTTTTATGTCATTATAAAATTTCTAGATGTTGAAGGAAAAGTTTTTTTTCACGATGGACAAGCGCTGATTTAATACTTGATGAGCAGGTATTTAGCTGTCTAAAAGTCAAATAGCTTTAAAAACTTTTTGAATGTTTAAGTTTTGAATGCTTCTGTTACTTACTAATTCCCTTCTTTGGCGCAGCGACCCAAAGCTGATCTTGGCCTCCGACACCAGAGATCGCTCGGTTTCATGGTCCATGGCCGCTTCAGTCCAGTCGATGGCAACGAGAAGCTCCCGCAAGTCCTTCTCTACCTCGTCACTCGAGCGGTACCTTGGACGACTAACATGCCTACGGCCGCTAGAACGACCTACGTATGCTCGCCTGACTGCACGATCCTCACCCATTCGGACCACGTGAGCAAGCCATCGGAGTCTTGCGGATTTGGTTTCTCCTAAGGTATTTCGCTCGGACACTAGATGTTCTATCTCTTGGTTTTTAAGAACTCTCCAGCTTCCATTTGTTCTACGCTTGGGACCTAGAATTTTCGTTTCGTTGGTCAGAAAAAATATATTTATGAAACAACACCAATTATTTAATTTCTCTTCCTTTCCGCCACTAACAGCTTGCTCGGACACTAGACCTTATACCATGCCAAATTTCAAGTCTCTAGGTTGATCTGTTTCGAAACAACACTTTGTAGACATAAGTAGTTTTTTAATAGGGTACCGATCGGTCATCCGTGCGGTACCCTAAAAAAACGATCTTGTGGTAAGCCCAGAAAACCAACAATAGGCATGCATAAAACCTCATTTCGCTCAAAATATAAACCCAACAAACCAACTTCGAGGTATTTTAAATAATGAAAACAAAGTTTGTGTATCTTCACGTCGTCAGTTAATAAGACTTTTGCTTTTATTCACCTGGTTATTACAAAAGTTCTAGGTATTTGCGAATGTTTTCAAGTTTCGCAATGTTTATGACGTAAAGCTAATAAAATGCGAAATTTGATATGAAAAAATATCGTTTGACGTCAATAAATTCGCTGTTTGTAACCTCTTTGGTCTGTCGTCTGCCAATCAAAGGTCGCACA
The DNA here is from genome assembly GCA_951394065.1 of Venusia cambrica. NCBI lineage: Eukaryota > Metazoa > Arthropoda > Insecta > Lepidoptera > Geometridae > Venusia > Venusia cambrica. The sequence goes on along the minus strand of OX596068.1, from coordinate 3,063,535 downwards.
AAAGGCTCTACAAAGCGATCGCCTCGGGGAGAAATGAGTAAGTAATAAGTTAGGGTTGGTATTTAATTGGTGTTGTTTCATAAATATGTATTTAAATAATATAGTATAATAATTTAACTCCCATATTATTTTATACAAGCTTTGCTTAATTTAGGGCTAGATGGCGCTGTAAAAACATTAACTCGGTGGGACCGTTGGCCTCTTGAGTTTTCATAGCACCCAACGAGTTAATGTCTTGTATTATTATTATAGTTATTTTGTTTGCTTAAAATTTGTTAATTTAAACAGTGAACTGAAATCCCCTTAACTTATTTTTAAACAAATATATATATCATTAAATGAAAATTAACTAACTTTGCACAAGTTAGTTAAATATATTAATATCCACTGAATAATATATAAAATAATATTTATAGGTGACTCAGTCGGTCGTTATCACTACGGTGGCCAGATTACTGGTGACATTATATTTCAGTTTTAAGTTTTTTCAAGAAGTTTATTCTAATAAGTAACAAAAAAAAACAACCCTAAGATATAAAATCTTAGGATTTTTTTTTGTAACTTATTTTATTTTCTATATTCAAAATAACATAGATCCACTTTAAATGGCACAATTTTTTATAATTTTTATATATTTTCTTTACTTCAATTTCACTGCACTTTACACGTTGAATACTGTTGTCTAATTTACTGTTCATTTATCCTCCATCTATAGGTACTGTATTTTAATAGTAGACATTTGTAATTGGCCTTCAGTTAAACATAAAATGCACTTATTAGTGTGTTTTTAATGTATTATTAGATTATGATTTGTACTAGTGCTAGCTGTAAGTTTTCCAAAAAAAATAAAAATACCCCGTTGGATACATGCAACACTGAGCAAAATACAGGCCAGAATACTTATTTTTCTTTTACGGATTATGGCCAGTCAATGCTCTGTTTAATTATATTTGACACCTGTGAAATCAATTACTCAGGTAAATCTACGTAATTAAGTATTTATATTTTTTTTTGTGTATCATACAATACCTACTTACATAGATAAATATGAGGGGGAACTTTTTATTCATCAAAAAACGAAGCGTTTTTTGAGGAACAGGCACGCTGAAATCTGGTAAGCCACCTCTGTGGTCTAGTGGTTTAACCCACCGATTTCAGATCCAGAGGTCCCGGGTTCGATCCCCATGGGGAGTACAATATATTGTGCTTGGTTTGGTTGGTGGTAGGACTTTATTGAAGTCCGCCTGGCTAGCTACCACCATCTTACCTAATTCTGTCGCCATCATAACAATTCTGAAATTGTTGTGTTCCGGCATTTAGAGGTAAGATAGCCAGTTCCTCAGTTTGTTAAGGATTCCGGGTGAAGTGCGCCTCCACCTTCGACCTTATCTTAACTTGTTTCCAGGTGAGATGAAGGCCGAGCGCTTCCCCGTCTTCCAATAAAAAAAAAAGCAGAGCACAGATACCATTTTACAACAAAATCAGGTTAATGTTTTTTTATATGATTATAAACTCTTGCATAACTTGCATAGGTCTACGAAGCGAGCTTAACCAGAGGACAATGGCGACAACTGGCGCTGGACTCGGTCAAGAGTTTGGTCATGCGCCCGGCGGTCCTTTGCACCAGAGTTGGGATCAAGAAGGTGGATCTTACTTACCCCAGCTATTAAAATAACAGTCACAGAATATATTGTATTCCCCAGGTCCCCTGGTAAGCGGACCCGGGACCTCTGGATCAGGAACAGGTGGACGAACCACTAGACCACGGAGGCGGCAAAATCTACTTCTATAACCAATGAGTTACAGGCATAAGAAAAAAACTTTGTTAAAATAATGTTTAGAGTACTTTACATATACTTTTGTAAATTGATGCTTGGTAAGCGTAGGAAAATAATTAAAGTGTAACTTGGAATGAGATCGTGGCAGCCCTAAGACCACCTAATTCGTGGGTTCATAAACAGAAATAATATTAAAGATATATGTAAGTACTTACTTATATTTTTTGAATGTTATTCTTGAGCCGTGATTTTTAGTATATCAGCATGTATCAGAAACATTTTTCTTTTTGTCAGGTACCTTCTTCATAATCTGGGATCAAACAAATCATATTATAGGTAATCTCCGGAGACAGGATGACTATGAGAAATATAAATCACACTTAAGTTATTAAAAAATACGCACAAATGTACGTGGTAGGTAGATGGGGTTCACAATCTACCAACCCCTCAAAAGAATACAGTGTGGCTATACAACAAAAGAACAACGTGTGCTATATTACATTGTATAAAACAAAGAAGCAAGACTACGACTCACGTTGCCATCGAAATTAAAAGGAAGTAAGTGAATTCAATGGCAGTACAGAAAAAATACTGAAAAATAAAAAAGCCGAGTCTAAGCAAGACCTGCATGTCTAGCATGCACACATCGATATATTATTGCCCAAGTCGATTGATATCTTGGTGGCTTTTTTTATTTTTTGTGTCGCCATAATATCAATTCTATCCATAATACTGCCTCCACCTTTCGGCCTTATCTTAACTTGTAACCCCCTTACCTTGTAAGTAAAGGTGAGATGAAGGTACAAGCACTTTCCCGTCCTACAATAAAAAAAAACTTAATTTAAGATGGTGAAAAATGCTATTTAGCGAAAGAACCGCTTTAAGTTTCCATTTAAATGTCTTTTAATTTTATTAACTAGTTACTGGCAATTATTATTACTAACTGCAATACAGTAACACTGCTTGGTGTACACAAGGCAATTTTAACGGGACATTTACCACGATTTGATGGTAATTAAGTTCTCAGAATCAGAAGTATGATAGTTGGGCTTTCACAAAGAGTTATAATGTATACGACTGATGGCATAGCAAAATAGTATTCATATTTATAAACTTAACTTAAAAAAAGTAACTTAACCTATGTCACAGAAAATAGTTGATATACCCGTACTACTTGCACATAAAATAGGACGCCAAGAAATAAACTTTGACCTATCCTGCTTGTCCTTCAGCTAGACGTACGCAGAGTGATGACACACCAATGACTTCATTATTATCTAATGCAAGCTTGAATCAGTTTTTAATCTAAGAATGCAAGGCAAGAGTTAATAGATTGTCCAAGCGATGGTCTATCAATTATATACCTAAATCACTTTTAGAAAATCGACTGTTTGAGAAATTCCTTTTTATTTTTATACAACACTGAATAAGCACTCACTTTGTTTATTGATAATCGGGGAGGTTCTTGGCCTTCATGTTACCTGATTTTTCAAGTTACGAAAAAGCCTTAGGTGGACGCGCACTTCACCCGAAATCCTCAACAAACTGAGGAACTGGCTATCTTACCTCTGAATGCCGGAACACAACAATTTAAGAGTGGTTGTTATGGCGACAAAATTAGGTAAGATGGTGGTAGCTAGGCGCCAGGCGGCCTTAATCAAAGTCCTACCTCCAACCAAACCAAGCACAATATTGTACTCCTGGGGATCGAACCCGGGACTTCTGGATCTGACACCGGTGGGCGGACCACAAGACCACAGAGACTGTGACAGAGGCAGTTAAAACCACTTGTTGTTTTGGTCAACCGCTGCTTTTGTGGCATTATGTATCGCGCAGAACAAACCCAAGACTGACTTATGCGGCATTGTATCGCGCCTGCCAACTTCAGACAGTAATATTACAACACTAGCTATAAACCAAAGTATCTAATCAACAAATAATTGCCCATATAAACTATTAATCATCTAGATTCTTGAACGAGCTTCGGCTTGGCCCGAAGTTGATGACGTACAGGCATTGCTACAAGTATCTACCAGGGAAGGTCTAAACTTACAGGAACTGAGGTACGCTATGTAAACAACACAGCGCCATCGAACCCCAAAAAAAACTATTTTTTTCATACTTTCGTGATTAGAAAACATTATTTTGATTCGTGTTAGCACAGTAGTGACTCTTTCTGACAAATTCATTTTTTTTATTTTATTGTACGACGAGGAAGCTCTTGGCCTTTATCTCACTTGGTAACAAGTTGAGATAAGGCCGAAGATGGAGGCGCACTTGACCCGGAATTCTCAACAAAGTGAGGAACTGGTTATCTTACCTCTGAATGCCGGAACACAACATTTTTTTAAGAATTGTTATTATGGCGACAGAATTAGGTAAGATGGTGGTAGCTAGCCAGGCGGACTTAAACAAAATACCACCAACCAAACCAAGCACAATATATTGCACTCCCCATGGGGATCGAACCCGGGACCTCTGGATTTTAAATCGGTGGGTTGAACTATTAGACCACAGAGACGGTTAATACCACTAGACCACAGAGGCGTTAATTTAAGAATTGTTGCTATGGTGACAGAATTAGGTAAGATGGTGGTAGCTAGCCAAGCAGACTCGAACCCGGGACCTCTAGATCTGACACTGGGAACATTAGACCACAGAGGCGGTTAAATGCTTATAAAATTACAACTGCAAACTGCAACTGTAAATATTCTGAACGTGAAACGTGTCTTAATGCTCCACGTTCAGAATTTCCAGCCGATTAGTATTTAATCAAAACTACCGCCACCGCAGTATGCATTTCCACAAATGTTTGTAAGCACAGCCTTATGGAATCGACTCCGCCATCTTTGACTCGCTCAGTCCCACCCGTTTGATGTGTTTAATTACTTTGTTGTTCTATGCTTGCTGTGAGCTGTGGTCTCAAGTCGAGCACTTCCAAAACTGTTAGCGTTTCCAAATTAGACGTTACCGCGCCTGTTTCACTTGCTTGTGGCTTAATAGTAGTGGGTTGTTGGATGGATGGTCGCCATGTTCCCGTTGGCCATATTCTGATTTGGTCATGTTCTGGTTTCTTCATAATTACAGTTTGTTTGTCATATTATGCTTTAGCCAGTGTGTGTCATAAGTAAGCTATAGGCAAATTGCCTGGGCCCCAATTCTACTAAACCAATAGCTTCACAACGACAGTATCTTCGCAGAATGCCTTTTGGTATTCCTAGTGGCCGTTCTGCGATGAAACATTGTCATAGTGATCGGATTGGTTTAGTAGGATCGGGCCCATGGCTTTACGCCATAATGATTATAAATTACTAATATTAACTCTTAGTTTCGCATGAGTGTAAGGGAGGAAGAAGAAGATGAAAAGAATAATGAAAAGAGAAGAAAGAAGAAGAAGAAAAAATAAGACAGAGGAAGAAGAAAACGAAGAAGAAAGAAGCTTCCACTCCCACTTTTTGGCGCTGTCGGTTCTGTCCAAGGTTGACCCCATGCGAGTCTAGGATTGAATATTATCAAGAGCTTCTTCTGATGCTGGAGGGTTTTGTCATCACCTATATTTCCGCTTACGACCGTAATGTGAATATGAAGAAAATTAGTAGGCACCTCCTCATCTTTGCCTGGTCAAGTTTCAAGGTCAAGAGCTGACCATTTGAATTGGAGAACGCTTTATTGACATTGAAAAATACAAACATTAGTAAACACAGTGTTTAGGTACGGCGGCCTTATTGATAAAAGCGGGCAACCTGGTTCTTCCAGGCAACCTTAGTAAAAGAAACAGTAAGTAATATCATTACCTATAGATAAAATAAAAAAATAATAAAATAAATATTATAGGACATTCATTTTAATAGCGCCATCTAGCCCCAAACTAAGCATAGCTTGTAATACGGGAACTAGATTACGGATAAAATACTTAAATACTTTTTGTAAATACATACGTACTATATGATACAACACCCAAACACAGAACAATCATCTGTATTCATCACACAAATGTTTGTCCTGGGTGGGAATCGAACCCACAGCCTACAGCGCCGAAGGCAGAGTTACTACCAACTGAGCTATGAGGCTTGTCATAGCTCAGTAGTTAGATACCTATAGATGGTAGCGAAGTAAAAGCATAGTAGCAGTAAAGTAAGTAAAGTAAAGTAAGCTTTTCAATTTAACTCATATTAACAAATACTTACAAACATAAATTATGAAACCATAAACGATACAATAACAATTTAGTCATAAAAGCAAATTTTACTATAACAATAATAATTGTCAGTATTAACAAACACCAGAAAAATACAGAACGGGAAGAAAAAAACATTCTGTGATGCGATTACTTTTACAAAAAGTATGTTATCAAGAAAATGAATTCAATGCAATGATAATTCCACTTTGCGACACTACATTTAAGGTACTTGTCGAGTGAACCATTAAAAATCGGTACTATTGATCCTTCTGCTTTGTTACCCTCGTCAAACCAACTGAATAGTTTTACACACGCAATGAAATAATTAAAATACTATTGAGCAGGGTGGGTGTCAATCACGTAAGTGATTTCCGCAATCGTTTTGTGTGATTGATCGTGAGAGGGTTAATGCCCAATGATTCATCGATTTGTCATGAACCCCCTATATTGCTTTAGATCCGCACTACGGACAACAGTTCATAATTAGCTCTAGTAAGGAGTGAAACTTGTCGTCTTCGTCTGTTTATATAGCTTAAACCACCTCTGTGGTCAAGGTTTTGATCACCAAGGGGTTCTATAATGTGCTTGGTTTGGTTGGTGGTAGGGTTAAACAAAGCCCTACCACCAACCAGGTCCGCCTAGCTAGCTACTAAATACCATTTTACTTAAGCCGTCACCATAACAACAATTATACCTAGTTCCTCAGTCTGTTGAGGATTCCGGGTGAAGTGAATTTCCACTTTCAGCCTTATCATCTTTGAAACCAGATGAGATGAAAGGCAAGTGCTTCTCTGACGTACAATAAAAGTAAATAGGCCTCAACTTCACCGTCTTTAAGTTGGCGGTCAAATGCTCGACTGTTTTTATATAAATATTCGAGTAATTATGGAATGTGAGTACCGAAGGGGTAGCAACGCGGCACAAACGGCACGCAACATTAACAACGTATACTGAGAGAACACTACAAACGAACACAACCCGTTATTGGTTTACCCGCTTCCGTGCTGGAAATTTCGACCTGAAAAATGCACCCCGTGGTCGTCCGGAAACTTTGGTCGACAATGACGAATTAAAGGCGATTGTGGAAGCTGATGATACTCAGTCTACTGTTGAATTAGCAGCTTTGAAGTTGGAATCAAATTAATCTTGATCCATTTGCGTCAAATTGGCAAGGTAAAAAAACTTGACAAATGGGTGCCCCACGAACTTAATGAACGTCAGCGCGAGGTGCGCATTGAGGCCTGCCTTGCGCTGCTCAACAGGCACAGAAAGGAAGGAATTGTGAATCGCATTGTTACCTGCGATGAAAAATTAATTCTTTTCGACAATCGTAAGCGCTCATCGAGTTGGTTAGATCCTGGTTCAGCACCTAAAAAGCCCCAAACGAAAAATTACACCTAAAAAAGTGATGGTCACTGTATGGTAGCACCGGTGTGATTCATCGAAGCTTCTTACCAAACGGGACGAGCATTACTGCAGATATGTACGTGAAGAACTGAACACAATGATGGAGAAACTCGCATAACGCCACGACAACGCGCAACCTCACACCGCACAACAGACCGTCTCCACGCTACAAGAGCTGGGGCTGGAAGCTCTTCATCATCCGCCCTACTCACCAGACCTTGCGCCTACCAACTACTACTTTTTCCAGAATTTGGACAACTTCTTAACGGGAAAAAGATAACGGGCAAAGATGCGTCGACTGCATGAGCGATTACTTTGATTGACGGAAATAAATAAGATCGAAAAAAACTACTTGCATTGATTTCATACAAAACGGCAATTTCATAGGTAAAGACCACGAGCAAACCCGTGGGGAAAAGCTAGTTTATAAGAAAACTACTATGCAAAAAGTTCTTACCACTAGTTAGAATTTTGGTTCAGTACCTAATACACGTAAAATTGGGAGCATATACATCTTTGCGCTGCGTGCTTCTGATAATATAATTTAAGTTGATACAAAATATGAGGCATTCCTCGTAGCACACCCAGATAAAGTACTTCCGCATAGCGCACCCATTTTTATGCGCTTCATTCAGTAGGTATAAAAGTTATATTCAAAGCTAGCCAATAAATCATTATAATACAATTAAAGTCAATAAAACAACGCGCGATCCACGGCACGACCGCACATAGATATTATAACCGAAACATTGCGGTCACATGATCTAGGTATCGCGAATAATTACCAAAATGGTTAATTTTAAAGTAACGCGAGGCTTGGGCGGGTGTAACGCAGGGCTATCCTTGGGTCCACAATATATCTTGTGGGCAGGCAACCGCGATTTGACTGACGGCGCTCTCTGAAAGGACATTTATCAGTCTCACTACTCGGGTTTCTCTGGCTAAACCAAACAACAATGAATTCTCATTGACAAATTATCTTGGAATTTTTGACTTGTGCACCGTACTTAGTTTTGTAGGTTTAGTTAGTAGGCAACGTAGGATCAACATGTATTTATTTAGGTTTATGTACAAAAAACATTTATAAAATTAAATGTACTATTAAACTAACTATGTACAAAGGAATCAATTGGATTACCTAAGGACCGTTACAAACGGCTTATAGGTGACTCAACGGTTCCAGACCAGTACCAGACGGAAGCGTGTCCAAGACACTGGCTGCATTGCCACGCTGAATAGCTATGCTAATTCGCTGGCCTACATAAGAGCTAGCCCTTGGGTCACGTGTCCCCTCAATCAAAAGCCCCGCAAGATTTTTGAAAAGCCGCAGGGCACCGGTTCCCCACGGACGCAAGATCGACCCCAAAAGGCGCAAACAGGTAAGCTATGTCAAAACCACTGTATTTGCGCCTTTTGTGATCAAGTTTATAAATAAAATTGTCTTGATTATAGTATAAGGAGAGTCAGAGAGAAACTATATTAATATTTACAAGCACATAAACACACACGGTGTGTTCCAGGTACACGGCGGCAGACTATCACCCAATGAGTTATTATACCTACAATTAACTAGCTACTAATATTTCTATGCCGCACACTTTTGTCACTGACTGTATTTGACATTAACGAAGGCTTGAATTGCATACAAATAACAAGTTATTAGGTTAAGTAAATGGGACGAGTTGCCACTAGACATATAAAAAAGTGCAATGTGACTCGTCCCAAGTGGACCGTAGGGGCGATAAGTCCAGCAAATTGGAGTCAAAATTATGTCCTATTAGTAAAGGACACACTTTGTTGCAATTTCTCATTGGCCTCTGATGCCGGCTCATTAATCTGTCTTCTTAAGTATTCTAAGTATCTAGGTTATTGGAAAAGCAACGGTCCGGACCCAGGGAAGTGCTACTGGCGATACGCCCTGGAAGGAGTTCCAAGAGCCTTATTAAGCATCAAGGCTGACCGACGAGGGGGTTTTAGTGATCTGTCGAAGCTCGGAGAGCCTTAACCGAATTGCAATCTCAATGCGGTGGGATATCTTGTTAGAGCTTACACCCTCAGAATGAGGGGATTCTATCTGGAATAGTCCGAACGTTCATAAACATGGAATAGTGTCGGCGACAGAACCTTAATTATTACAATGTGCAGTGCCATACTAAAAGTACGTTTGTAAGTGAAATTATTAATTTACGCTTTTAATCGCCTCCGTGGTCTAATGTATCGCCCAATGGTATCAAAAACAGGAGGTCCATTCATTTTTCCGAAACGAAACTTCGCAAACGAACGAAATCTAAATTATTTTTCGCGACTGACTCTACTCTATTTGATTTTTTGATGTTTTGGAATAAAAACAAACGTGGTAGGAAACATTCGAAACTTCGTATTTCGTTGAATTCGAGTAGGGCTACAGAGGTTCCAGGTTCGAGTCCAGGGGTATACAATATTGCTTAGTGCACATAGTTACAAATAGGTAACTATGTGGTTTGGTTTATGATAGGAATTTATTTTAGTCCGCTTGGACAGCTACCACCATCTTACTTAAGTCTGTCCTGTTGTGGTTTGGTATTTAGAGGTAAGGTAGCCAGTTCCTCAGACTGTTGAGGATTCCGGGTCTGTGCGCCTTCACCTACGGCCTTTATCATAACTTGAAACCAGGTGAGGTGAGGGCCAAGCGTACAATAAAAAAACTAAGGTGTTCAGTTTCTTACAAATGTACGTATTCCAAAAACACAAATGCGTTGTAAGCCACTTATGAAAATGAGCGTATAACGTGGATAAACTAAAGCCTATTTTCCGCACCGCATACGGCCGGTAACAAATTGCTTTGGGTGAAGCGTAAATTTTAATTTTATCTCTAATACCCGAATGAGTGCCGTGACTTGCCGTTATAAATGTACTCTTACCACGTTAGCTGGCTTGCGTACTGTACAGTTCATGCAATTACTTTGAAGTACGCTCTATTATCATTATTTTATTGGCGTCTAGTGGTGTCTGGGCATTTAATAATCTATGAAAAAAAAACATGTTATTTTTCCAAAAATCTTGCGGGGCTTTTGATTGAGGCGATCCGTGACCCAAGCCCAACCCTCTTATTTAGGCCGGAGAATGATCATAGCTTTTTAGCGTGTCAATACAGTCAGTGTCTTGGGCAGGTTTCCATTTGGTTCTGGTCTGGAACAATCGAGTTACCTATAGATCATTTGTAAAGGTCCTTAGGTAATCTACCCTCTGCGGTCTAGTGGTTTAACCCACCGATTTCAGATCCAGAGGTCCCGGGTTCGATCCCCAGGGGGAGTACAATATTGTGCTTGGTTTGGTTGGTGGTATAACTTAAAATTATTGTGTGAAGGGTTTGTTTAAGTCTGCGTGGCTAGCTACCACCACGTAATTTTGTCGCCATAAAAACAATTTAAAATTGTTGTGTTCCGGCGTTTAGAGTTAAGATAGTCAGTTCCTCAGTTTGTTGAGGACTCTGGGTGAAGTGCGCTTACACCTTCGGACTTATCATCACGTGAAAAATCACAGAAAAAAACCTTAACAGGTTCTACCTGACGAAACCACCACTCTGCTGGATTATATAGCTAACCCATTTCAAATGCCAAGCCAAGTGGTGAAAAAAGTGGTGAAAAAGGCTAATGCCCCATTCCAGTAGATTTTTTGTCTGTTATGACGCTTCATTTTATCGATCTTTAACGATGTATTCATAAGTTTTTTACTCGTACTTGTTATTTAAACTATACTTTCTATCAGCTTAACTTAGCTTAGGCGATATATTGGGATCTATGTATTGAGTTTTTATAGCAGTTTCATGAAAATAACTCACTTTGTTGTCATAGTGCATCAGATTGATAAACACAACAGAGATTAATATGTGGCATAAAATGTAAGCTACACGCTCGTAAACTGCATAGAAAACTATTAAACGTGTTCACATTTGTGAGTAAACGGTACCGTAACGGCTCGGCAAGGGGCTACTTAGAAACCATTTCAAATTTTGTACCATTGATATTCAGCATCTACATACAGAAATGTTTGAATAAATTGCTGCATCTAGACCAGCTTTTAATATATTCACTAACCGACCGTCCTCCTAAGCCAAAGAATTCGACAAAAATCACTAAGCCATTGACACATCTTAAATATTGTTATTCAATTTTCAGTAAAATAAAATAAACCATTATAAATTTCCATCATAATCACACTATTAACAAGCCTCACAGCTCAGTTGGTAGTAGCTCTGCCTTCTGCGCTGTAGGTTGTGGGTTCGATTCCCACCCAGGACAAACATTTATGTGATTAATATAGATGTTTGTTCTGTGTTTGGGTGTTGTATTGTATGATAAGTATGTATTTACAAAAAAAAAAGTATTTATGTATTCTATGCGTAATCTAGTTCCCATATTACAAGTTATGCTTAGTTTGGGACTAGATGGCGCTGTGTGAAATTAGTGTCCTGTAATATTTTATTTCATTTATTATGCAATATATTTTTGTCAGTGTCTGACTGACGTACAACCAACAGCCAAGCGACTTGAAATATTCCTTATAATGTGTAGGGGGTGCTAAGAAACACATACATGTGCTACATAGAGGTATAATCACTGAATCCCGTAAGTATAACCCGTTGATAAAATCATAATTATTTATAAATAATTAGCTAATTTCGTGTCACTATTCCTGGGCATATTAAGTACCTTATGTGATATGAAGCCCATTTTATTTTCACAAAAAAAAACAAACAAATGTACAGTTAATCCAACTACATAAGTTACCAACGGTCTATAGGTAGCTCAACTGTTCCAGACCAGTACCAGACCATAGTGTGCCCAAGACACTGGTTGCATTTCCACACTGAATAGCTATGCTAATTCGCTGGCCTAAATAAAAGCCAGTCCATGGGGTTTTTTTTGAAAACCCGGTTCTCCACGGACCCAAAGTCTCGACCCCAAGAGCATCAAAAAAGTAAGCTCTGTCGAGACCATTACATTAGCGCCACTATTTTTGCCATTTCCCAAGGGACAAGAGTCATACTGTCGGACCGCTTTCCATCATCACGTAACAGACCATTCGGCTCGAGAACGGCTGGAACATTGACACTGGTAAAAGCTCGACGGATAATGTCATTAGGGCTTGCGGGGCGCAAAATCCTGCAGACCCATTGCATGAAAGTCCGTGTTTACCAAGTTTTTTTAAATCAAATAGTATGTCACAATTATAAGAAAACAAATGTGAATTGCCTACTTAAGTATTGCTTCTTATCTATTTTATAAAATTGTTATATTCAATAAAAAAACACCGGTCAAAGAGATAACTTAGTGGGCCCTTTCACCATAGCACCCCAGATCAGCGTACAAGTCACGATAGGACAGTTTATTTCAACTTCTCAACTCCTTGGAGCGTTCGAATGGGGCATAATTTTCATAAAGGACGCGCCGTTGCCCTCGGCGTATGAATTAGATTCATCAGGTTCACAGGCATTCGTTTCATACTGACAATTCGATTCGACTTCGTAACGAGTGCGTGAAACTTTTACTTTGACTGATGCTTTGTGATGTTTGTGATCCCTTTGAATACAAGATGATGTGAACTGTAAAATTATAATCTGGGGGTTTGATTACATTATTTTGTCTGATTTTAGATTTCAGATTTCATTTATGCTAAAGAAATTACAAGTATTCTATGTTCGATAAACTCTATTTATTTTTATAAAATAAAAGCAGTGCATAAATAATAATGTGTCGTGTCAATGTTAACTAGCTTTATTGATTGGAGACTGATAGTTTCGTGTCCTTGTATTCATAGGTGTTAAAATGCCTAGTTATTGAAGTTCTGTAATTCAATTTCCATAAAAACAAAAAAAAAAAGAAGTTGTTCTTAATGGAACTGATAATTACCAGTTTGGCACACGGGTTGTTGATTGCAGTATATTTTTTTGGTAAATGCAGCAGCCCATACTTTTTGTTTTTTTCCTGGTTTGTTTTAATGAAGCTATATTTATTGTTTTTAGAGTTCCATACCCAAAGGATGCCAACGAAACCCTTTTACTAAGCCGAACCGTACTAGGTACGTATATAGGCAGTTGACATTTTCACTAATAATATAAATAAAATTAAATTAAAAGGGCAATGACAAGCATAATACATAGCTTAGTTGGTAGTAGCTCTACTTTCTGTGCTGTAGGTTGTGGGTTCGATTCTTACCCAGGAAAAACATTTGTGTGATATTTTGTCTAATATTTTGGGGAAATAGCACAAATAAACAACACGTATTTATTGCGCAGAAAAAGTGTATTAGAGCAATATTTAAAATAAAAACCACAGACAGCTGCGTGCCGTACTTTAGGTCAACAAAAATTTTGACACTGCCTTGTTTATATATTTACGAAATTGCAGTATTTGTAAAAACTAATATGGACAAATTTAAAAAACTCGGCAGTGCACGTAATGGTGACAAATGTTGCAGTGTCATGTCAAACACGACTTTGATGCACAACAGTATCTTTTGTATGGCTCCAAAGATATATAATAAGATACCGGAAACCATAAAAAGTGGAAGTTTTATAAATTTTAAAGTTAAACTTAAGGCATTTCTTGTAGGAAGGTGCTACTACAGTATAACAGAGTTCCTAAATGACGATTTAGGTAATAAGTTTGACATTTAATTATGATTATAGGTAGTTATGTATGATTATAGTGAAGAGTTTCTAAATGACGATTTAGGTAATAAGATTGACATTTAATTATGATTATAGGTTGTTATGTATGATTATAGTATTAAGGTATTTGACATTTAAATTGCAATTTTATTCTTAATGTATGTTATTTTAGTTAAATTCAATGTATACATTTTATGTTGACATTTGCATGCCTAATAAGGTAAGACTGTAGTGAAACTTATATTGCTGAACCATATAAACGTCTTGCATAAACCTACTTTCTGACAAATAAACTATTTGATTTGATTTGATTTGATTTGATTTGATGAATATAAATGTTAGTTTTGTGCTCGGGTGTTGTATCTTATGGTAAGTATGTATTTACAAAAAAAATATTCTAAAAAAGTAAGTCTAAAAAGTATTCTATCCGTAATCTGGTTACCACATTACAAGCTATGCTTTTTTTGCTGCTCGATGGCGCTGTGTGAAAAAAAATAGTTCATTGTTTACAATGGAAATAGGGGACAATGTGACCGATCACCAATGGGGATGTAGTTTAAGCCTTAATACACACGAGTTGGGAGTAGCAATTTCTTCCGAGGGATACATAGTGCTTTAAACACTTAATACCTACGAGGAAAATAAAGAGACATTGTGTAATAGAAATTAATATTAATACCTTTTTTTTTTGTTGATTTTCAGAAAAAGCAAGTTTTAAGTTATAATTTTGCAGACTTTTTTGGCATTACATAAGGTTTCATACTGATCTGATTCAAAACTAAAAAAACAGCACGCTAACAAGACTTTTTCTGCCAGCTCAAAGCGTTATCAATGGATACACTTTTCTGTAAGATATCCGTTGTCAAATCAGTTTCTTAAATTCCCGCCCACATATTTTTACAACAGTAATGACGTAAATTCTGAAATCATCTTTAAAAAAAAAATAAGGCACTCCGGACAAGTATAGTATAAAACGTGATTTTTACCTTGAAAATGATATGTGGGCGGAACCTTTCGCGTGCGTGACCGCACTTGGCCGATTTTATTGTCATACAAATATGTAGTTTATTTGAATAAATGCTACGACGCATTCAACATTGAACATTTTATGGGAAATGTGAGTACATTTTGAATAAATTGCAATAAAGTATGTTTATTTGGGCACATCGCCCGGCGCGCGGCACATTGAATACAAGGTGGCGTTCGGAACGCAAACATAATTTAGTTATCTCACACGAGACCAGAAAGTTTCTCTCAAACAAATAATATAGGTTTCGATGCGGGAGCACCTGAGCGGCTTGCGATCGGTGTGTCCCTGGGGAAATAAAAACTTTGCTACACGTCGCTTGTCCTAAAGCCTCCTTACCGTCTCTGCAACACGTTCGTCGATACCGACGTACCTTCAGTTTATGGCTTTGATTCTCAGCGATACATTTACGATATTGTTTCGCGTTATTGCTCTCTAAAGCGAGTGTAAAACGCTGACAGACCCTCACTGGAATCACCGAATCGGGATGGACCCATTTCGTTCATTATAACCCTTTTCTTGGAATCGAATATTGGAATTTGCAGTTTATCTGCTATCCGTATGACATTGTAATAACTTGAAATTGGATTATTAAAATAAAAATATCTTGATCTAATTCTCTATCAAGCTCTTATCTAGGCTAGCGAATTTTTTTGGGTGCGCTTCCGTCTGGATCAGTTGAGCTACCTATAAAAACACAGCCTTATGGAAATCGGACTGCTTCCCTTGGAAATTTGTTTATTATTTTTTTATTCTACGACGGGGTGACGCCTGGCTTTAATATCACCTGGTTTTAAGTTATTATACGGGTGAATGTGGAAACGCACTTCACCCGGAATCCTCAACAGTCTGAGGAACTTGCTATTTTACCTAATAATGCCAGAACACAACAATTTATAATTGTTGTTGTGGCGCCAGACTTAGGTAAGATAGTGGAAACTAGCCAGGCGGACTTAAACAAATTTCTATCTCCAACCAAACCAAGCATAATATTGTACTCCCCTGGGGATCAAACCCAGGAACTTTGTATCTGAAATTGGTGCGCGAACCACCAGACCACAGCGGCGATCAAAAGTTCGTGTGGGCTGCCGACTATAAGTTTTTACCCTCAACTACTATAAGCATTACCTGGGCCCAACAGCTGAGCGTGCTATCATCAATCTTATTTATCGGTCAATCAGGTGATTTATGCCTGCAAGCAATGTCCTAACCACACTGGCAAGAAACTTCACAAAGATGTGCACACCCACCACACCCGGAATTTGAACCCAGGTCTTTCAAATCAAGAGCCTTATTTCCTACAACTAACCAAGGAGGTATTATGTATAAGTGAAAACATGAGTGGGTGTAATTTTGGGTTAGTCACTAACTGTACACAAGAGACTAGACACACGCGTGTCCAGTTGGTGAAACTCAAAATTAGTATCACTTATTATTTCGTCATCTGGACACGCCAATATCTTTACGCGTGTCCACATAGTGGAACTTCAATTAGATTTCTTTTATATTTTCGCCAACTCGACAAGGGAACAGTCAGGTTAGTAATAGACTCGTTCATAAAAAGCTGCATCACTTTTTATGAACGTTGTTCATAAAAAGTGGTATAAAATAATAAAATAATGTATCAAAATAATCGTCAATTACCAACCGACCAACCAGCCTGTCCACCTAGTTGGTCGGCGGGTAATTTTTTTTCTTAACCGACAACCTGGTTTGTCAGTTCATATTTTTTTTTCTTAACCGACCTCTTTCTCTTAGCTTAGTTGCGGATTGCATAGTGTGCTGAAAGATTTGACAGACAACTGGTTTTTCCAATCATTACAACATTGTAAATACTTTGCAAAGGTTAAAAAAAAGGAATATTTTATCCAGTAAGTTCTATTGAAATAAAATACACAAACACACATATAATGTTTTTGTATGTTTGCCGAACAAACATACAAAAACATTATATGTTTGTTCGGCCACCAAATTTAGAATGTAGACATACTCTGGACATAGCATATTTTTATCCCAATATTCCCACGAGAATGGATTTATCCGCTAGTGAAACGATTACATATCATAATATATAAAATCTAAATATAAGAAATCCTTGAAATAACGAAGATCAAAATACATAATGTTGATATATATCATGCTTCTATTAAAAGCAAATGAGATCTACATTTTCAATGACAGCTGTCAAACTTCAAACGGCCATATCTCTGAAACTACTCATGTCAAAAATATATTCTTTATAAATTCACAAATAGTGAATAACTTTACAATGACATACAAAATTACCCAATCTCAGCAGTATCCGAGCAGTGGGATGTTTAGTGGCCGATGTTGATTGTGACACAGAATATTAATCTGCGTGAAAACGTGTGTCCAGATGACGAAATAATAAGTGATACTTATTTTGAGTTTCACCAACTGGACACGCGTGTGTCTAGTCTCTTGTGTACAGTTAGTGACTAACCCGTAATTTTCTACTAATCTGCAGTCTTGCGTTCCGATGTCAGAATTTCTTGAACTGACTTCTAATATAACTAGTGTTGAAAGTTTCAGACGTCCCAAGTTCGATAATTGCCCGGATCTTAGCAAGAATTTTTAAATTAATTAAAAGGAAAAATAAAATAAATGAAGTTGGTGAAGATTAAATTAGTACTCGTGGTAATTTGTGTAGAGGAAGTTCGGTAGCGGGTCTCAGCACCACGAGAGGACTTTTACGGAATTAGAGGGATTAGTTTTGTGCTGTAAACATAAATCACAGGACAGAGCAAAGCGTTTTAGATAAATAAATATTACAGGAAATTAATATAGCCCCAAACTGAGCATAGCTTGTAATATGGGAACAAGATTACGGATAGAATACTTAAGTACCTTATCATATTAGATTATATAATGTTATATAATACCTGTATCAGCTTATTGGCAATATAACGATAATTTTATTCGCCTCTTAGCACTTAAAAGTTTATAGTAATAATAACATTTTTTAAGTTCCAATAGTTACGGGAATCGCATACATTTGCAAACTTATTTCTACCTGAGCCAAACAGTACAAACTTTAGTCTCTTCCTTCACATACACTCTTCGCAATCTATAAAATATTTGAATAAACATTTGCCTTCTTTGCCCTTTTGCACTCGTAAAAGGGATCTAAGAAAGTCCCCTAAAGTTATTTAAACTTTTACCCTAGGAAATCCTTTTCGCGAGCAGTTTAAATGTGGAATTGAATATGTATTAGAGAATAGGGAGAGGTTATTGGGAATCGGTTCTGCAGGTAGAAACGAAACAGTAGGCTCTGTAAATTATACTTATGATAGAGTTTGTAAGCTACTTGAACCAACTGTGAGTATCGTACCTATTAAAACATTTAATCTTACAAAACCGAACATGGTTCTTAACCTTAATATTGATTAATACAGGAATTTATTGAAACAATATTAATATTTACCTAGACGGGAAAGCGTGGAAAGCCTTATTAAAAATAAAACGACTTTAATAATGATAAGAAGAATTTTGGTTGGTGGTAGGACTTTGTTTAAGTCCGCCTGGCTAGCTACCACCACCTTACCTAATTCTGTCGCCATAGCAACAACTAAAAAAAAAATTGTGTTCCGGCATTTATAGGTAAGATAGCCAGTCCCTCAGTTTGTTGAGGATTCCGGGTGAAGTCCGTCTCACCTTATCCAGCCTTATCCCAACTTGTAACCAAGTGAGATGAAGGCCAAGCACTTCCCCGTCGAACAATATCCATATATATATTTCAAGGCATTGCAGTTACAGTTAAAGTTACAGCGGCGAACTACCTAATTGCGACTGATAATAAAACTATTACTCTCAATGGAGTCACTATGGTTGAGTCTAGACTTTGCATCAGCAACAGCATAAAATTGGGTGGGCGTCTGATGCACACCAAGTACAGTGCTTACGTTAGCTATTCTGTATGTACTGGCTCTGCTTGATGTCTGATCTATAACTACTTACAATGTAACCTAAATATTTACAAGGGAAGCAGTCAAGGTATATAAGGGCCGATATTATCAGCCTTTAGATATAAAAAGGCCCCAACGGTATAATCTTATACTAATATAAAATGCTAACTGACTCACTGATAACAACGCACAGCCTAACCGGCTAATCGTGGAGAGATGAAATTTGGAGGGTATGTTTGTCTTGATGCGAAAATGAGTGCTAAGAAGGTGATTTTGAAAATTCGTATCCTAGGGGTTCAAAAAGGGGTTGAAAGTTTTCATTAAAGGTATGCCCTAACTCTGAAACCGTGCATGATAAAAGGTCAAAATTATAATTATAGATTCCTCATTTGAAATAGATAAGAACGTGATTCATGGTTTTTTGTTATTTTAATAATTGAAGGGCAGGTGGTTCTCTTATTAGAAAAAAAAAACAATTATTATTTAACAGAAAAAACGCGATGTACACGTGGTTTCTATAAGACACTGGTGTATTTTGATTGTTCTTTATGCAATGGATGAATGTCAAAACTTCCAAGGTCTGTACGTGACTGTATTTACGACCCTTGACTAATGTAACTTGACTACTTGATACACAGTAATCTTCTAATGCATAAAAGGACAAGTCCTGAGTGACTGACTGACTGATTCAATTAGATACAACGCACAGCCTAAGCCGCTGGGCGTACAGACTTGAAATTTCAAGGTCTTTGTGTGTGCCTGCTAAGAAAGGAATTTTGAAAATTCGCACCCTTACAGTTCAAAATGGGGTTCAAAGTTCGGAGTAAAATGTTGCATAGAAACCACAAATGATAGGCACTTAAAAATTAGTATGTTGATTGCCCATAAGGAATAAGTTGTGGCATATTTTCGTTTTTTTATAATTTTCATAAATAACCCTTTATTTGTGAGAATCATAAAAAAACCGACCTTTCGTATATACCTGACAATTTTTTTTTTAATTAAGTGCCTTAAGTGTCCCACTGCTGGGCAAAGGCCTCTCACCACTCCTTCCAGACAGTCCTAGGCACTTAAAAATTAGTATGTTGATTGCCCATAAGGAATAAGTTGTGGCATATTTTCGTTTTTTTATAATTTTCATAAATAACCCTTTATTTGTGAGAATCATAAAAAAACCGACCTTTCGTATATACCTGACAATTTTTTTTTTAATTAAGTGCCTTAAGTGTCCCACTGCTGGGCAAAGGCCTCTCACCACTCCTTCCAGACAGTCCCATCCTGAGCTGCGATTCTCCAGTTCTCGCGGAACTGTCAAGCTCGACTAAAAATAAACAAAAAAAATATATAATAAAAAAAATATAATAAACAAAAATATTTTTTTTGTCTTGGAATGTGGGTCAGAACCCTCGGTCTGCGTGTTTGCACACCATTTAGGAGCTAATCGGTCAAATTATCCAGATATCCAACATATATATATATTTATAATATAATACTTGTAATAATTCCTACAGTATCCAGTTTACTATTAATAATAGTAAACAGGTAGTCACTCTTTATAACAGAATTATACTACTTACTCACTTCATTTTCGATCGGGGGAACAAAAACTAATTTGAAAATCAGTATCGTTCTTTCCAAAGTTGAAATTAGAAAACCGTGACGAGCCCAGAATACCTCCGGGCAACTTCTCAACCCTTTGAACTGTACTGATCTATTCGATAGACGTTATTGGAAAGTGTTTATGTTCGCCCAGTTACTAAGTAGTACCCTTGTCAATAATGTTAATTAGTTGCAAGCTATTGAGAACCGGGAACTTTATAAAAAGTATAACAATATTTCCTTTCTGTTCTGAAATTAAGTCATATTTGATGTAGCTATGTTTGATTTCCATTTTACGTATACGGTTCTGGTTTTAAAGATCTGGTAGTAAAAAACTACTGATGAGCTACTAGATTATTACATATGCGTTTGAAAATTGAATCATTATTATTATTTATACATATTTTATTTCAGTAGTAAGCTGAAATTGAAAAAATACTAAAACCCGACTGCGAAATATTTAAATACCTTGGGTCTGTAGGCAGCCGATGCGCTCTGGGTTTTCAAAAATCTTGCGGGGCTTTTTATTGAGGCGACACGTGACCCAAGGGCTGGCTCTTAGCCAGCGAATTAGCATAGCTATTCAGCGTGGCGATGCAGCCAATGTTGGGCACGCTTCCGTCTGTTACTGGTCCGGAACAGTTGAGTTACCTATAGGCCGTTTGTTAACGATCCTTAGGTAATCTAACTGTTTCCTTTGTAAATAGTTAGATTAATTGTACACATTATTTTTAATGTTTGTAAATTACAATATATTTACCATTATTTTAATAAATCCATTGATTGCTAGCCATTGTTGCAAGTCATATAAATATAACTGACTCTTATTTATATCATCCTTTTACATGAATTTGTAATCACTTTTACGTTGGATAATTGCCCAAACACTTTCGACTGTTCTCTTGGTTAATATAATTCCTACAGACTGCAAAACTGTCGCGAATGAGGTAAGAAAGTTAGCGTTTGACTTGATAAGCTGCTACGGCAGTTTTGATGTTTCTCTGTCCTTTTGTTGGATACAAATAAAGAGGAATTTATAAGTTACAGCAAAAATCGGACGAAGGAGACATTGCCTCATTGGTTTGCTTCATTACTTAAATCCGTATTAAAACGTATTTAAGCCATCAGCTGAAATTAAAATAAAAACTAAAACCTGACTGCGAAATACATATTATATAATATAATAAATACACGGCCTTCATCTCATCTGGTTGCAAGTTAAGATAAGACCGAAGGTGGAGGCGCACTAAGCCCGGAATCCTCAACAAACTGAGAAACCGGCTATCTTACCTCTAAACTGAAAACCAAAAAAAACATGCAAAAAGTAAACAGCATACTAGGTATATATCATACACACAACTAGGGAACAATACCTAGGATATAATACATGGGTTAACAGTTCATCTCTCAATTCTATAAAAAAGTATTTTCAATGAAACGAACTTTAATTCGCGGTAAAAGCGCGTAAATCTCTGACACAGATACAGTGTGGGAGTGCAGTTCATCAGCATCCATTTGGACTGTCCTACAGTTACATTGTAGGTTTATCACGCTACCGTTTCATTATTCAGTTGCACACCTGTTTATTGGGAGTATTGATTTTCCCAAGTGACTGTCTGGCTGTGTATTTCTAGCTACGAGTAACTACTTTCTAAGCTACCTCTATTTCGGTCATCAACATGGGGAAATAAACTTTCCTTCTTCTTGGAAACAGAACTTATACAGTAGGTATATTAGCTATTTAGAGTGGCAATGCATTTCGTTTCTTGGGCACGCTTTCGGTCTGGAAAAGTTGAGTTACCTATAGGCCGTTTGTAAAGGTCCTAAGGTACCCGGATGCTTCACTTGTAAAAAAATAGTTTTGGGGCTATGCAATACGATGGGGAAGCGAATTGCATACATACATACGTATGTATGTGGAAATCTTTGTGACAGCAGAACTTTTTAACGGTTATCCGATTTGAATAAAATTTTAACTATAAAGAGTTTTTACATTAATTATTACTAGCTGTATGTTTTTAAAGTACCTATTCAAATAAAATAAATTAATTTAGTAGTATAAATCCGCATTCAGCAGTAACATTTGTTTTTTTTTTTTATAATGGAAAAGGAAACTTCGAAGGACTGGACGCAAACTAGAGTTTAACTATTTTCTTTAAAACTGTGTTGACATACGTTTTATTAAAAATGCAAATGAATGTCTAAAGACTGCATTTGGGCAAGGAAAATTAGCTTATGATACAAATGCTTTTATATTAAAAATGTTATGGCGCTTGGAAAACTTTTCTTCGGATCAGCATTCATATCAATGTTAAATGCATGATTGTAGTCTGGGATATTGCGTGAGAAATGATATGGACAAGAAAGGAGTAAAGAATAAGATGACGTCCGATTGAGGAGAGTGGAGGAAGAAAACATGTTCTTTCGACCCCACCTTGGTAGAAGGGTGATTAAAATGAGTCACACGCCAACTTGTAAGTTACTAATTCTCCAGGCTTAATATTGATATCTATGTCTGAGATTCTACTGATTTCATTTCTCAATATAAGAGGATATCAATTTCCCTTGAGTAAAAACAAAAGTGCAACCGCAATAAAAAGCTACGAGATCGGATTAAAATAGTTCTGTGTTCTGTAACTCAGTGCAGAGTGTCATTGTTTAGAGATCTTGAAACGTCGCCGGAGTCAATATGCGGAACATTTCCTATTACACGCCCACTTCTTTACGGGGGCTCTCGGATCTATACAGAGATGAAAGTATCACCTCTGATGGAAATAAATAGTGAGAAAGGAACATGATAAATACCTTAGAAGAGATTAACCCTCTAATGTAGTACATACGGAGAGGATTTGTCATGCAAGTCAAATAAATGTCTTAAATACGAAATATGAGAGCTAAATCTTCAAATATTTAGAATCGTCCCCTCCAACTCAGACCAGGGATGTCATAAGGGAAACTTCTAGCACCAGAAGAAAGAATGCAGACAAACCCCTACAGCTATGGACGAAGCTCTGACCAGCAGTGAAAACTAATGTGTAATAAACTTGATGTGTTTAAAAACGGGTTTCGGTTTAATACTTCCTTTTTACCTGGCCTGTTTTAAGTTGAATTGTTTTGCATGTAAGCTGGTCGTCAAACGCTTGGATATTAAAATAATAATAAATATGATAACAAGCTTACCATTTGGTACTCATTAGCATTATGAATAAATCTGAAATAATTTACGGTTAACATGGATGCTCATACTAATAATTACGAATGGAGAGTTTAATAACTTCAGTATGTAAATGCTAATTTACTGTTGTAAAGTTGCAGTACCACTCTATATATTCCAGAACATATTTTTATCCAACACAATTTGTAATGGAAGCGACACACGGAGACAAGAGAGCAAGAGGGGGGTGTGAGGGGAGGGTGAAATTACTTGCAAATTCCATTTCCTAACTCCGCGGCCGACGTCACAAGAAACCGGCGTCTGTGCATCTTGTACCTAGACTGTCTTACAATTTGAGAAGTTAGAGGTAAGGCTTGCGGAATATCATTCTACCATTTAATTATACCAGCTATTTTTACAGCTGTTATTTGCTATTTATTTATTTATTTATTTACTAAATCAACAGTCCTTATTCTAAAATAAACTTAACATACATGTTTTTCTTAAGACCAATAATAGATTTACATTTTATAGAAATATAATTTTAAATAGACAGTCAAGGCAAGAATATTATCATTTTAATACAAATTGAGAAACTGTACATACATGTAATAACAATGAACAATTTATTGAATATAATGAAAATGTATACAAAATTTGAATTTGAATATATATACTACGTAATTTAAATAATAAATAGATACCTAACACATATAATTTAAAACTTACTCAATTGCTATTTTTAACATTATTGGGTATTTTAACGTATTTGTACCTACATGTGGTTTTGTAAGTACAGTAGACCTCGCGAGTCCTTATAACCATGCAATAACCGATACTTTCCTCTTTCACTTTTTCTTTGAGACTTTTGAGCAAAAAATAAGCATAACTCGTGTTCCCCTGGTCCTAGGAGGTCAAATCTGAAGTCTACGAGTTCGTCTCGCAAGGGCGGAGAGGACTTCGTAACTGATTGGTATACGTAGGTATAAAGAGTTTCGGCAAACTGTTCCCGCTAGAATTAAGTATTGTACTATTATACCTATTGCTTGTTCTATTAATGGAACTAATTGGAATTAATTGTCCGATTAGAAACATTGATGTGATATTTGAATTAAATGTTACTAATGGGAGTAATCTGTTCCAGTTCAGTTCTGTTCAGTTTTATTGTTTGTTCTATTGGTTTGCTCAAGCCGCGGTCGCCATTGCAAAACAAAGTCTTCTGACGTAGGAAGTAATGTTTATTCGATAGCTGCTAAAGCTATTACATATAATTTAAAGTTTGCCGTGTTTTGCTGTCTTTATTTTACGGGGTGTAAGTGCAAAGTACGTGTTATATGGATTAAGGTAAATTGTAGCTTCAAATACACTGTGGATGAATATATGGTAAATTCACCACAACATACAGGTAACATCTAACTAAAAACAACTGTTATATGTATGATATTCAATTATATTTCCTCCAATTAGATTTCCTTTGGTTCCCTGACTGACTGAATCTCTTCGAGCAAAGATCGACCAGTTGACCTATTAAGAAGACATTAGCATTAAATTTTGAAAGTATAATATAAATAAATGTTCCAGGACATTCATTTCACACAGCGCCATCTAGACCTAAGCTAGCTACTAAGCATAGCTTGTAATATGGGAACTAGATTATGTTTTTTTTTTAAATACATAGGTAGGTACTTATCATACCATAAAACACCCAAACACAAAAAAATCTATATTTATCACACAAATGTTTGTCCTGGGTAAACGAACCCGCGCAGAAGGCAAAGTTACTACCAACTGAGCTATGAGGCTTGTTTTCTATAACGCATATCACGTGTTACTAACTCTGATCACCCTTTAGCTTGATTTGTGGCGCGCGAAGTAATTGAAAAAATCCTAGACAACTCCTGATTGTACCAAACATGGTCAGAAGTTTGTTTTTATGTAGAATGCGATATTCCAATGGATAGCTGGACCTGCGATTGGTATGTAAGCTACGAGGCGTTAGCGCGAACTTAGCTCATTACCAATGTTACGCCAGCAGAATGACAATGTCGAGAATTTTTACTTCATTCTTTGCAACTCACAAAGCCCTGAAATTATCTGTGACGTTTCAGTAGAGGCCATGAATTTGATTAAAGTAATATCTTTATTCAATAAAATGTACAATTAAACTAACTTTGTACAAAGGAATCAGTCAGATTACCTAATGACCATTACAAACGGCCTATAGGCAACTCAACTGCTCCAGACCAGTACCAGACGGAAGCGTGTTCAAGACACTGGCTGCATTGCCACGCTGAATAGCTATGCTAATTTATTGATTATATATGTATATAAATCTGATACTCCCGTGCCGGTGGTGGTATAAAATCGTCCGTTTCACTTCAGCCCGCCGATGTCATTGTCGACTAAGGGAGGCTAGATTTATTCTGTGTTTTACCTTACACCATTATTTATATTTTATGGCATTTATCATCCTTCTGTAATAATGGGTAATAACTGAGATGATAATTCTTGCTGTTTTACGTATAACTTTGTCGGGTAAATCAGTATTTTCCATATGATCTAAGAAAAGCTAAGCAAGACTAGCACGATGTGTTTTTTTTTATTGTAACATGGAAATGCTTGCAACACATCTCACCTGGAACACAACAATTTAGAATTATTGTTATTGCGACAGACAGAGATGAAGGTGGTTTGTTTAAGTCCGCTTGGCTAGCTGGCGGACCTAAACAGAGTCCTACCACCAACAAAACCAGGTATTAACATGCCTTACCAGTGCCCCCTGGGGAACTAGTGATAGAATCGTGCTTGGTTTGGTTGGTAGGACTTTGTTTAAGTCCACTTGGCTAGCTACCACCATCTTACTTAAGTCTGTCGCCATAGCAATAATTCCTAATTGTTGTATTCCGGTATTTAGAGGTAAGATAGTCAGTTTTTCAGACAGTTGAGGATTCCGGGTAAAGTGTGATTACACTTTTGGCCTAATCATAACTTGAAACCAGGTGTTATTTATTACGGCCATGCGTTTCCCCGTTGTAAAAAAAATTAAAAAACGAACCGGGGATTTTTGGATTTCTGTTACATTTAATTAATTTCAGTAAGTCGTCTCTACGAACGTTGAGGAGTGTGCCTCTTTGCTCTTCGCTTATTAGGTGGTAGACGTGTAGTGGCAAGGCGAGTGAGTCTCGCAGCCATATTGAAATTTTCACATTAATTCTATTTCTTTGTTTCTACTTAAAATGCAGCGGAGAATCGTAGGTAGCTTGTAAAAGCTGAGTTAAAGTATGATAGCTAGATTATGTTGTTACATTGTTTTCGTGGTTGATAATTTCTACAAAAACAGTTAAAACAGCTTATATTAAAGTGAACCTAATTTATTCTAGTTTCTCTACTAAGGTTTACTGGAAGATAACTGTTTTTAGGGTTAAGGTATACATTTAAATTTTTTTGTTAGTATGAATATTGTGTGTGCAATAATGTATAAATTAAAGTGATTTTTGCAAGGAAAAGCACTTGAAATATAAGTTACTGGGGTTTATACATTTTAGATGTTCACTTGATGTAGAAATATTAATATGGTAACGTATTCAACACTAAGAGTGCTGAGTCCGTAGCTATTAAACCCTTTAGTAAATCTGAACTAAAAGGTGTATGTGTATAGTGTTATTTGAAACTTATCGTCTGTTCTGTATCTATTCCAAGACATGTCTCAAACCTTTGGCCTATGAATAATTTAGAGTCCCGCGCGACCTCAAAGTGTTTATTGTGATAGCGCGCCTGACTTCACAACCACAAGCTCATGTGAAATAAAACACCTAGATTTTTCCTCTCAATCTCTGAGGTATGTCTGCCGGATCCCTTACATAACAACACCTTAAGCGATCCGAAGCAATTCGCAAAAACGTATTATATTTCCGCGAGGTAAGTTCCACATTGAGGTTTTCCGAATCGCACTTGAGTCCCCGTTCCTTTACTGAAATGGAGAATGTAAGAAGTTATGCTGGCTGACTGTAGCACAGAAATATAAGCCGAATGCGACCGAGATAAGGTCGGTAATTACATACTCGAGCGCCGTCGTTTACCGCAAGCGCCGGGATCGAGGGAAGGCGGCAGTAAATAACAAGAAAGATCGGATTATTTCGATAAGATCGTAAAATGAAACAAGGCGCGCCTCGACGCGACGTTTTCTTTTTGAATACGTTACACGTTACGGGTGCATTGGCCACGTACGGAAGTTTGATGTGGAAGGAGTTAGCTCATTTCCTTACGTTTCAGTTGCAGTTTTGCCAGATATTTACCTGTACGTACCTGAGTTATAGCGCAGTGTTGGAACTACTTAGCTACGGATATGCTTCGATCGCGCTTGTACCAATACTCGAAGGTGTAAGCTTTATACTTATTATGCTCACGTTTGTATTAAAAAATTTAGTAATTTATTATACATTACTTATTACTAGTTGACCCCAAAAAGTTACCAAATTTCATCAAAATCGGTCCAGTCGTTTCAGAGTACACACGTACCCACATACCAAAAATACACATTAACTTTTATTTATTAGTTATGTGATATAACGCAATTTTGTATTAAGTATTATTTAAGTTTACTATTTCATTATCAGAATAATTTTTAATGTCAAGTGTTATGCAAAAGTAACGGATGTTATTTGGAGGTATTCAACTTGTATGTTTTTTTTAGTAATGTGGTGTGAGAGATGGTAATAAACTGTGTGCCTAATACAGGATCATAGTAGCTTACAGTACCTATAGGTACTCATTTTGTACTGCCTAGGTAAAAAAAAATCACTAACCCGAATTATTTTCTTTCTCCTTGTGTGCTGATCGCGAATCCGAACAGGCGGTATATTTGACGTTTAAAAATGATCCTAAAAAAATAACTTTGACTTTGACTGTCAAATGTAAACCTATACATACGCTAGAGGCGCTGTTTTTATAGATTTCCCCTAGAATTCTCTCTAGCGACAATAGGAGTGGCTACCACGAGTAACAATAAAATCTAAAACATTTCAAATCTGCATTGTGTTACTAAGCAGCTATCATACTGAAACCCTGCAAGTGCTAGCTTCAGGCACGCGCGGTTCGATCGTGCAAGTGCAATCTTATTTTTCCCGAGTCTGGCGCTCTGCCGGTGGCTTATTGCCTACGTGCCGGCCGCCAGACTCGATCCTCCGGTCACAGCCGTCATATTATTCTATCGGCTATCGGCGGGCCACACGCGCGATAAGTACCTCTGCCTCCTCCAGATATTGCTTCAGGCCGTAAATAAAATTGCTCCGGCTGTAAGCTGTACTTATCAGAATATTTCGGGACTTTTTTCGTAAAATCAAGCAGCGCCGTTAATAAGAACATAACAGTTTCACTTAGCAGTAAAAGAAGCTTGCAATATTAAGCAGCTTTGCCATCTTCGTGTGGTTAACATACAAGGCTAAAATAAAAAAAAGTAACCTTTTGATTTAGGTGATTATGTACCTACCTTTTTCGATATCGATGTGACCACCAGTGGGTTAAATTAGTGGGATCACGGGTAAAGCCTCGATTCGTCTAGGTTATGTACGCGCATTATGGATTTTGGTATTATTATAACTTCCAAACACATAGTAGATTAAAAAAAAAGAAACAAATCAATACAGTATGCCTACTATAGAATTACAGTTGTATTATACTTGTATATATCATTTATATAATATCTTATAGTTTACTATTACTTAACGTAGGATTCAATAGGTAGGTACGCTAAAAGGGCTGTACAAGTTTTTATACAATTGACATAAAGCTAGCTACACTATCACTTCAGAAAATTATCGAGATATTTCTTCTAAAAAGTCCTGTATCAACCCGTTGGTCCATTTTCATTACTGTTTTTCATAACTAGCTACGAAAAGGCAATTTCCTTCCCTGTTTCATAACTAGTTATTAAAATGGACCTTTTGCTACCTTTTCATAATCGTTTTTCATAACTAGCTACGTAAATGGCAATTTCCTTCTCTGTTTCATAACTAGTTATTAAAAAAGACACTTTGTTCCCTTTTAATAACTGTTTTGAAATGTGTGAAAAACAGTTATGAAAATGGACCAAAGGGACTTTTTTGTAGCTTCAAAGTCAGTCCAAACACTTTTTAGAAGCGATCTTGTTTATCACAATTACGCAAACAATAACCTTATAAGGGTAGCCGCAACTGGGCTTATTGTCAGCGAATGTTTTCGCCGAGAGTTGTCGGAAAAAGTGAAAGTTTTTATCTACGGCGGTCCCCTGGCGCGCGTTCCCATTTCACCGGCACCGTTGATCGCTATCTCTGGTTGTAGTGCAGTGTAGATAATTGCTGATTTACCGATACCTTTTCAGCCTGATATGCTTGTAATGTAACGTGTGTAATCTAGACCATGCAGCTTGTATTGCTTTCTTTGAAGGTCATGTCAAGTCAATGTTTTGTGTAATCTTGACCATGCAGCTTACAGTATTGCTTTCTATGAAGCTCATGTCAAGACAGTTGTCGATTGGGGGAATTATGTTTAGTGGACGGATGTGGGCTGAAATGATGATACAAACAGACATACGAAAACATAGGTTACAAAATGTTCTAGTTTTTTTAAACTTTCGCGATTAGAACACATAATTTTAATTCGAGAAACGGGTATTTATCGCGTATTTTACCTCTATATTTATCCCGACGTTTCGGCAGGGTTGCACCAGCCGTGGTCGCGGGCAGACTGGAACTTTGGAGCCACCGTCGAGAAGTGAAGGCGTTTTTAACAATACCCTCAGCTTGGTCTTGATTATTAGAATAGGCCACATTTGCACTAGCACGACAAACAACACTGACAGTATCAACACATTTTTTCTTAGGATCACACCTAGTGCACCGTGCTACCACTGGATTCCAAGAGGCAGAGAGTCTGAAACCGTCTTCGCGATTAAAATTAGGATATTTTTTAATCTCAATCGCTTCCCGAACCATCCTCTTAAAGTAATGCCGTTCATTGGCTGGTGCAACCCTGCCGAAAAGTCGGGATAAATATAGAGGTAAAATACGCGATAAATACCCGTTTCTCGAATTAAAATTATAAAAAATGTTCTGCTGAGCAAAGTGCCCTCCTAAGCAATGCCATGAAGAGCATCCTCAAGTCTTCTCCATACATCACTCTGACCTTTCCCTGTGACCGCGTCAATGTCGTCCGTTTACCGCTTGCAAGGGTCAAAGTCATTATGTTTGTGAGGTTATTGCAAAAAATTTACTAGTTTTATGAAAAGCTTTGACTTGGTTTTAGTAATATTTTTTAATGAGAGCTGGACGCACTAACCGGCTTTTATATACTGCATTGAGTAGAAAATAATAATGGACTCATTTTGCTTATTTATAGTAGAATTTATAGAAACAAATTACCATTCTTAGTGTATAATTTAGTAAGAGATTTTAGAATAGTTTTGTTTGGTTGTAAGTAAAAACGCATAACATATATATATTTTATAGGGTTAGCTAGACTTCTAGGCTTGTCTACCTCTGGGCCAGAGCAAAGATGAGAGCTTCGATGGGGCGAGATTGGACAAGCTGTCACGCGTACCCACAGAACACGCAATATCGTTTATAACACATAACTATTTAATCAAAGAAAAAAGTAAATAGTATTGAGTTATGAGATTAGAGGTAAGAATGTATTTGCGTGATTATGTTTCTTGTGCTTAAGAAAATAATAGAAATGCTTACATATTAAAAATCTAGTAGGAGAGACTGCGGGCGTCGGTTACAGTTATATCATTACTCACTACTATTAGGTGTGCAAAGATCTGATTCGTTCGCCCACAGCCAAGGGGTGCGGGGACTGACGATGATCTTTCAACACAGGACAAAAAATATAAGCGCACCATTCATAACACGTCTCGGAACCGTTGTCAAGTAGTTCGGCCACCGGTGTCATCCAGGGTTCGATCTGTAGGGGAATTAAAGAATGAATGAATGAATGAATGAATGAATGAATGAATGAATGAATGAATGAATGTAAAACTTTATTGCACAGCTAAAATATAAAACGAGATAACATAAAAAAACTAATCTGGTCGCACCACATTTCTAGTATACCATAATTAAATTATATTTTTTGAGTAACACACTCCAATGTACTTGATAAATTGGTAGATATTTTTCATGTATATTTGTAGTTATCTTTTTGTTTTCTTATAGTTGCTAAGCAATTATGATGCTTGTATTACACCTGTATCGCATAATTAGTACACCGCTATCTTTGAAAGCCATTATCTTCTCTGTCCATCCAACGGTTGCCTGGAAGAGCTCACTTTCAGCGATAAGGCCGCCCATTGTTTTACCAGTGTCACTTAAATTAAGTTTTCCTCTATCAGTGTTTCGTTATGTTTTTACATAAGTGGTGAACAATAAAGAGTTAACTATCTATCTATCTCTATTTCTAAGCTCTGCACTCAACTCGTGTACCTACTGTACATACAAACTCTCGACAAAATCTTCATTCTTAATTCTTCTGAGACAGTCGGGTTAGCTTAATAAATGCCTAGTAACGGTTAGAAGATACCAATCCGTTTTTCTGTAAAACATACCGAAACCGCTGAAAATAATCCTTTTGTCCATTCCCTGATTGGTTCATGTCAGCGGTCCCTAATAAAATGAGCGGCGGTAACGCGGTGTTTGCAGCGAGGCGGCCGAGATGACAGATACGGCACGACCCCATCCCACCGTTCTTATAAACTACCCTCTGCACTCAACGAGAATTTTCAAAATATTTTACGTGATTATTTATTATCATTTTTGGAAAGTGGAATATGATAAAAATAGTGAAACGCGCAGGATTTTGATCCCGTCATCCATCGTGATCCAAAAATCCTTACCTAGTGCACCCCTACACTTTATAATGAATACACCCATATTTTTGTTGTACGACAGGGCAACGCTTTGCCTTTATCGCATCTGGTTTTAAGTTATGATTTGGAACTGGCATTTTTAACTCTAAATGCCGAAATATGACAATTAAGTTCTTACACAAGATAGACTTGAACAAATTCCTATCATCAACCAAACCGAGTACAATATTGTACTCCCCGGGATGAACCCGGGACCTCTGAATCTAATACCGGTAGGCGAACCACTAAACCACAGAGGCGGGGAATTTAAAGTCGCTAGGACTGACTGTTTGGGCTGTTTCTCAGTCAATCAGTCACTCACTCACGTCAAAGAAATTGTATACTGTACTAGCTGACCCTGCGCAGTTACGCTTGCACCAACTATCGTTTTAGGCCATGTAAGCCCACTGCTGAACAAATATTTTCTCGAAAGGCTGGCTCCATTGTGGACCTCATTCTCACCCAGGCAAGCCTCGAGATCCAGGGCTATGCATGTAAAATATAAAAAAAAATATACGTATAAAATCATGTGCTGCCTCTATCCACCTACTCCAAGTGACCAAATTTGTCTGCTATGTGGAGTGTTTGTGGCGAATGTATACCCAAAGAATGAGCATCCAGTTAAGACCCCTCGCAAGTAGTAAACTCTGTGTACAGAGAGCTCATGTTAGGTTGTTTTTTTAATAAATTATCTATAGACAGTCAGACTCGTGTAAAATGTATCATGATTTACTTTGCTCAGTAAACAAAAAACGAATATCCTAGCCAATGATATCAGTAACAATTATGCACAGTTTTGTATATTATAAGTAATGAAACACAGCCTTAACTATGAAAAGTACTAATACCGTGGTATAGTTTCGCAGCGCACTGGATGTATGGAATTTTATCGTTAATTTTCCTTCATCTTGAGTTACACAATTATAGTTTAGGTAAGGATTATCTGATATAACCTAAGAGATGCTAGATTCTAAACAAATGTATAATAATTTACTTTGCTTAGTATATGAAGCAAGTTTTAAGTCGATTCATGAATATAAAAAACCTTTGCAATCCTGTATTTCTGCAACGAGGTTGATTTCAATAAAAGATGATGATGAGGTATAGTATCGTTTATCATTAAGAATATTTACTCTGAGTTTAGTGTTACAAATACTTTCCAGTAAAAAGTTACCAAGTTTACACTATCCTTGTCAATGATATAATTATTCATAGAAATAAATCCAGTAGTTTTATACTTTCTTTAAAAAGTTACCAACTTTACACTATCCTTGCCAATGATATCATTATTCATAGAAATAAATCCAGTAGTTTCAGCGTAATGTGCGTTACATATGATATGAAACAGACAGACAGGCAAACAGTAAAAAATGGAAAATTCTATTGTTTTGGCTTCAGTATCGAGTGTCCTTAAAAACTCCTCAAATAAAAATTTTCAAAATATATAATATTCTGATTTTGACTTGTTACAGTTTCATTATAAGTAAAGATATGCAGTTGATACTCTTTCAAATGACACCCCACAAGACATAGATCTTCTTAACACCCCTATTTCTCAAAAACTACCCTAGTGTCAAATAAATCCTTATACTAATTGGTGAGGATAATGTAATCTCTGCATATTTAAAATTTTGATTTGAATTTTCAACCAATTATGAGATAATGGGAAAAGTTTTGTATTTATTTTCACCCCGATATCTCAAAAACGTACTAAAAATCCCACGCGACAATCATATTATCTCTTTTCGTTTGAGAGTTATGCTCACACAAACATTGGCACATACATACAATGCCGGATTTCCTAACATAACTCGGAGATCTAGTTCGCTTTGCTCACTGAATCTCGTAAAGTTTAGAAGCGTTTGATTGAAAGATATAGTAATTCCAGCTACACTGCAAACATTACAATTGAAATATACTCGTAATACCGTCTGAGAGTGGTAATAAGTTCCAGATAATTTTAGAGGTGAACTCGAATTGATTCGACAAGTTAATGGCTCGTTGAGAATACCGTAAAGTTGGCGGCGTCTCACTGTTTAATATAGCCGCGTTGCAAGAAACAATTAGACAAGCGGCAGAATCATCCGGGAGTCTGTGGAGGTATGAAACGCTTAAACTTCAGGACGTGGTATCTCGAAAATAAAGTATTGAATGTTTTTGTAGCATGGAAGTTTTTCCATCAAGTCGATTTTTGTTCGGATCCTTTTCCATTCCCATATTACAAGCTATACTTAGTTTGGGGCTAGATGGCGCTGTGTGAAATGAATGTCCTGTAATATTTATTATTATTTGTTGTCCCCCGCCATTTTCCCCTCGGACCCTGCCACTCAAAGGTATGCATAATAACGTCATCATGCGAGTCAAGGGGATCTGACAATATACGCAAAAAATGAATTCTGTAAGGGTGCACTAATACATGATTTGGAAAATAATCCTGAATGACTATTGTGTGCAGGAAAGAAAAACCCTGAAGGTATTTTTTTATGAATGCTGTGCATCACTCTTTGTATACGAGAATTATAGCAGTATGCTATTAGGTTACATGAAATCTGGTGTTAATACAAGCCATCAATTTTATCTTTGATGTGTCCGCAGAGTAGATCTTTTCACCATTTAATTATGTTAAAAAACTTTTTTAGAAATGTGAGGTCAGCTCATGACCGTTAGTCTTCTCTAGCCAGCTAATAGCAAAGGTGAAGTCTTCTATGGAGCGAGCTTTCCCAGATGGCACTGGCTCAACTGCGCATCGGTACACGGCAATTCGACAGGATCCTCCTGCCAAAGTCACCTGGTCTCAAGCCAGGTGGACTTTTACATTCAGCCGTAACCTTTAGCAAAAGGCAGTGACTCCATTGCCGGGGTAGACCAAAGGTTTTTTTTTTATTATACGACGGGAAAGCGCTTGGCCTTCATCTCACCTGGTTACAAGTTCGATGAAACCGAAGGTGGAGGCGCACTTCACCCGGAGTCCTCAAAAAACTGCCAAACGCTGCCCAACCTAACTGTATTCTCCGTGATATCTCCTTGGCCTGTAACTCTTTTCCAAAAGATAAGATATGTCCAAGATACGTATAAGATTCAACCGTTTCCAAATTCTTGCTTCCAATGCTTATGCTTGAAAACGAACCCCCGGAAACGTTCGACATAACTTTTGTTTTGGGCATGTTCATCTTAAGTCCCACCTTCAAAGATGCTTTATGGAGATCTCTAACCATGACTTGGAGAGGAGATCTCTAAACATAGTCCTACCGCCTACCAAACCAAGCACAATATTGTACTCCCCTAAGGATCGAACCCGGGACCTCTGTATCTGAAATCGGTGGGTTGAACCGCTAGACCACAGAAGCGGTTAAATTTTTATACGTCTAGGAGACGGAACAAGCAAGTAGTAAACCTGACGTTAAGTGCATCTCTTGCCAATAAACATTGCCTTTCTGCGTAGGTCACATTCACAAAGAACGTAGCCTACACGGCAATGCATTGCGTCAACTTGACGTACATAAAGACAACTGGACATAAAGGTGTTAAGTATCGCGTGCCCGTAATTTTACCGAGTAGAGTTGTAGAGGTAGACAACAATTCTAAAAATTGTTGTGTTCCGGCATTTAGAGGTAAGATAGCCAGTTCCTCAGGGGATTCCGGGCGAAGCCACTTCCACCTTTGGCCTTATATCATCTTGTAACCAGGTGAGATGAATGCCAAGTGTTTCCCCGTCATACAATAAAAAAAAAGATCACTACCCCAAGCTAAATTTAGCAACTATATTATGATGTCTTTCTTGGCTCTGTGTGACAACGTAGCAACGTGTCGAATAGCTTGTAATACGGCGGGCATAAATTGTGAAGACACGGTGACAAGTGGCGCTTACACATGGAATGAGAGACATCTACGATCTTGCCAGAATACCCTAAAATGTCCTTTTAATTGTCTTTCCGACTTACGACTGCCTTATGACAAAATCCATTAAATTATACCTTCATCTAGCGCAGTTTCAAGGTCATCATCATCATATCAACCCACACACGTCTACTGCTGAATATAGGGCTCCCCCGATCGACGACACAAAACATATTCTGAGTCTCCTTCATCCATCGACTCCCTGCGACCGCCACAACGTCGTCGGTCCATCTAATGGTTTTCCACACTCCGTTTCGCGTTTAATCGCGGTCGCCACGCAAAAACTTTTATTCCCCAGCGGCTATCGGTTCTGCGAGCCTCCCCAGCCTGCCCACTAATACTTCAGCTTGCTAATTCTGAGGGCTATGTCAGTGACTTTGGTTCTTCTACGATATATACCACTAAATTGGATGAACACGTATGAAGTAATTGAGCAGCTGAGCATTCCTTCTAAACAAAACTGTTTTCTGTTTGCTCTTGCATTCTAAAACCAATTTCATTGAGTTTTAAAAGCAAATTCAGTTTAATTGAAGTTTCTGTCCCAACCGTATGCTCAATTAACATTTAAAACTATTAAAAACAAAGAGCAAAGTGTTTCACAGCTATAACCGTCTACTTGCACAATATTCAAATGAAATTGCATCTTTGCCAAAACTAGCGAGGCAATGGCGTCTTACATTAATATACAATAGCATTTGACCCTTTTTGTGTCACGAGTACCTCTTTGTTTTTATAGGTTGTTGAATAAGCATTAACTGAGTAATTTCGGAGGCAGGTAGGTTCGAATTGAGGTGCGTTTAGCAGACCCTTTATAGGTAGGTATAGAAGCCACGTACATACGTGCGACGCGACGAAATTACTTACAGTAATTTATTAATTAAATGATGTAGTGAATTAATATAATCTTCAAAGTATAACATACCGTTATATCTATTGGTCGTATTTTATACTTAGTAAGGTGAGAAAAAAGAAGAAAATAAATGAAAACACACATTTTGTTCTAGAAAATGGTTCAATGTAACATCGACAAGGTGCATCTACTGGATCGGTGATGAAAAGGGGAAGGAGGTGTCAAATTATATTTCTCGCACAGTCGCCAAAGCGGAATTTATGAAACAATGAGACAGTCTGGAGACCCGCCGTCGAAAGTCAATAAAACACTATTTTAGAGTTCTTTATTAAGATTTTACGATATGAATATTCAAAACAGCTACAGCTATAGGTATATAAATATTATTAATGTATTGCAGGCGTACATACCCCTAAAAATAGCCATCGTACAGAATTTTACGATTTAAGACGATATGACCCTGGATTTGTAACCTTGCTTGACAGGCGCGTTGGTGATCGCAGTAAGAAACTAAAAAAGGGGTTCGCTGACTAATAGTGACTAAGGATTTATCTTAGTCACCACTCAATTGGGCGGTAAATTCTTTTTTACCACGAAAAATTGCTCATAACGGTCAAAATATTCAAATATTCGGTATTATTCTGTAAATTATTCCTATACTCTCAGTAAGTTCCATAACATAGCCAGATCCTCAGACTGTTGAGGATTCCGGGTGAAGTGCGCTTACACCTTCAGCCTTGTCATAACATAAAACCAGGTGAGATGGCCGGGGAAGGCCAAGCGCTTTACCGTCATACAATAAAAAAAGTAGTTAGGCACAACCAGATAAACAGTATATTTTTGTTTGTATTTGAAATGGGTAAGCTTTCACCTCGAGGGCTAACGCCCAGGCAAGCCTCTCTACATCAACTACATATCTGTTTATCTGCTAGATAACTCTAGCAGAGTACGTGACGATCGAGTGAGAAACGTATAGAGCTGTAGAGTATTGAAGCCATGGAATAGTTGCATTGAATGTGTATATACCGTAAGTATTCACCCTTTGAATATAGGCCCGTATCAATAGCAGATGCAATTAGTTTGAGTGCACCGTTTTTGATGTAGTGCCGAGCTGCTGGCCTCGCGTCGAGAGATCCAGTATAAATAAATTCAATACGTTAATCGGGTACAGGAACTAGTTGAATTTAGCTTCGAGTGGATGTTGAATTGCTATCACGTATATATGTATAATTAAGATTGATCTGATTTTGTTTTACGAGTCAACAATTATATGTGTATTTTGAGGTAAAATTCTCAGTCCTAGAGGTGCTCAATCTGTTAAGTAACTTCTTCGCGCCAAGTGAGATAAAAGCCAAGCGTTTCTCCAGCATAATAGAAACAAAACGAACAGTTTGAGAAACAAAGCACGAAAGAAATAGTTTCAATTTCATTTTTCAATATTTTCCTGAAACTAACAACTAATCTAACATTCCCTTGCTTCGAATTCCAAGAGCTGAACTTTAGTTCCACGTGAATTCAAAAATAACCATTCCATAATAAAATAATGCACGATATCAGATAATTATAAATAATCTTCAAAACGCAACGAGAAAACTTCAGACCCCTATCGTATAATACTGTGCGCTCGTAGTGTGATATTTGGCATAGTTCAGATGTAGAAAGCTAAGCTAATAATCTTTATCATGAATTCACCCATAAAGTAAAGTGTTTTTTTTTATTCAAGAAATATCTAGGCTTCTGCTTACAATAATTTCAGGCAATCATACCAGCGTGTTTGTACATTCATCTTAATTAATGTTAAATAATGCATACATGAACGTGTTTTTTGGGCTTTGTACTTTTACATAATAATTATATAAGGTTAATTACATAAGGATTCCTCGTATAAGGTTGTGTATCTGTGTGAAAAAACTGAATTTCAGGAATCCTTTGAGGTTTTAAACGTTAATACTGAATTTCAGGTAAGTTTCCAATGAATCTTGGTATGTGTTTTTTTTATGTCTAAATAATTTAACTAATGACATTCAAATTTTGGCGACCACTAAATTTATAAATAATTTGGGCCCAAAGAGTAAAAGTATTATGGTCGGAATATTGTAACACACAATTTGTACAAGAGAAAAGTAAAATAGGCATAAAAATCCTGCGCAGATAATTGGCATGCTCTTGAACTCATCAAGACTGGTTTTAATTACATTAATTAACAAGGCACCACTTCAACTCGAGAGAAATATTGAAATGCAAAATATTTACACGCTGGAAATCTGTCGATTGAACGCTCAATCGTTGATTTACAATTTCATTAGTTGCCTGGTCCGACAGACAGAAATAATATAAGTTCACTGATTGTGGTGAATGCACATAAAAACAATGGTTTATTCGACAGACTGGTGGTGTTTGGGGAAAAGGGTCCTAAGGGGGGTAGCTTGCTGTGGACTTTTAGAAAATACACAAACAGCATCTTTAGTAAGTTTTTATAAGCGTTATCATCAGCGACTGTGGTCTTTGCAAGAAAGTGTACAATTCAAAATTTTAATAACTGTACAGACAGACGCATTGTCCACCAGTAATTTTTAAATTTGTTTTAAAATGATTATAAGACTGACATCTCTTTTTTATATGCTTGTAGGGAATCGTAAGTCTCAGCCAATGTAACCGCCTCTCTGGTTCGCCTTCCACTACCAGACCCCGAGGTCCAGGGTTCGATCCTCAGAGGAGCATACATTTATGCTCATTTTACGTTGTTGTTCGTTCGTCATTTGTATAAAAGTACATTATAGTCTAATAAATCATATTCTATTACAGGACATTACAGGACATGAATTTTACACAGTGCCATTTAGCCCCAAACTAAGCATAGCTTGTAATATGGGAACTAGATTACGGATAGAATACTTAAATATTTTTGTAAATACATACAATCTATATGATACAACACCCAAACACAGGACAAACATCTACATTCATCACACAAATGTTTGTCCTGGGTGGGAATCGAACCCACAGCCTACAGCGCAGAAGGCAGAGTTACTACCAACTGAGCTATGAGGCTTGTTAAATACATGTTATTTATATAACCTCTTTAGTAAATTAACCACTGCAGCAAATTAGCTGTCAGATATGGTGTTTTTAAATACGTATAAGTTAAGACACAGCTCGCTTTACCTTTTTGGATTGAATCCAAGAAAGTAATACGTTTTCGCGAGGATTGGCAACAAAAAGTGTTTTGTTATTTAGAGGTAAATAATGTTGCACAACTCATATTCCTCAGA
The DNA here is from genome assembly GCA_951394065.1 of Venusia cambrica. Taxonomy (NCBI): domain Eukaryota; kingdom Metazoa; phylum Arthropoda; class Insecta; order Lepidoptera; family Geometridae; genus Venusia; species Venusia cambrica. The sequence goes on along the minus strand of OX596068.1, from coordinate 3,022,912 downwards.
TGCTACTATATTATGCCTAGATTATCCTTTTAATCCCAATATTTTATAAATTGCCGTAGCGGTTGTGGCATCAGAGGCCACCCCTACAACTAAAGGTACAAGTAGACTGCAGACAACAGTACACATCATTTCAGTTCATACACAGTCAATACATAACATAAGACAATGCCTCAAGCCTCATAGCTCAGTTGGTAGTAGCTCTGCCTTCTGCGCTGTAGGCTGTGGGTTCAATTCCCACCCAGGACAAACATTTATGTGATGAATATAGATATTTGTTCTGTGTTTGGGTATTGTATCATATAGTACGTATGTATTTACAAAAAGTATTTAAGTATTCTATCCGTAATCTTGTTCCCATATTACAAGCTATGCTTAGTTTGGGGTTAGATGGTGCTGTGTTAATTTAATGTCCTGTAATATTTAATATTTATTTATAGAAACTAGTATTGTCACTTGTAGTTGACTGCGAACTTGTAAATGCTTTCAGACTGTAGGAGAGCAATTTCACTGTTTCAATTAGGACACCTTGCAATGATTGCACAAATATTTTGAACTATCACCTAGTTCAGCAATCGAATATACCATCAAAGTGCCCACACTACCGAAAAGATTGATTGCGTTTCGGGCGTCATCGCATAGAAAATATTGCGAATGTGTAATTGGATATTCGAGTGCGATACGTCGCCCGCACGCGATGCCAGCCTGTTAGTGACGGGTTTGACAAATAATATGACGGACGGTGAATACTTGCTATAGGCTAAATGCAATTTCATTCGCGCTTTTGTTGTTGGCAAATCACAAGAGTAGGTCACAGAGTAATTTGATATCAAATCACTCTGTGACATACTCTTATGTTTTGTGAAGAAGGATTCTTAATTCTGTTGGTGAATGACGAATCACAGTTGTCGGTGATCTGACATATAGTTTTACTATATGCTAACTATTATTCAATCAATATGTGAACGCCGCCGCCGCCACCGCTGCCACCGCCACGAAAACATGACGCTGTGTGGGCTAAGATTATCGAGTATGATAGGTACTAATTAATTTATGGCGAGTATAATATCAACAAATCTTCCATAATTATCAATAAACCCATATCTAAATATAAAAAATATCAGTCATCATATCCACTTATCACTCTTTGTATACGTGTAAAATTACATACATTTTTATGTTATGGCTCTTGATCTCAAAGAAATCATGTATTTTTTATGTTACAGACAGATTTGATCTTATTTTCAAGTGCATAAAGTTCAAATTTGATTGTAACTGTGGCCTGCACTAAGCGGCAACGTATCGCGCGGACGGGTTTCTCTAAAATATTTAAATTATTTGGCGGGAAAAAGTTTATTGCTTATTTCTCTGAAACCAATAAGTCTAAAGGTTCCAAATTTTTGGTGCTTAGTGCCAAATGGCAAAATTGGTCTCATAATGTCCAGAAATACTTGATAAGGATTTTTTCAAATACCTATTTTGCACATATTTTCGCGAGAATTCAGCTACATCACAAAAAAAAACTTATTAAGAATTCATTAGTTATTAGAAAAGGAATACTTAAATAAGTTGCTGATAAAGATGTTGGTGAGGCCCTGGTAATATGATAAACTTTAGACAGTTAACATACGGGTACAATAATGAAACCTAACTAAAACTAAACTTTAAATTTGCCTCATAACGATACTTTTCGTTTTCTTAGCTAATTTCGTTTGCGTGGGGATAAAAGACGGTGCTAAACTGTCGCGTGGGGTTAACCTATATTTAGTTAATCGACCCAATTTCACCAATCATTGTTAAGCCCGTCGTAAAATTACTCGGTTATACTGAAGTTTATAAACACTTGATTTCCTTTTAACACATTGCCCAAATAATTCATCTTCAGTTTGTTAAATGTTAACCCTGCTTAGCACAATTGGGACATGGGTCAATTGGTTACAATTAAGTTTGTAATGGATAATAATATAATAAGAGAGAATGAAACGAGCGGAACCCTTAAACATAATAAAATATAATTAAATTACAACGATATAAATTAAACGTAGACACTCCTACTGAAACACCACATACATAAACGTATTAAGGTCAATGCTAAAACAGTAGTTCTAGACTCAAAAATAAGTATAAAATGTGAAAAAATATATTTGGTAACAATTTCATAAAACAAACAAAAATACACTATTTACAGTGTTTATATACAAAATCACTAACCGGAGAGGGCTGCTACTAAACTAGGGTACAAGCAATCTTCAGCCATTTTGCTAATTCAGATATGCAAGCTGGGGACATGGGTCTTCAGCATACTCGTTGTTTTTACCTTGTACCTCTGAAAGTATTGTTTTTTTGTTACTTAGTGAACCCATTCGGTACTGAATGATATGATATTAATCACAGCCCAGTCTTGACCAGTTTGGCGTTACCAACATGTGCAAGCTATATACCCTGTCCCTGGCTTACACACCTACTTAGGCTTGTATCTACGAAGTTTGATTGGCACCTAAATTTTAAACTAGATTTTCAGATTGAACCAAATTAGCACCAAATATTGTCATATTTAAAATTAACAGATTCGTTCTGTGCAAGCTGGAGACATGCACATCTAAAAATAATACGTACAATCAAGCTAACTATGTACAAAGGAAGCAGTCGGATTTCTAAGGACTTATACAAACGGCCTATAGGTAACTTCTGTTCCAGACCAGTACCGGACGGAAGCGTGCCCATGACACTATTCTAATTCACTGGCCTAAATAAGAGCGAGCCATTGGGTAACGTGTCACCTCAATCAAAAGCCACGCAAGATTTTTGAAAACCCAGAGGGCACCCGCTCCACTTGGAACCAAAATTTCGGCCCCAAACTTACATTGATTTGATTTGGAATATCATTTTTTTTTCTATTCTAATGTAGGTATTATCAAATTATCCTCGTCAAAACAAAACAAACAAGCATTATCTTGCAAGTTTTCTAGTGGCCACTGAATAATTCTACTACGCACGTTCTGGTTACATCATCATATACATTTTTCAATTCATCATCAAAGTTTATCTCTCAATTTGGAATAAGGTTTATTGTAAAGCTAATTTAGCTTGTAAAGTAAACACCTTGTGAATTTACAATTTCGATTACCGAACGAAAAGCTCTGGACAGTATTTAAGTTACACTGGTGCAGTTTTTATAAGGCCCTTTATAGTAGACACTTTCCACGGCCACAGAGGGTAGTTGAATACAGCTCCACGTTTTAGTTTATAGGGTTCCGTACCCAAATGGTGCCAACGGGACTTTATTACTAAGCCTACGCTGTTTTTTGTCCGTCAGTCCATATATTTATCAGCGGGCCGTGTCTTATGAATATATATGTCAGCGTTAGATTATAAACTCAAACACTCAAAGTGCATCTCACAAATATCCGAGGACTGCACTCCAATCTCGAGCAGGTCCACCACCATCTTGAGACGGTAAAGCCGCACCTTCTCTTCCTTACGCGCAGAGAGAGACGCAGATAGCCACCCCGTCGGACGTGGCATACCTCAACTACCAGGGCTACTCTCTTGAACACAAATTCAAGGGGAAGGCAGGGGTGTGTACGTCCGCGATGACATTTGCTGTCGGCGTCTCCGTTGCTTTGAAACATCGGGTCTTCCAACAGTCTGGCTACTGGTGGACACCGGCACTGAGAAGACTCTATGCCTGTGTCTATAGGTCGCATGACGGCAACCAGGAGACAACGAAACTTTTCGCACACCTCACTGAGGCGGCAGACTTGGCCCAACAACGGTATCCGACTGCGGGGCTTGTATTCCTGAGGGACTTTAATGCCCACCACGCTGAGTGGTTGTTCCCATACCAGGAGACTGACCACGCGGGAAGAGAGGTGCGCAACTTTCGCGCCTTATCGCTAGATCTCACCCAACTGGTCGGTCAAGTCGGTTGGAGGCAGGTATGCTTCTATTCCAAAGATCCGACTTGCTGCGCAGACGCGGTTGCGGACGTGATTCGCCAAGGAATGGAGTATTTTATTCCATTCTCCGACATCCCACTTGGTGGCAAAGCTAAGCCTTGGTTCAGTGCTGATTGCGCTCGTGCCGTGCTGCGTAAACAAGCTTCCTTCTAAACCTGGGTGAAGGCCCGCGCCTACAAAGCAAGATCGCGGAAGGTCCGTGAAAAGAAGCGGTTATTTAATACTGTTGCCAAGGCCTATAAGAGGGTTCTGCGTAGGGCTCGATTTGTCCATATTGGACAAATAGGAGCTAAACTAGCATCATACCCTGGAGGGTATGATGCTAGTTTACTTCCTGGAGGAAGTAAGCAGTTCTGGTCTCTGTCTAAATCAGTTGAAAATAGCTTCTGTCGTCCCATATAACCCCGCAGTAGAGAAAGCAAATTTATATGCTGATCGATTTGCGAGCAATTCCCGTTTGGACTCTTACATGCCAAGGAGGTCCGTAGAGAACTTTTCAGTCTAGTCGAGAATAAAGCCAGCGGTCCGGCTGGTATTCCGGCGCGAGTGTTGAGTCGCTGTGCACCTGAGTTGTCGGCTGTGCTGACATGCCTGTTTCGCTGCTTTCTGAAAATTGACCTTCTTGTGTACGTCACGCATTTGTGGGGAGAATCCATTGAGAAACATGGAGAAGCAATAGCTGTTTCTCTTTACGTCTCAAAGGCATTTGACCGGTTCTGGCAGAAAGCCTGTTGAATAAACTTCCTGCGTACGGTTTACCTCCTGAATTTTGTGCCTGGATATCCGACTTTTTGAGTGAACGGTCCATCAGAGTGGTAATTGATGGCTGCTCCTCGGACTATATTGCCATCAACGCCGGTGTTCCTCAAGGGTCTGTTCTCTCTGCAACTCTATTCCTGCTGCACATTAATGACTTGCTCCAGCTAGGCATTTTTGGGTATGCAGATGACAGCACTGTTACAGAGAGATACATATCTAGTGCACGTTCTACCAATCTGGAGGTGTGTTCTTTGAGAGAGGCCATGGTTGAGCGGACGAATGATACTCTAAGTCTTGTTTCCCAATGGGGAGACGCTAATAGAGTCTGTTTCAATGCCTCCAAAACTCAGGCATGTCTGTTTTCGGCGGAAAAGTGACATCAATTTGACTTGACACCTACCTGTCAAGGTACTTCTTTTCAAATAACTGACAGCCTTGCCCTCCTTATCATGGAGTTAACGGCTAGCCTCAACTTTGGCACCTCCATCGAGTCCAAAGCTCAAATTGTGGCCAAAAAGCTGGGCATCTTCAATAAAGTCAAGCGATATTTCCTAGGTTGAACTTTACGTCCAACCAATCAGAGAAGTTGAACCACAAAACTCTGATATACCCGTTATTGTTGATAAAGCACGATTTACCATTTACCAAAAATCTCTGCATTTTTTTTTGCTTCTTGTTTTCTCACTAGTGAAGTAAAAAATTGTGTGTGACACATGAGAGCAAGATATTTTGCGATTGCGGTATTCTTCTTTAATTTGATTTTTCTATTTGTTACTTCGTATAAAATGTAAAAGTAGTCTTAAAAAAAAATTGTGAATTTTATTTATTTGAATTCTATGTTTGTTATTGAAAATGTTAGTATAATACGACGAGGCACATGACAAACGGACGGTGTCTACAATCTCACTGTGACATAATTATATATTACATCTACGTTTTCGTTCAAGTTGAAATTTTCTCAGAGCGTGTCTATATTTATATTGCAAATAATACTAATGTAATAAAATGCAATTAATTCAATAAATATGATTTTTGGCTTGAAATGCGGAACCTCAGTATGCCAGTCCGCTCTTGGCTGGTTTATTCAAGCTAGCGCAGTAAAATGTTTTGAAAGGACCGATTTCACTTTGCGTCTGTGGCGTCCCCGCCCGCATATCTGCCATTGTGAAGCAACTACAATCGTACCTACATTATTGTTTCGAGAGCGAACCTGGTTCCTTTTTATTCGAGCTGCCATGAAAAACCGTATCTTTACACGGCTGAGTTATGGTGATGAAATTAAAACCGAGGCTTTTAGTCGAACGTTTTGTTTCCATCGTTCCAACGATAGCACTACATCCGAACTTTTATGGAAATTATTATTTTTATGATCCTTTTCATCTTGAGAATGGATGGGAGTAATTTTGTGCTCGAGAGATAAATGTTTTGAGATCGTGTTGGAATAAAAACGCTATTCATTCGTTTTTATTAATACAAAGTATCGTCGGTGGTGGAACCGGTTTCAAACGTGTGCATAATTTTAGTTTTGGTATGAAGCTTTGCGCGGAGCTTTGGAACTTTGGAATTTGGAACTTACTCCGGTACTTTTAACCCTCGCTACATAAACGGTACTTTTAACTATTGCATGAGCCATAGAGGACTCAGATCAAGGAAAAAAGGGAGATTCAACACCGTCATTGTCAGCAGTGAAGCCAAAAAACCAAGCTCCTCTTGTAAATACACGCACTCACGCACTCACGCACACACGCATGAATGAAAACTAAGCTCATTTTCGTCAGTTCGTCTCGGAATGTCGTGCAGTAAATGTGGCAAAAAACTGCCATCTTGCGTAGTTAAATGGTGCAAAAATAGCACTAAAGTGAATAAAAAGTCGAACGGGATATCGTTTCATTTGTAAGTACTTGTAAAATAATCATTTTTGTAATAAATCTAAACACAATCTGTGGTCTAGTGGTTCAAGCCACCGATTTCAGATCCAGAGGTCCCGGGTTCGATCCCCATGGGAAGTACAATATATTGTGCTTGGTTTGGTTGGTGGTAAGACTTTGTTTAAGTCCGCCTGGTTAGCTACCACTATCTTACCTAACTCTGTCGCCATAATAACAATTCTAAAATTGTTGTGTTCCGGCATTCAGAGGTAAGGTAAGGAACTGGCTATCTTACCTCTAAATGCCGGAACACAACATTTTTTTTAAGAATTTTATTATGTTGATAGAATTAGGTAAGATGGTGGTAGCTAGCCAGGCAGACTTGAACAAAAACCTACCACGAAACAAACCAAGCACAATATTGCTCCCCTGGGGATCGAACCCGGGACCTCTGGATCTGAAATCGGTGGGTTGAAATACTGATAGCTACCTACTTCAATACATACATTTTCAAATGTATTTATTTCTTTTCTTTATAAAACGATTCCCGTTGTCGTTTGGCCTTCAACTCGCTGATGATTATTTATGCATTAGTCAAACTTGAAAAATATTTTTGGACCACATTTCTTTTTTTTCAGTGAAAACTTCTTAAGGCGCTTTGAGAAATTTATGAGTTTGAACTCGCAACACTGTTACACTTACCGACACACAAAATGATCCTAGCCAGCGCTATCCAAGAAGGTATTATGATATATTCTAGAAGTAGGTACCTACCTACTTGTATCGAGTCTTTGTAAACCTACAAGTTGGATTGTATTACATAAATTATTTCAAACTTTTGATGAAGCTGACAACGATACGTTGTCACCGAGTGTATCCTCACCACTGGTTTCTGTAAGTACTTATGTCTTTAGAGTAGATAGGGCTTAGATATAAATTACCTACTTCAATAAAATATTTTTGTTTACTTATTCTTGTCCTATTTTATTTACTTGCAAACCTACTTAACAATAAATTAAAATTAATCAAAAATGCTGTCTCCAAAAACCTGTAGAAATAATAAAATATGATAAGGTATTATTCCTAGAGCCTCTAAGAAAGGAAACCATCGTCGTCGAGCCCAAAAACGGACATTTTTAAAACGACTGAGGAACGGCCCTCGAACCTACAAATAATCTTTACTTTATGATATGAAAGTGTATAACTTATGAAAGTGTTACTTAATTTGGTGTCCGTAAATTACTTCACACTAATAAGTAATTGTTTTGAATTTTATACCTCAGTAGTCGATTTACCACATCCCACATTTTTTTAATAAACCGGCAACACTGACTGACTCACACATCATGCGAAAAATGGTTACAGTTTCTTATTACCTGTGCTATATCGACTTTTTTCCTTGATCTGAGATAGAGGTGAAACGTTGTAAAAAAACGATTAACCTGCTGTATAGTTAAGGCGGTGTAATGCTCAATGATAGCAAACACCAAGGCTGCACTAGAATGTTCGACAGATTAATCTGTGCAAGCTTAGCAAAGCCACGGCTACACTGCAAATCATTAGCAGGATAGAGACGGCTGCGGCGGACCACACTCGCTGTTTGCATTTGTAATTAATACACTGTTTGCACTTCTGATTTACGATACCATCCGCTGCTTCGAGTATACTAATGTGTTAACAGTTTGGAAAATTAGCAGTAAAGATGCCGTTTCATTTGGTTTCTACATGGTATTGAAGCAAATCTATAATTATGCTTTTTCGACAACAAAAATGTGGTTTTGTTTATGTTATACTAGCTTCAGCTCGCTCCTTCTTTTTTTGCTTTGCCCGCGTGGTACCCGAATACCTATTGTAGCCTATTTCTATATACAAGTTTCACAGTCACAATACGTTTAGTAGTTTTTTCATAAAGAAGCGAAATATCTGTTGGGTCTATGTATACCCAACAAAAATATCGCTATCGATATGTTTCTTCCCATTTTCATCCCTTGGGTATGAGCTGTAGGTTGTGGGTTCGATTCCCACCCAGGACAAACATTTGTGTGATGAATGTTTGTTCTGTGTTTGGATGTGGTATCAAATAGTACGTATGTATTTACAAAAGTATTTTAGTATTCTATCCGTAACCTAGTTCCCATATTACAAGCTATGCTTAGTTTGGGGATAGATGGCGCTGTGTGAAATTAACGTCCTGTAATATTTATTTATACGACACATACTACCTAAGGTAGATTATTAACGTAAAGCCGAGCTCATTCTGAAAATCGCAGCCTGTAATGAAATACTGACAAAGGACTGCCGCTATCGCACTTGACGACTCCTAGGGGTGTGTCTTACTCATTTTGGTTTCGTGAAAAATTGGGCCTCCCCACTCATGTAAGTCCCTAAGTCAGCTCCGACCCGAGGGCGTGGTGGCACTCCGAACAGAAATTTGCATTTTTAGCGAAAGTACGAAGGCACGTCCTGAACAGACGGATTCGCTAGACGGATGATCACCCGTGGATCGGCACCGCTGGTAGATTTTTTGCGTGCATGTCGCTTATTGATTTATGTTAGGTAAATATAGTGAATTTCCTATTGTTTTGACCCCCTAGAAACCTAAAGGGAGTTAATATGAATAGCTTGAAGAGGGCCACGGAGTACCGCTGACTTTCGCTCTCTAATACAAATGTAGTTCCTTTTTCATTTCGAAGTGGTAAGTCCGATTCACATTAAATTTTGCAAGTGTAATCGGAAAGAGATAATCTGAGTCTGTGGTGTGCTACTTTTTCCTAAAATCAATAACAATGAAAATATATGGAAAAGAGTGTTTGTATGGGAAAACTCTTTTCCATAAATTTTGGCTTGTATTCGTTTTGAAGAAAAAGTAACGCACCACAGACACAGATTATACCTAAAAATCTTTTGAGTCAGACTTCCCATTTCGAAATGAGATTGTAACTACGTTTGTATCCGAAAGTGTGACTACTGGGCCTTCTTAAGCTTTGACTATTCAGGCACGAAGTTTAAGGGCTTCACGTCAGCTCTCGTAGCGGCAAGGTGAGGGTTTGCTTGAATCTGGTTTATCATGTAATAATATGTACCTCGCGAATAGGTACGCGAGACATCGTGGATTCGAAATTGTAAAATTGGCCACTGCGTACTGGCTACATGTAACTGATATCAGCATTTGTTACTACGTACTTATAATAGTATTTGTGTTTTTTTTTCTGATACTGGTACTGGCGGTACTGGTATTATATTCTCACTTAGTTAACTTTGATCGTAGAGATATAGACAGTTAGGGTATATTATATGGAATATAATATATATAAATAATATTACATTTCAAAATGTTTCTTGCAATTATTAACACGTAGCCTTTCTACGCATAGGCGGCAATTTTTTTTATCCATGGTGTGTTTTAATCCTGCAATTCATCGAAAACTTTTTAATGGTTTAAATTGCGCTACAATGATTTAAAATCGTTTTTGTGCGTGTTTTTGTACTGAAAATCTATAGGTCTTCATAAACAATAAATAAATATTAAGGGCGTTAATTTTACTTAGCGTCATCTAGCCCCAAACTAAGCATAGCTTGTAATATGGGAACTAGATTACGGATTAGAACTATGGCCGAAAGGAGTTGTGTTAAAAATATCGCGGATGATTACTTATCACAACGCAAGTGAGACACGTACAGACTTAATGTGTCAATAAAAATATATCGTATACGTTAATATATTTGGTAGTTTTAAGTTATTATTCTATGGTCATAAATTAGCTTGAATAAAATAACATCTGTACGAATTCTTGAATTGGCCAATATAAAATGAATATTTAAACAACAATAGTCTCATGCGAACTTAATCCCTAGGATCCAACATAATCGCAAAAGCAAGGGAAAATGAGTGCGAAAAGTTTCTCAAGCTCATAAATACCTAGATTTAAAACAGTAACTTCAGTTTAAAGTAATATCAAGCATTAAATCCGCTGGAAAGTCCAAAGAGCAGCAAGTACCGCTAGAAGTTTGTGTACATATAGCGGCTGTAAATACTGGCGGGTTCAACTAAAATTTTAATATTATTGCTCACGATGTTTGAAAGCAATAAAAATCGAAAAACTTTAGTTTTGCGCTAAAAGTTTCACGTAGCTTGTATCCCATTTACACCGAAAACTAGTAGACTGCGTTTATTTTTATTTACCTTTCTTGTCACACTCTTGCCAGAGTGGTTGTAGTGTCGGGTTGTTGCAAGTTTGTCAATCCGGCGCCATTCCCACTCTAACTGCCGTTTTCCTGTTGCAAGCGTGTGTGGGACCATTCAGTCCTGCCTATTTTCAAACATTTGGATAGTTTTATCGGATTGAATTCGGAACTTCCGATGGAGAATTCGAGAAAACTATTCCGAAAACAAAAATTGGAAATTTTCGACAGTAGTATTACTATTAGAATCTACCACAGACTATTTTAAGGAATGGTTTGACGATAACGTTGAAATCTTTCGGACTCCAAGTTATGTTTCCGATATGAACTTTCCGTGTGTTTGAGAATCAGTCAGTCCTTCTAATGGGATCTGTCTCGTCGACGCTTGCCATCAATATATTTCTATTTCTGCGCTGTAAGCTGTGGTGTGCGTTCGATTCCCTCCCAGGACAAACATTTGTGTGATGATTAGAGATGTTTGTGCTGTGGTTGAAATGTTGTATTTTCATATTTATAATATATGTCAAGTAAATACTGTAAAATAAATAAATCACATAACATATAATTGCCTGTTTACACATTATACGCTATTATGACTCGCGTGCACTAACTGAATACCGCAAACTTTGCCAGGACCATTCTGCCGAAGTCTGCGTTGCGGTCGCAAGCTAAGGTGTATCTTTACAGATCTTAGTTTATGAAAGTTGTAATTTATTGCACACTTATATGCATATACAAAATGTTATACTCAATCTATAGACTACCTATTAAACGCCCCTTCAGCCACTTTGGTAACTAACTGATTCGTAATCAGCTACGTAAAAACAATTTTCTTCACTGTTTTGTAATCAGTTACTAATAAACACTTAGTTTCCGTTTTCGCTATATTTTATATTTATAACCAGTTATGAAAAAATACTTTGTGTTCACTGTTATGTAGCCAGTGACTAAAACCTTTTTCTAAAAAGCTTACCCATTCGAACCAGCTTGTGTCGTGAATGTGGTGGGATTACAGCAAACGCTGAACGCACCCGGCCGCCCTACAAGAAATAGGCGTGTGTGGAATGCATAATGAAGCTAAAGATTAAAAACTAAAAACCTTGTCAATACCAGCTCACCGGGCTTTTGACAGGCTTTGATTCACTACATAAGTTCTGTGAGCTTGCATATTCGTTTTAGTTAGTATTGTGTTCTGAAATAATACTAGGGGCTCTGTGAGTCTTTGCGCAAAAAACTGAATATATATTCACCATATCTTAAAACAAAAAAGGTGAAGACATTTGTTAATATGGGCGCTACCGCCGTTATGACAAAAGCTTCTTCAATCTATTTATTTACCGGTTTTTATTGATTTATATTTATAAGACTGTGTCTCACTAACCTAAGCTCACTATGCTTAAGGTCTTGAAAATTTCTCGTTAGGAAGACCTATTTATTACTCGATTACCTGCTTACCTAACGCAGTCGTATTATATAACGAAAACCTCTCAAATCAATTGATTACCTTAACCTAATATGAAAGCTTATTAATCATTTTTCGAAATGGCTGGATTTTTTTTTATGTAGCTGGCCGATTTATCTCCGTTATTGAAAAAAAAAAACCTAAATCGACAAAAATAATATGTAATTATCAAACCTACTCACATATTGAGAGATTTGATTTTGATTGAGAAATGCGACCTGTAGAGGAGAACAGAAAGCCAGCGGAATACGAAAGCATTTGGGCCCAAACTGAAACGGAGACGCTTAAATTGCGCGTCGTGTTCGTTTGGTCAATAACATATTATTACCCAGTGTTTTTATCTCTATGAAAAATTGGAGTGTTATGCTTATATCACTACACTACCGCATTTTGTGTTTAAGACAGAATGGTATAATTTCAATGAAATTATTATGAAACTGCCATATTTTGTGACTTTCATATACACCAAATTAGTAATATATATTATTACTAACTTGGTGTATATGAAAGTCACAAAATAAGGCAGTTTCATAATATTCATGTTTGATTATACCTTATACATATTATACATTATAATTTCATATTATACCTACAACCTACAGCACGGAAGGCAGAGCTACTACCAACTGAGACTTGTTAGTATTAATATATTTTTATACGATAGAGCCAGCTTAACCTGCACATTTTTTAAAATTGTTGTTATGGCAATAGAATCCGTTAAGATTTAGCTAGCCAGGCAGACTTAAACATAGACCAACTACCAACCAAATCAAGCACAATATTGTATGTCCCCTGGGGATCGAACCCGGGACCTCTGGATCTAACACCGGAAGGCGAACCACTAGATCACAGAGGTGGTTGCTCAACGAGGGATTCCATCCTGCTGCCTAATTGCATAACTTGAAATCAATTACCAGGGCACTTCAAGTCGATAACCAATGGTCGACCCAGTCAGAATTGTGACAGTCGAATTAGTTCTCATAATATGTCAATAATTAGAAAACTAAAAGGAAAACCAACTTCAATGAAGAATATTATACAATTTCGTTTACAGGGATGACGTATTTTTTCCAATATTTTGATGACAGACGTGTGATCCAATGAGGGGTCCGTGCGTTCCTTAATTTGAGTTAATACACCCAAATCGCTTCAAGTGTATAATATTTGAAGAGTTCCCTCGATTTTTCCAGGATCCCATCAGATCCTGTTCTGATGTCAATGGAAGAATGGACTACCTGTGAAGTTTACCCTTTCAAACAAAAAAAAAATCAAATCTGTCAAGCCGTCTTCGGGTAATCGGGGAACATACTTGCATAAAAAAATATTGATTCGATGAATTGAGAACCTCCTCCTTTTTTGAAAGTCTGTGAAAAACATTATAGTATTCTAACCCAATTTGTAATAGTATGGGGTCTATACTATTATAAATTCAAAAGTGTGTCTATCTATATGTCTTTTACCTTTACACGGATAAACAGATGAAAGGATTATAATGAAGTTTTGTATGGGTATATTGTACGCCACAGACAAATGCTACTTATTCAGGTACTTACCACGCGAGAAAAACTGCGGGCAAAACGTATCAGTAGTATCAGTGAAAATCAAATCAGATTTGTCGATAAAAACTCCAACGAGAAAACATACTACGACTAACTCCTGGTATGCAGTACCAAATCAAGTTTAGTGTTGGACACAAACTCCCGGGTATCTCGATCGTATGAATTTTTAAAACGCTTACCAAAAAATAGATCGCAGGAATAGAGATCCGGTTTCTGTGCCATTATAGTAAGTGCATGTCTCGATACGTATCGACCCTTTGTCGCCGAATTCAGACGTCATTCTTATTTTACACACTATCTCCATTACTTTTGCTAAAACCCTGTTTTGCTAGTTTTATAAGTATAGCCGTTTCGCAGAAATTACCTGAGACTAGATAATGTTAAATGGAGATTAAGTCACCACAAAAACACACATACATACATCAACAGCTTATTGGCTCATATTTACCAAAGCTGGAGGGTTTTGCCATAATCACCACGCTGGCAGGCAGATTGGTGATCGCAGTAAAGTATTAGATAATACACAGAAGGAAGCTGCTACCCTTCTTCTGGTGAGATACCTTAGTCGGCTTTTACGACATCCATGGGCTGAGTTGGAGAAGGCGATTCTTAAGCCGCGACCACCACACTCAACGCTCATTATTTTACACACTAGGTTTTGCTGTTGTTGTAGGTACTTACTAACATTTGATTATACCAGCTTATACAGTTTTGGATACAGTTTTTTTGGAGCGAATATTCGGCGTGAATTATCAGCATCATCGATTATCGTTGCATAAGTTTTTGTACATTGTTTTAAATCCAAATAAATGTAACATTTTTATTTTCAGTTTTTATTCTACCTAAAGTTGAGTAATAGCCTCCCCCAAAACTGGAGGATTTTGTCTTAATCGCCACGCATGTTAGGCAGATTGCTGATCGCAATAGCTGATATTGAATTCAGCTGCTCTACTTCTTCTGGTGAGCTACCTTTATGACTGTAACGACAACCGCTGTTAAATCTATCCAGGAGGAATTTATTCAAACCCTTTCTTAGTGCGCCCCTAGAGAGACCGAAATAGCTTCTTCTGTTTATTGAAAAGAAAATTATATTGGCCTCTGGGTTTTGACTGTACGTTGATAATTTTATTTTATTTCATTGTATTCGGAGTACAAACAGTTTTACACACTTTGTAAATAAACTTACACAATAACTTATAACCATATAAGAGTCCTCGCATATAAAAAGCTAAGAAAGACTGCTTGCCTGTAGAGGAGAAGTGTAGATACAGTTCCATCTTGTTGCTAGGTACAAAGAAATAAACAAAGAACTACTAACAATTAATAATACTTATGAAATTACTAACAATTAACAAGAATAAATCAAGACAGGAACTGATAGATGAGGAGAAAAAAATAACATACTATACAAAAAAAGAGAAAAATAATATTAACTAAACAAAATTATTGAGTTAAGATGCTAACGCATCAAACCAGCGCTTTGTCAGGAGTTCAAGGATTATCAATCAGTCAGTCAGCTACACGAAAACTTAGGTATATTTAGATATTATCATGCAAGAAATTGTACGGAAATTAATACAATCTGTCTGCTGTGTACTTGTGTACTGGACGCGACACCAAACAGGCGGTGGAGTTGTCAATTAAAAAAATCCTACTGAATGCTTTTACGAGTCCGTATCTTTGTTGCAGTCAATGTGTCAATGAAATCGATGAAAATATATTTATATGCTTTTATTAATGAGCGCTTAAGCTGAGTAGGATATGGTACAAAACAATCAGAATTCGCGTCAGGACCCTTGTTGCTCAATTGGTTAGAGCATTTCCGGCTTCAGGAAAAGATGAGGGTTCGAGTCCCGTTGCAGACTGTGAATTTTGTGTCGTTATAACATTTGTATTTATTGTTACGTTGTTTATGTAATGTGTGTCCCTGATGAGAAATAATGTCCAATGTTTCCAGGCAATTTATAGCCAGTAGGTACCTGAGCGTCTCAGGTGCCGGCATCTGAATATGGTACAGTTGTGATCGGAATCGAGATGCAGTTTTATTGTCACTCCGCGCCAGGGAGCAATGAAATTTTACCGATTTAAAATTCCTAGAATATTCGTACTCGTTACACGCTCCTTGTAATATCTGTCGCCTCGATAGCAACCGATTTTATTCAGAACCTGCATGTGTTTGTTCAATGTCTTTTCGTGATATTACTGATTCTGATGAAAGAAATGGCGGCAGAGGTGAGAGTAGATAAGCATGTTTACATTTCTATGAAACCTGGTGTTCAATATTAAAGACATCATCAGCTTACACAGACGATAATTTTTAAAATAAATTAAAGTTACGAGTGGTTTACTTGAAACTTAATTTGTGACTATGATGAAGCATAAAAGTGGTTCAATATAATATGTACGATGTGTTGCTTAAAAAACGTGCAGTTTTTTTTTCACACCCCCCATATAAAATGATAACAGCCTTTTTATACCCACAAATTGTACAAATTAAATGAATCATCACAAGCCAAATTTCATCAAACCGTTAAGGCTGCAGAGTGGAAGTTAGAAATCCCATAAATACATACATACATACTCTCGAAAAACATAACCCTTTTTCTGAGGCATTTGGTTAAAAACAGTCATCATTATTATCCAGAAAGAGATACAAATATGTTTTGTGAAAGAAAAAAAAAGTTTACCGATACGTGAAAAACCATGGTACCCACACGATAAAAAGCCCTGTATTGCGGGATAATAATAAACTGATATCATGATTAAGTGGACCACTTACAAAACAAGAGAGGAAAAAAAATGGGATTGTTTTGTCTGCTTCGTGGTGATCTATAAGGTGTGATATTCTTATCTATTCCATGCTTTATTTGTTAAATTTGGCTTAGAATAACTGTCGTGTAAAAAGCTAGCATCCCGCAGGATTTTTCAAAAACACTTTTCTAGTTCCCTTATAACCTCTACAGAGAATAGACCTTCCGAATTTCAAGTCACTATAGGACTAACGGTTATATATTGTTTAAGATTAGGTTGTGCAGGCACTGGTGTTTTCAGGCAACTGTGAGAATCATGTTAAGGTTCACTTCTTCAAGTATAAATGTGGAAATGCACTTGACATAATTACGAGAGTTCAGCGTTGGGAAAAACTCAAGTAGCTGTATTAATTGCGGCTTTTAAATTTAAAAGACAAAAAGGGAGTCGTGGGGAATTCTGAAAGATTTATATCGAGTTGATATAATATATATACACCTTTACTGCGAACGCCAATCTGCCTACCAAGCGTGTATATTATGGAAAATCACTTCCATTTTTTAGTGGACATCGATGCGTTGATAATATGACGTTGGTAGGATACAAAACTTATAACCGCTTCTGTGGTCTAGTGGTTTAACCCACCGATTTCAGATCCAGAGGTCCCGGGCTCGATCCCCATGGGGAGTACAATATATTGTGCTTGGTTTGGTTGGTGGTAGGACCTTGTTTAGGTACGCCTGGCTAGCAACCACCATCTTACTAAATTCTGTCGCTATAAAAACAATTCTAAAATTGTTGTGTTCCGGCATTTATAGACAGATATTTTAAGATAGCCAGTTCCTCAATTAGTTTAGGATTCCGGGTGAAGGGCGCCTTCACCTTCGGCCTTATCTCAACTTGTAACCAGGTGAGATGAAGGCCAAGCGCTTCTCAGTTGTACAATAAAAAAAAAAAAAAGTTAATATGTGAAATTATGACGTAAAATACAAGTATGGCATAAGCAAGGTGCTAAAACATATCATAGAATTTTACCCGACAAAAAAAGGATTATGTTTATCTGAATGTTGGGCTTTGAGCATGTTTACAAATACTGTGTGTGTTTATATTGAACGACTTTATGAATAACTACAGCGAATATAAGTATTGTCACAGCTTTTTTTGGATGATAGACCATCGTTTGACCAGAATCTCACCGAATGTTAAGTTATGATGTAGCCGAAGATATAGCATGATGTCACGTATTAAATTAATAACATAATCCACTGAACATAAAATTCCCGATATTAATAGATAACCTTCTTCTCGCAACTTCACACAGAGTATCTGTGCAGATGTTCAGTACAGGCCATTCAGTGGTTTTGTCTCTACCCCCGAAGGGGATAAAATAGAGGATGCAAGTTTGTATGAAAGTTTGTCAATTTTAAAGCGATCGGGCTGAGACTTTGCATGCATAAAGCTACTATGACGTAGGCATCCCCTAAGAAAGGATTTTGAGATTTTGCATTTGTTTTATTTCGGTTTAGTAGTTTTGGTTATAGACTCTCATATGTATTTGGCATTTGTTTTGTTTTCGTTTGGTTTAAGTATAGGTTTTGTCGGTTAGACTTTTTTAAAATGGCCAAAGAAAATCTGAACGTTAATTGAGAAGTTGAAGAATGTACTGTCGTTTTTAAGTTTTGTAGGCCCTTATTTTTTACACACGCTAAACAAAAGTAAAGCCGCAAAAACTATACCTAATTAATAATAATACTTATTAACGCAAGCGAAGCCGCGAGCAAAAGCTAGTACTAATATAAAATGCAAACTGACTCACTGATAACAACGCACAGCCTAAACGGCTTATCGTAGAGACATGAAATTTGGAAGGTTTGTTCGTCTTGATGCAAAAATGAGTGCTAAGAAGGAGATTTTGAAAATTCGAACCCAAAAAAAAGTTCAAAAAGGGTTTGAAAGTTTTCATTAAAAGTATGCCCTAACACTGAATCCGTACATGATAAAAGGTCAAAGTATCATTACAGATTCCTCAAATGAAATAGATAAGAACGCGATTCATGGTTTTTAGTTTTTTTAATAATTGAAGGGCAGGGGGTTCTTTTATTAGAAAAAAAACAAAAAACATTGTTATTTAACAGAAAAAACGCGATGTACACGTGGTTTCTATAATAAACTGGTGTATTTTGAGTCTTCTTTATGCAATGGATGAATGTCAAAACTACCAAGGTCTGATGATGGAGTGGAATCAATATGAAGGGGTTTTTTCACAAAATAACTGTAATACATATTAAGAGCGTTGCGCATTTTAAATGATTGTATGTATGATACTCTTCTACGAACCATGTAAACCAGGGTCTTACGATAATGCCAGCGAAACTCCTGAAAAATACATGGTATAATAGTCGTGCTTATACTTTTTGAAATGGTATAACGAGGCATTCACGACATTTTTTTTTTGTTTACCCGGCCGTTGCTTAAGAATCGACCTCCTCCAACTCAGCCCGCGGATGTCGTAAAAGCCGATTTGATGGATCCAGAGGAAACGTGGAAGCGGCAGCTTCCTGCTGTATGTTACATAACACTTTTACTGTGATCACCAACCCTCCTGCAAAGTGTGGTGATTATGGCAAAGCCCTCCCGTTTTTGGAGGAGGCTCTGTCCAATATCCAACTAAACACTACATAAATGGGCTGTTGACGTGACTGTATTTACGACCCTTGGTGTAATGTAATGTAACTTGACTACTTGATACATAGTAATCTTCTAATGCATAAAAGACAAGTCCTGAGTGACTGATTCAACTAGATACAACGCACAGCCTAAGCCGCTGGGCGTACAGACATGAAATTTGGAGGGTATGTTTGTCTTGGTGTGGAGAAATCCGGTAATAAAGGAAGGTAATAAAGGGGTTCAAAATGGCGTTCAAAGTTCGGAGTAAAATGTTGCATATCCCTGAAACCACAAATGATAGGCACTTGAAAATTAGTATGTTGATTGCCCATAAGGCATAATTATGGCATGTTTTCGGTTTTTAATAATTTTCAGGAAAAAAGGCTGGGGTGTCCAATATTCAGACCTGACTAATAATAAACAAAAAAAAATATTAAGTGTTCCCATGCATGAAACGTTTTTATAAATCGTTCTTTTCGACCTGTATAATAATAAAGTTGGTGTGAGTATAGTGCTTACTTTGTGGTAAATAAATAAATGAATAATAAAATCTGGCTAAACGTGAGTCGGACCGGCACTACGATTTCAAAAAGCCTGCTTTTTTGCCTGGGTATGTTGGTCAGAACCCTCGGTGTGCGTGTCTTCGCACCATGTAGAAGCTATAATCGGTCAAATTTATCCAGAAATCTAACAAATATATGTATTTATAATATAATACTTGCACCTATTTAAAAAAACCAATACGCGGACGAAGTCGCGAGTAAAAGCAAGTCAATTATAAAAGGCCAATAAGGAAGCCTCATAGCTCAGTTGGTAGTAACTCTGCCTTCTGTGCTGGTTGTGGGTTCGATTCCCACCCAGGACAAACATTTGTGTGATGAATATAGCATTAAAACATGAAAAAAAAAGATTTACATATTATGAATAATATGTTTGTTCTGTGTTTGGGTGTTGTATTGTATGATAAGTATGTATCTACAAAAAAACATGTTCTAAGTATTACATCCGTAATCTAGTTCCCATATTCCAAGCTATGCTTAGTTTGGGACTAGATGGCGCTGTGTGAAATGAATGTCCTGTTATATTTAATTTTATTAAAAGGGTTTTGGTCAGCTCCAATAAATTGTTTGCTAGGAATCTATGTAAATTTTAAAATTAAGGTATTTTTGGGTGTTTGGGTAAATAAACTTGTCAACCTACTGACGTACCTACCCCGCCATATGTTTTGGTTTCTGGCTAAATAATTGAATAGCTGATTTATGTTGCTGAACGATTTTTTTTTATGTACGACCAGGATGTACTTGGCATTAATCTTATCTGGTTTCAAGTTATGGCAAGGCCGAAAGTTAAAGCACACTTCAACCGTAATCCTTAACATACTGAAGAACTGGCTTTGCTCTAAAAACCGGATCACAACAGTTATGGTGACAAACTTTCAGGTAAGATGGTGGTAGCTAGCTAGGCGGATCAAAGTCCTATCACCAACCAAACAAAGCACAATATCCCCCTGGGGATCGAATACGGGACCTCTGGATCTGATACCAGTGGACGAACCATTAAATCACAGAGGCGGTTAAAAATATAATAATTAGTCATTCTCGTGGCATAGCATATATAAATAAATATACGCCTATATTTTCCTCATGACATACACTACCTACGTTGCTATCGTTCATAAATATTCAATCATAGCAGTTTTGTCGTGAAAATTAACCAGTAACTCTGTTTACTGGTACTTTACGTGTGTACTGGTTACTTAAAAATTTACATTATAATAATAATAAATATTACAGGACATTAATTTCACGCAGCGCCATTTAGACCCAAACCAAGCTTGTAATATGAGAAATAGATTACTGATAGAAAATTAATATACAAGTCATATTTCAAGTGGTTGTACTTAGGCACAATATATACAAAATATGTTAAAATCTACGAATAAATAAGATAAAATGACACAAAAATACACAACCCGCGACGGGACTTGAACCCGCATTTTTTCCCCAAGCCGGAAACACTCTAACCAAAAAAGCAATTGATCAGCGCTCAAGCTGAGTTTGGATATGACTTAAATTTCGAAATCTGCGTACCTTAGTTTGTTTTCTTATTCGTTAGATCTTTTCCGGCGTGACATCCATGTTTTTGTTATTACATAGGTACTTTCATAACACATTACTGATATGGAGTATGGATGGATGGATTTATATTGGGAATTCCACGTTCAGTTTCCACGTTTCATAGTTAACCCGGGAGCAAAGGAAATGAGAGCCTGTATCTTAGGATTCACACGCCAATGCCTACGCGGGCAGATTGTAACGAAATGTGCCGTCACTAATGTAGCTAATGTCGTATGAAAGGGGCGCTATTGCTTTATCACGTGGTGTATCACAGCCTTTAATGATTTTGTCGAATAAAGAAACATTTATTTGATCACGACACAAGCAAGAGAGGAAGAAATAAGATAGTTAAGATAGGCATGGTCACAAATTAGTCTAAAATCTAAATGTAAAAATAACTCAAAGGTGACTGACTGACTGACGTAGTGATCTATCAACGCACAGCCCAAACCACTGGACGGATCGGGCTGAAATTTGACATGCAGGTAGATTTTATGACGTAGGCATGCCCTGAGAAAGGATTTTGAGATTTTGCATTTGTTTTATTTCGGTTTAGTAGTTTTGGTTATAAACTGCTTTGTATTTGGCATTTGTTTTGTTTTCGTTTGGTTTAAGTAGAGGTTTTGTCGGTTAGACTTTTTTTAAATGGCTAAAGAAAATCTGAACGTTAATGGAGATGTTGAAGAATGTACTGTCGTTTTTAAGTTTTGTAGGCCCTAATTTTTACGCACGCTGAACAAAAGTGAAGCCGCAAAACCTATACCTAATTAATAATAATAGTTCTTAACGCGAGCGAAGCCGCGAGCAAAAGCTAGTAATAAATAAATACGGGACTATGATTTTGACATGCCATCTAACCCCAAACTAAGCAGAGCTTGTAACATGGGAACATGATTAATAAGATAAGTGCAAGCAGTATTAGAAAAATTAAAGCCGAAACAGTTTTCAGAATTCTTATCCGCAATGCTTGGTAGGTGGATTTCACGGTCTCTTTTTTTGGTGATCCTTGAGTCAGCTTTTACGATATTTACAGGCTTCATTCAGGGGTTGACTCCCACCACTACATATTTTAGAGACTTATTCAGAGCACAAACACAATCAACAGTAGTTAACAGTAGTCACGCGGAAGCTGAACGCTTTTGTGTTAAATTTTATTTGATTGCGAGCCGTCAGGCTGTTTGCTGATTGATGTATGGCCCTTGCCGCTTCGACGGTCAAAGATTACGTAATTGATGCATGGCCCGGCGATATTCATATTAGCTATACTGCCTACTTCATGTACAATGTACCTATATACTTGCACGTAATATGGGGTAGCTACTGCGCGCTCTTTGCTCAGTAACTGTTTAATACCCGGATAAAAAGTAGACTATATTATGGGTGATGAATATATATGTTTGTTCTGTGTTAGGGTGTTGTATCATATAGTACATATGTATTTAAATTTATTTATTTTTAATTTTATTTTTGTAAGGTACTGTATTATGTTAATTTGTAATCACTGTAAATGTATTGTCTATTTTAATTTGACTGTAAATTGAACTAAAGTTATGTATCAAATTTTAGGTAGGATATTTTGTACAGAAAGAGTTCGGTTCGGCTTGGGCTGGCACAAAAATTAAGTTTGCTGTACATCGGTAATGAAGTAGTAGGGATGTTTTGCGATGAGCAAAGAAACATTTTATTATAATACAACATTATCTTGCTTGTATGTTTGTAATGGGTTTCAAAATATGATTTAACTAAACATACTACACTGATTTGATCAATATTATAAAGGTTCTTGAGGCTTGATGTCGAACCCGAAATAGCCAGTTGTTGTATTGTTAAAGGAACATAAAATCACATCATCATCATATCATTTACAAAAAAAATAATGTATATAAGTTTTTTTTTTTGTACGCCGGGGAAGCGGGCCTTTATCTCACCTGGTAAGTAACAAGTTGAGATAAGGCCGAAGGAACCACCACAGACAAAATTAGGTAAGATGGTGGTAGCTAGCCAGGCGGACCCAAACAAAGTCTTTCCAAACCTAAAAGTGGACAAACGGAATAACACCTAAATATTACGTACTTTTGAGCTATTTTGCTCGTGTCTTCGGTTTTTTTTTAATCGGGTGGTTGGATGGTGCTTCACTTTCATCTAACCTGTTTTTCATGTTACGATAAGGAATCCTCAACAATCTGAGGAACTGGCTATCTTACTTTTAAATGCCGGAACTCAACAATTTAAGAATTGTTATGGCGACAGAATTAGGTAAGATGGTGTAGCTAGCCTGGCGGACTTAAACAAAGACCTACCACAAACCAAAACAAGCCTAGCAATATTGTACTTACCTTACTTATTGTTGTGTTTGAACCCGCGACCTCTGGTTTTGACACCGGTAGGAGACTACACCACAGAGGCGGTAACTATTTTATTCTTTGTTACAAATAATTAGAAAATCGAGGCAAATAATTCTAGCAATTTCATGTATCGTTACAATTCATGATATTCGTAAAACGTGGGCAGGTAGCGGTGGAGTGGATTAGGGTAACATTGAGGTTAGGCATGTTGTATCTACCTGATTTGTTAGAAACAATACCCGAAATTTAGCCGCAAGCGAGGACAGGACATCCCTAATCCTTATCATACAACATCTCATCCAATATGCCTTTCCCAATATAAATACGATGTATGAGCAAATTACAACTACAAGGTCTAGTACAAATTCTCATAGCTGAGAAGGCTTTTACTGTAGTTAAGTGGTGCGTCTTGACACATACGTCTAGGTATGTACTACATGTAAATATTGCCAGATGAATTGATATTTTCATACGATAAATTGCCAATCCAATTGTTTATTTTATGTTTATTGCCTTTGTTGTTTAGGATCATCATCAATCATCAAGAGCCCATTAGTGTCAATTACTGGACAGATCATCCTCCAAACTGGAGGGTTTTGCTATAATCACCAAGCCTGGCAAGAGGAGTGGTGATTGCAGTAAAGGTGTAGACAATACATAGAAGGAAGCTGCTGCCCTTCTTCTGGCAAGACCCCTCAGTCGGCTTTTATGACATCCATCGGCTGAGTTTTAGGGGTCGATGCTTAAGTCGCGACCGCCGGCACCTAGGATACAAAGACTAAGACTACCGACGTGGAAGAGCATGGTTTCAATTCACTTGAATTCATAGTATTCGTAGTTGTTTTCGATGTTGCTTTTCGGTTTTTCTGGTTACTGTCACAGATACTAAAAATTATAAAGAGAAAAGTATTTTCTCAAAATATCGTTTTCGGGTTTGCTGTTAGAAAACTATACGAGGGTTAAGCTTGCCTATGTAGCACATAATTTTTCTATTATGTTTTAATATGTGTTTATGTGTTTAATAAAGAATAAAGATTATTCATCCCAGTGGATAGGAAGACTTCACTGTTGCTTTATTTCAATAAACGTGTGCCGCAGACAGATTGCAAATTCAAGTTGAGTAAGCGACAAAAATCACCGGAACAAACGTTGCACCCGACAAAAACGACAGAACCTTTACAACATGAATGGAGACATAAAAATGCAACCTTTCTAATATGCTCATGACAAGTAGTGTACTTACTATCTACTTTAAAATCTTCTTATCCAATAAGTGGAACAGAGGAGACATGAATCCGAAATGTACTTTTCCGACCATTTATTTTAAAAACTGTTTACTTACTCATTTTTTTTATTGTATGACGAGCGTGTTAGATGTCACCTGATTTTTCAAGTTATGATAAAGCCGAAGGTGGAAACGCACTTCCGGAATCCTCCACAAACTGCGGAATCTATCTTACCTCTAAATTCTGGAACACAACAATTTCAGAATTGTTGTTATGGTGACAGAAATAGGTGAGATTTTTATTTATTTATTTATTTATTTAGACACAAACAAAGTTACTAAAACATTTTCAATTCAATCTACCATAAAGTGGAACATAAAATCATTGTTATAGATAAAAGATTGATTTGGTTAGCATCAGATGACTAAGCTAGACGTAAAGCCTGTGATGGTGGTAGCTAGCCAGGTGGACTTAAACAAAGTCCTACAACCAACCGAAATCATTTAATGATAATGAAACAACGAGAACATTTTACGGCTGTTAGCACCCGTTCACGGCTGTAATCGACAATGTCACAAGTCCCGCTCCGCTGGTTTAAATGTATTGCCTCGCATTATCGTCGTGTCATACTGTCGGTTGCACGAGAGATGAGTGGTCTGACTCCAATGACGTCATTCGATGGTTCTGATGGCTGACATTAAGGTGGAACCTCAGAGGTAAGTACGCACGAGATGGTTTTTGTTAAATTTTAGCTTCAAAATTCAAGAAGCGCTTTGCCTTCATCTCACCTGTTTTTCAAGTTATGACCAGGTCGGTGGTGGAGGCGCACTTCGCCCGGAATCCTCAACAATCTAAAGAACTGGCTATCTTACCTCTTAATGCCGAAACACAACAATTTTATAATTTACAAAAGTTATGACACAAAAATTCAAATATTAACATTTGTAAATGTTGTGACAAAGTGAACATAAAATACAAGAAAAATGATAAATAATATAATAAAATTCATAAAGAAACATGAAATACAAAAATACGATATTTTTGAATTGTTGTTTTGGTGACAGAATTAGGTAGGATGGTGGTGGATAGCCAGGCAGACTTAAACAAAGTCCTACCACCAACCAAACCAAGCACAATATTGTACCCCCCAGGGGATTGAACCCGGGACCTCTGGATCTGACACTGGTGGGCGAACCACTAGACCAAAGAGTCGGTTAACATCGTCGGTTAAAAAACTCTGCATAATGTATAAAATGCTACATGCATCTTCTATCAACGATTTATTTGAAATTCAATGACAACTGACTGAATTTTCATAAGCTCTTATTAATTAGGGAGCCAACATGGAAAATCTTCACATTTAGTATGTGAAATACATTATATGCTGTTATCAATTTGTTTTGCCTCATGGCTCAGTTGGTAGTAACTCTGCCTTCTGCGCTGTAGGTTGTGGATTCGATTCCCACCCAGAACAAACATTTGTGTGATGAATATAGATGTTTGTTTTGTGTTTGGGTGTTGTATAATGTAGCACGTATGTATTTAAAAAAGTATTTAAATATTCTATCCGTAATCTAGTTCCCATATTACAAGCTATGCTTAGTTTGGGGCTGAATGGCGCTGTGTAAAATTAATGTCCTGTAATATTTATTTATTTAATTTTATGTTTTTGAATCCACATTTTCTGAAAGGTAAATCTTGCCAAAAACCATGTAACGCGTACCCGAAGATCAGGTCACCCTTAGCTGGTTAATGAGAGGACAGGTTAAGTGCGGTAGGTAAACGCAGAGCAGTAAGGTAGCCTGGCTGCGGAGTGGATGGGCGTTCAGCCATCTGAACTGAAGCACGTAATGGCTGCTTGTTTAGATATTGATGTGTGGTGCATGGATGCAAAACAATTACATGGTATCTGGAATCCCGAACCAGATCCCTGGTTTTCCAGAGTTTGCAGCACAATAATAAATGTAACTTACACTACAAACCATTTTTTTTTTAAATGTGTGTTTGATGTTCTACGACCGGGAAGCGCTTTGCAGCTTTCTGGAATTCTTGGATAGTTTATTATTTTTTAGATGTAACATCAGGTTTGTTACTACTCAGCTACTTTAGCTTCGTTCCCATCATCACCTTCCTCGTCATGCTTGTCAACATCGTCATTGGCAGGGATCAAATGAGCCGTCATATTATCATGTATAGTCCGTTCGCAAAGGAACATGGCAGGCGAGCTACAGTTGGTCATGAGAAGTTGTCCCGTCCTAGAGATGGCTCCACAACGCTTCGATTCCATGACAGTTATGTTATCCATCATCGGACCCCAGAGAGCATACCCAGCTGTTGTTAAATCATTACCTGGAAAATATTTAACCTTTTGTTTTGTTTTTTGGAGGAGGACCTATCGGACATTGGACCTGAATTGGCTGTTGTCATCAGTATTCGTGAAGAAGAGCATTTGCAACGCGTTGGCCGAAATGTGACAAAAATGACTTTTTGACAGTTACTTATGACTTTTTTATATTATACGACAAGGAAGCGCTTGGGCTTCATCTCACCTGGTAACAAGTTAAGATAAGGCCGAAGGTGGAGGCGCACTTCACCCGGAATCCTCAACAAACTGAGGAACTGGGTATCTTACCTCTAAATGACGGAACAAAACAATTTTAGAATTGTTATTATAGCGACAGAATCAGGTAAGATGGTGGTAACTGGCCAGGTAGACTTAAAAAAAGTCCTACCACCAAACCAAGCACAATATCGCTTCCACTGGGGATCGACCCCGGGACCTCACTATATTGTACTTCCCTTGGAGATCGAACCCGGGAACTCTGGATCTGAAATCAGTGGGATGAACCATTAGACCACAGAGGCGGACTTTTCTTGCTTGGCCGTCCGTTCGTCCGAGCCTGGGCTGCTGGATGTTTACTACACATCAACAGCTGAAACTCACACTTGGCCGTTTGTATTGATTTTATGTACAAATATAGTACATCTACCTAATTATACACATTATCTCCATACAAAAATACGTACACACACATACATACACATACAAATCACACACACACACATCACACACACACACATCTTTTTACACACATATCTTCGTTTATGTCTATCCAACGTCAATTGTGGTGACTAAGCTGAGGGGTGGCCTGGTGACCTGTAATACAGGTTCACAAGAATAAACATCAGGCACCAGTCTCACAATCTAAGTTTATCCTAATAAGTTAGTACCTACTCCATAGCATATATGTTATGATGAACATTTTTACTTATTTTTCTTGAAAGATCGATTAAATCCCGCAGTGTTCGTTTTCAAGTCACACTATGTTGATTTCATGTACAAGGATTTTACAAAATGTGTTATTGAACTTTTTTTTTATTGTACGACCGGGAAGCGCTTGGCCTTCATCTCACCTGGTAACAAGTTAAGATAAGGCTGAAGGTGGAGGCGCACTTCACCCGGAATCCTCAACAAACTGAGGAACTGGCTATCTTACCTCTGAATGCCGGAACACAACAATTTTAGAATTGTTGTAGATCGAACCCGGAACCTCTGGATCTGAAATCGGTGGGTTGAACCACTAGAACACAGGGGCGGTTAAAACTTAGCTTTACCTTTCAAAGTCCGATATTCAAACGGGAACATGAGGTCGCTGAACCCAATCAGCAAAATATTTGGATTGGGAGCCTTGCTATCCAAATGGTTGCTGAGATAACTGGTGATTAATGTAGCTTCCTCATCAGAAGTGGCGATGGCAAGATGACCTTCCTCCTCTCGGCAGATCAAGTAAGCATCGTGCCAGGACAACGGTTCCAAGTGAAACTTGTAGCATTTGCCATTTTCTTTAGGTGGTGGAGCATATGCTAAAGACATTATTGGATTATTACACTAATATTATATAGAGTTCCTTGTGAAACGGCTTTTTCGGGGAAGTACTACCACCATACCTATTTCAGTCGCCAAGCTTTGATGTTTTTTTTTTTCCTTCAACTCACCTGGTAAAAAGTTGAGATAAGGCCGAAGGTGGAGGCGCACTTCTCCCGGAATCCGGAACAAACTGAGGAACTAGCTATTTTACCTCTGAATGCCGGAACACAATTTTTTTTTAAGAATTGTTATTATGGCGACAGAATTAGGTAAGATGGTGGTAGCTAGCCAGGCGGACTTAAACGAGATCCTGCCACCAACCCAACTTCGGTTTGAAGGGCATGGTGGCCGATGAAATTACAGACACACGTGGCTTGACACCTTAACGCTTCAAGTTGGAATATACAACCTTCGAAGTAGGTACTGCTTTATTATAGTCATTGCACTTAGCATCAGATGGGTTGCTTGCTTGCTTCGTCTCCATGCCATATAAAAAAGGTTAAACGGTCAGCTAATTAATGAGGTTTCCGTCAGTTTCAAAGTGTATTTAGTTAGCAAACAAAGTGAATTGTAGAGTATGATAAGTGTATTTACAAATAAAAAGTACATAGGTATTCTACGCATTATCAGTTTCTATTTATATAGCTTAGCTTAGTTGAGGGTTATAAATGGCGTTGTGTGTGATAAATGAATGAATGAATGAATGAAAGTATTTAATTGCAAACCTTAAAAAAACTTGATTTCTTCAAAAATATGTAGATACAATGGGCGGTCTTATCGCTTCGAAGCTATTTCTTCCAGACAGTCTTTGGATGGAGGGTATTCTATGGCTAAAGAGGTGATTGGTGGTGCAAACATTAATGGGTGAATATTACAGCCCAAACTAAGCATAGCTTGTAATATGGGAACTAGATTGCGGATAAAATATTAGGTCCTTACATATGAAATTGGCGTTTTGTCGTACTGGCCACATTTGATCTTAAATATCTCCTCTTTGGTTAGGAATTCCAAATTCAAATTTAAACAGCTATTTACTCATGCATTTGTGTTTCGAAAACCGTAATTCATTTGTTTTTTTCTCTTTTGCTTTTTTTTTCTGCGTCACTCATTTCACAAAATGGAAAACTTAAAATATCGCATTATTTACGAGTACGAGTTCCACCGTGGCACCAGTGCTGCAGAAACGGCTCGAAGGATTAATGATGTGTATGGTGGTGGTGTCGCAAAAGAAAACACGGTGCGTTTTTGGTTTCAACGCTTTCGTTCTGGAAATTTCGACCTGCAGAACAAGCCCCGTGGACGGCCGGAGACCAAGGTCGATAATGATGAATTGAAGGCTATTGTGGAAGCAGATCCATCGCAAACCACATCACAGTTAGCTGCAGGCTGCGGTGTTAGTGACAAAACCGTTTTAATCCACTTGAAGCAAATTGGGAAGGTGCAAAAGCTTAAAAGGTCCTCAACCTGAACCTCATGAATTGAGTGAAGCAAACCGACAAACGCGCGTCGACTGCTGCGTTACATTACTCAACCGGCACAATAATGAAGGAATTTTAAATCGGATCATTACATGTGATGAAAAGTGGATCCTGTACGATAATCGTAAACGCTTATCGCAATGGCTGAACCCTGGTGAACCAGCAAAATCTTGCCCCAAGCGAAAATTGACTCAAAAAAAGTTACTTGTAAGCGTTTGGTGGACTAGTGCCGGTGTCGTACACTATAGCTTTCTTAATTCTGGTCAGACGATTACGGCTGATGTCTATTGTCAGCAACTGCAAACCATGATGGAAAAGCTCGCTGTTAAACAACCGAGACTTTTCAATCGCTCTACGCCACTGCTGCTTCAAGACAACGCTAGACCACACACGGCCCAACAGACGACTACCAAATTAGAGGAGCTTCAATTGGAATGTCTAAGACATCCACCGTGCTCTCCGGACCTTGCTCCAACAGATTACCATTTTTTTCGAAATTTGGATAACTTCTTGCAAGGAAAAAAATTCAATTCCGATGAGGCAGTCCAAACCGCTTTCAAAGATTTCATTGATTCCCGTCCGAATGGTTTTTTAAGTAAAGGGATCAATGAACTACCTATAAGATGGCAAAAGTGTATAGATAGCAATGGTACATACTTTGATTAATAAAATATATTTTAATATGAAAAAATTGCCTTTATGTTCCTCCCATACAAAACGCCAATATCATATGTAAGGACCTAATACATAAATACTTTTTTTTTTTGTAAATACATACGTACAATATGATACAACACCCAAACACAGAACAAACATCTATATTAATCACACAAATGTTTATCCTGGGTGGGAATCGAACCCACAGCCTACAGCGCAGAAGGCAGAGCTACTACTAACTGAGCTATGAGGCTTGTTGTCATGTAATATTAATCATCGAAATATTGTGGTAGGAATAAAATAAAATATTTTTGATTGAGGAGACACGTGACCCAAGGGCTGGCTCTTATTTAGGCCAGCGAATTAGCATAGCTATTCAGCGTGGCAATGCAGCCAGTGTCTTGGGCACGCTTCCGTCTGGTACTGGTCTGGAACAGTTGAGTTACCTATAGGCCGTTTGTAACGGTCCTTAGGTAATCTGACTGATTCCTTTGTACATAGTTAGTTTAATTGTACTTTTTATTGAATAAATGTATTCTATTTGTGGTAGGTAATTAATTAATTAGATGCAGTGGATTTTTTTTCCTGTTTATGCTAGTTGTCAACTAAGGATAGTTCTACCATCGCGCCTGAGTTTCGCAACCAGCTACTACTGGAAAACTAAGAAACTTACCCAAATCAAAATTATTACATTTTTCATTGTACCGTGTATCGTTCTTGATTATTTTACAAATGAACTGATTGGTATCATCACAGGGTCGGTCATCTAACAAACCTTCCCTTGTCATAACCACGCAGTGCTCTTGACCGTTCTTGTTATCAGGGGTGCCGGGTACCCACAACAGTTCCAGCATTGTACCCGTTATGGATTCACCTGTAAGTTTTGATCTCAAAACTATAGTAAATTATAGGACATTATTTTTTACACAGCGCCATCTAGCCCCAAACTAAGCATAGCTTGTAATATGGGAACTAAATTACGGATAGAATACTTAAATACTTTTTTTTAAATACATACTTACTATGATACAACACCCAAACACAGAACATTCATCTATATTCATCACACAAATGTTTGTCCTGGGTGGGAATCGAACCCAGCGCAGAAGTTATAGTTACTGCCAACTGAGCAATGAGGCTTGTCAGCCTATCCATCACCTAGAGGCCAACCTCCCACCTTAGTCCGGCCCCAAACGGTTTGCTGGGTTATGTCGGTGCGCAAAAGAGTCAGTGCCTTCTGGGAAAGCTTACTCATTGAGACATCAACCTTGCTCTGTGTTAGAGCTAAACTAGCCTAGAGATCTGCATACCTATCATACATTTTATTATAATGGCAAAAGTTTGTGTGTTTGGCCCTCCTTCACGCTGTAACGACTGACTGGATTGGTATGAAATTTGATACAAAGATATTTTATACATAAATTATTAATAAGGCTACTTTTTATCCCATGGAACAGTTCACGTGGGATGGAAATGTGATGTCAAATATCGCCATAAAAACCTTTTATGTTTGCTCTTTTACGCAAAATCTATAGAATGGGTTATGCTGATATTTTGTATAGATACACTCTGGACCAGGATATCATAATATACTACATTTTATCCGGTTAACAGCACAGCCGCGAGCAGAATTCTTGTCATTTATAAAAAAACACACATGTCCATTACCTTTAAGCGTAACAAAATCTCCATCAGAGAATTTGTCATGTAATCCTACGAAAATACCAGTAGATGGCGCCTTCATGTTGCTCATCAGCAGTTTTAAATTTTCCAGCTCATCCAAGCTATCGGGGATGAGCAGGGCAGTACCCTCAGCCTCGCAGATCAAGCGCGCCTGGTCCCAGTTCGTCGGAAGGTCATGAAGCCGGTAGAATGTTTGGAATGCATGGGCCCACAAATAATCCATCCGAAATTTCTGCGCTGACGACATGATACATCACAAAACCGTTCACCATATTCTCGTTATTAAAATTCCATTGTCATTTTTACCTTTTATGTTTTCCGCGCTTAACTGAAACATTATTGTGAACAACAAAAACAGCATCGCAAAAGCCCCGATGTTGTATTCAATTACCTTGAAGGAATAATAACTTATTCAATTTTATCGCAGTAATAATAAGCATCGGAATAACTGCGATGCAAGTACCAATAAAATTGAATTATCGTTGTACGGTAGGAATAAATGAAACGAGATTCAATTTATCGGTTGAAGGAGAAGCAAGTGGAAAAGGAAGTGCATGACAGTTGGGCCGCAGCATTGGGCCGCAATCACAAACACTTCACGGCGGCGGGACCCAAATTCAATTGGGCGATACTTGGTATCGGTCGAAATCGCGGTCGTAGGTATCTATCTGTTATTTCTCCGTGATCGAACGGCCCCCGATCGGCCGCCCGCCTCACTCGGTCCTTCCTACGCTTATTTGAATCTCTTTTCTGAGAGAGTTCCTTTTCTGTGAGTGTCAGGTAATTATCTGTGCGGCATTCCAATTTTACGATTGAACGGTTAATTCAGTTTAAATCTCTTCGTGTAATACGTTCTTACTCGGCTGTAGGCAATGTCTAATCCTAGTCCCTTGGAGCCAGTCTCCAGCCAACTAGATATGGAACAGGCTTTTTATTAAAGGTTTTATTGTTGGTTTTAAAACTAACCCAATTATATTGTGCGCATTAAAATGCCGTTTCGAAAATAAGGAATCATAAACACTTTTTAGAGTGTTTAAGTTCTTGTCGATCTTCTTATTTGCTGGTCACAATTGGCGGTATTTAATTTTACAAAATGGTTCTAAAAACATCACCGAGTAAAAAATTACAGACCAAAGTTCATAGATCATCTGCGGCCTTATCTCAACTTTTAACCAGGTGAGATGAAGGCCAAGCGCTTCCCTGTCGTACAGTAAAAATAAAAAAATAGATCAAATGTTGCAAATATTTTTTTGTTGGTGGTAGGACTTTGTCCAAGTCCGCCTGGATACCACTATCTTACCTAATTCTGTCGCCATAAAAACAATTTTAAAATTGTTGTGTTCCGGCATTTAGAGGTAAGACAGCTAGTTCCTCAGTTTGTTGAGGATTCCGGGTGAAGTGCGCCTCCACTTTCGGCCCAAAAAATCTGTCTCCATGTAATGACATCTTAGCATCAGTGAATAAAGTTCTGTGCGAACTCATCAGCCGCAGTCGGCGGGGATCAGATAAAAGTTGTCCGAAACTTTCTTTCGCGATATTGCCACCTCCGTCATGTAAATTGGACAAGTTGTGGCCGAGGATGATGCTTCATTAGTAAATATTGATTAGCCCTTAATCTCTTAGTTTCTTGTATAATTTTGTTTTCAGACGAACGGAGATGCCCCGGATCTACGTAGATTGGGTCGTTTGGGTCGAGAAGCTTTGTAATACGAGTTACAACTGAATAAATTTGCCTGCTAATACAAATGTCTAGAACCATTCTCTTACCTATTACTCGTTAAAAAAACAGAGACAGAAACAGAAGTAAAACCTTAAAGTCTTTCGATCTTTTGCGAATAAAACAGCTGAGATTATTGATACTTGAATTTTAATGTGTTATACCTCATCTTAGTAAGCGGAACTGATGCCAACTGTAGTTTGAAAAGTATTTTCATTTTTCTATTATTGAGTTATAAATTTAGCGCTCATTTTACTATAATTAAGTTTTAAATTTTAGCGCTCAATGTTAGGGTATTCAAAATTTAAAAGCACACTATAGACTACACTACAGATCATATTCCTACAGATGTGTCGGTAACAGAGTCGCGATGTTAATGTTTTTTTCTCATCTCAAAAACTACCCAACGCGCATATGGAAGTTTAATTTTGTATACTTGAACAATCTCTTTATTCAATAAAAAGTACAATTAAACTAACTATGTTCAAAGGAATCAGTCAGATTACCTAAGGACCGTTACAAACGGCCTATAGGTAACTCAACTGTTCCAGACCAGTACCAGACGGAAGCGTGCCCAATAGTTTAAATTCACTTAAAAAAATATAGATTACATCATCTATTAATTTCCACTGTAGGACAGGGCCTGCTAAAAATGAAGGGTTCATGACCACCACTTAATTATTAATTAGTGATTGAAGTTAGATAATACACAGAATGATGCTACTGTACTTTCTCTGGTAAAATCCCTTAGTTGACTTTAAAACATTCGCAACTTGGAGGGGTTGAACTATATCAACCACCTATTGCACCAAATGTTAGTAACATTTGATTTAGATAAATAATAAATGTGACATTGTAGGTAATTATCTGCGCGGCATTCCACGATCGGACTACGGTTAGCATGAAATATTATTTATTTTAAGAATTATAAATGTACAATTAAACTTACGATATGCAAGGGAAACAGTCGGGTTGACTAAGGACCGTTAGAACGGTCTAAAGGTAACTCAACTGTTCCAGACTAGTACCAGACTGAAGCGTGCACAAGACACTGGCTGCATGGCTACGCTGAATATGCTTATATGCTAATTTGCTGGTCTAAACAAGAGCCAGCTCTTAGGTCACGTGTCGCCTCAATCAAAAGCTCCGCAAGATTTTTGAAAACCCGGAGGGCACCGGCTCTCCACGGACCCCAAGGTCTCGCACGAAATGGCTCAAATAGGTAAGATCTGTCAAGACCTTACCTACCTTATTTAAAAAATATATCTAAACCGACCACATCTATAAAAAAATATACAGTATCATATGCAAGCTTCAGGCAGATAGTTAAGGACATGAAAAGTAAAAAAAGCGTAGATATTTACGATATGACTAGTAAAACATTAAGAGACTTATTACTGAGGAACTATAATTTATTAAAACTTCTATGTGACACATTAAATTATTGTATAATTAACGGAGCGTTCCCACACATTCTAAAAGCTGGGCGCGTTATTCCGCTTTACAAAAAAGGTGAAAGTGACAAGCTTACAAATTATAGGCCAGTCTGTATACTCCCTACCATATCAAAAATTTTAGAAACAATTATGAAGAACGAAATTTTTAATTACTTTGAAGCCAATAACCTGTTCACTTCGTCACTTTTGGTTTCAGAAAAAATAAGTCAACGGAAATGGCGATTCGTAATGTAAATTACTTTGTTCTGCAAGCTCTAGATGAATCTCAAAAATGTGCTTGTATTTTTTGTGACCTGTCCAAGGCGCTTGACTGCTTGAGGCATGACATCCTACTTAGCAAATTAGAATATTACGAATTTTATGATAAGGAGCTCCAAATGATGGACAGCTATCTTTCACATAGAACTCAAGTAGTTACAATCGACGGAGTAAATTCAGTTTCAGGAAATTTAGATATGGGGGTACCACAGGGGTTAATTTTAGGTCCAGTATTATTCTTAATCTATATAAATGACCTTGCAAGTAATGTACCTGATTGGACATTTATAAATCTTTTTGCAGATGATACACACCTAGGAATTAAAGAAAAATCAATACCAAAGCTAGAGTTAAAAATTACCCAGTCCATAGAAATACTGAAATTATGGTTCGAAGCGAACGGCATTATGTTGAATGTCGATAAAAGCGTCACATAGAAGATACGAGGCAAAAAAAAAAAAAAAAACTCAAGAGACGTTACTGATCATATCTTCCTGGGGTACAATATAGACTATGCAGTAAGCCACGACACGCACATACTGAAGATCTGCAAAAAGTTAGCAAGTGCAAATTACGTTCTTTTAAAATTAAAACCAATAATCGAGAAAAGGTCTCTCATAAATGTTTATTTCGCTTATTTCCACTCAACTATTAGCTATGCAACAACAGTCTGGGGAAACTGCTCAAATATACACAAGGTGCTAACGAGCCAAAAACGCGCAATTAGGATTATATATGTGGCCTTAGAAAAAGAGATTCAGCCCGAAATCATTTTAAGAAGGTTAAAATTATGTCGGTTATATCTTTGTATGTGTATATATATAAAAGTCTACTTGAAATACACGAAAATAGGAATAAATATGTTAAGCCTCACTCACGCTATAATTTGAGAAATCTAGATAGGTTACAGAAACCAAAAGTAAGATCAACCAAGGTTCAAAAGCAAGGAGAACATACTAAAATAATGATGTACAATAGACTTCCTATAAACATAACGAAGACTGAACACATGTCAGACTTTAAATGTAAAGTTCAAAGAATGAAAATTATGTACTTTATAATATAAATGAATTTTTTGACATGTCTCTAGGAGAATCACATTTTATTTGACTCGCTTTATATTATATATATATATATATATATAAACATATATATATATATATATATATATATATATATATATATATATATATATATATATATATATATATATATATATGTTTTGCCTGACATTATTATTTATTTAAGGTTTTGTTTTATTGAATATTATAATATTCTGAATGCAGTTTGACATATTTTGAACTGTTAATGGTTTTTTTTTGACATGTCTCTAGGAGAATCACATATTTTATTTGACTTGCTTTATTTAAATATAGTTTTTTTCTGAAATTTTATTTATACAAGGTTGTATGTTATTGAAAATTGAAAATGAAATCCCTATGTAATTATATATTCTGAATCCATTTTGACATATTTAGAACTGTTTAATAGGTGGTTAAATTTTTATTTATATTTTTGTTTAATTTCTGTCATTTAACTTTATTTGATAATTTGTTGAAATAAGTTGAATTTGGTGAACTAGATACCTATTACTAACCTATCTTAAAGTTCAACATATTTTATGTAAAAAATTGTGACTTGCCTTGTATAGCAATTTTTGTTATAATGTGGCCATTAAATGAAATCTGAAATCTGAAATCTGAGACCTCTATATTATTTATTTACTTTATACTTTGCCTATGTATTCTAAATAGTACCAAATGCGCTACCACGTAATGCGTGTAGTAGAAAAGTAGTAAAAGTAGGATGTTGTCAACTTAAAATGTCACAATGCGCCTCATGTATAAAAAAATATTATATTTTTACTTAAGTACTCAGTTTTATGTAAACAGTAAACCTACTTTTGTTTTACATAGTAGCGATTCAATTACTAATGCGACTCATTTAATAAAATAAACTATAACATTATAGACTAAGACTCGTCGTTATTTTGTTACCTGAGGTAACAAAATACGGTGTAGGGTAGCGGGCGCTCTATAGCTATAAACAAATAATATCATTGATTATACAGTTTGACATAATATAAATATACTTAGTATTATTTTGATGGTACTGCTAGTAAACAGTCGCTGCTTTGGATCTTTCTAGTCAATTATAATCAGTCGCTCACTTAGTATTTTTGGTACCTACTCAATTTCTTTTTTTGTTTTTTTGGGAGAGTACAATATTGTGCTAGGTATGGTTAGTGGTAAGACTTTGTTTAAGTCCGCCTGGCTAGCTACCACCATCTTACCTAATTCTGTCGCCATAACAACAGTTCTAAAAATTATCGTATTCCCGCATTTAGAGGTAAGATAGCTAGTTCCTCAGTAAGTTTAGGATTCCGGGTGAAGTGCGCCTCCACCTTCGGCCTTATCTCAACTTGTAACCAGGTGGGATGAGGGTCAAGAGCTTACCCGTCGTATGATACAAAAAACCTAGTGTTTGAATTTGATAAATATGAATAAAGTTGTTTGTGAGAAAATGTAT
Source organism: Venusia cambrica (assembly GCA_951394065.1). NCBI lineage: Eukaryota > Metazoa > Arthropoda > Insecta > Lepidoptera > Geometridae > Venusia > Venusia cambrica. Next base: position 2,984,376 of record OX596068.1, on the reverse strand, counting down.
CGTAATTTATTTGTGCCTCATTTTATAGGTAGGTACTGACATAACATTGATAATACAGACCAAAATCGATTTACATTAAATGGTTAATGGTGCTGGTGGCTGGTGGATCTGCCGCCGGTACTCTCAACAATCCCTGGGGACTGGGGAGGTAATGGACAGTAATATTCATAATAATTCATACATGGACGCCTAAAGTATCATTCTGAATTACCTAGGTATTGATTGTATGAAATACATGAATTACACAGATTGCCGGCATGTATACTGCCTTTATCCATAATTGAGTTCCCATATTACGTGCGGCGCTGTTTGAAATTATTTGCTATTTGTTTTTGTGGCCTATGTCTGTTTGTAAATCCCTGGTAACAAAATGTTAATCCGTTTTTGGCCGTATGATAGACACTAACATGTAAACATAATGTAGGTATAATTAAGGGCTAAGGATTTTGTTTAATTAAAATTAAGATATAAAATTACGAAATAAAAAAATAAAATTATTGTCTACTTGATTATTCATTATTATACCTACCTTATGTTAGAAAAACCGTATAAAAAATAAAAAACAGAAAATAAATCCGAGAGATAAAACAAGAGCGTGTATTAAGCGATAACTAAAACTTAAAATGAGAATGTCAGAGCACACTTTCAGAATCCAATATTTGAAATCGATAACAAAAGTCTACGAAATGGATCAAACTCAATTTCCGTCGTTCTTACTTATAAAGTTGAGCCAAATCGCGATATAATAAGGGGCATGTCTGAAAGGCGCGATTGACTTTAAAGGATGCAAACTTTTTATCGAAACGAGTCGGATCCAAAAAGTAAACAACCGAGGATACTTTTATCCTTTCACCCGGGTTAACCCGTAAACCATCTCAGTTTAAGGAGGCATTAAATCGCAACTCAAACAAGAACCGTTACACTGAAGTTAGCTCACATATTGCTTTGTGTCACGAACGCTAAAGCGAACCGAGTAGTTGAAGAGAAACGGGGTTGGAGAGAGACGGGGGATGCTAGATGGGAGAATGGCTGCGGAGGGCGTAAGAGGAGAAAAACTACATCGCTAAAAGTGAATGCGGTCGAAAGCCGCGCTTATTTTCAGCGCTAAGTGCATGGATTTTTTCAAGTGATGCTATGAGTGCATACCATAGTGTTCCAAGCTAGTAGACAAAGCATCAGCTTCGCTGTAAACCGTGTAACCCGAGGTTCTTGCCTTTCTTATGTGCTGGTCACATTCTGGGAAATTATACATTTTGGGAATTCAACTTTATGAGAATTCAACTTTATGATCCTAAAGGGTAGATTTGACGTTTTAAAGTTATCCTAAAACATCTTACTGAACAAAAAAAAATGATTTGAACTTTGTCTTTGTTGCATTGGTATATTTATACATGAAACGTACTGTAAGCTTTACAAAATGTTGTTTCTTCTAGCTTAGATTAGATTCGATTTGAAGTCTGAAACTCGGAAAGATTAGAAGATTAGAAGCTATTTTTAGTTTATGGCTCGATAGCGTTGTATACAATATGTAGTAAATAAATATAATTGTCATTTTCAACATTATTCAACATTAATTGTAAAACATACCTCTCATTAACTTACCGAGCTTATCAATACATGTTTTGTTGCGGGCTATTAAAATGCATAATCCAATTTCCCTCCATTTCAGTGGACTTCACAAAGGACGGTCCTAATTAGATCACTAGAGAGCAGGCTTTTAATATTCGTGGTTTATCTGGTTACTATGATCTATGGAGCCAGTCACTGGGAGCGGAAAATTAAGGACTATTCATTTACAGTGTGGTCTAGATAAAATTGTGCGCTAAAATGTTAATAACCAATATGCGGTCTGAAAGCACTAGATTGCTAAATAAATAGATATTTGCAAAGACTAAAATCAAGGTTTTATGATTAATGCTAATACTTATATAAATGAACCAGTTCAACAACTTTTCCAGAGGATTGACATGCTATTATAAAGTTCATAGCTCACTTTGGTTTTAACCTTTACAGAAAGTGAAGGAAGAATAATAATTGCAGGAAATGTAAGCACTATATTAAAATGATAGTTCCGCTATCATTTTACATTATATAGGTAACCATGTCATTGAGTTCAACTAAATTATTCATACCAATTAAATACGAACTTCAGCTTATTACTTGTACTTGTACCTACTTAGCAGACTTTTTTCAGTATTTTGTTAAATTTATTTTGTTAAATTTTATGTTAAGGTACACAAGCTTTCTAATTAAGTGGTTTTCGATTTAGAAAAGTTAATTAGTTGAAAAAGAAAGTGAGGAAGTTAAATTTGTTTGGAGAAATAAGGATGTAACCGAAAAAACGCTTACAGATTGCTCAATACCATAAAATAAACATAATTGTTCCGTAAGCTTCTCATGTAAATTGTTAGTTTATATACACATACACAACATTGTTTGTGTTATTTTAAATTAGTAAGTTAGAACCAAATTTAAAGGTTCTATAGAGTAATTTTGAATAAATTATTTATTAAAGAGAGCTTACCGATTTCAGCCTTTTGGGGTGGAAACCTTGGCTCTTATTTAGGCCAGCAAATTAGGATAGCTTTTCACCGTGGCAATGCAGCCAGTGTTTTGGGCATGCTTCCATCTGGTACTGGTCTGGAACAGTTGAGTTTACCCATAGACCGTTTGTAAGGGTCCTTAGGTAATCTGACTGATTCCTTTGTACATAGTTAGTTCGTTTAATTGTACATTTTATTGAATAAAGATTGTTCTTTATTAAAGATCTTATAATTTCCATTAACTACTAGCGTAGTTTTGGTTTTCTGAGGCTTTCAGCGAATTGTTGGTTACAACCTACTAAAATAGAGTTACTCCAACAACACGCAATGCTCTTGTGGAGCCATCCCACAGTTCATGCTGGAACTGCTGTCCATCCCCTTGAGTCCTAATTCCTGCACAACACAACCTGTAAAAGGCCACCCAAGTAGCCATTGACGTCTTTAACTCCTGTGTCTATCCATAGGTCCTGTGTTCGATACCCAGGGGGTACACTATTGTGTTTGGTTTGATTGGTGGTAGAACTTGGTTCAAGTCCGCCTGGCTAGCTATTACCATCTTACCTAAGTCTGTCGCCGTAACAACAATTCTAAATTGTTGTGTTCCGGTATTTAGAGATCAGGAAGCCAGTTCCTCAGACTCTTGAGGATTCCGGGTGAAGTGCGCTTCCACCTTCAGCCTTATCTTCACTTGTAACCAGATGAGATGAAGACCAGCGCTTTATTGTCAAACGATAAAAAAAACGCAGCTAAGTCACTAGACTAGCTAATTGTTAGTACTACCTCTTTAGCATTGGATTTGTTTCACGTATTCAAGGAAAAGAAAAAGCAGAAAAAATACAATCGAAAATATTATTTCTGGTACATTTGATCACGTATCGTAACAATACATTTAAAGGTAAATAAAATAACGTATTTTTGACATTCATAACGTTATTGTAAGTGAATGTAAAGGGCCGGAGCACCTGAGCCCCACAATGGACCCACACAATACGGCGAAGTAAACTGAATAACTTTATTTAAGAACACAATAAACCACTTTTTACCAGAGAGGCTCTGAATTGTATTCTCGGGTCGGATAGTTGGAGGAAAATACCCGATTTCTTTTTATTTTGTAAATCGTTTTTTTAGCGAGGAGCGTTCGAGCTCATCGGTACGTAAGTTATTTTAATTTTATCAGCTTGTTAGGTTAGAATTGTAAATGTAGTTCTTTAATAAGACGCCTTGTGGGAGCTGTTGACTTATTATAATAACCTAAGTAGGCTGTAGTGTAGCTGTAGTATCTGAAATTTTAGTATTTTATTAGAACTTGAAACTATATTGCGTTATGCCTCGTAACTTCTCGATCCAGTTTTTCTACATAAACTTTTATTACAACAGTTTTTATAACAAGCCCTAAAAAGTCCAGCACTTCATGATCTTCCTTCAAAGATGAAATCAACATCATCAGTATTATTTTAATCCACATCCTTAGCTGAACATAGACCACCCCAAAATCTATGCTACTCATAGTGAACATGAGCCATCTCCATCCTTCGACTCCTAGCGACCGCTATAATATCGTCGGCCGTCAGTGTTTCCACACTCCGCTTTAGAAATCAACAAACAAACAATAAATAGTAACATTTAGTGTTTTTATCTTCACAGTTTGCAGCTAAAACATTGTAGAAACAAAAAAGTGACAGCTTATCAAATTTTATTTTTTATTTTTATTACATTTATTACATTATATTTATTAGGTTCCTAACTGAGCGCTAAGGATATGAAAATTCTAAAAATAGCATTTCAAAGACATTGTGTTATATTTTATACCTATTTATGTTTTTAAAAGTACATGCGATCGAAATTGTGACATAGTCGTATATTGTACGTTACATTGGTGCTTTTTATTGTTGTTTGTCAAATAAATGTATGTCTTTCTTTCTCTCTTGTTGATCACCATGTGTTTTAGATATATAGAAACAGAAAATACATTATTGAACTAATAAATAAAACAAAATGGACGAACTTAATGCTATGAAGCATTTAATTCCAGCTAACCCTTGTGTAGTATGGAGTGGGTGGTAGTGCTACTTAACCGAAGAAAAATGATGCAATAATTTATTTCTGATACTTAATCCTACAATGAAAAATGATAATAATAAATAAAGTAAAATGATTTAATACCTACTTATAATACTTAGTCATACATAAGTATACTTAATATATGACATTAAAAAATTTGCTCAATTTTGATTTTTGATTTTGAATGTTTTGATGGTACAATATACAAAAAACTGTAAAGCCAGAAATAATCTTTAAATTGTGTACCAATATGCAAAGCAGCATCGTGTTTTCGAATAGCGGACCTCTTCTCTCAAAGGTCCGCTAACTCGATTCATGTGCTGTACCGAGCTCCCAAGGGCTGTTCGGATGCCGTTGTTTGCATCTCAACTGCTCATCCTCACGAAGGTGCTTGGAGTGTTGACTGATTTCACAGAGAGCTTTGAATGGCTTTCAGTCTTGTTCACACTCATTAATGGCAACACGTTGCAAACCAAACCATTTTAAAGAATATCTATATCTATTTTCTACAAAACTAATGATAAGAATATTAGTATATTATTATTGTGACAATTTGAGATAAGGCCGAAGGCGCACTTCATGCGGAATCCTCAACTAACTGAGGAACTGGCTATATTACCTCTAAATGCCTGAACACCAGAATTTTAGAATTTTTATTATGACGACAGAATTAGGTAAGATGGTGGCAGCTAGGCGAACCCAATCAAAGTAATACCACCAACCAAACCAAACACAATATTATATACTCCCCATGGGCATCAAACCCGGGACCTCTAGATCAGAAATCGGTGGGGTGCACCACTAGAGCACGGAAGCGGTTAAATATCTAGTTTTATTTAGGTATTAAGTTTAATGCGTCTTCTAGTGTAATATTGCAGTACAGGGTTTATGTTTGAAACTTGGATTTGAATGAAATTTTGCCTAATTATTACTGATATCGTTTGGCTACGATCATGTTAACTTTTTATCTCTCCTTCCCCCCTCTGAAAGGGGACAGAAAGGGATAAAATCGTTTGCTTGTAACTTATGCCGGAAAGTATTTGGAACACGAAAACTTATTTTAAAATTTCTATTTAATGAACAATAATCACAACCAACTCCCTCATCAATTTCTTAAAAATGAACCCATAAGAGACAGGTACATTCTATTACTACTACGTACTATTTAAACAAAATTTAACACAAATGCAAATATTTTGTTCAATTAAATTTAATTTCATGACGATTGACTTAAAAGTTGCTATAAATACTAAACAAAGTAAATTATGTAATGTTCAATATGAGTTATAAGTAACGAGAGTTACCTACGCACTATCCCATTGATCACATGAAAGTCGATAAAACCCATAAAGGAGCGTATCACGTCACGAGCGAAGGATTCAATTCGCTCCAGAATCAGAATGGACACACAAAACCATTGATTGACTGACAATGACCCTACAAACTTGGATAATATCGTTGTCTACGTATTTACATGATCGAGGAAACAGCCGGCGGACGTCCAACGTAATCTGCATAACAATGCTGTTCAATAGTTGTTCTACAGATGGATGCTAATGCTTTCTCCATTCATAATTCATGCTATAATGAAGTGGACGGACGCCTCAAGTAAGATGCTAAGTACCCACTTACTTGATAATCGGATGATGCTGAGGAGTTGCGACTCGCCCTCACTTTTCCAATTAGTTCCTCGAGAAAAATTACATATAGACGGAAGAAAATGTCCTGGGAGATATTTTGTTATGTGCACCACCAACCAACTCTTTAGCCATAAAATCTTCTCCATCCAAAGGTTGTCTGGACATTTTTAAGTAAATTCGTTTTATTTTTAATAAGTGCAAAACAGTATTTTCACTAATCCATTCATTCATTTGTTAGAGTTTTCCTATCTGAATCGTTTCGAATTGAAATCATCAAAATAATGAAATCATTATAACTATGCCTGATGTAAGTTTTATACCATTCATTCTAAACAAAAGGTTTAGTTATTCTTTATTCGGCAGATACAATAATTATCGTTATTTTAACAACATTATTAAATTAAATTATGTTTGTGTTTGGGGGTTGTATTGTATGATAAGAACCTATTTATTTACAAAAAATAAGTATTTAAGTATTCTTTTCGTAATCTAAGTTTGCTACAAGCTTTTTAATTTGGGGCTAGATGGCGCTGTTTGAAATTAATGTCTTGTAGTATTTATTAATTTATTGAATATATAGATTAGTTGATCTCCACCAAGAGCATGGACTCAGTTGATTCGAATGGCCTTAAAGGTTAAAACCGAAACCTCAATTACCGCTGATTTTTGCTCTGAAGTACAAACTAAATTTTCTAAAAACATCAATATCTGTAAAAGTGTTTTTTTTTGTACGACGGTGAAGCGCTTAGCCTCTAATGTTACTAAATTGTTGTGTTCCGGCGTTTAGAGGCAAATAGCCAGTTCCTCAGGATCTTGAAGACCCTACCCTTCCGGCCTTCGGCCTTAAATACCTTGAAGAGTCACAGGTGAGATGAAGGCCAAACGCTTCCCCATTATAAATAAAAAAACTCTATTTGAACAATAATCTGCTTTGAAAAAATTATGTATATTATGTTACGCACAAAAAAAAAACCCCATGAAATCTAATTAATTAACTAACAAATTCTAGATTTTTTTTGACTAGAAGAAGGGATGCTCCTTTCGTGGTATAGGGGTGCAATAAGAAAGGATTGGGTAGTAAGGAACAACAAATTTTCAAGTTATGATAAGGCCGAAGGTGGAAGCGCACTCCACCCGGAATCCTCCACAAACTGAGGAACTGGCTACACCTCTAAATGTGGGAACAACATTTTTTAAGAGTTGATGTTATGGCGACAGATTTAGGTAACATGGTGGTAGCTAGCCAGGCGGACCTAAACAAAGTCCTACTACCAACCAAACCAAGCACAATATTGTACTTCCCATGGGGATTGAACCCGGGACCTCTGGATCTAACACCGGTGATCGAACCACTGGACCACGGAGGCGGTTAAATATTACACAAAAATAATTACAACAAAAACGTAAGATTAAACATATAAAGCAAGCGCTGCTATCATTCTTGTAAGATCCCTTGGCTGACTTTTACGACATTAGCGGACTGAGTAGGAGGGGTCGATTCGTAAGTCACAGCCTTGATATTTAGCTGTAGCAAGTTTTAAAGCTTAAGTCTTAAGGCATGGTCAGTATGTATGAGTTGTGTTATATATAATAATCCTTTGTCTGGACCGGGTACGTTCATAACGCAATACACTTCAATCCGATTCAGAATGCTATCCACGCCAGCATAAGCGTTGTAATTGCCGAGCTAATGGACTCTGTTATTACCAGCAGTACGGTCGAAATTGCTATAAATACTTATACACACGACACAAACAGCGGTTTACTAAATATAGTATGTTAGAATGTGCCTTTAAACATGATTCTGTCTGGCTACCACTGGTTTAAGCTAACAATAGTCGCTACAAGGACTGTAGATTTTATTTTATTTTCATGTAAAAAGCGACTCGAAACTATATAAACCAAAATATATATATGACCCTTTACGTGCAAAGGGTATATATACAGGGTGAGTTTTTTTTCAGGCCCACTGAGGCCAAGTCTGAAACTGTGAGAGTTATCGAAAAGTCATGATAAGAGTTACGTGCTCGATTTAAAAAAAATAAGATCTGCATTGAAATGTAAATGTAAAATGTATTTTAATAAGGGTGTCCTTGCCTTGTCATCAGCTACGTTACCCCGATAACTCTCACGGTTTCAAACTTGGCCTCAGTGGCCCTGAAAAAAAACTCAACCTGTATATTTTGGTATTTATACTAGAAATATATATTTATTTACTATAATTCTGAAAAAATGTAAGTACCTCTTTTATTGTACGACGAAGAAGAATTAGCAACCAATTTAAGGTTTGACGAAACACTATTTTTTTTTTAATCGAGCACTTAACTCCCAACATGACTTTTCGATAACTCTCACGGTTTCAGACTTGACCTCAGTGGCCCTGAAAAAAACTTGCCTGTATATTTTGGTATTTATAGTAGAAATATATATTTATTTACTTATAATTCTGAAAAAATTGTAAGTTCCTCTTTTATTGTACGACGAAGAAGAATTAGCTACCAATATAAGGTTTGACTAAACACGGACTTAGCAATGGGTGTCGGGTCAATGCTACCAGATTAGCAACACGACCCAACTTTACTCTAGTTTCGAACTAATTTGTAGCAGTAATAAAGATGACATTGCTGTGCGCTCAGTCGCGGCGCTATGATAAACTTCGCGCGAATTTCTACATTTTATTATTTTACGGCTAAACAAATACCTATACATTTTGAAAATCTAAAACGAATCTGCTATATACTGTGTTTTTTTACTGTACTAAGTATAGTGAGGCCGAAATGGCATATTTATTGAAGGGCGATAATTTTTGGTACAAACCCTAGTCAACTTTTTTTTTTTTTTTCATTCAAGAACATTTTACGTAACTGTGTAAGTTTTTTGCCAATCTAGCGTTCTAGCATTAATCCTGAACTATAACATATATTAATCTAAAAGGAAATGCTTCAGTATTGTGATACGATCGAAGCTAAAAACCATTAAACCAATAAAACCATTATAAGCTAAACAATTTCAGGTATCATCGACTTTGATGGTACCTAGGTAGGTATAATACATATCGTAGGTACGAGCATGCATACAACACATCCATCAATATTATTATGATAAGGGCATAAATAAAGCGACTATTACTGGTAGCTTACAATCAGGGGTTCTGTTTGTTCGTCAGGTAAGTTTCTAATATTGGTGAGCGTGCTGTTTTTTTTGCATCTTGCTTGCGTGTGAGATGTAAGATGCTATAATTTAGACCCGATGACGAAATATTATAGTTATTCTACTATATTTCGTCATCGGGTCTAAATTACGTAGAACAAGAATAACGTATTGTTTAAAAAAATGCCTAGTTACATAACAGATAATTAGATTATGTGTATTCTGGGCAAAGTTGACGTAATATATCCTGAAATAAGAAAAAATCATAACATTCGCTAAGAACGGGTAGTTACCTACATTCATTGTGCCAATTTCAGATTTTTACTAGGTATATTATTGTTAGATTACAAGGTATTGTTGCTGTTTACTTACTTTTTTTTCAGGACTCCAATTTTCAGCACGTTTTTTCCTAGGTTTATCAATTTTTTTGAAAATGTAGAAAATCGTCAATTTTTATGAAACTTTCGATTCACTTTTTTTTAATTTCGCGCGCTGTGAAACTAACTAATATTGACAGTTGACAGTTGACAAAAATATGACAGAATCTGTCATATTTTTGTCATAAAATTGTGCTAGATCAACATAAACGAATGAATGAATTATTTGTACCAATATTTTCATATTACCTATGCATTTTATTTGAACCGTGGTCTATCTCTCGTACCTAACTAAGTAAACCTTCGTTAATCCATGATTTGTTATAAAATAACCGGTTAGACTTGGTACCAACTTTAGTACCGGCTTAAACTTAGACTAAGTAGTTCAGTCTTAAACCTGGATTAAAGTCATTTTTTGTAATAAGACCGAATGGCCTACCCATTCGGTATGTATTTACAGCACTAAAAATAAAATATGTTTAGAACTAAGACAAAAGCTTGTATTTTGGAGGCCGATGCTCGTGATATATACAAATAAGGTAGGTTGTACTTTGGCACCTTAACTAAGAGTGATTCAACTTGTATTTCAGGAGTTTCATCTTAATATATTGTGTTGTTGTGTCTGATTGAACGTAAAGTGATCGACGAGATTTCATCAGTAGTTTAGGTGCTCGGTTTGCTAAGCTAATTTAAATTTCATTTTATTCAAGTGATCTTGTGCGTAGGCACCATCTTACCTAATTCTGTCACCATGACAACAATTATAAAATTGTTGTGTTCCTTCTTTCAGAGGTAAGATAGCCAGTTCCTCAGTTTGTAGAGGATTCCGGGTGAAGTGCGCCTCCACCTTGAGCCTTATCTTGACTTGTAACCTGATGAGATGAAGGCCAAGTGCTTCCCCATCGCACAAAAATATAAAGGCAGCGCATATGATAGTTATTGATTTACGCTCCTGTCTGTAGTAGGAATAGATATCGTATAATCAATTGACTCATGACTTCTTTCCCTTTGAGGATTCGCTTCTGATCACTCAGAGCGTGGAGTTGAGAATCACCAACAAAAATATAAAGGCAGCGCATATGATAGTTATTGATTTACGCTCCTGTCTGTAGTAGGAATAGATATCGTATAATCAATTGACTCATGACTTCTTTCCCTTTGAGGATTCGCTTCTGATCACTCAGAGCGTGGAGTTGAAAGTTGGGATGCACGGAGGAAATACGGAGGCACGTCCGAACTTACATTCGGCACACGGAAATGGTTTGCAAGTAACTAGCATTCAATACGTGATTAGTTGCAAGTCTATTGCAATGTATTTAAGGGCTTGTTTGAAATTTATTTATTTGTTTACTATGAAATATATTTTCGATTCTATTAGTGAGATACTAATTAGATATAATGTCATAAGACATAATTATTGTTCCTCTCCTACTAGTAGGAAAACTCAGTAGAAGCATGCGGACATGATAGTTTCGAAAATGTTTCAAGAAATAACCGATTGGTTAATCGATAATATTAGTAATTTTAGCGTTCAATAAGGCTGAATATCCTCCCAAATAATTCCATAAATTGATAAATTGGCTAACTCGAGACTTTTTTGGACATTGAGAAAGGGGGTAAATATATTATTGACTGGTTGTCTAGACTCATACATTTTCAGGGTAGTGCAATGAAAACTACCCTATAACAGGGATCCAGTAAAAATATTCATAGAGTCCAATGGAATTTTATGAATATATATTTTTTGCCTGTTATATGTCCCTACTGGTCTATTCTCACGGGTGGGGAAGATATTTTTTCCCCCTTTTATTCACTTTTTTTGATGACAAACATTCTTTTTGGAGTAAACCAAAATCACCTTATTTAGCTGATCGTTTATTTAATAACCAATGTTCTACATAATAAAACGGATATTTGGTTAAGCATGTATAACTTTCTTTGCCGCGATTATCAATCAACCCTTCCAACTCAGACTATAGATGTCGTAAAAGCCACTAAAGAGAGCAGACTAAAGTATCTCACCAGAATAAGGGCAGCAGCTTCCTTCTGTGTATAATCTTCACCTTAACTGCGATCACCAAACCGTTTGCCAAGCGTGATGATTATGGCAAAACCATCCAGCTTTAGAGGAGGCTCTCACTATAACTTTAAGCTAAACCGTATTTATCAAATATTTGTCAGCCGAGAGTTACAGCGAGCCGATTAACTAGAGTGTTAAAGTAAATTTGTGAGTAGAGTACTTCCTTTTATTAGAAACACTCACATGTGCCATATGCTACACTTCTATCAGGGTATTGAAGTCGGCAAGGCTGCCAGCTCCCATTTTAGCCCGAACTATATCCTACGCTAGGGTTGTCGCAATGAAAATAACAAAGCCTCAGGTAATTTCGCTAATGCAAGCGGTTACGCCGTATCTACATCGCACTTACACAGGCTTCGCCCGAAGGTAGGTACCTATTAAGAGGGTCGGCACACGTGATATTGTCAGACCCTCCACGAAATTGTCTATTTTGACTAAGTGTTAAATTAAGGACGGAGCGTCGTGGGATAGTTTGCGTATGAATTTTCTAGGAAGTAGGTGCTGTTACGTACGCTATGCTATTTAGCCACAGGATGGGGAGTGCAAATTGAAATTGGGAGACCCTACCTCATTTGTCTGAAGCTCTGTAGCACTAAAGTTTTGAGCAAAAAGCCTAGTATGGAACCTCTTTGTTTACACATCACACACATCAACAGAGGGGTTTTGCCATAATCAACACTCTTGGCAGGCGGATTTGAGTAAAGGTGTACATAAAATAGAAAGAAACTGCAGCCCTTCTTCTGGTTAGATCCTTTAGTCGTCTTTAATGACATCCATGGGCTGGAGGGGTTTTTTTTTAAGCCGCGACCGCCATGGCAAAGTTTGTACACGTAGATATTTTAATGTAAAAGTAAATTATAAAAAAAACAATACGAGTATTACTTTGGTTTATAATTCTGTCGCAGGCATTATATATTTTACATTCATACAAGGCCATTATGCCTGATTTGCGGGTAACAATCATACACGTTTTATACCACTTATAAATAAACATCAAATCAGCATAACAGCTAGATACAACTAAAATAATTTTCTAATAGAATTATACATTTACAGTTTACAAAATGAGTCTCATAAAATTTAACAGTTTAGAAAACTTTAACAATTTACATTTTTGTTCTAATATATTCATTCATATTATTTATATATGTATAATATAGCACTTTATTTTACATTCATAATAAAATAAGCAGTTAGCAGGAAAACAATGACATGGTATGAGCAAAACTACCTTTTATATTTTATAACATGAAATTATTAAATTTAAAATTATTTTCTGACACGTTATTATGTCATAAAATAATTATTGTTATTGTTGAATACAAAATATCTAAAGCTTACATAAACTGTACACAATATCTAAGAAACCTATTGTTACAACTGTGGAGAAAACATGAGCGTAAGTTAGACTTACGGTTTTAAACAATTGAATGTATCAGTAAATTAATTAGTATCCATGTTAGTAAGCATTTTACATTATATAAGCTTGATATTAGGATGAACACCTAAAACTTGATTATTTTTATCGTGATTATTGATTTTATCATCTATTTATTCAAACATTTTGTTACCATTAGAGCTTAGGATAACAAATTAACATATTCAAAAAACGAAGAGTAAATATAAATTGTATTACACCAAAATTAATTAAATAGTCAATAACATAACAAACAAACTAATGACAGGGTTTCGAAAAATTCAATTTAAATATTAAGGATATAATAGGGACCACTTGTTCTCTTAAGCCAAGATCAGCGCGTAACCCGAGTTTAGAGATTGGTGATATTATCTAAGTAAGTATTTGAACTGAATCAGGCGTAAGAGTGATTTTCGGCTCAGGATATTGCAGAGTGCAAAACATCTTAAATCTGGCTTTTTAAAAAGTTTAACACAGTACAAGGGCCAGTGCTGATATTAAAATTAAAGTGGATTGATTACGTTGAGATGATGATGGAGGTGGCCCGCCGCCGCCGAGGAAGCCAGGGTCCTCATCACGGCTACCTTCTCTCAATGGGCCTTGGAGGCTGGAGCGCACGTCATTAGAGTCCTCCGAGGAGTAGTCATCTTCGTCTTTGGCTTTCCGGTTCGGAAGATCCATTTCTGTGTTAAAAAAGTTTTTTTTACCATTTAGAAACCAACTCAATTTTTCAATTCAAGAATTACATGAATGCCAATGAGGTTTTGAAAAGAGGAGACCTAACATATTTTTAGCTACGTAATAGATAGTTAAGGCAAAGCATTTTCCCATTTTACTTATTTGTATAATCGCCCAAAAAGGAGGTTCCAACGAAAAAAGTAAGGATAAGCCGTTTGTCGTGAATGCACGCGAGAAAATCCAATTGTAATTATTTATTTCTCATTGGAACACCTTGTGTATTCGTTCTCGTTATCTGTTACACTGTCTCTTTCTATACGATTTCATTGTTTGAAGATTGAAAGTGATATAATGTCTTCGCTAAATAATACCGGAAGTCGACCGGAAGTCCACTGGCCATCCCAGTTTTTTTATTTTTTTTTATTGTACGACGGGGAAGCGCTTGGCCTTCATCTCACCTGGTAACAAGTTGAAATAAGGCCGAAGGTGGAGGCGCACTTCACCCGGAATCCTCAACAAACTGAGGAACTGGCTATCTTACCTCTGAATGCCAGAACACAACAATTTTAGAATTGTTATTATGGCGACAGAATTAGATAAGATGGTGGTAGCTAGCTAGGCGGAGTTCAACAAAGTCCTACCACCAACCAAACCATGCACAATATATTCTACTCCCCATGGGGATCGAACCCGGGACATCTGGATCTGAAATCGGTGGGTTGAACCAGTAGACCACAGAGGCGGTTAAAAGTGGTCAAGGACTAAGAGGTTAGGACCACTGATAGTGGTGTAACAGCAAATTAGGTTTTAAAAGCTTAACATACGCATGGTCTGAACGTATAACCTTTATATATGCATAAAGATGATAGTCATAATCCATTATTTATTTTAGTATCAAACAAAGAACTCAAAAACAAAATTTTTACAAAAACTCACTCTTCCAGAAAAACTATAAAAAAATAGATTTTCTTTGATGCAGAACTTACTATTTTTTTATGGAGCACATAACACCTAACATGACTTTTCGATAACTCTCACGGTTTCAGACTTGGCCTTAGTAGCCCTGGAAAAAACTAACCCTGTACATTTTACTAAGTGGTAATTTTTTTTATCATGTATAAAAAATTCAATTAGATATGTTTGGTTTTGTAAATACAAATATTTATTCTATTTTATTTTATGCACCCCATTACCATCAACCGTACATCAATCTTAAAGTTGTCTGGAAGAGATCGCTTGTAAGCGATAGGACCGCCGTACTGTTAACTTAAGTTTCAAAATTGTCAATTGTAATATATTTTTTTGGTGTCCAATAAAGAATTTTCATTCATTCAATCTCGTTTTCTCTTATACTTACCATACAACCGGATGTTCCCTTCAGCGTCGCCGATAGAGTTCTTCGAGATGCACTTGTACCCGCCCAGATCACTTCGCTGGATGCTGCGAATGATGAGCCTCATCTGCACGCTGTACGCTGAGCTGTTGATCTCACTCATCTGGTACTTATCATTCGTGATAATCATCTCGCCTGTAAGAGGAGTAAAGATACAGTCATATTCTTATTGATAACTACAAAGCTGTTGTGGAAAGGAAATTACCTAGTCATTAGTCATCGAATCGACGTCGCAAAATGAATTTGAATGAGTTGGTACCTACCTATCTACATACTTTAACTTATACATTAAACAAAAATCCAAATCATCCAAGAACGCGACAATGATATAGTAACATTTATCACTAAGTATGTCCCTTAAAAGTTTATTAAATTTAAAATCTGGTTCCAGTTTTATTTTATCAGGTATCTTATTATTAATCTTGGCGGCTATGTGTTTGGACCAGAACTAATGCATAACCAGATTAGATTTAGGTAGTATCCTAGGTAGGTAGTACATATATAAGTATATTATAAATTATTAGTTTAGATATGTTTGGTATTGTAAATATAAATATTTACTTATTCACTTTTATTATGTACACCCTCATACCATTAACCGTAATAGTACTATCCATCCTGAGGTTGTCAGTAGGAGATTGTTTTTAAGCGATAAGACGACCCATTGTACTGTTTACTTTAGTTTTAAAATTTTCAATTGTTCAATATGTCTTTGGTGTACAATAAAATCATTCATTCATTCATTAATTCAAGTGCTACCAATGTTGTGGTCATTCAGCCGTAACTGCTAGCAAAAGCCAGCGATTCCATATCCAGGGGTTAACCACTAGAAGGTAGATCACACTCATTGAAGTGTAAGAATGTATTTATATCCGGGTACCTACCACATGCAGTGTAAAGCCGTGGGGAAAATCTAGTTCACTATACATTTTTCGCAGATACAAAAACCGCAGTTATCATGTTGGAAAGCGACTGAAGAGTCGCCTGATGCTATCTAAATATATATACATAAATAAATAAATATTGCAGAACATTAATTTCACACAGCGCCATCTAGCCTCAAACTAAGCATTGCTTGTTATATGGGAACTAGATTACGGATAGAATACTTATGTTATATTTTTTTGTAAGTACATACATTATCATATAATACAACACCCAAAAACAGAACAAACATCTATATTCATCACACAAATGTTTGTCCTGGTGGGAATCGAACCCACAACCTACAGCGCAGAAGGCAGAGTTACTACCAACTAAGCTATGAGGCTCGCTAATATTGTGTAGCTAACCGGTCATTGAGTTACATTTTATAGCTGATCGGTTACTAAGGTAACTTTTTTATTATAATATCGGTATAGTGAATAATCAATGGGGACATAAATCCCGTTGACACGTTGACTATGAAGAAATTATGTGCTACATTTTCTCTCCCCGTATACGAATGCATAAACCCGCCATCATTAATATTCGGTTACTTCCGACCTTTATCCAACGATATCGAATTGAAATATTGTATCGCCGTGTCGTGTGTGAAACAATACTGTACGTACGCCCGTACTTAATGTACATCAATGTACACTATGGATGTATTTATATTATGACCAGAGGTTCCGGGTTCGATCCCCAGGGGAGCAATATTGTGCTTGGTTTGGTTGGTGGTAGGATTTCTTTAAGTCCGCCTGGTTATCTACCACCATCTTACCTAACGCTGTCGCCATAATAACAATTCTTAAAAAAAAATTGAGTTCCGGCATTTATAGGTAAGATAATGAGTTTCTCAGTTTGTTGAGGATTCCGGGTGAAGTGCACCTCCACCTTCCAATACAATACAATACACCGTGGTACAATAAAAAAAAAACTTTCACATGTTCATGAAATCATTTTTCGTGAGCTTCTGCATGTTTTATAATAACTTTATTCACGAACTAGATACGAAGGTCTGATAAGGCGGTTGACTCAAAGGATGACGAGATACGGGTTCCAGGCGATCAATAGCCAATAACATGAGTTTCCTCAGAGCAATTTGTTTTCCACAACTAATAATAGAGCTGGACAGTTTCACGCAAACACGCTGGTTAAAATTATAATGCATTCAGCTCCAATGTTGGAAAGTCAACACGCAAATGTTGGTTTTGAGAGCAAGTGTGAACATTATTTGGACCTGTTCAATTTGTCAGTCAGAGCTTAATGCGCTTTACGAAACAACAGAAATTACTGCTATAAACTGCGGTTTGCATTGCCTGTAAATGATATGATTCTGAAAGCAGTGAAACTGTTTGATCGATTTTATACAATACTAGCTGACCCTGCCCCGTGCAGTTACACTAGCGCCTAATAGGCCTGAGCGCCTAGTGCGATATTAGTGCGAAGTGCTAGTGCAATTGATTCAGGCTTTCTCACAATTAATGGTGAATAGGTATTATTTTTGATACAAATCGTCGTAAACGCAAACATGTTCGAGCAGGTATTGAGCAAGTAATAAACTCGCACTAGACACTCTGAACACATTTTTTTACATTTCTCCATGAATGAATAGGCTGATATGCTTTCTATTACTGTGCGTTTGTTACTTAAGCGCAAAAAGCTATAATCAACAGATCAATAGGTAAATTAATACAAATTGATATACAGAAGGCAAAGCAGCAATTTATTTTTGATATAAGCTTAAAAAAAATTCAGACATTCATTCCTCATTTTATCCTGGTAGGGCATAAATTTCCTAAAAACGTTGATACGTTTATTTTGTTTATTAAACCTAAACCAAATAAATGAAAATCAATCAACCTAACTCCTTTAGTATGAAACTATATTATTTTTTACAAGGTACCTAGACTTAGGCCTTTAAAATGGTCCTTAGTACCCTACCTCTACTTTAATAACAAAATATAGTTAAAATAAATGTATTAATCTGTTTAAAAAACTTGGAGACGGATAAAGCAAGCAGCCCACCTGATGATAATGAATATCTTGCCTTTAACAAATCTTGACAATAGCCATACTGCATAGATACGCGGAACTGCATTGTTGGTCAACTTGAGGCATAAAGGCGTTAAGCCTCGCGTGCCTGTAATTTCACCATACCCTTGAAACCGGAACACAGCAATGCTTCTTGGCAGCCGATTTTATGAGGATCATCTCCTAGACTGATCTGAGCCTGTGGCTACCTGTCAGAAGCACTTCCCCAAACATTTACCCGGAATCCTCAATATTGGCTATCTTATCTCTTATTCTGGGATAAAACAATTCAGAATTTCTGTTATGTCGACAGACTTTAAGATAGTGGTAGCTAGCTACGCGGACTTAAAAAAAAAGTCCTACAATCAACCAACCAACCAACTAAACCTTTACGACGGGGAAGCGCTTGGCCTTCATTTCACCTGGTTACAATTGGGTAGGTTGCAAACTCATCGCTGCTTAGCGGAATGTTAAAATACTAACATATAAACATATTCCATTCGGATATATTTATATAATATCGAAAAAATTGAGCTACTATATAATTAGCTGTGTTTATGATGTTAGCTACATTTTTACGAAGTCAGGTTCCTTGTTCTACATTAAAAATTGCTTGCATTCTTGGCTTGCCTAGGCAATGAGTTTTTTGTATTTATTAACATTAACCATCGTTGCGAAAATTAAATTGCTAGATTTTATAACTAATATTTCTACCTCGAAGATTTGTAAATTAAATTAAAGATCATTATAAGTATTTTATTAAATGCTTTTCATCGCACGTGTAGAAAATGGATGCGAGGAAAGTGCATGTTACCGAAATGCGAATGTTAAGATGGATATGTGGGGTGACAAGGTTAGATAAGATCAGAAATGAGTATTTAAGGGGAAGTTTTAAAGTGGCACCAGTTGTAGAAAAGATGAGGAGTGCTAGGTTGGCATAGTATGGGCATGTAATGAGGAGGGATAGTAGTCATTTGACCAAAAGGGTTATGAATTTGAGCGTGCATGGACATGCGAGCAAGGGAAGGCTGAAAAGATGGTTGGATCGTGTGAAAGAGGACATGCGTATGAAAGGCCTATGCAGGATTTTATTTTATTGTACAACGGGGAAGTGTTTGGCCTTCATCTCACCTGGTACTAACATACGCACTTCACCCGGAATCCCTAACAAACTGAGGAACTGGCTATCTTACTTTAAATGCCGGAACATAACAATTTTAGAATTGTTGACATGGCCGAATTAGGTAAGATGGTGGCAGCTAGCCAGGCGGACTGAAACAAAGTCCTACCACCAACCAAACGAAGCATAATATTGTACTCCCCCTGGGGATCGAACCCGGGACCTTTGGATCTGAAATCGGTGGGTTGAACCACAGAGGTTAATGGTTGAACGGGAGTGAGTGGAAGAAAAGAACATGTTGTGCCGACAGTGAAGTAGACTTTCTCAAAAATCTTATATATAAATAAAAAAAATACCCTGAAAACATATACGACCGTTTCCGAAAAAAAAATATGTTATAATTTTGTCATTTTCTGTACATTTCGCTATATGGTTACAAAAATTTATATATATCTAAGTAGTTACAGCTTACTGACTAAGAATCATTGAACATTTCAGAAAAGCTTTTGTCGTGTAGGGGTGCACTAAGAAAGAGTTTCAGGATATTCCTACACGATGACAGGAACGTCCCGGACGTTCCATCTAGTTTTGAATAATCTTGAAAGTTGTTTTTGTTTCTAGTTTTTAGAAATATAATCAAAGTCTGTTTTCAAGTTTTCAATTTCACAAGTCTAGGGGTCGATAAGAGCTAAGGACCTAGAAGAAGGGCAGTAGTTTACCTCTGAGTATTATCTAACGTCTTTACTGCGAAATCCAATCTATATGTATTTTCATTTTTAAGTTTTCGCCACCTGTTTATGAATCAGGGCTTGCGTACATTACCACGGTGCTGTGCCGAAAATGACGAATTTACCTACAATTTGTTATTTACTCTTTATTCTTTATTGCAAGCACAAAATATATATTTTATTATCAACAATCTTAAAAAAAATATGAGCATGGTAAAGGCGAGCTTAACCCTGAAAAGAGTTCTCTTCCAGCAAACCTTATGAGAGAATGAAAATGTTTAATAAAAGTGGGTTGTATTATTTCATGTTATTTTTGTGTACAATAAAGTGTTAATTAATTGATTGATCCATTCTTGCTAATAAATGATTCAATGTTTAATTTTGAATCAGATCCACAGTCAAAGCTGTATCAGTTGAGTTTTTCGACCATCTTCCTTACAATTTCAGCTTACAATCGAAGTTCATTAATAACCGTGGTCAAGTCGAAGACACGACGCCAGCCATCGACCACAAATCCCGTCCACTCTGCGGCTGCCTGCCGCTGACACCTTGGCGTTGGATCTAGGCACCGACACGCCTACTTGCTTACCATCTGACAAGTTTGTTAATTAATTAATGATGGAATTTTCTTAGACATTGTTGTGAAGGTAGGGTAGGGCGAATTCAAATATTTGGAAACTAAGTAACTATAGACCGCTTGTAATGGTCCGTAGGTAATACAAGGCTGATTTCATTATATATCTGGATAAATTATTATTGTACCGTAAAAGGAAACGTGATATATTTTTAAAATATGTCATAAATATGTATCATATATTTTAAATATGTTGCCTACAAAAATTATCAGTTTATTCTTATTTTTATGAATTATTTTGTAACGTCTTGTCTACCACCTGTTTGGAATCGCGACCAGCACAGAACAGAAGCAAGAACTGCGTGTTTTTTTCTGATCCATAATTTGTTAAAGTGTTTACAGTGTTTGATTACCATTAGCGTGTTTATATATTTTATAACGGTTAAAGTTCGGTTGGTGGTAGGATTTTGTTTAAGTCCTGGACATAATAACAATAAAAAAAAATGAGTTCCGGCATTAAGAGGTAAAATAGCCAGTTTGTTGAGAATTCCGGGTGAAAAGCGCTTCCACCTTTGGCCTTATATCAACTTGTTACAAAAAAAAACACATATACGATGGTACGAATGTTGGTGCATCAACATGAAGGCACCAATATTGTTTCGATTTTCCAAGGGAACCATCTTCAGGGTATGTGTGATTCCCGGATATGATCGCGGTTCGACGTCACGTTTGCGCTGCGTAACGCTCCGAGCGAGTCGCTGGTTGCGTTAGTGTAAAATGTAAGTTACATACCTAAATTCTTAATTCTTAGTTACTGTTAATTACTGTTACTTTATTCTTAAAACTGCGTTAGTTTAGTGCAAAACCGCTTATGATGTTTATACGCTTATGACTTTAACATTTTCAAACTGTGTATTTGCAACTTTTTTGACCACTCAATTTGTCAGTGATTGATTAAAATGCTCGATTTATCAACAATATACATAAAGAGGACAAAAAGTGGAGCGCTGTTTGCAGAGGCTGCGAGAGAGCGGTCACACCCATTCCATGTCCGTGGGGTCCAGCCCGCTTGTCCCATCTCGTCACAGCCGTGTATTACCTAATTTAATTTGTACTCTCCGCAATTTATGGGCGCGGAAGTGCCGTCTGCCTCCCTCTATTTGTTAGTAATGTCACAGACGGTTCACGTTGCGATTGCTACTGATTTGTCGTTTGAGGTTTGTTTGTAAGCGACAATGCTGTTTGCTACATTAAATATGAATAATTTTAAGGCTACCCGTGTCTGTATCTTGTATAGTTCCCAAAGTCACCATGAAAAATATTATCTACAAGCTTTACTTTTTGGTAGATCTTTTGGTGTTCAAGCGGTTTGTCTTTGTCATATTTGCCTACTGAAATTAGATTAGCTCAGACTAGCTCCGTCAATTTCTTGCGTTTATTTAAATCTATCCCTATATATTACTAGTCCATGTTAATAATCATAGTACTACCAATAGTTTTTAATATCTACCTAAAAATAATTAAGTAAGTTATTCATGACTTAATTATTGTATCTATGTATTTGCTTGTTTATAAGTATTTACATATTATTTTATTTTTAGTTTAATTAAGTTCCTCAGTTGGTTGAAGATTCCGGGTGAAGTGCGATTCCACCTTCAGCCTTATATAACCAGATGAGATAAAAGACAAGCATCTACCCTTCGTACTTAAAAAAAAAACACAAACTATCCGCAGTTGTAGTATTTTACTAACTTTTTCACTTTCCAAAGTAGCCCGGAATAAATTTTACGTCAAGATATTTGTACTTACAAACTTATACACCTTATTTTTTTACTTATGTTTGTACTGTTCAATGTTATTTATATGTATAGTATATAGTATGTAATGTCATTAATCATTTCCTGCAAGGTGCTTTGCTGTCGGTCACATGACAGACGATAAGATAATGTTCTTTGTGTCTGAGACACAACAAGTGAAAAATGGGCAGTAAATCCACAAAATGATGATGATGATTCAGAAGCACTTTATTTAGCTGGATTTTTAACTGGTGCCTTAATTTTTAGCAATTATAAAACAAGACACACATAACGCTTACACCAAATTATAGAGTCAGTGAAGCAGTCCGCTGGCCGAACAAGGCTCATAAAGATAACTAATTGCCAAATTGAATTCACATCTGCGTGGTATTGTTATAGGTACAGATAAATATTGTGACTATAGCCTAAAGCAATTTGAAGCGGGCGGTCCGGCGGTCTTTGTTGCATATCGGGCGGTAATAGAATTTGGTCCGCTTTTTGCGCGGTCTGGCCTGGCGGTCGCCTGTGTAATGGCAACTCGGTGCCTTTGTAACTGCATCTAAATCAGCTCACCGTGTATTCGCTGGGTTATGGTATAACCAATTATTCGGGGGCGACTACGTTTTTACGGATTACCTGACGTTATTACCTGAGCAATTGTAATTTTAGTTCAACTTTCAGCTTTTGCTGCAAAACTAAATGCGTTTCACTGGAATTTCACAGAGAAGGTCATGCCTGTGAAAACGGTGAGAAGCACGCTAGCAAGTTAGTTATTCGTCGCGTAATAGATATTATAAAAAATACAATTGAATTGAATGAGGAAAAGGTCGAAATTCAGCAAACACACTCAACATAATTTACGCGAAGCACTCTTGATCTGCGACCGTCTTGCTGCAAATGAAATTAGCGAGGCTACGTCGAAAGTAATTCCTGTAGGAATATCTCCTTTTCATTTCAATTTCACATCTGAATGCTTTCATCTTAGAACTGCATTGAAGGGTGCGTAAACTGTTGGAATAAACCGACAAAAAATATAAGTTTAAAGACCGCATTGCGAAAAAGTTCTGTTCGTTTTGTCGGTTTGTTCGGCGCGAGGCCCACACATGTCGCGGCGCACGCTGTGGTTAGGGTTGCCAGTACATTCCAGTCGGAAATTGAAACCGGAACGACATTAATACGAAAAGTGACGATACGAGTTTTAGGGTCTGCAGTCAAAATAAATTGGATATCGGTCACCAACCCGGTCCATTAGCTGACAGAATACTTTTTCAATAAAACTCGTCAGTTGGACCAAATTTACGCCAGCACGATGACCATTTACGGTTTGTGATATAAGTACCTACTCGCGTAACGAATTAAACCGCCTCTGTGGGCTAGGGGTTTAACCCACCAATTTCAGCTTCCCCGTAGTACAATAAAAAAAAACTTTAAAGAAGTAGTACAACAAAGGTTCAACTTCAGGTATCTATAGCTTCTTTATTTAATCCGGATGATTCAGGATTTATGATTAAATATTGAGCCAATATTTTGTAGCTTGATTGTCATAGTTACAGTGAATTAGCATAGGTATTCAGTGTGGCAATGCAGCCAGTGTCTTCGTTACGCTTCCGTCTGGTACTGGTCTGAAACAGTTGAGTTACTTATATACCGTTTATAGCGGTCCTTAGGAAACCCGATTGCTTCCTTTGTAGATAGTAAGGTTAGTTGTAAACATTAATTAATTAAAATAATAATAAAATTAGGAATAAATGTACCTATGTTATATTATCAGTTTATATTTTTTTATCTGTTGTAGTTTGTCTAATTATTCCTATATAGGGTATGTTATTTATTAGAGTTGTTAACTTTTACCAAAACATTTAAAATCTTGTTTCTGTCTCCACCGATGTTTGCTGAAAAAAATATCTTATTGAGGTTAGAGTCGCCTTTGCCATACTTAAAATAAATTTTAAGTGAACTTGTTGATAATTATTTCTATGTGTGTATGCAATAAAGTTTACATTTTAATACAGTTGATGAATTATATTTACTACAAGTAAATATCAATACTACGATGACAACCCTTAACAAGCAGTACGACTGACGATTGGTAGACGGTCTGTTAAACGTAAATCCATACCTTATATAACTTGACTCTCAGATCCGAATCGGTGCAACGGAATTCTTCCATGTAATTGGAACTTCAAAAAAGTAATGGAAGTGACTTCTATCAACGTTCATGCATGATTTTTTGTGTAACCTTTTATGTTGCATATGAAATAATTCTGATGGGATATCGGCAACGTGGTGTGGGCATTCTTCAATAGCCCACAAATGTCTGTTGGACAGAGCCTCCTCTAAAGTTGGAAGGTTTGGTCATGATCACCACGCTTGCCAGGATTGGTGATAGCAGTAAAAGTGTAAAATAATAAGCAGAAGTAAACTGCTACTCTACTTCTAGTGAGATTTTGGTTGGTGGTAGGACTTTGTTTAAGTCCGCCTGGCGAGCTACCACCATCTTACCTAAGTCTGTTGCCATAACAAAAATTCTTAAAAATTGTTGTGTTCCAGCATTTAGAGGTAAAATAGCCAGTTCCTCAGTTGGTTGAGGATTCCGGGTGAAGTGCGCGTCCACCTTTGGCATTATCATAACTTGAAAAATCAGGTGAGATGAAGGTTAAGCACCTCCCGATCGTACTATATGTGAAAAAAAGATCCCTTAGTCAGCTTTCACGACATCATATAATGTCTTAATTTTTGTTCAAATAATATTTGACAACAAGTGATCGAGCCTTCTATTCCACCGCAACTCTATATGCTTTGCTTAGTTTGGGGTTAGATGGCGTTGTGTGAAACTAATGTCCCGTAATGTCCTGTTATAATATTAATTTTATACACAATGTAAGTATTTAGTTTTATCGATATATTTTAAATCGTCGTGTCTGTCTGACTGACTGACAGACTGATCAACGATCAGCAAAAACCAGAGGTCCTAGAGCCTTGCAATTTTCAGGGAAGGTTAGGAACACTGAAAATAATTTGAATAAATTCCTACGTGATATTGGGAATGAAACGCCAAGGCGTTTGACACACTTAGCTTCACTGACACTTCCGTTGGTCTTGCCTCTGTTCCACAAGTCCGGTTCGGCAACGACCAGCTTGCACACAAGTCAAGTTACCAAAGGATTTATTGTGCATTGTACTGTCGACCAACCAATGGTTACTGCGTTTGGTTTGAGGTGAAATTTTTGTTCGTATAATATAATTTTTAATGGTGTATTATGCAGCAAAATCTGCATACTCAAATCACAGTCAGCCAGGTGTAGAAAAATCGAGTTATCGAAAAGTCGTGATAGAAGTTACGTGCTCGATAAAAAAATAAGATCTACATGAAATAAAATCTATTTGCTGTATAGTTTTGCTGGAAAAGTGAGGGTTTGAAAACATTTTTGAGTTCTTAGTTTGATAATAAAAAAAATAAGTGTGATGACTATACATCCAAAGTTGTTGGAACACTTTCTAAATTGAGAATTTATAAATTCAACTTTGTGAATTTACTTAAGGTTGTACACATTATAGTGTGAAATGCGTTAGCGAAGCTATGAAATCTACTTTTACTGTTCGCGTAGAGCTTTTAAAAATCGGAACGTCTTCAAAAAGGTTGGTATCGCTGAATGCGAAGATATAACTTCAGCGTTTGAAAACGGAATTACTCGAAAATTTCAAAATTAGAATCGAGTTGGTTTTATGTCATGGATTTTTCATTTCTGGATTCTCCAGTTTTGCACAATGGAGTCGCTAAACAAAACAATACTGATGAATGTGAAGATCTTATATATTTTTTTTGTATAATTCCTGCCTATCTGCAACTGTGCGCTGGTGTACTACAAAATTCAAAATGTTCAGCCATAAGGTTGTCCATGCCTTGTCATCAGCAAAAGCGTTTTCTTATTGTACCCCTATACCACGAAAGGTAGCTAGGTAGGTAGGTACTCTAAAAAATCTAGTTAGTTTTTTTTTTTTCAAATATCAAATATATTTATTTAGGAACAGAAACATGTACACTTAAAGTGAGAAACGATGATGTCTGCATTAGTTAAAAAACTGTGTCGCAGATTCCAACGCCCTTCTCCGTTTTTTAGGATTAAAAAAAAGTTAAGTTCCACTTAAAATTGAACAAGAATCTTAACAAAACAAACTAAATTAAGAGGTTGAGAGGGAGGGAGGGAGAGGAGGGGGTTAGGGATGTTTTTTCTTTAGATCACCAGAGTAGAATGTGTGTGAGGTGTGTAAGCATGGAGTGTGAGTGTGAAGTATGAGTGTGTGGAAGTGATGTGTGGGTGGGTGTGTTTTTTGTATGAAGGAAGGAAAGATTTCATGGGTTTTTAATACAGGTAACATAGGTACAAACATACATAAACATAATCGAATTATAGATATAGGAAGATGACGTCATACTATATACACACAATTATGTAAGCATTAAAACATATTTTATGTTGTTTTAAAAAAATAATTAAGTATTTTGCGTTGTAAAGATTGCCATTGATCGCAGTAGTGGCATCTAGCTGTTTTTGTTTTAAATCGGTCTCAACGTAATAAGCTACACTTGTAGCAGAATGGTATGCAATGACATGCGATTACTGCGCAATAGTAAAGAGTTTTTGAAATTTAACAGACACAATATGATTGCTTATTTTATCGAATTTTGGGGTAGGTACTTCCTAGTGTTCTAACCTGAGTAGTGGAATTGCTGTTGCTGGCTGAATGATCACAGTACTCGTAGATCACAGGTCCCACCTGTAAAGGTTCACCCTGCGACCACACTTCTGCCGAAGTCCGGCGCCAAACAGTTTGCCGTGTCCGTCGATGCGCAGCAGAGCCTTAGATCACTCCATCGTAGATCCCATCCTAACTATGGTCTAGAGCTTGACAAGCTAGAGATCAAGAGCTGACCCGTTCCATTTAACAAAAAACATCAACTTGCTCGTTAAAAATTTGTTGATTTAATATAATGTTTTGTGATCCGACCATTATCCTGTGTTTTTGAAAAAGTACACCAAAGGTACCGAAAAATGTATTTTAGTTATTTTTTACTTCTGAGAAAATACAAAGAACCCCGAGATTACATAAGAGTTTATTTTTATTTTTTTATTTATTGTACGACGGGGAAGCGTTAGGCCTTCGTCTCCTGGTAACAAGTTGAGATAAGGCCGCAGCTGGAGGCATTTCACCCGGAATCCTCAATAAACTGAGGAACTGGCTATCTTACCTCTAAATGCCGGAACACAACATTTTTTAAAAAAATTGTTACTATGGCGACAGAATTGGGTAAGATGGTGGTAGTTAGATAGGCGGACTTAAACAAAATCCTGCCACCAACCAAACCAACCTCAATATTGCTCCCCCTGGGGATTAAACCCTGGACCTCTGGATCTGAAATTGGTGGGTTGAACCACTAGACCACAGAAGCGGTTTAAGTTTCCACATTGTAATGTAATCAAAGTTTATCAAGTTGATCTCTACAGAGCATTTTTGTCCATCTGTCACTCGGGCACTAAATAAGCAACTTTTATCCTGAGGGTGTCGTTTTAATGATAAATAATGAAGTTTCCGACCCAGCCAATGTTTTGTTAGGTTAAGAACCCTATTTGTACTAGTTAGAACGTGTTTTTATACATTACGGGAAGAAATTTTCTCTTTCCTTTCCTTCTTTTCCTTTTTTTTTTATTTGTTTGTTTTTGTTTGCGAGTTGTTTTCATTTTTAATCACAATATTTTAACAAGGATGTTTTGTTTTCTAGAACCTATTCATTCCGCTTCTAAGTCACCCTGTACTACACCCGTGCGTAAAAGGGGTTCCTACTTTGCCGCGCACCAAAAAGTGGAAAATTTTAAAAGCAATAATTAACGGGTAGATAAATTTTATCCACCGGTAAATCTATAATTAGCTTACGGTAATATTTTACGCTGTCATCTTCTGTATAATTATGTGGTCGTTAATAAGCCGTAACATTGGCGCCATATAATCAATGTAGAAATAAATCTCGGCGAAATGAAAGCGGACATGAAAAAAGAGCATATTTTCCCTTTAAAAACATCATAAAAATGCCATAAGTCGTAGGCTAGTGCTGCCCCAAGGCAGAGCCGGAGCTAGGCTGGGGTCAAGAAAAAATATACAATCAGGAAACAGTTCATATCTTAATGTATATTATAGTTTGTAGAGTAGGTAGAGATCCGTGCTAGGACTCATCTGGGAAAATTCTACCACTTACATATTTCTGCATACATTGAAGTGTTCTGGCGGGAAGGGTAGTTGCCGATGAAATTACACGCACTTGAAGACACAAGCTTCAAATTGACGGGCGAAATGCAGGACATTATTTTCCTTAAATATGAAGAGGGACGCTCGCTTATTATTTATATGAACTAAAATGAAATAAATAGCCCACAATGTAAACAGACTATATGATAGCAGACTTGCAAAAACAAAAATGTATGACATGAAATTTGAGAAGCCCCCTTTCCTCATCCTTAACTCCGTCTCTGCAGCCCAGCCCGTCAAAGAGGATAGTAGAAAAATGAATAACAACCTATTTAATGAGTGCTTTAGCGCTTTCAATGTGCTTTATGAATAATGAAATTAGTTGCTTACTCCAGCTTATTCCGCTTTAGAGTTCCGTGCCCGGGACTTAAAAAGATTTATAAGTGACTCGTAAGCCGAGAAGAGTCCGTGCATTTTGTAGACTGTTATAATCGTAATAAATTAAAACTTTTTTATTAATTCAAATCATTTAGTGAGGTTCATGTCTCAGCATATTAATTTATTTAAATTTATTAATTTATTTGTTGAGGTTCAGGTCTCTGAACCTCAACAAATAAATATTAATTTTTAAAACTTTTAAAAATTATTTAATAAAAATCACTTAGTGAGGTTCAGGTCTCTGCATTAAAATTTATTTAAATTATTCAATTAAAAAATATTTAAATTATTTAATCATAATCATTTAGTGAGGTTCATGTCTCAGAATATTAATTTATTTAAATGATTAAACAAAATCATTTGTTGAGGTTCAGGTCTCTGAATTAAAACTTTTAAAAATTATTTAATAAAAATCACTTAGTGAGGTTCAGGTCTCTGCATTAAAACTTATTTAAATTATTTAATTAAAAATTATTTAAATTATTTAATCATAATCATTTAGTGAGGTTCAAGTCTCTGAATTTAAACTTATTTTAATTATTAAATCAACATCATTTTGTACGGTTCAAATCACTACCGGTTACCATATAATGTCAAGATAATTGAATTCCCTACGACTTCTCAACTATTATACAGGTATCATGTTTCCAAACCGGTTTCTTCGTTTAGATTGGAGTAATTGATTTTTATAAACTATGTATCTGTCCAGCAGTGAAAAGACTTGTCGAAGAAGGTGATGTCAAAAAATTATATGCAAAAAAACTAACCGTTTTCTCTAGTCCAGTAGTTGATGGCCTTTGGTGACGCCTCTACGTGGCACTGCAGCGTGACGTCGGTACCTGTTGGCGCTCCGACCAGTTGATTTGGCACTTGCACAAGAGGATGAACTGCAAACGATAAACTTCAATAAATCACAACAGTCAGTCAAATGTCTATTGATAGGGTTGGTGGTAGGATTTTGGTTGGTTGTCGGATTTTGATTTAAGTCCGTCTGGTTAGTTACCACCATCTTACCTAATTCTGTCGCCATAATAACAATTCTTAAAAAAATGTTGTGTGCCGGCATTTAGAGGTTAGATAGCCAGTTCCTCAGTTTGTTGAGGATTCCGGGTGAAGTGCGCCTCCATCTTCGGTCTTATCTCAACTTGTAACCAGGTGAGATGAAGACCAAGCGCTTTCCCGTCGTAAAATAATAAATATATATATACCGTGACGCAATGAGTGTTACATATTGCCATTTATTTCATCTTTAAACGTATATAGAACGTTACAGGATATAAATTTCACACGGTATCATTTAAGAAAATGTTAGCATTGTTGATCATTGGTGGATCTGAAATCCCACCTGGCCAGCGATTACTCGCCTGCCAAAGTCCGACGCCAAACAGGTTGCCGTGTTCCATCAGAACGTGGGAGAGCAAGTTTTTTGGCAAGGAGCACTTCAGACGTTGTGAATACTTATAGGATCGAATTGGTTGTTAGAGTTTGATATTAAAAAAATAAGGTAATTCCTATTTTTAATACATACATACTGAATAAACCAAAAACAAACAGTTTGTGCCGCACTTTCAAAAGCGAGTCTCGAATTTTTGCTCACATAACTTCCTATTTGCGCCTTGCATAGAACACATTTCTATAGGCACGCAAAGCCTTTGCATTTGGCATGAAATGCTTGGTAAAATATTTTACTAGCTTATTCAAATGCGGGATAAAATGTGCAGTAGAGCTTTACCATGAGTTATTGTAGTAAATCGTCAGTAGCTTGCTAAAGATACGGTGGAGTTACTGCGGCCAGGCTCACTCTCGAGTAGATTCTGTACGCACTAAGCAGCACACAAGTATAATTGCGGTAGCCGTCTATGTATGAGTATAATTACGTTTAAAAACTAAAAAGAAAAAACCGACTTCAACGAAGAATATGATACAATTTCGTTTACCTGGATGACATATTTATTCCAATTATTTTGATGACAGATGGACGGATAGACAGAAAGACGCGTGATTCTATATGGGTCGGTTTTTTCTTTACTATTGAGGTAATACACCCAAATCGCTTCAAGTGTGCCTGTAATACCTATTTGAAGAGTTTTCTCGATTTTTCCAGGATCCCGTCATCAGATCCTGACCTGATGACAATGGGATCACCTGGGAAGTTTAGACGTTGGCTTACAGCTTACAATTACTCATGGTAAAATCATTGTATTTCTGAGATGTACAGTTTTGGTGTCCATCTCAGAAACTCATCAACATCTCACTATGCTACGAGCAGCGCACATCGATCTTTTGTCAAAACCGGCTAAAAACAGTTAGTTGGTTCACGATATTTTCTTAACAGATATATAAATCGCGGTACCCTTCCTAAGGACTACCACAGGCCAGCAATAATATTTATTACAGCATATGTTCTGTAACAGAATTGTTTCTAAGTAATTAGTTAGTAAATTAAATGACAGTTCTGTTTTATTTGAGCAAAATAGCTTTCGCTACGTGAGTCCGATCAAAAGTCACAGTCGCAGCGATCGACTCAAGTTTAATTGCTTCCAACAAGTTGGACTCGGTTAGTTCTAATGAAGAAGGTAACTCGAGTATTAGTTATGTAGCATGTGACAAAGATTAATGAACCACTCAAACATTCAAAAACAATACAGTTATTTGAACTTACTTGTCTGATTCGTACATGTTTCCATTCGTACATCGCTTACTCGATTCAGTTTAAATTGATAGTTTAATATACTTTATTTTTATTTACATTTTTGTGTTCGGTTGATAGATAGGCACCACCATATTTTTTTTAATAGAGTAAGTGAATTGTATATAAAATGTTTGTAAGCATGACACAGCAAAGATATTTTTTAAGACCAACTAATGTTACTTATCTAGATCTACATTAATTTCATTTCATATACATTAAATTTATAAATTTTGCACCAACCTAAGCAACGTTTGTAATATGTTACCTAGATAACAAAGATGTTCATTTAATTTAAGGTCCCAGTCAGTAAAAATAAATAATAGCTCAAGTGATAAACTGTCAGACACCTTCGGAGTTCCACAGGGTACTACACTGTATTGGGACCAACACTTTTTTAGCATACATCAATGGCCTCTGCAATACAAATCTTCCTGACACTAAAGTTATTACATTCGATTATAGATGACACAGTACTCCTGTTTACAGGTAAACATGGAACAATGTACGTCTTACCGCTGAAAGAGAAATAATAGTAATTACGGATTGGTTCAATACAAACTTGCTTACTCTAAGTCTAAATAAAACGAAATATCTTACCTTTTCCATCTTCAAAAATAGCCAACCAGACATAGACTTTCAATCAAAATTGCAATCAAAATACACAAGTGCTCTAAAAATAATAACACTAACCGTGATTGCTATACTATATCGCGCACCGATTCAATAAAATAATAAGGTATAATCATTAGTAAAAACTTAAACTGAAAACAACACATTAGTACACTTAAATCTAGGATACGCAAACTGATACCTATTTTTAAGAAAATAGGGCACTTAAAAGATGACAGCACGAGCAACGCTGTTTACATAACACTCTGTCAGTCATTGATTTCCTACGGTATATCAGCCTGGGGTGGAACTTGCAAGTCAACCCTACTTAAACTAGAACGCACACAAAGAACGATTCTCAAAGTCCCAAATTTAAAGCCGTTCAGGTATCCAACAACTGACCTTCACCGCGACTTTCCTGTTCTTACAGTAAGGCAGTTGTTCATTAAATTGATAGTTCTCAGGCAACACACTAAACCGACTCATAAAAAACTCAAAAAGGGACATATAAACCATATAGTGTTCCGCGTGTAGAACCACATTTGCGCAAGGGTTAATGGAATTTCTCGGACTGTTAATTAATTATAAAATTAATTAAAAAAATCCAATCGCCACTAAAAGTCGTTATCGTTGTAGAATTGCAGTTGATGAACTGCTTCTCCAATACGACTACGATGCAACTGAAAATCTATTTGACATAGATTCTTGAATTTTGTTTGTCACAGACCTGGATACCTACTGAAAAGTAGGTACTCCTTCAGCGAGACCCAATGTATGCATTGGGCTAATTTGTTTGTAATTATAGTTCATAGCCTCTGGATAAAACCAGTGTCATTAAATTAATGTGTGTGTTATTTATATCATATGTTATCAAAATGTTTCTTATTTAAACTTTTTTAATGTAACCCCGAATTTTTTACACATTTACTTTTTAGTTTAACCCTTACTTTTTTACCCTTATTTTATGTTATGTATACTTTATGAACTGAAACTTCCTATTCCTACTTTAATCACTTACCTGTAACATAAACATCAAAAAAATAATCTATTTTGCTCCGTCCTTAACCTACCCTGTATCCATTATATTTTATTTTTGAGCAATTATTAGCCACAGATTCCAATATCTTGTTGTCTGTCCGTATATATGTATTATACAGGACTATTTTCTCATCCGTAACACAGTTTTTTTAAAATCACGGAGAGAATGTACCCTAGATTATACTTATTGCAATCTTACCTATTCAAAAAAACATTTCATTTACATTACATATATACATTAAGCACCAACCTTAGCAACGCTTGTAATATGTTACCTAGATAACCGAGAAATTAGACACTCATTTGTTTTTTTTTTGTAAATACATACTGACATTTAACACCCAACACAGAATAAACATCTATATTCATCACAAAAATGTTTGTCCAAGGTGAAAATCAAACCATCTACAGCGCAAAAGGTCAGTCCAACCAATCACGCCTATTGCTATAATGTCAAAGTATCGTATTGCACTTTTAGATAAAAACCAACAATACACGGTTTAGTGAAATAAAATATATTCATATTATTATTTATACCAATTTATTCGATTCTATGAAACGAGAGATGCACTTCAGCTATTTATCTTCCTCTGATATTCAATGTCAACACTTGACAGTTGCAGACTTTTCCGCAAGTGCAGCCGTGAGTGGTTAGTGCAAACAGCAAGCAAAGTTTGTCAACAAACGATGCGTTTAGCTTGTGTAAAGTTATATCAGTTTACCAATTAATTACAGCAAAGTTTTCCGAGATGGAAGTCAGCAGAATATTTGAGCTATATATAATTTGTCTATAATTACACCGCCAGAATGTGAAAGCCTTAAGCTTCGCGCTACGGAATTTAGGCCCAATGAGTGCACTGCAGAATTACTTTTTTTATTGTACGACGGGGAAGCACTTGGCCTTCATCTCACCTAGTTGAAAGTTGAGATAAGGCCAAAGGTGGAGGCGCACTTCACCCGAAATCATCACCATACTGAGGAACTGGCTATCTTACCTCTAGATAGTAGCTAGCATATGATAGCTAGCCAGGCGGACTTAAACTAAGTCCTACCATCAACCAAAACTTTGTAATGTTAATTAGATTATAAAAAAACCATCTAGAATCAGAAAATGGTTCAGTTAAGTAGAGCAAAATGTAAACTAAACAATCGCACCCAACCCCCAAGCGCATACTCAGGGTGAATTAGGGAAAAGGGGATTTTCAACCACGACCTAAGATTGGAGCTTATTTGCGGTTATTCTCTTTGACCGTCGTTAAGTTTCTACCGACGGCTTTTTATGAGTTTGAGTGGCCAATTTAGCGGAGGAAATCTGAACGATCAGAATTTTTGCTCTAATTAATAACTTGAAGAAACAACGAGGGCTGACTTTTTATCACATAGAGGAGGCGTAATGAACCGTCCGATGGCCTGCCTTTTAATTTGCGTTAAATTTATAAATACAGTATTGACATTATAAAATATATATATTTTGTGAAGTGAAAACTTCCTAGGCGGGTTTGGCCTTTTTTTGAGATGCAAAAAAAACATTGAATTCGCTACATTGTTACCGTTACCGACACCTGAAGTGAAAACTTCTTGAGACGCGTTGGGAATTTATTGGAATGGGAAAAAAACCATTGAACTTGCAACACAGTTGCCGTTACCGAGACCTCTGTATACAAGTTTCTGTAGTGTAGTCTGTTGTCAATTTAAAACGAAATTATAATAAAATAAAAAAAATACTATAGTACATTGAGATTCAACTACCCCACCATATAAATAAAGCAACGCTTAATCTATCAATAATCTAATATCTACCACAAATATTAGCTGTTGAGTATAGGTGTTCGTAGGACCATGGTCTTCGTAGTTCCTGATTCACTAGATACATAGAATCCTAGTTAGCTAAGCACCTGATACGAACCCATAGTCACAAACCACAATCCATACAGAAAGAGAAGAAATAAGGGTTGTACCAATAAAAAGCCATACGTCATTGGTCAGCTGTTCTCTTTGGCAAAGATCGACAAACTTCATGTTGTCACTTCTGTCGGCACTCCCGGAGTGCCACTATTTTTTTTTATTGTACGACACAGGAAAATGCTTGTCCTTCATTACACGATGTCTTAAGTTATGATAAGGCCAACGCTCTCGGAAACCTCAACAGCCTGAGGAACAGGCTATCTCACCTATAAATGCCGGAACACAGCAAATTAAAATTGTACCTTAGGACTTGAAGACTTCTAGACTTTTGGGTCGGAGCAAGGATAAAGGAGGTCTACGATGGAGCTAGTTTGGGGGCCGCACTTCGGCAGGAAGTTGGTAGCTAGCCAAGTAAACCTTTATAAGCTCTACTCCCAGTGTTGTAATCATTCAGCCGTAGCCTACCCCATTATATCACGTTTAAATACATGTAAGTTTACCAAATCTCACCTTGCGATTCCTTCAAATAACGTGATTAAGCAATCTCCTACAAGTAGATAGGGATTCTTTAACAGCAATCAAAAGTTACCGGGAACCCTGTAACTTCTCGGTAGGATTCCGCACGGAATTCTTCAAGTGACAGTTTGATTAACCGAACGGCGCACACGCTTTAGGATTTCTTGGCGTTCTTTAGCTATTACCTGACTTCAGTTGACATTGGAATTCTGGTACAGAACTACACTGTAAAGAATACAATCGAACGATAATGTTTTATAGAGAAAGCTAGTGGTCTTATCCTACAATTAATTAAGTTGAGCTGGATCTTCGCAAATCTAACTAGATTTGTTCACGTCGCTTCTTCAGCCGTTTTTCTCTCAACTTTTCACTGTCTAGAGTCAAGTTGGTTGAGCTTATTGCGTTACGGGGCACTTGCTACAGCGAATGCGCTAAGCTGAGCTTATAACTGGGCCAAAAGAGTGGTAAATGGGAAATAAGTTGCCTGCGTTTATACCCTGAAAATTATAACATGAGCCACTTCAAGGTAAAAGTGTAGATGTCTGAGAACTTGGCCAAACGTAACCTACGTTATACCTTAATTAAAATATAAAAAAATAGCTTCACTTCGTTTCTGGAAAAGGCTGTTTGATGGTGTTGGCGGCCGCGAGCTCCCGTTCGCTGTTATCATTCGTTTCGGGGGGTGGAAATTTAAATTAAATATTTGAGAGCGTTAATTTTGTCTCCTCATCGAGTGAACGCGACGCATTCTTTGTGAAGTAATTAAACTGAGTGGAAGGGTTTCAGACGGCAGTAGTTTGTTTGTTCGCTTCAAATTGCGTTTCCTATGAAGTGGATTTCTCTCGACTGCTGTCAGGATGTCGAGTAGAGTTTGTTTTACTGTTATTAGGCGCAAAACGCCGCGCCATCGCTTGACGAGAAAAATTTAGTATAGTGTACTTTTATTTTCTTATAGAGCAGTATTTGTCCAGCAGTGGACATTCATGTTGCATATGTATACATTGCATACATAGCTCATGATAAAAAAGGATTAATTAAAAATCATCAACAGCAGAACTGTCGATAGGGCTATAGATAACTATGATTGTGTAAATGCTTCTCTAGCTAAAGTTCTTGATTGGTTTACAGTAAATAGCCTCCTACTAAATGAGAAAAAAACAAAATGCATCTGATTTACCTTGCTTAATGTTCAAGTCAGCAATGCTAACATTATCTTAAATGGGGAAACACTTAACTTTATTGAAGCAACTACTTTCTTAGGTTTAAATATCATCAATATTTAATACCCCATTGTAAAGTTGCAATGGGGTATTCATATTGAGTCATTAGCTAGCAGATTAAGCTCGGCTGCATACGCTGTACGTACAATAATGCATCTTACTGATGAAGCTACGGCGAGGTTAGTTTATTTTAGTTACTTTCACAGTATTATGTCTTATGGCATATTTTTATGGGGAAGTGCAGCTGAGAATAAAAATGCTTTCAATAAGCATTTTTAAGTAATCTTACTAGAGCCATCTGTAGATTACTACGTCTACTTAGACCAGATGGTCCAACTAAGTAAATCCAACTTCGATATAGAGGTCAGCGCACGAATTCAACTCGGATGAGAAGCTTCGAAATATCTTCTTGTCAAAGATACCGCAGACCCTTAAGACAAAAGTCTTTGAAAGTGATGACCTACGGATCTAGGACGTGGCTGCTGACTATAAGGCCTTACAAATAAGTTCTAGTCGCAAAGCGAGCTATGACAATTCGACGTGAAACATATCCGTTAGAGAACCAAAGTTGCAGTTAAAGCAGGCACATAGCTTGCAGAACCGATAACCACTGGAGAGCATGGTTCTCGCATGGCGACCATGATTAAATGCGAAACGGAGCGTGGGAAGTGAGGACTTCCACAAAGTCCTCACCTTTGTGGCTGTCGATTGGGGTGGGAAATATTTAGCAGTGAACGTATGCTGGCTGAAATGGTGATTAATGATTATGATAAAAGTTCACATGGCAAAGTATATCCCACAACAATAAATTAAATTCAAATAAAATAAAGCCATTACCTAAGTCTGTTGAGGGTTTCGGGCGAAGTGCACTTTCACATAACTTAATACATGAAATGGAGGCCGAATTTCCCGTCATCCAATAAAATATAGATTGTTGCGAAACACTTTGCAAGTATTTGTTATTCATTAACAAGAATGAATGAATGAATGAATGAGTGAGTGAGTGAATGAATGAATGAATGAATGAATGAATGAATGAATGAATGAATGAATGAATGAATGAATGAATGAATGAATGAATGAATGAATGAACAAGCTTCATAGCTCAGTTGGTAGTAGCTCTGCCTTCTGCGCTGTAGGTTGTGGGTTCGATTCCCACGCAGGACAAACATTTGTGTGATGAATTTAGATGTTTGTTCTGTGTTTGGGTGTTGTATAATATAGTACGTATGTATTTAAAAAAAATAGTATGTAAGTATTCTATCCGTAATCTGGTTACCATATTACAAGCCTTGCTTAGTTCAGCTAGATGGCGCTGTGTGAAATTAACGTCCTGTAATATTCATTTTTATTTATTCTAAATACTAATAAAAAAAGGTGAACCAACTTTTTACAACATGCAGGACCTGACCAGCATGTTCTATGGTAAAGTTCTGCAAAATTTGATATGCAAATTGGGCTTGAAGATAGCTCACAGGTATCTGTGGCCGTATAAATATATCTGATCTGTAGCATCCAATCAGACGAGTGTTTACATCGAAGTGCCAATAACAGAATGCAAATACCTAGCGAACGATCCATTCAAACCGGCTGGCCTACATTTTTCGAAAAACTTTTACACTAGGAGTGTATTTGACTGAGTATATTTGCAGTACAAAACGAAAATAAAGGTGTTTTAGTTTATTGGATCACTTTTGGACACAAATGCTTGATTATAATTATATTTTTATTGGTGACGGTCCGCCCTCGGCTGCACCCGCTTATTTTGTTGATAAGAAGTAGCCTTTTTCCTTCCACCGACTTCAAAATATGTCCATATCTACACTGTATAATCGATTTCGACAGATTATAGGTTTTGTGTCTGAGAGCCGGCGGGGAGCTGGGATACACTATGAAAACCGTAAGTCGTTGGATGCGAAAGAACTTCTTTAATTTTTGTATTGGAAAACGTGCAATCCGTTAACGGATTTGTCATGTTTCGTTTTTCGTAGTAAACCTTCAGATGCTCGCACTGAGATCTATTGGTGCGCATAAAACATACTTATTTCATATTTGAAACACTTTTTCTTTACACCAAGGTTTATTTTTACCATGTTATGAGGAAATCCAAGTATATAATTATTTTTTAATCTACATCATCCCACTGCAGGGCAAGGGTATCCCCCGACTGTTATTGGCTTTTCGATCGTCTGCTTCTTTCATTCTGTTTATTTTCACATACAATAGAGCCAATATGTTATTCCAGACCCTAACTATCTACATTCGGAATTTCATGAATATTGGTTTAGTAGTTTAGTAGATTCGTAGTAACAAACATTTAAATACTAATACAGACATACACAAATTTTTGCATTGATTATATCAGTAGGATAGGATACCCAAGCGTTTAGCCACCAACGCACTTGAAATATAAGTAAAGATGTGGCCTAAGATAGAGCACGCTTGTCTACCAGAAACAAGCACTCTGGACTTAAAGTCTGAGATTGTAATGGTGTGGAAACATCCAAAAAAATTGTGCGTTTGTTTTAAGTCCACCTGGCTAGTTGCAACCATCTTTCCTTAGTATGACGCATCAACTATATTTGTAGTGTTTTGGCATTTAGAGATAAAATAGCCAGGCTCTTCAGTCTGTTGGGGGAAATAAAAAGAATAAAAATACATTTATTTATCCGACACAAGTACATAAGTACGCTTCCACTTTTATATTCCTTATCACAACTTGACACTTGAGATACAAACCAAGCGCATCCTCGTTTAGAATAGAGAAAAAACTATTTGCCCCATATTCATTTTGTTAATAAATTGAATTCAATTACCTACCGTGTCATTTTTCATGATTGATAAGCTTCGTGGCGATTTTGTTCGGTTTTTTACGAATATGCTTTTTCAGATATTGAAGAACATTGATGGATTAGACTGTTTACCTACAGCTCTTTCTCCGAGCTCAACAAAAAGCGTACGTTTACATGACATGTTTTAATCAGTTTTTGTATGTATTCGTTTTTTTTGTCACGTTGCAAAGGTTATGTATTGCCACTGTATGGGCAAGAGAGCTAGCACGGTATGGATATGTTATACGGAGGAAAAAGCTACGTTCCATGAAAAATAATGAGAATGACGGTGAAAAATCTCAAGTTAATTTGGTTCCAAAAACATATATTAGTTACCTATTGTCCATTTTACACGATTTTGTAAATGGACTAACAATAAATTAT
The DNA here is from genome assembly GCA_951394065.1 of Venusia cambrica. Lineage (NCBI taxonomy): Eukaryota > Metazoa > Arthropoda > Insecta > Lepidoptera > Geometridae > Venusia > Venusia cambrica. The sequence goes on along the minus strand of OX596068.1, from coordinate 2,943,985 downwards.
TCTAATAATATTTTTGATTGAATTTGACTAGACAATTTTTTTATTCCACATAAAATTTCCACTTAAATTCACATAAATCACGGATAGGAAGAATAGCAATGTGTATTCAAATTTGCTATCGCTTGCATAACCCCGCATCCGTTCACATGCGCCACTTAGTTGCAGTGTCATTAAAGCAGATAACAATAGCTTGCATCGCATTGGAATTTTCGGAACTGATCAGCCAATCCCCAACAGTGTAACGGTATCCATACAAATGGAAATGTTATGTCCAGGTATGTAGTGAGGAATGTACAGCTAAAAACATGACATAATGAGACAGACTTCATACATTTTTAAACATAGTTGATGTAGGCAACGATTGTTATCATCATCAGATTCATAATATCCTCAGTTTTTAAAGTGATTATCAGTTTTTTTTCTACTGTGTGTTAATATGTCTATAGGGCTATTCCCAAATATTCGGAGAGCTTTATCGGTCGAATTCGAAAACTTCCGATGGAGATTCCGAAAATAGCTTTTTCGATTCTGGAATTACAAAATAATAAAATTGGCACTATTATTTGAAAATTTCACAGATTTGAAATCTATCGGATTCTCAGTCGAATTAGACAAAAAAGTGATGTTTTCGATGTGAAAACTTTCCGTGTGTTTGAGCATCGCAGGTCACCACAAATTTTATTTTTAACTTAAAGGTTATAATATTTTGTATAAAATTTAGTTTTGTTTTCTTGAACGACGGGGAAGCGCTTGGCCTTCATCTCACCTGGTTACAAGTTGAGATAAGGGCGAAGGTGGAGGCGCACTTCACCCGGAATTCTGAATAAACTAAGGAACTGGTTATCTTACTACTAAATTGCGGAACACAACAATTTTGGAATTGCTGTTATGGCGACAGAATTAGGTAAGATGGTGGTAGCTAGCCAGGCGGACTTAAACAATGTCCTACCACCAACCAAACCAAGCACAATATATTATAATACCCATGGGGATCGAACCCGGGACCTCTGAATCTCAAATCGGTAGGCTAAACCACTAGACCACAGAGGCGATTAAAAAGTATATAACATCTTTTGAGCTTCGAGGGACACATGTCATTCGGACTTTTGTCCTAGGGACATGCTGGTTTCCTCGCGATGTCCATTTGGTGCACGACTGGATTGGAACCCACAACCCCCGAATTGGAAGGCGGACTCATACCAACTTGGCCACACAGCTCTTTCTTTACAAAATATGTACAATCAGTTGATGTTTTTCACATATTTTGAACTCATTTGGCCCTAGTTACATCCCCTGCTTATCTGAGTAGGACACTATAATTTTCCCGCACTGATATCAGACTCTGTGTATAAATGTGACTGCCCTGGCTGGTCAGGATATGATTACGTCAGATAAGAAAGATTTTGCTTGAAAGAAAAAAAAAACAGGTATTTCATAGCCTTGGTTTAGTAGTCTTAGCTATAGGCCATAGGCTTGCAGTCCGGTATTTTATACCCAGGCTATAAAATACCTGACTGAATAATAGTAATTTATGCAACTGTCATATAAGAAGGGGTATTAAAACACGAGAGTCTGATTATGCGATAATAGGTTGACTCGAGTGTTTTAATACCTAAGTTATATGCAGTTTCATACTCTACTTTATCTACACTCATAGGAAATATTTAAATTAAACTAAGTAGGTAGGTTACAAAAACACGATCGGCAAAAAAATGTATGTGAAGCGCAGGAAATTAAGTTCAACTACGCATGCGTGCGCCATTTTTTTCACAGTTCGAACTGCGTATAAGTGCGCTTTTTTTTCAAATTCAGCCTAAAGCCATAGACTAGTTTAATGAAATAATAAAAAAAAAGATAGCAGTACTATAATGAGTTTTGTGATACAGTTGGCGGTACTATAATGAGTTTTATTCTTAATTTTATGTAAATGCGTTTATAAAGTGCGTCTGTTAGAACCGTCTTTGAAGTCGTAATTCGAATTTTTCGATTTGAGTGTATATAAAATATTAAGAAATATATCCTAGCTGTCTTGCATAGCATGAATCAGGGTAGGCGGCTTTTATAGTAGAGTAGAGTTCAATAGGTATTATTCTATTACATGTGGCTTTTAACTTACTAATACTTGCAGATAAATCTTAGTAAGACTTGTACGATTATGTGGTCAGACTTAATTTATTTTCATTTGTGTTGCTTAACAATCAAAAAACTTACTCGTAAATTGTGGTGATCCGCCTGCCAAGCGTGGTGAATATGGCAAAACCCTCCAGCTTTGGAGGAGGCTCTCTCCAACAGTGGACACAAATGGGTTGTTGATGTCACACGTAAAAATACAACCCACTTTCACTCAATACGATTTCAGTAGTCAGGTCACCGTTTCATGAATAATTTCAACTACAAACCCCGAAGAAGTAAATCCTCGGAAACTTTCACTGAACTCTCTCTTGGTATGCAAGTCACGCGTCTCAGATGATACGTGATAACATGAAAATCTCCCAATTGCTTACGTGCTCGAGTCATGTCTGTCCCGCTGGCTCCACTCGACTTACTAACCGAGTGAGTAGCTCCTGGTTATAAATTAGCCCCACGATCCTCTGATAAGTGAGCTCGGTAAATGCTTTTTGTCGGTGCTTTACGCAGGTGAGTAGACTTTATCGATGATTGAATTGATACGTGACGGGCATGGTAACAGCCATTTTGTTCTAGCGCCGGTTTTGCGTAATGGTGGGTAATGTGGGTCTTGTGTGTGCATATCGCGTGCGACTATGAAGATTTAAAGGGCTAGCTTTAAATACGTTTACCGCTTATGCCGCAACTTGCTTTGTCTTCACAGTGAAACTAGACCCGAGAAAATCGATGAATATCTCTCTCTGCTTATTTAAATGTGATTGAGTCTCGTCTCGTTAAATACGTTTACCGCTTACGCTGCAACTTGTTTTGACTTCACAGTGAAACTAGACCCGAGAAAATCGATGAATATCTCTCTCTGCTTATTTAAATGTGATTGAGTCTCGTCTCGTTAAATACGTTTACCGCTTACGCTGCAACTTGCTTTGTCTTCACAGTGAAACTAGACCCAAGAAAATCGATGAATATCTCTCTCTGCTTATTTAAATGTGATTGAGTCTCGTCTCGTTAAATACGTTTACCGCTTACGCTGCAACTTGCTTTGTCTTCACAGTGAAACTAGACTTGAGAAAATCGATGAATATCTCTCTCTGCTTATTTAAATGTGATTGAGTCTCGTCTCGTTAAATGCGTTTACCGCTTATGCCGCAACTTGCTTTGTCTTCACAGTGAAACTAGACCCGAGAAAATCGATGAATATCTCTCTCTGCTTATTTAAATGTGATTGAGTCTCGTCTCGTTAAATACGTTTACCGCTTACGCTGCAACTTGTTTTGACTTCACAGTGAAACTAGACCCGAGAAAATCGATGAATATCTCTCTCTGCTTATTTTAATGTGATTGAGTCTCGTCTCGTTAAATACGTTTACCGCTTACGCTGCAACTTGTTTTGACTTCACAGTGAAACTAGACCCGAGAAAATCGATGAATATCTCTCTCTGTTTATTTTAATGTGATTGAGTCACGTTAAATGCGTTTACCGCTTATGCCGTAACTTGCTTTGTCTTCATAGTGAAACTAGACCCGAGACAATCGATTTATTTTTTATTTTTATTGTACAAGGGGGAAGCGCTTGGCCTTCATCTCACCTGGTAACAAGTAAAGATAAGGTAGAAGGTGGAGGCGCACTTTACCTGAAAACCTCAACAAACTGAGGAACTGGCTATCTTACCTCTGAATACCGGAACACAACAATTTTATAAATGTTATTATGGCAATAGAATTAGGTAAGATAGTGATAGCTAGCCAGGCAGGAAGTCCTACCACCAACCAAACCAAGCACAATATTGTACTCCCCCTGGGGATCGAACCCGGGACCTCTGGATCTGAAATTGCTGGGTTAAGAATATCTCTCTCTGTTTATTTTATTATAAATGTGATTGAGTCACGCCGTCACTATCATTAGAAAAATATATTGAAACCAAAACACAGGTAGGTACAGATTGTAGAAGAAATTCCAGATGCTGGATCAGACTGGAAACCAGTTTTTTTCATGAAACTCAGAGATGGAACGAGCAAGCAACCGACCTGATGTTAAGTGCACCTCTTGCCTAACAAAGCCTTACAGCGTAGGTCACATCCACAAAGAACATGACCTACGTGGCCCTGCATTGTTAACTTGAGGCGTAAAGGTATAGGCCTCGCGTGCCCGTAATTTCACCGGCAACCATACCCTTCAAACCGGAACCCACCAATGCTAATTGGCAGCCGAAATTTGTATAGTGGTAGTAATTCCCCGGACGAGCCCTTTCACAAGGAGCTCTACTATTCTTAAACAGTGATGGTATGAATGGCAGAATTAAGAAATAGTTCAGCTGAGTCTGGCCCTTTTAGCTGTGCTGCATAAAACACTGTTAGTTTCCACTTTTTTATTCTATTGGCTTTTCAATTTTATTTATAATTTTCGAGTAGATTTTTACACTATTACTCTCGTGTAGTCTAGTCACAAAAATACATTTCATTTATTTCACTAGCATAAAATTTTACCCCAGCTGATAATACCCCTCCGAATAAGTAAGAGCTGTGTTCCAAATAAGTTATATATCATCCGAATGAAACTTTGACATATCAAATTAAACTTTGGCATAGTGTTCTTAAATACCTATAGCGATTCTAAACCGCTTCCATCCATACTCCATCACTTACACTACTAGTGTAAGCGACAAATTGATGCATTGAGTGCTTGCACATGATTCTGTATTCTAGAAAATATTTTAATCACAAGAAGTAGATTATAAGTGATTATTACATGTAATGACATGTACAAAAATGTTGTTGCAAAGTTAAAGCAACAGGTATTAAAGCAACAAGCCTCATAGCTCAGTTGGTAGTAACTCTGCATTCTGCGCTGTAGGCTGTGGGTTCGATTCCCACCCAGGACAAACATTTGTGTGATGAATATAGATGTTTGTTCTGTGTTTGGGTGTTGTATCATATAGTACGTATGTATTTACAAAAGTATTTAAGTATTTTATCCGTAATCTAGTTCCCATATTACAAGCTATGATTAGTTTGGGGCTAGATTGCGCTGTGTAAAAATGAATGTCCTGTAATCTTTATTTATTTATTTTATTTATTGCAGTATCATTTCTTGGCGAAAAGGAAATAAACTACTGTGAGTCTAATCTATAAGCACCAATTTAAAAATGAACGCCCCTCGACATATTACCTCCACGGTTACATGCAAAGAAGTTGTTTAGACGCAATACACATAAAATATGCTTTGTAATTGGATGTTCAGTCACCAAAAGTTAATAACAACTAATGACAAAGACCATCTGGCCGTTCTGCCGGTGACTGAACATCCAATGATAAAGCATTTATGTGTATACCTACACTTTATTTGCATGTGTGGAGGGGCGTTCATTTTTAGAGTGGTACATGTATACTAATCATTTGTTTTGCGAGTACCAAGCATACATCTATCTATATTCAATAAAGAAGAACTTTGTCTGAAATGTGTTTGTAAAAGGTATCGTGGACGATTATTAAACACACAGTCACGTACAGACTTTACGTGTCAATAAATAGTTATAGGTAGTAGTTTTTTTAAGGTTTATCTTACCATGGGCCGTAGACTAAGTTAGAATAAGATCTGTGTTTTTACTATTGTTGCCTGAAATGAAATATTATTAAACTTTTAGTTGATCAACTTACAGTGTACATGCAGCATTATCCTCTTGCTGACCGAAGGCGGCACTCCGTTTGCGGCGATACAAAGATACGCTCCCATTTCAGAGCGCGTGACCTTCGTCAGGTTTACTATGTCGCCTTCCAGTGACGTCACTGCGAAAACAACATATTGTAAATAAATCAATAAACATTACAGGACATGCATTTAACACAGCGCCATCTAGCCCCAAACTAAGCTTAGCTTGTGATACATATGTCAGCTTTGATGATTGATTTATTGTTTACAAGCCTCACAGACACAGGTAGTTGACCGAGCGAGCGAAGCGTCTCAGTTTCGAGATAGGTTAAAAATGATTTTGTCCGCCTGTCTGTCGGCTGTCGGTCGGTTTGTTCTCGCCTACAGGTCGCATTTTTCAACCGATAATGATGAAAATCGGCAGACATGTCTCTTGATTTTTTTTAATTTTTTGATTGGTTGGAAAATAGATGGGGGGGGGGGAAAGGGGTGAAGTTTGCTGTAGCGTTATTTATCAACGGATTTCAATGAAATTTGAAAGACACACAGAATAGGGAAAAGAGGAGAAAAATGTATACCTACGTTTACTAATCAGACTGCGTACCAGGTTCGATCTCTTCAGACCAAGGGAACCAAGGGAAAATTATGAACTCTTATTTCCATTTAATGTTATGGTATAAGCAGGCTAGACTAGATATAGGCTATAGAGATAGGACTAAAAATAGGATTTCAGCGTACTAAGTTTTTTTTTTATTTCGCTAGCATTTGCCAGCGACCACTCGCATGGTGCCTATGCCTATGTTGTTTCCAATGCCATACACAATATCTGTGTAAAATTTGGTTAACATCCGAACAAACAAACAGATAATGTTTAATACTCTAACTAATTAATAGATTATTTACTATTCAATCCACCAGAAAACGTTTATTATCTGAAAATTGTACCCGCAACCTATCACGATGCCCAATATTCCAAAGATTCCAAAAAATATCCCAAGATTCCTCAGATTCCAGACCAATACGCAATAAGAAGCACTCTATATGAGAATTTTAATATTATGCTTGGTTGGGGTGCTGGTAGGAGTTTGTTTAAGTCCATCTGGTTTTTTACCACCGTCTTACCTAACTTTGTCGTAACAACAATACGAAATTGTTGTATTCGTATATACAGGCAAGAAATCCAGTTCCTCAGACAGATGAGATTTACAGGTAAAGTGCGTTTCCACCTTTGGCCGTATCATAACTTGATGCCAGATGAGATGAAAGCCAAGCGTTTCTCCGTCGCACAATAAAAAAAAACATCTCTTTGGGTACAGAAACATATGTAAGTAAAATAATAAACAACCGCATCTCATTAAGATTCCCAGCTTTACTAGAATGAAACTTAATTTTAACACGCAAAAATATCCAGCACAGCAAGAAATAATCGCCTTAAATTTCACGCTTTAAATTCATAATACAACTACGAGAACTAACATTATTTTTTATTATGTAAAAGCGTAGACTAACTGTTTGAACAACCCTCGGTCTAGTGCTTACTTTACATTTTCAGGAACTGTTAGAAAACACTTCTAAAAGTTGACGGTTAGGTAAACAAGTGCCGTTAGTGGTTTGAACCGAAGTATCTTGACACCTTGAAATGGCTGTGGAGTACGTTTACAGCCATTATTCAAACAAGGGGATAAAAAGGGGCAATATTTTCTGAAGGAAGCGGGCTGATGGTTTAAAGTGTAGAGCTCTTGGACGCGACGCTTCGTTAGCAAACAATGCGGCCTAGTGAAATCCATTGAGTGGGTGTGTTGTAAGTCAACATTTGTTGGTATATTATCGCAAAATTTACAATGTACGATTTGAATTTCGAAAAGGGTTTAGTTGACACTTAGTGCGGCAGATTGACAATTGCTGACGAGAGTGCGTGCGGTCTCAGCGATAATAGTGGCACATGTCCTTGGCGCAACCAAGTATTTTTATTTGGCACAATTTGCTTATTAATAATCACAAGTTTTACACTATTAAATACTTAATAAAGACACATCTTTACTTGGTTTACAAGTAACCTTGTGGTCAAACACTTGGCTATCATCAATAAAAAAGACTTCGCGTATAAATAAAGAGTGCTTAAACATGATAAACCTTTTATTGTATCATGCATATTACTTAAAAATCCAAATTATTATAATCTTAAAAAAATAATAATTAAATAGCGCATTTTCCTGACAAACAAAATATAAATTACCGACACATATTATTTCGATTCTACTATACTACTGTAGGTAATAATTATTGTTCAAACTATCAATATTTTTCGACATTTTCCTGTCTTTGCAAATGATGCCTCTCTAATTAAGAAAAATCATCATCTAATATTATAACTTGATAAGTCGGTTAGGACTGACATAAATATGGGGAAGGTCACGAAAGTTTAAGATATTATAAGAAAAGTAGAAACACTAAAAACTAAAGTAGAAATTGTCAAGAAATTGAATGATGATGAAAAGTGGTTAAAGAACATAATAGTATGCTACCCCAGAAATTAGAAAGACACAGAGGGAGACCAATTCCAAGTACTGTCATGTAACTATTTCTAAAGAAATCACCAATTGTTTTTAGTAAAGCTACTCCATAGGTTTATGTCCTATCTTCGGTGCGGGCCGTTGAATAAACTTGGCCTGTCGATGTGTCATAAGTCAAGAGACGTTTAACCTTTGGACCCTCAGATATACAACGCATTAAAATATACAATTTTGAAAATGATTCATCAACATGGGACATATTTAAATTAAATCTATTTATTTATCAGAACATATATATAATATAATATATAAACTTAGATGGGTAAGCACTTGGCTTTCATCTCACCTGGTTACAAGTTGAGATAAGGCTGAAAAGGTGGTAGCGCACTACACCCGGAATCCTCAACAAACTGAGGAACTGGCTATCTTACCTCTAAATGCCGGAACACAACAATTTTAAGAATTGTTATTCTGGCGACAAAGAACCCAATAACGGCAAAACTTTTCTTTACTTTACTGTTTTTTCTGGAAAACTACAAATAATTCCAATACTTTTACTGCAGAACTTATTTTTTGTAAATCGTTCCCTCAATTGCTATCATTACAATGATTTAATAATTCTCTATTTCAGATTTCGCCTGAGAGAAACTCTGTATACATACAGTTGATATTCGAATGTTACTAATGTAAATAAATTAATATGTACCAATGTTTTTATCTCAACGCAAGGTATATTGGCATTCATTGCCAGAAGAAACCTCAGATTTGATATCCGATAATAAACATATATTTCAGGACATTAATATATGATTAGACAGGTGGAAGAAATAATCTATATTCTATAATAAATAATAACTATATGGTAGGTATTCTATATATCCTTCTATAAATGTTAACTAATCGGATGACGAAATAAACTGAAAGTGGTCAACTGAGCCCACTAAGCAAATCGGCAAAAGAACGAGATGAGCATGGTTCAAATTAAACAACAAAAAATATTAGAGCACCATTATTACGCCATCTAGCCCGAAACTAAGCATAGATTTTAATAATGCAAACTAGATTACGGATTTATACTTTTTGTTAATAAATTCATAGGTACTTATCAAACAATACAACATCCAAGCACAGGGCAAACTTATATTTTCATCACAAAAATGATTGTCCCGGGTGGGAATCGAACCCACAACCTACGGCGCAGAAGGTACTACCATCTGAGCTGTGAGACTTGTTAGTAAAAACCTAAAATCTACTAAACCCGCGGGCTGGGTGAGCTATGGTCTGACTTAACTATAAAGACCCAATTCACATAGCTATATCCTGTAAAATTTGACCTGTGTTTATGAAAAGACAACTAAGTCTATGACCCTTTACGCTCCTAGTAAAGTACGTTCAAGTATAATGGAAAGGCAACATTATCGGCCCTCGTTCCAAAGTCATATTTTTAATTATGAGTTTGAAACGTGTCATTTAGCGACGCCATTTTGAATCGAAACTTTTCTCTTCGACGCTGTCTCAATTCTAAATCGAAAGCAGATCTGATTTTCTATATCTTTTTTTTAATTCGATAGGTCTTCCGATGACCTGGAGGTTTACCAGGGCAAGTTTACGGTCTTTCTTAGAAGATGCCTATTACCTCTCTTTTTGAAGATGTTTTTTTATTATTGTACCTACCCACTTCGGGAAAGCGACATTCATCTCACCTGGTTTTCAAGCTATGATAAGGCCACTTCACCCGGAATCCTCAACAGTCTGAAAAACTGGCTATCTCACCTTTAAATGCCGGAACATAATTATACATTTTTAGAATTGTTGTTACGGCGACAGACTACCACTTACCAAACCAAGCACATTATTGTTCTCCACCTGGGGAACGAACTCGGGACCTCTGGATCTGACACTGACGGGTGAACCACAAGGCTACAAGGGTCGTACGTAAATGGACATTGGTAGCCGATACAAAATGTTTGCAGTGTCAAAACGGCTATTGATATTATTATATCTCACTAATGTTATAAATGCCACTGATCTTCGTAACTACCTAACCGATTTTGAAACTTGGTATATAGATAGTTTAGGTTCTAGAATAATACTTAGTTTAATCATCCCTTAAGGGGGTTTAACAGGGTGGTAATGGAAAAAAAAAACCTTGGTTCGATTCAATCAAAACTTGGTTTAAATAAACTATTTTTTATACAACTAGGTAGAGACAATCAAGTAGCCCATCCGATGTGTAGGTCACAATGAACATAGCCTATACACGGCACTGCATTGCTCCCGTCAACTTGAGGCGTAAAGGTATTAAGCCTCGCGTGCCGCTAATTTTAACGGCAACCATACCCTTCTAACCGGAACACAGCAATGCTGCTTGGCGGCTGAAATAGGTGTTTCACAACTCTACTACTCATTTTATTTCTTACTTTATAATGGCGAAATCCATAAGTTACCTGATGAAGGACAGTTCAAAGCCTGTCTATTCAATAAACTCTATCGGTTTTCCCGACTGTTTAATCACTTAGATCGTGCTGCCGTTATTCAATTCAAGTGCTCGATAATGGTTATTAACAAGTCCCGGCTAAACCAGTTTCAACTCGTATCTATTTCAAACTTAGTTGAGTAGATGAAAAGCGTCGAATAGAGTTAATTTGCATCCACGACTAAGTTTCCATTCATTTGCTTATCTACATAATTTCTGTGAGACAAATAGGTACACGTACCGTTGTCATAGCTCACATGTTTTATGCGGAACAATAAAGGGCAGATTTTGAATACCCCTTTGTTTTCTGTCATGATTATTGTTGTTGCCATACTCGTAATACCCATTTGTTCTTGGATTAACTGTTGAGTGTCACAATTGTAATATTGAAAAGTCGTATTAGGCTATAAAAACATCGTGAAGCCGTCTGACTGACAATCAACGCACAATCCAGATGTTCTAGAGAGTAGAAACTTTAGGTTTCTCTTTTGTGATGTAGGCGTGCACTATGAAAATATTTCAGGAATTCCCATGGGATGATGGGAACGAAGATGTTTCGGTGTTTTTAATATATTTGGTAATCACACTGTACAATTTAATCTTATTATTTAATGTCATTAGTATCTAACCGCTGGGCAAACTCCCCCTTTCCTGCCAGACTTAAATCTTAAATCTATTTAAATAAACCGGCCAAGTGCAAGTTGGACTCACATACCAAGGGTTTGAGGAATATTTAAATTAAATAAATGCACCTTCTGGAGCATTCGTGTCGATCCGACTCATGGCTGGCAGATTTTTAGTACCTATGATAAACTTTAGAGTAAACATTATAATCACAGACATCTAGTTTGTCGCACATAAGTATTACCGTTTTTACTATTTGACTCTACAAATAAATAAAAAACACGATTTCATAAAAAAAAAAAATAGTTTTTTTTAAGACCACTGAGGCCAAGTCTGTAACCGTGAGAGTTATTGAAAAGTCGTGTTACGTGCTCGATTAAAAAAAAAAAAAGTTCTGCATTAAAGAAAATCTATTTTTTATGTTTTTTCTGGAAAAGTGAGTTAATCACCAGAAAAACCATAAAAAATTAGAAACTTTTTTTTTTCAAATCGGGCACGTGACTCCTAACATGATTTTTCGATAACTCTCAGGGTTTCAGACTTGGACTGGAAAAAAACTCAACCTGTAACACTTATCAACAGTTTTTTTTTTCCCGGCTACAGATAATATATTCTAAAAATATATATAAAAATAGTAAATACTATGTGTTCATCCGTCCCATTGGCACTCTTTGGGCACGGAACCCTAAAACTGGTACTACCAATTCGATATCAACTTACATAATTAGGTGATATCAAGCTAACTAAGCTTGCATCATTGATTGAGTGCCAGGCAATTATTAAAAACTATTTTGCGCCTACCTCAAACTTTCCCTATTAGAATATTGTAAAGAAACATTGGCCTCCGTAATGGATAGCCTGTATTGTTTCCAGCTCAGATTTATGGAGGTAACTTATAACGGCTTCTTTAATTAGACTTCTTCACTAAAATTGATGATTGTTATTGATGCTACTTATATGTTCCATCTTGATACTTAATTATACATCATTTGTGGAGTCGCTTTCCAGTGTAGCATTACCGTAAGTAATGTTCTTTAGATTTTCCTAAGATCCTTTGCGTTTGTAGAACACAGAACAAACTCTTGGAGCTTTTGCGCTCACACACAAATACAACATTAGGTACGACTGAAATGTTCCGCACAGCTGGTATACTATTCAAAATAAGTTAGAACGCTCGAATCTTAGCTGTATTGAGGTACTCGGTTCGCTGTGAAAGTCATTACCCGGTAGTACTTTGTTAGCTTAATGAATTGACTGATGGCAAGAGAAGGACCGAACAGTGGTAGGGTTAAGTGGAACCTGCTGATTAATCACCCTGTCAGTACAGTTTCCAATTGCCACTCGTCACGAATTCCCTTTGCTTGTATAATTTTTGTTTTTGGTTGCCCCATAGCAGCAGCTCAGTTGATAGTATTTGCGAACGCTGGCAATTCAAAAATACACGTTACGTGTTCAATTTGATAAATGGAATTGGCCATCGAGCTTGCTGAAATTCCGCATCGATTAAATTTATTGATACGCGTGTACCGAAATAAAATAAATGATGTTTCAATTGAGTGGTGGTTGCATTGTTGAATTTTCGTGACCGATAACTTGATTCTAATCTAGTCGTGTCTCAGTTAACACATCACCTAACTTTGTGCTGAAAATCAGTTCGTGTGTGGCCTTGTTCGCAGTAACAGTATAATGCTGAGGGCCGAGTGTAAGAGTTTTTTTTTATTGTACGACGGAGACGCACTCTCACCTGGCCTTAAGTTAGGATAAGGCCGAAGATGGAAGCGCACTTTACCTGGAATCCACAACAGACTCATCCATTTAATCCATGGTATGTAAACTAGATTTTATGTTAGTATTACTGTGTCTTTCTGATACTACTATTGTTTCATATATGTTTGAATTTTTGTCCCTACCAAAGCAAAGTGAATATAAGCATCTCTATCTATCTATCATCCTGTATAGAGGGAGTGCAGAAATGAGTAAGTAATTATTCCCGGACCGTCTCGAGATTGTAATCCTGTGGGATTAGGGAGGACGGTGTGAATGGTAATAGGTGGCCGAGGTTCTGCGGTGTGATTTACTGCTAAGATTCAATACTGAATATTTTATTACTCTATTCACTTTGTTTCTGTAAATTATGGCAATACACCACGATAGTAATTAGTAGAACTTGTTACTTTGTGCTATATTTTAAAGAACCAAGTAACATTGATACAATGTTACATTGATACAATGTTACATTGATACAATATTTTATTATGTAACTTGATATTTTTGTCTAAATTGAAGTACCTACCTATATAATTATTTCTCATTGTTATTTATTACCGTCTACATCACGACAGGACTGTTTACATTTATATCATAACTTTATATACCTATTTGTGGAAACCTATAAGTAGCCCTAAGTTAACTTGTATTTATTTCTATAGTTTTATTAGCTGTTAGTTTTCCAAAAAATCTAATATAAAATAAAATGAGTTATTGATTACATTACTGCCTGCTCTTAGAATGGATTTTGTTATTTTGGTCCAATAATTGTATCACGTTGTAATATCAAACAAACCAATCTATTACAAATTACATTTTAATCTAAAATAGTTGAGTGTGAATGGAAACTAGGTTACTGTAAGCCTTCCCTAGTTTGAGCAGTACAGTTTGAGAAGGGTTGGACTCGCACAAGTTATATGAGGCACTTCACGGACGTGCATATCCATGCGTTGCCCGCTGGCCCGCTGAATATATTCGAAATATCAGCAAAGTTTACCCATTATTTTTAAATTTCTAAGGTAATATAAGCTACACATATTTTCACCTGTTTATCATATCATAATCAACATTTTGATGTTAAAAGTGACACCATAGACTTTCCAGTTCCCGAGTTTTAGCACAACGCCAAGTATACCAAGCACATCACATCAACAGTTCATTAGTGTCCACTACTGGACATAGCCTCCTCCAAAGCTGGAGGGGATTGCCATAATCACCACGCTTGGCAGGTTGGTTGGTATCGCAGTAAAGATAATACACAGAAGAAAGCTGCTTTATAAACTTAATTTAATATAAATCATTTCAAATCACAACTTATTCACATACCATGTATACGGGTGAGATATGCTGATCTATATTAATTAAATTTATTTTAATTAATTAATTTACCATTTTGACTAATATCTACCACATTTTACGTGAATAAATTATCTTTATCTTTCTTCTGGTGCGATCCCTTATTCGGCATCCATAAGCTGAGTTGGAGGGGCTAATTCTTAAACTAAAGGCGTTGGCTCTAAATTATGTATAGTTTGAGCAACTTAGGTAATATATGGAAAATACTGGTACAAATATGTAGTACGCCTATGCCGTTTAAAGCTTTTATTTGCAAGGCGTTAGGCCTCACGACTTTAGTATCATTAATTTCCTACGTTTTGCAACACACGTAACTAACCCATGGTTTTTATCTGATAAATTTGTAGAATTATCGCGGCTAACCTGAGTTTATGTTGCACTTCATTGCCGTGAATAATTCGATAAAAGCACGCAAGCGGTAATGACCTTTAGCGCGTACTTAAATGTGATTTTTCACAGATGGATACAAGTTTAATCTGATTTATGAATTGCGTACTTCAAAGCGATCCACTTTTATTTCTGAGTCGTGAAAAATTGATCAAATATTCATTCTGACTAGATAACGTAAGGAAATTTAGATTTTTTTTAAAGGACAATACTCTGGCCGGGTTCTAAGCCGGGAGGGCGACAGCGGATATTTAGAACGACCAAAGCCTACAATTATAGAAACGTGTAACGACGTTCTGTTCCCCTTATCGGAGGAAGCCAACATATTGGTAACATTTGTTTCTATAGGCGTAGGAGATCAGTGCTTTTTCTTGTATTCTAGATTGTAAGTCTTAAACATAAAGATGTTAAAAAAATATGATGGAAAATGTGATCAATCTACCAATGGTCTGCCCGGGCAACTAACAACGGGCAACTCGCCTCACAGCTCAGTTAGTAGTAGCTCTGCCTACTGCGCTGTAGGTTGTGTGTTCGATTAACCCAGGACAAACATTTGTGTGATGAATACTGATGTTTGTTTTGTGTTTGGGTGTTGTATTGTATAATATGTATGTGTAAACAAAACAAAAATTAAGTATCCAAGTATAATTTCCGTATTTTTTCCGTTCCCATATTACAAGCTTTGCTTAATTTGGGACTTGATGGCGCTGTGTAAAATCAATGTTCCGTTGTATAAAAAAAACTAAATCTACGGCTGCTTGATCACGATCAGTTTCAAATGCTTCTGCCAAAGTCCGGCGCTGAACTGTTTGCCGTATTCTGCCAGTGCGCGAGAAAGCTAGTGCCTTCTAGAAATGCTCACTCCATCGTACGCGCTCATCATTAATTTGACCTAGAGCTCGGCCAGCGTAGAGGTCAACAGCTAACCTATCATTTATATAAAAAATGTGTACTTATTTATGTACGCACGTAAGAAGTTCTTTAGCGTTACAAAAAAAATAACTAAACAATAATGTAATGATACAACAGTTACGTCAAATCTATAAACCCACTTAAAAAGTTTGTTAGATAAAAAAACGACTTTTATCACGAATACACACAAAACTTACCATAATTATATAATTTAAAATCATTCAATACACGAATATATTTTTTATCTCCACTCATCGTAAAAAAAAAAACCCAAACGTGCCAAAAGAAGTATCACTTCAAAAAGACATACCTTTATGTTTTCCCTGTGGTCCACCTCGAGATATGATGTCCCCTCCATCTTCTCTGCGCCAGAGAATCTTGGGAGGGGGAAATCCTCGCGCCTTGCAAATCATCTTGGCCGACCCTCCTTCTGGCACCATCATATCCCCCGAAGTCTCTTCATATATTATATCAGGTGGGATGACCACTTCCAGGAACGCTGTCTGAAATATTATAATTCATTATATACGAAAATAAACAAACAATGCGCGAGGAATTTTAGTATATTTCGTCTGTGTTTATTCTGAATTTATTTTCAACATAACTCCAATTTGAATAGAATACTAAATTATTCGACTGCGTTGTTGAGTATATATCAATGTAAAATGCTAAACCGGACGTTTCGAGAGTGCAAGCCATATTTGAAATAGTTATTATTTTACCTGCATTTTCATAGGATCAGTGTTCACTTGGCACATGTATTGTCCTCTATCCTCCCGCTTCACGCCCCTTATGTTAAGAGTCCAGGTGTTGTAATCGTTGTGAGTGACGCTCAGCCGGGCATTGTTCGTGATCACATGCTCATGAATCGCCAGAATCGCTTTCGTATCCGCCTTGATCCAAGCGACCTACTCCCACGTCGAATTGAGCGCAGCAACAAAAATAATTACAAATGAAACCACGTATAGCACACAGCACAGCCCGTCTTACCCACGGCTCACAGACTGACACTGACTGCTCAAATCCGAGCTGATTTGACAGAGGGCAATGGAATGTATCCTTATTCGAAGTAGTACAGAATAAGGAGATACGACTGCAAGACTAAAGTGGGATTTGGCATTGCAAACGCTGCAACTCTTTAGACACCTCTCGATGGCCGGCGACGTCGGGGTTGCATAAGCGTTATTGGGATGTCATCGACCACTTAGATAAGAAATGGTGGATGTCCGCAAAAACTGCTATGTGTGAAAATTGGGACAATCTTTACTCAGTGGGAAAATATAGGTACAATAAAAAAAAACAGCACCTCGCAAAACGCCACATTTCTGTTATTATCTCCGATCACGTATGTTGTAACACTTTCAGGATAAGTCTAATTACGAGTGAATGCTTCCCAAGAGGCACAGACGACAACGAATCGAGCGCGCACTATCATGTTGCGAGCGCGGAAAATGCTCATGGAATTTTTAATTACATTTTCGTCTGGTCGACGGTATGGGCGCTGAACTTCCTCGTTCCACCCGCTTTTCCAAAACCGTCGACGTCGCAATAGAGGCTAATTTCCTGCATAGCGCGTGCAAAAAAATAACTGACAGAAATATGGCGTTTATATTTTATACACGGTCATCGTTTTCTTGGCTAAATATTTGCCGGGTTCTGTTGCAGTAAATAATTTTGAATTTCGAGTGTTGTTTTATTTGGGGAATAATGCTCATATCGAGGCAAGGATTACAATGTTCGACACATTTGCAAAATTAAGAACAATGATTAATATCTATCGTTTTCACACAAGTTTAGAGAAGAAAAAATGCTAGAAAATGTGCACTAATAGAGGTGCAACTTAAAATTAACAATTAACTACGGTCTTAATAGTGCTTGTGCAATATCACTAATAGAAGTGTCACTAATAGGTGCTTAGAGAAGAATAATGCGTCCCGTTAACTCAAATTATCATTATTTTGTTAAAACTGTGAAAAACTAAAGTGAATTTATAAAAATCTAAAGTTGTTTAACGCTCTCATATATAAGTTTACGAAACGCATACTAATTAAATTTATGGTGTAAAATAATAGCGGATAATTATTTGAAATAACAAATCCTTTGAAATATCAATGCTATATACATTTTCAGATAATTATTACCTAACACCCCATCTGCTGTTAAATGGTACTCCTGCCTATAACAAAACCTTACTGCGTAATTCATATTTGCAAAGCACATAACCTATGTGACACTGCATTGCGCCCGTCAACTTAGAAAAATACTTGCCATACTTCAGGCGTGTAAAGCCTTGTGTGCCCGTTTTTTAACCATAATCATACCCTTCAAACCTGTTGGGGGGCTGAAATAATACCTATTACAGCCCCCAAGCAGCATCACAGGTGGTAGTACTTCCCCGGACAATCCCTTTGACAAGGAGCTCAACTACTCTTAAGACTCTTTCTTTTACTCTTAGCCTAGTTGAATAAATGAAAACGATATTATTCTGTAGAGTCCAAGTGATTATTACTGCGATGTAATCTGAAATGACTTTGAATCTTAATTTAAAGTCATATCAGTTTAATCTACCTACAATATTTTGGTACTTAAAATTAAATTGCAAAAAAATCAAATTAAAGATATTTTTTTTACCATTTCTTTCCATGCGTACCAGCGGTGCATATCGACGATTGTGAATACCTATGAGTTTAAATAGCAGTGTGCGCTGTTCAAGTTAAACGAATTCGTATAGACGGTGTGTAAATGCTTTCAGAACTATCGAGTAATATTTGAATGGATGTAAGGACACTGTATCGATTATTACACGAAATCACACGGGAATATCGTCTCATATCCATTCCGAAGTTATTAGCCTTGTATGATTCTGATTACTTAGAAGGTAGACGTAGATAAATGTAATACGTATGTCTGCGATACCGAGGCAGTAGTGTATCGAGGAAATAGAGTGACCTGCCTCTAACGGCCCCAAAGAGACTATTATCGAATCTCGCTTCTTGTACGAATGGATTCGCGAATGGGATCAGTATTTATATCTCCTTTATAGCCCGGTATCTTGTTTTCTGTAGAACCCATGGGACCACGCAAGATTACCGCCAATAACCACCAATGTGGTATACATTGATAGTTATTGGCGGTTTGCTCAAAAATAACGGCTAACGCGAACAGCAATGAAACTGATAAAATTCACTCGGGAACCAAGCTATTAATTTAACTAAACGGCTCCCTTGATTCCATTTATACTTGTCTGTAAGCCAGACGAATATATACGAAAAAATATCTAACTAAAGAAAACGTTGTAGGTTACTCGCATGCGACAATATATCGAACACCCAAACTGTAGTAGGTCGCTGTGGCTATATAAATATAGATTCTCTATAGCTCTCGGGGCAGTTTGAGAGCAATGTCTCTAGAAATGATTGAACGGGGACTGAGGGGTTTGTCTCGGCTTTATTTTAATTTTGTTAAGTGGCCGTTTTGCAAAGTAAATTCCTTGGTCGAGAAAGTCGATCATAGTGGTTTTTACGGTCCTAATACTCGAATATAAAATCAAATTAATGAAAGTGCAAAGTGCTAAGCTAAGTTGAAAAGAAAATAGTGCTTGGAGAAGTCTTAGCATGCTCTGAAGAACAGAGTGAATAGGTACGTACATAAACTAGGGAGTTGTACGGTGTGCAGACAACGTAAAACCCAAGATTACAGATCATACCGGATTGTGTTGCCTGTTATTGCGATGGTTTTTGTTGGGCTCTTGGGTCTTAGTTCAATATGCAAGTGTACAAGTGTCTAGAGCAAGTGGTGCTTCGTAATCTAGGAGCTACGGCTATGTGGACAAACTTACTGTTTAGTGTGCAAACAGTTGTGAACTCTATTCTAGGAGGACCAGTGCTGGCTCCAAAGAGTGCTGAAGAAGTGCATTGAAGATTGTGTGCTAAGAAGTGTGAAAGTAAGTGCAGAGCTGGTTGAGATCTATAACCTTGTAATTCATTATTGCATCGTTTTAAACAAACGAAAGTATTTCAAAACGTTACGCTAATATCTGTGCTATTTTTGTACCAAAATACAAATAAGCGACTTAGTTATTAAAAAAATATTAGGCATTCTGAATGATGAATACTGCTAATATTTGAATAGCATGACAGTAAGATCATATAGGTTCAATTTATTATCATGGTTCCTTTTAACCATAGCAGTCCTTTAAACAATGAAAAATCTGGATGTGGGCTTAGTTCATGTATGTTTTTAAACATGGCAGTTTCCATTTTGTATCATTGGACATTATATAATTATAGATCTCAGACCAGGAGAGTGCGAGGGTGCTGCTCTATGCAGGCTGTAGTAATCAGTTTGATACACACCCTGGCAGTGGCGGAGTCGCCACTCACCCTATAACCTCCCAGGTTATTAACCACACAAGTGAACATCGCGTCTCTTCCCTGGGGGATAGTCACGTTCTCCAAGGGATACAGGAAGTCGGGCTCCAGGCCTAGTGCTGAAACAAAAATATAATTATAAAATTGTATTTTGTTGGTAAGCCACTTAAAATTAAAATTAAAAAATTAAATTATATTAAAAATTTTAAGCTTGACCACTTAAAATGCATGTAAATATAATGTCCTAGACGGAGCACGCCGGTCTTAAAGGAAATTATTTAATTTAGCCTTGAAGATTTCAAAATTCTCTCTGAAACAGGCTTAGAACACAGTAATGCTTTGGATCCGAAGAGTTAAGGGTTAATTCCATAGGATACGTTTTTTGAGGTTTCTTGCCGTTTTCACCTAATCGTTTGATATGTAGATACTTGACATTCAATGGTATTTTTAGGCTACGGGACTACGGAAGGTCGTTCCCGTGAACTCTTGAAGTGATCGAAATGAGCCATTTCAGTATAATTACTGAAATGGCTCATATTTCCGCCAATGGCTCATTCTCATATTTCCGCCTTGATTGACGGTGATAGAAATTGCATCAGCATCATCATCACAATATCAGTCTAGACGCGTAGACTGCTGAACTCCTCTGAAGGCCAATAGACGCCACAAACAACGACCTGACCCTCCTTTATCCAATGTTGCTCACACTTTAAGACTGTACAAATGCATGAAAGTGGCTTTATACCAATTAAATTAATGATTTTGTATCACCCGATATGACTGAAAGCTATAATATAAAAGAGGATATAAGGGATAAACTGACGAACGTAAAAAAAGGATCCCGTTAGGAATATTTAGATACGGAACCATAAAAATGGAAGTAGTAGTATATTGTTCAACAAGCCACACAGCTCAGTATATAGTAGCTCTGCCTTCTGCGCTGTAGGTTGTGGATTCGATTCCCACCCAGGACAAACATTTATATGATGAATACTGATGCTTGTGCTGTGTTTGGGTATGTTGTATTATATGATAAATATGTATGAACAAAAAAAAATTAAGTATATCCGTAATCTAGTTCCCATATTAAAAGCTTTGCTTAATTTGGGACTAGATGGCGCTGTGTAAAATTACTGTCTCCTAACATTTATTTATTTATTGTACAGTAAACGACCCTACAATTCAATTTGCTTATAAAAATGTAGTGCTCAAATCCAGCATCATCAATCTCCCACGCCTGAAGCAAGACGTAAGATGTAATCGTATAGTTTACGACGCGAATAATTCAACAGCACCATCGCTATTCTAGGAGCAAATAGATAGTCCTCACTTCCGACACGTGTTTCCGTGTGCGGGACACAACCGGTCACGTAGAATATTGACGCCTCGAGCCATCCATTCGCAGGGGACAATGCCTACTCGATGCCAGGGGAGACATTTTTATACGGACCGTATTTCAACATTTGAAATAGCTCTTTTTAATGGCGAGTGTTGTAAAGAAGATGGACAACGTTACTTCCAAATGCACCTTAAATTGTACTATTTAAGAAGGCTTTACAAACGTAGTTTGTTGTTAATTTCATATGTAGGTACATAACATAGTGAAAGTATGTATTTTAGATAAGTGCAGTGTATATTTATAGCATAGCTTTACATAATGTATTAAATATTAAAAGTTAAGCTAAACCCCTATTTATAGGTATGTGCACCATCAACCACCTCTTAAGCCATAAAATCCTCTCCATCCAAAGGTTGTCTGAACGAAATAACTTCTAAGTGATAAGACCGTCCGTATTATAAATGCCGTAGTACACTCCTCCGAAGAGTGAAATTGATGTTATTTTGGCCCATGCTCTGCAGAATGCTTGAAAATGCTATACGAGTTTACGTTTTTATGAAAAGTTTTGCTCGAACCTCCGTGTTTTTGCATTTAAAGTTTTCAGTCAACCACATTTAACGTTCAATTCCAGATTCAATCGACACCGAATAATCTTGACGCTATTTATGTAAATCTGTGCAGACGGCGGCGTCAGATATACCTATCTGAGTTTCTTAAAGTATAAATAATAAAGGTCTCTTATTTACTTACTTCTAATCTAAATATATATAACTCGAAGGTGACTGACTGACTGACATAGTGATCTATCAACGCACAGCCCAAACCACTGGACGGATCGGGCTGAAATTTGGCATGCAGGTAGATAGAAAATCTGAACTTTAATGGAGAAGTTAAAGAATGTACTGTCGTTTTTAAGCTTTGTAGGCCCTAATTTTTTACGCACGCTAAAAAAAGTAAAGCCGCAAAAACTATACCAAATTATTAATAATACTTCTTAACGCGAGCGAAGCCGCGAGCAAAAGCTAGTACTTAATAAGGCTCTGTTTACTTCTTATTAGGAGATAAGGTCTTAGTTATTTTTACTACTTACAAAGCGAACATAGGGCTTTCATAGCACCGGAAAGAAGGTATCATTTTATCAATGTGATATTTGGCAAGGATACGACGATTCAGCCAAAAGCCTAGACCGTAAAATGATTTAGTATCCATGCCGTTTTCACAGCAAAATACTCTTGTAGCAAAATATCTGATCTTACGCCCGGTTTCAAAAAATCTCTCATTTACTTCGTTTACAAAACCAAAACTGTCCGTATATAAACAGAAACAACATTCCCTTTTCGATACTAGAAACCAAAGAAAATAAATGATCAGTACTGAAAAGGTTTTCAGATAGCTAAATTTTTTTTTAATGTAAGTCGGGGAAGCGCTTGGTTTTCATCTCACCTGGTTACAAGCTGAGATAAGGCCGAAGGTGAAGAGGCACTTCATCCGAAATCCTCAACAAACTCCTCAGTTTGTTATCTTACCTCTAAATGTTATTAACCTTGCAATCTTACCTATGAATGCCGGATCACAACAATTTTAGAATTGTTGTTATGGCGACAGAATTAGCTAAGATGGTAGTAGCTAACCAGGCGGACTTAAACAAACTCAAACAAACCAACTAAACCAAGCACAATATTGTACTCTCCCTGGGAATCTAACCCGGGACCTCTGGATCAGAAATCGGTGGGTTGAACCACTAAACCACTGATGCGGTTAAAACTTCTCTCTGCTATTTCATGTGATATTAAGTCATTTCTTAACACGATGGAGCATTATATTGACTTAAAGGAACCTATTCACTCCAGACTATACACAAACATACATTTAAAGTCATCAATGAATCGGCAACAGGTTAGTTTGTAGAAATCGAGATATAGTGAAAAGACCGCCAATTGCTACATACTAAGTTTATTCCATCTATCAATCTGGAACAATCGGGACAAAATGGACCACTTTTTGGTATGCATTATAAAGTCTACTGTAAATTAACGTGGGCTTAATCCTGTTTCTTCTAATGTTGGCAGTTCTAGACATTTCAATTGCCTACAATTCAAACTTTGGTAGGTAGACTCAACAGAAATGTCGGTTAAATGCCACAATAATACGTTTCGTTCGTTCAAAATGCCAATTGGCAACCTTTACGAATTCCATCTAAGTAAATAGATGTCCACAGGTTACTATGACCAGTTGTAAGAGCTCGCTAGAAAATTAACGCCTGTGCTGTCTTTCACAACAAGGTTCTTTTAAGTGCAGCGGGGTAGTATTTGACCTGCATGTCACGTGGTTTCAAGCATCTATTACCAACCGACAAACCAAGCTGTCCACTTAGTTGGATGATGACAAGGCAAAATGACCAAAAGCCGGAGGATTCCGGGTTTAGTGCCATTTTACCCGAAATCCTCTATAGTCTTAGGAACTGGCTATCTTACCTCTAAATGCCGGTCCACAACAATTAAAAATTGTTATAATGGTGTCAGACTTAGGTAAGATGGTGGTAGCTAGCCGGGCGGACATAAACAATTCCTACCACTGAATAAAGCATGCAAAATAATGTACTCCCCTGGGAACCACAAGACACAGCTATAATTTTGATGTTTTTTTTTTATTATGAGCTCAGTTGGTAGCAGCTCCGCTCTTTTCGTTCCATTCCCAACCAGGCCAAATGTAATATATATTTTTTATCCATTATTTTTTTTGTACTACGGGGATTTTCTTTTGATGTTTGTTCTGTGTTTGGGTGTTGTATTGTATGATAAGTATGTATTGCATAAAATAAGTATTGTATGACAAAGACATTGTATTATTTCGTAATCCAATTCGTATTTTTACATTAACAAGCCTCATAGCTCAGTTGGTAGTAACTCTGCCTTCTGCGCTGAAGACTGTGGGTTCGATTCCCAGGGCAAACATTTGTGTGATGAATATAGATGTTTGTTCTGTGTTTGGGTGTTGTATCATTTAGTATGTATGTATTTACAAAAAGTATTTAAGGATTCTATCCATAATCTATTTCCCATATTTCAAGCTATGCTTAGTTTGGGGCTAGATGGCGCTGTGTAAAAAATGATATCCTGTAATATTAATTATTCATATAACAAGTTTTGCTTAGTTTGGGACTAGATGGAATGTTCTAAAAAGTTATATTAGTTTCTTTTTTATAGTGACGATATTATTAATTTGATATCTGTGAATTGATAAAACTGCTAAGTGCGACCAACCAGAATAACCTTTGGCTTAAAAATTTTAAACCAAAGGTTATTCTGCTGCAGAGGAAGAAAATGACAAACATTTAGAGTTACCATTTTTTTTTTCAATAATGGCGAATGTAACAGGTTTCACAGCTCGCTTGGCTTTCTATTGGTAGGTTTGATTTCCATCCAAAACAAATACATTTGCTATGAACATTACATGTTTCTTTGGTGCTCTATGTGTATCATACATTTGTGTTTACAAAAAAAAGTGTATCAGTATTCTATCCGTAATTTAGTTTCTTTTTGCTCGGATTGGGTAAGGCGGCGCTGTGTAAAATAAACATTTATTTATTAATATGAATGAATTATTAAAAACTTATTTGTAGATGTAAGTACATTGTATACCAAAGACTTTTAATGCACTCATTGTACCGGTCACAATATATAAATTATGGTAGGCCTCATCATTTTCCAGACAAACAGACAGATTCCGAGATTTTTTTACTGTATAAAAAAAAAAGGATTATAATATTGTGTCTAGACAAAGGTAAAACAAGTAAATCCTAGACGTCCTATTTGTAACCAACGAAATCACTAAATAGAACCACATTTCTCGCCTACGCAAGCAAGACAAAACAATTAGGTACATAACATGATTTCGTACTTTAGAAGTTACCTCAAACTAACTCTTGACCAAAAGTATGGCCGACGTAAGCCTAGTTTCCAGACAGGACTGGCTTCGTGCAACTTGTCTGTTACAACGATGCCGTACGTGGTATGCGGCACAGCAACGCACAGATTTTTGGGAATACCTGAATTTGATTTCAGGTTTTAGTAGCCGCGTTTAAAATATTTGTTTGGTACACTTGCCCAAATAAATGGTATATCTAATTAACCATGATATGTGTTTCTTAACTTCCGGTTGATTTTAGGGTTCCGTGCCTAAGGGCTGCCAACGGGATCCTATTACTAAGTCTCCGCTGTACGTCCGTCCTGTCTATCACTGGACTGTATTTCATGAAGCGTAATAGGTAGACAGTTGACATTTTCACAGTGTGTTTTTGTCTTATTATAAGTCTTTTGTCGCTATCATAACTACAAAAAGTAAAAATGTATGAAGGGAATTCCAAAAACGTGATTGAAATGACGCAACTCTCGTGATGTATCCACACTTGGCTGGTTTTATTAGAACAGACTAGAAAATACTTCTGATGCTAGACACATTTAACATCAACATACTTTTATTTATTATTACCCACGTGGTACAGTGGTCATGCTGATGATTTGGGTCAGACTATTGCCATTGCATATAGGAATGAAATTCCTTGCCATCGTCTGTTTTTCCGCACGAGTTCAATCTTGGAGTCTTCAAGTCTTTTTAGGCAAGCGTGCTCCATCTTAGGCCACATCTTCACTTGGTTTACATGTAAGCTGATGGCTAAACGCTTGACTATCACCAATAAAAAAAATATAGAAATTGCTTGACCCAAACTATTTCATCATCATCATCATCACGGGAACCTAATCAGCAAGCTCCTTAGAGCCGAAGGTAAGGGCCTCTAGATTGCACTATTTGCCCTGGATTCAACATACCGTGACCTGCAATCATTGCTATGCTCTTGACATCACACTTCACTACTATCCACTATAGTAAACGCTGATGTATAAACGTACAGCAAGATCATGTTTGTGAATATAACCGGTCGGGCTCCATTTGAAATTTGGTTCAGTGATTTCATTCGGCCTCTCAACTTCACACAGTTCCCACATGAAAAGCAGCTTGCTCAAACCATGAAATTATTTAGTTATTCATACATTTAAACGCTAAATATGTATCGACATACGTTTGTGACGTGTTTAATATAAAGACATACATACATACTACGTTCCACCTCTTGCACACCTGTTATGCCTCATCCACTTCGTTGGCTTAGGGTTTTTTTGACATGTCCTTGTCCGAGACCATCTCTAACTTGGCCAGAGAATAGGAATCAGTATAATAAGACTTTTTTAAGAATTAGAATCACTTTGACATCTAATTCTAGATTTCAATTTCGTGAATTGGGTCTGGGACACAATAATAATATTTGCTTCATCGTGGTGATAGAAAGATAAATATGGAAATAACACTCGCCTCACATCTCACTTGGGAGAAGAAGCAGCTCTGCATTGTCGATTGTAGGTTCGATTCCCACCAGTGACAAGCAATGGGCGCTTATCTTAGTTTGTTCTATGTTAGGTGTTATTTTGTCTCAATAACTGCAAACACAGCTTTGCTTAGTTTGCGCCTAGATAGCGCTGTGTAAAGTGTCCTGTAATACTTGTATATTATTTAGAAGTGTGTATTGATAGGTTTATTTATCTATGTGTAGAAATTAATCACCCAGTGTTCAAAATTTGACCGTAACAAAAATAAACCGGCCTTGTGCGGTGGACACGGCCCGAGGATACCGACCTCGTATTTCTCAACCTCTCTGCTTATCAGGGTAAATAATCACGTTTATTGTTTCTAATTTTCATTGCCTTTAGTTTAAATTAATTTTATAGTTACAGATAGCGACAATAAAAATACACATTACGTGAAAATTTCAACTAGTTACCTATTACGGTTCATGACATACAGCCTGCTAATAGATAAATGGACGGACAGCGGAGGCTTCTGTGATAAGGTCCCTATGGTACAGTTTGAGTACGGAACCGTTAAAACTAACAAGCCTCACAGCTGAGTTGGTAGTAGTTGACTTCTGTGGAGTTCTGGGCTGTAGGTTGTGGGTTCGATTCCCTCCCAGTACAAACATTTGTGTGATGAATGTTTGATCTGTGTTTGGGATGTCGTATTGAAATAATAAGTATGTATTTACAAAACAAATCGAAGTAATATTTCCGCAATCCGATGATGCTGTGAATTTCATTAGCGTTCGGTAATAATAATTTATTTATCGAAAAAAAAACTATTTTCATCGTTCTGCATCAATTATCCATTTATACTATGACAACGCCTATTTTCTCTCTCCTCCGTATGCTCAAATATGATTTTAAAGAGTCTGCAGTTCCTTTCCACGTATTAATTTATAGATGTTTGCAAAGTGATGAGGTGATTCACAAACGGCTGTGATCGCAAAGCCTTCGGGGGTGAATTACGAGTGCCTATTGTTGTTCCTGTGGCAGGGGATGCGTCGGTGTGCATTGTTTCAAAGATTTATCTCGTGGTTTACAAGTGTTATCGTATGTGTTTTAGTGTATCTACGATTTGAACATTGACATTTGACATGCAAGACCACTTTTCTAGTGCTAAAAGTGATTCGTAATTTACATTTATGATATATTCGTCCCGAATGTTCGGCCCACGCCATGAAAATGTATTTATACGTCCCGCGCAATAAGATTTGTCGATATTCGTTCCGCATACCAAAATTATTGTAAGTACAGTAAGCGACAAAAAAAGATTGCAAAACTGAGGTCATCAATCATTATAGGCTGAAGACTAAGTGTGTTATCTACCACTTAGTAATTACCACCACCCAATAGTAATGTTAATTACTTGTATATTATTATTAACCTTATTTAATTATCAAATTCAAAGCTCTCAGTTACTACTTAGACCTGTAACAAATATGAAATAATTAGAAGAAACAAATGCTATTAATAGTTTTTTTGCTCATGAATTATATGCGCCTGGCTCATATATATCACCAACATAACTATGTCTGTCAGGCCAAACGCTTCTCGATCTGCAGTAAAAACAACATTTTCTTTGCTATAAAACACATCGCTGCCAATCTACGTGTCGGATTTCAAAAGCAGTTTTACAAAAAAGACTACATATTAGCATAAAAGCACCCTATCATAATACCAAGAACCGACCAGTGTAAGCAATGCTCAGCGTCCTTCACTTGAACAGTATCGAGCCTTGAAGGTTTTCAAATTATAATAAAATGTACAGTTACCAAAACAAAAATTGGATCACTATGAAATTTAAAATATCTGAAATCTGAAAAATCTGAAAAAGGCGCATAGAAAATAGCGATTTTTGTAGATTTTGATTTTCTTTTTCGGCGATTTGATAATTAGATAATCGAGAATTGAGAGTGAAATTTCACTCTATACCACTCTTATCTATTAAAAAATCCATCAGTGGATCTGTTTCTACATTTTGTCTCTGATCCATTGCCGCTATGGATTATTTTCCACTACTTATTATATTCCGCTCTAATCCATTATCGCGATGGATTAGATTCCATTACTTTTTATATTCCGTTCCAACCCATTACTGTGATGGATTTGATTCTACTACTTTAATATTCCGTTCCGAACCATTACTATACCACTACTTATACTACAGTTCAATTTGTTGCAGGGATAGATAGGTACTGAGGATTCTGAGACTCATTACTTAAATTATATAATTCGATTGAACTAACTAATAAGACACAAAAAACTCTCTAGTATGTGGGCAATAAAGTAAAATTTTGCCTAAAAATGTATTTGACGAAAAATAATAATATAATTTTCTCTAAGTAAACTTCCTTCTTTGACCAGTGTTAAGGGAAAGCATAAAAATTGTTCAACTGTTTGTCTTCCCGGGCATTTTATAAAAGCCAACAAAAGGATAGTACATCGTGATGGACTATCTTTATGGGCGATGAGCTGATCCCCTGTCAACATTTGGTTCATCACGTCCATCGAGGGACTGTGGAACAAGTGTAGCAAGTGGTCTTCTTCTAACTGCTTGTGGCTCTGCCTAACCCTTTAGGAATCACGGGCGTAAGTGTATGTACATAACCCGACGTTTTGAAAATAAACAAATTCATAAAAGATCACTTAGGATCACTTTACTTACTTTATATATTGAGACATAAAATATACAAGCAAAATAAATGGATATTATTATGCCACTCTTGACATTGCTGACATGCATCAGAGTGGAACAAAAAGTAGAAACAGATCCAATGATGTATCAGAATAAAAAAAAATAGAAATTAATCCAATGATGGACTGAAGTGAAACAAAACGTAGAAACAAAGCCATTGATGGATTTGAGTGGAACAAAAAGTATTAACAGATCCATTGATGGATTAGAGTGGAACAAAAAATAGAAACAGATCCACTGATGGATT
This sequence comes from Venusia cambrica, assembly GCA_951394065.1. Taxonomy (NCBI): domain Eukaryota; kingdom Metazoa; phylum Arthropoda; class Insecta; order Lepidoptera; family Geometridae; genus Venusia; species Venusia cambrica. The sequence goes on along the minus strand of OX596068.1, from coordinate 2,914,115 downwards.
TGTTTGGGTAGAGTACAATTTCAAGGACACGTCACGCTTAGGCACATTCCGTTACATGAGAGAAAAGAAAGCTGAAACATAGATAAAGAGTAAAGTATAAAGAGAGCTAGCTAATAACGTACGTTGAAACACGTCTTGTGCATTTTTCTGGTATCAAAAATGTTCAAAAATATTGCCCGGTTCTGAGTATTCAAAGTTCTTATGAAAATCCAGAAAATTTGCTTGAGAGAGTATTTTGTTTTGAAACAGCCAAGATGTTTCAAAACAAAATACGACGAGACGTTTTTGAAGTCGTTACCAACAAGTTGGACCGGTCCGGGCTGCAGTGGCGTTGCGTTCTAGATTTGTTTGCCCCGACTAGTTAAATGTTAGGCTAAACTTTATTTTGGACCCCGAACACTTCTACCCGCTCCTTGTTATTGTTCTTTGAGTATATTTGAGAGGCTCAGGCTAAAACGTAAAGCACGCGCTTGCATAATTTCGTTCAATTATATCGCACAAACATTATAAAGGTGAAAGTTCTGTGTACGTTTGGCGTTCTTTCACGTCGAAATGTCTGAACGGATTTGTATGAAATTTCATCAAAAGTTAGTTCATATCCTGTATACGCTTAGATCCTATGAATCAGTATCTGTGGGATGGCAATGGGATTACAAAAATGTTTGGTTCTTTGTTGCTGTTTTACGCAAAAAAAAAAACACCTGAGCTGAAATTTTGGACATAAATGCTCTGAGCTGGAAAAAAAACAGTTCCCGTGGGATGTAAATGAGATGTTAAACCGCACCATTAAAACTGACTGGTTTTGTCTGCTCTTTGTTGTTTTTTAACCGTCTCTGTAGTCTATAATTATGTATTACACGATATTACAGAACAATAAACATAGTGCCATCTAGCCACAAACAGACTTAAAATAGAAAACTAACAAACATAAAAGAATGTCACATGAAACAGAGAAAGAATAATACAAAAAATAAATTGTTTGAATGGCTTTGGGGCTCTTTCTATCATTTTAGTTATGGTATTTTTAGATATTTTCCTTCTACAACCCACTAATGTCCTCTACTGGAAATAGATTTCTCCAAATAATAGAGTATCCATATTTACCACGTTTAACAGATGGTTCGCTGATTGCAGTAAAGTCAGCCCTTTGTCAGCTTTTACGACATCCGCGTACTGATTTGGAGGGATGCTTAGATCTTATATATTTCTAATTGTTGTTTCTAGATTCGAAAAATATTTACAATACTTTTCATAATCTAAATGGAGGTAGATTAGTTACAATATAAACAGCACGATTATAAGGAAGGCAATAACCAAAGAACAATGTTGAACGAAACCAAGAATTCTGGTTGGGGGCTTCGAGCGCCTTCGGAGTACGAAAATTCTTCACCAACATTGTTTCTAAATTAAAACAATCTCATAATTGCACATTCCCCAACATCTTTGATGCAATGTAGGTATTTTAGGAGCGTGTCAGAACCGTTACAGGGAGTACGCAGCCCACGTTCGGGTAACGGGTAAGTTTTGAGGTGAAGTTAAGCCGATTAAGTGTCACTTCCGCCGCAAAACTAGCGCTGTTCATTAAATATTTCGAGTGTCTTAATTGCTGAGGTCGGTCGTCTACCAAGTTCTGATGTGAACTCATTCGTTTTGCACATTCTATGAGATAATAAAAATAAACTGGTAATAATGCTATTCTGTACTTTTTTATAATTTTTAGGGTTTCAATGACAAAACCCGACTCTTACAGTTTTTATTTTTTAAGTTGATATTATTTACCAGAATTTGATGACGTTTTAAAAAAAAGCCGAACACCACCTTGTATATAACATATACAAGGTTCTATAATGTACAAAATATAAATATAACTTCAAAAATAAAAACTGTAAGAGTCGCGTTTTGTCATAAAAAAATAAGAATAGATTTATATTATCAATCTATTCTTATTTTTTTATTTTAAATTCTTTACATGTATAGTTTGAATGTTATTGAATTAAATAGATTAGTATTGTATTATCAGTCTGTGCCCATACACAAAAAATGTTGTATTATCTTCATTGTTTGGAAAATATACGTCATCATAATCACGTATATTTTCCAAAAATACATCACGTATATTTTCCAAAAAAAATCCTAAGGGAATTTTGATATTAGACATATCTCACACGTAGGACGGGAACTTCTCCACGTGAGTCCCACTCGCTCTTGACCGCTTAAATAACCATAGACTCTGTCTGAAATATATTACAATATTATTTTCATATAATTATGGTGAATTTTAATAGATTTTGAATCACCAAAAGTCATTGATCTCAAAACTTTTTATGGATTACATCCGAGTGCTCTGTATAATTTATCATCAAACTAAAATAAAAAAAAAACATAAAATGTGACAATATAATTTTAAAAATAATATTAACAAAACAAGCGCAACATACGAACGCTTAAAAGCAAAGGCTTAGTTAGACCTGGCTTTTCAATTGAATAGTGAAAGGATACATATTTTGTGCATGCAAGTAAAAAATGGTGCCTTTTTCTATGAATGATTGGTTATGCCAATCCAGATCAATGCCAGAGCAAGGATGAGGCCTACAATGGAACAAGCTTTCCCAAAAAACCCTGGCGCTCCGGAGCAACACAGCTAACCTTCATATCAACCTCTTTTGCTAAAAACCACCTTCAAAAATAGTCACAGTAACAATGATTTCAACACATGACCTGCCAGTTTTGTTTTCGTCAGATTGCTAAGGCAAAAGTAGCGTAACGAAGCATGTAATTTATTTGGTCAGCAAGAAAAACAGTCTATTCGAACTTATGGCGGAGAACGCCAGCTAGGTTAATTAATTAAACCTAGAACCTTGCATTTTTACTTTGCTGAAAAAAAAATATTTTGTTGACCAAATTATCTGACCGTTTAAAAAACATCTATTTTTAAATCACCAGTGAGACTAGAAATAACATGAATCGTTACTCATGTTATTTGGTCCGTTGACAAAATAATATCAATATAGCACGATACGCTCGACTAAAACGTTTGTTTTGCTTTGTTTTCAGTCCATCAAAGCATTAACCTATATCCACGTTCTATTCGCCAATAAATATTCTACAGTTTGTGTAAATACAGAAAAACCGGGAGCAAATTCCGGTAAAATATAACAAATCATTTTGTCTTTAAACCGACTTTCCAAAGAGCTTCATACATTACAGTATTTTTTATATGTCGAGTTTCTAACTCTACATATAGAAAATAAACTACTTCTTGCTTTTAGAGTTCCGTACCCGATGGGTCATAATGACCTATGGGTAAAGACAGCTGATTTGATCTATACTATTACTAAGCTTTCGCTTTTCGTCTTTGATCTATACTATTACTAAGCTTCCGCTTTTCGTCTTTGATCTATATATGACTAAGCTTCCGCTTTTCGTCTTTAATCTATACTATTAGCTTCCGTTGTCCGTCCATCTGTCTACAAGCGGTCTCATGAACCGTGCATTAAAGTTCAAATTTTAACAGAGAGTGTATTTACATTGCAGCGCTAATAACATATCAGTAAAATATAAGGGGAAACACATTCAGTAAACGTTTATTTTATATCATAAAAAAGTATACAAGTATTATTTCCGTAATCTAGGTCCCATATTACACAAGCTTTGCTTAGTTTGGCAACTAGATGGCGCTGTGTGAAATTAATATCCTACAATAATAATTATTTAAAACGTAGGTCGGAACCCACAGCGTACGTGTCCGCACTTGGCCAATTTTATTTTTTCATCTGGTTGAAAAAAAAAAGTTTATGAGTAGTCTTAAATTTTTACCTCTTGCAGAGCGTAAAACTTATTATTAAGTATATACTTAGTTATATCGTAGCAAAACAAGGAAACGTAGCAGTAGCGTAGGTACCTAGTTTCGTCCGGGCGAGTCCATTACGGTCAATTCGTCTAGACGAAGGCACGTGTTGAAACTACTCTCGCGGGTAAACGAATTACCTGTGCTATATAAATAAAAGAAGCTGAGCACAAGGATAAACAGTATAACAATTAAGGCGACGGTGAAATTAAAGTGCTGAGTGTTCTGTGGCTCATGCATTTATTTTAAGGCGGTGGCTACACTAGCTACGAGGACTTGTGATAAATGTTTGATGTAACTTTTCCGTCTTGTGGTTCGCCAACCGGTATCAATCCCAGAGGAGTGCAGAGTACTTGGATTGGTTGGACTTTGTTTAAGTCTGCCTGGCAACCACCATCTTAAGTCTGTCGCCATAACAACAAATCGAAATTATTGTTTCGGTATTCTATGGCACGATAGAGGTTCTTCCGTTGAGGATTTTGGTTAAAGTGCGCTTCTACTTTCGGCCTTATCATAACTAAATGCTGTGAGATGAAGGCTTCTCCGTCTCACAAAAAAAAATATGTCTTCAAGACCAGAGAGAGAACCTTCTCGATGGGCTCTCGCCATTGCAGACCTTAACTTTGCATGTGCAAGATTCTAGGCCATAAGTTGACCAATTCTTAGAATAATTAACTGAATGTGAGAATTAATTGTACCCATTATATATGTGCTCCGGATGATTTGGAGCAGGGTAGCTGTATACGAATGGCGATCTGTGTGGCTTTTTCAATATCCGTACCTAATGGCCGCCAGATGGCAAGTTGGGCAAAGTGATGCTATCAAAAAGCGATAGGCCGCGGTTTCGCCGGTTATCGGTTCACTTTGCGCGCCCATCCTGACGTGGGTCAACTTTAGCGTGTTGTACACGGGTTTACGGATTCTTTGTAAAGGGATTTATGGACATAACCTTATGGCTATGAATAGGTGCTTGAAATATTTTGACGTTGAGTAGGAGTAAGCATTTTCTGTTGGTTAGACGTTGACAGTTGGTTTGAAACATCTGAACATTTGACGGTTTGGTCATTCATTTATTTATGTAACAAAATCCACTGCTCTTAAAAACTAAACAGGGTAACTTACAACACAACTAACAGCATAATAATGTTTAACAGTAAATTTAGTAACATGTAAACAATATTACTTATTATTAACCTGCAGAACGTTTTTTTTTTTTTATTGTACGACGGGGTAGCTCTTAGTCTCACCTGGTTACAAGTTGTGATAAGGCCGAAGGTGGTAGAGCACTTTACCCGTAATCCTCAACTATCTGAGGAACTGGCTATCTTACCTCTAAATGTCGGAACACAACAATTTTAGAATTGTTGTTATAGCGACAGAATTAGGTGAGATGGTGGTAACTAGCCAGGCGGATCCAATAAAAGTCCTACCACCAACCAAACCAAGCATATTGTACTCCCCATGGGGACCAGCAACTAAGCTTAACCATGATGGGGGTGAGAGATGAGAAATCTCTCTATTCAAAAAATGATAATACCAAGAGAATTCAAATATTGTGTGATTAAAGTGTTTACATAATAACTATTATATTATTTCTGTGTGCAATAGTGAGTCTTTGAGTTTTCCAATAATATATTTTTTTTTTACATTATAATTCATGTAATTAAATGCAATATTTTGTTATGGATAATAACAAAATATTTCATTTAATTCCAAAATTAAAACCCTTACGATACAAATTTCCAAAAGTCCTCTTAGTGTACCCCTGCGTTGTGCAGGGATATAAGAAAGCTACCCTGAAAATTTAAAGTCTATAGGACCTCGTTTTTAGGTTGTGCTTCACGAAGATTTTATTATATATTGACATAAAAAAATCAAGATTATATAATGAATTGCAGGATCCATATTTTTTTACAAATTACCCTCTTGGACTGAGCCTTAAGGTTTTTTTAAAGTGTAAACTTCAATAACCGCTTTGTGCGATTCTGGTAGTGTAAAAACTTTCGCGGGCGTCACCGACATGCCATGATTTAAAAATTAAAAGTTCTATTAGCTTTTGTTATTATTTGTTTTGTTGATATTTTATTTCGATTTCATTTGGCCTATCATAAGGAGAAGTTTTTTTTCAGACATACGCAAGAACAAAAAGTGATCCTAGAAATTGCTTCTTTGTTGAAGTATAAGAAGCCATATAATATAACATCGCATTTCTTTTAAACTTAACCCGAACTTTGACTACTTTTCTTTGTACCTACCAGAAGCAGCATTTTAGACACGGTTTCCCATTGTTATTCAGTCGACGATGCGCGCCCCGCGCACGCCTCTCGGCTTATCGCCGACCCCCAGCCGTTGTAAATTAAATAAATATACACCTAATGAGCGGAAATACAATGCATGACTAAGCTAAATAATTGCTTCATCTACTTTTTTGCAAATTTACACCGGCTTGTTGAAGTATGTTAATTTTTTCAGGCTTGTCATATAAATCGCTTTGCAGCTTACATTTTGGTACAAAGGGTTTATTAAAATCGTAAAGAACTCTTTGCGTCGCAGATGACACACATGCGTTGCGGTGAGCGCTGCGTTGCTATTTTTTGAGCCGGAGCATGTTTTCTAACAAACATGGGTACTTTTTTGCATCTGGCCCAGTACCGAATCGCAATGCGGTTGGGGTGGGTTTTACTAGCAAAATAGTAAAATACTAGTAATATACTCGTATATTAAAGTAAAAAAATATATAATTTAAAGAATTAATAAATGTCTAAACATAACAGGACATTAACTTCACACAGCGTCATCTAGTTCCAAACTAAGCAAAGCTTGCAATATGGGAACTAGATTACGGATATAATACTCACATTTTTTTTTGCAGATAAATAAATAAAATATTTTTGTTCATACATACTTATCATTTAACAAGAAATACCTTAGAGGTATTGTACAAATTACGGAAAATAATAAGTAAATGCATGTAACTTGGTTTGCTGGAACAGAACTCTTTTCAGGGTTAAACTCGCAAAAGTGCTATGGCATGGGAGCCATTCTATTTTATAATTAATTGGTTGTACGCTTAGGTATACCACTATTACTGTGTAACGTAAAAAAGATAACTAAAAAACAATATACCAAATACATAAATACATTACAAAAATAAACTAGAAACTAATACAAAAATCAAAAAATGTAATATAAATAACCAGGTCTATTTGAAAAGAATACTGAGATGAACTTTTGTGAAACATCAATTGCGCATCAATTTGAAGTATCATCTGTATATCCGCTTTACATTTTTCGGGGAAATATCTTCCATTGTTATCGCTATGTTCCACGAAAAAGCACTTACTTAAAAACGTTTCGCTCCAATGAAAATTTATTCAGACAGAATACGTAAATTTTCCGAGTCTCAATTTAAGATTCTCCATGAATTTAAAATACGCGGAAACTATGTTGTTATTTATTACTTACCGTTAAGTTGCTGCATTAATTTGTATTCAAAGAAGTGAAATATATGAAAAGTGAGCACATAGCGGGAGTTCGGAAGGAAGTTATGATTGAGGGTGACTTTATGCGATTCGACTGGCTCTGCAGGCTCTTAGACGAATTAGTTAGTCTCGAATATAGGTACATTTCCAAAGCCCTTAAAGGACGCTACGTATAAAAAAACAACTTTGATACTAGCGATTCATTTACGAAGGTTAGATATTTATATGTCACAAAATATTGATAATTGATGATAAGCATGTGCCAAACGCTAGCACGTGCATCTGACTATCCCCTAGTAGGTGATCCTTATAAGATCCTCTGAGTAGTGATCAGAGGTATATTTTGATTACCCTTGTTTAACTCTTTTACTTCATTAACTCTCATCGGGTTCTTCATAAATGCTCGCTTTCTTTTATTGTACGACGCGGAAGCGCTTGGCCTTCATCTCACCTGGTTACAAGTTATGATAAGGCCGAAGGATTTTTTTGCTTTCATCCGTCTTCGCTACATGCCCAAATCATCAAAGCATTCCTTTCTCAATCTTTGTCACTACATTCTCATTCCGCCACACCGCTCTATCAGTACACTGTTTCTTTTTCTATTTAGTAACACTAAACATGATTTTCAAGGCTCTCAACTAAAAGAAAATTGAATTTATATTCCAACGAGTAAATAAAAGTAATCATGTATTTTCCACGAGTGTACTTCCTGAACTGCTATTCTGTGACGTGTAGGTACTTATTATGAATCAGCAGGATCGGTACATAATCGCATGAAGCTCGATGAGGTTATTCCGATACGAAAATACTCGTACCAATTAATAAATTGATTGGCTACGAAAAATGGCGCCCGATTTCCTATAACATGATTTATTTATTGTACCAAAGGGTTACTGAAGAATCTTATTATCTAGAGAGAAAATATCGACCCGTATAGACTACTTCAAAGCATTTCATAGATTTGTATGAATAATCATGCATCTGTGTCATCATATCATGTATTTAAATGAGAAAGCATCTACATCTTTATAAACCAGCCTAGTGCTAACTCATACAAAAAATTTAAGACAAAAATCACATATCTTGTATGGCCCCTTTAATTTTATTTTTATCATTGATTGTTATCGTGGCAATAGAAATTCACACTCACAAATTTTCAAAATTATAACTGTTTACCTATTACGGTTCAAAAGCCCGCTGAAACCCTTAAATTCCACGTAAAAATTCATTGAAATAGAAAGATTTCACTACTTAATTTTAAAGTCTTATATTTTCACGGTTAGAAAATACTCCATCATCATTTTTCTGCTCGCTATTGCACTGAAATTTTCAGACCGGCCACTTGCCTTACGTCAATCCTACTTAGGAATACTCGGATGAGGGGTTGAGGCTATGGATAAGGAGGAATGAGGATACTAATGTATCTCATTCTAATATATCTCCTCCCGAGAGCTGGAGCAGTGCAGGCTTGCGTACCCATAATTATTGCGGCCAGATATCCCTGATATCTGGAGAACCCTTTAGAATAGATCGGATTTGAACATAATTACTATTTTTAATTTTACGTGCTAATAGTTTTACGGGCATTTTATTTATTATGTGAGATGAAGGCCAAGCTTAATCCACGTAGTACAATAAAAAAAAACAATTACAATATTTAGCAGATATATTTCATATAACATTCATACAGTTAAGTTATATTGTGAGATAACTTATCATTATATCATACGAAATACATTAAGTTAGATTAACTAGTTAAATTATTAATAAAAACCATAAAGAGTCATTATGAGTATTTTCAGTGGGTACTTCTTTATTTATTTTCATGGAAAGCTCAGCAAAAAGTATCAATACATGGCAAATAAAAATAACATCGAAGAAATAAATTAGCTACAAGCTAAAAATACCCGCGTCATGAAGCGAGTTTTATGCAAAATAACAAGACAAACATTAGTGTATCAAAGGAAACCGCTCGATAACCGTTCACACAAAGGCATAAGATAGGATGAGTTTTTTACCAAATGCTCATGGAGAGAGCTCTTATACCCTTGTACATTGATCTGAGTGGGAACGCACAGCTTGTTTCGTTCCAACACATCCTTTGAACCGGTATGGACTCTTTGGAGCGACTAGCAACGGTGCATTTTCATAGCGGTATCGATTTCAACTCTGAATAGAATTTTCTTTGGATATAGCAACCGTATTTGTGTTCGAACGTTAATGCGATGTTTTTTTATTTGTTTGGTTCAACTTTTGACCCAAAAGCTAAACATTTACCTCACAAATTAAACCAAAACTGTACGTCACTCATTCTAGAGCATTCTAGTATGGGGGCGAGTGTTTTTTTTTTCATTTTGTTTAAAACAGCCATACCTCCAAATATCCATTCATTATTTGAAAATAACTAACTGTTGTTAACAAGTAAGTTTGCATTAACATACAAACCTTAATAAAAATAATTAAATACAAACCAGCGAAAAATATGCGCTAGATTTTTTTTTACTGTAGGTACGAGGGGGAAGTTCTTGGCCTTCGCACCTGGTTACAAGTTGAGAGAAGGCCGAAGGTGGACGCGCACTTCACCCGGAATCCTCAACAAACTGAGGAACTGGCTATCTTACCTATATATGCCGGAACATATTTTTTTTAAGAATTGTTATTATGGCGACAGAATATGGTAAGATGGTGGTAACTGGCCAGGCAGACTTAAACAAAATCCTACCACCTACCAAACCAAGCACAATATTGCTCCCCTGGGGATCAAACCTGGGTCCTGTGGATCTGAAATCGGTGGTTTGAAGGCCACAGAGGCGGTTAAAAATGATAAAACCAAAGGAAATACATATTATTGATCACATTAATCGAACATTCAAAGTATTTGTCTTTTAGCTCTGACCCCGTCCCCGCTACGGAGGGGAACGTTCGAGAATTTCAATTTAGGAGAAGAATGCGCCGACATAACATGTGGCCCGAGATATTTTGATAGGACATGTTCTCGGCGAATAAATTTCTTTCAACATATTAAAAAGTTTTTAAACGGTTTTATTTATTATCATAATATGGGAGGTTTTTTAAAGACGTTTTAGCTCGGATATTGAAGGGAAGCAGGAATTAATTCGATTCTTTGTTATTTTAGAACCCTCAAGGAAAAAGGTTATCTAACCTTTTCCACGTTTGTAATTGTTGGGTGTTCGAATGAAAATATACTTAAGTACAGCTTGTTCACTTGTTTAGATGGTATAAAGCTGTGTGGTTAAGGCTTATATTGATTAAGGTATGGGCTTGCCTTCTAACCCGGAGGTTAAGGTTCAAATCCAGTCATGCACTCATTGTCTTCTCAGGGATGTGTTGGGCTATTATTCGGCTAATCAACGATGAGCTTGCAACTTGTCACATATTGAATATTTTACTTGCAAACCTGCAATATTTAACTTGCACGTACTGAACGTAAGTTTGAATGTTCCTATGACTATCCTCTAGTTGGTGATCCCCATAAGATCCACGCTCTGAGTAGTAATCAGAAGTGCATCATTGAAGCGGAAAGTCATGAGTTTGTGTTGTTGTGTGTTCGATGGTAAATATAGAGTTTTTAAGGTCCTTGGAAGCCTCTGTGGTCTAGTGGTTTACCCATTGGTGTCTGATCCAGAGATCCCGGGTGCGATCCCCAGGGGAGTACAATATTGTGCTCGGTTTAATTGGTGGTAAGACTTCCTACAAGTCCGACTAGCTAGCTACCACCATTGTTGTTGTACTTTTTTTGGATAAATAAGTTATAATGCATACCTACCTCAAAAAAATGTATTAGTATTAACATACTCCGGTCCCCATATCACAAGCTATTTTGATGCAGTTGAAAATGTAAAGAGATAACATAAATTGATTGCTCTGGGGGATTTTTGAAAAGTATGGTAGTTTTAAGATATTGCGGTAAAAAGAAATACAATTTTTCACCCATATAATTTAATTGGTTGATCCGATCAATTAAAAAAAATGAATATACAGAGAATATATAAATACCCATTAATCTGTATCAGGTTTTTATGACACAAGGCTAGTTTTTGAGAAATAGGGGAGTTAAGTGAGACAAGAATATTTTTGGGATTGTCACTTGAAAGAGTATCGGCGTATATATATACGAGTATATAAGAGTATTTATTTAATTTTTAATAGGGATGGTTTTAGTATGTTTCGGTATGCACTAGATAAGACTTTTTTATACTAAACTAATTAGAGAAATTAAATTGCATTCAAAATATACACAGGTTTTTATAGGTTTTCAAGAAAAAATAATAGAAATCGATGTTTTTGTGGTATGTGGTAATGCAAGCGGCCATCTTTTTCGCGCGCATGTGCAACAGTTGAAGTGACCAGTGGTCAGAAGGCGCAACAATCCAAAGGTTTTTAACGATTTTTATGTTTTTTTTTAAAAACGATTTCTCAGGAAAACTTTTATTATGAAAGCACACTTTATTTTTTTGCTAATAGCTTTCTCTTTGTGAAATAATCTCCGTGATTAAATACCTAACCTAACCGAACATCACGCCTAACATAATCGAACATGACAAGATCTCAGTTCGGGGCGAACTACTAGTTATTTGTTTTCTGCTATCCTCCGCCGACCCATAAAGGAACGATTTAGTTGGTCTTGATTAAAGGTGAGTTTCATTATAAAATATCATGGACTGCTATTAACTTTTATCAAACTACGCTTCATTTACAGGGTACCTTGACTCCTCAACTGTGTCTGGATGCAGCAAAATTGGAAACGGAACTGATGGTTCTGATTAATTTCAAATTATAATAAGAAGAGCTACTTTCAACTGAGCTACGAGGCTTGTTACTTGTTTGATAAATAAAAAATATGTTTTATGATATTTTTTACCGTTCTCGCTAGTTACTGTAGTTGGCATAAACCCGTGGTAGAGTTACAGAGTGGAGCAAGTAATGCAGTTATGCATTATGAGTGTCACTTACTTTTGTTAAATTTACCGTATGTACGACGGTAAATTTAACAAAAAGTAAGTGCAATAAGTACAATACTACATAATAAGCCGATTGACACCTTTAAAATGTTTTTTTTTCGAATTAAATATATAATTATACTGTAATAACCCTGTTTAGATACGATATCTAAATAAAACATTCAAAGTGATAATAATTTACAACACTGAGACGGCTGAATAAATGCTCAGCGGGCTATGAATAGACTTGAAACTTGAGATATCTCCACGCCAAGAAGCCATTTGATCGCACGATCTTGTCCTCGATTGATCTTCTATTATTATTGTAGTCAGAAGAGATTGGTGGATGAATGCGTAAAATTGTGTTTTAGCTGAAATTATGTCAAAAATACAACTAAGTTCTGAATCAAAATTTTTACCCTATTTTTTTTTTATTGGTCGACGGGGAAGCGCTTGGCCTTCATCTAACCCGGTAACAATTTAAGATAGGCGGATTAAGATAGGTCTTATCTAAAATAAGTCAAAACTTGTAAATAATTAAAAGTATATTGTCTAAGTTGTAAAGCTATTTCACGCATCAAACTTCACTGAGGAAATTTATTCATGACACGATCCCTCCTAAATACATTTGGGAGTTTATTGTCATAATGAATTTGATATGGCTTATGGAAACTGGCTTATCTTCCTATCATGGTGTGTTAGGAAGCTACTTATAGATTGAATTTAGCGTACTAAAAATCTGACGGTAAATACTGCAAATGAATAAAATTCGTATATATTAGGGATCAAACATCTTGCTCAGTATTTAATGCCAATTATTTTTCATTATTTTGTCAGAATTTTTTATGTACTAAAACAATTGTAAATTAATATTTATCTACAGTAAAATGTAATACTACAAGGAAAGCGTCATCGTATATCACCTATTTTCATTAAAAAAATACAAGATTAAAATATGTACTCGTACATGTGAGTGTCAATGTTTTAGGCTACGAAATGTTTTTTTGCATCTTTTGGAGATTATTATATAAGCATTGGTGAGGATGCATAATTTTTGTAGGCCCTATAGTATCATTCCGTTTTTGAGCCACAGTTGCGGAATATATGTCACCGTGAGATTGTAAAAACCGTCCGTTTGTAATATGCTATAAATAATGATAGTTTGCTTATCTTAAAACAAAAGAGTGTTCCATTTCCGTTGTTCACATTCAACGGTTTCACAACCTATAAAATCAAATGCTCACCTACAATATCTTCTACACTTCGATGCCAATACGACTGTACAAAATTGGTGTAATAAATCGGGATGTAACTCGCTGAGACGGCGAAACATGCAGATCTCAGCCTTTCTTTCCGTGCGGCGCATTCTTGGCACCTATTGGAAAATCCTAAGGGTTAGTTCTACTTCTGCCGTAAGAATAAATCGTAGACTGCATTACTTGCTCTACTCTGTAACTCTACCACGGGCTTATGCAAACTACAGTAACTAGCGAGAACGGTAAAAAAATGTAATAAAACATATAGAGCGCATCTAGCAAATATAAAAGGCATATAAGTAAGTATAGTAAACCGTCTTACTTCAAGCAATGAACTATGGTGATTCTATAGTTGGCACACTGAATCATATTTATCATTGTTTTTTTATAGGTTTAACTTGAAATTTGTTTTCAACGTTGCCTGACGTCGCCTCTTCTAAGAATACATATCAAACAGGTAACAAGCTTCGTAGCTCAGTTGTAAGGTAGCTCTTCCTTCTGCGCTGTAGGTTGTGGGTTTGATTTTCACCCAGGCCAAACATTTATGTGATGAATATAGATGTTTGTTCTGTGTTTGGGTGTTAATAATAATTTGAAATTAATCAGAACCATCAGTTCCGTTTCCAATTTTGCTGCATCCAGACACAGTTGAGGAGTCAAGGTACCCTGTTAATGAAGCATAGTTTGACAAAAAATAATAGCAGTACATGATATTTTATAATGAAACTCACCTTTAATCAAGACCAACTAAATCGTTCCTTTATGGGTCGGCGGAGGTTAGCAGAAAACAAATAACTAGTAATTCGCCCCGAACTGAGATCTTGTCATGTTCGATTATGTTAGGCGTGATGTTCGGTTAGGTTAGGTATTTAATCATGGAGATTATTTCACAAAGAGAAAGCTATTATCAAAAAATAAAAGTGTGCTTTCAATACAAACGTTTTCTCAGTCTCTCTTTATTCACCTGAGTGTTCGAGGCACTCCCTCTCGTTGTTAACTCTCGTTCTAGAATGTGCTCTCATGAGCAATATGTGCGACATCGAGTTACGGACGTACGGTTTGTGCTTTGCATAACCTTTTGATTGTTGCACCTCCTGACCACTGATCACTTTAACTGTTGCACATGCGTGCGAAAGAGTTGGCCGCTAGCATTACCACATACCACATACCACGAAAACATCGATTTCTATTGTTTTTCCTAGAAAACCTAAAAAAACCTGTGTGTATTTCGAATGCAATTGAATTTCTCTATTTAGTTTAGTTTGAAAAAGTCTAATCTATTGCATACCGAAATATACTAAAACCACCCCTATCAAAAAATATAATTATAAATTAAATTCGAAAAAAAAACATTTTAAAGGTGCCAATCGGCACTTATTATGTAGTATTGTATTAAACTGCTCAGAAAACATTGAATCAAGTCATAAATTCCATGACTAGCAGTCATCATAATTGATAATATATAATATACAATAAATTACTTTGATAAAGGTTACAACATCGCCAAACTGACTTTGAAGTCAAACAATGTACACGCTATCTTCTACAGTTATAATGAGTGTCACTTACTTTTTGTTAAATTTACCGGATATACAACGGTAAATTTAACAAAAGCTCGTGTTCGGCTTGTTGTTAATACACAGAACTTCGCCCCATACAGACATTAGCCAACTCGGTTTAAAATATGTATTTAATAGAGAGTGCATTAAAATCACGTAGCACATACCGACTCAGTCTCATAACTCTCAATAATAACTAAGTGAGGTTAGACAGTTTATTCAAGCCGAGAATCGGCAGTTTTCCGCAAGTATTATAAACAGTGCATAAAATCGCCGATATACTCAAACGTCCGGTTTACGCCCTCGCCCTCACATAACAATTTTACATCGCATAAATTTTCCCGTCATATTTTTCCAAGTTTACTAACATTATAAAAGTTTATAGATGTCATAAAATGCATAAATATGAATACTATTGTAGAGATATCATAAACATGTAGGGTAAGTAGGCTTAGCTTCAGATCCGGAATTCAACTGAAAGGACTTACCCTAACCTAAACCCATGTCTTGGTGGCAATGCTATTAGATAATGGCTCATTTAATAGGTCAGCTAATTGGAGAGGTTTCGGTTAGTTTCAATATGTATTTCAGCAGCAATAAAGTGAATTAAAAAAGCAATGTAGCAAAACAATTAAAAAACTACTGATGTACTTCACCATAAGTTTGAATTATATTCTAACAAAATAATTTCTTAGCATATTTTTCTCAATCACCGAATATTTTAAAATTTAACTACTTGCCTTTAAAATCGATTTTCAAGCCACGATTTACAGTTAGTTATTATATGCGATTTGAGAGCATGAGCATATTGGTATGTGTAAAAAAGAATAGTGCTGAGATAAAGTATCATAAAGGAGAATTGGGGAAGCAAACATATGTATTAATACCAACTTCACCTGTAAGTTAATAGTTATTTTCAAATGTCCGTGGTCGGTCGGTGCCCTCCTCGTTTTCAAAAAAATTACGGGTATTTTGGTTGAGGTTACACGTGATCCAAGTGACATAAATTTTACACAGCGCCATCTCAAACTTAGCAAAGCTTGTAATATGGGACATATATTACGGATATTCATTTAGATACGTTATTTTTCAATACCTACGTATCACCATACAAACACAGAACAAACATCAGTATTCATCACACAAATGTTTGTCCTGGGTGTGAATCGAACCCACAACCTACAGCGCACAAGGCAGAGCTACCAAACTGAGCTACGTGGCTTGTTTACTTGTTTGTCAATATATAATTATAAATTTATATTTTTATAATAATTCCTATATAAATTGATTATACATAAATAAATTGTTTTAATAAAAACGACAGGGGTGTTTGGTGCGAAGTAGATAAAACCTTTATGGGTGCAGAACGACAAGTGAGGACGGTCACGTTTTTAATTACCCGGGACTCATCCGTAACGTGTCACTAGGGGAGTTGTCCAATTGTGTACTTTTAGTTGGCTGCTCCGGCTCAGAGTTCGGCCAACACTGGTGTGTGGAAAGCTTCGGAAGTTAAATGAGGATTGGGCAAGTGGATTATACGTGGGTCTATGTCGGCCAGTTTGCAACTGGCTCCAATTATTTATCTACTGAAAATCGATTAAATTTAAGTGTCGGCTTGTATTTAAGTAATAACAGGTTTGCACTTCGGGCATATGGAATTAATAAGGTAGTTTTTTTTTTTGTTTTTCTTACTTAATTTGTTCCAGCTAATCTCTGAAACGAGATTCCTGGTCCAATTTCGACGGGACTTGCACTGGCAGATAGCTGATGTTATAAAGAATAATTGAGAGTTATATGACAAAAATAGGGTTCCGTGCAAAGAAAAACCTATGAAATCGAATAGGTATACAGATAAGATTTTTAAGAGATTTTTCCTATTGCGGAATTACGGGAAATTTTTCAACCGCCTCTGTGGTTCAACCCACCGATTTCAGACCCAGAGGTCCCGGGTTCGATCCCCAGGGGAGTACAATATTGTGCTTTGGTTTGGTTGGTGGTAGGCCTTTGTTTGAGTTTGTCTAGCTATCTACCACCATCTTACCTAATTCTGTCGCAATAAAAAAAAAAGCAAATTCTAGTATATTTTCACGGTTCACAAACAGTTGTGCATCAGAGATAAGAGTTCTGCAATCGCTCATCTTCACGCGAGCCAACAGTGATGTATAAAGTCAAGTAGGGTAATAAATAAAACAGCTCCCTTTCCCCAATTTAACATAAAAACGCGTCTCATCCGCAATCTGCATGTTTATGAGGGTATATTCTATAAACAAGTCAGCATCGCTTGAGTTTGTTTCCACTATTTGTAAGTAGATTGCCGGATGGTGGTCAGGTATCGCAGTCGAGAGCTAGCATGGACTTACAAAATGGTAGTCTAGTAAGCTCAATCAGTTCTTCTTTAATAACTAGGATTATTATTTTTTTGAAGATTTGTGTCTGATCAATGTAATCACTAGAGTTTCTACTTCCTTGATCTTTTATTTCTACTTACTTTCTGAGGCTGTCTCTCACTCTTTATTCTTTTTTTTATCTGTTACTGCACAAAGCTTACTCAGGCAAAGGTGAAGGATACAGGTAAGCAAACCCTCGCGGAAAGTGCCTATTGACTCTCTTATTAAAGGTCCAACACTTTCATACGTCGTACGTATTATTACATTAAGATTACTAAATCACCTGTAGAGAAACTACATGATGAATTGTGATACAAATTTCATTACATCATTGAAGTAAAGAATTAAGAATGGTATTTTTTTTATTCTTTGATATTTTTATATTGTATTAAGCTTACCCTCGCGCAGACTACATCCTATTTTCCTTCCCGGCCTTAATAGATGAAATGGAAATGGGATCTTATGGTGTGCTTTGCTTGAATAGGACAGCAATACACAAATTGCATGCAAATAAGATAACTAAAATAAATATAAGAATGTGGATAGCCCCTCTGTTGTTGTTTTATATTATTTCTTATGGGTTTCTTGACCCTTACTACATTTGCAATAGGCTACATAGAAAAAGTTCCTACTAGAACCGTACACTCGCGCGGTCAGAATTCCGCGGCGCCAGGCACTTGTTCCATTTTATACTTATAGTGTGACTTTTATCAAACCACCAGAGCTGTACTCAAATAAAAAAGCGAAAATATAACAAAAGATCTAATGTGTGCTAGAGCCAAATTACAATAAAATTATAAGAATGAACACCCGCTTTTCGAGACTTCTTTGTCCGTTCAAATTACAGGTCTATATACATTTTCAGAGTACTTATGAAAACGGTAACTTACGGCCTATTTTTGCGCCTGTCAGTAAATCGCTGGGGAAGGATTATTCATCGGCGGTGTCCAAACAAAACGGCTCATTGACTTTGTGATTAATTGCAAGGAAAACGACACTGACATTCCGCTGTAGAAATATTATAGCAAGGAATACACCGCAAAATTAACGTGGCCTAGGACACTGGCTTAGGTCTCCTGCTACGGATTGGCCTCTAACCTTACAACGTGGATCACAGACTTTCAGAAAGAGCGATTGATTCGAGGAGTCATTAGTGGATGCCCGATCTATAAATACTGGAGAGCCTAAAAGATTTGTACTAGAAACAACCCTATTCCTGCTCTACATCAATGTTCTGCTAATACCCTGTATCTATGGGTACGCAGATGACATCACAGTTGTTGATATTAAGCCAGTACGTGCTAGTGCGAACAAAAGTCGCCACCTTCGTAAAGCGATGGTGGATGTTATGATAAGGCCGAAGGTGGAGGCGCACTTCACCTGGAATCCTCAACAAACTGAGGAATTGGCTATCTTAACTCTAAATGCCGGAACACAACAATTTAAGAATTGTTATTATGGCGACAGAATTAGGTAAGATGGTGGTAGCTAGCCTGGCGGACTTAAACCAAATCCTACCATCAACAAAAGCCTTTGAATCCTAGAACTGGTTTTGTAAAGAGTACTACTGCCAACTTTGGGATGGCTCATCCAAGTACCAGCTTCAAGCCCTTGACTGGGTTGAGTGTCGTGCTGCTTGGCTTTGGGCAAGCTTGGCATAGGTTATAATTCAGTAGTTGATGCCAATTTGCAGAGCCTAGAACACAGACGGTGCCAGGTTGGTCAGGTGGTCTGTGTTCTATAAATACCACTTTGGTGAGTGTGCGCTCGATATTTTTGACCTAATTCCTCCTACCCCTATTCACCACTGGATAAGCAGATATACGGCAGGTTACAACACGTACCTACCTACCTTATAGATATTTTACTGTGTCGAACACATCGATTTGTCTCTACGTTTATCAATAATAGTGGTAAAGAATGGAACTCCTCTCTCGCGTCTATTTTTCCACACCAATACAATCTTCGACTTGGTCAGAAAATGTTTGCTGGGGTCTACTCGTCCCATCGCTTTGTCTACCTGCTTTCATCCATCCTCTCTATATGTTCATAACATGTTAGCATTCCTTTCTAAATCTTTGTCACTACATCCTCTTTCACACCACACCGATATCTCACCACACTGTTTTTTATCTCTAAAGTTCTGATCTTCACAGCGCTTTTTTTACTTTTATTCTTCTTCTGCCGCACCCAACATCCACTTCCATAAATGACAGTTGGCACTAACACTCTACCGTATACGGCCTATAAGTCTTTTTCGAAACTTGCCGTAAAATGCCTCGTTTACCCGCACTCACTTTCTTCTCAACAACTCTTTCATATTTTCCACCTCTTGTTAATAGCGTTCCTAAATAAACGAATTCTCTTACCTTCTCCAATTTCTCTCACCCAATCACTACATCACACAGTTTCATACATTCATCTTTTTAAAGCACCATCACTTTCGCCTTTCCAACGGTTGCTCTCCAATCCATACATGGACAGTACCAATCAAAACTCATTCCTCACCACTCTATCATAGACCTTTTCTAAGTCTACAAAGGCGAAATAGACCTTTGAACTTTTCGGCTACTGCTCGTAGAGAGAAGATCTGATCCGTACATCCCATTTCCTTTCGAAAACAAACTTCTGCACCCATATTTTCACATAGGTTTCATTCACAACTCTTTTAAATCAACACTACAACTTGCCAACATCGTAAGTAGGCTAATGCCTCGTCAAAGCAGTCATACCTAAATAGTTCTACTAAAAATCGGCCAAGAATGAGTCAACCCACACGAATGCCCCATAACGAAATACTACCACCAGCATGAGTTGCCTTCAAATATGGATCGGAACCCTGGTTGTGCATGACGGATTCGCATTTGGTCGTTTTCACAGAATACGTGACTATTTGCTAAGGAGACGTAACATCAGCAAACAAAAATATAAATAAATCGTGTTAACACGTACTTGTAATTCAGAGTCGCCCGGTAGAGTGTCGTGTTTCACATAAGTAGGGATTTGCCAAAAAGGTAATAAGGTATGCAAGCCCTCTTCCCTTTGTCGGCCACTCACCGCCAACGTGACGAGAATCACCACTAGAGATTTAGTAGTAGATATACAAAGTTTGTAAGAGTGAAGTTCGAAATAGAAGTTGAATAGAAATGCGAATGTACAGCGTGAGTCGCGAAGCCACTTTCCTCGAATTTGAATACGGTTTTCTGCGTGGTGTATACTATCCATTTGATAAATAATACGGGCGAGTTCTTCCTCATTTATTATAGAGCCTCGAATTTGTATGATAGCGTAAAGGTAAAGCTGGTGTACTCGGGTGGGGTCGAACGCCGCATCATTGTGCTGGCTAGCTGCGGGCGCGATTACAATGCCCACGCTGTGACATTTTCGCTAATGGTTTGGGGGTAGGCACAATAAAACGACAATACCACGGGAGATAAGGTGGCAAGTGAAAATTTTACAACAGGATTAATTTAATTCCTCCTTGCGTTGTTATGAAATAAACAGAGCTAATAAAGATTCTGATGATAACTCGACTCCAAATGACACTGCAAAACAAATAGATATTGCTGCTAGTTCACTGAATTTTGTTACTCATTATGAAGTTTTTTAAGAATATCTAAATATATATAACTCAAAGGTGACTGACAGACTGACATATCTATCAACGCACAGCACAAACCAGTGGACGGATCGGGCTGAAATTTGGCATGCAGGTGGATGTTATGACGTAAACATCCGCTAAGAAAAGATTTTGAATAATTCTACCCCCATGGGGAAAAAATAGGGGATGAAAGTTTGTATGAAACTTTGTCAATTTTAAACCGATCGGGCTGAGACTTTGCATGCATAAAGCTACTATGACGTAGGCATCCCCTAGGATTTTGAGATTTTGCATTTGTTTTGTTTCGGTTTAGTAGTTTTGGTTATAGAGACTCTGCTTTGTATTTGGCATTTGTTTTGTTTTCGTTTGTTTTAAGTATTGGTTTTGTCGGTTAGACCTTTTTAAAATGGCTAAAGAAAATCTGAACGTTAATGGAGAAGTTGAAGAATGTACTGTCGTTTTTAAGTAAAGCCACAAAAACCATACCTAATTAATAATAATACTTCTTAACGCGAGCGAAGCCGCGAGCAAAAG
This sequence comes from Venusia cambrica, assembly GCA_951394065.1. Taxonomy (NCBI): domain Eukaryota; kingdom Metazoa; phylum Arthropoda; class Insecta; order Lepidoptera; family Geometridae; genus Venusia; species Venusia cambrica. The sequence continues at coordinate 2,892,488 of OX596068.1, read as the reverse complement.
CTAGTTGTAACATAAAAACCATACTCATGTTTGTGTTGGTACTACACTCGGACTCAAAATCTAACATTACAAAAAATATAACTATGTTAAGATAATATTGAACTTCCAACAGATTGGATTTATGCAACGAAAGGTTAACCTACAGTATCTAATACAAAATGTGTTTAATAATAAGAGTTAAGTACCAGTATATGTCTAACATAGTCCCCATAAATGGTTCGATTCCCACCCAGGACAAACATTTGTGTGATGAATATAGATGTTTGTTCTGTGTTTGGGTATTATAAGAATGTATTTACAACAAAACAAAAGTAGGTACTAAAATATTTTATCCGTAATCTAGTTCCCATATTACAATCTATGCTCAGTTTGGGACTAGATGGCGCTGTGTGAAATGAATGCCCTGTAATATTTATTTATTTATTATAATAAAAGTAAGGTACCAGTATATGTATAACATAGTCGCCATAAAAAATGTGTCAAGTTCAACAAGCTCCTAACTCTACGTTCGTCACTGAGGGCGATAAAATGTCCACTCTAGCACCGTTCTCAATCTATCCATAATCTATACATCACTGGGGGGACGCGTTTACTATACGCTCTGACATTTTGACCCGTGGGCCGTTTTTCAATGAGGATTCCGAGCTGGCATCGCTTTGACTCGTGAAAGGGTTATCCATGTTACGAAAGGCTCGCAGCTTTTGTATTTTTATCATCGCTGAATGAATCGCTTACAAAAAATCTATTTGCAAATTTTACCTTGTTCCCATTTTATGAGCGTGAAATCCATGATTTTTTTTACTTAACATTTTAGGGTTTACACAAAAAATGTAACGCAATGAAAGTTTTTTTATTCTATTTAAGACCGAAGGCAGAAACGCACTTCACCCAAAATCCGAAATAGACTGAGAAACTGGCTATCTTACCTCTAAATGCCGGACAACAATGATAGTCGTTATTATGGCGTCATAATTAGATAAGATGGTGATAGCTAGCCAGCCGGTTATTGAAGCCTTACCTCCAACTAAACTGAGGTCAAATTTGTATCCTCCTGGGAACGAACCCAGACAGCTGGGTCTGATACCGGAGGTGAACCACTAGACCACAGAGGCAATTGATACAAAAATATGATTTAGGTTTGTCCTGCAGCTCGTTTCCACGACTAACTTGCAAAATTTAATCTACTAAGAATCCGGTACAAGCTCATAACTCTACCCGAGATTTATAAGCGTTTGGCCACAGTAAAGTACTACAATAGTTTAGTGTCATGAAACGCGATCCACGCAAACGCCGTGAAAGCTTGCACTTTGCGGAATGAGAGCGAGTGCAAAACAAAGCTGGACATCGCGCAAATGTCGTAAATGTGCTGCAGGGGTACAGGTCAGGTCACATGGTGCAAACCAGTGCGCTAGCTGACAGTAACTGTATTTTAGTTCAATTTCTCACACTTAGCCAGATATTTAAAAGCTACTTTTTAAATGTGGCAGTGTGTTGGCCATTTTTGAAGAATAACCGACAGCTACGGGTTCTACGAGTCCTTCAGCGGAGACCACGTCTAGGCAAGCATAGTAAAGGATACGACCTCCGTAGTGGCGGGCAAAGAGTGGATGGTAAAGGCAGTCGGATTACCTAAGGACCGTTACAAACGGTTTACAGGTAGGTCAACTGTTCCAGACCAGTACCAGGCGGAAGCGTGTCCAAAACACTGGCTGCACTGCCACGCTGACTATGCATTAGCATCAATACAAAAATACATCTCAATTACCACACATGATGCTCAACTCATGCCTTTGTGATCTAGTGGTTCAACCCACTGATTTCAGATCCCAGAGGTCCCGGATTCGATCCCCAATGGAAGCAATATTGTACTTAGTTTGGTTGGTGGTAGGATTTTGTTGAAGTCCGCCTACTACCATCTAACCTAAATCTGTCGCCATAATAACAATTCTTAAAAAAAATGTTGTGTTCCGGAATTCACAGGAAGAAAGCCAGTTACTCAGTTTGTTGAGGATTCCGGGTGAAGTGTGCCTCTACTTTCGGCCTTATCTTAACTTGTAAGATGAAGGCAAAGCCCGTCGTACAATATAAGAAAAAAGAAGGTACCCTCCTTCTGAAATCCAGCGCTAAACAGTTTGCTGTATTCCGTGTGCGCGGGAAAATATAAAATGTAAATGTAAAAAAGTGTGATACGTTAAATATGAAAAAAAAAACTAATTTAGCTGTATGTATAAAATATATAAAATATATTTGTAAATAAATATGTTTCAAACATTGTATTTCTATCTAACGAGCTTTTACTCGCGATTTCGTCCGCGTATTGGTTTTTTGAAATAGGTGCAAGTATTATATTATAAATATATATATTTGTTGGATAACTGGATAAATTTGACCGATTAGCTCTTACATGGACTCGAACACCGAGGGTGTTCTGATCCACATTCCCAGACAAAAAATGCAAGCTTTTTGAAATTTTAGTGCCGGTGTGACTCACGTTTAGCCAGATTTTATTATTCATTTATTTATTTATTTACCACAAAGTGCGCACTATACTCACACCAACTTTGTTATTATACAGGTCGAAAATAACAATTTATAAAAACGTTTCATGTTTGCAAACCCCAGTTTTTGTTATGTTTATTATTAGTCAGGTCTGAATATTGATCCCTTTGTTTCTGAAAATTATTAAAAACCGAAAATATTCCATAACTTATTCCTTATGGTATCATATGTTATTTACCGAAAAAAAACCCTTTATATTGATCATCAGACCTTGTTAGTTTTGACATTCATCCATTGCATGAAGAGCACTCAAAATACACCAGTTTATTATAGAAACCACCTGTACATCGCGTTTTTTCTGTTAAATAATAATGTATACGGCATAATTTTAATGAAAACTTTCCACGCCATTGGATACGAATTTTCAAAATACGAATTCTTAGCACTCATTTTCGCATCAAGACAAACATAGCCTCCAAATTTCATGTCTCTACGATTAGCCATTTAGGCTGTGCGTTGTTATCAGTGATTCAGTTAGCATTTTATATTAGTATATAAAATGCTAACTGACCATTAAAGTATATAATAATATTAGTATATGATAAGATAAGATATGTTTTTTTGTGTTGTATATAATGTGTAGGTAAACTTTTGATATATGTATGTATATTTCATTTGTCTATTAAAATTTTATTTTAATTCAAGTACACTTTTCTACCTTTTCAGTGTATCACCTCTCTCTCTCTCAAAGGTTTTCTGGTAGAAAACTCTTTAACTTTCTCTCTTTTTCTTGTACATGCGTTTTCCTATGACATATTTAAATCATATTTATGTGTATAATAATGAATTACAAGAATTCAGATCCTCCTTCTCTTTTGATGCACCGACACATGGTACATTATGATTTTGTGTAATTAGCAAGCTAGGTGGCGGTCAGCGTTTTCACGATGTGTAATCTAAGCATTAGCTTTGTGGTATATCTGCTAAGCTTAGCGCATGTTAGCCTATGAAGGCTGTGGGTGCGGTAATTTTCAATCCTGGCCCTGAACGATATGCACCGATGCTAATTATTCCAGGTTTTGTTTGAAAAGGATTATCTCTGTAGTGTAAATATTTTGGTTAGTAGTAGAAGCAAGTAGAAGCAAATCTACGTCAGTGAATGATGTGAATAAGGATTACATAGGGAGTTTTGATCGGTGTATAATTTTTCGTCTCTAGTATATAAATGATTATTTTTTTATTCATCTTAAAATGACTTTCCTATTGCTATAAATTTTGCAACTACATTTTTACATTACATTACATTTTTAAACATCAAACTAACATATTTTCTACAAAATGCAGAATGATCTGTAATGCAACCACTCAAGACAAGGTTTCGAATTTGTGAACATACAAGTGTTTGCAAACGTCCAGACCGATTGGTTCGTCGCAACGAGCGCCGTACTACAGATCCCTCTAGCTACACTATCGTAAAACTAACATCTCAATAATATTAACATGAATTCTGTCAATTAAATATACCTAGTAGGTACAAAGATTATCCATATTTTTTTTAAGATTTCAAATTATACATTCATAATAACAATAATCTGTAATAAATCTGTACCCAATTAAAAACAGTATCAATGTGATAATAGGGGTATTATTAATGAGCTTAATAATTATTTTTTGTTAGTGTTCTTCTTATTATTTTCAAATTCTCTGATTTTGTAATAAATTAATATTTTCAATAAATAAAACGTATCTATTAGTTTTATTTTCATATTTTTTATATTTAGATATTCATAAAATCATGAAGGATTTTATCTGTAAGATAGGTCATCCAACAAATTTTAAAATTATTATGGGTACAAAGGAATCCGTCAGATCACCTAAGGACCGTTACAAACGGCCTATAGGTAACTCCTGTTGAGTTTCCAGACCAGTATCAGACGGAAGCAAGCCCAACCATCCCATTATTATAAGCTATCTAAAAATAATATTTTTTCAATTTAATCATCATCATCATCGATATTAATACATTTAAACTAAGAAAATAAATAAACTTAAATAATCAACAATAAGACAGAATCAAAAATACAAATCAAATTCAATAAATAGCCATTCAGCGCGGCAATGCAGCCAGAGAATTGGGCATGTTTCCGCCTGGTACGGGTCCGGAGCAATTGAGCCAACCATAGATCGTTTGTAACGGTCCCTAGGCAATCCGACAGTTTTATAATTTTTAAAGAGTACACAAAGGGATGTTTGTGAGTAGCGCCATGAGGATACCTGTATGAACGCTATGGATGCAGTGTTGACGGCTGATAGCGAGTGGAAAATAGAGAGAGCGGAAGAGAAGTACTTGTTGTGCTATCCTGACGTGCATCTTTAGCTTACTTAAATTACAGAAATCCTTTATTTGCTCCCCTCACAGCATCGCCACCGCTATTGACTGGCGGCAGGGCGTGAATGAATGAATGAATTAAAATATTTTATTGCACACCTTAAAAATAAAACTGGATAACTTAAAAAAAAGTATTTCAAATGGGCGGTCTTATCGCTATGAAGCTCTTTCTTGTTTTTGACGTGATAATGTGATCTGATATGAGTCACCGTCACCGCGAGCGCACTGCGGGTTGTCGTAGGTCACGGTACTAGTAAATTACAACATTTCAAAAATGATTTTGCTGACTGAATAAAATTATGTGGTAATTTCACAAAATTACCACATAATTTTATTGTTAGGAAGATTGTTGCAAGGGCTTCACACATGTTCATAACACACATGTAACAAGGAGCACTTTAAAAATAGAATTTTGAATAACATATAGACACAAGATGTTGAACTTTTTTACATTTTGACTGTCGAAGTCGAGTGTGAACAGGTTTCTGAAGACACTACCACTGAAATGCACCTTTAGCTTGCCTGAATGACAGAAAGTCTTATTGTTCAAATTAAGGATTCCCTTAAACAAAAGTAAGAAATACCGAATATTGCCAACCTAATGTGAAAGAACTTCAACTTCGTTGGAACTTACCAACGAAGTTGAAGTGTGGGACATCGAGTAAAAGGATACGCTTAGGGCAAGGGAATGATGATGATTATAGAAGTTTTACTATCATGAAGGTTTCTGAAGACACTACCACTGAAAAGCACCTTTAACTTCCTGAAATAACAGAAGTCCTTAATTTACACCCCTTACACAATTGACAGCTCAATGAGAAAGACATAAGTGGAACTTACCAACGAAGTTGAAATGTAGAACAGCGAGTACGAGAATGCGCGAGATTGGTCGGCCTCCGCCCGCTTTTCCCGCCGCCATCTTGTCTCACAACACCCATCGACTGCCGCTTTTCAGTCTCCATGTGCTTCTACAACGCTTCATTGTGCTTTTGTTTGAAGTTACCTGTAAATTTAATTCCGTTCTTATATAATAGTTAAGTCACAGCGAAGTAACAGACTCACGACTTTTTCCTCTTCGAAGAATCACTTCTAATCACTACTCAGAGCATGGATCTCATGAAGATCATCTACTAGGGGGAAGTCAAAGGCACGTTCATGCTTAATTTTGGCACATGTCCATGGTTTACAAAAGCGGCATTCAAATACAAATATGATTGTGATTTAAAAAAAACCTAATTATGTGCACACAATTAATTTTAATGTATACTTTTTGTGAGTCTTATTTCTCATCTTTGGGGATTTTTAATTCATCGATACTTATAGATGGTATTATAAAAAACATATATATATTTAAAACTTTTTTTATGGTGTCAGGTCACCTTCCTTGGGCAAGGATTTTGTCCCCTAATAATCTAGATTTAGTGCAGTGGAACTACGAGGAAAAAATATTGTTAAAGTAGTGGAATCACTTAATTATCTGTTTTATGTGAAGTGTTTTGAAAGTCTAAACACAAAATCAATTTTCTTGCATAATGCAAGAATGCATAAGCATAATCGCAATAGATTCAGCAGATTCTGAATAAAACATTTCCAATGCTTTTACTGCTCCTTTTCTAAAATTCAGTCGGTGTATAGCACTGAAGCCAAATACAAAATAAAAAGTACCACCAATAACAACATATATACTATTTCAGAAGCTATGTTTGTGATGAAAATGGTAAAATATGTTTATTATAACTCGCATTGCGAAAGCTACAGAAACAGTCGAACGTTGTCTAAAATATGAGTCAAACAAGCCTACGTGCGGCTGGTTCTAAAAGAATTTGATATCAAAGTTCCGCTTGAGGCAGGATAATACAAATACCTACCTTGCCAAAAAATGTTTCTTATTTCAAAGTGGAAAACATGGATGGCCTTGTTAGTTGAAACATTTTTTTCAAAACAAAACCGGCCAAGTGTAGACACGCAAATCGAGGGCTCTGAATCACATAAAAAAACACGTATATATTACGGGCACCCCCTTTATCATTGATTTTATTTACTTTTATTATGACTGTGTTATGCATTGAAAATACATATTCAAATTTGCAATTAAGGCATTTTGCAAAAAGCATTGTGTCGCTTACTGGTTCCACCAGCTAGTAGTATTATAAAAATATTTTCACGGGCCTAACCACAATTCGTCATATAGAGTCGTTTTCGATATTACATTTTATTTATTTATTAATAATTCACAAAACAGTTTACAATCGAAATAGACTTACAATAATTACTTATGATTATTATTATTAATTATTACATTACTTTTGTAATATCGAAAAATTAGTTTTTTTTACACTGGATAGATAGTTAAAACTAAAATGATATCTAATCAAGAATGCTTTAAGAGGTCGCGGTACCTTAGTAGCTTAGTTTACGAGCTGGCGTATTAGGTGTTGACACGGCTTTTGATAACCACTAACAGAGGTAAGGTATTCGTAATTCAAACCTAGGACTTCAGGATGATCACTAAGCCACGGGAGGTTTTGGCTGATTTGATCATAAAACCTCTATCGATAATTAGCTACGCCGGTGGATTTGCTGCTGAAGCACACAGCACAAACTGTATTCACAAAGTCACAAGCTTTATAACTCAGTAAGTAGTAACTCTGCCTTCTGCGCTGTCCGTTGTGGGTTCGATTTCCATCCAGGTCAAACATTTTTGTGATGAAATCTTTGTGTGTATTCTGTGTTTGGGTGTTGTATTGTATGACAAGTTTAAACAAAAGTATTTATGTATTCTATCCGTAATCTAGTTTCCATATTACAAGCTATGCTTAGTTTGGAAATAAAGTAATGTCCCGTGACATTTATTTATTCATTATCCTTGCTGGCCTAGACCGAGACAACCCCAGTGGTCAAAAGCAAGTTGTAATAAAAAATTAAACAAATAAAAACAGTAACGGTTCTAGCAAAATTGTGGCTCTTTGATATATATTTCTTCATAAAGGTAATCACAAAATGGATATTGTGGTCTCTTTTGGCCTTCCATTCAGTTAAATGAAACCGAATGGTGTTCTTTGCGTTTGGTCGAGACTAATGGAATATTTTTCGTGGCGAGTCGCGGTCTTTTATACACGTTTTATGAGGTTGCATCATATCGAAACGAATTTTTTCTCTTTCTCACTTTCAAAATCTCCTTGATTTTAATATTAAGAAACTCTCTAGAGTCTACATATATATAAAATCTAGACGAAAATCGTCTTTGGAAACTTTTTCCTACCTATGCCAAAATTATAACCAAGCGTGATTCGAGACACAATTAACTAGTTTTATTTATTTTGCCGATTCTACCATCAAATTAACTTTATTTTAACTGGCGACTTTATTTTATTTGATAGGCCTTGCATCTCATGTGGCCTTTTGTGCTGTAAGTTGTGGGTTTGATTCCCAACCGGCACAAATGTCTGTGTAATGAACATAGATGTTTGTTCTGTGTTTGGGAATTTTGTTGAATAATAGTATGTGTTAAAAGTAGGTATATACGTATTCTGACCGTAATATAGAAGGTATCCATATAACAAGCTTGCTTAGATAAATAAATAAATAAATAAATAAATATTACAGGATGGATTATCTGTTATTCTTCATCACAATGTTTATATATTTTTTGTGTATGAATTTGTCCTTGTTGCGTGTCGTCACTCAGTAAGGGTTCAGACTGAAAACAGCGTCACTATCGTTCCAGGTACGTTTGCGGCATAAAGCTGAGGCTGGACCTGTCTGGTCGCGCATTTAGGGAAAGTTCCACAATGCTCTCTGTAGGCTACAGTTGTTTTAAATTCATCTGTGTACTATAATGTTTGTGCTTTCTATGTTTTATATCTTCATTTTCTTTTCTGTGTACCTACAATCTGTTATTTAATCTATACCTATCTTACTTTCCCATATGTGTGTGCCTGCAAAATAAATCTTTATCTTTATCTTAGTTTAGGGATAGATGGCGCTGTGAAATTGTATCATCTGCTTTACAATTTAACTCTTGTTGACTTTGTTTGGGTCCGCCTGGCTAGCTACCACCATCTTACCTAATTCTGTCGCCATAACAACAACTCTAAAATTGTTGTGTTCCGGTATTTAGACGTAAGATAGCCAGTTCCTCATTTAGTTGAGGATTCCGGGCGAAGTGCGCCTCCACCTTTGACCTTATCTCAAGTTGTAACCAGTTGAGATAACGGCCATGCGCTTCCCCGTACAATAAAAAAAAAAACAGACGGTGAAATAAATGGTGGTAAGCAAACGAACACAACTAGTGCAGACGGATAGCATGTTCACCACCGGAAGTTGTAATCAATGCCAGAACCACATTATGCGTTTCCTTTCCGGCTGCGTGTGTAACTAAACGTAATTTAACTAAAGCCGGTTAGATATTTGCGATTATCTGGTATTTTAAGTGTTCTAGTGATAAATACCACCTCTATGATGGTCTAGTTGTTTGTCTACTGATATCAAATCCAGAGGTACCGGGTTTGATCGCGGGGTACAATATTGTGATTAGTTTGGTTACCACCAAGGTTACTTTATTACACCGCCTGGCTAGCTACCAGCATCCTACCTTAGAATGTCACCATTACAACAATTTAAAATTGTTGTTTCAGGAATTTATATTATAAGATAGCCAGTCCCTCAGACTGTTCAGGATTCCGGATGAGGTGCTTTGACTTGATATTAAGTGAGATATTGGCCAAGCGCTTCCCAGTCTTAAAAATAGTTCATCAGCGTAATATTTATATTTTTTCAAGGAAATCAATAATATTTATGTGCGGTTTCATACCAGTAAAAATTCTGTGAAACACTATTAATGTTTTACGTGTCGTGTTTGACTGCTGAATAACAATTGGCGTAACAGCCCAATCTTTTTAATTTTTAGGAGATCAATCATTTATAGATTTAGAGAGCACTTAGAATATTTTTGCTTATATTTGAGAATTCGGAAACGATATCTCGGGTGTTTGCTACTAGTAATATTAGGTCCTTACATATGAAATTGGCGTTTTGTATGGGAGGAACATAAAGGCAATTTTTTCATATTAAAATATATTTTATTAATCAAAGTATGTACCATTGCTATCTATACACTTTTGCCATCTTATAGGTAGTTCATTGATCCCTTTACTAAAAAAACCATTCGGACGGGAATCAATGAAATCTTTGAAAGCGGTTTGGACTGCCTCATCGGAATTGAATTTTTTTCCTTGCAAGAAGTTATCCAAATTTCGAAAAAAATGGTAATCTGTTGGAGCAAGGTCCGGAGAGTACGGTGGATGTCTTAGATATTCCAATTGAAGCTCCTCTAATTTGGTAGTCGTCTGTTGGGCCGTGTGTGGTCTAGCGTTGTCTTGAAGCAGCAGTGGCGTAGAGCGATTGAAAAGTCTCGGTTGTTTAACAGCGAGCTTTTCCATCATGGTTTGCAGTTGCTGACAATAGACATCAGCCCTAATCGTCTGACCAGATTTAAGAAAGCTATAGTGTACGACACCGGCACTAGTCCACCAAACGCTTACAAGTAACTTTTTTTGAGTCAATTTTCGCTTGGGGCAAGATTTTGCTGGTTCACCAGGGTTCAGCCATTGCGATGAGCGTTTACGATTATCGTACAGGATCCACTTTTCATCACATGTAATGATCCGATTTAAAATTCCTTCATTATTGTGCCGGTTGAGTAATGTAACGCAGCAGTCGACGCGCGTTTGTCGGTTTGCTTCACTCAATTCATGAGGTACCCACCTTTCAAGCTTTTTCACCTTCCCAATTTGCTTCAAGTGGATTAAAACGGTTTTGTCACTAACACCGCAGCCTGCAGCTAACTGTGATGTGGTTTGCGATGGATCTGCTTCCACAATAGCCTTCAATTCATCATTATCGACCTTGGTCTCAAAGTCAAAGTCAAAGTCAAAGTCAAATATTTTTATTCATTAAGATTTTTAGGATCATTTTGAAACGTCAAATCTACCGCCTGTTCGGAATCGCGACCAGCACACAAGGAGAAAGGCAAGAACCTCGGGCTGATTAATTTTTTGATGATCCATTTAACATTTAGGTACATTGTTTATAATAATTTAATAACATTACAAGTGTTACCTACATCATAAAACTAAAAACTTAATATTATCTTAAAACATTGATTACTACATAACTATCTAATGGGCAGTTTCTTGACATTGAGAAATCACCATTTAACTGTCAACTGGTATAGCAACATCGGGCCACGCGTTCTTATCGTCGATATAGTCACTTATTTTGTAGTAGGCTCTTTTAATTAAATTATTCTTTATATACAATTTGAATTTACGAGCAGAGAGTTTGGTGGCGTTTGGTGGTCTCCGGCCGTCCACGGGGCTTGTTCTGCAGGTCGAAATTTCCAGAACGAAAGCGTTGAAACAAAAAACGCACCGTGTTTTCTTTTGCGACACCACCACCATACACATCATTAATCCTTCGAGCCGTTTCTGCAGCACTGGTGCCACGGTGGAACTCGTACTCGTAAATAATGCGATATTTTAAGTTTTCCATTTTGTGAAATGAGTGACGCAGAAAAAAAAAGCAAAAGAGAAAAAAACAAATGAATTACGGTTTTCGAAACACAAATGCATGAGTAAATAGCTGTTTAAATTTGAATTTGGAATTCCTAACCAAAGAGGAGATATTTAAGATCAAAGTGGCCAGTACGACAAAACGCCAATTTCATATGTAAGGACCTAATATATAAAAAGTCACGCACTTTACGTAATATATAAGACGCACAGCCTATAAGCCGTTGGTCCTATTGAATTGAAATTTGGAGGATGTGCTCTGTTATCTTTATGAGATTCCTACGGGAATAAGGTCCCGGGCTTCACTAGTAAGATAATAAAGATATAATTTTGAAGTTAGTCGGATCGCCATGATCTATCAATTTTGGGTGTAAGTCACATCCAGTTTATCCCATTTATTTGTACATGTAGGTTTGTACTCGTGCAATCTACGAAAACTGATTTGCACAATTTAGTTATAGCTTTGAGAGATAACAGTATTTCAAACTAGCGATCCTAGCATGATGACAGCAAATTGAACCCAAGAAACAGACCCAACAGCATCCAGTTACACTGAAGCTGAAATATATATTACAATACAATAATGACTAGCCATAATTACGTTTTAAAAACTAAAAATAAAACTGACATCAATGTTATATGATACAACTTCGTTTACCCGGATGACGTATTTTTCCAATCATTTTGATGACAGATGGACGGATAGACAGACAGACGCGTGATCCTATATTATATGGGGTCCGTTTTTTTCCATAATTTTAAGTTAATACACCCAAATCGCTTCAAGTGTGCCTAGGTATATAATACATGAAGAGTTCTCTCGATTTCTCCAGGATCCCATCATCAAATCCTAACCTGATGACCATAGGATCATCTGGGAAGTATACCGACGACTCTAAAAATACGCAAATCACTTATTTAATACATATAATATTTGAAGAGTTCTCTCGATTTTTGTAGGAACCCATCATCAGATCCTGACCTGATGTCAATGAGACAGCCTGTGAAGTTTTTTTTTTTGTACTTTTAGGAGATATGCACCTGGTGTTAAGTGTACTCTTGCCTATGACAAAGCCTTACTGCATAGGTCACATCCACAAAACATATCCTACACGGCACTGCATTGCGCTCGTCAACTTGAGGCATAAAGATGTTAAGCCTCACGTACCCGTAATTTCACCGGCAACCATACCCTTCAAACCGAAACACAGCAATGCTGCTGAAATAAGCACGGTGGTAGTAATTCTCCGGACGAGCCATTTCACTGGTGGCTTCTACTACTCTTAAAGTACTCTTTCAAACAAACAAAGAATTTTCCAAATTGGTCTAGGCGTCTTCGAGTAATTGGGAATAATATATTAAATTAAAAAAAAAAAGATTCCGACGAATTGAGAACCTCCTCCCCTTTTGAAAGTCGGTTAAAAAGACAGCAAATAGACTGATTTTGGTAATGTTCAATTTCAACCCAAGGATAATACTGTCCATTAGTTGTATTAATTTCAAAAGTCATAGGAGTTCTTTAGCAAAAATGCGAACAACTTGAACTAAGATAACCTTGCGAATAAAAGGTCGACCTTTTTTATCCGCTGTGTAACATCGCCTGGTGCCCATTCATAACAACTAAAAGCTCCAAAGTTATGCGCGCTTCGGTGAGTTATTTCAATTTACAAGACCTGGAACTATTCGAAGAGGTAAAGTTTTAAGTCAGTTTCACTCGAATGCTTTTTAGGAATAAGATATTTTTTTTAATAGATTATGATTCTACAGAATTTGTACCATACGAATGCTCACCCATACAAAAGCTCAGGTAGATTTTCGTCTACCTCACATCACACAACCATACCGAGTGGATCGGTGATCTCAGTAAAGGTGCTGGACAATATTTAGAAGTAGCTACAGCTCTTAGCTCCAGAAGAAGATAGGTCCCTCTCTGCATCTGGAGAATATCGACTTTTACAACATCTGCGGGCTGAGATGGAAAGGTCAATTTTAAACGTGACCGCCACCTGATCAGCCACTGCTAATAGTGTAGGAAATTGTTGAACTGGTATTCATTTTCAAACAAAAATAAACCGGCTAAGTGACACGCACTTCGAGGTTCATCATCTGCAATGACAGGAAAATGTTCAGAAAGCCGCCATTTTATCGGTTTACTTGAGAGAAAAAATGCAACCAAATATCCATTTTCCAAGTACCAGCATAAGCCGTTCGTCGCTTTTTACAATATCCACAAGTAAACAGGATAGGTTGGGAGGCCACATCCTTTGCCGAGGTTCGCACGGTAAACATAAATATTAATAAATAAATTACAGGACATTAATTTCACACAGCGCCATCTAGCCCCAAATTAAGCACAGCTTAACATACCTCTAGTAAAGGCATAGCAAGGCATGCCGTTTTTACCTACTAACTTATTATTTATTTATTAATTTAGTTATCACCATTATCCTATATTGCATTTAATTAATATTACGGTCATATACCTACAATAAGTATACTTTTCATTATATTACTAAGGGACACGTTATTTTTAAAAATAATGGATGTTAATTGATTTTTTTATTTTTTAATTGTACCAAACCGTTCGGGAGAGTACTGTTTCCTGGGCCACAGCTATACTGTAAAAAATATGGCGAATAAAAATGTATGAATTATGTATGAAAGGTATTGAGGTAAGTCCCTTTTCCAGTTACGTACGACTCCTACAGCATCATAGACCTCATTCTTGCCCAGGCAAGCTTCGAGGTCAACAGCTGACAAAAACAGGGCACACTCAATCAGTTTATAATGTAAAGTAAGCATGCCTCGATTTCGCTCGGCTTTAATCAGAGAGTCGCAAAATACAATACTCAAATTAATGAATAATCGATTGAAAACATTCTCTCGTCGAATTGGCAGTTCAGGCTCATTTGTAAGAGCAATTATAAACTAGCGTAATCAGCTGGCTGCGGTTGCGACCTCTGATTCAGAGCAATATTAGTGATTAGTGACATCGAAAATGATGAGTTGTCTATCCCAACGGGCTAAATACTCGATTGACCGCATACTGAATCAAGGAAATTAGTTAAACGTATTTGGATGTTTGAATGTCGTTCTATGGATATGTTTTGATGGAGTTGTAAGGTTTCACGTGCAAATGATACGTTATGATAAAACTATTCGAATTTAAAGCAGATTTACGCATCTACTTAAGTAGATGCGTAGATCCATCGTACTTACAATGAGTACACGTTAAAATATTGGTTTGTGCTGATAATTTTTAAAATAATTTTATATAAAATATAATTATACAATGATATAAAGAGGTAATAAAATAAAAATAAAAAATAAAATAATGTAGAAAACATGAACTGTGAATTTAAATTTTCAGAAATATTTTTACCTATCTGTAAGCATTGGCATGACTTGGTTTGATCTGTTGTAAAACCAGTGTTGATATTAGTTTTAAGCAATTTTTTCCTGTTGAATATTCACCCACAAAATGTTACTATTCAACGCACTAGGAATAGTACCTGTTTTGTAAGATACCGACAATAATAAAAAGTATAATCATGATAAGGTGACAACTTTCATAACAAATGAGGCATGGAACTGAGACTAATAAAAAACATGAATGAAATTATACCATTTATGTCAGATGAAAAACACTTCTGTTATTCTTACATAGCTTAAGAGAAGGTACTATTCAACAATGGACACGTACTAGGTGTTAATGTAATGTGAGTTAAGTATGTGATACAGCTTCTAGACAAAAGTGTAACATTGATTATACAAGTTACATGAACACACGTTTCATACCTACGCTTATCATTTTAACGTCACACTATAATCTCCACTTTCAATTATCTTCCCAATTGCATGAAACATTTGCCATAACTGTGCTGCGGGCATTATGATAGTGATAAACTTAAAAAATAACATCTTTTCGTGCTTATCAGGATAGTAGACATTTGTAAAATATCTTTTTTACTATTTATTGGTCTCACCCGATGAGAAGTTCCTGAACACAGCATAACTTTACATCACATCTACACACAATAATAACACAAATAGAAAACGACACAAATTCCACAAACCACGACGGGACTCGAACCCGCATTTTTTCCTAAAGCCGGAAAAGCTCTCACCAACTGAGCTACGGGGTTTATACCGTCGTGGGTTGTGATTTTTTGTGTCATTATAACATTTGTAGTGACCAAGTGCAATCACTTGAAATACAAAAATTTACATCACATCTCCCTCAAATTTGATACATCCGAATAAACCTTCGGATATCGGAGTTCGCGTGTCATTCGTCAGCGGCATCCTGTAATTAATGCTGACATGGACAGCGAGGGCCTAATGAATGGCGGGTGTACTGTGTCTGGCAAAAACTGTGACGTCATACTCGACAAATATGGGACCTGCAGCAAGGGGTTGCTAGTGGTGTGTCGGGTAGATTTTACATTAACATACCGTTATTTGCGCTTAACAAGCCTCATAGCTCAGTTGGTAGTGGCTCTGCCTTCTGCGCTGTAGGCAGTGGGTTTGGTTCCCACCATAAAAAAATGTGTGATGAATTTAGACGTTTATTCTGTGTTTGGGTGTTGTATCATATAGTACGTATGTATTTACAAAAAGTGTTTAAGTATTCTATCCGTAATCTAGTACCCGTATTACAAGCTATGCTTTGTTTGAGGCTAGATGGCGCTGTGTAAAATTAATGTCCTGTAATTCCTGTAATATTTATATACGAACTATTCAGCAAGCAGCGGGACTTTAGACAAAGACAATTAAGGGATATGTCTGATAACCGATCGTATACTCTAAGATGTAAACTCACTATGACACAAAACTGGGCTTATTATATGTGCATCATTTATGATAAATTACTATATGGGGTTATAGCACTTTTTGGTGTTATTTTTTTTTAATAAAGCTTAAGATATGGCTAATGATGTGTTACTATTCGTTACATGACTATTTAATTACAGGGGCATTAAATTATATCATTAATATGACATTTTTGTTATAATTCCTGACATTATTATTATTATTGACATTACTAAAATTAGCAAGATTTAGTGTTATTACTTACTTTTTTTTTTATTTAATTTAATAAATTTAATTAAGTGTTATTTTTATTAAATTTCAATAAATTATTGTGTTAAACATTTGCATGCCTGACCGGTAGGATATAAGGACATGATGAAATTATTTACCAATTTATCACATGTTCTGGCAAATAGACGATCTTATCTTATCCTAATTGTTTTACAAAAAGTGAGATAGATACTGATTGGAAATGCAGAATTCAGGAAAGAAAAGCAATTTGAGCAGAGATTTGCCATTTACATCACAAAATCATTTCTACAGAAAACCATTACAAATTTTGCAAGTCGTATCCCGAACAACTTTGCTATTTCAAAAGCCTGTTTGTAAATATCCTGAACGTGGTCAATCTCGTTTTTGAAAAACGCCAACTTTACTGGGCCGCTGAAAACGGCTATAACTTTATATTAGCTGTGGGAAGTGGATCCACTATAAACGTAAATTTTCATCTCCACAAAAGTGGAGAATGTGGCCTATAAATCTAGGTCTCAAAGGTACGAGTAATTTTTGTTAGTGTTCTATTTAAACAGTGTAGTTGAATCGAGTAAATGTTTGTCGGAGGCTGCGGTACATCAAATGTGTTTACTAATACATGTACATCACCTAAGACTGGGACTTGATAGTCCCAGTCTCTCGTCTTGATAGACGAAAGTATTTAATATGTGTGTGCTACCAGTGATATCTTATGGACCCGAGACGTGCTCGCTGCCTATAAGACTAAAGTACAAAGTCACACAGCAAGCTATGGAGAAAATTATATCAGTAAGTGATAAAATCCAGAATATGGATATCCATAAGAGAACCAAAGTTATTGACATAGCTCACAGAATAAGCAAGCTGAAGTAGCAGTGAGCAGGCACCATAGCTCGCTGAACCGATTACCGTGGGGAGAAAAGGTTCTCGCATGGCGACCACAGTGAAACGCGAAACGGCGTGTGTCCACCCGTTAGTTGATGGATAGACGATATTGTGTCGGTTACGGGGAGGTGGTTCGGAAACGTTATTTGTGGCGCCAATTGGGGGAAGCCCTTGATGTTCAGCAGTGGATGTATGTGGGCTTTAATGATGATAATGATAAAGACTGAGAAGCGCTTAGGTTTCATCTCAAGTTGTCGTGTTATGATGGTCGAAGGTGCTAGCGCACTTCACCTCGTATCCAATGTAATATTATCTAATCGATCAACATACTGAGGAACGTTTTAATAATGAATACAGATAATTTTCACACAGCGTCATTTTGTCCCAATATGTCAGCCGGAAAATGTCATAAAACACAACACCTAACACAGAACAATCACACAAATGTTCGTCATATGTGGGAATCGAACCCAACAAACAGTTTAAAAGGCATAACTTCTATCAACTGAGTTGATTATGAGGCATGTTATCAACTACCTATCTAACCTCTAAATATCGGAATACTACAGTTAGAGCTAGGTAAGACCAAACTGAGCACAAATTTGGGGAGTGAACCCGGTACCTCTGAATCTGATACCGGTATACAAACCAATAGAACACATAGATGGTTCAAAGTGTTTTTTTTTAATGTTGATCTAATTTATGATTGGCTACAGTCCCTCGAGCTTCGCGGGATCAAATATTGAATGTGTCAACGTATCTTACATATATGTTTGTATTGACCGCGTTTGAGATGGGATCTGGACCAATGACCACGTTTGAGTGAGTGCGTACCGGGTAGGTAAAATTTATTTTTTAACATTTTTTCTAATCAGACCCTACGTACAAAACAGGTATAGAATGGGGTGTGCAGAAATCGCGGGGTTCATTTACCTATGTCATACACCTATGTCATCTGTTTATACATTTTGGTAAAATTTTATATTTTAAAAGGGCAATACTTGTTCTTTGTGAGGGTATGATGTAATTTGGTGATAATTCTAACTAAAATCAGACTAAATTTAGTCGTTGGGGTCCCGGACGGTATTAGTATAGCGTTATATATATAACCACCCAAAGTAAAAAAAATAAGCAGAGACTATGTTAAAATGTTATATATAGTTCAATATTGTTTCTATTCACTCTAATCTTCGTACTAATCGAATGTTATAAGAACATGAGGTAATATCCAAACATATTTTTTTATTAAAATCTTAATTAAGTACTTTTATTTACGACGGGAAAGCGCTTGGCGTTCTTCTCACCTGATTTTTCAAGTTATGATAAGGCCGAAGGTGAAAGCGCACTTCACCTAGAATCCTCAATGAACTATCTTACCTCTAAATGCCGGAATACAACAATTTCAGAAATGTAGTTATGGTGACAGAATTAAGTAAGAGAATTAGGTTCACGTTTTTTATGAGATGTGCGTGTAATTCTTCGTCAGAGCTTGGCAGCACTCACGACCGCGACTGGCCAGGGCGTTGTTGATCTAATATGTAGTCTTTTACTAATAAAAAGCCTTGACGCATTGCCATTAACCGTTATTAAAAGACGGAAAAAATCTGTTCATTTGACATTTGAAAGTGAACATCACGCTTACTTTAATACTATTTTTTCAATGCTTATATATGCTCCCCTGGGTGGTGTTAAACGAGCTCTAAAAACCACAAAAGACAAGTAAGGCGAATAAATAAATAATAAATAAATAAAAAAATACTTGCTTTCCTTACGCCTTACGTAATGTCATACGATTAAATAAATAATAATGATCATGTCATATAGTAGTCATAGTCACATTCACAGTCATAGTCACATAGTCATATAGTAATGTTATAGAAGACAATGGTACATAATGTGTTTGATTTTCTTTTTTTATTTATTGACTGAGCAACGCTTTTGTTCCGTTAAAAATGTTTGGCCTATCAATAAATCGTTATTTTATATATATCATTTTATTTTACAAATGACATTTACTTCTGCAATTTATCGCTTAAATTTTAAATTTTCAAATGACTGTTTAAGGTTGCATGATCATTCTTCTATGTAATTAATTACCTTTTTAGTATTATTAGTTTGTAAATGCTTCTCAAACAATAAGAATTTATTCACATAGGTACCATGTATACGGGTGAGATGTACTGATCTATATTAATTAAATTTATTTTAATAAATCAATTTACCACCTCAACCTATATGTAACATACTTTACGTTTATAAAATTATTTTTATCTTTACATTTAAAAGTCCTTGTTTATGTTGGGGGTAGGACCAACTTCCTAGTACCTTCAAGGCAACAGAATCGGTGTCTCTTTTTAGTGGTAACGGCTGAATGATCTCAACACTGTTGGTTAGAACCTATAATATCCACCTGGCTAGCTACCCCTGCAAAAGTCCGGCACCAAACGGTTTACCGTGTTCTATCGGTGCGCGGCGAACTCTGGACCTCATCCTTGCTCTACAAGCTGAACCTAGAGCTATTAAAGCCAACGGACAAATCCATCATTTATAGAAAAAAGCCGACCAAATTTCAAGATTCTGAGTTCACGGAAAGTACCCTGTAGGTTTTGATTCCCTTGATCCTATAAGGGTTCCGTTTTAAAATGGAACCCTTAAAAGTCTTAGAATGTGTGTAGATCATAATGTAGAATATCACGCCCTAACCACCACTTAGTGCCTAAAATTTACAGCTTTTATAAATCAGTGAATGAGTATTCTTCCTTATAATTTATGGCACACTTCTAGTCGGTAGTTGGAGGGTAATGGATGTGCCCACTGATATCAGCTACATTTAAATAACTCACCGTTCAGGAAGCCAGCCCTCGCAGCGGACCCACTTAAAATATTCCTCACACTATTAAGATAGCGAGATAAGAAAAATACTATCTAAACGATAATCATTCTAATTGATTCTAATTTGAAGAAGGATTGATTGCTGCTACACATGGCTTGTACGGAGGCAAATATCTCGCAGACCGAAACCGCTGGTATAGGTTCTCGCATGATGACCACGATTAAGCGCGAAACGGAGCGTGGGAAGACAACAGTGATATTGTGGCGGTCGCGGGGAGTAGGCTCAGGATAGATATTAGTGGCGTCGATTGGGGGGGACTTTCATGGGAGACAAGTTCTGTTGCATTAGTTTGATAAAACCAAGAATTCGAATTTGAATAAGTCATGCTGTATCTGCTTCATGAAAAATACCGGATACGTATACGGTACGTAGGTATGTCTAGGTTCGAAATGAAATAATAAAAAAAACACGGCTCAATTTGCTTAAATAAAAGGCGCCCACCATGAATTATGAATTGCCATACATGAAATATTTAGAGTGATACCATACTGAAGTAATAAAAGCATAGATTTTTTTATCAAAGCTCCGAAAATTCCCCCACATTTCATATAGAAATGAATGGAATATTAAATTATGTTGGGCCGTGTTTTGTAATACTGACGAAGCTTCTTGTTAAGCTTTGAAGAGGCTTTTAAGTTAATGAACGACTTGTTAAAAATCTATTGACTCCTTATTCGGGATATTTCAGAGAAAAAAACGATATTTTGAACATCCGCTAGCGGAAAACAGATATAATTTCTAAGTAAACGATTTCCAAGTTTTAAAAGGTTCTAAAAGTACGACGTTTAAAATTGTTCAGTTTTAAACCGCTTTTATAAAATATAATCATGCTGAAACAACTTAGCTTATACTGACGGATTAAGTAATCAACTGCTTAAAAGGGCTGTTAGTGATTTTACCTACCTACAATTTAATATCAATACAAATGAGACGGTTTTTCGTTAATTGCACCTTCAAAACATATATCGTGGATTCTAAAATGTGAAATTCACCACTAAATTCATGCAGGAAACTTAATTAGTTCAGGAAAATATATAGTCAGTTGATACCAATGTAGAAAATCTTAACATCGAATATTGTAAATATTGTTGTTCGATACCTCCATGTAGCATGTACGTAATGTAGTCTAGTCACTAGACCACAGAGGCGGTTAAAAATATGATACCAAGAAGACTCTAGTGGTTCACACACCGGTGTCAGATACAGATGTCCCGATCCTTTTCATGGGTACTATGTGCGTGGTAGGACTTTTTCTAAGTCCGCCTGCTAGCTACCACTATGTTTATTCGCCGTGTGTTCGAGACTCTCTCTCTCTCGTTTTTAACTGTAATTTTATGCAAAGTCAGAAAAAAGCACCATAGTACCTACCGTACGTCATAGTGGGTGGACAGAATACAATAAGTGAATATATCACCCCTTATGAAAATGTTGCTGATTTTATTAAATTGCTCTAAAAACCTCACTATTTTGTGAGACCCGACGATCATAAAAACCACCCCTATTACGGAAATTTTAAAATCTGCTGTTTCTTCTTTGATATGACATTTCACAACACTTTAATATTACCTAACCCCTTTATGTGATTTCAGTAAATAAATAAACAAATAGAAAAATATAATGTCAAAACTAAAACCACCTAAACATTGGTATCATACATGACATACCAAGCCGTTAACTCTCTAAGTGAAACCAATGTTGCATAAACTACCCCTTAAAATAAGTAAAATAACTTTAATTGAAATGTGCATTCGATACCCTTCAAATGACACCCCAAAAGACATAAATCTTATTGTCTCACATAACAATTTTTTCAAAAACAACATTGGCTTTAAAAACCACATTAACCGAAATGTTAAAAAATGTAAGAAAAATCATAATTAAGTATATTAAGTAAAATGAGATCGGATAAATCGATATGTACGAAATGTTCTTTACTCCCCAATATCTTAAAAACTACCCCAGGTGTAAAATTTTCCCACCGTTTATCAATGTATATTTAAGTAATCTCTTTATTGTTTAAAATTAATTTGAATCGGATAAATAACCCGTTCGAGAGTTTTACCGTCACAAACATTGCCACAAAACATTATACATTCATAAAATATATGTACATTCAGTGCCGGTTTTCTCAATATAACTCTGAGATGTCGTTCGCTTCGCTCGATCAATTATCAGCTCCTGATTATCAGTGGTTGAGAGTGGCTCTTTGAGTTGTAATTGATAAGTAAGTTTTTTTGTACAACTAAGAGACGGAACAAGCACTAGATGGGCAAACTGCCCACTTGATATTAAGTGCATATTTTGCCTATAACAATGCCTTACTGTGCAGGTCACATCCACAAAGAACCTAGCCTACACGGCACTGCATGGCACCCGTCAACTTAAGACATAAAGGTGTTAAGCCTCGCGTAATTTCACCGGCAACCATACCCTTCAAACCGGAACACAGCAATGCTGCTTGGCCTAAATAGGTATGGTGAGTCGACGAGTACGAGTCCTTTAACAAAGGGCTCAACTACTCTTAATATAAATAATCAATAGATACTGCTGTGTGGGTTAGAGACAGACTGCTTAAGTGATGAATGCTGTTTGAGATGTCAGGTGAATGTGATTGTATGATCTTCGAGAGTGGCCCCTCAAACTATCAGTTGGTTCTGTTTGGTGGTTTAGAGTGACTGTTTGAGTTTTTCCTTGACTGTTTGTAGTCGAAGTGGTTCCCCTGAAACGGTTATTTTTGAACCTACGATGTATGGTTCAAAAATGTGAAATTAACCACTACGCGTTGACTATATTATGTCACTAAGAGCAATTTATTTTTATAAAATGTTTTTTTTACCTATATTATTTCCACAACATACTGAATCATTACAACTTAGGCTTCAACTATTTGGTTAGAGAACCAAAATAGATAAGCTAAACTTAAAAATATTATTCCTTTTCGTTACGTGAAGCCTGTATGCAGTGATAAGTTTCAAATTTTTAATTCATTATATGTTTTGAAGCTACATTAAGCTAAAAATCATATAACATATCTTGCCGAGGAACAACCCTTTAAGAGTAACTGCTGAAGTGATAAATAGTTTCTGCGTAAACAAAATTAAGAGAGAAAGAGAGAAAGGAATGGGAGAGAGAGAAATATAACAAAACTCTACAGATAAAGAGACATTGCCATATTACTAAACTATGTGTCTATATTTTTAAACTTTTTTTAACAAATGAAGCTTCTATCTTTATAATTATGTATAGTGTTCAGTGAAATGGTTTGCAAAAAAATATCTATAATTAATATTTAATACCTTCAACATTAACATGATACTCACATTAAGAAACGAAATCTAAATTATTCATCCAACAATCATTTTCAGTCCTCTATGAAGTCTTCATCTCACATGCACTGAACAAATTCACTTTCAACCCGTATTTTTAACTCGATAATATTTTTCGATCGCGTTAATTTCAAAAGTTATCCAGTCGGTTAGTGTCACAATAGTTTAAAGTTAACCATTTAACAAAGCACAAAGTTGTCGTGTTGGTTGGAAGTTGTACTTAGACGCGACGTAGTTCCGCCGCGTGGCTTGGTTAGTACTGACTCTATCCACGCGGCACCAGAGTACCACACAACGAGTGCTCACGATGCGATCCATGCGCGGATCACTGGGAAGGAGGAGTCTTAACCAAAACCACGCCTACCAAGGAGCTCCACATTTCTTTTTCAATATGTGTAATTCAATTTCGCTTATGTCTTCGCTGGGAAAGTTGATGCCCCGATGTCGTTCAACACGATGTTTTTATGTAAACTGTAACGTAGTTCGCAAACCGAGTCGGCCCGCGATGATACGCTCATGTGATTTTCTTTTTCTGCTACCAATTTCACGTGCTGTTGCTTGTTCATATCTAGTGGAATCGAGGGGAGGCTTTGATGGGGAATAAATGGATGAGAATGGATGAGATAGTTCTTTGATTGCATCGGTTTAAGACCTTCACCTTTACAACCGGAAGATATTTAGACAAGAATGAGTCTCTACAGAGTGCAATAAATAACCACAATCTTTTTTTTTGAATGACGAGGAAGCTCTTGCCGTTCATCTCACTTGGTTACAAGTTGAGATAAGGCCGAAGGTGGAGGCGCACTTCACGCGGAATTCTCAACAAACTGAGGAACTGACTATCTTACCTCTAAATGCCGGAACACAACATATTTTTTAAGAACTGTTACTATGGCGACAGAATAAATTAAGATGATGGTAGCTAGGCGGACTCAAACATAATCCTACCACCAACCAAATCAACCTTGAAAATCCTTAGAAAACCATACAAAGATATATCAAACCTTTTAGATAATATTTTATTACTTTTATATGTTAATGTTACTCCTATTTTTTTATCATATTAAATCAGAGAAATACCAATTTCAGCAAAGTCGTCACAGAACTTTACCTCGCAACATTTCAGTCCGCGAAGGAATTCCCAAATTATAACAGTAAATTAAGCGTAGTTTCATTTGCGTTACAAAGTGAATTATGTGTTGGTGTCTTAGTTCTGTCACCACCTAAGTTACTACGGTTCAAAATTAATACACTGCCATAAGGCAGCTCTAATACCAGCGTTCAGAGACTTGTATTAACAGCATCAAATTTAAACTAAACAAAACACACTAAAACCTACCCTCTTACCTTGCTATAAGACTCACATCCGATTAGTCAATAATTATGCCGGTAGGCCTTTTCGTCAAAACAAATCATTATTAAGTGAACACCTATTTGTTTGTGTCGCATGTTACACGATACTAATGATGACAGACGTGAACAATGATTTAATTTATGTTAGAAAACAGTTTGACAAGCAAAGCTTGCTAAAAATATATTGCACAATATCATGTTATAACTCACCAAACACTTATTAGCAAGGAAACTTGCATAATGAAGTCTGATTTTTTATTGTGTGGAAATTCTTAAAAACATTATCGATCGTCATTATCTACTATTTTTTTCATACAACTTAGAGACCGAATAAGCAAGCAGCCCTCTTTATGTTAAGTGCATCTCTTGCCTTTAACAAAGCCTTACTGCGTAGGTCACATCCACAAGGAACATGACCTACGCGGCACTGCATTGCGTTTGTCATCTTGATGCATAAAGAAGTTAAGCTTCGCGTGCCCGTAATTTCACCGGCAACCATACCCTTCAAACCGAAACACAGAAATGCTAATTGGCGGCTGAAATAGGTATGGTGGTAGTACTTCCTCGGAAGAGCTCTTTCTCAAGAAGCTCTACTACGCTTAAAATCTAACGGCTAGTGGTTCAAAGACCTCACAAAAAAATCTTATTACGGATTTTAACGATGGACATTTATATCCCCATTAACAACTCAATATTCTGTAACGTAAGCGCTTTTCGCTTCACACTTTATAAACTTGCATAAAAATGCAGCAACACTTTTTGGAATCAACTTTTTTAACAGTAAGTCCATAATCCTGGCAAGTTTGCAGCCAAGGGTAGCCAAAGAAAGCAAAATGAATTGTACAGCAGCGGCGAACTTACTTTATAACCACTGAGTTTGATTCAAGATTCTGGACAGGAACTTGAATATTAGAGAAATATTGTTAACTAGTAGGTTATGTATAAATCTTTATCTCTTCTTCATTTAAACTGTCAAGAAAAAAATTGACTCAAGCACGAATCCAGTAAGATTTTTACATTTGCACAAATTTGTGCTTGGTTTAGCTGGTGGTAGGACTTTCATTAAATTTGCCTGAGTATCTAACGAAATCATACCTTGTTGAAACTGGATGGATCGCTATTTTATACTGCTGAAGACCAGAACAGAATGCCAACTTACTTGCTTCACTCTTCGTAGAGTCTTCACGTCTTGGATACAACTGATGAGATTCCTCCATCGCTTCCCTGTAGCGGAAAATCCATGCCAGAAGTGCGCATTAAGCAAAAGTGTGCTCAAGGTGCTCAAAGTGCTACTATCACGTCGCCGATTCTTACTCGACTTCCACCTGTATTTTGATACTGGTAAGGTACCATCTTCTTGGAAGCTCGCTAATGTTCAACCTGTCCCAAAAAAAGGTAGCCAAGTGGACCTTGCTAACTACCGGCCAATCTCTATCACCTTTGTTCTATGCAAGACGATAATGCGTGAAGAAAAAAAAATCTTACCAAGGCCAACCGCTCCCCCGTCGTACTGGGAGAAAAAAAAAAGAATAAAAGTAAGTGTTTATTTCAAAACAAAAACAGGTGAAGCAGTTTTGTAAAGTTTTTGGAATACGAGATAAAAATGATTCTTGTAATTTCATTACAATCTGCAGTCGAAAACAGCCTTGCAAATTTAATTAGGTACTGTTGCCAACACTGCTAGGATATTTTATTTACAGATAAGCGCTGTCTTTTATTCTACATCTTACAGTGTCAGACAAGGTGGTAAAACTTTCTTACTCCTCTTGCTAGGAGAGTAAAAGAAAGAGGACTGTATAGTGCCTCCCTAGGCGCTCGTTTGGAGTGAGGCTATTTTCGCGGGCCGTTCTTATGATTAAGTCAACTCTTTCGGGATTTAAAATCGAGACGGCTAACGATATAGTTAAGTTACGACTGTGCTGTCAACTCAATTTGAAATGTTAATAATTTTTGCACTAGGAATATATATTTAATCCGTAAAACTTTTTGCTATTGAAAACATTTATAAAATCTTTGGACTATGTATGATGTAAGCTGGACCGTTGCAAATGGGCTATAAAATAAGTAACAAAAATGATACAGACTAGTAACAGACCGAAGCATTACACTGGCTTTATTGCCAAGAATCGCTGGCCTAACTAAGAGAAAGCGTTGCCTTAATCAACGCCTTGTAAGAAGTTTGAGAACCCAGAAGGCACCGGACAGGAGTCCGGTGCCTTCGTGGTTCTCAACACATTGGGGACATAGGAATGTCCCCAAGGTTTCATCCCAAGACTGTTTTTTTTTTATTGGGTTTTAGTAGTACTTATTTGTTTGCATATTACATGAATAAAGATAAATCGGGACTTCGTTTCTACTACCTGAAAAATTGTTTAAAAACAGAGTAATATTTATTACGAAAAAGAGTTTTGACTTTAAGGTTTCTAGCTAAATGTTTGACTCTATGTTATGTCAAGTCTTAGTTAAGCTGGGTAGACCATAAAAGGGCAGGAAGTGTGTTTTTAAATTTGAACATAATGTAGCAATATTAACGATAAACTTCCGAAGTAGGTACCGTTACCTAGCAGGTAAAATAAAATAAGTAAAGGGTTTTTAAAAGAAAACGGGAAAAACACGATAAAGGGGAAAGTGCTTTCCATTTGAACGGAAAGTTGTTTAGGCAAATTTTCTTTATTTACATTTAAGTAAGAAAAGAAAACTTCACCTGTACTCGCAAGGTAGTATATTCAGCGCTTTATGGATGATTCGCTTTTTCTGTGTCTTTCGTAACATCCCCGTGTCAACTTTTGAAACTTTGGTTACATGAGATAGTAAGTTACTCAAGTTTTTTTCGATATTGACAGTAAAAAACTGTTTGTAGCTCCTATAAAGAATTGATGATAATGTATGCGGACAGTGTCTCTACGTTCGTTTATTGATTATAAATATTGAAATCTAGCTTGGCTAGCTACAGTACAGAGCAAGGATGCGGTCTTCAATAGAACGACTTTTTCCAGAAGGCTCTGGCTTTTCCGCGCTTCAACAAAACAAGGCAAACCTTTTGGCGCCTTCAGCAGAAATATGGTGGCTGGTGGCTAGTCAGATAGACCTTAAGGTCTTACTACCAGTTTTATGATCTCGCACCCGTAACCACTAGCAAAAACCAGCGATTCTATTGGCCAGATTAGGCCACTAGGTCAATGACACCCACCTAACAGAAAACAGATGAAAAAGTTTTTAGTTAAAAATACGGCAATTTCGAGAGTCGAGCGCAAGCCAATGCCCCAGCAATGTGTTTAAATGAACTATTCCATGATAAGATGCGGTGGTACTTTACACCTATTAATAACCTCTTAGCCAATACGTCATGTACCTCTAGCTGACCGATATTCGTCTCACAGCTCAAAACAAAAGTCCAAGAGACTTATTTTTAATCAACTTAAAAAAAAAGGGGGATGTTTTCAATTCGACGGAAACTTTTTTTTATTTTATGTTGGCTCCCCGATTATTCGAAGACGCCTGGACCGATTTGGAAAATTATTTTCGTGTTTGAAAGAGTAGTTCACATGTACATACACACGGTGGTTCCATCGTCATCAGGTCAGGATCTGATGATGGTATCTTGGAGAAATCGAGGGAACTCTTAAAATATTATAGTCACATGTAACGTAACGGAGAACCGCACGTCACTAATTAAAATTTAGAAAGAACCAAAAGGAAAAGATTTTAAATTTACAGATATATATTTGGTAAAAGAGTAACAAGAATGAAAATAAAAAAACACTAATGAAGATTATATAAAAATGATACAGATCTTGATTCGAAGGCGGCTAGGTTCGGAGAGTTGTAGAGAGCGGAGATGGAGACTGCTCAGCTGCGAAGCGTCGACTGTTGTCATGAAGGTTGGCTAGGTGTGGAGAGTAGATTCAGGAGGGTCATTAACGTAGTAAAAAGAGTAGTTAGTTTCTATCTTGCAGAGTCTCAAGGATAGAGTTCAGGGCAGCGTCAGGTATTCTGGTTCTCTAGGACAGCGTCAGAAGTATGCCTCCAGAGCAGCGTTTAAGATAGGCTTCCTAGCGTCCGAGGTAGAGCTTCCAGAGTAGCGTCAGAGGTAGAGCTTCCAGAGTAGCGTCAGAGGTAGAGCTTCCAGAGTAGCGTCAGAGGTAGAGCTTCCAGAGTAGCGTCAGAGGTAGAGCTTCCAGAGTAGCGTCAGAGGTAGAGCTTCCAGAGTAGCGTCAGAGGTAGAGCTTCCAGAGTAGCGTCAGAGGTAGAGCTTCCAGAGTAGCGTCAGAGGTAGAGCTCCCAGAGTAGCGTCAGAGGTAGAGCTTCCAGAGTAGCGTCAGAGGTAGAGCTTCCAGAGTAGCGTCAGAGGTAGAGCTTCCAGAGTAGCGTCAGAGGTAGAGCTTCCAGAGTAGCGTCAGAGGTAGAGCTTCCAGAGTAGCGTCAGAGGTAGAGCTTCCAGAGTAGCGTCAGAGGTAGAGCTTCCAGAGTAGCGTCAGAGGTAGATCTTCCAGAGTATTGTCAGAGGTAGAGCTTCCAGGTACTTTTTTGGAATAGGTGTTAGTTTTATATATGTTACTTGTCTGAAGGTCAGAACTCAATTCCTTTTCATATCGGTTGACCCCTATTTATACGAAATTTGATGATGAGATGGAATCGTGTTTGAATCAAAAATAAGAATGTGAGTGGACAGTATTATTCTAGTATGATTACAGAGGTCTAATTAGTTTTCATATATGAACTCTTTGCAATTCGTGTTTCTCGTGAAGTTTGCATTCGTTTTTATATGCAAACTATCACAAAACATACAAATTAAAAGAAAGATGTGACAAGAGCTGTCACTTGATAAACATGTCAAAATCTATCAAATACTAAAATCTACCAAAACATTAGGTTTTTCAGATAAAATATAGAGCTAGAATAACATTTATGTATATCAAAAGAATCAGAAAATTCCGCTCTATCGATACATGGATTTTGAGGTTTTTGAGATGAAATTTGCCTCAAACATGGATTTACTATTTGAAATAACATGAAGGAAGGCTAAGATGATGATGTAGTAATGATACAAGAGCATAATGTTTATCCTACGTGAGTATTTACAGAAATTAATAGCTATAATATATGATAGATAAAATAATACTACACACACTTGAAGTGATTTGAGTATTTTCAGGGTGTAATAAGGAAAAAACGGATCCCATATTTATAGGATCACGCGTCGGTCTGTCAGTCTGTCTGTCCGTCCATCTGTCATCAAAATAATTGAAAAAAATACGTCATCCAGGTAAACTAAATTATATCATATTCTTCATTGAAGTCGGGTTTCTTTCTAGTTTTTAAAACGTAATTATTGAATTTTAATCATAGATGTGTAAATTTTCCTATGGGATTATGGTCATAAAGTCCCAGGCGTTTTAAATGAAACTGATAACGATGCGCATAGCTGCTTACCTGACCAGCTAGTAAAGTTAATTGCTGGTTAGGTATACTACGTTTACGGCATGGAAGTTGCAGTTAATTTGGCAGGTTCCATGCGACTGGGTAATTAAACGACTGTTTGCCATTTTGTGATAATTGATGTTGGTGTGTTTGATTTGCGCTAATTATCTTTCACGCATTAAATTATTAATCGTTTTGTATCGCATTTTGTGAAAAGATAATTTGATATTGTTGTTTGATGTTTCGTCATTTAATTTTACAGGTAAATTAATAGTTATCTAATTTATGTCGCAATAATAAGCATCATATTTGCTTGCTGGTTATGTTATAACGACATGTTATCCTGATATATGTTTTACTTTTATTATTCTGAGGAAAAATGGGTCATACAATTTTTTTAACAAATCTCCAAATAGCCGTCAATGAAAACTCAAGATAGACTTTTCACACTACACAACATGCATTGATTTAAAAAATATATTGCACACTATATATATTTTTATAACATCATGTAGGTTCTTAAATAAGTGGCGCAGGAACCCTAACTGAGTATTGACCTCCGGTACAAAAAACCCGCCAATTTCCCCCTATATTGCGTAGTTTGCCAGTTACCAGTTTCAAGCTCGCGCAGGGTTATTTTTATGTTTGAAACCAAGCATAAAAATAAAATTTTATTATTATTATTCAAGTCTATCACTCCAGCGATACATGAGACGACCAGCTGGTCTAAGTTTCGTTCAAGTCATGACGATCTATTTACGATTATGTTTAAATAACTTGGCAAAAGGGTATGCATGGGTCGTAGTTAGTGGAAATCCGTCTTTGTTTTCCTTACTGGGAAACAGGCGTGAGTCTAAATATGAAGGCTAGAGGAACGACCGCGATATTCCTTTATTCGTACACTTCTACTTTAAAATGAACACACTCTTCTAATTTCAAGTTGCTAGTCGCATTCATGTGTTTTAAGACTTTCAATCTTTTTGAAACAAGATCGGTTTTGTTAAAAATATAATCAGTTTTGTTAAAAATAAAACAATAATGTCTGGTGCATTTCTTTTGCATGTAATTTCTGAATTCGGGGAGCAAGCTCGCGTTTTAGCTGGCAGGGTTGCGAAACTGCGAACACGCGCGTATATTAAAATCAGCTTTCATTTTGTTCTCATACGTCTCATAACTTTATTCGGCGTAGGAAGAATACCGTATTTTTTTGATAAACAGAAAACAATGTTATGAGGCAATGATAAAGATCATCATTATTTATTTTTTGCTTCTATTCCCAATGCAGGATATCCTCTAAATATAGAACAGTTGGCCATTACTAGTAGATACACGTGGGTATTATGTTTAAATACACCTACGCAACAGTAGACTCTGCCGCCCATAAGCCTGTGATGAATAGAATATAACATCATAGATATTTATTTGGCACACGTTAGGTTAGTTGGAGTAGCATAAACAAAAAAAACAATTCAATCTAATTGATATTAAGTGAATTATGGACTAACATTTTACTACAAAACTAGTTTTCATAATGATTCTTATTCTTTTACCTATAAATAATCGCTCAACTCATTGATCAATAAAAATATAGACATTGATTTATTTAACAATAACATTTTCACATTTTTTTCTCAAAGTACGCTTAAACGCTTGCTAAGCGATTATTATTTTTAATTACTAAATATATTACTTGTTATCTTCTATTTATATACATATCTGCGGAAACATTTTAATTAGCCCTCAACACACTCGCGCTGGTATATAGGTACTGGCCTGTATTACATAAGTAATAATTTTTAAGACTTGGCTGTAAGTTTTCCTCATATTTTGAAAATAAATAAATGATAAAATTACTGTTGGAAACTGGACGCATATTTTGTCTCGCATTTGTTATGATGACCTTAGTACAGTTTTTAGCATAATTTATGTTCCTAAAATTCCCGGCGTTTTGCCATAACCACCACGCTTGCAAGGCAGATCGGTTATCACAGTGACTTTTTTCGTATTTTTTTTGCAAAAATTGCATCTAAATTATCAGTCTCCACTTTGAAATAAGACAAGAGCTTAACCTCTTGTCATTGGTGACAAGCCTTGGGGCTTGCCTGGGCAAATCTTTTAAAAATAAAGTTCTAGAATGCCAATGATCTTAGATTGCTTGCAAGCAGCTCGTAGAATTGTTTTGTGCGAGCCCTCTATCAGATAAGTTGCATTATTAGTTTCATGTTCGTAACAAGTTTCAAATACTTCGCCAAACAAGTTAGGTAATCTAAAGTTTCAAAGATTTTTATTTAATATTGTGGTTAACTGAGATTATAAGTTTTGCTTTAAATGAGTTTCAAAAGTTTTGTGTTTCAAATTAATTAGTTTTGTATACGATCAATCACTTAATTCAAGTTGTTATAAAAATTATAAATGGCTTTGGATTGCGTATACATAAAATCTTTTCATTCTAAGAAAGTCAAAAGATAACCTCTATTTAGTTTTAAGTAGGTACAACGCTTGTCAAAGTGAAACTCAATTTACTTCATTTTCAAGACATTTTTCATATGAACTATTATTGTTTTCGTAGTACATTCGTAGCACATAATGTGTAGACTTTCGTAGACTTCTACGTATTATCTACGTAGCACTTTCGTAGCATTCGTAGCTGTTTCGTCGTATTATTTACTGTCGAATCTATGAATATGTCTCTATATGATATATATTTTTTTTACCTCACTTTATTAGGTATTCAAGCTGACATGGAGATAACTGTTTCTTGAAGTATCAAGCTAATATATTAGGTTTTAGTTTATAGTAGTCTAAGATCGTGAAAGCGAAAACTAACGAGATATCTTTACTCATTCTATTGTATGACGCTTGCCCTTCATCTCACCTTATTTTCAAGTTATATAAGATAAGGCCGAAAATGGAAGCGGAATGACTATGTTACCTCTAAATGCCGGAATATAACATTATAAGAATTGTTGTTATGGCGACAGAATTAGGTAAGATGGTGGTAGCTAGCCAGGCGAACTTAAAAAAGTCCTACCACCAACCAAATCTAGCACAATATTGTACTCCCCTGGGGATCGAACCCGGGATCGCTGGATCTGACACCGGTAGGCGAACCACTAGACAGCAAAAGCGAATATCAGAAAAACTGAAATTTATCAGAAATACTTCGGTATTTACCCAGCAACAATATTGTGCTAATGTGTCAATGAACATTATTTTATTGTCTATTCAAAAAATGTATACAATTAAACTAACAGAGAAAGCAGTCGGGTTCTCAACTGTTCCAGACCAGTTCCAGGCGGAAGCGTGCCCAAGACACAGGCTACATTGCCACGCTGAATTTGAATTAATGGTTTCAGTAATTCGTTGTTTTCCAAGGATTTCCACAATAACTAGGTAAATGAATGCGGATGTATGATTCATGTACCTGCATTTTTAGGGTTTCGTTCCCCCAGGGGTCCAATGAGACTCTATACTAAGCCTCCGCTTTTGGTTCGTCCGTCCATCTGTCTGTCACCGGGCTATATCTCATAAATCGTTTTAGGTTGACAGTTACAATATTCACATTGAGTGCGTTACTGTTTCCGTTAAAACAACAATTAACTTGAAGGGTTGTAACCCTCACACAAAAATACTTACAAGAATTGTGTTTTTTGCCTTAAAACATAGGTCGTACCCTTCGGTGAGCGTTTCCAAACTTGGCAAGTTATTGAAAATTTCACTAGATAACGAATCACAAATCTATACTTAGTAGAGCTGTGGCTTACGCTGATGGTGAAAATTTAAAATAAATGCGATTGTCACATAATATAATTGTACCAGATTAAAATGTATCTAACCCTAGCGCCATCTCATCTGCCTGGGACATCAGTTAGGGCTGGTGCGGCGGCTGATACGGCCGAAGATGACAAAAGGCGCAAACATAGTGGTCTCGATAGAGCTTACCTATTTGAGCCTGTTGGGGTGGAGACCTTGGGTCCGTGGGGAGCCGGTGCTATCCGGGTTTTCAAAAATCTTGAGACTTTTGATTGAGGCGACATGTGACCCAAGAGCTGGCTCTTATTTAGGCCAGCGAGTTAGCATAGCTATTCAGCGTGGCAATGCAGCCAATGTCTTGGGCACGCTTTCGTCTGGTACTGGTCTGGAACAATTGAGTTACCTATAGGCCGTTTGTAACGGTCCTTGGGTTATCTGACTGATTCATTTGTACATAGTTAGTTTAATTGTACTTTTTGTTGAATAAATGTTAGTGTATCTTGTAGTATAATTTACAAAAAATACTTATTTATTTACAATTAAACTAACTATCTACAAGGGAAGCAGTAGGTTTACCTAAGGACCGTTACAAACGATCTATAGGTAACTCAGCTGTTACAGACCACTACTAAACGGAAATGTGCCACGCTGAGTAGCTATGTTAATTCCCTGTCCGAAACATGAGCCAGTTTGGGTCACGTGTCGCCTCAAAAGCCCCGCAAGATTTTTGTAAGCCCTGAAGACACGGGCTCCCCATTAACCCAATGTCTCAAATAAGTCAGCTGAATTTGTATATGATGGAAATTTAACCCACCATCTGTGGATTGTGGGTTAAATTAAAAAAGGCTTTATCTTTTGCACTATAGCATATTAGAGAGCGGTTCCCACCTGAGCTTAACCAACTGATTTAGGCCAGTTTTGGTTTGGGTTG
The DNA here is from genome assembly GCA_951394065.1 of Venusia cambrica. Lineage (NCBI taxonomy): Eukaryota > Metazoa > Arthropoda > Insecta > Lepidoptera > Geometridae > Venusia > Venusia cambrica. The sequence continues at coordinate 2,857,402 of OX596068.1, read as the reverse complement.
TGCATTGTTATCATACAAAAGTAAATTAGTAGGACCTACAGATTCAAATTTATGACTTGAAAGTTGCATAATTTAAAGTCTGCTATGAATATGATAATGATGTTGCAAACTGCGCTATCTGTTTTCACTGGAGGTAAATTGAGCAATTTTCTGCTAACATAATCATATAACTTTGGGGTGGATTGGATATACCTAGTTGTCTACCCCGGGCAACAGAAACATTGACCTATAGCTGTAGTTAAAGGTTTCCAATGAATGATCCCATTGCCTATCCTATAGTAAGATTAGTATTTCAGACATATGTCAAGTTATTATTCCTCTGACAATTATGTTACAACTAAAGTCTACTTGCAGAAAAGTATTTCTGATACAGGAGGAAGGGAATACCTTTTTTTTAAATGTGGTGTTACAGTATGACTAAGATGACATGTATATCCTCGTAGTCATACTGGTATGACAAAATTTAACGGCAGACCTTAAGTATCTGAAGGTCCATCTGGCATGTGGTCACTTATCCATTTCAAAGAATATTAAGTTTTCTATATTATTGTGGGTTTACTGTAAGAAAACTCTTCCAACGTTTATCTCGCCTATGTTAATAAAACAAAATGTTTTGCTGCATTTTTTCTAATAAATCAAAATGGTATTAAAAAGCCAATAATTTTCAGACACAATCATTTTTTTATTGCATATTTTGATTTCCGTTGTGGTTTGAGAAAAAGTTAAGCAATGCAAATCTAGAATCCCTATCCAACTATAGTTATTATATATACAGTAAACATATTAATGATAGTTATTAGAAGTAAGAATATATATTATACAAATATATTAATATTTGTATATTATATATCGTTACTTCGAGAATATATTTTGAATCCGATTTGCCATTTTAAAATGAACGACAAACAACTTTTGACTTTTTAATTTGAAATTAAGAGTAATAATCAGCAGTACTCCAGAGCCATCAAATATTTTTTACACCACTACAGCGATCACCAACCCGCCTGCCAAGCATGGCAATTATGGCTATCATTTAAAAAGCCTCATAACTCAGATGGTAGATACTTTGCCTTCTCCGCTGTAGGTTGTGGGTTTGATTCCTACCCAGGACCAACATTTGTGTGATGAATCTAAATCTTTGTTCTGTGTTTGGGTATTGTATTGTATGATTAATATGTATTTTCAAAAAAATGAGTTTAAATATTCTATCCGTAATCTTGTTACTTTATAACAAGCCATGCTCAGTTTAAGGCTAGATGGCGCTGTGTGAAATGAATGTCCTGTAATATTTATTTATTTTTTATCCATATTGCGTTCCTTGCAGGATGGAACACTGGTTATGAAGTGAACGATTTTGCGCGGTGATGTTCAACAATGAATACAGTAATGTGTGGGTGTTGGCACAAGTGTAATATGGAGTAAGCTACAGAACTTTATCCAACGTATTATGAACTAATTCACCACAAGGAAAGTCAGAGGGTGGCTGTAGCAAGCTATTAAAAAGGCGTGAGTGCGCACCGCCTTAGGCGAATTTGTCAGAAGGCGAAATTAACACTAAGAACATAAGTTACAAGGAGTCAGTGAAGTTTTGATCCCAAGAGACACTTTTATCGATATTGTCGATATTAAATGTCTGCAGTTTTCCTAATTCGTTTTGGACCGGGAGGTCATTGTAGCATTGCATTGGGTTTTATTTGAAAGTTTGAAGTAATCCTTCAAAAACTGTTGTTTATCTAAATATCCTATTAAACTTTTGCAAGTACAATAGTATTTAATAAAAATATGATAATAGTAAATGTGATGTCATGTTTACCCGCCGTCAAGGCTTTTTTTTGTTTTTGTCCGACGGCTTAGCGCTTGCTCTTCAACTCACCTGGTTATAAGGCTGAAGTTGTATGCGCTCTTCGCTCGGAATTCTCAACAAACCGTCAAACTGACATGGCTCTCTTATTTCTAAATGCCAGAACGCGATAATTTTATAATTGTTGTTATGGCGACAGAATTAGGTAAGACGGTGGTAAGTAGCCAGGCGGACTCAAACAAAGTTCTACCACTAACCAAACCAAGCGTATTGTACCCCCCTGGGTATCGAACCCGGTACCTCTGGATCTGAAATCGGTGGGTTGAACCACTAGTTCACGCAGGCGGATTTCTGCACATACACGCCACAAACGTTGAAAAAAAAAATTGAACGCAATGTTCTCACGCTCCAAAACGAATTAAGAACATCCAAACATCTGTTTGGTTTGGTTTTTTGTTTGTTAAATCCTCCTTCACGACAAACTACTTTACAGATTGAGCTGAAATTTTGTACATATATTTTTCTAGACTAGTATTAACATTTAAGTTACTATACCACGCAGGCAAAGACGTAAGAATATTGTGAATATGCTATTATGTCATAACTTTAAATCACTTCTAGTAAAATATTTTGCCATCACATAATTCGTGCATTCTAAGATGGCGCAAACAACTCTTTATAAAGAGCAACATTCTCGTGTAAAGAAATTTATAACAAATTAATATTACCATACATTTGACACACCTCTATCTAGCATTAAATTGAACATAGCTTGGAATGTACTTTTATTTTGTTAAAACATAGATACTTACATATAATACAAATACAACACCCAATCATAGAAAAAAACATCTTTATTCAACACGCAATGTTTGAACTAGTCACTAGGTAAGAATCGAACCCACAACTGACAGCGCAAAACTCAGAGCTACTCTCAACTGAGATGTGGGAATAAGTAAGATCTCAACTAGTAGCTGAAGCCGGTATGGTCGACTTAACTAATGCTCTGATTCTAGATTTATCAGAATATTTGCATTTTCATAGAATTTTTAGAATTCTTAAATACAAGCCTAGAAATGTTGCTATGTCGCCATAGCAACATATCTTAAATTGTATGTGTTCCGGCATTTAGAGGTAAGACCCAGTTCAGAAACTGAGGACCCAGTTCCTCAGTTTGTTGAGGATTCGGGTGACGTGCGCTTCTACCTTCGGCCTTATCATAACTTGAAAAATCAGGTGAGATGAAGGCTAAACACATCCCCGTTGCATAAAAAAGAAGATAAACAATTGCTTTACCTTCTGCGGATGAAAATCATACCAACAACCTGGTATGATTTCCATCGGGACTATATACATTTGTGAGACGAACATAGATTTCCTTGCGTAAGTCGTACGACACATTTTAAAACACGGGTTTTATTCGCCTATGTAAGTTGATGTAGGTACCAATGGTTTCAATTCAACAGGCGAGCCATCATCAGGGTGATGGGTTAGGTTGCAGTGGTGTGAGCAGCCCTCTCGACCTGTTTCGCGTCCCAAACTGATGTCTGTGTGAGACGCGAATTAAAATTATATACGAAGATAGATATTTGTAAATAATTACCAAAAAGGTATATAATTTAAAAAGTATATAGGTACCCCAGTAATTTAGTTCTCGTAGCTTTGGTGAACGATGGCGCTTTTTTACAAGGTTTTTTTTCACATGTAAGATGGAAAAATTATCGATACGTAATACGCAACAAGCCCATCCCTAGCAGTTTAGGATGTGGCAATAATTGCAGCGACACGGCGCTCAGCGACGATGTTATTAAGTTGAACTGTTCAGGCATTACACCAGCTATGCACCCTTACCTTGAGTTTACGCAGCAATATAACTTTAAATTAATTACTTGAAGTTCGCCGAATCATTTTCAATGACTTTACCTTTGTATTAACTCAAATACTTTTAATAAACTGGCATGCTATTAACTCATTTAAAATGAGTTTTTTTACCGAATAGTACAAGGACAAGTACGAAGAACTTAATTTTTGATGGTAACACTCGCTGTATCTTTTGTTGGGTGTAATTTCTATGATAAAGTGTTTATTAGTTTATTATTTATTCATTTATTTAAAAACAATTGAGTTCTGTGCCCCCTGTGACGAAACGAAACCCTTTTATACTCGCGTATCTGTCTGTCTGTCACATCTAAATTTTTTCGAAACTACAGGACGGAAAAAATGGTACACATATAGGATTTGGTGACGTTATCATGTACGAGTAGCGTAAATAAAAAAATAGGGTTTTTAATGTTGATTTAGATAGGGGTGCAAAAAAATATACATTTGGGGAACAAAATAAAAAAAAACCTGATAGCATTGTGTAGCATGTCATATTAAAGGTCTAGTTATAAGAAGATTAAACATGCAAGTTTTGAAATCAAGTCAACAAGTTTTTCTAGTCTTCGAATATGGAGCCTAAAATTTTGGAAAAATCACTCCCATTTTACAGGAAAACCTAAGGGATCATCATACATGCAATGTCGTGCTGTGTAATTTTGAATGTAAACTATGTATAGAGTAGTTTAAAAATGAGTAAAGAAGAACTGTATCAGGCAACAGTAGAGATCCCTCTTTGTGGGTAGATTGAGGTGACCCAACGTCGTCCAATGAACAAAGGTAAGATAAGTTAAAAAACTTATCTATTTCTAGTTAAAATTATGGTGATGTTAGATCATGGGGATGTATAGGTACCTCTCGCTATTTAGAATACGAAGTGATTACACGAGTTACGAAATCCTCGGTAAGTCAATTTCTCAGCGTCATTCCGCTTTTAACGGGATTCTTGTAAAGAAATGAAATTTCAGGAAACGAAACGATATTAAGTTCCTTCGCTTGATGCGGTTATTTCAATTTAATACAGTGGATGGCGTAGTTTATGAAAAACTGAATTTTATACGACTTTTCATTACATAATTTTGAAACTTGCAGGGTTAAAAGGAAATGGTCTGTTAAAAAGATTTTGTATTAAAAACTTGCATTTACATTCCATTTTGAAATTTTCAGGCTGAATTGTAGCTTATTATAGCACTAACATGAAACAGAAACTTTATGATTTGAATGTGTTTTTTATTGTACGACGGAGAAACGCTTGGCCTTCATCTCACCTGGGGCCTAATCACAACGTCTTAAAGCATTCTTGTTTTGATCTCACATTACTTTTGTCTTGTTTTTTATATGCTTGACAGATAGTGACAAAAGTAAAGTAATTAATTCTTGTTTTGATCTTACATTACTTTTGTCTCGTTTTTTCTACACTTGACAGATAGTGACAAAAGTAAAGTGATATCAAAACAAGAACGCTATGAGGTCGTGGTTTCAAGGTATGATAATGCCGAAGGTGGATACGCACTCAGAATCCTCTACGGACTGAGGAACTGGCTATGATACCCCTAAATGCTGGAAAATGTTACTATGTCGACAGACTTAGTTAAGACGGTGGTAGCTACCACCCATTTTATGCCAGGTGGACATAATAAGATCGTATTCCTTTACTAAGCCAAGCACAATATTATATTCCCCTGAGGTTCAAACCCCTGACCTCTAGATCTGAAACTGGTGAACGAACCACTATAACACAGAGGCGGTCTATGCTTATCTCCAAATGCTGTTTTGTAGTTATAGTAAGTCTTTAGCTTACTATGTTATCTGAGCTAGTCAATAGAGTATGTAAAGACATGCACATGCGTCTTAGCAAAATTATCTTTTAGATCAAAACAATGTTTATTAAAATTGGTAAAGTAAAGCGCAGAGACCTAATCAGAAGTAAGTTCAGCGAAAGCGTTGGTTTCGACGGGTTGGCTTCCATCGCATCACAAGAGTTCTGTGGAGCCGATTAAATTTAGCCATTACATTTTTTACAGTGAGTACTAACGGCACAGAATAAATAAGTACTATACATATGAATAAGAATATGAATAACGTTTATTATATAAAAAAAAGTTGTACAGCCTTATTACTTAATAAGTAAACCTAAAAGGTAGGTAATGTTAATGTTTTACATCAATCAGATTTGCTCAAAAGTCTAAAAGAAAAAGCGAAAGAGGAAAGCATCGGTTATTGCGTGGTTATAAGGGCTCGCGAAGTATAATGCTATTACAGAACGACTTGTAAATAAATGTGAGGACAAAATGTTGAATGATGTTTTTGATAGACAACACTATGCGCATTGTATTTATTTAAAAGCAATCCCTGACATGCACTAAATAGCTGGCTTCATAGATAGCCCAGTTGGTATAGTAGGTAGTCCTGCCATCTGCGTTGCAAGTTCGATTTCCACCCGGGACAAATATTTGTTTGATGAACGTTTGGTCTGTGTTTGGGTGTTACATTGTATATATATATATATTAACATAAAAATATATCAGTGTTAATTTTCTTCGCAATCTACTTTCCATCCATAGCTCAAGCTTTAATTAGTTTGGGGCAAGGTGGCGTTTGGTTGAAATGTCTTGTTTATGGGATCATTTATTTATTTAATATAAGTTTATGACGTACCATTTCACAATAATCTCAACACAGCAACAATAGCCCATTAGTTTTTGCCATAATCACTACGCATGGCAGGAAGATTGGTGATCGCATTATATGATTAAAGTTGTAAAACAAATATGAAAGCTGCTGCCCTTTTTCTGGTCCCTTAGTTGACTTTTACGATATCCACCACGGAAACCATTAGTTATTTACTTTGGATATGTTCAATCTACTTCGTGATTCCTATTTGCTGATAAATGAAAAAAGAAATATTATTTTTCCACCTACTCTATTGTTTCTCTTTCTGTAAAAACTTGGTTCATTTAGTACGTTGAATGCATCAGGAGTTGAAATACCCACTCGTTTTATCTTAAAGTATCCTTGTTAGAACCTAATCAAGAGATCCTGATGCCTGCGAGTTTACAAATTGTATTTGTAGTTGCGTTCTTTGATTATTTTCTTCTTACAATTTAAAACTGTTTCCAATAGTATTTTTTTATATTGAAATAGTAGTTGCCAAAGCGAACTATCGCAAATTTTACAAACGTGATAGTCAACAGATATACACTTGGAATGCCTGCATATTTTTGCGCTTAAAGATAACTCCATCTAGGTTTATTTAATCGAACTATGTCGTAAAATTACACACTTCTAAAAAATGTGAAAACGTGGCTACCGAGAAAGGTGCAGCAAACTGCTAGTAGCTTTAGGAAAATCACATAGATGTCGCTTATCATGCTAGTCTATGTAACGTGTTGCTGCTAAACATGTGCCTCCTTCATGGCGGTGGCTGTGTCTTAATTTCTGAAATAAAATGAAGGTGGCGCTAACAATTTTCTGAGCGAAACGTTGGTGAATAGGTTTCTTATTTTTCATAACGATGGCTTCCGATTTTATGAGTCTATCGGATGTCGTTTCAGTGCAATGCTACGATTTGTAGATAGCAATGTTGTATCAATTATCAATATCATATAATATATATAATAATTATCAATTACTTAATAAATGTAATCAATTTGGTTGAAAAAAAATAATTATCAATAAGTCTACAGCTATTATATATAGCAAGTACCTGTGATAAGTTTGTTCTGGGACCTGGATGTTTTACTGCGCTTTGTCCAGACAAAATAGAAGTACCTAACTCGAAAGAGTTGTATTAGTTCTTCGAAGTAGTACTATCACAAACACTGACGCTACATTATTCTATTTTCTCATGTTTATGAAGTGTTTTTTTGTGAAATACGAACTTTATTGACGAACTTTGATACGAAGGTCCCAGTGGAGTTCGTCATTCCTTTTGTACAATGTTGCTGCAATTCACATTCATTTGTTCTGGAAACGTTCTAATATTTTAATGTTTGTTTAGTAGCCTACAGCTGAATACCATGAGTCCAAAAGGTTGCCTTTGAGGATCCTATTTTTAATAATGAAACTGTTTAGCAGAAGTAAAGTTCTATTCTCCGCTAGGTAAAACAACATTGGATGAAAATCATGAAACATTTAAAAGTCAAAGATAAGCCAATAAACGTTTTTTAATGGTTCTAAAACATTTTTATTGTTTGTGAATTTTATTCAGGAAACATTTTTAGATAATTTTGAAACGTCAAATCTACCGCATGTTCGAAATTGCGAGAAGACAGGCGTTTGTGACCGCTGTCAGAAGGGACCACGGTCCCAATCGACTGATTCGTACATGCAAACAAGGGGAAAAACAAAAATATTGGCAAGTTTTTTTTTTTTGGTATCCATCCACAACCTATTAAATAATATTTTCAAAATTTAAATATTCCGCAACCGTTCTCTTAAGACCGATTCGCCATTGGACTGTTCGCCGACAGGACGATTCATTTAATTCCGTTTCACCAGCAGAGCTTTTCCACATGCCTTAACACCTATACGACGATAAACCTATAACTCTTTTAACTACATGCCTTTCCATCTACAGTGAGTTCGCCGACAATCCTATCATAAACGATATTTAAAAAAAAACACATTCTACAGCTTACTGTGTCGTTACTAAGAGATCAGAGCTGGCTACTTATTTCTTATTTTTTTACACCGTAAGCTAAAGATACAATTAAAGTATTTTCTTCAAAATCAAACAGAACATTATGTTTGATTTTGCAGATATACTTATTTTAACGACTTCTATCAACATAGTCCACCAACACTAACCACTGATTTTCAGGGCTTATTTAAACATTATTAAAAGGAAAAAATATTACAAGAAAACTGTTGTCGAAAAGCTCTACTGGCGAAACGGAAATAAATGAATCGTCCTGTCGGCGAACAGTCGAATGGCGAATCGGTCATAGAAGAACGGTTGCGGAATCAAATTTAAAATATTATTGATAAATAATATTACGTTAATTATCGTCTTCATAATCCTCAACAGCCCACACTTGACGTTTCAAAATGACCGAAAAGAAATCATATTATAACTTCGTCATTTCTTGATGGATATAAAAACTGAAATGCCCTAAACTTTATTTTAAAAATCAAATATATTTTTATTAGGATGATCCTCATTGGCTCTCAAATACATATAAATATAATAAATGGTAGGTATGCACGCCACGCGGGAAGTGCAACCCGATCGCTGCGAACGTGCCAAAAAGCCGGGAGCGCATCCATCCCAAACCGTCTGATATTGCGCCTGACAATATTTTACACAACTGTGAAAATTGCAACTGCGACCCAACTTCTGCAATTTACACGCTTCCAGTCCTTGCATATTGCTACAGTAATGCTACCATTTTCAACCCAATTACCAAGCGATAAGAGCTACGCGGTTGGAGCAATTACAGTTTAAAATGGAGTTTTTAGATTTATTATTTGTTGATTTGATAAAGCTTGTGGAAAATCTGTGAATGCCAAAAGTCAGTGAACTCGAAGGAGGGGGAAAATATTTCAGAAGGAATAGTTTGATAACATTATTTGAGTTTTTACTTTACATCCACATTCATACAAAATATGTGTTGGGTTTAAGCAAAACGTAGAATATTGAATGTTTTACTATATGCACTGCGAAAATAGTGGCATATTTTGTCACTCTAATAAGAAATTAAGGCTTTAAATGCAAAGTTAGCTACTGTTCGTAACAACTTTGACTGACAACGAGTAACTGAATGAAAATTGCTGCTTCAGAGCGTTTTGATGGAGTTGTAGGTAAAACGAATGTGTTTTACATGTGGGCGTATAGTGATAAATCCTCTTTGGTCCATTTTCGTAACCGGCTACGAAAATTAAATTTTACTCACCGGTTACGAAATGATGTAACCGGTTTTTGAATACGAACTAAATTTCTAATTTTGTAGCTGAGTTTCGTAATCAGCAAATTTCGCAATCGCAGAAAATATTTTCTTTACATATAACCGGTTATGAAAAGAAGAGTAAAATTCCATTTTCTTAGCTAGATTTCGTTGCCAGCTACCTCACTATTTTTTTTTCATAATTTACTGATGTTTACAATTATGTATCCATAGTAGAAAACGATGATGATTGATCAAAATCTAAATTACATAGTAGGTCGCCCCGAACTTAGATCTCGTGATGTCTGGTTTGTGACGCAGATTATTTCTCAAATAGAACGAAATTAACAGAAGATAAAAGTGTGCTTTCATTACATTTTTCTCACCTTACTTAAGCACTTTTTTCTCGAACTCTCTTTTTATTCACCTGAGTGTTCGAGGCTCTTTCTTGTTGCTAACGTAATGTATCCCTAATAACATGAAACAAAGGTTGATGTCGTTTTGAAAAGTGCTCTCGAAACTGTTGCCTTAGTAGTTGTGGTTTGAAAATCTACCCGTCCAGCCCACGGATGTCGTAAAGTCAACCAAAAACGCAGCAGGTTTTTTCTTTGTGCAAACAAAATTTTAACTGTGAGCACCAATCAATCTGCTTAGCGTGGTGATAATAGCCGTACCATACCGTATTGAGTTAAAATAACAATAGATTATTTTTAAGATCATTTGAATAACAATAGATAAATATACCAGTTTTAATGAAATAACGAATACTTACCCTATCTTATCTTATAAGACCTGATGATCATCCTTTGCCCCCTTTATCTTAAAAACCGCACCTAATAAGGGCAAAATAAACTCATTTAGAAATCAGTCTCAATCCCTAATACATATTATATTACATGTAACACATTTTTAAGACTTCAATCTTATTAACCCCTTTTGCAACCCTTAATGTAAATATAGGGGTGGTTTCAGCAAATCAAAAGAAAAAGAATTGTGATATCAACCCCCTTTAACAGTCAATCCTACAAGACGTACCGTTTTAACCCTTAGTTACGAAAACCACCCCTAAAAAAAAAAATTATTTATTCATAAAATATAATAATTTTGCTAATAATTAGAAAGATAATAATTAGATTAGAAAATAATTAGATTAGAATCTTGCATAGCTAGTAGTAATATGGGAACTAGATTACGGATAGAATGTTTAATTACAAATGAATGTGCTGTCGATACTCTTTCAAATAACACCCTTCACGCCAAAAATCTTCTCGTCCCACTTAACTTAGGGTTGCTATTTTTTAACTACCCCGATGTCAAAAATCCCAATCAAATTCTAGTTACGTTATCTCTATTCAGTTTAAGTTTCATGAAAATCGGATAATCCGTTCGAGAGTTATGCCGTCACAAACATTGCCACATACAAACATACATGCATACATACAGTGCCGGATTTCTCAACTTAACGCAGATATCTCGATCGCATTGCTCACTCGATTAATAAATCAATCCATGACTGATTTTTTTGTACATACATAGTCAGTTTAAATTTAATTCACTTATTCAATAAAAAGTACAATTAAACTAACTATGTACAAAGGAATCAGTCAGATTACCTAAGGACCGTTACAAACGGCCTATAGGTAACTCAACTGTTCCAGACCAGTACCAGACGACACTGGCTGCATTGTCACGCTGAATAGCTATACTAATTCGCTGGCCTAAATAAGAGCCAGCCAAGGGCTGGTCACGTGTCACCTCAATAGTTCGTTTAATTGTACATTTAACAGGTATTTTGTTCAACCTTCAATTCTAATATATGACATATTAAAAAACTAATAACGTCAGTTCAGTCTTGTGTTTTTCTGTTCACCTTAGCTGGATTCGACCTCTTGTTATTAGAATCGACTTAGACTTTTAGACTATGTACTTAAAGGCTATTCCATATTTTCATATGGGCTCTACCTTTTTATAGATACCTCTCCACCAAAATCTTCACCGCAAAAGTTGCATAAAATACTCATTTTTTGAAGCCCGATGGCTTTTTAAGATTATGGTGGGTGTCCAAGAGCTATTCAGATAAATGGAATCAGATCGTGTATTTATTTTACGTCTCTTTACGTCCATTTTATCCCCTCAAAGATATCTGAAAGATTTTTTGCGATAAGACCGCTCATTGTAGGTACAAAATATTAAAACTAAATAACTTTTCCTACAATAAATCTTAATCGCGTGTAATTTGAAATCTTCGTATATAATTGTTGTTGTTTTTGTATAACATTTTTGTATTTCAGGTGATTGCACTTGGTCAACAGTGCTTAATTGAATTGAATAGGTATGGCACGCGAATTCGCAAATTACGTCGGAACCCTCGTGGCTCGATTGATGAAAACGTTTCCGGCTTGAGCAAAAGATGCAGGTACGAGTCCCGTCGCGGGTTTTTAAGTTAAGGTGTCATTATAACATTTGTAATTACATTACATTTTGTTATTATTCTTCCTGAATGTGAAAGTACTTAAGTGTGTACCTACGTCATTAATAATAAAAATATTGGCCAGAGTCATCTATAAAACTTAGATTTGCCATTTTCTATGTCATTACAATGTGAAAAACAACAACCAAATACGAACGGTAACAAGACAGGGGAGCTTCACAGCACGTACCTGAAGCCCTACCGTGTGTGATAAACAAAACCAACTTCACTCATTCACCTATATGATACTCTATAGCAGTCGGAATAAGACTCAAAATAAATGAAGCTTGGAACAAAAACACGAGACAAAATGAGACAAAGAGTTTCCCAACTATTTCTATTCTGTGCAGGCATGAATCACTTGCGAGCAATGCATTTTGTCGCTTATTCAATAAATTATTTCGTTAGAGACTAGAATACTGAATAGCACAGACTGGATATAATTTTAAGCTGCTTTTCATTTGTAGGCTTCAACTCATCCTAAATATTTTCAGTTGTTACCCACCGTCCACCTCCTAAGACTACCTATGGGTGAACCGAGGAGAACGTTATTTTTTTCAACGGCTCACCTCTCAGATAAAACATTGAACATTCTTAACTTTATCTTAGTGGATTATTTTCGTCGTTAGTTTCGTATAATAAATTGAGTCTGGTAAAGGCGTGCTTAACCCCAACAAGAGTTCTCTTGTAGCAAACTCTTGCTAGATAGATGAATTTTAAATTGTTTGTAATCACAGAAAGCTCAACATAAGAAATTATCAATAATCACATTTACGCAATATTGTCAAAAAAAAAGTATTTAACGAAAAAACATCCGATCGTTTCTAACCTTCACAGAATCACACGCTGGGCTAATTTGAAGATTGCCTGAAAATTTCATCAAAATCGGTCAAACCATCCAACATACACACAAACACACGACTTTTATAGATTAAAAGATTACTCTTGCGTATACAGAGGAAGGGTTATGTTTTTTGAGAGATGTGTGTCTAACTAATTGGCACGCTCTGAAGCCTAAACGACTTGATGGATTTGGACATGACTGTAAGCCTTACATGTCCAAACCCATACATACACCTTATATTGTAAGGTACCGTTTAGATGTATGACATGTTATGTGTAAATCAAATAGTGAAAAAGGTAGTTACATGCCAATTCTAAATATACAAAGGGTAGGTACCTACTGCTGCCTAGGAAAAACAAAATTCTAGGTTACATAACACTCCTAACGCCGATTCTAACGTAATGTTCGGAATGGTGGGTATTTAGCAAGCAAAATGAACACAGTTTACAGTTCGAGAGAAAAATGCTCAAGCGCATAGAGTGAATAGAGGTCTCGTAGAGTGAATAGAGGATGCCAGCCACACCAAAGCGTCTCCTACATGGCAAACTCGGCGGTCGCAGACCCTTGGAAAACATGGCAAAGATGTCTGGAAAGAGTGGAGCAGGACATGAATGAAATGAATGTAAATACTTTATTCCACACCTTAAAAATAAAACTGGATTACTTAAAAATGGGCGGTCTTGTTCCTAAAAAGATTTCTTCTAGACAACCTTTAGATGTAGAGGCTTAGTAGCTGGAAAGATGAAGCCAGAAACCGAATTGGATGGCGGAATATACTTGACCAGACCAAGGCCCACCCGCTGAAGCGCCGTAGACGATAGATAGGTACCTACAACTTTTATCCGTATTTTCGTAAAAAGGTTACGAATTTCGACTGGTTTGGTAAAACTATGTGTTTTTTTATCTAACGTACATTTCCACACTGCTAGGAAAAGGAATTTTTTCACACTTCGCGATTTTTTTTGGACATCGACCATGAAATTCAAATTCAAATTCAAAATTTATTTACTTGCATAAGATCCCATCGTCGTAAAAAAAACAATTGACCACAAATCCTAAAACTAAGTTAAGATTATGCGCCAAGCGCTTGCGCGGACAACCCCGAAGATGCTGTTGTGTCTTGGTCTACGGCTGATTAATTACAACACTATTAAAGACCTGTAAAGGTTCACCTGGCTAGCAACCACCTCGAGGAGAGCTCCTGGAGAGTTCCGGCGCCAAACGTTTGTGTTCCGTCGGTGCGCGGAACACCCAGTGCCTTCTGGGAAAGCTCGTTATCGAAGAGCTAATCCTTGCTTTGACCTAGAGCTAGACTAGACAAGCCTAAAAGAGCTCATTTAAAAAATCCATTGTCAACAATAATGTAATAATAATTATAACATATTATTATTTTCTCTCACAATCAGGTCCTTAATAGTAGGTAATAACAGTTACATAAAATTGGCGTAAGTGACTTAACTAGTTTAGTGAGAGACTAGTGCCTGAGATAGGTTTTCGAAAAAAAAAACTTGTATGACAAATCACCAGGTCTGCTGGTTATTTTTTTATTTGTTTTTATTGTACTACGGGGAAGCGCTTGGCCGCCATCTAAGGCGCACTTCATCCGAAATCCTCAATAAACTGAGGAACTGATCTTATCTGAATGCCGATACACAACAATTTTGGAATTGTTATTATGGCGACAGAATTAGGTAAGATGGTGGTAGCTAGCCAGGCAGACTTAAACAATCTCCTACCACCAACCAAACCGAACACATTATTGTACACCCCCTGGGGATCGAGCCCGGGACCTCTGGATCTGAAATCTGACAATAAATTCATGTTTATGGTCATGATATTCATGACCATAAACATGAATTTATTGATTTTACGAAATCCCTGTATTTTGTCTATTCCCGTACTGCACTTAGTGAGGAACAGCAGCTGCTGTCAGAATTGTATAACATCTACGAAACTCGTTTGGGACTGAGCAGGGATTTGCTCTGTTTCTCGCATTAGTTCAGTCTGGATGAATTGGGGGCGCTTTCGAGTAGGTACGGACGAATTTAGTTAGTGCAAACTGGATTGTAATTTCGTATGTGTGCTGCTTGATGTCATTGAGATCTTATTTGTTTAGTTTTCATTGGGGCTTAAACGTTTCGTACTTCCAAAGGCAAAACAGGGCCCTTTCAAGATAACTCGCGTGTCTGTATATCATGTGTGTGTCTGTGACATCCCATTTTGTGTGAAATTAATGACCTTTAATATTTATTTATTCATTATTTTCTCCAAAACTATTGGAAGGATTTCTTATGACATGTTATAATCATATTTAGGTGTACAATAAAGAATTACAAGAATTACAAGAAGGAAAAAGTAAAACATTTGGTACTTACATAATAAAAAATTTGGTATCGTTATTAAGTATTACAAGCTTTTGTTGTATGGTTGTATTCCGGCATTCAGAGGTAAGATAGCCAATTCCTCAGTTTGTTGAGGGTTCCGGGTGAGCTGCGCCTCCTTCTTCGGCCTTATCTTAACTTGTTACCAGGTGAGATGAAGGCCAAGCGCTTCGCCGTCGTACAATACAAAAATAAAAAAACAAAATCCATGTCCATAGCATCATGTTTCATATCAATATCTTATAGAGGTCAAGTCTAAGTTTTGGGACAAATCACCCCTTGCTTTTACCAGTTTATGTCCAAAACAACGGGCCCTAAAATTTTGAAAAAAAATGTTATAAGTACCGGCCGTCACTTATATTTCGAAAACCTAAAGGAACTTTGTAGGTCTTAAAATTTTGTGGGAATTGATAAATACTCATTGAGTAATGTTATCTCCTAATGTTATCCTAATTTCGAACGCTTGGCTTAGTGCGCATAGAACTAGACTGACATTCATGGTAGGTCAAGTACGGCTTTCACCGGAAACGATCCACAGGGGATCTACTAGCGTATGCCACGCACATCTGGAGTGAAGCCATTGAAAGATACGGGAAAACGATGGCAGTTTCTCTAGACATTTCAAGGCTTTTCAAAGAGTTTGGCACAAGGGTCTCACTAACAAACTTTCCTCCTACGGATTCCCGTCCAACCTTTTAATGTAGATCACAGAATTTCTGAGGGAAAGATCGATTTGAGTAGTCATTAATGACTGTTCACCTGATCTATTAGCTATCAATGCCGGGGTACCTCAAGGGTCTGTTCTATCAGAATCTCTATTCCCGCTTCATATAATTGATTTGCTAATACCCGGTATCTATAGGTAAGCAGATGACAGCACAGTTGTTAATAGATATTTTTACAGTCCAGGTGCTAGTGCCAGGCGTTGAAATTTCATCAAACATGAAATTCAGCTTTTGAAGCTGGCCTTGCTAAGGTTCAGCGGTACTTCACACCGGGACAGCTTTTAAGTTTGTACAAAGATCAGGTCCGATCTTGTATAGATCATGTATCAGCTCAAAGCCCTGGACTCGATTAAGCGTTGTGCTGCTAGGCTCATAGGTGATTATTAGCTTGTTAAGCCCAATTTGCAGAGCCTAGAACATAGACGGCGGGTTTCGAGGCTGTCTGTATTCTATAAATTAGATTTCGGCGCGTGTGCGCACGATATCTTTGATCCAATCCCTTCATCCGTTTTCCACCTCCGAACTAGCAGACGTACGGCAGGCTACAACCCGTACCTTGTAAATGTTCCATTGTGCTGAACTCATCGTACCTTTATCATTAATACTGGTAAGGAACGGAATTCCTTGCCTTCGCCTGTTTTTCCGCACGAGTACAATTTTGGAGTCTTCAAGTCCAGAGTGAGTAGGTTTCTTTAAGGCAAGCGTGCTCTATATTAGGCCACATCTTTACTTGTTTTTCATGTAATCTGGTGGTCAAACGCTTGACTATAACCAATAAAAAAAAGGCAAGTTCAATCCGCCAGCGTCCGTCGTTATGTTACTTTCCATTTTTGAAACTACAACTTATGTACCGAAAACCATACAGAACCCACTTTTTACCTCACAGCTCAGTTGGTAGTACCTCTGAGTTCTGCGATGGAGTTCGTTTATTCGATTTCCACCCGGGACAAATATTTGCGTGATGAATATAGATGTTATTCTGTTATATTGTATGATTAACGTATTCAGAAAAAAAAATATTATATATCTGTATTCATTTATAGATAAAGGAGGTCTCAATCACATGTTATATATTGTATACTAAGTTAAAGAAATAAACATTTGTATTCATAGGTACTCTCCGTAACCTTGTTCTCATATTTAAAAGAAAACAAAGAAAACAATACAATACAAGCACTATTGCGAATTTTCTGTTAGTGATTCAACTTATTTCTATATAGCAACACACTATATTAAATGATTCCAACTAGGTAGGTGTATTGATATTATGTAATCACAATCAACAGCAATTTGTGTAATCACTTATGCCAGCAACAAAGCACGAATTATCTGTTCGATTTCCATCTGAATTACCGTGTATTGCGAACCAATAATGCTATTTGATGGACTGTCCAGTTCATCAAACAGCATGTCTATCTTTCATACCTCAGAGAAAAAAATGCTGTATATTATGTGGGTACTTAGGGATGTAATAAAATGTTACAGTAGAAATTACAGGGGGTAGGGGGATTAACTTTATAATAAATAATGAATAACCCCCAAACAAGAAATAAGTTTTATGAAGAGAAAACTTCTTTAAGCCCGTTGAGCACTTTTTTGGTTAACAAAAATCATGGAAAAAAATCATCACCGAACGCTTTCATGAGCTTTATGTATATTTAACATATATATATATATAGCTATGTATATATATTTGTACTTTTTGAAAAGCGTTCATCATCGTCACCACACGTGCTTGATAATTGTATCATCGAGCTATTAGATTATTATTTTTGGTTTATAACGAAGTGTTAATAATCAAGGATGAAAGTTGAAACAAAAATAATAACCTTAAAGCTCGACGATACAATTCACAAGTTACTTAGTTTACACTTCCATCAGCAGTCCCCCCCATGTCTTTTCATTGCTCTTAGTAAAATAAACTATCCCTTACAGTACTCACTTTCATAACAAGACCTATACGTTTGCCTTATGGATAAAAAATTAGCTTGCTTTACCTGTTATTGCTTTCACTGTACCCACGCTTATGCTTAACAAATCGACACTTCAGCGTGAATGTTCCATTCTAAATAATGCACAGAGACGCCAATGAATAAGACAAGAAACAAATTACCTAATTTCTCTTTATGTGTTCAAAATGAGCTTTAACTTGCTTAAATTGGCCGTTAAACACACTAAAACAATTTGGTGTACAGGCGAGAACCTTTTAAGAAGGTTAAATGTTGGAGACGTACCTACGCATAGGTAGGTACGTTTTTGAATTCACATAACAAGCTCTTGAGCTGTTGGCTAGAAGATTTCTCAACGATAACAATCCAAGTACCTTATTTAAGTGTTAATTTCGTTTTGTTTGTGTTTTCTCGGTGTCAAATTAGGACTGTATTTATAAATCTATCTATTTATTTTGATAAAAGGGTTATCAGAATTTTTAGGTTTCTTTTAGTTGAGTCTACTTTAACAACCCATTAATGTTCTCTGCTGGACACCATCCAACAAAACGGAAGAGGTAGATAGCCGTTAACACCACGCTTTGTTAGCGGATTGGTGATCGCAGCAAAGGCTTTCCTCTAATACACAGATGCACGCTTATACTTACAAATACGACCGCCTCTGTGGTCTAGTGGTTCAACCCACCGATTTCAGATCCTGGGTTCGATCCCCATGGGGAGTACAATATATTGTGCTTGGTTTGGTTGGTGGAAGGACTTTGTTGAAGTCCGCCAGGCTAGCTACCACCATCTTACCTAATTCTGTCGCCATAATAACAATTCCAAAATTGTTGTATTCCGGCATTCAGAGGTAAGATAGCCAGTTCCTCAGTTTGTTGAGGATTCCGGGTGAAGTGTGCCTCCATATTCGGCCTTATCTTAACTTGTTACCAGGTGAGATGAAGGCCAAGCGCTTCCCCGTCATACAATAAAAATAAAATTGTGGTTTTTTGTCGTATTTATGTTAGCATATGTGATACATACTTATTCCCTGTGGATGTGAACACATTTTCTTCAATTTTCATTAATGTCAATTAATGAAAATAATGCTTAAAATAATGGACTACATTTTTGTGGGAATTTGATAAGTTGGGTTGTCCCTAAGATTATGCCAATGGGAATTACTATAGTTAGTAATCCTGTCTGTTATCGCTCCCTAGGCAGGATCGGTGTAACATGTTTTCCTCAAGGCCATGTTGTTAAAGTTTCGGCTGAGATTTGAAGACCGACTATCTAAGTACCTGACGTCGACTCTCCTTGGCAATACTCGGTTGTGTGTAAGATGATAAGGCTAATAAGGCCATAATATAAGGCTATAAGGATATAAGGCCATAAGGTCATAAGGCTATATGGATAAGAAGGGGTGAGGATACTAATGTCACGGAAGAATTGTTAGTGTGACACTAGCAGCTAAAGAGATGTCCAGGGCGTACCCTTAATGGCCATACTATATTATATAAAAAGCTTATAAAAATATTCACTCAAAAAAATTGCCAAACTAAGCAAAACTTGTACTACAGAAACTAGAAAACAGAGAATACTAGAAAATATTTTCTGATTTTTGTAGTACACACCATTTATTGATGCAATAAAACACACAAAACAAAGATCAGATTCTTGAGACATGTATGGGATTGTTTGGGATATCAATTAAAACAAATAATCATATAGCATATCTTACTGCTAGGGAAAATAAACACATTTAACGCAACTAAGACTTTACCTTGCGTACTGCTAATGTATACTCGTTTCCTAGTTATGACCCACTGAGCAAACATGTGTGAAAAACATCTATGTTAATCTCAAAAATGTTTGTCCAGGACAGGAATCGAACCAATTACCTAGTAGAGCTTAGCTAGTACCAACTAAGCACTTTCAAACTTTTTTTCTTTATATTATTTTCTTTTACTTTCTTTAGTCAAACAAATACTTACTTGTAATAATATACCTTCTCTAGATTACTGTGAATTCTATTATAATGCTAACGGTTAAATGAAGGTAAATACAGTAAGTTTTAGAGCCTCTGCTTTAATAAAGTCGCCAATATCCTTTACACTGCGCACCGCTATCGATCAACCCGACAATGCCCGACATTGCAGTCTTGTTGTTGACATACCCCATCGTAGGCCTGCACCCATTTTCATTTTCGATTTACTGTGTCTAAAAGATAGCTGAGTAGTAATTGAAACGGACATCAGAGACGCAGCTAGGGCCATTTACCCCTGCAACGTAGTCTACTTAAAACAGACAAATTGTGTTTCTAAATTCGAAACTTTTGTTTGAAAGTTTCTAATGTATAGTGAACCATAAAACCATGTCTAGAAGTGAAATTACTTAGAATGATAATAATTAAATTTAATTATTATAATTATTTTTATTACAACTATTCATACTTAACACACAAATATAATGTGTAAAGTATAATGCACTCAGCTAGCCTATTATCACAGTCTCATTTTGATTTTAATCAAAATGGCGGATTTTCTTCTAAAACATTTTTCAAAACCCGCCATTTTTATTGAAACCGATTGAAACCTAAATGAAACAGAGTTAGGTAATAGGCCAGCTGTACATACTTCGAGAGTAGCGTATGTCTATATATTTGCCTGTATGAGGTTGATGATGATGATAAACACGATACCTTTTTTTTAACCGCCTCTATGGTCTAGTGGTTCAACCCACCGATTTCAGACCCAGAGGTCCTGAAGTGTGCCTCCTCCTTCGTGCTTATCTCAACTTGTTACCAGGTGAGATGAAGGCCAAGCGCTTCCCCGTCGTACATAAAAAAAGACAAATAATGAAAAAGACTATCATCAGCACATCTAGCCCAAACTAAGTAAAGCTTGTAATAATATAATATGAATTCCTATCACAATGATCTTATTACAAGCATAGGCTCAACCAAGTAAAAAAAAATCTCATTTGTTTCCCTGTGTAAAAATGGCTCTGCATTGCTTTTTTCTTCATATCCTTTAAGGCTAGGCCTTGATACGACACTGTCTGTAGTCTATGATATATCGGCTCTTTTATCGGATTGGACGGGCGCAGTAACAGACTGTTGATTGCTTTGAAGTGGACTCGGAAGATTGATTATTTCCTCGTTACAGACCGGGTTGTCGCCGGTTGTTTTATCTGAGGAAGGTAGCCTGTTAATATATCCTTGGAAGATTGCTGCTGCTTGTACCCATACCTTTAATTTTTATCTACGGAAATATTATGATTTGTTCTCGGTGCCACGGCGAAGAGTGCCCTGAAACTAAAGAGGTTTTCGTCTTTGTCCCTCACAACTCAGTTAGTATTAGCTCTGTCTTATGCGCTGTAGGTTTTGGGTTCGATTCCCACCCGGGTTTTGATCCGGGTGGGTACCTATGGTACCTTTGTATTAACTAATAATAATGTAAGAATATTATCTCTTTTTATTTATTTTATATAATTACTTGGAACAACAAACGACTATGCTAAAATATTTGTGTACAATAATTTATGTAACAAACTAAATAGTTAATAACGAGGTATTATTAGCATAATGCACCTCGTTATTCACATGTTGGATGAGAAAGTGTTGTTATTAAAAGGAACAATAAAGGCAATAACAATTATATGGCATTATAAAAATGGAACAAAATGAAAGAATCTCATTTTGAAAGCGCTTCGATTACTATATGTATAGGAAGAGCAAGAAAATATATCATGAGATTCAAAAATAGTATTGTAAGACTCGGTCATGCAACGAAGAGGATTGCGAAGTCCCGAGTTGGTTCTGTAGGGCTGCAGCGTGAAAACAGTTCGTATGCGTGTTGCTCTCATGAGACAGGATCTCGGGACCACGTAGGAGACAGGGTGACCAGCCCCCTTATTGAAATGAAATGAAATGAAATACATTTGAAATGAAATACATTTATTTGGCGATACACACACAAAAATTAAAAATAACAACAATAACAATATCATATCAAGCCAAACGGGCCCAGACTCAGCTTAATGCTGCCACGCACCAGCTAGGCGTGCCAGCGCTGGTTTTCAGTCTGAGCCGGAGTGATGGAGGGTGTTGTTGCACAACCAGGCACTAAACACACACACAAGCCTTATTATCTAACAAAAATAAAAAATAACAGAGAACAACGTACTTATATAACTAATACAATTAAAACGTAGGTACATTTAAATAGCACATACTCAGTCCATTTGCCATTATTTAGATACATTTTGATATAACTTATATAGAAAATTTACATAGGTATTATACTTATTTACATATACATACATATCTATACAAAATACACACTGGCCTCACAGTTGCGGTTATAGAAGTTGCTTAGCAATGTCAATGTAGATGCGGTTTTCATGATGCGAATTGGAGGTGGTAGGTCGTTCCAGCAGCGAGACGCTGCAAACCTAAAAGACCCCCTAAACGCCACTGACCTATGTCTTGGTGTAAGAAACACAGGAGTACAGTACCTTTTTGCATTACGAAAGTGGTCTCTCGCCCAGATCAGCTTTTTTAAAAGATACAGGGGCATGTTATTACATATTACACCGAAGAGTAAGGTAGCTAGATGAAGACTTCTACGAGCCTTCATCTTCAACAGATTTTTTGTATTCAGAAAAGGTGTAATATGTGTACGGGGAGGAATATGAAAACAAAACCGCGCACATGCATTATGTATGACCAATCGTGTCTTAACGCGCCCGCGTTACGATATGTCAATACGATGATTCCATGCAGATATCGTAACGCGGACGCGTTAGGACACGATTGGTCATACAGAATAAGGGCTCAGATCGATACAGCTAATGTTGTATGTCATGGCTTCAAGATATTCGTCAGGATTCAAGCGTGAGCGATTGTGTGTTGATACTAGATCGGCGTAAGACTTACTATATTTGCCATGGCATTTATAGCTCGTAGTGCACAGGTACTTGCGTTGTACCCTTCCAATTGCGTAAATGTATTTTTTTGTATAAGGCGAGACGAAACTGGGACCACGTATTCTACCAAACTGACCGATCTAACCAATATTTCAAAAATAAACTTATTTTGAAATCTGCAGTCTCAATCCCTATTACATATGTGTTGACACATTTTCAAGACTTCAATCTTATTTACCCGTTTTGCAACAATTAATGTCAATACAGGGGTGGATTCAGCAAATCAAAAGAAAGTTAATTGTGAAGACACCCCCTTTAAAAGTCTATCCTACAATACACACCAAGCGTTTTAACCCATTAATGCACCCCTTTGTTACGAGAACCACCCCTACATTCAAGTAAAATTTATATTTAATGAATGTGCAGCCGATACTTTTTCAAATGACACCCCACAAGCCAAAAATCTTCTTGTCTCACGTAACACCCTTATTTCTCAAAAAACTACAATAGTGTCAAAAAATCCTCGTAACGATTGATGAGTTATAATCTCTGCTTTAAAAAAATTTTAATTGTTTGGATCAGCCATTCAGAAGATATGGGCGAAAAATTGTATTTCATTTCACCCTCTCAAAAACTATCATTAATCCCCCGCGACAATCTAATTCTATTAACGTTATCTCTATTCGGTTTAGATTACATGAAAATTGGGTAATCCCTTCGAGAGTTATGCCATCACAAACATTGCCACATACATACATACATACATACAGTGCCTGATTTCCCAAATTAACTCACGAGATCTCGTTCGCCTCGCTCACTCGATCAATTAAATGGGAAACCTTAAAGCTTGCACAGGCACTTACAAAGGCCAGGTTGAGGTCCACGGCGAAGTGAGTTACCTAAAGGACACTGACAACGGAACACAGCGAAACACAACTGTTTGAAGCTTGACTTCTGCAGGAGTGGACGCTAGCCCGGCGGGTTGCAGGTTCTAACACTAGAGATTCCAAAGCAAGAGCCTGTGGTTCTCTTGGCAAGGATAGACCACTAGAAGATTCCATCTACCTATTTTACCATACCCATAGTATGTAACAGTAATAATCAATATCATTCAATTTACTGTTGGTGTTTATTTTCGACTTAATTGCAGAAATTCAGTAAGCCCGTTATTTCTTATCTGAGTTCGCACCCAATTAGTTCATACTTCAGCAATTTTTTTCGCACATTCATCATTACCAAAACAATGGTTCAACTCAGCGCCATAAGGCATAGCCATGGTTGATTAAAACTCCGTTGAATACGCTGTAAATTTTACGTTTTCAACATTTTTGCGCGAACTTTTGACAGTACATCCAGCTTTGTTTATTTACGAGCTTTGGCTACTGCGGACGGGCGCGAGGCTTGACCGACAATATTTTCTCATTAATGTTAGCCGTTTTTTTACAATACCAATTTACAAAATCAACGAACGCCCTCGGATAACCATTGTTTAGACCCGTCTCTACAAATATTGGTTCACATCGGTCATTTTAATATTTTGATTGACTAGCTACTGGTAGCTACGATTGATATCACTAAATTGAAAAAAATACAAACCGAGTATCAACAAGCGAATATCATCCATGTTCTGCTTGCTAAAGTCAATATGAATATGTTCACCCATTAAAATATAGAGAAGACTTTAGACCCAGCTATTGCTGAAGTCAAGATGTGTATGCATGCTACCATACCATCTGCGACGGGTCAGCGGCGACGGGTCGGCGGTGACGGGGCGGTCTGTAATAACCTACGCCGCGTTCCTCGAGATTCGTGCGGTATCTTTGAGGAGCTGGTAGCTTTTCAGATCCGTGTTCAGTTGGAGAGAGGGCTCTGGCTGACCTTATGCGGATCCTGGGAAACCGCCGCAAGGAAGTGTTATAGGCACAGAATATATTATAATACAAGTGCTATAGGCAATATGCAGGGGGGTGAGGAAAGGAAGAAGTCTTAACAAACATCCCAGTATCGAAGCCAGCCCCAAAGGGGTCGTCGGAGCTCCGACAACCTCATATAATCTCATCACCACCCTCAATGTGATGGAGTACCTATCATGCACTCCGGTTTGAAGGGTATGGTTGCCGGTAAAATTACGGGTACTTACGGTAAAATTACGTACCTTTGTGCCTCAATCAGGTTGGTGGGCGCAATGCAGTGCATTGTAGGCTATGTTCTTTGCGGATGTAATCTACGCAGTAAGGCATTGTTATAGGCAAGAGATGCACATAACATCAGGTGGGCTACATGCTCCTACTCTTAAGTTGTATAAGAAAAAAAACTGTAGGAGATTTCACTCTAGAAAAAAAGGGACACAGTTATCGTTTATTTTGTAAATAAATATTATGTATTACGTTATACTTGGAATGTAAGTTACAAAATGAAGGTACTCGCTAAAAATGTCCCAGTTCAGCATAATACGCGTTGATGCAAGTATGAATAAGTTATGTTAAGTACTATTCAACTATTAGAACGCTCTGCTAAATTGCTTACTCTATCGTGTTTTAGAATTTAGAATGTAAAGGTTTTTGTCGACTCCGCAGGATGTTTTTGTTATCAAAAAAGCTCGTCAAACCCGACCCGACCTCATTCACCGCGGCGGCGTGTTGAAATAATACAGTCATACCCACTAAGCCAACAACTGTGTAACCAAAAAGTTTATTTTGTTTGGTAACTTAGCGGAGCTTATTTGCATACATAGCAACAAAACAATTATCACAGTCATGACTGAACATCTAGACCACTTGTTATTCACGGGTACGGGTTTTGTTGGTATTTTAGAAGTGCAACCTCAATCAGAGGTAATTTTAGAAGCAAGCTTATTATTCAAATAATAGTCGTGCTTTTAAAATTATTAACAAAGTCAGTACCCATTTTATTTTCAATTCTGACTGTCACTTGATTAACTAAGTAGCTAATGATTATGTGCATGTGATGAGCAAGTAATTTAATTGTACTTTTTAAATATTTGGTTAGCAAGAAACATTAGAGCTAAATAGTAATTTTAACTGCTTATATTTTGAACTTATAGCGGAGTACGACAGCAGGTTTTTTTGCACCCAGAATCATCAAACTTTTTTAATTCACTTGTTTGCTGACTATATACATTTTAGAGCTGTCCAAATCTATATGATGGCCAAAAGGATAGGTGTACAGTTAGAAACATAATTGTCTTTGCACCCAACGA
The DNA here is from genome assembly GCA_951394065.1 of Venusia cambrica. NCBI lineage: Eukaryota > Metazoa > Arthropoda > Insecta > Lepidoptera > Geometridae > Venusia > Venusia cambrica. The sequence continues at coordinate 2,831,341 of OX596068.1, read as the reverse complement.
ACTTTATGCTGTTATTCAAAAAATTTTATAGAATAGATAATTAATTGAATTATTTTTTTGATTAAAAGAGCTGTTTTTTTATTTTAATTAAAAAATAACGTTTTGATACGTCTGCCTGAAGGGTTATGTGGATGAAGTTAGTTGGGTCTATAAACACTTATGTCCTTGACTGTATACACAAGGAACAAGTTTTTTTCAAATTGCTAAAGATTAGTTCCCGTGAAGTGATAAAGGTAAATTTAGAAATTTTTATATTTAACATATTTAATTCATCGGACGATATTCTTTGTGCATATATACATTCAATTTCAAATAGACTGTTTGAGTTCAAACATTGCGTACCTGCGACAGTTTTACCTAAAGGTACTTAATTTGATGACAGCGAACTGATCTGGTGAATCAATGGTTCAATGAAACACCTTAGAAAATAACAATAAAATATTCGTCTTTAGGCTCATTTGCATTCAATATTTTCAATTCAATTTCAATTTCAATTTTTTTTAAATTTCAAAATTCAATTGTTGCATTCAATAAAAGCCTGTCATGATCAATATTTTTTTAAGAAAAAAAAAAATTACGGTCATCAAGCTACTGTTTTTTTAAGCTGTGAAAATTCAATGTGGGTGTCGACGTGCGAAAACAGCAAAGTTCCTTCGTATAATGAAGATGTGGAAAGACTTGGAGTAATCCACCACATAGGAGAAAACTTAGAACAAACCGCCACTTTCTGTATTCAACTTCACGCGCATTTTCTAACTTGCTGAATGATAAGTGATTTTGTTGTGCAATTCAAGGTGCCTTGAATTGCTTGGGGTTCCTTTGATGGATAAAATCTTGTATTTTTGTATTTCAAAAATTACTCTAATAAAGTAACTCGAGTCAGCAACTTTTAAATTTCTTGCATTACTTACTGGTTTAAGGAAAATATGAGGGTTGTGAATTTTTATGCCATTAGAAAATTTTGTTGAAAAAATATTTTTCTATGAAAATAAATGGAATCAGCTTTGAGCGTCTGCATCTCCGCTGTGTTACGACCCTATTTTCTTCAAGAAGAGACTCAATGGGCTCAATCTATTGCAGACCTCACCTTGTACGAGTAAGTTTCCCTACTTCTAAAAAGCAAATAGCATTTAATTGCGATAGGTTGATGACGATGATGATGATCATGAAGATTTGAATTAACCTATAATAATAGGTAGCAATATTCAAAATGAAAAAAAGAGTGGTTAAGTGGTGATAATAGTGTTAGGGCCTAAATTGCCTTCAAAAGTAAATTAAGATTTGTTTAATTTATTTAACTAAAGTTCTTACCGAACTGAAATCTCGCGATGTCAGTATTGTGTTAGGTATTTTTCTTCTCATTTCTCAAGAAAAAAGTAATCAACTAATTATTATAGCATGCTTTCATTATACCTTACTTCTTTTTCTTAATGTCTCCTTATTCAACTGAGGGTTCAAGGTTCTCTCTTGTTGTTAACTTTCATTCTATGCAAAGCCAGAATAAGAGCAAAGCACCTAAGAACAGACCAGGCGTCAATATAATATTAATTATTATTGACTTGTTTGTTAATACAAAATCAAATTGGGATACCTCATAATTGAACAATAAAACAACCATTGTTAATTTGACCTTGTTTTATTACGTCATAATAAACATTCACATTCATTTTACTTTCAAAGTTATACATATATTTATTTTTTTACAGTAATTTTAAATGATTTTAAAGATTGTGACAATGTTATATACAATACCTATGCAATGGATATAATACTTTTTTTTCTTATCACGTATTATTCTAAAATTGTGCATAAGAATAATATTCAGTGTTTTGTATTGAAATCACTAGTACAGGTTTTTTTCTTTCTTGAATACAAAATGTTGTAGCTAGAAAAATAGTTTACCATAATTGAGATATTATATTTCACTAATGGAATATTCCTGTTAATAAGCTTAAATTCAAATAACATTCAATTGTAATGTAATTATTTATTGTAAGGAGGCTTTTGGCTTCGCGTTTCCGTGTAGCAGTATCCTTCTATTACATCATATCCATACATATATGGCGAATTCGAAAATTATCTCTGTTTGTTTATTTGTTATTTTTTTGTTGGTTGTTGTTCGATACCTTTTCACCTAAATAGGAAAATGGAACATAGTAAATTAAAGCAATGAGAAAAGAAATTGTATCCTGGGAAGGAACATTTTTTTTGAAGGTTTATTTTCTAGCATGAGTTGTATAAATGTGTCATTCACACATAGTTTCATTAAAATATGACTGGATTGGTCAAGTTCGAGTCTGACACAAACACTGGTGGTCCTAAAAAAGTACGCCCACAAGTTTGTACCATCACTGTATTTTATGAGTGCCTGAAAGTGTCAGTGCCTTTATAGACAGCTTTTAGGAAAGCTCATTGTATCGTAGATCGCATAAGTGATTATTACACCATCTGATATTAAGGATGCTAGGTCATCTAGCCATCTGAATTAATGCAAGTGTAGGTAATAGCACTTAGCCACCTAGCATCCTAGTAAGGAAGAAAAATGTGGCTACCTTCCTAGCTCCTAGTCCTTACTTGCTTGCTAGCTGGGTGGTTAAGTGCTAATGTACTTGCATTAATTCAGATGGCTAGATGACCTAGCATCCTTAATATCGATGGTGTTATAAGCACTATACCCACCTAGTTAATACCTAGTTTAGCCTCAAAGTCAAAAGATTACCCATTTCAATGAAAATAAAATAAAAACTTGGAGTCATCCAACCCACTGAAATACTTTAGACTTGTTTTTAATTACTAATAATTACTATTATCACACCGAATTTAATTATTGTAGGTATTACAGCTTATATGATCAAGGGAAGGTAAAATTCGGTAGAAATACACGTGACTTGAGCCACTTCCCTCTATCGCAAATACACGATTAAAAATGGTTATTAAAATGCTCTTACTTGCACAGGGCAAGATACGTATAACACAAAGTTTATTGTCAGAAAATATGTTGAAACTAGTACTTTGAAAGTAGACATAAATATTCGCGTATCCGTTATGGTAGCGTACACATAATCGAATTCACGTTCGTGGTTATGCCTAAAAAACTCTGCGTAAATAGTGCAAAAATAAAATAAATAGTGCCTTAATGGTTAAAGAAATAATGACCATTCTTAGTGGGTACGCCAGCATGACGATCAAGCTAGCATACACATGGCATGGTACTCGAAAACGGCTTATACGACAGCAACGAAGTTTACACACAATAATAGAGCACAAGTACTGACCGAAAATTTTGTGTCATAATAACATTTGTAAATGTTATGACCAAGTGCAATCAATTGAAATATAAAAATTTGATTAAAAAAAGGAAAACGCCATTTATAGCTATTGATTCTGAGTGTAATTTCAAACACTAGGGCAGATCACAGTTCAGTGAGTTTCTGCTAGATGACGTTATCAGCGCTATAGCTGAGAGATATGACACAAAAATTCGGAATTTACGTCGGTACTCCCGTAGCTGGTTAGAGCGATTTCGTCCCCGAGTTTGAGTCCCCGTCGTGGGTTGTGAATTTTTGTGTCATGATAACATTTGTATGTAGTACCTTAGTTCTAATTAAAAGACACGTTTAGCTCTGCTTTGCTTAATACGTAGCTAAATATGGGTAAAAGTACTCACGAAAGCTCATCTTCTCTTCAAGCAAGTTCATATAAAGTAACAAAACTACTAATTCTTACTACCTACCTTAATTGTTCGGTGTATAATTTCACTAACAAATTATTTTTTGTGTGCCACTGTACCACAATGCATTTGTTCCTATAACTTCACATAGACTTTTTATATTGTTCCACTTCGAAATTGCATAAACTATGACTACAGGGGCAGTATTTTACACACTATTTATACGTATAGCATTTATGATAACAAACGCTCGTTTTCTATAAGAACTATTACGTTGTTTAATGGGTACGCTGCCATAACGCCAGCTCGGAATGTAATTCAAAAGTCTTGTTCAATATCTCCGTTGCTATAAGAGCAATCGTTATGATTTTTTGTATAGCTCGGGCAGTATTTGTGCTCTATTTTTGTGTGTAAACTTCGTTTCTGTTGTATAAGATGTTTTCGAGTACGGCCATGTGTTCGCTAGCTTGGTCGTTATGCTGGCGTACCCACTAAGAATGGTCATTATTTCTTAAACCAATGAGGCACTATTTATTTTATTTTTGCACTAATTATGCTCTATTTACGCTGAGATTTTTAGGCATAGCCACGAACGTGAATTCGATTATGTGTACGCTACCATAACGATACCACAATATTCGCTGAACTGGTAAGTACTATAAATACTATATGGTAAGTATTTATAAGGTATTAGCAAAAAGTAACTTCATTTACATTATTGTCTTTGTAGTCATTCGGATATTTATCTAGATATTCGAATATGTTAATAGTTTTATTACAATTCTTAAAATTAATTCATAAATATTTACAATGAGATCAACGTTATAGATAAAAAGATATGGTATGGAGATAATTATAGCCATTTCAATAGATACTGTACTCTTGGTACAGTCGCTTGCAGTAACATAGATACACTTCATAATTTTCAAAATGTTGCTATCACTTTCATATTCACCTGTGATTCTCTGTATTCAAGCCTGATTATATCACACTAATACCAAATTAAAAAATATGAAATGTATACATACATACGACTGTTCATAAATACATAGCTATAGGTATAAATAAAATTATCTTTCGACTTTACCTACGTCAAACCTAAAGTAAAAACTATAAACAACGTGTATACGGATATAATTGAACACGATGTTAAACTGCTGTTTACACTGAACTCGCCATTAATTTCAAATTCGTTAATAATTTTACGAACTTTGTTGCTTTGTTTCTGTTCGCGAATGGAAACCGTAGTCGAATAACCGGTTCTATTTCTAGTTGAGTTTTCTTGGACCTTATTCACTTGTTTTACTGTTTCAGTAACATATTCTTTTTCACCGTCGACAGATCTATCTACCGAGACAAAGTCTGGTCCTTCTAGTGTAGTGTAGTATTTGTATTCTTCTTTCTTGACTGCTAGTGTTATGTTTTGTGTTGTCGGTCCAGGAATTTCTGTAAAACCAAATGGATAAATTTTATAATTCATTGTAAATACAGCTTTTATACAGTTTATTTATTTATTTATTTATTTATTACACCACATCATATTTATTAATACATTCAAAACCATTTTCAATACAGAGGATAAGTATGTCTTATATTATCTTCTTTATACAGTTTGAGTCTTTATAAAGTGCACATACGAAATTGAGTGAAACTACATCCAATTTTATGGACAGAAAAAAATAAAATAAATGTTTAATTGCTATAAAGACCTAAACTTTTCTTTATTAGCCACTGTGGACCCAAAGCATAGCATTTTTTTCCTAGGCTAACATTAGTTAAGCCTAGACAAAGCTACTATACTTAGAAACACCTGAATTTGCAACAACTTAAAGCAGAAGTACCTAGCTAACTTTACTATGAGTTCTAGTTTCTATCTATTTGGGTCATTTCACTCACGTCATGAGATAAACTTGAGTGACGTGAGTAGAACTTCCACCAGGAATAATATACCTATTTTATTCGTCGTGTATTTTTTTGTATAAGTATTTGGATATGAAATTGTTGAGTGTTTGGTAGCTGACTGAATACCTGACAATCAACGCACAGCCCTAACCTACTTAGCCTTAACTTACCTACCTACTTACCTACTTAGTCTTAGAGACTTGTATTTGTCAGGTTAGCTTCCTTTTGTAGTGTAGGGGTACACTAAGAAATTATTTTTATTAGTAGGAATACGCAATGTGATATGATTATTTGAATTTATGTATGGTAAAGCAGAAAAAATGCAGTTTGATGTAATACTAGAAATTACAGTAGGAAAAGAACCTGCTCGATGGGCTACAGCCATTTTGTATTGACATCCGTAGGTTGAGTAGTTGGTCGATTCTGAAACCTTGGCAAGAACACCAGATTTCACCAGAAGTAGCTTTTTTTTGTTTAATATAGCAACTTTACCGCGATCACCAATCCAACTGCCAAGCATGATGATTGTGATCCAGCAGTGGTCATGTGAGCTGTTTTTTTAATGCACGACGGGGCTGCGCTTGGTTTCATCTCACCTGATGTCAAGTTATGATAAAGCCGAAGAAGGAAGCGCACTATCTTACCTCTAAATGACGGATCATTACAATTTAGAATCGTTGTTATGGCGACAGAATTAGTAGTAGCTAGTCTAGACTAAAAACAAGTCCTTCTAGCAACCAAATCAAACTCAAAATCGTATCCTCATGAGGATCGAACATTGAACCTATCTGTTGTAGCAAAAGTTGAAGTTGTAGAATTGGTAGTTACAGATGACTCGAAACCACTCTTAGTGCCATCATTCGATAGGCCTTTGTCCAGTGGCCAATCTACAGGTAAAAAAATCGAAGATGGAAAAACAGCTGATCATACCATAGAGTCGAATAACACTATCAACTTCGCCGAGGGAGTTCTTAGCCACGCATCGGTAGCCGCCCACGTCTGCTGGCGACAGCCTGCGCACTGTCAGTGCCATGCGGCTCTCAAACAGGCTGATCATCGTGTTTTCCACTTCATACTTGCTTGAGGATATCACCATTTCATCTGAAACAATGTCATAAGGTTTTCTGGAAGATATCGCTTTTAAGCGATAAGACCGCCCATTGTACTGTTTACTCTGTTATCTCTTTTCATCAACTTTTTTTATATTTATTTTTTATTGTACGACAGGAAGCGTTTTGCCTCAATCTCGCCTGGTTTTCAAGCTATGATTAGGCCAAAGGTGGAAGCGCATTTCACCCGAAATCCGCAACTGAGGAAATGGCTATTTTTACCTCTAAATGCCGGAACACAACAATTTTAGAATTGCTGTTCTGGTTACAGAATTAGGGGTGGTAGCTAGCCAAGTGGACTTGAACAAAGTCCTAACACCAATCAAAGCACAATGTAATACTCCCTGGGGATCGAACCCGGGACCTATTGGTCTAACACCGGTGGGCGAACCACTAGACCACAGAGGCGGTTAAAACCTTTACAGCATGCATTGTTTTGAATTTTATTTCACAAACATATTCGCGATTTCGTGCATCCTTTATCATGAATTCTTACTGTATTTTTGTTTGTTTGTTTCATGTCTAAACGGCCGAACGGATCTAAATCAAATTTGAACTATAAGAGGATTGTAAAATTCATCTACTTAACCATTCGCAAATCCATTTTAATACTAAAACATAAAAACGCAACAAACGGTATGAATACAAACACTGAGAATGACAAAACATTTTTTTATCCAGCTTAATATAACGTCTCACTCTGCTTTCAGCTGCAAAGTTTAGCAACTAGGTTACAAGATAAGGCAGACAATGATTGAGCTGTCAGTCACAATACTTCGCTGCGGGGAAGCGATATTTTAAAGAAGCTCCAAATAGTGAGCATTTCCTGAGACCCCTTCAAACCTAAGGCAAACTATCTCTATAAACTACGTAAGTACGTCGTTCGCCGCCTCTACAAACCACCTAAGCTCGAAGTGCCTGTTGTCCGCAAATGATAAAGCGTATAGCTTTCTTTCAAACACACTGTGGTACCGCCCGCCGTGTGAACCACTCCATTCAACCTCGTTTTATTACAAGCAATAAAATACCTCACGTGACACTTTACCGCGATATTTTCCGATAAATGAATGAAATTAACCAAATTAATGAATGAATGAATGAACATATTTTATGCAGCTCACATATAAATAGTTCAGGATAACTTAAAAATAAAAAAAAATGTCTATCATATATGCAAAATTATGAAATGAATAATAAATAAGCGTACGAGACTGGTTTAAAAGTGCATTAATTTATGTCGCGGACTTTGTTGTAAGCTTTTGCAACGATCACCGGTAATGATTCCCCAATCTTCATCCAGATTGCAACTTTGGTTTGTTTTCGCCACGTACTTCCCTTTGAAGATGGCCTTCAAATGATATTACGTTGCAAAACCCGAGAGTTCCATTATAACAAGAAATTTCATCTCAATTAATGTCTAAAATAACAGTGTAAAAGTCTTAATTACGCTTGAGTGAGGCCTGCTTAATTAACACTTACATGTCAGAAGGCGAACATAGATTGATGACAAACGAAAATGACGATGCTGTGCTGTTTAGGGGTTGGTTTTTGGGAAAGTGCTAGTCACCCGACTCGACACAAGTTACCGAACAATAGAAAGCCGTTCTCGACAATAGCCCTCTGTACTGTAGACGCAAAACAACTTGCGACCTTAATGTGTTTTCATAATTAGCATACAGTCCAAAAGGATCTTACAGAGAATATCTAGTTTAATTGTATTGGTTTTACGACAATCCTTCCCGAGGATAAATTGAATTAACCGGCCAAGTGCGGACACACACTTGGCTCGATTTTATTTTTGCAGCAATATAAATACATATCTACCCTGTGAAAATTTCAGCTTTCTACCAACGTCATCAGATACGGCCAGCTGAGAAATAGACGGACGTATGGGCGGACAGCGGAGGCTTAGTAATAGGGTCTTGTTGGCGCTCTTTACATACGGAACCCTACAAATGGATAATTAGCTTAACGCATTGGATCCGTGTACACTAAAAAGCGCGGGAGACAACTGAAGAAGTGTTAAAAAAAAGACCTCCAACAAACTGAATGAGAAGCGAGAAAAGTCTAAATATTATCAATATTTTATTAATTATTTAAATAAAATTGGAGCTGCGAGGGATAGACAGCTATGGCAGGAGCTGAAGGCTATCTCCTTCAGCTCCTTCCATAGCTGATAATAGATTCAGGCGTTACTGTGCGAAAATCCGTTGTTTTTCTGTTTTTAGGTTAGAATTAAGCTGCAGGAGGCTTATGTTTCAAGACAACACGCTTCAGTAGATCATTCACATCAGCAGTAATATCTCAAAAATCAGCAACCAATTTTCACTAAAAAACTTCCTCCAAAGTCCTCCGTTCGAGGAAGTCTAAGTGAAAATCGATTGTTCAAAATTCAACCGCATACTTTTAAAACACCTTGTTTCCATATAGAAAGACAGCAACATGTTATAGCTAACGTTACAAATTGAGAGTGGAATTACCGATACGGAACCAGCGAGATGGGAATCGCGCATGCAACGACAAAGTTATCTGACTAGCACTCCCCAAGGTCACACACCTGCAAACTGCTCCACATAATGGACTCTGCAACAAAGCTCCTGTGCAGACCATTCCGGGTAATGAAATTATGTCATGTACGAGGGCTTTATACGTGGCTTTTGTAAACTTTAGAAGCACTATATCCTGGAAATTGCTGAAATTAGTCAGTATCTGTCTATTTACTTCCTAATCGACGTAAAACTATAGCGTGAGATCATTAACGTGGTTAATTAAACTTACTATGTTTTATCCGCAGCTTTACTTGCATGGTACCCGGTAAAAAATAGCCTTTGTGGCGTTCCATGCCAAACAGTTTTAGTCTAGTGAAATATTATATGACTGGGCTTAGACAGCAGATTTCAAAATTTATTTTATCTGTGCATCTTTGTCCATATTTTTTTAATAAAACTTATCTTCAGGTCACGCAAGATAGATAAGATACAAGATAGAGGCGTGAGGGTTTGACTTTATATTTGAATTGGTCTATTTATTTATTTTTTTCACTCAACTTAGTTGCCAAGCCAAGGGTGTCATTATGATCGAAGAATTACGTTTGCGGTGCAAGGCGTACAAGCGACAGAACTTCATCCAAAACGGTAAGATTTAACCATGATCACCACGCTTGCCAAAAAGATTAGAATTCACAGGTACATTTTCTTATACACAGAAGGAAGCTAGCTGCTGCCATTTTGGTGAAGACCCTTGGTTGACTTTTACAACATCCGTGGGCTGGAGGGGTTGATTTCTAAACCACGACTACAAAGTTCTTAGAGTTTTTTTTGTTCTTAGAGCACTTCTAAAAAATGAGACATTAACCTTTTCATGTCAGTAATGTTGTTGTATTCTTCCAACTTATGACGTTCAGTCGGTGCTTTGGTGCTTTGCTCTCATTTTGGCTTTGCATAGATTGACAGAGCACCGAGAAAGAGCCTCGTACACTCAGGTGAATAAAGGGAGATTAAGAAAATGTGTGCATAAGCAAGGTAAGTGATAAGGTGTAATTAGTGCACATTTTTATCATTTTTTACGTTTTTTTTTTGAAGACGGGGAAGCGCTTGGCCTTCATCTCACCTGGTTACAAGTTGAAATAAGGCCGAAGGTGTAGGCGCACTTCACCCTGAATCCTCAACTAACTGAGGAACTGGCTATCTTTCCTCTAAATGCCGGAACTCAATAACTTTAGAATTGTTGTTATGGCGACAGAATTAAGTAAGAGAACCACCCATGGGAACCCAGGATATCTGGATCTGAAATCGGTGGGTTGAACCACTAGACCACAGAGGCGGTTTGAGATCTCTTGGTATAATAATCTGCGTGGTTAAACGCCTAACACAAACCAAACATCACGAGATCTCAATTCAAGGAGAACTACTAGTTTAGTAGCTTTTGCGTAAAGGAGGAAAAAATATCCAAACAAACTTACGCTTTTATAGTTAAAAGTTTCAAGTTTCCGTTGTCCCATGCACATTTCCCAGAATCAATTTTCATCGGAGTCGTGACCAAATTTGATCTCAGTTCAATCTCAATTTCACATAAGTATGAATTATCTCCAATCTCAATGGTTTGCAGTAAAGGTAAAATTATCCACTTTCTGATAGAACATGTAAAAAGTAACATAGATAAAAAAGGGTTCAACTATAACACGGATCTCAGGTCTTTAGGGAAAGCTATTTTGTAAGATAGGAGAGCGAACGACCTTATCGGTAATAAGTTTATATCGAGATAGTAATTTTGCTGAATTAAACTTTTTGTGGCAAGATTGAAATAAATTGAACGTGAAAATAGGTTTTAAATTATAGAGATGATAAAGTTCTTATGGGTTTTGAAAGCATTCTAGTGGAACGCTAAGGACCCCTCCAATAACACAAAAAATGGTCCAGCCGTTTAATAGGAGCTCAATGACAAACATTGTTCTTGTCACTGAGCTCCAGCTGAAGAATCATAATACGTATGTATGTAATATTCATCTGAAAATTGAAACAAACAACTTTTCAATTGTAATATTTTGTATATGACCGTAAACGGAGGCGCAAGCAGCGCAGCACAGCGCAGGGAAAGGCATCATTGAAGCTGTGTGACACAGCACAATTTGATCTGTGTATACGAAACTCTCATGATCCGCGCATGTTCGTGTTCAGTCTATAGAAAATCGTAAGCCTAACAACGGGAGTTCTTCCTCTGAATCGGATATTGAAAAAGAAAATATACTCTTATCAGTAAAATAATATATAAATAAACATGTATAGATAGTTAATTTTGGCAAGGAAATAAAAAAACATATAAGCGCACGTGCTGGCTGCGCGCAGAAATCTGTGTTACGAGTACTGCGCGACGTAAGTTTGCAAGAACGTGTCGTATCGTACTCACGCATGTCGCTGTATAAGCTCTTCTATAATGATACATTGTTAACAACAAAACTATGGTGTACGGGACTGTGTGCCTGCGTGGCCTGCACCTCCGTATATGCCTAGGCCAGGGGTCGGCAACCTTTTGAGTCGAAAGAGTCAAAAATTACAGATTACAACATTTCTAGGTTTTTGAAGAGCCACATTTTTTTTTCTTGCTAACAATAAATAGTTCTTGCGTAATTTTTTTTTTGATAAAAAAATCCAATCTGTTTGTATAATAAGAAAAATATATATTTATTTATATGTAAGTAGTTTTTTTACAACAAATTAGATAAAATAGGTACATACGGTATTATTAGATAGTCACTTCTTATATAAGTAAAATATTAAAACAATTAAACATTTACTTACAACTCTAACTTGTACTTCAATAACAAATAAATTCATTGTGTTTGCATGGTTGTTAAAGTAGAAAATTTAAACTTTACTAATCAATATAACTTTTACCTAAATCGAACATGTATCGAGCAGACAAATTCAATGGTGGTTTTGCATGGTTTTAGAATGTTTTTAGTTTTTATTTTTTTCATAACTTGTTGTTTTATGTTTAAAATAAGTAAACGACTCAAAATGTTCATTTGTTAGCTGGCTTCTTACTTTACTCATAATTATATTCATACAAAAGTACGGTTTCTCGCACGGATATGTCGATCCAAAGACTCCAAGCCCTCCAAATTTATTTATTCATTTACGAAATTTTGGGAAAACTTAAGAGACACAAATGAAGATAATAGAACATACCTGGTTAGGCAGAGTAGATATGTTTGTTGACGGCTAATTACATATTTCCGCAGACTAGTTATACTTAAGAATAGCATGACATAATGCAAGTTGACGACTTATTGGAAGTAACATAAACAATACAAGAAAAAAATATGGAAAAACAGCGAAAAAACTAAATTAAATAGGTAGCTTACACATTGAAAAATAGGTCACTATGTATGCGTTTAAGCTTACTTGTACTGGTGTTGAACAAGTCTACCTCACTGTTTTCAAATATTAAAGAATTAAACGAGCAAGAAGCTCTATAAACAAATGCATTCGGCCTATAATTGGTCCAACTATTGGAACGTAAGGGTGATCGGTTTCCTCAGTGCAACCATGCATGCGCGCAGTCTTATTTTATCAAGGAGTTTCGGGTAATCAACAACAAAAATACAAAAATGCCAACTACTTCACCTCACTGTAGCAATCTGGAAGACTATTTCATGCATCGAATATAAGTGCCTCAGCTCGTGACATTTCTTTTAAAGCTGTCCACCTTTGTTGCGTTACGTACATACATTTCTGGACCTCACACTCTTCCAACTTGCATTTTAACTCTGTAAATTTTCCACTCCACATAGCTTTACTTTTTGAATCGATCAATTGCATTTCTATAGATCCAGTATGAACTCCAAACGGCTCAATGTGTATTTCGTTACTATTTATGTTGAGAGGATTTACTATGAATGCAAGACAGGTTTTGTTGGTTTTGAATTGCTGAAATCTGTCAGAAAAAATGTTTTTTTTTATAAAATAAATAATATTTGCGTATGAAACTAAAGAGCCGCAGCTTCACGTCCAAAGAGCCGCATGTGGCTCGCGAGCCTCAGGTTGTCGACCCCTGGCCTAGGCTAAAAGTGGTTCACTTGAGCTTCACGCTAATAGAACACGACACGAATTAAATTACTATATCGAGTTAAGATAATATTCAATTGTCTATAACTAGTTTGAACTAATTTAGTCTGTAGAAATTTTTAATTAATTTCAAACAGCGCTATCTAGCCCCAAACTAAACACGGCAATATAGAAACTAGATTGCGGATAGAATACTGTCATTTTTTTTTGTAAATTACATACATAATTATCATACAAAACAACACAAAACAAACATTGATCACGCACACATTTGTCCCGGGTGGGAATCGAATCCACAACCTACGGACCATTCTTGGGTGACAGAAATTATCATTGTTCGATGAATGCGGTATTAGAGTCCCATAGAAGTGGAATGAAGATATTTTTTAAATTCCCAAAAAGTAATTCAAACCTCGTTTAAATTTTTTACATTTTTCTTCATCTATAAAGTACACCGCCGTCTTTTGGTCTTATTATTCCCTACCCATCCACAAAATGTCTAAAAGCAATCGTTTTTGGTGATGATAAGGCCGCCCAATGCACGTAGATAGTATTTTATGATGATTTCTGTTAGTGAAGATAGCACGGTTACAAATAAGAATAGCTTAAGCAAACGATAAAAAGTAAAACAAGAGACAAATACATGAATAAAACCACTGCGCACTATACCTGTGTACCAGTCAATCATTGACAAATACTAGGCTTCCATCAAGAAAGTCCCAATTCAGCATATCTGAGTAAGAACCTACTCAAAACTGGTATTATGTTGAAACTACAAACGATTTTACTTCCATTAAATAAGTTTTTAATTCTTCTTCTCAGTCGGGCACTCTTGGCAGAGTGGCCGGGGTCATGGGTGGGTATTGATGAATGACGTCTCTTGCTATTCCTCTCCATTCTGCTCTATAGGAAGCATTGCGGGAGCAGTCGGTCATAGTAGATTTGGTGAGAGATTTAATCAGATCTCCCCATCTGGTCGGAGAGCGGCCACGGGATCTCTTGCCCTCCATTCTGCCTTGGACTTAAGACGCTCTATTGAGTCTTCATTGTGGATTATGTGCCCAAACTTCAGTATTCAATATTATTAAGGTTTTAATTCGTGTGCAATAAAGTATATAGGTACAATACATACAAAATTAATTATTAGGAACACATTAGATGTACATATTTACGACAGGGACGTTAAACTGCAAAATTCAGAAACTGTGTAGCAGTGTCAGCAAACAAAATAGTGCAGGTTCAACTCGCATGGGAAGGTTTAGTGGTTGTTTTTTTCTTATCTTATAACTACGAGCAGTGTTAAAGTGTAATAATGTTTAGTTTTTAGAAAAAAAAACGTTACATAACTCCTTCATTCGTCGCTGTAAGCTACTGTAAGCAATTGTGTTTGTAAATGATTACACAAAGAGTTTTATTGCTGAAATTTTCGATTTTACGAGTTCGCGTTGACCTTTTCAAATATCCTTTCCGAGTAATGCGACACACTTCTCAGAAAAGCAAGCCCCCTGAGGACCTGATGCGGCTCCAGCCATTTGTATAACGGGACCGTCATTCGTATTGTCAGATATACAAGTCAGCGGACGCTGCGTTACCTAATTTTACTAAAACATACCTTTGACGAAAGATTACCTTATGATGATTCAGCGCGGCAGTATAGCCAGAGTTTTAGGCATGATTCCATCTGGTTACCCATAGATACTGACAATATCTAGGATATGTATTTACCCTTAAAGCAATAAAGACATGATTATAATTGAAATAAATTATATTCTATGAATTGAGAATGTATATTCATCGATGATGTCTTTTCATAACTAATAAGTGAAACGCCCAGAATTTCGTTACCTTCATTTCGTGGCAATTTCTTAGAATCCACTATTTGTGAACTCCTACACAAGGAATTGAAGCAAATCTGAAAATTTCAAGTCTTTAGGACCTCTAGGTTTGGCTGTGTTAGTCATTAATATGACTGACAATCAACGCGAATACTAGTCTGTCATATATTTAGATTTCATACCACTGTAGCTTAGCCGAACCGCCGTGCTTAATTTATATGAAAAGAAATTGAAATAAGGTACATTACATAAAATGGCAGCCGAGTATAATGTGAAACTTAAAATTCCCAGAAGCACAGCGAACCATTGAAAATTAACCCGTAAATTTGGCGCGACAACTGCCGAGTGGAACTTTGCGGCACGCCGACGCCGAAAGCTCGCTACGACCTATCGCAAGCTCGATCCACCTCATCACAACTCTGCAATGCTCTTGGCAAATATGATATCAAAAGAGGAAATAACTGCATTTTACTTAGGCTATCTTAACAGAATTAATAGATTTGATTAATTTGATTTCATGATTAAGATAGATAGATAGATAGATAACTCTTTATTGTTCACCATTTAAATATCAAATAACATAACAAAATACAGATAGCGGAAACTTAATCTAGGCGTCACTGGTAAAACAATGGGCTTTATCGCTGAAAGCGGTCTCTTCCAGGATAACAATCGCTGGATGGACAGAGAAGATCATTATCTGCTTTTCAATGGTGGACTATACGAATAACGAATATAAAACGTAAAATTACATAAATATTAATCATGATAATAATAATAATAATAATGAAGGATAAAAATGATAATTTAAGAATAAACTGATAGATGTCGTCTTTTTAATACTTTCAGGAAATGCGTTTCACAGCCTAACAGCTTCAGCTGTAAACGAACCACTATAATAAGAAGTTCTTTGAGTCGGGGTTTCTAACAGGGTATCTGATGACCTTAGAGAAAAGTTGTGGGAAGAATACAGATGATTTATGTCCGTAGCAGTCGTTGCTCAAGAATCGACCCCTCCAACTCCGCCAGCGGATGTCGTAAGTGTCGACTGAGTAATTATTTAAACAGAAAAGGGCAGTCTTTTTGTATAGAAACCAAAACCTTTACTGCGATCACCGATTAGTATGCCAAGCGTGGTGATTGCAAAACCCCCCAATATTTGAGGTGGCTCTGTTCAGCAGTGGACACTAATGGCCTTGATGTTGATGATGTTGATGATTTATTTATGACTATGATTTGATTATTAAATATTATTCTGTATTTAAGTTTATATTGAGAAAATGGATCTCCGCGAATTAACGCCTTAACCAATTAGCTAGGACTTACTAAAATCACTAGAACTGTTGAGACGATATAGAAATTTATAATTCACTTAATGGTAGCTTTTTTCCCCTCTATATCCAAACGCCAGAGTTCAATACCGATAAATATTTTTTTTAATATTCAACTTGGAGACGGAACAAGCACGCAGCCCACCGTGGGTCTTGTGGTTCGCTCACCGGTGTCAGATTCAGAGGTCTCGGGTTCGATTCCCAGTGTAGTACAATATTTTGCATGGGTTGGTTGGTGGTAGGACTTTGTTTAAGTCCGCCTGGCTAGCTACCACCACCTTACCTAAGTCTGTCGCCATAACAACAAATCTAAATTGTTGTGTCACGGCATTTAGAGCATTAAGATAGCCAGTTCCTCAGTTTTTTGGTATTCCGGATAAAGTGCGCTTCCACCTTCGGCCTTATCATAGCTTGAAATATCAGTGAGATGAAGGCTAAGGCTAAGCTCATCAAAGTAGTACAATAAAAATAAATAAAAAAAGTTGTATGTGATTCATGATTGACTAATTTTACTGGTTTTATGCTACTAGTGTTAATAGATTTCCAGTGAGGAGAGATAACGTGAGATTTTATTATGATACCTGAAAGGTAATGTTTCTACTTTCCAATGTTATTGGGGCACATTTGGTTTTATGTTATAAAATTACGATCGCGAGCTCGCGTGATTCAATAAAACTTGTAGACTGCTTGAGGTATTTACACATATTAAATTGTACTATAGAAATGATATTCGCCACGTTTTGACTGAGCAAATAATGGAAAATATAAATTCAGGACTTATAGAAAAGTGCCTCGTCAGAAACGCACAATTTGTACATCAGTGATTTAGTAATTATGAAAGTGATGTATACTATATTTCTTATTTACTAGTTTTGAAGTTTTGTTTCTAATATTTTTTTTGTTAAGATTAAAATTTATTAGAATACGATAGGTCTTTCATAGCATTTTTGGCAAAAATCCCTAATAAAAGTATAGAAAAAAAAGTACTTATTCAAAAAAAATACCGGCCATGTTAGGGCGTAAATGGTAATTTTTCAATGCTGACGAACTGGTTATTTGAGTGCTAACCACTTAGAGTTATATTTTTTTTAAAGTTATTAATGAATATTTAGGTACGTATATAATGTACCTACTTATGAATGCCATTTAAATTATTTTAAGGATCATCATAACATTAACTACCTCGAGTTTTTGCTTTCCCTTCTTTGATTTTGCTTTTGCGTGCTACAGTCGCGATTCCTTACAGGCGATAGATAGAATTGACGATTCAAAATGATCCTATAAAATTTTACTTTGCGTGTTCCGATTTTTATTTTGATTTTCAAACAAAAACCCTCGGGACCTTGTTTGAAAACCCTAATTTCCATGCAAAATGTCACGTTTCTTGTACCCCATTTCATTATTCATTTATTTTGATTATAGCGGGAATAGAAATTACACACAGTAAATTTCAACTATCTCTCAGGGAACGTCTTATAGCGTTCTCGTTTTGATATTACATTACTTTTGTTTCGTTCTTTCTGCACAGGAAAGATGTGACAAAGTAAAGTAATATCAAAACAAGAATGCTCTAAGCGGTCATGGTACCCCCTGTTCATGATTCATGAGATATAGTCCACTGACAGACAGACGAACTGGTGGATAACGGAGGTTTCCCTAACTTAGGGCCCTGTTGGCATCCTTTGTATACGGAGCCCTAAAACTAATTCAAATTATTAATAAGAACAAAACTCTTTATTCAAAGAGGGATTTTAAAATGAGCTTTTATTTGAATATCATGAGAATAATGGACCGTTCCGTAAAAAGTTAACTCACACTTTTCCTGTTTCTGTAAAAGATTTGCATCAATATAATACTTTTGTCCTAAAAGTTTGTCGGATTGAAATCAAGTGGAACACAAAACTCGCAGTGAATAGCCGTAAGGTATTTAGCCAGGTACTGCTAAACTCCAGAATCCGTTGATCGAGCCGATTGAAAACTTCATCTCGATACTTGAAAGCGTGGAAGTTGTCTGCATCGATGATATCGGTTTGCTTAAATTTTCCCGTGTCAAGTTAACGTAAGAACTCAACGTTTGTTACAAGAACTGAACATCTGGCAAATTACTAAAAAAAAACAATGATAAGTCCTTAATAATTCAATTTGCATCAAGTAAGGCATCAATCCCATATTAACTAACATGTTTTGGTCTGAGTGAGATTCCAAAGGACTCGTCCAACTCAGCGAAAAATCTGACCAAGGGATCTCATCAGAATAAAGCTGGAAATTTACTTCTGAGTATGATCTAACCTTTACTGCGATCATTAATTGCTTACCTAGCAAAAAAAGCTCCGGAAAAAGGGAAATAGAGATTTGGATATGAAATCAATTCTAAACAATAAGTACTTTAAGAGCAATCAGAAAATACAGTAAGGTAGTCAAAAACCTGAGCATATCGTTTTTATTTTTTTATTTAACGACTGGTCAACTGGTTACAAGTTATGATAAGGCCGAAGGTGGAGGCGTACTTCACCCGGAATCCTCAACAGTCTGAAGAACTGGCTATCTTGCCACGCACAATGTTGTAACTCCCTGGCGATCGAACGCGGGACCTCTGGATCTGATATCAGTGGGCGAGCTATTAGACCAAAGAACCGGTCAAAAATACTTCTTCGGGGAGTGTGCACAGGAGGTTTATGACGGTATTCCGCAGTCACCATTCCATGATAGAAATCCCTGACGCACAGATTATCCATATTTGGTTGATATTCCGTTTATTAAGACTAACTAATATACCATAAACCATTTAAAGAACACCTTTATAAAGTTCATGGGCATCTTCTGGGAAAGCTCGCTCAATCGTACATCCGATTCTTGCCCACGCAAGCATTGAGTTCAAGATTTGACCCATCATATGAAAATAAGTTAATGGTCGCACCAATATCTTGAATTCATAGGTAGGCAATGAATTGTAAAGGCATTGTCAGACGCGCTGCGGGATCCCAAACCGGCGTCCACTCGGTCGGAACTAACGAGCATTGTCTTATTTCACCACAATAGGTCAATTTCCTTGAGAAAACCCGTCACGATCGTAAATTATATTTTAATATCTCATTACTTGCAAGCGTTACCACGCCCAGTAGCTGGTGCCAATTTTTCTAATTACAAAAGAAAGGAATAATTTAATTCTTTTTTATATTTAGGATAGGGCATTTTTACGGTAATTGTTGGAGTGAAATAAGTCTCACGCTGAAGAGTCTCATCATCTGCAGGATACTATAAAATATGGAAATTTTGGTCAGAAAGCAGAATATCCAAAACATTCCGACTATTAAATTTAATTTTAATACGAAAAGGGGTCATCTCTTGACTTTGAAACTTGCATACGAAAGAATGAGGTCTACCTTTTTTATATTCAGTCAGCAAAAAAAAAAGCAAACTTATAATTCGAACTAATGGCTGAGTACATCGGTAGTTCATAATATTTTTAAAACCTTGATGTTGAATTCACTTTATTTGATGATTGATAAATATTTTTTTATCAATATTGATAGCCAAGCGTATGTATGACCAGCAACTCACTTGAAAAACAAAAAAAAGATGTAGCCTTAAATAGAGCACGCTTGTCTAAATGGACTTTGATTTGTCAAGGATTGTCACTTTGGACTTGAAGACCTCAAGATTGTATAGGTGCGGGAAAACAGACGAGAGCAAGGAGTCTCATTCCTTACCAGTATTAATAATAAAGGTAGAGGCAAATCGATGTGTTCAGTGCAATGGAACATCTACAAGGTACGGGCTGTAGCCTGCCGTACGTCTGCTAGTCTGGTGGTGGAAAGGGGAAGGAGGGATCAGGTCAAAGATATCGAGCGCACACTCGCCAAAGTGGTATTTATAGAACACAGACTACCTGGCAACCCGTGGTCTGTGACTATGATGTATTTTGGAGCTGATCAAAACCTTTTTAATCAATAGTACATTTAAAAAATAGCATATTAATGGTAATCTTGTTGATATTATGCGGAACAAGATATAGGTGTGCGCATAATCAAAGTCATAATTTATTTAGAAAAACTACGGATATTAACAAGTAAAATATGCCTCTTTTTAAACAAGATAGACCTCTGTTTGACCACAATTCCGCCTGATGGAAAGCGACGATGTGGTTTACTATACAGCACGCCGGCTTAGAAGATATATATTCACTCTCAACTTGAAAAGGCCCAGATTTAAATTTGCAGGGAAAACAGACGCAGGCAACGTATCCACTCCTTACTCGTTCGCATGATGATAGTGGAAACAAAGCTTATAGTACGGATGGGCGGGATGCTAACGAGATAGGAATGATAATTCTCCATGCGTCTGCTATTCCTGTAGTGGAAGGAAGATGACGGGATCATGAAGCTTCTGTGCACACTCCGAATAGAAGCCTATCAAAACCGAAAGCTAGCAACATTAAGACGGTGTTCAAGACTTTGCATTGTGACTTATTGTTATGAAAACAAATTTATGTGTCATAAAGCGCTTGAATTGTAAAATACAGATAGTATTAACTCGCTAGACTCCCACATTTTCGCTCAAGTTTTTCTATGTTCAGTTCTGCCTATAGTTGACCCAATACGAGTCTAGGGCAAGTATTTTGTATTTTGTTAGAGAACAAAAACATGTCAACTCTTCATAAACAATTTTCTATAAATTGCTGTTCTTTGGTAAGTTGCACGTAAACCTTTTGTGTGTTTTTCATTTCTACTAAGATAGCTCTTAAGAAATGGGCCTTAAACGCTACTTGTATTTCCGATTAAGCATATAGTGACTTAAGAGCTATTCGCGTGTCGTCAGAGATTCTGGATATCCCCCTGGGACTAGTAAACTCGCTCTGGGCACGAGACAGGCTTCTAAAGCTCCAATTACACGAAGCGAGGACTTGTCTGCTTGTGAGAAATTGTGCGATGACAAACTATTAATTTGATGCGCCATTCATCTAAGCACTTCACTTCAACTAAGCACGCTTCTGTTTATACCATAAGGCAATTTTTTTACGATATGTTTTGAAAACAAAATTACAAATGTGGCAGAAAATGTTGGAATTCATATCAGATTTAAAAGCCCTCTTGCGTGGTGTTTTGTCACGATTTTCTGATCCATATTGTACAAGAAGAGTAAAATCATACAGCACATCGAGGCTTCCCTGGGCAAAGATGAGATTCGATAATTAATTTATCAAAAGCCTATCAAAGGCTCTGGCACTCCCGCGCAGCGACGGAACATGGGTGGGCTCCGTTGCCCGGGTAAGAAGAGAGTGCTCTAGACATATTTAAAATGTTTACGAAACACTAATGTAGAAAGTAAGAAATGTGATCATATAATCGACATAGAAGGTTATAATATGTATTTATTTTGATCAGTACTAGAACATGATTCACTCAAGCTTACTTCGTCTAGTATAACCTTTAGCAGCGTCGACGTCAAAATTTATTAGCGAATTTCCAGAGGTCCACTTTATCATAAAGTTTTTATACTGATGCGTGCTTTCTTTATCTCACTTGATTATTTGCCCAGAAAAAATATACTTTTTGACATTTATTGCCATTATAAAAAATTGTGCGACAGCTACTGTCGTTGGAAGAATATAATTTGTGTCTATCTGCTGTATTGTGATGTTAAATAACCCTATATAGCTAAGCAGTCGTGTAAAGGAATACATGAATATAACTATAATTACATTATTATTTTCTTTATCTGTAACTTAATAATGTAACGTATTTTAAAGAAAGAACGAATAAAGTGCCTCGCAAACGAGATCATAAAAGTACATAATTTATTATGTATTTTAATTATTTATTAATTGATTTTATTTTATGTCAACGTACTAACAGGTTTTTTATCATTTAGACATTTAACATAGGTAACGCTCTTTTAACAAAATTTTATTACAATCTGGCCTGCGTTCGCTAGTGAATAATTTAAAAGTAATTTAGTATTACAATTGAAAAATAGATAGTGCTTAGAAACATGTGAGCTAAAAGTAAATATTACCTACACTGTAATATATATACCTATTTGAATTGACTGTAGCCACCAAAAAAATAAACGGAACTATTATTAGCAGTAAGCTGTCTTCTTATCCCCATGGCCTCTCTGAATCAAGTAAGCAATACCTACTTAAGGTATTAATTAGTGGAGGTAGAAATGTCTTTGTGTCCCAAGAGAATGTAATTGAAATTTAGTTCAATTACTAAGGTAAGGACTAGCAAGTGTCTTCAGTTCCTTATTTGGAAGTAAGTGTATACTATGCAGATACTTAAAACCAGGTACCAAAATACAAAAAAAATACCTCCTCATAAAACCAATTCATTTCAGTAAAATATCTATTTTAAACAGATATTTAAGGCTACAATTATTTTGAGCTAATTTATTAATGTAGTTGTTAGATGTAAAAACGTAATTGCTCAATTTAGGCCCATAGTCAACATTTACAAATGTTAGTATGAGACAAAAAAATCACATCCCACGACGGGATTCGAACCCGCGTCTTTTCCTAAAGCCGGAAACGCTCTAACCAACTGAACTACGGGAGTACCGACGCAGATTCCGAATTTTTGTTTCATATATCTCAACTAAAGCGCTGATAACATGGTCAACATTTTCAAAACAATTCCATATAAGCAAAAATAGTAAACAAATCAATAGTCACTTCTTTACTATAAAAATATATTCAAACGTTAAATGACATACCCACATATTTATAAAAATGTGTAGCACGTGTTTAATTATGACACTTATATAACTTAATATTACGTAAAATGTTAACCAGAAAACAGAAAAATATTTAGTAACTAAAGCTGTCTTCAGGCTTATAATCGAAATAGATAACCATAGAGTAGCGCCTGAACCAATAAACTATTTCGGAAAGAATTTTATTTTGAAATATGGATTTTCGCAAAATAACGCCTGAATAAATTAGCTATATTTCGGAAAGGATTAGTTTCATGATAGACCAGCCTTATCAAGAGCTATCCACCTATCATCAATAAAAAAAACGTACATCTAGAATACTCACTAGAATCTCTGACCCAGTAGTTGATGGACTTTGGCGAGGATTCCACGTAGCACTCAAGCGTAACGTCAGTGCCGAGTGGCGCGCCCACCAGCTGGTTCGGAACTTGGATCACCGGGTGAACTGGACAGGAACCAAAAACTATTATTGGTATTAGCCCAATCTAGTGCTGTAGTAAATGAGCACCAATTAGGAAATGTGCATAACAATTTGCTATGAGTCAACTTTTGATCTCGGGCTTGCCTAAGCATGGGTGAGGTTTTCGGTGGAGCTAATACCTTCATGCATCACAATGAATGATCTCTCGATATGATTATTTAGAGTTTTATGATTATTATTATAAAGGTCACGATACCCTTGTTTTTGAATACTACTAGCTACTTGCAAATCGTGGGCATGTTCTGAACGTAAGTTTGGAGCCTCTGACTACCTCTTAGGAGGTGATACTTGAGATTCTCGCTCTGAATAGTGATTAGAGGTGAATCCTCGAAAGGGAAGGCTTGTGAGTCTGTTACATGTTACTGTTGTTGAATGTTTTTGCAACAATCTTGCCAAAATTATGCTAGTTCTTCCCCTTGATGTCAATGTTAAATAGTAACTAACTACCAGTAGGTAGGTGGTAGAAGTGTTATAAATGGTAGGTGTTAATGTACGGATAACTGCATTAATTCCACAGGAATTTTCGCAATCCATAAAAACCGTAAAAAAATCTTAAAAACTTATTTTTCTAGCTAAAAAATGATTTTTTTTGAGACTATGATACTGAACATGCAAGTCGCCCACCTGATACTAATTGTATCTCTTGCCTATATCAAAGCCATACTTCGTGGGTCACATCCACAGAGAACATAGCCTATTCACTAATGAGCTCGATTTCACATCAGAAGATTCTTTTTGCACACCAGACACATTGCGAAATACATTAAATTGACGCAGCCATATTTTTGCCATGACTCGGCCCGAGCAGCCTCCTCGGGCCACCTTCGAGGCACAACTCCGTCGGAGGCCGCGCGTGTTCTATTATAGTTTCGATAAGCAATACGAAACACTATCTTTCTACATAATTATCTTTCTAAATAGCTATTGAACACACAAAAATATTTTATACGCGTTGTTCTGAATTAATTTTAAATCACTGCTGTCACCATGTCGTCATTGAAAGACGTAGACCAAGACTGACTATTCATTTTACTACATAACAAATTATAATAACTAGGTACTTGCAACAACTTGCATACAACATGACACTGCATATCGCACCTTTCTACCTGAGGCATAACTGCGTGCTTACTGGACCTTTGACCAAAAAGTTGTGATTGCACGTCATTTTTACATAATAGATACAATTATTATTTATTTTATTTTATGATGGCACAACGAATCGAAACCAAACTCAATATATTCACTTAAATATCGTACAGCTGAAAAGTAGGGTAAATTATTACCAAAATATATTTTAATTCAAGTACTCAAAATTGTGTTAGACGCTGAAATAGGAGCCTAATTATATTAAAGTTAAATCTTGCATAAACGCAAAACGTCCGCCCGACTTGACGCGAAGACACAAACAATCTGGAAATAATTAAAAGCTACTACTCGCTGACATTGAATAACACCATTAATAACAAGAAACCTCTGAAAGGTTGCTGAGATAAACAACAATTACCCCGAATGTCGGGAGCTATTTCGTCTAAGAATGACTTCCCGAAAAACATTTCGTAAAAACTGGGAGACAGCGGAGCACGGGAATATTATGAAAATTGACATTTTAGTCATTAGTTGGTTCATGCATTCAAATAAATGTTGATACTGAACCCTTGAATTTGGTTTTAAAACTACCGTTACACATTATATAAATTTAGATAGATAGATTTATTAACAATAATTATCAGTAGTGTTTATAGGTTTATTTAAGTTTTGACTTAACACTAAACTCTCAATATCAGTCAATAACATACATCATCATCTTCACTACAATTTTCGTCATTGTGCCCGTTTTTTTCAGCTCTCCTGATCTATAGTTTGTGCCAGCAACCTTGCGCAAATCATTGCTCTATCTATGTTTGCCGCTTTTAGGTACCTACCTTTATTAAAAGATTGCCACATTAGAAAAATATTATTTAACATTTCGAATGCGGAATAAAGCGTTTACTCGTTGGAAAAAAAGTATACCGAAAAAAAAGTTTACCTAAACCTATTTGAGACGGCCAGCGTATTTCTAGACAAACATATTAATTTTCCTCATTTTTTTTTTTAAAAAGCATGTTCTGTATTTTTCTATTTCGGGATGTTCATTGATGATGAATCACTCAATCAATTTAGAGCAGTTAAGCCACTGATACCTCTACCATGTGTTAAAAATATTCCAAACGCAACATGTAGAACCACGAATTGATATGGAATACTTACAATGGACCTTGATGAGAATTCTTTTGCTGACAGAAGGTGGGATGCCGTTGCTGGCGATGCACAGATATGCGCCCATGTCGGATCGGGAGATCTTATTTAGGGTAAGCACTTCTTCTTCATGAACCTGTGCTGGAGAAAGAAAGCATTATTGACAATATCTTTTGTCAGGATTTGTATCGAAGAATCGGCAAGCATTGAGATTAGTAATAGCGTTTTTTTTTCTCGAGATTTTCGTAAGTTTTTCCAAAAATTTCTCGAAAGCACTGCTATTTCCGCTCAGTAACGGCACCCGGTGATCTGAGTTGCGCCGGACTTTCGTAGGTAGCAAGCCAGACAGACCTTTACAGGAATATGATAATTCAGATGTTGTTTGTAGACCACCAAGAAGTAGATCCTACCCACCCCAGGTCATAATTTCATTGATTTTTTTTCCAAAACACTTTACTATATTAATTTAAAATTAAGAAAACCTACGTTTGACCACGCGCAAAGCAATTATTTATCTACGATATTGGACTAAATATACCTATTTATTCTCGCCATATTTATTCCCGTTTCCCGAAAATACAACATCAGGCCCATGTTGTATTTTCGGAAACACAAATACAGGCAGCATAATACACTTCTTAGCCTTTCGTTGTAATTCTTAGAATATTAGAATAGCAGCACTGATTGTATAATACAATGTTTAAACATTCCTTACTATCTTTGAAAAAAGTTACATGTAAATAAAAATTATCGTACCTTATAAGAACGAACCAATGGATCCATTTATCATTGTCATGGAATTATTACGTCGCATTTGTTTCGAAAGAGAATAAGAGGCGTCTCAATTATGTGATTATATAGGCCCGAGATATCAGTTATCTCATCTTGTTTGGTTTTTTAAGATTTTCTTAGTGCAGTCCTCCAATTGGCGACTGAGAACGCTAGCACAAAACCAAGCCTACAGTATTGGCTTATTAATGTTGTTTTTTGATAAATTACAACACAAAAAAGCGGTGAAGTGGGAGTCGGACACGCATACCGAGATTTGTTTTGAGAATTGATTGCATTTCAAGTCACAATTTGCGGGAGATTTCGTGTAGGTCGGACTCACGATTGACTAGTTTTTTTTTTTTGTAATACTTTAAATTAAGAACAATAATAACACGTAGGTTGACGCTCGTTTTTAGTATAAAGCTAAAATAGGCTTAAATACATTTCTTGTGTACACACAATTTTTATTCTATGAATTCCTTTTAATCGGTTGTCAGATAAGCAGACTGCAAAAAAATATTATCAGCACCCATTATTGTAAATGAGATTATCAATAAAAACTACACCTGCATTCTTAGAATTACCACAAAAAATAATATAATAAATCATTACCTATAACAAAAAACAAGCCCAATAGCTCAGTTGGTAGTAACTCTGCCTTCTACGCTGTAGGCTGTAGGTTCGATTCCCACCCAGTACAAACATTTGTGTGATGAATATAGATGTTTGTTCTGTGTTTGGGTGTTGTATCATATAGTACGTATGTATTTACAAAAAATATTTAAGTTTTCTATCCGTAATCTAGTTCCCATATTACAAGCTATGCTTGGTTTGGGGCTAGATGGCGCTGTGTAAAGTTAATGTCCTGTAATATTTAATATTATTATTATTTCGGAATTCAATAAAGCTACCCCTTAGTGCCATTAGGCCAAACAAAATTGAATTCCCAAACGTATACTCCACGCGGTGTAAGGTCAATTGCTGTACTGAGGTTTTACATTACAGTGAAAATAAATTGTCATCCCTAATTAAGCGTACCTTTTGTTTCTCCTCCATTAGTGTCCCTAATCACTATAACTGGCCGACCCAAGGGGCTACCGTGACGTGGTGATTTCAACCAGTGGCATCATTATGTATCTAATTTATGAAACATAGTACTATTTACCTATGTATGTCCATTAACACAGTTTTAAACGGAATTGGCTCAAACTAGGTAATAGGTAATGCAATACCAACTTACATCGCCTGAATTTCCGGGATATTAGTGTTCTGTGATTTTTGCTGTTACAAAACATATGTCTTTGAGAAGAGAGTTACTGGGCACCTTCTGGATAGGCTTGCTACTAGCACGTAAAGTCGAAAAATGATGCATTCTAACAAAAAACATGTAATTTTATATCGAAAAGATATAATAATATCAATGAAGGGAATCGAAATCGATTTCTCTTTACAATCCTAAGCTATGGGTTTATAGCATAATATGCTCGACGTATCATCTGTAAGGCTTTTTACTAATGATAGTTTGATAAATAATTCACTATAGTTCACCAATATTACACAAAAAAAAACAGAGAGAACAATCAAAATAGTGTAACAATGGGCGATATTATCGCTTGAAAAGCGATCTCTGCCAGACAACATTTAGATGTAATGGACTGTTAGAAATGAGATGTGTCAGCTCTTGAACTCGAGGATTGTTCAAACAAGGATCATTTTAAGTTTATTTACCATAAAATTGTTTTACAGATCAGATACATAATATGTATTTTTGAATGGAAGTTTCATAAAAGATAGGAAGATTGTACCTACCAATAAAATAAATAAATAAAAATTTAAATAAATATTACAGGAAATTAAGCACTATTAGTTGAACGAACATATAAAGCTCTATTAATTTTAATGGTATAAAAACCTTTTGTTTTCCCACCCCCTGGATCTCTGATCACGATGTCGGATCCATCTTCTCTACGCCACATGATGCGAGGAGTTGGGATCCCTCGAGCTCGACACGATACCCTGGCGGTGCCACCTTCAGGCACCATTACGTCGCCCGAAGTCTCTTCGGGTATGAAGTCTGGTGGTATCACTACATCTAGGTGTCCCATCTGCACAAAGTTCATGATGACAGACCTTCAAGAAATATGGTAGTTTAATAAGATATTAATAAATGATTGAGTATCTTCATCACAGCCATCTAGCCCCAAACCAATCAAAGCTTGTGATCTGGAAACAAGATACGGAAAGAACTACTTTTTTGAATACATATTATGATACAATACAACATCAAAACACAAAACAACCATCTATATTCATCACATAAATGTTTGTTCCGGGTAAGAATCGAACCCATGGTGCAGAAGGCAGAGTTACTACCGACTAATGTTAATATAATGCAAATTTGCCTTAAGGTATACAAAGATATTGTAATATATTCACAATACTTTTGCTAATACTATTTATATTACAAATACCTATTAGGTACTTAGTTCAAGTACAAGTTCCTGAAAAACTAAGAACATAAATCCTTTTTCACAACTGTCTAAGAACCCACGCACGTACTATATAATTTAGTTTTAGTGAGTTTGGCTCATTACGATGCTTTGTACCTAAATATACTGTATCGCGAGAGGCAGTATAGGTACAACACATTCATACATTGCACGTAATGTCATGCCATGTCATCACACATCCAATGTAGGTAATAATTAATGCATTTACAATATACCAATTACATTCATAAAACATAGTGTATGATAAAATTTTGTTTTTTATTTTGTTGATTGTTTCACTTGGCGTACCCTATGAGGCTAATAAAAATTATGTCTTTAAATTAATAATAAAAAAAAACCTTGGCGTTTCCGATAAAAAGCATCACGTTGCTCACATCATTGCAAGTGGCTCTATATTATTGGAACAACGTTGTGTCAAGTGGCGTCATGCTGCGTCAACGTCGACGGGCGGGCTGCGTTCACGATTTATGCCGTTATCAGACCCGCGTATAAATTACAACGCGGCGCAATAATTTAGGTGCACAATGCATGAATCATTACCCGCTGCGTCCCTCCGTGGCTTAATTCACTTTATCTCCCAATGTTTACTCTAATTGCAATTTAATTCCTGTCAATGCCTCGAACAAACTGACAGTGACAGAATGGCCGCCGCGCTTTGCGTAGTAGTGTGTTGCAATCAAGTTGGCTACGCATGGAGGTCAATGGCACCATGAACGAGCAGCAAACTCAAGAAAAACCAAGTCAGCCAAAGTGCCGATGGTCTAGCTACAACAACTACAGGCTTATATTATGGGTATGGATGATGAATGATGCCACGATCATGTTTAGCCCTGCAGAAATATCGGTAACGGGTTTTTACGTACACGGGACCATACAAGCCATTTCCATCATTGTGATCGGAATACCTTTGGTTTATTCCGAGATTTGCATCGCACAGTACACCAATTGTAATGTAATTACCATTTGGGACTATTTTCCGCTGTTCAGATTTGTTGGATATGGAACATTATATCTCATATTTCTGAAGACTATCTATTACTTGGTGTTGACATCTTGGTATTTGGAATATTCTTTTTTTGCAACTATGGACCCTCCACCTTGGTTTACTTGCGTAGAGTATAATGATACCAAGTGCATGGTGAAAAGCGTAAACGTGTCACTGTTTCAACATTGCTTAGAAGCTGAATTGCAGTTCAAAGATGATTGTGGAATGAAAACAGCGAGTAACTGCTTTTTTGAAAGGGAAATTGGTGACAACAATACATTAAATTCATTCAAATGTTTACTTCCTTGGAAAACTCTAATTGCGAGCAGTACAGTTAATTTACTTTTGTTCGTTGTATCATTAAGGAAAGATAAGTTCATTCAGATCTTTGTAAAATTTGTATTAGCTTATGTATGTATAGCGACACTTATTTTATTTTGCGTAGCTTTATCAAAGAATGGGACTTGGTATTCTTCAAATATTTCAGTAAGATGGCTAAAAATTGAATTTGTAGATGTATCACACTCTATGATTCGAGGTATTTTGTGTGTAGGTTCTGGGTGTGGTATTATTTCATTTTTATCAAGAGACATCCCATTTCGTAGTCCTGCAACAATGACATCTATTTCTATGACACTTTTCACTGTTTTTATTTCAATTTTATTTACACTTATCATCTATAGCGGTGTAAAAACTATGGTTTATTTTCACGGAGAAGAACAAAATGTCGTTGAAATTGGATCCAGCGTTTTTTTTGCAGCGTTTGCTTCCATTACAGAAATTATGAACTATTTTTATGCTATTCAGCTTTGGAGCTTTGCGTGGTTTTCTACAATTTTTTTTTGTTTATTTGCAGATCTTTGGATATTTTATTTGTTTTTGGGGGATTTGCTGCTTGAAATTGATTTAGTTCGAAAATATCAAAGCTTTAGTAGAGTCATTGTTCTATTTGTAATTAGTGTTCTTTCATGGCCATTCTATTGTTCTGATTTGGCGGTAGTTCTACTCGATGCTACCGAGATAATGCAAATCACAAACAGTTTTCTGTTTTCTCTATCACTTTACTGGTTCTATGGTTCTAACAAACATAACATAGATATACTTTTTATGATTGGCGTAAAAGCTACCTACTTTTGGAAAATATGTTGGTTTTTTAGTCCTTTGTTTCATGTTATCATTTTGTATACTAAATGGAGTGATTTGAGTATAAACAATTATAATATATCTTATAAAATTAAATATTTACAGATGCGTCTAGACAAGTTATTGTTTCTTGTTATCGTGGTAATATATTTCTCAATACTTGTTTTTGGGTTGTTAGTTCAAATATACATTTACTATAGCCATGGCGAAATTCGAGATATATTTTCACCTTCTGTAGACTGGGGACCGCGAGACAAGATTTTGTATAAAAGCAGAAAAATGTTTGTGCCTGAAATAATGACAACCGAGTTTTTGTACAGACAAGTAAGAGTCCGAGGCTACGGGCAAAAATATAGTGTTAAAACGGAAGTGAGGCGCGCGCACAACGAAACAGACTACCACAGTGAGAATCTTCATTGGAGTGCGTTGACATCCAACTGATTTTTTTTTTGACTTACCTTACTTTTCATTGGGTCTGTATTGACTTGGCACATGTATTGACCCTGGTCTTCTTCTTGTACGTTTCTTATATGCAGATTCCAGACCGACTGTCCGTTATGCGAGACGCTTACTCTGTGATTGTTTGTTATTACATGTACATGAATCGCCTGGATCGCTTTTGTGTCTGCTTTAACCCATCCAACCTGTCCAGAATAGTAAAATATACAATTAATTCTGTGTTAATAAATTATTTGACTGATCCTTTTTCTTTTAATTATATAAGCCATTTGACTAAAAGTTTTGAATTTGAGCAACGTTGGTTCACGGCTTAAGAAACGACCCCTCCAACTCAGCCCATGGATGTCACAAAAGCCGACTAAGGGATGTAGCAGCTTCCTTCTATGTATTAACTATTACCAAAAGTCACCAATCCCAAAGATCACCAATTTATCTGCCTCCTCCTCTCTAAGGAGGTTCTGTCCAGTAGTGGACACAACAGTTGATGTGGTACATGCAAGTAGAGAAAGGCCGAAGAAAAGATGAATCGAAGGTATGAAAGACGTGAATGCAGAGTTAACAGCTGATACGAGTGAGTGGAAGATTAGAACAGAATAGTGCCGACCTCATTTGCGTGGGGTAAGGGCAGGAGAATAATTATATCATAATCTTATTTTTATGAAGAGTTACCCGATATCCACCCAAATTTTGCACGAGACACCTAAAAGTAGCATCTCTACCAATCGGCACGGTTAGATTCATCAAAGGCTCGGTGAATTCTGGTTGAAAAGCTTGACCTGAAAATTTAAAACTTTAGTGATTGCTCTACCTAAATATATATTCATAATCTATTCTTATTTGGTTATTTTCTTACCAACGAGCTTAGAGTCGAGTCCAAAAAGAAAAATAGCTAGTAGGTATATCGACCAAGGTTGTTGCATATTTCTGGTCATGCCAACTTTTCAGGTTAAGCCTGTGCTTGCGGCAAGTCTGTAACCAAACGATAAAAATACATTTAAATTCTAACTGCCTTGTTGTGTGCCAGATTATGTATATTATTCCAGCGTAGAAGGTTAAGCGTTTAAAAATAAACGGACCGTGGGTTTTACAAACAACGAGCCTACAAAGTCAGCCTGCGCATTACCTCAAAGAGGACTAAGGAATATCACCAGAATAAGAGCAAAGAAGCTTCATTTCTTGTATTATATAACACCGTTACTGCGATCACCAATCCACCTACCAGGCGTGTCCCCCCCCCCTCCAAATCCGACAGAGACTCTGTCGCCACCTCTATGCAGACGATATCCAGATTTATACGCAGGTTTCACTATACCATCTACCAGATAATATTGATGCGATAAACCAGGACTTCAGTCATATTTTTCAATGCAAATGGTCTACGGACGAACCCGTCTAAAACGCAAGCGACTGTAGTGGGGCTCTCGAATAATATCCCGTATAGATTGGAGCTATCTTTCTGCTGTAGTATTTTACGGTGCTACATGTTGTGCAAAGCGAGAAGGTGAAAAATGTAGGTATCATTGACAAAAATGTTGAGATATTGTAATGAAAATCTTCTACGGCTGACTTCAGATATCTGTTATAATAAATATAGCTAATTGATTCAGGCGTTATTTTGCGGAAATCCATAAAGTCTTGCAGCGCAAGACTTGCTTGATGATTTTTTCAGAGAGATTTGGCGGATTTATAACTAAATATTTTTTCTTTTTTTAGATTTAATTTTTTTATAACAAATTTAATTAAGAATGTCTTCGTAGACTTTGAAACTTTCTTCCTATTGTCACTAAAATGTCTCTTGCACAGTCACAACTACTTCCGTTTCTTGATTACGCTGATGGTTCATACCTAGACTTATCACATACATAGACTCCCCTGACCTCGCTAGTACTATATTAAGTATAAATGCCCCGATTAAACGTACAAGACATACCATTTTTTTTTGCCGTTTTGCACTCATCAACAAACTATGCCCAAAACTCGTTAGTTAATCGACTACATAGAGTTTATAATAAGATATTTGACACAACTGATCTATTTTTTACTGGCAAGGGAGTTTTTAAAAGAGAGGTTGTTAAACTATTGGAGGAGGAAACTGCTTAGAAAGTAAAGTAGTACACTGCACATTAATCAAAACATAATATATATATATATATATATATATATATTTATTTATTCTATACAATATAATTCTGTGTATGTATTTATTATTTAAATTATGTCGTATATATATATTCAAATTCAAATTTGGTATACATTTTTATTATTTTAAATAAATTGTTCATTGTTATTATATGTATGTACAGTTTCTCAATTTGTATTAGAATGATAATATTCTTGTCTTGACTGTCTATTTAAAATTATATTTCTATAAAATGTAAATCTATTATTGGTCTTAAGAAAAACATGTATGTTAAGTTTATTTTAGAATAAGGACTGTTGATTTAGTAAATAAATAAAATAAAATCAGAGTAGCAACTAAATATATACTTGAGCGCCGGCAAAACGTCGGTATACGTTTAATATTTGGTATGCAAGTATGATCATGTTTGGAAGTTCCTCAGGAAGCTTAAGTGGTTTCCTACACGGCTTCGCAGAAATTCTACAGTTCTGTTCTTGCTTTACAATATTCAATTTACCCCTTCAGCGCCCCTTTATCTCAAAAACAGTTTCACTTTTCTACATTTTTCTCACCCTCGATCATTGCGCTCTTCTGAAACTCTTCAACTGAAGATACCTGAGCATTCCTCCTCATACTCTATGCAGTATATATTATATTATAATGTGTTATTATAGAACTTATGGAATCTGGTTGGTTGTGTACTTATAAGAAAGTATGTTATTTAATTTAATTTAAAGTTATGTTCATTTTAAGATTAAAAATATTATTCCTAGTATTTTTAACACCAGTTTACCCCATCTTGTTTCCAATAGTCCATTCCATCCACTCGCTTTTCTCTTGATAAAACATGAAAACCAAAGGGTGATTACCCCAGGTAACATTTTATGACTAGATCATTTTCGCCTGAGAATTTCCGACTAAACTGGATCGCCCGTCAACAAGTGAGAAGATAAGTACCTACTTCCCATTGGGTTCTTGTACCCTCGTTTACATCTTCAATGATCATACGATACTCGCAAAAAGCCGCAAATGATTCCATATTACGATAATGGCTCAAGTCACTTTTGTATGCCGAAACGTAATCGTGACGCGATGAGAGCAAGTAGGACATTCCGGTCCCTTCCGATACACTTGCGATGTTTCGAGATCACTCAATAACGGCACGATAGAAGCTCATTCCTTTGAATGTCTACAAATACTCGTATATGAGCGCGCTATATTTTTATCTATGGTAGTTACAGTGACATGAGTTTGGAAAGCGCGCGAAATGAGTGCGGATGCGATCGAGCGCCGGTAACTACTTCCCGCGAGATATGTTTAAAAACATCGAGCTTGGATGTTTGTTTACTCGATGTTGACATTTCATTGTTTTGGGTTTTTTTATTGTACGACGGGGAAGCGCTTGGTTTTCATCTCACCTGGTTACAAGTTAAAATAAGGGCAGCAAACATTTGTTTGATGAATATAGATGTTGATTTTGTGTTTGGGTGTTGTATTGATGATATATATATATTATTATTTCGCTTATTATTATTATTTATTTATTTATTATCGCCTTAGGGTTAAATAAAAAAACCTGTTATGATGTTTTTTCTAAAAATAAATAAATACATTGGCATTGACACAAAAAATAGTTTAGTATTAATATCACAGTATTTTATTTTCACACAGTGCTACCAAGCTCCAAACGAACCAAAACTGGTGATTTGGTGTCTAATCAGTAATATCTGCAATTTAGTTTCTGTAATTACAAGCTCTGCATAGTTTGGGGCTAAGCGCAAAAGAACTTTCACAAAACCTCCAAACAAGGTGTAAGCAAGTAAACAAGGACTGCAAAGAACCCAGGTATGTTCCTGGCTGCATATAATTAAGCATGGAACATTCCATGCTTAATTATATGCAGCCAGGTATATTCCGGATAGAGGATATACTAGCCTAATATTCCTCACGCAAAATGGACCACGGTGGAAACGGGAGTCTTTTAATTTTATAAATTTAGTTCAATGCTAGATGGCGCTGTGAGAAATAAATGTCCCTCAACATTTATTAACTTAACCAAACATGGATAATGATCAAACTGGGGATTATTTTTTATAATACCTTGGACAAACCCTTTGAACCCGCTGTCATATTGTCAATTGTGAACACCTGTTTCATATACCAATACATTATGCAAATCCTAACCGTTTCATAATTTGATGATTCAAAATTGAGTTGAAGACGAAAATACTCGCAAACGGA
Source organism: Venusia cambrica (assembly GCA_951394065.1). Taxonomy (NCBI): domain Eukaryota; kingdom Metazoa; phylum Arthropoda; class Insecta; order Lepidoptera; family Geometridae; genus Venusia; species Venusia cambrica. The sequence continues at coordinate 2,795,267 of OX596068.1, read as the reverse complement.
TGAAATATATGAAATTTGTTTATATAGATAAATTTTAATAAAAATGTTGGTTTTGGGTTTGGGTGTTGTATTGTGTGATCAATTTGTATCGACAAAAGAATTAGTAAAAATATAAATAAATATTACAGTAAATGAATTTCACTCAGCACCATCAAGCATAGCTTGCAATATGATAATTAGATTACGGATAGACGAGATAGAAGTATTTCATATACTTAAACATATACTATCTTTGTAATGTATTTACAAAAAAAGTATTTAAATTTATGTAATAAATACTATGCTTGTAATATGAATCAACACCCAAATACAAAATCAAATCTACATTCATCACACAAATGTTTGCTCCCCTTATTATGTAAGTCAACTAGTAATCAATATCGACTTCATTTTTGACATTTGAAACCAAGCCTAGACTTCAGCTGTCACTTTTTTCTTTTTGACCATTTCTGACAAATTGAGTATTTGACTTGAAGTTCACTGGTTATTCAAGGTTTCTGGTTGCGAATTTGTTTAAATACACACTCTTTTAAGTAATGATTACGGTATTTAGTTCTACAAATGGATGACATAAATATATTAGGTACGTTTTCAGTGCTTAATCAAATTAAACAAATCCCGAAATAGAATATAATCTTATTGAGAATCGAACAATCAATTCAGTTTTCGCTTACCGGTACTTCCGCAAGCTTACAGATACTTGTAATAATTTATGAAGTTCGCTTTGATGTACCGCGCATTGTCTTGTCTTGAGCGACTTGTTCGTGAACTCCGTCTAAGTTACCCATGGAAACAAAGTTGGTAGACGTCGGAAATTTCGTACTGGTCTGACGGTAAGCTGTGCAGGACCAAAACATTGAAACAATCATGATTTGTAATTAATCTCTTGGTAATTAATAATGGATGCATGAATGATACATTATTGTATGTCTAAATATATAAAACAGGATCACTTAAAAAAAGTTTTATTCAACTGTCAACCACCTCGGGAACGGGAGAGCTTATCTTCGAGACTTCTGGGAATGTCTTGCTCCATCGTAGTAGACCTCATTCTTCTCTAGCCTAGGCTATGGCTTATACAATTTTCAAATTGTTATTATTCCGATATTTAGAGGTAAGATAGCCTCAGACTGTTGCGGATTCAAGGTGAAATGCGCTTTTAACGTCGACCTTATCATAACTTGAAAACCAGGTGAGATGAAGGCCAAAAGCGCTTCCCCGTCGTACAATTAAAAAAAATGAATTTGGCAAGGGTTTTTGTCTGCATACAGAATCAAGAATATTTCTCAGTGAGTGTTGGTTTACGTAAAAATCCCTGAAATAACAAGTAGTTTGACTTTGAGAAATTTTACTTGTTAAAACTTAGCAACCTTGTTATAAAACTACGTAAAATAAACAACAGAAACCAGAGTTATGCCTACACGGAATACGTTATTTTGCGGAGCGCGGAACAGTCTAAGATTTGCGGCAAGGAAAGTTTTCAAATTTTACATAGTTTGCGACACATTTTCTTAAGAGGCCCGTGATTGTGGGAATGTGGATTCATGCGGCAGACTGTACGCGCGTTGTTTTGAGACATTATAACAATTAATAAAATACCTTTTCAGTATTTTTTTTACATACATATGTATATATCTTTAGTTAAATTAGAAAGACGAGTTCTGAAATAAAAAAACCTCCATTGCATCAGCTTGCTATGCTCTGCGTACACTGAGCGAAGAAGTTGGTATCAAGCTATAAAAACTGTAAATGCTTTGTCGAATCAAAATTCCGATACAGTATCCAATTCTGGGAAAATAGTTATGACTAGAATACTACATTCAAAAGGCAAAAAAAAAAAAACCTCCCAAGATGATGTATGTTTTGTGCAATTTTTTAGTTTTAGATGTTAAAATGAATTTCTGTAAAAAAATGTATTTTCTCTTTTTTATAAAATACTTTATTTGTCCTGCCTAGTTCCCAGTTTATTTGGGGTCAGGACTAGTAATGCGGCGCCAAGACACTAGGTCCTGGGTTGTCGTTGGCTGATTTAGTATGGCTAAATCCTTTTGGACATTAGACCACTACGTGGCTGAGGGTCTTCCACTGCCTCTGGGTCTTGGGGATATTTAGGGCTTTGGTTATGGCATAGAGGTCGCCTCGACATAGCCATACCAGTGGAATTTAGATTCTGTAAGCTTTTCGTTAATAGGGGCAACTTTGAACAAGCCTCTGATGTATTCGTCTTGACGGGCTTTCTAACACTATTACCTAATTAATTGTTTTTTTGTGGCATTCCGCAGATATAATAGGATTTTTTTATTTTAATTTTCCGGTCAATAATTTCACACAGCGCCATCTAGGCTAAAATGGATATGGGAACTAGATTATGGAAATAATACTTATATACTGTTTCTTTTTGAAAATACATACTTATCATACAATACAATCCAACACCCAAACACAGAACAAACAAATAGGTATGTTCATCACACAAATATTTGTTCTGGGTGGGAATCGTACCAACTGAGCTATGAGGCCTAAGGTAATATTATTATTGAATAGGGGTAAGTGTGATCTATCTACTAGTGGTCTACCCCGGGCAAAGGAATCGGTAGGTTTTGCTAAATCATCACAACAAAGGTGGCAGAACCTGTAAAAACCACCTGGCGAGCGACCACTATCTTGCAGAAGTCAAGCACCTAATGGTTTGCTATATTCCATCGGCGCGCAAAAGAACAAGTTTTTTTAGGGAAAGCCAATAATGCTCGACAAGCTTAGAGGTCAAAGGTTAACCCATCATTTATAAAACACACTGTACGACCTTCGCCTTCAAATGGAAATGACAGGTATTTTCTGGAAAAGCCTTCCCAAAAGAACTCCATCGTAGACCTCATCCTTGTCTAGACAAGCTACAAGGGCAAAAGTTGACGTAAAATTTATAACCAGTCTAGTCTGGGTCCAAAAGAAAGATCCATCTCTCTTTTGGCCCCCGACTAGACTGGTCTATGGGTAAAATGCAACTTTAGTTTTTTTCCCATCGCCGGGTAACATCGGGGTGCAGCTAGTGATCAAATTAATGTTTCTATTTCTATATCCTTCACTAAACAAAACTATATCTCACCACTACTCACGTCTAATAGAGTAACATTTATTGTTACTTCGAGAATTCTTATCTCCCCTTGAGAGGTGGAAGCGCGTTTGTTAGAGCCACGATAATTGGCTGATAATTTCGTCGACTATCTTTCATCTAGAAGGTTACCGACAATCAATATTATTAACACCTTCTCCAATCCTCCGATGAACTTAGCTTTTGGACGAAATTTTACTTTTCACTATCACGAGCCTACTGGCCTATGCTTTAAGCAATTTAAGCAATTATCATAAATCAATCATCCATTTTTTTATGGAACAAATAACACAAAATGCTTTAAGAATATGAGGCTCTCCATACATGCGTAGTTGGTCATTCATTTCATACCTAATAGTTGGTCTCAACGGACCGACGACTTTGTGGCGGTTGCAGAGAGTCCATCCATCGGATGAAGCATTCTCAGCATCACTTTTTGTTCAGCAGTGGACGTGTGTGGGCTGATAATTATGATCATGATTTATATTTACTATCATTACCTATGTTATAGAAAAAAAACGATGCAAATCTAGATCATTCCTTGGATAGGAATGATCTAGGTTTGCATCGTTTTTTTTTTGTGTACCTGCAAAACTTATATTGAAACTGACATGCCGTTTTGAAAAGATCGACAAACTCCGTTTGTAATCAGCAAAATCTTCGTTTTTTCATTTGCAATATTTTTTTGCAAAATATAAAATTATAGTGCCTCGGTTAAAAATCAATAAAAAAATCAAAAATCATGATTTTAACACGTAAAAATAGAATTATAATTATTTCTGTTAATATTATACTTTAATATTGTTAAACATTGTATCAACAGCTCGTAGATCCAGCAGCTACGATACCAAAACAAAAACAAAACTAGAAAAAACATCCCTCATACTCACCCGGTCCTGCGAAAACCCAACTTTATTTTTGTTCAGTGAATTTTTACGACATAAAGTTTGGAGCGCAAAAAAATGTGTTCTATGCATAAATTAAAAGTAATCAGCTTGCCCAAACAAACTCATGTGGTACGATTAAATTTGTATTCATTTTAGAATAACAGCTACTGGTGTAATGTGCTTTATCATTTTTAAAACGTTTAATATATAAGTATCACCTGACAATTTACAAAGCGGCATCTAACCCCAATGTAAGAAAAGCTTGATAATAAACTATTATATATTTTATGATATTAATAACGCAAAAATCACACCCCGCGACGAGACTCAAACCCGCATCTTTTCATCAAGCCGGAACCTGTCCTGATCCAAATTCCGAATGTTTGTGCTATATCCAACTCTGCTTAAGTGCTGATTAGTAGTTTCGTGAATTTATGCGTAATTATAACATTTGTAAATGTTGTGACCATTTAATCCAAAAAGCTTATTACTATTTGTATCACAAATGCGATAAACCATTATCAAATACTATTTGATAAAAAAAACGGAATGTAGGTAATTTCAGTCCAACGAACTTATGCGTAGTACCTACCTATTATACTGTACATCATTATATATATATAGATATATTGTACATCATTATCCATGAAATTTCATATGAATATGTCTCTTTTAAGTATGGTAAAATAAATACCTATATAAGATAAATAACTCAAAAGTAACGAAAAAGTGTACGACGAATGCGTACATTTCACGGTAAGTACACTTTACTATAATTTGTTGTGTTATTAAGATGATTATTATTTCTCCGATAAATATCACTTTCCACTATATCGTATCACAAGGGTTATCTGGAAGAAAATGCTTCATAGCTAGCATATAGCTATGTTCGAACACGCTTTTCAATCACAAATAATCTATCTATCTAAAAGTGCGCGTGAAAACCATTATGTCAAGTGATTTATTTGACAGTGCGTACCTAGTACAAAGGACAAATAGTAGTTCTACCATAAAAACTCACCAAACATCAGCAAAGTACGTCAGAAGTCGCCCAATACCGCGGGAAAGTTGGTAGCGTGATGCGGTCCTCAGGGGGCGTACAGCGTAGTCGGGTGCGCGGCACACACTGAGGAGTGAGGATTGTTCATTCATTCAGCCAGCACGCCATTATTCTTACGCAGATGTTTGCGCGCTCAACTAATATCAACCGCCATTGAAAACGAAAACTAAAAAGTTTCATAAAAATATCGCAAACGATGAAATTGTCGGAGTTACCTACAAACAAAGTTTGTCATTCTTTTCCAAATGGCATATCAGATTCGATATAAATTTTGCAGGTAGGCACATTGATTTGGGATAAAATAGGTACGCATTGCTTTACATTTTTCAAACACATAATGATAATCCAAATAAATAGGTATAATGTAAAAATAATCATACAAGAGTGTTTATATCTGAATAAAATTGCTCTCTTTTTAATTATGGTTGTGTTTTTATATAAGAATCATTTTGAAACGTCAAATCTACCAGCACAAGGAGACAGGTAGTAACCTCGGTAGTTAGTTTTTTAGTGTTTCGTACCTAAAAGGCGCCAATGGAACACTATTGCTAAGCCTCCGCTGTGTTCTTCTGTCTGTCAGTGGGTTGTATCTCATGAACCGTAGTACGAATAATTTCAGAGTAGATTTCCTTGAGTTAGGGCTTGTCTGGGGAAGTAGTACCTCCACCCCTATTTCAGCCGCCAAGCAGCATTGCTGTGCTTAGGTTTTAAGGGTTTGGTTACCGGTGAAATTACGGGCAGGCGAGGCTTAACACCTTTACGCCTCAAGTTGTCGATTGATTGTAAGTTGATTGCAATATGTGATTTGTCGTTTGGTTCCTCTAAATTGTGGAAGTGCCAAAGGAAAAGAAAATAATATTAAGTAATGCTTTTATTTTAACATAATGGATATCGAATGAAAGGCAAAACATACCAATTTGAGATATATTTATTATTATTATAATACTTTTCAGGTTGCGTTTTCTAAAAACCAGGAAGTTTAAAATATTGCAGTCGAATTTTAGTTTTTTCAACCTCCAAATGGTTTTCCATCAAAAAATAAATTCAAATTCAAATTCAAATTCAAATTCAAATTATTTATTGCACTTATGTTGTTATTAGGTATACAGGTGTTGTGAGGATAAAAGTTTCAAACATAAACCCTGTTAGGGCACAGCAATATCACACTAGGAGGCGCATTAAACTTAATAGCTAAATAAAACTATACATAATACTAAATTCAATAATAAACTACTATTCTTATTCATTATACCTTTACTTTTCTTACATGCTAATTATTTAGTTTATGTATCACCCAGAAACTCATGCAAAGAGTAAAAGCATTTTTCTGTTAAGTAGGATTTTAAACACTTTTTAAATTTTTGGGGCGTTTGCTCATCTTTTATATTGTTAGGGATTTTATTGTATATTTTTACACACATTGCATATGGTCCAGAATGTATTATTTGTAATGTGGAGTTAGGTTGAGCTACTCTGGTGCGTGGCCTAAGGTTTTGAGGTCGTGAGTATTGCGGAAAAAGTTTCATGTTATTTTTTACAAAATTAGAAATTTCAAATATATATGAAATATATATGAAATAAATATGAAATGTAACTAGATTAAAAAATACTCGGTGCTAATTGAAAGGTATGCCATTAGGTATATCCGATATTCCCATTGCTATCTCTCAGCTATAAAGGGTTTTACCATTATCTGACAAACCTGATCATCGGAGCAAAATATGTGGACAATAATACCAAAAACATTATGTGTGCAGTCGAGTAAAATACTATAATTTCTATAAACGCTTGTGTTTGATAAGCTTGTCAAAGTTTTTGCGTGAATGCAGAGCTGCATTTTACTTAAAACTCGACTAAGGCCCGCCAGTTTTGTCAGTAACTTTAAGACGAGAATCTAATTTGACTGGAGCTTCAGAATCAACTTAATGAAATGAAGATAGAATAATTAGCCGCCTTCGTTTAATTTCCAAAGTTATTAATTGAGGCGCTAAAGCACTATGCCGTCATCTGGGCTGGAATGAAACGAGAATAACCTGTATGCCAAATTACGTCCTTTATATTATCATTGGCGACTGCTGGGATTGTATCTTTAGTTAAAAAAACCAGCCAAGTGCGACTCGTACGCCGAGGATTCGACACACATCTGTCATACAATCACGTTTATTGTAAGAAAGCCCCCTTTAATTTTTGACATTTACACGCTTGAACTTAATTTGAATTTGGAATATTGTGTGACATTTACATGTACAACTTAATTAACAAGCCTAATAGCTCAGTTGGTATACTCTGCTTTATGCGCTGTAGGTTGTGGGTTCGATTCCCACCCAGAACAAACATTTTTGTGATGAATATAGATGTTTGTTGTGTTTGGGTGTTTTATTGTATGATAAGTATGTATTTACAAAAAAAAAGTATGTAAGTATTATATCCGCAATCTAGTTACTAAACAAAAATTCATCACATAAAATGTTTGTCATGGGTGGGAATCGAACCCACAACCTACAGCGCAGAAGGCAGTTACTACCTACTGAGCTATGAGGGTCTCAGTGCTCTCTAGGTTAGCTACCTCCATCGTTAACCTTATCCTTGCCTGGGCAAGTGCCTGTGCTAGTTTGAGGTCAAAAGCTTCACAATTTTATATAAAAAAAAACACCTGACTTTCCTTTCGTGGAGTTACATACAGTACTTAAAAGTCAAAAGACGACAAAAGAAAGCAGGCCTACGAAAAAAATATCGTAGTAAATAAGTGTATATATTTAATGCCAATTGAAACCAAATTCTAATAGATAAATCACTTTTTAGGTTTGGGTTTCGGTGGTGGCTTGGGAGCGTTATAACCTTCATGGAAGTTTTTCAAGTAGTTCCACGGAGATTCGAGCTGATACCTACGCATCTCCTGAGCAAACTCTACAGGTTCATATACCAGCTTCTTCAATTCGTCATCGTACCGAACCTCAGTGTACCCAACTAAGGGGAAATCCTTTCTCAGCGGATGCCCTGTGAATCCGTAGTCAGTGAGAATCCGTCTCAAATCAGGGTGATGGGAAAAAACAATTCCAAACATGTCATAGATTTCTCTTTCAAACCAATCACACACTTTCCAGAGACTGGTAGCAGAATGCAGCGGCGTTAACTCATCAGTGTATGTCTTCAACCGAATGTGCTCGCCAAATCTCATGCTGAGAAGAACGTATATTACTTCAAATCTGAACTCTCGGCTGGGCACGTCTATGGCTGTCGCATAAGCAGCTTGATTGAAGCACGCGTGCTGATGATGGCAGAGGAAGCTGAGTACTGGGAACATACCATCTGGCACCACCAATACTTCCAATTCGTCCGTGTGCTGCATTTGTATCTTTTGCACGTACTTCGGCATGCACGCGGCTGTGTACAAACCGAACTCATAAAGCCTTTGTCGTTTCAGGTTATTGTGCTTTCTCAGAGTATGACTTTTGCGCTCGATTGGCTCCAGGCAAAATGGATTACTGACTGATAACTTTTGCTCATCTTGATTTATAGATGGGGACGCGTGCAATCTGCGTCGATATATAGAAAACACTGATTTCCTAGCAAAAGACGAAATATTTCTTGAACGTAAAAACATATTATTTGTTTGACATTTGATGACAAAATACTTCACACAACATAGGGGTGTCTACTTATTTTTTTTGTCTATGGCAGGTATAGAGGTTTCGCTCAATAATGTCAGAGACATATTTAGATAGTAAAAAAATAAAAAAATATGTAACATAGAAAACACTTTACCAAGAGGTGTTAAACAATAGTACAGTCACTAGGAAAACCCTGTATCGCGGGATAAATACAATGATAATACATTTATCATGATAACTATAAAATGAACTGCATAGGAACTTATTATCACCATCCCCGGATAATAAAATGATAACAACCATTACCAGTTTTAGTGTTATGCCATATTTGAGAAATGCGTGTGCTGTTAATAATATGCGTGTTAATAATACGTGTCTATTCTTAAATATTTTTTTGTATTTAATAGCTAGTCAAAATCTATCGATATCTATAGTTTTAGTTTAAAATAATACGTTTACCTAATCCTAGGATTGAGTAAAATATTTTTTCATCCATACCAAGCTTGTTGAAACATTGAGTAAATGTTTGAACAAGTTTGGGATACGGACCAGTAATTATTTATATCCAGTACGTGTAAAATAGTCGTCAAATTCCGAAAAAGACTCTTCAACAATTTTCCAACAATATTCTGGCAACTCACTAACAATGCTGATATGTATTTCAGTGTCTAATTAAATAAATTAACATATAAATACCTAACATCTAAATGACATTGCATTGACGCGACTTAAGATATTAATATAATAATATTTTTAAAATATTTAAATCATTATAACCAGCCAATAATGGCTGATTCGGGTCTGCATTAAGTGTACACTTAATGCAATAGAGAAACGGGCAAAAATTATGTATCATAAATGATTTGATATTATAGCTTTAAATGATAATAAAAAACGTTTTTTTTAGTGAACAGAACAGAACATTAAAATAAAATATTCCATCTATCTACGAAGGAATCTGTAGCTATGTTAATCTGTAGTATTGGGAATATGTAAACACGGGCATCTGTAATAATTGGGAATTTGTTATATTGGAAATATTTAGACATGGGAATCTGAAGAAATGGGAATATGTAGAAATGGGTATCTAGAAATGGGAATCTGTAGAAATAGAAATCTGTGGACATGGGAATCTGTAGTATTGAAAATCTGTAGTATTGGGATTCTGTAGACGTGGCAATAATTCGTCCTCAGGTAACCTGACTCATTGCCCTGAAACTAGTGGTTTTACATTGTACATTATAGTGTCTATATTAATACAATTGAACCGCCTCTGTGGTCTAGTGGTTCACTCATTGGTCTCAGCTACAGAGGTCCCGGGTTTGATCCCCAGGGAAAAACAATATTGAGCTTGGTTTGGTTTGGGCTTTGTTAAAGTGGGGTTATTAGATGGTTGTCATGTTCGGTGTTAGTCATGTTTTGCTCTAGTCATATTCTGCTTTCGTCATGTTCTAATTTAGTCATGAATTAGTCAAGTTCTCTTTTTGTCATATTCTCCTTTTTTTATTGTACGACGGGTAACTTGGCTTTCATCTCATCTGGTTACACGTTGTGATAAGGCCGAAAGTGGAGGCGCACTTCACCCGGAATCCTCAACAAACTGAGAAACCGGCTATCTTGCCTCTAAATGCCTTATCACAACAATTTTATCATTGTTATTATGGCGACAGAATTAGGTTAGATGGTGGTAGCTAGCCAGGCGGACTTAAACAAAGTCCTACCATCAACCAAACAAATCAACCTTTTGTCATGTTTTGCGTTTACAGTACAGTACTTTCAGCCTTATTATTACTTGAAAACAGGTGCGATGAAGGCCAAGCACTTCCCCGAGGTATAATGAAAAATAATTTAGATAAATATATATAGATATCGAAACGTTATAATAATAACGATGCAACAATGTAACTTAGTTTTGCTTGTCTAACCTTATTCCCACTTCGTTTTAGTACCACATACGTTAAATTTGATTAAGTTTTTATTGCTCGTTCCATTTCATATGTCTCTACAAAGAACGTTAAATTTAAACCGCGAGCACCAAACCCATTAGGCGACAAGTTTGTTCTTATGCATTATTTATTTTACGTTTTGAAAAAATCTGATTTCATTTGTGACCCTCCTCCAAAATTTGAGGGATTTGTCGTTATCAAGTTTGGCTGGCGGATTGGTGATCTCTGTAAAAAGCTAGCAGCTACCTTTCATGTGGTGAAATCCCTTATTCTACTTTTACGACATCCGCAAGCTGAGTTGGTGGTACTCAATGCATCCTTAAAAAAATATATATATATATTACAGGACACTAATTTCACACAGCGCCATCTAGTCCCAAACTAAGCATAACTTGTAATATGGGAACTAGATAACGGATAGAATACATAAATACTTTTTTTTTTTTGTAAATACATACTTATCATACAATACAACACCCAAACACAGAACAAACATCTATATTCATCACATAAATGTTTGTCCTGGGTGGGAATCGAACCCACAACCTACAGCGCAGAAGGCAGAGCTACTACCAACTGAGCTGTGAGGCTTGTTAAATATTAATATTTTATAATAATAATATCCATATAAATTATTTTTTTAGAGGAACAAAGGGTGCGTTAATTGTCGATCAGTTAGACAGTATGTTCTATTATTGTGTTCTAATTACATGGTATTCACGTTTGTTATATGCATTATCTCTCTTAAAAAAGTTTTTTTTTTCTGAATTACTTATTCAGAAAATTCACAAAGCATTTGAAAATAACAAAGTAATTACCACAAACTCCAGCCATTTCAGAATGGTAATTAAAATAAAAGCTTTGCCTGTTTTATCAAATTACAGAAACATGGAATCAGGACGGGGAGAACACGGCATATGAGTACAAGGCTTTACTCTTCGTTCCGATAAAGTTTCGCAAAAGTTTCGACATGTGTCCCGCAAGACTAGCGCACCTACAAAGAAACATATCCTTTCTTTAAAGCTAGGTAATACTTTGGTGATTCAAAATGTTATGCTCCCTAAGGTTTATAACATACAGCTTACGTTTATTCTTGCAAAGCGGGCTTGAAATCACGGTCTTATTGATGATTACTTGTTGAGATTACAGTAGCCTGCAATAATATGCAGATATGTGAACCTCATAATTTTCAAAATGAAGCCTTAACTTTTGTATATACATCTGGTATTTTTTGTATATTTTTTTATTTGAGAGTTGAGAAATATCAAATTCAAAATAAGAACACAGAAAGACAACACACACACAGAAAATATAATAGATGAAAAATAAATACATACAAATCAATTTACCTTCCTAAATATAATTAAACTATCATAAATCTTACATCTATCCTGGAGGATACCAGTTAGATCCCCAGACGAGTAGGAATGTAGTCTGATCAGCTTATTGGCCTCACAGGAAATTGGAGCGGAAAATCAGCCAAAAAACTGTGGCACATAACCATAGTAAGCATGTAGGTAGAATTCAAGTGACCAATTATTAGCGTTGTACCCCGCTCCGAACATATTCCATTTTATTACGAGTATATAGCACTTTAATACCAGATTTGTAACACATTACCAAATATGGATACATAATAATTAAAAAATACATAAAGTGCATACGAAAATATATGTTTTATTGAAAAATATGACAACCGTTAACTATAACTAGGTGAAGGTTAATGTGATATCAGTCTCGTCAGTTTTGGTAACTAATTTAAAAACAAACAAAGTCAGGCATAAAGTTATGTTAAAATCAGCCATAATAAACATATGCTCTATTCTAATAAATAACATTGTAAATGTAAACAAGCAATTCGGCTGTAAAGGGGCTTCGTCAGTGAATTATAAATATAGCTACAAATATAATTGAGCAAAATAATTCTAGAATAAAAATTTACATTATGTCAAATGGGTACTTACTATTCTGAGTCGTCTATTTTATATGTTCTATTGTCATACATATTATTGCAGGCATATACACTCTAAGCGCACGCGTTTTTCAAATTTTTGAGTGTACCGGACCTCTTATATTGTAAAATGACTAGTTACATACCTAACATCCATATTTTTATCAACAGCCCATTTATGTCCACTGTTGGTTAGGACGGTGCCTCCTCCAACAGTTATAGGGTTTTCCTATAATCAACACGCTTGGCAGGCAAATTGGCGTTACATAATACAAGTGAAGTGAGCTGCTGATTTTCTTTTGGTGAGATCGTTTAGTCGACTTTAGTGACATCCGCAAGCTGAGTCAGATGGGTGACTTTTCGCTACCACCATATATTTTTTATAAAATAATATGCAAAGCGTATACCTAGTTCAAAGCTTAAGCGTATGAAATTACTTTTGAGATATAATATTCGTTGCCAGCTGATTTATCAAACGAAAACTCACCATTTATCTTTTCCAGTTCTATACATAAAACAGAAAGCTTAGTCTGCACTTGATTCAGTGTTTCCCGCCAACCAACTCCAGATTGTGCGCCGCAACACCGCAACGTCCGGTTTCCGGTGGCGAGTCTGCGCTTGCGCGTTGCGGACAGAGCACTATTCAGCCAAAACTAAAATAATCATGAAAAAGTTCGTGAAATTTGTGCTTGAAACAAGGTGAGAAATATTTTTACTCGAAATACATTATATTTTCATTAGAAATTATGATTCGTAGATCGATGGTAAAATTAAAAAAAAAACAATACTAAAATCGAGTTTATCTAGAAACACTGTCCCCATTTGTAAAGTAGGCAAGATATATTTGTTTTATAAATGAAATATTTTCTATTAGAAATTAAGATGTAGATCGGTAATTAGAAAAAAACATAATTTTTCAAACTTTTGTTAGGTCTAACCTAAACTCTAATTAATTTTTATAAAAAGAACTCTGACACTGATGGACATTTTGATATATTCTATTTCAACCAGATCGAGGATTCCACCAAACGAGCTTGCTATTTCAGTGCCACACTAACCTGGAATCTGTAGATATATATAAAAAGCTATGAAGAACATAAATAATTGCCTTAATAGCTTAGAATAAATTCCCTAATAAAATTCATACTTGAGATATAACATTATAAATTTAATGCGATGCAGAACTAAAACGCACGGGTCTCATGCACATGAATTATATTAAAGTAGGCACCCATCTCACGTTAAACTCTTTGGGATCCATTTAAATATTTAAAAAGTTACCGAGTATGTCTGAAACGATATATTTTTAAGTGTTCCGTGCATTATTTTTTGTATGATGGGGAAGCGCTTGGCCTTCTTTTCCGATTTTAGCCATATCAAGTTTTGATATGGCTGAAGGTGCAAACGCATTTCATTCGCAATCCTCAACAAACTGAGGCACTGGCTATCTTACCTTTAAAATGTCAGAACACAACTATTTAAGAATTGTTGTTATGGCAACAGCATTAGGTAACCTTCGGCCTTATCATAACTTGAAAAATCAGATGAGAAGAAGGCCAAGCACCTCAGCTTCGTACAATTAAAAAAAAAACTCGTATCATAACATGGGGCACCCGGCAGAATAAAAGCGACTTACGCTCTAAACACCACAGATGCTAAGGCTAGTCACAGACTGTTCCTCTATATCTATAACGATGTCATATGGCCAAATGGTAATAGGTCAAATGACCTTCAAAAGATATTATTTTTGAAATTTCGTTCTCTTATAGAGAACCCGTTTTTGGTTCAAATATTTGTTTACTTGATTATTGTACTTAGTGGTGAGTTTTATTATGGGGCAGCAAAAGATGCCCTAAAAAGTAAACAAGCATTACTTTTTGATGATACTAAGACCTGCATTCAAAGATTTTTTCCGTAGTTTCAGCGGTTAAGGTAACTACCCTTGCTGCCCTTTTTTAAATATCCAGCATGTGTAGGATCTATGACTGCATACGATAATCAATGTGTCCTTGGTGCATAGAAGTGTTAAGCCCCGTGTGCCCGTAATTTCACCAGCAACCATTACTCTTCAAACCGATAAAGCAATGCGCGGCATGGCGGCCGAAATAGATAATTTGATAGCATTTCCCCGGACGAGCTCTTTGACTGAGAACTCTACTACTCTTGTTATATTGGTGAATCATAAATAATTTTCTATCTATCTCGTTATATCGTATCATAAGAAAAAGAACCCTAAAAATATTCTGGGTGGTTTATCTGAATTTAGACAAATCTTCCTTTCCGGCCCGAGAGGCTGTGGCGCTCTAGCACTCTAATCTAAACCAACTTGATATTTTAAAAGGTACCTTTATTAATAGAAACTAGTGGTAGTAGAAAAGAGCTGTGGGCAAGTGGGTATGGGCCCGCCTTCTGAGCCGGAGGTTGTGGGCACCTACTATTGAGTTCGAGTTTCGAGTTGAGACCTTCGCCGTTTTTCAATAGAAATTTCAGACGCACAGCCTATTATCATCCTCACCTGGTTGATATCCCACGCATAAGAACTAAACGCTTTCAAGAATCTTTTATTGTGCGCACTGCAAGAACTTGGAATAAGCTCCCAGCGTCTGTTTTTCCGCTGTGCTACGACCCTAATGTCTTCAAGAAGAGAGTTAATAGGCACTTTCTGGGTAGGCTCGCTCCATCGTAGATCTCATTCTTACCTGTGTAAGTTTCGTGGTCAAGAGCCGACCCATCGTAAATAAAAAATAAAAAAAGAGTAGGTGATCCTCATAAAGTACACGCTCTGAGTCACTACTCAGAGCGTGAACTTTATGAGGATTCACCTCTAATCACTATTAGAGGTGAATCCTCGAACGGGAAAAAGTCGAGATTCAATTTATTTTATTTATAGTCGTAGACAACTCAGCCCGCAGATGTCATTATAGAACTAAGGAACCTGTCCAGAAGAAGGCCAACGTCTTGCTTCTGAATATTGCCATGCGCCTATATTGCGATCACCAATTCTTGCCGATAATGATAATCATAGCAAACCCCTCCAGATTTCAAACCCTCCCTTAAAAATAATCACTTCAAAAACCAATATTGTGTGTTTTCGAAAAAGAATCAAATTTCTTCCTCCACTTACTCTGTACAACGAACTTTTTTGGAGCACCTTATTGACTGTATACCGTTTATGAATAAGTACTCTTTAGTTACCTTTGTGTATTAATTTTTCAGGCTGCTTTTAAAATTAACTAAATGAGCTTGAATCTTGTTACCACAATGCGGTGTGAGTATTTTCTCTTTAGTGGTAATGTGTTTTTACTACTTTAAAATTGAAATGAAAATGAAAATGTTGGGGCTGCGTTATTTTTACAATATTTAACCTGTCTGGACTGAATTGGCTAATCATATTTAAATAATAGATAAGCTTAGGTATAAGTTTGTATTATATGTTTTATAAAATAAACTCCACCTCGCTAGAAGATATTTTTTTGAACGCCAGCTCACTTGAAAAAAACAAGCAAAAACGCGACCTAAGATGGACGCATGTCTAAAATAAACGTGTATTCTCCAATACTCGGAAATATTACGGATCGGAAATATTACTTTTCTATGTATAGTGATAAATTGATAAATTTCAAAGCTATTCTCAAACCATTAAAATCTCCTGTTGTCTCGAAAAATCATGTAAATTATTTTTTTTGGAGTTAGAAATAGCGTCTAGAAATAGAATCTATATCGGAATAACCAATAATAAATTAAATATTTTGCACACATATTAAGCCTTATAACGTAGAAGAGCTGACGCTAGACGCCTCATAATTTATTATATAGGATACATAGATAAGGAGAGCATAAATATCAGGAGTCATGCGATTTTTATACTACAGGAGCTGTAGAGCAATTTAAAATGGTCAGTGAGGGTAGTTTTATTTGTCTTAAGCAGTAGTTAACCTTGATCTTGGTTATCTTATGCTTAAAACGGAGAGCTGGTTGCAGATTTGTGATGCTTGTCAGTAGAACTCTCATTAACTGTTTCATGTAACTGTTCCTCTTCATTGTCTACCCTGGGCCACGAAATCGTTGAGCCAACGGTTACAGCTGAATGATCCTATCACTGGTGGTAGGATCTGTTAAGGCCTGGTAAATTACGATCACCTGCCGAAGTCTGGAGCCGAACAATTTGCTGTGTTCTGTCGGTGCGGGGAGTTCAAAGGCTACTTCTACGAAAGTTCGCTTCATCCCAGCCCAGAAAATGCCCAGGCAAGCTTTGAGGTCACGATCCGTTCTTTTATTTCTACAAAAGTAGAGTATTTTGCGTTTATAACTTATAATTTGGAAAGGGTATTCCTCTACGGTTGTAAAAATAAAAGAACGGACGCCAGGAACGCGTATTTCTCGCGTTTGTTTAGTGTCTACTTACAAACATATTGTTCGTCTTCATTCTATACTAACTATCGTAGTTTGCACGCCATCGCGTAATGTCATGTTACTTTATATTTGCTTCGTTGGGAAAAATGCACAGGTGTAAATACTGTTAAATACTTTATTATTTTGATAAAAAAAATGACCGAGTAACCCTGCCTAGCAGTGTAACACTTTATTAGTGATAAGTGTTTTTAAATTGAGTCTATTGTGGCATGTATGGCACAGATCAAATATCTGTGTCATAAATTGACTAGAAATATGTAAATTTTAAGCAATAGAATTACACGCTCCTTTTTCATATTATTTTGTTCCTGTTTATGATACAGGTTAAATAACATATTTATGTCATTTAACCACGTTATTGCTTATCATTATTTTATTTTACCAATCTGTAACCGGTTGATCTGCAGGATAATCGCAGATCGGACGTATACAGTAACGTAAACACCTCAGCAGCTCTGGCAAAGAATATGAGCCCATCCCTGCCTTCTCATAGTCGTTAGAGACTGAGAGATGCACCAAGAGATGGTCAGCATAACATCCGGTACTTCAGTGCAAATGTCGTGCTTTATAACAGCCACGGTGTCAGATTTTATGAGTCACCGCATTTGACATAACTCTTTATTGACCCCTTCTAATGTAGTACCTGGAACAGATGGTTTAACGTGCCCTCTGTACAGAGTATCTTACTTAACGCAAAATCCGGTGATTCAAGTCTGCAATGTACTAAACCAAATACCTATCAAAATAAGTGCTCTACCCAGTATTCGATCTCTTATTACTATCACGGCAAGTTGGTTGTCTGAAGGGCAAAAGTTTAAAAATGTCTATACTACGACATTATTCAAATGGGCATCTTCGGTTCTCTGTCAACGCTTGTTTATAATCGACCAATTATTTAGAAATTGGTAAGGTAAAGCACTCGCAAATACAATCAAAGGATTGTCTTACGTCTAGGTATTTTTAAGCCGAAAAAGAAAGAAGCTTTAAAAAGTAATTTGTTAATGGTACAAGTCACTGAAGCCCTATCTGATGGCACTGTATTATATTATAAACCAACTCTTTTTCTTTTTGTGACTAATGTTCGTTCGCGATTTGTTTACCGCCCCTTTAGCGATAAGAACTCTTAACGAGGTATCAAGCAATTGTTGGTGAAGTTGGGGTAAAAGTCAGACCGTGATAGACTAACTTTTATTTAACTTTCTCCATAGTGAAAAACAACCCTTTGGTCATTTTTACTAAAGTTACAGAAGCCAAAGATGTTATGGTGAAAACTTTGTATATATAGACCTTCCTGGATTATATACTTTTGAAGCATCTTAAAAAAAATATTATTATTAATAAGTGAATTTAGGTAATATTAACAACATAAGTAAAAAATTGAATCTAACATTAAGAGTGGCATCAAGAGTGTATTGTAAAATAATGTCTGGTTATTATTTATTTGTTGTTATATGTACCTATTCATTTTTATCATTAATTTTTTTGTATTATTTTGAGTTATATTGATTATTTTTTTTCTTAATTTGTGCGCATAAGGTTTTAGCGATAAAGCTTTTTGTTTCTATATACTGTATCACTCAAATGTTGTATTGTTTTATGTAATTTATGTGTACAGTATTCATTAATTAATTCGTTCATTCATTCCTTTTTTCTAGGCATAAAATTCGTCTATTACGTTGAATATGCCATCACTTCTTTATACGGAAGAAACAATATTTCTCATGGCTGTCATCATTCCATAATGAGAGCACAATGTGTTACAACTTTTTGTTTACAATATCTCGGCTTACAGTGATTAAAACAAACATTACTTACACAAGATGCCGGTTTGTTTATTTTTGTGCCCACTTGTTGGAAGTGAAACCGTTAGTAATTGTTAGTTTAATCCATGTTTTATCATAGGTATATTTTTTCGGTTTTGCATGGTAAGGTTGAACGGTGCAAGCTTAATTTATTAACAAGCTTCATAACTCAGTTGGTAGATAAGCCTTCTTTTTTTTCTACTTTTGAAATAGTATGTCTTCTTTTGACATAATTATGTCAAAATAAAGTTAATAAATTAAGCTTGCACCGTTATGTTTGTTTCTTAGTTTGTGGGTTTGATTCCCACCCCAGGCCAAACTTTTGTGTGATGAAATATATGTTTGTTCTGTGTTTGGGTGTTGTGACATATGGTAAGTATGTTTTTATAAACAAAAATAGTATATAAGTATTCTATTCGTAATCTAGTTCCCATATATAGCTATGTTTAGTTTGGGGCTAGATGGCGCGTGAAATTAATGTCCTGTTATATTTATTTATTTATTTGTGATGATGAGCATTTATTTACTGCTCACAGCTCAGTTGGTAGCAGCTCTGCCTTTTGCAACACCCGTAACAATATTTGTGTAAGTAATTAATGTTTGTTCTGTGCTTGGTTGCAATATTGTATCAGAAGCTTACTAAAAAGAATTGTGTATATGCGGTTAAATATAATAGAGAATATAAAATTATTCTCTATAATTTTTAACCACCGCTGTGGTCTAGTGGTTCGCCCACCGATATCAGATCTAGAAGTTCCGGGTTGAGGCGATCCACAGGTGGTACAGTATTGTGCTTGGTTCGGTTTGTCGTAGAACTTTGAATAAGTACTACGGCTAGCTACCACCACTTTACCGGTCTGTCACCATAACAACGATTCTAAATGTTTCTGTTCCGGTAAGATAGTCAGTTCTTCAAGCCTGCTTTCGTTAAATAAAAATAATTATAATATCTAGTTTTCATACCAAACTGTGCATATAGTTTGGGACTAGATTACGTGATTATTTGTTTTTGCATCACTATTTTAGTTAAGTTAGTAGTCTATACGAGCTTAGATTTATATTTTTTTTCACACATCTAGGTATGTTTATTTGAACTTACAACCTTGTATTTTGTTGCATTTATATCTGTGGCTTGGCTTTGGTCACTTTCTGTTTTATAACTCTAAAAACGCTACTCATAAAATGATTGAGCCAGGTGTCACAATCTTCAGCCCCACTCTCCCATTTAGCAGTCAATTTGAAATGCTGCCATATCAAGAATCTCGGTCATGGTTTGCTACTCCCATATAGGTCTGCTTATCACAATCAAATCCTTGACGCCACCTAAATCATCTGCAAATAATCATAAGTCCAATGATGGGTTATAAAAGATTAAAACTTTAACTTAACTTCAAATAAGTCTACCCCCGAACCAAATTAGTCCTACTCCGTGGCCATCGCAGTTCTTGCTCTTAATTCTCGTAATGAGGTTGAGGAGTGCATATTTCATCGGCAGCGGGGCGTGGGGGGTGTTAAGTGGGGTATTTTATAGGCTTATTATACAATATTCTAAGCTAAAAATCGTGGAAAGAGTACGTTTTTAATTGGGCTCTGGGCTCGCGTGCCGCTGACGCAAGGATTATTCATTGCCGCTTCAGCGCCAAGAGTCGTCCAGTTATGCCTGGAACCTATTTTTTACGATGCCTACCCCTGATAGCTTAACTTCTGCAATTGACTTGAGATTTGAAGTAATAATATGCTTATCTTTTAGCCAACTGGAACAACCTATAAATATATAATATATAGTATTTATTTATTTGTTATAATAACGTGTATGTGTAGTAAGGCGCTGATACAATATTTGAAATAAAAAATGTATTTTTTGGGTCAATGTCAGACTCTGTATAATGCTGCATGGGCTAGATAGGCTTTATATTGTATAGAAATAGTATAACTGTAGTAATAACTATGAACATACAAAAATTTGAAGCGTTTTTTTCAACTAGTTCTTAATGTGCATCTACAAACTAGTGGGTATTCCCCACCTGAGAATCAGCTTGTGTGATGTATCGCTACTATTATTGTTGCAAAGTCAAACATAGATTATGGTACATTGGAGTTAGGTACCTTTAGGCGGTTGTCATACGCACCACTATGGTTAAGTGCAAAGGGATTCCTAAATCACTGTCCTACTAAGAACGTAGGAAACATACATACACAATACATGACAAGTTTGTGAGATCTATTTCTGTTTAAATTATTATAAAATACTAGATTATTTCATCATCATCAACCTATCAATATGGCTATCGGTCAAAAAAATCAACTGAAGATGCTGTAACACAGCTATGTAATCTCGTGGCCGCCAAGCTTGATGAAGGACAAAAGTGTGTAGGTTAGGTATTTTTCTTGACAATGCCAAAGCATTCGATACCCATAACCCGTCAAATATTAATAACAAAAATGGAATTAATGGGAATACGAGGCACTACGCTAGATTGGTTTAATTCGTACCTCACAATTAGAAAAAAGAGAGTTTGTGTGGAGGATACTTGTAGTAGTTACCTGGATGTTGACTTTGGAGTGCCCCATGGTAGTGTTTTGTGTCTAACTTTATTCTTGGTTTACATCAATGATCTTTGTACCCTGAACATTGCCCAGGGTCAAATTTTCACTTTTGCAGATGATACTGCCCTCATATTCTACGGGGATAGTTAGAAGGCGGTAAAATTTTAAAGCCAAAAAGGAATCAATGCAGTGGGCACTTGGTTACAAAAAATATTCTTACACACTATAAATAAAACGAAGTTCATACCTTTTAGAATCTCTAAGCGTTCCGTACCATCACACCCCCCTCAGTGTAAAAAATCACAATTGCACGCGTAGCGACCTAAATGACATCTGCAACTGTCCAGCATTTTACCAAGTTCTATCAAATATCTTGGCGTCATTATAGACGACAAATTAACATGGACTCACCATATAGGAGCTCTTACTGGCAGAGTTAGAAAGCTTATGTTTATTTGTTAGCGGATAAGAGCAGTAGCGGATGCAAACCTGATCAAACTAATGTATCTAAGTCTCTGCCAATCAATCTTAAATGATTGTATCGCAGCATGGGGAGGAGCATGTAAAACTAACTTAATAAAACTAGAACAAGCCCAAAGATCAGTACTGAAAGTTGCACATAAAAAAATTCGCCGCTATCCAACTGCAAAATTATTTAGAGAGTGCAACCCTTACAGTAAGACAACTATTTATATCATCCATCAATTTGAGATAGGTACCATAAAATAGCACCATCTAAAATCATCATGTCCTGCCGCCTACATAAGATGGAGACCTCCCACTACGCGCACTCAATTTTTCTGTAGATTCTTTCCATGGCTAGTACCCTTCTTATATTCAAAATTGAACAGATAATTAAATTATTTTCCCAAAACAAGGATGCAAAAAACTCTCCATAGTTGGCTTCTTCACAAAGATTATAATGAGACTGAGTCATTCTTGCTACAACATAAAAATGTAGTAATTTAAACTAAAAAAAAAAAACCTTTGCTTGACACTCCATCCTTTACTTTAACACATACCAATGGCAAGGCAATGGTAATAAGTTATCCTATGAAACCACTAGAAATCCATAACCGAACCTGGTACATAACTATGTAACTCAATGTTGGTCTTCACAACACAGAGAATCCTAGTGTGAAGACCAAAGTTAGCGGAGAACCCCTAATCTAATTCATCCTACCCTAACCCATTACATATCTAATAATTACATACTTATCTAACCTACTCACATAACAAAACCCCTTATTTAGTACCTACAATATGCCTATTTGAGGCTACTTAATGTTAATTTTAATTTATTAGTTTAAATAAGTTTTTCTATTGTAAAGAACATGTTGAGTTGTAGATAAGTACTGTATATGTAGATTTAGGTTGAGATAAATAAATGTATCTTATCTTATCGCAGTCTACTGCTGGACGTAGGTCTCCGCCAAGGTGCGCCACTAAACCCGATCTTTGGCCTTTCTCATCCACTCTCTGCCCACCACTGTACGGAGGTCATCACTCCATCAAGCTGGAGGATGTCCTACACTACGCTTGCCTAGACGTGTTCTCCACTGAAGGACTCGATGACCCCACCGGTTATCGGTCCTTCGACAAATATGGCCTGCCCACTGTCACTTCAGCCTGCTAACTCTTTGAGCTACGTCGACCACATTGGTTCTCTGTCGGATAACCTTATCCCTGAATACACGATACTTTGTATTTTCTTTATTTTTGAGTTTTATTGTAGTTATTTATCAAAGTTATATAACCTGCTGATTGATAGACATATGGAAAGAAGCTTAGTAATAGGGTCCCGATGGCAACCTTTGGGTATAGAACCCTGAAACGTAATCCTATAAAGTATAGTTAAACTCGTATTCATAATCACATCAGATAATATTTCAAACAAACGGGATCCTCATGGCAGGCTAATTTAGAATCGGGGCTTTCGCGAAATATAAACATAAGGAATGCTAGACCCGCGAGAGGGCGCTAGTATCTATTACACGCACATTACCCACGCTTCTGACTTGTGATATGAGTTATTACAGCTGTAAAACTCAGAAAAGTCACTCCATTTACCTACATGCATTTTTTTTACAACCTTAAGTATTACTAGTAGATATACGATATATGCAGCTGTAATTTTATATTAGTTAAAACGATGCCCAGGTTAATATTGTTTTTCAGTCGGGTTTTACAGTTTTCGATTGAGGAAACACGTGACCCAAGTAGGTTGTTTAGCTTATTTTGAGCAACAAAACACCGTGCTTTAAAATTCTGACATAAAATTTAAAACGTTTTGAATTTTACGGTTTCAAAGTATCTACGTACCTTCTTATAAGTCAATGTTTTGAATTTGTGCGGGAAATAATGCAAACTAAGAGGTCTCTATTTACGTCGCTCTTTAATAGATGGCGGGTAAAGGTCTTATTCAGAATATGAATGTTGAAAATTCTAAAGAAAATTTGCTACGCTGCCGTTTTTTAGGTTTTAGCTCCGTTTCTACAAATGCTAATGATACATTGTAGATAATATAGGACAGAGATTGGATAAAATAGGCCGAAAATTTGTCTCAGAACAGACCTGAATCTAGTATACAGAATCTTATAATACACAAATATAGAACCTTTTTATATACTACTTGGAGACGGAACAAACAGGCAGACCACCTGATGTTGAGTGCATATCATACTTATTGCAAAGCCTTACTGCGTAGGTCACATCCACAAAGAATATGACCTACGCAGCATTGTAGTCAACTTGACGCATATAGGTGTTAGCCTTGCGTGTCTGTAATTTCACCGGAAACTTTACCCTTCTATGCTGAATCAGGTATGATGGTAGTACTTACTAGTACCGGACGAGCATTTTCACAAGGGGCTGTGCTACACTCTTATAAATATTACATCTTATTTTTTTTCTCTATTCTACTACTACTCTCTAAAATAAGTACCAACAATATCACATTCGAATGGAGTGACATGATATATCTTTGTTTTTGTACCACCTGTTGATTGGGTACATCTCAACTCGTATCAAGTTATGATAAGGCCGAAGATTGACGCGTTTACAATCTTAACGCGCCCCTTTATTATAAAAACCACCCTTATAAAATAGTTTTTTTTTGTGAATGTGCAGCCGATACTCTTTCAAATGACTCCCTACTAGCCAAAAACCTTTTAGGAGAGGCGCATAAAGTCGGTTAATTTGTTGTTAATCCTCCTCCAAAGCGTGATACTAGGCTGTGCAGTGAAGATTATGTAGATTGTCACCAGAATTGATTCGTAGTACCAATAAGTTTACAATTTTGCAGTCGGGTTTTAGAAATTTCAACCTTCAACTCCCTTCCAGTATCCCTTGACATTAGTATCCTTATCTATTTATGTTACAAATTTTACTGGATTCTCATCCCAAAACACCCTAGAACTGGAGGTTCCCAAGGAGGGTAGATATCAGGCAGGCAGTCGTTTTAAAATTTCAGCCATAACAACATGGCCTTGAAGAAAATGTGTTGTGCCAAACCCAACAAGCATCATAGCTCAGTTGGTGTAACTCTGCCTCTTGGCGGTGTAGGTTGTGGGTTCGTTCCCATCCAGAACAAACATTTGTGTAATGAATATTGATGTTTGTTCTGTGTGTATCATACAATACAACACCCAGTTGTATTGTATGATAAGTATATAATAACAAAAAAAATAACCAACATAAGTATTCTATCCGTAATCTAGTTCCCATATTACAAGCTAAGTTTAGTTTGGGGCAAGATGGCGCTGTGTGAAATTAATGTCCTGTAATATTTATAATTATTGTTATTAAAATAAAAATAAAAATTACACCGATTGATGAGTTGATGATATATTCTATATCGCATCAGCCATTCAAAAGAGATGGGCGAAAAATCCCCCCCGACGGTAAATTTATATTTATATGTATTATCTCTATCCATTTTCAATTTCAGCAAAATCGGATTAACCTTTCGACAGTTATGTCGTCACAAACATTTCCACATATATACACACTTTTCCTAACTTAACTCCGAGATCTCGTTCGCTTCGTTTACTCGATCAACTATACCGTGGGATAAAGGGATACGTGGGATATGATAACATATAGGCACAAATTATATAATACAACACCTAAAGCACAGAGCAAACATTAATCACACCCACGTTTGTCCCGGGTGGGAATCAAACCCACAATCTACAGCAGAATTACAGCCGCAATGATTCTGCTTCCAGAGAATACCAGAGAGCCGTATAGCTCCAGATTACATCACATTTACAATTGGAAGGTAAATATCTTAATTTGAACATCGTTGGGTGAGCTAATATGTTAAAGTAATTACTATAAACTCGTACTGTTTCTGTTCACTATAAGATCTCAGAGAGAACACTCTGAGAGAGAGTTATTTTGAGTCTAACTATTGTTTATTGACCGACAGTAAGGTCTTTATGTTTCTGTTTTTTCCAACCTGTTTTTTTCTGATTTCAGATTTAGTTTGAAAAATGGATCCCCGCAAGATAGCACCTAAATCAATTAGCTCTTTCTTATTTTTATCTTGGGTTAATTGACTATATGAAAATATTTTTAAGTTGTACGTTAAGTAAGACAAAATGAGGAGTAACGTAAGATAGATAAAGAAATACTTCACTGTTCACCAATAAAACAATATTGTAACAATGGGGGTTTATCGCTTGAAAAACGATCTCAACCACACCTCTGATAAAATAGTCTGTTTGAAATAAGTTGGTAACGTAAGTATGCAAGGCCTTTATCTCAACTGGTTTCAAGTTATGATAAGGCCGAAGGTGGAAACGAACTTCAACCGGAATTCTCAACAGTCTGAATAACTGACTGCTTTTATTATTTTTAAATTGTTGCGTTCTGGCGTTTAGTGGTAATTCTATGTTACCTCTAAATGCCAGAACACAACCAATTATAAACTGGTAAAATAATGTTGATAATGGCAATAGACTACCAGGTAAGATGGTAGTAGCTAGCTAGGCGGACTTTTGCAATGTTTTGTCACCAACTAATTCAAGCAATTGTACTTCCCTGATAGAAATCGAACCCGAGACCTCTGGTTCTGATGGCAGTGGGCGAAACTACACCATAAAAACGGTATATAATTATGTCTACTATCGTATACATTGAATGCCATCACCAATCTGCCTGTCAAGCATTGACATTCAATGTTGGAACCCGTTTTAGTATTTCGGTGTAGTGTCCGACCGTAATTGGTTTTTACGATCGAAACCGAAACCGACCCCGAATTTCGGCAACGGTCTTAGTTTCGGCCGAAACCAAAACTTAAATTATGGGACAAAAATCTTTAAATTACATAGCTTTGCAATGTAGTGTTCGACATTTTCACTTAATGACACTTATTGTTTACACATAACAACCTCTCATTTAAGAAAAAAAGATTAATTGCGCCTTCAATATACTTAAAATGGGTGAGATATTTATTCGAGTCAGTAGATTCTTCTTCTCAAAATTATTCAAGGTTTAAAAAAAATATATATTTAAGTTGTTACCTAATATAACAATAAGTATAGGTACTTAATATTTAATTAATAAACAAAACAAATAAATCACTTTTATCTTGATTAAGAACAAATTAACTTATTCTAAACTTAATTCATTTTGTATGACACTTCCATAAAAAACAAAAGCTAAGACACTGCAACAAAAAAAAATAAAAGTCAAGATAAATTCCAAATAAATCACAAGAAAACACAACAAACAAAACGAACTTCAAACACAAGTCGGTCACGACATGATTAGGCGCGTAGACGCGGCAAAATGACTTCGTCGCTTGGATGGAATTTACCGCGCCGAACATGACCGAGCACAACGCGAGAACTCCCGAATGCAGTTTTGGTTTCGGTCGTAGTTTCGGCAGGTTTCCCATCGAAACCGAAACTAAACCGAAATCCGTTTTTTGCCGAAACATGACTGAAACCGAAACCTAATATTCGGACAAACACTAGCTTGGTTGTTCTGTCCAGCAAATTCGCTCGGGCTAGATGGCACTGTATGAAATGTCGCATAATATATTTATTTATTTGAATAGCTAACCTTTTCACTTCTGTCTGTCTCAATGATTAGATATAACTTATAGCAGTGTAATGCTACATCTAGTCGAGACTATTCGGCGCCAAGCGGAGGAACGACCAGCCAATGGTAGCAATGACTCTGCCATCGTATCATACAGACGGGAATAATATTCGACGGATATATTCTATTTATTTTTAAATATATCTGGAGCTTGATTCTTCGGTTTTCGGAATTTGGAAGGTATTATTCGTATATCCACCGAAAAAAACTTCCGGTGATAGCTCCGCGAGTTTTTTTGAAATTATTTTGTTTACAACTTGAAAATAACTACCTAAATGGGTAAGTTCATATATTTTGGAAGGCTAATCGCTATGTAATGAAAGTAAGTCGGCACCAAAAGTATAGATATTAACTTTCCTATTAATTATTTTTAAGTTTTAAGTGATGTCGGTACCATTTTTAGGTAATTTATTTATTACTTAAATATATGCTATAATAATTTATAATAATTTTAATTGGCCTTCCTATTATGTTACATTTGGTTGCATAGTTATTCAATAATCTATTGTACAAACCTAGCTGTAAGTTTTCCAAAAATTGGAAAAATAAAAAAAATAAAATAAAAAATTTAAAATAAAATACAGGGATATAGGTACCTACGAGGAACGTGGTTTTTTTAAAGATTTTTATAGTTAAAGCAGTACCTTGTGCCTAATTAGTTCACATCAAACTACTACAAACACAACACATAAGACTGCAACTAAACCGCTACTCAACATTACATTAGGTAGATATCTATATTATGATACCTACGCAATCTTGTTAATGGACTCTTATATAGCATTAGTATTAGATATTAATCTCACTGTTGCCTATACTTTTTATTTATTTTTATTATCTTTTAGTACGTTTGTGCGTTTAACTACGACTGCACAATTAATAAGTATACCCACATCTAAATGCTGAGCCAACAATAACCTAACAACATAATTAATTTGTTTAATTTTTAGTAAACAACACTGCCTAACGCTGTCAGCCAAGCCAATAGCATCTACAAAATTGACATGTAAACAAGAGCCTAAGCAGAGAGCAGAGATCAATTTGTGTCTAAAAACGTTTTAATAACTTATTTAGAACAAAGAATCAAAGTATTGGACCGTTCACAATATATAATGCTACATAGATATATGTTACATAAGTAAGCGGCTAGGTATACCTATCTCATTAAGTATATAATTTACGGTTATTTTTTCAGAAATATATACATGTGTACTATTTCTTATTATTATAGCTAAAATTTGGTGCGGGAAGTCCTTTCCTTGATGTATAACGACAGATGTTAATGACCGCCCATTATTACCAAGTTTTTTTTTGTATGACGGGCACGTGCTTGGCCTTCACCTCACCTGATTCCATAATTATGATAAGGCCAAAGGTTTTATTGGTGAACGATAAATAATGTCTATCTGACAGTCCACGTGTACAAGGAAAAGTCACCTAGTGTGTGCAGACTGGATGTATTGAACCTCAAAATAACAGGTCAATGTGTAGGAAGTGCGCTCCACTCGATGTAGTAATATCAACGGTGGGTGGGTACTGGGTACGTCTGATAATGTGACAATCACTAATTGGACTGGCTTTTTCCTCTTAGGATGTTGTAGCATCTTCTATTAGATAAATAACTTTCTTGTTTATGTTTTCGTGTTATTGGAAGGAATATATACTTGAACACAGATATATGTCGGTCCTAATCAATTATATATTTTTATTTATGTGTCCCTTGATTCACACACCCATATTAGAAAAAAAAACATAAAGGCTATTTATTATTTTTGTCTGTGACGGGTTTACTGACTAAATTCGCAGATGTCGTTTGCTTTGCTCACTCGGTCAAATATTTCTTATCATTTTATATAAATACCTAGGTAAACATACTACATAATGATAAAAAATCGTACATATTACAAATACTTATAATATATACCTTTATACTCAAAATTAAAAAAAAAAAAAGCACACTAGGCTGAACCTGTACCTACTGTGGAGGCCATAATACAAATTAACATAAATTTTGTACCTCGGTTTTATAATTAGGAAAATTAATATAAAAAACAAAGCTAACTAAGATACTTAAAAGAGAAAAAACTAACAAATATATTGAGTGTACTATATATTTTATATATGTAACTAGTAGTTCGTATTTAAGTACACTGGTCTTAAAGATAGCAAGCGAGGGAATAATACAGTTCATGGAGTAGACAGTTCCCCAACCTGACTAAGTAAGCGAGTCACGACTCATTCCCAACCCTTAGTCACCTTTTGCGACATGCACGAGAGGTTAAAAAGGATCCATATTATTTTGCAACAGTACTTGACAGTATAACAATAAAAAAAGATTGATTATCTGAGTTTTAGATAGTGTAAGTAGAGGGATCTATGTACGGCGCTCGATGCGACGAACCAATCGATTCGGACGTTTGCAAACACTTGTATGTTCACACATTGGAAAATTCTTGTCTTGTGTGGTGTTTTGCATATCATTCAGCATTTGTAAGGAAAATGTTAGTTTTAAATGAAAGGTTTTATGTTATTATTCGAATCAAATAATCAAGATGAAAAATTTGTAGCAAAAAGAAACGTAGTGTCATTTCATGATGAATAATAAAAATAAAAAAACCTAATCGCTATTGTCACTATCTACTACATATTTTCGTGAAGTAAATACTTGACGTGTTATTTTCACCACTTACAACACATTTCAGATTCGTGATAACCTGTTTTCAGGTCCCATTAGCTAATGGTTAATGGTACATAGTTCAGTTTTATCTTTAACTAGCTTTTGCTCGCGGCTTCGCTCGCGTTAAGAAGTATTATTATTAATTAGGTAAAAAGTACAATTAAACTAACTATGTACAAAAGAATCAGTCAGATTACCTAAGGACCGTTACAAACGGCCTATAGGTAACTCAACTGTTCCAGACCAGTACCAGACGGAAGCGTGCCCAAGACACTGGCTGCAATATTTTTGAAAACCCGGAGGGCACCGGCTCCCCACGGACCCAAGGTCTCCACCCCAAAAGGCTCAAATAGGTAAGCTCTGTCGAGACCACTATATTTGCGCCTTTTGTGATCCTCGGCCGAATCAGCCGCCGCACCAGCCCTAACTGATGTCCCAGGCAGATGAGATGGCGCTAGGGTGTCGACGCAGGTAGCGTCCCACACCAAAGGCCTACCCATTTCCCAAGGGACAAGAGTCATACCGTCGGGCCGCTTACCATCATTAATTAGGTATAGTTTTTGCGGCTTTACTTTTGTTTAGCGTGTGTAAAAATCAGGGCGTACAAAACTTAAAAACGACAGTACATTCTTCAACTTCTCCATTAACGTTCAGATTTTCTTTAGCCATTTGAAAAAGTCTAACCGTGTAACGTTTAACGTTACTATGAAAATAATTGTTAATTTAAAAAAATAAATAAACCTTCTGTAAGAAGATTCTCCGCGTCAGTACCCCTATTGTTTACAGTCATGCAACTCCTTTTTAGAATTGTGCAGTTTAGATAGGTGGGGGCAGCACCGTTCCGCGCGTCGTGCCCAGAGACGTAAAGATTTCGCAGGCATCGGACGTACCTACTTATTTAGGATTCCATTCCAGTGACGTGATCTATTTCCTCCGTATTGTGTCGCGACGATACTTGCTGTCCATGATTGCTATTGCTAGTAATTATTCCTACAGCTAATCTACCTGTGCAATGTCCCTGAGGAGAGGACATAAAGCGTAGTCAAACAAGTACCTACATAGTTACCAACCAACCCCAATTTAACTGGGTAAGTGTGCACAGTTATTACATTACTGCTAGGATAGGTTCGACGTATAAATGTTTGTAATCCATTAAAATCACAAGCATTCTAGTAGGCACGCAATTCATCCGCACCTCTTCATGCTTCTAGAATGTTTTATCTTGTAGGTACTTACCTACCTACCGGCATTCCGCTAGCTAGCTACGCCGCGCCTAACGCAAATATTTTCTATTGTATTTTTATCTTCTACCTATCGTAAATATGTTTGTACTTCCTTACCATCTTACGTAGGTACCTACCTGCTTACATATTTCATTTGTGAACTCCGTTCTGCTTGGCCATCACCACACGATCTACTCATTCGACCTCCCTAGTAGTTAGTAGCATCATATCGCCGGTGGCAGCCAAGGACAGGAAATACAATTTATGGATCCAAAACTTATAACATGGACATTCATTCCAGGGTCCAAAGTACGGGCTCACTTGGCCGAACGACGAACATCCATTTCCTTCGCTCGCCGACATCGAGGCGTCTCACCTTGGACCTGGATCTGACCAGCACTACCCACTTCCCCTGGACCTTACGGCTGCTACCTACCTAGGAGTCTCCACCACTACAGGGAAGTGTTGTTAATTGAAAAGCGAAAATTAGGCGGGCCATAGAACTTGCGACCCTCATTTTGTATTATAAACTTAGAAATTAAACATTTATGTTAACTACCTATCGTGCCTACTTATTTACTACCACGATAGGCTTCAAGGTTACAACCGACAAAACCTATACCTAAACCAAACGAAAACAAAATAAATGCTAAATACAAAGCAGAATCTATAACCAAAACTACTAAACCGAAACAAAACAAATGCAACATCTCAAAATCCTTTCTTAGGGGATGCCTACGTCATAGTAGCTTTATGCATGCAAAGTCTCAGCCCGATCGGTATAAAATTGACAATATTTCATACAAACTTTCATCCCCTATTTTATCCCCTTGGGGGTAGAATTAATCAAAATCTTTTCTTATCGGATGCCTACGTCATAACATCTACCTGCATACCAAATTTCAGCCCGATCCGTCCAGTGGTTTGGGCTGTGCGTTGATAGATCACTATGTCAGTCAGTCAGTCACCTTTGAGTTATATATATTTAGATAGATGTTAAACTCAATAGGTAAGCTAAAAGCTTTACAAGATGTTAACAGCATAATATATGTAATTATTATTTCAGCCCACATAACGTCTGCACGTAAGCCATTTACCTGTGAAGGTATCTAATCAATCCCAGACATATAGCGGCTAAAATCGTACAATGATCAAGCCAGAAAAGTGAAGAACTTATTAGCCTTGTACAGCTTCATTATATTGAATAATGTTTTGCCATTATAACTAGTGTCTCATATCATTTGAGTCATATTCGATGTACCAATAAAATTTTGTCAAGGATCTTTGCCAGCACATAATAAAGTATTACAAAAGCCGAAGACCGTCATTGTTGCTGGAGCTTCAATCCCACCCGGGCGGTGGAAGGGGTGTTTGAACAGGCAAGTACACTAAAACGCCTCACGATTACTATACTGGCTCACTAGATGTCTTGGTTCATCAAGTATCTTTTACTTACTTCATACTAAGAACTTATTGTTATAGTGGTTCATTTACAGCTGAAACTTAGGCTGTGGAACGCATTACCTGATAATAATAATTAAAAAGACGATATCGCAACACACTTTTAAGTTGAAAGTTTATCAGTATTACCTATCAGTTTATTCTTAAATTATAATTTTTATCCTTCATTATTAATATTAACATTATTGTTAGTTATATAATTTTATGTATGTATATTTTATGTTTTATATTCGTTATTCGTATAGTCCGCCATCTTTGAAAGCCGTTATCTTATCTGTCCATCCAGCGGTTGCCTGGAAGAGATAGCTTTCAGTGATAAGGTCATTGTTTTACCAGTGACGCTTGGATTAAGTTTCCAATATCTGTATTTTGTGATGTTATTTGTAAATGGTGTACAATAAAGAGTTATCTATCTATCTGTACATAAGTTGTTCATTATTTTTTTAAATGTTCTGGATAGTTTTTTTTATACGTAAATGTTTACCATAGACGGGTGTTTATCGCACGTAACTTTTATTTATTCCGAAAGTAGCGACGTATTAACACGTGCCATTACAAACACAGCCGTGGTCACACTCTAGACTCACGGGTAGACTACACGTAACTGCGGTTATTGTTATTGCCATATTATTATATTCCAAACTTTTGGGATAATTAAAGTTATGCGTAAAGGCCCGTGTCTAGTATATTATTTATGTTAATATAGTATTGTTACGATCTAGAGTTCATAAAATTAAAAGTAACCGACTGTTTCATAAAAAAAGACGCGTTTATTCAGCACCAAACTAATTACTATCAAACACATTATAATACTACCTAAGTTATATTTCCGAATCACTAAACACTGTTTAGTACTCAGATATCATTTGATGTTATCTCACTGTATCGTAATCCAGTACTGTTCTCTTTCCATATTCGCGGTATATTTATATCCATAATACTCTGTCGAATCATCTCATTTGCGCGAGACTAATCGCAACACATACTATTGCGTAATCTGGGACTCTATTGTTCTCGAAAAACAATCCTTTTGTGTTATTAGTAAACAAGTTGTTTTGGATTGTGAAGGCTCAACAGTAGACCTCGCGAGTCCTTATAACCATGCAATAACCGATACTTTCCTCTTTCACTTTTCCTATTAGAGCAAATTGGGGTATAAGTTTTAGCGATTACTCGCATTCTCTTGGTCTAAAGAGATCGAACGTCTACAGATTTGTTTTGCAAAGGTGGAGAGGACTGCGTAGTCTGATTAGTAAACGTAGATATAAATATGCCAAAAACAAAATGTAATCCTACAGTGAACTTTTCCTCTTTTCCCCCTCCACTCACCGTTTTTGTTTATTAGTGTGTGTCTTTAAAATTTATTAGAAATCCGATTATAAATAACGCTACAGCAAACTTCCCCCCTTTCCACCCCTATTTTCTCGTCAATCAAAAATCGCGATCGACATAATGTTTTTAAGAAATCCAGGATTGTGCAAATCTTCTTCAAAATCGGTTGAAAAATGCGACCTGCAGGCGAGAACAAACCGACAGACAGCGGACAAAAGCATTTTCGGCCAATCACGAAACTGAAACGCTTTGCTCACTCGGTCAATCATCTGCATAGTAAAATGATAAAAATCAATAAATATGTAAAAACTAAGCCCGTAAATTTTTTATCGTTTAAAATTTATGTTTGATCCAAAAAAAAAAATTAAACATTAAAGTAAAATCATGCAAGCATAAAGTGCACTAGATAGCACATACTGTCATTATGATTCCAAAGAATAATCTTTCAACTGAAAGATATCATAAGATATAATCATAATTACTTACCAGTTACTGGCTCCAGTGAGCGGGTAAGTGTTAGAGCGTTGACATCAGTGCAAACGCACCTCGAAGGGTACAGATAAGGTTTTACGAGTTCGCCACGTCGTTTCTATGCGAAGTACTTTCAGTGAACGTTTGCTACATAGGTTTGTTTAGGATGCCAATTACTGAACAAAGGATTTGTTTTTCTATCACAACCATTATAGATCAGTTATTATCGTGCGTTTTATTTTTCATATATTTTATTTTAATATAACTTGAGTCCTGTATTAGTCCTGTACTGATATATTCTGTGCTATTATTTACCTCGCACTGACCCCATGTAAACGTAAATTGATAATCTTTTTCTTTTTTTTGTTCGACCGGGAGATGCTTGGCCTTCATATCACCTTATTTTTCAAGCTATTAAAGCCCGAAGGTGGATGCGCTCTTTACCCGAATCATCAACATACTGAGGAACTGGCTTACCTCTAAATGCCGGAACACAACAATTTAATAATTGTTGTAATGGCGACAGAATTAGGTTAGATGGTGGTAGCTAGCCAGGCGGACTTAAACCACTTTCTACCACCACACAAAATAAGCACAATATTTTATCACAGAGCCGGTTATTTACGCGGTTATCGCTGGTATTCGAAGCTTGTCCAAATTTCGGATCAATTTTAATCTGCGTTAGACATTTACTGTACTATATGTACTGTAGCTAGACTGCTTATATTTCAATTTGTGTTTATAAAAAGAAGAGCGGACTTGTAACAATGCAAGAAAAACTGGAGAGTGTTAGACTGAAGATCGGTCCAACTAAAACGAAACAACAGACTTGGAGATTCTGGCCTTGTCGCACCTCGAGGAACCAAATGGATACTGCGGTGTACTGGGGATTTCAGGGTGCAAGTCACTTGTTTTTTTATTTCATTATTTTTGTACGATGGTGAAGCGCTTGGCCTTCATCTCACCAGGTTCCAAGTTAAGATATGGCTGAAATTGGAGGCGCACTTCACCCAGAATCCTCAACAAGATAATTATAGAATAATAGTTATATATGTACCTCCTAAATATTTTTTTTTTCTTCCATAAAATGTACGATTAAACTAACTATGTAAAAAGGTATCTGCAAGATTACCTAGGGACCGTTACAAACGGCCTGTAGGTAAATCTTTTTTTTTTTTTTTTGACTTCGGTGATTTCTCCGGTTTCTCCCATATTGTCCAAGACGGTAATTCTCTTAAGTTCAAAACGGTGGCGACCACGACGTGAAAAATAAATAAACACGGGGAATGATATGGGGAAATCAAAATTTATAAGAACATCGTGAGACAATATTATATGAAACTGATTTATAATATGCCGTACTGTGCTTACCGTGGTGGGAATCGACCCCTCTTTGATTCAACCCGCAGATTTCGGATATTTACTGCGATCACCAATAAGTTTGCCGTGGTTATTATTGTATTATATAAAATTTATTTCAGTTTTTTACAACCATATTAACATAATAATAATTATAACCACATAATAATCAAAAGACAAATCGGTAGACGAAAATGAAATGAAAATGAAAGATATATTTATCGCTACATAAACATCTGAGAGCTTAAAACATAGTAATAAATGATTACATACATAACAGTAGTGTTTATGTAGAGAGGATTGACAAACAAATATTATCTGTTGATCCTCACACTAGGCTCAGCCCGTATCGCGAGTACCAGCAAACGATTGACAATTGAATTATACACCTCGTTGACCTATAAAGTAAAATAAAAAAGAGAAAAACAGGTAGTTACAAATAAAATATAGACAAAGTTAATGCAGAAAAGGTTTAACACATGTACATTCATAATAAATTTAGAATTAAATTGATTAAATTAAATTAGATCACATTATATTTATCAAATTACTTATTTATTTTATTTAGCAGCACGTGACGAGGGGGAAACATGTAATTTTGACATGTGTCTCGTCATAGGTCCTATCCCCCTATCTTCCACAGTGCTTAGGATGCTGTTGGTGCTGGCACTCACCCGGCGTGTTAGCGAGGCTATTCTCTTGCGCATGGTGGCATGGAAGTCATCAATTTGCGCCTCTGCGAACATGCCTGATGCACTGCAGTGGCGCGGCAGCCCCAACATCATGCTGAACGCGTTATTATATTGCACGCGAAGGGCGTTGTAGGATTTTAGAGTAAAGTTGATCCACAGGCTGCAGGTGTACAAGGATTGGCAATATGTCCTAAATAAAGAAATTTTAACAGCTTTCGTGCATTTTGCAAACCTGCGGATCAACATGTTACTTCTCACTGCCAACGTCCTTCTTTCCCTTACAATGTCTGCATCATCCGCGAGCTCCGCTGTTATTTAAATTGTGAGTCTGTTTATTATTTTCAAATTTATTTATTTTTTAATTGTATTTTCATTAATTAACCCTTGACTTTTTTTTGAATTATACCTATCAATTATACCTGTCCATGAGACTCCGCATACCACTCGCAGATGCCCAGTAGCTTCCTGAGGTCTCAGTAGCACCATGTCGTCGGCATAACTGATGTTGTTGATGAATTTTCCATCTATTGAACAGCCAACCATTGCACCACTGAGCTCACCAATCAGACGATCCACATATAGGCTGAAGAGTCGAGGTGAGGTCAACCTCTCCTGCCTCACTCCACATTCCAGCCCGTATGGTTCCGATAGAGTGTCTTCCCACCTTACCACATTACTCTGGTGGTCATACCAGTATCTGAGCATCGTAATCAGCTCACCAGGTAATGTTGAATCCACCGAGAGCTTCTTCCACAGTCATAATCAGACCATAGTATACCAAATCGAAAGCCTTTGATAAATCCAGGAAACAGGCATATACTGTAGTGTTCCTGTCCGTGTAGTATTTAACAGTTTGCTTAAGGCACAGGATAGCCGACTCAGTAGACAGTCCAGATCTAAATCCAAACTGGGCGTCATTAAGCTGTATATATTCCTCTAAATGTTTATTAAGCAAACTATCCAGAACCTTGGCAATGGTAGTTGCTAACGATATGGGTCTATAGTTCCCTAAATCAGAAGCATCCCCTGTTCGATTCTTTATTAAAGGCACAACCACAGTTTTCATCATATTGTCAGCTAGGTATTGATGACTGATACAAAAAGAAAACAATAAAGCAAGCACGCTGGGCAGATGAACACCCGCCTACTGCAGATGCTCAGTGCCATGAGAGTCATGGCCTGGAGACTTACCCCGT
Organism: Venusia cambrica; assembly: GCA_951394065.1. Lineage (NCBI taxonomy): Eukaryota > Metazoa > Arthropoda > Insecta > Lepidoptera > Geometridae > Venusia > Venusia cambrica. The sequence goes on along the minus strand of OX596068.1, from coordinate 2,757,419 downwards.
TTCATATTTCTTATCACTGCTCTAATCTCCTTAGCGCTGAACATCTGCAACCGGCTCTCAGAATGTCTATTTTGAGAACAAACATCTGTCCTATTCTGGGATTTTCTTAGAAAATAGTTCTTAAAAAGCTCAGCAATTTTCGCAGACTCACTAACACCATTTACGCTATCAGGCAAACTAGACTTGGGATTCAACTTACTGGTCTCTTTCTAAAATTTAATAAAGTCCTTGTTACTTGATGGTTTGCCAAAATATCCATTTTAATTGGTTTTTCATTATCTTGGCACCACTTTAATTTTTTTTTTTCCAACTACTTGTCATTCGATCATAAACATTTCCCACAGTTGGTTTTCTACATAAGAACCAGTTCTGAAACCCAAGTCGAGGTTCTGCATGCGCTTGCTTAACATGCCTATTCTACCCTGTCACATGTCCCTTTTTTACTGGCTGGACTCTGCATTAACTATGCCTAGCTGCACAGCTCATTATGTAAATTATTTCACTATACATACTGTCACTGATTTTTAAATGGGAAATATCACAACAAAAACCCTCACAAAATTTCCTTAGCTCTCCGGGAAAGTCAATTAATTTTAATCTGTCATTACAATAATCCTTATACAATTTAATTTGGTCAACATTTATTTCACCCCAGATCACAGTGTTATTTGCACAAAATGTATTATTATTATGACTTCTCAGTGTTTCTAAATGACATGTAATTTCTAGTGGAAAATGATCTGAAACATACACATTATGCAGAACTTTTGCACTCACTACTGATCTCCAAGCTGCCTCAGATACTGCACAGTGATCCAGCCAACTTGTTGTACCCTGACTATCGCTTACATATGTATATGTGCCCGAGTCCAATAATTCAAGGTCTGCGCATAGCCATTTTTTTTCACTACAGAAGGACACTAACTCTTTTCCGAGGCGTTTGCTAGGAGCCGCATAATAATCGCCCAAAATGAAAACAGATTAAACTATACAGTCCTCCACAATAGTAGAAATTTCACCCAGGCACTCCGTGAACTCCGTGAAATGTTTGTCTGACTCTGTGGATTTCTCCAAATCGGTAGGCATGTACACAGTAAACACTAATAACAACCGTTGCGATACATCTATTTTTATAGCGGCTATACGCGTTTGCACTGAATTACAGACACTGACTTGAACATATTTTTACGCCACCCAACCATATGGCTTACAAAATCGTAAATAAACAATTTGAAAATTTAAAAACTAAAACCCGACTGCAAAATTTCAGTTTTACGTGAACACGGCCTTATAAAGTATTCCAATTTTCACAATAGATTTAGAATATGTTTGTCATAACCATTTATTTGATAGCCATGTTGGAATAATAAAACATTTTATTGTATCCCACCCCTTTTTTTCATACCCACCCAATATATTTTACCGCCCCAGTGATCTAGTTGCTACTTACCACTTTTTTACCGAGGTCCCCATTACAACAATTATAAATGTGTGTGTTCCAGGCATTAAGATGTAAGATAGCTAGTTCCGCAGACTGTTGAGGATTCCGGGTGAAACCTGGTGAGATAAAGGCCAAGCGCTTCCCCGTCGTAGGTACAATAACAAAATAAAATCAATTAAATAGCCAAAGATACTTCCACAATTTAGGAACCAAACAACACCTCTGGGGGGTTATTTTGTCACTATCTATACAGTGTAGGAAAATCGAGACAAAAATAATGTAATATCAAAACGAGAATGCTGACGTTGTGGTTTAGCCCCAACATCAATTAAGTCGACATCCGTCAAATCATCTACCTAGTAGAGCATTACAATGAAATAGACATAGGTACATACTCTCGAAAAACATTACCTACCCTACTTAGGCAGTTGAGTAAAAAGTAGATTATCAATAATGCTCTCCTAGGCATCCAGCCCACCTTTACCTATCTCGCAAATTGGATGAGAGTGCCGCGAGAACTGCTTTGCTAAATTTGATTCTATCTTTCCATTTTGTTAAGGATCTTCTCGGTACAGCTTCTACCCATATTAAGTAAAAAACATAGTTTCCAGTAACGAACAGTTTTTTCAGATTATTTTAGGATTCAAGGAGAGTTTTTTTTTCTGAGAATAGTTCAAATAGCAACAATTATTTAATTGTTGTGTTCCGGCATTCAGAGGTAAGATAGCCAGTTCCTCAGTTAGTCGAGGATTCTGGGTGAAGTGCGCTACCTTCGGCCTTATCTCAACTTGTAACCAGGTGAGATGAAGGCCAAGCCTTTCCCCGTCGTACAATAAAAAAAAAACTTAAAAAAATAGGAGAATGAGAGTCTCGTTTATATTTTATTTTATACGAGTCACCGCACACAGACAAAACTCTTCAACGAATTATACTTGATGCCGTTCCCATCAGCCAGACGGCTTAACGTTCACTCTGAAGCACTAAATCAACTGCCTACTACGGCTTAAATACATTTATTTTCATAAAGACATACACACTTACATGAAATTAATATCAAAGTACTAGTATAAAACAATGAAACTGGATGAAAAACATAATCTAAATAAGCCAAGATTCCCACGATGCATTTATACGCAACGCGTCGGTAAGCTTTGCTAAGCAAACTACGTCAGAACCAGAATAACGTACTTTCGCTGTATGTTATTATTAAATATTACAGGGCATTATTTTTACACAGCACCATCTAGTCCATCTATAACAACCCTAATGTCTTCAAGAAGATATAAAAAAATTATATTTTTGTTCAAAAACCAAAACCCGAATACTGAAAAATCACGCTCTAAAAAATATTGGACAAGAAAATTAATTATCCGAAATTGTTTCGTACAAACTATTAAATATCTATTGTTGTCTAATAAACATACAACCTACGTGGAATATTTTCAATGTATGTATATAATACTTATTCATAGTGATGTCAAATTGTTATTGATGTTAAGAAGATTAGATATAAGAAGAAGAGCCGTGGTCGTATGCCACTTAACCTAACAAAACAATACCTATATTCTAACAACAACGCTCTTTTCAGCTTTAGGGTAGAGTGGCATTTGACCACGGAATCACATTTTTATTTAAATTATTTTGTGGTAGAAAATTATAAAATTAATGAGATAAAATATGTTTGGCTCACATCTGAGGTGTCATTTTATAGAAATAAATCTAATTTATCTGGTTCATGCAAGCAAACCCGCTTACGATATATATATGTTTGTAATGTGCTAATTAAACCCTTTTATTTATACCCAACACGGCAGCAATTAATCAAAGTTATTTTAGTTCATGACTTAATGTCTTCTAGAATGCGCCATATTCCATTTATGTATATATAACCTATTTCCAGTGGACAACTTATTAAGACGCTTTTAACATTACCTCATATCTATAATTGTGACATTATGACATTATAATGGATCAGACGAACACATATTCCCACACATACAGACGGATCCGCAATAAAAAGGAGGGTTGTATGTTAGACCAGTAGTCAAACAAACAACCCTCCTTTTTGCTTCGCCGTAGTCGGGTAATTAATAGGAGTAAATACCTTCTGGGTAAGATTTCCATCGTTGATCTCTGCCTGCAAGGTGACGAAACATTCTTACAATAAAATAAAAATTCAAAACTGTTTAGTTTATTATAATAGTTAGTTTAGTCGTAATATTATTTCTATATATAATTTATTTTTTGATGCTGTGAGTTTGCTTTGTCTTTTTCTAACAGATAGTTTCAGTAGTTTTTGTATAGTAATATTGATTAAACCGCATTTTGCGGTTTCTGGAGTCAAAGGGTTCCAACAGAATCCTATAATCAAGCCTCCACTGTCGGTCCGTTTGTCTTTTTGCGGGTTTTATCTCATGATAGGTTTAACAAGCCTTATAGCTCAGTTGATACTAACTCTGCCTTCTGCACTGTAGGCTGTGGGTTCAATTCCCACCCAGGACAAACATTTGTGTGACGAATACAAATTTTTGTTCTATGTTTGGGTGTTGTATCATATAGTACATATGTATTTACAAAAGTATTTAAGTATTCTATCCGTAATCTAATTCCCATATTACAGTCTATACTCAGTTTGGTTATACTTATCTTGACGTGTTTACTCAAGGGTTTTCAAGAATAAATTGTATGTCGTGTGTGGCTTTTATCTCTCATATGTACAGTATAATGTTTTAAGCCGTAGCGAATAAAAAAAAAACATGCCTAACCGTTATGAGTCAAAGAAAAAACGAGATATTTCACACAACGGCATCTAGCCCCAAACAAAGATTGATCATTGATCAAAGATTATAAATCAAGCTTTACCTACTACCCGTCTCCGGTACCTAAGTCTAAGAATGTTTTTAGTAACATTGGATATTCTATGTCGGAGGAGATTAGTCTTCCTATTTGCACGAATGCAAATATATTCACACAGTGGATGGGAGTATGGATGAAGAGCTCATGTTCAGAATAAAGACGACAGACCGTATTGTGGCTACAGGTAATCCTTCGCACTCAAGCTTTGCTTTGGTACAAACGTATTTGATCAGAGATTCGCATTCATCTCTCTCATCTGGATAATCTTTGTTATAGATACAGGAATAGACCAACAATGATCTAAGGGTAGATGTAAAGACCTATTCAGGTTTTATTAGTATTCAAATAAAGCAGTATTTAAATGGCTAGGTTTGTGATGTATCTACATAGAATATAATTTTAAACTTTATTTATAAATGTTGAATGGATCATCAAATTAACCAGCCCGAGTTTCTTGCCTTTCTCCCTTTGTGCTGGTCGCGATTCCGAACAGGCGGTAGATGTGACGTTTCAAAATGATCCAAAAAATCTTAATTCATAAAAATATTTGACTTTGACTTTTGACTTATGGCATTCGGTTAGTAGGACACTTGATAGCATTACCTAAAGGCATAAACAAAAGAAAATTCATGGGATGCATTTTCTTTCATAAGCGAAACGAAAAATATAAACGAAAGAAAAACCGATGTTTTTTTTTTTAGTTTTGTCTAATAGAAAAGTAATATTCTATAGAATAGATTATTTTCTATAGACTTGCACTAAACTCAATACAAAAACCCGCCCCCGTTTTAGGCTTGAAAGGGGGGTGGAACACTTGGTGTCCTACACACACTTAACCGGTTTATTTTTACAATTTGAGACAGTATAAAATGTGACGTTAAATACGTGCGGAATTTAGAAGACATGTGAGCATTATAGAAGATGTTCAGTTAAAATATACTAGGTCATCCTACCATTATCTGGTAGGTAGTAAATAATTACAAAATTCAATGACGCTATGTCGCATAATTTAGGCTACGCCTTTTTGAGCGGAGTATTTGGTAATACATTAGTCACCTCTTCCATACGCCTGTGGTTTGACGGTAAATTATAAAATAAATAAGCTAGGTCGATTGAAAATCTTCTTTTCTACTTATCAGGCTTAGGACCGTCAAAAATACCAAAATTTGTTCTGTTTCAGTAACCTAGTGATATCAAAAAAAATTTATATAACACTATAGATTTGGCCCAAGTTTTGGTACTAAGGTTAACTCGTTTTTTTATATTTACATATAAACGAACTATCGAGCTAGACTATTATTTATGTATATAATATAAAACTCAATGATAATATTATTAAGTATACCTAAGAACATTCAAATTACAAGCATCATAGCTTAGTTGGTAGTATCTCTGCTGCCTAGCCTTCTCAGCTGTAGGTTGTGTGGTTGTGCCCACCCAAGATATATTTTTTATACATCGGAGCCCTCGTCGCCAAAATAAGCGAATATATCGTGGACGGAAATCTCAATTGACGTGACCAAAATTCTCATTTTATGTGAATTTTGGTGAGTGGGCTTACAGAATAATCCAAAACACCCAAACGCTATACATACAAACAATATTATTCTTACATGCCAGTACTTAAAATTTTTAAACAATTTCAATTGGTGAATTTTGACTAGACACCTACAAGTATATTTTTTTAGACGTGAGCCTGTGTAGAAAATATACAAAACAAGCAAAACATTAATTTACATAACAAAATTTATGGGTGGTCTGGGATTCAAACATTTTTGTTATTTCCCTTAAGTGAGTGTTTCTCATAAACATGATTTTTGAATAATGTAAAGCTTCCTCATTATTTTATTTTTAGCATACGATTCTAATGCAAAATTGCCTGGTCTAGTTGAGGGCGTTAGGCTGGTCCAGGGTTCAAATCTCGGGTGTGACACATCTTTGTTTGTTTGTTCCCGGAACGCGCAGGCTTGAATAATTTGTTTTCTCAAATGGCTCCTATTTTTTTAACAATCGGGGTTCAATAAAAAAGAGCCATTTGACACGTCTGCCCCAAGTCTTGCATAAAAAAAACGTGGTTAAAGAGACATTTGAGACGTCTGTTTCAAGTGTTGCATAAAATAAGTGGTTTAAGAGACATTTGAGACGTCTGTTTCAAGTGTTGCATAAAAGAAGTGGTTAAAGAGCCACTTGAGACAAATTTCCCGGGTGTTGCATATAAGAAGTGGTTAAAGAGTCATTTGATACGCCTAAAGCGGCGGTTAATAAAGTCCAAACGCGAAACAGATGCAATGGCATCTTGAAGATGTTTTGGCTTGAAGAGTAGCCCCATTAAAAACAAATGAACGAAGAAAGTGATGGTATTCCTCTTTGTGTTCATTATTATCAATCATATTTATTTTCATTTAATGTGTTTTTAATTTTGATTGTTATGTTTTTATTACATAGGAATTATGAAACAAATCATTATTTAATTTAAAGGACTCGTTACGCAAAATGATCAGTAGATTAGTAGATAGTTTAAGATCAGTAGATCTCCTTGTAAAAGGGCTCATCCGAAAAAGTATACTGCTAGAGTATTGCTGTGTTCCGATTTGAAGGGTTGCAGGTGAAATTATCGGCACGCGAGGCTTAACACCTTTATGCCTCAAACTGATGCGCGTAGTATTAGCAGTACAAGCTAAATAAATTGGCCAGATAATTTTCTTTGTAAAAAAAAAAGTTCATGAGCTAGTTATTGCCACAGATTACAGACATATTAACAAAATCTTGTTCAACCCAATTTGGAGGCAAATCCCCATATCAGACTAACATTATAAAAGCGAAAGTTTGTTTGGATATAGGTGTTTTTTGCTCTTTCCACACCAAAACTACTGACATTTAGATGAACTGCGTTTTTGAATAGATATTGGACCTGAAAAACATATAGGCTATTTTTTTTACCGGATTTTTATACCACGTGGAAAGCCGCCGGCGTCCTGATTAAATATTATATCCAAATTAAATATCTCGCGTAGGGAGCTCAAGCCAATGTACAATTCATCGTGTAATGAGGTCCATAGACGGTGGGTGATTTAAATAAACCTGCTTGTCGGATCGGAATCTGCTGCATATTGCGGTATCATCTTTTTCTCGTCCGTCGGTCTTAAAGAGAAATGCTAGTTGAACATTTAGGTATTTTCTTGTCGTTTATTTATTCATTTACAATCTTAAAAGATTAACAAGAAGACTTATGTAAGGACATGAATCTTACATAAACTAAGTCGTTGTACTTAAGAGTTTTTGAGTCTTAGTTGCCTAGATAACTTTAACACGCATGCAATGGCTACTCTTAAACATTTCCGCACAGTTCCGTTTCAAACCTATAATGAAGAAAGTCGATGGTTTACTAAGGACAACGTGACTTTCGAAAATAAAACAAAAGGTGCTATAACTATAAGTTCTTAAAAAAAAAATCCGCTAAATTAGTTTGAAAATATTCTCAAGTTTCGTCTGTTTGTCGGCAGAGGGCTCGTCAGCTTAGCTGTAAGTCTATTATATTTCCTGAAGTTGCCGCGTGTAGAGGCGAAACACAGGTTGATTTGTTTTTTTTCAAACGAATTTAGCGTACGTAAACAAAGTAAAGTAAAGTAAGTATCGCAGTAAAGAGATCAACTCCGTTTTTAAAAAGACAGAATCGTTGATGATGCACTTGACCAACGATTCTGCTAATACTTCAGGAATAAATCCTACAGACCGGTATTGAAACTAAGCTTAGCAGTTATAAGAAATCTTTTGAATAAAATTACAAGACTAATTACCTAACGAATATTTAATGATTAATACTTATACTACATAATGAATATTTTATGTATTTTTTGTAGATATACAAGGTAAGCCCTTGTAGACTTAATCAATTATTGACCCTATAAAAAACAAAAATACTTATTTTACTTAGTGTTAAAACCTAATAAGTCAACCCCACAAATCACTAATTTCGATTTAACTGAAAATATAGGTAAATTTAATGGACAACTAACACAAAAATGATATCTATTATATTATCTCGTAACATATATATAACACATAATGAGTATTTGCACATCATTCGTTAGGTAAGCCAGTCTTCCAATGCCACAAACCCTTGAATATCTCACATGTAATGTTTGCCTACTTATTGGGTTTGAGCACTGCACCCTCGATATAGTTTTCTGTTTTCAGGCTAATATTGAACAATAGATTCCCGTAAAAAATCGTTTAAATCAATCGCTTATTCGCTTTAGGACAGATTCGCTTTGTGACAGATTCGCTTTACGGCAGAATCGCTTTATGGCAGATTCGCTTTACGGCAGAAATTGTACAGTTAAGTACACTAAAATTGTGCCCAAGTAAAAAAAGGTACAGGTTCAAACATGAGAGGTATGGACGTTCTTTAAATCTATATTAAACGCAATTCATGGAAAGGTTTTAGCAGATTTGATCCTTGCATTTCTGTTGCCCTGGTACTTTCCTTTCAATTTATGTTATGTATAGTTGACCCGACTGGGAAACGAACCCGGGACCTCTGAATAGTTATTCTAGCAGCCACATGACCAAGAAGGTCGTTAATGGTATGTTTCAAAGAAGTTTCCGAGCATACAAAACTACTTCAGTTTATCTATCAAAAACTCCTTCAAATTATTTATCAATTAAGACCTCTTCAGTCTATTTGTGTTTCATGTAAATGGCCACATGTATTTATTAGATTTAATTTTTTGTTGTTATGTCACTATTGTCACATTTGTCAGCGATACTTCGATGATTTCTTTTTTGATAAAATTCTTGCAAAAAAGCGTAGTTGAATTACAATGGATTTGCCTACTCACAGCATCGGGATTAAATTTATATCTAGCCGAAAGGGTAAGCCTGTCTTACTAAGTGATGGTTTTCGCTATAATTTCGTTAAAAAAAATAAAAATGGTCATACCAATTGGAGATGCTTTAATAAAATGGACTGTAACACTTCTGTAACTTTAGATAATGAAAATAAAATAGTAAAAGAGGCTGTGCTTTCATGTATCCCTGATGTAGTTAAAAACGAAATAGACTGCTTAATGGACGAGTGTAAGAAAAATGTATGTACCAACCTTAAACCCATCCCAAAGTTATTCGAAGATTTTATAGAAAGTGCCAAATGTGATGTAACCATTCATGAATTGAATAGCGATTCTGAGGAATGTATTGCGTTCAGAGACTATTTCTCAAAACAATGGATTGGATTAATTACTACTGATAAATTCAGTTGCTACAAAGAAATATTCCGAACGAATAACCCAGTTGAAGGGTGGCATGGCCGCCTTAAAAACAGAATTCCTGTAAAGCCGCCGTTGCATCGATTCATACAGTTACTCAAAAAAGAAGCTCAGTATCAAGACAGAAATTTAAGAAGAATAGAAACCTTTTGTAAAGGAAAACGGCGTAGTTTAAAGTTGAAGGAGAAAGATATTAAAATTGATCTTATTATTACTAGTGCACTGAAAAACGAAATTACCGTATCGGAATGTTTAGAACGCTTGTGCAGGGTGAACTTAATACGTTGACTTGAACGTGCCAAGAAGCCTTTATTTAAAAAAAATATTAAAAAAATGGTTTAGTTAATTATTGTGGAGTTGTCTGTACTTTTGCCTTAAAGCGAATCTGTCATAAAGCGATTCTGCCGTAATGAGAATCTGTCATAAAGCGAATCTGTCCTAAAGCGAATAACTGAAATCAATTAGCTAAAAGGTTATCGACCTTAAATTCACTTCCGTGCATTTTCTTGTATTTTTTTAATAGTACGACGGGGTAGCGCTTGGTCCTTCATCTCACCTGGTAACAAGTTGAGATAAGGCCGAAGGTGGAGGCGCACTTCACCCGGCATCCTCAACCAACTGAGGAACTGGCTATCTTACCTCTAAATGCCGGAACACATAATTTTTTCAAGAATTGTTATTATGACGACATAATTAGTTAAAATGGTAGCTAGGCAGACTACTATCTCACCACCAACCACCAAGCATAATATTGCTCCCCCTGGGGATCGAACCCGAGGCCTCTGGATCTGAAATCGGTGAGTTGAACCACTAGACCACAGAGGTGGTTAGAGGTGGCATTTCAAGTTTTCTAGGTATTGTTGAAAAACAATAGCAATTGAACAAAATTTCCCGATACCAAGCAAAGCTTCGTTGCCGGAGTGACGCCGAGCTACGAACGTGTCACTTCAGCAGCAGTAATGGAATTCTCATGCTCGTCTCGCCCTCGGTTTTGCGGCGCTAGTAATACATACTTTAAATTTGCACCGGTAAGGCCCGCGGCGGTTCCAACAATAAACTTTCCTAAAGTTTTTGCAGGATTCCAATGATGTGAATCCAATATTCATCTATAATTACTTGGAGTTATTTTATTTTGCATGAATATAATTAATAAAATAAAAATAAACACACAATAATTAATGTAAGATTGAAGATACAGCATGTTTATTGAAACTGAACTCTAAAATCTGTTGTTATATTTTCGAGCATGTTTGAAAAAAATGATTTTCATATGTTACATAATAAATAAATTAAGTTGGGTGTCCGTAGCTGTCTATAAAAAAACACCCCGTTAGTGTTTTGCAGCACCCAGTGACCTACATTATTGGATTCTAAGGCCCTGAGCCCCAAGCTGTCTATAAAAAACACCCCATGAGAATTATGCAACCAACAAGCCAACATGTTGGATGCTGAGCTTGTCTGTATGAAAAACACTCAATGAGTATTTGCAGTACTAAACTAGTTAATATGAATTTAAGACGCACAGTCAATTTTAATCCCCACATGTATCATTTTCACTTTATCAGGACTAAGTGCTTTCAAACATTTTGATATGTGCACTGCAAAAACTTGGAATCGAGAATAACGACCCCAATGTCTTCGACAAGAGAGTTAATAGGCACTGGGCAAAAACTTGGGTACGCTCGCTGCATTGTAGACCTCGACTTGTCTCAGCTAATTCCGAGGTCAAGTGCTGGTGAACAGAGGCCTATGTTCAGCAGTGTAATTCTTAGTTCACACGCGACACAATCTGGGGATACTATCACGCAAAATATGCAATGATGACAGTGAAATTGAAGAAAATGCTGGTATTAAAAAGCTTTTTCTTTTCATCTGCTGTCTATAAAGTGCCTGAAAGATACTGCTAATTACTGCAAAACGGGATTATAAAAAGCAACATTCAATTCGAACGGAATGTTCGCGGTTGATTGGATTTGTTTCGCTCACCATTCAGTCCGCGAGATTGGTGTATTCCTAACCCACCCAAATACACCAAAATAAGCGTATAAATTTTTATTTCAAGAGCCTAATAAAAACTTGATATATCATAATTTAAGGGGAAAAATTGTATTTGTATTTTTATTAACTGACCTTCAGCTCATGCAATTTAATCTACAAGTATCCGCGCCGCAACGCGTATAAGTGATCAGTCCGCAAGATTGGTGTATTCCTAACCCACCCAAATACAATAAAATAAGCGTCAATGTATATTTTTTTTTTGCAAGAGCCTAAAAAAAACTTATAATATCATAATTTAAAGGGAATTTTTTTATTTTTATTTTTATTTGCTGACCCTCAGCTCATGCCCATCAATTTAATCTGGTTTGCCTACCGGGGGAGTACAATATAGTGTTTGGTTTGGTTGGTAGCAGACTTTTTAAGTCCTGGCTAGTAACCACCATCTTATTTTATTATGTCGCCATAACAACATTTCTTAAATTGTTGTGTTCCGGCATTTAGTGGCAAGATAGCCAGTTCCTCAGTTTTTTGAGAATTCCGGGTGTAGTGCGCTTTCACCTTTTTTTTGTTTTTTGATTTTTATTGTTTATAAATAAAAATAAATAATAAAGATATCTTGTGTAAGTTTAGATAAATATAACAAATTTTAAGGTGTTTAACTAATTTATATGGGTCTATATTGGAAGACCTCATCTTCGCCCACGGCTCAACATTTTTAAATAAAAAAAAAATAGATTTTTAAACGTGATGATGGTAAGCGGCTCGACAGTATGACTCTTGTCCCTTGGGAAATGAGTAGGCCTTTGGTGTGGGACGCTACCTGCGTCGACACCCTAGCGCCATCTCACCTGCCTGGGACATCAGTTAGGGCTGGTGCGGCGGCTGATTCGGCCGAGGATCATAAAAGGCGCATATATAGTGGTCTCGACAGAGCTTACCTATTTGAGCCTTTTGGTGTGGAGACCTTGGGTCCGTGGGGAGCCGGTGCCCTCCGGGTTTTCAAAAATCTTGCGGGGCTTTTGATTGAGGCGACACGTGGCTTGCTCTTATTTAGGCCAGCGAATTAGCATAGCTATTCAGCGAGGCAATGCAGCCAGTATCTTGGGCACGCTTCCGTCTGGTACTGGTCTGGAACAGTTGAGTTACCTATAGGCCTTGGTAGTCTGGCTGATTCCTTTGTACATAGTTTAATTGCACATTTTATTGAATAAAGATATTAAAAATGATTATATAACATGTTTAAGCCCGCTTCTTTCTGACTTATACATTTTTACATTCTCAATTTTTTGTACCTATTTAGTAAAATTTTGATATATCATTTTTACATTCTGCTTGACTTTAAGGGATAATTTTTAAATGTCGAATCTACTGCCTGTTTGGAATTGCGACACAAGTTTTAAGTTATACATATATTTGTTTACTTGTATGCCATGTAATGAATCTGGTCATTTTCAACCGACTTCAAAAAAGGAGTAGGTTATCATTTAAGTGTTTTTTATTTGTTTTTTACTCGATTACTCCGCCAATTCGAAATAGATTTTGAAGATTATTGTTATGTTTTGTATATTAAAATAAAAAAAAATGCTTTGAGTTATGATCGGGTGAGGAATGCACCGAGAATTCCAACGGATGCCCGTTTCCAGTAAAACACCACGGTTAACCATTGACTACGAACGGTTCACAATACGCAGCTCTTTTTATTTTCTTCCATTTTATTTGTTCCTCCACCACGTTCATTTACTGGGAGGTGTTCCGTTGATTTTGTTAAATAAAAAAATATTTTGTTTTTTTATAAAAGTGCAGAATAGACTTTTATTTTGACGTGTAACATGTTGTTTGTGGGAGTGACATACGCTAATTATCCATGTTGATGAAATGCGAATTTAAATTCCATTTGGACGAGCTGCTTATTCGACCGACTGCTAACAAATCATGTGAATGACTTGTTAGATGCCGGTCCAAAATACAGTTAAATCAATATAAGCGGCAGTATCATTTAAATCAAAGAATTGAAAAAATACATTATCAAGAATTATACAAGTAACAGGCTTTTATGAATAGCCCCCCTGTAAGACTAAAAAAAATGTTGGGTTCATCCCTATAGTTTGTGCAGTTAAAAGAAATATTTGTTGTGCGTAATGCTTGTTGGACCAAATACGTGTTTGACCAAATGCGTGTTGAGGTAACTAGAGCTGGTCAAAATGCCTGTTGGATGAAGTACCTGTCAGACCATACACGTGCTTGACGAAACGCGAATTTAAATTCCATTTGGACGAGCTGCTAATTGAACCGACAGCTAACAAATCATACGAATGGTGCGAATCGAATATAAATATCAAATGATGGTAGTAACAAGCCGTGGTCATTTGTTAAGCCCTGAAGTTTACAATTTGCAGTCAGGCTTGAGTTATTTCATATTTCAATTGATTTACATTGTGTATCTTTTCCCATGCCAAGGCACAATTCAATTTGTTACCTGTCGGTCCAATGAACAGCTCGTCCATATGGAATTTAAATTAGCATTTCGTCAAACACGTGTAATGTCCAACTCGCACTCCAACAGGCATTTCGACCAATAAAAATTAAGTCAACACACATTTGGTCAAACACATATTTGGTCCAACAAACATTTCGTTCAACTGCACAAACTGCAAAATAATATATTTTAGGATGAACCTTAAATATTTTACAATAGTCCTTCAGTCCACTGTAGACGAAGAAGCATTTGGCTAAACTACATTTTGACCGCATTGGTTTTGAATCTATTTGGTCGAAACAACGCTCTTACATATTGAGCAAGAATTTCAGCGTAAACTAATTAAATACCAGCGATTATTGAGCCTACATTTAAGAAATCACTGTTCATCAAGTTACCAGTGTTTGGCCACAAAAAAATCCGTCCAAGCATTTCAATTAAATCTTGAAAGGTTTCTGAGGAAATGCCTTCAAACAAAGTATCTGATGCTTGTCACAAGGCGCGTAGCTAGCTCACTAGTTAATAACATCAACTTTCTAGCCCAACTGTAGAATCCCTATATAAATAACAAGTTCTGGAAGCAATTGTTTTGTTTCCAATCTACCTACGGTTAGAATCCCTTATGGTAAGCACTGTAAAAGATTTCTTGTTCCCATAAAGTTTTTTAATTTTATTGTATGACGTGGAAGTATTTGGCCTTCATTTTACTAGGAGTCAAGTTATGATAAGGCCGGAGATGGAATCACACTTCACCCGAAATCCTCAACAGACTGAGATACTGAAATCAGCATGAGTACCTTTTATCGTTAAAAGATCTATGATAATATTTGAACTGATTTTTTTTAACAGGTTGATAAGGCGTGAAAATAAATGGCAGATTTCAGTTTCTTCTTCTGCATTCACAAAAAAAGTTCATTCATCATTTTAATTAACAAGTTAGTATGTAGGTAGTTTATTTTAATTTATATATATTTAATGACAGCCATTTGTAAGAAGCTTTTACTAATAAGCTGAGCTTCCATTCAACGGTTTAATTTTGACAGTTGACAAAAATAATTTTGACTATGCGTTTAATTTGATCATCGCCTTGCAAACGCCCAGCTGAGTGTATGTAGTGAACTAGCTCTATAATTGCTGTTGATAGAACAAAAGAGTAAGGGAGCCCCTTCAGGTAATTAATCTTGGTGGAATTCTTTTAGTCGTGACGAGTCCGAGTCAAGGAAAATAATGGCAATCTGCTAACTAGCGCAGAGTTTGGGTACTTGCGCTCTGTTGGATCTATTTCTTTACTTCCACTATATCCTTAAAAACGCTGGATGTATTTGTTTATATTAGGTCCTTACATATGAAATTGGCGTTTTGTATGGGAGGAACATAAAGGCAATTTTTTCATATTAAAATATATTTTATTAATCAAAGTATGTACCATTGCTATCTATACACTTTTGCCATCTTATAGGTAGTTCATTGCTCCCTTTACTAAAAAAACCATTCGGACGGGAATCAATGAAATCTTTGAAAACGGTTTGGACTGCCTCATCGGAATTGAATTTTTTTCCTTGCAAGAAGTTATCCAAATTTCGAAAAAAATGGTAATCTGTTGGAGCAAGGTCCGGAGAGTACGGTGGATGTCTTAGACATTCCAATTGAAGCTCCTCTAATTTGGTAGTCGTCTGTTGGGCCGTGTGTGGTCTAGCGTTGTCTTGAAGCAGCAGTGGCGTAGAGCGATTGAAAAGTCTCGGTTGTTTAACAGCGAGCTTTTCCATCATGGTTTGCAGTTGCTGACAATAGACATCAGCCGTAATCGTCTGACCAGATTTAAGAAAGCTATAGTGTACGACACCGGCACTAGTCCACCAAACGCTTACAAGTAACTTTTTTTGAGTCAATTTTCGCTTGGGGCAAGATTTTGCTGGTTCACCAGGGTTCAGCCATTGCGATGAGCGTTTACGATTATCGTACAGGATCCACTTTTCATCACATGTAATGATCCGATTTAAAATTCCTTCATTATTGTGCCGGTTGAGTAATGTAACGCAGCAGTCGACGCGCGTTTGTCGGTTTGCTTCAATCAATTCATGAGGTACCCACCTTTCAAGCTTTTTCACCTTCCCAATTTGCTTCAAGTGGATTAAAACGGTTTTGTCACTAACACCGCAGCCTGCAGCTAACTGTGATGTGGTTTGCGATGGATCTGCTTCCACAATGGCCTTCAATTCATCATTATCGACCTTGGTCTCCGGCCGTCCACGGGGCTTGTTCTGCAGGTCGAAATTTCCAGAACGAAAGCGTTGAAACCAAAAACGAACCGTGTTTTCTTTTGCGACACCACCACCATACACATCATTAATCCTTCGAGCCGTTTCTGCAGCACTGGTGCCACGGTGAAACTCGTACTCGTAAATAATGCGATATTTTAAGTTTTCCATTTTGTGAAATGAGTGACGCAGAAAAAAAAAGCAAAAGAGAAAAAAACAAATGAATTACGGTTTTCGAAACACAAATGCATGAGTAAATAGCTGTTTAAATTTGAATTTGGAATTCCTAACCAAAGAGGAGATATTTAAGATCAAAGTGGCCAGTACGACAAAACGCCAATTTCATATGTAAGGACCTAATATTTAAAAGAAGCTCATGCTACCGAGAGACTAATGATTCGCCCCGAGCTGAGATTTTGCAACCAATAAACAAAGAGAGGTAAATTACGAAGTAAGTTTTTGAAATTGTTCATTACTTATCTTAATTTTGACTATCGCTAATCCATTGAAGTTAGTGTACATTTTAATAAATACTTTTGCTTTAAACCTATGTTATGCTATGTTATATATATAAATGACTGAACATACAATTAATTTTTTTTTATTTCTTGCATTTTTTAAATGACATCTGACAGACTTGTTTTTTCTGCATTCATTGCGAATTACTTACATTTTGGTCAAAATTATAAATAAAAAATATTTATGCCATTTCACAACATAAAAATTATATTGAAGACCCACTTTGTATTTTTTTCATATACTATCACATCATAAAACCTTTACGAATGACAAATATAAGTAGCATTATATGTAAATCTATGTAAATCCGTCGCTCAGTCGATCAAAAATTCTAAAATTGTTGTGTTCCAGCATTTAGAGGTTAGATAGCCAGTTCCTTTACTTGAGGATTTTGGGTGAAGTGCGCTTCCACCTTCGGCCGCATTTTAAGTTGTAACCAAATGAGATTAGGCCAAGCGCTTCCCCGTAGTACAATAAAAAAAAACAGTTATCGTAGCTACGTATAAAGTATCAAACCGGTAAGTACCCAAACTGTTCACTTCCTCACACCTATAGATCTGGAAAACAAGCCTCGCTAAGTCCCGCTGGTTTGGGCCAGGTAAATGGAATTCTCATGCTCGGCTCGCGGCATCCCCAATGTCCGTTTAAATTTGCACGGGAACTTCAAACTTTATACTACTTTTGAAAGCTGCATTCGATTCATCTACTTAATAGGACTATTGATCTCCTCCTTGATCTGATAAAGCGAAAAGCTGACGGAGACCATTTTGTTTTTCTTTACACCTCAATTATGACGAAGTTCGTAATCCACCACCCATACATTATTACATTCACAAATCCGGATGCCAATCTGGTTGATTATGGTAAAAACCTACAAATTTTGTTGTCATCGATATCCATTACTGGACAGAGCCGTCCAGCAGTGGATATTAATCAACGGTTGAAATAGTGAAAAGGTGCCAGTTAAAGGTATCACACGGAAAACTGCAAAAATGCATTTAAAACCCGAAAAACATTAAAATACTTTTTAATGATTGTTCTTTTTGAAATAAAAGAGCAATGGAAAACATCGAGGTAGACGTTACTTTTCATTTAGTGTGTTTGTCGACTCTATGCCATGAAGTGATCATAATGATGAATAGTTGCCAGTACGCATTTGAATCTGGTTTTAAGACATAGTATAAAATTTCTGATTATATAGAAGATATGAAAGATTTGTTTAAGCGAATGCACTGCAACTATTGTGAAGTAATTTACGCTTTATTGTACCTATATAGTGAAAAAATCATAAAAAAATGTACCAGCCCGAGGTTCTTGCTTTTTTTTTTACATGTTGGTCTTGATTCGTAACAGGCTTAGATTTGTCGTGTCAAAGTGATCCTATTAATGTTATTATCAATTTGTATCAAGTGTGTGCAAGGCACTGCTGTAGTTAGGAAGGCTGTACCGAATGTTACACTAATGTGATGAAACTTTCTTTATTATGAATTAAAAGCGAGACCTTTAAAAACTCGTAATTCCTTATTTAATATAAGTAAAGTAAACAAAACCAAAAGTTTTAGCCGGATTTAAAGTGAACGGATTTCTGTTTCCAATTTTCAAATTTTCAAGTTATCTTTTGTAGGTTCTCCACGAGAAAATTAAAAACTCCGATTTCAGGTTGATTTGTGTAATCATTTTCTGTACTACTTCTGTTACTTACCATCCCTGGTTATAAAATTGTTGGGCAGTGGCCTTTTCTTATATATCACTAGTTTAACCTGCGGTTTTGCCCTCGTGGTACCAAGATAAAAAGGATAAATGTTTATAATTTTTTTAAACAACTCCCCTCAGATGTTTCCACGGAAACAATTAAATCAGACCTCATCGCACAGGGCTTCCACCGCATGTACAGCGGTAAGTCACCCAAAGTACCCTACAACATGGTTATAGTGGTACTAGATCTCTCCCCTGAAGGCAAAAATATCTTCGATATCAAGAGCATCTTCTCTTTTACTGGCCTAAGAGTTGAGACCCCTCATCGTAGGGGTCCCATCCCAATGCCACAACTGCCAATTTACCGCGAATTATCGTGGTTGCAAAGGCAACCCAATGGACCACTCGCACCCCCCAATATACAAAGTCCACCCCTAAGATGGATTTAGTCCCGCCCCAGGCTCCCACCACCTCCAAGTGGTCCCAGCCTCTGCCCTACTCAAGCTTAGCTCCTAAAGCTAATGCTGCTCCGTCTAAGCCGCAGGAGGCTCCTAAAGCACCCCTGTACAAGGCTCCCCGCCCCCAACCATCGCAGCATCCTCTCTTACTAACCACGTCACTACTGTTGTTGATGGTCTATCGAAACAGGTATCGGCCGAGGCATACCCTCGACCGCCCCTGCCAGATGACCTGAGACGGTTGATGACAAGGTTCCGCGCAGCAAAGCGCGCCTATAACAATTCCCCTTGTGCGGATAACCGCGCCACGTTGATATGTATTTTTGAATTGATAGGTCAGCTATCGGGATCTACGCTTGCCTAGCTCTAGGCCGAGCAAGGATGAGGTCTAAGATGGAGCGAGCTTTACCAGAAGGCACTGGCTCTCCCGCACATTGACTTTGGAATTATTGAGCCATAACCGCTAGCAAAAGCCAGCGACTTCGTCATCCGTGGTTGACCGATAGGTACTTTCCGCCTACGTCAACATAGCTCTATAAAAACGATACCCTAATCGAATATCGTTTTAATTTGGATCCAGTATTATAACTAGCTTGTAACTATTTTGCCGTGGCGGTCGCGGTCGAAGAATCGACCCTTCCAACTCAGTCCGTGGATGTCGTAAAAGTCGACTAAGGAATATCACCAGACGAGGGGTGGTAGCTTCTTGTTCAGCAGACTATTCTACAACTGTACTGCGTTCACCAATCCGCCTGTCAAGCGTGGTGATTAGAGCCAAACGCTCCAGTTTCGGGATAATTGTTAAAAAAAATAGTGTTTTACGTTGAAAGTAGCCCAAAAATGTGAACATAACTAAAAGTGCTAAAATACTAACCTTGTGAAACTTTACACTTCGGTAGCAACGTCTTCAAGTTACCAGGGAAAATAAAAGCACAGTCAAAAAAACATCAAAATCTCATTAGTTCCCATTCCATGCCGAGGCGACACTACGGAAGCAGTATAACTAATGTACACCAATAAACAGACGAATGTCGTATTTCTTTTTACAACTTCACTGTCCCATTTTCTGGTTTGAAAGGTATCTCGAGTGCTGAGAGCAATATCTGTGTCATGCGGAAAATCATAGTCTGTCTATAAGTTTTCAAGTTCTATATAGCCTATAGTGTTCTATAGCGAGTTAAACTTGCACGTTATTCGAAGTATCTCACTATTATATGCCCAGCCCATTGTTATGGAAAATGATTTCTAAAAATGGGAAAATAAAGTCAAAGTCAAAATCATAATAACGTTTTGAAAACTAAAAAGGAAACCGACTTCAATGAAGAATATGATACGATTTCGTGTACCTGGGCGTCAAATACGGTAAATTATCGTTTCAAGATGATGCGTGTACAAACGATGCGTGATTAGACGATGCGACTAACGTTAATAGCTTCCTCAACAGTTCTAAGCTAGATGTTGCTATTACGGTCATGTTTCGGAACGTCCCAAGGCACTACGGTAGAATCGTTACAGATAATCTATATTTTTTTTTATCTGTGGGTAAGGGCCTGTATTATTGTCGTTATTTACCCATTTAGATAGGTAGTAGCGGTATCGATGCGCAGTTACACTTGCCAAGGTTCATCACTATCGTTTTGGGCGATGTAAGCCCACTGCTGAACAAAGCATCTCTTGGATAGTAGACCTAATTCTTGCCCAGGCAAGCCTCGAGATCCAGTGAAATATAATCATGAGCCACCTCTATTCACCAACTCCACGTGACCGCCTACGATCACTACACAGCCCCCGGAGAATGTCGCGGCTTATTCTTCTGCTTAGGATGACGTATGACGTATTTATTCCAATTATTCTGATGACAGATGGATGGATAGATAGATTGACAGACAGACGCGTGATACTATATGTTGTCCGTTTGTTTCCTTACTTTTCAGGTAATACACCCAAATCACTTCAAGTGCTATAACATTTGAAGAGTTCCCTCAATTTTTCCAGGATCCCATCAATCAAATCCTGATCTGATGACGATGGGATCACCTGGAAAGTATAGACCCTAAAAATACCTAAATCACTTCAAGTGTGCATATAATATTTGAAGAATTTCCTCGATTTCTCCAGGATCCCTACATCAGATCCTGACCTGATGTCAATGGTACCACCTGTGAAGTATATATTTTTTTTCAAACACATTTTTTTTTCCAAATCGGTAAAGGCGTCTTTGAGTAATCGGGGAACGTAGATAAAAAAAAGATTTCGACGAATTGGGAACCTCCTCCTTTTTTTTGAAAGTCGGCTCAAAATATTTTAATAACTTAGATTTTTAAGGCTTATTTTGAAACTTCAAATCTACCGCCTTTTCGGAATCACGACCAGCACACAGGGAGAAAATCAAGATACTCGGGCTAGTTAATTTTTTGATGATCGTTTCTACATTCAGGTATCTACGCATACAATTTTAAATAACATTCTATGTAGGTACAAACCTAAATACCTTAGTACCTAATGGTATGTTTGTTAACACTGAGCAATCACCATTTAGCTGTCAACTGGAATAATCGAATGTGGGGAATGAAGTGCGACGCTACAAAGCTGATGAGCTATATAGCGTGAAGCCCAGACGCCATCCCCATCCAAGAATATGTAATGATGAAAACCTTGAGGAAGCAAAGCACAGAGAGAGACTCAGATAGTGGTTTTATTGGTTAACAACGGGTCAGACACCCAGATGAACGTGCAATTATTAGCAGACGTTAAAATCTACAAACGAAAAGTAATTAGTTTCGCCAAAACATTAGTTGCCATGCGTTAATATAATACTGCAATTTATATTCCACTGCACACAGTTCTGCACGGTTTTGCTTTACGCGACACAGAGTAAGAACGTGGAGGAGCTGCTAAAGCGGGTTTGGTTTTCTGGACTAGCTGTGCTAATACTTAACGTATCTATGAACTGATAAAAAATGCTGTCAGTGTCTGGTCAGCTAAGTCTTTTTAGCTCAGTTCTGCGCTTGTAGGTTGCGAATTCGATTCCAACCCAGGACAAGCATTTGTGTATTTAGGTATTGTATGAAATGTATGTATTTCCAAAAAAATGATTTTAGCAATATATCCATATTCGCTTTCTGTAAAATCCACAGTCTGAAATGGAGTCGAATATGCTTCAACTTACAAATAAGGATGGAGAAAGGAAACGTATTGTGGCAGCCCCATCTAGTGCAGTTCAAACAAAGGGCTTCTGATAATAGACAGCAGACTAATATAATGTTAGTTCCCCCATATTTAGATCAAGCCACCCTTATGCCTCTTCTTTAGATCTAGAGCTCGAGCATTCTAAAGCTGAACATTATCCTATGCAGCTTTTAAATTATTTAGAGGTCTCAATTAAATTATTAAAACAGTGGATTCAGTTTCAGCGCTTCACTGCTATAATGGCTACATTTAAATTTTACTATGAATTTTAAGAAATGCATGCAAGCCAGGATTATTTTATATACAATCTAGCTATTGCCCGCGGCATCGCCCGCGTAGTAACGAGTATATGAATAACACTATTACAAACAAACAAACTGACAGAGACCCTTTCGAGTTTATAATTTACCGAGCGAGCGAAGCGGCCAAAAATGCTTATGTCCGCTGTCGATAGAAGGCTGTCGGTTTGTTCTCGCCTACAGGTCGCATTTTTCAATCGATTTTGATGAAAGTTGGCTCACATATTCCTTGATTTATTAATTTTTTTAAGTCGATCGCGATTTTTGTTTGGTGGGAAAATGGCACCAGGTTCGATCTCCTCAGACTAAGGGAACGCGAGTAATCGCTCCCTTTTTGCTCAAAAGTTATTGCATGGTTTTAAGGGCTCACGAGGTCTACTGTTCTTTCAGAACAACTAGTATTAGTATGTATAACTTCTGCCTGCGGATTCGTCCGCGTGGTACCCGGGTAAATGTGGCCTATGATGTTCTACATGCAAACACTGTTTCTCTGCAAATTTTATTCAGATCCGTTCAGCCTTTTTATCGTGAAAGAGTTACAAATATAGAAACAGAATTTATACACATAAATAGATTTTTTAAGTATTAATATTAGGTACTTCAAATAAAAAAAAAAAACTTTCTCTCCGTCTGTTTGTTTCGGTAATCATCGATACAGCTGAACCGATTTTGACGGATACTGAAAGATAGCTGATCTTATAAGGATTAACTAAGGTCATTTTAGATAAATAATTAGAGTTTCACGCAAAAAAAAGTAAACTTATAAATAATATATCAATACTAGATTTTTTTAGAGTAGAATATTCCCAAGGGATGACGAAAACGAAGGGCGTTTGCAAGTAATATTTGTAGCTAGCTTGGTGCTTTGTCTAGACAAATAGGAGGTAAACCTACCCTCACATCCACCCCCAAATTCCATAGTTTTGTGTTGTGTTGATGTATTTTCTGATAATAGGTAATAATAGGCAATAGGTACATAATACGCTTTCTGTATATTTTCCTACAAATTGATAAAAATAAAAACAAATATGGCAGGACATTAATTTTTACACAACGCCATCTAGCCCTAAACTAAGCTAAGTACTATGGGAACTAGATAATTAATATGTAAATACATACGTGTTCTATATGATACAACACCCAAACACAGAACAGACATCTATATTCATCACACAAATGTTTGTCCTGGGTAGGAATCGAACCCACAGTATGTGTGCGTGCCTACAGCGCAGAAGGCAGAGTTACTATATATCGACTGAGCTATGAGGCTTGTTAACTAATAGATTGATTAGCATTGTCTATTATTCTAATTTGGCAAATTTGTTAGTAAATATTTATATTTGTTTTTGGTAATACCTATTGGCAACAAGATCAACAATTCTGTCTGAATATTCTTCAGGCATAGCCAGTCTCGAGCATTGTCCTCGAAGAAACAATATTGTGCTTGTTTGCCAACCGCTAGCTTATTTCGCGTGATCCAACCACTGTGTGTCTAACACAATACTTGCGCCGTATTCATTGTAAACGAACTGTAGAAAAGATAATAAATATAGGGCTGTCGTAAGCATATACATAAAATAAGTAAGGTAGATAGTACTTACTTATTTTTTGTCTGGTTGAGATTATTTTACATGTACAAGAATGAATTTTTCGATTAGAGAATAATGTTGTTTTGTTGTACATTAAAGAATTTTCATAAATTCTAGACTTCTTTCATTCATATAACAGGTCAGTGGAACCTCGTGATTGGAAATTACTAATTACGCAATAATTAATGGTCATAAAAATCATTTTGCACTCTTGGTGATAACATTTTTGCGTAATTGGCATTATATGGTTCTTCATACTGACTTTACTCAAAATAGTATCATTTTGCATTCTTGGTGATAAAACTTTTTGTGTAATGAAATTATATGTTTTTTTTATAATGACTTGACCCAAAATAAAAAAGTAACAGCACATTAGATGACAATGAATTTATATAGTTTTTTTTGCCCGCTCAGCGCGTAACAATGGATTTATATACACTTTTCCCGTCCGCATATTAAATCAACAGTAATGACGTACCTACATACTTTCTTGTATTTAAAAAACACTTTCCGAATTAGGTACTAGATAAGCGTAATAATGATTTGAGTGAGGTACTATGTGAGAAGTATCCTGTACCCTTTGGGTAATCGGTTTATAAAAAGTAAGTTGTAATAAATTAGTTGCTATGTTATGAACTGAAAGAGAAACCTATTACCATGTAGCGATACAAATAACACAATTATTCCTTAATAACAGCCCGTGTAATGTGACAACAGGGAGCAAAGCGTAGAAAATTCAGAGCTTACAGCATAATCTGTTATAGGACTATCTATTCACAACTGCCAGAGATGGGACCGGGACGAGACTATTTTCCTGTACTTTTATTATCGCCTTACAGACTTGATGTGGCTGCTTAAGAATTGACCACTCCTACTCGGCCCATGGATGTCGTAAAAGCCGACTAGAGATCTCACCAGAATAAGAGCGGCAGCCCTCTTTATGTGTATTATCTACACCTTTACTACGATCAAAAGTCTGCCTGACAAGCGTAGTGATTACGGCAAAACCCTCCAGCTTTGGAGGAGCCTCTGTCCAGCAGTGGTCACAAATGGGCTGTTGATGTAGTGTGAAGCCTTACAACTCTGTTGGTAGTACTTTCTTTTGCAGTTCGATTCTCATCCGCGACAAATAATTGTGTGATGTATATAGTTCTTTGATAAGTGATTGTTTATGGTATGATAAGTATGTCTATATAATTAAAAGTATGAAACCCGTTATTTTGTTCCCATATTAGTTTGGGGCCAGATGGTGCTATGTGAAATTAATGCTCTGTAATATTTAAATGATAACATTGACATGACCTATCGCGGCAGCTATTCAATGATTTGAAAAAAATAACACAATCCTAAACATTATAGGATGATATTATTTTAGTTAGCTCCTTCAGATAAATCGGTCTCAAGATTTGAAAAAACAAGCACTAAGAATGCAATAATAAAGTACCCTGAACTGGAGTCCGTACTCATTTCGCAGTAATGTAGAAAAGTTCTAGTGTTGCCGCAGAAATAAAGAAAAGGACTCTACGTATTAACGAGCGCACGGCACACCAAAAATGAATTTATTTAGCGTTGGTAAAAGAAAAGCATATTATATCTAAAAGGGAATATATAAATTACGTGTAAAACGTGGTAAAACAGTGGATCCCCTTTGCATACTGAGGAGTGGGAGATTTGGTATAGTAGGTGAAGAATGAGTGCTCAGCTAAATAGTTTTTTTATGTTTGGTTAATTTCCACCACAAGGCAAAATACTATACCTATAATAATAAAATGTACAATTAAACTAACTGACTATGTACAAAGGAATCAGTCAGATTACCTATTACTCGTTACAAACGGCCTATAGGTAACTCAACTGTACCAGACGGAAGCGTGCCCAAGATACTGGCTGCATTGCCACGCTGAATAGCAATGCTAATTCGCTGGCCTAAATAAGAGCAAGCCCTTGGGTCACGTGTCGCCTCAATCAAAAGCCCCGCAAGATTTTTGAAACCCCGGAGGGCACCGGCTCCCCACGGACCCAAGGTCTCCACCCAAAAAGGCTCAAAAAGGTAAGTGCTGTCGAGACCACTATATTTGCGCCTTTTGTGATCCTCGGCCGAATCAGCCGCCGCACCAGTCCTAACTGATGTCCCAGGCAGATGAGACCTCGTACATGAAAGATAATATAGTAATTATACGATACATTCTTAGGTTCTTGAAAATTTGTTAAAAGCTGTTAGAAATTTAAGCTTTACAACAGGTAATTTTTAGAAGCCTGCCCTGTCGTACACTAATAAAATAATTTGACGCAGCGCCACCTTACCACAAACTATATATTTTGATTGTACGGCGGGGAAGCGCTTGGCCTTTATCGCACCAGGTGTCAAGTTATGATATGGCCGAAGGTAAAAGCGCACTTCACCCGATACCCTCATCAGACTGAGGAACTGGATATCTTACCTCTAAATTCAGGAACACGACAATTTAGAGTTGTTGTTATAACTTCTGACTGAGATAAGATGGTGGTAGCTAGCCAGGTAAACTCGAACAAAGTCTTAACGCCAGCCAAATCAAGCACACATGACACACTTAATTATATGTAAGAAGGATTTAGGTTCGTATAAGTGACAAATGTCAATATAATACCAAATAAAATAATGGGTTGTAATAACTATGCATATAAGCAAGTAGATATTTACGTAATTAAACTAAGCAAAGGTCGGTCAAGAAGTAAATACCCACTTATGCTAGATAAAAAAAAAATGACAGTTTGAAACATAGTTCAAATAGAATAGAGGTAGGTACGTCAAAAAAGAACAAGAGGCAAAAAGAGAATAGTTTTTTCAATTTATAGGATTTTCTGGTGGAAAGTCATGTTTTGCTACAATTTTACCCATAACTTTCTTGGAAAAAAGGAATTAGTATCTAGGAAGTATCTATGGAAGTATCTATTATAGGTATCACAGGTATATAGGTTTATGTTTGTAAAGATGTCTAGGTTCCATGTCTAATCTCGTCTACAGTCTGGATTCTCGAAGAAGTGGGAATTGAAAGAACGTAGGTACCACCATCAAACTTTCCGCCTTGACACCACAAGTACGATTTTTCTGTGAAGTGACCGTTTGCCACCCCCGACTTGCATGATTTCTTTTGTTTTTAAAGGCCAATAGGAGCTTAGCATTTTGTAGTTCGGGTAAAATGTTGATTGTTTTTAGCTATTATTAGCCATTATTTTAAATAAAACTGAAAATAGGCCACACTTAAAACATGTCTTATAAACAAAACCAAAAAATGAAACTATTGTTCATGGCCGGCTTAATCCTACTCAAAACAAAATTACAATAGGCCGAACCGCGCAAAGACACGATTGGTCCCACATCTGGTCAATATTGTCAACAATTGAACCTTTACAAAAAAGAGCACTTAGTAGATGCTTACATTCCGATCTTTATTGGCTTTATTTGACAAAATAGACAACAAAAAAAATAAGGCATGACATG
Organism: Venusia cambrica; assembly: GCA_951394065.1. Taxonomy (NCBI): domain Eukaryota; kingdom Metazoa; phylum Arthropoda; class Insecta; order Lepidoptera; family Geometridae; genus Venusia; species Venusia cambrica. Next base: position 2,729,893 of record OX596068.1, on the reverse strand, counting down.
TACCCAAAACTAACGCAAAGCAAAAATGTTTCAAACTGGTACGGCGGAAATTGAGGTGATTGTACATCGTGTGAAATGTGAAACTTTAGGGTAGACTCCCTGAGATGGTCAGACAGTCTAGTTAAGTATCCTTTTATCTTCATGATACTTCATAGTGAACTAACTATTAGAAAATCATGACGTACTCCACTACGTCATGATTTTCTAGTAGTTAGTTACTCTGACTCATAGAAGGTATGTACTCACTGGTGCATAGTTATAACCAGATTACTATCCCGGATTTTTAAGCATACCTACCTAAATATCTTTGAGGACATTAGGCAGATTTATACACGATTTTTCAGATAAATTCAACTCGATACTTCATACACATATATTTCATTCTTCTAGTTTGAGTTGGATGAAAATAAGAGCTAGTAACTAATAACTAAGCTTTGCAGGCGTAAGTACGACCTACTTATGTATTGATTTGAAAATAACTAGATATAAATGATAAATCGGTTGATTTTGTATGTTACTAGGATTTGGTATCTGTTAGTATTCATAAAATATAAAATAGGTTATTGTAAACAGTGGTACATTATATTAGTTGCTCTGAATTTTATAACATAAAATTATCTTCATTGTTAAAAACACACGATGACAGACAGACAATAAAAACAAGTAGTTGCTAGGCAACTAACCATCAACTACAATCTATATCATTGTGCATTAGGTAGGTACTTAAAACCTTCATATTACAACAGTTAGGTACCTTAGGGACAGGATTTTCTATTTGGGAATAGAAAGGAATCCTTTGAAAATTCAAATATGGTTATATTAGATTCCATAATATAGCTATAGAATAGAGACTCTTTTGTACTATTAATTTAGTAGAATTGTGACCCGCAGGTGTCCCAATTAGATGACTATTGAAAAAACTAAAGTATGAACATTTTCTTATTTAATATGCTGAGGTAATTAACTTTTAAGTAAGTCTTATGAATGTGGTTAACAACGTACATACAAACTCAGGTTTTGATTCCCTCTTATTCCCTTGCATGACATGAACAATCAAACATACTACTACACTATCTAGATTAAGTAATGGAGGGAGTTCTCTCCTGAGTGTGGGAGTTCAGCGGCCTTTACTACCTCAGATTAGCAACTCAACGCAACTTTACTACTCTTGTTTCGAACTGAAATACAGTTATAACAAAGGTGACATTGCTGTGCGCGCAACCACGGCGCTTATGACCACCAGATGACCGAACAATGTGCGAGTTTAAACGTTTTATTTTTTTCAAACAAATATTAATTTTGAAGAACACAGAGCGTCTGACAACACAAAACAATTGACACTTTGTACAGTAAACAAACACTGTATACAGTACTGTGTGACTAATTGGGCGTATTTATTGAATGGCGAACATTTTTGGTACCAATTAGACTCAACTTTTTAAAAAAAAAAAATTTTCAAGCAAAAAATTTTTATATATTCGTGTTTTCGCAACACAAGTGTTCTAGCATCAATCCTGAGCTATAACATATATTCATTTCAATGTAAATGCTACAGTATTGTGGATGATAGCTGAAGCTTAGCCATTTCACGTATCATAGACTCTTAACCAAAAGCCGCAGAGGTGTACCCAAGTATGTCCTAAGACGAAACATCACAAACTCGAGCGGGGCGGTGCTCGTACCCTATGCTGCGCAAACGCATCATTATCATCATTATTATTATTAAAATTTGGGATTTCGTTATATTATCAAATACTTTTGTATTTTTTACAGATACAGGTATCTAGCTAAAATCATTACGGATATTCAGTGTTTAGGTAAAAGCTAGGTTCACCAGAAATCTCGCAATACTTTAAAGAATCAGGTTTACTACATACACAACGTAGAGTTTCACTACATAACTAGATGTATCACGTGCCAATGTAGATCATGACGAACAAACCAATAAATAGCTAAGTAGGTCATACTACGTTAATTTAGGCGTCAATAATAAGAATCTGCAGATGTGATTCTAATAATCATATGATTCTTAGTAAATTAGAAACTAGGCAAATCAAAAACTAACTCATACATTTTAGGTAGGACAGGAGGATAGGTAGGTAAGGTAGGATAGCCCCCCTATCCTTCCTTACCTACCTATTCTACCGTCGGGGGTTGTTACAATATTACATGATAAATGTAATATAACGAATAATCAATACAATATGCGCCGTGCGTTCAAACGTTGCTATGAATTTCATATCAGGCGTTTCCATGCTAACATACATTTTCATTTTTACAATTTTTTAAGCTACCTATTTAGGAAAAAAAAAACAACCCACCAAAAGTGTATGTAGTCTTGCTTATATTTTAGATAGTAATTCAGTCAATCCAACTTATAATTCCATATATTCGCTGAAAGACACTTTTAAATCCGCCCGTGGTACAAGAAAAACCAAGCATAGTGACAATCAAGAACTAACACTGAAAAATAAGCACATAACAAACATGTTTTCCATGTTTCTGCAAATACCAGCTATCATTGATTGATGTTTGCTAAAAGGACTACCATTGGTATTATCTGCTCTCTAGTGTCTCCCTACTTCAGCAATATCGTTCTTTGGCGCTAAATGTACATACTATATCTGAGTCCGGTGATAAGATTACCGAAGCAAACGAAAATAGATTAAAAATAAGTAGTGTAAGTCCGATAGCCGAAGAAAATTTCAGAAGCGGGTTTGTTATCGAGCCTATAGTTCAAGGTGACACAATTATCTTGTATAGATGTATTGATGTGAAATGGGAATGGTATTCTATCCAACAGTGGACACTAATGAGCTGTAGATATATGTATGTATGCATTCTCAAGAGCAGTAGAGTTCATTGTGATAGGGCTCGTCCGTGGAAGTACTACCACCATACCTATTTCAGCCACCTTACCATCATTATGCCTCAAGTTGACGGAAGCAATGCCGTGCTGTGTAGGCTATGTTCTTTGTGAATATGACCTACGCTGTAAGGTTAGTGTTATAGGCAAGAGATGCACTTAACATTAGGTGGGCTACATGCATGTTCAGTTGTATAAGTATAGTTGTATAAAATGTATGTACGTATCCAAGTAACACTTGGGCCAAGATTACTTACTCCACTGATAAAGAAAACATTTTCTCAGAAGGCTCGCTCCTGTAGACCTTATAATTGCCATGGCAAATCTCAAGATCCAGGTCTGACGGTACGTATTTAAACATAAGCCGCCTCTATCCACCAACTCCACGTGACTGCCGGTCTCGGTCAGCCCCCGATGAGGTAGCGGCAAATCGTCTGCTAAGTGTAGTGTTTCTGGCGAATGTGTACTCAGTTCAGCTCAACCATATCTATATAATGAAAAATAAAAGTTTTCATACCTCGTCACTGAATCTTAGGTTTAAACTGCACAAATGTTTAAGAAACAACTGGGGGTTTTCCTAATAAATATTTCTATTTATATATATTATCTATACTTATTACCTATTTATAATTGAATGTATGGAAAGAACACCAGGCAAGACCTTCACACGTAGTAAACTCTTTGTACAGAAAGCTCGTAGTAGGTTGGTTTTTAAAAGATTGGTTTCTTTAAAAGTATTTTTAATAATGAAAAACACAAATTCGTGAATCAAATGTTTCATAATTTTCTTTGCTCAGTATTTATAGATAAAAATGTTTACATCCTAGGCAATTATTAAGCAATAATTATGCGAAGTTTCATGCAAATCCATCAAGTAGGTATATATTATTTTGTTAATAGTATTTACGATAAACTTTGAATGTCCTATTCAAATAATTTAAACAGCCTTGAATATCTAATAAGTGAGCTATTTTGGATAATGATGCATACCAAGTTTCTACCGGCGTTTGTATTAACTTTTTAAACACGAATAAGTTATTGTGGTTATTGTGACTTATATAATCAGATAAAAGTTGGACAAATGCTATTCCTGACTTTTTGTGATATTTATGTGTTCTCTAAAACTGTTGAACATTACTAGTTTGCATCAACAGTTTTTGAAGCGTATGCGATGTGAGAAATATTATCGGTTTTTTTCCCTTCACCTTGAGTTACATTATTAGAGTTTTCGTAAGGATCCCTAATAAAAACCCGATAAAAAATATAGCCTATGCTACTCAATGATACTATAAACCTCTATTCGTGTTTTTTTTTAATCGGTACTTTTTGAAGCTATTGTTAAATTTAATTGAATGTATGGAAAGATAATCCAGGCAAGACTTTCGCGCATATTAAACAAACAAATATACAAAATTTGAAGTAATTTATCTTCATAATAATAATAATAATAATAATAATGTAGATTATGCTTAGTGGCCAGTTGGGTATGCGTCTGTGTGCACCAATGGACTTTTCAGTATTTCAGTGCACTTCTTTGACGGTAATAGTCATACTATGAGAATTGGCATGTTTCATGTTAAGGCCTAAATATCCGAATAACATGTCTTTAGTATCACAATAATCTGATCTGACCTACCAATGAAACAATTCCCAAACTAGTTTTACTTTAAGTCAACGTAGTGCTTCGCTTATTCCTAGAACTAGCATTACCTATAACGTTTTAAATAATATCGTACATGATGACAGGCTTGTAAGCAGATTCAATATATAACACATTATGGGATATCATGTAAAGGAGTGAACTCACTAGCTCATATACCGAGGACAGGTTATGACATATAACGCGCCATAATTTAGCAGTACATTGTCCAGTGTATTGTCAAAGGTCGCGTGAGTAGCACATTATTTGACAAGAAGAGTAGGTAGGTAGGTATTTTTCAGCCCGTAAATTTTGTGACGAGTGAAGTTCTCTTTTTCCAAATGAGTAATGGTGTGGGTGTGCTGTTGTTGATATTGTAATATACACTTTTTTGGTTAAGGGCAGATTCTGCTTAGGACAGATTTTGGATATGACAAATTTGGTTTAAGGTAGAAGACATAGAATATGGCACTTAGGTACATATTTTAGGTATGCATAATCACGCGTTGTAAACGTAGTAAATTCGCATTTTTAAGTTTACTAAAACATTTTATGTAATAGCACATATTTAAATAAATACATAATTACATATCAAGATATATTTATTTTAGTAAGTGGTATGTCCATAATTATATTATGATGTTGAAAAGATTACCTTACTCACGTATTAATTTTATTTATGGACATGGTCAAATATCCGCAAAAACCGCCATGTATAGAAATAATTGGGCTTGCAATACCTTTGCTTCGCAGTGAGAAAACTATATTATTTATTTGTTATGTAACATTAAGTGCATACCATTATGTCCAACTTATACTATCCTCATTTGTTCTCAAACGATATACCGCCCGTTGTACTTTTAGCTTTATTTTTTTTATTGTACGACGGGTAAGCGCTTGGCTTTCATCTACCGGGTGTGTTCCGGCATTTCCAGGTAAAATACCCAATTCCTCAGTTTGTTAGAATTTCGCATGAAGTGCGCTTCCACCCATAGCTTGAAAATCAGGTGAAATGAAGGTCAAGAACATCCCCGCCGTACAAAAAAAAAAAACTTTTTCCGTTAAAAACGCATGGACTTTGGAGGACATGAGCGTCTGTTTTTCTGCACCAGACAATCTTCATTATCTTCAAATCCAGAGTGAATAGCTGTTGACAAGCATGCTCTATCATAGGCCTCATCTTCACTTGTTTTACAAGTGAGCTGATGATCTAACGCTTGGCTGACCAATAATTATTGAAACATGGTGTGTGAATTCTAAGCCTGTAATTTTTGTCGCGGTAATACAATCACGTTTTCACTTACACAGATTTTGATTCCTACTCAAATTCCTATTCTCACTTGCGTATTCGCAGCTGTCCGTCTGTTCCCGACGCGAGTCTGCGTAGCTGTTTGCATTAAACATGAGCCTTTTGGAAGTGATCGTTCACTTTACCGTTATTGAGTGCACGTCCATCGGCTTGTGGCGCTTTATGAATTGGTCAAAAAACTCTTTTTGCAAGATAGATGCAAGAAAAATCTAATAAAAAGTAATTTTATCAGCATATATTTCAGACTTCAGACAGAAACACGGCAGTAAGTTGCGAAGTCCGGAAAACCTTATTTTTTTTAATTCACTTTGTTTGCATATTTGGAGCTGACAATTTGCTGATGCTGACCGACTTTTATAAATCAATTTATTGATTAAATAAAATACATTCGTATTGTCTGAATATTTTATTATCATATTACTATTTAATTGAGGCTACTTAAATTAAACATTTACCTATGTAATATGTTTGCTTGTTCTTAAAAATATTTATCTATGATACTTAATACGAAATCATTCAATTCTTACTACGAGTATAACAAGTTTTTGTATATGCTAAGCATGTATAAAATTATATTCTGTCAACATTTTGTATTTTGTCTTAATATTTCACAGCCAGTGTCTTATTTAAGTTGCAAATATACAGTCTTCGATATAGTCTAATAATATCTAAAAAATGTTACACAATCTAAACTAGGATTTTTCTATAAGTTCAATATCTTTTTTACTTTTACGCTTATCTTTCAGCCATAGATATATCAAATCGGGTATCCACGTCACCAATAATAAAACTAAAATGCAGTTCTGAGCTGTTATACAAATTAAGTAGCTATCTGTGTAGTCTCTGAGCCAACCTAGGAAAAATCCTACTGGGGGAACCAACACGCCCATAGCTAACATGCCCAGGCCGACAGCGGCTGGGACCTGGTCAATCCTGCAGTTTTCTGAGATCGATATCGGTCTCGCAATGATAATCATGCTTCTACCGAATCCGTAAAGGCAGGACATCACGATCAGGGTACTATACTCCGATTGGTATGCCATAACTGTAACAACATACATTATAAATTAGAAATACATATTTTTAGTCTATGGATATAATGTGACTGATCCTGGGCTATGAATGTGACTGATGAAAGAAAAGTGCACGCGGCCAAAATGAGAATATTAAGAAAATAAAGAAAGAAAAACATTAATTAACACAATAATAGGTACAAAATATTATATATTTAAAATATTATGATAAATATCAAAATATTATAATTATACTACGCCAAAAGGCACCATCTCAGCAATGTGCTGATCAATCTCAGTGTATTATTAAGGTATATGTGTGGAATAACGAGAATGTAAAATAAAGAATTAATTCATTAGCCGAGGTGTAAAAAAGGCGCCAATGACAGATAATTTGAGAAATAATAGGTTAGCACTGAACTATCATGTCATTACATGATGAGAAGGGATGAAAGACATAAGAAAAGTGTTGAATATGAGTGTGGAAGGGTAGACCGATGAAAATATGGATTATGTAAAGGATGACATGGCCAAGAAGGGATTGAATGATGAGATAACGTCTAATAGATAATAGGAAGCAGACATGTTGTGCCAACCTCATCTAGTGTTGGCTGACAGGGAAAGCTCTCAATAATTCTCAATACAATCAATATTATCTGGCTATTGTCAAAAAATACAGTTGTTTAAAGGTAACATAAACAGGCAACATAGTCTTGTATGCATCATTTTAGTCCATATAATCCAGAGCTAAACTTTTTTTGTTTTTTCGCAGTCACCCTAACGCTCCGAGGGATGCGAAAGGATAGCGTGAGGATGACGGACTCGTCGACTCACTAAAACCACCTCGGTGGCCAGACTCGATGCATGTCGAGGGTCTCCGACAACTCTTTATAGAACATTTCTTGCACCCCTCGCATATCGCCTTTAAAGCACGTCCCGGGAACGACACCCATAGTCACCCCCAGCTAGTGGTGCATATGCCACAATGTGTCAGCTGCCCAACCAATGACGCCACGAAAAGCGACAGTTGGATGGCCTATCAAGTTGCCCTTGCCATAGGTTATCGGTCTTAGAATTTGCCTGGAATAGGGTTCCGTTGCCACCTTTACCAATATTTGGTTACGGAACACATAAAATATGAAGTCCTGTAGGTATAACACAATTGCTTTGAAATATTGTCATGTATTGTGTGTGTACTTAGTTTACCACCTCTGTGGTCAAGTAGTGCGCCCATCGGTATCATACCCAGAGGTAATAGATCTGATCCCAATGGGGATACAATTTTATGATATGTCAAAATGGTAACTAAAAATATTTTACATCAAAAGGCCTACGTGATGTACCTACGTGAAGTTAATCCTAAATGTTTAACTTTTCTTAGTATTTGCCGTTGCTCTTTATATTTAATATTAACTTAAACATGGTTCCACGTTTCCTGCATATCTAATGAATACCTTACGATTCTTTATTATCAGATCTATGTGCCTAGCTACGGCAATCGACCTTGAAACACCGATATTAAATCGTACTATGCGAATATATTCCGAAAAATAAAGTTATCACGACACTACCTACCACATAGATTTAATATTTAATGAAAACTAGACGCAATATTACAATAAATTATGTAAAATGTGGTAACGCGGCTTACGAATGGACTCGTCCATCTCAGCCCGCATATGTCATAAACGCCGACTTAGAGATCTCCCCAGAAAACCAGCAGCACGTTTTTGTTTCTTGTATTATCTGTGCCGTTTCTGCGATCACCAATCCGTCTGCCGGATACCGTCTAACATTAATAGACTTGATGTTGATGTAGACTGCTTACTTACTTTACATACATATATAGACTTACGCCTGCTTTCCAGAGGATAAGGTGTTTACTTACTTTGCCTGACAATAATCAGCCATATGCACGTCATTGTGAACATCCACCTGGCCTTGATCTTGAACCTATCCTGGACTATCGGCAGGAGCAGTCTTCCAACAATATCAGCCGCTGCGACTGCCGACATGCAGTGAGCCGTCTGATATATGTCCAACTGTGCATATTTCTGAAAGAACATTGCGATCGATAAAGATATTTTAGAGTTAATTTGACATTTGGTACTTGGGATAAGTATGATCTTCCTCCTAGTGCGAATCTCCCGGGCAGCGGCATTGCTGGCTTCTGCTTACGGTTGCGGCTGAATGATTTGCTTTTTTTAATGAATGATGATGCTTGCGACCACTCTCCTGCTAAAGTCCGGAGACAAAAGGTTTACTATGTTCCAATGGAGCTCAGGTTAGCCAGTGCTTTCTAGGATAGCTTGCTCTTTGACCTCCTTGCTCTGGCATAGATAAGCCTAGATGTTAAGAGATTAGCCACCATTTATTAAAATTAACTTTCCTTGACTTTATTCAGTTTAGTACGCGTTATATGGTATTCGGCGAATTTAAGCTTCAAACACATAGTGGATTAAAACTTGAAATTTTACACTAGGTACTTACAGGCTACATGCATCGAATAACAGTATGTTAGATATTAAATTAAAAAAAAAAAACATTTGGGTTACTGACTGTAAATTTACGAGCAAAGTTTGTTCAGAGACTGATTCAGTTGTAGAATCCAAAATGAGTTTTAGAGCTGCAGTTTCAGTCTAATGCGTACTGAGGTTCCACCATAACATTGGGCATTGCAATTTAGTTCAGTCGAACTTACGGAGTAATTGCTTTGGTAGAACAAAGTATGTATTATGACTTGCATTAACATTTATGATACAATTGGGAGTTTTTATTATTTGGAATAATAATTTCAAATGACAACTTACCTTCAAAAATAATGGATACAGCATACTAAAGTTTTGAATTGATGTTGTTGCAAGAGCTGTCCCCAGTATAATGTTCAGAAATCTTGGACTAGACAGCAGTGTCAGACCAAACAGATCGTATATTTTCTTGTACAAAGTTTTTTTTTGTGATTTTTCTTCTTTAAATGTTCCTACAAAATATAAAACCTTTATAGTATACTCAGTGTTGGTCCATAGTATATTCAGTTGATAATACTTATATATATTTAACATCTAATTTCTGACATTACAATTTTGACACATGATTTTATTATAACAAGACAATTTACCATTTTCGAGTTTTACTTCATGCTCGGTAGTTTTCTTTGCAATATTCAGTTCATCGTTGCTCTGAGACATTTTACCATTCCATCCGTTTTTTCCACCCCTTAAAATATCAGGTTCTGTATCTCTTCTGGGTTTTTTTAAATCGTCACCATACGTTATTGAATTTTTGTCTATTACTATATCATTGTGTTTATGAATTAACAGCAGTTGTTTTTCATCTATTTCTATTTCTTCTTCGACTTTTTTCATATGTCTATCTACAGGCTGAAGTAATAATGTTCCTGCAATCTACAAATTTGAACAATATGTTTAACTATTTCAAGCATTTTAATGTTACACGTCAAAATACACTGGTTCAAACCATTAAAAAAAATAACAGCTAATAGTTGTATTTAAATGATATAAGCAATTGACTGTCCTATTAGTTCTACCTTCTGCACTCGGTTGCAGCTTTGATTCTCACCCAGAATAAACGTCAATATCCTGAATAGAGATTTTCGTAAACAAAAAAATGGTACAGGAGTATTATATCCGTAATCAAGTTCCCATATTACATGTTTGGACTAGATGGCACTGTGTATAATGAAATTTACACAGGATTTTTGATAAATACTATTCTAATACAATTATATGTATAAAATATTAAAATATGATTACCCCGTGTAAGCTCAGTGCTGACATGAGCATACAAGTGTTTTTAAAATCGTAATTTGCCAAGAGGTAGCTCACTAAGTAAGGCATTACTGTCTGTCCCACACCAGTTCCCACGGTGGCGAGACCCACTGCCCGACTCTTCTTTAGTTTGAAATAACTATTGATACTTGTAAATACAGCGTTCTGTATCGATCCCAACCCAAAACCTGAAACATTAAAGTTTTGTCAATACAAATCCGTGAAGATTACTGCTTACGTGCAAGAGTTACCTACTATCGAAAAAGGGATATCTAAGATTAGAATAAAATGTTAAACTCCACGTGAACAGCATGATAAGGCCTAGTGATATGAACACATTATAATACGTATCATTATGATTGTCAGGCTTGTAGCAACGATCGTCTGTCATTGTGACATGATTCACATCAGATTCCTCACAGTGTGATTATGACTGTATTGGGAATCACTTCTTCATTCATGGTTTTACACATCGCTTAACAATGACGTTTCATAATTAATCAGATTGATCTAATCATCATCATGATCAACAGCAAAACCTCCACAAAGCTGGAGGGCTTTGCCATGATCATCACACATGGTAGACTGGTGATCGTAGTATAATTGTAGTTGAACAGAAGAACACAGAAGGAATCTACTGCTTTTCCTCTGATGAGATCCTTTAGTCGGCGTTCACGACATATATGGGCTGAGTTGGAGGGGTTGACCAAATATTTATTATTAATGTTATAAGTCGCCGATCAACTTACCTAAGAGCAAACCATATGTCAGCATCAAGTGGACAATATTAGTCGCAAATCCACTTAAAAATATTCCAAGTGTACAGATACAAGCTCCTATGACCGCCATGAACCTTGTAGAGGTAAGTTTTATAACAGCTCCGGCGATTGGTCCGCCAAAGTTGCTGACAAAGAGCATTACGCTCATGACTATTGCTGCTCCTTCGGTGTTGTGTCCCATTGACTGTAGTTTATCGCCATACATCAAACTGAAGAGTGACAGCATTGATTGGTTGACCACCTACAAACAGAAGCATTTCTTTTAAAAATCAAGTCACTCAAATATTATTGAAGGTTGTTTTTATTTCAAATGGGTATGTTATTGACCTCAAGGCTGATGGAGCAAGCTTATCCAGATGGCTCATTGAAGGAACACAGCGTATTGCTTGGTATGCGGACTCTCAAAGGTCTTTCCACCAGCGAGAAGATCATTCAGCCTTTTAACTTAAGCGTAGACAAGGAGGATCCTACCCACTCTTAATTTATTCCGCCATTATTTATAATTATTCCGTCAGTAGGTCAGTATTTCCTTCTTTTCAATGTATGTCGCATATGTGTGCATAGAAATTTACTGAAAAATGCAGTTTGAACATAAATATTACAGGAAAAATAAATTCATACAGTGCTATCTAGCCCCTAAGCATACTGGTAATACAGGAACTAGATTAGGAATAGAATACTTCACCCAAACACGGAAAAATCTAAATTTATCACACAAATGTTTGTCCTCGGTGGAAATCGAACCCACAACCTACAGCGCAGAAGGCAGAGTTACTACGAACTAAGCTATGAGGCTTAGTATCATACCTGGTATCTCGTTGTGTTTACCAGCAGAAAACGTGTTATAAGAAGAGAAACTTACATTAGTCATTGCTGATCCTAGAAGCACCATCCATCCCCAGCCTCCATCTGGGGGTATCAGCTTCACAACTTTTATGGTTTTCGGTTTGGGGTTCAACAAATCTTTTTCGTTTTCCATTGTTTGTCTCTAGAGATATTTACTTTATCAATGTATCATGATATATTTCGTGTAAAATTTTACTGTAACAAAATATTAATAATAATAACATTCATTGGTTTACAGAAGTAGGTACAATTTATTAACTTATCTATTACGTAGGTACATTGTTACCTTTGAAAAACCTTTCTCGAATCAGAGCATTGGTTCCTGTTCTAACTAAGTAAATATTATGTGTCTTGTGTTGTGTGAGTTTAAGTAAATATTATGTGACACAGGCTCTCAGCCTCAAATCAAGGAAAGATTGGAGTTTGTTGCTATGACTATTTATTATTTTTGAGGATTTTAAGTTATTTGGATCTAAATAGTTATTTAAAGGTTTAAGTTAAATAGGTAGACAAGTGAGTTTGTGGATGTGGGTAGAATTTTTAACAAATGTTGACATTTAGTTTGTAGATAATAAGAGGAAAGCATTCATTATGTAGTAACTTAATATTAGTGTTAGTATTAGAAATGGTTAGTGATATGTTTAAAAAAAACTTGGTGTCAATTTTAGATAGTAGTATGAAAAAGGTAAATGAGAGGGACCGGTCTGCTTGTAACGGTCTCTGTGTTTTTGATTTAGTGGGTAAAGGCACGATCAAGACTTCACGAAGGTTATGGCAACGGTAGCGCCCTTGGCTGCGTGCAGCAGCGGACTCAACAATAACCTATCCAAATTAAATTTATTAATTAATTAAATGAATAATAAGATAATGATATTGAATTTTACTTAAACATGATTCTGAGTACGTGTCAAAATTTTGTGAAGTAAAAAAAGGCTAGTTTTTGTTTAAAGCATAATCCCCCGTAATAACACATATTCCGTGAAAATTTCAAACTGAATAAATAATAGGATCTCGTTAGCCTCTTTGTTTGGGTAACTTTTAAATACAAGGGTTTATTCACATTCGATGTCACTATGTCATAATATTTTCATGGGGAAAAAATCCAATGAATACATATTTTCTGATACCGTCGTCCGTAAGCACTTCTTATTTTCAAAATAAAGCCATTACTTTTATATTCACGTCTGGTTAATTTTGTCATTGCTTTTGTATTCAAGTCTGATAGATATATCACACTTGAATACAAAATCAATAATTATCTACCAATGTGGATACAAAACCATTTTTGGAAATTTTAAGTGTTAAATTTTAACCTATACATATTAGTGCATGTGTTAAATTTTAAGTGTTAAATTTTAACCTATACCTATGTTGATATTTTACCGATGTTTAAGTGAGCAATGTATTGCTTTTTAATATGGCATAAAAATAAACATACATTATACCACTGAGGGTGTGTCTTGACACCGATTCGAGTTCAATCAAGATAACCCTCAATCACGTCAAACGTTTTATCAAGTTTAAGATGAAGACGAATACGCTTCTTGTTTCTATCAAGACGACCACCAAAATATATATCAAATATGACTCTGACGATTTCTTATACAACATATACTATATCAAAACATCAAATACTTATAATGGAATTATCAGAAAAACGTAATTTTAATTGATGTACTTGATTCACGCGATTGTCAAATAAAAATGGGTCAAAGAGTAATAATATGGATAGAACCTCACTATAAAAAAGAGATGTACAGATGAGTCAAATAAGATTGCATCGGCAGGATAAACAAGGTACGTAAAGGCCGATGAAGTATAGTGCGATGAAATATAGTCCCAACCGCATCACCCCCGGGGTTCAATCCGCTCTTCCCCGTCGTACAATAGTAGGTACTTATTATACCTACTTATAAAAAAAACTATTTTTATCGAATCTAACGATCCAAGTCTCAAATCTTCCTCTACCAGTACTGAGCAACCTCCACGGCTCTGTTGGTCGCCACTATCAGGTCTACCTGGGTACAGGTAGAGGGGCATAAAGGGCAAGTGATGGGTAATGTCCTTTTCGGGGGCTCCACACTCGCAATGTGCGCTTGAAGAGTTTATCATGCCCCACCTGGCTAGATTTTTCCTACAGGGGCTGACTTGAGTCCGTAGTCGGTTTAGTGATTTCCAAAACGGCCTCTGCAGATCGTATCCAGGGGGCAGGTGTTCAGCAAGAGTAGTAAAATTTGGAGGGAAGATGTCGATTTCTCCACAACTCACGCCTTGCGACTTTTCCACCATCGTATTAATAAAATAAAAAATCTATAATAATTATGCATAAAATTTGTATAAACTAGACTTTAAAAATAAACGTCGTAACGTATAGTTAATTGGATTTTTATTCGTATAATGCTGTATATTATATGAATTGTAAATTTATACTTAAATTGATGATTTATTTAGGTGATTCTTGTAAGATCCACGCTCTGAGTTTTGATCAGAGGTGAATCCTCAAAGGAAAGCCCTTCGAGGGAAGTCATGTGACTGTTAATTTTACATTAACTGGGTATTTTTTTAGGCTATGTAATTAAGATTATAGCGTATCTTTTTATTGTGTGTGATTTACCCACAAAACAAAACATATTTAAATTGATTGATTCTGCACAAAAATAATTAAGTCTACCAGCGTAACTACAAAGTGTGAAATTAGGAGTGGTGAAATATATTTTAGAGAGCAGAGAGAGAACTCAAATATTTGGACAAAGTCCAACTAATGGCATTTCGCGCTATCACAACACAATTTATGGAGATACGCTGCTGATATCGAGGGGACCTGAAGTATTCTACATTTTGTTTGTTTTTGTAGATATAGGATTTTACTTGTAGTATTATGTTTTTTCCAACCTATCTTATATTTTTACAGCTCTGATAGTTGTTACGTACCTACTTTGATTTTATTATGGTAATTTAAATATCGGTGGGTCAGCTCTTTATTTCAAGACTTGCCCAGTTACAGATAAGGTCTTCGATGGAGCGATGAAGACATCAAATTGTTTGTTGATTTAACTTTTTTTAAACTACCTATTTACTTACTAACTCAAATGAATATTTATCTAAGTTTCGTGATCCAAATACTTTCTAGTAAACAGTAGCATACAATCTTTTTTACCACTTTTCGTACCTTTAGTGGGAGTAGGGGACATAAAAAGTTAACATGGTAAAGTTTTATTCAAATCCATCCAGTAGTTTCAGCGTAATACCTATGCGTTCACGAAACAGAGAGACAAAAATGAAAAAAAACTATGGACTTCGCTTCGCTTCAGCATCAATAATAATGTTTCCTCAAAATTAAATTTTCAACATTGCTAAAAGTACTGATTTTTACCAGTTACATGTAGTTTTATTATAAGTATAGATTATCCAAAGGCTAAAAAAGTCTCAATTAGGGTTGCACATGGTTGTCATGGTCGGCTTTAGTCATTATCTGCTCTAGTCATATTCTGATGTCATCATGTTCTGATTAGTAATGAATTAGTTCAGTTATCTTTTTGTCATATTTCCATCCTTTCGTAATTGTTTGCCTTTGTAGACTCTTTCACCCAACCCCGTCCAAAATTTGATCAATTTTTATTTTTTATATTATAAAATATTAAAATTAAATTTTATAAGACATAATGAGGTGAGTGTACGAATACCCTGTAGTAAACCCGTTATCTTCGGACTGATACGAGTGACCGTTATATAATAAACCACGTGCAAAATAACTTCCTTGTTATCCTACTTATTCGTGAATACCTACTATTTTGTTATGAACATTTTAATTCAATTATTATTGTACAATAGAGTCGTTCAGGATACAAATAATTAATACTATTTCTGAATTTATCCAGCGCATAATTACTGACGTTAAAGTTATTACGGTAAAACTAGAATATTGAAGATTTATAGATCTCTCCTGGCACAGGATATAATAGTAGATAATATACATCGAGGGGATAAAGCACTGTTTTATGTCACGGGCGCGATATTGAATTCTGAACGTAATGAAGGACTCCAGATTTAACTCTCAAGCACAGCGAGGGTGATATGAGGTGATATAAGATGAATCCTGAGCGCAGTGAGGGGTTCAAGCGCGCCCAAGACAAAAACAGCTTTATCCCCGAGGAGTGTACTCTACTTTTATCACCTTTTGCGAGACAATAAAAAAGCAAGGCTACTAAAAACAGCGTTTTATACATTTGTCTTCTTTGCTCGATGACCATCTGATTTCCTTTTTAAAAATGCCAAAAGATTGGTATATGTATTAATCTGGATGTCGTGTTTAATACTTATTGTCGACCTGATCATAGAATAGATGCACCACAGGCTGCTTGACTTCTTTGTGGATGATAAATGCTGGAAATAGACCAGAAGCACTGATTCAGACACAGGCTTTGCACCTTTTGCAGTTTTCCATTTGTCGAAATCGTTGTAGGCTTTCAGGTATTTTTCCTTTGCCTTCTCTGGGAGTAGATTATGAACAATGCCTGAGGCATCCAATTTAATGGACTCCGGAGTTAAATCACTTTCATCACTCGACATTTTAACAGAACTTTTCTTCTATTTTGATATTGTTTTATAAAATCTTTGCAGTTATTACGTATATAATTTCAGCCTCTTACAATACTCGCGACTTTTGTTTAATTTCAAATGTGTTCCTTCAGCTTGCCGTGGCCAGCTCGATTTTAGAAAAAGTTCAATTTTCAAATAAGTTCGACGCGGCGCCGGCCCCGGTCTCCGAGTTTAGTCTGTTGATCTATTATTATAAAATTAGACTTTAAGGTTATTGCAATAAGAACTATGAAAAGTAAAGACATTACTTGACTATTGTACAACTTTCGTTTATTTCAAAATACCATGATAGGTTTTGTACAGTTTTACAGTTATTTTACGTATATGTGTTTTACGCATATTTTGTCATTTGCTGATATAAATCAGTGTCGATAATACTTATTTTTTTATTAATTTAAGTCATTACTATTTTATTTACGTGTGGTAAATCTGTTATAACTGTTATTTGAAAAACCTGATAGATAGGTATATGAATGCCAAATAGATAACATACCTACAACATGTGGATACAAAACATTTTTTTTGTATGGTTGGCCTTCATCACCGGTTTCAAGTTATGATAAGGTCAAAGGTTAAGTACACTTCACCCGGAATGCTCAACAGACTGAGCAACTGGCATCATAATGCCGAAATACCACAATTTAGAATTGTTGTTATAGCGATAGACTTATGTAAGATGGTGGTAGCTAGCCTGATGAACATAAATAAAGGGGAGGAAAACTACCTACATTTTACTCCCCAGGGGAGTAAAATGTAGGTAGGACCTACATTTTACTCCCCTGGGTATCAATCCCGAGACGACAGAGGCGGTTAAATGTACATTTGTGGTACATGTTAGTGTAGGCGACTGTATCTAGTGTCACTGATGTTATTATCTCTATTGTACACGTACCGAACAATGATACCAAAAACATTGTTAGTGTCGTCATATTCGACGCAATATTATTGTTGCAAAAACAATCATATTCGAGGTAAACATGATTATATTGAGTCCAATTTGTTATTTTTTTAGGGTTTCGTACCCAAAGGGTGCCAACAAGACCGAGATTGTGTATTTCTATGACCACTATTACAACAAATAAAATATATAATACTAGCTTTTGCTCGCGGCTTCGCTCGCGTTAAGAAGTATTATTATTAATTAGGTATAGTTTTTGCGGCTTTACTTTTGTTTAGCGTGTGTAAAAAATTAGGGCCTACAAAACTTAAAAACGACAGTACATTCTTCAACTTCTCCATTCACGTTCAGATTTTCTTTAGCCATTTTAAAAAAGTCTTACCGACAAAACCTATACATAAACCAAACGAAAACAAAACAAATGCTAAATACAAAGCAGAGTCTATAACCAAAACTACTAAATCGAAACAAAACAAATTCAAAATTTCAAAATCCTTTCTTAGGGGATGCCTACGTCATAGTAGCTTTATGCATGCAAGGTCTCAGCCCGATCGGTTTAAAATTGACAAAGTTTCATACAAACTTTCATCCCCTATTTTATCTCCTTGGGGGTAGAATTAACCAAAATCCTTTCTTAGCGGATGCCTACGTTATAACATCTACCTGCATGCTAAATTTCAGCCCGATCCGTCCAGTGGTATGGGCTGTGCGTTGATAGATCACTATGTCAGACAGTCAGTCACCTTTGAGTTATATTTATTTAGAAGAAAGATAAAAAATAAAATTTGAAACGTGATTTTTGCCTTGTTGTTTGTTTGTGAATGTTATTTGGTTTTATTTTGTGTCTGGTTAACTCGCACTCCATCGTAAATATCAATATTGCGGTGACTTAGAGATAGACACGCTATGGTCATGAGCCTACTATTATTTATAATAAAAATAAAAAAGCACTAAAGTTAAAAATGCAACTGATTATACATACATGTTACGAATGCAACTGATTGTAATAAGATTTGCATATTACATGTATCTAAAATAAATTAATATAATACCTATTTTAAATTTATTGAGTGTTTAATGCAAGTGATAAGGTTTTCATATTTTGTTTTATAATCTTTTTTACCCAGTAACATGATAATAAGTTTAATCCCATAATAAAATTATCACGAGGTAATCATTGTATAAAATAACATTTGGCAAATTATTTTACATGATAAACTTGGGGAATCTATATGGAAAATCTACGAATTAATTTCAAAATTATTGTTGTTATGAGATACGTGTAGCCTATATTTAGTGCCAGATTTAAAGTTTTTTAGTATAGATACAATGTGTTTTAAAGTCTTAGATCTAAGAAGTTTGCCTAGTAAACTTAGTTAACAAAGTATTGAGGTAAAGAAATCGGTTAGCCAAAACCAAATCATAACACTCGTAACTGTCACAGTCCCAATTGTAAATTACACCTATCTTAATGCCCTAAAAAATAGTTTTTAATCGTTTCACTTGAAAAAGATTCTCCACGCGTTTAACAGTTTATGGTAAATATCAGCTTCAAAATACATAGCGGATTAAAAAAAAAACAGTAAATGCCCCTACCCACCACAACTAAGCTACTACTGAATCTGTACGATCAATGGTTGGTTAGGGAACCAACATGGAATATATTTGCATGAAATTTTAACAATATTGCTGATAAATACATAGATACAGCATGTATGTAGCGATAAATTTAACGATGTGTTTTGAAGCTAAAATTTACTTAAAACTCTATTGCGCGTACATAGCTCTGAGCAACCACGATAAGTGTATAATACAGCGCACGTACCTGAATATTTTGTTCTATGTTTATAAATAATTGTTCAACAATCGCCTCAACATAAAACAAGCACTCCGCATTGCGATTCACTGAATTGTATACTTCTATACGACCGTACAGTTACACAGACATCAATGAAATGACATACGTATTACATCACTTTGTTGGCTGTGAATTGTCTACTATACACAACATATGTAATCTTTGATCAGGTTTCATTGATCTCTGCTATCGATCTAGTTTAGATTAGCTGAAGACTGCGCACAACAAAGTGTTTTATGAAACTTACTACTCTGTGGTCTAGTGGTTCGACCACCGGTATGAAACCCAGAGGTCCTGGGGTCGATCCCATGAGGAGTACAAATTTAAAGTTCGCCTGGCTACTACCTCCCTCGTACCCAAGTCTATCGCTACCACAAATTCTAATTTGTCGTGTTCTGGCATTTAGAGGCAAGATAGCCAGTTCCTCAGTCGGTTGAGGATATCGGGTAAAGTGCGCTTTCAACTTCGGCCTCATCATAACTTCAACTAGCGCTTCCCCGTCGTAACAGAACAAAAAAAAAAGGTTTTAAGGCTCTAGCCAAATGCAACGATGCCAACTCTTGTATTTTCCGACAATAAAATCGATGGTGGATTGACATTTATTATTAAAAACCACGATGCCAAAATTCATCCCATACATTGCCATGCAGGTAATACACAACAGAAGTACCTATACTACTTTCAAAAAGTCAAAGCACACATTATCTGTGAATTTTATTGTTTTAATTGTACTTTCCTAAAATATTTTCCGTAGCAGCAATTTTTGACATTGACAGATCAATAATGCTTGACTTATCGACATTTCTACAACTTGTTCGCGCGCGAGCGTTCGCCAAGGTTCGCGGCATGCGAAACCCTACAATACGGGGATAGCTGAGTTGCGATAATTTTTAATATAAAACAAAATAAACTTCAATGTTAACCTGCAAACGGAAAAATATTACGTAACAAATCCGCTTAATTCGTTTGAAAAAAAATATATCGACATCAAAGTCAAAGTCAAAGGTTTTTATTAATTAAGATTTTTAGGATTATTTTGAAACGTCAAATCTACTGCCTGTTCGGAATCACGACCAGCACACAAGGAGAAAGGCAAGAACCTCGGGCTGGATATTTTTTTGATGATCCATTCATTATTTAGGTATACAGAGTTTATAATAATTTAATAAGTTTTACCTACATCATAAGCCTAAATAGACGAGAATTAATGTTATCATAAAACATTGATTATTACCTATCTACCTAATGGGAAGTATTTCATAATCGACATGTATTTCGCCTTAACACGAGGCATCCTCAGGAAGTATAGTATTGCTGCCAAGCAGGCTTGACTTGCAGCGCAGTGCTCGGAGCGGCAATACCTCGGCAAAGGTCTCGTCGATTTGTTTTTTTTTTTCAAAAAGCGATTTTTTTTTTACTAAACATTTTTATATTTTCAGGTTAATATTGTACCATGGATTTCAGCAAACTAACGCCTGAATCAATAAGCTTAAATAAACTTATTTATGTTTGTGCGAATATTCCATACGTATTATTGGTATTAATTTTATAATAATTTTAACGTGTAGGTGTAATGAAGTTTGTGCCATAATCGGGTAACTTTAACACACTTCACACAAAAACTACGGTTGGATTCATTTTACATTTTTGACAAGAACTGGAGGCATTGAACTTACCCATTACCTGTCAGTGACCTTGATTTAGTTCAAGGCAAGTTGCAATCAATTTAGGTTAATTTTGTCAAAACACAGTTTTTTTTTTCCGATACATTCTATACCTATAATAGTTGAGTTATTCAATAGTTAGATATAATTGGTATCAGTACGCCAAGGACAGCCAAATAAAATATATCCATTTCAAATAGTCTTATCGCGTGAAACTATTTAGCAATGTGTGTAGATACACAAATAACTTCTCATGACATAGCCAATAGTGTGCGTCATCTTTTTGTAACGATAATTATAGGGCGTATTTACTTTAGAATTAAAGGTCACTCTTACTATTTTCGTCTATTATTGTGCCCTGGTGTCAAACCACTACTATATACAGTACCCGGAATCTTCTTATTTATCAGAAAATTAGGTAATTAATGATTTGCCTTAGATGAGCCTGGAATACTCTAACCTAACAGGGAACAATCATCACAAGGATGCGCCAGGGATTTGAACCCTAGACCTCCGAATCGAAAGTCATACGCCCGACCATTAGACTACGGAGATGTTAAGTTATCTATTTATACTGGTTCTCTCTTATCTCTCATAAAATGGATTATAATCCAAACTTAGCAATCCACAACAATCTTTGCCATTATACTCAAAATTCCGAAACCTATTTTGTCGAATATAATTTTACTTAACATCACTACTTGTACATATCGCAAATTCTGTAATAATCAATAATCCGAAAGTATTTTATCATAGTCGACATAATCCTGAAAACTCATAAGTAATTCAATCCAAAGTTTAGTATAACATGACAGTCATATTGTATAAATATTATTTTATTCTAAAATGCACTCAATGCAAGCAGTATGCAAGCAACATGCAAGAAAACATGTTTTCTGGGACGAGCTCCTTCTAGAAAGCTCGCTCGTCGCCCCTGAGATTCACTTCACCTACTCAATCTGCGCTATGCAACAGAGGTCAACGGCTTGCTTCGCTCGCCATCTCCCCCCTTCGCAACGCTAGGTGTCGGGCTCGCTTCAGGACCTCCTTTGCGAGCTTTTTTGTTTTGCCTTTTTTATATTCACACCCCAATGTCACGCACAAGACCAGGTAGAGTCGGAGTTGGTCGTGTCGGATTTGTCATTTGCTCTTCGCTGCGCTTTGTTTCACGAGCTTGCTCCTCTCAGAACCTTCTAAGTGAGTTTCTTGCTCCTGGCTACAAAATAAAAAATCCGAAAATTTAGATCTGCCACTTAAGCATAATAACTTGTAATTCGTAATACAAGCGAATATATTAAATAATATTTACCTAGAATTTCGTTGTTTTTAACTTTTAACATTCGGCATTATTGCGGAATGTATTATGTTTTATCATCAATAGGATAGAGGAGTTCAGTAATATTGAAATTAGGAGATGTGTATATTATGTATTGCTTATATGAAAGCTGACGATCATTCGGGAACAAGAGTGTTATAAGAAACAATAAAATTTATTAGAATCTAGCATTATAGCAATTGATGGTTATGAGATGTCTGTGTGGGAAAGTGATTTTTGGACAAAAGTGATTATGAGTCTTACGGGAATCCCCAGAAATATGTTGATAATACTAATGTAATTATCTAGGACCTCAGTTTCCAGGAAATTAAACTTGATCTTCCGAACTTGGCGTGTTTGTAATTTTTTTTTTTATTGATGACAAGCGTTTGACCACCAGCTCACTTGAAAAACAAGTAAAGATGTGGCCTAAGATGGAAGCTCTTATTTATAAGGAACAGATTCACTCTGAACTTGAAAGCCGGTTCTATCTCTCCAAGATTGTACCGGTGATCATCGGGCGATAAGATCCAATTCTCACCAGTTTTAATGATAAGGTATATCAGTTAGACACAGTGGAACATCTACAAGGTGCGTGTCCAGTGGTAAATAGGGGAAAAAGGTATTATGTCAAAGATATCGTACGAACACTTGCCAAAGTGGAAATTTACATACTGTTTATAAAACTCCATTTAATATGACATATATATGTAACAAACTCTGTACTCATTGTCATACAAAATGAGCGTGATATGTCTGACTACTAACTGCCTTAGTTATAATGCAATACCTACCAACAAAATATTTTGTATTTGTCTTATGATGATTAAAAGTAACGCATGTTACTTTTTATATGGGGCAGCATGCTCCAGCTGTACTAACCTAACCTGTTTCTGCCATGCTATTAAATACAGAATAAATTAGCCATGATGATTATATATTATAAGCCAACATGGTAAAAATCTAAGGTCAAAATAAGAAGTACCTATCCATGTTTTATTATGATTTTTTAATTACCTCTCCTGTGTCTGTTTTCTGATAATGATGCTATGCAAGAAGTGAAATACGTTCCAAAACTATTCGTGGCACTAAATCCAGTTGCCAGTGCTATCTAAGAGCGCTACATGCATACCCATGTAAATTCAGAGCGTAGACGGTCCCCGTTAATTTGAGCCTTGTCAAGAAGCACATCCCTTTCTTAGTTAAAGCAGTTACGAAGATCCTTATTCCATTTTGCCAAGAAGCGCGCTTAGGTTTACCATTTGGGCGAGTTACTTTTTCTTAATATTATTTTGTTCCTGTAAAAGCTAGGGCTAATGGATAGCTGCATTATTTACTTGATAAAAAAACAAGGTTTGCTAGAATATACATGTAGCCATTGGCTGTACTAACAAATGTTTTGCACACAAATGTGTGTATAACATTTGTAAGCACGTTACTATCTCATAATATAGTTTTGTTTTTGTAAAAACTTGGGCTAATGGATATGTTATGCATTATTTAGTCGATAAAAAAAAATGTTAACTATAATATATATGTAGCCATTGGCTGTACTTACAAATGTTTTGCACATATGTTCCGCACCTATACCATATTGGAGACTTCAAGTCCAGAGTGAACCAGTGAGTTGCAGGTCAAATGTAGGAACTATACGTAAGCAATATTAGTACATAGTTTTTTTTTTTTATATTTGTCTCCTTTCTTTGTCATTTATTCTTTATGTGTGTGCAACACAAAATAAATCTTAAATGATAAACAATTAAAAATATATATATGAGCATGGCAAAGGCAAGCTTAACCCTGAAAAGAGTTTTAATGGTTTCAAACCTTATGAGAGAGTGATCATTTTTAATAATAGTAAGTAGGTACGTCTAAATCATTTAAATCATCGAGTAAATCTTCTTAGTAACCTAATATAATTAAATCAATTACCTAAGAACCGTTACATACGTATAGGTGACGCAAATGATACCAGATGGAAGTGAAATTAAAAAGTCTTCATAAAATGAACAATATACCACAAAGGTTCTTGCTGTTGAGCGTTTATTTTGGCGATGCAAGCTGTCGATTTGAATTTTGCCGCAAATGTTTAGTTTGGTTCATTGGGCTCCAAAACAGGATTAGGTAACATTCAAGTGTGTATTGGTGGTTGCAACCGCTAAAAATTTTATTCCTATGTACTTTGCTGAGTTTCATTCTCTATTTATATTTTGATAAATTAATGCTAAATTAAAAACACAGATAGAAACCGTACCTAAAAATCGGTGCGCGAGCGTTGTTAAATTTTTTATCAAAGTTTGATTTGATTTTTTTTTTGATGACCAGGAGACAGAACTACCAAGCAGCCCACTTGATGACTGTTCAAGACATAAAGACGTCAAGTGGAACTCTTGTCTTTAAAAAACCCTTAATGCGTGGGTCAAATCCACAAAGAACATGACTTACGCCCGTCAACTTGATGCATAAAATTGTTGAGCCTGTTCCCGTAATGTCACCGGCAACCATACCATTCAAATTAAAAAAAAAAAACGAAACACAGCAAAGCTGCTTGGCGCCAAAAATAGGTATAATAGTACTTCTTCCCCAGACGATTCCCTTACACAAGGAACTATTTCTACTCTTAAGTAAATTTTTTTGTGTAAGTTTTGGCTCTTAATCTGCTTTGCCATCGTTCAAATTTAACATAAATTATTTAGAATACCATCCCTCTCTAATAGTTGTGTATCCAAAATCTTGTAATTCGGCAATACATACAGGTTACATGCGTAACTAATAACAACGATATTTCAGATGTTCAATGTTTGCTCTAGTTTGCTCAAACTATAGGAAATCTCAACATTAAATTTCAAAAATGTTGCTGTACCTGCTAAGTTTCACATCGCCTGTACGTTGTGGCGAATTTCTTATGTTTTTAATCCACGTTGTGTTTTGAAGTTATTACAACTTAAAGATACGCAAAACCGTCTCACGCGGTTCTCCGGAGCACCTTAGGCAAAATGTAGGCTGCCACTCATTTAGATTAGATCATTATCGAATCGTGAAAATAGATTTTATCAATATACCTATGTCTATTAATTTGAATTGATCTTTTGATTTAGGCGACACGTGACCCAAAGGCTGGCTTATTTATGCCAGCAAATTAGCATAGCTATTTAGCGTGGCAATTCAGTCAGAGTCTTGGGCATACTTCCGACGTACTGGTCTGGAATTGTTGAGTTATCTATAAACCGTTTGTAGTAGGTACATAGATAGTTTAATAGTATAAATTGTATGTACCTACTTATGCATAAGTATATTAACAACAAAAGCCAACGTAGAGTCAGTTTTATAAGGTACTACTGGCATTTTATTTATCCTGTCATCAAAACCAGACGATAGTAAAACCTCTCAATTGAGGCATGGAAAAAAATCTATCACAATGCCGAGTGCATTGTTTCGGCAGAGCAGATGGGCCGGGGATTATCATCAATCACCAACTGCGAATTGCACATGGGCTTCCGGGACACCCAGTGCCATTTGCGTGCTTCTGGTCAGGATTAGGCAGCATTAGTTGAATCGAATTTCGTGCTAAGCGCTCTGCAGAGCTATGTGTTACGAGTTGGTACGTTCGAGGCAATCTCAACCTGCTCGCTAGGACTTTTCGATCAATCGCAATTTACACTTTATGTTGGTATATCTCATCACTCTTACCTATAACCTATAACGTGGTTATAGGATAGATTTAACTGATGATTTTGTAAATAAGATTAGTTTCAAAGAGCTATCGATTTTTTGATCAATAGAATTTTTAAATCCTTTTTCACA
The DNA here is from genome assembly GCA_951394065.1 of Venusia cambrica. Classification (NCBI taxonomy): domain Eukaryota; kingdom Metazoa; phylum Arthropoda; class Insecta; order Lepidoptera; family Geometridae; genus Venusia; species Venusia cambrica. The sequence continues at coordinate 2,703,515 of OX596068.1, read as the reverse complement.
TAAAAAGTCTCACATAGACTCACTTTTTTCTCTGCGAGGATTCACCTTAGCTCACTACTCAGAGCGTGGATCTCATGAGGATCACCTACTAGGTAGGATTCAGAGGGACGTCCAAAGTTACTGTTTGCAAGTTGCTAGTAATCTACTAACTGGTTGCAAGCCTATCGCCGCTTAGCGGTATACTAGCCAGTGACACAATGCCATTCGGATTGTTGGTCCCAGGGATATGCCGGTTTCCTTACGATGACCTTCCCCGTCAGAGAGAGTACATTATGTCAAATGCGCACAAAAACATCCAAAAACACAGAAAATCTATTGGTAAATCGAAAGGCCCACTATGTGGATTTATCTGACATTCTGTGTGAAAATACATATTAATAACAAAAGGAGTCGCGCATCAACCTTTTAATATTCCCGACAGTTTTGACTACGTTACAACAGCCGTGGTGGCAGAAGATACATGTTTAGAATATAAATCATCGATATGTGCTGAAGATAGCGAGTGCGGCAGAATAATTGCTGCCACAAAATGGTAAAAAATAAAGTTTTGAAAAACCTTTGACTACCGTGGTTGGAGAAAATTCCATTCAACACTTTTCATCATTCCTTTGATGGCATAGATAGGCACTCTTTGCAAACGACACCTTTTCGCAATCTAATCGCTGCGCGCCCATCAAAGCTGATCCCGAATGGCACGTTTCGTTACGGTGCTATCTTGATTATACGTACGTTAGTGATAGCTGATGGATTAATTTTAAACTAGTTGATCTGACTTATATTGTCTTGTCCTATGAGAAAAATAAAAGCTTACCATCGTTCAACTATATTCTCGAGCTCATTCCAAATCCCCGGTATATTTCTACTTTTCCGATTTTTCTTATTTGCGGGTATTTATATATTGAACCACCTCCATGGTCTAGTGGTTCACCTACCGGTGTCATATCCGGAGGTCCCGGGTTCGATCCCCAGGGAGAGTACAATATTGTGCTTGGTTTGGTTGGTGGTAGGACTTTGTGTAAGTCCGCCTTGCTACCACCATCTTACCTAATTTTGTCGCCAAAACAATTCTCCGAATTTCCGATTGTTTTTTTTTTGTTTGCTTCCACCTTCATATCATAACTTGAAAAACAGGTGAGATGGATAAAGCACCTCCCGTCGTACAAAATAAGGGTAACTGCAACCAATCGTCAGTCTATGCATAGCTTGATACTAGGTGAAATGAAGGCCAAGTGCTTCTCCGCCGTAGAATAAATCAAAAATCTTCTTTCTGCCCTTATCACACTGCCCACACTGTCACGGGGTTGGAGCAACAAGTTTTTCCCTTCCACTCCCCCTGCCACCCGTCAACAGCATCCACTCTTCTCACCTTCATATTGTCACCCACACTATCTACCACCTCCTCCTCGATCTACCCTTACCAACATATCTACTTATAAAAAAAAACTTTACCTTTGCCTTATTTAAGATACGAACTTAACTTCGGAGCTTATATCGAGTCTCGGGCCAAAACCGCTTCTATGAAGTTAGGTATACTAAATAAGGTGCGGCGGTACTTTACACCTGGACAGCTTCTTAGCCTGTATAAGGCTCAAGTCCGATCTGGTATGGAGTACTGTTGTCACCTTTGGGATGGCTCGGCAAAATACCAACTTGATGCCATTGACTCGATCGAGCGTAGAGCTTTTAGACTGATAGGTGAGCAATTTATGGCGAAAACTAAGATCCTTAGTCTCGAGCATCGCCGAAAAGTCGCTTGCCTATCTATATTCTACAGGTTTCATTTTGGTGAATGTGCACAGGATTTGCACGATCTCATTCCACCCTCTCCTTTCCACAACAGGACAAGCAGATGCACAGAGCACTACCATCCATACCTAGTTAGTGTACCACCCATTCGAATTTCGAAATTCGAAATTCGAATCCACTTTTATAATAAGAACAGCCAAGGTGTGGAACTCTTTGCCGTCATCAGTCTTTCCTGCCACATATAACTTGGGTCTTTTTAAGGCAAGAGTGAATAGGTGTCTCCTAGACCATCGTGTTACATCGTCGACCACATCGTCACTTAACATCAGGTGAGATTGTGGTCAAACGATGATCTATTCAATCATAAAAAAAAAAAACTATTACGCCAACTTTTGTTATATATCATTATCGTTATATAATGAGATTATCTAACGACTACGATCCTATTGTTTGGCTTAGCATGTCGGCACCAACTTCAAAGGTATATGATCTTACCCATAGAATTATTCAAAGTTTATAGTGAAGTCGGTATTAACCATATTTTTTTTTATACCACTAAGGTGACAAACAGGCATACGGCCCACCTGATGGGAAGCGGTTACCGTCGCCTATGGACGCTAGCAACACCAGAAGCATTACTTGCGCATTGCCTACCCTTTAAAAATTTTGAAACGCCCTTTTTGAAAAACCCCGTACTGTAGCTAGTAGGGAAAACCTCTGCAGGGAGATCATTCCACAATTGAATAGTTCGCGGGAGAAAGTTCCTCTTGAACCTCACGGTGCGCGACGCCATTATATTCAAAGTGTGTGGATGAAATCTCTGTCGACGGCGAGCGGTGCGATGATAAAAAGAGGCTGCAGGCACAACCTATTATACAAGTGGTAGAACACACACAAGGAGGAAAATTCTCTCCTGAGACTTAAAGGTTCAATACCACTTGTGAGTATGGGATCGTCAACAATTCTCACAGCTCGTCTTTGAACCGAGTCAAACGGTTTAAGCTGGTATTCAGGTGCTCCTGCCCAACGGTGACAACAGTACTCCATGTGGGGCTGGACTTGCGACTTATAAAGAAGCAGTCTCTGCCCCGTACTGAAGCACCACTTTGCCCTATTGAGCACACCGAGCTTTTTGGATGCCAGCTTTGCCTTATCCTCTAGGTGATTACGGAACTGAACATCGCTGGAGATGTCGATACCCAGGATCCCAATGCTACTAGAGATGGTAAGAGGCGTGTTCTGAAATTGCGGAGCTACAGTAAAGGGATTTTTTTGGCAGTAAACGCGCAGACTTGTGTCTTCGTAGGGTTGAACTAAACCAGGTTCAATTCTCCCCTGTCATAAACTCTTGTTAACACTTCCTCGATCTCAGATAGAAGTTTTCTTTGGCTCTAATCAACAATTGAACGAGGGATATTGGCACGGCCCATGTAGAATTTGTCCCCAGTACTATAATCTGCATAACAATGGATGCTATCACTAGATAGCATATCATTGATATTGCGGGACGCCAGCATTTATGTCCAAGAAGTCAGAGCAACTACCGTCAACGCCGGTCCTTATGCTTCTGCTGGATAAAAAGCAACCCATTTGCACAATCCCTCGGACAGTTCGTAAGAAGGCAATTTTGACAGAAGACCCCATTATAATACAAATAGATTTTAACCATTAAATTTACACCAAACTTTCCTTTATTTCGTCCAGATTTTATCTGATATATTTATTATAATCGTCCGTGGGACCTTAATTTTGCAATAAACCGCTTCCCCGCTTATTTCTCTGCCTTTAGGTTCTCTTCTTCCACTCTAAACAAGTTGTTCAAGCAATAGGTAGTTTAGAACCCCTTTTCGACTCGCTATACGCCTTGTTAATGTCCAATGAATAAACATAATTTATTTTGTATTTATGTTATTAATGCGCTGCTGTACTGAACCCACTAAAATAACATTGCACTCGCATCATATCTCGAGATAAGCTATCGATTTCAGGGAAATTAACCTAATTAGGCACAATTTTAATTTAACTTCGGCAATTCTCATTTCCTTCAAATTGGGGGTTGGGGAACTTGGGTGTCTCACAGACATCTAGAGATACCATTATTTTGTTCAAATATTTGAATAATATTCCACAAACAGTTTATCTTATCATACAAGGTAACGTTTTCGATTAAAAAACAAACCTATTGAACATTGAACATTGTCTTTAGCACAAATATTGTTTTGAAACACTTAACATTTGATAACACGGCTTTGTATCACATAATAACGTCATGTTTGTCTAACTATATATTAATAATAAAAAACAACAACCAAATAGCTAACTGTATTAATCACACAAAATTGTATCCTAGTGGGAATCGGACCCACAACCACAAAATGCAGAGCTACAATCTTTTTTTATACAGCTAGGAGACGGAACAAGCAAGTAGCCCGCCTGGTGCTAAGTGCATCTCTTGCCTATAAGAATGCCTTACTTCGTAGGCCACATCCACAAAGAACAAAGCCTACACGGCACTGCATTGCGCTCGTCAACTTGAGACACAAAGGTATAGGTAAAGGTATAGGAGTATTCCATGTTACATTTAGTTTTGAACTGAAGTAGACCTTTGTAAGCGAGGGTGGACAAGAATAATTTCAGGTTCCTGCGCCGATGGAGTGAGTATTTTTAAACTAAAACCCGATAGCAAAATGTCATACTTCACGAATTTACAAAGACACAACTGTAGAAAGTATAACAATGTAAATATATTTAGAATCGGCATGTTACCTTTCATAATACCCATGTTGGTTTGTGTTGATCATAGTATTATTTATGTGTACAATAAAGTGTTATTTTTTAATTCATTCATTCTAAATATATATCCTTTAACTTTTCTATTCGCACCCCACAAATTGATTTAAACATACCTACAACCAATTTAAAAAACAGTGGCACTCTGGGAGTGCCGACCGCATTAAAAACTTAAAATTTGTTGATCTTTGCCGAAGAGAATAACTGAGATGGTTGGTACTTGAATATGCCTTATCAAATTACTTCCTCATTAAAGTTATCATTAAATGAATATTGTTGTGTTGTGTTGAAACACAACATTATTCAATTTAAAACAAACACGGAAAACTGTCAAGTCCGTTCAATCAACTATCATAGTTGGATGATTGGTTGCTAGGCAACAGACATAGTTGGTTGATTGGTTGCTAGGTAACAGTCATAGTTGGTTGATTGGTTGCTAGGCAATAATCAGCAACATAGGTAACTCAGTTCTCAATAGCCTAACTTCGTGGGGTTTTTTCCCAGCTCAAAAATATCCACCGCCTAAAGAAGTTTACACTTAAAAAAATATTTGGGAGAGACAAACGGCCAAGGAGTATTCGCATGCACGAATTTCAGAAATCATACTTAGCGCACGTAATGTCTGTAAAAATGTGTAATGTTTTATTCCAAATAAATCCCCGTCAGTTTCCGGTGTGTAGTGCCACGATGCGGAACGGGCGGAAGGTGGGCTCGCGAACAGGATGGTGTAAGATAAAGAGAACATTTCCTATCCCAGTCCAGGAGAGATTTAGCAACATTCCAAGACGTTTGTAATATACTCGTAGATTGTGGAAAATATTTAAACACGGTTTTCTTACTCGATCTCGTAGACATAACAGACGTCAAACTTTTAAGCAAGCCTCACAGGACATTAGTTTTTTAAGAGTAGTAGGGCCCTTTGTGAAAGGCAGCATTGATAAATTTTGGTGTTTGACGGTGAAATTACGGGCACGTGAGACTGAACACCTTTGTGTCTCAAGTTGACGAGCGCAATGCAGTGCCGTGTAGGCTTTGTTCTTTGTGGATGTGGCCTACGAAGTAAGGCATTCTTATAAGCAAGAGATGCAATTAACACCAGGCGGACTACTTGCTTGTTCCGTCTCCTAGCTGTATAAAAAAAGATTGTAGCTCTGCATTTTGCGGTTGTGGGTCCGATTCCCACTAGGATACAATTTTGTGTGATTAATACAGTTAGCTATTTGGTTGTTGTTTTTTATCATTAATATATAGTTAGACAAACAAGTACATATATAAGTATTCTTTACGTAAATCAATTTCCCATAAAACTAGCTCTGCTTCTTATTTTTTATGAATATAGAGGTCAACCATAGGCTAGCTGTTCCTTGTCTTACTCTAGGCCAGGTAAAAGTAAAATTAACGATGAAGCTAGTTTTGAGAAGGCACTGGCTATCTCACGCACTATGGCAAAAAGGGTGGCCGCTAAACTGGTGGATCTTTACAGTTGGCGCTGTGTGAAATGAATGTCCTTTAATAACATTAATTATCAATTGGTTGAATAAATTTGATTCTTATAATGACAAGGAAATGTCACTTACAGAATAAAACGAAAATAAACGGGCTATTGATTGTTATTTAAAACTTATCTTCACGCATTTAATATCTTTATATGAGATATTTTAGTTGAATGGTCTTGTGTAACCGCCTCTTTGGTCTAGTTAACCGCCTCTGAGGTCTAGTGGTTCAACCCACCGATTTCAGATCCAGAGGTCCCGGGTTTGATCCCCATGGGGAGTACAATATATTGTGCTTGGTTTGGTTGGTGGTAGGACTTTGTTTAAGTCCGCCTGGCTGTAGCTTGCCAGGCAGCATAACAGTTGCGGCATTTAGAGGTAAGATAGCCAGTTCCTCAGTTTGTTGAGGAACTCCGGGTAAAGTGCGCTACCACCTTCGGCCTTATCTCAACTTTTAACCAGGTGAGATGAATGCCAAGCGGGAAGCGTCGAAAAAAGAAACAAAGGTGAGTTGAAACATCAGGTATATCTCGGAAAGGTTTACTGTTAGCGAGCTGGTATTGTCATATTTTAAAAGCTTATTCGACGTACCGTGCGAGGTAGTGCGCACTCTCGACCCTCGCGGAATGTTCATAAGAGGGTGAGATTTATGCCGAAAAATAGAACAAAAGTAAGTGTTTGATCAATATTTCCGAATACTGTTTTTCGATGTGTGTTGAGTTAGTGCTTATGTGCTATTATTGTGTTTTAGTATTGGTTATTCAAGTTTAAAAACAAATCGCTTATCTCAATAAAAAATAGTCTGCCTCTCATCTTCTCAAAATATGTGATAACCCCCAGATATCGGTTATTAAAGTGAACAACTTGTTCGCTAATGTGGGCAGCATTCTAGCCTCTTAAATAGCACCTGCAACATTATTTAGCCCTCACTTATACACATCCATGCCAAACAAGGCTGCCTCAAACTCAATGGATCTTTTCAGTGTTGAAAATGATGAGATCGAACAAATTATATTAAATTTGAAAGACAAATGCGCTGTTGGCTAGGATGGCATATCTACTTCAATAATTAAATCAGCTAGACATGTGCTTATTTCTATTTTAAAACTGCTATTTAATCTCACTATCAATTGGCATCTTTCCTACGGCCTTCAAGAGGGCAGTAGTTCATCCTATCTTCAAGAGTGGTGACCGTGCAAGTGTTATGGACTATAGACCAATCTCTGTTTTGTCAGTCCTATCGAAAATTTTTGAAAAGGTCATAAATAGCAGGTTAGTTAAATTTATCAACAGTAACAGTACTCTTTCAGAAAATCTATTTGTTTTCCGAGCCGGCAAGTCGACAGAAGATCCTGTACTAAAATTATATAGATATCAATATAATGATAGATATCGTCGTAAAAAACCTTGACAGAAAGCTTAAAACGATTGGAATCTTTTTGGACCTTTCAATGGCTTTCGATACCGTTTCAGTACCTATTCTGATTAAAAAGTTGGAACAAATCGGCGTTAGAGGTATTGCCCTTCATATTTTTCACAGTTATCTCACTGACCGCATGCAATATGTATGTATAGACGGATACAAAAGTACTTGTGAAAACATTAATTTTGGCGTCCCACAAGGTAGTGTCCTTGGACCTTCACTATTTTTAATTTACATCGACGACTTGTATGATCGTTCCATTCCAAATTGTAAGATAATAATTATTGAATTTTAATAAAAATTGGATACATGCCCAAATAAATACTGAAAATATCCTCTGGTTTGTAATGTCCTGGCTAAGTACCAACCTACTTACTTTGAATCTCTCTAAAACCAAACTCATGTGCTTTTCACTCAGTCACTCAGGATCACCCCCCCCCCCCCCCACCCCTTTTTCTATTCGTGCCCATGAAATCATAAAAGCTCATGAAAGTAATTTTAGTTCTTTCTGTAACTGTATCCAATTAGATCACACCCCTAGTCTCAAATACCTTGGTGTCCAGATTGATTGTTCTCTGTCATGGATACCACAAATAGATGGTATTGCAGCTCGAACAAGAAAACTGCTTTTTGTCTTGAGTCTTAGATCAGCCTTGGACCCTATCACTTCATCCCTTGGACCCATCTTTTAGATGTAGTTGACATTTATGTGACAAAACATAGGATCTCCCTATTTTTGCGCAGAAAAAGCCGCCATCTTGTAATCGACGTCAAATGAGGTCTCATAAAATGTATTATGTATAATCTTTGAAACCTGATATAATCGCCGTGTTATGCAGGAAACAGCCACTCGACTTTTTATTTCCTAGCCACATAGGTTTAGATAAACGTTGATTATCACATAACGGTTGAAAATTGAAGCTACTTATCATTGTTTGGTAATTTATGGTAAGTACTTAAATACCTGTAATATAATTACTTGCTTACAAACTTACTAAAATATAGTGCTAAGTAAGTATTATGCCTCCTACTAGTATTAGCACAATTAAGTTAGTAGTACCTATCTGTTTATGTATTGTTATAGGTAGGTACCAATATATTATACAGGGTTGATTTATGAGACGGGACTACTGTTAAATGCAACTCTTGTCTATAACAAAGCCTATCTGCGTAGGTTACATCAACAAAAATCATCATCTACACGGCACTGCAAAGCCCCCCGGGGACTTGTGGCATAAAGGCTCGTGCCCGTAATTTCACCAGCAACGATAACCTTCCAACTGCTACACAGGAAGCTACTTAGCGGCTGACTGACAGGTATAGTGGTAGTACTTCCAACTCTAAAAATAAGTCCAGCTATGTACAGCAGTGGACTGCAATAGATTGTAGATTAAGATGATGGTGGGGTAAACGTGATCTACCGCCTCTGGTCTACCCTTGGCAACGATGGTTACGGATGAATGATCACAACACTAGTGGTAGGAATTGAAAAGGACCACCTGGCTCCTGCCAAAGTCCGTCACCAAACGGTAAGCCAGAGAGAGATTCTGTGTCTGCTGTGAAAGCTAGCTTCATCTTTTTTCTTCTTTCTTTTGTTTTCATCCTATAGAAGTCAAGATAAGATGGATCATTCCCATCATTCACCTATTTAAAAAATAATAATCTTTGTTGTATTACAAGAAACAATATCGACCATGTCATCAGTTGCCGTAATATACTGTTATGTTCCTCGAACAAACACTATCAAGTTAGCAATTAGTAAATCCTGCATACACCTGCAACACAGGTACAAATCTTGTGTATCCTCTTAGGCCGATACTGGGGCTTATAAGCTAGATCTGGATTATGCTCACCCTGTATATAAATTGGGATCGTACAAGCAATAGTTTACCTAGACGGAAGAGCCGTATTATCTATTCACGCAAACTATGCTTAGTAATACCGTATGGTTTAACAAATGCATTGTAAATTGATTTTAGTTGATTGAGTTTTTCTATTGTTGTGCGAAGGGAAAGCGGTGATATTCATCTCACCTGGTTTCAAGAGATAAGGCCGAAGGTGGAAGCGCACACCCAGAATCCTCAATGAACAGGCTATCTTACCTCTAAATGCCGGAACACAACAATATTGTACCGTAAGGAGAGGGGAACTAAATAAATAAATTAAATATTAAATAAATATTACACGACACATATTTCACACAGCGCCATCTAGCTCCAAACTAAAGCATAGCTTGTAACATGGGATCTAGATTACGGATAGAATACTTAAATACTTTGTAAATACATACGTATTACATGATACAACCACCAAACACAGAACAAACATCTATATTCATCACACAAATGTTTGACCTGGGTGGGAACCGAGCCCACAACCTGCAGCGCAGTAGGCAGAGTTACTACCCACTGAGCTATTATTATTGAGCCTTGTTAAACTACCATTAAAACTATACTTCTTAACTTATTAACAAAACTATTATAAATATATTCATTATAATTAAAAAAAAACATCGTGAAGCTGACTGACTGAGTGACAATAAACGCAAAGCCCAAATCAGAGATCCAATTTTCAGGGTATTTTCCATTTAGTTGTGTAGGGCGGCACTATGAAAGATTTAAATAAATTGTATGTAGTATATGAAATAGCTTGAGTGTGTGACTAACTGACACACATAGCGCGACTTGAAATTTGAAACGCATGTTCAATGTAATGTGGTAGTGGTGTTATAAGAACTGATTACGGGCGTTTCACTTGTAAATATTTCAAGTACCTATAAAACTATCAAAAGTTTACTTTTTATAGAAAACAAACTGTCACAAATTATTCTCGTTACAAATTACAATGAGTAAAACAATTTATTGAACAAACGAATAGTTTAATGACCGAATGAACGAAATAATACACAAATGAATGAACAAATGAATGATCGAATGAATAAACACTTTATTGTACACAGAAATGACATAGAACAATTCAAATTTGGTGACGCAGTATATAGCTCATTATGTAAGTACAATGAGCGGTAATTATTATAACTGACTGGTTCTAGGAAGTGTTACAGTGCAGTTAATATAATATTATGAGTAAGGTACTCAACTATTATTTGAATCTAGTTACGCATAGTAGGCCGGTAGATATTAAATTACTGTAAGAATATATAACATTTAAAATTATGCGGGCTACGTAGATTTTAGTTAATTTATCGTTCAGTTGGTGAGACAAAATGTTTTCACTCAAAATATTACAATGTTAATCTATAATATAACTTACATCAAGGTAATATCTAGACAAAGAGTTTAAATTCCAAAATGGAATGAAATTCCATTACAATCTTCATTCCCTTTATGACAAACTCATATTCTGTTTCCATTGTTTGGACACCGGAGTTTAGAAATAAAAAAATCTATGCTGAAGATTGTACGCCGTTCTGTTTCCATTGGTGCTCAGACAGGTGCGTTACAAAACTTTTCAAAGGAAAACTTTGCAGACTACTTCAACCATACGCTTTTGTCTCTGTTCATTTCACATTAACATTTTATGGAGTGTGTATGCTCTTAACTGCCATTGTTATTATCAGAATTTTTTTTTTTTTGAAATAGATAACGTTCAAGCTGAACAAATAATTGGTCTTAAATTTCTCAACAATCTGTTTGCAAAAAAAAAACACGATATAAAGACTGTTTTTCTATTTAATTTCTATCATGTTCAATCAGGTACCACGTTATTTGTGTTCCATTTTATCCTAATCCTCCAAAGACGACATCCCCTTTTTATTTTAAAACTTTTGTTGCCGTTCTTGTCAGCTCTTGAACTCGACTTGCCTAGGCAAAGGCTGAGAACTACGATTGCTACCTAGAATTTTTTTAAGGTGTTGGGGTCTAACGCGGACGCTGACAGATGATTACAATTTTGCAGTACGCATTATAACAGATTTTGGTATCTAGCTAGAACATCCTGAGTATTTTTAGCTCTGTTTTCCAAATGGATACTCAATGAGGATGTAAATGGTTCGGAGAAATTATACTTTTAATCATCCTTGTCGATTCTAGGTTACAGATTTGACTAAATATAGGAATTACAGACCTAAAGAGCCATTAATTTGCTGCATTCGGTTCAAGAGACCGGCTATCTTGCGGCTCATCTTCAAGTGCTGTCAGCTGCATATAGCGCTCAAGTGATTACTGCCAGTGAACACTGTAGTTAACTGCCTGCGGTGCGTTCTGGAATACACTGCAGTGGAATCACGGTACTGGAATCAGTCGCGGTCTGTGTTCGCCGTCACCCGAATATTCCGAATCAAACTTTGAAAACTGCTTCTAAAACTTAAAATCTTAAGAATGCCGCGGAGTAAAGCTGGTTATCGCTTTCCAGTACAAACGTAGTTTGTCGCTGATTAGAAATGTCATGCTCGAATTTGCAGGAATAATCGTATAGGAATAGTCTAGGTCGGTACAAATCTAGATTGTGCATCAAAATTCATTTGAATCGGACGTGCTATTTCGAAATGAGAAATAAACTACGTTTGTATGAAGCAGCGATACTACTGGACCTATTAACGGTGATAACAAAAAGTAGGTCTTAAGAAGATAATTGGTTATTCCTCTAGGAAAATCAATCTTAAACATGGACAACTACACACTGATTTTGAAAGCACCAGCGAACAAATACATTTTTATATGACGAAAAAGCGCTTGGAATCTCACCTGGTGAATCCAGGAGAGCTATGATATGGCTGAAGGTAGAAACTTAAATAAGATGGTGGTAGCTACCCAGGCGGACTAAAACAAAGTTCTACCACCAACAAAACCAAGCAAAATCTTGTACTCCCGCTGGGGATCGAACTCAGGATCTCAAGGTCTGATACGGTGGGTGAACCTATACTACAGAGGCGAATAAATATTACACATACTTATTTAGAGGATATTTGGTTATCCGTAAGGAGTATCAAACGTTAAGCCTATACTTCTGTTATATACAGCAATAGAAAGCAACATTAGATATTCAAATACAGCGTGAAGCGCGTTATTTCCTCTCGTGTTTGACGATCTTGCAAAGCAAATTCTCGCTGTCGATTCCACAAGCATAGAACCTATCTATTCCACGTTTGAGCATGCACGTCAGTCTCGCATTGCGAAAACCTAATCAATTCCCTCTGTCTCACGCGGTCCTAGCTAGAGAAATGATGTCTGCTGCGATGCCAAATTGCGGCCATTCCCGAACGCACTAGTAAGAGCATTCGAGCTTGCACTAATAATTGTAGATCAATGGACGGGTCAGCTCGATTCACTGCAAACGACCGGCGTGTGGTGCAATGTTGACATTCGCCTCTTGCGTTGCATCTTGTCGGATTTGGAATTATGGCACAGCTTCGACTTGCTTGCTATGCTTATGCAGTGCAAACAAGTTAGGGTGGGAATAATTTTGCCTGGAGCACCATACATCAGAAGATATTACACTTACGTTGATTATGGTGGAACCTCAGGAATAAACCATCAGCTATAGGACGGTTTTTGATAAATCGTAACTTCAAAACACTCATTACCTACATCAATATTACCAATATAATATTGGTAATATTGATGTAGGTAATGAGTGACAATAATTGTCCACCGCTGATCAGAGCCTCCTGCAAATCTGGAGGTTTTTGTCATATATTACCACACTTCTTATTCCTATTCTGAGTGGGGGTGACCAAGGCCTGCACTGACGTCCAGCTGTGGGGTGTATTGTGCATTGTCCCCCGTGGTTTTAACTAACCCTACCCCAGCCAGCCCAGCTCCTAAAAATACCGGAGCTGGTCTTTGGGTTGTTGGTAACACCTATGGAGCGCCTGAGTTCGCGACACGATGGCGTATTACCAAGCTTGGCAGGCGGATTAGTGATCATAGTAATGGTGTTGATAATACACAGAAGGAAGCTGCTGCCCTTCTTCTGGTGAGATCACTTAACCCGCTATTACGACAATCATTGGCTGAGTTGTAGGGGTCGGTTCGTAAAGCCGTGATCACCACGGCAAGAATTGCCACTTCATAACGTGGATTAAAAAGGTGATATTCGATACAATGGAAAATATGTTAGAATATCTTATTTATTTATTTCGTAATTAGTTACCTAATGTAGCCTGTATATAGTGACAAATTTTACGTTTTTGCATTGTGCTTAATAAAAGGTGATATTCGATACTATGGAAAATATGTTATAATATCTTATTTATTTATTTCGTAATTAGTTACCTAATGTAGCCTGTATATAGTGACAAATTTTACGTTTTTGCATTGTGCTTAAAAAAAAGGTGATATTCGATACTATGGAAAATATGTTACAATATCTTATTTATTTATTTCGTAATTAGTTACCTAATGTAGCCTGTATATAGTGACAAATTTTACGTTTTTGCATTGTGCTTTGAATTGCAACAAAATGCTAAAAACCGTACCATACGTACTAAAAGTTGAAGTTTTTAACCGGCTTCCTAAAAATATATTGCTATAAAAATTGATTTAAAATAGCTGGGTAGAAAATAAAATTATCATTAGCTGTTAACATTATTTTACATGGGTCACGCAGTTCTAGTGCGAGTAAAAGAGAAAAAACTACAGCTGTGTGTTTTTAGCTCTATTTAGTTTCGGCTATCAATTAGCTGAAAAATTAAACCGGTTTTAGTCAGCTCCAAAATGTATTTTGTCCAGGAAACAAAGTGAATGCAAACAATAAAATATAACAAAAAAAACACTTTCTTACGTAATCCGACTTAAGATTTGTAATATGTTGATATTACAAATATTAAGTCGGATTACGTACGTGGCGCACTAACAATTGCACTGTAATATTTTAGTTGTTATTTTTTTAATAATTTTAGTTTTTTTTATATTACTTGCTTGTTTCTATTTAGTTATCATAAATCATTTTGAACCTGTCTTATTAAAGAAGTAAAGCCACATTGGTTATCAAACATTATCTCCAAGCTAATACAACTAATAAACTGCTCAATGAACATTTAACTATCTGTTGTTTGCGATGCGCCGTAAAACTTGCGCTTTTACGGTACGCTGAACAAAAGAGGTAATAACTTCCCCCCTCCACCGAAGTGAGACAACTGAACAACTATGGACTCAGTACTGGAGCCCATTGATGTCCAAAAGGTGTAGTTTTGGAACTTTTTAAAGGGAAACTTTCCGGGAAGAAGTTCTTTTCTTGTCCGTTGGCTATTTTGTTCTTATTTTTAATATATTATTTCAATCTTCTTCTTAAAGGTTGATAATTTTGATACAGCCTGAATGAAAGTCACAAATAGGGTCCCTAAACTCCGTTTTGCGGTTAATAGTGGTCACCATGCAAGAGCCTTTACTCCTGAGCGGTTATCGGATCTGAGATATGTGGCCTGCCCACTGCCACCTCAGCTTTATGCTAATTCTGACATAGCTCTCAGAATTAGCAAAGAATGTATTACTGAGCTGGTGGTAAATCGCGTGGCCATCATCAACAAAACTTACAAAAATCGTTGAGTACATTGTTTTTCAACTAGCCCAACCTAAGCCGTAGATCGTTGATAACAGTTTTTTTTATTGTACGACGGGAAGCACCTAAATAATAATAAAGCCGAAGGTGGAAGCGCACTTTACCCGGAATCCTCAACAGTCTGGGGCTGACTATCTTACCTCTAAATGGCTGAACACAATAATTCTAAATTGTTATTTTTTTATGGTGGTAGCCAGCCAGGCGGGTTTCAATGTCCTGCTATCAACCAAAATAAGCTCAGTATTGTGTAATACTTTCTTGGGGATCGAACCCCAGACCTATGGATCTGACACCGGTGGGCAAACCGCTAGACTAAAGAAGTGGTTAAAAGATGCGATTGACCTTCCTATTGTAGTAGTGCAAATAGCAATATCAAGGACTATAAAGTCCCACGGAATGACGATGAAGTCTCGGGCGTTCATATCATGTTTAGATTATTATGATCAATTCTTAGTAGGTACAGTTATTTATGACTAAAAGTATTAAAAACAGATCTTACTAGCAGATCATAAAGCACAATTGTAAAAGTTCCAGAGGGTCGGTAATATCAGAACAGTTTCCAACATTGGAAGACGTTAGGTTATTGCGTTATAAAACTATGAGAGCAGAGTGTTTCGAATAGTTCGCTTCAACTTGAGAGCGATCCGCAAATATCAACTGAATCGGATACTTTTCATGATATTGTCTATTGGTAAGGTCCAGTGGAGGAAAATCTACGATTATTATTTACAAGAATATGGAAGATAAGTTTTCATTAGTTGTAGTATCTTACAGCCATCGCAATAGTTTTAAAAGCACTAATTGAGTATGTTTCAACTTCTCGTAGTACATCGATAGAGTAATGAAGTAGTGGGTAGGAGGAATCTGCGTCATCGTAGTCCTAATTCTAGCCTGTGCAAGTGCCTGTGCAAGTTTGACCTCAAGTCAAGAGCTACTATTTCTATAAAAAAATAAGAACACTTTAAAACCTCAAATGAAAAAGCGGGTGTTCGAAAACATTTTAATGTGAACCTGAAGAATGTCATGTAAGACTTTCTGGTCTACATAAATTTGAATGACGAACTAACAAATAAAAACAGAATATAATAAAACAAACAGTCTAAGATAAATGAATTTTACTTTGAATTTGACAGGCCTCACAGCTTAGTTGGTCTACATTCTGCGTTGTAGGTTGTGAGTTCAACGCCCAGGACAAACATTTGTGTGCGGAATGTTTCAATGATGATGTTTTGGCTGTGTTTGGGTGTTGCATAGTATCATAAGTACCTCTATATTTCTGTACAAAAGTAAGTGTCTGTGTACAAAAAAATAAACTAGAAAAGTATTTGTATTTTCCGGTAATTAGTTCCCATTTTAAGCTTTGCTCAGTTTGAGGCTAGATGGCGTTATGTAAAATGTTTAGTAATACTTTTGTTGCACACTATTATCACTTTACATAAAATTACTTGTACTTTATAGACACTTGCTTCAATAACAAAATACCTTGGTAGGAATAGTAGAGAAATAAAGATCCAATACTTAACGTCCCATTTCTCTGTTTCGTTTCCTTGACCTAAGTAACAGACGCCGACAAGTTAACTGTAGCAGTCAGTCGCAACGTCCTTCTGTTATTTATTGTGTCTGGTTCTCACTTGTCACGTTAACAATGTATAATATACTACGCTTCAAGTGTTAAAACAAAACAATGTGTGACAATAACTCAATAAAATGTGTGGATATAATCGAGATGGATTACTCGCCTATTGACATATATTGTTCACGCAGATTGACGTACACGCATATTGACGTACAGAAGTCAAGCATGAAGCTTCCGAGATATGGTCACATAAATTAAGACAGCTGTCAAAATTCACACGGCCACATCGCTTAATCTATTCGTTCTAGACTTTCCGTTTTTAGTTTATATGAAAGACTATTGAAGTGGTCCACATTTTTGATGATATCTGTCAAATTTCAAACTGCCAAATCTGTAAAAATATTCATCTTTGACTCTTTGTTCTTAGTTCAAATTAAAGCTAAAGAAGTGGTCTACATTTGCAATGCCAGCTGTCAAATCAGCAGTCAGCTGACATCTGTCATCTGAAATGACGATCAGGTCCGTAACTATGATGTGACGTGAAACGGGAATAGACTTCCCGTTTTCACGATCATAGTTACGGATTTTCATGATTATTTCGGATTACTCGAATAATGACATATACAGTTCAGGCAGATCGACGTACACGCATATTGACGTATACGCATTGTTGACGTCACATCACATGGGACGAGTAGATTCAGAGATGTGACCGTTTGAAGTTTAACTACTGATACTAGACCGAAAGATTGAACAAATTAATCTACCAAAATAATTAAGTCTTGTTACGATAGACGCATGATAAATGAGAGTGATCATATATCATCATCATTGATCATCTATTCACCCATCAGTCATCCATCATTCCATCCGACCGACAGACCGACCGATCCGATTTTACCCTAAAAGTCCTATATGTAATCAGTAAGTCAAAGTCCATGTTTGTATGTCATTTCGCGTAATTGTTCACAATGTGTCATTTTGCGGATGAGCATATGTAACAATTTGCGTATGTCATTATGTGTAGAGACTATGTGTCATTGTGCGTTTGACCACTTAAATGTGTCATTATGCGTGTAATCCGAGCCCGCCTTCCAGTCTGAAGGTTGCGGGTTCAATTGCGGTCGTGCAGCAATGGACTTTTAATTTTTTAAGAATATAGCGTATTTGACACATGCTTTGACGGTGAACATAGAGGAAACCGGCATGACCCTAAGACCAAGTCCGAATGTCATGTGTCAATGCAATCTGTCATGCACGAATTAAATACAAGCAACTTGCGAACTGTGGGCATGTGCCGAACGTAAGTTTGGACGTGCCTTTAACTACTAGTAGGTGATACTCATAAGTTCCATGCGCTGAGTAGTGAGAGGTGAATCTTTGAAGGGGAAAAAGTGGTTAGTTCTTTTTTTATTGTAAGTACTACGGGGAAGTGCTTGGCCTTCATCTCACCTGAATTTTTCATGTTATGATAAGGCCGAAGGTGGAAGCGCACTTCACTTGGAATCCTCAACAATCTGAGGAACTGGTTATATTTTTTTCTTAATGCCGGAACACAACAATTTTATAATTGTTGTAATGGCGACAGAATTAGGTAAGTCTATTTCATTGTTACTACCACAGTATTTGTAGGCTAGCCTCAGATGGCCAACGCAATCCATTATCGCTAAAGCTGCGGATGCCTCCAGTTATGCCAGCAATGAGCGATAATGTACTACAAATGACTTGTCATTACACACAGTCAGGTAAGCCAGTAATTAGTTTGGTCAGTGACGTACAAATTAATTGCATGGAGATTATAAGCAGTACCAAGCAAATGTGCTTGTGGGATCACTATTAATGAGTAATATTACGAAGGTATTATTATACAGATGTATGATAGAATAGTTATAAACGAAACTTACATCGTTACTTTAAAATTTGAAAGATTTTTGAAAAAATATAAAATCATCGAAGAGCTGACTGACTGGCAATTAACGCACAGCTCAAACCAAAGGTTTTTTTTAATATATGGTGGGGAGATGCCTTCATCTCACCTGGTTTTCAAGTTATGATAAAGCCGAAGGCGTAAGCGCATTTCAGCCAGAATCCTCAACAAACTGAGGAACTGGCTATCTTACCTCTAAAATGCCGGAACACAACAATTTGTTCATCAATAATTTCAATAAGTTACCTTCGGCCTTATCATAACTTGAAAAATCAGGTGTGATGAAAGACAAGCACATCTACGTAGGACAATAAAAAAAAAGGATTGTTGTTATGGCGACAGAATTATGTATGATGGTAGAGGCTAGTAAGGCGGACTTAATCAAAGTCCTGCCACCAACCAAACCACGCACAATATGGTACTCCCCTGGGATCAAACCTGGGACCTCAGGAGCACCGGCGGACAGCTCCTAGATAGATAGATAGATAGATAACTCTAGGTATATTGTTCACCATTTACATAAAAACATAACAAATTACTGATAAAATAAAACTTAATCTAAGTGACACTGGTAAAACAGAGACTAGACCATAGAGGAAATCACACTAACTTGAAAATTCCAGAAAATTATGGAAATTCCCACGGAATGATAGGATCGGAGGGTGTTGCGATAGTTCCGTATGAAATAAGAAAATATTGTTCGATACAAAAAATAATAAATCCCTTTTGTGTTCACTTTTATGATTTTATTTAGACTAGTAAATTAATAATTGAAGCTAAGTTTATGGCATTCGATATCTTGAACAAATGGTTTTTCTGCTATGGAATGAGTATTATGATAATTTGGCCAACCGATACTTTAAACGTTACAAAATTATCCCGACAACCTGCTAAATTTTATATGATAATAAACCTTTGAAACTGCCTGGCTTGCCTGGGCAAAGTCAACGATGGAGCAAGATTTTCCAGAATGAAAAAAATCTATCTTCGAAAAGTTTACATGATCATTTTTGGTTTAAAAAAATGAGGACAAAAAGGTGTTATGCAACAAGTGTTGTAAGTGAAAATCCGTTGTATCTGACTTGGGTAAAAGCTATGTTTTATTTGTTATTTTCAGAGTGTCACTGTCGATTTATTGCATACATTCAGCTGTGAGATAATAGGTTTATTAGGATAGGTGGATAACGTAGGAAACATAATATTATATGGAGTAAATTATGCCAAGCACAAATTATAAACGGCTAATAGATAATATTTATCGTTTTTGGGCGGTTTCTCTTGTATTTAGTAGTACATAACACTTCTATATCAAACCATGTTAGGCAAAATCCAGAGGCTTTTTAGGATATCTTATCCCTTATAAATAGACTAAATATAACAGCTGTAATATTTAGTCTTAATTTATTATCTTAATTTAGTAACAATGTAACCGCCTTTGTGGTCTAGTGGTTCACCCACTGGTGTTATATCAAGAGTTCCAGGGTTCGATTCCCAGGGAGGTACAACTTTTTGCTTGGTTTGGTTGGTGATAGGACTTTATTTAAGTCCACCTGGCTAGCTACAACCATCTTACTTTATTCCGACGTTATAACAACAATTCTTTAATTATTGTGTTCCGGCATTTAGGATAAAATATAGCCAGTTCCTCAGTTTGTTGAGGATTCCGGGTGAAGGGCGCTTCCACCTTCGGCATCATAGACGAAGGTCGAGCACATCCACGTCTTAAAATAAAAAATCCTGTTAGTTTCAACTCTACTGTTGCGTATCTTTACTTAGTATGTTCGAGATGCCTTACCAAAAACTGTGGACGGGTTGGGTGCTGTTAAAAAATATTACTCGTCACCATATCGCCTGAAAATCATCCACACCACAAAAAAATGCTTTTTGCACATTTCACATTCATGCACAACTCTCTCTCTCTTTTAGTCTACCTAGCAACATTAACTTTAATTACGAAACGAGTCTTCATCGCGCATACCTTAAATATATTAAAATAAATATAACAGGGCATTAATTTCACACAACGCCATCACCACCAAACTAAGCATAGCTTGTAATATGGGAACTAGATTACGGATGTAATACTTAAATACTTTTTTTTATAAATACATACTTATCATACAATAAATAACAACACCCAAACACAAAATGAACATTCATCATACATCACACAAATGTTTGTCTAGGATGGGAATCGAACCCACAATCTATAGTGCAGATAAATGTATGGCGATTACGCGATTAAGACCTGTTTTGATTTTATTATGTGTGATAAGCGTGATAATTAAAAAAACTCTAACTATGGCATATCTCACAATCCTCGGTGCACGCAAATGCTTATACCTGAATGACTGAGCCTGAATGTCTAGTGCGAGTATTCAACTTGCTACATACCTGCTCGAACGCTTTTGTGTTTACTACGATTTGTATGAAAATCAATACCTATTCGCGTTTAGCAAACGCGAATCGAGTGATTGCAACTCGTACTAGGCACTCTGAAGTTTACTTTTTACTTACTAGTAGATGCTAGTAGGTATTATGCTAAGTAAAGAGGAGACATCAGCAATCTCTGATTCGCGGTTTGCAGTATTGATTTCAAAACCTCGCTTGCGATTGAAGAAATGAATGTGATGGGAGTTTCTTTGATTGCGACAATCTGCTGTCCCTGGGCTAAAATCACGATAGCATTTCAACTGCGGCGGGGTTAAACAAGAAATGCTTGCGTTTCACAGAGTCTTCAAAGCTCGAGCACTCTTCGATCAAGCAAATGAAAAAGTTTATTGTTCTGGGCAAATATTTTTTATTGCTTTAGGTCTGGTTTCATTATTAAGTGAGATCTTGCTTTTAATAACCTTCGGTTTAAAATAAGCTTTTTTATATTCGATGGGCAGCTTTTGACCGAGGCTTGCCTGGGCAAGTATGAGGTTTACGATGGATTGAGTTTTTCCAGAAAATATCTATTAACTTTCTTTGTTGAGGTCGATTTTAGTTTCTAAACTATTATAGCATAAAGTCCAGAATCATACTGCAGAAGTGCAGAATAGATGGCCTCTAGAACCTCATAAAAAGTACAATTTGTAAAAAAAAAACACGGTCGGCATTCTGGATAGCAGCATATAGCAGTCACCCAAGTATTTAGGAAACAGCAATATTATTTTTAAAGTACAACGGGAATGCGCTTGGCCTTCATATAACCTGTAGTCAAGTTGTGATAAGGCGGAAACGTACTTCAAGTCAGTTTACACAGGAAAATGGAAATTTAACCGTCTCTTTGGTCTAGTGGTTCGCCCACCGGTGTCAGATCCAGAGGTCGTGGGTTCGATCCTCAGGGGGAGTACAATATTGCGCTTGGTGTAGTTGGTGGTAGGACTTTGTTTTAGCCCGCTTGCATAGGTGCTACTTAATTCTGTCGCCATAACAACAATTCTAAAATATGTTGTGTTCCGGCATCTAAAGGTAAGATAGCCAGCTCCTCAGATTCTTGAGGATTTCGGGCGAAATGCGCTGAAACCTTCATTCTTATTATAGTTAGAAAAAGACAGTTGAGATGAAGGCCAAGCGCTTCCCCGTCGTTCAATAAAAAAATATAAATCCATTTTTTTTTTGTTTTGTTTTCTGTAACAAATTTGGATAAGCAAAATATTTCGCAATTTAACCAAAGCTTCAACAAATTTCAAGAGAGCTGTTTGACTCACTCTTTTATCACATTCAATTCAATACCAGGCCATGTAATATTGAATTGATGGCATGGTCAAATGCAAAGTGAAGCAAGCACGCACGCATGAAAAGTAGTGTCGCGTGAACGAGCAGTTCTGGAAAAGGTGATTTCGTCCATTTATAAAGTTCAATGGCTTTCCTTTGTCTCCATTGCATGTTCTTTTATTTTACGTCTGGTTTGTACTAATATGTACGCAGGATGAGTCTTAAGTAGACAAGGACGCTTAAGCTTTTCCTATCGTTTGTGTGAAATCTTTTTAATTGGACCGGCTTGACTTTGCTGCAATTAGTCCCTGTAAATAAAGTGAAACATCTCCGCTTTGTTAAATAAACGAGCACGGATAAGAGTTTTTATATCTTTTACCGAAGAGCATTCACAAAATATGAGCCTTTTTATTATATGGAGTGCAGCTACCGGCAAATATGTACATACAGAGGTAAGTTTAATTTTATTTCACAATAATTCATACATATATTTTTTATTATTATTTAATTTATGATTATTATTCCGTCTACCGAAATAGGTACTGTAAATAAACGTAAACTGTAAATAGTTTAATTTTATTTCACAATAATTCATACATATATTTTTTATTATTATTTAATTTATGATTATTATTCCGTCTACCGAAATAGGTACTGTAAATAAACGTAAACTGTAAATAAACGGCTTCATTTAAAAATGTTCACAAACGTCAAATCTACCGCTTGTTCAAAATCGCGACCAGCACACAAGGAGAAATGCAAGAACTTTGGGGCAGCTATTTTTATTATGATCCAAAATCCCAAACTATAATTATGTCATCCAAACTTTTTTTTATCGTATGACAAGGAAGCTCTTGGCCGTTATATCACCTGGTTACAAGTTAAGATAAGGCTGAAGATGGAGGCGCATTTCACCCGGAATCCTCATTAAACTGAGGAGCTGGCTATCTTTCCTCTTGGTGCCGGAACACAATAGCTTTAGAATAGTTGTTAAAGCTAAAGAATTAGGTAAGTTGGTGGAAGCTAGCCAGGTGGACTCAAACAATGTCCTACTACCAACCAAACTAAGCACAATATTGTATTCCCCTGGGGATCGAACCCGGGACCTTTGGATCTGAAATCGGGAGTTAAATCACTAGACCACAGAAGCTACATAAATTAGGAAGTACATAAGTATAAATTTACTTCTAACATGTTACTTACAAATTAAGCTAGTAAAGTGTGGTAAAATATAGGAGTTCAAAATCGTGTAGCTGATTGGCTTATCCAGAGAGGTCCAAGAGACGTGATACTTTCAGGGTTTCTTTTTGTAATGCACTATTAAAGGATTGGAAGAAATTTGCACAGGAACGGGAACAAAGTCCCAGGGGTTTCCTAGTATACTGAATAAACCAGTAAATAACAAAACCAGTCTCCTATTGTTTTTTTTTCAAACACCCGTATTTTAGGAAAATTTGAATTTATCCGTTCGGAAACTGGATGCTGAAACTGTTTACAAGTTGTACGCTTTTAAATCATTTGTTAATTACTTTGTCGTTCCTGGTTCAATTTTGTTGTGGTAACTAGTTGGATTTATAAAAGGGCTTTGTACTCAAATTATACGATAATTAATTGAAAAAAAAATGATTATATGTCATAGAAATTACCGCATTCTAACATAACTAATTTTTTTGTTTGATGATGGAGCGCATCGTCTTCATAGGTATCTCTTGGTGTCAAGAAGCGCATTTTACCCGGAATCTTCAACAGTCTAAAGAACTTGGCTATCTTACCTCTAAATGCCGGAACACAACAATTGAATTCGAATAGTAGTGGCTTAGACTTAGGTTAGATATATGTGAATATTTTGATCCAGGATTAGGACACCTTATGTACTGCAACCACACTTCATTATCATATTTTTATACTTTTTTAAATATTGAATATTATAGGACATTAATTTTACACAGCGCCATCTAGCCCCAAACTAAGCATAGCTTGTAATATGGGAACTAGATAGGATGGGAACATAGCTCAGTTGTAGTAACTCTGCCTTCTGCGCTGTAGGTTGTGGGGATTCCCACCCAGGACAAACATTTGTGTGATGAATATATATGTTTGTTCTGTGTTTGGGTGTTGTATATTATAGAATGTATTTACAAAAGTATTTAAGTATTATATCCATAATCTAGTTCCCATATTACAAGTTATGCTTAGTTCGGTGCTAGATGGCGCTGTGTAAAATTAATGTTCTGTAATATATATATATATATTTTATATGTATACACTGTGTCAGCAAATGTTTGCGTTTCATATACATTTTTATTCTTCTTACATTATTTAACCGACTCTGTGGTCTAGAGGTTCAACCCACTGATTTCAGATAAAGAGGTCCCAGGTTCAATCCCCAAGGGGAGTACAATATATTGTGCTTGGTTTGGTTGGTGGAAGGACTTTTTTTAAGTCCGCCTGGCTAGCTACCACCGTTTTACCTAATTCTGTCGCCATAATAACAATTCTAAATATGTTGTGTTTCGGCATTTAGAGGTAAGATAGCCAGTTCCCTAGTTTGTTGAGTATAACTATATAGACTTTACTTATATCCAGGTGAGATAAAGCCAGGTGCTGACCCGTCGTAATATAAAAAAAATAAGTATCTTTTGTTTAACACATTGTAGAGTTCATTCAGTAATTCGTTCATCCAACCGAGACCTTTGCGGTAGGATAGTGACGTCAAATAGAATGATATCATATTTTATGTTGCCGAAATAAGAAGTGAAGATGGGTAAGAGTAGACTACCAAGTGTCGCCGCATCAGTATTCTAAGCGCCATTCGACGGGAGGAAACAAATTCCCAAAATTGAATTTTACGAAACGAGTTGAATACGACACGGAGTACACAAACTCGGTAAAGAAACGAGATTTCTATAATTCTGGCACGACAATAGCTTCGTTCTTGTTTGAGTGTTTTGTCAAAGTACCACATATCGGTGTATCAAAGGTCTCATCGGGGATATATCGATATGTTACCAAGTTCATTATTACATTTTAGCTTTGAGGCTGCTTTGGCTGAACATGGACCTCTCGATTTTAGGAGACGACACAAATATCAATGTAGATCCATCTTCTTTAAGTATTAAAAAATAGCTTCTGCTCACGGCTTTGCTTGCGTGGTACACTGATAACAAGTTTCAGCTCTATCCGTTCAATAGTTTTCAAACAAACTTTTCCCTTACTAATTTTGGTGTGATTTTTTAATTTATCTTTTCAACTATAATGTAGTTATTACTGACGCATGAGTAAATAAACACGATACTAACTGATATAGAAGCCGTCTAAGCTCGCGTCATATTTGTGCTATGATTTTAGATTCTTCAGAGTTGTTTAACACCGGGATATTTTTTGACAGGAACTCCAAAAGTGTTCTCAAGAGTCCGTAAAACGAAGTGCATACAAACACACCATCACACATCTCCACACACGGCACTAAATAATATCCCCCCACACTTTCATATATACACATACTTACCCACTCCACCTCACCATGCTATCCAGCTCTTATTTAGGCCAGCGAATTAGCATAGCTATTCAGCGTGGCAATTCAGAAAATGTCTTGGGCACGCTTCCGTCTGGTACTGGTCTGGAACAGTTGAGTTACATATAGGCCGTTTGTAACGGTCCTCAGATTCCTTTGTTCATAGTTAATTAGTTTAATTGTAAATTTTCTTGAATAAAGATTGTTATCCAATGTTTAAATACCTCAAGAGATGTGGTCAGTATAATAGGTTTTTTTTTTCCTTACATTTTTTCTGATTTAAGAATACTCTAGTAAATGATTATGTAAATCGATAAATCACCACTATCATAAAAAATACTTGGTACTTTATTTAGCTAAAAATAACATAATTAACAGCTCTAATAGAGGAAGGCTAGGTTCTAATAGAGGAAGGCTAGGTAAATCTGTATAATCAAAAAAAAATGTGACATGTACTTTATATAAGTAACATGTTGATATAGGCTCTCCGAAATAAATATTTATTTTTTAAACCAGCTTTTCAATGTTTATGTTTTATGAGATTTCACGCTAGATTTTTGATATTGGATTCACCAAGACGTTGATTCCCAAAAAATGTCTTCTAATTTGTTTGTCTTCTAAATGTAACTAATTTACTAATTTTCATGTCGTTCTTGTCTTTGAATTTTCTTAGCTTGTACTAGATTTTCATTGTCTTCATAAAGTACCTGTATATTCATTTGGTCTCATCTTCTAGATATTTTACAAGTATATACATTCCTTCAACCAGAATTTTAAATTGTTGGTAGCAATTCGTTACCTTTCCAATGAGCTACTAGGCCCCTACCTCACTCATTTATTGTTCCGTTATTGTGAAATGTTGCATAATGTACAATCTTTGTTCAGCTTAAAAATCTGAAGATCCCGGTTGTTCTTCTTGAAGTTACGGCGTTTTTTTGTATGCTATTGGTATTATTTTCCATCATGCTTATGGCAATTTCCATGTCTTCTCTTTTTCCGTCTCATTTTTATTGCTTTTTTGCTAACTTTTTGTTCATACATATGTACTATAGACTTTGGAACCGGAAAGGTACTGCATGGAACTCCATAATTTTGAGCTGGAAGCTCTTTTTTCAGCTCAAAATCAATCTCTGTTTTCGTATTATCTATCGTGTCTTATGAATCAACTATTTAAATTTGATTCTCTTCATTTTTTTTATTTTACGACGTTTGGCTTCATCATTCATTCAAGCGGAAATCAACAGCCGGAAACCTCGATTTAATACTTGTACTAAATTACAAAACAGATATTTGTACCATTACCATTTGTCGCCGACTGCGATGTTTATTGTACATAGCCGGCACGTTTCACTACTCACCTACTACTCGATTGATTGAACCACCAACATGGATACCACTCATAATAGCGGTGGTATGTTATATATATATGATATGATAAAATATGGCCTTAGAAATTAGAGGCTAGGAACAAAAAGTAGAAACACATCCTTTGATGGATTAGAGTTGAAACAGATCCACTACTGGATTGGAATAGAGTAGAATAGAGCGGTTTAACGACCTCAAACTGATTGTATGCATTACCGATATTAAGGTTCAAATACTATTGAACTGTATTCAGGTGTACATCAAATGCAAATTTGAAACTAATGAGGTGAGGATATATGGGTGATACACAACACGTTTTTGATACACAAGTTTTTATTTATGGAAGAAATATTTAACAGACGTTGCAATTAAAATGTAAAAGACAAAAATGCTTATTGCACCTATATTTTGCCAATTTTGGACACAAGTACCTAATACTTTTTTTTATATAAAAAAAAATAAAAATTATCTTCATGATGTAAAAATGTTAACCAAATTCTAAACGGATTCAAGCACCAAAAAATGCTATGATTTGTTCGAGAGTAAACTTACAGACGCAAAAAAAAACTGTATCCAACTTAAATTGGCGCTTGAGATGTCGTCTTTTAACCGTGGTATATCTCACTAATATTATAAATACGAAAGTTTGTTACTACTAATAGATAGATAGAAAGTGATCCCGAGATAACCCTTAATGGCTTGAACATAAATAGAGTAACCACCTTCAAATATCTCGGCCATATCATTACCGACGACCTTAAAGACAATGCAGATATGGAAAGAGAGGGCTCTGGCGATTCGTGGAAACATGCTAATTCGTAGATTTTCCCGATGTACCGAAGAAGTCAAAATCACGCTTTTTAAAGCATACTGTCAGTGCTTCTACACGGGGAATCTAATTAACTTGGAAAACAAATGAGCCATAATTTACGTTGCTTTGTATTTATATAGTATGTATTCATATTCATTTCTACTTTAAATTTTGACATTAAATAAACAGTAGAACGTATCGTTAATATTTCATTGAAACTAGATATAGAAATGTTTATTAATCGATAGATTTATCTTAAAAATATACCTATCAATGCTTAGATGAGAACTTCCCCGAGTATTGGCGTATAATAGAGAAGGCCTTTCCCCAGCAGATAAATACGGGCTGAATATTATGATGATAAGGGATTTGCTTTTATGCAATTTCGTTTTGACATTCCTGTATTCAATTGTATTCATTGAACGCTGGACATGTCCCGTGTCAACGCAGTCATTACCTAATACCATCTTACTCCGTGATTTTTTTTAAATGATGAGGAATCTCTTGACTTCTAGGCTTGTTCTGATCCCTGATGAGTCCTGTGATCCTGGTCAGAGCAATGATGAGGTCAACGATGCAGCGAGCTTTTGCAGCCCACCGACTGAACACGGCTAGCCGTTTTGCGCCAGACTTTGGCAGGGTGGTCGCGAGGTGGTCCTTTACAGGTCCTACCGCCAATGTTGTGATAATTACTTTTAAATTTAGCCGTAACCGTTAGCAAATCCGCTGCTCGGGATTGACCACTAGAAAGTAGATCACACCTGCTCCAAAGTCACACGCCCTACCACTAGGGCGTGTTCCTCTTAATGTGGAGGTCCTGGGTTCAAACCCCGGGTGGCTCACATCTTTGTGATATTCGTTACCAGTTAGATCAGCGCATATTTTTTTACTTGTACGATGGAGAAGTGCTTGTCCTTCATCTCACTGATTACAAGTTAAGATAAGGCCGAACCCTCAATAAACTGAGGAACTGGCTAACCTCTAAATGCCGGAACACTTCAATTTAGGAATTGTTGTTATGGCGACAGAATTACGTAAGATGGTGGTAGCTAGCCAGGCGGACTTAAACAAAGTCCTACCACCAACCAAACCAAGCACAATATTGAACTCCCCCTGGCGATTGAACCCGGGATCTCTAGATTTGAAATCAGTGGGTTGAACCACTATACAACAGAGACGGTTAAAACTTTTTGATTGAATCACCTGTTCGATAAGTAAGATGATTTCTTGCTTCGGAAGGCACGCTAAGCCGTTTGTCCCAGGTGCATTATATATGTACCAAATGGTTGATGAACAGCCTTGTCAGATGGCGGTGGCTCGTTACACAGCCCACACGAAGAAAGAACGAACTTGAGCTTTCTTTCGGCAAATTTTGCAAAAAGACAGTCATTAAATTCTTCCAAGAACAGATATTAAACTTCGTGACCCAAAAAGTGAATAGATAAGTGAGAGCATGCATCAATAAAGTTCCGTGAAGTTTCATATCTTGGATGAATGCAAAGATTCGTTTTGCTTGCACAGCGGCTGTGCACTCACCAAGTATGATATTGATGGCACTTCATATTGAATATTGGAACCGTTTTATGTACCCAGCTAAACACTGTTTATTATCATGAAAGATAGTATGTTGTGCTTTACACTCGATTTCCCATTGTTATACCCTGGTAACTACCTACTATATACAAATGTCAACTAAACGGTAGACCTCGAATATAAGCTCCTTGTTGTCCTTTCGGGGAATTCGGGAAAGTCGTAATAAGCTATCAAGAGATTACGCATGGAGTTGGAAAGTAGGACTCCTACGAAAAAAGAAATATGAAAATTAAATTTTTGTATTTCCATTTCAAGTGATTGCATCGTCACAACATTTACAAATGTTATAATGACACAAAAATTCAGAACCCGCGACAGGACTTAAACCCACATATTTTCTTAAAGCCGAAAACGCTCTAACTGAGCTACGAGGGTCATGACGCAGATTCCGATTTTTGTGTCATAATGATATAACGTCATCTAGCAGAGTTTCGCTAAACTGTGATCTGCCCTACTATTTCAAATTACATTCAAAATCACTAGCAAGAAATGGCGTTTTTGCTTTTTAATCAAAGCGCTCAAGCTGAGTCTCAATATGACACAAAAATTCGGAATCTCGGCGTCAAAATCGGCGTCAAGACACTCGTAGCTCAGTTGGTTTGAGCGTTTCCGGCTTTAGGAAAAGATGCGGGTTCGAGTCCCTCGCAGGTTGTGAATTTTTGTGTCATAATAACATTTGTAAACATGACAATTGCAAGTTACTCAATACAAATATGACTCGGACAGTTAATTCGGATCTGATGACATTCAATGATCGTAGTAGGCCAATGTAAGTGAAAGTAAGCAATCACCCGAATGCCACCAACCGACCTGCATGGTGATCATGCGTGATCCTCTATTGCACTCTTTTGAAGAGGCTCATGTCGTGTAATGGACATTTTAAACCGCCTCTGTAGTCTAGTGGTTCAACCCACCGATTTCAGATACAGAGGTCTCGGTTTCGATCCCTAGGGGTATAGGATATCCAAGTTTGGCCTTATCTCAACTTGTAACCAGGTGATATGAAGGGCAAGGGCTTCCCCGTTGTACAATAAATAAAAAAATGCCGATACGAAACAAATTGGGTACGAAGCTAGCGTACTCTTCATGAAATATTGATATTATATGACGTGTATACATAAAATTACTAAGTAAAGCCTACTTTAGGCTCCGACAAACGTTTTTTCGTAAAACCTAAAAACATTCAATAGAATTACCAACAAAAACTTCTCAACAAGTCGACTTAGCTAACGAAAATATATTTGTAAATTGAAACTCAGTTTTTATGATGACAATACCAAGCGTAAGAGCTTTGCTATTTGTAATAATACAGGGGATTCTAGTTATCAATACTCCGATGATGAAATGTAGAATACGTTCATTAAACATTACATAAACGTTTATTTCTACGTAATCTAAACATATAAAACTTTGCGAAGCTTACTGCCTAAAGACAAACCAGAGGTGCTATATATGGCTAGTATTAATTTACAGACTAGTTTATGACCGCGACATCGCTTGGAACTCAGATAAAAAGTAGCCTATGTTCTTCACTATGACGTACACTATATCCTTGCCAAATTGCATTAAAATCTGTTTAGCCGTTAATTCGTAAATAGATAATAAACAAACAAAGA
Source organism: Venusia cambrica (assembly GCA_951394065.1). Taxonomy (NCBI): domain Eukaryota; kingdom Metazoa; phylum Arthropoda; class Insecta; order Lepidoptera; family Geometridae; genus Venusia; species Venusia cambrica. Next base: position 2,672,438 of record OX596068.1, on the reverse strand, counting down.
CCATCACTAGATTCATAAAAATATAGGTAGGTAATAATAGGATGGATGGATAAAATCATCCTGTGCATGATAAAGGATTTATTCAAATCTTATCTGTCAAAAATATATTGTTAAAAAGGATTTACAATCTTACAAGTTAAAGTCGGTAAGATAAGTCGGTAGGGTATTAAATTCTACTCTTTGTGCAATTTAGCAACTGCAGCTACAGAGATAATTCTCGAATACTCGAAGAGTTTTGAAGGTAACGGTACCGCTTTGTTTAGGGTTCTGTAACCAAAGATTTTAACCGCCTCTGTGGTCTAGTGGTTCAACCCACCGAGATCGACCCAGAGGTTTCGGGTTCGAACCCCATGGGGAGTACAATTGATTGTGCTTGGTTTGGTTGGTGGTAGGACTTTGTTTAATTCCGCCTGGCTAGCTACCACCATCTTACCTAATTATGTCGCCATAGTAACAATTCTAAAATTATTCCGGGCTTTAGAGGTAATACAACCTGTAACAGAATATGTGTACTATGCCGAAACGGGGTTATCCGACCCGACTCGTGCGCTTTCACTAACAGAGGAAAATCGTCGAAAAGCCTGGGCTGCTAATGAGACAATCCATTACTAGAAGGTTTAATTTGTCAAATCAATAAGAATTTAATCTATCTGTTAGCTAAAATACAAAATAATCGTTCCTATAATGTACTTTTGTTCGTCCAATATCGCATTTATCGTCTATTTGTAACTGTAGGTGCCTATGTAATTTATCAATGTGTATGTTCTATCTAATAACCTACTTTCACGAGATGACTCCAAGTTCTCACTAAAATTGGTTCATCTGTCCTTAATACTCTTTGACACAGACAATTGCACGAACTGATACCTACCTACCTACATGCATAGTGCGGTAAAGGAATAGGGTCGTCACTATTTATTGTCATTGAGAAAATGAAAAGATTTGTGTGGGAAACTGAAAATGGGAATTCACTATTATCTCCCCACCACAACAAATACTTTTCCTGGTCCGAAAAGCCCCCCCCACTGCATAGTACACATATTCTGTTTCACCTTGTATAACCAGTTCCTCAGTTTGTTGAGGATTCCGGTGAAGGGCGCCTCCATCTTCGGCCTTATCTCAACTTGTAACCAGGTGAGATGGAGAGTGGGTGAGATTGGAGGCCAAGTCCAAAAATAATGAAGGCCAAAAACCCGTCGTAGAATAAAAAAAAAAAGAAAGGCCCAATGGGAACTTGTAAATATCCGTCCCTCTGTCTGTCTGGCTAACCTACGCCTATTTATTTTTGTTTAGTATTACATTTATGCAGTTGTAATATATATAGATTAATAACACTAACTGCTTATTTCGGTATCACTGACCAATGCGTGCTATACTAAAGGGCTACAAATAAAAAAAAAATACACTGCCTAGTTTATATATTTATAAAACCAGCATATGATAAATTTAAAAACTGTGCAGGTGACAAATTTTGCAGAGTATTTTATATTCAATTTGTTTTATATTTACATTGCATGCCTAATCAGCTAAGATTGTACTGGGACTTATATCTAAAATTTTTGTACATTCTTTGATTTGTATTTTTTTTTTGTTTTAGTTTTAAAAAGATGTGGGTTTCTTGATTCATTTGTTTTACTCATATCTTATATGCAATTGCGAATAATTTCTGTACCGTTGTGTACACATATTGAAACGCTAGATCGCGTTTTCGCTCTTTGTATACAACAGTTTATGTGTATGTATGTATGTATGTATGATTGGCGCTCCTTCACGCCGAAACAGCTGAACGGATTTAGATGAAATTCGGTACAAAGATAGTTTATATCCTGGATTAACACATACGTTTTATTAATGAATATGATTCCGTGGGAAATGGAATGTCAAGTTATATCTGTATACAAAACTTCTTGGTTATTTACAAATGTTATAATGACATAAAAAATTACAATATTATTGGTTATTTGTTGCTTTTTAAACAAAAACGACAAGACGGATTGAGCTGAAATTTTTCACAAGGGTAGTAGGTATTATATCAATTTACACTAAGGCTACTTTTTAGCCCTAAAAAGTGCAGTGTTCCCATGGGATGGCCAAATAATTCACATATGTTTGGCATTTGAGCTGTAGCTATACGGCTATAGTTGGTACATCATAGACACAGAATCAAGGCCAGATTTTATTATCCATTTATTTAAATACCACAAAATAGCATTATACTCACACCAACTTATTGTATGTTATTATACAGGTCGAAAATAACCTTTTATTTCTGAAAATTATTAAAACCGAAAATATGCCATAACTTATTCCTTTTGGGAAATCAACATACAAATTTTCAAGTGCCTATCATTTGTGGTTTCAGGGATATGCAAAATTTTACTCGGAACTTTGAACCCCATTTTGAACCCTAAGGGTGCGAATTTTCAAAATTCCTTTCTTAGCAGGCGTTTACACACCAAGACAAACATGACCTTGAAATTTCAAGTCTGTATGCCCAGCTGCTTAGGCTGTGCGTTGTATCTAGTTGAATCAGTCCGTCAGTCACTGAGGACTTGTCCTTTTATGCATTAAAAGATTACTGTGTATCAAGTAGACAAGTTACATTAGTCAAGGGTCGTAAATACAGTCACGTCAACAGCCCATTTATGTAGTGGTTAATTGGATATTGAACAGAGTCCTCCAGAAACGGGAGGGTTTTGCCATAATTACCACACTTGGCAGGCGGGTTGGTGATCACAGTAAAGGTGTTATGTAACATACAACAGGAAGCTGCCGCTTCCTCTGGTGAGATCCCTTAAATCGACTTTTACGACATCCGCGGGCTGAGTTGGAGGGAGTCGATTCTTAAGTTGCGACTGCTACGGCCGGGTAATTTAAAAAAAACATTTGTCGTTGAATGCCTCGTTATACCCATTTCAAAAAGTAGGTATAAGCACGACTATTATACCATGCAATTTTCAGGAGTTCCGCTGTCATCATCGTAAGACCCTGGTTTACATGGTTCGTAGATGAGTATCACACATACAATCAATTAAAATGCGCAATGCTCTTAATATGTATTACTGTTATTTACTGAAAAAACCCCTTAATATTGATTCAACGACATTATCAGACCTTGGTAGTTATGACATTCATCCATTGCATAAAGAGCACTCAAAATATACCAGTTTAATATAGGAACCACGTGTAGGTACATCGCGTTTTTTTCTGTTAAATAACAATGTTTTTTGTTTCTTTTTCTAATAAAAGGACCCCCTGCCTTTATTCAATGATTAAATAAACTAAAAACCATGAATCACGTTCTTATCTATTTCATTTGAGGAATCTATAATGATACTTTGACCTTTTATAGTGCACGGTTTCAGTGTTAGGGCATACTTTCAATGAGAACTTTCAACCCCTTTTTGAACCCCTTAGGGTACGAATTTTCAAAATCCCCTTCTTAGCTCTTATTTTTGCATCAAGACATATATACCTTCCAAATTTCATGTCTCTACGATTAGCCGTTTAGGCTATGCGTTGTTATCAGTGAGTCAGTTAGCATTTTATATTAGTATAAAATAAGATGTAGTCTCCTGAAAATCTGATGAGACAACCTATTTATATGGTGACTGAAAGCCATGCATTGACCGAAATTCAACGTAATTTTTATTATTCCAAATCTTACACTACACAGTGCGTTACGCATACGGAAGAGTGAGTATTCATAGTCCAATTTTTCTTTCAGCGTAATAAATTAAAAATACATAATTTTATTTTTAGATAGCAGTAATAACACTAAAATTAAACTATAATTACCTTAAGTCTATCTTAGTATACTAACATAATGTTTTAATTTTATGGTTTGTTATAAGGTGCCAATAAATATATTTCTAGAAAAAAAAACTACGTTTTTTTTGTCACTGAACTCCCTAAAAGGCCTGATTGATTTTGATAAAAGTGTGTTAGAGTGATGGTTTGGATTTGAAATTGGTCTACGTACTTATTATAATCATAGATATATATAACATTAATAATATACTTACTACAATACAAACTAAGTTACACTAACACTATATCTACATAAAAGAACAAAAACACTTACCTCACATACTAACCCACGAAGAACGGATGTCGTATCGTCGATGTCGTGCCGTCCCGATGTAAACGAAGACCCAACGCGTCCGCGGCTACCCACATAAAAATTCGGCTCGATTCTCATGGACCGCCGCCGTCGTTGTCACCCGCATTCATTCAGTGGCTCCGCGGTAGCAAAGCAAATGCAAGCTAATTTGTATCTCTAAAATACCTATCAACTCCCGCGCATCCATATTCACGTGTACTCTGTTATCTGTCATCTGTTGTGTTGTGTAACTACTTATTATATCAAAATATTACTACATTGTGTCTGTAACGAGGGTTATTAAACTATTAAGAATGCCTGTTGTGTTTTCAACTAAGAAGCCAGGAATACCTACAGGTATTCAGTTGATACATATCTCCACTACACCTCTAAATGCCGGAACAATTTTAGAATTGTTATCATGGACTTAATTAAATAAAGGAGCCGCTGGACTTAAATAAAGTCCTACCACGAACCAAACCAAGCACAATATATTGTACTTTCCATTGTGATCGAACCGCAACTACAAGTGTTATAAGTGTAATTGCTTCATTTTGTTATTGTTTTACGTCATTGTACGTCAGGACCCTCGTTTCTCAATTGGTTAGACCGTTTGCAGCTTCAGGAAAAGATGCGGGTTGAAGTCCCGTCGTGGGTAGTGAATTTTTGTGTCATTGTAACATTTGTTTATGTTGTAACTAATTGCAATCACTTGAAATACAAAAACATTATTGCATGAAGCAATCACTTTTACATTCGCGTTAGGTAAATTCTGTCTTTACTTTTGTATCGAAGCCTGATCAATATCAGTTGTAACCCAAAATATTCCCATGGAAGACAACTTGTTGAGACAGCGATGGCCTCAGTACAGTGGCGGGCAGAAAGAGGATGCGAAAGGTCAAAGATCAGGCTCAAATTAATAACATATCTACTAGATGTGAATGAAGACCATTTTTTAATTATAAGCGTGTGAACATAATATTGCAGGTGGCTGTAAATATTTAATATAATTTAAAAATTACTACCGTCACGATGTCAGTCCCGTTATTTTGCAAACTCGATCTTTTAGTTCTCTATCCGAATACCCTATCGTAACGAGGTGCCTTTTGTCTGTAGAATCTGTAACTCCATTTTAGGGCTAAGTTTAACTGTACCTATTATAAGTGGTTCTCGTAGTTTGATTTTATATCTTTTCTACGCAGTCTGATGTTAAATCTGAATCTGAATCTGTGGCGAATTATATGTATGCATTCGGCCATATAATTTAGAATATTACTGTACCCTTATTGTGCTTGACTCAACGCTCAATTTATAAAATTTCTTGGATGAATCAATCTTTCAAAAAATATCAGCAGTTAAATAATTGGGCTATATAATTATTACCTACAATGTTTAATTTAATTCAATAAAAAACGAACACAATTCAAAATAGCTGAAAGGCTAATTTAAATAAAATGTTACAGGACACTAATTTTACACAACGCCATCTAGAGCCCCAAACTAAGCATAGCTTGTAATATGGGAACTAGATTACGTATAGAGTACTTAAATACTATTTATGTACTCTATGATACAACACCCAAACACAGAATAAATATAAAATATTCATGACATACATTTTTTCCCTGGGTGGGAATCGTTCCCACAGCCTACAGCGCAGAAGGCAGAGTTACTACCAACTGAGCTATGAGGCTTGTTACCTAATTACTTGATTGTAGTTGTGTATTATAGGATTTGAGCTAACCTAAATTATATCTACCGAAGGATAACTTCGCAGGTGTCGAATATTAGGTCTCTACTAATATCAGCCAAAGAAATGACGCTCAAGATAATAAAATTGTATCTTATGTATTTATAATAATTCTATGTACATTTTTATTGTATGACGGGAAGCTTGGCCTTCATCATACCTGGTTTCAAGTTATGATAAGGCCAAAGGTGGAAGCGCACTTCACCCGGAATCCTGTAGAGTCTGAGAAACTGGCTATCATATCTTAATGCTGGAACACAACAATTTAGAAATGTTGTTGAGGCGACAGATAATGGTGATTGAAAGCCAGGCGGACTTAATCTATGTCCTACCACAAACCAAACCAATGATTCTTATGGAATACCTAAATAATATGAAGCTGGAACCACTCATTCAACTTACAATTTTCATTTCTCTGAAATATTATTTGTACACCAGAACAATAACTGGTAGAATGTACAATGTTCCTGTAACGCTTGCATTAAGACCATGTAAACTAGAGTAAATAAATGTTCAGCCAACAAATTATCTTTATCCTATCTCTCATTATTGTATTGTGTTTTTAATTTTTCTATTTATCATACAATACAACATTGAATGATAAGTATGTATTACAAAAAAAAAGTATTTAAGCATTATATCGTTTTTCAAGCTTTGGTTAGTTTGGGACAAGATGGCGCTGTGTAAAATCAATTTCCTGTAATGTTTATTTATCTTTATGATGATGGTGAACTGTAGAGTAAAAATAAATAATATAAACGTATATTTATTCACAAACAATAAAAAACAATATATCTTGGGCATGCTTCCGTCTGGTACTGGGCTGGTTGAGGTAGCCTGACTGCTTTCTTGGTACATAGTTAGTTTATGAATACAAAAGTAATTAAATACGTTTAAGTTTCACCGATAACGTATATTATATTTGCCTAATTATCTATATACATCACGATATTGAATCATTAACGTCTTCACGCAAAACGGTAATCATTTTTATTTTGTAAATCCATTTGAATAGGTACTGAAAACAATAGAAAATATAATAGAAATAGTAAGAAAACAATAGCTATAGAACTTCGTCCCTTAAACCTGAAAATTTAATCCAACCTTGAAAAATTTGGTGTTATAAGCTGGTATTATTTATATGAAAAGCTTTTCTCATAAAACGCATTGGACATTAAAATTTATCCCGTTTGTTATATTTAAGATCGCTGGCTTTTTTTTTGTACGACGGGGAAGCGCTTGGCCTTCATTTCACCTGGTTACAAGTTGAGATAAGGCCGAAGGTGGAGGCGCACTTCACCCGGAATCCTCAACTAACTGAGGAACTGACTATCTTACCTCTAAATGCCGGAACACAATTTTTTTTATGAATTGTTATTATGGCTACAGAATTAGGTAAGATGGTGGTATTAGCTAGCCAGGCGGACTTCAACAAAACCTAACACCAACCAAAACTGCTGCTGGTGGTAAAAATCCACCTGGCTAGTGACAAACCTCTTTGAGCAAACTTGCTTTTTCAGCTTCGTCGCTATTTAATGAATAAATTTTAGTCTGTGGGCTTATATAAACTAGCAAACAATCGAACTTAAACCCTCGAGCATTCGTTCTCATTTCAATTATTTATCAAACACACTCAAGCTTTAAAGAGATGCCAAAGTAATTACTAATTTATCATGAAAGACCCAAATAGGTTATTAGCAAAATTAAGGCACGTTACGTAGGTGAGCTTATAAGTCTTAAAAGTTATATTATAAAGAGCACTTTGTCATGTCAGGCTTTTAACGGGGCCTTTAATTTCTCTTTGTGCAGCTAATTAAGACATTAAATCGTTTACGTCAAAGTATAACGAGAAAAGTAAATGAAATCTTCGTATGACTATATGAGTAAAGGCATCATTTCATATAGAAACAAACGCGTATGGAATCTTGAATATTTAGTATGGATATTCTTTTTCAATGTGGTTTATAACTTTGGTGCAACGCGATGCCGCATATATCTTGTCCACTGTTGGACAGAGCTTCCTTTCGATCTTAGAAGGTCTTGCCAAACAAATTGTCAGTTAAATGGTGATTTCTCAATGTTATCAAACTGCCCAATAGATAGATAGGTAATAATAAATGTTTCAAGATAGTATTAAGTAAGTATTTAGGTTTGTATGATGTATCTATCTAGAATGTTATTTAAAACTGTATAACTAAATATTAAATGGATCATCAAAAAAATAGCCAGCCCGAGTTTCTTGCCTTTCTGTAGCTGCTGGTCTCGAATCCGAACAGGCGGTAGATTTGACGTTTCAAAATGATCTTTTAAAAAATCTTAATGAATAAAAAATTGACTTTGACTTTGACTTAACACCACACTTGACAGGTGACAAAACGACGCTCCTTTTGATGTGATTCTGTAGTCCACATTTACGACATCTGCAGACATAATTGAGAGGCACCTAAGCCATAGTCTACACCAAAAAAAGTCAAAGTATTATAGTTTTTGATTATACCTATACTTTCGTTTTAGTTGTTTAGATATTCTCACTGGTATTCAAAAATATGTATTCAAAAAACATCATGTCCCCAGTGTGTATCAGAACTCGTTTCTTCCAAGATTCAATTTTAAAAATTTGTTCCACTTGCAACTCGCGTTCTGAATATCAATGAGTTAGAGTTATGACTTGTGTTGTCTTTGAAATGTTCACTGTTTTATTTAAAACCAGAGATCGCATAAGACTCCATTCCCGATATCTCGGGGATGTTTTTCAACACAGTTGCTGACAAAAAAACCTTCAAATACTCTTATTTATACTTTTTTTAACCACATCTGTAGTGTAGTGGTTTTTCCACCGGTATGACCCAAGGACCCGAGTTTTACCCCGAACGTTAATATTATTTCTCGATTTGGCTGCTGGTAGGGCTTGTTATCCGCCTTGGTAACCACCATCTTTCCTAAGTTTGAGTTCAAAAGTTGAGTATACTTGTAGCTTTTAAAAATGTATTATATATAGTAAATTTAGCTTGACCCCTATTAATTTATGTGCACCACCAACCACCTCTTAAGTCATAAAATCCTCTCCATTCAAATATCCGAATGAAATCAAGACAAGATCGCCCATTGTAATTTTTTTTAATGGATTACATTAAAAAAAAATACAATGGGCGATCTTGTAAAATTATCTTGTAGTATAATTTTTAAGGTGTGCAATAAAGTATTTTCATTAATTCAAAACAACTAATATATTTGTTGTGTCCCGGCATTTAGAGGTAAAAGAGCCAGTTCCTTTGTCTGAGGATTCCAGGTGAAGTGTGCTTCCAATTTTCTTATCGACTTATCATGATTTGACGCCAGGTAAAATGAAGGTAAGACGACCGTCGAAAACTAAGATCATAAAAGATACAGCAATAATTATCTCTTATCAACACCAAATAAAAAATTCGGTAAAATAGTACTAGACATTTTCATAAATGCCATCTGTATGTCATGTTATGTCAGTACAAGTTTAATGTAAATGCAAACGACATTGGTCTGTAAAACCCAACTCATCATATAATCGAAAATAATTACAGTTTTTTCGTAGGACATAGTACGTAGACACACGTTAAATATTGCAAAATAAAAACTTTGTATATAAAAAGTATGCCATAACTGCAATAAGACCCATTACTCCACAACGGTGTTTCGTCTAAATCTTGTCGAGCGGTGTCCCTTTATTCCCTACTATTTTAGCACCGTAAAAAATCCAAAACGTATCGAGTCTATCAGCTCAATAATACATTGCTGGCACGGCATTCCAAACGGAAATTGAATGCGAACTATCAGGGTATGGACGGTGACATGACGTAGACATGTACGTACGTATCCCGCTGACTATCTGTCCGTCAACCAACCCCGACTGGCTCGGACAAAGACAGTCATCTCGCGTCCATCACAAACTCGACATGTTTCAATTAGGCAGCGATGTGTTGATATTTTTTACTGGGGTTGAACATAACTGATGAATTGATACTTTGATCAGATATCTACAAATTGATTCCAGTTCAATTGAGTTACGACTCCATTTTGCAGAACAATGTTTTTTCTAAACCTCACAGCTCAGCTGGTAGTTGCCTTCTACGCTGTAGGTTGTTGGATGAATATAGATATTTGTTCTGTGTTTGGGTGTTATATTGTATTGTATCATGTTTTATTTAAAAAAATATTTATGTAGGCATTCTATCTGTAATCTTGTTTCCTTAGTATATGGATTTTAGGATTGGTAATTTGATGAAAAAAGTAGGCATGTCTCCGTTGAAATTACAGAGCACATATAATATTAACCTAAACCCAATTTCACCAGTGGAAAATCAATTTACAGGTTTTTCAATTGTATGGCATGTGCTTCATATTAAATAAAGTTAGGAATGCATCTCTTTACTATCGTCTGTTTTTTGAAAATTTGCGATTGTTTATCGGAAAATTAGTGTTAAAATAGAAATTCTTGCTTCGCGTATATTAAATTGAGATACATTATTAGGATCACCCTTAATGGCGGATAAATCATTATAATTGCTGTAGTCTAGTATTTCATTAACCATCGGATAATAAATGGTATTTGACTTTAATTAAACAGGTTCATTTTGATATCAAATAGAATATTTGTTTGCTTCGAACCAAACCTCAAATGATGTTTACGTTGGCAGCAATAAATACCAGTATTTAATTATTTTCTTTGTTGATTAGATTAAGTAATTGAAAGAAGCACAAAAAAAAAATAGCAAAACGGAGTGACCTCCTAATAGGCATCATGAGCTAACACTGGTAAAAACTTTTCGAAACCACGTATCGGAGTTGGAGAAAGATTGCTAAACTATCGCTAACTTCCAATAATCCCTATAAGTCCATTGAACAAACTTATTTTCAGAAACTGTTGCCGACCAGCCAACAATATCATTAGGAACTTCAGACAGATTTGGTTTTGAGAACTGTTTATTTATTTTATTCCAGTACAAATGACAATGAAGTGGTGACACATATATCCTAGTCCCTAGATATCATCGTTATCCGCAGCCTATCTATGTGTGCCACTCCGAACGATCTTGGATGAGTGATGAGAGATATCGGCAGCCCATCTTGCTGCTGGACGCTACAAGTTTCGATGCCTGTTTCTTGGAATACATTCCGACATCGCCTTGCTCTACAGCAAGCCTCATAGCTCAAATAATATTCTACTAGTAAGTTTTTAATAACTCATAATTTAAGATTATGTGTTATATGATTTTTACCAAATATGTGGCCTTAGACGAAGCACTTTATTTTTTTAAAGATTTTTTTTTTAATTCACTCTGGACTTAGACTCCTAGATTGTACCGGAATTACATACAAGCCAAATGCAAATAATGTTTATCTTGGGCGGGAATCGGTCTCACAGCCAACAATGCAAAACTTTATCATCTACATCTCTGTGTAGCGACTAAATAGTGGATAAACTCAGCCTTCGCGAAAAACCATGAATAAAGGTGGCTCGTACGCGTAATACGGTTTAAGGTAAATTGTAGATTCAAAACACATCATACCTGTACCTTAGAGGCAATGTAAATAATTAACACATATTTTTTAAAACACGACGCTTAGTTTTTCCATATCGATTCTCCAACTTACTGACACTTTGCGAGCAGAGTTCGCTCAGTTAATCTAGAAAATCGAAGCATTCAATTTCCAGATTTTGATGTTACTAGCTAGATGTAGTCTAACTGTTTTGAACAACCATTTACCTAAGCCTGCGAAACCACCTTACATTACTTTTGTCTCGTTTTTTCTACACTGGATAGATATTAGATAGTGACAAAAGTAATATCAAAACAAGAATGCTATAAAGGTCATGGTACCTCCCAGGTTAAAATAAGATACCGAAACTAAATTATAAACAAGCTTTCGTGAAACAAAAGTAATATGAGAGTTGAGTCTAAAAGCAGCGAGCCAATTGCTGAATACTCGGCCACTGCTCGCGCTAAGCCTGAATTACGGAAATAGTAAAATAGTGCTTTGTGAAATTAAGCAAGTTCATAATGAATATTTATTGGTTTAATACGAAGCAGCTGGGGTGCTGGTAGTGCGAACAAACGGGTACAATCAGTTACTACGGGAACTGCCAGTGTCGGTTCATTGAATGCTATTTTTGCAATTTCTAGCATGCAAAAAGATCGAGGTACCGAGTGTTGTTTGCTCTGTTCTGGGTTGTGTTATTTGCTACGGAAATTATGTGGTGGTAGAATATCGTATGTGTGTTTATATATGGTTATTATATTTTTTAAAGGTATCTTATCTATTATTACTATGAGCCGTGTAGACTGGGCTAGAATAAGATCTGTCATTTTTCTTTTGTTGCCTGAAATAAAATAAATAAATAAATAAATATTACAGGATACTAATTTCACACAGCGCCATCTAGTCCCAAACTAAGCATAACTTGTAATATGGGAACTAGATTACGGATAGAATACATAAATACTTTTTTTTTGTAAATACATACTTATCATACAATACCACACCCAAACACAGAACAAACATCTATATTCATCACATAAATGTTTGTCCCGGGTGGGAATCGAACCCACAACCTACAGGGCAGAAGGCAGAGCTACTACCAACTGAGCTGTGAGGCTTGCAAGTTAAATAATAATAATTATGATTATAATATTATTCATTAAGGTTATTTTTATTTTAAATAATAAGGTGAGCTAACCGGCCAAGTGCGGAGTGCGGTCTTTATTTTTAATGTTATCACATATTTTTTTATTTTTTCTTTTTCTTGGAATCACACCAACAGCCAATTAGTGTCCACTGCTGGACAGAGCCTCCTCCATAGCCGGAGGGTTTTGCTTAATCACCACGCTTGGCAAGCGGATTGGTGATTGCATTATGTGCAAAAGAAATACACAAATTCTGTGAAATTTACGATTTCTACCAATTACTGTTTATGAGGTCTGGTATACAGCCTGCTGATATACAGACGAACTGACGACTGTCGGACAGATAGCGGAGGGTTAGTAATAGGGTTCGTTGGCACCCTATGGGTACGAAACCCTAAACATACGAAGCTATATAATGTAAGGCTTTAGGAGTAGTGTATATAATACAAAAATAACATTGTCAATTTGTATTTCAGCAGGGGTTTGTGATATGATACAAAATTATGTTTGAGTTCAGGAATATTTGAATAATTTATAAATTATCATTTTAGGGTAGCTTACCAAATGTTCCCTGCAGCATTATATAGGATCGAATTGTATCTGAATGGCTGTTTAAAAATCTCCAATAGGACAAACATGCCTGTTAGTAATTTTAGGATACGGGTGATCTATTTCGCTTTATATATAACGGTCCTCAGACGAAATAGATATAGCTATATGTATCTCAACTGTTCCAGACCAGTACCAGACGGAAACGTGCCCAACACTGGATGCATTGACACATTAAATAGCTATACTAATTCGCAGGCCTGTATAAATATTACAAATAAATAAATAAATATTGCAGGACATTAATTTTACACAGCGCATTCTAGTCCAAGCTAAGCAAAACTTGTAATATCCGAACTAGATTACGGATATACCTAATACATTTTTTAAATACATACTCATCATACAATGCTACACCCAAACACAGAACAAACATCTAATTCATCACACAAATGTTTCTCCTGGTCGGGAATCGAACCCACAACCTACAGCGCAGAAAACTGAGATGTGAGGCTTGCTATATTGAATAACCAAGTCACTCCTTGGGTCACGTGTCACAATAAAATCCCCGCAAGATTTTTGACTCCCCACGGACCCAAGGATGCTAATGTCCGAAATAAACAGATTTTATTTATTATTTATTTACAATACCCATGGGATTATGGGACCAAAGTCCTAGGCGTTCTTTAGTTCTAGATTTATAATAATTATCAGCATGATTGACGATATGTTAATAGTTAGAATTATGCAGAAACCACACTGAAATGACCAGTTAATTTAGCTACAGGTCAATTTTCAAATTGTGCAAATTCAATAGTCCGGACTACAATAGCGAGTCTGCGACTTTGTTTGAACGGCTAAGTAAACTAGGCTGTGCTATTAAAACCTTAGGAAATTGCCAACAGTGTGCATCATGGCTTTCTTCGAACAATTTGTTTCAGTTTTTCTGTTTAAAATTATTTTTGCTTGCTCGTTGAGTTGCTCTGCATTGTTTTGTCTAGAAAATATAACTGATGTTAATAATTTGTTCATGTTACTAGCATTTCATAACTATTTTTAAAATTTTGTTAGCGTTATACTTTTAAATACATATCTGACATGCGGGCTTAATTTACGCACGAATAACATAAATGCGTAAGCTTGAAATAATACTTCTAACTTTGGAGTACAAGAATTATTTCGTGGTTAGAAAGACACAAAGAATCTTAGTCTGAGGTTCGGATTTTGTATGGTCTTACAATAATCAGTTGGGAGAGGTTATTTACATGGTTATTGACACTAAACCTTTACAAATAGGCCTCGTGAATAAGTTTAATGTCGAACAGCGAGCTAAGGAGAGAGCTATGTTTGAAGTTTCAATACATGATAAAATCGGAAATGTGGTCTTCCGAAGTGGAACCAAAGTCACTGACATAGCCCTCAGAATTAACAAGCGGAAGTGGCAGTGGGCAGGCCACATAGCTTGCAGAGCCGATAACCACGATTAAACGCGAAACGGAGTTTGGGAAGACTCAATGGACCGACAATATTGTGTCGGTCGCGGGGAGTCGATGGATGAATGAGGCCCAGGATCGCGATTTGTGGCGTTGATTACGAAAGGCCTGGGTTATACAGTGGGCGTGTGGGCAAAATGAACAAAATATGGATCATGTTTGTCTTAATAAATAAAATATGCCTATTATTATTATTATTATTATTTTCTCACAGTGCCATATAGCACTAAACTAAGCAAAACTATTAGTCTTTATGGGAACTAGACTACAGAGAATATTAATACTGCAGTAAGTATTAATATTTTATGTAGTCTAGTTCCCATAGTTTACACAGACGTTTGTTCCGGGTGGGAATCGAACCCACAGCTTAGAAGCGTAGAAGGTAGAGCCAACTGAGTAATATGCTTTTTGAATTGAAAGTTATTTTGCTAGATTAGGCAGGAAAATGAGTATTTGTCCATCAACAAAAAGTAAAAAAGGCATCCCGGTAAAGGAAGTCGTTTAAAAGAAGAATGTTTTACAGTACCCAATGTATCTGTAAGCAGTTCTCGTGTCAACCTCACCGTCACCCGTATTTCTTGCGGGGACATAGCAATACGTTTGTTTGTTCCGGAACGTAACTTCCTTTTTATAACATGTCTTCAGGGCTCAGGAGTTAGGTTGGAGTTAAGCCGATACTTCTTTGGAGTTTCCTACATTCGTTTTCAGTTTTGTAGATGTTACAGAGACCTTCTGTTTGAACTCAAACATTGAACGTATAACTATATGTTTGCCTTCAAATATTTAGCTATCGAACAGTTGGGTTACCTATAGACCTTTTGTAATTGTCCTTAGGTTACCCGATTGCTTCCCTTTCACATAGTAGTTTAATTTCACATATTACTTTTATTTTATTGTGAATAAATTAATAAAAACGACTAAATATATCTACGATAGATTATGATTGTGAGTCTAGACAACATCTATAAAACCTACAATATGAAAACCGGTCAAGTGCAAGATGGACACGCACACCGAGGGTCGGCAGCAGCAATTCAACATTTCAAGGTAACAATATAATAAATAGGTTTTGTGCTAGTCCAACAAGCTTGGCTTCTTTTGAATATTTGCTGCTAAATTAAATCGGTAAAAAAAAGTTTTAGGTTTCATGAAGTTGATACAATGTAATTATGAATATGTACATAAGTTAACTCTATTCAGCCGCTGCCTTGCTGAACTGACGCTCGTATATAATAGGTCAAAATCTATTCGCCTACATAACTCATTGAAGATATTACATGCTCGCCACAGATACGTATTTTGCCGGTAGTTGGTACTGCGTGAGGTACATAGATAACAGGGTTAAATCTTAAGGGTCTGGAAGGAACGATCAAATTAATTTTGCTGAATAAATCAGCACATTTGATATTATTGGAAGTATTTTTCAACAAGAATAATAGATCGGCGACTTCGCGCCGCTAAACTAGGGGTAGGATATGAAATTTAAAAATTATGAAATTTGTCTCGAAAGACATGACATGAACTTGAAGCATCGTGGTGATACGTTCATGAGCTCGGTACACTTACAGCGAATGAGAAGGTGACAGCAATGGGTGTAAAGTGATTTACCCTTATATTACCTTCACTCTCCGCAACTATTCCGCCAACAAAGAAAGGATCCTAATCAGCGGTTCAGACATGCGGTGTATTGAATATAAAACGGCAATTCGACTAACATACGTATTCTCTTTGGTGAGAATCGGTCTTCTTTATCTTCCTAATGTAAAGGTATTTTTTACCCGCCTTTGTGGTCTAGTGGTTTGCCTACTGGTATCAGATCCAGAGGTCCCGGGTTCGGTCCCCAGGGGCAGTACAATATTGTGCTTGGTCTGTTTGGTGGTAGGGCTTTGTTTAAATCCGCCTGGCTCGCTACTACCATCTTACCTAATTCGGTCGTCATAACAATAATACTCAAATTGTTGTGTTCCGGAATTTAGAGGTAAGATCGCCAGTTTTTCAGTCTATTGAGGATTCTGGGTGAAATGCGCTTCCACCTTTGGCCTTATTATAACTTGAAAAATCAGTTGAGATGGAGGCCAAGTACAGTATGTCTATCCTGCATTCTGATTTGATGACTTAGTAATAGTATTTTTTATTGTACAATTGGGTCGTACAATAAAAAATACTATTACTAAGTCATCAAATCAGAATGCAGGATAGACATACTGTATGGCTCGTCAATAATACCTGTTTGACCTTATAAAACGTTTTTTAATTGATATGACAGCCAAACATTTGACCACGTTTCAATTTATTACATGGAAAGATGCGGCCTCAGACGGAGCACGATGGTCTTTAAGGACACTTTTTACTCTAGACTACAGTATTGTACTTGCGCGAATACAGACAAGGACAAGTTCCATTCCTTATTAAACTTACGTATAGGGGCAAATTGATGTGTAGGCACAAAAATACATCTATAAGATACGGGTACGACCTGCCGTACGTCTGCTAGTGCGTAGGTAGAAAGGGGCAGGAGAGTTTTTTTGTACGACTTGTAAGCTTAACTAGGTCAAAGATATTGAGCACACAAACTGTTTTCTTGTATTATTATTATCAATACCAAAAAAACTCACTGTGAGATTTACCTAGACTGCCTTTTTTCTGGGGCAGTCTAGGTATATCCCACTATCCCTAAATCAATAATAACAACATCCATTGGTGGATAGAAAGGGGGTTACTATATAAGGGGGGGTAAACTATACTTTTATAAATTGCTTGGAATTTATTCTTAACCGACTTAAAAAGGATCTCAATTCGTCGGTTTTTTTTATATATTATCCCCGATTACTCGAAGACGCCTGGATCGATTTGGGAATTTCTGTTTTGTTTGAAAGGGTTATACTTCACAGGTGGTCCCATCGTCATCAGGTCAGGATCTGATGATTGTATTTAGGAGAATTTGAGGGAACTCTTCAAATATTATATGCACACTTGAAGCGATTTAAGTATTTTTAGGGTGTTTTACCTCAAACGTAAAGAAAAAACCGACCCCTGTTATCAGGTCAAGATCTGATGATGGTATCTTGGAGAAATCGAGGGAACTCTTCAAATAATATAGGCACACTTGAAGCGATTTGGGTATTTTTAGGGTATATTATACTATCCAGTAGTATATTAACTCAAAGGTAAGAAATAAACGGACCCCTCATAGGATCACGCGTCAGTCTGTCAGTCTGTCTGACCGTCCATCTATCATCTAAATAATCGGAAAAAATACATGATCCAGGTAAACGAAAGTGTATGATATTCTTCATTGAAGTCGGTTAGATTTTAGTTTTTAAAACGTAATAATATAAGCAGTCAACAGCATAAAGTCTGATGTAATTGTACTGAGCCTGCCATAATGTGCTATGCGCTAATGGAATTTCACTTTGAGCTTAGAATTATCCGACGTTTTACGGGGTTTATTTTACTTTATGTTTCAGTGTTGATAAAAACCTGACTGTATCCGAGACATGGGCTCTCCATAATCAATCTCATTATTCAAAGCTTTGAAATTTCGACCCGTCTCATTAAATACACCAATTCATTAAGCAGGATATCGTCGATCTTTTCAACAGTTCTTTAGTAAATTATAATAACAGGAAATTAATTTCATACAGCGCCATCTAACTCCAAACAATGCAAAGCTTATTTATATAGATAATGGATAAACTTTTATAAATAAAAACATACAAAGCATAATACAATACAACACCCAAACACAAAACAAACATCTGTATTCATCACAAATAACAAGCCTCGTAGCTTAGTTCGTAGTAGCTCTGCCTTCTGCGCTGTAGGCTGTGGGTTCGATTCCCACCTAGGACAAATATTTTTGTGATGAATATAGATCTTTGTTCTGTGTTTAGGTGTTGTATCATATTGTACGTATGAATTTAGAAAAGTATTCAAGTATTCTATCCGTAATCTAGTTCCCATATTACAAGCTATGCTAAGGGGCTAAATGGCGCTGTGTAAAATTAATGTCCTGTAATACATGTATATGGGATTCGAACACACAACTTACGGCGCACCTCAAGCAGAGCATCCAATAACTGAGAGGTTTATTAATAATTAATTCAATAGCAAACAAAATTCGAGCAAGTCTCATTTTATCTTAGTGTTCTTGGGTTATGATCAAAAAAATCAAATGAAAAATTATGTTAATGGAATAATAATGTGGTTATGTTTACTAGGTAATTTCTAAGTCCCTTAACTAGATCCTTGAAGTCTAGTGAATAATAGATATATTATTATATTTATTTGGAAAGAACAAACAATTATGCTTCAAGAAAAATATTTTATTAGACATTGACCCCTACCTGGAGCAGGTAATGGAGGGTTATATAAATTTTCTCAAAAGATACCGATGTTTATTCAACATCAAACGAATGACTATAAACACACAATTAAAAACTACTCAAACTACTAGAATATAGATACTACTAGAATCAACATTTTTATCGCAACCAAAATTAAATATCACTTGATGTGAACTCGCTGTATCGTAATTCAATACCGTCCTCCTAGTCGCGCAGCATTTTTATATCCGACACTATAGAATATACTGGTTTTAACGAGACCTGTCGCAACGCTAATTATTGTGTAATCTGGGACTCTATTGTTTTCGGCGATCATAACCAACCCTATTGTTTTGTTTGTAAACAAAAAAAAGGCAGAGGTCCTCGACTCGACGGTTTTTTTTTATGTAGGTATGTTCCCTGATTATTCGAAGACGAATAATTGAAAAAATACGTCATCCAGGTAAACGGAATCGTATAATATTTTTCATTGAAGTCGGTTTTTAAAAAGTAATTATTTTTAACTATGTGAAGGCTAGGCTAGTGATATTTCTACACCTTTCTGTATTAGCGTAGCATTAGCACAATCCAGTGAGTTTTCTATAGCTAGCCAGTTGGACTTGCTCAAAGTCCTTTTACTATTCGATTTATCAAGAGTATTACAACACATATGTTAACATACGTATACCTAATCGATAACATCGCAATTACCATTACTTATGTTAACATTTTAACGCCTCATTAGACGTCGTTAATTATAATTTTAGCCAGTCACTCACACTACTAGCTATTAATTTAACTGAGTATGAGTTTGTATTTGGGAGTTGATGAAAATTAATTGAAAACTGATAGCATAGTGTTAATTAAATATACATTATATAATGAATACGTATACATAATCGCTACTAACGCAAATAACGCATGACTCAGAATATAAAAAATAATAAGAAATTAAATGTATAAAAAAACAGACTCAAATTTTTCGACTTTGAGGATTCACCTCTGGATCTAGTGAGTGGATCTTATGAGAATCACTTACTGGGGGTAGTCAGAGGCACGTCCAAACTTTCGTTAGGCAGATGTCTATGGTTTCCAATAACATAATATGTTATTCATTTTTTCTATCAGAAATATGCCGGTTACCACCATACACGATGTGATTTTAACTGGGCATGTGTCAGACGCGCGCTTAAACTTCAGAAAAACCGATAAATCCATTGGTGCATGACTGGATTTGAACCTCGGATATACCCATACCCACTTGGCCACACAGCTATATAATATGGTATGAGATTGGGATGACCTATAAGATCCACCACTTGATGGGGCCAATGGGCCGAGGGCATCGATGGCGGTCATGGGGAGTCGAAAGATGGAGGCGGCTCAGAATCAATTTTTGTTGCGTCGATTAGGTTAGGCATAATGTTTAGCAGTGGACCCTTGCGGCCTGAAATGAAGCAACGTTAAATTTCAAATATACGAAAAACTATACTTTCGGTACCTGTGTCAATTATATATTTATAACTGAATATGACCTACATAAAGATAAATTACAAAATCATGAAAAGGCGCGTAAAAGACGGTGATTTGAAAACGAATGGGCTCCATTCCGATAGGTGATCGATGCCCTATATTTAGGCGGGGAAATTGAAACCGCACGTTCCGATCTAGGGGTCCAAATTGAGCTATTGAAAGAACATGGATTTCAAAGATACGTCCAAGTCCATCTGAGTAATATCATCTGCCTTTGGCAGCTAAAATTAAATTCTGTTAACGTAGGCTTAAAAGCAATAGATAAATAAATAAATGTAAATTTATCGGGACTTTCACACAGCGCCCACCTAGCCCCAAACTAAGCTTTTTTTTTACTAGGAGACGGAACAAGCAAGTTGCATCTTTTGCCTATAACAATGCCTTACTGCGTAGGTCATAATTATCCACAAACAACATAACCTACACGGCACTGCATTGCGCCCGACAACTTGAGGCATAAAGATGTGTGCCTTGCGTACCCGTAATTTCACCTGCAACCATACCCTTCAAACTGGAACACAACAATCTTGCTTGGCAGCTGACGGACGAGCCCTTTCAAAAGGGGCTCTACTAGTCATGTCATAGCTTGTAATATGGGATCTAGATTACGGATAGAATACTTCAATACTTTATTACTCTGTTAACTTTATTACTTATTTTTTTTGTAAATACATACATTCTATATAATTCAAACCCAAACACCTAAATACAGAACAAACAACTATATGCATCACATAAATGTTTCCTTCAAATGTCCTGGGTGGGAATCGAACCCACAACCTACAGCGCAGAAGGCAGTGTTACTATCAATTGAGCAATGAGGCTTTTTAAATACAATGTAAGCTAACGATTTACTAGGAAAGCAGTCGGGTTACTTATGAACGTCTAGTAGTATCGCCCTCTAATACAAACGTCATTTAATTTAGTATATGTCGTTGTACGTTTTCAAATTAAATTGAAATCCACTATAAACGGTCTTATGTATCTCAAGCAATGATTACAAGTGCCAGACTGACGCGTGCCTTAAACACAGGCTGCATTCCCATGCTGAATAGCAATGTTGATTCGCTGGCTATAAGTAAGTAGGTATTACTTAAAAGAAGTCATTTGATGACTTTATATCACATTAGCTACATTAATTATAACTTTTATAAGACCAAAAATACGTTGAATATTTTTTATTTACATTGAACAAGGATATACATTGGTTTAGTTTACCTATAGACCGTTTGTAACACATAATAATAATAAATATTACAAGACCATTAATTTCACACGATAAATACTAAGATACTTTTTTGTAAATTATCTGATTGCTTGCTATATAGTTAGATTAATTGTACATTTTATTTTTAATTATCTGTAAATATAGGTAGTAAAATGGACTAAGTAAAGACTAAGTATTTGGTATTATTACCAAGAGACAAATATTTTTTCTGTAAGCCTTGTAATTTTGTAAAATGAAAATACAGAAGTAAATTTTCCTCATCAAAATGAAGTAGGTAGGTACTTTCCATTCGAGGTAATTAACGTCAGAAAAGTAACTTTTATTCAAAACTCATTTTTAAACTCATTATTTTTCGAGTTATCTCTGTTTTTCACAGATAAAAAACAGTAATGAAGTGAATTAAGCGCGAGAGCGAAGCACAAGGATGCTAAAAGGAATCAACTAAGATGGATGACGTCATTTTCCTCTTCATTAACCCATTTAAAGCCCGTGCAGTCAAAATAGTTCTTGGAGTCAACACTTCTTAAGGACACCATTTATGGTGTATTATTTTATGTTGCCTTCAACTGATTTGTAATTTAAAATTGCACCCCATTTAAAATTATTTTCTAAATCTTAAACATGTTTTTTTTTTAAATACCGTATATGTAACGGTACATAATAATATATATTTTTTGTGCCATATTCGTCCCGAGGAAGTTCGGCCCATATAAAAAATCTACTTTCGTCCCGCTTTGTATGCCGTAACAGCCCATAGTATATTTTATTTATAAAAAATTTGGTTCCGTCCTATTTTTCAGCTTTACATTCGCCCCAGGTTACATATAAAAACTCCCAATATCATCATTACAGCACAAAAAATCAACAGCAAACCATCTCATCATCATGCAAGCATCCTTAAGAAGGAAATGATGGTGATATGAATAATCACCACGCTTGGCAGACAGGTTAACGATCGATTATTCCCTGGTGCCTATCGTTTCCTTTTACGATATTCACGGTGTATGGAGGGGCCGTTCTCAGAGCCTTTACGGGCACATTCCTCAGCTCAAGAACATATAGTATTTGACAAATTATAGAAGGTATACTTACCTACGATATATGTTTTAGGCAAATATTAGCTTCAAAGCACTTGATCTACACTCAATATCTTTACGAGCAGAGTTCGCCCAGCTTAGGAAACAATATGGAAAAACTTAACATTGAATAATAATAATATTACAGGACATTAATTTTACTCAAAATAATAATTATAATATTTTGAATATCTTTAATTTTGTTGTTATAAGATATAGGTACTTATGTAGCTAGCGGCATGCAGAGGCAAAAATCACGATTTGGAATCCATTCGAATTGTGTTTTGAAGTTAGCTAGCATATCATATACAGTCTGATACATACTCTTACTCCTGAGGTTAATAATCAAACTACTGAATCTGGTACATGAAGTAAACGTAGGTACAGTCGCATGCATGTATGTATACACTTCTTACTTTTCAAAATGAAACCATTTCTTTATTAATCACGAGTCGTGTAGATACGTGATTCATTTCAAACGTGATTCACGACTGATAAATTATTTGATTACTATTGTTTCTTATAAAATATATCACACTTGAATGCCAAAATAATAACTTATCCTTTTTCTTTTTTTTTACAACTATGAGACGGAAACAGCAAATGGTTAGTGAAAGTAAACCTAATGTTAAGTGCATATTTTGCTTATAGCAAAGCATTACTGCGTAGGTCACTTCCACAAAGAACAAAACCTACGTAGCACTGACACTTAATATTTACCAGATGTGGTTACAAAACCATTTTGAAAATTAGGTACGAATAAGAAAAAAAAAAATATTATAGATATTATTATAATGCTAAGTAGGTATGTTTTATTATTTATGTTCGTTCTTGAATTATTTTAGCAGAATAATTATATTTATTATGTACTTATTGTAGTTTGTCTTATTATTCCTAAGAGTATGTATGTTACTAAACTTTACCCTTGTTAATTATAATCTTGTTTCCCCCTATCTAGGTTTGCTGGAAGAAAACTATTATTATGGCTTATTCACTAGTCTTATTAGCCTTTGCCAAACTAAATTTTAATTTTAAGTCATCTTGTAATTTTAAGTCATCTTGTAATTTTATTTCTGTGTGCATGCAAAAAGGTATAAATTAAAAATGAAAATTAACAAGTGTTAAAACACACATGTCAATTTTTATTTTCTTGTGCAGCTTTTAGTGCAGGTGACTGTACACGAAGGCTTATAATTCCTAGTCTATCAAGTTACTGGTGGTCAAACCCCGATACTGTTGACATGGATCGCGTTCCTAAAAGGCGGTGAGGTTGAGTGCCATGGTTCCTTCAACCGTTTGAAGGAGCCTCTGGAGAGAGCCCGATTTGGGAAATCACGTTACTTCGCTGCGCTTCAGTTACGTTGTGGGTATATTTACTTAGGGGTATGAGTGTGATGGCTAAAATGTTATGGTGATTTATTTTTGGGATCGGCGGAGAGAAATCGTATTGAAAATTGTCTAATAAAGGCTGATTCAACTGAATGCGGTTGGTGGTAGGATTTTGTTTAAGTCCGCCTGACTAGTTACCACCATCTTACCTATGTCGCCATAATGGCGATTCTTAAAAAAATGTTGTGTTCCGGTATTCAGAGCTAAGATAGCCAGTTCCTCAGTTTGTTGAGGATTCCGGGTGAAGTGCGCCTCCACCTTCGGCCTTATCTCAACTTGTTACCAGGTGACATGAAGGCCAAGCGCTTCCCCGTCGTACAAAACATAAAGAAAATCGTGTGACTATTTATCATGACAAATATCATCATTTTTCGTGTGGTTGGCACTTCCAATCACTCTTATAAGCTACCAAGCCTGAAAAGATGAAAAAAAAACATGCATTTTTATTTAGACAACGGATGGGTAAAAAGCTAGATGAAAATGAATACGAGATGAAAGCCAAGACAACACCTGGCTTGGCTTTCATCTCGTTTTCATACTTCTCTACACTTGATTTTTCAAGTTAAGGCCGAAGGTGAAAGCGCACCTAACCCAGAATTCTCAACAAACTGAGGAACTTAGGTATTTTTGTTATGGCGACAGTAAAATGGTGGTAGCTAGCCAGGCGGACTTAAACAGAGTCCTACCACCTGGAGGGGCCACCTTTACAGTATAACACTTAATATATGGTCCCATTAATATCAGGTCAGGATCTGATGATGGGATCCTGGAGAAATCGAGGTAACTATTCAAATATTGTAGGCACACTTTTTTTTTATTGTTCGACGGGTAAGCACTTGGCCTTCATCTCACCTGGTTACACAAGTTGAGATTAGGCCGAAGGTGGAGGCGCACTTCTCCTCAACAAATTGAGGAACTGGCTATCTTACCTCTGAATGCCGAAAAACAACAATTTTAGAATTGTTATTATGGTGACAGAATTAGGTAAGATGGTGGTAGCTAGCCAGGCGGACTGAAACAAAGTCCTACCATCAACCAAACCAAGCACAATATTTGTACTCCCCCTGGGAATCGAACCCGGGACCTATAGATCTGAAATCGGTGGGTTGAATGACTAGACAACAGAGGCGGTTATTTAAAACGTTTAGTTTTTAAAACGTAATTATTTGACATAATATAAGTATTCCACTGTGATCAGAAGTTGAAGTACCAATGTAAGAATCAGTATATGAATATATTATTTTCATAATAACCTCAACGCGATAGTAAACCCGCTCCATTTATCAAGTGGATTAACTACTGTCTGCAGTTTCAGAGTAATAAATAAGTTTCGCTAACTTCTCCAATAGTTTTATGACTCGTATGTGCTTTGAGTGTTGTTATTTTATAAGCGAGTAAATAAAATATGATATTGACTCAGAATTTCTATGAATAAGTCCAATATAAGTACATGTGTTTTAATAAACCTTGGCACTAACTAAAACAAAAGTATGTCTGAATGGAATGGAAAGGAGTGTCATCGGAATCAAAAGAAGATAAATCAAACTAGAAAAAACAAAAAATAAAACCAAATTTAAAAACATACAAACTATTTACCAACAATTAAGATGGCGTTGGGCAGGACACATGTTATGAGAAGAAAAGGAAAAGTGGACGAAACTAACCTTCTTGTTTTTCGTGTCAATGAATAAATAATAACCTACTTAAATTATTTCTGCCCAAGAAATAGCTATTTTAATAGCATGATTGGTTGCCTGGATCAGGTCCCTCTGTGTGCAAGCAGTTCCACTCAACGAGCAGAAATGAGCATGTCCTGTGTCGGAGCCCTACACTCACACCGGACATAGTTAGGGTTAATAAAGCCCAATCTGACTAGATTAGTCCTGCTTCGACCGACTTGGGTCCGGAGCCTATTGAGTGCTTTCCATACCGGAAATCCCGCGTGGCAGAATGGTACCCGCGAGGTAGCAAAAGGAACAAAGGTAGACTAATCAAGCGTTGGGAGGATGATTTAAAAAAAGTTGCAGGTTCAGAATGGATATGCACCGCAAATGACAGGGTAAAATGAAAAATATTTGAGGAGGCCCCGTGTCGAAGAACAATCTGCACAGGAAAACTAAAAAACAATAATAATTATGTATATTTTTTATTTTTTATTATATGATGGCCTTTATACCTTGGCTTTTATCTCACCTGGTTACAAGTCAAGGCTGAAGGTGCAGGCCCACTTCACCCGGAATCCTCAACAAACTGAGGAACTGGCTATCTTACCTCTAAATGCCGAAACACATTAATTTTATAATTGTTGTTATGGCGACAGAATTAGGTGAGATGGTGAGAATCAAGCACAATTATTGTACTCCCCCTGGGAATCGAACCCGGGACCTCTGGATCTGATCGGTGGGTTAACCACTAGACCACGGAGGCGGTTGAAAGTCCCTGTACCTGTATAAGTATAGAAGTATCCACAGTAGGTAGCGATATCGCTTCAAGCAATTTTCTAGATAAGCCAAGAAGCATGACTAGCCTAAAGGTCAAGAGCTAACATCATTTATATCAAAAAGATACAGGGATTAGGTACGGCCAGTAGTTTTATAGTCTTACCTTAGGACTGTTACGTGATGATGGTAAGCGGCCCGACGGTATGACTCTTGTCCCTTGGGAAATGGGTTGGCCTTTGGTGTGGGACGCTACCTGCGTCGACACTTTAGCGCCATCTCATCTGCCTGGGACATCAATTAGGGCTGGTGCTGCGGCTGATTCGGCCGAGGATCACAAAAGGCGCAAATATAGTGGTCTCGACAGAGCTTACCTATTTGAGCCTTTTGGGGTGGAGACCTTGGGTCCGTGGGGAGCCGGTGCCCTCCGGGTTTTCAAAAATCTTGAGGCTTTTGATTGAGGCGACACGTGACCCAAGGGCTGGCTCTTATTTAGGCCAGTGAATTAGCATAGCTATTCAGCGTGGCAATGCAGCCAATGTCTTGGGCACGCTTCCGTCTGGTACTACTCTGGAACTGTTGAGTTACCTATAGGCCGTTTGTGACGGTCCTTAGGTAATCTGACTGATTCCTTTGTACATAGTTAGTTTAATTGTACTTTTTATTGAATAAATGTTCCTTAGGACTTAATTGTAACCATTTCAATAATAACGATTATCTTATTGATACCTATCTGGATAATGTTCATCAGTGTACATCAGTGATAAATTACAGCCTTCCGGAGCGTTGAACTTGGTACTATGTTTGAAGGTTATTGTATTGATTTATGTGTAGAGCTTTGTATGAATACTTCCAATAACGATATTGAGCGACATATATCGATATGAAATGTGTTGCAATACCAGAATACAATTATATTTATAACACATGTTTTGTGCAATTTATAGGTAATGTTTTTTGACCTGTGATGTGGGGATAGTAGCTGAGGTATTTAATGATAACTACGGCTGAACAATAGATTTGAAAGACGGATGCCTGGAAGATATCGCTTACAAAAGGCCGCTAAAGTATTTGCTAATGTTTATTTAAGTGGTCAACAATACGATGTGATCGCTCTATCAATTATTAGAATTTTTAAAACATTTACAGCGAACAGACCAGTAGACAATAATAGTAGATTATACATCGAGGGGATACAGCACTGTTTTATGTCACGGGCGCGATATTGAATTCTGAACGTAACAAAGGACTCCAGATTTAACTCCCGAGCGCAGCGAGGGTGTTATGAGTTAATTCCCGAGCGAAGAGAGGGAATTCAGACGAGTCCTGAGCGCATTGAGGGGTTCAAGCGCGCCCAAGACAAAAACAGCTTTATCCCCGAGGAGTGTTTTTGACTTTTCTCACCTTTTGCGAGACAATAAAAAAGCAAGGCTGCTTTAATTTACTGCAATAAAACGCTGTTTTATTACAGTAAATTAAAATTAAAAGTGAAAATTGATGTTAGAGACATTAATCCAGTTGTGGAAAGACAAACTTATATTTTTATTCGGTACGTTTATCGAAGCTGAGGTAGAGTTTATTTGAGTATTTTTCACAGCTTCAGAAACTTACGTCTGAGAGTCGCTTTGCAGTTATTACGTATATTATTGCAGCGTCTTACAATACTCGCGGCTTTTGTTTAATTTCAAATGTGTTCCATTCAGCTTGCCGTGGCCATCTTGATTTTAAAAATAAAGTTCGATTTTCAAATAAGTTTGACGCGGCGGCGCCGGCCCCGGCCTTCGAGTATTAGTCTGTTGATCTTTTATTAAGAAATTAGACTTTAAGGCTATTGCAATAAGAAATATGAAAAGTAAAAATATTAAAACCCAGCTACTTATAATGAGATTCAGTCCAACATTATGAGTTACTTTCAAGTATTTATTACAGTAATAGGAAATTTGACAAACATACTGTTGAGGGTGCAACTCAAATTACCGTTGATTGTATAATAAAAATTTAATACTTACCGCAAAAATTCATTTTGTATCATTATCTCATATTTAAGTCGTATAGTTTTTTTTCCTAAATTATGTTTAGTTATAAACTAAAATTATAAACTCCTTAGAATTAGATGTTTTTTATTGAGAGATAAAGAAGATTTCCAACTTTAAAGTTTACTGAAGCATTGGTATTATACTACACCTCTAGAACCATGAATCTTCCAATAGCGCCTGTGCGTCTCTAAAGCTCAGTTTCCGGATATTCGAAGCCTGTCCGTTATCGTACTGCTACAGTGCCCAGCAATCCTGTCGTTTACATTCACGTTGCTGTATACACAATAGTCTTGCTAGTGTAGGTTTCACGTCTAATTAATCCCTCGTATATTGTAGAAATATAGTCAAAGTCTAATATTCAGTAAGATTTTTTAGGATTACTTTGGAACGTCAAATCGACCGCCTGAATAATGAGTAATATAGAATAATAATATATAATAAATATATAGTAATCCAGCAATTCTCTTCTGGATGAGACTGGCACAAGACCGTTGGGCGTGGCATATGCATAGTGAGGCATAGGCCTCACTATGCATATATGCATATATATGCATAGTCTGATTTCACCCACAGCTGGGTATAGACCCAGCAGTGGGTGAAATCAGACTGCGTATAATGATATTGTAGAATAGTTACATCATACCTAAGTGTGACATTATAACATCAATTCAAATGATTATGTTCTGACATTTTTAACCGACTTTAAAAAAAAAAGGGGGAGTTTCTCAATACGTCTTTTTTTATGTATGTTCCCCGATTAATCGAAGACGCCTAAACTGATTTGGAAAATTATTTGATAGCCTGATAGAGGGTCTGATGATGAGTTCGCATAAAGTGTTCTATAAATAAATATAAATTAAATATTACGCAGGATATTAATTTAACACAGTTCCACCTAACCCCGAACTAAGCAAAGCTTGTGATATGGTAACTAGATTACAGATATAATACTTGTACACTTTTTTTTTGTAATACGTACATAGAATTCAGAACAAACATATTTTAACAAACATTTGTGTGAATTCATGACACAAATGTTAGTTCTGGATGAGAATCGAACCCACCAACAACGCAGAGAGTCTTACAATAAAAAAAAATCAATGAGTTATATATAATTCAAGTATTAAAATCATTTCAATTAAAACGTTATTTTATGAATAAATAAAGACTTGCTTGTAGTTATTATACGGTGTTAATGGAAATCAAACGAAGTCACAAAAGCGTCCAACAACTTTCTAAGCTCTTAGAAGAAACTTCTATTGTTCAAAATAAAATCTTTGTTTAATATGATATAGTTCGTTGACTTATTTAATTACATTTTAAGCGATTCGGGGACAACGTTTCAATTTTAAATATATCATTACATGGATAACCAGACACAAATTTAAAGGATCCTTTGTGTGTTATAGTTTAACCTAAATGGAAATGTTGCTTATAACTCATTTGGTTGGTGGTAGGATTTTGTGGTTGGTGGTAGGATTTTGTGGTTGGTGGTAGGATTTTGTGGTTGGTGGTAGGATTTTGTTTAAGTCCGCCTGGCTAGCTACCACCATCTTACCTAATTCTGTCGCCATAATAACAATTCTTAAAAAAAAATATGTTGAGTTCCGGCATTCAGAGGTAAGATAGCCAGTTCTTCAGTTTATTGAGGATTCCGGGTGAAGCGCGCCTCCACCTTCGGTCTTATCTCAACTTGTTACCAGGTGAGATGAAGGCCAAGACTTTCCTCGTTGTACAATAAAAAAAAAAGCTCATTCTATGCATCAATTTCGTCTCTAACCTAAAACAATAGTTATCATATATGCCAGTCTGATGTTATTTTTTTTTTACCAAAAACATTTAGTACCTACTCGTTTGTTCTCTCTAGTTAGTTAAGTAGTTAGTTGTTTACACTAGTAAACAAACCTCATAGCTCAGTTGGTAGTTACTCTGCCTTCTGCGCTGTAGGTTGTGGGTTCGATTCCCATCCAGGAAAAACATTTGTGTGATGAATATAGATGTTAGTTCTGTGTTTGTTGTATGATATAGTAGATACGTATGTATTTACAAAGAAAAAGTATGTGAGTATTATAACCGTAATCTAGTTCTCGTATGACAAGCTATGCTTTGTTTGGGGCTTGATGGCGCTATGTGTAGTTAACGTCCTGTAACATTGTTTTTTTGATCGTCTGTAACATCCATCATACACACCACTTCTGTTATTTACATTTATTGAAATAACTTTCAAGTAGCTTTTATATTTTCGTCTAAAATTAGTGAGGTCAGTGGCCTACATGCCGGAAAAAAGTTCACTGCATGTCTAAAACCCAGGAATGCAGTCTTGGACTTTCGACGTGTAAGACGTCGCTTGGCAGGCGGGATGGAAATTACAGTATTAGTTTAAAGTTATCAGAAATATACAGGTGAGTTTACTCTCTTACATGATCCGGGAGAACGTAAGAAGAGGCCTATAATTCTCTGAGGGAGCCACCACGGCAGTGGTAGGGAACATTTTTAAATAATAGCTTTGTTTTTTTAATTGCTCACCAAGGAAGCCAATATGGTGACTAAATGAATAAGGTGATTTCTCAATGTTAACAAATTGCCCATTAGGTAGATAGGTAATAACAAATGTTTTAAGATTAAGTATTTAGGTTTTTGTTGTATTTACTTAGAATATAATAACAAATTGTGTATCTAAATGTTGAATGGATCATCAAAAAAATTAACCGGCCCGAGGTTCTTGCCTTTCTCCTTGTGTGCTGGTCGCGATTCCGAACAGGCGGTAAATTTGACGTTTCAAAATAATCCTAAAAAATCTTAATGAAAAAAGAAATTTTGACTTTGACTTTGACTTTGATATATTAAGTTTGATGGGTCTACGACGCATAGTTTAAGAGATACAACTGTTTAAAGTTATAAATATATCAAACCATCTATTCTCGCCGCATTTGGATCAATTGCGTCCCTAACGTCGTGGTACACCCTGTTACTCGTTCGTCCCTCGCTCCACTCAAACCAATATCGCCCTTAATATCGTGGTACGCCTGTATTATTAAAAAAAATCAAGAAACCAAGCGCTTCCCTTGCGAACAATTTTCTTCACCTCGCCTGATGTCAAGTTACGATAAGGCGGTAGACGCTCACTTAACCTGGAATCCTTAACAAACTGAGGAATTGGCTATTTATCTCAAAATACACAACATCATTAAATTGTTGTTTTTGCGACAGACTAAGGATGATGCTCCTAGCTGTAGCTAGCCAGGTTGGCTATTTATCTCTAAATGTCGGAACACAACATTTTTAAATTGATATTATTGAGACTTAGGTGACATGATGTTGCTCTTAGCTGTAGCTAGCCAGGTTGGCTATTTACCTCTATATGTCGGAAAACAACATTTTTAAATTGATATTATTGAGACTTAGGTGAGATGATGCTCTTAGCCGTAGCTAGCCAAGTTGGCTATTTATCTCTAAATGTCGGAACACAACATTTTTAAATGGATATTATTGAGACTTAGGTGACATGATGTTGCTCTTAGCTGTAGCTAGCCAGGTTGGCTATTTATCTCTAAATGTCGGAACACATCATTTCTAAATTGATATTATTGAGACTTAGGTGAGATGATGCTAACGCTTGGCTGTAGCTAACCAGGTTGGCTATTTATCTCTAAATGCCGGAATACAACATTCTAAATTAATATTATTTAAACATAGGTAAGATGGTAGCTAGCAACAAGTCCTGCCAGCAACCAAACTAAGCGCAAATTTGTACCACCCTAGGGATTAAGCTCAGACCACTATACCACAGAGGCACCTAAATCAAATAGAAGCTATTCCTAGAGCAGTGCAAAAGTCTGCAGCGATAATGGCCGGGCGATTCCATCACGGTCTATGGCCGATAACGCTAATCCGATTTCAAGTCGAGCCCGCCCGTCCGGTACATCCGTACAAAGAATTTCCATTAGCTGACAAAAAATAAACCTTTGGACTGTAGCTACCTCGCTACTTCTGTGCCACTTGGCTGTACCTTACCGACACCTTTGTGAGGCTTGACTTGAGCGCTTTTCATGTTCGGCGAAGAGGGTTTAAATATTATTTACCTGTACTATTTTCGTATTACATTTGTGTTCGCAAACATTATACTATATTTGAGTTTTTATGTTCGTACATACACCACAGAAAGAACAGGAGTAAATATCATTTTGTGAACTTGCTTTGATGATTTTTTTGCAGTTGGCCGGTTATGTAACAATATGTATTGTAGCATTATCTCATCATTATCTGTGTTTTGATTTTGAAGGATAGAAGTATTTTATTTTTACCCGCTGTCACGTAAGGAGGGCTATGTTTTGGAAGATAATGTATGTTTTTTTTACTGTACGAAGAGGAAACGCCTTCATCTCACCTGGTTTTAAGTTATGATAAGTCCGAAGGTGGAAGCGTTCTTCATCTGTTTTCCCGCACCAATACAACCTCGGAATCTTCAAGTCCAGAGAGAACAGGTCCTTTTAGACTAGCGTGCTCCATCTCAGGCCACATCTTTACAATAAGTAAAGATGTGGCCTAAGATTTTAAGTGAGCTAGGGGCCAAACTCTTGGCTATCATCAATAAAAGCCATCAGTCTGTGTATATAGCTATTTTACCTCTAAATTCCGAAACAATTTAGAATTATTTTAATGGCGACTCAGGTAAGATGGTGGTAGTAAGCCAACTACTTAACTTACGCGGACTTAATCAAAGTAGTACCATCAACCAGACAAACCTGATCAAGCACAATATTGTACTCCCTTGAGAATCGAACCCGGGACCTCTGGATCTGATACCAATGGGTGAACCACTAGACCACCTAGACTACATAATCAAGTAGGTACTCTTAATAGCCATTAGAACGCAAGTTTTTTTTGGTAATAAATAAGCCAGCATTTGACCTCGGAGTTTGCTTGGGCAAGGATACTACGTCTTCTATGGAGCGAGCTTTTCCCAGAAAATGTCTATTAGCTCTCTTTTTGAAGTTTAGAACGGTTGCAGTTGATTGCAAATTTTTGCAGCGCGAATACAACGAAAGACTTTTGGTAGCGCTTAGTTCATTAATGGAATATCAAATGAGGGTGATAATTAAGCTATGCCTCTGAAATGTATTATTATTAGGTTTGTGTGTTCGATTTCCACCTATAACAAACATTTGTGAAATGAATATACTCGTAGATGTTTGATCTGTGTCTGGATGATGTATTGTATGTATTTACAAAAAAAAAATAAACAATAGTAGTAGGTACCTATTCTATCCGTAATATAGTTCCTATTTACAAATTTAGCTTAGCTTGGAGCTAGCTGGTGCTTGAAATTGAATGTCCTGAAATGTTTAATAATGAATCTCAATAGATTAATTATTATATACCTATTATTATATTAGTAACCGTGAATAACATTGAATTTTCTTTAGATTAAAGGACCTAGGAGGCAATTACCTATCGACTGAAATATTAAACACTCAATAAACTGAACTGTAAAAGCAACACAAAACAGACAAAACCAATCTTGAGCTCTGAGCAGTAGAACAAACAATTATCTTAACTGTTCCGCGTACCCAGTAATAAACCGGCGAACAATCACTAAGCGTTTTTGAAAAAAAAGGTCAAGTGCGAGCAGGACACGCCTTGAAATAAACCAATGGTCAATTCCTAGGTATTTGAGAGAAAAAAACAACAAATTGTGAGACGGAGACATCAAGGAGAATCACACCCACAATTCCGAACTAAATCACAAAAAATAATTAAGTGCGTTATCTACATTTATTCTGTTATAATCGTGCGAGTTTGATTTGCAATTTGAGATTATCTTGTAATACAGAAATAGAAATCGACATAGAAAAAACTTTATTGGTTATATTTGTAGCTAATATCTACCAAGTTATTGTATCATGCGGTTATAACTATCATACAAATTATCAAGTTTTATGTTTGCTTGCTGGTTACTCGTTGACGATAGAGCAAAAAAAAACGTGTAGAAAAACGTTTATTGTTTGACCACCGTAATTTTTTATTTTTCGAGATCGCGGAACCCTAAAAACGATCTAACTATGAAGTCATTTTATATGAGCGATCATAGTAATAAGCGGGCTTCCTCTCAGATTTTGGGATAATATGGATAATCCACGGCGCTCGAAATGAAGCCCGCGAAAGATCCTTCGCCGCTCATCCAACTCGAAAATTATTTATTCATTGCCCTGTTTATGACTGCGATTATGTTGTACATATAAAGTAATAACCATAATGGTGAGTGCCTTTGTCCTGAAACGATCACATGTTTTGTGGATCGTGTAATATTTACCTTTACCTTATTCCTAAATACCATGACCGTGATACGTTCACTCTGTACCTGTAGTGCAAGTATCGTTCATTTATCGTTTCATATAATTTACTTATTTTGGAATCGCAACGGTAGATAGAAACTGCCATGCCATTTATGGCAAAAGTCACGAATAAAAATAGAAAAAAAAAAAAAAAAAAGGTAGATAGATAATTAACTGAATCGTACCTACATATCGTATCTTGCGAGTATGGAATCTAGTAGTTAGCTTGTATCGGCTCCGGACTCGTGGTCTCGCCAGCACCCTTATTCTGTATGACCAATCGTGTCTTAACGCGCCCGCGTTACGATTGTCACACTGATGTGACTATTAGGAATTTATTTGACTCGTGGTCACACTGTGGTGTCATTGCTTACGTATGCCTACAATAAACTTCAATCAAGAACACTTTCAGACTTTCTTCAAAGTTAATAAAACAATCGTATAAATTGTCAAAATCTACGATATCAATCGGCAAACAAAAGTTGTGTGCCAAGGTTATCGACAAATTTAATAAAATGTAATGAATGTCTACCGATTTTGTCTACCAATCGTTAAGGTAGGAACCGTACTCGTAACGGTCGACAAAACCAATATCGAATCTAGACGATCATAAATGTCATC
Organism: Venusia cambrica; assembly: GCA_951394065.1. Lineage (NCBI taxonomy): Eukaryota > Metazoa > Arthropoda > Insecta > Lepidoptera > Geometridae > Venusia > Venusia cambrica. The sequence continues at coordinate 2,636,904 of OX596068.1, read as the reverse complement.
AAATTATGCGATCGGTTAGAACAATACTTGTAATGCGATGATACTACACTGTTTTCGTATATCTTAAAATACTAGCCAAATGTATGTTATGTAATAATATCTTATGCTACGTATATTGATAAAGATGATGATGATGCTTTTACTGATTTTCACCACAGCGACTGAGATATCTGGTCAAGTATTTTAACTCTGAAACGGTTAACGTTATGAAGATAATATTGTATGTACGATAATTATCCCATGCCCATTCGGTACTGAAACAGCCCATTACGTAATGGGCAGTTTCAGTACCGCATGAGCAATGGTGCTCAAAAAAATGGTGCTCAAAACCGAAAGTGCGTTATCGTAAATTTTTTGTTAATACTTTTGTTTCATTGTATATTTATAGGATTCTTAAACATGTATTTGTTATAGATTAATCACTGATTTTAATGGTACAGTGTCAATGTGCCAGCCGTTCTTGAACCGAATGGTCTGTTACGTGATGATGGTAAGCGGCCCGACGGTATGACTCTTGTCCCTTGGGAAATGGGTAGGCCTTTGGTGTGGGACGCTACCTGTGTCGACACCCTAGCGCCATCTCATCTGCCTGGGACATCAGTTAGGGCTGGTGCGGCGGCTGATTCGGCCGAGGATCACAAAAGGCGCAAATATAGTGATCGCGACAGAGCTTACCTATTTGAGCCTTTTGGGGACCTTGGGTCCGTGGGGAGCCGGTGCCCTCCGGGTTTTCAAAAATCTTGCGGGGCTTTTGATTGAGGCGACACGTGACCCAAGGGCTGGCTCTTATTTAGGCCAGCGAATTAGCATAGCTATTCAGCGTGGCAATGCAGCCAGTGTCTTGGGCACGCTTCCGTCTGGTACTGGTCTGGAACAGTTGAGTTACCTATAGGCCGTTTGTAACGGTCCTTAGGTAATCTGACTGATTCCTTTGTACATAGCTAGTTTAATTGTACTTTTTATTGAATAAATGGTACATAACATTATACTTATTATTCCTCCAAAGTTTATAAATTTTGAAAAAAGAAATTCGCCGGGTTCCGTTTTTGAAAATTGTTTCCTCTTTTTTTAATATTTTTTTTATGTATCTAAGTGTAAGTTTAATGAGCAGATTATTCATTAAGTTTATTATCGATAAATTACTGTAAACAATGTGATACTTATCATGTTTTGAAAATACTCTTATACTTTTGTTTTCGCAAACATTTTATTGGTGAAGGTCGCGCGGCGCTGGCCGTGTGTTGCGAAGCAAAGGGGCGTAAGACCGCGCCGCGCCAGCGTTCAAGTGGTTATACGAGAGACGACATTTTAACTACATTAATTAAATAATTAAATTGGTCAAAGAAAAATTTTATATTCAGTAAGATTTTTTTGGATCTATTTAAACGTCAAATCATCCACCTACCTGGTGTCGCGACCAGGAAAACAATAAAAGACCAAACAAATAAAAAAAAGATGTTGTTGTCTAATCCGTGACTATTAGCATATTTTTTATCTAGCTGCCTTAACCTCGGTTCACTAAGACTAAATATAACTTAACATTGTAACAAAAATTATATTTAAAGATGTTGTTTCAAAAGACACTTGAATTCTTCTGAAGACACAATTTTTTATTTTGAATATGGAAATAGTAAAACATATATTCTGTTATTTTCACGTTTTATAGCTTCATATACTCGTAATATGCAAATCCATTTTTGATAAATCCATTCTGACCCGTTCTTAAATATATAACAAATGTTACTTCTGTAAAATCTTTTTATATACGTTTTTTTATGGTCACTAATAAAAAAAATATCTAAAATGAGCCCCAAAAATTCACACAAACTTTCGCCTCAAGATATAGGCGAAAGTTTGTGTGAATTTTTGGCGCTCATTCACGCTGAAACGGTTGAATGGACTTAGATTAAATTTGGTGCAAAGATAGATACCCTGGATCAGACTCTGAGTCTGTTCCCGTGGGATGGAAATGAAAAGTCAAACGTTGCGATACAAAACTATTGGTTTTTTGTTGCTCTATAATAATTCTCAGTCATAAGGCACACAAATGTTACAAAAAGGTTCAGATGAACGATTACCTACTCCTTCATGCCAAGATATCTATATGGATTGAGTTTTTTTTTATTGTTTAACGATAGTAAGATAATAGCAGATGCAAGCAGAAGCTAGTCAATAAACTAGGGGATTCCTTCCTTGAGATGGAAAGTATTTTATTATGTTTTTACTACGGAGAAAATCAGTTAAGCACAGTTTTTTTAGTTAAAAATATAATTATATGTATTAATATATTTTTTAAAATATTTACAAATATAACTTAGATATATTTTTAGTTACAAATAATTGTTACTTTAATAAAAGGGCCAAGGGTGTGTTGGACTTGCGCACCGAGGGCGTACAAACCTACAGGTATAGAAGCAAAATTTGTGGTATTTTTATTGCTAAATGAAATCCATAACATTACAATGTCGAAAGCTGGAGGAGCATAAATTTTAGACAAATGTCTCTATAACGTTTCTTTTAATTTAAAATAAAAAAATATGTGATATAACTAAACATTTTAAGTTTTCACAATGTTTTCTTTATGTGCTTTAAAGCGTTGCTTCATGCCGAATTTCAAGATTCTAGGTCGACTGGAAACCTTTATGTTTTGATTTCCATGCGTTTCAAGATTCAAAATATGCGGCTTAAATTGCTGTTTCTTTTGATTGAGTAGACATAGAAGTTTGATTTTGTTACAGCCTAAAGGTATTATAGATTTGAGTATTTGATTTAAATTTCAATACAATACCACTACGCGTTCATGAGGAAATTGGTAGTAATGAATAACAAAAACAGGTCTTCATTGCGTACCTTTTTATATTCCCGACAGTTTCGACCGTGTTACAACGGCCGTATGGGTAGGTTGTACGGGTAGACATATTGGTTGGTAGTAAGTTTGAAATTATTAAAATTATTTATGAATGAATGAATAAATGAACGAATAAATGAAAATACTTTATTGCACATCCTAAAAATAGAACTAGAGAACTAAAAAAAATATTTACAATGGGCGGTCTTTATATTATATGATAAAGTAAAAAAAATATGATTTTCGCAATTATTCCTTAATTTGTGCTATAAGACGTTGCTTTTACTAAATTTCAAGATTCTGAGTTCAGTTCCAGTACCCTGCAGGTTTTAGGTGTAGGTGTAGGTTCCTGAGTAAAAGGGTCTTTACAGACAGACGGACAACAAAGTGATCCTACAAGGGTCTCTTCCTTTTGAGGTACGAAACCCTAAAAATGGTAACTTATAACATACCAAAGAGTTTAATAAAATATCAATTAGTGATATTTAATAAACTCTTTTGTGGAGAATAAACCTTATCGCATCAGACCCATAAATTGCAAACAGGAGTAATACATCAAATGGTATCATTCAGTGTGTTGAGTTTGTTCAGATTGAAACATCATTTAATAATAGCTGTCGTTATACATTTAACATCTTTGGACTGAAATTTATTTTAATTTTACAGTAACCTTTAAGTGGAAACTTGTAATTAGCCATTAGTTTTCTATAGTCTTAATATAAACTCTGTGTTAGCTGTAAGTTTTCCAAAAATGATAAAATAAAATAAAATAAAAATAAATTTTTATCATTTGTTTGTACCAAATAACAGTGATAGCATTAATTTGAATTTGAAAGAGGGTTTCTGTAGAACATTGCGCGCAAGTGATACAAATACCATTTTATCGATTCTTAACCGTGGTACGGTTGTGTAACCCGGCCAGTCGGACTATATCATAATTTATTTTTGTTCTTGTCTTTGGATCAGAACATTTATTACTGTCTTATTGCTTGTGGAGTGGTCGGTCCGGGCTAAAGTCAACAAGGGGTTATTATGTCGAGACTGTGCGAAAAATGAACAAGAAAGAGTTTCCATTCTGCATTTTGTGGCGCAGAACATTTTTAAGCCCCTCAAGACTTGAAAATTAATTCCGAGTTTGTAGTGAATAGAAAACTTGAATTGTTTGATATTCTATTCAAATAAATGCAATACTTACTATTAGTACTTGCGTATTGTGTTTTATTTTTATTTTAGTGAATAAAATGGGTGGCATAAAAACCTTTGTGGTGAATTTTAAGAGTAGTAGAGCCTCTTGTGAAAGGGCTCGTTCGGAGAAGTACTACCACCACACCTATTTTAGCCGCCAAGCAACATTGCTGTGTTCCGGTTTGAAAGGTATGGTCGCCGGTTTTTTTTTATTCTACGATAGGCTATAAATAATTAATTTTACACAGCGCCATCAAGCCCCAAACTAAGCATAGCTTGTAATATGGGAACTAGATTACGGATAGAATACTTAAATACTTTTAGTAAATACAACACCCAAATACAGAACATCATTCATCACACAAATGTTTGTCCTGGGTGGGAAACGAACCCACAGCCTACAGCGAAGAAGGCAGAGCTACTACCAATTGAGGCTTGTTATATAGCTATCAGAGAAACTATATCAAAGTAAATTATATTATGAAATGATACCATAAATAAGGAGGCTCTCATTAACCCTCGTATTCATAAACAATAAGTGAATACAACTTTTAGTACTGACACGAAACCCAAAAATACATTCATTACGATACGAATAGGCAAATGACTACACCATTCTGTTTCTATAAAAGGTCACACGAGTCCACAAATTACCTTTACACAGCACACAAAAGCAAATCCGATCAGAAAATGCTAAGGGTTACGTGTCAAGAAAATCGATAAAGAAACAGATACCAACTTATTTCTCGGGTTTGAAAGTGCGGGGAAAAAGAATCCGGATTTAGGTGGGGCCTCAGAGTTAAGTAAGCATGGGACGGTTTTTGATATTTTGAGCTTCAAAACACATCGTGGATACAGAAGAGTGGAAATCCTTAATACATTAACAAACCTCACAGCTCAGTTGGTAGTAAAACTGCCTTTTGTGTAGCTTGTAAGTTCCCATTTCTGTATTACCACTCGGCACTAACATTTGTCTGACGAATAAATAATCTTTGTTCTGTGTTTGGGCTTTATATTGTAACATAATTACCTATATATTTAAATATACATACATATTTTTATTGTATGAAGGGGAAAACTTGTTCATCCCACTTGGTTACAAGTTAAGATTAAGGTCGAAGGCGGAGGCGCACTTCACTCGAAATCCTCAACAATTAGAGGGACTGGCTATCTAACCTCTAAATGCCGGAACACAACAATTTAGAATTATTCTTATGGCGACAGACTTAAGCAAGATGGTGGTTTAGCCAGGCAGAGTTAAACAAAGTCCTCTACCAACCAACCTAAGCAAACGTTAAATCCATTAAGTTACGTTATTTATTTAATGACACGACGTTTAGATTTCTCATAAAGCTGTATTATTTATAAAACCAACGTGCAAAACATGAACATTTTTATAAAAAAAAAATACTAGTTACGGGTGTGTATGCTATACGTTAATTATAGCTAAATAGCATTTTTTTATTCTTAATCCACAATTAGGTTTAATAATACAATTTACCTAAAACTGTCTCGTGCGTACTTAAACCATAGGAACTACCTTAATATCATAAGCACCCATTCTTCTGTTCCCCTGATTTAAAATTAAAGTATTTATTACGATTTTCACTTAATTTTTAAATTAACTTAACGAATAACGAAACAACATTTTAAATGCTATAGAGATATTAAAATTTGTGCATTGTCTACTATAATATAAATTAATTGAAATTATCGCATTAACCATTATAATTATTTGAAAACTAACATGAAACCTCCTTAAATAATGTAGTATACTTAATTTATGAGATTACGTAGTTAACTACTTGAATTTATTGTTTAAATTTTAAATTTATTTATATAAATATTATTGAAATACTTAAGTTTAAAATTGTGATTGAAAATAAATAATAATTATTAATATTATTATGCTATAGAGAGATGTTGATTGCAGTATTGGTGTTTAATACCTTCTTGTGCGGATACTGCTTGCCCTCTCTGATGTAATTCCCTAGTTGCCTATTGACATCCACGGGTGGCATGTGCGTAAAACAAACTATTTTATTATATTCTATACTATAAAAATTATCAAAATGGAATAATAAAAACCCATGCTTCTCAATCCATCGTTTCCACTCTCTCAGCCTTATAGAGTTCATACAGCAAAACAATCACTTGAAACTCAGTAACTACAATTACAAACATTAACATGTATTTTTGCTTGTATCACGCTGCAATGTTAAATATAATTAGAATGTGAATAAATGAATAAATAAATAAGTAGAATAAATAAATATTACGGGACATTATTATTTACACAGCGCAATCTAGCCCCAAACTAAGCATAGCTTGTAATATGGGAACTAGATTACAGATAATACTTAAATACTTTTGTAAATACATACGTACTATATGATACAACACCCAAACACAGAACAAACGTCTATATTCATCACACAAATGTTTGTCCTGGGTGGGCATCGAACCCACAGCCTACTGCGCAGAAGGCAGAGTTACTACCAACAGAGCTATGAGGCTTGTTATAAATAAACAACCTGTTATAAATAAGTTATAAATAAAATGTTAAAAATAAATAAATAAAAAAAAAAATCGAGTGCTCGTAAGAACGGGTGCACGTGATACTAACCAAAGCATCCTTGGTGTTATGGCATAATGCGTATGAAGGTACATTTGGTGCGGATTTATGTAGGAGGCCTTGGCTGGTTTATGATGACAATGCCGGTCTGAACCGCCGCGCCGCGAGCGCCACCTCATTTCCTCACCGAAAGTTATAAAAACATATTGAAAATGAGATTCCCGCTGTGGAACCCACCAAATTTTATCTTGTTTTGTTATTTGCTTGTTTTTTATGTCGAGTGAATAAACGTAGTTCAAAAAAATGTTGCGAGAATGCGATATTTGTCTCTACCATTTTATACTAATTCCTTCTGGTACCTATAATAAGAAGGTAGTTTTTTACATTTTAGTTAGTGCGTCACATTAGTCATATTTGTCAAAATTAAATGATACTTACGTCGAGACGTTAAATGGGAAGAGATTGGCAGCAGCATCCAAATAGTCATCTAGCGGTTGTCTGGAACAGATCTCTTCTGAGCGATAAGGCCGCCCATTGCATATTAAAAAAAAAAACTTAAGTTTTTATCTCTCTGTACAGTGAGGTATACTCATACTCATACGATCGTTAGTTTTTCTGGAAAAGAGAGTTTTTGAAACAATTGTCTTTTTGTTTTCTTTGTATAATATATAAAATACTCAACCTGTATACCAAATCAAACATATAAACCTATACCAACAAATAATTATGTATATTTTAACGTGACCACATTATAAAATTTATAATAATAATAGTCTACGGTTAATAGAGTAATGCATTGCGTCTGCAAAGTTAGTAAGCAAGCACGTACAGTGCTCATCATAATTAATTTATGTTACGTACCGAGGTAACGCGAAAAGTCGTATAATTCAGTTAAGTTTGTTACGCAACTCGGTATTTAGCTGAGTCTTTATTATTAATAGGACAGTCATGCTGTGTTGGCAAAGTTGTATCACTTTGGAATCTTGCAGGAAACCCTGAGATTAAAGTTTCAATTCAAATGGAAAACGCTGATTTTGCTAATGGATGACTTTCCACAGAAGCAACAGCAGTGGCTACACGCGAATGTCTCAAGGCCCAGAGTACGCTGTATTTATTATTATTCTATTTATTTATATGTGTATGCATAACATATGTAAAAATATATTTTAAAAAAATATGTATAATTTTTTTTTATAAAAACATTGTATTTATAAGTTTGCCTTCAATCTATATATTTAGTAGGTATTAAACGTATATGTGTTGGTATAATTTTGATATATGTATGTATATTTCATTTGTTTATTAAAATTTTACTTTAATTCAAGTAGGTACACTTTTCTTTCTTTTCAGATTATCACCTCTCTTTCTCAAAGGTTTGCTGGTAGAAAACTCTTTAAAGGTTAAGCTCGCTTCTGTACATAAAAATTATGTTTTCTTATGACATGTTTAAATTGTATTTATATGTACAATAAAGAATAACGTTGATTTTCAATGTCCAGTACAACGTAGTTTTTTGTTCAGAAAAAAATATCATGTCTGATGCGATGTATATTTTACAGGTATGATTGGAAAGGTCTTACAGGATTGAAGTGTTTGTATGCATAGAAAAATAATTTTGCCTCAATGTATTCCATTTTTATATATTTTTTTCAAAATTAACGACAAACTACGTTTGTATCGAAAGGCGGTACTACTGGGTATCTTAAAGTGAATATTCATGGTAAGAAGCACATAAGACAGTTTTTAAGTAAATTTTAGCTTAAATGTGCTTTGAAGCTACAATTTGTCAAAAAAACATATACGAGTATAACGCGGACTTCAAGTTGATTAACTACAATAAGTGATATTATGTACTGGCAGTTAATTAACTCGTGTGTTACGTACCTATTCTAAGCCAAAGTGGATTTTTTCTGTACTTTGGTATTAAGACTTCTGTAACATTTCTGTAATCCATCAAAAAAAACCTTAAAAGCTTTCTGGTATCATGTGTGCATTTGGCACTTGCATATGTAATACCAATAAAGTCTTGAGTGGAAATTATTATTATAATAAAAGGTATTTATTGTACCTTTATTTTTCTAACCTGTAACAAGGAGTTCTCAATAAATTATCTATATATGTATCTGTACATTGCTTAGGACAGCTTTGTTTCAGAATACCATAAAAATTGTTTTAAATTTTATAATAATACGCATAATTTTTCTGACCTGTAACTAGGAGTTATCAATAAATGATATGTATCTGTAAGAACGTTACATTGCTTAGGAATGCTTTGTTTCAGACGACCATAAATATTGTTTTAAATATTATAATACTACGTTGAACTTGCGCATAGAGCTATACAGATTAGAGCTGACGACTATCCCACACCAACCAAACCTATGCACTATCGAATAATCCTGTAAACATTGTCATAGACATGAAAAACTTGTTCAAGGTTACTTCAAAATAGCAACGTGAAAGGAGAATGGGTTAAAAAGAGCGGATGGGACAAAAGCTCCAGTTACGCCCGTTATCCCTGCAAAGGCACAATTTGTTGTCTAAGGGCCAAGATTGTCTTGTCAAGAGCTGGTTGCCTCAGTACCTCGGGCTCGCTTGATCCGGGCGCACGTGTGTGGACCGCTTTTGCTGGTAGACCAGGGGGTTGTAGAGACGAACTCGACTCGCTGTTTTGTTTTATCCTTTCTTTTGTTGCATACATTCGTGTGAATAAAGTTTTGCAGTGGACAATTTTGAGAGCGTTCGTAAGTATATAATTTTTTATCTGTTTTTTTAGATATGAAAAATATAACGTACCTAATTTTGACGGTTATATGTTCTCCGTAAATAGTGTTGGTCCACTTTGATTATTCAAATACCTATTGATTAGTTTTTTAAAGGATAATGTTGTTAAGTTTTGCAGCGGACAATTTTGAGAGCGTTCGTAAGTATAGATTTTTTATCAGATTTTTTAGATATTAAAAACATAACGTTTTTGACAGTTATGCGTTGTCCGTAAGATAGTGTCGGTTCATTTTGATTATTCAAATACCTATAGGTTTGATTTTTAAAGGATATGTTGTCAAACTTTATCATGTTGAAAATTAATTGAGATTAAATATAACTGACACAATTTTAACAGAAGTTCAGCTCAATGTTGTAGCATAACAGGTGTAATCGTGTTGTAGTCATTTTTGGTAAATTTTCGCGAAATAAAGGCTATTTCCTAGATAACAAGACACTCAATTAGAAAATCATCATTAACATCATCAATAATCCATCGTGGACATCGATGTTTTTTCGGTCGATGTTGGATAGGGCGAATTAGAAAATAAAAAGCAATTATTATTAAAACTCATAAAGGTATTAAACCTTTATTGGGAAAATAGGTAAGACATAAAATAATAATAGACCACCTCTACCCATGGTCGGATTTGTATTCATATTTTCCTAGCTGTCAGTTCACGTTAAAGTATATTACTCAATTTATTCGTTTCGCAGATATTTGTAACGCTCCGTAGGCAATCGGACTGCTTCCTTTGTGAATAGTTGAATAAAAATATTGTTTTTGTACACCCATACCCTTTTATGACTCAGTGTTTTCTGTCTTACTACCGTTTCACTTCTAAACGGCGATAAAAACAAACTTACAATTATTTTTTTATAACATTGTTTTTTTTACGACATGTTTGAAAAGTGATGTTAACCGCCTGTTCAGAATCCCTCACAACTGAAACGGCAAAACGAACCAGCTATACGGATCTTAATCATATTTATTATGGATATAGAGATGCAATGGGAAACAAAATAGGCTTTTTAACCCAGATAAATATCACGTAGAGTGATAGGGACATTAATTATTTTTTATAATGTAATGACAAAATGAAACGTCTTTAGCCACTGTTCGAATGGCGGCTATTATTTCATTCCAACATTTCCGTATAATATAAATGGTCTATCAGGTATTTCATGAGTAGGTATTTTGCCGTCATCCGCTTTTGCGTCAAAGTCAGAATAACAAAGAAAATTGCGTCAATGATGTCTAAATGAGCCTTCAATTTTATTAGGTACCTTATCTCCTTTGTTTTACATCTTTGGAGGTTTTTGTCTGAATCCCTTCAAACATGAAAGGAAAAATAATTAGACGTGATAATAAGGAGTGTAATTACAACTCTCTGACTGCTGAGTCTAGTTTTATTACGCGACTGTCTCAGAAGAAGGATATGTTTGTATGTATGTATGTATGTATCCCTCTGCAGACTAGTGACGGCTTCACGGATTTTGACATGGAAGCTGTCGTTTTATTCCTCTAAATTATGGAAGTCAGGCATTATTATAATTTTAATTATGGGTGTGAGAATAAAACACAAAAGGGGGGACGACACAAGAAATATAACAATGAATGAATGAATGAATGAATGAAAAATACTTTATTGCACACCTTAAAAATAAAAACTGGATAACTTAAAAATAAAAGTACAATGGGCGGTCTTATCGCTAACAATATGGGTATCCAATTGCGGAGTCAGCTAGATCTAAATATATGTAGAGTGTAATACTTTAAAAAGCGGTGTTCTCTTAAAACCATCAATTTGACATTATTTAATTTAGATATTTATAAGTGGATGAGTTATGACTTTCTGAAAAAAAAACGTATATTTTATACATTGCAAAAAAAAAACAACTGGAGGTTTACCCATATTCATTATCATTTACACAAATATTAGTATAAATGAATATGAATACAATGAAGGGAAAATATTTGTAATTTTGTTATTAACTAATAGACTCAAAAACTACTTTTACACATTTTAAAGATTCTTACACCAATAGACAAACACACAGTATACATTAGTAACATTTATTATTACAATAGTACTAAGTCTACAGTATCAATGAATAACGTGGGTTATATTTTATATCAGGTTATACTTATAAGGCATCATTAAGAAATACACTAATGTAATAGTGAAGGAAAATAACCCATTACATTTCTTTCATCGCGTGCGCTACGAAAACTATTGATGAAAGAATTAAGACGTAATGTTCTACAGTTATAGAGAACACCTCAATATCTACAAAAAGTCAGCGATAACATTATAATATTCAACAATTGTAGTCATGTCAATATACCTTATATTTTATGTTTAAAATAATAAATAAAACGCTGGTAGAAACTGTACCACAGGACAGGACATTCATTTCACACAGCGCCATCTAGCCCCAAACTAAACAAAGCTTTTATTATGGGAACTAGATTACGGATAAAATAGGTACTTAAATACTTTTGGAAATACATACGTACCTATTCTATGATACAACACCCAAACACAGAGCAAACATCTATATTCATCACACAAATATTTGTCCTGGGTGGAAATCGAACCTATAGCCCACATCGCAAAAGGCGGAGTTACTACCAACTGAGCTATGAGGCTTGTTATTTGTACCTTGGTATTAATCCTCATCTAATTAAATCACTTCGTATTTAATGTTTCAGTACCTGTAGAAAATGCATTAATGTTACGGATTTTGGATGGATTTGAATTCTAATTTTCTCCGCTTTGAAGGGTGTAGGGAAGACAAAAGATAGCATCATCCTAGCCAATATTGTTTTGGCTCTTGTATAGATAACAGTGTTTCCTCCAATAAAAATTTAAAATGTTATATTTAATACAATACAAGACTATATTCTTTATTGAACACCAAAAGTAAATAAAATTATGAACTAATTCATCTTACAAAAAAATATATATATGTACAATGGTCTTATCGCTAAAAGCGATTTCTTCCAGGCAACCTTTGCATGGACAGAACCAGGAGGATGTTAATATGGACATATATTTGGAAAAAAAATACACAGTATATTAAAAACTAGAATCCGCAGATAATAATAATACAAGTTCCAATACAATACGCATAAACATAAATATATAACATATAAATAAATACATACCTATTTAATAAGCATGCATACATATGAAAAATATATACTGTAAAAAAAATATAGGAGATATTATAACAATACCAACATAGAAGTTACATACGAAAGATAAAAATAATAAATAAACACATGTAATCTAATGATCTGAGATCAATCATCTGAGTAACCAAACTTTTAAATATAGGGAGGGACTTTGCAAAGCGTATTGATACCGGTAGATCATTCCATAGCCAAGTAGCTTCTACTGTAAATGAACTGCCATAGAAAGTGGAAGAATGCATAGAGATATTTAATTGGCGGGTATTGAAAGAACATAACGATAAAGAGTGACAGAGATGAAGAAATTGAAAACGTTCCTTTAAGTAAACAGGAGTAGAAGGAATAAAAAGGATGGAGTAAAGGAGAGAAAGAATGCGAGAATTCCGGCAAAGACGGATGGGTGACCATTTGAGCTTACGGCGATACTCCGAAACATGATCAAATTTACGCAATCCAAAAATGAATCGGATGGAAACATTTTAGAGCAGCTCAAGTTTACTAAGCTGATCTTGAGTGAGATCCAGATAGCTGGCGTCTGCATAATCAAGTATAGGGATCAAGAGGGAATGTGCGAGCGCAATTTTGGTGCAGGTTGGAAGGAAATTACGCAAACGTCTGAGAGAAGCAGCAGCAGCATAAGTCTTTTGGCTAACTTCAGCAGCTAATTGAGGTGCCTATGACAGATCCCTATCAATAACTATACCTAAATATTTAACGACTTTGCTGAATTCTATTGCTGTGTCGTCAAAAACAACTTGAGGTAGATCACTAACTGGACACTAGATATCATCCTGGAGCTACCCAAGACCATAACTTTAGTTTTTGAAGGGTTCACTTTGAGCCCATACGACTTACTCCACTCTGAGATTTTAGTTAAGTCAGTATACTAGTACTCTCAATGGCTTCACATAGCCATTCAACGGAAGCTTGTGTAAAAATTTGTAGATCATCTGCATAGAGGTGATAGGAAGAAGAGAGTTGTTTGGTGATTGAATTTATAAACATAGAAAAAAGGAGAGGAGTAAAACGCCTCCCTTTGGAACACCGGCACTTAACTGACACCAAGACGAATAAGTATCGTCAATACGAATCCGTTGTCGGCGTCCAAACAGGTAACTTCGAAACCAGTAAATTACCATTGGAGATATGTTAAGAGAGCAAAGCAGGGCTAAAAAGATTTCAAAATCAACATTGTTGAATGCATTACTGAAGTCCAATAATGAAAGGACAGTAACACATCCAGCTTCCATTCCATGTCTAATTTCATCTGTGACTTTTATTAGGGCAGTAACCGTGCTATGGCCATAATCTGCTCTAACATATTTCCACTTGTTACAGTTTTATATAATTATAGATAGAAAAGATAGCTAGCCAGGCGGACTCAAATCAAGCCCTATCACCAACCAAAGCAATGTATTGTCGTTTGTCGCACAAAGTGTAAAAGAAAACTGTTTTCTATTCAAGTACTTATCGATCAAAGTGGATTGTTTTGATTCGCCAAATAAACAAAAGTTCAACTAGTTTCAACAAACAAAAAACTTCACGAATTTCCTCTAATTAGCCGGCCTCAGCGAAATACATTATTTACGGGGTAGCTGATCAAGAACTTTGGACCAGCGTTGGATACAATCGATTTATTTCAACCTAATTCGATTGCGTAGGTTACTTTTAGGTCGTGCTTAAAATCGAAATATCAATAAACAATATTATTATAGGTCATCAATTTCACACAGCGCCATCTAGCCCCAAACTAAGTATAGCTTGTAATATGGGAACTATATTACGGATAGAATACTTTTATTTTTGTTGTAAATACATACATACTACCGATAGGTAAAATAATACGACATTTATATCACACAGCGCCATCTAGGCCCAAGCAGTGTAAAGCTTTTAATTTGGGAACTGTAGGGTTGACTGCACTAAGAAAGGATTTTAAGAAAGTCCCCCGGGATAACAGGACTGAAGTGAATGGCGTTTCACTAGTTAGTAATATTTTTCAGGTTTGACTTAAGCTTTTTGTATGGAAAAAATAACAAAATCGGTTAAATATGATTAGTGAAGGTAATGTGCTATAAAATAACTCCCTTAAACATCCGAAAGAGTGTACCACGCTTAGCGAACAATTAGGCGGATCATGTTGCACGCACATATAACCGCCTGTCTAGTGTGGTCTAGTGGTTCAACCCACCGATTTCAGTTCCAGAGGACCTGGGTTCGATCCACAGGGGAGCAATATTGTGCATTGTTTGGTTGGTAGGATTTTGTTTAAGTCCGCCTGGCTGGCTACCGCCATCTTTCCTAATTCTGTCGCCATAATAACAATTCATAAAAAAATGTTGTGTTTCGGCATTTAGAGGTAAGATAGCCAGTTCCTCAGTTGGTTGAGGATGCCAGGTGAAGTGCACCTCCACCTTCGGCCTTATCTCAACTTGTAACCAGGTGAGATGAAGGCCATGAAGTGCGCTTCCACCTTGCCTTATCAAATGACACCAAGACATGAAGAATGATGAATAAAAAAAAGTTGAATAATTACTTCATCCGCTGTAATGTAGCTAACTTTTTTGTTGATTACATTATACATACAGGCTGTTTGTTTCGAGTTACAGTGTCCCTAAACTTTTGGAATTGCCCGAGGCGAGTAATTACTTACCGATCAATTGCTACATGTTTATGTAACGAAAGTTGCTGTGCTTACCAAAGTTTGAAGGTACTCGTGCATGAAAATGGCAGAGTCTAAGAGAGGATAATGATCTTGGTCAAATCCAAATGGTCAAGTTCCAATTGTTGGTGTTTTGAGGGTTTCGCACCTCAAATGGAAAATAGCAACCTTATAGAATCAGATTGTTGTTTGTATGTCTGTATGTCAGTCAAGACCCTTTTTCTCGGGTACGCGTAAAGTTAATTGAAATATTAGTAAACACTCAAATATACGGAAAAAATAACTTGTAGGTCAAAGCGGATAATAGATATAAATGTTTTTGTCGCTTACTTATGTGGGTACTTCCCGTTTACCTAGAATCATGAATTTCGGCAAAAACATTTTCTTACAGCACATGCTTTATCTCAACGTGTAAACGTAAGATGAAGGCCAAGCGCTTCTCCATAGTACAATAAAAAAAATATTAAAGTAAAATATCTGAAAACCATACATTTGTTATAAAAAAAAAGGAATTTACTTTTACAAACGTATTATTTGCGCTTGATAACCGTGATATCTTTTTAACGAAAGGCAAAATTAAGTTTGTCCTGTGTTGTAAATATGTGCGAGCTATTGATTTTTATACCTAGATACTTTACTAACATGTTTATACGGAACCCTCGGTGAACGACTCCAACTCTCACTTGGTCGACTTATTATAAATGTTGAATTAGCTGAAGACCTCAACGTTTGTCTAGTTCTAGGTCATAGTTTTTTTTATGTATGTTCACCGATTACTCAAAGACGCCTAGACCGATTTGTTTTTTTTAAAGGGTATACTTTACATGTGGTCCCATTGACATCAGGTCAGGATTTGATGATGGGATACTGGAGAAATCGAGGGAACTCTTCACATATTATATACACACTAGAAGTGATTTGGGTAATTTTATGGGCGGTATACTTCCCAGATGATCCCATCGTCATCAAGTTGGTGGATGTATTGATTCGCTTGTTAAGACCAATCAGGAAGCCTGCTACGCCAGTGTTCGTAGCAGGAGCCCTGCTACGAACACTGGCGTACTCGATCTTCCCTTTTTTATTTTTTTCTGTCATGTGCATGAATATGTCATGCAAGCCTTGCAAGACCATATTTACTTTCGAAAAATTCAGTCATATGTGACACAATACACCAATTAACCAGATGAGTTGTATGAAGGCCTTGGTTTTGTTTATCCCAGTAGGCGCTTAGCATCGATGTTCTTAAGACGCTTGCTTCGTATTATTAAAAATAAATATAATTATTATACAAGCCACATAGCTTAAAAAAAACTCTTTACCGCTAGTAAAAGATGATCGATGCCTTTCTCTTTCTTTTCCTAGAGGTCTACCTCTAGGAAGGAGATCCCATCTACCCTAATTTAATATCTGAATATATCATAAAAGCTCATTTAAAAATGATGAATAATTAAGAGAGTCACCTTTCATCACAGTCATTAAGGGTGCTGTTGTCCGAACTTATTATCGTTTAATTTATGACCACACATTACCGCTTAAGGCGCCATTAAGCCACGCCGCGCGCCGCCGGGAGAGATCGTACGTGGGTAGAGGGTGAGCTATTTTGTGGAACTTTTTTGCAGATCGCGGTAGGGTTCCTACCTTTTATTTTGCATGTTTCCGTTTGTTTTTCTAATAACCCGTGAATGATAAAATGACATTTCATAAATATATAAAGCAAGTAATTAAATAGTTTTTTATTTGGTTAGCAAGATATTTTTTTACAGCATTTAATTCGATCTTATAGCGGGGTTCGTCTGTAAGTTGATAGGTTTTTTTTTTGCAAAGTGTTTAAATTCACTTTGTCTGTAATTAACACAATACATTTTGCAGCTGACCAATCTCCTTAAGTAGTTGACCATTTATTAAGATACCTAATCTTTAAATTTATAGCTAGACTACCTATTGCTCGCGGTTTCGCTCGCGTTAAGAAGTATTATTATGAATTAGGTAAGTCTCAGCCCGATCGGATTAAAATTTACAAAGTTTCATACAAACTTTCATCCCCTATTTTATCCCCTTGGGTGTAGAATTAATCAAAATCCTTTCTTAGCGGATGCCTACGTCATAACATCTACCTGCATGCCAAATTTCAGCCCGATCTGTCCAGTGGTTTGTGCTGTGCGTTGATAGATCTCTATGTCAGTCACCTTTGAGTTATATATATTTAGAAGAAAGAAGAAGATAGATTAGTTAATTTTGATCTGAAAGTATTTCTATATAGTTGATACTAAAGTGAAAGACTACTGGGGTCTTTCTTTTTATTAATACATTATGTTGACGACAAGTCTCACGATTTAATTATAATAAATCACAGCGCCATCTGGCTCAAAACTGAGCAAACTTTTAATATGAGAAATAGATTACGGATAATATGAATACTTTCCTATGTTTTTTAGAAAATACAAACTTATCTTTTTTAAACTTTCGCGATTAGAACACATTATTTTGATTCCAAAATTAATTCGAAAAAAGTAAATACCCGTTTTTCGAATTAAAATAATACACACTTATCATACACTAAAACACCGAAACTCTCACAAATGTTTATCCCGGGTGGAAATCACACTTAAAACATAAGCTGCGAGGTGTTTTTTTTTTATATTTGTCAGCCTTTGACCTCAAAACTTGCTCATGCTACGATAAGGTTAATGGAGCCTACCCAGTTTATGCCTATTAACTTCTTGAAGAAACTGGTCTCTCGTAGGTAAGCAGAATGCCCGATACAAGAAGAGCACCCTGTACATTCTGGCAGCCTTATATAGCTCGTGCAAAACTTGGCGTGATGTACCGACCTACCTCAGGTCGTTTCGGTCTCGCCACGTGCTCGCGTTAATTTGTAACCGTCACAGATCATAAAATGTTTACTGGTTTCTATTAGCTCCAAGTTGGGTAGCAAGGGTAAAAGGGCTTACTTACTTATGTAAGTATGTTTGTGTTATTAATAGGTACATGTTTGCTGTATTGCAATGGTAATTTATGAGCAAGGGAGACCGCTGTTTGAATTTATGATTAAACTAGCTTTTGCCCAGAACTTCGTCCCCGTGGTACTCAATGGCGTGTCGCAATCATGACAAATGATTTTAGATACTTATATTAGCCATGTCAGATGCCTATGGCGGCGGCTTATAAAGTCTGACACCAGGGTTGTCAAAAACTAACCATACGACGAGGAAGAAGATGACAAATTTAATTTAGATTCGTCTGATCTTATGCTAAATATCTAAACAACATGCCATCAATTTAACCCATATCGAGCTTGGGTATATTTGTCGCCATGATGAGCTGCATATTCTATTGCTTTGTCCATTTTTTTTTATAAATGAGAAAGATGAAACAGAAGTAACAAAATATGAAATAGAAGAAATACGTTATCTCAATTACCTAGATGTTAATTCCGTGGCTTTATTAATACAAAGTTCAAATAATTACGTGAGAGGCTTAAATTCTAAATTCCTCGGACAGTACAGACAAGAGCTACGCTTGACACTTTATTTGCCTGAAATCCTGAAAATTTAGTTCTACTAACAAAAATATACTTTACCGTGCAGGTGATATGAATGATTTTACTGAAAGAACAGGCACGTGAACAAATCTAAGGCAGTTGTGCAATATTGCGCTCTAAAGGTATGAAGTTAGATATCATATTCCATTTTGTAGCAGTTTGAGTGTTGGTGTACCAGCCGAGTAGCTTTTGAGCCATTGTAGGCTTTATTCTGAGAGATTTAGAGCAATGTTTGTAGTGGAAGCGTCGGGTTCTGAAGATTACCTAGACATGCAGACGACGATAAGCGTCGAGTCGTTATAGAGGTTGTCGTAGACCCTCAAAATATAAACATCGTCCAGATGTCGCAGATAAGCGAAGAGAGCTTTTTGGCCTAATGGCAGATTACTTCAGTGGAATGTGTTGCGTGCCCGCCCTCCGTGATGCCATGACTTATTGAATAGAAATTTTCTCACGATCTGATAAAGGTGGAGGCAAGTTTCCATTGAGAAAACGTAAGCCCGCTATTTGGTGCGCGGGTAGAATTATGTTTTAGGAAAGATTCCTTTGTTGTGTGCGAAGATTTAAAAGTAAAAATGTATAAATGTGTTTCCTAACTATCACTCACGCGTTCTTTACAATATTTTTTTTTAACAATAAATTCATCAAATCCGTACAATGATAAGTAGATAAGTATTTATACTTTTTCATTGTATTTACAACGGGAAGCGCTTGGTCTACATCTTACCTGGTTTTTAAGTTATCACAAATCCGAAGGTATATGCGCACTTCACCCGAAATCTTCTACAGACTGAGGAATTGACTATTTTACCTCAAATGCCGAGATACTACAGTTTAGAATTGTTGTTATGGATATAAACTTAGATGAGATGTTGGTAGATAGCCAGATGGTTTTAAACAAACTCCTACCACCAACCAATGCATGTATCGTGAAGGTACCTATCTCATTTGCAAATGGAATACCTGTATTCAGAATATCAAAACAATGGAAAGAAGCAATCAATGAAATCTGTTACACCGTACCAATTATTCCCCACACACTATTATTGTTGAAAAGTTTTTTCATTTCTTCTGTATATTTGCATAAATAAAATAAAAGTTTCACAATAAAATATAAATATGAACTTTTAATATTATTTTTGTGTCTGAAATATTTTGTTTGTGTGTCAAAAATTGTTGTCGAACGTAACATATGTGAAAATTTTCTCGTATGCTCAGCTATTCATACATAGTTAGTGAAGGAAGACTGTGTTTTCTTTGCAAAGAGTTTGTTCGCAACTTGGAAGGTTTTGTCTGCTAATTAGGTTACCCTGATGAATACAGCGTGGTTGATTCGTAGTCTCGTAATTAGCGCCTCAAGGTACTCGATGTTGGTTAGTTACATAACATTTATATACCAATCATATCCATTATAAAAAGGCTTACCTATTCATTTTTGAAATCAGAGATAGTAAATAGGAAATAAAAAATCGATTGTGTTGCTGGGTGTTGTCGAAATCCAGAGTATGATTCATCATCATCATCACATCAACAGTCCATTATTCCACTGGTAGATAGAGCCTCCTCCAAAGGGAGGGTTATGGCATAATCACTACGATTGGCAGGCGGTTTGGTGATCGCAGTAAAGGTGTAGATTGTACACAGAAGAAAGCTGCTACCCGTATTCTGGTGAGATCCCTTAGTCGGCTTTTACGTCATCTATGGGCTGAGTTGGAGAGGTCAATTCTTAAGCCTCCACTCCACATCATCAGTAAGTAGCCTATTAATGTTAACTTTTGGACAGAGCCTCCCATGCAACTGAGAGGTTTCTCTTAATTACCTCACTAATCAAGCGGACGATATTTCTTATCGTGTATATACATAATTTTGTTATCCTGTATGATATCCGAGACTCCTCATTTCTGCGCTATAGGTTGTGTTCGATTCCCACTCAGGACAAACATTTGTGATTAATTATAAATGTTTTTTCTGAGTTTAGGTGTTGTATTGTGTGAAAAGTACCTATGTATATATTTAAAAAAAAAACCGTTATCTTATTTTCTATGTATTACAAGCATTGTCTTTGTTTGGGTAGTTTTTTCTTTATGGTGATATAGATGGCATTGTGTGAAATAAATAGCTATTTTGCATAAAAATCATGAAGA
The DNA here is from genome assembly GCA_951394065.1 of Venusia cambrica. NCBI lineage: Eukaryota > Metazoa > Arthropoda > Insecta > Lepidoptera > Geometridae > Venusia > Venusia cambrica. The sequence continues at coordinate 2,615,987 of OX596068.1, read as the reverse complement.
GGCGGTCTAACAGACTTAAATAATTAAACGTTGTAAAAGTAAAGGCAATGCAAGTAAATAATAATGATTATAATGCAAGTTGTTTATTCAGACAACATAGTCCAAAGTGTTAGTAAGAAACTTAATTATATGTATGGGTACTTAATAACAAAAACAGTTTCTTTTTTATTTTACGACGGGGAAGCGCTTGGCCGAAAGTGGAGGCGCACTTCACCCGGAATCCTAAACAAATTGAGGGAACTGGCTATCTTACCTCTAAATGCCAGAACACAACATTTTTTTATATTTGTTATTATGACGACAGAATTAGATGGTGGTAGCTAGCCAGACGGACTTAAAAAAAGTCCTACCACCAACCAAACCAAGCACAATATTTCTCCCTCTGGGGATCGAACCCGGGACCTCTGGATCTGAAATCGGTTGGTTGAACCACTAGACCACAGAGTCGGTTACAATATTATAGTTTATGTATAAGTATAATTTCTTTGATATGACATCGAAATGTGGAATTCTCTATCCCACTGCATCTGCGCTAGCAGATTCAAAGGCTAACTCCTAATATAGATTTAGTATAATAATATGTATGTATACATTATTTATTATGTATGTTAATTAAGTTTTGTATGATTAAACATACTACAAGAAAATGACTTACAAAAAGTTAAATTCCCATTTAACTATGTGATAAAATGATCACGTCATGCATAAATATTTTTCACGTTGTTGAATTTTATTTTTATTTTATACGACCCATCAACGAATACGCCGTTTTTTATGCACAGATTTGAATTTTTATCCCGCCGTGGGGCTAACCCCTGAACTGGAATAGGGGTGATGTTTTTATGATTGTAGGTTTTATAAACAAATCTCGGTTTATACACAATTCATCTAAAAATTCAGAGTTGTAAAGATCCTAGAAAAAAAAACTATATAGGTCTCGGGTACTAAATACATTACAGAGGCATGACAGAGGTCTATCGCGGTCGTATAGTCTGACGAAAAAATATACCGGTCAAGTGTGAACAAAAGCATCGAGGGTTCCGATCCACATTTCAAGACAAAAATATCACGTTTCTTGTAATTTTACAATTGTGTTAACCGCCTCTGTGGTCTAGTGGTTCGCCCACCGGTGTCAGATCAAGAGGTCCCGGGTTCGATCCCCATAGGGAGTACCATATTGTTCTTGGTTTGTTTGGTGGTAGGTAATACTTTGTTTGAGTTCGCCTGGCTAGCTACCACCATCTTGCCTAAGTCTGGCGCCAAAACCACAATTCTTAAATTGTTGTGTTCCGGTGTTTAGAGGTAAGATAGCCAGTATGTCAGTTGGTTGAGGAATCTGCGTGAAGTGTGCTTCCACATTCGGCCTCACCATAACTTGAAAATCAGGTGAGATGAAGGACACCTCCACGACGTTCTATAAAAAAATAACAAATAAAGTTTTTTGATCCTGAGTGGCAAACAAGCCTCATAGCTCAGTTGGTAGTAACTCTGCCTTCTGCGCTGTAGGCTGTAGGTTCGATTCCCACCCAGGACAAACATTTGTGTGATGAATATAGATGTTTGTTCTGTGTTTGGGTGTTATATCATATAGTACGTATGTATTTATAACAATAATTTAAGTATTCTATCCGTAATCTAGTACCCATATTACAAGCTATGCTTAGTTTGGGGCTAGATGGCGCTGTGTTAAAATGAATGTCCTGTAATATTTATTTATTTATTTATTTAAACAGTAATACGCTCCACCTGATCGTCAACATCAGCTAGCATAGCAACGTCAGAAGCATTACATGCGCTTTGCTAACCCTGTTAAAAAAGTGGATTTGTTGCTAAGCGGAAATAGAAATGCACTCAGGAAATTTCAACACATTTCGTATTATGGTTGAATGAAAAAAGCCCGCTGTTAGACAGACAGATTGATGGATAGACAGCGGAGGCTTCGTAAAGAATCTCGCTGACACTATTTGGGTACGCAACCCTAAATTGCAGGAGCAATAAAAATTACTCATTGCAATATTTTTAATATTGGCTACATCAAAATTATAATGCCCAGGATTCAGGCAGCGCATCTAATAATTAATCAAATTTATGTTGTGCACGACACTTCTGAGAGAACTTTATAAGAAACTTCGCATGAAACGCGAAATTAGCAAGTACATGATTGCACCATTAAATCGAGCCCGGTCTGCATTATAAGTGAATATATTCCTCAAACATTCATGAGATACAAAGTTCTGGCGCGTGAGACTGACGGCTACAAATACCGCGGTACATGAATATGTAAACATACGAGCACCTGTCCAGATAAGTGACTTGATCTTCAATCATCCTTGAATGCCCTCAAGGGTGGAGCCTGGGCTACAATTTGCTAAAAACGCTTTGTTGGCTACAATTTACCAAGAACTGCCTTATGCGTATCTAGGCAATTTCAAGAGTATTAGAGCCCCCTGTGAAAGGGCTCGTCTAGAGAAGTATTGCCACCATACCTATTCCAGCCGCCAAGCAGTATTGCTGTGTTGTGTTTTGTGGTTTGGTTGCCGGTGAAATTACGGTCACGCGAGGCTGTACACCTTTATGCCTCAAGTTGATGGGCGCAATGCAGTGCCGAAGGCTATGTTCCTTGTGGATGTGACTTACGCAGTAAGGCATTGTTATTAGGCAAGAACACTTAACATCAGGTGGACTACTTGTTTGTTCTGTCTCCTAGTTGTATCTATATAACAAGGCATAAGGCAGTTTTTGGTTAATTGTAGCCTCCAAATGTTGGATAAAAAAAATACTTATTTTCCGTAACGATTTACACCTAGCAAATGACGCCCATATTTTTGTAATGAGCTATCTTTGCTTGTGAGGAGTCGGTCAGATAAGAAATCAATATGGTAAATCTAAACATTAAATTTAATATAAATTCAGCGTGGCAATGCAGCCAGTGTTTTTGGCACGCTTCCGTCTGGTACTGGTCTCGAACAGTTGAGTTACCTATAGGCCGTTTGTAACGGTCCTTAGGTAATCTGACTGATTCCTTTGTACATAGTTAGTTTAATTGTACTTTTTATTGAATAAATGTCCACTTAACATTAAATGTTTGAATGTTTTGGCTGGACATTGGTTAAATCCACCTGGCTAGCTATCTCCATCTTACCTAATTCGCCATAAAAACAATTCTAAAAATTGTTGTGTTCCTCAGTTAGTTGAGGATTCCGGGTAAAGTGCGCCTCCGCCTTCGACCTTATCTCAACTTGTAACCAGGTGATATGAAGGCCAAGCGTTTCCCCGTCGTAATTAAATTTTACACTAGATACTTGCTACTTTTTTATAAAAAAGCAGCAAGTATCTAGTGGAAAATTTAATTATTTTTTTCGAATCTACGACGTGTTTGAAGCTATAATTTATCAAAATCGACATAATCGTAACCAAACCTGATGAACCACCTGTAAACGATCCAAGTGGTATAAAACGCTCCATAGCACACAATGAGGGTGAGTCTCAAAGTGTACGCATCAAACTCCTCCATCAAAGATACAGATAAACCTCGAGAGTGATAGCTAAATAAAATTCAATATCAGAATTGGTAGAGTTTGTTCCTTACAGTCCATTTGCTTAGTGCTTTCACAAAGGGATTTCTTAGGCCCTTATTTCGAGATCCTTTAGGGCCACACTTGAAAAACGGCACAGAGCCTTTAGAGTCCCGCTTCCGCCCTTCGAGAAATGCCCGAGATAAGAGACGTTTTGGCGCCATTCATGTTTATGGCAGGGCAAATGGCCCTAGAATACTGCGTACTAGCAAGCTGCTGAACCATGCAAAACCCCGTATTATAAAAAAAGAGGAATAGGTACTAGTAGTATAATATACTTCTTAGTCAACGGCCCACGGCTTCGTTTTTGTGGTACCAAGATAAAAAGAAGCCTAACACTACATTTTTAAGGCTGAACTAGGATGGTGATGGTCCCATTAGTGTCTCCATGCCAGCTCAGCCATTTAGGAAAAATAAATTAATGAAAATACTTTATAAGTAAATACGAGTAACGTAGTGTTTGGTGGTGCAAAAATATATAGGGGTCTTGCTAGATTTACTATACCTAGACATAAATAAAAAACAATCAGATACTATTAGTAACTTATCTGTGACTACAGATAAGTTACTTACTTAAAACTTGTGGGATTTTGTGGAGTTCACGGCCACAAAATCCCACAATCTCGCCTAAGAAGCCGAAGAAGCTTCCAACGTTGTACTCAGGCTGCAAAAGACGACCCGGCAGTTTTGAGATGCAGTCTGTGGAATGATCGACAGCCCCCACCGGTTGATTTTGTTCCCGCACTAGAGAAACTCCCACCTGGGCACCACCTGCAGTGGCCAGTGTGGAAGTCCTTAAACCGGCTTCAGACACGAGCTGGTCGCTGCAGATACAATATGTGTAGGTGGGGGTACAGAGATCCTAGTAGCTTAGAATGTGATTGTGGCGAGCCTGTCCAGACAATGGAACACCTGCTGGAGTGTCCGTTGTGCCCAAACTTTTGCACAATGGATGACCTCAACTCTGCCTCACCGGATGCTATAAGATCAGCCGCGCATTTGGCTACGAAAGTGTAGATATAACCATTGACTCGATAAGAAGAAGTAACTTATCTGAAAACGGATATGTACCTAGCGGTATTGTCATAGACGAAGAAGGTTTGATATGGATAGAGATATGAATAAGTATTAGCATTTTTTAAATGTAAGTGGACATTGTATAATCCTTTACAATATATAAACATAGCATAGACCAACAAAAAATCACAGAGAAAAAATAACATTTTATTCTGATATCGGTGAAAAAACATGCATAGATATGATGGTTTTCTATATCATTTCATTCTTATTTACATTTCATATCCATATTATAATTGTTATTTTTTTCAGTTAAACATAATTCAATGAAATGTTCAACTAAACTAATCTATGTACAAAGGCATCAGTCAGATTACCTACGGACCGTTACAAAAGTACGTTATTCATATTAGCTTGGATTATATATTGGCAAGGTCTACACATGAATTAATAAACATGTTATTACAGCGATTACATCGAAAAAAAAACATCAAAATCATATATCGTTTGTTCAGAAAGATTTTAAGGACCATTTTGAATCGTCGAATCTACCGCCTGTTTGAAATCGCGACCAGCACACAAGCAGAAAGGATAAAATTACAAACACAAGTGGAAAGAGATGTTGCCGTATCGTTCGGTAAATACCTCTATTAATAAAATGTAGCCGTTGTAAAATTTTATAGGGACAGTTTGTTTGGGGGTCGCGTAAAGTCAGAACCTAATTATCTACCAACAACGAAACCATTAATTTAAATTACTGTATTATGTACTCTTAATTTATACACCAAGGGGGTCCTCTTATATACACATGAACTCTTTGATTTTATCTACAAAATAAATCCCATTGTTACAGCAGCAAGGGGCCTTCTCTATGTATATAACCTATGGGATCTAATCAAACTGGCAGAAACGATCATGATGATGATGATGATAGAGACCTGTTGAGGATTGATGGTAAATGTGCCTAGCGCTATCCTTGGTTCTATGCAAGCTACAAACGCTAGTTACTAACAATACTAAATTAAGACTTTTACTATATTATTTAATTTGGGGTAGGTATGATAGATTATATATCCTATTTGTCGTAGTAGTCTACCCTGGGCAATGGAATCGCTGGCTGATGGTAAAACCTTTAAAAGTCCAACAGTCTAGCGACCACCCTTCTGCCGTAGTCTCGCACCAAACTGCTGTGCTTTGTCGGTACACGGGAGAACCAGTGCCTTCTGGAAAACTCTTTCGTAGACCTCATCCTTACTATGGCCTAGAACTAGACAAACCTAGAGGTCAAGAGCTTATCACTCCATCACTTTAAAGATACCATTTTTGCGATAGCAACCAAGACAACAATGGATAAAAAAAAAGCGGTATTTTTACCATGGATATAGATGAAAACAAAACTGACCATCCTCAATTAACCTTGTTTGCATAGTTTTATAAAAAATATATAGAACTAAAAAATCCAACTAAAAATGTTACGTACAAAATCCGCTCAAATAGTTCTAGGTTCGATGTTGATAATTTTTTTGTATGATAAAAATATATTTTTGCTCTCGTCGTGGTACAGGTGAAACAAAAAATATGATGGGAAAGACGTTTTGATGATCAACAATATCATCGAAGTTCATCAAAGTCAAATACGATTATATTTCAAAACATCATTTTTGAAACGTCAAATCCACCTAAAGGAATGTTGATGTACCTCAACAATATCTCTCGTCAAGACAAACCTGACGAGCCACTGCAGGAAGTGTCTATCTCCCTAAGATGTGGGGTTTCATGTCCACTTTCCGGCTCTGCCTTTAGATAAGCTCTATGGTAGCATATTTTCGAATTGATACATAATGTGTGCCAAATACTCGGTTCAATCGGACGCCGGCAAGTGCTTAAAATGTATTTCAAAGCTTGAATAACACAGACCGACAGAGAAAAGCATGTTTAAGTAAAGGCTTGCCTGAGAATGAGCCAGTTCCTCATTCTGTTGAGGATTCCGGGTGAAGTGCGGTTCCACCTTCGCCATTATAATAACTTGATATCAGGAGATCAAGTCCAAATACTACCCTGTAGTAGAATTATGGATCAAGACGAGTAAAAGTTACAGTAAACTATAAATGCCATCTAACATGAAAATGTCATTTACATATGTAAGTTAGAATTGCTTCGAAATTTAACTTTAGTAAACGCCTGTGAGCAAAATAAAATTCATAATAATTGTTACAATAACAAATCAGAAGCCTGCTTTGGGTTTATGCAATTGTTTGAGTATTTAACATCAGCATTGACAAGTCTGTAACAAACATAAATTGGAATATAGAATTGGGGTCCGCAGGTCGAAACAGGCAAGTTGCTGTCCTCTTGGGGCACTTGCCAAACAAAGTTTTTGTTTTATGAAACTGGTAATTCGCATTTTTTGTTTTATTGCCCTAAAGCTCGAGAGATTTATGGCCAGCCACTTTGCATTAATACCTCATTCATTACGATTCTCTTGAATTTCGAATGTGTTTTTTTGCGGAATTGAGTGTAAATTTGGGAATTGCCCTGCTATTTCAGTGCTAAGGAGTTAAATGCTAAATTTTAAAAATATTATTTCATTCAATGTGAAATATCTTACGAAAATATTAAATAATCTCACGAGGGCAAGACATAATTAGGCCTAGATTTAGCATAGGGTTAAATAAAGCCTGTAATTATGTTTTTACTAAATAAATAAATACATAATGATCAATCAAGTTATTTAAAATCCCGCACATTTGCTACAAATTTTTTTAACCGACTTCAAAAAAGGAGAAGGTTTTCAATGCGTCAGAATCGTTTTTTTAATGTATGTTCCTTGATTACTCGAAAACGCCTGGACCGATATGAAAACATATTTTTTTGTTTGAAAGGGTACTTCACAAGTAGTCCCATCGCCATTAGGTCATGATCTGATGATGGAATCCTGAAGAAATCGAGGGAACTCTTCAAAAATTATAGGTACAATTGATGCGATTTGGGTGTATTACCTCAAAAGTAAGGAAAAAACGGATTCCTTATAGGATCACGCGTCAATCTGTCTTACTGTCTGTCCGTCCTCTGTCATCAAAATAATTGGAAAAAATACGTCATACAAGTTAACGAAATTGTACCATATTCTTCATTGAAGTCGAGTTTCTTTTTAGTATGAAAAACGTAATATTTTTTCTAGTGAAATATGTAACCCATAATCCCGCGTCCTCATTTACAATTTATCCTAAGTTGTAAACCAACAAATAGTTTGCACAATGCGGCGACAGAGGAATAAACATCTAACATCCAAGACTTGGCCGGATACCGCACATATCTTAAGTGACCCATTAATGAAGATTAATTGTAGGCGATGCGCACCCCACCCCTTCCCAGAATAGCTCCTATACCAGCATAGGGATGTGCTTAGTTTATTAAACCAAAAAAAAAAAACTAATAAAATAAATATTACTAGATATTAATTTCACACAACGCTAGCTAGTCGCAAACTAAGCATACCTTGTAATATAGGAACTAGATTACGGAGTATTTATTATGTTAAGAAAAGAAAAGGAAAAGTGGACAAATCTAATAACAGAATGGTACCCTCGAGGTAGCAAAAGAAACAAAGGCAGACAAACCAAGCGTTAGGAGAATGATTTTAAAAGGTTATAAATTCAGAATGGACATGCACCGCAAAAGACAGGATAATATGGAACATTTTAGAGGAGACCCATGTCAAAGGACAAGGTGCACAGGAAAACTAAAAATAATAATACAGAAGTATCTAAATCTTATTTCGTATTCTAAATCTTATCTTATCATATTTAATTAATTTCATTTAATTTAACTAGTATACTTTTTCTTTAGTAAATACATACTTATAATACAATATACCCAAACATAGAACAAACATCTATTATTCATCACACAAACGTTTGTTCTGGGTGGGAATCGAACCCAGAACCAACAGCGCAGAAGGCAGAGCTATTACCAACTTAGCTGTGAGGCTTGCTAAACCTATCTGTCAGTAAAAGATTTGTATTCTTATACCAATGATGAATGAATGAATGCATTATATATTGTTCACCAATCCAATATAATAGTGGTTTTACTAACTAACTAGGTACTGTTTTTATACCTGTGGCTTATAGATTAGTGTTATTCAAGTGGCGAACTTTGTCCAAAACTGTAATTGCTATAACCACCATGCATCAGACAGATTGGCGAAGTGAATTGATTTCAAATAATAATATAATAATAAATAATAGAAAATACTGGTTGTGTGTATCCAATGTTAATTATGTATATAAGAACAATGGGCGGCCTTATAGCTAAAAGCTACTTCTTGCAGGCAAACTATTGTGGCTGTTTTGGTGTTCGAAGGTGAAGTTTTTTTTTATGAACAGAAGAAAGCAGCTGCCTTTTCTGTGAAACCCCTCGGTTGAATTTTACAACCTCGGTGTATTGGAGGAGTAGATTTTTAAATATAATAAAAAAAAGCAACCGTTTTGGAAGAACTATTAAACAGATTTTAACCATTTCATATTATTATGGATGACTTTTATGCTCTAATTTTATTGTGCCCGCCTACTATCACGTACGGTCGGTGCTTTGCTCTCATTCTGGCTTTGCAAAGAATAAGAGTTAGTAACGAGTCAAAGTGTATTAAACAAAGAGAATAAAGAGAGATTGAGAAAAATAGTGCTCACTGCATAGAGTAAGGTGTAATAAAACACACTTTTATCGTAGTACTGATAACGTTTGGTTGTGTGATAATTTCTGTGGTTTAACACCTTACACAAAACAGACATCACGAGATCTCAGTTCAGAGCAAACCGCTACTTATTCATATTTTTATCACCTGAGCGATCTCTTCCAGACCACGTTAGGATAGAGAGGATAGAACACGTGTGGTTGATGAACCGAAGTTCATAGATGTAAATATGTCATTGTATTCACTCAGGTAATTAATTCTACTCGAAATGGAGTATGAGAAGTCATTGTGGCATTCGCAGCGAATCGATGAATAAAAGCGGCTCAGGATCGCTATTTGTTGACAATATGAGCTGAAATAACGACGAGCATGATAAAAATAATCTTAAAAGAAGGAAAAAATATTTTGTCGCCATAACAATTTTGTAAACTGGCTAAGACCTCTAAATAGATGTCTTAGCCAGTTCCTCAAAATGTTGAGACTTCCGAGTGAAGTCTACTTCCACCACCAGCTTATCATAACTTAAAACAACCAGGTGAGATGAAGGCCAAGCGCTTCCTGTCATACAATAAAACAAAGGCGCCTTAATAATTTTACTATTCCTACCCTCCTACAGACAATTTCTGCATTTAGCTCTCTTGAATACATTGTACCGCACATCGTGCACAGTAGGTACGTTACTTTAGCGCATCCTTCAAGCGAAGGTTCTGCCCGTGACAGCCCTATGCTCTGGAACGGTGAGATACAAGCTTTTGAATGTTATACTCAAATATTGAAACACGTGGGCTTCAGTTTTGAAAGCAATCAATCAACGTGTGTTTTTAACGAGGTTACAAACTGTGTAATTTGACATCTGGTGTACCTTTGAGTTCATATTTTATGTACCAGCTTGATTTGATTTTGATTAGGGTACCGCTGGAAAAGGTACTATTTGTAAGCCATTGGTCATTCAATAAGGTATTGATAGGCTAGTGCTAGTTAAAAAGTCTAGAATTGCCGCTTTAATAACGATTAGCTTTAGATAGATAGATAGATTTATTTACTTAAAATTTTAACATATAATTATCAGTAGTGTTTTTAAGCCTATTAAGGTTTGACTAAACACTAGGTTGTCATTGTCAGTAAATAACATATGTAACTTACGAGCGAGTATACAAAACATTCATTAATAATATGAAAAAAAAATAGGTAGATACGCTTGTTGTCGGATATGTACTTGAATGTCTGTACGAAAGTATTACTCGAGCAGTAAATTTAACTTTTTTCTTTATTTCCGATTCATCGGAATAATCCCACAATGCTTAAAGAGTCCCATGGGATCTTCCGATTGATCTTTGATTGGGGCGTTTAAGCATCAACAAACTTTAGATTTACATGGCTATTTTAATGTGCTCCAAGAAGGCAACACAAGTCGATGACTTTGTGTCAGATGATGCAGAAAACAAGCCATTATTGTAGGTTCTAGATATAATTTAAGAATAAGTACCTTTCTATGTGTGATATTAAGCTTGTTGTTTAATAATTTAGACAAATAAATGAATTGAAATTAATAAAATTAAATAGTGATAATTATTATCAGTAAATTGTCACAATTCCAGCGTATTATTACACATATACCTCTACACTGCCTATTATATAATTCGACGTATATTATAGATTTAATTTATGCCATATTCGTCCCTTAGTTTCGGCTCGCACCTTCAAAAAGTTTTTATTCGCTTCGCACTATAACATTTGTCCATGTTCTTCCCTCATACAATATATAATTGCAATGGAAACACGAACAGGAAGAATCGCGTTTGGGTAATCGATCGCATAAACCAAATCTTATAATGACGCCGGCTAATGATCAGCAGTAGACTTTTCAAAACAGCCTAGTCGCACCACTCGCATTGGGTCTAGGTAGGGCAGAACTGACAACACTATTAGTAGGTGTGGAAACTTTTTACTTTTTTCGTTTTTCTTTTTCTGTCTCCTTTTTTCTTTCTTCCACTCCCAATTATTTTTGAAAAAAATTTGAAGTGAGGTCGGTTTGGATCAAACGAGCGCTGGATCTAACACAAGTGGGCAAACCCCTAGACCTGAGGTAAAAAAGTCTGAAGAAAAAGTGATTCAGTTTTATTACATCAGGCGTCATTCCGCTTATCTTACGGATGTGTTAGTTCCCATTCCACAGTAATCGAGTGAGCCCGCGGCTAACGACACTTTGATTAGAACAAAGCATTAACACATTTCGCTTCTGGCACCGATTGAGAAAACGGTTTGATGGAGGCTGTTACGATCTTATCTTTATTGTGGCATGATAATTTGTACCAGGGTTGTGATTGTCTAAATCTTGGGTATATTTCTTCTGCTACCGGGGTGCAATGTTGCGTGGATATTTTCCTAACTGAACCGGTGCTACCGGTGCGGTAGGTCTACTACGAAACATGACGGATCCGTTGACGAATTGCACGTTTTTCAATTTAAAAATGAGTTCTTTCCGATCCAACGACGTTCAATTTTCATAGTAGGGCCCCTGAGAAGGGCCACACCGGGTCTGATGAATGTGTCAATATTTCGAGTTGATGTACGCGTCAAAAATCTTTCGACTATAATAGTATTGATTCTGTTTGAAAAAGTTTTTAACCGCCTCTGTGCTCTAGTGGTTCATCCCACCCATTTCAGATCCAGAGGTCCCGGGTTCGATCCCCAGGGGAGCAATATTGTGCTTAGCTTGGTTGGTGGTAGGATTTGGCTTAGCTAGCCAGGCGCCATCTTACCTAAATATGTCGCCATCATTACGACTCTTAAAAAAAAAATTGAGTTCAGGTATTTAAATAAATAAATAAATATTACAGGACATTAATTTTACACAGCGCCATCTAGCCCCAAACTAAGCATAGCTTGTAATATGGGAACTAGATTACGGATAGAATACTTAAATACTTTTTGTATATACATACGTACGTATTCAGAGGTAAGATAGCGAGTTCCTCAGTTAGTTGAGGATTCCGGGTGAAGTGCGCCTCCACCTTCGGCCTTATCTCAACTTGTTACCAGGTGAGATGAAGGCCAAGCGCTTCCCCGTCGTGAAATAAAAAAAAATGGTTCGGTATAATATAACTTATTAGGCTCGTATCTGCTTTTAAGAGGATGACGGGTAACGGATTTCCACCTACAGAGCTCCTTGCACATCTTTTTTTCCTCGTCTTACATGTTCGTCAGTTTAGGGTGTTAAATGTTTTAAAAGGCAAGTTTTTTTATATATTAATTTTATTTTTTAACATTTTGTACATCCAAGAAGGCGAAAGTAAGTAAATGAATCTTTATTGATTACATCATTAATTAATATTACAGGACATTACATTAATATTACAGGACATTAATATTACAGGACATTAATTTCACACAGCGCCATCTAGCCCCAAACTAAGCATAGCTTGTAATATGAGAACTAGAATACGGATATAATACTTAAATACATTTTTTTTTTTATTTGTAAATACATATTACTTATCATACAATACACACCCAAACACAGAACAAACATCTATATTCATCACACAAATGTTTGTCCTGGGTGGGAATCGAACCCACAACCTACAGCGCAGAAGGCAGAGTTACTACCAACTGAGCTATGAGGCTTGTTAAACAAAACATCAAAACATAAAATATATAAGATACTAATAACTAAGCTAAATTAAAGCTATTGGTAGCACAATGGGCGGCCTTATCGCTGAAAGCGATCTCTTCCAGGCAACCGTGGCATGGAGAGAAATAAGCAAAGCTTTAAATAGTATAGAACGGAAGAGAGAGTATATCCTCTCTCTTCTTCTTATAAAGCTTCAGTTACCTATAAAGTGTATTATATATTGGTGTAGGCGACTGTCCATCACCATTACACAGTGGTGTTAATCCCAACCCTATAAATATTACCCAGCAATAATAAATCTAATCCACTCAAACGCCCTTTAGTGGTTCAATCTACTTTATCACACCCTTTATAAGCGCATCTAAAGCCGAAGCCGATAAACTAAAACATTGTTGCAAATTTGTTGGTTCAAATAGCTCAAGACGACGCCTCGGGGGGCTGGAGGGAATCATTTATCTAAAAGCTGTTCCTCTCCGCCATCAAAACTAAATCAAGTAGGGTGAGGTAGATAAACCGACCGCCCTTGCAGTAAGATTAAATATAAAGAGAAGTTTGATTCAGTCCTACGTCACCGCACGTAGGGCCCAGCCCTCCAACCCCCATAACGACGTCTTTATGCTCGGCTATCTCTCTATTTGACTACGTCTCATATCTCCAGCTGAAGAGCACTCAGAGAAGCATTATTGGCAAACTCAAATATAATTTTGACAACCCATATTTGTATTCACCAAAAATCGATTATCGAGACCATATTAGTTTGCAAAGACTAATACGTCGTTATACCTTGCAAAGAGCAGTAAGAAATTGCGTCTGTTTACGTAAATGAAAACCGTTTGCGCAAATTCCTTACAGTACTTCCGGGAGACGTAATCATTGTGACACTTCTAATTACTTAATCCCCTATTAAATTCTTAATTACTGCGACGGAGGCATGCGAATTGGGTTCTGTAAAAAAATAATTTGAACAATCTTAGGGAATATCGTAGAGCCTGGAGGTGGAGGTTCATCTCAAGATAAGCGGGGGGCGGCATCTGGCCCGGTAATTAAGCGCATCTGCCTACGCTCAATTTTGAAGCGCGTTGGATGAGACTTGCTCCGCTCTTCGGGTCCGTTCGGGAGGGTACGAGCAAATTGCTAAACTTTCAATTAAAGAGTTGTTATTCAAACCGCTGGTTCCTCTCCATGGAATTATATTTTATTTCACAAGGAAAACTCTTATTGGTACTTGTTTCCTGTTCTACTTAGCTGTGGCTTTACAATTTCCTGAAAGGAAATTGCTGGAATTTATGAATATCTTGTCTATTTGAAATTTTCGTTTCGGATTACTGAAGAAGGCTTATTCGATGATCCGTTCAATGATCTGGAGTTTCAAGTGGCCAAACGGGTGTTTGTTTAAAATTTATATTGGGTTTAAGAAGTTGCGGTATAAATTGTCTGGGTTTCGCTGATACTTTATCTTTGCAAGAGCACTCGAACCCTCTCTGGAGCTAGATCCCAATGAATAGTTTATGTCTCGGGGAGCTATCGCTTCACATGACAACCACTTGTGATTTATTATAACCTAACACGTAAACTGCCATTGTTAGGATCGCTCAACATTATCTTCGGCTATGTCCTTCCCCACGTCGTTAAGTGTTTTTTGGGCAAGTGATAATAGCTCCTTACTTTTACGGGCGTCGTCCCGAAAATTTTGGGGGATGTAGATAAGTAAAAAAACAACCAGTGTAGGCTTAGCAGTAGTTTAAAAAGAAGATTTGACATTAATAATAATCAATAAATGTTACGATACATTTATATCACACAGCGCGATTTAGTCCCAAACTAGGCAAAAAAGTCTCACAGCTCAGTTGCTCTGCCTTCTGCGCTGTAGGTTGTGGGTTCGGTTCCCATGCAGAACGAATAATGTATAACACAGAACAAGCATCTATGTTCATAAACATAGATGCTTGTTCTGTGTTTGGATATTGTATTCCGTAATCTAGTTTAAAAAAATACATGACATAAATTTCATACAGCGCTATCTAGTACCTAACTAAGCCAAGCTTGATATATGGGAACTAGATTACTAATAAAATACTTATGTACTTGTTTTGTATGTACATACTTATCATACAATACAACACCCAAACACGGAACAAACATCAATATTCATTACAGAAACGTTTGTCCTGGGTGGGAATCGAACCCATAACTTCAGAAAGCAGAGCTTACACCAACGGAGCTGTGAGTCTTGTTTGCTTATTTTGGGACTAAATGCTGTTTTGTGAAATAAATGTATTGAACATTTATTGATTCATTCGTTCGAAATCTGACAAATTTACCTTCTCTCGACTGTCGTGATTTATTGCAATATCTGTCGTGAAGACTCTTCTTTTTAATATGACGTTATTTGGTTTAGAGTACCTTAGCTTACATAAACTTACATGGAGCTGTTCATGTCTGCCGTATGCGCGATGACCTAAGGGCCAAGATCACTACCCAATGGAGCCCTGTGAACGCAAAACGACGACGCCGCGGCACACCGAGCAAAGATATCGAGATGAGCTTGACATGACAACGCGTCAGTTGAGCGAGCTCAGGATTCTAACGCTTAGAGACTTCAATGGAAGGCCTTTGCGCAGCAGTGGGACACAGCAGACTAGTGATAATTAAAAATAATAAGTACCTAAGCACGATGTGACTGAACAATGTGGACATAACTTACTTGTAGAAGTTCATCATCCCCATTATTTTTGCGAGCAACCAGATTCGGTGATGCACCGGCTTACGGTGGATATACCTTGCTTGCGCGCTAAGCGGATTTCTTCCACATGTACCTATATTGAAATTGAAAATTGACAAATAATATCTCAATTACAAATGGTACATAAATTCAATTCTGATGTCATGGAGATATCATGAAGTGTTGCTATTGTGTCACAATCTGAGCGACTGGGCTATGCTGCTTGGTTGCCCGTTGAGCCATGATCCCAGAATTGTAGTTAGCACGGTCGGCCACAGCGGCAAGCATCCTGTTGGGACTGTCACGGAAACGGCGCAACAAGAACAAGGCTCTTTTACGAATTATCGCGTTAAAATCGTCGACGCGAGCGACTGCAAACATGGCTGATGCACTGCAGAACCGCGGCAATTCATCAGAATCCTAAAACCATTATTATATCAGACCTTAAGATCCTAGTAGGTCTTATACTTAGTATCTGTATACATAGCCCAGAGGTAGCACGTGTAGAATTTTTGATATAATACGCACGGCCAAGGAATGAAACGCTTTGCCTGAGTCTGTGTTTCCTGGACACTACAACATGGGAGACTTCAAGTCAAGAGTGAATAGGTAGTTACTTTCTAGGCAAGTGCTTCATGGTAGGCTGCATCAGGCGAGATAACAGTCAAACGCAAGCCTATCCAATGCAAAAAAATAAGTTCTAAGGTTTTTTTATTTATTTTTATTGTACAACAGGGAGGTGCTTGGCCTTCATCTCACCTGATTTTCAAATAACAATAAGTCCGAAGGTGGATGCGCACTTCACCCGGAATCCTCTATACTGCGGAACAGACTATCTTACCTCCAAATGCCCATTATGGTAATAAAATAAGGTAAGACAGTTGTAGCTAGCCAGGCGGACTTAAACAAAGTCCTACCACCAACCAAACCAAGCCCAATATTGTACTCCCCCTGGCGATCGAGCTCGGGAGCTCTGGAACTGACACCGGTTGGTGAACCACTAGACCTCAAAGTTCAAGAGTTCTATTTGTTACAGTAGTGGGTGATCGTGGTGCAATTTCGGCCGAATGTGCGCCCGCAACGAGAGGAGGGAGCATGCTGGTGCACCTCTTGATACTTAGCACCGCGCTCGCGGCAGCCAGCTCCGGAAAGCACGGTAAGTCATCTGGTTATTTCAAACTTGTTTTTTATTTTTATTGTATATATTAACACAACAATTTTAGAATTGTTGTTATGTCGACAGAATTAGGTAAGATGGTGGTAGCTAGCCAGGCGGACCCAAACAAGATCCTACCACCAACCAAACCAAGCACAATATATTGTACTCCCCATGGGGATCGAACCCGGGACCTCTGGATCTGAAATCGGTGGGTTGAACCACTAGACCACAGAGGCGGTTAAAATTATTTTTAGGTATTGCCAGAATATCCTCGCTAACCTAAAGAAGCTGTTATCACTGGGAAAGTGGAAGAGACGTATACGGCAGGCTACATCCCGTACCAAGCTTGACAAGCCTCATAGCTCAGTTGGTAGTAACTCTGCCTTCGGCGCTGTAGGCTGTGGGTTCGATTCCCACCCAGGACAAACATATGTGTGATGAATATAGATGTTTGTTCTGTGTTTGGGTGTTGTATCATATAGTACGTATGTATTTACAAAAAGTATTTAAGTATTTTATCCGTAATCTAGTTCCCATATTACAAGCTATGCTTAGTTTGGGGCTAGATGGCGCTGTGTAAAATAAATGTCCTGTAATATAAAAAAAAAAAAAAAACCTTGTTAATGTTCCATTGTGCCGGATCTATTGTGCCGAACACATTGTTTCGCTTCCTTTATAATTACTACTTAAGTCTATCGCCATAACAGCAATTCTTAATTTACAGTTGAGTCCAGAGTCCAGTAATATAAATTTAGTATTTTTGTTCTTTTCACGTTTCTTCATTTTGTTCGCAACGCTCATCTATGATTATAAAGCAGACCCAGATAACTGTCTTTAACTACGTCATGAGGGCTTAATACACTTTGATACTTGGAGAAAGTGTCGCACTGCATTTATGGCGTGTCTAACTTTGGACAGGGTACCGGAGTAACTTGCTAAAATGCAATATGGTAAACATTATTGTCATAAGTGATAGGATTACGGGTGAAATAGTTTAATACGCTGTCAATATAACAAAACTTTAATGCAAATCGAACAGACGTGATTTGATATGCCGTGAGCTTTTAAACACACATCGTCATACATTTAATGTGTACCTCTGGTACAAAACTTAATTAGGGTTCCGTGCGCTAGACGGAACCCTGTTTCTAATCATCCTTATCTGTCAGCGGGCTGTATCGCATGAACCGTTATAAGTAGACAGTTGACATTTTTACTCAATATATTTCTATAGCCACCATAACTTAACATTATAAAAAATACATATATTTATTGCACACACGCACACATATGAAAAATAATAAAAGCTATATTCAAAGATAGCAAAGACGAGATTAACCCTGAAAATGAGTTATCTTCCAGCAAACCTAGGTTAAGAGAGGAATAAGATACTAAATATAATATGGGAAAAGTGTACAGCATTCATAAATAATATACCTAACATAGGTATAACAAATTATGTATTTATTCAGTAAAAGTACAATTCAACTAATAATGTACAAAGGAATCAGTCAGATTACCTAAGGACCGTTACAAACGGCCTATAGGTAACTCAACTGTTCAAGACACTGGCTGCATTGCCACGCTAAATAGCTATGCTAATTCGCTGGCCTAAATAAGATAACATAATAGGTATAATACTACATAACATGAAATAATTTATAACCCATGACTGTGGGGTATAAGTTATTTCACAACCTGACTGACCTGAATAATTGAATAATTGAAGGGGGATACCCCATACAAGAACACACTTGACCTTATATTGGTCCACGTGACTTACGTGACACAGTATAAGTTGTCTGTGCACCCGGTATTTAAAATATCTTTAAGAAAACGGCACACCCGCTGTTGTTTGCAAATAATAAGAACAAAACTTTGCGAGTTAAAAATTTCGCGTAAAATTTGCATGAACCTTACGGAGGCTGTTCACTTTACTTTTTTATCTTATCTGCTGAAGTTTTAACGCATAAACTCGATTCGTTTTGTTTTTATCTCGTTGAATAAATCGATAGAGGTTGCATAGCTGAATTGTTCTGAGTTGTTCAGTGAAAATTGCGTTATAAGATCAATTATTAACCCTCACCTTTAAAAAAAATACGCCATGGTAACACATGTATATAGCTTCAATTTTATCATTCAACCAAAAGTTTTGAATATGAAGATTATCTTTGCTATTGTACGATGGGGAAGCGCTTAAGGCCTTAACCTCACCTGGTTTCAAGTTATGTTAAAACTGAAGGTGGAAACGCGCCTGGAATCCTCTACAGTCTGAAGAACTAGCTATCACCTCTTAAAGCTGGAACACAACAATTAAAAACAGTTATTATGGCGACAGACTCAGGTAAGATGGTGGTAGCTAGCCAGGCGAATTTAAACATAGTTCTACCACCAACCAAACTAAGCACCATTATTGTAACCCCTTAGGTGGATCGACCCTGGTATATCTGGATCTGATCTTACAGGTGGGTAAACCACTAGACCACAAAGTACAGTAATATTATATAGTATAACAAGATAAGGGTAGGAAATAAAATGGCTTGGAATTAACTGTATATTTTTTTTAATATTTGTTCATAAAAAGCTACTTTGACAGTATAGAATTTGAACTTACGGCGGAGTACCGTCAGCTAGTTGTAAGGTTTTTTTGCAACCAGAAATTATTTATTTAACTTTTTGCAATTTTCACAGTAATATTTTATATTTATACACCTCCGAAATACCCACATCAACCGAATAAGAGAAAATCATTTTAACGTTACTCAAAAATAACGGCAAAAAAAGATTTACAAATTCAACCGTAACACAATAGCTGTGGAGTATTAAAACAATCCTATTGTGCAGACATCCGTGTGGAAAGAAAATATCTAGCAGAACATTGCCTTCGCGAACTTAGAACCGAATCCCTAGAGGTTTATGTCTTTTCGGATCAGAGGCTTACAGAGACGAGCAGCAAACTCCTTTCCTTCATAAATATTTACATTATGAAATAACGCCTGAAGCACGGCTTAGCCCCATACTGTTGCCGCCCAGGTTTTTACATTTTGTAAAAAAACTATTTTTTTCCCATTTCCAGTAGAGTTACCCTTAAATATATTTGTGAGAGCTTTGTGTATTTGTCGGGCGTTTGGAAAGCCTGTGGCTTTTTGTATTTTGCTAGTTGAGTTGGAAGCCGTACAGGTTTATTTTTGGATTTGTCACTTTGAATTGAAGCTGTTTAAAAAATGTGATATATTTAGAAAAATATAGGTATATAGCTGATAGAGAAACAAATATATCGCATAAATATAAAAATATGTATTTTTTTTTATAAAGGGTGTCTCAGTAAGAGTGCACTTTTTCATTTGAAAATAAAAAGTATTTTATGACACAGTTTATTGTATTGTATAGAAGACATGTTCCGATTAAGTATAGAATAAAATATCCGGCAAATGACCCCCACGGCTCCGATGATAGGCCATTACTCTTTTCATGAAATTTTCCATGACTTTTGCACAGAGATGTGGCTGTATCTCACCGATGACGCGTTGGATTTCCGATTTGAGCTCAGGAATTGTTTCGGGTTAAATCTCATAAACCCGAGATTTCACAAAACTCCAAAGAAAAAAATCGCACGAAGTTAAATCGCACGATCTTGGTGGCCAGTTGACATCAGAATTTCGTGAGAATGTGTTCTGGAAATCGTTGCTGCAATAAGTCGATTGTTTCATGCGTGGTGTGGCAGGTTGCGCCGTCCTGCTGAAACCACATGTTATTCAGATTCACACCGTCCAGGTGAGGCCACAAGAAGTCCGTCATATTCCTGTAACGAATGCCGTTCACAGTCACTACAATTTCAGCCTCATTTTCAAAAAAGTAAGGTCACGCCGCCTGACCAAAATCCGCACCAGACAGTTACTCTTTGTGGGTGCATTTGTTTCTCATGGATTGCATGAGGATTTTTTGACCACTCCTCGAATGGTTGACACATTAGGTGCACTTTCTCGGCTGAAAATTTGACGAAGTTTGCGAGCGGTTTCAGCGTAACTTTCCCAGCGTAATTTTTATAATGAGTTTTCACAATTATAACGCATTGTTCTTTCGAAAAGCGCTCCATTTTTAATAATCGGAATAAACAGAGGTGACATCTGTCAAATTTCAGAGTTGCCACTTGCATGGAAAAAAAATATTCCAATTTTAAAAAGTGCACTCTTACTGAGACATCCTTTATATATCGCATTTTTTGACTTAGGCTGTTTAGGATTCCGGATGAAGTGTCTTTATCTATAACAATATGAAACATATTACAAAAGAATAAACAAGCCAAGAGTAGACACGAATACCGAGGGTTTCAAGGCAAAGAACACATGACTTGTTTGGAAGCCCTCTTGCATTTGTATTCGACTTATTTTTATTGTTTGTTGTGATAACGGCAATAGAAGTCCACACTTAAAAAAAAAACAACTTTATACCTTTCCTTTGACAGACAGATGGAAGGACAGCGGAGATTAATAATAGGGTCCCGTTGGCACTATTTGGGTATGGGATCCTATAACCTAAAAACATGACTTTGTGTAAAAAAATTGTCACCTACTCATAGAGTAGGAGTTTCTGAGAGTTTCTGATCGAGGTTTTTTTTACCGGGTACCTATACTTTGTGCAGTGTTTGTGAAGTGAGGTAAATAATTATAATTAATAATGTAATTATACCGCAACATCCTGAAGACGACGAGACCAATTTACCTTTACCTTCCATAAAAGCTACAATAGCCATTAGCTCTAATATAAAAAATATAAAAAACAAAAAAAATAGCTACCTACCTATATAATTAATAACAAAAACGGGTCTTCATCGCGTACCTTTTTATATTCCCGACAGTTTTGACCGTGTTACAACGTGTTAGCTACCTATAACTACACTAAAAATTGCCTTACATCTCTTTTGGTAGTAGCTATACTTTCTGCGCAGTAGTTTGTGGGTTTTATTCCCATCTGGGATAAATCGTTGGGTGATGAAAATAAAGGTTTGTTACATATGTATTGTATTATTATCAATTAACGTTATAACAATAAAATAAACTATGTTTTCAACTTCGGCCATAAAATTGACTCCAGGGCCCTTCACTATAATGTACTACTCGACGATATCGTAACGCGGGCGCGATAATACACGATTGGTCATAGCGAATAAGGCCCCAGGTGAAATAAAGGCTAAGCGCTTTCCCGTCATACAATAAAAAAACATTTCCTACGTCTTGAAATATTAAAGTACTGACGAATAAAAAACCTAATCCAACGCTCCTTTACTCAGCAATTTATCGAGCTCGACAGTATCAAAGGAATCGTTTTACGAAACCTTCTACATATTTATATTCTGTGGTTCGTTCCACTCACCCTCCGCACATCTGAGTAAATACCCGCGACAAAAGTAATTACAACATGAGGGATCCACCTCAATTACTTTTTATATCGGTTACATTAATTGATCATCATGGACTCTGAATGAGTTGATGCATTCATTGGCTGCTCACATTATAGAGCAAGCAGCAATAGCAATATAATTAACTAATTATTAAAATAGTTATTATGTTTCTTATAATGTTACACCTGGCTTATTATTGTATCCTACGTGACTCAAAATAACGCAATATACCCATATACCTATGTTGTTTTTAGGCTGCTTTTTTTTTTTTTTTCCTAGCTTTTGTTCGCAGCTTCGCTCGCGTTAAGAAGTATTATTATTAATTAGGTATAGTTTTTGCGGCTTTACTTTTGTTTAGCGTGTGTAAAAAATTAGGACCTACAAAACTTAAAAACAACAGTACATTCTTCAACTTCTACACTAACGTTCAGATTTTCTTTAGCCATTTTAAAAAAGTCTACACCGACAAAACCTCTACTTTCTTGGCGGATGCCTACGTCATAACATCTACCTGCATGCCAAATTTCAGCCCGATCCGTCCAGTGGTTTGGGCTGTGCGTTGATAGATCACTATGTCAGGCAGACAGTCACCTTTGAGTTATTACTAAACCGAAACAAAACAAATGCAAAATCTCAAAATCCTTTCTTAGGAGATGCTAACGTCATAGTAGCTTTATGCATGCAAAGTCTCAGCCCGATCGGCTTAAAATTGACAAAGTTTCATACAAACTTTCATCCCCTATTTTATCCCCTTGGGGGTAGAATTAATCAAAATCCTTTCTTAGCGGATGCCTACGACATAACATCTACCTGCATGAAACTCGGTTGATTAGATTGCTTGCTTTGATATTTGATAATACATACTAAAGAATGGCCAATTCACACCGAAGTGTGACTTAGCCATTTTTCGGACCCGCAGAAGTCTCAAGAACTAAATGCAAAAAAAAACACAGTTTTGGCCATAAAAACTTGGTTTAATGAAACATCGAAGTGCGTGTACGACTCGCATATGGCCGATTAGTTTTTTGTTTGTCAGGTAATCCGTCATGATTATTCAAATTCCTTGAATATTACAGTATTTTGAAGTAGATAATTATAAGTATGCGCGGGACTTATCGCGGTGCTAACTATTGCGTAATCTGAGACTTTATTGTTCTCGACGGTTATAAACAACACCATGTTGCGCCGCAATAAGTCCCGCGCTTACTGGAAGAATCCATAGAGTTGGATATAAATATGCCGCGCGACTCGGAAGCAGGACAGTATTCAATAGCGATACAGCGAGATTACATCAAGTGATATTATAGCGTGATAATAGTGTTTACTGATTTGGAATTATGATAGTGTTTCCATGTATTATGCAGTATTTAGTTAAGTGCTGTATCTAATTTTAAGAAGTGTCGGTCAATTTTAATTTTTGAACCCCAACTCGTAGCATTGAAGAAAACACGAAAAGTAAATTCATAAAAAAAGATTCTAGAAAATAAATATTTTTCCCCTACGAGGATTCACCTCTTATCACTTACTCTGAGTTGCGTTGAGCGTAGAGCTGAATCCTCTAAGGTTTTTCAGGCAAAAAAAAAATATGGGTAATAATGAGCCTTCCTTAAAAAAAACTATTATTTTTTAATACTACCTACTACATTTCAGTGTATATAATGTACAGTTGTAATGTAGTTGTCAATGTGTCACTTTTCAAACTACTTTCTTAGTTCACATTTACAATAAAAAAGAAAGTTACCCTGAAAGTGTCAAGTCTCAAGTATCCTAGTCTGCGACTACTGCGATTACTGCGACTTTATTGCGGGACAGAAGTGTGGTCTAGTGGTTCAACCCACCGATTTCAGATCCATAGGTCCCGGGTTTGATCCCCATGGGGAGTACAATGTATTGTGCTTGGTTTGGTTGGTGGTAGGACTTTGTTTAAGTCCGCCTAGCCTACCACCATCTTACCTAATTCTGCCGCCATAATAACAATTCTAAAATGGTTGTGTTCTGGCATAGTATAGATAGCCAGTTACTAAGTTTGTTGAGGATTCCGGGTGAAGTGCGCCTCCACCTTCGGCCTCATCTCAACTTGTTACCAGGTGATATGAAGGCCAAGTGCTTTCCCGTCGTACAATAAAAAAAATAGGTAGTAGTGTATTGAATTAATCATTCCTCGTTTAAATGAGCACGCCTCCAATATTTCCTTGGCCCGTAACCGAACTTTTATTGCGTAAATTGGCTCAACAAACAAATTTTCGACCTGTTTAATATTGATGTGCGGTCTACCCCCGGCTCCATCACTACGCGGGCGGCCATTGAAGTGTGAAACGTATGCAGCGGCAATGTCCGCTAGTGAAAAGTTACATCCAATTAGTGAACATTCGATGACGTGGATGTTTCGAGCGCGTGAATTTGACAGCCGCTGTCATTGTCCGCCGTTCAATTCTTCATGGCTTGTTCGCATTTCAGCCACCACTGAATTCCTTAATTATTATGATATTCTTATTTATGATATACGCTGCCTGTTCTACACATTATGATAAATAAATTTTGTAGGACAGTCATTTAACACAGCGCCATCTAGCCCCAAACTAAGCATAGCTTGTAATATGGGAACTAGGTTACGGATAGAATACATACATACTTTTTTTTTGTAAATACATACATAACATATAATACAACACCCAAACACGCAAACATCAATATTCATCACACAAATGTTTATCCTGGGTGGGAATCGAACCCACAACCTACAGCGCAGAAGGCAAAATTACTACCGACTGAGCTATGAGGCTTGTTAAATTTGAGCTGATTATGTAGGTTTGTATGTACGTAAATAAAACTAAGAATAGTTTATTTATGTATAATGATAGTTGTCTAGTCTGTTGACTAGTGGTTTGCCCACCGGTGTCAGATCCAGAGGTCCCAGGTTTGATCCCCAGGAGAGAGAATATTGTGCATGATTTGGTTGTTAGGACTTTGCATAAGTCCTGGCCGCCATAACAACAATTAGAATGACTGGTGTTCTGGAATCAACAGGTAAAATAACCAGTTGAAGAACTGGTTATTTCAGGACTGTTGAGGATTCCGTATGAGTGCGCTTCCTTCGTCTGCCTTATCAAAAACTTGAAACCAGCTGAGATGTAGGTCAAGCGTTACCTTATCGAAAAAAAAAAAATCTACGACAAGATCACCATATGCATGAATCATCGCATTAAGAATCATAAGGGGTGTCTTTTAACTAAAATTGAATCCTCAGGCTAGAAGCTATCCAGTACAATCCAGTACAAAATATCATATTTCATGTTACACTTAGTTATGCGGCACGAAGTTTCGATTCAGACAGCATACAATGCATTCGTCTTCGCAGACATGCCATCGCAAGCATGAAATGGCAATCGTTTATTCAAGTGATATCTATTCGAAATAACTCTTGTACGATGTGCATGTCGGTGGAAAGGAATTAGGTGCCTACCCAGTTTCTCAGGTACAGTCCCCATTATAGTGTCAGGGCCCTTTATATATACTATGAAAATTGAACGTTGTCGGATCCGAAAGAACTTTTGTCATTTTTGTATTGAAAACGTGCAATCCGTCAAACGGATCGTAATGTTTTTTTTTTTTATTATACGACGGGGAAGCGCTTAGCCTTCATCTCATCTGGTAACAAGTTAAGATAAGGCCGAAGGTGGAGGCGCACTTCACCCGGAATCCTCAACAAACTGAGGAACTGGCTATCTTACCTCTGAATGCCGGAACACAACAATTTTAGAATTGTTATTATGGCGATAGAATTAGGTAAGATGATGATAGCTAGCCAGGCGGACTTCAACAAAGTCCTACCACCAACCAAGTAAATAACCAAGTATATTGTACTCCCCATGGAGATCAAACCTCTGGATCTGAAATCAGTGGGTTGAACCACTAGACCACAGAGGCGATTTTTCGTAGTAGACCTTCTGATCTAGTGGTCCCGGACTCCATCCTCAGGGGAGTATAATATAGTGCATGGTTGGTGGTAGGACTTTGCTTAAGTCAGCATGACTAGCTACCATATAGTAATCACTATCTTATCCATCCTACATAAGTCTGTCGCCATAATAACGTTTCTTGATTGTTGTGTTCCGACATTTAGAAGTAAGATAGCCAGTTCCTCAGACTGTTGAGGTTTCCTGGTAAAGTGCGCTTCCACATTCGGCCTTATCATAAATTGAAGCCAGATCAGATGAGGTACAAATGCTTCCCCGTCGTACAGTTAAAATAAAAAGAATTTGTACATTATTATTTTCCAAATGGTTTTATATCAGAATCTGGAAATGAAGGTACCTAGTTACAAATTGTTCGTGAATATATTCATAATTATTTGTGAATTATAAAAAAGTGTATACTTATCTTAGCAGGCGACTGTACATTATGACCATTTTACATTCCAGTAAACATTGAACCACTGAGAGCCAGATATTTTGGCAAACCGCTATAAATCCATGATTTATTTATACCATTATAACTATAACTCCTTTTAGTTTTTTCTATATACTATAATGGTTTTCCAATTCAGATTGGGATCTCCGATCCAGCCAAATTCATTGTATTTGGGTTCCGTACCCAAAGGGTGCACGGGATCCTATTACCTAAGCTTCTGCTCATCCGTCTATTTGTATAGGCGGGCTGTATATCAACCGTCATTTTTTTTATTTATATTCCTGTTTTCTATATAGGGTAAATAAATATCTTTTCTTTCTATCTAATATGTAAACACTCGACATTTTCCGTGTATATTTCTTTTACAGCGATAATATCAAATACTACATATAAATTTATATTGAAAATATAAATTACGACGGGGAAGCGCTTGGCCTTAATGTCAACTGGTAACAAGTTAAGATAAGGCCAAAGATGGAGGCGCACTTCACCCGGAATCCTCAATAAACTGAGGAACTGGCTATCTTACCTCTGAATGTCGGAACACAACAATTTTAGAATTGTTATAATGGCGACATAATTAGGTAAGATGGTACTCCTCTCATGAAACATGATACTTTTCTGTACTTTTTTTGTTTTTGTTCATTTTGTCTTTACTGTCTTGATTATCTATCTTTTCTTATATTTTTGTTCCGATCCCGTAGTGTGCGTGACTGAACATGATACAGTAACCGATTATTGTCCATTTGAACTTCTTGGAACATGAAATGAGTAACAAAATTATCACACTATCGGTTTGAAATCTTTTCACATTGTATGATGGGTTAAGTTCTTGATCTCTAATCTTACATAGGCATGGATAAGGTCAAAGACGTAGCGAACATTCCGAGAAGGCACAGCCTTTGTTCAAAGTCGTTTTACGGTTGTCTGAAATGCATTAAAAAGCAACTATTAATGTATTCTGCTAACATTTTTTTAATGATACGTCGGGAAGCGCTTTACCTTCATCTAACCTGTTTTCAAGTTTCGATAAGGCCGAAGCGCACTTCACCCGTAATCCTCAACGATCTGAAAATCTGTCTTTCTTATTATTATCGTCTGAATACTATTGATCTTCCCAAATATTTAAAAAAAAACCGGCTAAGTGCGAGTCGGACTCGCGCACCGAGGGTTCCGTACAAACTTGAAAGAAAAAAAAAATGTATTTTTATTGAATGGCTAAATGTAATCCATAACATAACAATGTGGAAAGCTGGAGGAGCATAAATTTAAGACAAAGGTCTCGTTATCGTTTCTAATTATTAAAAAAAAAACATTATGTGATGTAACTAAAATATTTCGTTTTCAGAATTTTTCCTTTATGTGTGCTTTAAAACGTTGCTTCATGCCAAATTTAAAAATTCTAGGTCGACTGGAAGTATCCTTAAGTTTTTAACTCCCTTGCGAGTATTTGCGAGTTCCAAAGTATGCGGTATCTTTTGATTGCGTTGACATAGAAGTTTGATTATGTTACAGCTTCAAGGGACAATAGACTTAAGTATTGATATGAATTTCAGCTTGACACCTCCACCTGAGAAAAAGGGTCTTGACAGACAGACAGCCGGACAACAAAGTGATCCTATAAGGGTCCGTTTTTTCATTGTGAGGTACGGAACCCTGAAAATGCTGGAACACAACAATTTATAATTATTATTGTAGCGACAGACTCAGGTTAAGATGGTGGTAGCTAGCCAGGCGGACTTAAATAGTCTTACCACAAACCAAACTAAGCATATTATTGTACTCCCCTCGGAATCGAACCAGGGTTCCACAGAGGCGGAATACTCTTAAATTCCACGCAGAATATTATTTCAGTCGCAAACATAAGTTCACAGTATTTCAAAACAGGTAACCAATTATAAAACACAAGTATTCTGAAATAACAATATTTCTCAGAACCTCTCACAGATGTCCATGAGCTATACACATGAAATATCCAGAGGTATCAAATGAAGGGATCCTGGAAGCAATGAATGTCGCCTTTACTGAAAATTAATTGCCCAACAAAAGCTCGCGTGACAAATTTCCGACTCAGTGCTATATAACCTGTAAATAGAAGTAATATCAGAATTGTTGTAACTATTTTAACCTCGGTGGTCTTGTGGTTCACCTACCAGTACAGACTCAGAGGTCCCGGGTTCAATCCAAATTCAGTTAAAAATATAAATTTGTGCTTGGTTAGGTTGGTGGTAGGACTTTTTTTAAGTCTCCATCCTACCTAAGACTGTCGCCATAAGAACCATTTGTATTCGTGTATTATCTAAATTGTATTATCTTCCGGCATTATAGAGGCAAGATAGCCATAACGTTAAGGATTCCAGGTAAATTGCGCTTCCACCTTTGCCTTATAGTGACAAAAAAAACGAGGCTTTACCCGTGGTCCCACTGCTATAACCCACTGGGGGTTCATGGGTAATTTTTGTTCCCCGTAGTCCCACTGCACTAGAGTGGGATCACGGGTAATTTTACTCACACTCAAAATAGGATGGAATCATTGTTATCTCTTTGCATTTTCTCTTCGTCGTTTCTCTACGGGAGGTCGTAAGAGCCCACTAAGGGATCTCAACAGATTAAAGGCAGCAGTTTTCGTCTTTTTATTATCTAACAGCGTTATTTTACTTTTACGTTTACTTTACTAGCGTTTTGTTAAAAAAAAATGTGGCTTAGACCAATCTTTGTTGACGAAGTCGACGTCGAAGTTGTCAAACTTCAAAAGGCCATATCTCTGAAATTACTCGTCTTAGACTCTCCGTTTTTAGTTCAAATGAAAGATATAACCAAGATCTACATTTACAATGACAGCTGTCAAACTTCAAACAGCAATATATCTGAAACAACTTATTCAATTTAAGACTGCGATCTTAATTTAAATGAAAGCAATGAACAAGCTTTTCATTTTAATAACAGCTGACAAAAGTACATTTGCCATCTGAAATGTAGTTCTCTTAAATAGATGAACGTTTGAACTAAGAACGGAGAGTATAGGATGAGTAGTTTCAGAGATATGGCCGTTTGAAGTTTGACAGCTGTCATTGAAATGTAGATCTTGATCTTAGCTTTCATTTGAACTAAGAATGGAGTCTAAGACGAATAGTTTCAGATATATGGTAATAACAGTCAATCATTGGAATCGCGCCATCTAATGAATTGCTGTGGTACTACTATCATTACTAATTATGTAATCACAAGATTACGGATTAGGTATACACAGATAAAACGTATCTAATTGTATTGTTTTGTTTATAATAGTATCTAATGTACTTGTTACGAAATAAATATTTTTGTATTTTGTGTAAGGGAACACCTAAATAATATACCTGATGTTACGTCGTTGCCGACTACACTACGACTACATTACATTCCAAGTGATGAATGGGACCACGGGTAAAAGTCGCGTTTAATCAAACTTACCCGTGGACCCACTAAAACTGCCGATTATGTAAGAAAAGTTCAATATCTAGTGCAGTGAGACAACGGGGAAAACAAATTACCCATGAACCCCCCAAGGGGTTAAAGCAGTGGGACCAAGGGTAAAGCCTCAAAAAAACGGTGTATCTTGTAATAAAACCGTATATATAGCTTCGTTTTTCGACGCCAACGCAACCTTTAGAGAGATACGAGTAATATCATTAATATCGTAAATTATGCTAACCAATAATACACAATTCTAAAGCATTAAAATAAGGGGAGTTTTTTACTTAAAACTTTGGTAAATATTTAAATAGAACGCGATATTTACATAAAACAATCCAATATGCATAATACATTTATTATCTTAAAATAATTTACCAATAAAAAAAATGTACGTGTAAGATCACAGTGATGATAAAAATATATCTAATCTCCTGCATTAGTGGCAGTAGCACGCGATTGGTTATTTCGCTAGCTTGAATGTAGGCGCCGTGGCTTAGTTGGTTAAAGCGCCTGTCTAGTAAACAGGAGATCACGAGTTCGAATCTCGTCGGGGCCTATTGATAAAATATATTATTTTTGGTGTATTTTTCTTTCTTATTAATTTGTTCTCAAGTAATTTGTCATGGGTAGGTTTACAATCTTTATTCAATAAAAGAAACTATGTACAAATTAATTAGGCTGATTACCTGAGGACCGTTACAAACGGCCTATAGGTAACTCAACTGTTCCAGACTAGTACCAGACCGAAGCGTGCCCAAGACACTGGCCGCAATGCCACGCTGAATAGCTATACTAAGTCGCTGGCCTAAATAAGAGCCAGCCATGAGGTCACGTGTCGCCTCAATCAAAATCCCTGCAATTTTTTTGAAAAACCAGAGGGCACCGGCTTCCCTCAGACCCAAGGTCTCCAAAAGGCTCAAATAGGTAAGCTCTGTCGATACCACTATATTTGCGCCTTTTGTGATCCTCGGTCGAATTAACCGCCGCACCAGCCCTAACTGATGTCCCAGACAGATGAGATGGGTGTCTAGGGTGTCGACGCAGGTAGCGACAGAGACAATAGTCATACCGTCGGGCCGCTTACCATCATCACCTAATAGACCATTCGGTTCAAGAACGGCTGGAACATTGACACTGATAAAAGCTCGACGGATAATGTCATTAAGGCTTGCGTGGCGCGAAATCCTGCCGACAGACCTTGTACATGAAAGTCCATAAAAAAAAATGTGCTAGGAAATCGCATTCCTAACTCGGAATTTCAATCAAGCAACCTACAACCAACCAATAATTTTTAACATTATTTTTTCCATTGGGTTAATTTCAAATTATTATTATACCGCGTAACGCCGTTAGTATACACCGGCATTTCAGAATAGCGCCTCCACCATAATTTTGTTAGATGCTAAAAATACAATAAAAAAACCCTATACTCAAACGCGATTTTTAACAAATATTTGTTAAAATTATAATTGTTTAGCTCTATCATAGAAGCAGTACCTATGCTAAATAGTTGAAACTTGGTGTAATTACAGTCCCTACTTTGATTTCTTCTTCTTTTTCCTGCCTTCCACAAAGTCAAATATATTTATTCAGTAAGATTTTTTAGGATCACTTTGAAACGTCAAATCTACCGCCTGTTCGGAATCGCGACCAGCACACAAGGAGAAAGGCAAGAACCTCGGACTAGTTTTTTTTTTTTCATGATCCATTACAATAGCTTAAAATTATCTAATACACACTTAACCCTAGTCGTCACAGCACGTTATCTTCCTCCACTCTCTTCTATAACTAATCAACTCCTCTTACAAATTTATAATCGTCACTCACACGATCCTTTCACTTCTTCGGTTTGC
Source organism: Venusia cambrica (assembly GCA_951394065.1). NCBI lineage: Eukaryota > Metazoa > Arthropoda > Insecta > Lepidoptera > Geometridae > Venusia > Venusia cambrica. The sequence continues at coordinate 2,584,067 of OX596068.1, read as the reverse complement.
CCCACCGTCCAACCACATTATTTCATGGTTTTAGTAATGTGATTTCGTTGTATGAAAAGAAATAAAAAAGATCTACCAAGCGTGAGTTGGACCCAGACGAATGACGAATGTTCTAGAATTAAATGCAAATCCGCATGTTTAGCCTAAAATGAGATTCAGCCCTCCCGTTGTGCCTGTCCTGCTTCATACTTCATAACAGCCCATAAACATCCACTGTTGGACATGAGCCTCCTCCAAAACTGTAGGGTTTTTACCATTATCACCACGCTTGGAACGCGGATTGGTGATCGCAGTATTGGTGTAACGTACTCAGGCCTCATCATAATCATAATCCCATAATTATGACCATGATGAAGTCTTAATTCGAGAAAAATAATTTCCAAGCGCAGTTAGGACAGACTTCATCATAGTCTTTTTTAAACTTTCGCGATTAGAACACATAATTTTAATTCGAGAAACGGGTATTTATCGCGTATTTTACCTATATTTATACCGACGTTTCGGCAGGGTTGTACCAGCCTAACCCTGCCGAAACGTTGGGACAAATATAGGTAAAATACGCGATAAATACCCGTTTCTCAAATTAAAATTATGTGTTCTAATCGCGAAAGTTTAAAAAAGACTATGATGAAGTCTGTCCTAACTGCGCTTGGAAATTATTTTACCTTTGCGCCCTTCCGATGCGCGATAAACTAGCTACTGTTAATTAATGGTAAAAATAAGCGCTAAATAAATATGAATCAGAAGTTATAACAAATAAATCATTTTTTTTAATAATTTTATCAGCCCAACAGTTTTTTTTGTAAATACATACTTATCATACAATACAACACCCAAACACAGAACAAACATCAATATTCATCACACAATTTTTTTTCCTGGGTGGGAATCGAACCCACACTTGTTGTTAATGATTTAACCGATTCTGTAGTTTGCTCGTACGCCCAGCGGTGTCAGGTCCAGAGGACCCGGGTTCGATCCCCAGGGGAGTACAATATTGTGCTTGGTTTGGTTGGTGGTAAGACTTTGTTCAGGTCCGCCTGGCTAGCTACCACCATCTTACCTAATTATGTCGGCATAACAACAATTCTAAAATTGTTGTGTTCCGGCATTCGGAGGTAAGATAGCCAGTTCCTCAGTTTGTTGAGGATTCCGGGTGAAGTGCGCCTCCACCTTCGGCCTTAACTTAACTTGTTAACAGGTGAGATGAAGGCCAAGCGCTTCCCCGTCGTAAAATAAAGAAAAAAGTATTTACATTCATAAAGTACAGTATACCACCCAAACACAAAAGAAACTTACACAAATGTTTGTCTCTGGTGGGAATCGAACCCACAGCGTACAGCGCAGAATGCAGAGTTAATACTATCTGACCTGTGAGGCCAGTTGGTAGTAGCTGAAACTGGCCTCACAGCTGGTTATGGCAAAACTCTCAAATTTTGGAGGAAGCTCTGTCCAACAGTGGACTTTGAGGCTGTTGATATGATTATAACTTGGCGGGTTATCCTGAGCTAGTTGAATCGTGCCTTCCGAGATCGTTAACATCCATTCCCGTAAAAACCTTCGGCATTCATGAATACATTTAAGATAATGAATTAATTTACAACAAAATGGTGAAAACAAAAGGACGCCTTTCCTTCTTGTGAAGTAACGACAAACCACTTTACTATACCAAACTCGGTATAGGGTATAATTAAGTTGGGATATTAAATTAATCTAGATACCTAGGTGCTCATTGCTTCTTATCGGACCGCCTCAGAGGGAGGATAATGTATGATGTAATGTACGGTTTACCACCCTTAACACCTCTTACTCCTATGTATTACGTCATTTCATTTCGTACATAATGTAACGACCTCATTTTTTTTTAAATGGGTTTGCTCTATCTCTCTAGGTTTGACCTCATAAGCTTATGTATTACGTCATGTCATTTCATACAAAATACACAGATCAAATTTTTTTTTGAAAGACTGGTTTGCTCTTGCTCTCTAGGATTAACCTCATTAGCTTATGTATCACGTCATTTTATTTCGTACATAATGCACAGACCTCATTTTTTTTTAAAGATGGGTTTGCTCTTGCTCTCTTGGCTTGTCTTGTTTTAAGCTAGAGCAAAGTTGAGATCTATAATGGAACAAGCTTTCCCAGAAGGCACTGGCTCTTTGGTGCCGGACTTCGGGAGGAGGTTGGTAGATAGCCAGGCAGAGCTTAACCGGTTCTACTCAGCAACCGATAGCAAAAGCCAGCTTTGCCCAGGGCAGAGCAGTACGATGAAGATCATACCTACCCAATATCTAAAATGATATGTAAAGTCAATGTGTATAATTGTGCGTTCCTGTGGCCTAAAATTGGATGGATCGATTTTGATGAGTAATATCCCATCAAAATCTCTTGGACAGATAACTGATGTTACAAGGAATTAATTTTAGTAATAGATACATGTATATCCACCTAGATCTTTTTTTACTGTACGACGGGGAAGCGCCTTCATGTCTCTTGGTCTCTTGGCCGGATGGAAGCGCTTTTCACCCGGAATCCCCAAGTCTGTGGATCTGGCTATTTTGCCTAGAGCACAACAATTTACAATTGTTGTTAGGCAACATAATTAGGTAAGATGGTGGTAGCTAGCCAGGCAGACTTCAACAAAGTCCTACGACCAACTTAACCAAGCACAATCTTGTACTCCCCCTAGGCATCGAACCAAGGACATCTGGATCCGAAAAAAAAAAAAAAATCTTAAAGTCCACAGAATTTTTTATTAAATAAGGTAATTCCTAGACAGTAAAAATGGTCCGGGTTCTCGGCAAACACGACGGGCGAAGGACCACAGGATATACAATAGTTACTATGGGTGGCTTAATCTCTATGAGGTACAAATCGCCCGTTATGTAAATTGAATCTCCTGCAAATTTAAATCGCTTTCATAAGGCAATCCCCTCCGAATAAAAACAATAGGATACTCTTCAAAGTACCCCACTTGAGAAGGGTAACTTATTTCAGGCTATTAATTATTTAAAATGACTGAAAATAAATGCTGATGTTTCTATATTGTATATTTCTTTCGCTGGTTTGTGTGGATCACATTATTTGATTAAATCTGAGTTCTTTGGATTTTGATAAGAATAAGATTGCACATAAAAGTAAAGCCATCCTTAGAAGAAATTTCTATCCTAATCATGAATCAATTCATCCATCTACAGTCTAAAATATTAGCGATATAAGTAGACTTAGCATAATATAGTAGGTTAGGTATGCTATTGGTTAATATTGTACACTTTCCCCTTCTATTTAATCTTGTTTCTCTCTCTACCTAAGATTGCTAATAAAGAACTCTTTTTAGAGTTAAGCACGCCTTTGCCATATCTTTTTTATTTCTAAGTTTGTATGCTCATAAAATTGTGTATGCAATAAAGCATAAATCAATTATAAATTATCAAATATGCCTTTTGTCTGTTTGTCCACTCTTCACAATTAAACGGGTGAACATTTCTAGATGAATATAATATGTGCCATAGGCTATTTTAAACCAGGTGTGGTAGCTAACATGGCGAAGACGCGAGTCAAAGCAAGTTCTTTATACAATCAACAGTTCCTCAGTTTGTTGAGGATTCCGGGTGGAGTGCGCTTCCAAGAACAAGCGCCTCCTCCTCGTAAGAAAAATACACAGGATCACCCGGAGGCTTTATGAAAGGAGGACAGAATCTCACTTAAATCGGTCCAGCCATTTGGAGTTCAGGGAACATACACACATCGATCTAAGCTACATTCAATATTCGAGTGAAATCGTTTTATTTGTCAGATTATTTAGATCATAATTATTCATTTTCCTTTTTTCCTTTTGTATAATTAAAAAAAAATCACATCAACAGCATATTAGTGTCCACTGCTGGACTGAGCCTCCTCCAATATTAGAGGGTATAGCCAAAATCACCACGCTTGGTCGACGGATTGGTAATCGCAGTAGAGGAGAAGATAATACACAGAAGGAAGCTGAGGTGAGATCCCGTAGTTGGCTTTTACGACATCCATGGGCTATGTTGGAGTAAAATATGTATATAGTAATGTAATGTTATAATGTAACAATAGTAATAATGGCGAATATTATGAATCTGTATGATTTTCATCCAACAACCCTGAACGGAGTAAATTTTTGTATCTATCCGCTGCACTATCTTGAGATATTAACAAGTGACAGCAATAAAAAGGGTGCAAAACTGCAAGTCGAGTTGCACAATGACGGGGGCAGACGCGGTGTCAAGTACAGAAAATTATGTCCATTCATCTAAAGCGGGGGGGATTACGCGAAACGGGGTCGCATCTCCACCAACTGACGACGACTTTACCCCGAACATGGCATAAGCCCGCTTATTAAAATGTTCGGGGTAAAGTGCTACTAGGATCCGTTCTGAGATTTCTATTGAGTTGATCAATATAATTGATGATTATTTATTTTTTTAACCGCCTCTCTGTGGTCTAGTGGTTCAGCCCACTGATTTCAGATCCAGAGGTCCCGGATTCGATCCCCATGGAGAGTACAATGTATTGTACTTAGTTTGGTTGGTGGTAGGACTTTGTTTAAGTCCGCCTGGCTAGCTACCACCATCTTACCGGCTATTAGAGTTAAGTTAGCTAGTTCCTTAGTTTGTTGAGGATTTCGGGTAAAGTGCGCCTCCACCTTCGGTTTTATCTCAACTTGTAACCAGATGAGATAAAGGCCAAACGCCGTACAATAAAAAAAAAATCGAGTTTTTCATCGCTTGTTTCTGTGCCATACAAATGTATAAAGAAATCAACTAAATGTTTTGTATTTTCGATGTAAAATCTGTTCACACTAAAAAAATAATTTATTCGTGCATTCATTAATTAGCTTATTTTATAAAAGAGAGAAGCCAAGTAACCGGATAACGTAAAAAATTGTACAATGATAATTTTGGTATTTTTATTTAAGTAGTTTGGGTTAATTTTCATAATACCGTTTATCTTATTTTACTTCAGAATTTTAATAAAAATTGCAGCTGATAAAACAACAGAAATAAGTACATGTTAACTAAGGGTTAATTATAAGTTTACACAAATAGGTATTTGAAGTAATGATATGAAAGTAAACGGTGATGTAAACGGTTATAAAAAAACTAAATTAAAGTAATTGAGTTACTTACAAAATCAAAGAAAAACACTATTAGTATTACAAATCTATCAAATAATGATATATTAGTAATAGTAATAGTGTCTTCGTAATTCACCGACAAATTAAACGTTTGAAAACCCCAACAGTAAATGATAAATTATGAATTTACCGCGATTAAGAACAGAAGTTTGGAAACAGGAAAGTGTCTCTAAAAAATTAACGCGCGTTAAAAGTAAAATCGAGCATTTTGGAAAGTAGTCCGCGGCCGACAGAAGTAAGAAGAGCCTGGATAATGTCCTCTGGCACTAATTAAAACTTTCCAAACAACGAGAAAAAGGGTTGTGGAATAATGGCGCTTGGGTTAGTAATGGAGGCTGTGGTTCTACTTAATCCTCTCAATTTTTCTTCCCAAGGGCCTAAATTTCTGTATTAAAACACGATGCCACCTCGAAACATACCGCCATCTTATATTTTATTGACACCACTTGAACTTTAACATTGTCACAGTAGCAAAACTTGAAATGCGTCGTATTTTTTGTTTTTACCGCGGCTTTCTCATTTCTCAAATGAAAACAGAAAAGGAATAAACAAAATATCTTATTTAGAATTTGTTTCTTCTTATTTCCAGCACTTGTTATATTGTATTTTCCCCGAGATGACTTGAGTTGAACCTTCCTTGGTGAATTTACTGTGTGACAATGAAAACCGCACTTAAATCCATGCGAAAACGAGACTATTTTAAGAGCTGGCTTTAGATAGGTGCTTGCATTAGTTTATCAAAATATTGTGTCTTTTTGTACAGGCAACATTTTTGGAGTTAAACTTATATTGGTTTGAAATTCTGATCAACAACGTTTTTTGTGTGATGAAACGTGGCACTGTGACGGATAGAGTAGGGTATAGTAAAAATGTTTCCCTGTGATACAAAAGTTTCACTTCTATCGTGTGTATTTACGACACATCCTGTTTTTTTAAACATCCGTATAAAAAGGTTTTATTACTAATGACCCTACCGAAGACTTTTGTCACACAGTGACCGTGCCTACTGCCTTCGTTTCATCAAATCCTGTTTAACTATGCGTAATAGGTAACTTTTGAAACTAAAAAACCAAGTGCGAGTTGGACTCGCGCACCGAGGGTTCCGTACAAACCTGTAGGTATAAAAGTAAAAGTTATGATATTTTGATTGCTAACTGAAATCCATAACATAACAATGTGGAAAGCTGGAAGAGCATAAATTTAATTCAAAGGTCTCTTTATCGTTTCTAATTTGTTTTAAATATTTTGTGATGTTACTAAAAATTTAAGGCTTATGGAATTTTTTTTAATGCGTTACTTCATGCCGAATTTCAAGATTCTAAGTCATCTGGAAGCATCCTTTAATTCCGTTTGAAATTTTAATTGAAACTCGAACTAGTTTTTTTATTTTTTTGATGATCAATTTAACTAAATACAGCGTTTAAATAATATTTACAAGTAAATAACATACTTAAAAATGAAATTGTGACATTGTATAATATCTGTGGTATAAACTATGATTATTTCAAGAGCGTCATTGCAGCTAAGAAAAATAAACATTAAGGAAAGGGCAACCCCGGCACATTGACGTGAATATTTTTTCTCTAAGGAAAGTAAGTACCTTATTAATTAGTTTCCTCATCAATCATTGCCACTTTCACTCGCGAACCCGCTGTCATTTACATTGTTACAAGTCGAATGGATAAAAAATAGCTCTTGATTTGCGGAACTCTGACGCCGAGATGAATAGATTAGACACAGCCCTTTTATTTCTAGGCTGAAATAATTCGAGGATTTTATAAATGTAACATATTCTAACGTAACATCGATAACATCAATGTTAACAAGCCTCATAGCTCAGTTGGTAGTAACTCTGCCTTCTGCGCTGTAGGCTGTGTGTTCGATTCCCACCCAGGACAAACATAAGTATGTAGAATATTTGTTCTGTGAATATTTGTAATCTAGTTACCATATTACAAGCTATGCTTAGTTTGGGGCTAGATGGCGCTGTGTAAAATTAATGTACTGTCATATTTATTTATGTAATATTATTATTACTATTTATAATATGGTACAATTACTACAGTAAATAATGTGTGTATCTATTTATATATTTTTTTATATTGTATGTACGTGTTTGTCACAGAACTGCCCATAAACGGTTCGACCGATTTTGATGAAATTTAATGTGTGAATCAAGATATTTTAGATACACGATTTGACTTGGGGGGTACCACGACAACATTCGACGACGGCATTCTTGTTTTGATATTACTTTACTTTTGTCACTATCTGTCCAGTGTAGAAAAAACGTGACATATATGACGTTGTGGTTAGGCCCCTGGTGGGTGGTGCTGCGATCACCACGGGATGATGAGGATGAAGCTCTTGGCATTCCATTGGTCTACTGTTTTCCGTTTACATGTTTCTTTGGACCGCCTCTGTGGTCTAGTGGTTCAACCCACCGATTTCATATCCAGAGGTCCCGTGTTCGATCCCCAGGTGGAGCTATTGTGCTTGGTTTGGTTGATGGTTTATTAACCTGAGAAAAACCTTGTGGGTTATGCTTATAATAAGTCTACGATAACCCTAGTTATAAACTAATATGTTGTACCTATTTAATATGTTTAAGCATAATTGTTTGTTTTTCCTATTAAAATAAAATGGTAGGATTTTGTTTTAAGTCCGCCTAGCAGTAGCTAGTCTTAACAATTCTTAAAAAAAAATTGTGCTCCGGCATTAAGAGGTAAGATAGCCAGTTCCTCTGTTAGTTAAGAATATAGGGTGAAGTGCGCCTCCACCTTCGGCTTTATCTCAACTTGTAACCAGATGAGGGGAAAGCCAAAGCGCTTCCCCTTCGTACAATAAAAAAAAAACTCTTTGTTATTTACATATGTTTGCATAACAAGTTGACTATTTCTAGTTCTGCCTTGCAAGTAGGTTGTCAAGTGAGATACAGATCGAACCCCCGATTCATTATCGGTTTCAGCAAAATAAACAATCTGAAATCTCATTCAATATCTAGACAGGACCGTTTGCTGTTTCATCGCTATATTTCGCCCTCCGATAGAATCACTACGACAAACGAATACTACAGCAAAATAACAGATGTTAATATTGCGTTTTGTCGAACACGTTGATTCACCTCTACCTTAATTTTTAGTACCGGTAAGGAATGGAACTCATTGCCCTCGCCTGTATTCTCGCACATTTACGTCTTTTTATATAATAGAAATAGATATCATTCTATTATGATTTTCTTTATTTGTAACCGATACATTGCTATGCCATTTTGTAAGTAGGTATCTAGAAAAGGCTTTGTACCCACACAAATCAAACATACCTGGTAGTAATAGTGGAGCGCAGTTATAACAAGATTTCGTTTTTTCGATAGCGAAGTCAAAATATTAGGCATTTTCATGATGAAGTACTTGTAAATGAGAGGACATAATGTTCTAGTATTGATTTGAAGAGTAGTTGGGCTTTTAAATCGATAACAAATGCTTGTATAAATGACTTTTTGTATGTGATTTGTTAAAACCTATAATTGATAGCTATGAGGTGATTTATTACCATCGTAAGTTTGTTTAGACGGCTCTTTAAATAGTATTTTAAAGAAATAGTAATAATGATAAAATGAATTGAGTGAAGAATGACTTAAAACGGCGTTCAAAGTTTTTTTACTTATAACTTCGGAACGGACAGACGTATAGATGCTATTTGGTAATCCTTTGGCATTCGGTAGTTATCAAATTGCTCTATATATTTCGATAGTTAAAAAAAAATGGCACGCCAAAAGTAAGAATGGTGTGCATGCAAACTCAATCAAAACAATAAATCAAAAGAAAAAAGTTTAAAGTTTTCTAAAGGAACGCACAAATAATACTAAAGAACGACTCCATTTTACTTGAATTCATACTCCCAATTTCAATCATAATTTTCATGTCAGTATTGACAAAGCCTGTCAATAGTAGCATGCTACTTCCTACCCGAATTTTTGGTTTATTGATACGAGGAGCGAGATAAAAATATTAATTTGGATTTAGAATTAAACTGGTCATTGTAAGGGCCTTGTTATCGACCAACGCAACGACGCAATTAGACGCAGGAAACTATCTAATGACGTATACAGACTGTTACGGACCCAATATTATTGTACAATTCTATCAAAAAGGTTTCCTTCACTATTTGAAGCCTTTGTGATTTATTTTACTAGCTTTTAACCGAGACTGCGTCCGCGTAATGGTTTTTATAAATAGGCACAAGGAATTCTGGGATTATTAAATCTAGAAAACTTTAAGTCTAGGATGAAGTCTTTAAGTCTGTTCCTTAATTGTCAGAACAAGTAACCACATTTCCAGGCAGAAAAATCACGTTTTTTTTCCAGTCTTAGTGCTGGTCCAACTTACGCTTGGCTTTAGTTTTTATTATTTACTTATTTATTGACCTCATAGTAAGTACTACAGACTGAGAGTTTGATATAAGCAGTAAATAACAATTTATAAACAGGTTTCTTGTATGGAAGTTCCTATTTTTTTTCTTTTGTTTTCTATATATTTTAAACTGTAACTGGAAACTGGTCTCAAAATTACAACTTCCAGTTACAGTTATAAAGATACAGGAAACAGAAACTCTTTAAAAAGTTTTTCCTTAAATCTTGGACAGAATGCCGTATTTTTTTTACTATTAGACCTATTCGTAGTTTGACTTTCATTGCTTGCTTGTATTTGACAGACAGACAATAATTTTAAACGTTTTTAATAGGGTTAAACTTAGTAATCCCTTGAGTACAAAACCCAAAAAACAAAATGCCATTACAAAACGTAATGTATTTTAAAACCTTTTTTGTGTACCTACCTATGTAAGTGAATCTAATATTATTACAGAGTAAAATCAAAGGGCAAATCAAATCAAATCAAATCGGTTATTTGTAAGGTAGGTAAAAAGGATGTACAATAATTAGCAATAGAAGTCCCACTATCTTACCTAATTACACAATTGTAAATATAAATTAAATTGAATTTATCCAAAATACTACAATAATCCGAGATATTAATTGTGATTAAATATTTAAATACTTACTGACTTACTTACTGCTTTAGCGCAGCGACCTAAAGTGGATATTGGCCTCCGACACCAGAAATCGCCAGGATTCACGGTCCATGGCCGCTTCAGTCAGGTCGCCGGCAACGTGTGATTCCCGCAGGTCCTTCTCTGCCTCGTCACTCCAGCGGTACCTTGGACGACTTACGGGCCTTCGACCGCTAGGACGACCTACGTATGCTTACCTGACTGCACGATCCTCACCCATGACCACATGACCGAGCCATGGGAGTCTTGCGGATTTGGTTTCTCCTAAGATATTTGTCTCGGACACTAGATCTTCTATCTCATGGTTGTTAAGGACTTTCCAGCTTTCATCTGCTTTTCGCTTGGGACCTAGAATTTTCCTGAAGATTTTCCTTTCCGCCACTAACAGCTTTTGCTCTTCATTTTGCGTCAACGTCCATGCTTCGCATTCGTACATCAGGGTTGGCCTTATTACGGTCTTATAGATACGAAGCTTGGTAATCCTGCTCACTATCTTGGACACTGATACTTCATGAAGAGCTGCTGTACACCTGAGTGCGTTTTGGATACGGATTTGGATCTCCTTCTTCTTTTGGTTGGTATTGGTGAGAATCAAATGCACCCAATCTTGTACAAGCGCCCCTTAACCAAAAAGTCTTTACTAGGTACTCGGGGGTACTTGTCGTGGGGGGGTCATGTGGAGGTATTCTGTCTTCTCCTGGTTGATCTGTAAACCAACTTACAGTTACTTACAAAAACTTACCTAACGCAGTGCCCGCCAAGCTTTGGGCTACCACAATGACTTCTGCGTCATTTCTTCCCAGAATGGCTGAATTTAAATCTATTCTGCCGTCTAGTGCGAGTATTTTCTGGATGACGTATTCAAGAACCAAGTTAAACAGGATTGGCCTGTCGTCAACGTTTTTTTACAGGCCTTAAATCCTAATGTCCTAATGCCTTTTTAATATCTATAATAAAAATTAAATTTCAATCAAAGTTCTTAAATCGTCATTCAGAAACTCGGCAACACTGTAAAAATACTTTTCTACAGGAAATGCATGAAAATTAATAATAAAGGAGGCGTTATAATTATTTTGAAGTCGAATCAACTTGTAGACTCAATTTGACAAGCTTTATTCATCTAAAAAGATGATTATTTTCCCAGTTAAGTTATACGTCATTTGTCCTAAGACATCCGGACAATTTGACATGGACTTGAATTTTGATATGTAGTTTGGAAGTTTTGAGGGAACAGGTGAACTTACTTTTATACCTACCGGTAAATAATAACCCCCAATTTGCTTACCTTGCCGTAGTCATATAAACATGGGGTTTCATTTTTCATTTAATTGAAAGAGCTTTTTCATTTGTGTTCAGATAACGAATGAAAATGAAATAAAAATGCTTATCCAGACAGACATCATTATTACTACCTACACAGTACAGGCTCAGACTGTACAGACAGGTAGTGTGTAGGATAATGAACATTACGCAAAAAGAAAAATCAGCTAAAAGTAGGTTAGAAGTAGAAGTATTAGGTTATTAGGTTTATTTTACATGTAATCCCTCTACACATTAGATACACTAGTCTTAAATGAAAAAATATATATTGGAGCTGACCAAAACCTCTTTGCGACCATCTGACCGTTTAAATGATCGAAACTCAACTCATAAAATCGTACGGTAATCGATCAAGCCTCTCTTCTAATCAATATACATGTCATAGTTTATTCACATTACAGATTACTCGGGAAAGCCCCCGCACCTCCTGTTTTATGTCAACAGAAACCCCTTTCGAGGGGTGATGCTATCACACTTATTTACTCACATTTGTAGGCGCCTCCACGAATGAATGGGGCGATCAAAGTTGGCATGACAGTAATAAACCTAACGCTTTTCAGTGAAAGATTTTAATCGGATACATGTTATCTGGGATTTAAAGGTAACTACGAAAGTAGGCAGCATAATACAAAGACGAAAAAGATAAACAAGCCTCATAGCGCAGTTGGTAGGTAGCTCTGTCTACTGTGCTGTAGGTTGTGGGTTCAATTCCCACCCAAGACAAACATATGTTTTTTTTTTATTATACGACGGGGAAGCGCTTGGCCTTCAGCACTTGTGTGATGCATATAGATGTTTGTTCTGTGTTTGGGTGTTATATTGCGTGATAAGTATGTATTTACAAAAAAAAAACAGTATTCTATCCGTAATCTAGTTCCCATATTACAAGATATACGTAGTTTGGGGCTAGATGGCGCTGTGTGAAATGAATGCTCTGTAATGTTTGTTTGTTTTATGTTTAAACTTAAAATTTTAAAGGCTTATAAGCTGATGAGTGAGATACATTTTAATAAATTAATTATGAAAATTGCATTACTGGAAGAGTGCGATTCAGCGTCACGGGATCTCTGATGGCGTAATAGAGTTAGAAAGAAAACTTTTCAATTGCGGCTCAGTCTGCTTTTTTGCGTATATATTAACATTACCAGACTAAGAAGATCTCTGTGGTTAACCTATTTTTTTCTATAGTGGACGTGGCGTCGAGGTCCAAAGTAAGTGGCCTTGTTCTGAAATCTGTTTGTGCTTAAGTCGTCACGTGCAGCAGCTGATGAGTCTAAGACGTGATATCACTGACTTGAACGTGACTTTCGTTTTATTTGAGTTCTCGCGCCGAAAATTAGGTGAGTGTTGTGTTAATTTACTAGCAGATACATTCTTGAATAATTGTTTTCTACATATAGAACGTTTATTACACTCAATGTATAATAATAATCAAGTAAATACTTGACCCTTACCCAAAATAATCAATATTAAAATTAATAGGTTCCATTTTGATAGATAATTGTGATACAATTTTGGGGTTACAGAAATCTTACGGGAGGTTTGATTCAGGCGGCGCGGGACCCAAATAACTCTTAGTTAGGCCAGCAAATAAGCATTTCAGTGTTTTTTTAGGTAAACTACTTATACACCGTTTGTAACGGTCATCAGGTAACCCGACTGTTTTCCTTGTAAATTGTAAGTTATGTATTCATACATACATACATACATAGACTCATGCCTGTTTCCCAAAGGGGTAGGCAGAGTCAACGGAATTCCATTTACGACGCTCCTTGCACACCTTTTTTGCTTCATTCACTCTCATTACTTTCTTCATACATGCTCGTCAGTTTAGGGTACTTCTGACCTGGCCTTTCTCAAGAACGTCTCCAATTTGATCAGAGAACGTCCGCCGAGGTCTTCCCCTCCCAACTTCACCATTCACACTCGACATACGTTATACGATATACTTGCTTCGTCAACCTGCTTTCATCCATCCTCTCTATATGTGCAAACCATTTTAGCATGCCGTTCTCAATCTTTGTCACTACATACTCTTTCACACCACACTGTTCTCTCACTTCACTGTTTCTTACTCTATCCATTAAATTGACCCCATGTGAGTGACCATATGCTTCTCAAAGCTCTCATCTCTACTGCATTTATTCTACTTTCATTCTTCTTCTGCCACACCCATCTTTCGCTTCCATACTTTAAAGTCGGCACTAACACTCCACTGTGTACGGCTAGTCGAGAGTTATTCGAGACTTGCCGGCTACTCATAAAGGCGTGAAGTGCTCCATTCACCTGGTTACCCACATTAACTCTCCTTTCACATTTTCCGTCTCTCGTAAAAAGCGTTCCCAAATATACAAACTCTCTGAAAACTGTACCACATTCTCTCCCCCAATCATTACATCACACGGCGTCATACATTCATTCTTTTCAAGCGCCATCACTTTCGTCTTTCCAACATTAACTTTCATTCCTTTACCTTCTAAAGCATCATGCATTGTAGTTACCATCTCCTGCAACTTCTCTACTGACGACGCAAGTATAACTTGATCGTCGGCGTAGAGAAGGCATTTGACAAGTAGCTCATTCATTCTTAATCCGCAGTCATTTTCTTTCAAATCTTTCAAAAGTTATCTATACTAACAATATTTGAGTAAATTTAATAATAAACTAAGGACCACGTGCATCTTTACTCGCAATCTCTATTGGGAAAATAATTCAATGTGAAGAACATAGTTCAATATATATATCATAGTTCATTACAAGGTCGCAGTGTGAAGCCCAGACGCCATCCCCATCCAAGAATGTAAAATGTTGTTGGAAAATCGAGAGCACATCTTGATCTATTAGCATTACCTCGTACCTAACTCACATTACATTAACACCCGCGTATATTCACAGATGAAAAGGACCTACTCTTAAACTGTAGGTAAAATAGCTGGAGTGTATGATCTGGAATTTGAATGACAGAAATGGTGATTATGGGATAAATTCTTACCTTTTAAGGTATAACTTATTAACCCATTGGACCCAAATACAAATGGGTTAACCCATTTGGACCCAAATACAAAGTAGCTGTAGAATATTGAAAAAAAAAACTTTATTTACGTATTAGCTAGAGGCCAGACACATTGTATCCAAAACTTTTAAAAATATTATGTTTTAAGTACCTACCTATGTCAGGAAGTAGCTTTTACCCATCTGCTAGTATAATCCTTAGTCGCCATCATCTACGGCAGGATTTTATTAATTTCCGGTGTACTACAGAAAGACATCAACAAAAAGATCACATATCCGCTTGCCAAGCATGGATAATTATAGTAAATTTTATAGCACTCCTTTGGTGGATGCTTGTTTTTTGTGAGCGCTGAATTGTTAATATTATTTAAATGATAACTTTTGAATCGAATATCCGATATGAATAATTAAAATAGTAATCTACAGGTACTAAAATAGGCTTGAATTCAAAGTGATTTATTTGGATAAGGCTTAATACCGAGTAGAATTAACGAGGTATAGTTGCTACCGGTATTTACATTATTTTTAAACATAAGAAAGTAGTTATGGAGACATAACTATATTCATTGTTGTGACCAAACGCAATCATTTAAAATACAAAAATAATATTATCAGATAACTGTAATAGTTGGACATAATAGTATTACTATTTTTTTGTAGATATTGATACGTTCTCTAAAACCGTAGAACATTACATTGTTTATCGTCAATATCAATAAAAAAAAATCGTTTTCGCGCACGCGGTGTAATGAATTTTATCAATTGTTTTCCTTCACCTTGGGTTACATTATCAGATTACATTATCATTTCAGAGCTTTGGTTGGATTTTGGATACCTAATATAGCCTGATAAAAAATATTGCCATAGTTACTCAGTGAGACTAAAGCATTCTACTGGTGAAAGCATTGCCACTATTACATTTAATTGTATACCCAGTTTAAGAGCTCACCCTTTTCAAATTAAATAAAAGTTTTCATACCAAAATTTTTTAAAAAGGACTGAGGTTTTAAATTCATTAATATAAATAAATACATAACATTCGTATATAATAAGTTTCGTGTTACAAATCTATTCCCGTCAACATTTTCCAAACATTTGAACTCCTTTTTGCAGGGGTGGCGAGGGGAGATTATAATGTTTACATGATCCTTGCCAATGATATCAGCAATAATTATACAAAGTTTCATTCAACTCGCATGTATCGTGTGTTAATAATCAGTGTTGTGTGTCGACCTAACTGTCAGAACGTTTCCTTTTCTGGTATAACGAGAACCAAGTAATTGAGCTCGACGATAGCTCCTGAGTTCCAATCAGTCCACGACCACGTTTGGTGCAACCCAGTTGAATCATTGGGATTAATATAAAAGGTGAATAACCGTAAAACTATTATAATATGTTCTAAACGTGATATTAATATATTAAAAAATAACTTACACAAGCTCTTAAACTATGCCAAAGTGACTCAACAAATAGAATAGATAGGTCAAAAGTGGCACTGAAAATCTAGAGGCTCCGAAAACACTATGTGAAATTGGTGTGAAAAAACGGGTCACAGCTGGCAAGCTGCGTTGCGACCACATTAATAATTTATCAGCCGCATGACGGCTGTTTGCTAATAAAGCGTGGATTCGCTTGGAAATATTAATAAAAGCAGCTTGCCACCGGAACCCGGACTGTCGGAACCGGCGGCGCGGCAGCCGCTCGGTGACAAATGACCAGATGCAACTTCGTAGTTTCCATTTGAATTTAAACAAACACCAATGATTTTAGGCAACGCTTTATCGTCATAGCACAAAAGACCAAAAACAGCACAAAGCTGAAAAACCAACGAGCAATTGTTTGCTGTTTCAATCTCAGCTTTGTGTTTTTTGTACATAATGTTTTAGCTCTTAACCTAGAGGTCAAGAGCTAAAACAGCCTAGGCCAACGCAAGGACGAGGTCTACGATGGATCAAGCTTTCCCTGTAGGCACTTACTCTCTAAATCACCTGCGGATCATGGTTTCTATTGTTTTTATTATAGTATTTTGGTCTGGGTACGTCTGATGCATGTCTTAGTCTACGAGCCAAGACGACAACAATATGGGTCCCTGATACGACCAAATGGCGTTTTTTTTATACAACTAGGAGACGGAACAAGCAAGTATAGCCCACCTGATGTTAAGTGCATCTCATGCCTATAACAATGCCTTACTGCGTAGGTCACATCAACAAAGAACTTAGCCTACACGGTACTGCATTGTGCCCGTCAACTTGAGGTATAAAGGTGTTAAGCCTTGCTTGTCCGTAATTTTATCGGCAACCCTTCAAACCGGAACACAAAAATGCTGCTTGGCGGCTGAAATAGCTATGGTGGCATGGTGGTAGTTCTTCCCCGAACGAGCCCTTTCACAAGGCGTGGTGGCTGACCGCGCATAAGATGGCGCGACGATGGATGCCATTCATCAGGAATAGCAAACAACGGCTCAGAGGCCCTACTACGAAAATCGAACGTCACCGGATCCGAAAGAACTTCTGTCATTTTTGTATCGAAAAACGTGCAATCCGTCTTCTGATACGTAATGTTTCGTTTTTCGTAGTAGGACTCCAGGATCGGAGTCATTGGAAGAAAGAGGCAAAGGCCTTGGCCCAGCAAGGGACGACCAGGGAAATTAATAGTAATATTAATCTTTTTAAAGATTTCCGTTATATTTATCATCACGTTGATTTGATTGTAAAGGTATAAAATAAACAATCTTTACCAAAAATTCTAAGTGAAATTCACCATCTTTGTGTCTTGCACGGCTTGAAATTATTTCCAATTCGCAATCAATGATCAACACTTGGGCATAGGGATATACACGTAATGCTTCTATGAGCACCAAAGAGCTTCCACAAACATTTCGTTGCCTATTGCTTAGTATAGGTACTGAGTTCATGAAATTACACCGAACCATTTCGTATTATGAATATACGTCACTGCACAAATTCGGGCTCGAACCCTAGTCGGATACAAATTTGTGCTCGGTTTGTTGATTACTACCGCTAACTTACCGAACGTTTTATTTTTCACTACGGGAAGTATTTGGCCCTTATCTCATCAGATTTTTTCAAGTTATGACTAAGCGAAGGATGCGCACTTCACCCGGAATCCTCAACAATCTGAGGAACTGGCTACTTTACCTCTAAATGCCGGAACACAACAATTTTAGAATTGTTGTTATGGCAACAGAATTAGGTAAGATGGTGGTAGCTAGCCAGGTGGACTTCAACAAAATCCTACCACCAACCAAACCAAGCTCAATATTGTACTCCCCCTGAGGACCAAACCCGGGACCTCTGGATCAAACACCGATAGGTGAACTAGACAACGGAGGCGGTTAAAGTATGTCACCATAACAATCATTCTTACGATGTGTTCCGGCATTAAGAGGTATGATAGTCTAAGTCTGTTGAGGACCTTGACACCAGTCAGTAGAAAACCAAGCGCGTTGTAAAATTAAAAAGAAACTACAAATACAAGTTATATACCTCAACATCTGTCACATAGACAAGTAGTTACCAACTTTATGAGGAATATATACGATCATTTTGTCTCTGGTCCTGTCGCTATTCTTGGGAAGCCGTAAATACTGGGGTCGATATCAGATTTAATAGTTATTATTGTTGGTGCTCTGTCCTTTTCGTTTATAGCATCTCAAACTTACAACGAAGATTTGAACCTTACTCGAATAGAAGGTATAATACCTACAAAATTTTACGATGATAATTGGGTCGTGCCGGTTTTATATTCTGTAGATACTGACCGACTTATATTCTATTATCCCACAAATTATTTACATGAATGCGTTACACCAACTATGAGAAACTACTTTTTTAATGTTACTGTCTCACAGTTTAGTTGGTACTTCACTGCCTTTGCGCTATGGGTTGAGGGTTGGATTCCCACCCGGAACAATTATTTGTGTAATTTACATGTTTGTTTTGTGTTTGTGTGATAAATTGTATCACAGTTGTGAATTTTAATATACAAATTTATGTTTTCCTATTTTCCTCCGTTATCAGCATATCCAGCAATTGGTTGCTTGGAGTAAATTGCTATTTGCGATAAATCTTTCTTACTTTCACTCATACACTATGTCAACAAATGTTTGTATATTATAAAATATTATATAGTATATTATATAGTGTTATTATAAAAAATACTATATACATAGTAATTTTTGTAGACAGTAAATTATTCATTCATTGATTATTTCCTATATTACAAGCTTTGCTAAGTTTGGAGCTAGATGGCGTTGTGTAATTGTTATCTTCTCCAAAAACCTTGTATTTAATATTCCCAGCATAGATATCATGGGTCCCGTAATAGGATAGTTACACATTTCTGTTACGTTTGCTCCTGACTGAGACAAAGGTAATGTATCATTTGGTAAACATTGCAGCACTCTCTCAAAATAAAATATATGGCCTCTGTGAAGCGCAGAAAGATGGGTAATTTTCTCGAATATATGATCGTATCAGCGTTGATACTGAGGGAGTAACATTGGCGTGAAAATGTCACAAACATTGTTTAATGTACATGAGCCGTTAGCGGAGCTATAAAAGAATAGCTCGTTAATTTCATCATAATGTGATAAATTGTGAGTAAGCTGACATCATGATAATACAAATGATAGGGAGAATAACAAATTACATAGTTTATATCAGTACCATTATATTTGCGTGATAGTGAAACCAAAACAGATCGCTGTAAATACATACATTTCATACAATCAAACACCATTAAAGAATAATCATATGTGATGAATATATTTGTTTTTCCGGGTGGTAATCGAACCCACAACCTGCAGCGCAGAATGCAGAGCCACTCCCAATAGTGATAAGTCTTTTGCTTATAATGCGAGTAGGTACTAAGTCCACTTTATGAAAAATAAATGTTTATTATCTCTAATTATAAATTAAAATTCAGCCAATATTTCTGGCGGCCTATTACCTACCTCTATTTTACAATGGCTTTAATAAAATTACAGCTTTTCCTTGATATTTCGATAAAACCGATAAAATGTTCAGATGACTTTTCATCTTTTCATCTTGATTTTTCATCCAAAATACAATGAAGAAAGGCCAAGCGCTGTCTCGTTGTTCAACAAAAAAAACTAGCATGTACGAGGGTTATCAGGTTATCCAAATAATGAATATAAAACCAGTAATTTGTTGTAGGCCCGTGGATTATCTACTGTTTTATCCCTAGAATATCGTTGGTAAAGAAAATATTTAAATAAGGGACAGTTTCGATACAAACATAAGCTTTAGAAATACCAAGTTGCCAATTTTAACGACTGTCCAATTTGGTTCTCTGCGTACAACTAAATGTGCGCTTAAAATCGAAATACTTCCCACCACAATTAGAACTATTAGGCCAGCTATGTAAATAATACTACTCCAGGAACATTAAATTCATCGGAAAGCCGCACAAGCACAGCATCGCTGTGGCCGAGTCAGCTCCTAAAACGGTAATACAAAAGCAATACCCAACACTTGCAGTGAAACCCATAACATAACAAAAGCGGGATATTTTGTAAACATTTTAGTACACCCCAGTCTGTGACGGTATTGTGGACGCCGTCGTTGCAAAATGACAGTTTTTACTGCCTTCCACGATACCGCTGTGAGGCGTTATAGCCATAGTTGCCTGTGTGAATAGATATCGGTGCCTCTCGCTGAAAATACGGTACGAGATTCTCACATTTGATACGTTAGTTAAATTTCCTCTTACCATATCTAACTATAACCTCTATCTATAACCGCCTCTGTGGTTTTTTGGTTCAACCCACCGATTTCAGATCCAGAGGTCCCGGGTTCGATTCTCAGCGGGAGCAATATTGTGCTTGGTTTGGTTGGTGGTAGGATTTGGTTTAAGTCCGCCTGGCTAGCTACCACCTTCTTACCTAATTCTGTCGCCATAATAACACTTCTTATAAAAATTGTAGTGTTCCGGCATTTAAAGGTAAGATAGGCCAGTTCCTCATTTTGTTGAGGATTCCGGGTGAAGTGCGCTTCGAACTTCGGCCTTATCTCAACTTGTAACCAGTTGAAATGAAGGCCAAGCGCTTCCCCGTCGTACAAAAAATAATAATAATATGGACAAACTATTTACATGAGAAGCAGTCTCCTGAATACCAATGCTAAAGTCGCTGGAATAAGTCGGTGATCACACGTCACCTTTATCAAAACCACGCTAGATTTTGAAAACCCGAAGGGCGCTGAATCCCCACGATTCCAAGGTCTCAACCCCAAAATAAGTGAGCTATGTTGGAAATTACTTCTTCTCTCATCTTTACTATTATTGAAAATGCTTATTTGAGTGTTTTATGTAGTCTTTTTATTAAAATAATTTTGTTAATTAGATATTACTTCTACGAGTGACTGTAAACTCTAATTGCAAGTGTCAGTAATAATGTATCTATAATACTAAGTGAGTGATTGACTACGACTACCTATTCTAAAGCCATTTGCTCAAATCCGACTGCATATAAGCATTACTGCGAATTCTGAAGATATAATAATAATGCTTGATAGATTACAAAGCGGTCTTCAAATCTTCTCTGTTGAGCGACTCTCTTACAAGAAAGGAAAGAGCAAAATAATGTTTGAATGTTTCCGTAACAGTTGTTCCATTCTGCCTCTTGTGCTCGTTAAGTTGACAAAACATAGCTTAGTTGCCTCTAACGCGACATATTTCCGGGAAAACGGCAACTTCCCCTCTTAGGCGTGTTATGGTCATATCCTAGAAGTATTCAACTTAGACAATTTAGTTCTAGCTCGTTATGTTTGTTATTTTTAAAGAGAAAACCTCTTTAGCGAGTTTAGCACTTTTTGGGTGAACAAAAATAATGAAACTCGCGTCAACGTCACCGAACGCTTTCCATGAGCTATATGTATAGCTCATATAGGTAGCTGTGTATATAGTATGTGTACTATTTGTGAACAAAAAGCGTGAAACTCGCGTCATAGTCACTGCACGTTCTTATGAATTGTATTGTCGAGCTATTAGATTATCATTTATAAAGCAGTTTTAATAATCAAGTTATTTAAAATGGTCATTAATACTTCTTTACAAACCAAAAATAATTCAAAAATAACAATCAAATAGCTCTACGATACAATTTACAAGTTACTTAGTTTTAACTTCTATCGGCAGTCCCCAAAGACTGCCCCGTTTTTTTATACGTATACATCCAATGTGCAAATATAAATTTAAGGATAAAAATGGGATTGGAAAATTAATACTGAATTACCTCTTAGCTGAAAAGCCAAAGTACGAAAGTGATATAATATAAGTGATTATTGCTGTAAATTCTATGTTTTGTATATTTTATATCTATTTGTATGATGGGGAAGTGCTTGGCCTTCATCTCATCTGGTTACAAGTTAAGATGAGGCCGAAGTTGGGGGCGCACTTCACTCGGAATCCTCAACAAACTGAGGACCTGGCTATCTTAACTCTATGTGCCAAAATAAAACAATTTTTAGAATTGTTGTTATGGCGACATAATTAGGTAAGATGGTGTTAGCTAGCCAGGACTCTAAGTCTTATTTCCCAATAGGGAGACGCTAATAGGGTCTGTTTCAATGCCTCCAAAACTCAGGCATGTCTCTTTTCGGCGAAAAAGCGTCAATTTGACCTGAGACCTACCTTTCAAGGTACTTTTGTTAAAATAACTGACAGCCTTGTCCTCCTTGGCATGGAGTTGACGGCTAGCCTCAACTTTGGCACCTTCATCGAGTCTAAAGCGCAAATTGCGGCCAAAAAGCTGGGCATCCTAAATAAAGTCAAGTGATATTTCACACCTGATCAACTTTTGACTTTATATAAAGCTCAAGTTCGATCCTGTATGGAGTATTGCAGCCACCTTTGGGATGGTTCAGCCAAATATCAACTTGCTGCACTTGACTCGGTGGAGCGCAGAGCCAAGAGGCTCATAGGTGAAGAGTACCTTGCCAAAGCAAGGCTCGACAGCCTGAGCCATCGTCGCAAGGTTGCGTGTTTGTCAGTGTTTTACAGATTGTACTTCGGTGAGTGTGCTCAGGAGCTTCACGACCTTATACCGCCTTCGCCGTTTTTCAACAGAAATTTCAGACGCACAGCCTATTATCATCCTCACCTGGTTGATATCCCACGCATAAGAACTAAACGCTTTCAAGAATCTTTTATTGTGCGCACTGCAAGAACTTGGAATAAGCTCCCAGCGTCTGTTTTTCCGCTGTGCTACGACCCTAATATCTTCAAGAAGAGAGTTAATAGGCACTTTCTGGGTAGGCTCGCTCCATCGTAGATCTCATTCTTACCTGTGTAAGTTTCGTGGTCGAGAGCCGACCCATCGTAAAAAAAAAAAAAGGTGGACTAAAACCAAGTCCTACCACCAACCAAACCAAGCACATTATTGCACTCCCCTGAGAATCGAACGCGGAACCTCTTCATCTGACACCGAAAGACGACACACTAGACCACAGAGCCGGTTAAATTTCATTGTGTTATGTGGAGGAAATATTGATACCAATGTATAGAAATAACTTACTTAAACGTAAACTAATTCTGATTTCTGCAGATGTATATAGACGCTAAACTAATTGCATAATGGAACATAGAGCCGTTATGATGTGTTTTGATATTACCGATCTGTATTATTATGAAACGCAATGATGTCATCTACCATCATATTGCTTCGATAATTAGAGCTAATACTGTTTATTTAGTACGTTGTGTTTATGCAATGGCTATTCAATTGAACTGACAAATTAGAACTAGTGCTGACATTTAGTCGAAATTCAGTTGAATTTCAAACAAAACAGATATTTTAGCTCGTTTCATAAAAACTAAATAAACGTTGAATAATTGTTGAGTCGTACCAGAAACGGCCCATTTGGGACGAGTCACCACAGTTCATGTTATTTCTGGTTAACTCGTCCCACGTTCAAATTATTACGAGAATTTGTACTGTGTGCAACAACAGTTATCAGTAGGTTAGTGTAAAATCAAAAGTAATTTTAAATCAAATTAAAAAATCAACATAACAGAATAATGTTTTACATGAATAAGTAAAATGACTTATCAGTTAATCACATCACACATCAACAGCCTATTAGTGTCCCACTGGACAAAGCCTCCTCCAAAGCTGGAGGATTTTCCCTTAATATTGGATTGGTAATCGCAATAAAGGTGTAAACACCACGAATCAAGCTGCTGCCTTTTCTGGCAAGACAAACACAAAAGAGAAAACAGTGCCTCAAATTGACATGCGCAATGCAATGCAGGGTAGGTCATGTTCTTTGTGGATATGACCTACGCAGCAAGACTTTGTTACAGGCAAGAGTTCCACTTAACATGAAGGGCTACTACTACGTACTATGAAGTCTTATTGCGATTCAATTGGCGACCTAAATTGAGCTGCTTTTGCGTGTCAGTGTAGGTTAAAAGAGCGACTCATCAGAGAATTAAATCGCAAACAATGATATAATTCATTTAATTTGTACAATGAATTACGGTTGCTGCCTAAAATCGATTTTATAGCAGTCAAAATCTACTATAATTAGTCAGTTAATATTTTATCAGGCTAAGCTGAATTGTTTAAGATTTGGGATTGAGATACAGTGATACAAGTTATTTATTAAGAGGTGACAGGCAGGGCAGTCTTTGGGGACTGCCGATAGAAGTGATAACTAAGTATCTTGTGAATTGTATCGTCGAGCTATTAGATTAATATTTTTGAATTATTTTTGATTTCTAAAGAAGTGTTAATGACCAATTTCGACGTTAATCCTTGATTATTAACACTTATTTATTAACCAAAAATTAAAAATTTATTACCCTTTCCACGGTTTTGAATATTGAGTTGGATGACAGAGCATGGTCGCAGGCCTCATTGCCTATTCGATTGGGCGGCTTAGGTGTACGCAAAATTTCTAGTGTTGCTTTGCCAGCGTTCTTGTCTTCCGTCTATAGTACACATTCTTTGGTTGAGAAAATTCTAACACCATCAATTTCGGCTGTTCCAGGCAATATACTCAAAATTTCTTATCTTGACGAGGCTCGAAATGCTTGGCATAGTGCTTGTCCTAATACCGATCCCCCAAAACACCTTTCGGCACAACGGCAGTGGGACGGGCCTCTGTGCGAGTTGACACGGAATTATCTATTACATACGTGCTCAACTCCCACAGATCGTGCTCGTCTCTTAGCTGTTTCAAAATGGGAATCAGGTCTTTGGCTGCAAGCACATCCATCTTACAATACCGGTACACTTATGGATCCTGTAACTTTCCGTATTGCCACTTGTCTTCGGTTGGGTGCAAGATGCTGCGCCTCTCACCAGTGCCGGTGCGGTGCGGCCGTAGATCAATTTGGTTTTCACGGACTTTCGTGTGCAAGGTCTGCCGGCAGGATTTTGCGCCACGCTAGTCTTAATGACATTATCCGTCGAGCGTTTACCAGTGTCAATGTGCCAGCCGTTCTTGAACCGAATGGTCTGTTACGTGATGATGGTAAGCGGCCCGACGGTATGACTCTTGTCCCTTGGGAAATGGGTAGGCCTTTGGTGTGGGACGCTACCTGCGTCGACACCCTAGCGCCATCTCATCTGCCTGGGACATCAGTTAGGGCTGGTGCGGCGGCTGATTCGGCCGAGGATCACAAAAGGCGCAAATATAGTGTTCTCGACAGAGCTTACCTATTTGAGCCTTTTGGGGTGGAGACCTTGGGTCCGTGGGGAGCCGGCGCCCTCCGGGTTTTCAAAAATATTGCGGGGCTTTTGATTGAGGCGACACGTGACCCAAGGGCTGGCTCTTATTTAGGCCAGCGAATTAGCATAGCTATTCAGCGTGGCAATGCAGCCAGTGTCTTGGGCACGCTTCCGTCTGGTACTGGTCTGGAACAGTTGAGTTACCTATAGGCCGTTTGTAACGGTCCTTAGGTAATCTGACTGATTCCTTTGTACATAGTTAGTTTAATTGTACTTTTTATTGAATAAATGTATTCTACCAAAAATAATTCTAAAATAATAATATAATAGCTCGACGATACAATTCACTGCGTGCCGTGACAATGACGCGAGTTCCACGATTTTGTTCACCCAAAAAGTGCTTAACGCGCCTAACAAATTGAGCGATCCAGTTTAGGAACCTGCGCAGAACTGCATCGGAATTGAGTGGCGTCAAAATGTATGATGATACATGTCGTATATAATACATCGATAACTATACCAAATACCACCATCCTCCGTGCGCTGAACTTAAAACGGGCTCTGAAGCTTTCTCTTCGCGTATTAATATATAGATGAGACCACAAGCACTGTCAAGCGGTCTAGTTACTATCACTTGCAAAGTTATTCGTGTCACTTCACATTTCTGGAGTTGGTAGAACGGAGCGAGTTGAAGTGGTTAGTTGACACTTTGTTGCAAGGTCTTTGGAATGAGGTGCTACTGTCGCCGACAGTATCGCCGCCAACTTTGTTATACATAGTGATAAGCTCGCGAACTAATGCAACTAGGCTCAGGCGTTTCCGAATTGCCTGTTTCATTTGCCTATCTCAGCGAGTCTAAGTACTCTCGTGCCGCTAACTTTTAACCCCGTTCAATGTTGATAGCGAGAGGCGTGCTTTTTCTGATTTTATTCAAATGCAAGCCCACCGGTTTTAGAAAGGCTTTCCATAAATTTAAACACGTTATCTTTCAAGTTACAGTCACATAAATAGCGTGACTATGCAGCGAAACGCGCTATGCACGCCTATAGTTTAGAAATGCAGTATTTTATATACTTATACCGATTTAGTAAAAGCACATGTACAAAAAAAACTCTTGATGACAAACTGATTATTTTTACTAATGCAATGTTTTTAGTTAGGTTGACACTATGCCTTTTATTTATGCCTTTTATTGCTGCGAACTTTTGAGTGTCTTTTATTGCGATCACCAATCCGCCTGCCAAGCGTGGTGATTATGGTAGAAAGGGAAAAAAAAAAACCCTCCAGCTTTGGCTCTGTCAATGGACACTAACAGGTTGTTGATGTGTGATTTGAATGCAGCGAAACGCATTATGCACGCATGTACATTAGAAATACAGTGTTTTTATATTTATTAACGGTTTTAGTATTATCACACACTAATTGAAATCCCTCTTGATGCCAATCTGATTATTTTCATAGCGCAAGGTATTTTTAAAATTGTGAATTTAGCTTGAGCCTATCCCTTTTATTTTGTTCTCGCAGTTCTAAAGATGTTTCAGAAATGTACAAATGCTGAAAATGTTTCATTTTGTTTCAGAAGGTGTGAAGGTGCCGGAATTCGGAGAACCCATCACAAATCTCACGGTTCCTATCGGTCGCGACGCCACATTTGAATGCATAGTGGTCAACCTTGGAAATTTTCGTG
This sequence comes from Venusia cambrica, assembly GCA_951394065.1. Taxonomy (NCBI): domain Eukaryota; kingdom Metazoa; phylum Arthropoda; class Insecta; order Lepidoptera; family Geometridae; genus Venusia; species Venusia cambrica. The sequence continues at coordinate 2,557,094 of OX596068.1, read as the reverse complement.
TAAGCTGTCGATTGTTAACACATTTACAATAGTTATAAGAACGAAATTCCTCAGTATGTTGAGAAAAAAAAAGCAAAAAAAAAAAGGTCGAAAGGGGCAGTCCCCTTTCGACCTTTTTTTTTTTTTTACGGGGGGAAATCTGTTCGCAGACACCCTAACGCACCGAGGGATGCGAAAGGGTAGTGTGAGGATGACGGACTCATCGCTCACTAAAACCACCCCGGAAGCCGGGCTCGATGCATTTCGAGGATCTTCGACAACTCTTTATCTTACGGCCTTATGTTAACTTAACTTAACACATGGTGAGAGGGGTCAAACGCTTAAGCTTCATACAATAAAAAAAACCTTTGACGAATTGAAACAATGTCTGACGTTTCCGAAGTATCCCGATAGTCTACCTTATATATTAGTGTAATAATCTATTCTACTATCATCATATTATGATTTCTGGTGATAAAATTTTTGGCTTTGTGCTTTTATTAGGCAGGAGTGCGGGACAAGTATACCGCCCTTCACAATTAAAAAGAATAATATTCTTTTTACACAGCCTGGCTAGGGTATTGAAATTCTGAAGCCTCCAATATAGGCTTCAGAATGTTTATATATATATAGGTCTCGTCGGCACTGGCGTCAATAAAACAAGCGAAGCGATAGCTATTTCGCATATTAATTTTGTTATGAAATATGCGGCATCCCGGTAAAATATATCGACTTAATTGAAAAATGAGCTTACGCCAGAGACATTATTTGACAAGTCATTTCTTACATGATATTTAATTATAAATATATAATATATAAAAAAAAAATTGACGAATCCTAGCGCCATCTCATCTGCCTGGGACATCAGTTAGGGCTGGTACGGCGGCTGATTCGGCCGAGGATCACAAAAGGTGCAAATAATAGTGGTCTCGACTGAGCTTACCTATTTGAGCCGGTGCCCTCCGCGTTTTCAAAGATCTCTCGGGGCTTTTAATTGAGGCAACACGTGATCCACTCTTATTTAGGCCAGCGAATTAGCATAGCTATTCAGCGTGGCAAGGCAGCTAGTGTCTTGGGCACGCTTCCGTCTGGTACTGGTCTGGAACAGTTGAGTTACCTATAGGCCGTTTGTAACGGTCCCTAGGTAATCTGACTGATTCCTTTGTACATAGTTAGTTTAATTGTACTTATAATTGAATAAATGAATGTTTATATATAAATATATAAAATATATTTGACCAGCAAGAAAAAAATCAAAAACAGTATAATTCGAACTTATGGCGTATTATGACGTATGTACGTCAGTAGTCAACTTTTCATTTTGAATTAACTTTTTGTTGAACGAGACAATATTTTTTAGAGCTGACCAAGACTTTTTTAAGTAGCTGACCGTTTATTTAGTTATCTGACCATTTATTTAATTGTTAGCTGATCTTAAATTTAAAATACCGTTTTGATGTAGTCTGGGTCCGTACTCCACATAGGTTCTCCATCTGGGTAAAACATTTAAAAAAAGTATTAATGCAACTATATACCATTGAATACAGTCATGGAGGAATTTTTAAAAGTTAAAACCTATATTATTTTTTAAAGATGTGAAATAAAGGATAGAGGTATCTTATTAATATAATTATTACATATAACTTAAAGCAATATAAACAATCTCTTTCACCATAGTTTCTCCTACAAGTGATTATCTAATGTATTTGGCCTATCTACAGGTTGGATGGGTGAAAGCTGACACAAAAGCAATCCAGGCAATCCACGAGCACGTGATCACGCACAACCCCCGAGTGTCAGTGTCTCATAGCGACCACTCCACTTGGTATCTGCATATCAAAAACGTCAAGGAAGAAGACCGCGGCCAATACATGTGCCAAATCAATACAGACCCTATGAAAAGTCAGGTAAGACATCAAATCTGAAATATAGATAGTTAGATAACTCCTTATTGTTCACCATTTACAAATAACATAACAAAATACAGATAGTGGAAACTTTATCTAAGCGTCACTGGTAAAATAATCGGCCTTATCGCTGAAAGCGATCTCTTCCAGGCAACCGCTGGATGGACAGATAAGATAACGGCTTTCAAGGATGGCGGACTATACGAATGACGAATATAAAACATAAAATATACACACATATAATTACCTAAATAATCATGCCAATAATACTAATGAAGGATAAAAATGATAATTTAAGAATAAACTGATAGATAATACTGATAAACTTTCAACTTTAAACTGTGCTGCGATGTTGTTTTTTTAATAATATCAGGTAATGCGTTCCACAGCCTAACAGCTTCGGCTGTAAACGAACTCCTATAAAAAGATGTTCTTTGCGTCGGGGTTCAAATTGATCGTTCGCAATGCACCTGGCTGCTACTGCTACTAAAATTTGTATTACATTCATTATTTTCCCACATACTTAGTTATAATTAATTTCATTGTACCTTTACGCGTACAATGATATTAATACAATCAGGCCAAAACGTGTGAATTGCTCAAAAACCAGCGTAATTTCATGCACATCTCAAAATGCAACCAAGAGTTTCCTAAATTATTTGGTGTACGTAGCGCGGGCACTATTTTAGTCTTCTAAAACGATCCTCATGAGCCAAAGCTGTTTATATTGTCTACGTGCAATATATCGCAACTGCAGTGGCCTACAGTACACTGTGTTAGTAATGCTTGACTTTTACGAATAACTATCTTCAGATTCACTTTGTTAGTTTTATATTTAGTGGTTATTTTTTACAACTAGATGCGAACATTTATCTTCGGATTCACTTTGTTCGTTTTATATTTCGCGGTTATTTTTTATTACTAGATGATTGATACCAACTTACCTAATATTTTAAAGAAACTGTATTCGTTTCCTCATGTCGTTTTTTAACAAATAGATCGCAAAAATATGGATAAAATGTGTGTATTCACTGTATGATTGACATTGTACCGTTGCGATGTATCAATATGTATCATGATTGATGTATCATATCAATGTTTGTTATTTTTATCAAATAAAGACTCTTTAAAAACTTTCAATTCATTCAAACCCACAAGGGATTAACAAGTTTTGTATTCGTTTGTTAACCAAGTAACTTTAAAGTTATGAATATAAAAAGAATAACTAAAAATTGCATTATCAATTTACCTTCAAAGTTTAAGGAGTTGTAGATACCAGTTATCTGCAATAATAAGTAGACACTTCTTAGTTTTCAAAATGACGTCATAACCTTTATATATGTCTGGTAAATCCCGTTTCTGTTGTATTCAAACCTGCTAGATGACACTTGAATATAAAATTTTAACAAATTTGCCAAATGTGTATCCGTTTTGAAAGTTATGAAGTGTTATACGTACAGGTTACACACATAAATCAAATAAATTTTAGTCAGTTATCTTACTTAAACCCCTTTATTATGAAATAAAAAGACAATAATCAATAGCAAATAAATCCTGCGAAACCTTAAGACATAGAATCAGGACAAGCCAATTGGCCAAAATAGTACGGCCAAACTTCTCTCTCAGAAAGTAGCAAATTGGCAGAATTGAATCCCATCAAGTCACCCGCTCAATTCTGTTGGACGTTACGTGTAATGGATGAGATGAGTGCTTTACATCACTGACATGAATGAACCCTGTACGGAGGATCTTTTATGCTACATTCTGTGCCTTTATTAGTCTGGCTGGCGGGAAATTATGTGATCTAGCAGATAGGTGCAAATTGGACGTGTCCCTTCATTTGCTAAAATGAAAACCGTTACATATTCTTTACCATCGTTACATGCATGTAGACATCAATTGCTGAACCAAGGCCTCCAAATGATGCTTCTAAGACTTTGTTATGAGTCAAGCTGCGTTTGCTCACTCCATCCTCTCGAAGAAATGGCCTAAATAATAATTTTAGTTGTTCTAATTACATATTGTCAATAGTGTGTAAAATTAATTACTAACCTATTTATCACCTATCTTTTTTAGTTTTTACTTTCTAGTTTGCAAAGGTCCTCAACTCAGTATTGACTGTCAGCACTAAGTATTGACATAGGTACTTATGAAAGGGCTATACACTGAAAATCATTTTTTCGACTTGTGAGATAAGATTCTACTTTGATCATGTTTATTCAAAACTCGGATCAGCTTTATAGCGAAATAGCTTCATTTAATACGATTTCCACAAATTATTTGCTTTTCAGTTTATTCATAATGTTGTTGTCAGAGTTTACAAATTAAATCAGAACAGGAACCTTGTTACTAAGCTTGTTAGAAGATTGGTTTTACGTGTAATATTTATTCCTCTCCGTTGCATCGCATATAACATCAGGTATTCAATTAGCTCGCTGAGTCTAACTTGTTTAACAGAGCTTTTGAAACTGTAAAGGAGCTTTAATCCATGTAGAAAACTGTGCAAGGGGTACGAGGTACGACGCTATTCTTATTTTATAAACGATGGAGGTTGATGTGGCAAATGTATAAGAAAATCGGACATACGATCGCTTACACAAAAAACAGACGTTTATCAGAAAGCCGCTAATGTATGTGTAACGTATTAAGACGAACTTTGGGTTACCACAACAGAAGCGGTACCTAACAGATAACGGCCATGGATGGCTGAATCTAATAATAAGATTTAAATATGATGGGTTAGCTCTTGACCTATAAGCTTGTCTTGCTCTAGGTCCGATTAAGGATAAGGTCTATATAGGTTGGAGTGAGCTTTCCCATATGGCATTGTCATCATTGGTCTTCAACACCTCTCCAGAAACACCGTTTCTGGGAAGTGCGGGTAAGAAACGAGCTTTGACTACTCTCCCGCAAATTGACGGAACAGGTATTCATTAATTTATGGGTTATAATTACAAACTAAAAAATTAGGTTGGCATGGTATGGGCATGTAATGAGGAGGGATAATAGTCATTTGACCAGGTGAAGGGTTATGAATTTGAGCGTGGATGGACATGTGAGCAAGGGAAGGCCGAAAAAGAGATGGATGGATTGTGTGAAAGAGACATGGGTATGAAAGGTGTAGATGCAGAGTTGACGGTTGATAGGAGTGAGTGGAAGAAGAGAACATGTTGTGCCGACCCCACCTAGCGTGGGATCAGGGCAGGAGAATGATGATGAATTACAAACTAAAAAATTGCATTGGCCTCGTATCGAGACTTATTATTATTGTGAGATAAAATTATATGTCCCTTCATATGAGCACGATCAAGGGTATCGTGCCAGTCGATAAAAAAATGTTATGTTGACATAACAACATTACCTTTTTTTTATCGAAGGATCAACATTTACAGCGTAAACAGCGCTGACCGTCTACTGTTGTAAATGGGTCTCCTTCATAAATCTAGATATTTCTTCGACATCCTTCTTTCCTCTGCTGTCCAGCGACGTGATATTTAAACTCAAGGGAATTGGGTGAGATGTACTTTCTGGTGGTTCACTCCGGGAAATACTATCAACGATAATACCCTGTAAAAGTCCATCTGGCTTACGAAAACCCTCATGCCAAAGTCCAACGCCCAACAGTTTGCTGTATTTCATCGATACGTGGACTGCTTTTATTAGTCAACTTCTGAGAAAGCTCACTTTTTCCTTTGTAGACCTCATCCTCGCCCAGGCAATGCCTAGACAAACCTCAAGGTCAAGAGCTTACCCATTTCAAAAAAATCGTGTGTGTGTATCTATGTACGCACGTAAGAAGTTATACTTATTTAGCGGAACGAAACAAAAATAGCTAAATTTATAAAAAAATATTAAGTATATAACTATGATTTATCATGTAAACAAATGAAAAGAATACATACCGACAGTTAACCTCACAATGTCACTTTTATCACGAATACTCACAATAAATTATCATTCACCATTATACATAATCATATGAGAACTTGAGACAATTACCAACCAACCTCATGGTGTCGTTTGAAAATGACAGTGTGCGCGCGCATCATAGAAAATTCACTATTATCATTTTTCCAAAACGCAACTAACTTCATGGTGTCGTTTTATGATTAAAGTATGCGCGCCCATCGTAGAAAATTCACTCTTATATTAAAAAATAATATTGATGTCCATCCACAAAAAATAATATAAAATATAGTACAACATCGATCTTAATCGGAACAATAAATAGCCACAACGATGATGATGAACAATGAGCGACACATATTTATCCGTAAATAAACTGCCCGTAGCCTTTGTACGGAGCCTTTGTCACACTACCATAATGAAATCACAATTAAACCAATATCATTAAGTGGTTTCGTGGTATTTTGTGTGTCGTGGTAGCCATGATAATATTTTGACTAAGTATTTTATATATAAATGCGATGCTGGAATTATGATCCAATATTTAAAACCGCTCTTGATCTGTGAATGTGTCTTTGATTTTCTAATAAGTAGCTTGGAGATTGATATATTATAAACTCTCAACAGATTAAAAGTTTCTAAAGCAAACACACTATTTACTGTGAAAGTTTACGTGATGGCTGTGATGACGTGAGTTTTTTTTATAAATTTGACGGGTTAGCTCTTGATCGCTCTTGTCTTGCTCAAGGCCAGTGCAAGGATGAGGTCGATAAAACGAGCTTTCCCAGAAGGAACTGGCTCTCCCGAGCACTGACGGAATACGGCAAACCACTTGGCGCCGGACTTCGGCAGGAGGGTGATAGCTAGCCAGGTGATCCTTTACAAGTCACACCTACAGACGCAGTTACCACATTGTCGATGTAGGTAAAAATTTTCATACGCACTTTATTATGCTAACAAAAGTCGCAAATACTATGACGGTAGTATCAGCATATAATGCCTATGTAACATCTTTACTGAGATATGGAGTTATTTTCTGGGGTAACGGCACTGAGAGAAACAGAGTTCTTATATCTCAAAAGAAATGCTTTCGATATGCGTAAAACGGAAGAATCTTGTATTTATTTGTTGAAATATGCCATGTTTGTATTTCTAATTATGGATATGTTATCCGTACTTTTGTAACGGGTACAAAAGTACGGATGCCCTCACATAAATCAGCTAAATATGAGAAAAGTGTTTTTTGCACGGCCCCTAGAGTATATAATAAGTTACCATAAGATAAAAGAATTGGATTGCTGGATGATTTTCAAATTTGTAGTATATCTGGAAAAGCATACAAGAATTCATGGAAGACAGATTTTAAATATTGTCGAAACCTGCCTTAGTTTTATTAACATATTTAGCTTATAAACTAAATATGTTAATAAAAATAAGTTAGGTTAAGTAATGCTATAGCATGACATTTATACGCCTGTAAATACGGCGAAATACAGCCGATCTGTTTTATAATAATGTTTACCCATTATTATATTTACCTTTGTTTCAAATTAATAAATAATTAATTGATTGATTGAGTATTGTAATTATTCATTCGTAACAGCTAGCACAAGCGGACAATTCATTGCCCGGGGTAGATCTGAGATTGATCAAATAATACTACCGAGTAGACCACAATTGTTCTCATTTCCCATTACATACTTGTAACTTTCTTAGATATGAGACTTTTGGAACACGGATTCATTTAAAAAAAAGTAGCAGACTCATAACATTTATACCCTCTTTTAAGATTCATTTCTGATCACTACACAGAGCGAGCAATCTTATGAGAATCACATGTCTTTAATAAACCCTGAAGTAATTAACGACGTTGGAGATAAAGGGCGGGCTCATTTCTTGCTCAGAAATCCTTGGCCACTCAACGCGGGCCTTTGAGTGCCATTTTATTCATGATGTTTGACTTTGAATATTTACTAAATACACAATACGATATATTTCTTATTTATTTGTTTTAGATGGGCTTCCTAGACGTCGTGATTCCTCCAGATTTCATTCCCGAAGAGACGTCGGGAGACACGATGGTGCCTGAAGGTGGAACGGCCAGGGTTGCCTGCCGGGCCCGAGGGATTCCACCTCCTAGGGTGATGTGGAAGAGAGAAGACGGACAGGATATCGTGGTGCGGGACCAAACCGGAGCAAAAGCTAAAGGTTCAAATGATGTGTTGTAGTTTCTACAAGCTTTTATATTAACTTTTTAAATATTAAAAGTATATATAGTATAGTATAGTATAGTATAGTGACATAACAATAAAGGTTGGACATATGCTATTGCTGACCTTTTTGTAGAACAGTTTTCGCAGCGCATGCAATGTGAGAATTTTTTCGGCTCATTTTCCTTCACCTTGGACTATACACTTTACATTATTAGAGTTTTCGTAAGGATACCAAATAAAACATGCTAAAAAAATATAGCCTATGTAACTCAGTAGTATATAACATTTGAGTAAAAAAAAAAACAAATTGATTCAGTAACTTTTGAGCCTTTTAAATATTCATAAAAATTTTAAACTACAACTACTCTTTACAATAATATAATGCAGTATCGCGATGTGTTACATATTTGATTGTTTTCTATGGTTGTTTGAATTACGTTGCCAATTTTTTCGCAAACCAAGCCACAATCCAAATTTTCTGTGAAAGAAATCGCTTCTTAGCGATAAAATTACAATAGACGGTCTGTTCATTGTAATTTTTAATTTTCTGAGATATCTAGTTCTATTTATAAAGTATGCAATGAAATATTTTCAATAGTACGAGTCACGTTTTGGGGTGGGATTTCCTCTAGCGGTTTATTCGTTTATTGTTTATTCAGATTACTTAGATCCATATGTTAGTAGTTCACAATGTCAATAGGTTAGTACAATTCACAAATAAATTAAGTACCTAATTAAATATTTACAAATTAAAATTAAAACAAGCACGTATTCATTATGAGGTCTTACCCTCAAGTTAAATTCAATAGTACCTGAGCAAGACTATATAATCAGAACCCGAACGAATGATCTCATTACAGGCAAGTCCCATTTGTTCGCTATGAACTAAAGGATGGTGTTGGTACTGCCTGGCAGTCTGCTGAGAATCGATGGGTTCCGGCGGTACGCTGGAGTATAAATTTAATAATAATGATAACGAGTTTAAATTTAATACACCTAATGCCTTTAGCTGCATCGGAGTTGTATCAGATTTTAACCGCTTCTGTAGTCTAGTGGTTCATCCTACCGATTTCAGATCCAACGATCCCAGGTTCGATCCCCAGGGAGTCATCATCAATGGTAATACGTAAGCAAGCATCGACGTCACGAGCTCAGCCATTATTTACGGTATCATCAAACTGTTCAACCAGAAATAGAAACCGGTATTACGCAAGTCGAAATAAAAGTATGAATATACGAGTACCTTCATCAATAATGCTACGTTACACTTTTGATATAATAATATCTTGCTTACTTTTCTTAGTATTGTAGATATTATTGGAACCAGCCAGAGGCTTAACCTTTTAGGAGAATATTATTTAACAAATTACAAAAAAGGCAATATGATTCGCTTCAATAAATAATATTACCTTTACTAAATATACATGTAACTTACTTCAGAGATTCAGTAAGTTAATAAAGTTAAACATTTTACACAGCTGTGTTTTATCCTCCCCTATAATTTCCCCATGACGACGGGGTGGTTCTAGTTAATCAATAGAAAATCTACAACTTGTATGGTGCCTCTGTGGTTTAGTGGTTCATTCACCAGAGTTCCCAGGTTCTATCCCCAGGGGGTTCAAATTTGTGCTTGGTTTGGTTGGTGGTAGGAATTTTATTAAGTCATGGCTAGCTAACACCTTCTTAACTAAATCTGTTGCCATAACTTCAATTCATAATCATGAAGTGCGCTTCCACCTTTTGCTTCATCATAAAATTATGATTGTAAAAGACTGCAATAAATTTTATACGATACAATAACAAGAGACGTTGGCTGAAGTAGAGATGGATATGTTATGTGAGGAGCAAAAAGGAGTGAGTTATAAGATAGAGCCCGATAAAAGAGAGTAGAAAAAGAAGATGTGTTACCGACCCCACCTATTAGTGTGGAAAAAAAAAGGTAGGAAGATGATGAGCTCTATCATAGACAAAATGAGTCTATATTCATATAATGATACTAGCTTTTTCCGCGATTTCATCCGCGAAATGGTTGTTTGAAATCGGCACAGGGAGATATAGACTGGGATTTAGAACAATCCACCAAGTTTGAAATAGATAAAGGTATTGCTATTTTAACGACAGATATAATTATAACAATTTATAAAAACTTTTTTGTACGTTAAATTATTATTTAGGTTATTCGATGTAATCATACTTACATATTCTCTGAAAATTACAACCTGCTACCTATTACAGATAAAAATATGTAGCTCTTTAAAGGTTGTTTCCTTAAATATACCCCTACCCTTTATTGAAGAAAAGTCTAAAAAACCCTTAAATATGCCAGTGATTATTTAATATGGGTAATCTACATACGGATTCGGAGATATGCAACATTTCACTCCGAACTTTGAGCCCCTTGGGATGTGAATTTTCAAAATTCCTCTCATAATGAGTGTCTGTACACCAAGATAAACATACCCTAAAAATTTCATGTCTCAAGGACCAGCGGTATAGGCTGTGAGTTGATATATTAGTTAGTCAGTCAGTTAGGACTTTGAATTTTAATTATTAATCGATATACTTAATATACGGGATTCACATCGTTTGGGGATTTATTTGAGAAATTTTGATTCAAACGTGTTGTGATTCGATTATATATTTATATAATATAGCCATATTGTAAATGTATAATATAACATAATACATCAAAAATCTTTTTCTAACATATTTTAAATCTATAAAACACTTGCAAAGAATATTTTCTAAAAGTTTGCACAAGAGCAGTTCTTTAGGACCATTGCCAAGAAAGTTTGAAAAAAGGCTGTATCTATATTTTGTACAAAGCCATATAATGTGCGTCATGGTTCCATGACGTAGCTATAGTCTGAGACGCTGCTACGAATTGCTACGTGAAGTTACGAACTGCTACGAGAGGCTACGAGCGCAACAACAATACTTGAACTACATAAATTGAGGATTGAGACATTTTTAAAACGACTACTACGACTTTTAAAAAATTACCTGTAAGTAATAGTACTTACAGGTAATTTTTAATCTTTATAGATATATATATATATATATATATATATATCAAATCGTCGTTAACTGATGAACTGTGAATAACTAATTGATTGACTGACTGACTGACAATCAAGCCCGAAGTAGAGGTCCTACAGGCTTGAAATTTTAATATCACCCTCCTTTTGTAGATTCGGGGTACACTAAGAAAGGATTTCAAGAAAAGTAATTCATGAAATATTTAAGATGTTAAATGTTTAATGAAAAACAAATTTAGAATCCCTTTTCACTTCGGGACTTAGTTGTATAGTAATGAAGTGTGCCATGATTGATAGAAGTAACACCTTATCATCACACTGCAGTGTTCTATTTTCTTGTCAGCTCCCAGTCACGTCACTTATACAAATTATATTATTTATTTATTTTTTAAATACCTTTCTGTTGATGTATAATGTCTGTCATGTCTGTTGTTTATTTTTTACTGTATGTGTGTTTTTTGTGTTTGTGTGAATAAACGTTATATCTATCTATCTATCATTGACAAGCCTCATAGCTCAGTTGGTAGTAACTCTGCCTTCGGCGCTGTAGGCTGTGGGTTCGATTCCCACCCAGGACAAACATTTGTGTGATGAATATAGATGTTTGTTCTGTGTTTGGGTGTTGTATCATATAGTACGTATGTATTTACAAAAAGTATTTAAGTATTTTATCCGTAATCTAGTTCCCATATTACAAGCTATGCTTAGTTTGGGGCTAGATGGCGCTGTGTAAAATGAATGTCCTGTAATATTTATTTATTTATTTATTTATCATGGCAATCTAGAACCTAAATCAACATCGCTGTAAACAAGTTTATTTTGAATAATGCTTTTCTTTCTGTAGATCCTTAAAGCACTGCGCAAAATAACAAAGCGCAAAGTGTTTTGCGGCTCCTCGCAGATGAATAGATTATCCATTTCTTATACTGTGTCGGTTCTCCGTAAATTGGGGCACAAAAGTCTTAATAATGGCGCAAGTACGCTATTGTTTTTCCAAATAATATGTATAATGCTCTGTGTGACCGCATTCTCAGCACAATGAGCCGCGCGACTGTTCTCGGGATGAGTTTCGTCCAGTATTGTTTAAAGTTTGTCGTAATTAGTAGAGTTCTGCGTTGAATGGACTTCTAGGTCTTATTATACAGCGCTGGAAACGTTCGGGATCGTATTGAATGCGAGTGTCCCCTCATTAAAGGGATGTGTGTGCACGCTTGCTTGTACCATAATGGCCTAGTTCACACGAATATACACGGCCTTTGTTTTGTACTTTCTGGGGTTCCTCCTTGGATGTTAATTATGTGTTTAATTTGTAATGAGAACAGGAATTTAATTACTATTTTGGTGATGGCTTAATATATTTTAGAACCTAGTTTTACCGTAAATAAAACATAAAATATTATTTATTTTTGATTTGGCTGTATGCACTTTATAATTTCAAGCAGGTTTTGTATCTACATCTGGTAGATAGGTTATTAATTTGGTATTCAAGTGTGATGCAGGCAACTGTACACCAAATTCATCAAAGTCACACCTATTATTAAATTATTTTTTATTGTTTAACTGGTAATAATTGGTCATATAGAAGTAACAAATTATGTTCACATCATCACGTGCAGCCTGTCTCATCCCACAGCTGGGCAAAGGCCTTCGCTTGTACCTACCTTCTCAATCCTGCGCAAGTCTTACACATACACGAACTGGAAATTCGACTATGTTGTCGACACATCCAGTAAGGACTACCACTTGACCACGTGCCCTGCTCAATTACATTTGAGACCCAATATTCGCTTACTTATGGCCTGCACCTTATTGCGCTTGTGAAATTATGTATCTCGGTAAGATACATAAATCCACTCGATTGAGAAGCGTGATATCGAGCATGGCATGCTCCATGGCTCTCAGAGCGACCCTTATCTTGTGCATGGTCTCTTTTGTGAGCGTTCATGTCTACATTCTATGTTATTTTATATTCAGATGTACATTAGATTATCCCGACTAAAAACTGACTCGAGGAAAACGCAGCAAAGTGCCGTGGAGACGAACAATTTACCAAAAAGTCAATGAATACGAGATTGAGCGCCAGTTTGAGCTCGACAAAAAAAGAGACAAGCCAAAGGGCCGAAAGTGGTCTAACAACTTTATAAACGAGGCTCATTATAAAGGCAAAACCATCCAACTTTGGAGGAGGCTCTGTCCAGCAGTGGACACTTAGTGTAATAATTAGTATTTTTACTAAGTATCACTCTGTTTTCAGGTTACCTATTTACTTATATTGAACAATGGATTTCCGCAAAATAACGCCTGAATCAATTACCTAACTAATGGGCTGTTGATGTGTGAATGTGTGGTCAAAATCGGACAAGACCTCATCAAGATTATCATCATCATCATCATCATCATCAATATATTCACTAGTACAATAATATATTTTTGTCCAACAGTACTTACATACCAGGGTGAAGTGCTAAAGCTGACGAAGATCTCTCGTTCGGAGATGGGAACCTACTTGTGTATAGCCGGTAATGGAGTGCCGCCTACTGTCAGCAAGAGGATCCACATTAGTGTACACTGTAAGTGATCTTTTGTCACTTTTATGAGGGCTCAAGTAAACCAGGCTTACGATGTTCCCCTAATTACGATAATATCCTGCTGTGGCCGTTGAAGAAATATAATTTAATATTTTTCCTGAAAGAACAGTTTGGTGGCTTCATTAATTTCTTTTTTAATTGCGTAGGGGCTACTAAGTTAAGAATACCTTTAGGTAATATTAAGCTCCAATTAATTACATTTCAAATTGGTACAATTGCGTGCGTTGGACGTTTGCTAGCCTAACTCATCTCCTTTGGGCTTCAATTGGAATCAATAAAATGGCGACGTTCTTTGACTTTTCAATGAAACCAAAAAAATGTTCAGAAGAAAAACCGCCATTTTGATTTCTACCCAAACGAGACAGATTTAGGTAATAGGACAACATGTCAGAGTTAAGTCGCGAAATTCGGCACTGTATGTATGTATGTGGCAATGTTTGTGACGGCATAACTGTCATACGGTTTATCCGATTTCGATGAAATTGAAAATGTAAAGAGAACATAAATAGAAATTGATTGTCGCGGGGGATTTTTGATAAGTGGGGTAGTTTTTGAAAGAAGTACCATTTTTCGCCCATATCTTTAAAATGGTATATCCGATCGATTCAAAATTTTGATTTTGCAGAGAATACATTAATTTTCATCAATCGGTATAAGGATTTTTAGTCACTAGGGTAGTTTTTGAGAAATAGGGATGTTAAATGTGACAAGAAGGTTTTTGGCTTGTGGGGTGTCATTTGAAAGAATATTGCCTGCATATTTAAAACGCATTTATTTTATTTTTAATAGGGGTGGTTTTTGTAACAAAGGGGCGCGTTTAGAGGGTAAAACGTTTGCTGTGTCTCGTAAAATATATAAAATATACTGTTATAGTGGGTTGTCTTCATAATAGCACATTATTGTCGAACACAATGTGGAAAGAACTTATTCCAAAACTGTGAGGTTCGATCGTAATCACCACGATTGGTAGATAGATTGGTGTTTACAGTTAAAGTTTTGTTAACACAAAAAAACTGCTGCCTTTTAGGTGACGCCCCTTAGTTGACTTTACGACATCCGTGGTCTGGAAGGTTAAATTTTAAAACCACGGCTACTGAGAGCACTTTCCGAAAAGATATCAAACTTTTCGTGTTAGTTAGGGGTGACTTATTCACTTATTGTATTCTGCCCGCCCACTATGAAATACGGTCGGTGTTTTGCTCTCATTCTGGCTTTGCTTAGTGTGAGAGTTAGCAACAAGAGAGGGCCTTGAACACTGAGGTGATTGGTGAGATTGAGGAAAGAGTGCTTAAGTGAGGTAATTAAGGTGTAATGAAAGCACACTTTTATCACATATTGTTGTGAAGTGAAGCATTAGGAAAGGAATGTAAGAAACTTCCACGGTGTGGTGGGAACAAAGTCCCAGGCGTTTCAATAGGCTTTAATGAAATAACCGTCTAAGGAGTAAGTAGTTTGGTTATTTTATACTTGTTAACAAGCCTCATAGCTCAGTTGGTAGTAACTCTGCCTTCTGCGCTGTAGGCTGTGGGTTCGATTCCCACCCAGAGCAAACATTTGTGTGATGAATATAGATGTTTGTTCTGTGTTTGGGTGTTGTATCATATAGTACGTATGTATTTACAAAAAGTATTTAAGTATTCTATCCGTAATCTAGTTCCCATATTACAAGCTATGCTTAGTTTGGGGCTAAATGGCGCTGTGTAAAATTAATGTCCTATAATATTTATTTATTTAATTTCGTGTGTGTTAATGTTATATTGTGTACCTACCAGTAAAGTATAGTTTTATTGAGAACCTCAGAAAATAGAGCATTAGTGCTTGCGTCTGTTTTCCTTTAAATAACAAGATAAGCCTCTTCAAGGCATGAGTGAAAAGGTGACCACTAAAGATATATAGATAAGTGATCGAATCTTAATAAAAAAAAGAGTCGCTATTTCACTTTTGTACTAATCATGTGCCTTATTACCTAGATCATTCTGTGTGATAAATAGAAAACCTCCCCCTTATTGGGATGTCGGTTGGAATTAAACATCTACTAGTAATTTTTGAAACTGTCTAACTGTTAAATAATGTGTGCTAACGATTAGCACACATTATTTAACACGAATCGCGACCATAGCTGTTAAAACGTTTTTTCTGACAAAATAAACATGACGTCCATGACAACCACTGCGTGATCCAATATCTGCATGACTTCGCCTATTAAATAATAATTTTACGTCCAGTTCACCCGGTGATCCAAGTTCCGAACCAGCTGGTGGGCGCGCCACTCGGCACTGACGTCACGCTTGAGTGCTACGTGGAATCCTCGCCAAAGTCCATCAACTACTGGGTGAAGGATCCAGGTAATAAACATTTCATCTCTATCTCTCGTATCTTGAATGATAATTCAATTATACATATAGTATTCAATTTCGAATTATATTTTTCAATTTTAAATTTGTAAGGTGATACAATGTACATTATAAAACTAGACACTAGAAACTAGATATTACGGTAGCGCACCAGAGTTGATCGCCCTTAAAAATGTCACGATCCAATGGATTCAGCAACTTAAGATTGCTTTGTAAATAGGCATCTACATTTTTTTTATCTTTATTTATTATAGAGGGTTTAATCAAAATTATTATGTCATCCTCGAACTAGCAACCTAAAATACAAAAAAAAACTATGTAAATCAATGATCGCCTACGCTTAATACCTTAGGTAAACATTGCGAACAATTGTGCTAATAATGCCACACGAATAAATAAATTGGGTATCATAAGTAATCTCTAAGCTATTTGTAAAGTAATCCAAATCTAGAAGTTTCCAAATTTATTCCAAACACCGAAACAATAGTAGATAAAGCCCGAACATAAAACAAACAGCATTAACCTAAGATCTTCACTTCAAATGCTAACTGTTTTTATTAAGTCGGCTGTACCATCCGCGATAAAACGAAACAAATTATAAGTAGTCATAAAACTCCTAGGTGTCTGCACGAACTTTTTACATTTTTCATAAAACTTCGCGCTGCCAAGATGAAATTCTAATATTCAATTTCATAGCAAGTGTGCTATACGGTGATATTAATATTTAAAATAATACGTACACCGTATTTTTGAAATTAAAAACTAGAATACGTCGTTATAAAATGTCATGTTTTAAAATAAAATTAATTTGAAATTAGAATTCATAGACGATTGTTTTTATTCGAAATGACTAGAACTACAAACGGCAACTTTTTAGGTAAAGACCTAATATTTCACAACATTTTCCCATAGATCAATTACTGGTCTTTTCCTTTTAAGCCAGCCATGTTTATTTGAGTATCAAACGAATTGATCAAGTGAAGTTCGATGATAATTATGCAAGCATCTTCATTCGACGCGATTTATACAATTTCACTCATAGTTCACTTCACTTCATACGACAGAACACTAATATCCTAACGTACTTTACGGTTGATAGCCCGACCCAACTTTATCTTTATAATACAATAACCATGGCTCAACCACAGACCATAGTATAAAGACACGACACAGATCACTATTTTCTTGTTGTGATTATGATTTTTGAATAATTAAGATTTAAGTTTTTTTATACGTCATGGATACGAAGCTAGCAGGTAGACTGCTATGTTTAGTGTAACTCTTGCCTATAACAAAGCCTTACTGCATACGTTATATCCACAAAGAACATGACCTACTCTGCATTGCATTGAGGCATAAAATTGATGTAAAGCCATGTGTGGCCATAAATTCACCGGCAAAAAAACCGAAACACAAAAAGGATGGACTTACTATAATTATGTAGGTATGTAGCTAGCGCTGGTTCTCATGATATAGTCACCCCGATCTGGGTCCTGACTCAAAACCAGCGTTGCACCGTTAACCCCTGTGCAATCTAATGCTGAGCGACCCCTTTAGCCCACTCATATATTGATAAGAACTATGTATTCATTATTTTTATTTGAATGTTCGTTTATTTTATCTGCTGTGTACGTGTTTATATACACATTGGTTATTTACTCATCTATTAATATATTGTCTTAAGATTGAGTTAAATAAATATGCCGTTCTTTCTTTTTAAACATCGAAAAATATATTCATCCCAAAGTTAAGGTTACCTGCAAATATTCATTGATATGAACACCAAACGACGTTTGATCCGGGAGAGTAGTACTGGGTCTTCTTATAAATTTCTCCCCTGTATCACTACGCTACAACTACATTAAAATAATCTTTATTTTCTAAGCAGGAGAGCTGATAATCCCATCAGAGCACCACGAGATGACAGTTAGACAGAAGTCAATGTTCGAGGCCGAAATGACAATGACCATCAAAAACATCCGCCGCGAAGACCTCGGTAGCTACATTTGTGTAGCTAAAAACTCGCTCGGTGATGTTGAGAGCAAGATTAGGCTATATGGTAAGGATATGTTTTTCAGATACTTTTATTTGGCATTGTTGTTATTTTCTCTTGAACCATAATACACTTATTTAACTTCAAACACACATAAATGTTAAGTGCTAGACCAAAATTCTCAAAAAATAATTTATAATTTCTACGCTTGGAATGGAATGGAATAGACTGCTAGAAAAAAGATGAGGTAAAATAGTGTTAAGAATCCTAGAAATTATAATAAAAAACTTTAAATGAATAAAAACTGCACCCATAATAACAGTACCTACCTAATATAACGAGTAATATCCCTCGTCTGTTTTTCCGTACCAATAAAATCTTGGAGTCTTCAAGTCCAGAGTGAACAGGTTCATTTTAAACAAGTGCTCCAACTTAGGCCACACCTTTACTTGTATTTCAAGTGAGTTGGTGATCAAACGATTGTCTATCATCAATAAAGAAAATATATATATAAAATGTGTTTTCTCAGAAATCCCGGGCAACGACAGGCACGCGTTCCAGTACCCAGAAGTAAAGATGACGTCGGATGATGAGTACGGTACAGATTCCTATGATGAAGATCTCCACAGCGACGTGGACAGCACTAAAAGCAACCGCGTCCCCGACCGCGCGAACAAATGGTACTCCAACGACGGAAAGATCTTACTCACGGACACCAACATCGGGTCTGCGATCGCTACAGTATCAATATCTACAGTATTACTGCATTTTCTTAATTTGCTTGTCTAAACTTACCTGTCTAAAATGTATGTAAGACTTGGGGTGTCGTGGACTGAGTTTCGAGCGTTTCAATACTCAAACAATTTTTCTGTCTTAGTTCAGAGGTAAGTCACGGATTTTTAAGTTGTATTGACATGTCTTTTAAGCGCCTTGTCGCCCAATGGTTGAATGAATTGATCTAAGACGAGATATAATCTGCAGTTGGAGCTATCTGCTGCATCCATACATATTTTGATAAATCGTGAGGTAAGCCTCTCCTCGGCGCAAAACGATAATACTTCTTAGCGACCACAAACGCTCTGTGAAGAGTGCAACGAATATGAAGATTTTTTCAAATGGCATTAAGACAATGGTACGTTTACATTTTTTTCGTATATCTCTATATAATTCATTTTTTTCGTATATATCTCTATAAAATTTGGTGTTACATAAATGTTTGACTGAACCTACATATTTGTTCAAATATCATTTCTTCTGATCTCGAACCCAAAAGGGTGTGATCTTGATAGTATAGGTGAAGTTTGACCAGAGTTAGTTTATCAAGCTCATGAAATCTGACCATTTCCACAAATCTAAGTTTTCAAAAATAGTTTTGGTTAAAAGTAGTTTGTTTATTTGTAAACCTGTGTTTACGCTCTCGTGACAGTAGTTACGATGTGTCCCGAACAAACAGTAACGAATTTACGAAAACACACGTACCAATCTTTTTCAAAGGTCCTATAATTAATCTGTCTGTCAATCAAACCAGAGTTTGTTTGCATTGTCTTTTGTTTTTATTTGATCTATTTATTGTAACAGCATGTAACGTGATAATAACTAGTCTTATATAATGTTGTAATGTAAATAGGTAGTAATAATTAGTTGAACGAATTGTAAAACGTTGTACGAATAGTGTTAGGTAAATATAATAAATTCGTCACTATTTATGACAGCGCAAATGTATTGAATAAGATCTCTGATGTCTGATGTATCAAAGAAAACTTTATGGAATGAAATAAAGACCAGACATACGAGTATAGAGCCCAAATCCATTTTCTTGATGCAAGTAACATCTAAACAACTTCACTATCCTTATTTTTTTATAGAATTGGTCAGGTGTTGATCTCTAAACCTGCCCATACCAGAGCCAGTCTTTTTTTTTAATTGTACGACGGGGAAGTGGTTGGCCTTCTACTCATCTGATTTGAAGTTATGATAAGGCCAAAGGGGAAGAACTGGCTATCTCACCTCTAAATGCCGGAACACAATAATTTAAGAAATGTTGTTATGGCGACATAATTAGGTAAGATGGTGGTAGCCAGGCGGACATCACTGAAGAACATTTTGTAAAAGCCCTATAGCCAAACCACCCCGCCACAATGGCTCAGGCTCTCAAGCCTTCACCTATGAGCCTCTCGGCCCTCAAGGCCTGGCAGGTGCGGCAAGTTATATGCAAATATGACAATACTCCATATAAGATTGAACCGAACTTTACCATACTTCCTTAATTTAGATGTTTTTTTGTGAAATGTTAAACAATTGAAATCGCCTTATAATTAAACTGATAAACTTTGTTGCATTAATGTTACATTTTTTATAATACATAAGGAAGCTTTATCTTTATATGAAAGGAAGTAATGTGCCATGTATATTGCTATGAATTATGTGTAGGTATGCAGAATTTATTTCACCTTGCATGGAGATTTAATACCAGTTTTTTGAAACTATTACATTGGCTGAGATAATTACTTAAAACCTCGTCTCCTATTTAATATAACTGATATACACTGTAAATGTAATGCTTATATAAGTATTTATAATTTGTATAAATGTCATTGAATGCTCAATGTTCTGTTCTTTAAAATATATACTTAGTAGATAATGTTATTGTAAATAAATCTCAAAATAAAGTATTTATATACCTAATCAAAGAGATTCCAATGATGTAATGATAAATAACCGTTTAATAGTTGCTGAGCATAAATTGTTATTCAATACTGAGATGCTTTTTCTTCAATTGCAACTTTGAGCTTTTTTCCAATCAATAAACAGTAATAGTGAAAAATTGGCTATTAACTATGAAATCCAGCTGATAGTCAAGTAATAAATGTTTTTTCGACTGTCATTCTCTCACCTACCTGGTGATACGGCCTAATTCTTGGTTATAGTTTTTTTCAAAGTTGCAAATGGAGAACCGTTCCGCATAAATCTTACCGTAGTAAATTAATATATCGCGATTTATATAAACCATTAATGGCACCAAAGATCGTGTTCAATTTGTCTTTAGAAACTGTTTGATAAGAGTCAATATTAATGAGGATATTGCTGCCACGAATATCTGTCAAATGTCATTTGGTTTTGACACTTCAAAGCATTGATAGCAAGGAGTCATTGGTGGTGTGATTAGTGCAGCGATTTGAAGGTTTTTTTTTTATAGTTCTGGGATAGCTAATAATGAAAAAATAGCAGATTATAAAAAAAAAAAAACCTTTCTGGAATAAAATCTTTACTGACACGTTAGTGGTTTAGAGAGAACGCTAATAAAATGTAACTTATTCTGAAACATGTATGTTAATATCCTGATCGTTACAAAAAATAATAAAGCCGAGAACATGTCGTTTCATCTTTCAATTCATATAAGTCTATCCCTTTATATATTTCAACACTTTTTTAAGCTGCTAATAAATAATATAATTAGCTTCTTGACATAAAGCATTCTATTCATTAGAGATATACCTACAAATAGGTACCTACTTCGTCCACAATTGACAGCCTCATCTTGGAGAAGACTACAAAAAGATTATCAACATACATTAAAAAAATACCTATTCAGTTCACTTGCTTTTGTAGTCCTTCTTAACGTCAAATTTAACTTTGCATATTGCTTTACAAAGCACGAGCTAACAGAGTAAATAGGTTTCTTTTAGGCAAGCGTGCTCCATCTTAGGCCACAATTTTACTTGTTTTACATGTATGCTGGTGGTTTGACCACCTGGACTATTACTAGACACGCTGGACTATTATCAATAAAAAAAAAACGAGCTAAATTAGTCATCTTTGTGAATGTACTGTATAATGATCATTTATTATATTGGTCAGGCTGCTATCGACATAGGCCTACCTACATAATATGCAATAATGTTAGGTTACATTTATTGTATATCGTGTGGTCAGGAAAATGAGGTATTTTTTTTATTTGATTTGACTCAATATCCAGTAAAGCTAGTAGCTAGGAACATGTTTTAATACAACTAGGAGACGAAACTAGCAAGTAGTCTACCCGCCCCCTGAGCACGGGGCGGGGATAAAAATTTTCTCCTCTGTTTTTATCTACCATCGGGAGACAAAATTCTCTCGAAGGTGGACATTTTTATCCCCTTCTCGTGCTGAGAGGGCAGATGTTAAGTGTATGTCTTGCCTTTAACAATGCCTTTCTGCACATAGGTCACATCCACAAAGAACAAAGTCTACACAGCACTGCATTGCGCCCGTCTATTTGAGGCATAAAGGTATTAATCCTCGCGTGCCCGTAATTTCACCGGCAACCATACCCTTCAAACCGAAAAATAGCAATGCTGCTTGGCGGCTGAAATAGGTATGGTGGTTGTACTTCTCCGGACGAGCCCTACACAAGGGGCTCTACCCTTGTGTAGGGCTCTTCTAAAGTACTCTAAAAAAGTTGGCGAACTACGAGATTCGAGCGTGTGGTTCTGATACTTTAGTTGCAGGGCTGTAATATGCGAAGGGCGAGTATTGAGCCAATTGCTTCGGGCCATTCCTACTTCACATCACATCAACAGCAGTGACCACTGCTGGACAGAGCCATTCTAAAGCTGGAGGGTTTTGCCATGATCACCACGCTTATCAGGCGTATTGGTGATCGCAGTAGAGGTAACACAGTTAAGGTGAAAAATGTGAGTAAGGTACACGGTGGAAGCTGCTGCCCTTCTTCTAGTGAGATCCCTTAGCCGGGATTTACGACATCCATGGGCTGAAATGGAAGTCTTAACATTCCTACTTATTCATATGCAACGTCCGAATGAGTGTCGAGGATATGTCAGCTCTGGTCGCTGCTGCCAATTAATTTTTATATTTATAAGTAATAATAGTCATTTAGTCATAAAAGTTTCTTGCATGGCGATCACGATTAAATGCGAAACGGAGTGTTGGAAACCCCCACTCAATGGACCGACAACATTGTGGCGGTGGCGGGTAGACAATGGATGAAGGAGACTCAGGATCGCTATTTGTGGGGTCGATTGTTGGGGGCCTTTGTTATATGGACGTGTGTAGGCTGATGATCATGAGTCATAAAACGGATACACAGAGCAGGTATATATTATGTTATTATAATAAAATATCTTGGGCATTGAAAAAATTAAGGGATGAGCTTTTTAAAAAAGCTTTATCATCAAGTTACATCATTACAGATTTTACCAGACGTGATTCATATGAAAGTAATGAGTTCTACAATCATATCTTTTCATACAAAAAAAAATATATCAAATCGGTTGAGTTGAGTTGAGGGACCAATCCTAAAGAAATTTTAATAAAATCAGTCCACTAGTTTGACTTTTAAATCAAAATACTGGAAAATAGGCTCATGGAAACAAAATTCCTATTATACGTAGTGCACCCCTACACTGCACTATAGTAGGAACCGATTTTAACATTTGCTTAGGTCATCTATATTTATCTTCGTTCCCAGAATCCCGTACCCTCACACGACTATTAAATAGGGTGTTGGAGGCGTCGTGGTGTCTTAGACTTTACAACGAAAAATGTTTATATACAACATGTTTATTGTATGGCAACGCTATACAATAAACATACCAACTTCAAATAATATTAACTAATCCTTAGAGTTATTATTAAGTTTTAGTGGTGAAGTCCATTTTTATTCAAAATAAGTTTATTAAATTATGATGTGTTTATAAATTATCGCAGAAAATTTTACCTACATTTCTTAAAACGGAGAAACCTTGTCCTGCCATCGGCGAGTAAGCGAGCTATCGTCTACTCGCCGATGGCAGGACAAGGTTTCTCAGGAACGGGCATTCCTTCAGAACACTTGGCAAGTATTCCATCATCATTTCCGCGACACACTTCTAGGAATCGGACTGAAATTTCATATACCTATAAATATGTAGGTAGTAGCATAACATGTAGGTACCCGTTATCATCTCTTTGTATTATTTTAACAAGCCTCATAGCTCAGTTGGTAGTAACTCTGGGCGCTGACTCTGCTACTCAGTTTTGTATTAAACTTTTGCAGTGTCATCGTTCCAAATACAACGTATGTAGGTACCTTAAAATTTATAGTTCCCAATAAATATATTTGAATTGATTTTTTTTTTTAATTTTGAATTCTGCCTTCTGCGCTGTAGGTGGTGGGTCCGATTTCCACCCAGGACAAACATTCGTGTGATGAATATAGATGTTTGTTCTGTGTTTGGGTGTTGTATTGAATGAGAAGTATGTATTTACACAGCCTACAGCGCAGAAGGCAGAGTTACTACCAACTGAGCAATGAGGCTTTTAGCAGGAGGCTCATATCAGTGCCTTCTGGGAATGCTCTTTGTAAATTTGTAAAAAACTCATTGTAAATCTCATATTTGCCTAGAGCTAATCAAGCTTAACCCATTATTGATAGAGCAAGCTCAAAGCGCGAGCGAAGCGTGTCCGTTTCAGCTTGGACAAAAATGCTTTCATAATGTTCGGCGTCTGTATGGCGTCCGCTATTCACCTCTATAGGGCGTATATAAAATAAATACACATATATATATCTCAACGGTTTTCGTGATTTTTTTGTTTATTACGTATTTATTAAGTTATTTGTTTTTTTGAGCGATTTACCCATTATTGATCGAGCGAGCTCGAAGCGTGTCCGTTTCAACTTGGACCAAAATGATTTATTATGTTCAGCGTCTGTATGGCGTTCGCTTTTCACCTCTATAGAGCGTATATAATATATATATATATATATATATATATATCTCAACGGATTTTCGGGATTTTTTGTTTATTAAATATTTATATAGTTTTTTTTTGTGCGACACAGGGACGCGGCGTGGTGCGGTGGGTAGCGCCACCAAATTTAAGCTTGTCAGTTTTTAGTTTTCGATGATGAAAACGAAAAAGAAGTTTTAACATCGGCTGGTAGCTTGTATGCCCTTAGGCTTGCCTACCTTACTGTTATTTGAAAAAATATTAACACTCCCGAGGTCTAGTTCACAGGGCCACAAGTGTTAATAAATAAAAATAGTACCACTAACCCTAAATGTGTTATAGACCAAAATGATCTATTGTTATCGTAATTGTAACTTAAATAAATAGTAACTTTTATATTTTCATTAAAATGCTTATTTATTAAATCAAATAGCTATTAGCATTTTGCAAACAAAATTTCTACCAACATCAATTTGCCTCGTTCAATTACGATTCAATTTTGTATTCCGTAACATGGCTGAAATAATTATTTATCAATAGTTGATAATTGTTTTTCAAGTTGAGCGTTTTCATAAAATTAGTTTGTGCAAATGATAACTTCTGATAGACATAGGTATTTCAATAGCTGCCGTGGAAAAATAAATTAAATATTGTGACTAATATACAAATAGTGAACATGTTGGATTAAGAATTATTTTAAATTTATATTATATTTCCCGAATTAAATAAAAACATGCAATAGAAGAAAGAGGTGAAAGGGTCTTTGCCCTTGCTCCATTGCAGACCTCAATGAGAAAGTCATATATTTTAATTCATTAAGATGTTTTAGGACCATTTTGAAGTCCTACACATTAGATTTTCATAATTGTATTGGGAGCTGACTGTAGGAATACCAATCTCTTTAAAACGTTCCCTGAGAGAGTCACAAGTTTACATTTTATAAATTGCCCGTACAGCTCTCTTTTGCAGAATAAAAATGCTTTCAATATCTGTTACCGTATCATTTCCCCATA
Source organism: Venusia cambrica (assembly GCA_951394065.1). Taxonomy (NCBI): domain Eukaryota; kingdom Metazoa; phylum Arthropoda; class Insecta; order Lepidoptera; family Geometridae; genus Venusia; species Venusia cambrica. The sequence continues at coordinate 2,531,395 of OX596068.1, read as the reverse complement.
AAAATATGCCATAAGACAAAACACTGAGAAAGCAACTAAACCTCATCCTGGCTCTGGCTAGCATCCTGTCTGAGTAAAAGAGCTATTACACCACTTATATTCAAATAACCGTTCAAGAGTTACCCTGTCATGTAAATGAGGTCGATTTGTTCGGTTAATAAACAGGATAAGCGGGAATCGTCGACTCATGTACTAAGTAATTGGCCGGAAAATTAGCTACACCTTACTATCAATCACTTTTGTAGTATGAGGTTGTGTTTTGTTTGAAGTGATTTTCGTAAGGCCTTATAGATAACGGTAGTTAAGTGAAGCTGGGCGGGACACCTGGCAAGAAGGAAGGATCATAGAGCAAGGCAATGAAGTGGCATCCAAGGATTGGGTATCGAAACTTCGGGCGTCCAGTGGCAAGATCCGATGATAATGGCCAAAATCGCAAGTAACACAGTAGGTGAAATTTGGCTGCGGTTATTGCAGATATAAATTATTTAAAACTCTGAACGTACCTAACTTTTGAATTTAACACCAAAAAAAATTAGCCCGAGATTCTTTCAACTTGTGTGCTGGTCGCAATTGCGAACAGGGTAGATTTGACCTTTCAAAATGATTCTAAAAAATGTATAACTGAATTAAAACATTTTGACATTGACTTGGATGATGATGATGAATAAAGATGAGTAAAGTTTCTGCAGATTAAATTATATGAACGCTAGTTTCAAACGCCTAATGTTAATTATTTTTGTGAATATTTGGACGTATCACTGTTTTTTTTTTGTTTTGATGCTTTTGATAATAAAACAACAAGACGTATGGTTATCAAACATCAAAAGAAGACGCGATTTGTGTAACGATGAGATTTTAAATGGGAAAAAATGGTGTATCTATGTTCGTTTTTACACGACTGCCTCAGAAGGAGGATTATGTTTTTCGAGAGTATGCATGTATGGGATTTCTAACTTCCACTCTGCCTAAGCACACAGCCTAAGCGGTGTGATGAAGTGTGGTTTGTGATGTGTCATTTGATTCGTCTGAATTGTGGGAGTGACATAGGCTATATAATTTTTATACGGAGGGTGTTAATCAAAATTTACAGGGGGGGGGTGGACACAAAAACTGATTCTATTCCATCAATATGGGTAAAAAAATCAAATGAAGGATATATGCCAATTCTAAATATATATATGAGACCACTTTTATGCTACCACAAAGTCACAAATTATGTTTAAAGTATGTCACTATGTAAGCTGGTGTGATGTTTATAATTTTGAACACCTGTGTTCATAGAAATGTAAACACATGCTACTGAAAATGTTACTAAGCAAAGTATTATAAAACATATAATCACAATTATTATTATGTATACTAATTTCAATTTAAAACTATACTTCGCCACAGGAATATTATTAAAATATTTTGCAGTCGGGTTTTAGCTCGTCAACTTCCAATATTTTCCTATAATATGCAAGTTACAAGATATACATATTGGGGTGAGTACAAACTAGCACAAAGCATGCTAGAACTGTTGTCTACCTAAAACCCAAACTGTATAGTCCAGCACTCAATCAGTTAACAAAATGTGTTGTATATCTAACGGTTTATTAGCCTTAATAATAACTCCGAGGACTCACTGACCAAATCATTAAAACAGTTAAGTCTGGTTTTATAAAATGCATATTCATTAGTGAATTTTAAATGAAAAACCTTTTAGTTGCAATATTGTATTAATCAGCTTAACTTATAAGTTGTCAGTCCAACGGTCATTTTACAATGATAAAATAACAAGACAGGAATTAAATTTCACACAGCGCCATCTAGTAGTAATAGCCCGAAACATAGCAAAACTTTAAATGTTATGATGACACAAAAATGCACAATTCGTAACGGAACTTGAACCTGTATCTTTTCTTACAGCCAGAAACGTTCTTAACCATAAAATTTTAAATAAAAATATGTATGAGATAAGCGAAACTTGTACTGAGGGAACTATATATTTTTGTTAATAATAGGTGAATACCTATCACCGAAAGACAGAATTCACATCTTATTTTTCGGACAAACGTTTGTCCTGGGTAGGAATCGAACCCACAACCTATAGCGCAGACGGTAGATACAACCAATAAGTACAACATCAATAATGGCTGTAGTTGCTCACCATGGTGGAGTTACCCTTTTTTAACTTCTGTGTTAATACACAGAAGCTAAAAAAGGCTGCTTACTTCTATAGTAAAGGTGGTGGTAAAGATAATCCTTTACCACGATCATCAAACCGAATAAATAAATAAATATTACAGGACATTCATTTTTACACAGCGCCATCTAGCCCCAAACTAAGCATAGCTTGTAATATGGGAACTAGATTACGGATAAAATACTTAAATACTTTTTGTTAGTACATACGTGCTATATTATACAACACCCAAACACAGAACAAACATCTATATTCATCACACAAATGTTTGTCCTGGGGGGGAATCGAACCCACAGCCTACAGCGCCGAAGGCAGAGTTACTACCAACTGAGCTATGAGGCTTGTCAAGTACAAGCGTCGTAATTAAGGGAATACCTTCCTATAATGGAGGAGGCTTTAGCAGTATATTAAATAACAATAACTTTATTCGGCAAAAAGCTTACATGGGTATACCTAATTTTAGTTTCACTTACGAGTATCACTAAATTAATTTTGAAGGTAAGTATTTTGTAGAAATTAGTATAGTAAATTGGCGGTAGGCATACAGCTCAAGAAACTTTACCTCCAAACAGGAGTGCAGAATGCTAATCGCCTCAGTGGTCAAGTTGTTCGTCTACAGGTATCAGATACAGAGGTACTTGACAATTTTCGACATTATAAGGTAAGATAACCAGATTCTCAGTTTATCGAGGATTTCGGGGGAAATTCACTTCCACATCATAACTTGAAACCAAGTAAGATCTGCATCACACCAAGCCAAGCGCTTCCACTTCGTAGAATAAAAACAACTTTTATGGTCGAGTTTCGACCCCTACGTGGCTTCTAATCATAATAAAACTCATCGTCCGAGTTCTATTATTACACGCACCACGATTCCTATTGTCACTAATCCAGGTCTGATTATTACTTACCTATTCCTTTGTGATTTGTGTTCCAATTTCCCGCAATATTCGCGAAAATACGCCTCGATTACAGTAACGTAAACACTTGTTACACAGTCGCAGAACGAGTCGGGCATCAATCACTAGTGGCGCACCTGATTGCAGTGGCAGCTGGTTTACTTTATCAGGAATATGACTAAGGCAAAACATGATAAAAGGAGAATATGACAAAAAGATATCTTGACTAGTTCATGACCAAATCAGTACATGACAAAAACAGAATATGACTAAAATCGCCCATGACAACCATCTAACAACCCTGACCTCATCTTTGCATCTCAAGAGCTGTCTATCTCTAGGGTGCAAGGATGAGGTCCAAATCCGTTCAGCCGTTTAAACGCGAAGGAGAAACAAACATAATAATAGTGTGATATATTTCTTGTATAAATGAATTAATTCAAAAAATATCGTAGAAAATTAAAAATCTTTTTCGACTTTTAAGAATAAGTAGATACTTAATAATATTAAAGACACTTTAGTTCGTTGTAGTATTCGTAATAATATGGTTGTAATAAATAATTAAAATTTTATACATGTTATTATTGCGAATCTCACTGGCATAGCAACAATTTTACTTGCAAAACCAAAAAGCAAGATAACGTAAGGAAAATTTTAACAAAATGGTACAAAGTTAAACTAAGTAGGTATATGCAATCCCCGTATTTCCATATTGGAAACGTCACTAGGACGTTACTAGAATCTTCTTCATTTAGTGTACATATAGGACATTAAAAGGCTATTGAAAACAGGGCTACCCCGCAATTGGAGGTTATAGCCATAGCTTGTGGATTACTGATCGCAGTAATGGTGTTAGATAATACTTTTTTAAAGGATACGACACCGAGATGCTTGGCCTTCATCTCACCTGATTGCGGCCGAAGGTGGAAACGCACTTCACCTGGAATCCTCAATAAACTGAGGAACTGGCTATCTTACACTATAAATGCCGGCCCATATTTTTTTTTAAGATTTAAGAACTTTTGTTATGGTGACAGAATTAGGTAAGTTGGCGGTAGCTAGCCAGGCGGACTTAAACAAAATCCTACCACCAACCAAACCAAGCAAAATATTGTACCTACCCCGGCAGTTACATTACATAGAATGAAGCTGCTGCCCATAAGGTAAGATAGTTGATGGTTATTCTGGCGTGAATGATATGATGGTTGAATCGCCCCTACAACCCGTGGTCGTAAAAAAAGATCCTGAATCATAGGATTAGTAAGTCCCAAGCTAACTTATCCCATGATTCTATTCATATAAATGTGTACAATAGTTGATGAAGGCACCAACTTTGTTTCGGTTCTCCCGGGGCAACATCATCAAGGTGTGTGAGATTCCCGGATTAAATTGCAGTTGTGGCGCGTACAGTTTTCTTGTTCATCGTCACGTTTCACACTACGTGCTGTGAAACACTCCGAACGGAATCAATAAGCTTAGTTATTAAACCTTATTGCACCTCATAAATCACATTATCCCAAAAACCCTGACATGAGTTATACGGCGTGTAAGAAGGCTAAAGAACTCTGATAGCCAATGGAGAGTTCCAAACAGCTGAGTTTCAAACTTTATCAATGTTTTCTATTGTCCCTACGACTGGAACTTGGACAAAGGGTTGTGGGCGAAGAATTTATGTCTTGGTAAAGATTTCAAACTGACTTTACGTCTCGGTTTTTTTTAAATTAGCTCTGAGTATTCAATAGTATAGCTAAGGTCTATTTGATTCGATACAAAAATGTTTGGAAAATATAAAATGTACTAATTATTACACATTCGTTGCAAAAAATGTAAATACTATTTACGTTTAGGTGTTAAAATGTATGCATAGAACTGATATGATATTCAGTTTTTTGGTCAGCTTTACTCATACTTATGGTTCACGTGGAAAGTGTCCCATGATCCTTCCTTTCCCTATCCGCCAACTGATTAACAGATATTGTAGGTAGTATAGGTACCAAGTTTGTACATGTTCCATTTTGCCGTAACCAAAAAACATTTTTTTTATTGTACGACGGGGGGCATCCCATTTAGCCTCAAGCTTAATACCATTACATAATAAAATATAAATTAAATAAGGAATGGAACTAGAAGCCCTCGTTTGCGTTTCAAAACATCTACAAAAATATTCACAGATACGCATGTGTTCTTTCCATTACACCCTTCAATGTTTATTTCTTTTATTTTATTAGGGAAACATACAGATAAAAAGGTAATGCATTAAAAATAATTCCGAATCCAACAAAGTTTCCAAAGTTTTTTTATAAATTGCATGTGTTAAGCGTCGATGGGATTGCAACTTGTCACGTATTTAATAATGGCTACTTGGAAACCGTGTGCAACAGCATAACTTAAGTTTGGACGTACTCGTAAGATTCACGCTCTGAGTAGTGATAAGATGAAAAGCGACTTTTCCCTCAAATAATCATTTGAGGAAAAAGTCGCTTTTGTTTTTCAATACATATTTTTTTCAAATGGACTGGTCAAACGCTTCACTGTCATAAAGGGGTCTGGCTGAGTCGAGTGAGCCAGCTGTTTCAAGCAACCGCGCTAGCCTGGCTAAGATTGCCCAAATTAAGGGGCGCGCGAGTTCTCACGACGAAAAATAACCATGATTATTCAACTTATGATTATGAGAGCGTTGCGTATTCCTAATGTTTAATTTACTTTGATTCTGCAGACTGAATTTCACCCGTCATGGTATGATTTTAATATGCAAACGGGCACGTCACGAAAATTTGGTACGTGTCAGCCTTAGTAAAGAATATTAGTCTCTTTCTTCTCGTGGACGTCGTAAGATTTGTCCAGGGGAACAACCAGATATAATATTAAAAAAAAAACAGAGGTATGAACCTGTTGCTATCTTGAAATCGTTAGTTGCATTAGATGTTTCAATGAAAAGTTGATATAAATCTATTTAAATATTTAAGAAAAGATTATTGCATGCATTGTGACTAATTACGAGTTCAATTTAAGTACGTGATTTCTTCTCCATCTTCATCTCTAGATAAGTCTGTAATGCTACCTACCGCCATTCTTTATGAAGTTAATCAATGATATGATGGGATTCCTAGCATACAATGGAATAGGGATTTCAAAAAGAAACAAGTATAACATGAGCGAAACGCAACGATTTTATAAAAATGCGATATCACATTTTTTTTTTAATTAGAATGTCATTTATTTATATGATACTCTGTAGTGCTTATTATTTTTTATTTCAACGTATAAAACTGTAATTTTACCCTAAAACTAATTATTTTACTCAAAAAACCGTAAAATATGATGTTATGCAAACGCAACAAAACGCTGTGGCCATTCAAAGAAAGTTTCCTAGCATGTGTTAACTTTTCAGATAGGAAACGCCTTTTTGGATTTCACACTTGTGATACCCGGTAGGTAAAAATCGTTTTTATTTCATATGAAGCTAATTTTAAGCCAATGGAGATCGGCTTCGCCTAAGGTGGTTCGGGCCCTGGTCAGATCCAGAGGTCCCGAGCTCGATTCCCATCTAGCGGTTGTAGCCTGGCTAGTTATTACCATCTTACATAATTCTGTCACAATAACAACAATTCTTGAATATTTTCTTTTGTAGTTTGTGATTGCACTTGGTCACAACATTTACAAATGTTCGTCAGCGCTCAAGCTGAGAGATATAACACAAACATTTGGCATCTGCGTCAGGACCCTCATAGCTCAGTTGGTTAGAGCGTTTCCGGCTTTAGAAAAAGATGCGGGTTCGAATCCCGTCGCGAGTTGTGAATTTTTGTGCCACCATAACTTTATTTTTATAAATTTAATTTGTCTGAAAATGTTCCGGCATTTCGAGTTAAAATAGCCTAGTTTGTCAATGAACTCCTCCCAAACTGCTGAACCGATAATGATGATTAGAATTTGTATGTGTGTGTGTGTGTGTATAAGTGGGTTCTCTGATGGCTTATAATCTCAATCGAACCCGGTTGGTGGCGCTACGATCGCTACAGGATAACGGGAACGAAAACACGGGCGTTCCACTAGTTAATGATAAAGTAATCAATCATCCGGTCATAGTGCAGATGGGAAACAATTGTATCACAATCCCCGCGCCCCAACCGCATCCGTTTCAACCGGAAAACCAATATGGAAACATTGTTATTATAAAATTGAATAAAATGTCGACTACATTGTTCACATTTTGTATCCAGACAAATTGGATTGATGTTCAAGGAAATAGATGGGAGTAATTCATTCATTTCTAGGGTTCCATAGACACATTTAATAAAACAAAGCCTTATTGATCCATGTAAGATATAATGTAATCCATGTAACAAGCCTCCATAGCTCAGAGTAGCTCTGCCCTCTGCGGTTGTGGGTTCGATTAGAGGCCCAACTTTTGTATGATGAATATAGACGTTTGTTCTATATTTGGGTGTCGTATCAAATGGTTATTATGATTTATAAAAAAAAGTATTAAGTGCTCTATCCGTAATCTAGTTCCCATTTTACAAGCTATGCTTTGTATTGGGTTAAATGGTGCTGTGTGAAATTAATGTCCTTGTCCTATTTATTAATATTTGACCGAGGTAGTTGCGGCTTATGAATCGACCCCTCCAACATAGCCCATGGATGTCGTAAAAGCCGACTAAGGGATCTCACCAGAAAAGGGGCAGCAGCTTCCTTCTGTGTATTATCTACATAGTTCCTGCGATCACCAATCCGCCTACCAAGCGTGTTGATTATAACTAAACCCTCCTTTGGAGGTGGCTCTTTCCAGCAGTGGACACTAATGGGTTGATGATGAATATTTTATATTATTTATTTATGACCATCTATGTCTACTCTTTTGTTTTTGTATGTCACAGCTGTTTAATGGTGCTTATTGGTTTCTTGTGTGATTGTTAGTCAAGTATCATTGACTACGAGATGGAATGTCCTTGAAAAATACGATGAACAGCTAACAAAAACAAATAAGCAAAACAAGATAGTTTTGCAGGCTATTTTGGATGTTATGTGAAAGTCTTGGAACCCTGCGCATGATCGCACTTACATTATTTGGTTTTCCTGTTTGTGTCGTGACCTCTAATACAAATACAGAAAAACATTATTTATATATAGACTCCCGATTTGTAAAACTAAAAACTCCTGATTTTTCTCTGAGCCCGTCTATTTATCTACCTGTAACAATGTTAGCTGTATTTAATTGACATATATTTTGTGTATGGATTTTAATAATAAATATTAGTAGGCTTAGTAGTAACTAGACCATTTTAAATTGATCTAAATATCATAATTTATTTAATTCCCTATCTCAGACTTGTTCTGATGGCCCGATCGATAGACCCTGAGCGGTCGAAACGTCCAGACAGCAAACCGCCCGTCACAAATCACTCCGGATGTTCACCCAAGTAACAATAACGTATTCCGCCTGCCTGATCCGGCCTTAATCACGTAGATAAGAACACTTGTACTCAGATTATAATTGAAACAAAGAGCCTAGTTCTTCTTCTTAACGTTAGATTCCATCCTATTCGCATAGCATGTAAATAAATGTTAAACAAACAATGTATATAAAGAAATACCTAACCTCGGCCCCTTTGCTTTATAGTAAATTATTCAATCAAATGATTGTAGCGTATTGTCTGATCAAAGAAGGTCTTTGATCAGACAATACGCTTATAATCATCGATTTGGTCTCCAAATCGATGCAGAATACACAGAATCGACAACAATGTCATGTATTTGATGAGACCTTTTTCATCAATGTATTTTCATTCGTTCGAGCTCTTGAACTAGTTTAGCTAGAGCCAGATTCATAGGTGGTTTTTGACAACTTACCGGTTGGTACGCAGGAGAGCCTGTATCTTATGAGAAAGCTTGCTGCATCGTATCCTGTACCTTTTTTTTATTTATTTTTTTACTGTCCGACGTGGAAGCTTGGCATTCATCTCACCTGGTTACAAGCTATGATAAGGCCGAAAGCCACCGCACTTCACCCGGAATCCTCAACAAACTCAGAAACTGGCTATCTTACCTCTAAATGCCGGAATAAAACAGTTCTTTAGAATTGTTGCTATGGCATATATCCAGGCGGACTTAAACAAAGTCCTACCACCAACCAAAACCGAGCACAATATTGTACTCCCCCTGGGATCGTACCCGGGACCTCTGGATCTGAAATAGGTGGATTGAACCACTAGAGAGGCGTTTAAAACCTCGCTATGGGCTATAGCTAGACAAGCCTGGAAATCAAGAGCTATAATTTATAAAAATATATAAACAATAGCCTCCAAGCGTGGTGATTATGGCAAAACTCTCCAGCTTTAGAGGAGGCTCTGTCTGTTGATGTGAAATAATAATTATCAATATTACAGGATATTTATTTCACACAACGCCATCTAGCCCAAAACTAAGCATAGCCTGTAATATGGGAACTAGATTACGGATAGAATACTCTTTTATCATACAATACAACACCTAAACACAGAAAAAATATCTATATTCATCACACAAATGTTTATCCTGGGTGGGAATCAAACCCACAACTTTCAGCGCAGAAGGCAGAGTTACTACCAACTGAGCTATGAGGCTTGTCATAGTAAACATACTGCTCCGCAGTAAGAACCAAAAATATCGATATACAAATTCCGATGCGTAATCCTGCTCTAATAAGACCCACCTAAATGTGGGCCATTACAGGAATGTTAATTATCAAACTCCAGCCGGGCCTGTATCACATGTGGCCGTTAGTCTCCTTACTAAGTTTTAATTAAACAGTAGTTTATGATAGAACTAGGTCTTAACAGTTTATGGACACCATTATGCATATAAATTTGACAAATAATTGTTTTACCGTGGCGGGTTTCGACCACTCCAACCCACCACTCAAACCCAGCCCGTGGATGTCGTAAAAGTCAGCAGAGAGCAGTCAGCTTACCGGACGGATCTCCTATCTTCCTGATAAGCCATGTGATTATTTCAATCCCATGTTTTTTTTTTAATTTGATTACTTATTTATTTTATTTAAAAGGAAAGTTAAAAGAAGCTATAATTGTTCTCACATTTCTATTGTCACTCGTTCAAGATCAACCGTTAAAACCTTAGAAATATATCTATCTCTATCGGTCTTGGTCTATGGTTTGTATACATTTATTTCACTCTAATACCTGCCTCTATCCGATAATAATAGGCGCTTCGTGGCTGGCCTCGCTAACAACCTCCGAGGTTCCGCAACAGATGCGCAAATATGCCTACGAGGCTTCAAAACAGACCAGGGGTGATATGTAAAGAATATAAACATAATGCCAATAACATACATTCAAAGATAGAGTTAGATTAAGGAGGAGACACTCTCTGTGGTCTCGTTGTGTTGGTCTGTTTATGTGATTCGATTCCCTCATACAACTTTTCTAAGGGCTCTTCCCTTTTTATATTTCATATGAAAGGGTAAAGTCTGGAGCAAGCTTACCCAGATGCTACAGACTACTACATTATCTTCTTAGTGTAGACCTTGGAGTAGACCTTACTTTAAAAAAGCAAACAATTAGGCTACGGCCTGTATGTCTCTCCATCAGCTGATTCCATATATATGCGATGCGCATATTCTATCACTCGTGTGTACAAACAGGCACTACTTAGTCACAAGCGAAACAATGCAAAATGTATACTGCAGGAGCTAATTTATCATTTAGCTCGCAGTTCTATCATCCGTGGACATTCTGGAGCAAGGTTACTATCAACCCATGTTTCTGTTCTGCTGCTTTGTAGTACTGGGCTAGCTGGGGTAAAGTTAACTCAGCAATAAGTCAAAGCAATTTACAATATGGTCGCCCAATGCGGGACGTCAGTACCCTCCATATTTGGGTGTTGATGGCGCTGTGTGAAATAAATGTCCTTTATTACATTCATTATTATCATTATGATGTAAAATTTAGAAGCAGGTGTGGGTGATAGCTACCAGTACCCAGTTCAATAATAGTTAGGCATCAAATGTGCATATTGATCCAATACCACGCGTTCTTATCGTCGATATAGTCACTCATTTTGTAGTAGGCACTCATAATTTAATTATTCTTTATAGCTCTTATGTACTTGTAGTGGAGATATGTATCGACTGCCCTGTAGGTATTCCTGGCTTCTTAGTTGAAAACACAACAGGCACTCTTAACAGTTTAATAAACCTCGTTACAGACACAATGTAGTAATATTTTGATATAATATGTAGTTACACAACACAACAGATGACAGATAACAGAGTACACGTGAATATGGATGCGCGGGAGTTGATAGGTATTTTAGAGATACAAATTAGCTTGCATTCGCTTTGCTACCGCGGAGCCACTGAATCACAGAACACTAATATCTGCACTGAATAACTGCGTGTGACAACGACGGCGGCGGTCCAAGAGAATCGAGCCGAATTCTTATGTGGGTAGCCGCGGACGCGTTGGGTCTTCGTTTACATCGGGACGGCACGACATCGACGATACAACATTCGTTCTTCGTGGGTACGTATGTGAGGTAAGTGTTTTTGTTCTTTTATGTAGATATAGTGTTTGTGTAACTTAGTTTGTATTGTAGTAAGTATATTATTAATGTTATATATATCTATGATTACAATAAGTACGTAGATTTATTTATGTGTTAATATAATATTTGTGGCTTCGCCACATACTGCGGGGTAGTCAGAGAAACGTCTAAACTTAGTAGTGAAACGTATACGTAATAACGTATCAAAACTACGAAGCACGTAACCATTCTATCATTATTAAGGCTTGATCAGCACAATAGAGTTTTGTAATAGCTCATAAATACGGATAGCAATTATGCTACTTGCTATTATCAAATGTGTTCATAAGTTTTAAAGATTCAACTAAGCGGGTTCATGATTATTTTTATTTAAGTTTGACTTTTGTTTATAAGGCTAAAAGATGTCGATGAGGCATAGCATAATATAAGTTATTTCACCGGCTACCACAACCATTAAACTGAAACACGGACGTTTTCTCGGAAACTGAATGAAGTGTATGGCACATAAAACTGGGATGGGTCTTGAGTCTGTAGGGCTTCTATATAACTTCAAATTAATGCTTCTACCTTTTATTTATTTTTCCGATGATAAGTTTTTTCGCTACTGTGGTCTCCCCCATCGATGTATCGGTCTAGAGGTCCTGAGTTTGATCATCATGGGCCAAAGTCAAGTCAAAGTCAAAATTTCTTTATTCATTAAGATTTTTTAGGATCATTTTGAAACGTCAAATCTACCGCCGCGTTCGGAATCGCGACCAGCGCACACATGGAGAAAGGCAAGAAACTCGGGAGCACAATAATGTGCTTGGTTTGGTTCGTGGTAGGACTTTATTCAAGTCCGCCTGGCTATCTACTACCATCTTAACTAAGTCTATCGCCATAACAACAATTCTAAAGTGTTGTGTTCCATTCAGAAATAAGATAGCCAGTTCCTCATACTGTTGAGGATTCCGGGTGAAGTGGGCTTACCTTGGGCCTTATCTAAAATTGAAACCAGGTATGATCAAGTCAAAGCGCGTCCCCGTCGTTTATTCACCATCATAACAGCCCGTAACCGTCCACTGTTGGATATGAGACTCCTCCAAGACTTCTATATTCTTATTTTGTCCCAATTTAAACGTAGATTGGGCAAAAGCACCCAAAACGCAAACGCGTGTAATTAAGTCCGTCCACTTGGCAGCACTGAATGACAATGAGTTAAAAAGACAGTGAGGCCAACACAAAGGCGTGAAACTAATGGCGCGTGCATAATCCGCACAAGTCTCTCTATTGACGACTGCGGCGCTTGTGAACTAAGAAACCAGCACACAGGATATCATAAACAGTATGACTACATTATAGGAATCTTTACTCATTTTTTTGCGATTATCGGGTAAGCTGCCTTCTAGGCTTATCATCTCTTGGCCAGAGCAAAGAGCAAATTATTTGGTGCTGGACTTTGACAGGTGGATCTTTACAGGTCCACCAGTGTTGTGATCATATTCAGACGTATGCCAAATAAATGTTTGACTTTCTTTCTTTCAAAAAACGTATTTATTGGAGTACATTCAGTTGGTCGTTAGGTTTTTTTATTTTTATTATACTCTGAGGAGGTTCATTTCAACTGATTTTTCAGGTGAAATATGTATAAATATGATAAGGCCGTAGGTGGAAGTACACTTTACACGGAATCTTCAACAAACTAAGTAACTGACTATCTGACCCTAAATTCCAGAGCACAACAATTTTACAGTTGTTGTTATGACGACAGAATTAGGTAAGATGGTGGTAGCTAGCCAGACGGGCTCAAACAAAGTCCTACCCACAACCAAACCAAGCACAATATTGTTCTTCCCTGGGGATTGAACCCGGGTACTCTAGACCTGACAACGGTGGGCGAACCACTAGACTTCAGGCGGTTGAAATGCGAATATTATGTTTTGTACCTTTACCGCTTATTTATATAGCATACAATTGCTGTTATCAAAAAACACAGTACTCCGGGAGTGCCCACAGCGAGGAAAAATTTGAAGGTGACTTGAAGTTTGTCTTTGCCAAAGAGAACAGCTGTGATTGTTGGTACTTGAATCTCAATGTTGTCGCGTTGGTCGCGATATTAATTAATATGTGTTGATTTACAACACAACTGACACAATGACTTCTTAGAACTGACGTTGACAGATAACTGTCACCGTCAGTCTGTCGGCTATCAACCGTCTGTCTATAGGTAGGTATAGGCAGTCTTCGAACGGTCTTTACCCGTTCCTCTTAGGGTCGTAAAGATAACGAGAAAATGTTGCGTTTAAAGTGAAATGTGTCAAAAGTAATGTCGGTAAGGTGTCGCGTGTGTTCTAAAGTGTTGTGTTCCATTCAGAAATAAGATAGCCAGTTCCTCATACTGTTGAGGATTCCGGGTGAAGTGGGCTTACCTTGGGCCTTATCTAAAATTGAAACCAGGTATGATCAAGTCAAAGCGCGTCCCCGTCGTTTATTCACCATCATAACAGCCCGTAACCGTCCACTGTTGGATATGAGACTCCTCCAAGACTTCTATATTCTTATTTTGTCCCAATTTAAACGTAGATTGGGCAAAAGCACCCAAAACGCAAACGCGTGTAATTAAGTCCGTCCACTTGGCAGCACTGAATGACAATGAGTTAAAAAGACAGTGAGGCCAACACAAAGGCGTGAAACTAATGGCGCGTGCATAATCCGCACAAGTCTCTCTATTGACGACTGCGGCGCTTGTGAACTAAGAAACCAGCACACAGGATATCACAAACAGTATGACTACATTATAGGAATCTTTACTCATTTTTTTGCGATTATCGGGTAAGCTGCCTTCTAGGCTTATCATCTCTTGGCCAAAGCAAAGAGCAAATTATTTGGTGCTGGACTTTGACAGGTGGATCTTTACAGGTCCACCAGTGTTGTGATCATATTCAGACGTATGCCAAATAAATGTTTGACTTTCTTTCTTTCAAAAAACGTATTTATTGGAGTACATTCAGTTGGTCGTTAGGTTTTTTTATTTTTATTATACTCTGAGGAGGTTCATTTCAACTGATTTTTCAGGTGAAATATGTATAAATATGATAAGGCCGTAGGTGGAAGTACACTTTACACGGAATCTTCAACAAACTAAGTAACTGACTATCTGACCTCTAAATTCCAGAGCACAACAATTTTACAGTTTTTGTTATGACGACAGAATTAGGTAAGATGGTGGTAGCTAGCCAGACGGGCTCAAACAAAGTCCTATCCACAACCAAACCAAGCACAATATTGTTCTTCCCTGGGGATTGAACCCGGGTACTCTAGACCTGACAACGGTGGGCGAACCACTAGACTTCAGGCGGTTGAAATGCGAATATTATGTTTTGTACCTTTACCGCTTATTTATATAGCATTGTAGCAAACTACCCTACCTACTACCTACCTATCTATTACGCGTGGATAAAAATGCCCGCCTGCTTGCACTATGGTCTGCCGTCTCACTCAAGTGGTACCACACAGAAGAAATAATAGTTACTACGACGTACGAGTTGCGCCGCGCTCCCCACCACCTTTGATGCAGATAAATACGGACGCGCGCCCAAAGAAAATTCATTAAGCTAGCAACTGTGCTAGAGCGATAGCCACCTGCAGTCCTCTAGTACAGTTGAGTCTTGGTAACGGAGAGCGATAGCCACCTGCAGTCCTCTCCAGCACCTTTAGTTAGGATCTTCGCTTAGCCTACGTTATATAGGCTAGGAGTGCGATAGCCACCTGCAGTCCACTCTGATGCCTTGATAGGGACATTAGGAAGTAAAACAACTGAATGCACCATTTCTCTTTGTATTAAACTCAACATGTAAAAGGTGTTACACTGTCAATAAAAAGACGATTACGGGTTATCATTGGCGTTTCACTCTCAACCCTATATTTGGCGCCCAACGTAAATAATCCACATGACTAAGTCAGAGGAAGAATTTTATGAAACGAGGGTAGAAGAAGAAACAACCATGGCAACACCACAATCGCCAATTAATTTGACAGATGCTCAATTTACTGCGTTGATTAGCCGCACAATGGGAAATAATAAGAATTTTACTCGTTGCACCTTGAAATTCAATGGTGAACGTGACCACAGTAAAGTCGAAGAATTTATCACGGCAGTCGAGATTTACAAAAAAATTGAAAATATCTCCGACGATGACGCCTTGACTGGCTTTCCCTTAATACTGAAAAATGAAGCAAGTACCTGGTGGCAAGGATCACGATCTGAAATAAAATCCTGGTCATCAGCGCTAAAGAATCTACGTGCCGCTTTTGCGCCAGATCGACAGCCTCATGAGATTTACTTGGAACTTTTTGCCACAAAACAGGGCAACACTGAGGCAATAGACACCTTCCTGTGCCGTAAACGTGCATTGTTAGGCCTTTTACCACCGAAACGGCACAAAGAAGAAGAACAGATAGATTTTGTCTATGGTCTATTAAAAATAAATCTGAGACAAAAAATAGCGCGCACAGACATCAAAACGTTCGCACAATTACTTGAGCGTGCTCGTCATTTGGAATCTTTGGAATTTGAACAAAAACCACAACCTACTTTCAACGACTTCGACAAAATGAAGAGGTGCCTTTTTTGCAGCAGAAAGGGACATTTGCTAGAAGACTGTCGAAAGCGCTTGGCAAAATTAGCAGTAAAGGAATCAAAAGAAAAGGAAGAAAAACCTGAAGTGAAACCCACCATTTCTTGTTATGGTTGCGGCGCACCAGGTGTTTTTCGAAGTAGCTGTGAGACTTGCAAATCGAAAGAAACTCCACCCAAACCTGTCTCATTCTACAGAATAGAATCAACTCTCGAGGGCGACGTCAAAATACCCACAATTGAAATTTCTATCAAAGGACAATGCGGGTATGCACACCTTGACACTGCGGCACGGACAAGCATAGCGAGTACGCATCTATATAACATGCTATTAGACCAAGGAGTCAGATTCAACGAACGGGAAGCCGACATAAGCCTCGCGGATGGGACAGTCAGGTCAGAAATATTACTGACAACAACACAAGAGGTGACGATAGGTAAACGCACCTTACCTATTACGTTGACGGTTCTGCCCGGAGCAAAAGACAACCGCACACTTTTGGGAATTGATTTCTTGGAAGCTGCTGGTATAAACCTAAACCTACCACAGCGTGCTTGGTATTTTGCCGACAACCCGAATGAAATATTCAATTTTCTTCAACTGAAAAATGAGAAAATCATAACACTGAAATCAGCAAAGAAACTTGATTTCATGAATGTAGACGCGACGAGAAATATAATGAATGAAGTTGGCTTATCAGACTTCCTACAATGGTCAAGGGAGCTACAAATGATGTCACCGATCCCAGTGACACCCGTCACATCACCACTACGAGACGAAGGTAGCCCTCCAGCAAAACGAACACGTTGGTGTCCGATCAAAATGGATACACCACCACGTCCTACACGTCCACGCGAACCAGCTGGTCCGAATGATGATATGGACCCACGTATTGATTATTTACCAATAAATCCTGTACTCTTGTATTCTTTTGACTTGTCATTACGTTCAGATGAAGGTCACCTATTATCAAATATTGAAAAATCACAATTCAATGAACTATTAACTGAATTTAGCGATATCTTTGAGGAAAATGGTAGGCCTACAAGTTTTGCAGAACATAAGATTGATACCGGCAGTCATGAGCCAATAGCAGTAAAACCTTATCGATTATCTCCGGCTAGACAACAAAAGCTTCGAGAAAAATTAGACGAAATGATAAGTAATGATATTATAGAGGAATGTGACTCACCTTGGTCTGCACCAGTCATTCTAGTTCCAAAAGGAGAACACGACGTCAGAGTATGTATTGACTACCGGCGATTAAATGAGATAACAAAACCAGATCGTTATCCCTTACCACGCATTGACGATTTACTACATCAAGCAAAAGCCATGCCATTTATGACAACTATTGATCTTCATTCAGGCTATTGGCAAATCAAAGTACATCCAGATGATCAAGACAAAACTGCATTTATTTCACCGTTTGGGATGCATAGATGTAAACGAATGAGCTTTGGACTTCGCAACGCTCCAGCCACATTTCAACGTTTAATGGATAGATTCGTGCATGGGCTTCGAGCACAATGCGTTCTATGTTACTTGGATGATCTGATTATTAGGTCAGACCAGTTCGAAAGTCATCTTCAAGATCTCAGAGAAATCTTTTCGAAACTAAGAATATTCAGTCTAAGGGCTAACAGAAAGAAATGTAAGTTTGGATGTTCAAAAGTCAAGTACCTGGGACATTTGATAGTGCCAGAAGGAATAAAGGCCAACCCAGATAAAATCTCTGCAGTTACAGAAAGATCGAAACCTAGAAACCTAAAGCAGTTAATATCATTTCTACAAACGGCTTCATGGTATAGAAGATTCATACAGAACTTTGCAGAAATAGCAAAACCATTGACTAATCTAACAAAGAAGAAAGTCACATGGCAGTGGAATGATGAGCAACAAAAATCGTATGAAGCACTGAAAACTGCATTAACTACTGCACCAATTCTTAAACAAGCTGATTATGAAGCGCCCTTTACCATAAAAACTGACGCAAGCAATTATGCCATTGGAGCAGCCTTGATGCAGGGGGAGGGACCCAATGAACATCCCATTGAATATGCGAGTCGACAACTAATACCAGCAGAATGTAACTACACAGTCACAGAGAAAGAAGCTTTGGCGATTGTATGGGCAATATCCCGCTTTCGGGGATACATAGAAGGAACGAAGTTCCTAACTATAACTGACCATCAACCATTAAAATGGTTACTAAATTTGAAATCACCAACGGGCCGACTTGCACGATGGGCACTGCAGTTACAACCCTATAACTTTGAAATAAAATACTGTCCAGGTAAAACAAATGTTATAGCAGACAGTCTTTCTCGACCTCCATGTAATAATCATACTGAAGCATGTGAGATCTGTCGAATTGATATTGAATTGCCAAAGAGAAGTGAAAGCAACATAAGAAATGAACAGATGGAAGATGAAGATCTGAAATTAATCATAAAAGCATTGGAAGAACAAACAGGGTCTGAGGACTATATACAATGGTCAAAAAGAGGCTATTTTATACACAAAGGAGTACTATATCGATTCACACCAGATCAAGAAGATGAAGATGCAAAATTAATTGTACCAAAACATGAAGTTAACAACATACTGAAATCATTCCATGACACGGCTACTGCTGGTCATTTAGGAGTAGATAGAACTGTAAAACGTATAGAAAACAGATTCTTTTGGAAAGGACTGCGTAAAGATGTCATCAAATATGTGAAAACATGCATTGAATGCCAAAGATATAAGCCAATGAACCAAAAACCTTCCGGTTTGTATCAATCAACTGCTAATAACCAACGATTCGAAGTTTTATCCATAGACTTGTTTGGTCCATTACCTAGAGGTCCAAAAGGAGAAAAATGGATTTTTATTGTGGAAGATACAGCATCACGATGGGTGGAACTGTTTGCACTAAATGAAGCCACAGCTCAACAATGCGCCCTAACTTTACTAAATGAAGTGTTGCTACGATATGGACTACCACGCCGAATCTCAAGCGATAATGGCACACAATTCATATCTGCTGTTATGCAAAAACTGACGTTTTGTCTAGATATACAACAATTCCTTAGTCCTGTATACCATCCAGAACCAAACATTGTAGAACGCAAGAACAGAGATATGAAGAGTCAAATTGCAATCATGGTCCAAGATAAACACGACAGATGGCCTGAAACCTTGCCAGCCATAAGGTTTTCTATGAACTCTGCATACAACCAAAGCACGGGGTTTACTGCGGCATATCTCACTTTTGGGAGAGAAATGAGAACTCCATGTGAAATTTCTCACAATTTCAGCGAGATTGTACAAACTGAAAACTTTGTTCCAGAAATTACTCCATATCTAAAAAACCTAGCTAAATATTTAGCGATAGCAAAGGCGAATGTTGAAGTAATGCAAGACAACAATAGAGCCAGAGCTAATCAGAAACGACGCCCAGATCCTGGCTATGCTATTGGAGATCTAGTTTTGGTAGAAACCCATCCAATAAGCAATCAAGACAAACAGTTCTCGGCAAAATTTGCACCTCGACGTGATGGACCCTATGTTATCATCAATAAGCATGGAAGTTCAATATACGAGGTTGCTCATATTCACGATCCAGAAAAACCCCTCGGAAGATATCACACATCTGCAATAATCAAATTTGAGAAACGAGACGATGCAACACCAGCTCCAATGATACCGCTTCGAAGACGAGGTCGGCCGAAAAAGAATCAGCTTTCATAGATCCTGGTACTCTTACGGGACGTCGGCGAGTACCAGAGGGGGAGATTGTAGCAAACTACCCTACCTACTACCTACCTATCTATTACGCGTGGATAAAAATGCCCGCCTGCTTGCACTATGGTCTGCCGTCTCACTCAAGTGGTACCACACAGAAGAAATAATAGTTACTACGACGTACGAGTTGCGCCGCGCTCCCCACCACCTTTGATGCAGATAAATACGGACGCGCGCCCAAAGAAAATTCATTAAGCTAGCAACTGTGCTAGAGCGATAGCCACCTGCAGTCCTCTAGTACAGTTGAGTCTTGGTAACGGAGAGCGATAGCCACCTGCAGTCCTCTCCAGCACCTTTAGTTAGGATCTTCGCTTAGCCTACGTTATATAGGCTAGGAGTGCGATAGCCACCTGCAGTCCACTCTGATGCCTTGATAGGGACATTAGGAAGTAAAACAACTGAATGCACCATTTCTCTTTGTATTAAACTCAACATGTAAAAGGTGTTACACTGTCAATAAAAAGACGATTACGGGTTATCATTGGCGTTTCACTCTCAACCCTATAGCATACAATTGCTGTTATCAAAAAACACAGTACTCCGGGAGTGCCCACAGCGAGGAAAAATTTGAAGGTGACTTGAAGTTTGTCTTTGCCAAAGAGAACAGCTGTGATTGTTGGTACTTGAATCTCAATGTTGTCGCGTTGGTCGCGATATTAATTAATATGTGTTGATTTACAACACAACTGACACAATGACTTCTTAGAACTGACGTTGACAGATAACTGTCACCGTCAGTCTGTCGGCTATCAACCGTCTGTCTATAGGTAGGTATAGGCAGTCTTCGAACGGTCTTTACCCGTTCCTCTTAGGGTCGTAAAGATAACGAGAAAATGTTGCGTTTAAAGTGAAATGTGTCAAAAGTAATGTCGGTAAGGTGTCGCGAGTAAAATGTTTTTTTTTCATATCAAAAAATGCCCAGCGCGTATAGAAGTTTTCTCTTTAAAACATCGTGATTTTTCTTGGGACTTCCTATACTGTTTTTATACATTTTCCATGGCCTAGGTCGACAACAAAGATGAGCTATGTGACATGAATATGCGCTTGAAAGTATGAGTGATTTGCGGTGAAAGTCGTTATTTAGATCCTTAGGAGCTTAATGGCTAACATATATAATGAGTTTACGCTAAAACGGTTTTAAAATAACCTAAATGAAGTTTTATGAACGTTGAAAAGCCTTATTTACCAATGGGCACAAGATTAATACTACTCATAGATAAGGTACAGACCTTTTTAACCTAAAATGTTATGGTTTAATACGAACCAAATCTCTTGCTATTTGAAATTCAAAAGTTCAAGAACATGACTAGCCAGTCATTCTGTAGTATATGTGTGTGTATGAGACAGTCCTTTTAGCTCAGTTGGTATTAGCTCTTCTTTTTGTCATAGGCTGTGAGTTTGAGTCCCACTCGGGACAAATATTTGTGTGATGAATTTTGTCTGTTCTGTGTTTGGGTGTTCTATTGTATTCAAAAAAGTATACTAGTATTATCTCTGTAATCTTAGTTCTTATATTAAAAGCTGTGCTTAGTTTGGGGTTAAATGGCACAGTGTTTAATGTCTCAACTAAATACGCGTTTTAGTGTAACCTATTTCGTTATCTTCTTTTGTAATTGTAAAATTGTGCAGCTAATTTTAGGATGTCTGAAAATGATTTGTGCTTTTCCGATATTGATGATGTGATGAGCGCTGTATTCAATTATTAAAATGACATTTCTTTTTAAAATACCATGTTAATAAAAAAACCATTGTTAAGCAAAGTCTGTTTCGTAATTGGCCAAATTTGTTTCTGATAAGCCAAGGCAAGGCGCGCAAAAGTTATAATTGATGTGTAAATCTGTTATCATAAAGTTTCCAGATATTGAGTCGTAAAAAAGCAGTTACCATAAATGGAAAAAAAATATTGTTACGTGATTTTTTTATTAGCTGCCATAAGCGCTTTATGATCATTTGAACGTTCAAAATATATACTGGAAAGTATCAAAATTTTAAAGCCTATTTGCTGTCAAGTAATCTAGCGAAATTACCCGAAGTAAAATGAAGAGATCCATAACAAAGTAAATTGCGTCCAGGGAAATGAGTATTTCTATTTCTAGCCTAAAATTGTTGGTAGATTACAATAATTTGTCATCTTTATCATTAGTGAAATACCGTCGCATTTTATTCATTTCTTGAAATTGGCCCACTTGAAACCGGTTAGCAAATATTTTGATTTGAGTGTGCAGAGCCATTTCAGAATCACACTTTTTCCACCTGAAAAGCTTCCAAATGTTGAGCCGCTACAAACAATGCTACTGACAACAAGGGAACAGGTAAATGATAAATAATACAAAATAATCTGGAAGGGTCTACTCAGAGGTACTTCCGTATGTCGGAACCGCAATTAACGTATGACCTTTTTGAACCCCGCACTAATTAAAGAGGGGTTGGAACGCGTGTGGTTTGCTAAATGAACATGGGTAAACATATTTTTGACTTCATTCCGCGGAGTCTCAGAGTGCCATTCATGCAAACACACACATTTCGCCGGCAACGTGGGCGGGCGTGATCAGGGTGGGCGGTTTTTTTATTGTAAATAATGGTAAGATCTTGACAGCTAGGTTTGTCTAGCTCTTGTCCAGGGCAGGGATGAGGTCTTCGATGTAACGAGCTTCCAAAGGAGCTGGCTCTGCCTCGCAATTATCTGATATTATAAAAGCCACGTCACGTTGTTTTCTTGGTCATATCACTGCATTATTTACCTACTAAAACACCCAGTATCAGGTACTGTGATTAACTAAGTACACTAAAGAACGAAGTAATCAATATTGAAAAAAATAAAAAGTTTTGCTGTGGCGTCCTGTAAATAGAAAAACCAGCTGTTGCTCCTTTAACCCTATGTTTGTTTATTGTTTAGAATGTTAGATGTCCTATTCGAATAGTGGTCTCGACAGAGCTTACCTATTTGAGCCTTTTGGGGTGGAGACCTTGGGTCCGTGGGGAGCCGGTGCCCTCCGGGTTTTCAAAAATATTGCGGGGCTTTTGATTGAGGCGACACGTGACCCAAGGGCTGGTTCTTATTTAGGCCAGCGAATTAGCATAGCTATTCAGCGTGGCAATGCAGCCAGTGTCTTGGGCACGCTTCCGTCTGGTACTGGTCTGGAACAGTTGAGTTACCTATAGGCCGTTTGTAACGGTCCTTAGGTAATCTGACTGATTCCTTTGTACATAGTTAGTTTAATTGTACTTTTTATTGAATAAATTAATATTATCTACTAAAAAAAAATTTGAATAGAAAAAATATACATATTACAGTAAATTAATTTCACACAGCGCCGGCTCAATATGCAACGGCATATAAGCCTAAACATTGTTTTTTGTCGTCCCTCGATGGAGAAAAATATTTGAAACAACAAAAAATGTATTTGTACGGGATTTAAAACTTGTAAGTACTGTAAAAACTGAAAAATTATTAATGTAGATAGTAAGAGAGCTTTCTGAATAAATAAATTTTTAATTCAGATATTTAAAAACATTGCAAATCACATACATACTTTTTCCCAGCCAATATGGCACCTTTCGTTTCGATACAACAAACGGTTAATTGAATAAAAAACATTATATATCTCTATAAATTAATCTAAACTTGAGTAGGCTCATGGTAGATGACGAAATCCTGGAAGTAGATGTTCTTAACGTCCTTGAGTTGCCTCATGAACAGGGGGCGGTTGGTGGGGTAGCCATAAGGCTTATCAGAGAGTTTATCCGAATTGGTAGAGTTTTTGAGAGGGATGTCATCGATGAAGACCATGAGTTGGAAGGTCATGCCGTTGATGGAACCTGGAGAAAAAATAGAAAAGTTACAAAATACAAAATAGTCCATTTTTTTATTGTACGACTGGGAAGCACTTGGCCTTCATCTCACCAGGTTTCAAGTTAAGATAAGGCCAAAGTTGGAGGTGCACTAAATCCGACACGAATTCACAACTAGATAATAATTATAATTCATTCTACCACCGCAGTAATCCTACCTTTAGGAAACAGCAAGTTCTGGGGGAATCTGAAGATTTTCTGGGATAGGTTAGGCATCGATTTGCCGCTGTCAACCTTCTTGTTAAGCTCAGCATCATTATACCAGGTCTCGGTGATCCATTCGCCATCGTCGTTAGAAGCACGAATAATAACATTATCTCCTGTTTGCACTGAAAATTACATTACATAGGGTAAATACACATTTGTATCTCATTGAATTTGCCCTACTACTGTTAGGGCGTGTAGTTCTCAATCTGGAGATCCTAGGTTCGAATCCCGGACGGGTCACGTCTTTGTATGTTTGTTTAGGACATTGCAGGCTTAATTCACCTGATCGTCCGAAAAGTGAGATGAATCCGTGATTCAGAGGGCATCGTTTATTAAAGTTTAGTAGGTCTGGACATTCATTTGATGTACACCCAACCATCTATTATTAGATCTCGTGGCAACAAAAGTAAGGCAGTACCTACAATTCTATTTTCAAGTTTTTGTTTCAATCCGAGGGATTTTGACTTCCTCCACAGACTTAACCATAATGATAGTAACATCTTTTAATGTGTATATGAGGGATAAAACTTCGAATTGCATTTGCTGCCGCAGATTTCAAAATCCGGATGAATTACAGTAGGTTGCCACTTCTGAATTTGGGATGGTATTACATCAAATAGTTTCGCATTATGTTGACTCTTTTTTGTTACTTAAGAGTGCGTATTTGTATTGATGTTGAGCCACGAATGTTTCCATGAATTGTAAACAATTGCGCAAATGGTGAAAAATTAAAAATGTTAAATGTGCCATCGACAAAAATATGCTTCTAGTTTTGTCAGTGTAACTCGGGCTTCCGGTGATATAAATACCAAAATTCGGGAAATTCTATCATAGTAGTCACCAAGTAGATGAGAAGAAAGTTTTTTGTCACTTCGACGTCTCTTAAATTTTGAAATACAGTTCTGGAAAAACATAACGTCTAATTTCTTCCCTTTTACTATATAATGCTGTTTTGCAGCTACTCAAACATGGGACTTTTGAAACGAAATTATAACCCTGTTCTCAAAGTGGCACCATTGTTTCGTTATAAATTTTATGCATTAATTTAATGATCAGTCAGTCATAGAAAATCTGGAAAACAGATAATACTCGTAGATACAGTCGAGGTCATCAATATTTATCCATATCATCCATTGCCTAACAATAAACCTAACATAGACCCATATAGATATAAAATATTTATATGTTATTATGTAGTTTTCCAGACATATTTTTCTATCTTGATTATATTAGTGGTACGAGGAGGATGTAATATTCCTTCTTGTCTTTTGTTGGTATGACGTGGAATGAGCGAAAATGGCGCGCAATATGCGATAGTTATCTAGCGTAATACCTAATGAAGTGACCATGAAAGCGTAACTTACATTCGATGGTGAAATCATCGAACTGGTAAATATTATCTGTGTAGTGACGAGAACTACTTTTGTCTGACAGATAAAAGTTGACGCGGATCTTCTTTCTTGCATCACTCTTGACGATCATCTTCGCAGAAAAAATCTTGTAGTTCAAGCGGGGGTGTGCAGTAGCAACTGATTTGCTGTCATATCCTTGTTTACCTGAGAAGATCGATAGCGCACGAAATGTTTTTTTTTATACCAGAAAACCAACGGCAATTATAAACGACAGAACGAAAATTATAGTATATGTTAGACAGCCGATAACAGTTTTTCCTAAATAAGACTGTTCAAGTGCTCAAAATTCGTACATATCAGTATTATATATAAGTACTTTACTATCTATTCATAATGATTTGGTGATTTCATCTCGGGTAGGGCTTACTAGTTAAAAACTGTTCTGGAACCTTATTGAGGAAGCGTGTACGCGCTTGGCCAGTTTTTAGTATTTGTTTTTCAAATGCTAAATAGCTTGGCTGATGCTTTAAGTCGAAACGGTCTGGGGGTATGAACTATGATCAATGATCGTATGCTTATGACCTGGGTGTTTAATAATTATATTACTTAAATGACAGTTTTAACTAGTGTTTTTTTGTGAATTTAGTACTAACGTTCGTTGGGGGTCATAGGCAGGGCGTTCGAAAGGTTCAAGTAGGTATTCTCTATGAAGGTAACCAGCTTGTTGGTTTCAACCTTCACGATCTTGACGCCAGATACGCTCAACTCCTCAGGCGTGTAGAGCTTCATTTTCTTGTTCCAGTAGTTGAATAGGTTTACGATACGTTGAGCGATGATGTAGTAGGCAGGATCACGGAGGGCAGTCTGGTAGTTCTCAATGACAGAAGGAACGATCAGGGGCGCAAATCTGAAAACCACAACGTAGTACTATCTGGGACTCATTGCCTGTACACCCACGAGACAAACGAACATACCATTTATTCAATAAAAAGTACAATTAAACTAACTATGTACAAAGGAATCAGTCAGCTTACCTAAGGACCGTTACAAACGGCCTATAGGTAACTCAACTGTTCCAGACCAGTACCAGACGGTAGCGTGCCCAAGACACTGGCTGCATTGCCACCCTGAATAGATATGCTAATTCGCTGGCCTAAATAAGAACGAGCCCTTGGGTCACGTGTCGCCTCAATCAAAAGCCCCGCAAGATTTTTGAAAACCCGGAGGGCACCAGCTCCCCACGGACCCAAGGTCTCCACCCCAGAAGGCTCAAATAGGTAAGCTCTGTCGAGACCACTATATTTGCGACTTTTGTGATCCTCGGCTGAATCAGCCGCCGCACCAGCCCTAACTAACAGCCATAACAACAAGCCTCATAGCTCAGTTGGTAGTAACTGTGCCTTCTGCGCTGTAGGCTGTGGGTTCGATTCCCGCCCAGGACAAACATTTGTGTGGTGAATATAGATGTTTGTTCTGTGTTTGGGTGTTGTATCATATAGTAAGTATGTATTTAGAAAAAGTATTTAAGTATTCTAAGTATTCCGTAATCTAGTTCCCATATTACAAGCTATGCTTAGTTTGGGGCTAGATGGCGCTGTGTAAAAATTAATGTCCTATAAAATTTATTTATAACAAATGATAAAATTGTGCTTTCATTACACCTTACTAATCATACTTCAGCACTTTTTTTCTCAATCATCAAGGCATGGGCCACCCCCAATGCTAAAGAAAGCAATGGAGGGTTTTGTCATAATACTCACGCTTGGCAGGCGTGTTGGTGATCGATTGATGGTGATTCGGTGATGACTCTTTAACGACTACTACTGCATTACCTCAGAACTCCGTTATTACTCAACCGATTAGGAAAATATATTTTCATACGAAAAATATCGTATTATTGCACCCTCACACGATTCTTAAATAGTGTGTCGGAGACGTCATGGTGTCGTAGATTTTACAACGAAAAAAAACTAAAATAATTTCTTTTGGAAAAAAACGAACCGACTTCACCACTAAAAACTTACTAATAACTCTTAAGGTAAGTTCATACAATTTGAAGCCGGTGCCATACAATAAACAAGTGGTTGTGCTTGGCAATTTGGCACCAACTTCAAATTATATGAACTTACCCTAAGAGTTATTTGTAAGTTCCAAGCGTGGTGATTATGGCCAAACCTTACGGTTTTACAGGAGGTTTTTTCACATTGTGGTGGACAATAATGTGCTGTGTAATGAGATGCGCATATCTCACATCTACAGCGCATTATTGTCAAACCCCTCGCATGCCATCCTAAAAGTAACTCTTGGATTTTATCGACACCTTTGCTTGGCAACCCAATAGGGTTGCCAAGCAAAGCACTGGCTGCATTGCCACGCTGAATAGCTATGCTAATTCGCTGGCCTAAATAAGAGCCAGCCCTTGGGTCACGTGTCGCCTCAATCAAAAGCCCCGCAATATTTTTGTTTTTTATTTTATAATGATGTACATATTGATATATACACATTATAGTTTTCTTATTTCTAGACATTATTTGTTTACAACGATTTACTCACTAGTTACATTTCTTATATTATATTTACTTACATTTATTCAAACGTTTTCCAATTTTATGCATAGTAAATTGTTATAATATATAATTATCATAATTTGATTGCTATTTATTAATCTTACTTACTATTACTTCTACTTGGATACAATAATTTAAAAATATACGCCTTCATTGCTAGATATTATGACCTAGGTTTTCAATATTTATTGCGCAATCCAGTTCCTGCTCTACATTATACCTTAAAAGTCTAAACACGGGGCATTCTGTCAGGCCATGTATAACTGACTACTGGGCTCGCAGATGTACGTTGGGTCCTCTTTACACTTGAATCTGTTCAAGTATTCTGAGAACCCACCGTGCCCCGTCAATGCCTGTCTCACAGCGCTTGTGAACTTTACCTTCCTGACAGTTTTGTAGGCCAGCAGGGCAACGGGAAAGAATATTTTTGCGGTGGACGCTGTTGCTCCTCTCTTATATCTCTCGTTCCATTTGCGAAGCGAGTCAGTTCTTATCTGTCGCTTCACAAATGAGACGGGAGAGTCCTTGTAGTCAGCTCTCCTTTTAAGTTTTAGTGCGGCTTCTTTCGCCAAGTGATCTGCCCGCTTGTTCCCATCCACTCCAGCGTGGGCTTTGATCCAAAACCAGGAAAGTTCCTTGTTTGGGAGTTCCATGGTCTTCAAGTTTTTTCGTGTTTCTACTGCGAGTGGATGGGTTGAGGTGGGGTTTGTCATCGTTTCTAGAGCTGATCTAGAGTCACTAAAATCCCATAAGTGAGCTCATGGCGGCACAGAATCGCGTTACTCTACATATGGCGTAGAGTCCCGCCTGATAAACGGTGCAGTAGGATGACAGCTTAAATTTGAGGGCTTTAGTCTCGGCGTCGTCATCCCACAAAGAAAGAAAGAAAGAAAGAAAGAAAGAAAGAAAAATCATTTATTTGACACTTACACAAGCAGGCAGGACATAACAAATAATAAAATAAAAGAAAAAATACAACAGGTATGTGAGAAAACACAAACAATAGGAAAAAAAAAACATATAAAAACACAATAAAAACTCACACACAACAAACATTTTACAAAAACTACCTACTGTTAAGTGTCAAACTGGCGTCCAACTCAGCAAGTTGTTGTGTTACACAAAGACAACGCTGCTCCGACTTTACCTTCTATCTTGCTCCCATCTGTAAATATGCGTACTGCTTGTTGTGTATGTTGGTCTACTTCGTCTTGGTTTATCAGGGATGTGAACTCCACGCTCATATGGCTTGCTGGGTGTGGAGAGTCTATGTAGCTTGCCCTACGTTCAACCTCTCTGTCTCCCAGCACTGGCTAGGATACCCCTCGCTTTGCCTCATAAAGAGCAGCTGCTTCTTTAATTCTGAGGTCCAGCGCGAGTATCCCCGCCAGCACTAGTGCTGAGTTCAGAGAGATTGCTTGGTATGCTCTTGTTAGCTTTTGGGCAAGGCCCCTCTGCACAGCGTTCAGTTGGTGTTGTACTCGCAGCTTATAGGTTGCTGATGACCAGGCACCTGCCGCGTGCATGATTACTGGCTCTACCATCGCATTGTATATGACGCGGATGATGTCCGGGTGTAGGCCCCAGCTGACCCTGGCGGCTCGCGATAGCTGTTTGTATAATGTTAAGTGCCTTTTGTATAATGGTAAGTTTGGCTGTGTGGCTGTTGAAGGTAAGCTTGTCATCTATCGCGAACCTCAGAATCTGCATCTCCTTAGGCGCCCCAATGTCTATCCCACCCATCCTCAGGTGCGGCGTGTCAAATTTAAGCTTGTTGGTGATCACCATTGTGCAAGTTTTGTGTGGTGCAAATTTGAGCTTATTTCTGACACTCCTGGACATAGGCGAGAGCGGCATTGGCTCGTCTTTGGACCTCCAAACCTGTGTCGTCATCGAAAACCATGACGATATATATCATCGGCAAACGCTTGGCTCTGATGTCCCTGTAGCTCCAGGCCTTTTAGAAGTGGGTCAAGCAGCAAGTTCCATAGAATGGGGCCGCCGATAGAGCCCTGGACGCAGCCTTTGTTGGTGCTCTTTGTGTGCTCTTGTCCGGCGTAGCGCACGTTTACCGTTATGTCCTTCAAGTAGCTGTCCATTACTCTTCTCAGGCTTACGGGGCACTCCTCCTCCGCTAGCCGAGTCCTGACAGCCGGCAACCATGTACTGTCGAACGCTCCCTCTATGTCCAGCGAAACTAGAGGAATAAGTTTCTTCTGCTCTAGCTTTGTTCGTATATGTCGCATGAGGTCATAGAGGGCGTCCTCCGTACTCTTCTGTGGCATGAAGCCGTACTGTCGTGCGCTAATTTTTGGAACTATGTGCCATTTTATCCTACCAATGAGCATCTTTTAATAAATCTTGCCCATTACTGATAGGAGTCCTATGGGTCTATAGGACTTGGCGTTAGTGTCGTCGTCTTTGCCTGGCTTCCTCGGGACTACCACTGTTGCTTGTTTCCACGCGGTTGGGAAATTGCTGAGGGCCAGGCATTTATTCCACAGCGCCAGGAATATGTCTGGGTCATGGAATATGGCTTTGCTACATATGTCTGCTGTGAGACCGTCTGACCCCGGCGCATTCTTGGAATTAAAGCTGTTTACCGCTAATTTTAGCTCTTCGTGAGTAAACACTGGGTCCAAAGGCTCATCTTGTATCCTAGCGTTTACTGTTTCGGCTTTCTCTCGAGTTTGTCGGTGATGCTCTTTGTCCTCAATTTCCAACCGTGAGAAACCGTGTTACAGTAAATGTAATAAAATTAAATATTTCATTACTTGATCAAAAGACGCATTACCAAAATTGGTACTTACCCATCATCAGGCTCGATTGAGTCGTAAACAGTGTTACCAATAACAGAGGCGTATATTCGGAAGAAGTCCTTGTAAAAGCAGCTGTTGGGAGAATCAGCGTAAGCCTGGATTAGACGACCGAGAACATCAGCTCCGTCCTCATTCCTCAGGCTGACTAGCTTGCCTGAAGACTGCAACAAGTTGACAAAGTATATAATTTGAGATCGGGCATAGAGTTGAATTGCAATCATGATTTGCAGTACAAAGTATATAAGAAAGAATCTTACATTGTAGTAAAAGCCTTTATCAATGGCCTCCCAGATGCGATGCTCGAACTCCTTAGCGGCCTCCAACATGTTGGCTAGCTTTTTATGGTTGAGATGGAAGTTGTCAGGTCTGCACGGGAAAGGAACTCCGTTTGCGTACATTAGATCAGAGATATAACCTTCTGTGATTTCGTCGGAAAGAGCGGGAATTTCACTAAGACCGTTGCACAGACTCTCCATGTTGTAGCGAGCAACCAGCTGTCTCAGGTCATACAACCAAATCTCTCCACGTCTGTCCTCATTTAAACTAACTAACACGTCGTAGCTAAGCCAATATGGGTACTTCAGAGAGTAGTAGTAGTGCATAGCGTTGAGAGAAAGATCGTGAGTAAAATAGCTGATATCGTTCAGTTTATTTTTAGTGTAAGCCCAGCGAAAAGCGTCTTCCTTGATGTAGACAACGTCATCCTTAACAAAGGTCAGGTTTTTGTAGCCCTCGTATTTGTCAACGAACTCCTTGCCTTGAACGTCAATGTACATTGCAGTAAATATAACATTGGGACTGACGAAGAAGTTGGGAAATGTTTTGTAAATTGGTGGTATGGTAAGCTCTTGGGTGTCATTTCGGTGCAGGATGGCAACGCTAACGATGTACACAAAGAGGTATTCATTTATGTTCTCTCTTAGGTAGACAGCAGTCTTGAAGAAGTCGTCGTAAGTCTTGGCGGAGTAGAGGACGTTAAAGGCGGTAATAGTCTCCATGTTGTGAGCTGGGTCATACACTGCGTAGGGCACCATACGGCGCAAGATCCACTTATTTTTGATCATGATTGCATATTGGGAGGCAGCGGTTACATTCTGAAACCACGAGTAAAAATCATAAATAGTCTTCTAGTATCTCCTGACTACTACCTACGTACTATAAAAGTCGATGAGTGAATGTAGGTATCTGGGTATATGTTATGTTTATGGTACAAAGAGCCCGTATTGGTATACATTAACACAAAGTGTTTCTTTGTAACATTAGCGTGATAAAATTTTTGAAGATTATCATACTTCAAAACAGGGGTGTTATAAGTTTGTCATAAGCAAACGATGTCAAATGTATCTATTTATGTGTTACCGCAGCCCTCATATAAGTGTACCTACCGATTATGACTGGGGTGCCTATTTCAAACTAAGAATCAATAATTTGAAAAATATATTGATATTTTTGGTCGAGTTTTTTTTTTTACTGTACGACAAGGAAGCGCTTGGCCTTCATCTCACCTGGTAACAAGTTGAGATAAGGCCGAAGATGGAGGCGCGGTTTACCCGGAATCCTCAATAAACTGAGGAACTGGCTATCTTACC
Organism: Venusia cambrica; assembly: GCA_951394065.1. Lineage (NCBI taxonomy): Eukaryota > Metazoa > Arthropoda > Insecta > Lepidoptera > Geometridae > Venusia > Venusia cambrica. Next base: position 2,498,976 of record OX596068.1, on the reverse strand, counting down.
TCTGAATGCCGGAACACAACATTTTTTTTAAGAATTGTTATTATGGCGAAATAATTAGAATTTAAAAATGGATGAACACAACAATTTAAAAATGGTTGTTAAGAATTGTGGGTGGTAGCTAGCCAAGCGGATATAAACAAAGTCCTACCACAAACCAAACCAAGCACAATATTGTACTCCCCTTAGGGATCGAACCCAGGACCTCTGGGCTTGACACCGGTGGGCGGACCACTAAACCACAGAGGCGGTCAAAATCCGAAAAAAAAAAAAAAAAAAGAAGAGAAAAGACGGTACAATCAATGTCAATTTACAAATGTAATTTAAATGAACGCAGCTGCAGATGTTTTAGGTATTTCTATACCATCGGATCACAATATTTTCCACGATTAGAAGTAACCTATACGTTAGTTATCCCATAGGCAAAAATTACTTTTTACTCTAGCCTATTCTTTTTTCTTCTAAGAAATATATGAACTGAAACATGAAAAAAATAATGACATATTTTTTAGAAAACGTAATGGATGAAGCCTTAAAGTCATACATAACATTTTTACAGCTAAAAACTTAAACCACAGGCTCTTCTCTTTCTTCTTTCCTTTGTTCTCCGTTTTAGCATGAAAGAGTAACACACATATTTGACGGTGACTGAGGGTGATAGCATTTTATCACCCTCAGATAAAGAAAAGGTGCATACTCGGTACGCGTTTATATTCTTCTCAAGGGTCCATGAGGAAGCGATAGCCTGGAATTTCTTTATATAAGTCGGCTCCAGGATGTGAGAAAACAACTGCTGGACCTCCAGCTGACGATCCTGAAGAACTTTGATGTCCACTATAACAAGAACATTAAACTTTGATTTCTCTGTCAGTGGTGAATTCTCGAAGAGGAAAATGTCGTGAGTATTTAATGTACATTACTTACCTCTCTTCCATTCCAGTTGTATACATTTTTTACCGACATAACACCTCATATAACACAAATGTTGAACCTAAAATGAACTTCAAAATTTCCCATAGAAAGAGAACGCAAAGCATTGGCGGTTCAAAGTATATTATGCTGGCACGCAGGTTTACTCGTTGCAGTAGTCGAGTGAAAATTTCCCCCTTCAATGCCTATCCAAACATTCTACGCAAGCATAGCTACCTATGTAGGTCGGCTATAATAAAAGATCGCTCATTGATTAGCATATACAATACAATAATGCGGTTAAGCTGCTGATGGGTCTACCTCACTACTGCGGTCCATCCACAATGCTCACTGCAGCGCGGGTGAATAGAAAAAAAACGATAAATGACAAATGTTACTCGTCTGTAACGAGATTATCGTTCGCATTGTGCTTGAATAGTTTAATATAAAAATATATATTAATAGATTGATAAGTCCTGAGGGTCTATTGAATTTAAAATCGAAGAAATGACCTCACTAATCAAATAATCTATGAATATTAAAATTATAAAATGTTTGACTTGACGGGTGCTCGTAAAACATTAACGATGTGCTTTTCATAGATAGCGGGATGGTCAGCACCCAACGAGTTCATTAATTTATATTGTACTAACCCATTTGCATTGTGATCTACTAACATATGAATGTCAGCAATCTGAATAAAAAATGTATTAATGGAAAAATAACATTACTCTAATAGCGATGGTAAGTCACAGTTTTCTAATAATTACATTTTTTTAATATAAAATCATTAAAAATAATAACATGCAGCTTTTATTGACCAACATTTGCGACGACGGTCTCGTCATGAGAATAGATCCTTCCATCTGAGCCCAATGTATGTAAAGAGCGACTAAGGTTATTGTATTATTAAAGCTAGAATTGGAAACAGCATCTTCTTGATGGATGATGATGCACCACCACTAATCCACCTCCCGACGTAATCATGAGGAGGATAATTTCCACCAGTATGTGATGTTGAGTTTGTAGGACCGTGGCTTAACTAAAACAAGTGTACGAGATAGTAGTTCTACTTACACTTACCTTTGTCGGCTTCATCGATTGGATCCGTCAGAGTGCTTGTAACGCAGAGCACCGCAACATACAACAAACAGGATATCATCATTACCTTTACTAAATCTCTGAGCCTAAACCAACCATGTAATATTTACTATTAATTCTACTTTGAACATTCAAATAATTAATGACGAAATAGTCTTCCACATACTTCTGCAGTGGAAACAAAACTTTGTATAAATTCTCAACTGCAAGGGTTTTATATAAATTTACTGAACAGCGTGTCCAATTTATTACAAATCGTCATTCGAAATGTTTATTGACATTGAGTTATATGTTTGCTACTAAATATTTAAAGGTCGTCTGAAACTGTAGTTTATCTTGTAGGTATGTACTAGGATATTAATATATTCTCAATTATTTTTAAATGTTTACTATCGTATGTATATATATATATATATATCGTATGCCGAATTGACATTACTCCAATGGCACTTAATTAAGAATCAAGAAAAATAGAGTCAAAATGCATGAAACAATAATTTTATTTGTTATAATAAAATATGTGACACAAAATTTGTCTGAAGAACTCATTTTACGAACATCTCAATTGAATAGTAAAATAGAAACTTTAATAGTTATGAGAGGATTCAAACAATATCCCTAGACATTGTTGATGTGTATATATATTGGTACTTAAACTAAAGTAAATATAAATTATGATAAGTAACTTAACTAATAACAAGTATTCCCGGTTTCTCGTGGGTACCAAATTTCAATTTGGAAGGTCTTGTAGTTTTATTTGCGCGACGTGGTAATTATACTTATCTATATATAATTCTGGCTGTGAAGGCTTCACGTTGCACTCTTCATGCCTTTGAATGTGATGATAATGAAACGTCTTTGGATCACGTGCAGTAACATGCTAGCTTGAATGAGTCAATATTGATTTCTGCATAACACCTTTTTACTCACAATGATTATGTTATTGAGGACAAAAATATTTTTAAATGCTATTTCTGAGCACTAATTGTTTTTTTTCAAAGAACCTCAAATTTATCCACCGGTGTAGTCTAGTAATTCGCCGGCCAGTTTCAGAACCAGAGGTCCTGGGTTCGATCCTCAGGAAAGCAATAAATCAGGTATCTAAATTACTTTGTAATTAGGCACTATCGAGAACCGCTAACGTTCGCTTTCCAGTACAAACGTAGTCTGTTGTTAATTTCAAAAGGGCATGCCCGACTCAATATACAATTTTGCAGGTGTAATTGTAACCGGCTCTGTGGTCTAGTTGGTTCAACCCACCGATTTCAGATCCAGAGGGATCCAGATCCTAGGGATCCAGTTTGATCCCCAGGGGGAGTACAATATTGTGCTTGGTTTGGTTAGTAGGAGGACTTTGTTTAAGTCTGCCTGGGCAGCTACCACCTTCTTACCTGAAACATTTTCAAACAATTCGAACACACAATTCTAAAATTGTTGCGTTCCGGCTATAGAGGTAAGATAGCCAGTTCCTCAGTTTGTTGAAGATTCCGTGTGAAGTGCGCCACCACCTTCGGCCTTATCTTAACTTTTAACCAGATGAGATGCAGGGCAAGCACTTCCCTGTCTTAGAATAAAAAAATATATATATATATTCTAGGTTTGTATTTCTCTTGAAAAAGATTGTGAAAATAATATACCAATAATGAATCTATATTATATAAAAATTAACTTCTAATTCTCCTGGTCACGCTTTGAATTGAGAACGGCTTGGCCGATTTCATTAATGTTTTAGCTTTATTTTCTGCACTACACCGGCGTTTCCGCCGAGCTACCACGCTGTCTTGAAACGCGCTGCCGCCACAATCAGCGTCGCCACCTGTCCAAGTGACCAAGTGGTTGTTCCTAGAGACTTCAAATGTCCTTGAGGTCAGGCCTTCAGCCCTCAGCCCCAGTATTTGTGATCCTAAAAAATCTTACTGAATAAATATATTTGACTTTGAGTTTGACTTTGCCCACCTTTGTAGCCTAACCCCTCGTTTTCACCAAGGTATATAATACATGTATTTTAAAAATTTTATGCAATGTATTCGTTTCTCATATACATGTTTTAAACATGTTAGGTATACACAATTTGTGAAACTATATACATGTATAAAACTTGTTGTACGTATACAAAGCCTGTATAAAACTTGTTGTGTGTATGCAAAGCTTGTATAAAACTTGTTGGTTGAAAACTTCTTGTTGTCTACATGTTTATGTACCTACTTTACTAAACTCATGTGTGCAGTATACTGGTGCAACCCTGCCGAAACGTCGGGATAAATATAGGTAAAATACGCGATAAATACCCGTTTCTAGAATTAAAATAATACATGCAAACTGAAGCAAGTTCAAGGAAAAAACGCAAGTACTGGTCGCGATCATTTTTGAGAAGAAGATATTAAGAAGGGGCCTACCGTTTTTTATTAAATGATTTAAGTATAGAAAACTGTGAGAATTAAGTTAAGAATAGATTTTTTTTTCTTCTGACGATCTTTATAAACTTCATTTTCACATTCTAAAGGCATTCTTGCAAAATTAAAAAGCTCAATGAGTTCTAATGTTTGTTTCTTTGGCCACTCCATTCTTCTTCTTCTGCTTTCGTTTCGTTTTAGTTTTCACAAAACGCGGGAAAAAAACGCGGTCCGTCCGGTATGTTGAAAACGTTATCCACCAAGCATGGATAAAGTTTAAAACTTGTTTGAAATTCGTATTATGCAGAAATTGCAATGAAATAAACAATACTTGTCTAAACCACGACTGCATTTAGCAGGTGAGAACGCTATGTATTAGACAAGTTCTGACATGTCACAGACTTCAGTGTAAACGCAAATGTGTTTTATACTTGTCTAAATACTTGTTGGCTACACAGTGTAAACGAAAGAAAGTTTGAAATAGACTATATACATATATAAAACAAGTACCTAATTATGTTTTGAGAAGTATTCTACAAATTTTGTATAAAACATATTTCTTGGTGAAAACGAGGGGTAAGAAAGAGACCATCATTCCCGCCACGCCCATAGCCGGCGCCTCTAAAATCTAACTTATCATCTATAATTATAAATTCAATAAAAAGTACAATTAAACTAACTATGTACAAAGGAATCAGTCAGATTACCTAAGGACCGTTACAAACGGCCTATAGGTAACGCAACTGTTCCAGACCAGATAATTATAAACTTCTATCAATATACCTACTTATATCTATTACCCACCATTTTCTATTCACCTTCCTATCACTACCATAGGCATGTAAAACGATATCACGACAAACGCGACAGTGACAACAAGCATTACAATTAACAATATTTTATAGAGATAATAAAAAAATTAAAACATATTGGTACAATATCAATATACAACAATAGACATAAAAAATATTAGTATTTGTATTCCAGTTTGCGTTGAATGACAGAACAACGTATGTCGGGTCAGCTAGTTATAAATAATTAAGGATAAGGGTAAAATTATTAATTTTAACTTTATTTCGATTTTGATTGCGTTTTTAGAAAGAGCAAACCTAGATCCCTGGAAAATTTCACCTGAATAGAAGGTATTTCGAAATGAACGACAAACTAAAAACTACGTTTTTATGGGTGAGCAGTGCGGGCCTTCTTAACACATATTAGGTATCGTATAAGTTCGGGACAGTATATATCCGAGTTTCAACTCAATTCAAAGTTACGTGAGCGGGACGCGGCGCAAATGTTTTGTTCGGCGAGTGTCTGCGGCAGGTGTGCGATAGTTGTCTTTCCATTCCAGGCTGCAATTCGGTTAGTTTAATGTATGCTGGCTATGGAAATTATGCGTTTCGAACTTTGGCGTTGATAGGTGGCTTATGGCCGGCGCAGATCTGCTGAAGTGAAGTTGCATTATTTATTATACTTATTCATAAAGGTGATCATCAACGACTTTCAAAAAAAAGAAGAGGTTCTCAATTCGTCGGAATCTTTTTTTTATGAATGTTTCGTGGATTGCTCGAAGACGCCTGGACCGATTTGATTTTTTTTTTTGTTTGAAAGGGTATACTTTGCAGGTGGTCCCATTATCATTAGGTCAGGATCTAATGATGGGATCCTGGAGAAATCGAGGGAACTCTTCAATTATTATATGCACACTTTAAGTGATTTGGGTATTTTTAGGGTCGGTATATTTCCCAGGTGATCCCATCGTCATCAGGTCAGGATCTGATGATGGGATCCTGGAAAAAATCGAGGGAACTCTTCAAATATTTTAGACACATTTGAAGCGATTTGTGTGTATTACCTCAAAAGTAAGGAAAAATCGAACCCCATATAGGATCATGCCTCTGTCTGTCAAATATTATAGACACACTTGATACGATTTGGGTGTTCCTTACTCTTGAGGTAACTATACCTCAAGAGTAAGGAAAAAACGGATCCCATATAGGATCACGCGTCTGTTTGTCTGCCTGTCTCTCTTGCCATCTGTTATCAAAATAATTGGATCAAAAAATACGTCATCCAGGTAAAAGCAATTTGTCATATTCTTCATTGAAGTCGGTTTTCTTTTTAGTTTTTAAAACGTAATTATTGTTTTTGTTTGTACTGAATAGACTCAAAAACTGGACCGATTTAAAAAATCCTTTCACTAGTAAAATTATATAGTATAGTTAGAGATCCTTACAAAAACACTAGTAATGTAACCGTAGTGAGTAAAGTAAAATTACCCGTAAATTCCTTGGAAAGCAATCCAAGCGTTTCAAAAACGAATGATTATAGAACAAAGTGATGTTCTACAGTTTTAAAGAACATATTGCCTAATATAGTTAAGTGACCATACCTGCTTTATATATTTAGTGAGTTAAGATAAGCGTTAGAAACTACACCACGCTATTTGTACCTTGGTATTAATCGTTAAAAAACAGCAGATTATTAACGTTTTGAATTATTTAAATTGGACATTTCATTTGGATTTACGGTATCGCTTATTTTTGGTATCAAAACTTAAATAAAATGTATATTGTTCTGAAAAGTACGTAGAAATATATTTTTTCTCTCAATCATTATCAAAGATCAAAGATATCGCAAAAGACTGCGTTACCGTTTTTTGACCGCCAATTCCACTAAGTTCAACTTGTTGATCTAATTGTTTTTTTTTTATCTTTCTGACTACTTTGTGAAAGTTCAAATATGAGGAATATTTTTATCCAGCAAGTTCAATTGAAATAAAATATTATTAAATTGTGCTTGGATATGTTTGTTCGGCCATCAAATTTGGAATGAAGACATAGCATACATTTTATCCCGATATTCCCATGAGAATGGGATTATCCGCAAGTGAAACGATTACATATCGTAATATTTTTATATCAAACTTGATGTATATCCTTGAAATACCGAAAATTATAATAACGTTTTAAAAACTTAAAAGGAAACCGACTTCAATGAAGAATATGATACAATTTCGTTGATGACGTAATTTTTATGACCTAGATAGTATACCAATCCTAAAATACCCAAATAACTACAAGTGTGCAAATGATATTTGAAGAGTTCCCTCGATTTCTCCAGGATTCCGTCATCAGATCCTGACCTAATTACAATGGGACCACCTTTAAAGTACCTTTTCAAGCAAAATAATAACTTTCCAAATAGGTCCAGGTATCTTTGAGTAATCGGGGAACATAGATAAAAAGATTCCGATGAATTGAGAACCTCCTCCCTTTTTTGAAGTCAGTTAAAAATACATAATTTTTGAAATTTATAATGCTTGACCAGTTTTATGCTGTTTTGTTTGAAAACGTTTTTGGTCTACAGTTAAAAATACATTTGAGGGCTTCTCTGTAGTACCTAACATTCTCACTATGTCATTTTATTATAAAGGGCATCATAACATAAGGTAGTATAATTCGACTCGGCTTATTGTGATTACGATTAGTTTAACTCAGCTGATTGCTCAGCTAGCCCTATATAGGTACCCTAAAATCTTGACTCAGACCTTAAAATGAGCTCTACTCGTAGAATTCGACTCATGACGCTAGACGAACTAGACTCAGACCTTAGATTATATGCTAAGACAATAAGTTGAAAAACTCCACAAACAATAAAACCCTCATTAAGTAGATACTTAATACAGGTTTCATTCACAATGCCCAAAATCAGTTTAATTTAAGACATTTCAAAGAAAATATGATATGCTGTGAATCAGATGGTAAATAAAGTTGCAATGAATATGATAAATTTATGAATCCTCGCCATCGTGAGATATGAATCTTCTGAGAGGCGTTACTGATTCAAATTACCTTAGGCCCCGATACATTATATTACCAGCATAATTTTAAATTAATTGTAAATAACGTTCTTTGTTTCGCCGCTTATAAATCTCGTGAAAATATGCCCGAGATTCGTAATACGCAACGCAGCTCCTATTTGCTTTATTAAATTTTACTCGAACAGTCTTCAAGAGGTGAATTTATTTCTCTGTCTGGGAGTGCGGGTTGTGTAGGGCTGGCACGGGATTCAATTATTTCCCCAATGAATAGTCGGAATTTTGAACAGAAAACAGTTGGTGTGATCGACTTCTGATTCCAGACGTCTTTTGTTCTGCTTAGCCGTTATGATCACAACACTGATGGTAGGACAGTAAAGATCCATCTGGCTGGTAACCTCCTGCCAAAATCTGGTGCCATTTCAAAATCCGGTTTGCCGTGTTCTAAAAAAAAAAGAAACTTGTGGAAAAGCTCCGCTGGACCATATCTTTGTTCTGGGCTAGAACAAGCCTATTATTAAGATGAAGAGCAAACCCATGCTTAAATTAATGAAAAAATACCGTCTTTCACAAAACGGCCTTCCTACTTTGACTATTATTTATTCGTAATATATTTTTTTCATTATAACATTAGCTCCTTTTGATACAAATGAAAGAATAAATATTACAGGACATTAATTTCACACAGCGCCGTCTAGCCCCAAACTAAGCATAGCCTGTAATATGGGAACTAGATTATGGATAGAATACTTATATACTTTTTTTAAGATACTGATACAACACCCAAACAGAGATCAAAAACATCTATATTCATCACAGATATATAAACAATCAATCTGTGGATTTTGTCAACTTCATGGAGATAATGTGTTCGACATTAATCTTTTTTCTCTCAATCATTCATAAGAATGGAGTGTAACGAATCGACAATAACCCTTTATCTATTGTTACTATGCGTATTCATACTTCCCACATTGATAGTTTTTATGGTCTGAACCAATAAATGGAAGATCAGCGTTGTGTTGTAATTTATATTATAACACAGCATATTGCTGAGTCGAATGCCAATTTGATGCACTTCTATGTCTCAAATAACAGGCTTTTCTTTTCTTTTTTTTTTTACATTACATTGTTCCTCCGACCTTGAACCACAAAGCCTCATTCCCATCCCTGTTTCATTATTCCATGCTAACCCGTGGATTAGATTAGCAGCCTCGTAGCGGGAAGCAATATCTACTTTCGTATTGCTTACAAGGGGCGTAAACTTTTTATAGATTGTTCTAACACGCGTTTGAATCTTTGTCATTTCGTTTTAGGAACTTTTTGTGGGTTGTGATCTTTTTATGAAGTTTGATGGAGTTTATTCAGATCGAGTTATACTTTGTTAGTGGATTCTCTTGGGAAATTCGCTATTTGGCATCAACAATACAATTCAATACATTTATTCATAACGCCAAGTTACAAGTCAAATAATAGTAGGTTCAAAAGTAGGTATTATTCTAAATTATAATAATGTTTTAAGTTCAAGGTACGTTAAGTATTCATTTTATATATCACAATATTTGGAATAAGTCATTTAAATTAATAACGATATAATTTGAATACCATTTTTGTTTGAATTTGAATTAACTGGCAGCACATAAAACTTTCTTATAGAGAGAATGTGTAGTTTCGCAGTCTATTCTTAAAAATGGTTTTAGAAGTTGCGTCTTTTTTGACTTAGTCCGGCAACCTGTTATACACTGAGTGATCTTTTATATACACGGACCTCTCCGAATTACAAAGCTTGTGCGTGGGCGTTACGAGGAGGTGAGCCATTTTTTTGCTGTGCAGGGCGCGAGATAGGTTTATGCCTCTTTGCTGGAAGATGTTGATGTTTCTACGAGTGAAAGTAGCTACCTGGGGCCTGACCACAACGTCTTATAGCATTCACGTTTTGATATTACAATACTTTGGTCTCGTTTTTTCGACATTAGATACATAGTGACAAAAGTAAAGTAATATCAAAACAATAATGCTATAAGCGGTCGTGGTACCCCTGCTGGGTATCATCCTGGGCTCTCTGGGTATGGTCCCCCCATAGCTCAGTTCGTAGTAGCTCTGCCTTCTACGCTGTAGGTTGTGGATTCGACTCCCACCCAGGACAAATATTTGTGTGATGAATTTTGGATGTTTGGATGGTGTATTGTATGATAAGTATTTATCAACAAAAAAAGTGTTTAATTTCCCTAATCTACTTCCCAGATCACAAACTTTGTTCAGTTTGAGCCTAGATGGCGCTGTCTGAAATTAAAGTCCTGTAATATTTGTCAGATAATTGCACTTTTTCAAATCACGAGAATATATCTACTATATCCTTATTAACTATATCCGTCTATTACACATTTTACAATCATTTTTAAAACCACAGGGATATACATATCCGTCTATTGCATTTTTAGGCATGATTTGTATTCCAGTCCTGCAGCTGACTTATTCAAGATAATAGACTACAGAATAAGGAACGCTGAAAATTGAAAAGTAGGTATCCGCCACGAGGGATTGTAATACAAACACGGAAATACTTCCATTATTTTAAAGAGGTAGTATAGTACGTGAGGTGAGGCGGTCTCGAAAGTCGATGGCTGCGTAAAACAAACATTTACAGAGTGAAATGTAGGTATATAGCATTTGCAGTAAACCTCTCTTATAAAAGCATGTTGCATTCTATACTTTATTTTTCCAATATTTAATTATTTATTTTATACGTTTTACTTTTTGTACGCTTACATTGCATGTTAAAGAAAATAATTAATGTTTGAACGAATTGATGAATGAAAACTTTAATGTACACAAAAATAACATCCAATAATGCAATCGTTAGGTGATACAGTGTATAAGTACAAGGGCATATAAGATAAGATAAATTTATTTCTCTCAACTTACGTCTACATATACAGTACTTATCTACAATTCAACATGTTCTTTACAATAGAAAAACCTAACTTACTTAAACTAAGAAAATAAAATTAACATTGAGTAGCCTCAAATAGGCATATTGTTGGTACTAAATAAGGGTTTTTTTTATGTGGGTAAGTCAGATAAGTATGTAATTATTAGATATGTAATGGGTTAGGGTAGGATGAATTAGATTAGGGGTTCTCCGCTAACTTTGGTCTTCACACTAGGATTCCCTATGCTTTGAAGACCAACATTGAGTTACATAGTCATGTACCAGGGTTCCGTTATGGATTTCTAGTAGTTTCATAGGATAACTTATTACCATTACCTTGCCATTGGTATGTGTGTTAAAGTAAAGGATGGAGTGTAAATAAAAGGTTTTTTTTTTAAGTTTAAATGTAAATAACAAAACTAGGTTGATATTTTTGTTTTTTTTCTTACTGTAAGGTGGTTGCACTCTATAAATAATTTTGCAGTTGGATAGCGGCGAAATTTTAATGTGCAACTTTTAGTACTAATCTTTGGACTTGTTCTAGTTTTATTAAGTTTGTTTTACATGCTCCTCCCCATGCTGCGATACAATAATTTAAGATTGATTGGCAGAGACTTAGGTACATTAGTTTGATCAGGTTTGCATCCGCTACTGCTCTTATCCGCTTAAAGATAAACATAAGCTTTCTAACTCTGCCAGTAAGAGCTCCTATATGGTGAGTCCATGTTAATTTGTCGTCTATAATGACGCCAAGATATGTGATAGAATGGACTTAGTGAAGTGCTGAACAGTTGCTGATGTCGTTTAGGTCGCTACGCGTGCAATTGTGAATTTTTACACTGAGGGGGTGTGATGGTGCGGAACGCTTAGAGATACTAAGAGGTATGAACTAAATTTTATTTGTGTTTAGTGTAAGAATATTTTTTTGTAATCAAGTGCCCACTGCATTGATTCCTTTTTGGCTTTCCAATTTTACCGTCTCCCAACTATCCCCGTAGAATATGAGGGCAGTGACATCTGCAAAAGTGAAAATTTGACCCTGGGCAATGTTCAGGGTACAAAGATCATTGATGTAAACCAAGAATAAATTTGGACCCAAAACACTACCCTGTGGCACTCCAAAGTCAACATCCAGGTAACTACTACAAATATCCTCCAGACGGACTCTCTGTTTTCTACCTGTGAGGTACGAAATAAACCAATCTAGCGTAGTGCCTCGTATTCCCATTGATTCCATTTATTTTATAAGTATTTGACGGGATATGGTATCGAATGTCTTCTTATTCTTATTCTTATTCTGAGTGGGGGTGACCAAGGCCTGCACTGACGTCCCACTGTGGGGTGTATTGTGCATTGTCCCCCGTGGTTTTTACTAACCCTACCCCAGCCAGCCCAGCTCCTTAAAATACCGGAGCAGGACTTTGGGTTGTTGGTGACACTTGTTGAGCTCCTGAGTTCGCGACAGCGACATTGAAAGTGACTCTGATGTTGTGGGCGATGATGATGCTTGCTCCAAGCCGGGGCCAAGCAAGCATCCTAAGGCTCGTTTTCACCCTAGCTGATTCTGTAGCCAAGCAGTGTAGGATCACGTGCTCTAGTGTTTCCTCCTCCTGTAGGCAGCCCCGGCATAGCGCGCTGTCCGTGACTCCGGTTTTGAACAGGTGATAATTCAGGTCACAGTGTCCTGTGATGATGCCGACCATCAGTCGTAGATCACTGCGTTTCATTTTGATCAGAATGTTCGATATTTTTCTATTCGGACCTGGGAACATCGTTTTTGATATCCTGCAGTCCTTCATTTGGTCCCAAAACTTTTTGTGCTCCATATCAGAGTGTTGTTTCAGTATTTTCTTTATTTCCATCGTTGATGGTCTTGTTAGGCTGAGATCACGATCACTTGGTGTAAGATTTGCTCCCGCTCTGGCTATCTCGTCTGCTTTATTGTTTCCTAGGCAAGTGCCGTGGCTTTTAGTCTATTGGATGGTGACCTTATGCTACGCAGCGAGTTTCTGCAGCGCTAAGTGACACTCTACAACCGTTGCAGACCTTGTGTCCGCTCTGAAATAAGGTTTGTCACCAAATGTATATCTGTGAGCTTATACAGATCGTTCCAGTCAATAGCATGTAGATCTTTTAGGAGCCCATCATGGTCTATTTTAGTCACGAGTTTGGGGTTCAGGATATTGTTGACTGATTTATCAACTAAAATAACTAATGTGTAGTGATGTGTAGTCTTTTAAATCAGTTGTGCAAATGGCAATTCTACTAGACAAGCGTGATTTAATAAAAAAGTGGTCTAAGCAGTTTAGTCCTCGAGTTGGATAGGTATGACCCGGTATGTACCCGTAATGCGCCAAGAGATCTATGTAGTCATCGATGCTCTGATGTATACTACCGGGTTTTATATCAATGTTAATATCTCCTGTGATAATACAATATTCACCTTTACAAGCAGTCACCGTTCTTTCTAGATAATCTAGGAAGGTATTAACATAAGTATTTAAAGGTGATCTATATAGGGCAATTACTCGTATATTAAAAGGTTTATCTACATTAATATTCAAACAATTAGCTTCTTTGAATGGTGGATCTGTTACATTTGTTTGTAGTTCTTTCTAATAGTAAACTACAATTCCATCGTTTTGGTTCAGAAAGGATTTGGAAAAGTGACAATCATAGTTATTCAATGCAATAGGGGAGAAGGTTGTATCTAAACGGCATTCTGTTAAAATAATTAGGTCAAGTACAAAATTGAGCCGTGACACGAATACCATAAAGCTATCAAGATTTTTATTTATGCTCCTAATATTTTGAGATACAACCGTTAACTGTTTCGTCACATCACCTAGGTAAGGTAGACATGGATCTGCCGAGTTCAAGATAATGTTTGGAACTAAACACATGACATCCAGTTCTTGTGCCATATTCATACAATCCATATTGGTTGATTAGTATAAACATAGGAAATAAGTGCGGATGTTCTAAAGAATTTGAATTTAGTGTACCGTAGGTATTTTATTATAGATCGTATAGTTCCAATGATTAATTTATTTGTGTAGGAATAGATGTGCATGTATTTGTTACAGTAGGTATCGTATGTAAATACGGTACTTACGCTTTTGTCCAGCGCGTGTCTCCTTTTACGAGACCGTGTGGACTGTTACATGATAAGAGTAATTTTATAAGAGTATTTGTTGTCAAAACATGCACACTGTAGTTGAATTGTTTACAGTATTATATGATGTAAGTTTGTAGTAGTCTTGCGATAGTGGATATATATATAATAAATGTGGTTTGGGTTAGCTCCTATGTGAAACTTAATTGGGGATTAGATAGAGTTTAATTTATTTATTTGAGCCACTAAAGCGAAAATATTATTTCATATCACTCATAAATTAAAAATGACTCAACTAATTATATCCCACATTTCGTAAAATCTGTAATAATTGCTCCTTGCGGTGTTTGAATAACGCTATGAGCTTAGCATTCGTTTTTTATAGCTCGTTGTATGATACAACGAAATATGAACATATTTCATCATCATCTTTTCATAATTTTCATAACATATTGTCCACAAAAACACACGGAAAAAAAAGCATCAGTTCAACTTTTGACAGAACTAAAAAGTTATTTGACAAATTTTGCATAACATGCTCGCAAATATAAGAATCTGGGGGTGATTCCCATGCTTTAGACATTATTATTGTGTAAAATAGACACATTTTGAAAAAAATAAATACAATAAAAGTAAAGTAAATATTACAGGACATTACAGGACATTAATTTTACACAGCGCCATCTAGCCCCAAACTAAGCATAGCTTGTAATATGGGAGCTAGATTACGGATAGAATACTTTAATACTTTTTGTAAATACATACATACCATATGATACAACACCCAAACACAGAACAAACATCTATATTCATCACACAAATGTTTGTCCTGGGTGGGAATCGAACCCACAGCCTACAGCGCAGGAGGCAGAGCTACTACCAACTGAGCTATGGGCTTGTTAAAGTAAGTAGTAATAGACTTACGACATTTTCCCCTTCACGTCTGATCACTACTCAAAGTATGTGTATCTTTATGAGCATCACCTACTAGGGGGCAGTAAGTAACACGTCCAAACTTACGTTCGGCACATACCCACGATTTACAAGTAAAATTATGATAATGATAATGATAATGATAATGATAATGATAAATGATAAATGATAAATGAATTTATTGTTTGTAGATCTAGGTACATAATAATGTCTTATAATTAATTTTAAAAGTATCTCTATTCTAACCTTATGCGGCTTACAAACATTACAGTCACTATAAATTAATGAAATAAAAATAATAATACTATTTATATCTAACAATAATTATAATACTATAAAATTTAAATACAGATGTCAAGGTTTAAAATAATGATTATGATGCAATTCCGTCAATATTAATAAATCTGTCATTTAAAAACTCATCAATTGTATCACTTTCTCTTCTAATAATTTAGTCAATTTATTTTTAAATGCAATCAAACTATTTCCGGTCCTTATTGACATTGGGACATGATTATAAATTATAGGCGCCATGCAGAAGACACTGTGGCGTAGCAGTGCTGTCTTACTCGTGTGATGATGGACTGTACCATCCCGGCGACTGCCAGCGGGTAATGGGTCAAAGCGATCAAGATTACTATGCACAAACATTGCTACTTCAAAAATGTATAATGATGCGAGTGTCAGTATTTTCCACTGTTTAAAGACATTTCTACAGGTGTCTCGCTGTTTTAGTCCGAACATTGCTCTGATACACCTTTTTTGGGCTATAAATACCTTCGTTTTGTTGGTCGAGTTACCCCAAAATAGAACTCCAAATCTTAAAATTGAAGCAGTATGCCCATAATAAGCTGTAAGTATAGTAGTTATATTGGCAATTTTACTTAATTTATACAGAGCATATGAGAATTGATATAGGCGTTGACAAACCATATCAGTGTGTAGCTTCCAGTTAAGCTTACTATCAATTTGTAGGCCCGGAAAACGTGTTGAGTCTACAAAATCGATTTTTGTATTAGAATATTCTCTTTGTATTTTATGTCAAAACATGTATCTATTTCTCGTCTTCTCACGTTGTTCACGTCAGCTCTGCTAACGTAAGTTTGATAGATAAGGCTGTAGCAGGTGCAGGTGCAGGCAAAATGCCGAAGCATAACAATAAAATAAAACTAGTGGTTCTGAGAGAACAGTAGACCTCGCGAGCCCTAATAACCAAACAATAATCGATGCTTTCCTCTTTCATTTTCCCTTTTAGACTTTTTAACAAATAGCGGTACATTAGTTTTAGCGATTACTCGCGTTCCCTTGATCTGAAGACATCGAACCTGGTGTCTACCGATTTGTCTTGCAAAGGTAGTCTGATTATTAAACATAGATATAAATAAAAAAACTTTTTTTTTAAACTAAGACGAGACGGGACAAGCAAGTAGCGCACCTGGTGTTAAGTGTACTCTTGCCTATGACAAAGCCTACCCGGCATTGCATTGCGCCCGTCAACTGGAGGCATAAAGGTGTTAAGCCTCACGTACCCGCAATTTCACCGGCAACCATACCCTTCAAACCGAAACACAGCAATGCTGCTTGGCGGCTGAAATAAATATGATGGTAGTAATTCTCCGGACGAGCCCTTTCACTAGGGGCTTCTACTGCTCTTACTACAACAATTTCTCCACTGTTCCCCCTTCTCTCAACCTTTTTGGTGTTTTTTCACAACATCTTATGTAGAATTAAATTCTTAGTGTGTCTTTCAATTTTAATTGAAATTTGTCGATAAATAACGCTACATCAAGCTTTCCCCCGATCAAAAATCACGATCGATTATTAAAAGACTAGGTACACACGTCAAAATCGGTTGAATAAAGCGACTTGTGGGCGAGAAAAAA
Organism: Venusia cambrica; assembly: GCA_951394065.1. Classification (NCBI taxonomy): domain Eukaryota; kingdom Metazoa; phylum Arthropoda; class Insecta; order Lepidoptera; family Geometridae; genus Venusia; species Venusia cambrica. Next base: position 2,481,893 of record OX596068.1, on the reverse strand, counting down.
CCGACCGACAGCCGACAGACAGAGGACAAAAGCATTTTTGGCCAATCTTGAAACTGAGACGCTTCGCTCGCTCGGTCAATAGTAAAATACTTATTTATTTTCTCAAACTAAGGTACATACATAAAGATTGGATTATTATGAAATTGCTAGAAAATCTAATTGTATTTATTGTAAGAGGGCTGGTGCCTGGGATAGGCTTAGAAAATCTATATTACAGGTCACCAGGTCTATAATAAAATAATCTACAATAAAGAATCGAGTGTTTGTTTATAGTATGATAGGATGATACCGAAATGTTCTTACATAGTAATAGTTGCAGATTTCGCGGACGCGGCAGAAACCTTACGCCAGATGGCATCCAGGAATAATTTTAGAGCAATTTCACCGACAAACGGCACGTCTGCCATCCGCTCGCTCGTCTTTCAATGCTGATTGTTTTATGACTCGTTTTTCGATGGTACTTGATCTGAAGTTATGCGAGATCCGCTAGCTAAGCAGAACGTGCTTTCATTTTCAGGTTATGATTTATATCTGATGCTGGATACATATGTATGTTTGACAAATAACATTGGTCAAAATCTAAACTAGCTTTGATTCGAGTCCAATGGTCAACCATTGAAAACCATGTAATGTTGTGGTTATGTATAGATTATAGCGCGAAAAGAGTCTTAGCATAAGTAAATTAATTCCAGGGGGATATGATTTGTAGATATTTTATTAATGGCTTTTGAGGTTATGTTCAGTAAATACTAGGCGTACCTAAGAATTGTGGTATAAACTGCTAGGTAGGTACATTTCTTTGTGTGTGCCTTCATTACCAAATTGACAACATTTTCTAAGTCGATACACACTGTTGTTTTAAATTGTGTTAATAGTACCTACCTGTCACTAATTAATAAGGCTAGTCTGTACTTATCTTTAACATAATAAATGTTTATTTTTATTTTTATTCAATTTATTATGATTATTATTAATACTTATAATAGTTAAGCTGGTTTCTCCATTATAGCAGGGCATTGCCTAAAGCTAGCTACCTCTCTTCTGTAATAGGTACTCTTTGTTTTTGGTCACTTTCGAGCATGAACCTATACTAAAACTGGACTGCGCACTGTACTCTTAAAAACGAGCCGAGCGAGAGGTTTGATAATAGTAGTTCATCTCGTTCTAATAAGGTGTCCACACCGACCACTTCAATAAATGAAAATACGAAATAATAAACATATTTATTTTCTTAGTATTGTAACAATAATAGGTTATTGGTGTTATTATTGAATTCGGGTTTTCTAAACACTTGCACCTTTTCATAAGCCGGAACCGGAAGGTAATTGATACAAACTAATATTATTGTGAATACGTTAAGTAGGTACCTGAGTTTATCGTTTACCTAGAAGAGTTTCTCGTCTCCGAAATCATTAAAGGATATAAAACACAAGATATCAACAAAGTCAAAGCCAAATATTTTTATTCAGTAAGATTTTTTGGCCACGAGGACTTGGCTTCCCCGTTGGCTCCGGTGGAAATTGGATAAACAAACCGAACGGTTAAAGTATCCAACCGTTTGTGCATGCCCAATTATACCAGAAGCGCGGTTGATAGTTTGATGGATGTATGTAAAACCTACGTTACATGTACATCTTTTTACGGCCATACCCCAATACCAAAAATATTTGAAGATTTTATGGACACCGGTGATTGTGATTTAGACGATGAAGACAAACCAACATTTAAAAAGAAAAAAGATGTATCGTATTAAGCTAGAAATTATTAGGTAATACCTACGGTTAAGCAAGGTAAATTTTATATTTAAAACGGTTCCACTTGCTATTTTATTAACACCTGTGCTTCTGTCGTATAGCTAATCTGTCGAATCCAAGAGTCTGCCCAATTTACAAATATGTCAAGTCGAGTAGCGAATTTGCCGAATGTAGAATCTGTCCAATCCAGAATCTTTCCAACGCCAAACAAAGGTGTCAAACTTCAAAAAAAGGCCATCTGAAATGTAGTTCTCTTCAAAAGCTCTAATTTAACCTACAATCGAGTCTAGGACAAGTCATTTCCGAGATATGGCCGTTTGAAGTTTTACAGTTGCCCGACATTACCTACTGAAGACATTAGTCTTCAAGAAAATAATTAATAGGCCTTCTGGGTTAGCTTACGCTATCGTTGACCTCATCTTTGCCTATGCAAACTTCGTAAGTAAAGTAAAGTAAGTACGGTTTGGAGATACTCCATCTGTTAACAACCCATACCATGGGTATCTACGTAGGTAATGGATATCCACGGAATCCACTTTGTTTGTGGATATGTATGTTGTAAATTAACTCATTCAGCTGTGGAAAGACAGGCCACAGCCGGGATATAATTCCTTTTTACAACTATACACGCAGCAAAAATACCTACACCATTTACTCTATATTTAAATAATAGTTTATCGTTAAATGCAATTGAAGGATTGCGTTAGGCAAAGAAGCCATATTGATTTAGTAGTTTTCTGAGCAATGTGGACACATATGGATGATAAAATACTACCATTATCACTTTTATTTAAAATTCTGTATTTCGTAAGTCACTTTGTGGTAGAGGATTTCATGGTTGTAAAATAAAAAACGTATTAAGTATTTGTTTATGCAATGTTAATCAAAGTAATCTAACAAAAAATTAAAGAAAATCAAAGAAAGCTCCCAAGGCTTAGCAAAGAGGAATTCAATATGTTATGGCAACATGTTAGACAAGGAAGCATTACTATTACTGAGCTATCTCACCTGGCTCGTTTTTCTACTTTGACATAAGACAAACAATTTTGAAACTTTTATTCAGCGCGTGTCGTGTAAATTTCATGTACCTAATTTAAGAGTGCGCTGTCCAGTTCTAGTATAGGTTCATGCTTTTGAGTTTTACAACATTCGCGCCACCGGTACCCGTTGACATTGACATTTGATAGTTTTAGGTGTACGGTGTACCTATTTCTCTACAGTTTTCGTTCCGTTCCACATAAATGCAATCAAAATCTATGAAGACGAGCTATTTTCTATTGAGAGCTGTCGTAAAATGTGGCATAGAACGTAAAAGATAATGTAAGGTGCGTTCGAAACCTACATCAAGCTCTATTGCGAAAATAAATTACCAAATAGAAGAATATCAATATCTTACAACATGGCTTTCTCTAATAATTAACTTTGCGCTTTCATAAATAGCAAAAAAGCTCGCATTTTTTGGCATAAAACTTATCACAATACCACATCAGAAACCCTGCATTGTGCCGTCAACTTGAGACATAAAGGTTAAGCCTCGCGTGCCTATAATTTCAGCGGAAACCATACCCTTCAAACCGGAACACAGCAGTGTTGCTTGGCGGTTGAAATCGCTCTACTACTCCAAAAAATATTAAATTCGTGAGTCTGATTAGTTTAAGTACTCGGACAAGTATTTTTTTATGTTTGACAAAGAAGCGCTTGGTCTTCATTTCACTTTGTGTTAATTAATTTGTCAATAAATTGTAAATTCAGTTGTGTCAATAAGGTCAAATACAGGAATACAACAATATTTAATAATTATAGCGAGCAGCTTAGGTAAGATGGTGGTAGCTAGCCAGGCGGATTAGAACAAAGTCCTATCACCAACCAACCAAATAATATCCATCGAGTTTACCATCTAATTAGTAGAGATGACAGAATTCACATCAATTATGTGGTTTTCTTATTATTATTAGATAGTTTGGTACACGTAGCAACAGATGGCATGACGATTTGGACAGCCGGTGACGCGGCGGTAGCCACCGACAGTAAAGACGCCGTATACTTTTTCAATCAAGATATAAAACTCTGTTCAAAGTTAAATTCATTAATAAAGTAATAAGCATTATGAAGCTTAGCACTTAATTATATTTATTTATTCAAATGCTACTATGCCGCCTCTGTCAAGCTTTTTGGTAGCATCGAAGTGAAATTATGTACATTTATTCAATAAAGTCTCGAAATTATTCGACTAAGGTTTCGTGGGTGTAACTGATGCGATTTTCCCCTTTGTTCTCATTTTCCGTCCCATATTTTTGTTTTCAACTTCACTGAATATTTTTATTACATTTTCTTGTCTCTCGACACATGAGTTACTTTTGTGAACTTCCCGTGGTTTTTCCGATGCTTCCAAGAGCGCTCGGGTGCACAGCGTTATGGATACTTTTCTTAACTACTACTGTTCGTTCGGTTTTACATGTGTAAATAACAGTTTCCTCTTACGGATCCATTCCAGCTTCATTTCCCTGCTAAGCAATCGACTCTCGCATCTGTGCTTGGTTTTAATTAAATTATTTTCTGTATTTATTGTACAAATCCACATCAGCGTTGAATATTTTATAGCTGTGGAATTTTACATCGATGTGAAAAATTCGAACACAGAACATCGATAGGAGCTCGAAGCGATTCGTAACAAAACCATAATATCCTATGAAAAATTCAACCGCCTCGCTTGCGATCAGGAGCCGTGAAATCTCGCAGTGAAGCCCTAAGGAAATACCTACCGTGAGCAGGTGTGGGCTTTAGGTTAAGTACTTGTACATGTTCATGAAATATAAAGGGCATAACGTAAAGGTACACCTACGACAGCGCTGCGGTATGTGTGTTATTAAATAAGTGAGATAGGATAAGTAATTAAATGGTGATAAATTTAAGAAGAAATCGCCGTGGTGGTTCAGTTTCGATAAAAGCCAAGGCATCTCACCAGAAGATGAGGGCAAGGCGAAGGGTAAGAAGGGTAAGTATGAAGGGCTGGAAGAGGGGAAGAAGTTTACTTTTCTGTATACAGTAGTAAGCTGCTGCCCTTCTTCTGTTGAGATAATACTATCTAGCAGCCTCACTTCCACCACCAATTCGCCTGCCTCGAGACACGTTTTGTCCAGCAGTGGACTTGATGTGTGTTGATGTGACATTCATAATACGAAAAAACTATTTATTGCTATAACTATCTAACTTTGAGACTTTAAGCTACTATTTATCAAAAGTATATCACGTATACTTATCACGATGAAAGGTAACCATCGCTGGACTACAATAAAAGCAGGAATAAAAGTTTAATGAGCCAAATGAAAGCAAGACCCCAAAAAAATTACCGGGACAAGCCAGAAAGCATCCATCATCACATCACACTAACATTATAAGAACGAAAATTTGTTTGGATGTATGTTCCTCTTTCACGCCAAAACTATTAAACAGATTGAGCTAAAACTTTGCACATATGTTGTTGAAGATTAGGAAAAAAGTATAGGCTACTTTTCATCTCATAAATCAGTTTCGTTGGGTGGGAATAGGATGTCGAATATTCTGTTTGTTTATTTGTTACTTAATTACATTTTTTTTTCTTGTACGACGGGGAGGTGTTTGGTTCTCCTAATTTTCAAGCTATGATAAGGCCGAAAGCACACTTCACCCGGAATCCTCATCGAACTGAGGAACTGGATATCTTATTACCTCTAAATGCCGGAACACAATTTTAGAATTGTTGTTATGGCGATCTAGCCAAGTGGACTTTAACAAAATCCTAACACCAACCAAACTAAGCACAATATTGTACTCCCACTGGAGATCGAACCCGGACCTCTGGATCTGACACTGGTGGGCGAACCACGAGACCATGGAGGTGGTTAAAACTAATAAACTTCATTTATTACTACTAACTGGCTTAAAGGATCTAATACAATTTTGCATCGATATAGCGTATGACATGGGACATAACATATGACACCGAACCGGGAAGCCACGGATAATGTAAAGTGTACTTTACAATGTAAGTATACTACGTAAAGTTATTTTTTATTACAACTAAGGGAGACGGAACAAGCAAGTAGCCCATCTGATTTTAAGTGCACCTCTTGTCTATAACAATGCCTTACTGCGTAGTTCACATCCACAAAGAACATGGCTAACACGGCACTGCATTGCGCCTATCAACTTGAGGCATAAAGGTGTTAAGCCTCGCGTACCCGTCACCACCAACCATACCCTTCAATTGGAACACAGCAGTGCTACTTGGCGGCAGAAATAGGTATGGTGGTAGTACTGCCACGGACGAGTCCTTTCACAAGGAATTGAATTTAGGAAGGATTTTTAATTCCTTCCTGGTTCCAACCCTGCAAACATGAATGAGTAGCGTTGACTCTCCCGCAAACGACTTGTTCGATGCTAGTTCGACGTTATCTTATTCATAAGATGCTCTCAGAACCTTCTCGTATACCAAAAACGGTTTTTACTTAGTTAGTATATAATATAGTATATATATTATAAATCAACGTGTCTACATAGCAAATTTGCTTTTTAATATCATACATAAGTGGTATTCCGGACCTAATACAAATAGGTATATTTACTAAAATGTTATCCATTAAAGTGTGAACAGAGGAACAGACAGACGAAGTCTTCATGACAGAGTCCCATTTGCACACTCTGGGTACGGCACCCTAAAAATATATATTTTCTTATTATCTAATAATAATCTAATTCAGTGCTGAAAGTTCCCATACACAAGATGTAAAATGAACAAATTTATAGCAATAGTACGACGTAGCCTGCAAATACGTTTGATAATTGCTACCTGTCATTTTTAAACTCGGGTTTTACTTACGTACCTGTATGATACGTTGAAAACGAAGGCAGAGAAAGCACCAGCTTGATTTCTAATAAATGAGGTTTACGAATGTTTTGAAAGTGAAATACTACATCTCATTATCTTATCGCGTTTTAAGTCAGTCATCAGTACCAAACTTAAATGTTACATTGTAGTAACCCACGCTTTCCGTGTAAGTTCGTCTGGAGGGCGAAAGTTGAAAATAATTCTTCTTAGAGGTTGTAGGTTCCATTTTACATAAAATATCTCAGGGTTTTGTCGGGAGATCAGATTACATGCTCGACATAAAAATGGAAACAGTATGCACGTAAATAGAAAAGCAAGGATTCTAGCTGACTACATTTTCTTGAATTATTACGTAAGAAAATAAGTGAGAACTATTTCAAGGTGGTTGGAATATTTGTGCTAAGAGTATAATACTACACTATTTTTTTCAAAAAAATTAAATTATTTTCAGCAGAGACATGTTACAAAATTATGCGTTAGAGTCTGCTGAAAGGACTGACTGTCTGTCTGACAGTCTGAGTAATTAATGCTTGAAATTTCAAGACAGTACAAAGAAAGGAATTTTAGTAAATTATTATGGGATGACGGTAACAAAGTTTTTCTAATCTAGTCATTACAATAGTGTTTGATTTTGTCTCATCAAGAACAATAGAATCACAATTGCTGATTGTGACTACCTTTGCCAAAATATCTATTCAAACGAAGGGTGGGTACTTTCAAGGCACCTACGACCCTTATCAGCCGTCCCGATTACCCGGATTAACCGGACAAATGGAATGCGTAATTATCAAACTAATCGCGTTTACAACACACGTTGCTATCAAAACTTAATATTAAAATTTATGTACGCTTTAAATTTATTCGGTAGGTCTGTTATTATCATTTACAATATCGAGCATTATTGGACAGCATCGATTCGGTTAGCTTAGCAAATTGGAACTGAATTGACGTACTTATCTTTTATCGAGAAAATAGGCGGAGAAAAGCTAAATGGAACATAATTCTAGTTTTTTTTTTTGCTATAACGGGTTTGCGCTTAGCATTCGTCTAACCTTTGTTTGTAAGTTATGATAAGGCCGGAGGTGGATCTATCTTATCCCTAAAATGCTGGAACACAACAATTACAAACTACAAACAACAAAATATATATATTACGGAAGTACCTGGCACATGTTTTAGCTGGTTTTCCCTGCACCATCCTTAACTCTAATCTGTCATATGCTCTGGAAATAAAAGGTGTAGAGTCAACTACCAGGCCGAAAAGTACATTGGACACCCATAGATTTGAGAAAAAAAAATGGAACTGGTTTAATTTTATGTATTGAACGTCAAATACGTTACGTTTACCCATTAAGTTCCCGTAACAACCTTATAGCCTGGCATCGTACAGATCAAGGGAGGTAAATTCGTACCCTTAATTCTGCCTGTAAGGAATATATGGATTTTCAGAGAGTTAAACTTATAAAACCCGAAGCACATTTTCAGGATTAAAGATGAAAAATAGATTTGAAATAGATACATGTAGCAATGTCCTCCGTACAGAGGCGGACTGTCGACAAACTCGATGCGCAAAGTCGAAGATCGATCTCAGAGGCGCACCTTGGGAGAGACATCCCTACTTAAAGCAATGGACAACGCTAGAATGATGACGATGATGAAATATACTGAAAAATATTTTTTCCTCAGATATTGAAAATCAACATAATTCTTTGCTTGCACATGTAAACATGAATGCAGGTATGCTGCAAGCTGCTTCCCAGATTTAATTGACAGTCAAGAGTTTGACCATTAAAACAGCTGTTTGCACCTGTTCGCTCTGATAAGCTAAAAATCTCCATGAGTGTGTCGACCTACGTCATATTCCCATCTGAGCATTATAAAAGGCCCTGTATTATATATTATAATGTCACATTATGGACTGGTCAGGGTTTTACGATGATTTCAAGCAGATTACGAAACGCGGGCGCGTTAAGACACGATTGGTCATAGTGAATAAGGGCCCTGGACAGACCCATGATACCTTATACAATATAAACATCATATTCTATAAGAAAAATGTCTAAACGAGCCACACGTACACTTTCCCTGTATTCCCTAGTTATCTCTTTACAGTTTCAATTAAATCAAAATCGGATAACCTGTTCGAGAGTTAAGCCATCACAAACATTGCCATATACATACATACATACAATGCCGGATTCGCCAACAAAGTTCGAAGATCTCGTTCGCTTCGCTCGCTCGATTAAAAAGCTCGTATAGTCTGTTGGTCCGCTGAGGGCTCCCAATCAAGAGCCATCCATTTAACCATAACACAAAACAAAACTATTGAAACGTAATTAAATTACGTCCACACTTCGTCATTAACGATCTGTTTAATCGTTTCATGTAATTTGAATTAACCGTGCGACATACGAGCTGATTTAACTTGAGTGATTGTTATTTGGGCGGTTATGTTTTGTTTATAATTTATTTAAACAAAAGAATATATTAATTATGGCTATGTTTATACTCAAATGGTGTAATGGAAGATTTGTTAGCTGTCGGTCCAATAAGCAGCTCGTCCAAATGGAATTTAAATTCGCATTTCGTCCAACATGTGTTTGGTTCAGCACGCACTTCGTCCAACAGGCATTTTGATAAGCTTTAGACCTCCAGACTTTTCAAGCTCTAGGCTAGTGGTCTACGACGGATCGATCATTTAGAAAAGCACAGCCTTCCTTGGTGGATGGAACACAGTATACCGTTTGGCCCCGGACTAAGGCAGGAAGATGGTAGCTAGCCATGTGGTTATACCACCAGTATTGTGATCATTTAGCAGCAGCCACTCGCAAAAGCCAGCGTTTCCATTGCCCGGAGTAGACCAGGAGGTACATCATACCTGCCACAACTCCTGGTGCCAAGCCTTTATTATATCATAGATAGAAACGCGGCTTGAATCTCCAATCTCAAGCAAATATAACCAGTAGGCACCTCAATGTTAGGGTTCACTTATGCATCGATTATTCGATATATCAAGTACTTTCTAAGCTCAGTTGATTGTGCAACTGTTCGATAAACTCTAAAATAGCTCGGTTCATAGATAGTTTACAAACAAAACGTTCGCCGCCGCCGAGTTAAAGGCGACCGCCCAATTTCAAAATTGCCTCGCGCTAAGCCAAACTTTAGTGTCACTCACTTCGACTGACTTGCAACGCAAAATTGAACTCAGTCTTATGTAATTTAGAATGAATATTGTATAGAACCTTACTTATCTAATAACTTAACTGATTTAACCCTCAGTCACAGGTAGTCGGGTAAAACAAAATAACTGTGTCTTTTAGGCCATTTGTTTGGTTGATGGCAGGGTTTATTTTAAGTCCTGGCTTTAGTTAGCGCTATCTTACCTAAGAATGACACCATAGCAACAATTAGATTTATTATTTTCCGGCATTTAGAGGTAAGTATATCAAATTCCTCAGTCTGTTGAAGATTAAGTGCGCTTCCACCTTTGGCCTTCATAACTTGACATCAGGTGAAATGTAAGAAAAGTTCAATATCTAGTGCAGTGGGACAACGGGGAAAACAAATTACCCATAAACCCCCCCAGGGGGTTGAATCACGGGTAAAGCCTCAAAATTCATTTTGAGACTTTACCCGTGGTCCCACTGATTCAATTAAATCAAATGATATTGATAAAGGATATTGCCTTCAGGCAATCACATGAAAAACTGTACTACGCTTAAAACCAAGCTTCATTTTTAATGGAGGTATATTTTGAAATAAACTCAAACAAATTCAAAGTGAGTTGGAGTGATTTGAGTGAGACTCCTTCACATAATAGTTATAATGTGGTCTGTGGCAGGGCCTAGTCACAATTAACTCTCAACATGTTTCAATTTTCACCGCCTCGGCGGCTAAATACTAAATCCTCGGATATTAATATTTAGTTGGCTCGACGTTTGGCTATTGCAGCGCATAAGCTAAAGTTCCAAGGCTCCATTCATAGATATTCTGCAACGGTGTATGGGTTTTCATTGGCTCAATTGAATAATGAATGATGAGATAGATCTGTGAGTACAATTCACACTAGCATTATTTGTATTGCTTATTGATTTTTAACCGCCTCTGTGGTCTAGTGGTTCAACCCACCGATTTCAGATCCAGAAGTCCCGGGTTTGATCCCAGGGGGAGTACAATATATTGTGCTTGGTTTGGTTGGTGGTAGGACTTTGTTTAAGTCCGCCTGACTGGCTACCACCATCTTACCTAACTCTGTCGCCATAATAACAATTCTAAAATGTTTGTGTTCCGGCATTAAAAGTAAGGTCTTATTTTAGCTTTTAACTAGGTGATATGAAGACCAAGAGCTAACCCAGCGTACAATAAAAAAAAAGTTTTAACCTCAGGTGTGTATCGTGACGATGGCAATCACAACGGCGTTTTACCCTTCCTCAGAAGGAGGTTAATGTATGTCTATTTCTTTGTAACGCTCATTAGCTTTGATGGCTGGATAGATTTTACCATGCGAATACCTCGCGAAGAGTTTCCCCTGAATTGTAGAAGTGTCATTGGTATAGCCCTACATACATATAGCCATACCTACATGGCTATACCGGCTATACCTGGAGTCCGAATAAAAAAAATGGGAGGGAGGATAGAATACAATGTTTTACTTGAACATTATGAGTACCTATAATGAAAGTTTATAACATTCCGATTCTTAAATAGGTATGTACATTGTAGTAGGTACCTATCAACAAAGCAGTGTCCTTGTAAAAACATTGAGTTTGAAATTTCGTTTCTTATTATTTTTAAACATTCAACTTGTTATAAATTGTGGGTTTCAATTGTCCTGGGTAGGATAAAAAATATATAATATTTAGGAGTAATATACCTACTGGAAGAGTGAGACCTTCTAACATAGGGATTTTTTTACTTAAAAGGTCTAAATTACAAATAATAGATTATATAGCATAGTGAAATAAACATTTTGAATGGTATGTACTTTGTGATTGATAGTGATAATTATGATAAATAGTGATAATCCGAAGAAACGCATTAATATAACAACAATAATACAAACAACTAGTTTATTAAGGTTACTCTTAATAACATTAATATGGATCTTTGTGTCTGAAACAAATGCTTTTTATTTTTTTATTTATTTATTTATTAAAAACTTAGTTGAGGATTTTGGGTGAAGTGCACTTCCACCTTCGGCCTTATCATAACTTAAAAATCTGGTGGAAACAGGCCAAGCACATCCACGTCGTTCAATAAGGAAAAAAAAAACTGCAAAGAGATAAAGTAAGTGCGGGATTTTTGATAAAAAGGGTAGTTTTTGATATATTGGGATGAAAAGAAATATAAATTTTCACCCATATCTTTTTTTTTTTTTTTTTTATATATTTAGTGCATATTAATTTAGTATATGCTCTAAAACTATATTACAATCTAGCCTATGTAGGCTAATGAGTAATTTTATGCTAACTTAGTTTTATAAAATTAATTATTTTAAAGAATGTGTCCAATGTCACGTTTCTTACAGTTTCTATTTAAGGGGAGACACTGCGTTATTGTGTTCTTTGAAGTAGCACTTTCACTTACACTGACACTACTTTATACTATTTAACACTACACTAACTCAAAAGGTTTAGTTCTTTTCAGTCTTCTCACTGTTTTTGTGTTGTCTAGCAGCTGGATTGCCTCAAGGTTCACATGTTTATGAAGTCTTTGTTCATGAGCTTCTGCATGTTTTTTTATAACTTTATCAACGAACTCTATGTTAAGGTCCCTGTGGAGGTCGTCGTTCCTGATGTACCAAGGTGCATTCACTATATCCCTGAGTACCTTATTTTGAAAGCGTTGGATTATTTTGATGTTACTTTTTTTGGTACAGCCCCACAGCTGAATACCATAAGTCCATACTGGCTTCAGGACTGCTTTATACAACAGAATTTTGTTGTGTGTTGACAATGTTGACTGCCTTCCTAGGAGCCAGTACATTCTATTGTATCTAATATCTAACTCTTCCTTTTTCTTCTTGACGTGAGCTTTCCAGCGTAGCTTTGCGTCAAGAGTCATGCCTAGGTACTTCGCAGTGTTTTCATCCATATCTTTTGAATGACTGATCTGATCAATTAAACATTTTGAGTATGCAGAGATTATATTAATACTCATCAATTGGTTAAAGGACTTTTTTGATAGTGGGGTAGTTTTTGAGAAATAGGGGCGTTAAGTGAGACAAGATTTTTATGCTTGTGGGGTTATTTGAAAGAGTATGGACTGCACATTCATAAAACATATAGAATTAAATATTGAAGCACCCCTTGTCTTCAAAATTCTTGTAAGATGGGAGTTGATGTTCAAAAGTATTTTTTTTTACAAAAATGTTTTAACTCTTTTTTAAAAAAGAAACCACCAATGTATTTACATTAAAGGCTGCAAAAGGGGTATATAAGATTGAAGTCCTGAAAATGTGAAAAATCATATGAAATGGGGGTTAAGACTGCCGATTTTAAAATAGTTTGTTTTTGACCTTATTCGGAGTGGCTTTTACGATGCAAGGACAAAGGATGATCATTAGGTCTTGCAAGATAAGAGAGGGTATTCAGAATCTCATTAAAACTGGTCTATGAATTTTTTGTTTTTCACTCAATAGTGTTGCCAAACAACAAGGGTGTCGATTAAATCCAAGAAATACTTTTTGGATGTCATGCAAGGGGTTCGACTGCGCATATCCCACATCATCAGCACATTATTGTCTACCACAATGTGGAAAGAACTTCCTCTAAAACTGTAAGGTTTGGCCAAAATCACCACGTTTGGCAGACAGATTGGTGCTCTCAGGTAAAGTTTTGTTTACACATAGAATAAAGCTGCTGCCTTTTTGGTGATGATGCTAACTTCACTTTACGACATCCGTGGGCTGGAGGGATAGATATTTAAACCACTACTAAGGCAACGGTTTTGAGAGCACTTTTCTAAACGACATCACAATTGGTGGTTTATTACTTTGCTCTCATTCTGGCTTCACATAGAAAGAGAGTTAGCAACGAGAGAGAGCCTCAATCACTCAAAAAAAAGAGAGTATGAAAAAAAGATTAAGAAAAGCACATTTTAATAATTTGTTAATTACATTCTATTTGAGAAATAATCTCCGTGGGTAGATACCTAACACAAACCAGACATTACAAGATCTCAGCTCGGGGCGAATTACTAGTCAAACAGTTAATATTACAGTTGGCAAGTGCATTGCCAGCCAGAGCTAATATGCTGGCCCGCAGGTTTGTACGTTATACGGACGCTGTTAAGATTACTCTCTTTGCTTACTGTACATCCATGTACTCTGGGAGTCTGTGGTTTCAGCAAACACAAAAGGCATACAACTGCGGGTCCAATTCAATAATGCTTTTAGGACGCTGTTGCGGCTTCTGCGCTTCTGTTGTGCTTCTGGCATGTTTCCCGATGCACGCACAGACACTTTTGACGCCATCTGGCGGAAAAAGACCTCACTGCAAAACAGAGTGCGCGCTAGCAACAACAGCATCCTAAAAGATATTACAAACAATTATGCGTGTCAGAGGACGAAATCTGTTTTAGTTATTATGTAATACCCATAAAATTGCGTTTCTTACTTTGGACTATGCTGTCTGAATATAAAACTTTTATTTTCATTATTATTATTTAATACATTCATACATTGCACTTGCTTTTAGTATCTGTGAATACGAGTATACGCGTGTCATGTAATTGTCAAATATTGCCATTTGTATAAAATTATATATTATGAAACACAATATAAGTAAAAATAAATTGCATTGGTGTGAGTTGTTAGCGATAAACAAACTTTAACGTTTAATTAATTATCCTCCATAATATAACTCCATAGACGACATTTTTTATTACTATGCTCTAGTCAAATATCAATAGTTTACAGAATTACGACTGTGTGATTATGATATTTAATCTAAAGCTGATACAACATGTTGTTTGATATTATTTATGTATTATTATTTGTGTGATGAAGAATATAGATGTTTGTTCTGTGTTTGGGTGTTGTATCATATAGTAATTATGTATTTTAAAAAAAAAAGTATTTAAGTATTCTATCCGTAATCTAGTTCCCATATTACAAGCTATGCTTAGTTTGGGGCTAGATGGCGCTGTGTAAAAAATAATGTCCTATAATATTTATTTATTATTATTAATGTTGTAGCACTTATACATTTTCTAGTAAGTATCTTGACAGTATGTGTTGGCACGTGCTTTCGAAGATTAGAGAAAGCTATTATTTTCATATTATGTCCTTATTCAGTAGCAGAGCTATGTTATCGTTACGTACGGCATACATCCCTTGAGATGATTTCATGAACAAAATAACTTAGTCAGGCGCGCGACGGTAACTTTGAGAGAAACAGATACACTTTGAACAAATTTTGATATGTGGTTTGGCTGTTGAGGAATCTGAAAATAGTGTAAGCTGAAACAACAGCAGTATGAAAATATTGGTATGCCTATATTTGGGTGTTATGCATGTGTATGTATTTACAAAAAAAAAGATAATTCCGTAATCTAGTTCGTATGTATCGTAATCTAAGCTATGTTAACCGCCTCTGTGGTCTATTAACCGCCTCTGTCTACTGGTCTAAGTCTACTGGTTCAACCCACCGATTTCAGACCCAGAAGTCCCGGGTTCGTTCCCCTGGGGGAGCAATATTGTGCTTGATTGGGTTGGTGGTAGGATTTTGTTTCAGTCTGCCTGGATAGCTACCACCATCTTACCTACTCCTGTCACCATATAAGAACAATTCTTAAAAAAATTTTGTGTTCCGGCATTTCCAGTTAAGATAGCCAGTTCCTCAGTTTGTTGAGGATTCCCACAAGCTACAGCCCAGAAGGCAGAGTTACTACCAACTGAGCTATAGGTCTGTTATAAAAACAGTCGGTTTCGACACGTTATAACTAGGCAACATTAAAGTTGCCTACTTATAGTGTACCTACCTATGTGCAAAAGGATTCAATAATATAAACACAGAATATAAATCAATAATCTATCCAAAGACAAAGATTTTTTGTCATACAATTATATCAACCTAGGTAAAGTACTGACAGTTTTTTAATCAACTTATAAAAGTTTATTTTTCCCCAGTAAATCCCATAACCACCCCTCCGTAAAAGAAAACATGAGGGTTGTCCCCCTAAACGGAAATTCATGAAATGTGTTCTCTTCTTACTGTGAGGGCACCCTCGTTCGTATCACCTCAGAAGAGCAAGAAATAGCACCCAAAGAAATGACACAATACATTATTTTTATTACCTTGGAGATAAATTGAATACGGGGAAATGCATTTTAAGACATCGTTCAATCTGCCCCCCAAGTAAATGTTTTTGTAATTCACAGGATGAAACGACAGAAAGAAATTAAATAAATATAAAAGTTTTAATATGATAGAGAAGGAATGACATCCCTTCTCTTTCCAATGTATTTCCCTTGTAAAATAGAACATCGATTACGCCAAGATATATTTTTTTTACTATCTGTGTTTTGTCTATAAGTGTAAGTCATATGTTTTGTAAGCCTGACACGACAGATTTTAGGGCCAAGATAATATTTAAGACCAACAATGTTATAACAATAAATTCATTCTATTTCATTTCACACTATGATGAAATGTGTTCCAACCATTGGAAATATATGTATAATTTTGATGCATAAATGTTTTTACTGTGTAAATGTGTACTGTCTTTAATAAGGATTACAGGGATAGCAAAAGAACGGATCGTAATTTAAAAAGATGAGAGAGGTCTACTCTTAAAATTGTGCACCAATGATATGTACAAGGCTGAAATTCCGTTATTATCACCTTGCATTACCACTGAAACTTAGATAGGGTATCGCAGTATTGTGTTATTTTTAGTTAGTGGTAGGACTTTTTTAAGTCCGCCTGGCGTGCTACCACCGTTTTACGTAATTCTGTCGCCATAACAATTCATAAACTGTTGTGTTCCAGCATTCGGAGGTACGATAGCCAGTTTCCCATTTTATTGAGGAAATTTCACCCGTAGTGAGGTGCGCTTCCACCTTAGGCCTTATCAAAAATCATATGAGATCATCTCATATGATGCCAAGAACATCCCCGTCATACAATAAAAAAAACTACTTGCTGTGCTTTCTGGCGAGTTTTATTTCCTTGGTTGCCATTTTCAACATCCACAGACTCTCAACACTAATATAACAGTGAGATAAACAAGACGAAGGACAAGGAGGTCATCCTCCACCCAGGGATACAATTAAATGTCGACATGTTTCAATTTACACTCGCAAATACACACTCTATTCCACCACCATATGTGTGCGGGATATAGGTCAACGGCATGTGGCATCACGTATAAAACGGAGGTGTGTTTGTAATCAAAACATGATAAATCAATGTAATGTACTCTCTCTGATTATATCCTATCTACTGGATCCTTTTTTACCACATAACAGAACAGAACAAAGGCACTGATAGTATTTCTTAAGATAGTATTAGGAAAATAGGTTTATGATGGTTTAATGTTATGATATAAAACTCCTAACCTAAATAATGAACGGATCATCTGTAAAGTAACTAGTTCTTCTGGTTTTTGTCTTTTTCCTTGTATGCTGGTCGTGATTCCGAACACTGACAACCTGTAGTCTAGTGGTTCGATTAGAGATAGTATTCACCAGTGCTGGTGATTGTAAGTTCTTAGCAGGATGCAACTGCTTATCTTCATACCCTCCTTTTACGACTTTCATAGACTGAGTAAGACTGGTCTAGTTTGGCTAGACCGCGTCTCATCCCAGTTACGCATAGCCTAAAAACAAACAAAAACACAAAAAGGTTTTGTTTTATAGATCATAAAATATTATTATGAAAGATTATTGTCCGGTTTACGGTACGCTGCTCGTGTACATTAATTCTCTAGTTCTTTGCAGATAACAAGATAATATTTCCTGTGATATTGCGGAGTAATCTCGTGAAGTAACGTTGCTTAATTGTATTTACTGTTTGCTTGCTTAAATGAGGAAAGGCTTTGGTTTGTTGTCTTAAATTATTAAATGTCCAGAGGTCCGAGGCTCGATCCTCAGGAGAGTCCAATATTGTGTTCCTTGTCCGGAGAAGTACTACCACCACACCTATCTCAACCGCTAAGCAGCATTGATGTGTTTTGGTTTTAAGGGTAAAGTTGCCGGTGAAATTACGGGCACACGAGGCTTAACATCTTTACGCCTCAAGATGTCGGGCACAATGCAGTACAGCGTAGTTCATGTTCTATGTAGATATGACGAACCCTTTCACAACGAACTCTACTACTCTTCAAAAATAAAATTAATCATTGACCGAGCGAGCGAAGCGAGTTAAGCGTCTCAGTCCGCTGTCTGTCGGTTGTCGGCTGTCTGTTTGTCCTCGCCTAAAAGTTGCATTTTCAACCGATTTATATGAAAATTGGCACACATGTTTCTTGATTTATATATATTTTTTTCGATCTCGATTTTTGATTGGTGGGAAAATAGGGGGAGAAAGGGGGGAAGTTTGCTGTAGCGTTTTATCAAGGGATTTCAATTAAATTCAAAAGACACACTAAGGATTTATTTCTACACAAGATGTTGTGAAAATAAAAAAGGGGAGTGGAGGAGAATAGAGAAGAGAAAGAGAAGAGATGAGGGAATAGGGAGAAGTTTAATGTAAGTTGTAAATTTTTGTTTTTTTTTTCGGAATATTGATTTTATACTAACATTTACTAAGCAGACGCAGTCTACGCAGTCCTCTCTGCCTTTGCTAGACAAATCCGTAGACGTGCACCAGGTTCGATCTCCTCAGACCAAGGGAACGCGAGTAATCGCTAAAACTTAAACTCCTATTTGCTCAAAAGTCATAAATATCAAAATGGTCATGGGCTCGCTGGGTCTACTGTTCTTACAGAACCACTAGTATAAATGTTTAACCACTACCACGCTTAAAAGAAAAGTGTAAATGTTCTCCATTTCCACTTTTCTTGTGGGTAAAGGTATTTTTTTTTAATTAAATTTATGAGCTCTTGCGTGGAAGCTTCTGATCACATATATATCTTCTGTTAAAATAAATAAAATTGAAGTGTCTGTTTGTGATGTAAAATAACAACTTTAAACGATATCCATTCATAATCTTTAACTTTGTGTATCTGTCTGTCTGTTTGTTCCGGCTAATCTCCGAAAAAGCTAGACCAAATTTGAGGGGACTTTCACTGGGCAGATGTTACAGGGAGTAACTTATTAATTAGGTTGCCGCGCAAAAAATAAGGTGTGATAGCTAACCTAGCATTCACCTAAATGTTAGCATAAACATCACACTTAGCAGACAAATCGGCTGCGACTTCACTGGGGCTGTATTATGACCGAGATCGGTCACGTGGACTCAATGGACAGAGGCGGCTCATTACAAGCCCGTCATTTTTACTCAGAACTCAGAAAACAACCACTTAAATTATCCTGACTTCTGTAAGTTCTTTTTTATAATTAAATGACACGCGGCACAGATTGACCCTAAAACTTGTGCAAGAATAGGGCAAAGGAAAAAGTCATGCCCTAATAAACTATCGGCAACTATAATGTATCTATAATGAAATCCAACCTATGAGCTCAAGTTTCTTTGAGTCACAGTTAAAGATGCGGGTCAAGCTCAGGTGTATATACGATAGAAGCCTTTTATGTTCTGTGGTTTACGGTGGGCTGCTTGCTTGTTCCGACTTTATGTTGTATAAAAAAAACATATTTGGCGGCAATTTTTAATTTGGAACTGTTCAATATTTAAATTTGTTTGAATTTAGAATCTCAAAATAATTGAAAGAGTTAATGCTTTTTCTTAGTCACAGCGACGTTTTGAATCTGTCAGATCACACACGAAAATGAACCTGTCGGAAAATGTCCATGCAATATTTTTCTACAACTTTCAAAGAAGCTTTACACGGCTTCAGTATATCTAATATCTGTTGTCTCGTGATGAAGCCATAAATAGTCGGACGTGGTATTTAGAGTTCCAGCGTTGACATACCAGAGTAAGTGATAAATATGGTAGAGGTCGTCCAAACACCGCCTTCACTGAAGATAACATTGCTGTTAGATGTTCGTTATGTGACATATCGAGAGAAAGAGGCGTTATAAATGAGACATTTCAGGGACAACCATTCAGGAGACCTTGACCAACACTGGGTCTAGTGATTTGCCTATCAGTATCAGATCCAGAGGTCCCGGGTTCAATCCCCAGGGGCAGTACAATATTGTGCTTGGTTTGGTTGGTGGTAGGACTTTGTTTAAGTCCGCCGGGGTAGGTACCACCATTTTACTTAATTCTGTCGTCATAACAACAATTCCAAAAATTGCTGCCGGTCTTTAAAGGTAAGATAGCCAGTTCCTCAGTAAGTTGAGAATACCGGGTGAAGCGCGCCTCCATCTTCGGCCTTAATTCAACTTGTAACCAGGTGAGATGAAGGCCAAGCGCTTTTCCGTCGTACAATAAAAAAAAGACACCGATCCCAATGTTTTTTATAGATAATGCTTCTTAATTTTAAAATAACATAAAATTATTTATAAATATGAATACCTACTGACTGTCTATTTTAATTTTTGTTGATTTTCGAAAGTAATTTATGTATTTTTGACATAAATTTATTGCGTGATCCAGATACATTTGACTTGATTTGATGTTTATCGCTGTGATTTTGTGCCTCCATTTATATAGTTTTAAATTTCAAATACTAGCATGTAAGAATAATTATGTTTGCACATATGTGTAACGTTTGCACGTTTTGGATTATTCTGTAAGCCCACTCTGTGAAATTAATAAAAAGATAAATAAATACCATCGACGAACTTCCAAAATCTAACGCAAAGCGACACATCATCCGACACCATGACAACTCAAGCTAACCCAGCGCTCTTCAAATGATTTCGTATTTGAAGCAGGAAAACGTAGAAATGCTCCATACATCACACAGTACCGACCTAGCCCTAACAATTACTTAATATTTCTTAAAATGTGAAAAAATATCTTTGTGGTCAAAGTTCCAGTCTGGTGAAGAGCAGTCGACGCTTTTAAGTCAAATTGAACACCCCCACTTTGAAGTGGAATAAATGAAAAGCGAGGGTATGGTACTTTGAAAAACAATCAAAGGACTATAAGAATTATAGTGAAATAAAATGATACTAAAATAAAAACACAAACAATGCAATATACGACAATATATATGACAATATTAAATCATTAGTAAATACCTACGAATAAATAATAGTAAATACTAATGATTATATATCATACATTATTTAATCATTAGTATTTAAGATAATGGCAAAGCAATCCCATAGGTATCACAGATAATGTTAGAAAATATATCTTATAAATATGAAGAGATTCATATCACATCAACAGTGTGTGGCAACATGCCATAATCACCACGCTTGGCAGGGTTATTGGTAATCACAGTGTTGATAGTACATAGAAGGAAACTGCTGCCTTTCTTCTGATCAGTTCCCGAGAGAGATATTATTATGGTACTATTCAAAAACAATTGGTCTTGGAGGAATGGAGGCGCACATTTTGGAAACACCTACATTTTACTGTGTAGGTAAAGTCGTGTCCAATTTAGAGTGAATCACTGGAAATGTTGCTCTTTGATCTAGCACGATAAAACCCCCGATGGTCCCAAAGGCATCAACTACTGACAATGTACCGTAAAATATATTGATGTGCTATCGTGTTTACTTCAATGTGCGCCCGTAGATCCAATCTGAATAAAATGCGGTCAGTTTGTGGGTGCTCTGTTTGCTTTTCATAAAATATAGGTCGTAGATTTATGTTGCAAAAAATATCAAGTAAATCCTTATTAATAACTTTAATCCAAGGTTCAATAAAGAGCTCTAGATCCAAATGTTACTGCTTTAGCTCCAGTAAAATACATATTTATTTTTAGCGACTAAATATATTTCTTTTATTAATAGGTGTTGGTATCAGATATCAGTTAAGCTTCTCGTAAATATTTACATAAGTACCAGATTGAACCAGACCTTTTGATTTGCACTACCTCTAGCAATAAAATCCACTCCACACACGAATTTAAGCGGTCAAGCCGTTCTCAAATATGTGTTTTTAAGTAAAATAGTTTTAATGTTATATGTTGAAGCATATTTTTTTTTAACCAAACTTTTGAACTTTGTTCTTAACTCACTTGACACCTTCTATTTCAAGGTTAAGGTAAGATATAGGTAAGAAGAAAGGAACCTATTCACTCTGTACTGTACTCAACATAGTCTTGACCTTATAACACAGCATAGAATATCAGAAACAATTTACCATAGTAAGAATGGTACCCGGGCTCGGAATATACACTAGCGGCACACACAAATCCTCACGCCACTGCGAAAATCGAAGCTCTACTTCCTCCAGCTTTTTAGTAGGTTATTTGCCGCGCGAGCTACCAAAGCCGCCTTTGTATGAATCATTTCTGCTTGACCACGGAGTAACCTCGGGGATGTCAGTGCTGGCGTCTTTATGCTTGACTAGCTTCTGGTCGCGTGGTTCCCGGAAAAGTAGCCTATATATATTTCCTGGTCCAGAATATTATCTGTGAAAATTTTCAGCTCAAAAAATAACAAAAATCAGAATCAAATATCGTTTATTCAGTATGGTTTTTCAGGAACATTTGAATCCTCAAATCTACCGCCTGTTCGGAATCGCGTCTTTCAAATAAGGAGAAAAGTAAAAAATTCAGGCTAGCTATTTTTTGAATAGTTTAATATGTAGGTACTACATTATAAATGTTAAATTATACTTTCTTTAAACATGTATTACTACCTAACTACTTGGCTGTTTTAATGGGCTGTTTTTCAGTATTGCGAAATCACCATTTACTTATTAGCAACATCGGGCCACGCATTCTCGTTACTGATAATGTCACTTATTTCGTAGAAGACTCTTTTTATTAGACTATTATTTAAGTTTGAGGGCGCTTTGAGTAAGCTTATTATAGAATCGTACACAGTTTTCTAAGAATGAATTATTAACTTTTCCATTTTCCTTTTAAATTTTTTTAGATACATCAAGTTTTATTTTATTTCTGGTATTAATACTGTGAACTTCTCTTACCAAACTTATCTAGAGCCCTCGCCTCTACATACAAGTCTATACTTAGAGCGAGGAACTTGATGTAATGTACGCCTTATGGTAAGACGTGCATCTAAGTTTTATCTGCTACTTTTCTTCAACCCTTCCACCACCTATGTTCACATTCCTTATTTTAGCCAGTATTAAGATTTAGATTTATTCTATTCTATTCTTATCAATGTCCTTGTAAGCATGAATACCTTTTTCATATATGTATTGAGAGCTGACTGTAAGAATATCTATCTCCTTAAAACGCTCCCTGAGAGAGTCACGAATTATCTTATAAATTGCCCGTACAGCTCTCTTCTGCAGCATAAGAATCTCAAGCTCAATCCGTTTTATTCGCGTGAAGGTGGAATCTGTTTTGTCTGACGATATTTGACATCCAATCCATGGGGATTTTTACTACGGGATCTAATTAATTGGATAAAAACCAAGCTTGTCTTTTTCCCGGTTTAGAACAACATTATGTGCAAAGTTTTAGCTCAATCTATATTACAAGCTATGCTTATTTATTTATTATACTCGTAGCTTAAGAATGGATTTTGAGATTTTGCATTTATTTTGTTTCGGTTTAGTAGTTTTGGTTATAGACTCTGCTTTGTATTAGGCATTTGTTTTGTTTTCGTTTGGTTTAAGCATAGGTTTTGTCGGTTAGACTTTTTTAAAATGGCTAAAGAAAATCTGAACGTTAATGGAGAAGTTGAAGAATGTACTGTTTTTAAGTGTTGTAGGCTCTAATTTTGTACACATGCTAAACAAAAGTAAAACCGCAAAAACTATACCTAATTAATAATAATACTTCTTAACGCGAGCTAAGCCGCGAGCAAAAGCTAGTATTATATATATTCGTAGTTTTGGCGTAAAAGAAGAACAAACATTCATCCAAACATGCAAACAAACTATCGCTTTTATGATGAGTGTGATTATTCATACGTTTGAACAAACACTACAAAGGACCTCACACGTTCTGTTTGTACATTACTCGTTACAAAGTGCACGAACACTAAACATGCAAATTGACTTCTGAAAAAAAAGTTCAGCTCTAAATTTCAGCGCGAAGACTTTTTAAAAAACCAAGCGGTAAATAAGCCAAAGGTCTCAGTTGTAACCATTTGTCCCCCCGGAGGATTCGCTGGAATGAGCAAAAACAAGTGAAAATAAAGCGAGAAGGTTGTTATTCTACTGTGGATTACCTCGTTCCTGTTTTTCCTTCTCTGGTACACTCGGATAAGTACTTGCCGATCTCCACACATACTGTTCTAAAAATGATTTCGTGACTTGCAAAATAGGGTCGAGCGTTAATTGAGTCCATTTTAGTTATGTCTCCGGGGTTATTTTCGGCCGTTTTTATTCCAGCGTGCACGAAACCGAGAAAAGTAATATCGTTGTTATTAATTTGTATCGGAATATTTTCCTTCAAAGTTAAACCCAAAAGAATTGATTTACATCACACATTGTCGGTGGCCCAGCAGATACCTAATCTATTATATAGAATCCTTGATGATTGAATGAATGAATTGTTTATTTATTAGAAAAATTTACAGTACATTTTCACCAAATATTGCATCATTTAAACTATTATTGGTTTGTGTTGGCGCCTGTTTGTATACGTTACCTAGGTAAATATGTACTGGACTATATTTATACTGATTGGCTAGGTATTATTTAGAACACTTGAATTATTCAGCTTGCTGATAACATATAAATATTTATATCTGTAATCTAGTCCCCATATCATGTTATACTACGCATAGCTTTGATTAGTTTCGATTATTATTTTATTATCTGTGGTTCAGGGCTAGATGGAGATGTGTGAAATTAATATACAGTAATATTTATCAGTATTTATTTTTATATCGCTTTGAATATATGCCCTGGTGGTTAACTAGCCCGCCTGTCAAGCGCGGATAATGTTATGGAAAATTATACCCTTTTTACGAGGATAGTTATTGAAAACTACTGAAAACATTTCGGGATGCCTATTCTTGCAGTGGATTTTTTTGAGGCAAAGCTCTAATGATTATAATGATGTAAGCTGTTCAAAGCTTTATCTTGCAGAATTAATGACACTGGCCTGCTGATTAGGCACAACTGATAAAAAATACTTACTCGCTTGTAAGGCTATAGTGTAATTAGTAATTTGAAGGGCATTAGGCGAAGGCGAAAAATGACTTGCTAAACTGACTAACCGCTGCGGCGTAAATATTCAATCACGCAAGCGACCTTCATAATTTTGTGGATGAGGTCTTAGTTTGTTTTGAAACTTCTGATTCTATACTGAAAACAATCTAACTAAATTTCAGTAATCCGAGTAAATTGAAAATCATAATTGACAACTTATTCCGGCCATCCCGTTACAGGCCAGAACACAACAATGGGAGCATTATTTTTCAGTGGCAGAAATAATCAGGGGTCTCTCGCAAAGAGCCCTATCAGAACTTCAAATAAGATTCAACGACGCGTGTTTACAAGAACGACTTTAGGGTAGCTTTTATCATTTGTGACGTCACGAACCTACTCTGCTGAGAAATGCCGGAGTAACAAAGCCTCAACAATCTATGACTGAATCTCGAATCAATAACAACTAGACTTTATTTTGATCAAGTCTAGTCTTTCTTCTTTCCCTTGCAAGTCTAGTCTGCAACAACATTCAACATTTCAATATATCAGGATTCAACATGCTGCGAATTCAACTTTTAGCACATTCACCATTTTAGGGTTCAACATGCAGCGAATTCAAATTTTTCGCAAACTCAACAGTGTATTCTGTTCCTAAAAATCATCATAATTTACCCATTTTGATGATTTTTATATATCTCTTGAGATTGATATTACTTACAGAGGACCCCACAGCGTTTCTCGGCCGGGACTCTTCGATGATAATGCTAGTGATATATTGTCTAATATCTTACACATTATAAAGCACCCAATCTGCGTTAAAATATCGTCGTACCATTATTTATTTACCGTAAACCGCGGTGGTTGCACTTTGCATTATTTCAGTGGCATTTGGGCAGTAAATTTTCATAAATTCGGTACTTTAATTGATAAATTAATACAATAAATTGTAATTTTATGGGGCAAAGGCTGTCTAGAACATACTGTTGACCTGCTTCGGATAAAATATATAACGAACTCTACTAAAACACCATCCATAATTGCGTACGTATTTATATAATGGTGCACACCATATATACGTAAAGCAGCATAAATGAGAATAAAAATAACAGTAAAAGCCAATTAAAAGATTAATCCTAAGAATAGGCGTAATATTTAAAGTACGAACGTATTCTACTGCCAACTGTAGAGTGCAAGATTCATCTGGATATGGCATCCGTCCAAAAACAATAAGTAGGTGCCGGTTACACAAACGGCTCATCTGAGGATAAGGCTATAGTTAACTGAAAAACGGCGACCGCTACTATTTCTATAACTGCAAACCTATTTAAAGTAACTGTTTCTATTGATGCGGGGAGGAATAGATAACCAGTAAGATTTTCAGCAGATTGAACACAAAAAAATAACTAATGACGACTAGGGAATTCATTATGTCACTCCTTTGTGGTTTGATAATACTTTTACAAACGAAGTATGGCTACTATCACTACTTGGGTTTCGTTTTTCTGTACACCAACATTAATTACCTACATTTACTGTAGATACCAATTGAAATGCTGTGATTTAATTTTTATGTTTATTTTATCAGCTAGAATTTCTAAATTTGTTACCAGGGGCCTAACCACGACCTTTGATAACATTTTTGTTTTGATAATTAAATTAAATTGAAATTAAAAATAATTTATTACTCAAAGTGCATCTCCGCGCCATTGGGTTCGTCTGATCACTGCATGGTAAAATCCATATCTATCTGCTCTCCCCCTGATGACAGCCCAAAGGGCGCGAGGAGAGTTTGGAGATACGAGTCAGCGAATTGGGACGAAATGCGACACTTCTTTGCATCTTACCCTTGGCGGCAGGTATGCTTCTATTCCGAAGACCCGACTTGCTGCGCAGACGCGGTTGCGGACGTTATTCGCCAAGGAATGGAGTATTTTATTCCATTCTCCGACATCCCACTTGGTGGCAAAGCTAAGCCTTGGTTCAGTGCTGATTGCGCTCGTGCCGAGCTGCGTAAACAAGCTGCTTTCCAAGCCTGGGTGAAGGCCCGCGCCTGTAAAGCAAGATCTCGGAAGGTCCGTGAAAAGAAGCGTTTATTTAATACTGCTGCCAAGGCCTGTAAGAGGGTTCTGCGGAGGGCTCGATTTGTCCATATTGGACAAATAGGAGCTAAACTAGCATCATACCCTCCTGGAAGTAAGCAGTTCTGGTCTCTGTCTAAATCAGTTGAAAACAACTTCTGTCGTCCCACATTACCTCCGCTGTTGAAACCGGATGGAACTCTGGCCCATACCGCAGTAGAGAAAGCAAATTTATTTGCTGATCTGTTTGCGAGCAATTCCCGTTTGGACTCTTGCTCTTCTAAACCTCCAACTATACCTCAGTGTGGCATCGCTATGCCGATGCCAAGTATACATGCCAAGGAGGTCCGTAGAGCACTTTTCAGTCTAGACGTGAATAAAGCCAGTGGTCCGGATGGTATTCCGGCGCGAGTGTTGAGGCACTGTGCACCTGAGTTGTCGTCTGTGCTGACATGCCTGTTTCGCCTTTCTCTTGAGAAAAAGACCGTACCCAAATCCTGGAAGTTTGCCAACGTGCAGCCAGTTCCCAAAAAGGGAAGTCGAGCCGACCCGGCCAATTACAGACCCATCTCCATCACCTCCATAATCTGCAAGGTTATGGAGAGAGTTCTGAACCATAAATTGCTGACGTACCTTGAAGCTAATGACCTGCTCAGTGACCATCAATATGGCTTTCGCCGAGGAAGGTCCACTGGCGACCTTCTTGTGTACGTCACGCACTTGTGGGGAGAAGCCATTGAGAAACATGGAGAAGCAATTGCTGTTTCTCTTGACGTCTCAAAGGCATTTGACCGGGTCTGGCACGCTAGCCTGCTGAATAAACTTCCTGCGTACGGTTTACCTCCTGAATTCTGTGCCTGGATATCCGATTTTTTGAGTGAACGGTCCATCAGAGTGGTAATTGATGGCTGCTCCTCGGACTATATTGCCATCAACGCCGGTGTTCCTCAAGGGTCTGTTCTCTCTGCAACTCTTTTCCTGCTGCACATTAATGACTTGCTCCAGCTAGGCATTTTTGGGTATGCAGATGACAGTACTGTTACAGAGAGATACATATCTAGTGCACGTTCTACCAATCTGGAGGTGTGTTCTCTGAGAGAGGCCATGATTGAGCGGACGAATCAGACTCTAAGTCTTGTTTCCCAATGGGGAGACGCTAATAGGGTCTGTTTCAATGCCTCCAAAACTCAGGCATGTCTCTTTTCGGCGAAAAAGCGTCAATTTGACCTGACTCCTACCTTTCAAGGTACTTTTGTAAAAATAACTGACAGCCTTGTCCTCCTTGGCATTGAGTTGAAGGCTAGCCTCAACTTTGGCACCTCCATCGAGTCTAAAGCGCAAATTGCGGCCAAAAAGCTGGGCATCCTAAATAAAGTCAAGCGATATTTCACACCTGATCAACTTTTGACTTTATATAAAGCTCAAGTTCGATCCTGTATGGAGTATTGCAGCCACCTTTGGGATGGTTCAGCCAAATATCAACTTGCCGCACTTGACTCGGTGGAGCGCAGAGCCAAGAGGCTCATAGGTGAAGAGTACCTTGCCAAAGCAAGGCTCGACAGCCTGAGCCATCGTCGCAAGGTTGCGTGTTTGTCAGTGTTTTACAGATTGTACTTCGGTGAGTGTGCTCAGGAGCTTCACGACCTTATACCGCCTTCGCCGTTTTTCAACAGAAATTTCAGACGCACAGCCTATTATCATCCTCACCTGGTTGATATCCCACGCATAAGAACTAAGCGCTTTCAAGAATCTTTTATTGTGCGCACTGCAAGAACTTGGAATAAGCTCCCAGCGTCTGTTTTTCCGCTGTGCTACGACCCTAATGTCTTCAAGAAGAGAGTTAATAGGCACTTTCTGGGTAGGCTCGCTCCATCGTAGATCTCATTCTTACCTGTGTAAGTTTCGTGGTCAAGAGCCGACCCATCGTAAATAAAAAAAAAAAAAAAAAATACTGTTGTACAAAATACATAAAAATGTTCTCCCCTCCCTCGTCACCAAAATAAGCTAAGAAAGCTTGTTCTTTGGCAAAGAGTGCTTCCTATAATAATAATAATGTACAAATAAAAGTTGGTACATTGTGCTCAAAAATTAACGAAATTCGATTATTGAGTAAGATTATTTATAAAGTTGAAATGAATATAAAATATTCATTTATTAAATAAAAAGTACAATTCAACTAACTATGTACTAATTTATATAAATGTACATCATACATTTATGTAAATGAATTAATTATTTAAAATGTTTAATGACTAATAGCTATTTCATTATTTATATTAATATTAATAATAATTAAAAATAATATATAATAAGGCCCATTTGATAATGTGTGTTGTGTGGGTGAGTGAGTAAAGATGTACATGTGTGGTGAGTAGTTGTAAGTTTATTTATGTAAATTATATGTTGATATATAGTAATTATCAAGATTATATGTAGATGGGTGCATTTAAGTGTTTGGTAGGCACAAACTGAGTTTTTATGACAAAAGTGTAAAAAGTTCTTCAGTTTCATCGTAAATCAACTATGAAAGCCAGTTTATGAGAATTATATTGCATTTATTGTAGGGTAAGTGATAAATATTTAAAATTATATTGACCTTGTTGTACAGTCGTAGGCCCAGGACTTGGTTATGTCGAGCTGCTAGGGCTAGTCGGTGTCGAATCATTGGACAGATTCTGTGTCTTGAACGTTTATTTATATTTGCGCCAGGATTAAATGGGGTTTCAGAATGCTTCCTGAGTATGGTTTGCATGACAAAAAGCTGTCTGACGGTTAACAAGGAGCAGTCTTGATAAAGTTTGGTAGTAGAATAAAGAAAAGGTTTATTTAGCATGACTTTCAAGAAACATCTCTGTGCCCTCTCCAGTTGCAGCATGTGAGTTTTGAAAGTACCTCCCCAAACGGTTATGCAAAGTACACCATCCTAAGAGTAGCTGATGAAGCAACTGACCTCGAAGTTCTGAAAACAAAGATCAGTTTGCGGATGCGCGGAATAACTGTCTGCAGATGGAAGTCCCACTTGAGAGTGTCATCAAGACAAACACCTAGGTATTTTATGTTATTAGTCCTTTTACACAGGTAAGCAGTTGGGATCTTGACAGTTAGATGGGCTAACGCAAGTATGAGCTATAATTTTAAGGAAGGACTGAGTCGCGAGTGTGCGTTGACAGAGAAAGCCATGAAGTTGGTTTTTGTTAGGTTAAATGTAAGAATACTGCTTCTAAGTCACTTCATAGCTGATTCAAGAACCTTTTCAGCGTTACGACGAGCTTCCTCCCAGTCTTTTTCCTTCACAAGAATAGCTGTGCCATCAGCGTAGGTGAAGATCTTGCAACATGATGTAGTCATGCTACACAAGTTATTAATATAAATTAGGAATAGCGAGGATACTCCCCTGAGGCACACCGTAGCTAATTGTTTCATCGCTACTGAAGTGATTCTGTATTTTAACACATTGTGTACGATTTGACAGGTAATCCTTGAATATGTCCAGCACAATTCCTCTGATACCCAAAGCCTGCATTTTGTTAAACAAGAGGGGAATCGAGACCGTATCGAATGCTTTCGATAAATCAAGGAAAATGCATATGGACATTTTAGATGCCTTTTGATCTATTTGTTCAACAATGCTATTTGTGAGATCCGGCACTGCATTTTCAGTGGAGACACCTTTCCGAAATCCATACTGGTTATCCGCAATAAGGTTGTGGCGTTCTAAAAAGTTCACGAACCGTTTGTTATGATTTTTCTAAGATTTTCGATAGTGTAGTTAGGACTGAAATAGGTCTATAATTATCGACACTGCCTCGCTTACCACTCTTGTAGATTGTATGTACGAGTGCTTTTTTGAAGGCATTAGGAAAGACCGCTGTATCAATGCAAAGATTACAGATGTCCGTGATGGGGGCTACATGAGATAATACCTACTTTACTTTTGTCTCGTTTTCGCTACAGTGGATAGATAGTGACAAAAGAAAAAGTAATATCAAAACAAGAATGCATAAAGAGGTCGTGGTAACCTTCCTGATACCTGGTAATTTACTATTTTATAGTGGTTGAAATTATTCGTTCATGGATTTTTATAATTTATGTACCTACCTTAGAACTGTATTTGTTGTTCCTTGATTTTTAAATTCTATTAATAACCTTTATCCCACAAAATCCTAATAGAGTACCTATTCCTAAGAAGGGTTTATGTCAGGCAGGTGGCCGGTCTAAAAAATATAACCAAAACTAAAATGATGAGGAAGAAAAAAAAACTTTTTTTTTCTTACAAGGTTGTCTGAAAGAAATTGCTTAGTACGCGATAAGGCCTATTTTACTTGTACACTGTGTTACTTAATGTTTTACATAGTTCGCTGTAATTTATGTGTGCAATAAAGTATTCATTCACTTATTCTCATCTGTAAAATTGTTATTCATATATTGATTTAAGAGTTACGACTTAAACCTGTTAGTGATTTAGTTACGCTATTTACTAAAATTATCAAGTTTAACAGGGATCAAGTATTAATTGAAATTTCCTGACAAAATATAACAATACTAAAGACACAAAAAGTCTGTGAAAAACAGTTTCTGTTATTTGTTTATTTATTTATACCATATTGCACACACATATATAACAACTAAATAAATAACATTTTTTTTCTGGTCACAACATTTAAAAATGTTATTACGACACAAAAATTCACAACCCACGACAGTTATCAGCGCTATAGCTGAGAGATATGACACAAAAATTCGGAACCTACGTCGGTACTCGCGTAGTCGTCGTACTACTAAAAAGACGCGAGTTCCAGTCGCGTCGTGGGTTTAAATGGATGGGAAAAGTGTATCACAATAATAAATAACATAACCAATATAAGAAAAAGAAAATGAGAAAGAGAATAAATATAATTATACTGTTACTATAATAAAAGTACATTCTAGCCTTATTAAACATACATAACATATGATACAAGACATACCTACTTACTCAAAATTTTCAATTTGAATCGAAATTATTATTCTACTGTACAAGTTTGTTTGATGGTTCAACTTGCTCCCAGTTTCGAAATCATTGCTATTACTGAATCGTGACTGTTTCTCAGGCCAGCAGTTTGTCTGTAATGAAAACTACTCAGCTCTAATATTCTCTAAGCCAAGCAGACTTGCAGTGAACAATTTATGCTTGAGAAGCTTCTCATTACAATTACAGCTATAAAGAAGCTATAAATATAAACATTTATTTGAGCACGACGCAAGTTAAAGTTAACACACGAGGAAGAAATAGGATAGTAAGGATAAATAACATGGTTACAAATATAACAAGTAGGTTTAAACTACTTTAACGAGTGGTTCAACCAACCGATTTCAGATACAGAGTTCCCGGGTTCGATCCCCATGGGGAGTACAATATATTGTGCTTGGTTTGGTTGGTGGTTGGACTTTGTTTGGGTCCGCCTGTTTAGCGACCACCATCATACCTAATACTGTTGCCATAATAACAATTCTAAATTTGTTGTGTTCCGGCATTAAGAGGTACGATAGCCAGTTCCTCAGTTTGTTGAGGATTCCGGGTGAACACCCACCTCCCACCTTCGAACTTATCTCAACTTGTAACCAGGTGAGATGAAGGTCAAGCGCTTTCCCGTCATACAATAAATAAAAAGTTGGTACAAGTAAAGTATAAACATTATCAAATACAGCGATACCTACCAAACACCCAACCACACCTCAAATGTTCCCATCCACAGGTTGGGAACCAGGCTTCCGTCAGGTCCCAATAATGCTGATTATTATGTTTTTAGTTTGGGGCTAGATCGCGCTGTGTAAAATTAATTATCTGTAACGTCCTGTCCTGTCCTGTTTTATTACTCAGCATACCTTACTCAAAGAACATGACCTACGCGGCACTGCATTGCACCCTACAACTTGATGCATAAAGGTGTTAAGCCTCGCGTGCCCGTAATAATAACACCAGCAACCGTACTGAAATACAGCAATGCTGCCATTTCATGAGGAGCTCTAGTACTCTTAAAATATAGGTACTACGCTTTAAATCTTACCTAGTCATAAACCATATATAGATATTTCATATTTTCCCTCCAAATATGTTTTGAAGCATTTTCAAGTAATTTGCATGCAGCTTTGTATATTAATCACAGCTAATCGTGAATAAAAATAATAATGTAAAGGTCAGTTATTAATAAATAAATATTACAAGACATTTTACATAACGCCATCTAGCCCCAAACTAAGAAAATCTTGTAATATGGGAAATCAAAAACGAAGAATAACCTTTACGTGAGTATATCTAAGGTAAATGACATAGGTTCAGGCTTTGCTCATTAAACATTTTACTATACGCAGACAACGACAACATTATAGTATTTAAGAAAACAAGAGAGCGACTCAAGATAATCTTCGAAGAGAAGCTGAAACCTATCTATAAATCTGAAATCCATTTCACTTAGCTACGTGCTTATGTACGGCGCCATCTAATTTTAAGTACATAGAGTAGCCTGTTAAGTATTCCAAATGTGTATACGCGAACCCATACTTCCACAGGCAAAGGGGAATAGATTATCTGACCGCTACAAACATCTGTTATATCACTTTGATTAGTTTGACAAATATATTACTAATTTAAAATAACCTGCCAACATTCAAAACATAGGTTTGAGAGGTAGCCGGGTCGATCCCTGGTGAAATACCCCCGACCTCTCGTTATGACGATCGTAAAAGAGGTAGGGTAAGTAATTTTATCACTGGCTAGTTCGCAGATTGAACAGAATTTAAATTTTCCCGTGCATTTTGTACAGGAAATGAGGGAGCGGCCAAAATGGGGTGAAAAATATTGCTGTTTATAAAATATTGTGTCGCTAAGGAAGTTGTTTTGTATGGGTAATGGCACATAGATTCTGCTCGAGTCTCCTAAAAGATTTTACAAAGCTGTAAAGCAAAGGTCGCTTGTGTATATATAATATATATTTACTCTATTACTCCATTTACAAACAGCAGTAATTTTATTATATGCCTGTTATAGGTAGACATACATAAATGTAAATTTTTTGTTGGTACGATAATTCATTTCATAATAATATAGGACACTAATTTTACACAGCGCCATCTAGCCCCAAACTAAGCATAGCTTGTAATATGGGAACTAGATAGAATACTTAAGTACTTTTGTAAATACATACGTACTAAATGATCCAACACCCAAACACAGAACAAAAATGTATTATTCATCACACAAATGCTTGTTCCGGTGAGAATCGAACCCACAGCCTACAACGCAGAAGACAGAGTTACTAAGTAGGTACCAACTGAGCTATGAGGCTTGATATGTCAATATTAGGGCAGCTATTTTTTTATGTGTATTAGCTCTTGACCTCTAGGTCTGTCTAGTTCTAGGCCAGAGCGAGGATGAGGTCTACAATGAAAGCGAGATATCCCAAAAAGCCGCCGGATTATAGCAAGCCGTTTGGCGCCAGACTTCGGCAGAAGAGTGGTCGAAGGCAACAAAGATCCACCTAGCTATCACATTAGCGGTAGAGTTGGTGTAAAGACAGATTTTACCACCAGGGCAATTAATAGATCTATCTACCCCACGTTTATGCCGTCTATGAGACTGAAGTTGAAATCAAACGCAAGCCTATCCGATTCCGACAGGGAAACGCTTGGCCTTTATCTCATCTGGTTACAAGATGAGATAAGGCCGAAGGTGGTAGCGCACTTCACCCGGAATCCACAACGAACTGAGGAACTGGCTATCTTACCTCTAAATGCGGAACACAGCAATTCTATAATTATTGTTATGGCGACAGAATTAGGTTAGATGGTGGTAGCTAGCCAGGCGGAACACAAAGTCCTACAACCAACCAAAAAAAAAATTTCAACAATTTTGCTTTGTTTTGTGGTATATTGCATGAATAAAATGACTGAATGAAAATACTTTATTGCAATATTGCAAGTTTCATTTATAAAACTTGATAACTCAACAAAATAGACGTTCTTATCACTTCTTTCAGACAACCTATAGATGGAGACGATTTTTATGGCTCAAGAAATACTATATCAAAAACCTTATGTATATAGCAATGCTATTTCGAAACAGAAGTCTTGTAATTCTGTAAGACATAAGCTGTAATGGCAGCTAATTTGTGTAGCGGGATAACGGGTTCTGATCTCATCAAGGTTTTAGAACTTATAACAATAACCGTTACAGTACAGAACCATCAAAGAATTTAGGTGAAGTGGCTTTTTATCTGATTTCAGTAACATATTGAACTCAAGCCAAAGTGGTATAATTTATTTTTATTAAAAAATTACATAAAACTATGTATGGATATTTCAGTTATCTACGTATGATCACTTGCATCTTACAGGCTAATATGAGGTTATAGATTTTACCATGTTATCCTAAACAACTTTTTCTCATTAAATCTTAAAACGCTTTTGCACTTACCAGTACTGTTATTGGTACAGTACATTGGTTATAATTTCTTCTTGATCCCAGTAATGGAACAAATCAGTACGGACATTAAGTTGAAACCGGGATCGCAGAATAAGCAGAAAGAAAAATAAAAGTGACTGTTACACATTTACAAGTCTATGGAGGTCTAGATAATAGGTATTTCATATAAATTTGTCGCCTACCCGTCGCCTTCTTACCCGTGAGTGAGAAGGATTGCGAGTCGCTACTCTAATCGGCAGAATAGGACCGGCCTAAAAATAGTCAGATCGATCTTGTATCAAGGTAATATCAATATTTTACCTAGTGATTACGATTAGGCAATAATAACAGCTGATTGTGGATTACAATAAGCCTATAAATTCAATAATATCGA
This sequence comes from Venusia cambrica, assembly GCA_951394065.1. Lineage (NCBI taxonomy): Eukaryota > Metazoa > Arthropoda > Insecta > Lepidoptera > Geometridae > Venusia > Venusia cambrica. The sequence continues at coordinate 2,446,094 of OX596068.1, read as the reverse complement.
TCTGATTATTATTCCGAAGAGCGGCTCGTATTATTCCAGCAAACGAGCATTATCGAAACGAGATAGCACTGGGCACAGTGCACACAGAACAGCTACATCATTGCACCATTGAAACTTATATTATATATAAGTCCAAAGATCCAAATAGGACATCATCTTTAGAGCATGCTTACTGTGGAGTATAATAACATAGCTAGGTTGGAAGGTAAAGCTCTGTAGAAACAAGCATGTATTTACAAAGAAAAAAAGTATATAAGTACTCTATCCGTAATATAGTTCCCATATGACAGCTATGCTTAGTTTTGGGTGGTGGCACTGAATGTGTGAAATGAATGTCCTGTCATATTTATTTATTTATTTTAAGTACTTATATAACAGCTGCGTCCTCATGTCCTTATGAGCCTCCCCCGAAGCCTCATGGTAGTCTTAACTACCTAAATCACCTCCACTCACATCCGTGGGAAGATAAGAATGGGCAAAATGACTATAACAAAGAGCATAAATTGTAATAGAATTCAAATATAAAATACTACGAACCTCGTAGCAAAAGAGCTACGAGGTGCTACGCGCTACGAAGTGCTACGATAAGTCATTGAACCGAGTGCTCTGACGGTATTCAATGCAATTTGTATTATATGCCATTTTCTTTATTTAAATAATTATAAAACCTTGCATTTTGTGATGTAAGCTAGCTTGTGAATTCAATACATCTTCAATGAATATCAAAACAATAGTAATACACGCTTTTAAAAGTTGCCCTAATGCGACACTATGTAAAATAAATAATAGTTTTATTATAACAACAGTTTACGAAATGCCACCTTATGCGTTGGTATTTTATAAGGGTCGCTGCAAATTAACATCGTGAACACACAGTGATAGTGTCATCATCATCATCATTATTACCAGTATAGTCCCCTGCTGAAAATATTTATGATGGGTACTCTTCTGTAAGGTTACTAAATCCACCTAGCCAATACTACTGAGTCGAGTCTGATACACCATTTTGTTTGTATATTTTTTTCATTTTTTTCACACAGCGCAATCTAGCTCCAAAATAAGTATTAAGTATTGTTATTCTATTATATCGTAGGCTGTAGACTGTGTCCCTTGCAGGTAATTATAACAATTATGGAAGCCAGCAAGCCCGCGTAGCAAACAGCTCACGTCGGGCACCGGTGGGCCCTCACTCAGTTAATAATTCAATCACTCAGCCCGAGAGGACGGGCTTAAACGCACAAATATGCAAATGTGCTCCGCTGATACTTACACAGTTTTAAATTCAGTTGCGTATCTTGTGTGGTCGAAATATTCAAGCTATTATATGACCAACCGTGGTCTGTTTAAAATTTGAAAATAGATTAATATTTGTATGTTTTTTTTTGTTATTGTACGACGGAGAAGCGTCCTTCATCACACCTGGTTACAAGTTAAGATAAGGCCGAAGATAGAGGCGCACTTCACCCGGAATCCTCAACAAACTGAAGAACTGTCTATCTTACCTCTAAATGTCGGAACACGACAATTTTTTAAAGAATTATTCATCATTTTCATCTACCTATCGCAGTCCACTGCTGGACGTTATTCCACGTCTTTTCCACTCTCTGACAGGAGGGTGTCCTATACCTTTCGCTTGTCTAGACGTGGTCTCCACTGAAGGACTTCCTGCCTTCACCAGTAGTCGGTCCGTCGACAAATATGGCCACTTCAGTCTGCTAAGTCTGAGAGCTATATCAATCACCTTGGTTCTCTATCGCATATAGTATAATACCCGTGGAAGTGAATTGGCGTTTTTTTTTTAATAGGCCCTTGCACCTTAACTCATTAATGTTGTTAATAGCGATTAAAAACTTGCACAAGGTGATGTACAGCGTCATTTTTCTGGGTCCCAACTGATTAGATTGACCTTTGCGACATTTTTTGAGGTAATTAGGGAATATCAAATGTTATTTCAATTCTTCTGCTTAAAATTTAAAAATTAATGTTCTATATATTTTAATTTATATATTTTTGTCATTAATACCTACTTATAACGACTGACCATTTAAATCGAAAGTGGTACACCTTATGTAAAATAACAAAATAACTGTGTAAAATAACTTCAGTCGAAGTAAAAGTTCAAAATTATTTATTCAGTAAGATTTTTAAAGATCATTTTGAAAAGTCAAATCTATCTATAATTAGGTTAAAATTGACTTTCTTTGACAAAACTGTTTTATGTTTTCATGAAATAAATAGCATCATCTTAACATAATTTTAAAACGTCAAATCTAGGAATTGTTACCGTCTGCCCCAACGTGGAGTTCGTTCGTGGGGGCAGACGGTAACTCTAATGGCAATCTGCCCCCACGTATGAACGGTAGGGGCAGACGGTAATACATTATTACCGTGTGCCCCCATTTCTCATACGTGTGGTTTCTCATACGTGGGGGTATGATAACATACGATAATTTTTAATTCTAACTAAATCTTGAAATGACAAAAGTACCTGAGTACTCTTTTGTAAATAAGATACTATGCTAGGTAAGTAGGCAATATAATAAAAAGCTTATTAGAGCTTAAATTAATTAAGCTTATAGGAAATTTATTTTGGCGACAAGGGAGTGTTCTTGGACCAATGCTCTTCCTCGTATATTTAAAATGTATATATGTTTTGTACGACTGTTACTGTTTAAGGGGTTGACATCACAATTAACTGGTTTTTTATTTGCTGAAACCACTCCTGTATTTACAGGGTTTTCATAAGGGTTGCAAAAGGGGTGAAAAAGATTGTCTTGAAAATGTGTGTTAACTTGAAATATCATTTGAGACTGATGATTTCAAAATAAGCTTATTTTTTAACATATTAGGGGTGTTTTTTTAAGATAAAAGTGCAAAAGATGATCATCAAATCTTGTAAGATATTCGAAATCTCATTAAACTGGTCTATTTATCTATTATAATTCACTCAATAGAGGACAAAAATTGTAAAACTAGGGGCTACCAGATTAAAAAATGGCTTCTTGTTGGTAGAATCAATGGTATTTTTAAAAGGAAAAAAAAAAAAAAAATCGCCTGATTTTTCTTTTAGCTATGACCAAGAAGAAAATGAAATAAGAAATAATATGAAGTATTTTTACTGCGTTATTTCTTTGTACAGCTAAATAGGAAACATTTCTCCATACTGGTATCACTGTAGAGGTTAGAAACATTTATTCTTCTTCATCTCAATAGTTTCATTCGATTCTCATTGGTCTTGAATTTGGATGTGTTTCTCGCTGCGTGTTTGCTGTGCTTTGATTGCTGTGATTGTTAAAGTATTTGTTATCTATTGTTGAGTGTGAAAGTTGTTTGTTATCTCTTTGTTGTTTTTCGTATGTCATTTGTTGTGTGTGTTCTGGAAATGGAGGCCGTCACCGGGTTGAACAGTGGGTTTCCAGTGTAGGTGGATACATTAGCAAAATAATAATAGATTACTGCAGCGGCTGGCAGGTTAGGCACTAATGGAAAAACGTAGTAGATAGTGTGATAGTGTGGGCAGAGGCGAAAGCCAAACAAAAATGCAAACCAATGCCTTCCATCAATGCCTAATTGCGGCCAAAGCTTGAACAGTACTTTTCTCAAATAACGCGGGGATTCCATTTGTTCAAAGGTACTTTTTTTTCATTCGTTACTTTTAAAATAATTAACGTTTTAAACGCATGTTTCAGAAAAATACTTTTACGACTAATTAATGTTAATCATCTGAACAGATATGAGTAGGTAGGTAGATAGAGGCGTTTGTTCAAACAGCTGCTTTTAAATTCAAAATCAGATTTAGTTGTATGTTAATATACCTATGTATTTGGCATGAATACCTGCATGTTCAATAAAATAGTCTAATAAATAATGTGTTCGTTTTATTTACTGAAGTACACCACGATAGATGTATTACGTTAGGTACTTTATGTAGGCCTGTCACTATACAAATCGTATAAACCAGAGCCCTTATTCTTTATGACCAATCGTGTCTTCACATGCCCACGTTACGAAATCTGCATGGAATCATCGCACTGACATATCGTAACGCGCCCAAATAATTCGATCACGCTTATTTTATCTAATTAGGTATCGCAGAAGTTTAGACGCGGGTGGGTTCTAGTATAGTAAAGTGATCCATTTAAAACATGTTTTTCTCCCCTGGGTTGACACTTAGACAATGACATAGTTTGACATTTACCTGTTTACAATTTTGATAAACTGTATGAAATAATGAAACATAAATAAAATAGACGAACTGAAGAGTGGAAATGAATACGAAATATATGAAAATACAATAATAATACAGGGTATTAATTTCACACTGCAGAATCTAGCACTACACTACGGAAAACTTGTTATATTTTAACTAGATTACGGATAGAATATCTGTATACGTTTTTGTTGTAAAAATCGAATCATACAATTCAACATTCAAACTCAGAACCAATATTGGTTCCGAGTTTGAATGTTCATCACACGATTTTTGTCGTGGGTGGGAATCGAACCCACAACCAAAGCATAGACGGAGAGAGACACTACCAACGTATGCTATGAGGTTTGTTAATAATACCTGTACTGCGAACATAATTAAACCGGACAGTTTTAGAGAAGGAACTGTCCTACATGTAGATATTAAACTTTGAATTTAAGCCTCATCTTAGTTGGTAGTAACTCTGCCTTCTGCGCTGTAGGTTGTAGGTTTGATTTCCACCCAGGACAAGCATTTGTGTGATGAATATAGATGTTTGTTCTGTGTTTGGGTGTTATATAATCATATAAGTAGTATGTATGTATTTACAAAAAAAAATAGTTAAGTATTCTATCCGAAATCTAGTTCCCATATTACAGCTTTGCTTAGTTTGGGACTAGATGGCGCTGCGTGAAATTAATGGCCTGTAATATATATATATATTTATTTAACATTTAGATTTGTTTATGTAACGAGTAGATACACAGCTTCAAGACTTTTCTCAGAAAAAGATCACGTAACTGAATGTGAACTTTGAGTAATCGTTGTAAAACGTTAAATTAACCTTATCTTAAACTCTACGTAAAACATTATTCCGGGCGTAAATAAAATCGGAAGTAAAACCTCAAATTACAAAATAAGTAATAAACCCATTATTAGATATGGCAAGATATCAAAAAGCTATAATAAATTCTAAAGTTGTTGTAAAATTTTATGTTACGATCCCACGTTCCGCTAAGGCTTGGTCGACACGGGACTATTAGGCTGTACGCTGCTTGATTTTCTTGCTTTGTTGTTTAAATTAATTTTAATGTCATTTCTTAGAATAATCGTTTTATATAAATTATACAAGAGTGACGACTGATTTTGTTTTGTTTGTGCAGCCTAGTTTAAATATAGACTTGTCTAGCACGGTTTAATAAATCAGTCACCAATGGACATAGATATGCCATTTTAATATTTATTTTTATTATTCTCTTAAAATATTTTGTAAATACCTATGGTTTAACTTGGATTGTATATTAATATAATTCAACAATACTGCATAACTAAGAATGTGCACCTACGTAAATGTCATTCGAAATACAGTTTATCAACTCGTGCAAGAAGTTTCAATATCAAGAAGTGTGAGATTTAACCTATATTTAGCTGTTGCAAGGGCCAAAAAGAAACTTGAAATGAACATCTCTGACTACCCCCTGTAGGTGATCCTCATAACATCCACGCTCTAAGTAGTGATCAGAGGTAAATCTTCGAAGGGGAAAAAGTCGCGAATCAATTACTATTACTAACTAGCATTGAGTTCTTGAGTTTCAAAACGATACTAAAAATCATTTTAAAATAAAGGCCTATCTAGAGTAACTGAGCATTTCTCGCGTAGCTCAGTCAGTTTAGGCTTTAATCAGACGCAGTGCAAGTTTGTTTAATTTGACATCAGCTATCGTTTGTTTAAGCGTTCATTTGATAGTGTGTAAGCCCAGGTTTATCCAAACTTTGATGGCGATACCCGAGTTTATATCTTAAAGAGGCAAGTTATGGACTTTGCGCATATTTCATGATATATTCGTAAAATGTACGGTTTAGCTTAATACCGCCTGGTTAATGATAGTAACGAAGTGTTTAATGTATTATTAATTTAGCCTATGTAAAATGTTGTATAAAATATGAATTGACGAGTTTTAGTTTATCTTAAATTGATATTATGACTGATTCCTTAGTACATAGTTAATTAATTTAATTGTACATTTTATTGAATAAAGTTATTTGTTATCTTAAATTATCTTTACGCATATTTATATGTTTCCATTGAGAAAGGTTCGTTACTGCGATCACCAATCTACTTGCCAAACGTGGTGATTATGGCAAAAGCCTTGGAGGAGGCTCTGTCCAGCAGTGGTCACTAAAGGGCTGTTGATGTGATGTGTGATATGTATATGTAGGTTGTACTTTTCTATGATGGCGGTCGTGGCCTAAGAATCGACCACTCAATCTTAGCTCGCGGATCTAGCATTTAAGGGATCTCCAGGAAAAGACAAAGGGCATCAGCTTCCTTCTGTGTGTATTATCGCAAGCCGTTACTCTGAAAGGTTTTTTTTATAGTACGCGGAAGAGTTTGGGCTGCATCTCATCTCATGTCAAGTTATGATAAGGCCAAAGGTAGAATCGCACTTCACCCGGAATTCCCAACAGACTGAGGTTTTACATGAGGTTTTACATTTTACAATCACTAGTAATGCAATGAATATGATTATGGTATATTATGGCTCTGGAAATATATCCGTAATAAAAAATGCATAGAAAATAACCGTACCTATATAATTTATAAAAATGTATGTAAAAAAAACGAAACATAACTCTAAAATTCCTATTCGAAAACACCCTTTTCCAACTGTTTTTTTCCACCCCTTTACCAATTATGATAAAAGATAGCTCAGCGAAGCATTTTTGTCACGGGCAGGTTTCTACAGTCTCGATGACTGATAATTCCAGGTGGACAAAAACGACATCGATTTTGTGTTGGTGGGTTTGACGGCGGTGCCACAACAAACTGAACGAGAAAGTTGGTGATTTTTATGATGATTTCTGACATTCAAAAATGTCTTTTAGAAAATTTAATTGAAATAGGGCTGATAAAACACCACTTTAATTAACGTCATTACTAAAGCTTTTGAGAGGCTTTTTGTTTTGACACTTCATAATTATTTATTAATTATAAGGCAAGGTGATTTCAATCAAGAGGGCTCTTCGTATTATTTGTGTATTTTAATAAAATGTGAACAGTGGTCTCAATTCAGTATTTTGAATTGAAACTTTTTAGGGGTTGAATTGAAGGATTTAGAAATTCTGATCCACAACCTTTTTGTGTGACGAAAAGTGGTGAGTCACTGTTTCGGGAAGATTTCCCACAAAAATATAGATATAATTAATATAATAATAATAATAATAATAATAATTTAAAAAAACAGGACATTAATTTTACACAGCGCCATCTAGCCCCAAACTGAGCATAGCTGGTATGCTATATGGGAGCTAGATTACGACTAGAATACTTATATACTTTGATAAATACATACGATATATATGATATAACACCCAAACACAGAATAAACATCTATACTCATCAATATGATCCCTTAAATAACAAAAAATTATATAGCTACGTTATTATTTGTATTTAATGAATTATTTTTTTAAATTATATACCTTACATAATACCAGTTGAAACAGTATTACATATTAAAAGTAACATACAGTTACATAATACGTACAAATGGTAGCTTTGTTTCAATCTCCAGTTGAAATGATGAGGGTTTGTCTGTTTATAATTAGTTTTTGGTCATTAATATCACTCAGCGCCATGTAGCCCCAAAATTAGCTATTTAAAAAAAACAAATAGCGACCCAACATGGGAATTAGATAACAGATATAGGTACTTATATCCTTTTTTTTGTATATACACAAAACAAACTTCTCACACCATCACACAAATAATTGTCCTGGGTGGAAATCGAACCCATATTCTACAGGACAGAATGCAGATTTACTATTACCAACTGAGCTGAGAGGCTTGTTATGCAAATTATGCATACTAGTGGTTAACGAATACGCCAGGTACATCGGTGCAGAAATCGCTGAAGTGAATGCCTAACCATAATGCGGCCATTAATGAAAGGTCTATAAAAATAACGGTTAATTGTATTCGATGTAGAACGTTTAAAATTGCATAATCGGCGCTTGCCAGAAGGCATCTTGCCAGAATCCTGTAGTGATAAATCTCACCGGAATCCATTCAATAGAGACTTGTGCGAATTATTAACGCACCATTAGTCTCCGCCAAACGTCTTTATTTGTATAGAAAATCTTATTGAAATCCACCTACCTATCGGTAGGAGAATTATAAATGGCTTATCGACTCACCATCCAATACAGCATTAACCACTTTTCTTCGAACAGATAATGATTATAAATGAATAAGAATCGTTATTATGGTTAAATTGAGATTGGAAAATAGCACAAGACAACACTGTAGTGTTGTGGAATGAATAAACCGGCTATCTATTTCGGTTTATTTATTTGGCCATATAAAGTCAAAAACACGTTTTCTCTTTTCCTCTACTACCTTCTTACAAATAAAATAAAAAAACATTAAAATTAGAAACATATTTAAATTATAAACATATATCAGTGTTTTTAATGATTTCTAATCATTTTAATAATGGCAATAGAAATACCCATTCCGTGAAAATTTCAACTTTCTTTATACCTATTCCGGTTTATGAGATAAAGCCCGTTGACAGACAGACAAAAGAATGGACGGTAGGGCAGCGGAGGCTGAGCTATAGGTTCTCGTTGGGATACTTTGAGTAAAAGACCAAGATCTATAATAATATGTATATGTATCAAAAAATAAACACACAAATTGACCACAATTATCGTTCATCAAACGCATGCTTGGCCACCATTTCTAATTCTATTTTGTACATCATAAAGAATAATCAAGTCAAGGAGTAGATGTAAAGAGTGTGTTTGCTCTTCAAAGAATTTCAATGGTTCTTTAGCCTCTGCCAAAATTAAACATATTTTTTTTCAATTTTTATATCGCTTATCTTTTGCACTGTTCGTTTCTTCTCATATAACTTTGTTTTAATGTTCTACGTACGATACATCAAAGTATTCTATGTTCATTGTTTTTGAAGACTACGCTGCCGTTTTATTAAGTTATTTTTTTTGCATGTTAACATTCCAAATTTGAGATCCAAACAAAAATAAAAAAAAAGAGAAGCCAACGTCCGCTTTTCCACGTGACACACATTCAAAGAGAGTCAAAATTCATTTTCTGGGCAGTCGTGCTCTGCCATCCTTGCCCAGACAAGCCTCCAGGTCAAAAGCCTTGGAAAAGTACTTGCAGTCCCCCGTCCGAAGCTATTACCGGCACGCAACCGTCCTCAGGACAAAATACATGTCCTACACGCAAAGGATCCCGGACATCAATCGCTCCCTGTCCTAATAACCGTTTAAATAGCAGAAAGATTTATGGAAAAGGCCAACAAAAGAGTGCTCGGTGCTTCGATAAATCTACGCACGAAATAATTCGATCCCTAGCGATTTGTTGGACAAAGACCGTCTCACTCGGTGATACAATTAGGTTTCAGTGAAACTGAAACTTGAATGTGAATGTGACATTCGCTTACACCTTTAAAATTGATTAAATTGTATTTTGTATCACATCATCATCCTATTAGTGTCCACTGATGGACAGAGCCTCCTCTAAAGCTTAAGGGTTTTCCCATAATCACCACGCTTGGATTGGTGACCACAGTAAAGGTGTAGATAATAAACAGAAGTAAGGTGCTGTCTGTCTTCCAGTATTTTTACTATGTGTAATTTATTCTGTCTATTACTAGTCGCTTAAATCATTCTTCCAGGCAACCTTGGAAGAACGCTTTTTGCGATAAGGCCTCCCATTGTATTTGTATACTGTATCACCTAATGTTTGTATAATTCGATGTAACTTGTGTAAAATAAAGTGTTCATCAATTCAATCATTCGTAAATTTATTATCTAGATATTATAACCAAAAGAATGGCAGCAGCTTCTTTCTGTGTATTATTTGTACATTTACTGCTAGCACTAATTAAGTAATTAAGCCACAACCCTCCAGTTTGGGAGGAAATTCTTTCCAACAATGGACATGAATTGGTAATTAAGCCACAACCATCCAGTTTGGAAAGAATTCCTGTCCAAAAATGGACATGAATTGGTAATTAAGCCACAACCCTCCAGTTTGGAAAGAATTCCTGTCCAACAATGGACATGAATTGGCTGTTGATAATGATGATGACGTTTAGATTATTAAGAATGTTTTTCAAATCACAAAAAATAAAACAGTCTAGACTGGTTGTTGAAATATTTTTTGATGTTTCATGATTATTCATTTTATATTTATCTTGATTGAGCAGTTGACATCAAACAAAAGCGTTAATCGGCATAATCAAACCGTTCGTTATTTAAAATCTCATTCTCTGAGTGAAAGTATTAATTCTATAATAATATGTGCCAAGCGATCGACCACCAAGTTTCTTGAAAAACCTGTCAAGATGTGGTCAATGGACAACGCTTGTTTGAAAGGACCTTATTCCCCAGAAAAGCCCACGGCTGAACAAAGCTTTGTGCAGTGGGCTTATATGGGCTGAAAGTGATGAACTTAGAACCTTGGCGTGAGTTTGCGCGGGGTCTGCTAGTCAATAATTTACTATAGATTTCCACAAAGTAATGAATCTAAAGATCATCAATCCGCCTGCCGAGCGTAGTGTATGTCCTACGACAAACGAGTCTAGAGTTACCATAGGTTTTGACCTATGCATTATTAGCCTGCATTATTTTTTAAATAACCGCCTCGTGGTCTTCCTATTTAAGATAATAATAATAACGAAAAGAAAAAAAATACAAGAATTGTAAATTGTTATGCTCCGGCTTTTAGAGGTAAGATAGCTAGTTCCTCAGTTTGTTGAGGATTCCGGCTTAAGAGCGGCTCCAGATCTCAATTTGTAACCAGGGACGCTACCGCCGACGGCGAAGCCGATCTCCATTGATGGCTTTAAATTAGCTCCATGAGAACTAGAAACGATTTTTACCGATTTAGGTATGTGTCATATCCGAAATGGCGTTTCCCATCTCAAAAGTGTACACATGTTATGAAACCTATCCGTTCAGTACATTTGACGGTAAAAATCGTTTCTAGTTCTCATGAAGCTAATTTAAAGCCATCAATGGAGATCGGCTTCGCCGTCGGCGGTAGCGTCCCAGGTATAACCGCCCAGTGATTTAGTGGTTCAACCCGCCGATTTCAGATCCAGAGGTCCCGGGTTCGACCCCCAAAGGGGGTACAATATATTGTGCTTGGTTTGGTTGGTGGTAGGATTTTGTTTAAGTCCACCTGGCTAGTTACCACCATCTTACCTAATTCTGTCGCCATAGTAACAATTCTAAAATTGTTGTGTTCCGGTATTCTGATGTAAGATTGCCAGTTCCTCAGACTGATGAGGATTCCGCCTCCACCTTCGGCCTTATCTCAACATGTAACCAGGTGAGATAAAGACCAATCGGAAGTCCAAGCGCATAAAAAAATGTAACGAAATTATATAAATTCGAAAAACCAATGATCATAAATATAGTACTACCTAAGCGGATTGTGGAAGTGCCCGAAATCGGAACACCTTGTGTGTCTGAAAGCTATGAAATACCGACAAGGTGCCTTCTGAATCATATTTTAAGTTTACAGCGGCCAGGCATCGATTCGTAACTTGTGTTGCCATTAAACATTTTACGGTCCTACAGTCTGTTTCTGTACCGAGCCTTCGGGAACATTTGGTGTGTTTTATGGGTTGCATCGCTGTCTCTAAAACCTACACCGCTGACGGGTCTAAAGGATACTAACTAGTAAAATTACGACAGTTATAAAACGTACCTGTTTTTAACCAACTTCAAAAAAAGGAGAACCTTTTTTTTTATCACACATTTTGTAAGAGGTAGCAAACGCAAAAACACAATGCATGTTTAACTTAAATACAATATTTTATATTATAGATATGCTCCTAAGCCGTAACGTCTCAATTTTTTTTCTTAATAATATGTTCGAATTAACCAACTATGTACAAGGGAAGCAGTCGAGTTGCTATGTAGCTTTGCCTTCCGCGCTGTAGGTTGTGGGTTCGATTCCCACCCAGGACAAACTTTTGTGTGTAATCTAGTTCCCATATTACAAGCTTTGCTTAAGTTTACGACTTGATAGCGCTGTGTGAAATTAATGCCCTATAAAGTAGGACAAGTGCTTACTCGTCGTACACTAAAAATAAATAAAAAAATGTTTATTTTTTAATGTGTTAAAATAAACACTAGAGGAGACCACAGAGGCGGTTACTTTTACATAATAAATTGAGTTGCGCTCAATGCGATAATGTTCTTTTATGAATACTTTGAACAAATCTTCGTGAAACACGATGAAGCACAAGTACCTGAGTGTTCTCGAGAGAATCTGTCCTGCTGGGAGCACTTTGCTGTAATAAATTCACTCACAATTTATTTTGTGGATTGCTTTGCTTGTAATCTGTGATGTGCTCTTTGAAATGTTGGACCGAACGGGCAATTTGAAATACGGAAAGGTACGGAATTGCACTAATACACTTTAGCAAAGGAATATTTTTTAACCTCATTTTCTTGCAATACTTTTATCGTATATTTATTTATATTTTTTAATTTAATTTTTCAAATTTATTTCAAATTGAATTATTAAATAAAAATTAAAATTAATATGTAAAGTTAAACCTATGTACGAGGAAAGCAGTCGGATTACAAAAACACCGTGACAAATGGTCTTTTATTTCATATAGATGTTTTATTGATATAATTCATTGGCTCTGAGCGATAAATATTATTATTCATAATTACCTATGAAATGAAGAAAAAACTACGAGTATCTACTGGAAAATCGTATGTACATATTCGATTGAAATTGTAAATGAAATAATTAAAATAAATAAATAAATATTACAGGACATTAATTTCACACAGCGCCATCTAGTCCCAAACTAAGCATAGCTTGTAATATGGGAACCAGATTACGGATAGAATACATAAATACTTTTTTTTGTAAATACATACTTATCATACAATACAACACCCAAACACAGAACAAACCTCTACATTCATCACATAAATGTTTGTTCTGGGTGGGAATCGAACCCACAACCTACAGCGCAGAAGGCAGAGCTACTACCAACTGCGCTGTGAGGCTTGTATTCAATATTAATTGAGAAAAGTTCAACAACCTCACACTTGTAATCTATCAGAAGCACGAAAGTGGACCAATCAGATCAGAGAAAGCTCAAACTCCAATGGGAACAAATTTGAATTTGGTTTATGCTGTCCTCAAAAACCAATTGTCGTTTTTCAAAGAGGTGTGATGAGAAAGTTGCTTGTTGGTGGATTGTTGGAATAGTTATCTTTATTTTAAAATTACAACATTTATGTAGAGAAATAGAACATTATTTATTGCACTAATCAAAGAACTTAATGCTAAGAAGCTTATTATTCCAGAAAACTACCAACGCAGACGCCTACTTAAAGCTACAGAGAATCCTACCTGTTTAAGCATGTTTAGTAGGTACTTAGTCCAAATTGTTTTTAAAGATATTCAGTAACAAATCCGCTAATAGCGGATCGGTAACACGTCAGCAGAGGGCTTGTCAGCTTAGTAGTAAGACTATATTTTCTGAGGATGCCTCGTGTAGATGCGAAACACGTGTCGATTAAAAAAAAACAACCGAATTTAGCGGATTTGCTACTAAATATATTTCTGGTTTCAGGTTATATATATTGAACAATGGATTTCCGAAAAATAACGCCTGAATCAATTAGGTATATTATTGAAATAAATGTACTTAGGTACTTTAGCTACTTTCCTATGTTTTTTTTTTATATAGTACAACGGGGAGGTGACTTTTCTCTCACCTGATTTTTCAAGCTATGATAAAACCAAAGGTGGAAGCGCCCTTCACCCGGAATCCTCAACCAACTGAGGAACTTTCTATCTAACCTCTAAATGCCGGAACACAATTTTTTTTTTAACTTAGGTAAGATGATGGTAGCTAGCCAGGCGAACTTAAACAAAGTCTTACCACCAACCAAAATCCGGAATCCTTTACCAATCCATACGGATACGGGTTCGGAAAACAGCATCACTAGTTAATAGCGGCCGAGGCGTGGGAACTCACACAAAAACTGCGCACCGCCCTCTCTACTCTCCTCAGCAGAACCATTACACAAAACATTATTTCAAATTACATCGCAGACGTTACGATTATGTTTTTGTTCATTTCATGAGATAAAGAAGTGTTGTTTTTCAATGGGCTTACAGTAAAAGTTGAAGTTTAAATTGGCAAGTCCCCTAATTTGTTTTATTGTGCTAACTGTTAAGCCCTCACTTTGCGTGGGCAAATGGGTGACCTCTGTTAGACGGTGGATTTATTAAATTGTTTTAAAATAAGATATAGTTTATCATGCGCATTTTTAGTTGGTTTCATAGAATGAAAGTGGGTAACTTGGCTGCCTACGTAAATCAATCAAAGTGTAGGTACAGGTGTAGCATCTTTCTTCTTTTTTACAAAGCATTTTATAGCTTGAATGAGTTTATGAACGCAAAGATACACGAATCCTCATTTTGTATGACAATGAATATGACTAATTATATATAAATAGTAGTGACATTATGCATATAGTAGAAAGTGTAACTTAACTTAATTTATTTTCTTGTTTGACATTTTTGTGCTATTTAAAAATCTGTTTTATAATGGTTATTTTCTGAAATTGACATATTTTTTAAAATTTTTTTACTCATTATTTTGACATTTTATTATTTCTTATTGTGATGTTGTTTGTTTGTTTAATTATCTAATGACCATTATAAGATTTTATATAATAAATACTATAATTTTGTATTGTATCTAATGACTTGCCTTGTATGACATCTATGTTATAATATGGCCAATAAATAAAATCTGAAAATCTGAAATCTGAAAATCAATCCTAATGTTCAGGGAGTAACTCTTCCTTCTGCGCTATAGGTTTTGGGTTCGATTCTCACCCGGGATAAACATCTATGTGATGAATATTGATGTTTGTTCTGTGATTTTGTGCTGTATCATAATAGTAAGTATGTATTAACAAAAACAACTTATTAAGGTATTCAATCCGTAATCTAGTTCCCATATATATGTTGTGTTTAGTTTGGGGCTAGATGGCGGTCTGTGAAATTAATGTCCATAATTATATCTGACACAAAAAAAAACAACAGCCAGCATATAATGCTCTTACGCATATTTTTATGTTAACTATTTCTGCTCGCGGCTTCACCCGCGTGATACCACAACAATAAGTAATCTATGTATTTTGCTAGATTAAGAACAATATCCGTGCAAAGATTCAGCTCAATCCGTTGATCAGTTTTTGCCTGAAGGAGAAACAAACGAATCAGTCGTTAATATGTCGATGTCTGATTTCCATCCCATGCGATCCTATATATGGGATATACTGAGAGTGCTGAGTCCCTAGCTACCAATGAAAAATCGATACGCATGTGTCTTTTGGGGTGGAGACCTTGGGTCCGTGGGGAGCCGGTGCCCTCGGATTGAGGCGACACGTGACCCAAGGGCTGGCTCTTATTTAGGCCAGCGAATTAGCATAGCTATTCAGCGTGGCAATGCAGCCAGTGTCTTGGGCACGTTTCTGTCTGGTACTGGTCTGGAACAGTTGCGTTACCTATAGGCCGTTTGTAATGGTCCTTAGGTAATCTGACTGATTCCTTTGTACATAGTTAGTTTAATTGTACATTTTATTGAATAAAGATTCTTATCAGCGTGTAGAATATAAATAAACTGTTATAAGAGATAAATATCTTTAACCGTATTTTCTATTTTCAACGAAGCTGAAATCATTGTTTTACTTTATGCGATATGCGATCTTCCTTGAATTCATATAGGAGTTTTGCCCTCGGGTGCATTGCTCGCGACGCGGTCAAATATCCCATACTCCGAATTTACAGCGTGAAACTGTAAAGCAGTTTACTGTCTGATCCATTGGTACAGAATCAGAACTAAGATTCATATGTGAAATACATATTTCAATAAGATAGTAAATGTAAATCGCTGTAATCGTTGCAATCATATTAAATTTCAAAGTTTTTTTTTATTGTACCTACGACGGGGAAGCGTATCATAACTTGTAATGTTACCTGCGAGTTATGATATAATATAGTTATATGATATAGTTAAATAGCATAACTATTCAACGTGCCAATGCAGCCAGTGTCTTGGGCACGCTTCCGTCTGGTACTGGTCTGGAACAGTTGAGTTACCTATAGGCCGTTTGTACCGGTCCTTAGGTAATCTGACTGATTCCTTTGTACATAGTTAGTTTAATTGTACGTTTTACTGTCTAATAAAGTATCTTATTATAGTTATGATATATTTATATGTTATAAGGCCTCTGGATCTGAAATCGGTGGGTTGAACCACTAGACCAGAGGCGGTGTTTACAGTTTGAATAAAAACTAAAAAATGATCACCGTTGATTTTTGTCGTTTCACCGTTGATTGTCCGGAAAAAAATACGACGCTTCTAAGTGATCTTGTACATACGTACAGATGAAAAAATTAAGTATTCAATTTTATGTGTGTACTATAAAGTATTGGTATATCTCATTCATTCATTCTTAGAGTACACAACACAAAGAAAGAAATGTCTCTAGATGTTCGAGTTCAGCACAATGAACAGATTTGTGCAGTGTATGACTTGATCTTAATCGTACATACAAAAGGCTATAGCTGTAATGCTTTCCCAGACTATATTTCTTTCTGAATTAAAACCCACCTCAAATTTGAAGTCGGATGAAATGGCCGGATAACACAGAAGAGTAGGTATTGCTTGAAATAATACATTACAAAGGCTTGGGTTGTACTATTCATATTTAAATTGCAAACTCGTGTCGGATTCTTTGTCTCTCTCACACAAATAAGCAAAAGTTATCTGTGAGAGTTTTCGTTTTCATAGTTGTGGCTTTTGCGTCTTTCCGCTTTGGTGCGCTTCATTCAGTTAGTAAATAAATAATAAAATAAATATATATTACAGGACGTTCATTTCACACGGCGCCATCTAACCCCAAACTAAGTATAGCTTGTGATATGGGAATCAGATTATGGATCGAATACTTATAAACATATATGTTTTTGTTAATACACACTTAGATACTATATGATACAACACCCAAACATAAAACAAACATCTTTATTCATCACACATATGTTTATCCTGTGTGGGAATAAAGTAAGGTCTAGTGTTGGGGTTGTTTTTCATCTAATTATAAGTGGAATCTTATAATTGGCCTACAGCTGACATGTGCCTAGTCTTCTAACGAGTTTTTCTAATAATATAAATGCCGGAACACATTTTTTTTCCTATTTATATGTCAACAGATTTAGGTAAGATGGTGGTAGCTAGCAAGGTGGAATTAATCAAAGGCCTACCAAAAACCAAACCAAGCACAATATTGCTCCCCTGGGGATTGAACCCGGGACCTATGGATCTGACATTGGTGGGTTGAACCACTAGGCCACAGAGGCGGTTAAAACGGCTGTACCCAGTTCAAGAGCACACCAATTTCACATGCAAATAAAATGTTCTAATAACTTGTCATTGAATCTTAGGTTAGCTATACTCTGCAAAAATTTTGAAGTAACAATTGCCCCCTTTTTCAATATGACCAACCGTGTTTTCAATACGATGATTCCATGCAGATATCGTAACGTGGGCGCGTTAAGACACGATTTGTCATTTTTGGGCGCTGGGGGTTTCCCATATTCACATTATACCTATATATTTAGTTATTCTATCCGTAATCTAGATCCCATATTACAAGCTATGTTTAGTTTGGGGCTAGATGGTGCTGTGTTTAATTAATATCCTGATATATTTATTTACTTCTATGTGAAATCAACCCAAGTACTTATTTGTGATTGAATTGTTTTAAAATCGGTCCATTAGTTTTACTAGTTTGTTTCAGTCCACCTGGCTAGCTACCACCATCTTACCTAATTCTGTCGCCATAATAACAATTCCTAAATAAATTGTTGTGTTCCGGCATTTAGAGGTAAGATAGCCAGTTCCTCAGATAGTTGAGGATTCCGGGTGAAGTGCAATTCCACCTTCGGCCTTATCTCAACTTGTAACCAGGTGAGATGAAGGACAAGTGCTTCCCCGTCGTACAATAAAAAAATATAGTATAATACCTCACCAGGTGCTGTGTTGTGACCAGCGGTCAAGCGGAGTTGATGGATACAGGGGGCTCATAATTGACCGTCTCAGTTTCGAGATTGGCCAAAAATGCTTTTGTCCGCTGTCTGTCGGATGTTCTCGTCTACAGATCGCATTTTTCAACCGATTTTAATGAAAATTGGCACACATGTTCATTGGTGTATTTTTTTTTTTTTGTCGATTGCGATTTGATTGGGTGAAAAGGGGGGAAGTTTGCTGTAGCGTTATTTATCAACAGATTTCAATTACATTTGAAAGACACACTAAGAATTTAATTCTACACAAGATGTTGTGAAAAAGATTATTAAAAGGGTGAGTGGAGGGGTAAAAGGAGCAAAGTTTACTGTAAGATTTCAATTTTTTATTTTTTTTTCGGAAAATTTATACCTATGTTTATTAATCTGGGACAATTGCAAAGGCGGAGAGGACTACGCAGTCCTCTCCGCCTTTGCAATACAAATCTGTAGACACCAAGTTCGACTTCCGAGAAAATGCTTTGTTAAGCAGTGGTACACAAATGATAGTGACCTAGAGCCTAAACGCGAGTACACCTGTGCGAGGTCAGCTAGTAGCATATAATTATGAAGAAAATGAAACCATTAAAGTACCAATGGTACTTTAATGCTTAATAAGTAATAATACGCTTAACGAACGTCATCGCATATCCGCAAATAATCTGCAAATCCGCAAGCAAACATCAAAAGAGCCGATTTTGTTTTATCTCCCTCTCGCTTGGCCAATTCGTGGAGCAAATTATTGCGTATTGAAAATCGGAGTAAGGTCAGGAAGGAGCACACAAAGACAAAACACGTTGTCAAGTTGGAGACTGAACATCAAAGATATGTTTCGCATTGTCTTGTGTTTGTATGGGACGATGTACAATTTTGGTAATGACCTGTTTTGTATGAATTTTTCGTGGGCAATTAACCTTTCAATCCCCGGACGTGATGTAATGGCGCATCCGTCAAGCCGGAAGGGTCACCCACGATATCAATACCTTCCGGTAGCTCGGGAAAAAATCATTCATCATCATTATAATACAGGACATTCATTTCACACAGCTCCATCTATCCCCAAACTTAGCTTGTAATATGGGAAAAAATACGGATAGAATACTTAAATAAGTTTTTTGTAAATACATACGGTCCTGTGTGGGAATCGAACCCACACCACACCCACCTGCAGCGCATAAAGCAGAGTTACTACCAACTAAGCTAGGATGCATGTCATTATAGTATAAGTATATATAGTATAAGTGTTTTCTGCAAATTAAAGATTTCCAGAAAACATATGGAAATATTGTATTTATTTCGCTCGCTACAATCAATTTCTATTTATGTATATTTTATAGAATCGGATATCGCGTACGTGAGTTGTGCTGTCACAAATATTACCACATACAAACATACATAGGTACAGTGCCAGATACTCTTCGAAAAATTGAGCCTAAAAATTAAACGACTGATCCGTTCAGTCGTTAAATTTTTGTGCTTAATTGAGAGAGTAGTAGAAATCCTTGTGAAATTGCTCGTCCAGGGAAGTAATACCACTATACTCATTTTAACCGCTAAGCTGCATTGCTGTGTTTCGTTTTGGATGGTATGAAATCACGGCTGTTGGCTCGGAATTCATATTGTATCAAAAAAAGGCATGGATATAGAAAACACCATGGGGAATATATAATAAATCCTTATACCTTTAGCGAAACCGTAGGCATAAGCTAGTATTTATCTACTAATGAGTAGGTGCTGGAAGCTATTATGGGGTGCAAACATGATCCTCTAATCATAGCAACACGGTTTCCATTAAGCCTGTACTTAGAACGAGGCAGAGCAAAGTGTACGATTCTCGGCAGTTTAGCAGAAATCTCCCGGACGTAATTCGTGGTAGGGTACGCTTAGGGACAGAAATTGATTCAGATAGATCAGCCGCGATAGACCAAACGTGCATGTCTCTACCAGATCTGGGGGCTGTGGTGAACCATCGAGACAAGGCTCATATCATGCCATGTTGTAGCACTGAGTTTAGCCGCCGTAGCAGTACTACGCCATGACAACACACCCTGGAGAGACTTCGTGGTGTTTATCGTACAGCCCCTGGCCAGAGTCAGAGTTAAACCGCCTCTGTGGTCTAGTGATTCGCCTACCGTTGTCAGATCCAGAGGTCACGGATTCAATCTCCAGGGAATATAATATCCAATATTGAATTGTCTTGCCATAATCATCAATTTCGCAGGCGGAGTAAAGATATAATACGTATCAGTAAAGTATACACACAGAAGCAAGCTGCTGCCTTCTTTAGGCGTGATTCCTTAGTCACCTTTTAAGATATCCACGGAAGGTGCATACAGCAAACGAGATGATGTAGTTTATGTTCAAATTATGACGTGGTGGTCACGGCTTAAGAATCGACCCCTCCACTTCAGCCCATGGATGTCGTAAAAGCCGACTAAGGGATCTCACCAGAAGAAGGGCAGCAGCTTCCATCTGTGCATTATCTACACCGTTTCTTAAATCACCTATTCGTGTGCCAAGTGGAGTGATTATGGTAAAACCCTCAAGCTTAGATGAGGCTCTATCCAGCAGTGGCTGACATGTCTGTTATTGTGATATAATTCAATAAAAAAGAGCAAAAAGTCGTTAATATCTTCAAAAAAAGAGTCAATAGGCACTTTTGGGTAGGATTGCTCCGTCGTGGACCTCACCACAAAAAACTATCCCGAGGTTCTCGCCTTTCTCCTTGTGTGCTGGTCGCGATTCCAAACAGGCTGTAGATTTGACGTTTCGAAGTGATCCTTAAAAATCGTACCGAATAAAAATACTTTGACTTTGACTTATTTCAAGTCGCAAAGCTAAGAGCTGACTTTTTAAACACGTATGTATTCTCATTTGACGTATCTCTATTCCCCGGACCGTAACTCGCGGAGCGGGGCTGCTAACAGAGCGACTGGCGGGCATTATTAACGGGCCATTAGCCGTCGTTTCCTAGCCGGGATCTCCGACACGGCCTATAAGACAACTATTCCTTCAAGAGCTGGCGCGAATCGAGAATCGACCTCGTCGTTTTCCTTTTTAGCTGGAATTATTAACTGACGCCGATGATGTCTATGAATTTTGCAAGCATACGAAGGATAGGTTTAATATCAATAGTGTTTCGTTAATATATAATATTTATATATAATACATTTTCAACTTTGAAAGTGTTCCAACAACTTTGGGCACATATTTTTTTTTATATCAAACAAAAATCTATTAAATGCAATTTTTTTTTTTCAAATACTCATTTTTCCAGAAAAACTATAAAAAATATAGATCTTTAATGCAGAACTTTTTTTTTTAATCGAGCACACAACTCCTAAACTTGAAACTTGACTTTTCGATAACTCTCACGGTTTAAGACTTGGCCTCAAGGGCCCTGAAAAAAACTCACCTGTATATCAAAATAAACATGTGTCAAAAAAGGACAGTTCAGTTACCTTTAGGCCTTTTGTAACGGTCCTGAGCTAATCTGACC
The DNA here is from genome assembly GCA_951394065.1 of Venusia cambrica. Taxonomy (NCBI): domain Eukaryota; kingdom Metazoa; phylum Arthropoda; class Insecta; order Lepidoptera; family Geometridae; genus Venusia; species Venusia cambrica. The sequence continues at coordinate 2,424,248 of OX596068.1, read as the reverse complement.
GATTCCTTTGTACGTTTAATTGTACATTTTATTGAATAAATGTCTGAGTTATTATTGTAAAAAAAAAAGACATTACAAGCTATGCTTAATTTGGGGTTCATGGGGCTATGTAAAATGTTTTACATAAAATGTAAGTTCGAAACATTGACGTCAAAACTTGCACAGGGTCTTGAACAGGTAAAGATGTGCTCTACTACAATGCACCAAGCTTACCAAAGCCACCTGGCTTTCCCTAGCACTGATGGAACGCAGTGATCTGCTTGTTGTTGGACTTGCTGGAAGCGCTTGACCTTCATCTCACCTGGTAACAAGTTATGGCCGAAGATGGAGGCGCACTTCACCCGAAATCCTCAACAAAGTGAGGAACTGGCTATCTTACCTCTGAATGCCAGAACACAAAAAAAATTTTAAGAATTGTTATTACGGCGACAGATTCAGGTAAGATGGTGGTGGCTAGACAGGCGGACTTAAGCAAGATCCTACCACCAACCAAACCAAGCACAATTGCACTCCCCATGGGGATCGAACCCGGGACCTCTGGATCTGAAATCGGTGGGTTGAACCACTAGACCACAGAGCCGCCGGTTTAATTTAAAGGTTAAACATTATTGCTGTTTCGAAAATGCGGTTACCAATTTACTAGAAAGGGTGCTTTGTGGAAATGCATGTCGCGTGTCGAAGCATGGGAATGACGTTGCTTGTCTCTCTAGAATGCTATGGGCCATCAGAATTGTGCTTTTGCAGGATTAACATCCTGCCGTCTGTTGACTTAATAGGGTCAGTCACAGAAATTGTTTGTTCATTGTGCGTATGCAACATTTAATTTGTATTTACAAATCTGGACTATGACTGGAATAGTATTGTAATATTATTAACAAATGTAATCTCATTTTAAGTGACCTTATGTTCTTATGAGGATGGATAAATGTCTTTAAACCTAATAAAAACTAAAAACCAACGTACTTCCTTCCTCCTGAGTATTTTTTAACAAGTTGCTAAAGACAATATCGGCACTTTCAAATGCAGCTTTCCTAGCAAAAGTAGAAATATACATAATTATGAAATATAATAGTTTAGTGTTCATTATTAAAATAAAAATTACTAGACATTAAGTATACACAATACCTCAATATCTTTACAATAGCCACAAACAATAAAAGCTTGTAATATAGGAACTAGATAACAGTAAACATATCACGCTTATTTTTATTTATTATTCTTGTTTGTTTACAGCACACAAAATAATAATAGTAAAATAAAAAAAACAAATTCGCATAGCTATTCAGATTGGCAGTGCCAGTCTTGAGTCGGTCCTCAGGTAGCCCAACTGCTTCATTCGTAAATAGTAGTTTGTAGATACATATTGTGTAAAAAAATACTTTTGATTCACCTGAGTATACGAAACACTCTCTTGTTGCTACCTCTTATTGTATGCAAATCCGTAAAGAGAGCAAAGCACCAAACCACAGACTGTACATCATAGTAGGTGGGTATAAAATAGTAAGTGAATAAGTCACCCCTTACTTAAATGAAACATAGGTTAATGTCGTTTTAAAAAGTGCTCTCAAAACCGTTACCTTAGTAGTCGTGACTCAAAAATCCACCCTTAATAATCTAATCGATATCCTAGGGCTGGAGCCGGATGTCGTAAAGTCAACCAAGGTGCTTCAACAAAATGGCAACAGCTTTTTTCTAGTATATAAACAAAACTTTAACTGTGCGTCGTACCAATCTGTCTGACAAGCGTAGTGTTAATGGCCAAACTTTAGAGTTTTAGAGGATTTTTTTTCCACAATGTAGTGGACAATAATTTGCTGTTGATGTGAGATTATACAAACTTGGTTTGACAACCCTATTGAGTTAATTACAAAAAATAAATAGACCAGTTTTCATCTTTAAAAACCACCCCTAATAAGGGAAAAAATAAACTTATTTTGAAATCTGCAGTCTCAACCCCCATTTTAAATGATATATCAAATTTTCACACATTTTCAAGACTTCAGCAAATAAAAAACAAGTTAATTGTGAAGTTAACCCTCTTTAACAGTATATTCTACAAGACATTACAAAGCGTTTTACCTATATAACGTGCCCCTGTCTTACAAAAAACACCCCTATTAAAAAGATAAATCTATATTTTATTAACGTGAACATAGTTCGCGATAAATAAATAAATATTTTAGCGTCCTTATCCCATCGCAAACCTATTATTTTTCAAGTGAACCATGTCTAACGAAGTTTGGCTTAGATATTGTAGTTCTAACTTTGCTAGTTAATTAGACTCTACGTCCTGGCTCCCAGGTGGTCCGCTCTATGTTACAGCATGTTTGCATAAAAGTTAGAGCAGTCCATGGAATAAAAACATGCTTCAAGTGCCTGCAGCATCTCCTGTTCATCAGTTATAGGGATGTAGTTTCTGACATGCACAAAACCAACACCACGCGTACTAATATCATTCAAATCAAAATTAGTTTTTTTTCAGCAAGATATTATAGGATAATTTTGTAGCGCCAGATCTATCGCATCTTCGGAATCGCGACAACAAAAGGAGAAAGGAAAGAAGCCTATATTACTTATGCCGATATAATTCGCTGGAGCGAAGGATTTTTTATTTTCTAGAAAATCATCGGTTTTATGTTAAACCTACTTGTGGCAATAGTGAATTTATTTTCATTTCTGTACATTAAGTATCTATCTCATAGTTTTTTTTTCGAAAAGCTTATATTTATAGTATTTTTGTATTCCAAGAGATTACACTTGGTCACAACTTTAACAAATGTTATAACGAATAAATATTTTATCAGCGCCTTAGCTGAGTTGGATATGGCAAAAAAAGAATTTGCGTCCATACCGTTGCTCAATTGGCGTTTCCAGCTTGATGAAAAGATATGGGTTCGAGTCCCATCGCGGGTTGTGATTTTTTGTGTCATTATAACATTTTGTAAAGCATATATTTTTACGCGCTCACATAATTGACAAACAAAAAATACGCACGGCTCGCACGACTTAGGTCTTCCTGTGGTAGTTCTAGAAAAAAGTAATGGTGTGTATACCACGACCAAAAAAATGGATGGATTACGTGAAATAAGACATGCGTATTAAAGAAGTGGATGAAAAGCTGACGACTGATAATAAAGAATGAAAAGGAATATGTTGTGCTGACCCTGCCTGCAAGATAAGGATAGGAAGATGATGATACCAGTGGAATAACTATCATAATTACCAACCTCGGCAGCACAGTAACGGCTTACTGTGTGCTTAACATAAATCAATATGCAATATTATATTGTAAGCATCTCTACATAATCTCTAGGATTCTCCGAGATTGCTGAAAAGAGTCTTGCACTAAACTTGCAGCTAACATGAATGCATCTTCGTGACGAGATGAGAGAGATAGAGGTGACAATGATTGCTCAAGAGATGAAAAACTATATCTTGAGTCCCTAACACCATAAATACGATCACTAACCCGCCCGCCAGGCGAAATGATTTTGGAAAATCTCCCCATTAAAACTTCTATTGTATCATTAGTACTTGATAAAATGTAAAGAAGCCATGCTAAGTTTGGGAGTTTGGTTTGGAGTTTGTAAGATAGCCAGTTCCTCAGCTTGTTGAGGATTCCGGATGAAGTGCGCCTCCACCTTCGGCCTTATCCTAACTTGTTACCAGGTGAGATGAAGGCCAAGCGCTTCCCCGTCGTACAATAAAAAAAAATACAATTCAAGAAATTAATTTAAATTGTACACAACTTAAAAAGAAAACTATAGCTAAGCACACAAAACATGATTTACTAAAATAAAATTGAATTAAATTAACATAAACTTACTATAGCTACTAATTTACAAGTAAAACTTATCAAATGGATTATCTACAAAATTAATATGTTATAGATAACCCAGTCAATCGTTGTCACTACAAGATTGTAACGTGGCCAGAATACTGGCGGTATTACCACGTTGGATGGCAATACTCACCGAATACAATTTAAAAAATATATTCCTACCAAACAACACTACCAACAGGCTATATTGCTTGTTTTTAAATTAATTTAGAACAAAACACGTCAACGTTTAAAAATTGATTAAATATGTTAGATGCAGTAATAAAAAGCTGTGTCGCAGCATATTACATGCATCGCTTAGTTTGTAACTAGATGTAACTAGATGTAGCGAGAAGTGTGTACATTTTATTTATTTCGTTTATTTATTTAGGAAGACCATCGGCAAATAATGGCACTTAATATAGGAAACAAAGAACCATTTAAAGATCTCCACAAATAGAAACAGTGTTAATAAAGTTAATAGAAACAAACAAACAAACCAGCAGATTAATATCTATGCACTTTTAGTTAAAACAAAACTGATAAAAGGTAAAAACTAAATAAATTTAATTTAATTTACATTCGCGATCAGAATCATATATCCGTAAGATCGAAATAAATAAATTGGCAGTCACAATCAACATTCATCACTTAATAAGTACAAATACTATAGTATAGTACAATATGTATATTTATACTATAATACATCTGTAAATACAACGTTACAAAATATATTACAAATATTACTAGCCTACATATACACCCATTGAAGTCAAAATAATAACAGTTGCCGAGAACTAGGGTGGTTCTCACAAATCATGTGGCACTAATAAGTTGATTACAACTCGTCCTTAGCGGAATCTCAATCACGAGGTACGCAGTTCCGGCAGCAACCCAATTTGGATGTTCATGTAACGTATTTGGGTATCATCCCACAGGGCGGCTGTGGACACATTCACACCTTCTGGGAAGTCTCGCTTCATCGTAGATAATCATCCTTGCCTTTGTAAGTTATGAGGTCAAGAGCCGACCCATTCTAAATTAAATTTAAATGTGTGAGGAGGTACTTGGCCTTCATCTCACCTGATTTTGCATATGATAAGGCCGGAGGTGAAAGTGCACTTCACCCGGAATCCTCGGAATTTTAAGAATAGTTGCTACGGCGACAGCATTAGGTATGATGGTGGTAGCTAGCCAGGCGGTACGCAAACAAAGTCCTACCACCAACTAAACCAAGCACAATATAGTACTCCCCATGAGGATCGAACCAAGGACCCCTGGATCTGATACAGGTGGGCGGACCACTAGACTACAGAGACGGTTAAATTTGATTTCGGAATTCTCGATGTTTTTCGAATTTTGGTTTTGTGTTGTTGGTTTGTGTATCGGAATCCTCATATCTCATCAAGGATAGCGCGCCATCGAACTTGGCTGCATTCGCAGCGTAGACGGATAAGTTGAGTACTTATATTCTTGTTCTCAAAGGTGAAGAGAGCTATATATAAGACGATGATTCGTGACCATATAGACCGAATCGCTTAAGGAACTGAAGGTCATATCAATAGGAGCGTTTCTGAATCGCTTTGATGATTGGAAAAGACGCTGGCAGAAGTTTATTAAATCCAACGATAATTACTTTGAAGATGACCATATTCATATTGAGGAATAATTGAAGACTTTATAAATTTTACACAATTTCCGGGTATTTTTTGATTGGTGTATTACGGATCTGATCGGACCAACGCATTGGGCTACGGCCTCGCGATCTTTTTCCAACCTGCACTACTAGCTCCTATAGGATAGCGTCAAATGTGTTATAATATGTTTATTTATAGTTAAATGATCGTACTAGCGATGAAATGGAATACTTCCGCTGCTGGATCTCCAACCCGCCTGCCAAGCGGTGAGATGACGACAAAATCATCTAGTACCTATTAATATAAACTCATGTCTAAATAGATATGTATAGATGGTCACCGGCATGAGGTCGCAATACTTTTTCACAATTTTGTAAATGAAATTGAAAACATCCAAAACATCACCTCATCGAAAACATCCAATTTAAATTATCGTAATTCCTCCCAGCTTCATATATATCTTATAGGGCTATTTAAATTTTGACGATATGGAATTCGGAAATAAATAAAGTGTGTAAATTAAGTGTTATTAACTAGCCTGAGACTGAACCTTATAAAGCAATTAATATAATGATGGGCATTGCATCGCCTACAAGTTGTACCTATTTAAAAGAAAAACACAGCTCTTTAAACTCTCTAAAAATATCATTGAGAATTTTTCTTATTTAATGGGAGGAATAGAGAGAGAAATTAATAATGTACAGACGCTTAGCCGGCACCGGCTAACTGATATCGATAGCAATAATCTACGTAAATTCTTTATAGATGGATTACCACACAGCTGCACTTAATTTTGAACACTTATTTCAATGGAAACTTCTTCAATTAATGAAAAATAATGGCTAAATTAAAACAGATAGTTATGCAAAAAGCTTTTCCGTGTTCCACCATTGTAAACAAGGCCGAGGTTTATGGTCAGCAAACAATGGAGTTATACTCTAGAAATGGGTATGGCAACCCTTCCTCACAAATATTTATTTTATCGGGAATATCCGAGCCACGATAAACGCTTGTCTCATTGTCGCGACAAATACTATCCAAGATAAATGTACGGTTAAGAATATGGCCTAACCATTTCGTCCCTGAGCGTTTTAGTAACCCAGCCTGGGGCACTGGGTTTATTACGCTATTAAAAATGTGCAACCATGCTGAGAAACAAACCAAGGTTGATAACTAATATTTAGTTTGCAAAATTTGTTTCCTATGATGAATGAAACTTCTCAATTTATAAGCAAATAAGCTAAATGTTTCAGTTATTTTAGTTAATATTACGTTTTTTAAGAAGAAACAGTGTTGTTTTATGAATACTGAAGTGGTGAGCTTAACGCAGTTTTCAAGATGTAAACAAAGTTCCTATTGATAACCTAGTTGGCTACGAAGAAAAATTTCTTCCTTGTACATAGAAAACTGAATAGCATAACGGTTTTCTACACAAAGAGATTTCCCATTTGATAACCGAGTAAAAAATAAAATGGTTTCGTTTTTTTTTAATTCAAATTCAAAAGTTTAAAACTCAGTAAGCAGATTTTTTTTAGGATAATTTGAATCGTCAAATCAAATAAAAAAAAAGCTTACTGGATCAAGGTTGTAATCAAATGAAGAGGTAAGTCATAACAGGTGCGCACAAAGTGTCAGGCGTCCAGGATAAGGGTATGACATCGAGAATTCTCCAGGCGCTAAGTTATCCCACGGAACATACGGTAGTTAATAAGTTAGACTGAACCTCACGTGTCCGAGTACCACAATTTGCAAAGTACATTCGAACATTGTAGGTAGCTTTGATCATGTATTTCACGAATGTGTTTGCGAGGTGTATTGCAATTTGTGAATAAAGCTCTGTAAACATTGTATTTTGGCGTTTACACAACATATAAGTAAAAATTACGTTTTAAAAACTAACATGAAAACCGACTTCAATAAAGAATATGATACAGTTTCGGTTACCTGTAAACGTATTTTTTGCAATATCTTTGATGACAGATGGACGAACCGACAGATAGTCATACGCGTGATCCTATAATGGGTTCGTTTTTTCATTACTTTTGAGGTAATACACCCTAAAAATACCTAAATCACTTCAAGCACCTATAATATTCGAAGAGTTCCTTTGATTCCATCATCAGATACTGACCTGATGACGTTTATTATTATATATATATATACTAATTTCATATAATTTATCCGAAGGTCACGGTTTCAAAACCCGTCGTGTACCATTGGACTTTTCGTTGTTTCAATATGCTTATGTGCGCATTTGATACTTGCCGCATCGTTACTGGGTGTCTAAAACCGACTCCACTCAGAATGCTGTATCCCTTAGCTGGCATAGCCTATCCTGAAATTCACCGTGGAATTACCTGCTGCATTCAAAAGAGAAAGTAGGAAACAGACAGTCATCATCCTTTGTACTGGTATTATTATATATATGTTTTGAAACGTTTGAATCGGGAAGGAGAAGAAGACACGAACATTTACTAATGAAAATGAAGGCTGTATCAAGAGGAAATCGTTAAGAAGCAAAAAAACATTTTTTTTATTACCTAGAAATTATACAAGTTTTCAAAATTTCAAAAATATCTAATATTTATCACACATAAACAATTTCAACTTAATCGAATGAAACTAAAGATTTTAAATTTCAAGACATCTGCCCTATTTCCCCTTTGAGAGTTATGATAAAAAGTAATTGTATTATAATCACAATATTTAAATAATCAAATAATAAAGATTTAAGATGCATAGAGTTTTGCCCCATTTCACCCTTTAATAGCATGAGTAATACTATCTGAATTTTTTTTTTTTCTAAATAATCATTTAAGTTATACTAAAAACACGTACTAAATTTCAACTGGATTGGATCAACTGAAAAGATATCTGCGCATAAAAAGATTTGACCCATGTCACTCTTTTGGAAGATAAATCTTAAAGTTTTTTTTGCATAATTAGCATTTGTTTTGCCCCATTTTACCCTTTAGTAGTCAGATTTATCAGATTTTTTTTCTTTTTAATATATAATAACCACATTAACAAAATTTCAACTCCATCGGATCAAATATAAATACATCTCGATACAAAAAGTTTTGCCCCGTTTCACCCTTTTAGAGGAAGAACCTCCAAGTTTTTTTTTCATAATTAACGTCTCCATATTATTACAAATCCATGTACTAAATTTCAACTCAATCGGATCATAAATAAAGATTTTGCATACAAACTATTTCACCCCATTGGTGAAATGGGGTGAAATAGTCCCCTTAGGGGAAGAATTTCCTTAAATCCGTTCTTAGTGAGCACCTACATGTCACAATACAACACCCTGGCAAAATTTCAAGTCTGTCTTACAAGTAAGGTCTTACAGTTTCGGCGCTAGCGAGATTATACCTACCTACCTACCTATCACGTCAGTGGTAAATAGATTTTTTATAATAGAAGATTTAGTTTCAATTCAAACTGGATAACTTAATGAAATAGCATTCGGATTACTTAAGGATCTTTACAAATTATCTATAGGTAACTCCCAGATAAGTACCAAACAGAAGCGTGCCTAAGATACCGGTTGCATTGCCACGCAAGCCTTTTCCCTAGCCTTTGACGCTAACCCAAAAATGGCATATAATTGGATTGGATCTGCTAAGAAATCGTAATGGCATTGAGATGGATTGTAACTAGCCTAAAGTCAATAGGTTATTGAGTGTTGTGACTCAGACATGGATTATTACGAGTCATAAGTCAATAGGTTATTGAGTATTGTGACTCACAATGCAATATGGATGAGAATGGAATGAGTCTCCGTAATCCGACTCATGGATCTATTGCTGCCGGAAGGAAACAAGGGATCAAAATTAAAGGAAAGATTAGCGGATCGACATAAGACAAGCGCTGGCTGTGGAAATATTACTTTACCTTGTAATGTGGTTTAAGTGTTTTGTAGAAACATGATATATACGCTACTGGCATCAACACCATCGTGTGATCTTATTGCTGATTGATGGACGAATGTGTGTAGAATGTCTGAGGTATTGCGAGTTCCTCAGTTTGTTGAGGATTCCGGATGAAGTGCCTCCACCGTCGGCATTATCTTAACTTGTAATAAATAATAACAAGGCAAAAACGGCCCAGGTTTGTTAACCTTATGTATCAACCTCTTTGCTCTAAAGGCATTTATAAGAAAAATGTTTTTGATATGTGTATAAAAATTTATAATAAATTACCGGACGAAAAAAAAATGTTAAATGGAATTGTATTTAAGAAAAAAATAAGTGAATGGTTAATGTGTCATTGATTTTATAGCGTTGACGAATATTCATCATATAACTGTATTAAATAATTGTAATAATTGACGTTAGCATGACATTTTCAATATTTGCACGCCTGCATGCAGGCTGAGTACATTTACAATCGTATTTTTTAAGACCTTATGTACACACAATCACATGTATTCTTGCAAATAAATTATTTGATTTGATTTGATTTCAACTGGGTAAGATGAAAGCCAAGCGCTTCCCCGTTGTACAATAAAAAAATAAAAAATGAGTTGATTGATAGCGTTCAAAATAGTTCTTTAGGCTTAGAATTTATATTAAATTTAAAATCTCCTAAGATCTCTTATTTTATGTGTACCTATTGTTGATTTCATTTTCAATATTTCATAACGCATTTGTCTGAATACTGTAATACTATATTCATATTGTTTAAATAAATAACTTTTGATTTTTATTGCTTTCATGTCCTAAAAATAATAATAAAAATTATATTTATAATAAATTACCGGACGAAAATAAAATGTTAAATGGAATTGTATTTAAGAATTAAAATTTAATTAAAATTAAAAAAATAAATATATATAAAAAAAAACTCACAAAGCAGATAGGTACAAACTACATAAATAAACATAAGATAATGCTGCAGATAACGTAGCCAACCTGTTAAGCGAGAGATTGGCCTGAAATAGGTAGAATACCTGTGCCACAGGACACCAGTGCCCACACTCTTGCAACTCTAATTTTAAACCCACACATGTCCGCTGCTGAACATAGGCCTCTCCCAATCAAGCCTTCTCCATCCATCGAAACCCCGCGACCGCTGCAGTGTCTTTAATCTATCGAGTCCCACAACCTTCTACACTCTGATTCATGCTTAATCGTGGTCGTCCATGAAACCTTAACCTTAACGAACCCCAGCGCTGTGTGAGCTGTGTGGCCTGCCCCTCGATTTGACCCCTGGATTGACACACTCTAGGCCAGAGCAAGGATCAAGGAGCAAGGTCTGCGATATTCCCCGCAGAAAGAACTGGCTCTCCCGCACACCGACGTAACGAAACACGGCATTTAACTTGGCAGCATTTACGGCAGGAGGTCGATAGCCGATGGATCTTTAAGTGTCCATTCCGTTTAGAAGCTACCCGAGACTCGAAATAAACACTGTGACCTGTCTAAATGTTTCAGACCTGTCGGGGTAGCAAACGTTAAACTAGCGCTTGCTCTATCAGTGAAGTGGCGCAAACAATAAATCTTGGCCGTTTCTTCCTTTGCAAAAACAGCTCGCGTAATTAATTACCGGGAGGTCAGTGGGATTCAATCCCTGCCTGCGACTTTTTTCGGCTAAACTGGAATGGCTAATTGATTTGTGAATGTAGTGTGAGATATTTCTTCTAGTTCGTTGGCTTTGGGGCAAAAACGTGTTGCGGGCTTAATACCTTTGATACCATTGGCAGTAGTATTACTCTACATATATATTTAACCACTAGTTGAAAAAACTTTTGTTGAAAGGGTATTTCTATTCTGTAGATGATTTTATTAAAAATAATAGGCATTTTTTGACACAAATGACAAATTTCCTTTGGTCCACTTTCACAACTATTTTTACTAATAATTACTAATTTAACTAATACTTTGTGCAACTTAGGAGTTTATCTTTCTGTTAAGCAATATTCTAACAAAAATGTATTTATACACAGTCAGGTCATAAGTATTGTCACACAGTAAAAATATTTCTTTTAGAATGCTGGCCACAAAAAAGTTTATTGAATTCGAATTTTGAATTGTTCATGAAAATAAAAATGTATACTATTTAGAATTTTACTCATTTTTAAATATGGAGTGGACGCTTAAAGAAGACCGTGTTGCAGTTATTGCGTTGCATCGTTGCGGTTACGCGCCAATTCAAATTTTTGACATACTGAAAAATTTTAATATAACCAAAAGATTCGTTTATCGTACCATCAAACGATACAATGAAGACTCTAGTGTAGATGACAGGTCAAGAAGTGGTCGCCCTCGGTCTGTTAGGACTCCAGCAGTGATAAAAGCTGTGAAGGCGCGAATTCAAAGAAATCCCAAACGTAAGCAGAAACTGTTGGCCCTTCAGATGGAGTTAAGCAGAACCACGGTGAAAAGGGTGTTAAATGAAGACTTAGGGCTTCGGACATATCGAAGAAAAACAGGATATCGTTTAAATGCTCGTCTAATGGACCTGAGACTGAAGAGATGCCGCGCTTTGTTGAAGCGGTACGCGGGAAAAAAATATCGGGAAATTCTTTTTTCGGATGAAAAAATTTTTACCGTAGAAGAGAGCTACAACAAACAAAATGATAAGGTGTATGCACACAGTAGTGAAGAAGCGAGCAACCGTATTCCGCGTGTCCAACGTGGTCATTTTCCATCCTCGCTCATGGTATGGTTGGGAGCTTCTTATTGGGGCTTAACAGAGGTACATTTTTGTGAGAAAGGTGTAAAAACGAATGCAGTTATGTATCAAAATACAGTCCTGACGAACCTCGTGGAACCTGTTTCTCATACCATGTTCAATAACAGGCACTGGGTATTCCAACAAGATTCGGCGCCAGCTCATAGAGCGAAGAGCACATAAGACTGGCTGGCGGCGCGTTAAATCGACTTCATCCGGCACGAAGACTGGCCCTCCTCCAGTCCAGATTTGAGTCCGTTAGATTACAAGATATGGCAACACTTGGAGGAAAAGGCGTGCTCAAAGCCTCATCCCAATTTGGAGTCACTCAAGACATCCTTGATTAAGGCAGCCGCCGATATTGACATGGACCTCGTTCGTGCTGCGATAGACGACTGGCCGCGCAGATTGAAAGCCTGTATTCAAATCACGGATGTCATTTTGAATAAACTTTATTGTCATAAGAATCTATGTTTCGTTAAGTTCATTTTGGTATATGGTTACATTACACAAATGGTTACATAATGAATAAACTTGTTTCAATTATTTTATATTAAACTTGTGACAGAATTTATGACCTGTCTGTGTATTATATGGAAACTGTACTATTTTTAACCATCTTCAAAAAAAGGAAGAGGTTCTCAATTCGTCGATTTTTTTTTTTTTATGTATGTTCCCCGATTACTCGATGACGCCTGGACCGATTTGGAAAAATCTTTCTTTCTTGTTTGAAAGGCGGTCACTTCCACTTCACAGGTGGTTCCATTATCATCATGTTAGGATCTGATGATGTGATCCTGGAAAAAAAATGAGGGAACTCTTTAAATATTATAGGCACAGTTGGAGCGATTTGGGTGTAACTCAAACCTCAACAGTAAAGAAAACACGGACTCCAAAAAGTATCACGCATCTGTCTGTCTGTCTGTCCGTCCATCAAAATAATTGGAAAAAATACGTCATCCAAGTAAACGAAATTGTATCATATTCTTTATTGAAGTCGGGCATCTTTTTAGTTTTCAAAACGTAATTATTAGATTTAATATTTTCAAACACGATGTCTAAATTCTTTATCAAATAAATAAAACAAAAACAAAAGGCGCAAATATAGTGGCCTCGACAGAGCTTACCTATTTGATCCTTTTGGGGTGGAGACCTTGGGTCCGTAGGGAGCCGGTGCCCTCCGGGTTTTCAAAAATCTTGCGGGGCTTTTGATTGAGACGACAAGCGACCCAAGGGCTGGCCCTTATTTAGGCCAGCGAATTAGCATAGCTATTCAGCGTGGCAATGCAGCCAGTGTCTTGGGCACGCTTCCGTCTGGTACAGTCAAATCAGAATAGTCAAATGGAGCTGGGCTGAACACCTGGCAATAATTGGTGATGGCAGATTGAGTAAGGCCTTGACAGAATGGTGGCCCATAGGATTCAAAACGAGTCAGGTGGACTGACGACATTGCTACTGCCCAGGGTAAAGATGGATGCAATGGGCTCATAACAAGCTTAGAGTGGCGTTTTGGGGGAGGAGGCAATAACTGTTGATAATGATGCAGCATGCAAAATCTTGCAGCATTCCCAACACGCGGAGACAAGCACGTGCGTACGTATCACACGCGTGGTGCTGGCAACCTCGCTGCAGTGTACTGCACACAGGCTTACCAAGTCAGAGAAGCTAGTGTACGTACTGGGACCCACCGTCTATAGTCGTCTACCAGAGCATGTAATAAACGCACACAGTCTCCGGAGTTTTAAATTTAAACTCAAGTCGTGGCTAGGGGAGAAGGCATTTTAGGACAATCATGAATTAATTAATTGTGAGTAATTGGATTGTTCAATTGTTTTAATGTTTTTGTATTCGAATTTTGTTATGTTTTAATTTTATTTATTAGTTACATTTGCAATATTATTTAATATCGTTTGTTTAAGATATGTATGACCTGTTTTTACCAACAAGTTGATTATAACTGATTATAGCGGATGATGATGTTTAGTAGAAACTCATTTATACAGAATATTTCACAAGTAGGACAATAGAAGCAAACTATGCTTCTATCGTCCAAATTGTGAATGGATTTACTATTTCAATTTTACACACTATAATTACTGTTAATAAGCATGTTACTGTTGAATATCAATAAACTTCTTCTTATCGAACCAAACCACACAAGTCTCAAATTTTCCTCGACCACTACTGAGCAACGTCAATAACTAAAGCAATAGCTAATAGCACTACTAAGAAAGGATATTGGTTAATCCGTACACAAAGGAGATTAATTATATCAGAGCTATTTCACTTTTAAGGTGAGGTACCTTAAAAGTGAAATAGCTCTGATATAATTGTTCTGATATAATATTACTTGCTATTTTACCTCTGTGGTCTATGGTTCACCTTCCGGTGTCAGATACAGAGGTCCCGGGTTCGAAAAAAATGACATTCGGTGGCTGGTTTTCGTACTGATAACACTACAATACTATTACCACTTCCCTAGGAATTTACCCTGACTCTTAAATTATGTGCCGTTTCAAATGTTATTATTTTGTGGAATAATACCATAAGCCATAAATTACTATAATAAATTATAGGTATAAGATATACAGACATAATATCACCAATATATGATGTAACAGTACACGCAAGAATGGTTCCGCTAAAAGCATCACGTTTGAAAGCAGACAGAGTACAGATTGTTGTAAAACCTTTTCCTCTTATCGAACAGAGTGCAGCACAATTTATTAATTTCCATCACACCGAGAAACAAAAACGTGTTTCTGTGCAAATTACTCAGAAGGAGCGTCTGATAGAAGTCTGAGCAGTGGAAAAAAATTAAAACATTGTTCGCTGAAGATCTCAGTAATGACCTGCAGAGTGGAAAGATCGGAGAGAAATTGTTTTCGTTTTCCTTCGAGCTCCCAACTGGCGACTATGCTTTGGAAGTGGAAATGCGATCAACCAGTCATGCAACTATAAAGATACACAATGTTTGGATATCTATTTTTAACCAACTAACAATAGTATAGGATAGGATAGGATAGCATAGCATAGCATAGTATCAGGTTTTGCTATAACCACCACGCTTGGTAAGGCGTGTCAGTGCATGATCGCAGTAATACATATTTACATAGTAAATACATATTTTATTTCATTCTTTTTTCGTGTGGACTGTGTAACAGGTCTGGTATCATACACTAAGAGCCTCCGCCAGAGGCATCTAACATGGCTCCTGACTACTAGCGTCTTACTTTGGTTTACTTGTGATTAAACATTAAAACCAATTCTTAAGGAAAACTATCTAGTTGTTGGAAAGATTACGCTACAGTGTCCATACTTTACAATTTGTATCCATATTCTTCATTAAAGTCGTATTATTAAGACTCAGCTCAGTTAGAGGTCTGCCTACTGCGTTGTACTACATTGGTGTGATGAGTATTGATGTTTGCTCTGTTTCGTATTGTATGATAAGTATGTATTTACAAAAAAAAAAGTATTTATGTATTCTATCCGTAATCTTGTTCCCATATTACAAGTTATGCTTAGTTTGGGACTAGATGGCGCTGTGTGAAATTAGTGTCCTGTAATATTTTTTTTTTTTTTAAATGATAAAAATGTATTTATATTAGAGTAAAGTATTGGAATATTCCATTCTTAATCTAGATCCCATATTAGCTTTGCTTAGGTAAAGGCTAGATGGCGAATAGATTAATGCTCTGTTATATTAAAATCTTCAATAATCAAGAATATTACTTGGGTTGGTTTTAGGTATTTTTTTTAATTACAACAACGCTTGTTCATATAATTGTGCTGGATAAAGACTGAGTTTTATTATATATTTTGAAAAACTTCCAGCATTCATTTTAAGTATTTTATTAATTATTGTATGATGCACCGGTCAAGTGTCAACACATAACGCACACCGAGGGTTCCGGCACACTTTTAAGACAAAAATAGTGTTTGTTTTTACATTTGCTGTACATTTCTTCATATATTTATTTTATTTATTAACTTTTTTTATATACAACGTAGAGACGGAACTATCTACCTGAAGTTAAGTGCAACTCTTGCCTATGACAAAACCACTACAAAGGTCACATCCACAAAGAACATGACCTACGCGGCACTGCATTCAACCGTCAACTTGAGGCATAAAGGTGTAAAGTCTCGTGTTCCCTTAATTTTACCGGTAACCATACCCTTCACACCGAATACAGCAATGCCACTGTTTACGAAGCATTACAGTTCATGAGACACATTACATCCCGCGGGCAGATAGACAAACGGACGGACTGAAGGGCAGCAGAGGCTTATAGGGGTCTCGCTGGTACACTTTGGGTACGGAACCCTAAAAACTGTTCAGTAGATATGTTTGTACAAATGTATATGCAGGCTTACGATCCGGTCACAAAACTTGAGGCACAACGGTCCGTGCAAATAGCCCGACCGAACGTCGACGTAGATGAGAAAAACGAGCACCGCACTCGTGATTTCCCGCGTTCTGTTTTCCGCGATAACTACCTTTCCAAAAACCTTTGTATCATCACCGCTTTGACAAGACCCGGCACTTTAACGATACATTTACGGTAAAGCGAAAATTTGTTTCCTAGGAAATCCAGGCGATTACTTTTGCACCAACCTGTATATGACAGTTATGCGTATTGGTCATTCTGAGAATTGGACATTTCGCGTTTATGTGTTTGGTCAATATGAGAATTCCGAATTATTGGTCATTATGCGTCAGAACCAGTGGAACACCCAGGACAGTTCCTGTTATCTCGTGGCGATCACTGCGCCACCTACCTGGTCCAATTGTCAATGTAAACCAACAAGGATAATTTTTTTGTAAGACGGTGAATCCCTTGGCCCTCGTCTCACCCGATTTCAAGTATAAGGCCGAAGATAGAAGCGCACATCATCCGAAATCTCAAGTCTGAGGAATAGTATGTCTTACCTCAATGCTGGAAATCAACGATTTAGAATTGTTATAGCGACAGACTTAGGTAAGATGGTGGAGCCAGGCAGACTTAAACAAAGTCCTACCACCAACCGAACCTAGCACAATATTTCACTCTCCTTTCTGGATCTGACACAGGTGGACGAACCAATAGACCAACAGAAGCAAAATAATTCTCTAAATCGGTCTATTGGAGGAGTTAGGTGATAAAAACTATGTATCTAGTAAGCCTAATACGTAAGCCTAATAACTCAGTTGGTAGTAACTCTGCCTTCTGCGCTGTAGGCTTTTGGTGGGTTTGATTCCCACCCAGGATAAACATTTGTGTGATGAATATAGATGTTTGTTCTGTGTTTGGGTGTTGTATCATATAGTATGTATGATTTTTTTTTTTAAAGTATTTAAGTATTCTATCCGTAATCTAATTCCCATTATAACAAGCTATGCTTAGTTTGGGGCTAGATGGCGCTGTGTAAAATTAATGTTCTGTAATATTTATTTATTTATTTATATACATACAAAAGAATTATAATAGTAAAGTATACAACAGTTGTGTAGAACATAAATAGGAGACGTAACATTCATAAAATTCAAACACTTACTTTACCATTGACGCATACCAACTTGAAGGTCCCATTGTTTATAGAAAAGTGTGTCTAAAGCGGGTCATCTTATTTTTATCAGGCCTCTTTCGCATGGATGCTTTGTCTGAATGCCAGAAATTTATTGCGTTGTACAGTCTTCAACGGAGCGCAAAGAATTAGCCGACAATCAGCTAGGGCACTGTGCCTAAGAAAATCGGTATAATAACAGGGATTGTTTAAGTTTCTCTTTTCGTAGTGAATTACTGGAAAAAAAAAATGTTTTTCTGTGATCCTTTCATTACATATCCTTTTTTATTTTATATTACAGGACTATAATTTCACACGTCGCCATCTATTGTGGTAATAAAATTGTTTCACTACCCTTCTCATTTTTTTATTTATAATCAACCCCCCCTCATATAGCCTATGTCACTATTAGACAACCAAAACGAAAAATTTTTTGGACTTTGGACTTGTATCAATTCTATCAAGCTGTTTAGCTGCATGCAAATAAAATAAAAACATATGTACTACATATAGATATGTATACATACATCCTTCCGAGGCACTCCGATAGAAAGAAACACAGCTATAAAAAATACCGTGTAGGTAATAACAACGATTTCAATCTTTGAATTGCAAAGGGCGTTTCTCCTATTGTAATTATGACTCACAATCAACATTCGATATGTGTGCAGACATCGACATGAGCCCACAATCGCCGCCGGACATTATGCAAACACATTCACGGCAGGACAGCTTCGATAGTGAGATGAAGCCTCGATGAACCAGTGCATCCATCACAAGTCATCTGTCAACGCTGTCACACCCAGCGAAATCGTAAAACATTGATCAAAGCGACTATTCCAAACTATTCTCTCTCACCGTCCGATAGCTTGTATTTTGGAAAGCCCAAAGCTCGTTCCAATTTTATTTTCACGCCTGCAGTTCGCAGATACGATGGAAGTTTCATCGGAGGCTTTCACTAGACGTGCGAACGAAACATAAATTGTGGACGGACGCAGCTATTTATTTTACAATGAACAATATGGTCGTTGCTAACATATCATGTTGATCTTGAAATGCAATATTTAAAATGGTTTTTAGAGCTTTTTGGATATCTCTTTCGCGCAAGCAACAATGAGCGACCGTCCAATATAAGAAATCAAATCAATCAAGGTTTCCTAGTGGTCTCATTTACAGAGAAGTGAAGTCTGTTAACTGAAGACTATTACTGCCTATACCGCCTGTCTGTTAAGTCTGTCTTCCGTCCAAAACTAAAATATAAAAGAAAAATACCCTACAAAAACAAAAATATAACACTGAGTACTTCAGTCTGCCTATATGACCAGTATTTTAACAAAGTGGAAACTGTATAGGGAATGATAAAAGGTACTGCGATGAATACCCGTTTCTAATTTTATTAGGAAAAATAACCTGTAGGCGAATATGGTTAACTGAATGAAAGTTCTTCATAGCATTAAATTCACCCATGTATCTCTGTATATGCATAATATACCGTGAGTTTTACATCACGTATCGAACTAATAAGTGCAATACAAATTTAATTTGAAATCATATTCGATTTATGAATAGCCAGGTCACAGCTCCTAGTTTCGTAGATACGCCATCAATATTTTGTAGCTCTGCTCTACAATTCCCGGATTATGAATAATTCTAGGAGCGTGTTGCTAATTTCGTCTCCTAATTGAAACGTGTTGCAAGGAATAAATACAGCGATGTACCCGCATTACATCGGAGCTCTTTGGTCCTCTAGTTACACGTTTTAGCTGTTTGCTCTATCTTCAGTAAGCACCTATAAGGGCTCGTTTAGAGGGACGCCCTTTTTTGTAAGTAGATTAATTTAGCTGAATTATCTGTAAAATTGGATATGCAATATAGGATTTGTTTCGAGAGTGTGTGATTTTGCGTGATAATCTACAAAAAAGATTGAAATAAACCGGCCAAGTGGGACATGCACGCCGAAGTCCGACCCACATTTCAAGGCAAAAAAGAAATGTTATTTTATGGTATATTTATAATTAAGTAGTTCTTTTAGCGGCAATAGAAACACATAGGGAAAATTTCAATGTCTTCGTATTACGGTTCATGAGATACAGCCACATAGACAGACGGATGGACAAACAGCGGATACTAAGTAAAAGGTAGTAACAGTAGGTAGGTATCTAATTCCTTTGTCGGTGGAATCATACCACAATACAACCTATATTTGTCTTACAATACCTATATTTATATGCTTATACCTATTAAAACGACCTACTTTTAATTTGTTATAAGATAAAATTGTTCTCATGTAAGTGACTTTCCTTTTTGATGTCTTTTTTGAGAATAAATGAATATAAACCGAACCTTGCAAAGTTACATAATAAATAGATAAATCGCTTCGTAAACTTAATTCATCTAAGCTTTTGAGGGCACTCATAACAAAAAATATCCCAGGGATACAAGACAAGACAATTTCTGTATTTTGTAAATATATATTACTCTTATTGCACACTTTGTTTCTATGTCCCCGCATCGGGATTATATTTTTTTTATTATTGTACGCCTGGGAAACGCTACATTAGTCTCACATTTGCAGTTGTACTACCCATCTCCGTTCCGCTTCAAAGTATTATAACAATTATGGGTATTTTTATATTGCGACGGGAAAGCGCTTAGTCTTCTCTTCATCTCATCTGATATATCAAATTATCACTAGGCCAAATGTGGATGCGCGATCTACCCGGAATCTTCAATGGACTGAGGAACCGGCTATCTTACCTCCAAATGCAAGAACACAAGGAGTATAGATTAGTTGTAATGCCGACTGACTTAGGTAAGATGGTGGTAGCTAACCTGTCCACCTGGCAACAAAGGCAATCAAACCAAGCACAGATATACCTACTCCCCGTGATGGGGATTGAACCCGGGACCTCTGGATTTAATACCGCTGAGCAAACTACTAGACCACAGAGGCGGTCAAAAATAATTGAGTATTAAAGAAAATCAGGAGGGTTGTATGTAGAATTTTATTATAGTAGAATTTTAAGAGTAGTAGAAGCCCCTAGTGAAAGGGCTCGTCCGGAGAATTACTACCACCATACTTATTTCGGCTGCCAAGCAGCATAGCTGTGTTTCGGTTTGAAGGGTATGGTTGCCGGTGAAATTACGGGTACTTGAGGCTTAACACCTTTATGCCTCAAGTTGACGGACGTAAAACAGTGCCGTGTAGGCTATGTTCTTTGTGGATGTGACTTATGCAGTAAGGGTTTGTCATAGGCAAGAGAACACTTAACACCAGTTGCGCTACTTGCTTGTCCCGTCTCCTAGTAGTATAAAAAAAATAGAAGTCCTACGACGTTTTTCAACACACTTGTGAATAAAATAACAATAAAAACTGTAAATTCAACAGTGAAAACGAGTTGTGAAAAATGTTTCGCTGTGGCGGAAAAAATTAATCAGTTTTCCTATGTAATTAATGGTGCTGCCCCATTATAGCTTGATGCGACATATGCACTTACTGGTGTGGCATACGCGACAAATACCCGTTTTTCGAATCAAAACAATTTGAACAAACTTGTTTATCGTGTTGCTCAAACGAATAAATGTACTTGCCTGTTCGTTATAAAAGCAATTATATTTAGAGTAGCTGTGAATAAGGCTTTACACTTACTAGTCAAACTATGCTCGGCAAAGCGTACTTAGAGTGTGCTTACAGGCTGACATCAGACATACTACCAGTTCCAACCCTGCGTTTACATTAAACAACATTAGTTTAGTTTATAACAACACATGTCACTATATCTAAACGATTTTTATTTCGTAGAACAGTATGTCTGTTTTATGGGAAATCGCACTCCACACCGTTATCAAAAGCTATGTCCATAAAGGCATGTGACATATCGCTTCGGAAAGCATTAACCTAAGAAGCAAATGTCTTGAAATCTGTTACTTGAGTGATCGAATAAAAGTAGTCTCCAGCACACCTGAAATATTAAAAACTGGATATCTTAAAATATTCAATGGTCTTATCGCTATCGAGGTAAAAAAAAAAAAAAAAAAAAAGTACAATAATTTTACACAGCTCTATCTAGTCCCAAACTAAGCAAAGCTTGAATTATGGGAACTGGACTACGGATATAAAACTAACAATTCTAAAAATTGTTGTGTTCTGGCATTAAGGGGTAAGAAAGCCAGTTCCTCAGTTTGTTGAGGATTCCGGGTGAAGTGCGCCTCCACCTTCGGCCTTATCTCAACTCGTAACCAGGTGAGATGAAGGCCAAGCGCTTCCCCGTCGTACAATAAAAAAAAAGTTTTGTTTTTGTAAATACATTACAACATCCAAACACAGAATAAACAGAGAGAAAAGAAAATAAACGTGACACAATATTAATAAAAATAAATAGGCAACATATCTTAATGTTTTGTATACTAATTCTACTTATTAAATTCTAGCTATCATGTACATGTACACGTAACATTATGGACGTGTCTCTGACTACCCCCTAGTAGAAATTACTACTTCACATTACCTACTTCATAAGGATCCACGCTCTTAATAGTGATCATAAGTGAATCGAAGGGAAGGTCATTAGCCTATTTTTTACATTCATTTTATTTCGAAAAAAGTATGCAAAAATAATAGTATCATTAGCCTATTTTTTATGATTAGTATACATTTTATTTCGAAAAAAATATGCAAAAAGAATATAGTATTATGTAATTACTTCACTGAATATTTAAAATTCTAAGTCGTTTGACTGTCTGCGAATCCAATTCCCAAACACTGTGGGACTGAAACATGCTTAGATAATTCGTTTACGTCTTCAGAGCCCATAAATTAGAAGAAAATTGACATTCGTTACGAAATCTGTCTTTGAGCAAGACACGAAATAATAATGCCGTTTATATAACCGAATTTGAATCCTTTCAAGGAAAACAAGCCTTAAAAAGCCTCATAGTTCAGTTGGTAGTAACTTTGCCTTCTGCGCTGTAGGTTTTGAGTTCGATGCCCACCCAGGACAAACATTTGTGTGATGAATATAGATGTTTGTTCTGTGTTTGGTATTGTATGATAAGTATGTATTTACAAAAAAAGTATTTAAGTATTCTATCCGTTCTAGTTCCCATATTACAAAAGTCAAAGTCAAAATTCAAATATTTTTATTCATTAAGATTTTTAGACCATTTAGAAACGTCAAATCTACCGCCTGTTCGGAATCGCGACCAGCACACAAGGAGAAAGGCAAGAACCTCGGGCTGGTTAATTTATTGATGATCCATTTAACATTTAGGTATACAGTGTTTATAATGTAATGTTATTAAATTAAAACTTTACGAGTGTTACCTACATCATAAACCGAAATACTTAATATTATCTTAAAACATTGATTATTACATAACTACCTAATTAATTAAAATTGAGAAATCACCATTTAACTGTCAACTGGTATAGCAACATCGGGCCACGCGTTCTTATCGTAGATATAGTCACTTTTAATTAAATTATTCTTTATATACAATTTGAATTTACGAGCAGAGAGTTTGGTGGCGCTTTGAGGAAGCTTATTATAGAATCGTACACAGTTTCCTAAGAATGAATGATTTACTTCCTATGATTTACTTTCTAAGAAATACCTAGGTAGGTATGTCAAGTTTATATATATTTCTAGTATTAACACTGTGTACATCACTTCTTTTACCAAACTCATCAATGTTCCTGTGAGTGAATGTGTAGATTTTAATAAATGTATTGGGAGCTGACTGTAAGAATACCAATCTCTTTAAAACGTTCCCTGAGAGAGTCACGAGTTTTCAAATTATGTATTGCCCGTACAACTCTCTTTTGCAGGGTTAAAATGCTTTCGATATCTGCTGCATTTCCCTATAAAAATAGGACATATCGCTGTGAAAGTAACTAAAATAAACTAACCTCACCGTGGTATCATCAGTAAGATGCCTTATGGTACGTAATGCGTAAGCTCGAATTCGACATTTTAACGCTAAACGACAACGACTCTTCCAGACAACCTTTGTAACCTTTTAAATGTAGGTTTTTTTCCTACATTTAAAATTTTATTTATTTTTATTTTTTTAGTAGGAAAAAAAAAATCAGTTACTACTTTTTTTTATACAGTCAAGAAATCAGTTACTACTTTTTTTTTATTTCATAATATTATACTCGTCAAAAAGAAGATCTCAAAATGTGAATATTTGACCCTTGTTAGCGCCCTGAAGGTCAAACAAAGGACCAGACTAAAATCACAGTTTTTTCAGTTCCGCAAAATTGCGGCACTTTTGATGTTAGCTGTTAAAAGCAGAGAGCGGCGATGATAACTCATTTTATTGAGCGTTATATTCGATATTTCCCTCCGACTTGACCTGCACAGAACAAAGAAAGTTCAGAAGGAGCTTAGTGATGCTGATGGTTGATATGTTTGGATATAAATATCTTCTGTCTGTCTCGATACAGTTTTTAAGATAAATAAAACAACGATAACTAGATGGGGTATTTGCTTTTATTCTATTCATGTAGGTTAAGGTCGTATATAAAATATAAAGAAACAAACGATCTTGTGAAATAGACCAAAACACATTTGAAATAATAAAAACTAGCTTTTACCCGCAACATCATCCGCGTAATCTTTTTTATTTGGCGCAAGCAGTACCTACCTATGTTAAAATGTTTATTATAGTTTTATTAAAAAATATTTATTTATATATATGTTGGATATCTAGATAAATTTTACCGATAATTAATTATGATAATGATAATTGGTATTGACCCACATTTTCTTGGAAAATTTTTATTTATTTACCTCAAAGTAAGCACTTTATTCACACCGTTTTTATAGGAAGGACAATTTATAAAAACGTTTCTTGTATAAGAACCCAAAAAAAAAAACAATCAAAATGTGTTTTTTTTTTTTTGTCAACACACCATGACAAATATAGGTACCCTCCAAATTTCAAGTCTGCACAACCAGCGATTTAGGCTGTGCGTTGTATCTAGTTGAACAAGAATCAGAACTTTTCCTTCCTTTTCCCGATACGTCTATTTCCTGCAACGTCAATTAGCCCGCTTTATTCTGTTTCCACTATTGTAACGCACACCAAAGGTTTCCACCGACATGCCGATTTTGTGCGGGTAGTTCTGAAGTCTCAGTGGGGGTCCGACTCACGCTTGCCCAATTTTTAAAATTTATTGGTATGCCTTGAAGTAAGCACTATAATCACAGCAAGTTTAAAAAAGGTTTTATGTCAGAGCTATTTATAACAATTTATAAAAACGTTTCTTTTATGGGGACGCCCTTTTATTTTCATTTTTTATACCTTTATATTTTTTTCGGTTACTCGATGTGACAATACATACATTTTTGAACATTTTAACCTGCTACCTTTTACAGTTCAAAAGATATGGCTGTTTCTTTAAATATTTGACCCCCTACCCTTTAATTTTGATAATTATAAAAAACCTACAACATGCCATTGCTTATTTTTTGTGGACAATCTACATACAAATTTGCAAACATCTATCATGTAAAATTTCACTCTAAACTTTGAACCCCATTTGAACCTCTTGGGGTGCGAATTTATTTCTCAAAATTCCTTTCTTAGCGGACGCCTACACACTAAGACAAACATGCCCTCCAAATTACAAGTCCGTATGACCAGCGGCTTAGGCTGTGCCTTGTATCTAGTTGAATCAGTCAGTCAGTGAGTCAGTCAGTCAGTCGGTCACTCAGGACCTATCCTTTTATATATCAGATTTTACTAAAAACACATTTTTTCTTGAATTCTCAATGGCAATCGTATCTAAATCTTCTATCTATACTCGTATATATCTATCTTCGATCTATCGATACTTATAATAAAATCGTAGAAAATCTGCAAATGTACATTTAATATTTTCAAAAATTGTTGCTACCTACTTAAAACACTCACCTGAGCATAAAAATACAGTTTTTGGAATTTAATTCTGATTTGGATGTGTTTTTCGATTATGTGCTGTGTATGGTTCAGGGCAGGATCTGAAGATCGTTTTTTTTTTTCGAAAAAAATGAATAATAATATTAACCTCTAATGCACGCAGATCTTATTTATTCATGATTGGATTTCGATAAAGAAAACGAAGGATATTAACGCAAATATTACACAATCTATCATTCAAACCCTCATTAAAATCGGTTCAGTACTTTCGGAGATTAGCGTGGTCAAAGAGACGTTTTCGGCGTGACGCTGTAATGTAAACACACTTTTAAAACTTATTTTATGCTTACTCTAAGAAGTACTACGAGTGATAAATTAAATACTCCTTGAAGATTTAAATTTTAACTAAGAATTTATAATTCGTTGTTGTAAAAGGTATGCAAAATCGTAAAAAGTAGGTCGAACATTACAAATTCAAACATTTTACCGCCTCTGTGGTGTAGTGGTTCAACCCACCGATTTCAGATCCAGAGGTCCCGGGTTCGATCCCCATGGGGAGTACAATATATTGTGCTTGGTTTGGTTGGCTGTAGGACTTTGTTGAAGTCCGCCTAGCTAGCTACCACCATCTTACCTAATTCTGTCGCCATAATAACAATTCTAAAATTATTGTATTCCGGAGAAAATTTTATTCAGAGGTAAAATAGCCAGTTCCTCAGTTTATTGAGGATTCCGGGTGAAGTACGCATCCACCTTCGGCCTTATCTTAACTTGTTACCAGGTGAGATTGAAGGCCAAGCGCTATCCCGTCCCCGTACAATGAAAAATAACATGTTATTATAAATAAGTGGTAGTAGAGCTGCTTGTATCAGGGTTCCTCCGGGAAAGTACTACCTTATTATTCTAAATGTTTTTTTTTAATTATCTCTCTGTTATTTTCTTTGTACCTATCTGACTCATGTCAGGATAAAATGAATTCTTTAATATTTTTGTTCAACTTTTTATCCACCACCATTATTATAAGCAAGCTATACCAGTGCAGTTTCACTTGTACATAGCCACTGACATTAAATATTATAGGTAATATTAATATAATTAATAGATAGGTATAATGCCAAGTAAATAATACTGCCATCATCAACTTGCCTAAAAGGGAATTAATCAAAGTGCCGAATCTTCAATATTGTTCTCCCACTTTTTCTGTTTACGATACTCACAATACTCGACACTGGCAGAATCGATAAAACGGTTGCACGCCATATCAAAGAAGTTGAAGTTGAAGTTCAACTCGCCTGTCAAGCGTGGTAGCTATGGCATATCCCACAGTCACACTCGTTGAGACTTGAAAGTTGAGAGATAAGTGGCAGCAGACACTCAAATAGGTAGGTTATCTGGGTGGGCTTACTCTATTGTAGACCTTATACTTGTCTATGCAAATCTAAGGGTCAAGAGCATAGTAGGTAGATACATCAAAAAAATCTTATATTATAATATAGTTGTCATAGTCCTACACATTCACATGAAAGGAATCAAAAATCGAAAGATTCCAAATTCAACTCACATGGTTTTATAATATTTTGATTATAATCCTGTACTTATCATAATGTGCACTATTGTTTCTAGTATTAAGATTTAACACTCATTGTAGGTACAAAGGTTCACAAACAATAAATTGAAAATAGAAAACCGCAATCAGACTCAGATCTTTGAAACCGCAATACCCTGTGAAACGAAGGAAGCGCTATTCCGACACAGTTATTTTAGCAACACGAATATTATTGAGCGGGTAGTTTCGGACGAAACCGCAAGATATTAACTTGATTTACGAATACTTAGTCGTAAATTGAAAAGGCTTGGAGCGATACGACATGAGAGTAAAATTAATTGAACCCTACATGCGTGTAAATTATATTACGCATTGATTTTGACAGTGAGAGATATTTCGATAATGTATTGTAGAACTAGTATCTACACGCGGCTTTACCCTCGTGGTCCCTATTTTATTTTAATGTACGACGAGGAAGCGCTTGGCCTCATCTGGTTACAAGTTAAGATGAAGGACAAAGGTGGAGGCGCACTTCAGCCGGAATCCTCAACAGTCTGAAGAACTGTCTTATCTGCCGGAACACAAAAATTTTGAATTCATTGTTATGGCGACATACTCAGGTAAGATGTTGGAAGCTAGCCAGGCAGACTTAAAGTCCTACCACCAACCAAACCAAGCACAATATACCCCCTAGGGATCGACCCCTGATCTCTGGATCTGATATCGGTGGGCGCCCCACTAGACCATAGAAGCGGTTACCCTATACTCCCAGATGAATTAATATAGACATTATATTTTTATCTTGGAGTTAGATCAAACTTACTTTACTACTCCCAAGCAACGTAATCTCTTTTGTGGCTACATATATGCAGGTCCTAACTAACCAGTTGTAACAATAATTCAGTAATAACTAAATATAACCACTGGCAGGAAGATCCCGACCACCCAATTATTGGTGTGTACATTATTGATGTATGAATGAACCAAGCTTTAGGTGCATTAAGGAGAGTTGCCCCATATAACTTATACTTTGTGTTTTAGTGGTATCGTGCATCATGTACTATGTATTTAAAAAGAAAGATGTATCCATGATCAAGTACCTATACCTATATTATAAGCTAAGCATAGCTTCTAGCCTAGAAGGTAGATGGCGCTGTGTAAAAATCATATGTCCCGTATTTATTGATTTGTAGGTAACTACTAGGAGGTTTCCTCTCGGAAAGATGTTACCAGATATTTTTTCCATTTATCTGTGGGAGTGATTTCGTGAAAAGGGACGGAAGTGTGTAACAGGAAGTCGGGGAAACGCACGCTTTTTAATTAACCAATGAGCGCGCGCGGTTAGAGTTGCATATCTGTGGTACCAACCAATTATCCGTGAGGTTGGTACAGTCAGACAACTGTGTGCGTGTGACGATAAAGAGAAAGGGAGATGGAGAAGGAGAAAGCATCAGCTGTGAAAGCTGTTAACCTACAAAGTAGTCAACTTGGTTTACACGGACTTTCATACACAAGGTCTGAAGGCAGGATTTCACGCCACGCAAGCGTTAATGACATTATCCGTTGAGCTTTTACCCGTGTCAATGTTCCAGCCGTTCTTGAACCGAATGGTCTGTTACGTGATGATGGTATGCGGCCCGACGGTATGACTCATGTCCCTTGGGAAATGGGTACGCCTTTGGTGTGGGACGCTACCTGCGTCGACACCCTAGCGCCATCTCATCTGCCTGGGATATCAGTTAGGGCTAGTGCGGTGGCTGATTCGGCCAAGGGTCACAAAAGGCGCAAATGTAGTGGTCTCGGCAGAGCTTACATATTTGAGCCTTTTGGGATGGAGACCTTGGGTCCGTGGGGACCCGGTGTCCTCCAGGTTTCCAAAAATCTTGCGGGGCTTTTGATTGAGTCGACACGTGACCCAAGGGCTGGCTCTTGTTTAGGACAGCGAATTAGCATAGCTATTGAGCGTGACAATGCAGCCAGTGTCTTGGGCACGCTTTCGTCTGGTACTGGTACGCAAGATTTTTAAAAACTCGGGAGGGCACCGGCTCCCCACGGACCCAGGGTCTCGACTCTAAAAGGCTTTAAAAGGTAAGCTCTGACGAGACCACTATATTTGCGCCTTTTGTGATCCTCGGCAAAATGATATTTTAATTAATTTTAATAATTTGCCAAATAGGGAAGACTATTACTCGATAAATGCTGTATCATCGCCCGCAGTAAAAATCGCATTAACTGGACAAATAGCGATAGACCGTATCATTAAGATACGATAATGGATACGAAATGTAAATAAATCTCCCGCTTGCAATAAATAACAATGACCATGAATCCCTTTTACACAACTAAAATACATACTTAACTTGTGTGTCGTCTGCAATTATATAGCCTTTATTTTTGTGAGGTATGCTGGATTGAGACAAAGAGCTGTATGGGCCTGCTTTTCAATCTGGAGGTGTGCTCAAATCCAATCGTGTAAAGTTTTAACCTCTGTAGTCTAGTGGTTCAACCCACCGATTTCAGATGAGGTCCCGGGTTCGATCTCCAAGGGGAGAAGGTACAATATTCTGCTTTGTCCGCCTGGCTAGCTACCACCATCTTACCTAAGTCTGCCATAACAGTAACTCTGAATTGTTGTGTTCCGGCATTTAGAGGTAAGATAGCCAGTTTTTCAAACTGTTGAGGATTCCAACTGTTGAGGATTCCGGGTGAAGTGCGCTTTCACCTTCCATATCGGCCTTATCATAAGTTGATACCAGGTGAGATGAAGGCCATGCGATTTCCCGTCGTACAATAAATAAAAGAACAGTTTATAAATTTACTTACATATAAATGTAATTGAAAATTCTGGTACTAATTAAATGTATCTTCTAAAAACGAAGTAGCCCAAGGTTCTAAGGCGGTAGATTTGACGTTTTAAAACCCGGATAAAAAAAGTATTCTTGACTTTGACTTATGAATATTAAATCAATATTTGGTGCGGCGGCTGATTCGGCCGAGGATCACAAAAGGCGCAAATATAGTGGTCTCGACAGAGCTTACCTATTTGAGCCTTTTGGGGTGGAAACCTTGGGTCCGTGGGGAGCCGGTGCCCTCCGGGTTTTCAAAAATATTGCGGGGCTTTTGATTGAGGCGACACGTGACCCAAGGGCTGGCTCTTATTTAGGCCAGCGAATTAGCATAGCTATTCAGCGTGGCAATGCAGCCAGTGTCTTTGGCACGCTTCCGTCTGGTACTGGTCTGGAACAGTTGAGTTACCTATAGGCCGTTTGTAACGGTCCTTAGGTAATCTAACTGATTCCTTTGTACATAGTTAGTTTAATTGTACTTTTTATTTAATAAATACTATTTAAAAAAAAAAAAACAATATAAATAAATAAATAAATAAATATTACAGGACATTAATTTTACACAGCGCCATCTAGCCCCAAACTAAGTATAGCTTGTAATATGGGAACTAGATTACGGATACAATACTTAAATTACTTTTTGTAAATATTTACGTGCGATATGATACAACACCCAAACACAGAACAAACATCTATATTCATCACACAAATGTTTGTCCTGGGTGGGAATCGAACCCACAGCCTACAGCGCAGAAGGCAGAGTTACTACCAACTGAGCTATAAGACTTGTTTATATATGGTAAATTATTATGTGCCAACAAAGCAGACAACCCCATCGAGTCAACAAATATAGCTATTCAAAGTAGGTAGGTATAGGTATTTCCAGGCGCTGAATCCAGGGATGTCTTATTAAAATTATCGGTGTCGAAGCGAGCAGTAAGTGCCTTAGGTGACATTCAACCCTCCCCCTTTATCATATTTATGGAAGAAGATAATGTACAGCCAGGTAATGCATGGCCAATATACGACCAATAAAGCACGGCCAATAATTTAAAGTCATGGCTTCTAATTATCAGGCATGTGAAAAAGTGGTTTTGAATATTGGCTGTGTATTATCAACTCGTGTCGGTAATGAACGGCCAAATAATATGAATTGGAATAACGTAGTACGTACTTCGTAGGTTCGTGCAAACAAAACCCTTGCCTATTCGGCATCGAATTATCAGGTCGTACATCTTCGTCACGTTTTATTGTAGTAAGGGTATGTGCTTGGCCTTCATCTCACCTGATTTTTCAAGTTATAATGAGGCCGCAGGAAGTGGAAGCGCACTTCATCCGGAATCCTCAATAAACTGAGGAACTGGGAAAATAATACCTCTAAATTCAGGAACACAACAATTTAAGATTTTATTTATGGTGACATTTTGTGTTTTTTAAGATGGTGATAGCTAGCCAGACGGTCTTAAACAAGGTCCTACCACCAACCAAACCAATCACAATATTGTGCTCACCGTGAGGATTGAACCCGGGACGTCTGGATCTAACACCGGTAGGTGAACCACTAGACCACAGAGGCGGTGTTGATCAAACGAAAACATACGGCAAATAGAGCCAATTTACTACGTAAAGTGAAATTTGATTTTTTGCCCGTGCATATCAGTTCGTACAAAATAGGGACCTATATTTATGGGAAGTGTCCTGAAAATTTTCCTTGTTATTTATACGTAAGAGATTTTTGGAGACTCCTCGAACCTTTATGGAGTTGTCTGGTTTGAATATTTGTAACAAGAAAACCGTTTATTTTAGTAGGAAAGTGAGCTACCGTTTGGAATTTGTATAAACAAAGTGTCCCTTTGTTTGTTCTAGAAACTATTGGGTTTGAAATTTGAACAAGCTTCACAGCTCAGTTGGTAGTAGATCTGCCTTCTGCGCTGTTGTGGGTTCGATTCCCACCTGGGACTAACATTTGTGTTATGAACAAGCATCTAGGTATATGTTTGTTCTGTGTTTGGATGCATTGTTTACCTACATGATGTATTTATTCACATCATGTAGGTATATAACTATTCTTTCTAATCGAAGAATCATTTGGAGCTAGATAGCGCTGAGTAAAAGATGTACAGATTTTTATGACTATACCGCTTCGGTTGAGTTATCCAATATCAACAGTACATAACTGTCCACTGTTGGACATCGTATTCCTCCAAGACAATAGTTATAAAAAACATAAAAGAAAACGCTATAAGTACTGCTCATGTTCTGTATTGGGTCCCGTCTTTGTGGCGCATTGGAAAATATTTTATTTTAAAAGGGAAAGTACCTTACCACATATTTTTTTCTTTTATGTGAAAAATTACCTACTCCTAACTGAAAAGATATTTCCTTTTATTAGTTATCTGCCTACTTATACCATATTCGTAAGTCCTATTCATGAACGCCCAAAATGTTCTCGTCCAAAGATCACATAACTTCAGTCAAATTAATTAACCCAGGGTAAAATTTCCCACTTAAAACGAAATTAGAATTCCTCCTCCGTTGGGGGATTAGCAGCTCTATAGAAATGAGTCGAAAACGTTATTGCCTTCAGTGTATTAACACACCCACTTGAAATTTATACTTCAATGGAGTCACCTATGAAAATGTTATAGCATTTGTGATATATCTATGTCAATAAAGAACTTTTATGGTGATTTTCTCGGTAACCTAAGCGGAGATCGTATGATTAATATTAACAAACCTCATAGCTCAGTTGGTAGTAGCTCTGCCTGCTGCGCTGTAGGCTGTGGGTTCGATTCCCACCCAGGACAAACATTTGTGTGATGAATATAGATGTTTGTTCTGGGTTTGGGTGTTGTATCATATAGCATGTATGTATTTACAAAAAGTATTTGAGTATTCTATCCGTAATCTAGTTTCTATATTACAAGTTATGCTTAGTTTGGGGCTAGATGGCGCTGTGTAAAAATTAATGACCTGTAATATTATATATTATTAATTACAGGACATTTATTTCACACAGCGCCATCTCTCGCAAAGCAGGTATCATTAGATATTTTTACATTTTATCTAAGTTACTGTTTTAGGATTAAGATACCTTGTGTGAGAGACAAATAAATGATTAATTATTATTATACCTAGGCATAGTGGCAGTAAATATTACAGGACATTAATTTCAAACAGCGCCATCTAGCCCCAAACTAAGCTATTTTATTCAGAAAGCTTTGTTTATATTGTTATTCTACAAAGACCTGTTCATTTAAAGCCTGGAAGAAATTCACTTTTAGACATGAGGCCACCCATTGTTTTTTTTTTATTGTACGTACGGGAAGCGCTTGGTCTTTGTATCCTGATTACAAAGTTAAAATAAATTGGAGGCACACTTCAGCCAGAATCGTGAACAGTCTGAGAAACTGGCTATCTTACCTCCATATACCGAAACACAACAATTGGGCTAGATGGCGCTGTGTAATATTTATTTATTATATTTTTTTATTTAATTATGAATGGTTGTTATGGCGACAGACTTAGGTAAGATGGTGGAAGCTAGCCAGGCGGACTTAAACAAAGTCCTACCACCAGTCGTGTAACAAGATCTAAACCTGATGTTTTAATAATCTATTTATTAGAATAACATAATATTTTTATCATATATTTTTTTATTCTTACACAACTGGATCACAAGAGAGATAGAGAGAAAAAACCGATACTTTAAGTGTAAAGTCTAAAATAAGATGGTTGCTCCGCCATTAAGAATCTATTGAAAACACATTAGCTCCTATCTTCAAAGCTCGATAAAATCTACGAGCTTTAACATAATGTGAAAAGCTGTTTTAAACTCTACCTATGAACTTATTGAAGCAAAGTCCGATATTGTCTGGGTGTAAAGGACTTCTCGAAGGTAAGTAGGTAGGTCTAAGCAGGTTTATTTGTTTTTAAGCTTAAACGTATATGTTTTACCTAGCCAGTAAATTATCTCAAAAAAGTAAAAGTATTTCTACTTTTGAAATTGTTTGCTTATATAAAGAGGCTAATGTTTGTAAGATTATCTAAACTTAACTTGAAGCTCTTTATCCGTAGGGGGTAATTTTCTAAACTACTCGTCCGATCTCAAAAAATCATTCACATGTATATAGAGGTAGAATGGACTTTCAGGGCTAAATTTCTATGTGATTTTTGCATAAAAGTACTTTTTTTACACATATTTTTACAGTCACAAAATGGATTTACGCAGGCTATACGACGTCTCGAGCACAGCTTGTATCTTGTAAGCTTGTAACTAATAGCTTCGTTGCTTAGCTGACTGACAACTAACGTAGATACCTACCTAGTACCTACCTATAGCCGAAACCTGAAACTACCCAGAAAAATATTTTTATGGTAATTGATTGATACAAACCAACCGCTTTTAATAATTATTATACTTACGTCGTGGCCAGTTGTCAAACATCGACTGTAAGAAAAGTCCGTAAAGGTACGAAGTTTTCTCTTCGACTTGATAACTAACTCACAGCCTTTACTTTTCATTTACGTACCTAACCTACCCGTACCTACTCACCTAAATTTACGCAGTTTCACGTGGATATAAATGTCCAATAGTACCTAGTTATATAAGCATCTATTTAAAGTGACAAACCTTACTACATATTTGATGGCAGAGCGGCATTTGACAGGATTCTTAAAATACCCATTTTTTTTTGTAAACTATCAGAAATCTGCTAAGTTTCTTTGGTCCTAAGCACCAAGTCTAATGAGCTATTTCGAGAAGACCCTTGATGTCTTCAGCCGCTTATCTTGCCAATGGAGGCGACCTGAGTACCAATATACACTATCAAAGTGTCAAAATGACCGCCATTTCAATGGTAGACGAATTAAGCTAGAGCCATAGGATAGCCAAGCCAGTGACACCATAGTAAATTGCCTATAACTTTAACCGGTTCGAATCGTTTTTATCGGTAATGGGTACCGAAAAACTGTTACCTATTCAACAATGTTGTTCTTTATATGTTGGATACTTATTTTTATTTTGATATACTTTTTTTTTCATTTATTGAAATAACATTTATTCAATAAAAAGTACAATTAAACTAACTATGTACAAAGGAATCAGTCAGAATACCTAAGGACCGTTACAAACGGCCTATAGGTAACTCAACTGTTCCAGACCAGTACCAGACGGAAGCGTGCCCAAGACACTGGCTGCATTGCCACGCTGAATAGCTATGCTAATTCGCTGGCCTAAATAAGAGCCAGCCCTTGGGTCACGTGTCCTCAATCAAAAGCCCCGCAAGATTTTTGAAAACCCGTAGGGCATATATTTGATATACTTACTTATTTTGATGTACTATATTTGATATTTTACTTGTTCACCTATTTTAATAAATAAATATATTAATGGTTATCTTTCCTATAGCCAAGAACATGCCAGCATCTATTTTCTACTAACTGGCCTTCAAAATAAGAATATCCTTGCCTAGGCTAGCCTCAAAGTCAAGACCTAACCAATCGTCACAATAGAAATGAGCATTTTTTTCAACTTTCACTGTAGTTATTTTTTCAAACGGGAGCTATATATACTAAGGGATATACTACGTGAGGTTGTCATTAGTCATTTGACCAAAAGGGTTATGAATTTGAGCGTGGATGGACATGTGAGCAAGGGAAGGCCGAAAAAGAGATGGATGGATTGTGTGAAAGAGGATATACTCGTATATGCGGTTGATAGGAGTGAGTGGAAGAAGAGAACATGTTGTGCCGACCCCACCTAGCGTGGGATAAGGGCAGGAGAATGATGATGGATATACTACGTGAGGTAAGTTTGTAGGTAAGTACCTAATTTCCTTACTTAGTAGAACATATTAGGTACTCTGTTTTCCTCTGATGAAAATAACTAGTAGTTCGCCCTGAGCTGAGACTTCGTGATATCAGTGTTAGGTATTTAACCACGGAGATTATTTCTCAAACTGAACGTTATTAACAAACGGTAAAAGTGTGTTTTCATTACACCATACTTACGTTACATACTCTTCTACTCTTTTTATCAAACTTTTTCTTTATTCACCTAGTATATAGTGAGTGTTCGTTCGAGGCTCTCTCTCGTCGCTTACTTACTATAATATCCTTATTAACATGAAACAAAGGTCGATTTGGAAAAGTACTCCCATAACCTATTTAGCTCCCTTAGTAGCCGTAGTTTAAAAATCTACCCCTCCAGCCCACGGAGGTCGTATTAAAGTCAACCAAAAAGGTAGTAATTCGTGGTTTTTATCGACACCCTTGGTTAGGCACCCTATTAAGTGAATAGCAAAAAAAAAATAGATCAGTTTTAATGAGATTCCTCTCTTATCTTACAAAACCATCTTATGCCCCTTCATTATAAAACGACCTCTAATATAGGGAAAAAATAAACTTATTTTGAAATCTGCAGCCACAAACCCTATTTCATAGGATATTTCATGTTTTCACACATTTTCAAGACTTCAATCTTATTTCCCCCTTTGCAACCCTTAATGTAGTTATAGCAAATAAAAAAAAAGTTAATTGTGTGAAGTCAACCCTTTTTAACAGTCTATCGTACAAGACATATCAAGCATTTTAATCCCGCGCTCATTTGTTACCAAAACTACCCCTGTTAAAAGTAAAATATATATTTTATGAATGTGCAGCCGATACGCTTTCAAATGACATCCCACAAGCCATAAATCTTCTTGTCTCACTTAACATCCCTATTTCTCAAAATCTACCCTAGTGGAAAAAAATCCTCGTAGTAATTGATGAGATTGATAAAGACAAACTCAAACTCAAAAACTTTTTATTTTAGTATCATTTTGAAACGTCAAATCTACCGCCTGTTCAGAATCGTGACCAGTACACAAGGAGAAAGGCAAGAAACTCGGGCTGTTTAATTTTTTGATGCTCATTTAACATTTAGCTATACAGTTTTTAATCAGATATAATCTCTGTATGTTCAGAATTTTATCGGATCATCCATTCAAAAGTTATGGGCGAAAAAGTATTTATTTTCACCCCAATATCTCAAAACCTACCCCACTTATCAAAATCCCCCGCAAAAATGAATTTCTATTTAATTTCTATTTTATCTTTTTACAGTTTAAACTACATTAAATCGTATAATCCGTTGGGGAGTTATGCCGTCACATGCCACATACATACTTACAGTGCCAGATTTCCCAACATAACTTAATGACACCCAAAAACAGAACGAACATCTATATTCATCATACAAATGCTTTTCCCGTATTTCCATCGAACCTACAACCTACAGCGCGAAAGTAGAGCTACTACCAACTTAACTAAAAGTACTAATTTTGTTATATTTAAAACTTTATTGCACATATACATATAAATAATTAATTATACTTGTTAACTTAAAATTAAAAAGTATGGCCAAAGCGATTTCGATGTTGGTGTAGGTTCCTCAGTTGCCACTTTCTTAAGACATCCACAGGATAGGTTTACAATATAATACCGTAAGTACTGCCAGCGCCAATCTAACCGCCTCTGTGGTCTAGTGGTTCAACCCACCGATTTTAGATCCAGAGGTCCCGGGTTCGATCCCCAGGGGAGTACAATATTGTGCTTGGTTTGGTTGGTGGTAGGACTTTGTTTAAGTCCGCCTGGCTAGTCACCACCATCTTACCTAATTCTGACGCCATAACAACAATTCTAAAAATTGTTGTGTGCATTTAGAGGTTAGATAGCCAGTTTCTCAGTTAGCTGAGGATTCCTGGTGAAGTGCGCCACCACCTTCGGTTTCATCTCAACTTGTAACCAGGTGAGATGAAGTTCAAGTGCTGCCCCGTCGTAGGTACAATAAAAAAAAGAAAAAAAATACATGACGCCTAACATAAAGAATATTCTGATGGCAGTCAAAGCAAAAGTCATTTATTCAATAAGATTTCGAGAATCATGTCGAGTTGTGAAAATCTTTTCGTTATGCCATCCTTGATAATTTTAGCTGTCATTATGACCGCTAGACTTATCCGCTAGACGAAGAATTCGACATTCGTTTTATTAAAATGTTTTGTTAAAACTGCGATCACAATAAATCAATAAATCAACAATCAAATAATTGAACTCTTTTTAGGGTTAAGCTCGCCTTTGTCGTACTTTATAATTCTAAGTATATATTTTTATGTGTAACAACTATAAATATGGTAGTAATATATACCTCTATATATATAAGGTAGGTTTATATATATATATATATAAGGTAGGTTTATAGAATACAGGTTACAAGCTTAGGTACATAAAGATTGCGTCAAACACACAGCCTCCAAAGGAAGGTAATTAGGTTGGTATTGGTACCTACGAAATGTTGGTAAGAAAAGTCAAGTCAGAACGTTTATTAGGTTTTACTTACCTTGGTTTTAGCATAAAGAAGTTATAGCATACCGCTATTTGCTTCAGGTTGTAGGAAGGACGACTAGCTGAATACAAAATCAATAGTATAAAAGTTGTAGAGGATTTTCCTTAATAGCTGCCGTCGACCGGTCAGCCTCCATCCCCTACGATTTTGTCTCCATGTACGGAATAGAATCTATCGGGAGGGTGGCGCGGCGCATCCAATTTAGCGTTTACATTATCTCTGTTGTTGCAGCCTGTCGCCTCCAATTTCCCAAGGCGGGCTTCGCACGAAATCCTTTTGGAATATGGACCAAGTTTAATTACGAATCGACATAGTAGCAAGATGGATCTTCATATCTATTTAGATGATCTTTCTTCCAAATTCACTTGAACAGAAGTGAATACTTAAATAACATAATTCTTCATTTTATTTAACCACTAGTCATATGTATCTCTGGTGGTTTTCGCACCAGGTCAGGTAGGTCGTATTGTGTTATGGTTGCAGCAAAGTCGCATAGAATCAGAATCAGAATCAGAATCAGAAATTATTTATTTACTGTTAAGACACACAATGAGACACACATATAAAAAAGAACATAATGACATTACACACAAAAGAAAATCTAAACAATCTAAATACAAAAAAGAAAAAATAAAATTTAAAGTAAAAAGAAAACATTATTAGAAACACGAAAAAAATAACCTAGAAAATAACATAAAGTAGGTAGGTAATACAATTGTGTGCCACAACAGCAAAAAGGCACCGGCTCAGCATGAATGCCTTACTACTGAGAAGTAGAAAGGCGCTGGTATTCTGCCGAAACCTTGACGAGGGTTGCTAGACCTCGCGAGATTAGCAATTTTGTGAAGTGTATAGTGAGTGTGTTTTGTATTGGGTGTGTACAGTGTGAAAATATAACATATACTTATGATTATATACCTCTATATATAGTTACTTACTACTTACACTTAAATATACAAAAAAAAATACATTCAATAAGTTACTTACATAAACATCATAATAAATTTTATAAAAAATACCATAAATCACAAAAACAATAAACAAATAAATATATACCATTGTATTGTAACCAACCTAGCAAGCAAAAGGCGCACTAAGGCGGTTCGCACCAGACAACCCCGTTTTTTGTTGTTCAAGTATGAAACATTTATGTCGCTTTTTAAAAGTGTACTTACATTTTAACAGTCGAAGTGGTGGTGGGATGTTGTTCCAACATTTGGTTGCCTGGTAGCGAAAACTGCCCCTGAACGCAACCGTTTTGTACTTGCTATAGTGCAAAAGGTTTTTTGTGGGCCTTGAACTATACTTACTTTGGTACTTACTAAGTTTAGAAAACAAGTACTCAGGCGATTCACAGTTTAAGACACCGTGCACAAGAACTGACATATGCAATCTTCGCCGCGAAGCCATGTTCAGTGTTGATGAATTATTAAGATACGGCGTGATATGCGTTCGCGGCGGGATGCTATGAATAAACCGACAGCAGGCATTCTGGATCCGCTGGACTAGGCGGGCTGTTTTTGATAAAAGACGGGGCCCATATACAAGGTCACCGTAGTTAAGCTTAGACAGAACCATTGCTTCACACACTTTCACACGAATCTCTTCTTTTAGATACGGTCGGACCTTATATAATAACTTTAACCTAAAAA
Source organism: Venusia cambrica (assembly GCA_951394065.1). NCBI lineage: Eukaryota > Metazoa > Arthropoda > Insecta > Lepidoptera > Geometridae > Venusia > Venusia cambrica. Next base: position 2,384,225 of record OX596068.1, on the reverse strand, counting down.
AGCAATTCCGAACCGTATTCAGTACGTGATTTTCAAAACGGAGGGTACTGTCAAAGAGTATACCCAGATTCCTCGCCTCATGCACCCGGTCTACACTCTGTCCTCTAATTGTAACGCTTAGTGTGTGTTTCGAGATGTTCTCAACTAGACGCTGTGAACCTAGGATCATAAACTTGGACTTTAGGGGATTTAAAAGAAGCGCGTTGCTCTGAGACCAGTCTGCTATCCTGTCGAGATCACCGTTTAGTTTATTTAAGTAGCTGGAAACATTTTCTGGGTGCATTGGTATATAGAGCTGCACATCATCGGCATACAAATGGTACTTACAATGTTTAATATGCCAGCATATGTCAGCACTGTAAATGATGAAAAGCAGGGGTCCAAGAATGGATCCCTGCGGCACGCCACGATTGACAGCTTTTACTGATGACACTAACCGAGACCCGTCTTCTCGAGAGACAGTAACAAACTGTGAACGTTGACTCAGGTAACTGTCAAACCATTTAAGAGTGGGAACGCCAACACCATAGTAAGAGAGCTTCGATATGAGTAGCGGAATACTTATGGAATCAAAAGCACGAGAGAAATCAAGTAGGACTAATATTGTCGCCATACCTAAATCTTGGTCAGTAAGTATGTTATCTACAACATCCAATAGCGCCGTTGCTGTACCCCTACCTTTACGGAAACCAGACTGAACGTCAGGTAAAATCTTATTACGCTCTATATACTTACTAAGCTGATTGTAGACTACTTTCTCTATAACTTTTGAGAGAACGGGAAGAATACTTATCGGCCTTAAGTCCTTAATTTCTGTCGGATGCGAGACTTTAGGTATGGGACTCACTGAGGCAATCTTCCATTGGCTGGGAAATGTAGATGTGGCTATGGATTTATTTACAATGCCAGTTATTAGAGGTAGCGTATGGGGCAGTGTTAAAAGAATCATGTCCATAGATAACTTATCAGCACTTTGCGCATTTGTTTTAATGTTTATTAAAATTTTGGCTACTTCCTGGTCGTCCACTTGCTTTAGCAAAAATGAATCATTATTATACTTATTAAATTCAAAAAAAGTCATATTAGAAATTGGAATTGTATCGCAACCTGGGACATTAAGAAAATGGTTATTTATATCATTAGGGTTATCAAAAATATTAGGTAAATAATTATTGGTTTCAGAAGACAACACATCCTCTTTAAGATTTCTCCACAGCCTTTTTTCATTATTAATTTCCGAGTTTATACGATGATCATAATAGGCTCTAGTTTCATTGTATATGCTTTGGGACACAAAAGATTTCAGTTCCTTATACTCTATCCTATGGCTATCTAGCTTCGTACGTCTGAAAAGGTCATGTGCTTCATTACGATATTTTATCATCATTTTTATAGTATCGGTGATCCATGGCAAACGCTTATCTTTGATTTTAATGGTTTTTTCAGGTGCGTGTTTGTCGAGAAGTACCGTTACTAGTGACGTAAAAGCATCCACCATTTCATTTACAGAGTATGCTCGTGAAACAACGCTCCAATCATATATTATCTATCCATAGCGAGCTATGGATAGAACTATTCTTTGAGTTTCACTACGCGACCAAATACGAAGTGTAGAAATAGTAGCAGGATAGGTATTGGATTTTTTTATATGAAAGTTGTAATGGCAGCCATCTTACCTAAGTCTGCCATTACACAATCCACTAGCCTTCTTCAGCCTTCTATACTAGACAACCTTCTATATTCATAACTAGAAACCAGGTGAGGTGAAGACCAAGCGCTTCCCCGTCGTAGGTACAATAAAAAAAGGCTTACTTCATCATTATAGTCCTTGTGCAATTATTAAGGTCGAGACCTGATGCACTCTCATTAAAAAACCATTGTTAAATTCCAATAAGGACCATCATTTATTTAAAATTTTAATAAGTACAGTATCCAATTGACCAAGCGATGTTTGTACGGCCAGGCATTATTTTATCCTACATTCGATATCTCTTCTTATTGTAGATATCCTGTGTTATTAGTGCACAGAATAAGAGTTGCAAATAAAGATCCTGGAGAAGTACATAACACAGATATATATTTATACTTATTTATATACCTACTTACATTGACAAAATGTACCTAACTAATAAAAACATACATTTTACCAACTTCAAAAAAGATGGTTACTTATACAATGTCTTTTGAGAAACAAAATTAATTACATAGGTATGTACCTAATTTAATTTGATTCATGAAACCCCTATAACGTAGTCTCACTGAAGAAAAGTACTTTAATAGTTTATTTATTTCGGCCACACGCAGGCATTCCATATTTTACATTTGGTAAGTACTGTACATACCCTTATCAATTAACTATAAATAGGTATACTTATAGCTGTATTAATCAGTACGGCGTCGCGCGTCGTTGCTAAATAAAACATTTCGGAGGTTAAAGTAACTGCCTCTGTGGTTATAAAATAGTGGTTCGTCCACTGGTGTCAGATCCAGAGGTTCCGGGTTCGATCCCCAGGGGAGTACAATATTGTGCCTGGTTTGGTTGATGGTAGGACTTGTTTAAGTCCACCTGGCTAGCTACCACCATACCACCTAATGAGGTAAAAGATAGCCAGTAGCTACCTCAGACTGTTGAGTATTCCGGGTGAAGTTCTCTTCCACCTTTGGCCTTATCATAACTTGAAGACCAGGTGAGATGAAGACCAAGCACTTCTCAGTCGCACAATAAAAAAAAAATCGGCTTTAGGTAGGTACCTAATAACTATGCGTTTGTGATTAATTGTACATTCAAATTAGTAGAATCCCCTTGACTCTAAGAATACATCGGGGGAGTCAAGTCCCCGAAGTTATTCGTAGATTGTTTTTTCACCTTTATTCACCTTCGGCCTTATCTTAACTTGTTACCAGGTGAGATGAAGGCCAAGAGCTTCCCCGTCGTACCATAAAATAAATATGAGATTCTTTCTAACTAATAGATAACTATATACTTTAAACTTTTGGCTGCCAAATGTGAATAGATTTCTCCAAGGCGCAAGCGTGCTCCATCGAAGGCATCATTGCTTTACATCAGACGTTTTGACATTTCCATATGGATTCCCCTGACTGAATCTTTACAAGCACATTTTTCTGAGTTAGGAAACCGATATAGAAAATTTGTATAAAAATACCTATTTTGTTGGTATTAGTTAGCAACATTACCTTAGCTAGCTACCTACCTACATTCCCGTTAGCCTGATTATAACAACCATTCTAGAAAATGTATAAGTATAACGATTTGAGGGTTGATACCAACTAACAGACCACCTACTGCTGAAATTGAACATTAGAATCCTTCAAAAATTGGAAGGTTATGCCATCTTTGCTTGGCAAACAGCTTGAAGATAGCAGTGGTGGTATTAGATATATAGAAGGAAACTGGTGCCATTCTTCAGATGAGATTCTAAGTCGCCTAGTGATGTGTTTTAACCTAAAACCCATTTTTTTATGAAGAAGCAACAATGTGTCATTTCTGAATTCAATAGGGTAAGGGAGTAGCTTTATTTTTACCTACCTACATTCCCGTTAGCCTGATTATAACAACCATTCTAGAAAATGTATAAGTATAACGATTTGAGGGTTGATACCAACTAACAGACCACCTACTGCTGAAATTGAACATTAGAATCCTTCAAAAATTGGAAGGTTATGCCATCTTTGCTTGGCAAACAGCTTGAAGATAGCAGTGGTGGTATTAGATATATAGAAGGAAACTGGTGCCATTCTTCAGATGAGATTCTAAGTCGCCTAGTGATGTGTTTTAACCTAAAACCCATTTTTTTATGAAGAAGCAACAATGTGTCATTTCTGAATTCAATAGGGTAAGGGAGTAGCTTTATTTTTAGACTAGCCCGACGTGTCCCACGGCTGGGCAAAAAAGCCTCCTCCGGAGTCCTCCAAACGTCATGATGGGTTGAACGAGCTCGGGTCGTTCAACCCACGCATTGTCAAAATGACAAGCTCATCTTGTTATATTTTTCTTATCTTCTTATTTTATATATATCTAGGTACCAATATTTACATAATTCGAGACTTTAAGTTATTTTGCAGGCACTGATTATGCTAGCATAGAATAACCTTTATCTTAGAGATAGATAGTAAGTAGGTACCTATTTAGTTTGTAGCAACGCATGCTAAAAAGCAAAAGTAGAAAGGTTTACCTTACCTTACCTATAAAAATGCCGTTTTCAAGATCCCGGCTCGTCATAGCAAATAGCTATAAAATGCATTGGCTGAGATCACACCATAGCAAAATCTAATGGATATTGAACACAGATAATCATTGGTAAGTACGGTATACGAAATCGATATGCTTTATAGGTACTATAGATAGGTAGGTATAACTTAGCGAAGCGGAGGAAGCAAGCTAAAAATAGTATGAACATGAGTCATCGCGTGTGCTTCCGAGCTTTTGAACGCCGTTTAATTGTAGAGTAGGATGGAAGCAATTTGATAACCTAAAAATAAAGATTAAAAATAAGATCTTCCTGCCCTTATCCCACTTAGGCGGGATGGGTACATAAAAACATAATTAAAAAAAGATGAAATAAATCAATCTGAATTTAAAGGTACACGGTGTACCTAATTTAAAAAGATGAAAAGATGAAATACATCAGGGTTTAAAAGGTACACGGTGTACCAAAAAATTGGTGTGTTAAAAAAGATGGAATGAATAAATAAATCTGAGTAGGAAGGTCCTAGTTATCTCGAGAGGGAAGTGAGCAGGTATTTTTAAAATGTGAACTTTATCAAGTGTTTTCACGTTTTGCAACAATCATAGATACGAATTACTATATGTAATAAAAAGTCCCATCCTACATGAAAGGTATCGAGTCAATACGACACCACAGTACCTATTCAGATTCCTTTGAAGAAGCGCGCGATATAGGTATTTTTATAATTTTCCGTCCGATGAATTAATGTCTACCAAATTTGAGCCTTGTGTATTATTTTATGGAACACATAAGGCTCAAATTTGGAAAATGTGTGGGCGCTTACGGTAAAAATAAAAAAACGGAATAATAACGGCTATTCCAAAGTTCCCAGATTAGTGCTTCAATCAGAATTCAGCTAAAAAATCGTATCGAATGACAAAATCAAAAAAACGTTAAGAATCTCTTTCTAATATCATATTAAAAACTGGCCAAGTGCTACCAAGGGTTCTAGACAAGAAATCACTGTTCCCCTGTAATATTTATTTTTTACTGTTAATGTTGTAGCAGCATACACTCTGTAAAAATGAAAATTGTCTACCTATCACGGTTCACGGGATACAGCCCTCCGACAAGACGAACGGATAGACAGCAGAGGCTTAGTAACAGGGTCCGGCACCCTTTGGGTACGGAACCCTATCAAGGGCTCAATGTATAAAATGATACCTGCGTTCGGCATCAATTATAAAATGTAACGCATTGTAACTCAGCCAGCTGGCTATTACCTAACTCTTTTTCATGTCAGTCAATAAAAATGGCGTCTTTTCTTTGACCTCTCAATGAAACCGAAAAAAATATCAGAAAAGTCGACATTTTGATTGCAACCAAAATGAAACGGACTTAGGTCAATAGATAGATCTAGGCAGGTACTGGTAATATGAAACACGTTGGAACTATTGCATGTGCATGTATCGCGCACGAATAACAATAAATAAGTACTTATTTTATCACTTCATCATTCTTTATTGATGAATCAGATAGAAAACATTTCTCATCGAGAAGTAAATTCAAAATTAGGGAAAAGCCCAAAAACCTTGTTTACACGGCATTCAATCACATTTATGTAGTTACTTATGTATTCACGCTTTCTAATACAAACGTAGATTGTCGTTGGTTTCGAAATATGCCCATTCAAATTAAATTCTGCAGGTTTAAGATAATTTGGGTTTGCATCACATTACTTTTTTATTTAACACAGTATAATCAAAAGGCAAAATTATTTGACAAAACACTTACATGCAAATATTTAGATTTTTATTGTTTTTGGAAAAAATAAAGCAATTCAAATCTAGATTATTTGTATCCAATTTGTATCTGCAAAAGATATATTGATTCGCAGATTTTGAAATTAACGAACGTTTATAATGTGCGAAAATCAGTGATATTCTGGGGCCCTCGAAATATTCAAAATACGCTATGATTACAATTCGTAAACAAAACCAAAAATCCCCAGAATCTTGTCAGTTGAGATTTTTGGTACTACAAGTTTTATTTTGAATGTCGTGTAAACGGGGTCCGACTTAGTTAAATTAATTCCAGTCTCAACAAAAACATCAATCAAGTATGGTATCATACAATTTATTACTTAAATAAAATGGTAAATACAACTTAAATTAAAATAAACTAACCAGGTTAGTGCATTTTTACAAGAGATGTGTGAAGATACATGAAACGTGCAAGTGTGCATCCATCTAGGTATTACAATAATTCGGAGGCTACACAGTCATGTAACGATAAAATTAAAAAGCATAATTCATGCCACTCCGCATCGCTTCAACAACAAGGCACCTATGCAAACATTCACCGACCGTAACACACGACAGGTTTCTATGAAAATCTGCCTCGTGTTGTTCAATAAGCGTTACCCATGGCGTCTACGCACTCCGCCAGCCAGATGCCAGCGAACATGTGTAGTGTAATAGCCACGAAATGGTGGTCAGTGAAAATATGCATAAGCGAAATAAACATAACATAAACCAGCGATAAGATACACCGGGTCGGGTGTTTAGGAATCGCGTCCCAAGGCCGTCCACGCACGTAAGTGTCCACGGCACTGAGTTCGACACTAGCTGTGATTGCTGTTGCTGTACGAGACGTGGCGTTTCACAGAGACCGAAGCACTGGTGCCGTTCTTCTCGATGCCGACTAGGAAGTCCTCCAGCAACTTGGCCAGAGCCTTGCGCTTGAACCGCAAAGACTCGCTGATCACTTCGCGTATCACTTCCTTTTTGTGTTCGACGCCACCTTTCAGCAGTTTCAACTGCTCAAACAGTTTGGCGAAATCTGTAACAAACATCATTATTACACATTTGTTGCTGGTGTTTAGTGTTGGTGTTTTTTTATCATAATTACGATAAAAAAACAAACAAAAATCATGAATATGCTATAAAGAGACGTGAATCGAATGGAAATAGGCAGCTTACTTGGTAAGAAACAAAAAAGACAAATGGGCCAAAGATGTCAGAATGGTGTCCCAGATTCAATAAAAGGAAAAAGGGAGACAACTGGGGTTGAAAAGGATTTTAGCTTCTCGATGTTATGGTCGGCGAGACCCCTACAAATCCCTTGAGTTTAATAAATAGGTAAGTATATAAAAGTCTGGTTATTTTGACAAATTATATTGGTTTGATTCACTTAGCACTAACACTCTAAATAATTATTACTGCTAAATGAATTATGGTTATGAGCCGCTCTGGTTGATGGTAAGACGCGAACTGATTTAGATTTACTTGATTCGCAGCAAACTGCCATTGTGAACGCTTACAATGCACTATGCGTTTTGCTGCGTGTTCAAATATCTTGAACATACTCCCGAGACCGAAATGAGATGTGGGATGGAGTTAACATCTGGTGAATGATGAATACCTTACTTACAAAACATGGTAATTTTCTTAAATTTATGGTATAACAGTTCAACCTTAACATAACTTATAAAACACAGACATTATGAATAAACAATATGGTTATGAAATAAAATTAAAGTCTTTATATGCCTATGTTACTAATTAATTATGACTTATCTCCTCTAAAGTAAAACCGTCATTATTGTGGTCCATGTCCGTGTCCATTTTGCCTTGTTTTCTTGCACTATAACCTACACTAGGCCAACGATTGGCATAATTGTGAAGCGAACACTCACTTTTATGGTTAAGTTCACTTGCACTTAACACTTCACTGTGGGCACTGGTGGGCCCCGGCGGCGCGGTTGTCCCGACAGCCTCCTGTCGTTGGGGACATTCGCTTCGACGCCGGGGTCTTGGAGACGGCGGGGTCGCCGCAGACTCCTGTCGGCGGTGACCCTCGCCGCGATGCTCGTAGGCAGGAACCCGTTGCCGACGGCACCGACCGCTCCTCCATATCCAGGCTGCACCCATGCACACTACCCCCGCTAGCGTTAGATAGCCGAGTGCGTAGTGGTGGATGCCATGAGCGGATATGTCTTCTATATCTGCGTTGCTCTGTTTCAGCTTTTCTATGGCGCTTCCTAAACTGGCCATTGATATGTTTAATCCCTCGCTTACTTTGGTTGATGTGTCATTGGGGATTTTCACGTTGATAATATGATTTATCTGATCCAGTTCGGGCATGAAGATGGATGGTGTAAGGGTTTTCTGGTATGAGTGGTGGCGGATCGAGTATAACAAGAAATCATTGCCCTTGATTAAGCAATCTTCACTTGTGGCAATGACCCCACTTCGTTCTAGCTGCTGTAGTGTAATTTGATCCCCACATATTATTTTGATTGTGCATTTATCGCAACAAAAGAATAAGTGCTGGTGCAAGTGTAACTCTGCCCATATGTTGGTGCAGGTCAGTTCCTCTACTGTGCACTTATTGCTCGATTTGTCCATTACACAAAAACTTTCGTCATTTTTAATGGTAAAGATAGGTTTTGCCAGCTGACAAAGATATGCGGATTCATGCTGTAAGCACCCTAGTATCTCGTTTGGAGCGACGTAAAAATATGAATCTTTTTGCAGATTTACCGCTACGTATTCAGATGCTGGTATTATTCTGATCATGTTGGTATTTGTTTGTTGGGGTATAGGTAGCAGCTTGTATAATTGAAAGCTTTCTCTACCTATAAGCGGGAAGGTGACTTCGATAAGTACGTACCTTTTGGTAGCCCTAGCCTTGACCTTCAATGTTTTGTAGATATAGGGAAAATCTGTATCTATATCGCTTATTGGTAGTGTGAGTTCGCTTGGCATCTTGCCGTATATTGTTTGTAACTCGCGTTTGAGTTGTGCTGGTGTTAGCAGATGCAAGCTTATTTGCCCGTGATAGATATCAGCGATGGTGTCCAGCAGAGTATCTTGTAGTCGTTTGAGCGCGAGAAGAAGATTATTTGCGGCCATTGCTGACAACGTGAAGTCTTGAATGTACGATATGTTTTGAATTTCACGTTGAACGACATTGGCAATGTTTTGGAAGACCAGAAGTTTTTTGTTTGCTTCTTGATTTTGTTGCGCTACAGTTGTCTCCATCTTCTTCATTAGATTAAACTCCGCTTCAATTATGGAGGTCTGATTTTTCCACAGGTTTGACAGATGCTTTTCATTAGTTTTTAAGATATCAATATCCTTGATATACTGCTCCGCAAAGCGTGAGTCTAAAACTCCAAACAAATCATTCGCTAGATAGCCAACAGCATTAATAATTCCCCGCGGGAGGCGCCTCGCTGTCTGGGCCGTGTCGCGACGCCGCCGCCGTCTAGCGTGGACGCTGAAACGCTGTGTCAGCAAAAGTTCGTTGTAGTAAGTCATTTCTTGGAAATCATGGTTCGCCTGCTGGAGGATATTATTACACTGCGATGTTTTTTCAATCACTTGGCATAGTTTTTCTGTATAATTCATCATTTGCTTGTATGTTTTTATGCCTCCCCAGTATGGTCCCATATCGTAGTATACAACTATGGACCATTTATCTCTGATTAGATGTAACTTTGATATAGGATCGAAATATAAAGTTTGGTTGGTTGATAGTTGTTTTATTTCGTGCAGACTTTGAGCTGGTGTGAATAGCAAGGTGAGACACAGAAGCGTGGTTGCGATGGTCGTCATTGTGGATCTTGCTATACTTTTACGTTTTGGTTCTGGTTTTGGTTCTGGTTTTGATTCTGGTTTTGGTTTTGGTTCTGGTTCTGTTTGTATGTCATTGTTGTTAAGAGGCAACACAGAAAGTTTCACAATCGGCCGTTTCATGACCCCGTTTTTTGTTTTTAGCGAAACAGCCCTGACTAAACCTTCATCCCCCGGGTGCGTGTCTATAACCCGACCAAGAGCCCACTTTCCTGGAGGTAGATTGTCGTCATGGATCACAACCAAGTCACCGATGCTAATGTTTTTCTGTGGTTTGCGCCACTTATTTCTGGATGATAGCTGCACTAAGTACTCAGCCTTCCATCTCTTCCAAAGATCTTGAAACAACTTCTTTATCAGATGCCATCTGGTTCGGGCATCGTTTTCTGTTTCTATGAGCACTGTCCCTGGTTTTCCTGATAGAAAGTGTGCTGGCGTAAGAAAATCTAGGTCGTCCGGTTCTTCTGTCAAGGCACATAGAGGGCGAGAGTTGAGGCATGCTTCTATCCTAGCCAACAATGTGGTATACTCCTCGAAGGTTAGTTTCTGCTGCCCTACAACCCTCCTAAGATGCCCCTTAAGTGATCTAACAGCTCGTTCCCACAGACCGGCTGCACTTGGCCAGCTAGGCACATTGAAATGCCACTGGATTCCCATTTCTGCTATTTCAACCAGGCAACTTTCGCTGAACACTTGCATCAGCTGGTCGTGCTCTTCCTTTATTATTCTGTTTGCTCCAACGAAATTGGTTCCGTTGTCGCTGTAAATATGACGTGGGACTCCTCTCCTGGCTGTCATTCTTGTTAGTGCTGCCAAAAAAACTGCACTGCTCATATCTGATACAAGCTCTAGGTGGACGGCTTTTGTAACCATACACACGAACACCGCAATGTAACCCTTTGTGGTTTTGATCCCACGCCCTTTGTTTGCTTTCACCTCGACAAACCCTGTAAAGTCCACCCCACAGTGATGAAATGCATGTTCAGGATTAACTCTGGCTTCCGGCAAATCTCCCATAAGCTGGTTCTGCTTTCCAGGATCCTGCCTTTTGCATGTAACGCATCTTCTCACGTGCGCTTTTGTTGCACTGTATCCCCCGATAATCCAATACTGCTGGCGGAGAGTAGCCAAAGTGAGACGCGTTCCTCCATGAAGGGATGATTTGTGGGCTTGATCTATCATCAATGTGGTAAGGCGGTGGTTATGCGGCAAGATGATCGGATGTTTCATCTCTTCACTTACATGAGCATTTCTTAATCGACCTCCGACGCGTAGTATCCCATCTTTGCCTAAAGTGGGATTCAAATTAAGAATTCTGCTCTTATTACCTACATTTCCGCGTTTATTTATAGAATTAATTTCATCAAAAAATTCAGCTGACTGTATGCTTTTGACTATCAGCATTTTTGCGCGATTGAGTTCATGTGAATCTAGGTAGCCTTGGTAACCTCGTTTATTGCAAACTGGCACTCGTAGTATCCATGCGATAATGCGAATTATTTTTGTTATGCAGCTATATTTTTGCAATAAATCAATTATTATTTCACTACCACTTGCACCATTGTTATCCGTTTGAGTAACTATATTGCAAAACGACGCTTTTATTTCTAGCTCGGTTTCATAAATGGTTTGATTTTTCTGATTGGTATGTGATGGTAGCCACGATGGTCCGTGCCACGACAATGTGTGATCTTTGAGCTGCTTGACCGTTAATCCGCGGCTTGCGCAATCAGCTGGTTTATCTGTGGTTTTGACATATCGCCACCTGTCCGCAGGTATTGTTTTGGTGATGAACTTTACCCGATTAGCAACAAATGGCTTCCAGCGAGCAGGATCTCCGTTTAACCATCCTAACACCGCGGTCGAATCGGTCCAGCAGTGAACATCAATCGGATAATCCGCTAAGCAGCTTTGGACTTTCTGCATCAGTTGGGTTAACAGCTGTGCCCCCATCAACTCCAGCCTTGGTATAGACACACTTTTGTTTAGAGGCGCCAACCTGGCTTTTCCTGCGACTAGCCTTACGGTGGTTTTCCCGTTCTTTACTGTCTTACAATAGATAACGCAAGAGTAGCTTTTGAGGCTCGCATCGGAATAGCCACATAATGTTATATTTTGGGTTTCTTCAATTCCCAGCCATCTACTTATCTCGATATCGCTAATCAATGGTAACTCTTGCTTGAGACTGGTCCATTCGGAATTGATGTCTTCTGGTAGTTTTGCATCCCAATCTAACTTTGACATCCAAACTTTTTGGAACATTGTCTTCATCGTAGTGCTAAGGGGGGTAAGCCACCCTAACGGATCGAATAATTTTGAAATGTCGGATAGGAGGGATCTTTTTGTGGCTATGATTGGCGACTGCGGATCAATAGTAGACTTGAATGTGAACTTGTCCTTTTGCGGGTTCCAGCCGAGTCCCAACGTTTTGGTAGAATCGGTTTGCTTGAACTCGTACGTAGACTGGTTGCATTGTTCCTTTTCCAAATCTGTCATGAGCTCTGGTTTATTTGAGGCCCATTTTCTTAGATTGAATCCACCTAGCCTTAGCAGTTTAATGAGGTCGGCCTTCAGTTGGTTCGCCTTTTCTATGGAATGGTGCCCTCCACAGTAGTCGTCCATATAGAAGCACTCCTCTAACTCCTTTGCCGCGTCGGGGAAACTTTGTCTTTCATCAGCCGCTAACTGTCTTAAGCACATCATAGCTAGAAATCCCGCGGGTTTGGTTCCGTAGGTAAGCGTGACGAGTTGATAAGTTCGGATATGCTGGTTTGAATCTCTCCATATAATTTTTTGATAGTCCTGATCATCTTCGTGGACTCTTATCATGCGGTACATTTTTTCGATGTCAGCAGTGTATACGTATTTAAATTGCCTCCATCTTAGGATAAGTTCCTGAAGATCCTTTTGTATATTTGGACCCCTGTACATTACATCATTAAGACTGTAGCCCGAAGAGGATTTAGCGGATGCGTTGAACACAACCCTCAGTTTGGTGGTGGTGGACTCTGTTCGTGTGACTGCATGATGAGGCAAGTAGTACCCAGCCACCTGGTTATTGGTTAATGGTTTCATGTGGTTCAGGTTGATGTAATCATCCATGAATTTTTGGTAATCCACTTTTAACTCAGCGCACTTCTCTAGCTTTCTCTCCATACTGCGGAATTGAGCCAAAGCTTGCGGCTTAGTAACACCTAGCTTTTCTTTCATGGAGGGCTTAAATGGTAGTCGGACTTCATATTTTCCTCCTTCAACCCTCTTAGTGGTTTCTAAAAAATACTGTAGGCACTCGTGGTCGTCGTTTGACATCTCTACCTGTTGATTTATATCCTCATTTTCCCAATATTTCAATAAATCTTCAGTGTGATTGAGAACGACATTACAATGGTATTGTGGTTTTGTGGACCCACAGAGCAGCCATCCTAATAGTGTCTGTTGGGCCAATGGTTGATCATCTTTATCTCCTCGTAGAATGCCGCCTAACATAATCTTGCTGTATATATCGGCCCCGAAGAGTAAATCTACTGGTCTGCTTACATTGAACTTTGGATCGGCCAATTTTATACCCTGGATATGATGCCATGATTCCGGCATGATAAACGAATTATTTGGTAGCTGTTTCATCAAATTATTTACGATGATAGCGTTGATGTTCAGGGAATAATCACTGTGGCAGGATTGGATCGATAATTCTAGTGTGCCCTTTGCGTTATTTTGCTTCTGTCCTAGACCGAATATTTGACCTTTAAAACTGTTTCTCTTCAACCCTAGGACTTGCGCCGCTTTTTCGCTGATCAAGGATACTTGAGATCCTTGGTCGACTAGAGCTCTCATCTCATGCTGACTGCCATCAACCCCTATGACTTTAACTATGGCAGTGGCGAGAAGTATTTCAGAAGATTCATCCCAAGACACGTTGGTTGTTCTTGACACCATTTCCTTGCCACTCGTGTTCGTCTTCGATCTTGCTGACGGAGATGGACCTTGATTAACTAGGGCATCGTGTAAAAAACTGTTGTGTGGACCTAAACAAACCCGGCACCGTTTGGACGATTGACACGGTTTTTTGTGATGACACATGCAAATTTTACAATAATCTAAATGCTTGATTGTATTTAATTTTTGCTCATTAGTCATCTTGTGAAAATCAGGGCACTGCCATAATCCATGCTCAGCATTGCACACTCCGCAGGTTGGAGACCTAGATACGTAAAATGCGTTTGAACTAGGCCTTGAGCTTTCTTTGCTCACTAAATGGTTTTGTTGAAAACTTTTCTTATGGTAATGGTAATTTGATTTTGACGATTGAGGCGTAGCTTTTTGGTTAGCGACCGGCTCTTGCTTGCGACGGGATACCTCCAAAGCTGTAAATTTCATCTCTAGGAATGCCAGGAACTCCTGTAAAGAGGGCAGCTCTCTGGGTATTTTCACAGACTCTACATACTCTTTGAAGGTCTCGTTATCCAATTTTTGTGCTAAAAGATGAACTAAAAGTGGATCCCACGAATCGACGTCGACGCCCAAGTTCTTAACTGCATGAAGGGTTTCTTTCGTCACATCATGCAACTTTTTTATCGTCGGCATCGACTGTTGTGTCATGCTTGGGACCCCAAGAAGTATGTTGACATGAGACGTAAAAATAAGCTTCTTGTTCTCATAGCGGTGGTTTAAAATTTCCCAACATACATGATAATTATCGGAGCTAATCTGCAGATGATGTATCAGACGCTCCGCCTCTCCGGTCACCTTACTCTTTAAGAACTGCATCTTTTGCGCGTTGGACATTGCCGGGTTCTTATCGATTGCCTCACTAAACAAATCTTTAAAAGAGACCCAATGGTTGTAGGTCCCGTTAAAAACAGGAATATTTATCTGAGGAGCTGACTTCTCGCGGTGCTTTACTGCCCACATCTTGGTATTGATGCTGTCCGTCAACTCACAGTACGTTTTTTCGTGTTTGCAGAAATCTTCTTGGTATGCGCTGTCGCAGCCTCCGTCCTCACTTTCGATCTCCCAATGGAGCTTATCGATATCACTCCAACGGCTGTCCAGTGATTTCAGAGCGCTTTCGAACTGCCACTTGTTTTCGAACTTGCCTATGTCTATCCGAACTACAGTTCTTTCAAACGCTTTGAAGTTAATAATCTGCTTTCTTATTAAGTGATCTAGTTTACTTCTTCCCCTTGATGGAGACGAAGGTTCTCGCAAAGGGAAAATTTCCTCATAACGAGAAGCAGTGTCTTGGTGCGGCCGCGAAGCCTCCGTATCTGGTTGACGTTGACTCACGCTGAGCTGCCTGGTGCAGACACTTGCTGATGGTTGCTGTGGCACCTCTACCTCTGGTTGGCAAAGATTCACCCCTGGTTGATCCTGCCTGATGCGATGGTTCCTCGCATACAGACTAGGCGATGGTAATGGCTGTGCCCCCGTCCCTGGTTGACGGGGGGTCACCTCCTGTTGACCTAGGATAATGCTGCGCTGCTCCGCGTAAATGCTTGGTAATTGTTGCGGCGGCGGTGCCTCCACTTCTGGTTTATGGGGGCTAACACCTAACAGCTTCATTTTACCTAGTTGGTCAAAGGTTTTATCTATGATCTCTCTAATACGCAAGTAAACCTCTCGGGCAATGTCATAGCACCCTTTCTCGAAGTACGCGTGATTAGGAGACGCAAACTCACACAATCTACTATGGTTGTCTTGGTAATCTTTCCAATAAGCTTCCAACATGTCAGCCTTCCGCTTATAAATATCGATGGTCTTCCGCTCAGAACCATCTTTTTTTATATTAGTTAACAACTTTATCAGAGCTTCGTAGATCTCCGTCTGGTTTATGAAGAGATTTTCTACGTCCATCGTGTTGCTGGTATGCTATACAATACACAAACAATGTAGATATAATAAATGGATCGCTCTGACCTTGTCTGCTCCAAACGATAGTCACCGCAGCCCTCTTCTTGGTGATGCAGGTACTGCAGCCCCCAGCTTTGTAGCACTGTACACTCGATAGACACTGGTAATTTTTATTTTCGAAGGACCATGAAAAGGTTTTTCGAAGTACGCGTGATTAGGAGACGCAAACTCACACAAAATCAGTTCGCGTCTTACCATCAATGTAGGACTTTTTTTAAGTCCACCCTACCACCATCTTACCTAATTCTGTCGCCATAAGCAAAGCTTGTAATATTAATATCTTTGTACATTTTATTTGTATTTTTGTAAATGTAATATTTATCAATACATTCATATCATAAAGAACAACACCCGCAGAACGAATATCTACATTTATCACACACATGTTAGTTCTGGGTGGGAATCAACCCACAACCTACAGCGCAGCAGGCAGAGCCACTACCAACTGTGCTGTGAGGCTTGTTAAAATTAAATAAATAAATAAATATTACAGGACATTAATTTCACACAGCGCCATCTAGTCCCAAACTAAGCATAGCTTGTAATATGGGAACTAGATTACGGATAGAATACATAAATACTTTTTTATGTAAATACATACTTATCATATAATACAACACCCAAACACAGAACAAACATCTACATTCATCACATAAATGTTTGAACCCACAACCTACAGCGCTACAGGCTTGTTTACCATCATTATTCGGGTATCTTTTGTTTTTTTTTTGTCTATATCAATACAAAGCAGACGAAAGTGACTAGCCTTTTCCAGGTCGTCGGACCGCTTTGAAAGCCTCCGTCCGAACATTCTGGTTGTGTTTCTTGATATCCGCAACCTCCTTTCGAGAGAACTGTGGCAATATTGGCAGGGGTGGGGGTGGCGGTGGCGGTGGAGGCGGGGGCACAAACTTCTCCGCCTGAAAAATAAGTTTATTTTTATATATTCATCAAAAATCTAAATAGTTAATAAATATAGGTTAAATATGCATAAATGTACCCGTATATATGTACCCGTTTTTTAGTATCAATATAATGTGTTCTCTCGTGAAAGTTTAGAAAAGACTTTGGTAAGTAAACGTAATACGTTACGTTACGGACGTAACCACAACACAACTTGGTTTACAGAGGGCCATGGTTAATGTTTTTTTTTTAATTATCTCTTTTTTTTCTTGTTTTAAGCCACTAGTAGACCACAAAGGCGGTTCTCTGCAAAAATATAAGTTTCCGTTTCTTTGAACTTTCTTTTTGCCCATTAGAAATAGCATTTAAATGCAGTTCTTATGTAGTTATGTGCGGTGGCGTCGGCCGCATTTAATTTCCTATTCCCTCGAATACCTCTCGATTCAGTTTCACGCTCTGATTTCAGATCAGACTTCGGCAGCTGCTTGTAGTCTACCACAAAAGCTCGGGGTTCACCTGGACATTACCTGGGCGATGATGACATGATGTCAACGATGGAGCGAGCTTCCCCAGAAGCTACTTACTATAGGTAATGCACACTCCTTGTCAACGGACTTTGGCAGGAAGGTGGTACTTATGTTATTACTAGTATAGTTACACGTATAGTACTTTTTTTTATTGTACGACGGGGAAGCGCTTGGCCTTCATCTCACCTGGTTACCAGTTGAGATAAGGCGGAAGGTGGAGGCGCACTTCACCCGGAATCCTCAACAAACTGAGGAACGACAATTTTACTAAGAATTGTTATTATGGCGACAGAATCCTGCCACCAACCAAACCAAGCACGATATTACCTTTCGTTTCCGTTTTTTCGCTCTCGCGTTGAAGTTGTTTTCCGCGGCGATGCCCTGCAGGATGGCGTTTATCTGCAGCTCTTGCGTGTCGTGCATGGGCGGCGGCGGCGGCGGCGGTGGCGCGGGGGTCGGCGGCGCGGCGGTTGGCGGCGCGGCGGTCGGCGGCGCGGCGGTCGGCGGCGGCTGCGGCTCGGGCGGCGGCGACGGCGACCGCGCCATCTTGCTGCCCATTGTTGTGTACGCGTCTGGAAGGTTAACTTTCATGGTGAACTAGAGAAACGTGCCTAACCGCCATGCTGTGCCACGGATAGCGATTCTCGAATTGCAAAATTCAATGCAAAAGTAGATAGATATCAACGCTACTCTCAGACCTTTTCTGAAAATCTCGAATAGGTACTAATGTAAAAAAAATCGATATCATCGTTAGGAATAGCGTTTCCCGCATCTTTATCGTAAGTTTCCGAATACGATCCGATGAGGCTTTCCGCATGTTTGAAAGTTGGGGAATCCCAGAACACAATTTATAATCGTTATAAGACATTATTATGTACCTAGATCTACAAACAATAAATTCATTTATCATTATCATTTATCATTTATCATTATAATGTGTGACTAGGTAAAATGGTGGTATTAGCCTGACTGTACGTTTTATTTGGCGAAAAATGTGTTTATATCGATACTCGTATTTATCACCAAATATGAATTCTGCAAGTGTAATCATTCACCTTAGGCATTTGTAATATTAACTTTTGATAATCAATTAGATAGAACCTGCGTAACGTAAGCTCTACCACTAACCAAACCTAGCATATTTTTTTACCCTGGGTATCGAACCCGGGACAGAGGTGGTTATATTTAGTAAAGGGCAGCTAATGTAGCTTACCTCCATTGAGGAATGGTTTGACGACAGGCGGCAGGTTGGGCGGAGAGGCGGGCGGAGACGACGGACTGACGGCCGGCCCGCCCGTGTCCACGTTCGGGGGCTCCTGGACAAACAAACAAACAAACAACTTACACACTATTCAGACAACTAGCTACACCTTCGGTAGTAGACAGGTGTGGGTTCGATCCGTACCACGGACAAGCATTTATGAGAATAACGTTTGATCTGTTTTTGGTTATGGTATATCTAAATATAATCGTATAGCTGACTGACAGTCAACACACAGCCCAAACCAGAGGGTCCGAGAGATTTGAAATTGTCAAGCTCCCAATGATAATGATTTTACATAAAAAATAAATTAATAAATTCTGTGTTTGTGTGTTGTATAATTATATTATGATACAAGCATAGAGTCATAGTGTCGAATAACGTATCTGTCCAATCCAGAATCTGTCCAACGCCGAACAAAGGTCTACGTTAACACTACGAACACAAAAAGTGTCTTTTTAATTTAAACCTAAAGCACAGATCAGAAGGTAGGGCATTGACAAGCCGAGGCACTATAAAACCGGTTTTTCGCTCGCCATACGCATTGACAGCGCGCTGCGTACGAAGCCGATGTTTTGCTACAGCACGAGTGTACACAGGATCTCTTATGGATTCGTGTCTTAGTGCCGAGTCTTAGGTACGACAAGCAAGCGCTTGGCCTTCACCTCACAGCTTTACAAGTTATGATAAGGCCGATGCTACAAGCGCACTTCACCCTGAATCCTCAACGGTCTGAGGAACTGGCTGTCTTACCTCTAAATGCAGTATTGCACACCCTCTGCAGATCGTAATCGGGAACTCTGGACACAGTTCTGACCCCGGTGACGGAACCACTAGACCACAGAGGCAGTTAAAAAGCGTCACGCTTACTTCAGGCGGCCTTCCAGAGGGTAGATCGGAGGGCACGGGCGCGAGCGGAGACGCGGGCCGCCGCGGCGACATCGGAGACATCAGCGACATCGGTGACAGGGGTGACAGCGCTGACAGCGGCGACAGCGCTGACAGCGGCGACAGCGCTGACAGCGGTGACAGCGCTGACAGCGGTGACAGCGGCGCGGCTGGATGCGACAGCGGCGCCAGCGGCGGAACGGGCAGCGGTTGTGGTAATGACTGAAATATTATCTACAGATCAATTGTAATGAATTCAAACGAGTGCAAAAGCCTACTGACTTGCAAGTCTCCGTCCGTCCTAGCAGTTTTATAAAATACTAGTGAAACGCCTTCGTTTGCGTCGTGACCTGAGTTAGCTATACCAGTTGGCAGCAAAAGATGAATTTAAAAAGAAGAGATTTAAAAAAAAGATATGCATTCAATAAAATCTATTTTTTTTATAGTTTTCAAAGTTTGATATTGAAAAAAAAATTTGCTTTTTGGATTTCTTTTTTTGATAATAAAATAAATAATGTATGATGACTATGTGCCCAAAGTTGTTGGAACACTGTCAAAATTGAAAATTTACAAATTCAACTTCATTAATTTATAGTAAAGGTTGTACGTATAGTCTGAAATGCGTAAGCGAAGCTATTAAATCCTCTTTTGCCGGTCGTGTAGAAGAAGAAGAACTTATGTTTTTGAAAATATTTTTTACTCAGTAACTATTCATAGCTCGTCAAATAGCTATCAAGCCAGAGGTTCTTGCTTTTCTCCTTGTGCTTGTCAAGATTCAAAACAAAGATTAGAAGATTCAAAATGATCCTGAAAAAACTTTATCTTCATAATTTCGGCCCACATACGTCCACAGCTGAACATAGGACTCCCCCAAATAGCGTTCCTGAGCCGCTTCCACACTCCACTTCACGTTTAATCCTGGTCGCCATGCGAGTACATTTGCACCCCAGCGGTAATCGGATTACAAGAAGTATAATCGGATTTGCAATGATGCATATTTCACGCGTCAGGCTCTTCTCTTAAGAGACTGCTATCTCCCGATGATGATTAGGTTATTTTAGTTGAATTTTTCTTTTTCACTGTTTGTTTTATTTTATTTTATTCGGGAGACATACAGATACAACATATAAAAAGGTAAATAAATACATTAAAAATAATCCCTAATTTAAGTTATATATTAATTTAAGTCATAGTTATATTTCTAGAGAGTTGTAACTGTTTTACAGTGTAATTTTTTAAGCTTGTTGTGTGTTCATCACGAAGGTAACACTAAACTATTTTATTCATACATGATTTTGAGAACCAAATAAACAAGTTTTTGATTAATTTTGATATGATGTTATGAAGCAATTAAAATATTACGCTTCTCCGTCGTACACTAAAATAAATGTTAAAATTGCCTTATTAACAGATACCCCCTTTTTTTATTATACAACTATGAGACTGAACAAGCTAGTAGCCCACCTGATGTTAAGTGCATCTCTTGTCTATAACAACGTTGTATTAACAACGCCTTAGTGCGTAGGTCACAAAGCACATATCCTACACGGCACCGCATTGCGCCCGTTAACATGAGGCATAAAGTTGATCAGCCTCGCGTGTCCGTAATTTCCCACATACCCTTCAAACCGGAACAGAGCAATGCTATATATATATAGCTATATATATAGTAGCCCTTTCACAAGGGCTACTAACACTCTACTACTCTAAAAAGTTTCCAACTCCTTAGACTAGAACTACGAGTAGGTAACGATCAGCTCTTATAGCATTCGTGCTTTGATATTACTTAATTTTGTCACTATCTGTAAGTGTTGAAAAAACAAGACAAAAGTAATGTAATATCAAAACGAGAATGCTATAAGACGGTGTGGTTAGTCCCCTGGCGTTGATAATAACAATTCCAAAAATTGTTGTGTCATGTCCTCAGTTTGTTGAGGATTCCGGGTGAAGTGCGTACCTTCGGCCTTATCTCAACTTGTAACCAGGCGGGACGAAGGGCAAGCGCTTCCCCGTCGTACAATAAAAAATAAAAATAAATACTCACAACGGCAGGGGTGGGGATCGCGGGGGAAGAAGGTCGTCGCGCCACGATGTGCTGCGGTAGAGGGCCGACCTTGCGTTTGGGCGGCAAGGCCCGCGGGCTCTCGAGGCCGCGCTTGCCGCCGATCCCCGCGCCGCCCCCGCTTCGAATCGCTCCACCAACTGGATCCATGTTGTCAGCTTCGTCGACCATCATGCGCTGAAAAGAGACAGACTATGACTGTTGTCCTCCTTTTCGCCGTCATCCGCCTGTCCGTCGCCGGGCTGTTTCTCAATAATAATAACAGGAGATTCAGGAAACTTGATGCATGCCTTTAAGTATGGGAACCCTTGGTGTGCGTTTTTTTTTATTGGTTTACTCTTGCCTTCTGGATTACCTGACCAATAAGACATCCTTTTCGATATTGTCGATTGTGTTTGATTTTGTCGATTTGATTTTTTAAGAGACATTTAGCGGATTTATTACTAAATATTTTTTCTGTTTTCAGATTTTATTTTGAAGACATCCTTGCCTAATATATATCTATTGTAGCTACCTACCTGTCGTATCTACCTACCACATCGGACTCCAAGCGTTCATGTATCTGTGAGAAAGACGTGCGCACCGCCCGGCGACAAACGCAAGTGGCTGCAGATGTATTCTGCGCAGAGTTTGGTCAAATAACTTGTTTAACTCATTTTTGCCTTTTAGAGGTTCGCCATAGAAAAGCATTAGCTAAAGTTAATACTTTTCTATGTTATTTATATTTATCATACTTAAGCCTCAGCCTACGATGTTTTTTGTAAGAATAAGTTTCGATGTGTTTTTTTTAACCAAAGACCCTTTTCAGACTTTTTGGTCATAAGGTTTATTCGTTTCGTTTTCTGCCTCGACGTGTTTGTCCATCCGCAAAACCCATTGTATGCGTTATGTTTATTTAGATTAAAATAAATCTGAACTTTTCCTTCTTCGTATGGCTGTGTACTACGGGCTACTATGTAGACTTTACACGCCATAGGCTTCTGACATGGCCTAGCAACACTCTCATCCAACAAGTTTAACTTATGAACTTATTGGACAATTATTTTTTTTAAATAACACGGCCTCTTTGGTCAAATTATGTGCATTCATTATGTATTAGAGACACATAATATTTTCAGTCGCTACGCAGATTAGATGGTTTCCAGATGAAGCAGAAAGGTTTCAAGAAAGACTTCATCCGGAATCCTCATCAGTCTGAGGAACTGACTATCTTACCTCTAAATGCCGGAACACAACAATTTAGAATTGTTGTTATGGCTGTCGCCTTAGGTAAAATGGTTAAAAACTAAACTGAGTAAACTTTGTGACTAGTTATGGCTGTCGCCTCCGGCAAGATTGTTAAGAACTTAACATGAAGGGATATAATTAACGGTTACAAAAACCATATTATATGTAGTAGGTGCTATTAGCAAGCCAATTGATTCAGGCGTTATTTTGCGGAGATCCATATTTCAAAATAAAATCTGAAAACAGAAAAAATATTAAGCAACAAATCCGCCAAATCTATGTGAAAAAATCAAATCGACACGTGTTTCGCCTCTACTCGAGGCATCCTCGGGAAAGAATATTAAAAATAAAATAAATAAATAAATATTACAAGAAATTAATTTCACACAACGCTAGATGGCCCAAACTAAGCATAGCTTGTAATAGGGGAACTAGATTACGGATAGAATAATTAAATACTTTTTTTTTGTGAATACATACATACAATATGGGACAAACATTAGTGTGATGAATATAGATGTTTGTTCTGTGTTTGGGTGTTGTATCATATAGTACGTATGTATTTAAAAAAGTATTTAAGTATTCTATCCGTAATCTAGTTCCCATATTACAAGCTATGCTTAGTTTGGGGCTAGATGGCGCTGTGTAAAAATTAATGTCCTGTAATATAAAAAAAAATGTGATACAACACGAACACAGAACAAACATAATAATATTAAAATCTTATTGTAGTCGATTTGATTTTTTCACATAGATTTGGCGGATTTGTTACTAAACATTTTTCCTGTTTTCAGATTTTATTTTTAGGTGCTATTATGCACCTCAACTGTGTAATTAACCCTAATAATATACCTAATATTAAACGTATCCGTATCTTCACATTTAATTATGAGTCTCAATCAAAAATATTGCGGGGCTTTTGATTTAGGCGACACGTGACCCAAGCGCTGGCTTTTATTTAGGCCAGCGAATTAGCACAGCTATTCAGCGTGGCAATGCAGCCAGTGTCTTGGGCACGCTTCTAGCTACTGGTCTGGAACAGTTGAGTTACCTATAGGCCGTTTGTAACGGTCCTTATGTAATCTGACTGATTCATTTGTACACAGTTAGTTTAATTGTACTTTTTATTGAATAAAGATTTTTTTATTTTACTAGTGAACGTAATGATTATAGTGTACGGTACTAACTTTATCGATCTTGAATGGGTTGCCGAACATGTGCTGGCGCACCGGCTGGGTCTCGATTTCGCGCAGTTGCGGCGTCATCCGCTTCAGGTACTCCTGGTAGTTTCCCATCTGCGCCACCGGCATCGAGTGCACGCTGTCTTCGTCCACCAGCCGCGTGTGCGCTAGCGACGGCTGCAGGAAGTTGGCGCGCATTCTCACCACCTGGAATATAGACAAATTGCTTATTAAATGAATAATAAATAAATAAATAATAAATAAAAAATAAAAAATAAATAATAAACAAATAATAAATAAATAACTAATAAATAAATAATAAATATTACAGGACATTTTTTTTTACACAGCGCAAACTAGCCCCAAACTAAGCATGGCTTGTAATATGGGGACTAGATTACGGATACACTACTTAAATACTTTTTTTTTTTTTAATACATACTTATATACAATATATAAATATATTACTAGGCTATTTTTTTTCTATGACAGGGAAGCGCTTGGCCTTCATCTCGTTACAAGTTAAGATAAGGAAGGTGGAGGCGCACTTCACGCGGAATCCTCAACTGACTTTGAAACTGGCTATGCCGGAACACAACAATTTTAGAATTGTTATTATGGCGACAGAGTTAGGTAAGATGGTGGTAGCTAGCTAGCCAGGCAGACTTAAAGCGAGGACAATATTGTTCTCCCCTGGGGATCGAACCCGCGACCTCTGGATCTGAAATCGGTGAGATGAACCACTAGACCACAGAGGCGGTTAAATTTATAATCAGTATGAGATAATTAAGCTATTTTAATGTATCATAAAAAAAACTAGCCCGATGTTCTTGCCTTTCTCCTTGTGTGCTGGTCGCGATTCCGAACAGGCGGTAGATTTGACGTTTCAAAGTGATCCTAAAAAATCTTGCAGGATAAAAATATTTGACTTTCGACTTTGCCAGTGCCATTTCTAGTTAGGTTAACTCTTGAGGCTTGCGTGGGCATGAATTACAATGCGAGATTTTCCAGAAAAGGTGTCGAACACAGGTGTCGGCAGGCTTATTACGTAATTGTATGATAAGTATGTATTTACAAAAAAAAAAGTATTTATGTATTCTATCGGTAATCTAGTTCCCATATTACAAGCTATGCTTAGTTCGGGACTAGATGGCGCTGTGTGAAATTAATGTCCTGTAATATTTATTTTAATGTCCTGTATCTCGCAACAGGTTTGCAACAGCCGTAAATATCGCTGTCATACGCCATTTTCGTATTATGTATCAGAAGTAGTATTATGTATTCAACAATTGCTCGATTGCTGATCTGTCGCTATATATGTGAATTACTATTATATTGAAATTGGCAGAGTGAGAATACAAGAGAATGTATGTACCTGATCCAAGAGATCCCTTCGATTTTCCAGAAATGGTGTCGAACACAGGTGTCGGCAGGCTTATTACGTATCTCGCAACAGGTTTGCATCAGCCGTAAATATCGCTGTCATACGCCATTTTCGTATTATGTATCAGAAGTTGTATTATGTATTCAACAATTGCTCGATTGCTGTTCTGTAGAGTAAGAATATAAGAGAATGTATGTACCTGATCCAAGAGGTCCCTTCTCTGTATATCAAAGGGATTGCGATAGGTGTGCGTTTGAGCCTTATGTCGGCCTCGCGAGAGTCCCACCACAAAGCCACCGAACTCGTTCAACTGGTCCCTGAGCGCGGTAAACTTGTCTTGCAAGCACGGGTGGGATATCAAGTCTTTCTTGAGCGGTGAGCGAGGCATCACGCGGACGCTCTCTGCAGCCTGAAATTGTGAGATCAATTTTATTTTATTTTATTCTATTACATATGGCAAAATAAAATCTGAAAACAGAAAAAATATTCAGTAATAAATCCGCTAAATCTCTCTGAAAAAATCAAATCGACGCGTGTTTTGCCTCTACGCGAGGCATCCTCGGGAAATAGCCTTGCAGCGCAGAGCTCGGAGCGACAACACGTCCACAGAGGGCTAGTCAGTGAGCAGCAAGACTATATTTCCTGAGGATGCCTCGTGTAGAGGCGAAACACGTGTCGATTTGATTTTTTCAGAGAGATTTCGCGGATTTATTACTGAATATTTTTTCTGTTTTCAGATTTTATTTTGAAATATGGATTTCCGCAAAATAACGCCTGAATCAATTAGCTACATATGGCACACAAAACAGAATACAACCAAACAATCAGATACAAAAAAGGAAACATATAAATTTGAAACTAGGTGGTATTCCAAAGCATGTGTACACGTCACGATTAAACAAATTTAGGTACAAGCATAACAAGAAGAAAATTAATGATTCAGCAGAGCGACACAAGCAAGTTTTTTAAACTTATGCAGATGACCACCATTAAATATATCAATTGCGTCACCACGGCTACCCAGTAAATCATTATAAAGGCGGCACATTCGTACAATTGGATAATAAAAAGATGTGTTGTTTTTATAGACATTGAGGGAATTGTATCAGCACCAGATATATTTTTTTTATACAACTAGGAAACGGGACGAGCAAGTAGTCCACCAGCGGAGCGAGTACGGTTCTTACCGACCGCATAATTTGACTGTAGAATCGTTTAAATTCGATAAAATTTTATCGAATTTAACGATTCTAAACGACAAATTATGCGATCGGTAAGAACCGCACTCGCTCCGCTGATGTTGAGTGCATCTCTTGCCTTACTGTGAAGGTCACATCCACAAAGAAAACAGCCTACACGGCACTGCATTGCGCCCGTCAACATGAGGCATAAAGGTGTTAAGCCTCGCGTGCCGGTAATTTCACCGGCAACCATGCCCTTCAAACCGGAACACAGCAATTCTGATTGGCGGCTGAAAACGGTATGGTGGTTTCACGAGGGACTCTACCTTTCTTATATTCTTTCTTGGCCTTCATTTCACCTGGTTACAAGTTGAGATAAGGCCGAAGGCACACTTCACCGGGAATCCTCAACTATCCGAGGAACTGGCTATCTTACCGCTGAATGCCGGAACACAACAATTTTAGTATTGTTATTATGGCGACAGAATTAGGTAAGATGGTGGTAGCTAGCCAGGCGGACTTCAACAAAGTCCTACCACCAACCAAACGTCTTACGTCTCCTAAGAGGCCTTAGTATGAGTTTCCGACAGCTAACTGAAACTATTTTCGTTTTCGTATAGGGCGCTTATTTCCATACATTTGGTTTGCGGAATAGTAAAGCAACTGTAGTTCATTTCAATATCCGCTAACCAAATGTATGGAAATAAGCGCCCTATACGAAAACGAAAACAGTTTCCGTTAGCTGTCAGAAACTCATACTCAGGCCGAACCAGCATCATCGAATAGAAAAAGAGACAATAACAATAAAATATATGCAAAAGAGTGTTTGTATGGGAAAAAAAGTAAAGCTCTGCAGCCCTAGTAGAGTTCCTTGTGAAAGGGCTCGTCCGGGGAAAAACTACCATACCTATTTCATCCGCCAAGCAGCATTCCCGCTTCGGTTTCCGGTGATATTATAGTCACACAGGGCGTCACACATTCATGCCTTAAGTTGATAAGCGCAATGCAGTGCAGTGTCGATAATGTTCTTTGTGGATATGACCTACGCAGTAAGGCTTTGTTATCTATTCAATTGTAATCATAGATGTAGCAAAATAAAATTACCTTTTGATTATTACTAGAAGAAGCCTTATTGATGACGTCAGCGCAAAGTTTCTCGAACTCGATCTTGGCTTGATTCTTCAGTCTTTTTAAATAGTTGAGAACGGAGAAACTCAGCGAGTTGTCCTGAGTATCCGGTATCAGGCTTTGAAGGAGCGGCGCTGATGCGCCCATCTTGGTTAGAGCTCTTCTAAGAGGCTGGAAAGATTGAGTAGGTATTATATTTCAAAAGAACATAATTGGTGTGATGAAGGCCAAGCGTATCCCCGTCGAAAAATAAAAAAAAAGATATTCTAAAATCTGTATGCAATTCGTTTTCCTTCTACATTTGTGTGAACCGTATTACAACCTTGGTGCCAGACTTTTACAAGCAGCCGTAGGCGTATTTCTACATTTATGTAGTACTAGGGACTACGCTTAACGCGCCCTCCGAAGCACGGCAGTAGACGACTGTTATGACCTGGAATACGAATTGATGGATACTTGGCCTTCATCTCATCCGATTTTCATATTTAGGTATATTACATATTAGGTAAGATGGTGGTAGCCCAGTCGGACTTAAACCGCTTCTGTTTCCAAGTCCAAGTCCTACTATCAACTAAATCAAGCACGATAATGTACTCCTTATGGGGATCGAACCCGGGACCTCTGGATCTGAAATCGGCGGGTTGAACCACTAGACCACAGAGGCGGTTTAAGTCCGCCTGGGCTACCACCATCTTACATAATTTGTATAAATACCTAAACTTTAAAATCAGATGAGATGAAGGCCAAGCATCCATCAATTCACATTCCAGGTCATAACAGTCGTCTACTGCCGTGCTTCGGAGGGCGCGTTAAGCGCAGTCCCGAGTACTACATAAATTTAGAAATTGTCTTAAAGAGCCATGTCACGTGACACCGGTGGGCGAACCACCACACCACTTTTTTTTTTATTGTACGACGAGGAAGCGCTTGGCCTTCATCTCACCTGGTAATAAGTTGAGATAAGGCCGAAGAGGCGCACTTCACCCGGAATCCTTAACAGGCTGAGGAACTGGCTATCTTACCTCTGAATGCCGGAACACAACTTTAAGAATTGTTATTACGGCGACAGATTCAGGTAAGATGGTGGTAGCTAGCCAGGCGGACTTTAGCAAGATCCTACCACCAACCAAACCAAGCACAATACATTGCACTCCCCATGGGGATCGAACCCGAGACCACTAGACCACAGTGGAGGTCAAAAATACAAAAATCATAATTTTTCCGTAATTTACCTGCACATAATAAGAGGGCATCCTATCCAAGTAATGCTGGAACGCCATCTTCCACTCCGGCGTCGGCTTGCACCGATGCACCTTGAACAGGTCATCGAGCAGCGGCAGCAGCATCGGGTAGTTGTACGGCAGCACGAACAGGTTCACGCACGTCAGGTTCGTGGACGCCTTCAGGTACCCGAACGGATGGTTCATTTCAGAGTTCTTGCATCCACTGTTCGCGACGAAAACCTGCAAATTGTGGACGAATTAAACTTCGTACATGGCTCGGTCCGCTGAAATATAGCTACCACCGTCTCACCTAATTCTGTCATGATGACAATTGTTTAAGAAAAAAATGTGTTCCGGCATTCGATTGGTTCTGATGAATATAGATGTTTGCTCTGTGTTTGGGTGTTTGTATTGTATGATAAGTATGTATTTACGAAAAAAATAAGTATTTAAGTATTCTATCCGTAATCTAGTTCCCATATTACAAGCTATGCTTAGTTTGGGGCTAGATGGCGCTGTGTGAAATTAATGTCCTGTTATATTTATTATTATTATTATTATTATTATTCAGAGGTAGGATAGCCAGTTTCTCAGTTTTGTGAGGATTCCGGGTGAAGTGCGCCTCGACCTTCGGCCTTATCTCAATTTGTTACCAGGTGAGATGAAGGCCAAGCGCTTCCCCGTCGTACAATATTTAAAAAAACAAGCAAAAAAAAAAAACAAATAGGCAAGCGTAGTGAAGGACGCCCTCCGGCTTGATGGAGCGACGACATCCATACAGTGGCGGGCAGAGTGTGAATGAGAAGGGCGAAAGATCGGGCTGCGAAAGACCTACATACAGTAGTAGACTGCAATAAGTCGTGATAATTAATAATTAGCATTCCTTAATACATTTTCACACATGTAATGTAGGCAGACTCAAAAAGAACGCCCATTCACAGCGGTTGCACTCAAATGCAAATAAGGTGTATAGACGCAATAAACATAAATATGCTTTGTTATTGGATGTTTAGTCACCAATGGTGAACAACCAACAACAAGCAGTGGATGGCGGCTATATACCTTCTTTGCGTGTGAGCGTAACCGTTGTGGGCGTTCATTTTAAGACTGGTACATTACTTTTTAAAGTACAGTTCCTTGTGAAAACGCTCATCCTGGGTAGTACTACCAAAATACCTATTTCGGGTGCAAAGCAGCATTGCTATGTTTCGTTTCGAAGGGTATAACAACGTTATGCCGAAGTCGACGGGCGCAATGCGGCGTAGGTCATGTTCTTTGTGGATACGACTTACGCAATAAGGCTTTGTTATAGGCAAGAGTTTCACTTAACATCAGGTGGGCTGCTCGCTTGTGTAATCTCAATGTTGTAATAAAAAAAAACTTATTTCAAGAGTATATCTCCGAAAAATTACCTGCCAGCATATAGTAGGTTGTTTCCTTGCAAGAATGTACTGGGTCAGTGGACTGGGCTCCAACTCGTACTTGTCGAAAGGCAGATTGTCTATCACCATCGGCTCTTGACTGGAACACGTGAACTTGAGTACAGGGTGCGCTGATCTAGGTGGCTGGAAACATTAACATATCCAATTTATATTTAAACCCATTTGATAGGGATGTTTTTTTGGGTTATTCACTAACTGGACACACGCGTGTCGAGTTGGTGAAACTCAAAATTAGTATTTTATAATTTATTAAATACTTTACAAAAGTATATATATTTAATTAGTATATCTAGTAGTATATCTATTATAATATTTTAAATACTTTGCAAAAGTTAAAGATTGGAAAAAAAAACCAGTTGTCAGTCAAATCTTTCAGCACATAAGGACTCAATGTGACCAGGAAATCAATTGTGACTGTGCAATCCGCAACTAAGCTACGAGTAAGAGGTTGGTTAAGAACAAAAAATACTAACCGACGAACCTGGTGGTCGGTTATGAAAAAAAAAAATCAACCGATCAACTAGGTGGACAGGCTGGTTGGTTGGTTGGTAATGGACGATTATTTTGATACTTTATTTTTTTAGATTCCGCTTTTTATGAACGAGTCTATTATTAACCTGACTGTACCCTTTTTTGCAAACAAACTGAGTGTGTCGAGTTGGCGTAAACATAAAATTGATTTAATTGAAGTTTCACTATGTGGACACGCGTAAAGATATTGGCGTGTCCACGTGACGAAAGAATAAGTGATACTAATTTTGAGTTTCACCAACTCGACACGCGTGTGTCCAGTCTCTTGTGTCCAGTTAGTGACTAACCCGTTTTTTTTTATATTCAGTTTGGAAAATATTTTGGCAGCATAATAAAATAGGGCAACATCCATATTTATACTATTAGTATAGATTATATTTTTTATTATTGCTGCCTTTGAAGCTTCATAGGCTAATAGTTGAGGTCTACGATTTTTTTTACGACGCGAAGTTGCTTGGCCTTCATCTCTCATGATTACTCAAGTCAAGGCCGAAGTTGGGAGCGCACTTTCCCCGGAATCCTCAACAAACTGAGGAACTATCTTACCTCTGCATGCCGGAAAGCAGCAATTTGATAACGTTGTTATGGCGACTAAATTAATAAAGGTCCCACCACCAACCAAACCAAGCACAATATTGTACTCCCCCTCTTCAAGCTTTTTTTTCATATTACATTACTTACGTTTCGTTTTTCTACACTAGCGAACTGTCAAAAATGACAATGAACTCTAATTTTGAAGGTGATTCACACACTCACCAATGTTGGAGCGTTAGGGTCGGACCGGAAAGACTCCGGTATCGGCCAGAAGCCGACCGAGAAGCCTTTCTGCGCGACCGTCCTCGGCACGTAGATGAGCCTCCGACACGAGTGCCAGGCTTGCGGCGTTGTCGCGCCGGCAGTCGCGTTCGTTTGATACGAGCCTCCGTTCCAGCGCTGAAAAAATATATTTTATGTTAGACAGTAAAGCGTTATGGTCTTTCAAGATCAAGGCAGTAAGACTTTGGAACTCTCAAGTTTCAAGTTTATTAATTCCAATAACAAAATAATTTATATACGGAATGTCACAAAGAAATGAAAATACACAATTCAAGTCAGATGGGTAGGTACAATATAAAATAATTTGAGATTAATGTCCAACGCAAAAATAAAAACTAAAATATAAACAAATAATAAGTACTCAATAAAAATGACAGTACAAATTCTAAATTTATGGTTATAGGTAGGTATATATTATAAATATTTGAGTATTATTTTGAGTATGTGAGTTTTTTGTACTGTTTTTTGAGTAGATACCAAGTTTTCACTTTTATTTTTTATTTTTGATATGTAATGTATATATGTAGGTACACATTATCTATCCATTTTATTGCACCTTCATGCTCTATGTGATCAAAGGTTTGCTGTTAGAAAACTCTACAAGGGCTAAGCTCGCCTATGTACATAATTTTTCTGAATTATTTTTTTTATATATGTGTACAATAAAGAATAAACAAAGATTCGGATTCTTTTTATGAATATTGCGCGCACGGAGTAGTTTTATATTCCGCAAGGATAACTCGTTGGGTGCTGCGCGTCCCGCTCTATGTAAAACACACCGTGCGTGTTTTACAGCACCCATAGAGTTATTTGTATTTTATCTATGAAAAATCGCTGATTCCTTGAGAGCAACAGATTGCTTTACCTGTGTATGTTCAGATTTCAAATGATTATTTTTTTGACCTTATTACAACTTAGTACAACTGTTCGTTATACTAGGCACGTACAGAAATACTAAACTTATGAGAAAAATATCTATATAGGTACTACTCTTTCGTTATACTTTCATAGTTACTCACACACTATTTTACAAAACAACAGAAACATAATTTAAAGGTTATCAGAAATTAACATCAACTAATATCAATTTAAACAAAAAAAAATACAGCTAGAAGTAATAATGGTAATTTATTCTTCTTGACTAAAGTCAACGGTGTTGCCATTTTTTACAACAAATTGAACTAAATTTGAAATTAATATAGGAAAAAAATATGATAGATTTTTCAAATTGAGATTGTACTATGGTTTCGCCTACATGGTATACGGCCTTAGCCGTGAAAACCTAACAAGCAGTTTCCAATTCGTGTTACCTAGACTCGCAACAAATCACTGAATAACCTATGGAGCCGGAAAAAAGGTTACGTTCGCCAGATGACGTAAAAAAGTTCGATCTCTACGGTGTAGCCGTGAAAACGAAACAAAGAGTTACCTTGGAATTATAATATTAGTATGAATTATTGATTTTATTGTATTGTATTCAGATTTTAATATAATAAACTGATTGTGTTAATTATAACTGGCATAATAATACAATTGGTAGCAGCTCTGCCTTCTGCGCTGTATGCTGTAGGGTTCAATTCCCACCAGGGACAAACGTTTGTTTAATTAATATAAATGTTTAAATATATAAGAGTATTTATGTTCTCCGTAATCCAGTTCGCATTACTTCAAGCTATGCTAAGTTATGATTGTTTGTGTCATTAACACATTTTTATAAGTAGGTAATAGGTATGTCACACACCTATTACCTACTTACATACCTTTTTATGTAAACAGAAACCGTATGTGTTTACATAAAAAGTAAAAGTATGTAAGTATTCTATCTGTAATTTAGTTCCCATATAACAAGCTTTGATTAGTTTGGTGCTAGATGACGTGTAAATGTCTAGCCATATTTATTATTAATATTAAATTAGGATAAATCAATAAGTTTTTTCAACATTTTCTAAAAAGCTGGTTTTCAAGACCTAATTGCAAATGATGTTTATTTCAATCAATCACTTGAAAAACAAGTAAACATGGCAGGAACCTGTTCACTTTGTATTTGAAGAAGCCAAGATTATAAACAGACGAGTGCAAGGAGTTCCATTCCTAACGAATGATAAAGGTAGACGCGAATTGATGTGTTCGCCGCAATGGAACAAGGTATGGAATCTACAAGGTACGGGTTACAGCCTGCCGTACGTCTGCTAGTCCAGTGGTAGAAAGGGAAGGAGAGATTAGGTGAAAGGTATCGTGTGCACATTTGCCATTATATCAAATCTACATGTTTAACGTGATTGACACACAACTTGTATTGGTTGTTTCAAGTTTACAGTTGGGGAAGGTGTGACCTGCCTCCTAGTGGTCAGCTATGGCTGAACGATGACAACATTGGTGGTAGGACCTATGAAAGTCCTGGCTATCGACCATAATCCTGCCGAAGTCCAGCGCAACTGTCGCTGTGCGAGAGCTAGTACCTTCTGAGGAAGCTAGCTTACATCGTAGACCTTGCTGGCCTAGAGCTATACAAGCCTAGCGGTCAAGTGCTAAGCCAATCATCATCTTCCTGCCCGCACTAGATGGGGTCGCTACATGTTCTGACATGTTGTTACGAGTTTTGGCTGCACTTTTGAAACCGGGGGAATACTCGTGTGGGATGAGGATAAGGATTAAGGAAAATTAAGTGGATAAAGAAGGAAGAGGATATAAGGATATTGATGGCGAGGGTGACACTAGCAGCGAGAGCGGTCCAGGTTTGCGTGTCCATGATGATTCCGGCCGGAGAACCGTCTAAACCATTATTTAGTTTAATGGTCGATATCAAGACTATCTAGTCAATAGTGTTGTCAAAGATAACCGGCCTGCCGTTTCAATGAGTTAATAAACCAGTTTATCGCAATCGGAAACACAGAAAAATCAAGATTATTTGAAACGAATGCCCACTGACAAAAGTAAACAGTGTTTGCTATCTTTCTGGTTTGCGTTTGCGTTATCAGTGGTGTGATAGGTATGGTTTTGACCGAGCTTGTCGGTGTCAAATTGTATTTTAACAGGCATTTGCTCCCTAATTTCAATTATACAGGGAAATCAGTTGATTAGTTTAACATATTTTTGTACACTGTATTTCAATCAGTCAAAGTCAATGTCAAAAATGTTTTATTCAGTGTGATTTTTTAAGGATAATTTTAAACTTCAAATCCTTTTTTTTTGTACGATGAGGATGCGCTTGGCCTCAATCTCAATCTCAATCTCACCTGGTTTCAAGTTATGATAAGGCCAAAGGTGGAAGCGCACTTCACCCAGAATCCTCAACTGTCTGAGCAACTGGCTAATCTTATACCTCTAAATTCCGGAACACAACAATTTGGAATTGTTGTTATGGCGACAGACACATTTCACTCAGCGCCATCTAGCCCCAAACTAAACAAAGCTTGTTATATGGGAACTAAATTACAGATATAATACTTACATACCTTTTTATGTAAGCACATACCTATTTCCTACATAATTATACAAAATGTTTTAATGACTCATTCATAACCGACGACGGGCTTAAAAGTACCATACGAACCAGCGTCTTTTAATTATTAAATCATTTAGTGAGAAAATAATTATGTTATGATTGTGCAATCACTTGAAATACAAGTATAGGTTGACACGTGACCCAAGAGCTGGCTCTTATTTAGGCCAGCGAATTAGCATAGCTATTCATTAGTTCATAGTTAGTCATCGTTACATATAGGCCGTTTGTAACGGTCCTTAGGTAATCTGACTGATTCCTTTGTACATAGTTACGTTTAATTGTATTTTTATTGAATAAATGTACCTATATTACATTAATTAAAAAAAAAAGTATAGGTTATATAAAAACATGCAATATATATATATATATATACAAACATTGCGGGATGGGAATGTGGGCTATTGTGATGATGAGGCTACGTTATTGTTATGGCCTACAGCCGAGGGGAAACATAAATTAAGAGGATCATATAACGAAACTGTTTTCGCGTTGTAGGTATTCAGCAAATGTATCGCTATTTCAGACGTATCTATCTCTTCCCTGCAGCCGCTCTGTGCGTCCGAGAGAGGCAGTTGCTGCTCGTGAGATTAATAGGTCCATTTTTTGATAGAATTCACGTTTCGGAGCTTAGCCTTTTTTTTTTTTTTTTTTTTATTGCACGTCTCACCTGGTAACAAGTTGAGATAAGGCCGAAGGTGGAGGCGCACTTCACCCGGAAGAAGAGTAAAAGAGTAGTAGAGCCCCTTGTGAAAGGGCTCGTCCGGGGAAGTACTACCATCATACCTATCTCAGCCGCCAAGCAGCATATTTCGTAGCTAGCTACCAAATCTGTCTACGAAATGGGACTAAAGGGGTTTGAAGGGTATGTGGGAAACTAAACAACTTTATGTCTCAAGTTGACGGGCGCAATGCAGTGCCGTGTACGCCATGTTCTTTGTGTATTTGACCCACGCAGTAAGTCATTGTTATAGGCAAGAGTATACTTAAACATTAGGTGGGCTACTTGCTTGTTCAGTCTCCTAGTTGTATTTAAAAAAAATAAAGCTCTTTTCACTTTTCACCAAAAATACATAAATTTTAACAAAATCGTTTTGCTTTTCATTATTATTTCCGAAAAAGTTTTTGTTTTTGGAAAAAAATATTGACTTTTAACATAGTTTCAATGCAAAAACATGACTGGTCAAGACGCTTGTACCTACCTATAAAGTGATTAAAAAAAAACTGGCAAAAATAAGACGCTTAGACCTAGGTAATATTGTATTAAAAAAAACACCGAAATCGGACAATATTAAGGGGTAGAAAAGAGTTTTGTATGGATAGGTACTTGGTATATGATCCTCTTAAGGTAGGCGGAGATTACGAAGTGCTAAATACTACAAATCAGCTAATGCTAATAGAAACGAGCCTTGTACGGAAGATGCATCGCGAGGCCAACGCCCGTAACCCGTCGACCTCATTGTTTATCTCATTAGACCGATAGACCACAACTCGTCCGTTTGTGTAACTAGACACCACGGACTTGAAATAAAAACAAGACATCTTCTTAAACGGCCTTCAAGGGTTCTATTGACCTCAAGGCTCGCCTTTTTTCTTTTTTTATTGTACAACGGGAAAGCGCTTGGTCTTCATCTCACCTGATTTTATAGTTATGATAAGGCCGAAGGTGGAAGCCCATGGTCTTAACTCTAAATATATATATGCAGGGTGAGTTTTTTTTCAGGGCCACAGAGGCCAAGTCTGAAACCGTGAGAGTTATCGAAAAATCATGTTAGGAGTTACGTGTTCGATTTAAAATCTAGTTTTTTTTGTGAAAAAAAAACTCACTTTTCCAGAATGTTTTTGCATTTTTGAGTTCTTTGTTTGATTTTAAGCATAGTCTGATCTGAACTGAACGTACAACCTTTATAATGCATAAAGATTTATAAATTTTCAATTTTGAAAAAGTTCCAACAACTTTGGGCACATAGTCATCATACATTATTTTTTTTATTATCAAACAAAGAACTCGAAAATGCAAAAAAAAAAATTTTTCAAAATCTCACTTTGCCAGAAAAACTAGTTTTTTTTTTTTAATGCAGAACTATTTTTTTTTAAATCGAGCACGTAACTCCCTTGATGACTTTTCGATATTCTCACGGTTTCAGACTTGGCCTCAGTGGCCCTAAAAAAAAACTCGCCTGTATATATTACAGGACATTTATTTCACATAGCGCCATCTAGCCCCAAACTAAGCATAGCTTGTAATATAGGAACTAGACTACGGATAGAATACTTAAATACATACGTACTATATGATACAACACCCAAATACAGAACAAACATCTATATTCATCACACAAATGTTTGTCCTGGGTGGGAACCGAACCCACAACCTACAGCGCAGAAGGCAGAGTAACTTAAAATAAATTGTTCTTACCTAAATATAAGTGTTGATAATTTCATATTGGGTTTCATAATATAAACGGTATTTGGTTGGTGTTCTAGCCCTGCACCAGACCACCGAGGCGGTTGCATAACACAAAATAAAAATATCATACCCCGTTCCTGTCACCATCAACGTCCATCTCTTTCTCGGGTTCGTTTGTGACGTCATCCGGCTCGCCGTCCTTGCTGGTGACGCCATCTATCGGCGGCGGATCCGGGCCGATCTTCTCGAAGTTGATGACGACACCGCTCTGCACCTTTTGCACCAGACTGTCGATGCACTGCATCAGCATGCGGTGGGACGTGATGCAGTAGGAGCGGCCTGTGGAAATACATGATCGTCAACAACTAGTTAATCAGATATGGGGGGAATAACAAGTGTAGCCATAATCCCCTATGAGCGTGCGATACCCGAGAACACGAGGGTTCTGGGGTATCGCACAATAGAATAGAATAGTCATTTGTATTTCAAGTGATTGCAGTTGGTCACAAAAAATTACAAATGTTATAATGACACAAAAATTCACAAACACGCGACGGGACTCGGCCCCTAACTGAGCTACGTACGAGTGTACTGACGCAGATCCCGGATTTTTGTGCCATATATCATTATGGCATCTTGATAATATTGTCATCTTGATATTTTTATGATTTATTTTCATTATTTTGTGTCATTATAACATCTGTAGAACTGTGTGCTGCCATATAAACATTATTCTTTGTTTATTGTAACACACCATCACATAGTGAAAATGTGTGTGTATAATGATGACTAGTCAAAATTTCATACTTTATTCATTATATATGATTTCAGTAGGTACATAATTTGGCATATAAGATGCCAAATTATGTAAGTACCCAAGTAATTTTACATTAAAACACTCAAAAAATATAAGGTAAAAGAACAGGCAAGCAATGAGTGAATAATATAACAATTAAACTGAACACTAATAAATAAATTCAGTGGATAAAAATAATTCAGCATAGGGGCTTGATAACAGGTAACATTAATTATATTTTAACTAGCTGATCCCGCGCATTTTGACTCGCCAAGGTTCTTCGTTCGTCACTATCATTTCAGTCTTATACAGACTCTTATACAGGCCCACTGCTGAAGTGATGAATTTTTGGAAAGGCCGCTCCATTGTAGACCTAATCCTAACCAAGCCTCAAGTTTTAGGACTGTCCCTCATCTTCCTGTCCTTATCCCGCTCTAAGCTGGGTCGGCACATTCTTCTCTTCCAGTCTCTTCTATCTGCCCTCATCTCATCATCCACTCCTTTCACACATATGTCATCTTTTACGCAATCAATCAATCTTTTTCGGACTTTCTCCAATTTTATAGTCTTCCACAATCATACTAAACATAGTCCTTGCAACGGGACTTCCGTCCCTCTGCATAACGTGTCCATACCATGCTAGCCTGTTCCTCTATCTTTTCAGTCACTGGCGCTACTTTAAAGTCTCCTCTTATACAGGTAGGTATTCGTTTCTAATCTTATCCATTCTTGTCACACCACACATTTATCTCAACATTGCCTATGACCATGAGCCGCCTCTATCCATCCAACTCCACGTGACCGCTCCGGTCACAACACAACCCCGGTTAAGACACGGCCAATTCGTCAGCTAAGTGAGATTTATAGTCAACGTTATAGCCAGTTCAAGAGTTCACCCTTTCAAATAAAAAAAACTCAGCTAGCTATCAACAATAAACTGCAGAAATAAATAAGAAACAACTCCAGGTTTTTCCATGCTCATATTACATTTATACTGGACTAACTGTTGCCCGCGACTTAGTCCGCGCAGTGTTGACAAATAAATTAGCTAGATCGGGCTTTCAGCTACTATAACTATAAATGTTTTATTAATCCTTTTCATATCCAAGTTTTTTCTTCTTTTCTTTATTTTTTAATACGTTTAGTACATTTTTTTTACTATCAAAGAATAAAGCTGCAAGTTATGTTCATTCATTCGTTTAAAGAAAGGAGGACTAAATTACTAATTGCATTCAAACAGCGTATGGGCAAACACAAAGATTTAATTTGAGAAACCTACAAACGACAAAGTAGATAGTTTTTAAAGAAACTATAAATCATTAATTTAAAAAAATATTTGTATACTATGTTTTTTGCTTTGACCTCTGGTAATAAAATAATGAGTGGTGCGCTTGGTGAGTTCGCACTTGAAAAGGCGACATAAAACTGCCCGTGTGAAAATCAGTTCTCTCGCAAATCAACCCCAGCCAACGCCAAAATCCAAAGGGTCTGATGAGGAAGACCTACTGCAACCGGCTAAACCGATGACGCTGTTGTACGTCTCAAGATAATTTTGCACCACTTTAAGAATGAAGACCAATTTAATATAGAGGATGTTAAAGTTGCCTCCTCCAATGCTGGAGGGTTAGGACATAATCACCACGTTTGGCAGGCGGATTTTTGATCGCAGTAAAGTTATACGGAGGAGCTGTTGCCCTTGTGATATCCATAGTCCACGTTTACGACCACCGCGGGCTGAGTTGGGTTGATTCTTAAGCATCGACCGCCATAGAGCTGTGGATTTTATGTGAAATACTAGACTACGTTATGAGTTTGAATAACTATAATCCAGGGCTTTGAAAGAGTAGCTGTAAGCAGTTTTGTTCTGAAATAGGCCTGGGAGAGAACTTCAGATAGACTTATGAGAAATAATATAATGACACATAGCGCCATCTGACATTTGACGTTTCAAAATGATCCTAAAAAATCTTGATGAATAAAGAAATTTTGACTTTGACTTTAACTTTGATCTAGCTACTATAATCATTAGATGTCATACTTAGATTTTTTTTTTATTATTTTAATGTACGACGGGAAGCGCTTGGCCTTCATCTCATCTGGTTTCAAGTTATGATAAGGCCGAAGGTGGAAGCCCACTTCACCAGGAATCCTCAACAGTCTGAGGAACTGGTTATCTTACCTCCCGGCAATGTTGAATTGTTATGGCGAATGACGGCAGACTTAGGTAAGATGGTGAAATAATGTTATACCTATTACACGACATTAATTTCACACAGCGCCATCTAGCCCCAAACTAAGCATATCTTGTAATATGGGAACTAGTATACGGATAGAATACTTATATACTTTTTTTTGCACAAATATATTCATCACACAAAAGTTTGTCCCGGATGGGAATCGAACCCAAGAAGGCAGAATTACTATCGTATGAGGCGTGTTATTGTTGTTTGTGTTTAACTGATTTGTATTCCTTAGTAAAAAAAAACTCGTAAAGTTACTAGGAGTTCAAAACATTAACAAAAATGAATAGTAAGGAATACGAAATTTTTCCTTTCAAGGATTCACCTCTGATCACTACTTAGAGCGTGGATTTTTTTTAGGAACATTACTAGGGTGGTAGGGGGGCAGTCAGAGGCACGTGGTGAGATGAAAGATGAAGGACAAGCGCTTCCCAGTCGTACAATAAAATAAAAAAGTATTCAATACGTGACCAGGTTACAAGCACATCGCCGCTTAGCGTAATACTAGCCAGTCACACATGCCAATCGGACTTTAGGTCCTAGGGACCTCACGATGTGACCTTCACCGTCAGAGCTCAACAAGCCTCATAGCTCAGTTGGTAGTAACTCTGCCTTCTGCGCTGTAGGCTGTGGGTTCGATTCCCACCCAGAGCAAACATTAGTGTGATGAATATAGATGTTTGTTCTGTGTTTGAGTGTTGTATCATATAGTACGTATGTATTTACAAAAAGTATTTAAGTATTCTATCCGTAATCTAGTTCCCATATTACAAGCTATGCTTAGTTTGGGGCTAAATGGCGCTGTGTAAAATTAATGTCCTGTAATAATATTTATTTATTTATAGCTTGTGTATATCAAATGCGCACATGAACTTCCTAAAAACTGAAATTCCATTGGGCACGACTGAATATGAACCTACAACCTCCGGGTCGAAAGGCGGGCCATACCCACTTGGCTGTGTGCCCAAGCTCAAGCCCAAAGCCCCTGCATCAATAAAATTACGTATTTGCCGATCGATAGACGATTGTTCAGTTGAGTAACTTTTTCCTGTTAAAAGTCAGAAAGAACGAAGTAATTTATGAAATAACTCTAATCTCGGTTATCGCAAACTTTGTAGCTTAGCCACATTACCAAATCACTTATTTTCAATTCAAAATCGTGCAAAAACTCGCCAGCGCACAAACGCTCGCTGGTTTTTTTGATAGTCAGTTTTTTGTCGTTATATTGTTCTCAGACATAACTATTGAAGGCGTGGCGTAATTTATTGATTAGAATAAATTCATTTCGATGTTGAATGTTCCTTTGATCCATCCACCCACATCGTTATGTTTCAAGCTCTGGAGCGCGTAGGTATAACTCGCTTAAAGGGATATTTTGATCGGATCTCCGCTCATTATTCTATACCTACGTTCAACCTTTATTTAAAACTAATAATACTTTTAACCATTGATTTGCTTTATCGTTACATGACCTTATTTCTTATTTCAATAAATTTTAATTGTAGTTTGCATACTAATAGTATACCTACCTACTTTTTAATACTAGCTGTAGACTGGAAACTTGTTTTTTAACTAGAAGGTTTTTGTTGTTAATTTAACCGACTCAACGGCTTATTTGGTCTAGTGATCGCCCAAGAGGTCCCGGGTTCGATGCAAACGAGCACAAATTTGTACTTGGTTTGGTTAATGATGGGACTTAAGTCTGCCTGGCAAGCTACCTAAGACTGTCGCCATTACAACAACTCTAAAATGTCGTGTTACGCCATTTTTTAAATAAATATTTTCAGGACATGAATTTCACACACCGCCACCTAGTGCCAAACTAAGCGAAGCTTGTAATTATGGGACTAGATTACGAATAAAATACTTGTTTTTTTTTGTTAATACATATTTATCACACAATACAACACCCAAACAAACATTTACATTCGTCACACAAATGTTTGTTCCGGGTGGGAATCGAACCTACAGCGCAGAAGTCAGAGCTACTACCAACTGAGCTGTGAGGCTTGTCATTTAGAGGTAAGATAGCCAGTTCCTCAGTCTGCTGAGAATTCCGGGTGAAGTGCGCGTATACCTACGGCCTTATCATAAATTGAAACCATAGCGATGAAGGCCTTTTTTCAATGCACATGTTGCGTTGTTTCGTGAGTATAGGTGAATAGTGGGTACAAATAAATGTGGCGGTCGTGAGTTAGATTCCGGCCGGGTACCAATTACTTTGGGTGATAATTCACCAAATAGTAATTGGTGCTAGTAAAGTAATTAAATTTACTTTAATTACATCCCTTCTTACTATTACGGGTAGTTTTTGATGACATGGTAAAATAGGATAAAAAAAATAAGTCTTTAAAAACAAATCATGAAAATATTGTTCTAGTATATTATTTAACATGAACAGTTTGCTGCACTAATATGTATGCATTCACAATTTACAAAATGAAGCCATTTAAATATGGGCAGATTCTACATTCCTCCAATAACAAGTAGTATCTACCAGCAAGCCTCACAGCTCTGTTGGAAATTAGCTAGCCCGAGTTTCTTGTCTTTCTCCGTGTGTGCTGGTCGCGATTACGAACAGGCGGTAGATTTGATGTTGCAAAAAAAATCTAAATGAATAAGAAAATAATTACTTGACTTGAAGGAAGAGGGTGCTGTTACTGTGGTTTGAGGGATGCATCTTGAGTTTGTTCAACAAAACTAGCGCGGAAGACGGAAAATATGGCCACATTCGCCTATGAGAGGCGAGGTAGCTTATTTCTCTAGCAAAGTGAGCATAACTTTGTTTGACGCTCGCACAGACCTCGGAAGTGGGAGAGGACAGGAGACAGGATATTTAGTCAACATGTTTATCAAACTTGTCGGGTCAACAATGTTACCAAATTCAGGCAGCCGTATATTATGCATTGGTAGAATCTAAGATAGGTAGAGTATTCAGTTTTGGAGAGGTAGCTGTGCATATAATATGAAAAAAGCTTTGGTAATACAAAAACGCGCTATTTGCACAATTGTAAGAATACCAAAGTGGGAATCGTGCGTGGAACATTCGTGGAACTCGCTACTAGACGGAAAGATATCGAGACCATTTTTTTAATCCCAAGGCTCAGCATCGCTTGGCACTGTTGTGGATATCAGGCTGTCAAATTAATCAAAGTTAAAAAAAAAATCTTGAAGGGGTGTTTTTATTCAGTGTAAAATTTTTCGATGACATATCAAACTACACACGCATGAAATTAGGTAATACAAATTGAATAAAATTAAAAATAAAAATAAATTTCCCAACT
The DNA here is from genome assembly GCA_951394065.1 of Venusia cambrica. Taxonomy (NCBI): domain Eukaryota; kingdom Metazoa; phylum Arthropoda; class Insecta; order Lepidoptera; family Geometridae; genus Venusia; species Venusia cambrica. The sequence continues at coordinate 2,340,503 of OX596068.1, read as the reverse complement.
TGGAGATCATCGCTCACTCGATATATAGGTTGCTATCTTTCATTTACAACACCAGCATCGCATGTATATGTCACTATTTTCGCGGTGCATATCCTTTGTTTTTGTTATCTTTGGAGCGGGTTTAGAAAATTGGCAGGACTTACCCCCAGTGACTTCACACATGGCGTCGATTGGCGAGGAGTCCGAAGGCACCAACCCGGAGTCTCTCTCCACAGCCGGAGTGCCAGCCAGTCGCAGCACCAATGAAAACAGTCTTTGGTCCCAACGGAACGGTTCTCGCGTTAACTCTGAACCGGGTATGGGGCAGTTCATTGGCAGGTTGAACTGTAAAGGAAAGTTTACATGAGTTGTTCACTTTTAACAAGTTGAATACATAATTAAATATTTGATTGTTTATCCATCTAGAAATTAACATAACAGTTTAACCAAATTGTTGTATCTACTTAAACCAAAATTAATTAGCACAACAATTTTACTTATACAATGGACACAAAATAAGAGCTAAATTTAAATATAGGTAGGTCATCTAAAAGTTACCTAACAAAAGTTACACAAAATGATAAAAACGGGACATTATTGAGTTTCACATACCTACCTAATGTAGGTATAAAAATTTAAATACGCACACACTACTACCACATTAATGAGATTGAGTTTAAATAGCTAACTTGCAAGGTTCTTTTAAAATAGGTACCTACATCATTTTAAATTGTAATTGTTGAGAGAAATGCTAAATAATACTAGAGACAAAACAAAGACAATCATAAATTTCGCCGCCCCACCTTACATAATATATATATAAAAATTAAAAAACGAGGATTTAATAGATCTAAAAGAATAAGATTAATAAAATCTTTAAACTTATTTTATTATAAGATTTTATCAATCTATTAAATCCTCTCAAGATTTAAACTTATTTCAACAATTAATATTGGCTCATAATAGAAATTGACACAATTGTATCCGGTGGAAGAACATTACTATTTATCAGAGTAAAATATGGACAAAAGATATAGGTACTTTGTTATTATCTTTTACCTAATAACCCCTTACGAAAATATAGTAGCTAGCAGCCTATATTATATTACATAGTCATATTACCCCATAAGTTCTTAATGATAGATAAGAAAAAAAAAATGATAACAAAAAAAAATATTTTTATGCTTAGTTAGTTGAGACTGCTCAACAAAATTATATTATGAAGTTTAGTAGTTATAATAGGTAGGAACTTATTACTGCTTCATTTTAGCTATGCTGTTATTTTCACCAATTTTTTTTGGTTTAGTTTGGTTGACAGTCAGAACATGTCATTGCCACTATGCCCATCATTTGAACTCTATTATAATTTTTGTGTTCAAGTTACTATAAAATTAAAACATACATTTTCTTTACAGAAATTAATATAAATGTATTTTTTGAGTTTTGAGACTTGACTTGAAGACTTGAGACTAAAACTACTTACAAACAATGTTAAAAATGTTAATGATGATGTTATGTGGAGTTAAATCTAGTAATAATACTAAATGCAACAGTAAATATATTACCTCCTTTTTGTCAATATCGAAACAATGAATACTTACTTCTTCTTGAATACCAGCATTGCTTGACAGTTTTCCACCATCTGTGATGACAACAATGACCGAGGGTTCAAGGTAGAAAGGGCACCTGCCTTGTCCGTAAGTATCAATGCCTGTCTGCATTCTGTTGATGTTTAAAACATCAAATGCATGCTTCAAAGCAGCACCCATTGTAGTGAGCCCTAGGCATTGGAGATTTTTAAGCTCATTTATGAATGTAGCTAGATTTTCTTTCCATCCAGCCTGAAATCACACAGAAGAATTAAATTAAAAATTGCTCTCCAAACAAGGAATAATTTTGTTTGTGTTCCTTTGTTACTAAAATAAAGCCCTCTGGACCTCTGGATCTGAAATCTATGTTTCATGTGTTTTTTTTTACTACTTTTTCTCCTTGCCTCATAACTCAAAACGAAATAACTCAAGTATGGATAAAATATAGCTTAAAATGCTAATAAGAAAATTATTGGAGTGTGTAAATCTACCAAATCTAGGTTATTAATGTGCCTTTGTGTTTTTTTTTATTTCCTACTGCAAATAACTATTATTAATAGAGTGCAATGAGGCAGTAAGCAGTTCAAATTTCCCCCCAAATCGCCATTTCGTAGTGGGTGTGTTCGGCCAATAGCAACGCGAGACTAGAGCGCAGTACAGTAGCGTAGAAAGAGAGCGCGAGGCGAAATCGCGGAGCGGAGGGAGGCAGCGACAACAGCGCCCAGCGGTTCATAGCCTCCTGTTTACGTGCTGTCTATTTCAGTAAAACTCGCACTTTCAAATATGTTATGTTTTTGCATTACAGATAACAGTGCTGCGTGTATGGACGCTACACAACCGGCTATTTTTTATGCCTATTAAAACAAACAAATCAAAATAATCTTGGCTAACGTGTAAATTCTGATACACTAACCTTGATGTTCGCGGGTGGTTCTTCGAAAGTAAGAAGCATATACCTGTCCCCTCTGCTCTCTGGAGAACGCTGACGAACCTACAAAACGATATTCATGAGTCTAACACAATAACACGAGATAAACAAATCGATTACAAAAACGAACTTTTGACGAGTCGATGACACTGCACGTACCTTTACGAACGTTTCCACGGCGCCCTTGGCTACATCTAGTAACGTAGGGCGTCCACCTAAATAAGCTCTTTGGTTCATAGAGGCAGATGTATCTATTAGAAATACTATGATAGTCATAGTGAAAATTGAGAAAATGTCCTTGAAGATACATTAAAAATATGCGCACGCTATTATAACTGAGAATAAAAATGGCCGCTACATTATTTGCAGACTCGCTAGAAAGCGACCACCCGACAGCCGCTTCGACGAGCAGCTGAACAAGCTACGCCACGAAGACTCCAAAAGTACCACGTGACCTAATCAAACGTTCGGATTTCTTCGGATACTATCGGCCACCAATAGAAAAACGTTCGGTTACTTCCGTTAAACTGACAATGGGATTCCCGCTGTCAGTTATTATTTTCCCGAAATAACACGTTTTTAATTGGACTAAATATTATCTACCACATTACCAGTAAGCAACGCATATCCTGTCCGTTTCATAAAAATAACCAAACAAAAAAAAACCTGGAGCTCCATCAGGGTCTACCGGTTGCAATCCAGCCAACCCTATAGTTTCTATTCAACTGTACATCTAGAGATTTCTACTTGCTAGAAGTCGGACCATTTCTAATGTAATTACTGTTTAGTTATTGATCGAGTGAGCGAAGCGAACGAGATATCTGAGTTAAGTTGGGAAATCCGGCACTGTGTATGTATATTATGTATGTATGTGGCTATGTTTGTGACGGCATAACTCTAGAGAGATAACGTAAATATAATTTGATTGTCGCGGGGGATTATTGATAAGCAGGGTAGTTTTTGAGATATTGGGGTGAAAATAAATACTTTTTAATATATGTTTGAATATTTTTTGAGCCCATATCTATGCTCATATATAGCTCATATTCTATTATTATAATTAACTTAAGTAAGAAGGGAGTCGATAAAATCCAAAAAATCCTAATGCGGTTACATTCATACAAGTGTTTTGACTGCACATATTCCATATCAACAGTAAATTATTGTCACCTACAATGTGGAAAGAACTTCCTCTATAACTGTAAAGTACGGCCATTCACCATGCTAAGCAGACAGATTGGTGCTCACAGTTATACGTTTACAAAAAAATTGTTTAGACAAATAAAAAAGCAACTGCCTTTTTGGTTGACTTTACGACATCCGTGGACTGGAGGGGTAGATTTTTAAGCCAAGACTACTAAATCAACAGTTTTGAGAGCACTTTTCAAAACGACATTAACCTTTGTTTCATGTTAGAAAGAAAGAAGAGAGAGCCTCAAACACTCAGGAAAATAAAGAGAGTTCGAGAAAAAAAGTGCTTATGTAAGGTAAGTAAGGTGTGATGGAAGCACACTTTGATCGTTTGTTATTTACGTTCTATTTGAGAAATTATCTCCTTCACAAACCAGACATCACGAATCTCAGTTCGAGGCGAACTACTAGTCTATACCGTTTGTAACATGTAATCTGAATTATAAATAGTTAGTTCAATTGTAAACTATATTATTGTTACACTTTTTCTAAATTTTAGGTGGCGCTTAGTCCCTTTATATAGAACTAGCTGAAAGTACCCATGCTTGGCTACAGTGAAATAAGAAAATAGGAATGGCTGTAGATACCTGGTATGCAGTATGTACTGAACGACAAGGTTCCTAGTCCCTGCACAGCCAGTCCCGGTAATTCTGAGATCTTAAGTCCAGATCCTAATTATACTATTTGATATTAAATATAGATGAAAGAGAACCTGGTGCTTATTTGTTGTTAGTTGGCATAAGTATCATTAAATTTCAAAAACATAGTAGAAAATATTCTTCGGAAATCTCAAATCCTTAGAGACTTGCACCTGTCTAGTAGTCCTAGGTCCGATTCACGAGTGCGGCATTCCTTTATGAGGTTTGATCGCCGGGCCGTTCTGTATGGACATTGCAGGCTAGAATTACCAGATTGCTTTGGAATGCCGTTATCGGTCCCGGGAACCTACTGCCACTGGTCATGGTCGTCAAAGAGCCATTTGGCGGCTTGTAAAGTGTTTTGGATAACCAGGGCTGTTTTAACCACCTCTGGGGTCTAGTAGTCCACCCACCGGTGTCAAATCCAGAGGTCCCGGGTTCGATCCCCTAGGGGAGTACAATATTGTGCTTGATTTGGTTGGTGGTAGGACTTTGTTTAAGTCCTGCACAATATTGCACTCTCCTTAGGGATCGAACCCGGGACCACAGTTGGTCCCGGGATCAAACATAAAGATATCTCCGTACAAAAAGATTTGCCCCATGTCACCCTATCAGAGGCAAAATCTTCAAGTATTTTTTTTCCATAATTAGCATTTCAATGTAATTTTATAATACACATACATAATGTCAATCAAATGAAACTAAGGATTTTTAATTTCATGACTTGCTCCATTTAACCCTTTTAGAAGTATAGTAAAAAACATTACACGAATCTCATTAGTCTTCGAAACACAAATACATGCAATATTTGAACTAAATCCAATTATAAAAATTTCGAATGCAGGTTTTGGCCCATTTCACACTTTATTTTTTATAAGTATGTAGTACGTATTACAATAAACACACATCAGATCATATAAAAAGATTTTTCCACGCAAAAAGTATTACATTTCACCTTTTGGTGGAAGTTTTTTAATTATTATTGGCATTTAAAAATAATTATCAATCACTTCAAAAATTTCCTCGTTTTTGTTTTGCCCCATTTTACTCTTTAAAATTAAGATTTTTCTATTTTTTTTTCTAAATAAGCATTTAAATTACAACACACACACAATTTCAACTCGATCGGATCAAATAAAAAGACAATTTCCTTACAAAAAGATTTGCCCCGTGTCACCCTTTTAGAGGAATATTAAAAAAACTATGATAAGTACCTCAATAGTCTTTGAAACAGAAATACATACAACATTGCAACTACATCTAATTATAAAGATTTGAGATACATTTTTCGTCTTATTTCACCCGTTTAGAGAAATAATCACAAGGGTTTTTTTCCATACTTAGCATTTCAAAGTAATTACAAATTTGTGTACTAAATTTCAACTCAATCGGATCATAAATAAAGATTTTGCACACAAACTATTTCACCCCATTTTAAACCTTAGGGGAAGAATTTTCTAAAATACGTTATTAGTGAGCACCTACATGTCACAATAAACACCCAGGAAAATTTTCAAGTCCGTAGGTCTTACAGTTTTGGCGCGAGCATGATTATACCTACCTACCTACCTACCTATCACGTCAGTGGTAAATCGATTTTATATAATAGACTAGCTTTTGCTCGCGGCTTCGCTCGCGTTAAGAAGTATTATTATTAATTAGGTATAGTTTTTGCGGCTTTCCTTTTGTTTAGCGTGTGTAAAAAATTAGGGCCTACAAAACTTAAAAACGACAGTACATTCTTCAACTTCTCCATTAACGTACAGATTTTCTTTAGACATTTTAAAAAAGTCTAACCGACAAAACCTATACTTAAACCAAACGAAAACAAAACAAATGCCAGATACAAAGCAGGGTCTATAACCACAACTACTAAACCGAAACAAAACAAATGCAAAATCTCAAAATCCTTTCTTAGGGAATGCCTACGTCATAGTAGCTATATGCAGGCAAAGTCTCAGCCCGATCGGTTTAAAATTGACAAAGTTTCAAACAAACTTTCATCCCCTATTATATCCCCTTGGGGGTAGAATTAATCAAAATCCTTTCTTAGCGGATGCCTACGTCATAACAGCTACCTGTATGCCAAATTTCAGCCCGATCCGTCCAGTGGTTTGGGCTGTGCGTTGATAGATCACTATGTCAGTCAGTCAGTCACCTTTGAGTTATATATTTAGAGATAGATATCAACCAGAATTTTAGAATAGATTGGTGAACACCATGTTAGCTCCTCCGAAGTAAGTATAATTATCCAATGATACTTTTACTGCAGAAGATCCTGTGTTATCAACATTCGCTGGTATTAATTTTGTTGGAGTTTTCTATTACTTTTCTTTCGTAGAGGCTACTAACACTCCCGTTGCAATCCTGCGATGGGAAGCTAGTAAGAATAGCAAGTAAGAAAAATGTACTAAACAAAAAAAAACAGTTTTTTGTATATTTTTAATCGCTAGGCTGTCCGTCAACTACCTTTTGACAAAACATTTTGGCCATCTCTGTCTGTAGACCATATTCTTGCTTCATAATTAATCAGTTGGTTTGACAAAATTGGTGAAAATCCTCAAAATTACCTCTATAAGTATACGTGTATGTTGTGTTTAGGTTCCTACCTACGTATCAACATAGCGCATGTATGATTGTGAGTGCCATACAACTAAATTATGGAAGAATGATATAATGTTTGTTAAGATTTTTTTTTATTTATTCATTTGCTGTCTTACTCTATGAGGCTGATTTATGCAGAAAGTTTAAAAGTCTGTAAGTAAATGATAATAAAGACTCCTTAAGACACCACTAACAAATGGCAAAAAACTTAAACCTAACCTTAACTGTGTTTTAGCTTATTTACAAAAAAATACGCACAACATAACCTTTAGACCTGTAATTGTATTATTAAGTACAACTTACACCTATATCCAAGCAAAGTTTCGAAAGTAATTATCTATATCCACCCAAGGTTTATAGAGGTTAAACCTAACGTATATGCCACGTATACGTCAATAACAAGCCTCACAGCTCAGTTGGTGGTAGCTCTGCCTTCTGCGCTTTAGGTTGTGTGTTCGATTCCCACCCAGGACAAACATTTATGTGATGAATGTAGATGTTTGTTCTGTGTTTGGGTGTTGTATTATATGATAAGCATGTATTTACATAAAAAAAGTATTTATGTATTCTATCCGTAATCTAGTTCCCATATTACAAGCTATGCTTAGTTTGGGACTAGATGGCGCTGTGTGAAATTAATGTCCTGTAATATTAATATTAATAACGGGCCGCCAAATCAATCGTAATTTGTTAAAATTAATCTGCAAGACTGCAATGCTGCTTGGCGGCAGATAAGGGCAAAGTAGTAGCACTTCCCTGGATGAGCTATTTTCTTTATAATTACTTTTAAAAACTTAAAACAAAACCGACTTTCATGAAGAATATGCTACAATTTCGTATACCTGGATGACTTTTTTTCCAATTACTTTGATGATAGACAGACAGACGCGTGATCCTATACGGGGTCCATGTTTTCTTTACTTTTGAGATAATACACCCAAATCGCTTTGATATTTGAAGAGTTCCCTCGATTTTCCAGGATCCCATCATCAGATCCTGACCTGAAGACGATGGGATCACCTGAGAAGTATACCGACCCCAAAAATACCCAAATCACTCCAAGTGTCCATATATAAAAATATTTTAAAAAAAGATCCCAACTAATTGAGAACCTCCTCCTTTTTTTGAAGTTGGTTAAAAATGTGGGAAATAAATCTTTAGGAAAAAGACATAGCTATCGAGTTTGTTGGAGGAGATTCAAAGCTACTCCATCAAAGCGAACTATTATTTTACGTCGGCACCATACAAAACATAACACGTTTTGCTTAAATTGCAAGTTCTGCGACATTTATAGCTGTTTATTGTGTGTGGCACAGTAAAAATATGTGAAAAAACTTTACAGGTCCAACCAGTAATGTTTTGTCACATTTTTCCAACTCTAATATTTCCCAAAATCATTGGAAAATTATGTTGCTGGCAGTCACCGGCAGTCAGAACAAATATTTATTCGAGATGATAAATTAAGAAACATCCATTTAATATATTTTTCCAGATGATAGGTATATTTTTTGAGATTTTTTATATTACTCACTGCGTTATATTGCAATATTTATATTTTTAAATAAAAAATAAAACAATAAGTAATCACTTGATCTAATGTACTGTCAACGCGGTAAATTTAAATAGTACATGCTACTGATATCAAAACAGAAAAAGATCAGAGGTTTTGTGACATGTTTCATTGGTTATTTAACTTGTGATTTATTGTAAAAATGTATATTAAATGTAGGTAGGTAGGTGTGTCCCTACTTAATACCTATTGATTAGTATGGAGATAGGTAAGTACCTATAATAATAGTATGAACGAAGATTTCGTTTAGGTACTCACTAATCATTGTTGATAAAATATCACGAATGATATGCAAAAGTAGAAGTTTGAGTAAGTAAAATATAGGACAAACAAAAACGTTAGTAAAATGAGGCCTCAAACTTTTTAGTAAGCCTATTCCATAATATCCCTACTAGTTGGGAAGATCGTTTTTTTTTCACTCGCTACTGGGGGATACAAACGTCGTCGAGGGATAAATGGCACCTAGGTAGGTAGGTACCTACTCCATGTTTGATGTTGAACACCTTTAACTAACGATGACATGCTTATGTACTTATAACTGGGCACTAGGCTAAACGAATATGTATGTCTATTATAAGTACCTAGGCACCATCTATGATAATACGTGAACAAAACCATTAAAAACATGGATTTTGATGATACAAGCTTCTGAGCTTACGTTTCTTAAGCCCAACTTTTAACGTAAATAAACGAAATGGTAGGTATACGAGTACCTATGTACGGAGAATGCTAACTTAAAAATTATATATAGCATAATTACTCAAAATTCCGATGGGATATTTACCTATACGATTTATTTGATGGTGGATCAGTTCTCCAAAATTTCGACGCAGTTAATCCAGATAATGTGCGCCATGATCACAGATCAATTTACATAAAATCTATCTTCTAGCCATAATCATGGATTGGTACCAACACACTTGCCTGTGAATTGGTTGGGTTAAATCTACCTAATTATTCAAAGCAAGTAAACGACTGAGAAGGAGGCTCAGTCGCTTATAACGAATAACGGCACCCATTGTACTTATCGACACCCAGCTTATAAACGACACCTACTTTTGCCTTACTATCTCGAACGCAACTCAATCATGGCGAAACACACTAATAATGTTCTAGCAACAGGATAGCAGCAGGGGCCTAGGATACCGAGTTGAAAACCGTCCAACTATCCAACTATGGTGCGGATTTGTTAGATTTCATGTTTGAGCTTTCGCTCAAATCCTACTTCTTACCTAGGCAGAGTACCTAGGTACTCTAAGGTACCTACTTGCTCGAATGCTTGCTCAAATAACGAGCGACTTGATCAACCTTGACTCTACGTAGAGTCGTCAAATTACTAGTAGTTCTACACGAACAGTCCTCGAGAGCACAAACTTTTTTGCAATTTGTGTTCGTCATGTATTCGATCATGTGGTGGTGACTGCTTTGGAATATTGGGGTGTTGTATAGTACCTATATACCTAGATAGCTTTCTACAAATTCTTGACTGATTTTGCTCTTATTTGTAATTCTTGTTGGTAGCTGAGTACCGAACTAGAAATTTGAGGCAAAGTTTATCTCACTAATAATATAAATGCGAAAGTTTGTGTGAATGTTTATTACCACTAATCTCCGTAACTACATTATCCGATTTAGATGAAATTTGGTGTATTAAGTTCTAGAATAACACATGGGCTGATAAATTTATAAAATCATCCCAAAAGGGGGTTATATAGGGCGGCAAAGTCTCTATAGTCTCTATTAAAATAAAAATCTTGGTTCGATTCACTCAAAAGTCGGGTTATTGAATAAACGTTAAAGTAAAAATGATGAAACATGAATACCGTATTATAGCTTGACTATACAAACCAATAACCACACACAGTTATATATTTATTATATAGATATTGATCTACATTTGACACACAAATATCCACGCGGGCGAAGCCGCGGGACGCAGCTAGTATAAGATAAAAGTTATTAAAACACTATATACAAGAAGCTTTTATTGGAACAGAACCATAATTTCCTGTGCTGGTCTTTAGAACTTGGAATAAGGTCCCTCGTTTGTCAATGATATACCTATTGCCTAGATACTTATCTACCTAGATATTTCAAACTCTCTAACTAAACCCGAAATAGGTAGGTACCTAACTCAACTTCAGTTGGTTATGGGATTCAGATCTGATAAATACTATCATAGCATAGAACGGCTGCACTGATTTCCACCAGAAGGTAACAGGCTTTATGCTAAGCATAAAACCGTACTAATTTTACAGAATGAATAGATACCACGCATGTCGCCATGCGCGGCAGAACTGTAGAGCGTTAGCGAGACTAACCGCCCTTACCCACAGCTGGAACAAATGTAATGAAAGAAAAAATAAAATACATTATTGTTTGTGTAATGAGAATGTGTGCGAGGCAATTAATAGTGCAGCGCCATTCACTTGATACTTCGTTTATCGATAATACCTGATTTGACGCAGTTATATTTTATGCAGTGCGGTGGGTGCGAGTGGTGCGGATCAAGGGTGCTGCGGTCTGCCTTACACCATCGTGGATCAGAAGCTTAGTTACTGAAGCGGATTTACGATCTAAATTACCGCGATTATTGAAAGTTATGTAGGATATCAGGGGGGAAACTATGCCCGCACACATGTGAGGGTGGAGCTCTCGGTCCGATATCTGTCCTTGTGTCTCAGCCCACTTGTTTGTAGACGAGGTCATCCACTTGGGGATGGCGGATTATCTACCCTAGAATCTCGGCAGAGTACCGTTTGTGGGGACGCGATGGAGTCGTCTATCTGGCGGTCCCTATCGCCAGATGTTTGATGCCTACTTGTTTGATGAAGGCCCGTATGGTACACGCTTTATTGAATTTAAATGTTTATTATAATATTTGTATATCCAGTGAGGATGGCATGCTAGTGCTCATCGGAACATGTGTGGTGGTATAAAGTACTCATTTTATATTTACTCTACAGGAGGTGGAGTCAGTCTGGCGTGTAGTGAATCACAACCAGAATATTAATAGCGAAGCAGAATATACTCAGGAGGGAAAACCTAATGAACCCAGGTTCTACAGAAAATTAACTGTTACTACATCGCGAGGTACGGGTATATGGAAGACAATGCCTGAGTTACCCTTCAGTTTTCCTAAAATAAATACAACAACATTCCCAGAAGCCCCAACCTTCGTGATAAACTAGGCACTTTGGTACCTACTTTTACACCTTTTGGATTTAATTAGGATTTTTGTTTGTAGGTTCCGAATTTTCTTCGTTCCTACGTTAGACGGACGCAGACGCGTTCCCGCTTTATGTTTTGTTTTTCCCTTCTTCTTCTTGGTTCGTTGAAGTGCCGCAAGTGGAAATAAATATTACTTTATAATTTATAATCATGAAAAATTTTATTTAAAATTTATATGAAATTATTTATTCAATAAAAAGTACAATTTAACTAACTATGTACAAAGGAACCAGTCAGATTACCTAAGGACCGTTACAAGTATATGAAATTGTAAATGATATTTTTCATGATTTCCATTTCGCGCTCTTTACACTCACTTGCCACTGTCACTAGACGCCCGCGACTCAAATCGCATCACGGGCGTCGTGGACTCGTCGCAGTCTTAGTCAGTGACGTAATTTTGTTATTTCATCAGCTAGATCGCGGCTACTAACGTAACGCCAAAATGGGCCACCCCGGGCGCAGCGGTGAAATTAGCTTAGAACTTTTAGAATAAACCACGGTACCACAGATCTATAACCATGTATTCTGATAGGAACTCTTTGTTCGAATACATAGTTAAATTATTGATCTGTGTGTGCTCTTCGTCAGAAACTTATCACTCAAATTGTAAGTTACACGGTTACACCTGCACCCTTATTCAGTATGACCAATCGTGTCTTAACGCGCCCGCGTTACGATATGTCAATACGATTTTTCTATGCAGATATAGTCATACAGAATAAGGGGGCTGTAATATATGGGCACCATGAACCTATACGTTCATGTTAGAAAACTATTTAGTTATGCATAAATACTGAAATATAAATAAATTACATAAATTTTGTGAGTAGATTCGGTTTTAACCTAATAAACTGGAATAGTCACAAACAAAACAATGTAGCTTGTTCTAGTACAGAGGCTGAGTATTACGCTCTTGGGACTTCAGTCAAAGAAGCAAAGTTTATAAATAACTTTATTGCTGAATTGAAATTATTTAACCTACCACATGAGCCAATTGTTATTTATAATGATAACAAGAGCTCACTTAAAATGGTAGAAAATCAGTGCTACAGGTGAACCAAACACATTGACGTTAAACATCATTTTATACAAGAATGTGTTGAAAATAAGTTAATTAATTTACTTTATAAACCCTCGACTGAATTAGAGGCAGATCTTTTTATCAAAGCACTGCCAAAAGCCAAACATATTTTGTTTGTTAAATCTTTAGGGTTAGTTTAAAGTTTGTAGCTTATATAATTTTTTCTTGTTTTATTGTACTCTGTCATTTAGCAAATTTAACCGCGTTTATTAATTATTTGCTGTTGTTGCACGAGTAAGGGGCAGTGTTAGAAAACTATTTAGTTATGCATAAATACTTTTTCTTTATTATATTAAGAAAAAGAATAAAGTATTTATATATGTTATTTTCACTGTTACAAAGATAGAGAATTCTGATTGTGTACGATGTACTGAGAGTTTTTACTAATATAATATTTATTCACTTTGCAATGTTGTGATTATTTAATGTAACTTGTATTATCCAGTTATAGCTGCAGATTGATAATTATAATAGTCATGATGGGCACAGTTTAACTATGTATTTTACAGATAGGATCCAAATCTGGATAGTTCAAGAAACTCCGTTTTGTCGCTGCATTCGCCAGTTTTGTCAAAGAGTGAAAAAAAAGAATGGAAGAATGAGTGTCAATACTAATTGACCCTCATATTTTATTGATTGAAAAGAAATACTTACTATTACTGTTACTAAACAGTAATAGTAAGTATTTCCATTCGTTATTTCTAATTGAACCTCGAAATCTGATTCACAATAAAGTCATGCTCAATAAAATAAGTTTATGTTGGTACGTATGTAATTTGTTTTATTTTGTTTTATGCATCTTGGAACACATACATACTTTTCACTCACACCCTTAATTACTTTATTTTTAATATTACTGGTACTACATAGCAGTATATTCTGCATGTGATTTTGAGACTCCATCTTTATTGTAGCTCTATGATCAACAGTGTCTAATGTAGCCATCAACTCTGCAAAAAATGTAGGTAACTCATCTGTTAGCTATCGATATCGATTCGATAAATCATTGCAAGCACTATGCATTCTTATTCATTCTTTCACTCTTGGCATAACTTATATTCTTTGGCAAACCTGGCGAATACAGCGCCAAAACGGATAATATTGAACTAACCAGACTTGGATGGAGCTGTCATAACTGTGGAATACCGGAATACACCTACTTATGTAGTATTCCACAGACTAGTAGGAAGCAGTATTCTATAGACATTGATCTGTGTCTGTGGGTTACACCGGTTACACGGTGTAATCTAAAAAACAGAATTTTGGTGTAGCAGGTCTTCCGATATACCTGGATTGGATTATCCGTGTCCACTGTGGTCACTGTCACTGGTCGGTAGTGTGGTCCCCACAACCTAACTGGGTACCTACTTGTTGTCGCCTCTTGGTGTGGTACTCAACATATAAATAAAAAAAGGTGAAACGTACTAAAAAAACTATTGCTGCCATGGATGATGTTGTGCGACAACTTGAAGCGGCTGAAATTGCCGAGCCGGAAGTGTCTAGCTTTGTAAACCTATTTAAAAATAGAGGAAGAATAGGGAATCAGGAGGAGAGAAGGAAATATATCCTACATAAACAGCGGGGGTGGGTAAAATTTATGCAAAATTGATGTGGTTGTAGGTTCGTTCTTGTTATAGGTTTACAATACCTATTAGTAGGCCTGTGTTATTATAATCGAATTTTAGTAAGTATATTGAGTATACAATTTGCTGTATTATCCTAATTTAGATGAAGTAGTAGGTACTTTGGTTAAGTCCACCGTTTCTGCTGATGCTAAAATATTGACTTTTCAAACATTAAAAAGTGGTTATTGTGACATTACTACAACAGTTGGAGATATGCTATCACTTAATTTTTTGTAGATTTTGATGTTCTATCTAAAACTGTAGAACATTACTTTGTTCTATTATCAATAGTACCTAGTCACAGCAATGTAAGGTTATTTTTATCAATAATTTGGTTAACCTTGGGTTACATTATTACAGTTTTCGCAAGGATTCTTAATAAACCTGATAAAAAAAATGAATATGTTACTCAGTGATTATTTAGCTTTGTGTTGTTGAAAGATTTTTTAAATCGGTCCAGTAGTTTCGTGAGCCTATTCAATAAATAAATAAATATTGCAGAACATTAATTTCAACAGCGATGGCGCTGTTAAAATCTATTCTAAAAAGAGTAAAGATTTGTATCCTAAGATAACAAAAGCTTGTAATCTGTGAACTAGATTACGGATATTTATAATAGAGGTACATAATACATATTTTTTTTGTAAGTACATACCTTATCATACAATAGAACACCCAAACACAACAAATAAAAATACAAAAATATTCAAAAATAATTTTCAATTATTTTTGTCAATTTACAAAAATAATTTTCTCTTTCCTATAATAGAATAGATGTATTATGGAATCAAATCTAAGTTTGAACTAACTAAACTTGATTAATTCTTGGGCTTGTTGCTCTGTCAATTCATGCCCATAATTGCTTGCTGTACATAACAAAAATCATAGTTTTAAATGATAATATGTTTACAGAAACCGCCATAACGAACTAGATAGGTTCAGAGGTATCCTTGAGCTAGTAAACACCGTCGAAGATGACATCTTTCAAGCACCACGGGTAAGAAAAAGAAAATAAAATGTGAGTTCCGAAAATAGCCATGCAAATAATGCAAAATTACTCAATAATCATTTTATTCCAGACAAATTGGAATCCATCCATCTTTGTGTCCGGTTTTACAAGGGTGTCTAATTATACTGATGTCCTAATGATGTCCGAATGGATGTATGAAAAGCCCAATGATTTTGCTGAGAACTGGCTAGCTGTGCTGTGTCCCAAAGGCATGAGAATGTTAGTGATTGCGTATAAGGTAAGTGTAAAAGACTCCCGTTTCCACACACACACGACAATTATACTTTTGGTACAATATGTGTGCATAAACATGGATAAATTTATTTTGAATCATTTTTTAATGTACAGTGATGATGCAAGCAACAAAGTTAAATATCATGAATTTTAAATGAGATAAATGATAAACTTTTTTTGAATAAAAATGGAACCAACTTCACCACTAAAAACTTAAAAACAACTAGGGTAAGTTCATATAATTTGAAGTTGGTGCCGAATTGCCAAGCCCAACAACATGTTATTTGTATGGCACTGCTTTTTTTCGGTAAACCTACGAAACCTCGACGTCTCCGGCACCCTATTTGAGAGTCGTGTGAGGGTGAATTAAACGGGATTCTGAGAAATATCTACGCAGTGATTACAACGAAGATATATACAGATGACCTAAACAAATGTAAAAAATTGGTTCCTACTATTGTGCAGTGTAGGGGTGCACTATGTCAGGATAATGGGAACAATCTTTCGTTCCCATTATCCTATTTCCTGTATTTTGATTTAAAAGCCAAACTACTGGACTGATTTTGATAAAATTTCTATGGGATTGGTCACTCAACTCAACACTTTTCGCAATTTCGTTTAAATACTTCGATGACATATTTTTCCAGTTATTTTGATATAAAAACCAAACTGCTGTACCGATTTTGATGAAATTTCTATGGGACCTCGAAAGTATGGCCTACCAAACATAGCAAGAATCACCAAAGTCTATTTCGAATTTGCAGAGAAATCGAGTAACAAAAAAACATACAGCCGAATTGAGAATCTCTGCTTTTTTTGAAGTGGGTTGAAAATTAAGTTTTGAGTTTAGGTTGACCTAAAGTTCTCATTATTTGTCATATGAATTAATAAAATCAAGTATTTCTGGGTGCAAATAAAAGGAAACAACCTTCTGACGTAGGTACTCTGCCATAAGATTCGTATTGTAAGATTAATTAGTTCTGGGTGCGAAAAAGAAAGCCTTACATCATACTGACGTACCTACTCCGCCGTGAGATTCGTATAGTTTCCAACACTTTTCTAATGATGACCGAATGTTCTAGTAGGTAAATCAAAACAAAATGGCGTCATAATATGTCGTGATCAAAATGTGGCGTCGTAATTTCAATAATAACTAGCTGAAGCAACTAGCTGCCCCCGACAGGGAATTCTAGTATATGCACAACTTTTTTATTTACGCATTGTTATTTCTTTACCTATGATTAATGTTATTTCGTTTATGGTACCCTGTTACAAAATAAATGAAAGAGGTACCTACCTAGGTCCTATATTATATTTTACTTCAAATCTAAGTATTTAATAATACCTACGTTTTAAAAATTTAAAGGAAAACCAACTCCAATGAAGAACACAATACAAATTATTAACAAACATACTCATAAGTTACGTTTACTATTTCTGTTTTAATTTTTACGGGTTTTTTTTAAATCGACCCCACTATGAGAAAGCTTAACAGAAATGACACGTCTGCGTAATCTTTCCAACAACTGGGTAGAGAGTTTTCTTTAAGAATTTGTTTTGATGTATAATCAGTTTAAGGTTGTGATGTGTGTTCCCAGTTTGGTTAGGACATTGCAGGCTCGAATCACCTGATTCGAGATGATCATTAATGCTATCACCAACACGCCTACCAAGCGTGGTGATTATGGCAAAACCCTCCATTGCTCTCTTTAGCAATGGAGGGTTTTGCCTTTGGACCCATGTCCTGCAGTGGACTTTTATGGGATAGTCTTTACTTGTTTTACATGAAAGCTGGTGGTCAAACGCTTCGCTATAACCAATAAAAAAAAAAGACAGTGGTGTGCCTTGCAATATGTTGCCCGTGTACTATAATACCGAATATTGTAACTATACAATATTCGTATGAAAATATAGATGGATCTAAAACCTAGGTTCCTGTATATGTTAGAATACATATTTTACCTGATGATTAGTACCAATTTATTAATGATTTGAATTTGATATTACAGGGTATCACTAAGTGCTTCAACATGTACGGCAAATTCAGATTTGAGTGCCGCACTGCCCTGCCGGGTGGTAACTCCTGTGACCCCACGTCTTACAAATGTACAGTAGTCCTTGACTGTTTCTACGTGAAGGAATTATCGACTATGTATGTCCTTGACGTCTTAGCATGGAACAGCTGTGTGATGACAGAGGGAGAGGTGAGTTGAACAAACAGTTATATCATTATTTCAATTATTTCATCATTTTAACAAGCCTCATAGCTCAGTTGGTAGTAGCTGCCTTCTGCGCTGTAGGCTGTGGGTTCGATTCCCACCCAGGACAAACATTTTTGTGATGAATACATAGATTTGTTCTGTGTTTGGTTGTTGTGACATATAGAGTGTATGTATTTACAAAAAGTATTTTATGTATTATTTCCGTAATCTAGTTCCCATGTTACAAGCTATGCTTAGTTTGGGGCTAGATGGCGCTGTGTAAAATTAACGTCCTGTAATGTTCTGTAATGCCCTGTCCTGTAATTATTTATCTAACATAAGAAGATTACCTATGAAGGCGCTCCACTTTACAATAAAATGGGTTAAATCCCCAGGGGAGTACAATATTGCTCTTGATTTGTTTTCTTTTAAGTCCAACCACCACAAAAAAAAAATTGTAAATTCTTAAAATTGTGTCAGATCCAGTGGTCTCGGGTTCGAATATTGTACTCCCAGTCCCCAGTCCCCAGAGGGAGTAAAATAGTCAGTTCTTCAGTTTGTTGGCGAGTCGAAACGATCAAAACCATCGATTCGATACGATAAAATCGCAATGTTTCCATTAAATCCCCATTTCTATATGTAATTTTTTTTTTTTTCAAGGAATTTCGCCTTTGTGTTCCAAAATAAATACTTTATACGATTATGGTTTTATGTTATTGGGAAAGGGTATTATTTTTTAGCAAAAATTACATTTATAAATAACGTTCAAACGTGAAACTGCCCACGATCCCACTTCGCCTTAAGTTTGTTTCCAATTTCAGACTGCATTCCGCCAATTCTGGATGGAGAGTCAATTTGAACAAATGCCGGAGCTATCGGTCATTACAAAGAAGAATAGTCTTTTCTTCAAAGCTATTCCCAAAATACCGTGCGATCCCAAATCGCTATCCAAGTGAGTTCATTTTATTTATTACCAATGCTAGCTTTTACCCACCCTGGTGACATTATTTAAATATGTATAAACTCGATGTCTGGTTTGTCTTACGTATTAAACCACGGAAATCTTTGTGAAAAACAAAGTAATTAGTAAGCGATAAAGTTTTCTTTCATAACCCTTACTTACCTAAGCACCCTTTTTCTCAATCTTATGTAAGAGTCATGCCGTCACAAACATTGCCACATACATACATATTATGTGCATTAGCATGATGAGTATAGATGTTTGTTCTGTGTTTGGGTGTTGTATCATATATACATATATGTTTAAGTATTCAATCCGTAATCTAGTTCCTATATTACAAGCTATGCTTAGTTTAGGTGGCGCTGTGTGAAATATCCTGTATTTTTTTTTAATTATCTGTTTTTTAAATCGAGAAACGGGTATTTATCGCGTATTTTACCTCTATATTTATCCCGACGTTTCGGCAGGGTTGCACCAGCCGTGGTCGCGGGCAGACTGGAACTTAAAACAACTTGTAAATGTGGCCTATTCTAATAATCAAGACCAAGCTGAGGGTAGTTGTTAAAACGCCTTCACTTCTCGACGGTGGCTCCAAAGTTCCAGTCTGCCGGCGACCACGGCTGGTGCAACGCTGCCGAAACGTCGGGATAAATATAGAGGTATACGCGATAAATACCCGTTTCTCGAATTTAAATTATGTGTTCTAATCGCGAAAGTTTAAAAAAGACTATCTGTTTTTTAGTGCTTTCTCGAAATACCCGTTCTACGATAATAACAGGCCTGCAGTGGACGGATTGCTATTCTACCATTCAAAGGCGCACTACTTCTCCGGCGTGACTCCATTGGTGGGCTGGTTGTTCCCTTTTATGGTCAACGAAGTGTTGGGAGAAGGTATTTTATGTTGTTTTTTATTGTATTGTACGACGGGGGAGCGCTTGGCCTTCATCTCACCTGGTTACAAGTTGCAAGGCCGAAGGTGGCGCACTTCACCCGGAATCCTTAACAAACTGAGGAACTGGCTATCTTACTGATGCCGGAACACGATCATTTTTTAGAATTGTTATTATGGCGACTTTAAGTCCTACCACCAACCAAACCAAGCACAATATATTGTACTCCCCATGGGGATCGAACCCGGGACCACTGGATCTGAAATCGGTGGGTTGAACCACTAGACTACAGAGGCGATGTTCTATTAATTTGTGCACCTCCAAGCTCTGCGCCCTACACTACGAAAGAACCTACTGAAAATTACAAATCTCACCTTTCTTTGGAATGTGCGTTGATTGTCAATCAGATGGTCAGTTAGTCAGTCAATCGGTTTAGATAAATAAGACCGCAGCGATCCCGGCAAGAATATGCCCCCTTCCGATCCTCGCGTTATCGTAAGATTAAGTGATTGGACAGACAGGAGAGCAGCTTAGACATAACTAGCCTGTGGAGTATGGTGATTATGGGGTTTTCTCTAATCCCAGTCTCATGCATTCCCGTGTATATATTACTTTCCTTTGTCACGTTTATTCAACACAGGATAAATAATTTTAAAACTTGAGTAAGGGTTACCCATTAAGATTCCTGTGTCGCGGGCATCAGAAACTACTTTAAGTATATTACAAGACGAATGCTTGCGGTCTCAACGACTCCAAATCCGTCCAATTAACTGACCAAGGTCAGCTGGCTAACCTAACTCTATTTCATTTGGGTTTCAATTTGTTTCAATAATGATTACGTTTTAAAAACTAAAAAGAAAACCGACTTCAATGAAGAACGTGATGCAATTTCTTTTACCTGGGTGACGTATTTCATCAATTATTTTGATGTTAGACGGACAGATAGACAGGCAGACGAGTGATTCTATATAGGCTCCGTGTTTTCTTTATTTTTGAGGTATAATACACCCAAATCGCTTCAAGTGTGCCTATAATACTTGAAGAGTTCCCTCGATTTCTCCAAGATTCCATCATCAGACACCTGACCTGATGACACAAAATAAGTATGAAGACAAAAATAAACCGACGAATTGAGAACCTCCTTCTTTTTTTTTAAGTTGGTTAAAAATGGCGGATTTTATTTGTCTTCATACTTATTTTGTAAGAATGATATGTTGTCTATACTACATTATATAATAAATAAGATAGCCAGTTCCTCAGACTGTTGTGGATGAAGTGCGCTTTCACCTTCGACTTTATCATAACTTAAAAACCAGATAAGATAAAGGCCAAGCTCCCCGTCGTAAAATAAAAACAAAACTTAATCAAAGTATGACTTCCGACGCTCTAGTTATTTTACACACGTGATACGTTTTCAGATATAAAAGTGCACGTCGATTATTTGGATGAGAAGCCCCACAACTATGAAAATGCCCTAAAATTCATACATGATTTCGAAAGGAAGACCCATAGGCGAAGGCAGAAGCAGATGTTGGAGAAGATGAATTATACAATGGACAGTGAGGAAGCTGACCCGGCTGCGGTGAAAAATAACGTATGTTTCCATCATCACTTTCCCCACATACTGCTGAACATAGGCCTTCCCTAAACGACTTAGCTAGCAATCTAATTCACCTTTCTAAAAATGCTGATTGTATTCACCTTCAGGTTAACTTTGACCAATATATGGGAACATAGTAAGGTGAACTACGGGGTTCTATTACCGTGGTACACCCAGGTGAACTAAATAACGATCTAGTTCACCTTTCTAAAAATGCTGATTGTATTCACCTTCATGTTTACTACAACCAATATTTGGGAAAATAGTAAGGTGAACTACGGGGTTCTATTACCGTAGTACACCCAGGTGAACTAACTAGCGATCTAATACACCTTTCTAAAATTGCTGATTGTATTCACCTTCAGGTTCACTATGACCAATATTTGTGAAAATAGTAAGGTGATCTACGGGTTTTTTTTTACTGTTGGTACACCCAGGTGAACTAACTAGGGATCTAATTCACCTTTCTAAAAATGCTGACTGTATTCACCTTCAGGTTAACTATGACCAATGAAAAATAGTAAGGTGATCTACGGGTTCTTTTTTAACTGTGGTACACCCAGGTGAACTAACTAGCGATCTAGTTCACCCTTCAAGTAGCTAACCCATATTTACAATAAACCGACAAGTGCTGATGCGCCAATTGGTGATGATTGTGTTTGAGTATGCCATAGGAGCATGAGACAACCCAGGATTGGGTTGCCTGTTTCCTGGATTCCCAGGAGAAGAACAATATTGTGCTTAGTTTGGTCCGCCTGGCTAGCTACCACCATCTTACCTACGTCTGTTGTTGTGATCCGGCATTTAGAGGTAAGATAGCCAGTTTGGACAATTAAGGTTTCCCGGTGAAGTGCGCTTTCTTCTTCATATATCATATCTATCATAATGAGAAATCAGGTGAGATATACTGCAAGCGCTTCCTTTACATGAAAAAAAAACAGGTTTTTATTCAGGTTCGCTTCCGCAATTTATGTAAATTTATATTACAGGCTGAAATTAATGGAGCGGCTGTACCAGATCGCAATGATGTCGACGACATGGATACCATCGCCGCCGGGGGTATTAACATGGAAGAAATGGTGGCTGCCGTTGTGAATGAAGACTAGTCAAAACTTAAGGTATTAAATGATCCGATTAACTTAAAGGTTCCTCAGCCTATGGTACGCGTTTTTGTCAAATACACTACGGATTTAAATCTTCTTTTGAAAAAAAATGCCATTGCTACGGCTACATGTATCTACATTATTTTAGATATTCAATTGTATGATTGATGAGCCAAAATCAAAATCAATCAGAGGCTTAACACCTTTAAGCCTCAAGTTGACAGGCGCAATGCAATGCCGTGTAGGCTATGTTCTTTGTGGATGTGACCTATGCAGTAAGGCTTTGTCATAGGCAAGAGTACACTTAACACCAGGTGCGCTACTTGCTTGTCCCGTCTCCTAGTAGTATAAAAAAAAATATTGCAGTGTTTTTGGTAAATTGAAGCTTTTAGATAAGTCATTACAATGGTCAATTTGAATAAGGCAATGGTTGTTTTGTTCAATACCTTTTTATTTAAGAGCTACAATTTGCCAAAAAGAAAAATGTACCAGCCTAAAATTGAACGTGACTCCACGGCGGTTGCTCACATGCAAGTGTTTAGACGCAATACACATAAATATGCTTTGTGATTGGATGTTCAGTCACTAATAGTGACCAACAACCAATGACAATCCGGCCGTTCGGCGAGTGACTGTTGTGGAGGGGAATTCATTTGTAGGCTGGTACATCTATCATATATCACCATATTATGTACCTCAGTGTGTCTAGTGCCAGTTTTCTACTGGCTCCATACGTATTCGAATGCGTTTGCGTTTACCACGCTTTGCATGAGAAAACGCAAATCGATTGCAACTGACACTAGGCACTGTACCACAATGTATCTATGCCACGTTTATATAAATTAATGTTTAGTGATTAATGAACGTAGTATGTGTTTGATAATTATTATTATCATCACTATAGGAACATTGTATTCGATTTTGCATTCAACTCAATAATCTCATAGTATAAAGTAGTAATCGATGTGTTTTTGGTAAAATAATCTGTAGGGACATCATATTGTCTGTATTATACTATGTGTTTGTAACATTTTTTTTTAATATTTATTATATTCTACGATGAGGAAACGCTTAGTTTCCATCTCAACAGTATGTCTAGTGCGAGTTTTCTATTTGCTCAATACCTTCTCGAACGCGTTTGCGTTTACCATGATTTGTTTGTAAAATAATACTTATTTACCAGTTACGGTGAGCAAACGTGAATCGAGTGAACTTCGATTGCAACTCGCACTGGGCGCTCTGGTGTCATGTCAAGAAGGCCGAAGGGGAAGCGCACTTCTCCCGGAATCCTCAAGAGACTGAGCTAGTTGCTGTTGTTCTGTTTATCGTAATGGCGTCATACTTAGGTAATAATGGTAAGATGGTGGTACTTAGCCTACAAAACCTCTCGGTAATCACGGTTGATGTTTCTAGTTATAAATACTTTGTTATATTTCTAGTCTAAGTTGCGAGCGCGGGACGCTTGTTTATTTTTTTTGTAATGTACATGACTATTTTCTGATGTTTATTCGGACCATGTAAAATGATAAGAGCTTTTTTTTTTTGTATTTAAGATGACCTTAGGGCTTGCCTGGGCAAGAATGAGGCCTACGGTGGAGCGAAGTGAATACGGGACCCTGTATCTTTATCTTTTCTTAATATATGGGGAATGCCTGTCGTCAATACTATGTAGGTATTAAGGCAACTTGATTCATATTTTGATTCGAAAAACGGTTATTTATCGCGTAATTCACCTATAATACTTACTATACTATAATACCCGTTTTCGAATCAAAATAATGTATTCTAATCGCGAATGTTTAAAAAAGACTATTGCTTCATAATATGGAGTAGATTTTATATAGATATTTTCTGTTTAGTTATTGAACTAACGCTCCTATTACATATTGTTCTGCATTTATTTTTCATTTACTCTTGTTGTTAATCCCAAATAATGTGTTTTTTTTTATTGAAGGGCTTTGATTACAATCTCGCCTGATGTTAATCACTTTATGCCTGATGTTGTAGAATTCAGGAAACGCAGACTCGGGTAAA
This sequence comes from Venusia cambrica, assembly GCA_951394065.1. Lineage (NCBI taxonomy): Eukaryota > Metazoa > Arthropoda > Insecta > Lepidoptera > Geometridae > Venusia > Venusia cambrica. Next base: position 2,316,032 of record OX596068.1, on the reverse strand, counting down.
AAAATGGGGTTATGTCATGCAGTGGATTGTTTTGACGCAATGATGATGATCAAGTTCCAAATTAAGCAAGTTGTTTGAAAGCACTTCTTTATTTACGTTTTATGTTTTAGAATAAGAACTGTGATTACAGGCATTCGATGTAAAAGACATATATATGATCCTGAAAGATCCTGCTAGTAGGTTTTTAAAATCTCTATGTGAACTAAATGTATTAGGATAAGGACTGTCATAAGTAACACTTTTGTTTTTATGTATGTGTTTAGGATTCATTGTTATTAATATTAATATCATTAGTTACCCACAACTTTGTTCGTCTGGCGTTGAAATAAAATATGACCCACATCAAATTTTTCAAGAGCTTTTAAGGTTCAGAAAAGCTCAGAAGCTCTTGAAAAATTTGATAAAATTGGTTCGATTTGCCGTAAACACGTATCAAACGGACACAACTGCTTTTAATATTGGGTATTTTAAAAAGATGTGAAGATGGTTTACAAACTGACTGAGAATCTAGTATAAGTAGCTGACTTAGTGTAGGGGTGAACTAAGTGATCATTTAATGCATATCCCACGTGAATGAAGTTCGGGACAGTAAGAAGTTTCAGGCTACTCATGTTGTAGATATTTGGATATCAATAAAGAATTATCAATGTATGTTTTGTTTGTTTGGGTACATAGCTCAGTGTTCTGTGTTTGCGTGTGTATGATGAGTATGTATTTAGAAAAAAACAAGAATATCACTATTATATCCGTAATCTAGTTCCCATGTTACAAGCTTTGCTTAGATTAGGAATAGATAGCGCTGTGTAAAATTAATGTCCTGTAATATCTATATTTAATGTATGTAAGGCTATCACAATATCTAAATATATTTATATATTAATAGTAAAGTTCTGAGTAGTAAGTAAGTAACCTGTTATTATGAAACGCGTGAGGTTGAATATTCAAGATAATAATTCCATCAATGGTACAATTTTGACAGGTGTGACTTAAGCTTTCGATTTCTTTATTCGAGACCTTTACCCTTTACTAGGACATTATTTTGAATAGCCAAGCATTTGACTAACAGCTCAATTGAAAAATAAATATTAGATAAAGATGTGGCGTATGATGGAGCATGCTTGTTTAAAAGGAACCTAATTTATTCTTGACTTATGTATTGGTACGGAAAGCAGATGAGGGCTAGGAATTCCATTCGTTACCTTCGGTACCAATTGATGATAAAGGTAGAGGAGAATGGATGTGTTCTGCACAATGGAACGAGTGAAACCTTCGTACGTCGTGATGCCTGGTTTGAAGTACGTAATCAACAAATGTGTGTTTTCATTACACCTAACTTACCTTATTTATGCTCTCTTTTCCTCGAACTCTCTTTATTCACCTGAGTCTCTCACTCGTTACTAACTTATTATAATATCCTAGGTTGTAGCTAACATGAAAAAAAGGTTGATGGCGTATGATAAGTGCTCTCAAAACCGTTGTATGAGTAGTCATGGTTTAAAAGTCTACCCCTCCAGGCCACGGATGTCGTAAAGTCAACCAAGGGGCTTCACCGAAAAGGTAGCAGCTTTTTTCTGTGTGTAAACAAATCCTTAACTGTGAGCACCAATCTCTCTGCCAAGCTTGGTGATTATGGCCAAACCTTACAATTTTTTAAGACAGATGAAGTTATTTCCACTCTGGAAGACAATAATGTACCTGCTGTTGAGCCACGGATGTCGTAAAGTCAACCAAGGGGCTTCACCAAAAAGGTAGCAGCTTTTTTCTGTGTGTAAACAAATCCTTAACTGTGAGCACCAATCTCTCTGCCAAGCTTGGTGATTATGGCCAAACCTTAGAGTTTTGTAAGACAGATGAAGTTATTTCCACACTGAAAGACAATAATGTACCTGCTGTTGATATGGGATATGCGCAGTCAAACACCTTGCATGACACCCCAAAAGTAATTCTTAGATTTTATTTTACCCTTGGTTTGGCAACCCTATTGAGTTATTAACAAAAAATGAATAGACCAATGTTAATTAGATTCTGAATACCCTATCTTATCTCACAAGATCTGATGATCATCCTTTGCCCCTTCATCTTGAAAACCAGTTATATTAAGGGCAAAAATAAACGAATTTTGACATTTGCAGCCTCAACCCCTCATTTCATATGATATTTTACGTTTTCACACATTTTCAAGACTTCAATCTTATTTATCCCTTCTGCAACCATTAATTTAAATACAGTAAAGTAGTAGTTTAGTAAGGTAGTTTAAGCTAATAAAAAGAAGGTTCATTGTGTAGTCAACCCCCCTTTAACAGTCTATCCTACAAGACATACCGAGCGTTATAATATCATAATTCGCCCCTTTTTGTGAAAAAAGTGAAAAGTGAAAAAGAGATTAAAATTAAATATATATTTTATACTCTTCTAAATGTCACCCCACAAGCCAACAATCTTCTAGTCTCACTTAACACCCCTATTTTTAAAAAACAACCCTATTGTCATAAAAAATCTCGTAGGTACCGATTGATGAGTATTAATATAATCTTTGCATATTAAAATGTTTAATTGATCGGATTAGCAATTCAAAAGAAGTGGACGAAAAATTTTATTTCTTTTCACCCCAATATCTCAAAAACTACCCCACTTTTCAAAAATCCCCCGCGTCAATCAATTTCTATTTACGTTATCTCTTGACAGTTTACATTTCATAGAAATCGGATAATCCGGCGTTTGACACTTATGCCGTCACAAATATTGGCACATACATACATATATACAGTGCCGGATTTCCGTTCGCTTCGCTCACTCGATCAACTATCGTACTTCGTCATACTTCCACTACTTCCTAACAGGTGTTAAGGGGAACGAGGGATTTGGCGTTTGACAGTTATGCCGTTACAAACATTGGCACATACTTACATACATATTATATACAGTGCCGGATCTCCGTTCGCTTCGCTCACTCGATCAACTATCGTACTTCGTCATACTGTCGCCACTTCCTAACAGGTGGAAAGGGGAAGGAGGGATTAGGTCAAATATATCATGTGAACACTTGCCAAAGCCTACCTAAATTGGTACCTACTGAACGAACTGTACCTACCTATACAGCCTTATAATCAGCCTAGGGTCAGTGATAGTAAATCATGTTACTCCCAACACACTAACTGATATTTTACTGCCGAATTGACAATAAGGAAGGTCTATAAACTTTTGATGGTTATTTGCAAACCGTAAATCGAACGTTTCTCCTATCAAATTGAATATTAATAAAGAGAGTCGTAAACACCAACTGCGAAATGAATTTCAAACCTTTGGATAACGCCTTGTTTACACTAGCGAAGGTTGCGGTGTTGATGTGGGTTAAGTATTTGAAAAATTCCCATCGAACCTCTCAAAGCAGTCGCCACTTTTCCCCTCCATACCTGCTAACATGGATAGTTTAACGGATTTATAGCTTTAGCTTTTATCTAATACCTAAATTTTTTATGTCTTCTAGTCCTACAAAATGTACGTAAGATACAGATTAACCAATTCATGCCACGTAGTAAAGCCCCTTGTGAAAGGCTTGTCCGGGGAAGTACTACCACCATACCAATTTCAGCCACCAAGTAGCATTGCTGTGTTCCAGTTTGAAGGCCGTTGCCGATGAAATTACGGGCACGCGAGGGTTACCTGTATGCCTCAAGTTGACTGGCGCAATTTAGTGCTGTGTAGGCTATGTTTGTGGATGTGACCTACGCAGTAAGGAATTGTTATAGACAAGAGATGCACATAACATCAGGTGGGCTACATGCTTGTTCCGTCTCCTAGTTGTTTAAAAAAAACATTTTGATTATATAGGTAGGTAGATAAGTACGTATTAGAATAATACCTTCTTCATCGGCATTGTAAGGAGGCTTACGAGGCTTGGATGAGATGAGAAGTGTAGAATCTTCCTGCTGCAACAACGTTCCCTGAGCAGAATTAGATTTTTCCGTTGAATTTCGAAAAACGAAAAATCGCACTAAGTAATTATTTTTTTTGTCATAAATTTATATACCACATCCCTTTCTAATTATTTGTAACACTCGATTCCTCCTAGAATAAGCCTACTTTCCTACTGGGGCAACGCACACCCTACAAGGGGTTTTTCTAACAGGGCGTTTTGAAATGTTTGATGGTTCCGCAACGAGCGAGTCCGAACCATCTTCTGGTGATTCGAGCATCTATGCAACATAGGTAGGTATACCTATAACTGCTTTCTATCAGGTGAGCCTTATGTCTGTATGTCACCATGGTTGGTATTAATAAAAAAGTAGGTAAATTTCAGTGCCTTCATAATTCTTTTTTTTAATAAATATTGTTCCTCTAACTCATGAGAATATTAACCCTTAAAAATAAATTATTAATATGATGTGTGAGATTTTCGTACGTAGAGAATGGACATGACCCATGACTATTTCATCAGTATGGTGGCAACATTTAAATAATATCTTCGGAGATATTTCCCATTCAAACGATGGATAACATATTTTCGACGCGTAATATTTCATGCATAAGGTGCGATTTTATGGCAGAATAAGGGCTGAACTTCGTTATAGTAAGGATTCACAGCTATTCATCCCCCGTCGGAATATAACTGATTTAGTGCCAAAATCGAATATTGAGAAGCCAACCGTGAAATCTTGATAAATCGGTAGAGTTGGATCTGAACTGGTAAAGTACGTATCTATCTATTCCTTATTACCTTCTGAATTCAATGAAATCTTGTGCTGCTTAGTGCTGGGAAAGTGTAGGTATGACATAGGAAGGTAAGTAAGGTACCTACCTACCTAAATCCATTTACTTAGCATAGCTTGTAATCTGCTGGTGAGATGAAGGCCATCTAACCTGAATCTGTCGCCATACCAATGATTCTAAATAGTTGTGTTCTGGTATTTAGAGGTTCCTAATTCCGTTGCCGAATCCTGGAGAAATGCGCTTCCACGATCTTATCGTAACTTGATTTGGTGAGATTACGGCCAAGCGCTTGACGTTGTACAATAAAAATAGTAACTATAGTACGTAGTACCTCCTTCGATAAGTATTATTTTAGTGGTGCTTGGTACTTATATTTTGCTGATTATGTAGGTTAGATTATCATAAAGCTGTCTGAGATATTCATACAAAAATATTTTACGACACCCACGCGATAGAGACCAATCTTGTTGTAGCATTAAAACATTACGGCTTGGTTCCAGAGAATAAAGGGTGTCCTTTTTGATGAAACAACAAGTTAAAAAAGATAAGTAGGTACCTACGTAGACACCTTTTTACTATAATAACCATTAAAATTATATAAGAGGTATTGAAAATATAAATATCAGGTATAGAAATTTATTTTACAAATCAGAATATAGTTTGATTCTAAGTTACGAACGAAGGAGTGTCCAAGGCGTGATCCTGTGATTCTGATAAACAGGCTCCTTTTCTCCGCACTAGGTGGAGACCTAATGCGGAGAAACGGAGAAACTCAACAAGGTACAATCTTCTTATTGATCGGGTGAGCGAAGCGAATGAGATCTCAGAGTTATTAAGTCGGAAAATCCGGCACTGTACCTATGTATGTATGTACTTATGTGTTTGTGACAGCATAGCTCTTCTGATTTTAATGACAACATAAATAGATAATACAGTCATATGAACATAAATTGATAGTCGAGGGCGATTTTTGACAAGCTGTGTAGTTTATAAGATCTTCAGGACCAGAAAGTTGAATTCTTATAAAGTTGAAATCCCAAAATGTATTATTTCCGTTAATGTTGATAAATTTTTGTTTCGCAAAATGATGAATTCATAGAACGTTGAATTCCCATAATGTTGACTTTTTGAGATCACATAGCTTTATCAATCACTAAAGTTATTTATAATTTTACGGTATTTCCGAAAGTATAATTACAATATTTCGCTCATGTCTTTTGAATTGTTGATCCGATCAATTCGAAATTTTGAATTTGCATAGATTACACAAGAAGATCTATATCTTGTGGGGTGCCATTTTAAAGTGTATCGACTGTACATTTTAAATAAAGTTATTTTGTCTTTGTAGATAATATGTTCAATTTAATAGTATCTAAATATAATTACATTTATTTATGAGTACATAGAACTGAGTTGAGTTCCTGTCATGATCTAGACCCAACATACCCCTTTCTATCGCCCGCCGAATAGCTCGCAGTGTTCAATCCTTTCTGTGCCGGCTCCGTTCTGATCGTTTCTAGTGCACCATGTACTAACAAGAGGGTTTTATCGCGATCATATAGCGTGTGGCCGAGCGGGATACGTCGCAAGACGTTTGTCTCAAATTACACTTTTTACTCCTCAGATTTTATGATGGCAATAACACGAAGAGGCCGAGAATAATGTCCTTATTCTATAGCTATAGCGAGAATCATTATCCTATACCTTTATCATATTTTTTATATTTAAAGTGATTGCTCTTGGTTACATCATTTGCAAATGTTATAATGACACAAAAATTCGGAATCTGCGTCAGCACTTGGCCCGTTTATTTGTTTTGGTGTTTTAAATTTGTTTTACGCTCTGACCAATTAGAGCGTTTCCGGCTTTAAGCAAAGATGCGGATTCGAGTCCCGTCGCGGGTTGTGAATTTTTGTGTCATTATAACATTTGTAAAAGTTGTAACCAAGCGCAATCACTGGAAATATAAAAAAAATGTCATATCCATACTCAGCTTGAGTGCTGATCAGGACATACCTACGTTGCTCAATTGGTTGGATTTATTTCGTGTACAGGTACAACACTTTTATGGCTGTGTTTGTCCATTACTCTTACCTTTTCAATTGCAAGTTCCAATTATGAGTGGTAACTTGTCATTTTTTTTTACAACTTTCCATGAACTCAGGACTTTACCTATACCCTGACCAAGTTATACTAGATACTTTGTGTAAGTAGATGGTTAAATAAAATGTGGCCATTAGGTTTCGGCCTATCCTATTATCCCAAACACCTGAGACAGAAAATATTCTCGCCAACAATAACAATTTAATCAGTACCTTCGTACCTACCTAGGCTATTTCAAAGTAGGTTTTTGAGGTGGATAATAAGAGTTTCAACTGAGATAAGGCATTCGTTTTAGTATCTAATTGCTTTCGTTATGTCTGGCTTTTAGTTATTGGGGTAACGTAAGTAAGGAACAAATTTTAAATGATGCTTTGAATTCTTGTCCAAAAATGTTTTTGGTACCTATATATACAGAGGATACGTGAACCCGAACGTGCAACCTGAACGAATACCACAAGCTGAAAAATAAATATTTGTTATCCATAATTATTCATTTTGCAACAAATAAAATTGATTTTTTGACGTTTTATTTTTAACCGAGTGAAGGAAAATGATATAACTACGCGTTATTACCTATAAAAGGTAAAATATATCCCGTACGTAAGGTAAAATATATACCTACCTACTGTTTTTATATATTTTTTTTCTTCGAATAAATTATCAAATACACCATATTAGGTACATTAAGACCTAGCCGAGTGGTAGGTTAATGAGTAATTTTTCAAAACAAAATCAAAATTAATTATCGTTTAACCACAAGGATATATTTTTTAATAGTTTTGAAATGTCAAATCTACCGCCTGTTCGGAATCGTAACCAGAGTACAAGGAGAAAGGCAAAAACCTTGATCTAGTTATTTTTTAAAGATAAATTACAAATAGCTTAGTTACCTCTTATTCACTATTACAATTTATTCACTTGAGAAAATTCTTTTTGAATGCCAGGCTTTCTTATTTTCTAAGTAGGTAATCTGACATCTAGGTAGCTTTTGTATTAGGTCCTTACATATGAAATTGGCGTTTTGTATGGGAGGAACATAAAGACAATTTTTTCATATTAAAATATATTTTATTAATCAAAGTATGTACCATTGCTATCTATACACTTTTGCCATCTTATAGGTAGTTCATTGATCCCTTTACTAAAAAAACCATTCGGACGGGAATCAATGAAATCTTTGAAAGCGGTTTGGACTGCCTCATCGGAATTGAATTTTTTTCCTTGCAAGAAGTTATCCAAATTTCGAAAAAAATGGTAATCTGTCGGAGCAAGGTCCGGAGAGTACGGTGGATGTCTTAGACATTCCAATTGAAGCTCCTCTAATTTGGTAGTCGTCTGATGGGCCGTGTGTGGTCTAGCGTTGTCTTGAAGCAGCAGTGGCGTAGAGCGATTGAAAAGTCTCGGTTGTTTAACAGCGAGCTTTTCCATCATGGTTTGCAGTGGCTGACAATAGACATCAGCCGTAATCGTCTGACTAGATTTAAGAAAGCTATAGTGTACGACACCGGCACTAGTCCACCAAACGCTAACAAGTAACTTTTTTTGAGTCAATTTTCGCTTGGGGCAAGATTTTGCTAGTTCACCAGGGTTCAGCCATTGCGATGAGCGTTTACGATTATCGTACAGGATCCACTTTTCATCACATGTAATGATCCGATTTAAAATTCCTTCATTATTGTGCCGGTTGAGTAATGTAACGCAGCAGTCGACGCGCGTTTGTCGGTTTGCTTCACTCAATTCATGAGGTACCCACCTTTCAAGCTTTTTCACCTTCCCAATTTGCTTCAAGTGGATTAAAACGGTTTTGTCACTAACACCGCAGCCTTCAGCTAACTGTGATGTGGTTTGCGATGGATCTGCTTCCACAGTAGCCTTCAATTCATCATTATCGACCTTGGTCTCCGGCCGTCCACGGGGCTTGTTCTGCAGGTCGAAATTTCCAGAACGAAAGCGTTGAAACCAAAAACGCACCGTGTTTTCTTTTGCGACACCATCACCATACACATCATTAATCCTTCGAGCCGTTTCTGCAGCACTGGTGCCACGGTGGAACTCGTACTCGTAAATAATGCGATATTTTAAGTTTTCCATTTTGTGAAATGAGTGACGCAGAAAAAAAAAGCAAAAGAGAAAAATACAAATGAATTACGGTTTTCGAAACACAAATGCATGAGTAAATAGCTGTTTAAATTTGAATTTGGAATTCCTAACCAAAGAGGAGATATTTAAGATCAAAGTGGCCAGTACGACAAAACGCCAATTTCATATGTAAGGACCTAATATTACAAATTAATACTGAATTAAGAGTATGATATGTGAAATGGCTTAGCTTCAACGATCATATCTTCCACAATACTGTAGCATTTACTTTAAAATTAATATATGTTATAGTTCAGGATAGATGCTAGAACGCTTGTGTTTCGAAAACACGATTACAGAAAATTTACTCGATTGAAAAAAAATTCAAAGTTGACTCTAATTTGTACCGAAAATGTTCACCATTCAATAAATACGCCCAATTAGGGCCTTGTACAGTAAATAAACACAGTATATGTACAGCAGACGGTCTGTGTTTTCGATTTTCAAAATTCATATTTGTTTTACGTTAAAAAATCAAAACGTAGAAATACGCGTATATGTCTGTCATCTGGTGGTCATAAGCGCCGTGGTTGAGCGCACAGCAATGTGACCTTTATTATTACCATATCTTAGTTCGAAACTAGAATAAAGTTGCATCGAGTTGCTAACCTGAGGTGCTAATATAATCGAGTTACAACTAAGAATATGTCTAAACCTAAATAGAGACTGTAATAAAAGTGCCGACACTTTTCTTACAGTCTCTATTAGGTTTGTTCACTTTGTTCAAACACACTTTTCACTTAGGTACATTATTATATTATTAACTCGGTTTAGTTCTTTTGAATCTTCTCACTAGATCTGTGTTTATGTAGGAGCTGGATTGCCTGGATGGGCTTCTGTAAACCTTTGTAGTACCTTGGAAACGGGGTCTATTGAGGTCCCTTTGGAGATCAACGTTTTTTATATAACATGAATGAATGAATGAATGAATGAATGAATGAATAAATGAAAGTAATGAATGAAAAATACTTTTATTGCACACCTTAAAATTAAAACTGGACTACTTACAAAAAAATTATACAATGGGCGGTCTTATCGCTTAGAAGCGATCTTCCACCACCAGTGTGCATTCACAACTTCTCTGAGTAATTGGTTTTGGAATCTTTGAATGATGCGGATTATTGTTGCCCCAGAGCTGAATTCCATAAGTCCAGATTGGCATTAGGACTTGTTTACAGAGTAATTATAGTCGTGGATTTATATCGCGTCGTCCCTCTCGCACTATTGGCCAGTGTAATAGCTTTAGCAAGTTTGCATGGGTCGACCCATGACCAGCTACTAATAAAACTTCCAAACTGACTATGATTCAGCGGTAGTTCGCCATCAATAAGATAGTCCGAGTTCATGACGAGGCCTTTCTTCTATGCAAAATCTTGCAAGATAACATCGTCCGTCATTTCTATTGTAGGACACGATTGTGTTTAGGTCGTGGATATAAATTATACTACGGTAGCGTAGCCAGCAACATTCAGAATACAACTAGATCGATTACCAGAATGTATATCGCGGTGGCTCTGCAGACGATTATTCGCTTCTGTTCTTAAAAGTTAAAAAGTTTTTATCTCACTGAACTAACATAAATATTCCGAATCGACCTTAAGCCGCCTTTAGGAATTTCAGACGTAGGTACCTACTGCTTACGAAGCGCTTTTAAAATACTTTCAGATGTCAAAATTGGTTCTTTACTGAAATTTTGAGTAAAGAACCAATTTTGGGTTTTAACATTCTGGATTAACATATGTAATGCTACTGCTTTTTGTCCCGGAAAAGTGTTTTTAGTGTTTCCAAAATTAAAATATGTTTGTCACTCAATTACGCTCAAACTGCTTAACGAGTTTGGATGAAGTTTGGTGTAAACATACTTAGAGGTACAATATAAATTATTATTATTATTATTATATAAATTCTTAAAAAAAATGTTGTGTTTCGGCATTCAGAGGTAAGATAGCCAGTTCCTCATATTCAAATTTCGGTTAAGGAGATGTTTGACAAAGTGTTAGAAATATAGCCGTCAACAGAATCAACGCCACCATCGTTATCATTCACAAAACCAGAACAGTCATCTTTTTCAAAAATAGAACTGAAGTAGGTCGAAAAAAGTGCACAAATACCATTCCATTAGAGGAATGATTGATGAGGAATCATTTCTAAAAGACATAGTATGTGGTACATGGCCTTTCCTATTGTTGACAAACCTCCAGAAAGATTTAATGTCCTTTTCTATGGAATCTTCCGTGGATGCGAGATACCTATCGTAACACTCTTTAGCTAGATCCGTACACCGAGAACGGAGCAATGAAAATGTATCATAGTCGCGGGGGTTGCTAATTTTTTGTGATTGTGAATTTTTTGTTTGTGATATTTATTTTTTTCTTCATTACATTTAATCAAAGGTTTACTATAGGAAAAGATGACTTTTTTGACGAGAACAATGGTGTGTGCTGTCTGAATATTTCAAATAGTGTCTCATAAAAAATATCAACACAAAGATCGATGTCCGAGGAAGCTAAAGTATCATGCCAACTTATAGAACTCAAATCAAATCGGACTTAGTCAATTTTACATTTCGAAAAGTTAAGATGTTTCTGAACACTACGTTTTAGACTTTTAGAAAACTTAAACGAGGGCATATTAATGGAAATAGCAGGATCAGGTCTATCCAAGCGACTTAGAGAAGGTGACTCACTAACAGAGATATTATCTAGATTTCATAATACTAAATCAAGTTAATTAAATTAATTTTTAACATAATGCAATCAGATAAATGAATGTATAATGTAATTTTAATGAAATGAATTTATATTATAATGTAATTAATGAAATGAATTTATAATGAACATTATAATTTTACGCAAATTCGTAGTATTAATAATAGTAAAAAAATATTCTGGACCAGGTAAACATGTAGGTACACTACTTTTATCCGGGTACCACACAGGCAAAGCTGCAAACAGAAGCTAGTGGATGTTGTATTACATGATAAGTACTTATGTATTTACAAAAAAAAAAGTATTTAAAATATACGTAAATATATATACCTAGTATGTAATCTAGTTCCCATATTACAAGCTATGCTTAGTTTGGGGCTAGATGGCGGCTGTGTGAAATTAATGTCCTGTAATATTTGTTTATTTATTCCTCTACTGTCTGTATGTTTGTAAGCACTTTAAATACTACGCAGATCGATAGATACGAAGATATAAAAGTAGTATATAAAAAAAACTAAGTACACTGTTTACAAGTAGAAACAAGTGGCTGGTGAAGCCTGAAGCCTATACCTACACTATTCAATTCAGTCCGTCACCGACCGATCCAAGCGCGCTTAATCACCGACCCGAGTTCGCCTAGAAAGTTTCCACTTCAAAATAATTGTGAAACTCAAAGATGACATACATAATGTAAATGTTTACGAGTAATAAGTACGTCTCATAGTTTTTTTTTGTAATCGTCATTTTTTATTTCAAGCTGAAGTTTAATTCAGAGCCTGTCACTGTCAGCAGTAACAGGCACAATTAAGAAATTATGATGAATGCATAAGGATCTATAGATCAGAACGAAAATGAGGCTTACGATGGAGCTACCTTACCCAGAAGACCAGCACGGCACGGAATACCGATTGACGCCGACTTCTGCAGGTTGATAGACTGGTATTGTATATTACCTATATCTGTCGAAAGACAAGACTTTACAGGTATTATCATCAGTTTTTTTACGGAATCCTCAACAGTCTTAAGAACTATCTCACCATAACCACTATTTGGAACAAAATAGTTTAGATTTTTTGTTTTCCGACTGACTTATGTACCAAACCAAGCACAATATTGAACTTCCCCGGGACCTCTGGATTTGACACCCGTGGGTGAACCACTAGACCACAGATGCGATTACATCTATTATCCACAGAGATACAATGTAATGTACAAGCGTCAGAGACAAGAGACAATACTGGTTCCTATACATTGTCTTATGTTATGTATTGAATTTGTATGCAGCTGTGTTGCTGTCGCTGAAATCTGAACTCGGCTAAGAGCTTGTACCTTAATGCGGTAGTCACCTACTTTAATATGAGAAGATAGCGTCCTGTCTCTAGATTTTCCTCGTAAGTTCCGGTATTATTTTGGCGGTTGGACATTATTTTGGCGGCCTGCCATGCGCTACCAGTCGGATTGACGGTTCTTTATGCAATATTCATGAAGTTCCGCAACCTGCGTAATCATTGGCTTCCTCGTTTACATCGGCTTTGAACTGCCAAGGTCCTTGTAACTTTACGCAATGCTGATCTACTTTATTTTGTAGAAAAGGGATTTATCTCTACCTAAGATTGTTATTCTTCTCCAAGCTATTGTGTGAGTCAACTGGTATTCAACATCGACTTCTGATTAGGTTTGACCACTGGTAATCAACTTGAAGTTCAATGGTAATGGATTTTAAGATACGCAATTAGAATCTGGACCCATCTGGAACCAAATCTCAAAAGTTACTTATTCACAAGAATCACTTGCAATTTTTTGCTTTGCATTCAACAACTAATAAAAGACAAAATAGCCCACTTGATATGGCGTATCCCTCCATAAACAGCCACTAAACTTATCTACTGTTAGACATGAGCTAGGAGGAATCTAGACTAGAAAGACCATTAAAAACAAACCATCGTCCACCACCATCTTACCTCACAATACTGTCGCCATTACAAGTTTGTTTGTGTTCCGGCATATAGAGGCAATTCCTCTGTTGAGGAGTCTGTTGAGGATTCGGAGTGATAAGTGCTTACACTTTCGGCCTTATCTTAAATGGACCCTTCCCTGTCTTACAATTATAAAATAATACCCCCCACCCTTATCATCATAATCACAGCCTTGTATTTCTTTTTACTCATTTATGCTCCAGAATAAAATATATCAGAATATATAAAATAATAGTGTAGTAGAGTGACTGACAATCAACGAACAGCAAAATACAGTGGTATTAGAGACTTATTCAGAGTAGCTTTCTTTCGTAGATTAGGTAGGTATAGTTTACCTAGGAAGGTACTTTATGGAATTCCCGCAGGATCTCGGGAACGTCGCCCCGGGTTAATAATAAAAACAACCACTCATATTCCTGCCCGTTTTAGTACTCTAGGTGGGTTCGGCACAACATGTCTTCTTCAAGGCCATGTTATTAGAGTTTTGGATGAAAATGTAAGACCAGCTGCTTGTTAACGTCAGCCCTCCTTATGAATACGTTTTATGGGATGAGAGGATACGATAATAAGTAAATAAGGAGGGATAAGGATACTAATATCACGTGAGAATTCGTGGTAGCGTACCCGGAGTGCTTCCAGCCAAATATCTGGTACAACCTTTTAACCGCCTCTGTAGTCTAGTGGTTCAACCACCGATTTCAGATCCTGAGGGCCCGGGTTAAATCCTCAAAAGGAGTACAGTATTGTGCTCGGTTTGGTTGGTTTGGTTTGGACTTTGTTTAAGTCTGCCTGGCTAGCTACCACCATCTTACCTAATTTTGTCACCATAATAACAATTCAAAAATTGTTGTGTTCAGGAATTTAGAGGTAAGATAGCCAGTTCCTCAGTTTGTTGAGGATTCCGGGTGAAGTGCGCCTCCATACCTTGCGCTTGGCCCTCGTCTCACCATAAGGCGATGGTGAGATGGAGCGCTTCCCAATCGTAAAATAGGTTTAAAAAAAAACATCCTCTGGTCGCAAACTCATAAAAATCCAAAATAAGGAAACCTTCAACTTACAACAAAAAAACATTTCGATCACTGGGTACGACTTCTAGTTTTTAATTATTAAGTAAAAAAAATAACAGAATCACGATTTTTCCGCTTAGAGGATACACAGGATAGTTTACACGATAACAATATGATCTGCCGCCATCGGGAGTTGACGTATCTAGGCTAATGAAACAGGGACGTGTCCAGTCTCTCGGGCGATCGACAGCGCCTTTTATTTTCTACATCATCGACGTTTATTAGTGGCAAGCTGACCCCACCCGCTTCGCACAGTCAAAATGTACACAGACAATTCAGTAAATTATCTGTGTACATTTGACCGACGAATAAACCTTTAAACCGCCGCTCTGGGCTAGTGGTTCGATTATTGTCAGTTAGCTATTCACTACCATTTTGTTTTTTAGGCACCTTAGATAAAAAAAACAATAGCCCTATTCCACTAAGTATTATGCACTGCGAAAATAATGGCATATTTTGTCATACGATGCTAGTAGATATATAGCAACATTAAAAATACATGACATTAATTTTACACAGCGCCATCTAGCCCCAAAACTAAGCATAACTTGTAATATGGGAACTAGATTACGGTTAGAATACTTAATTACTTTTGTAAATACATACGTACTGTATGATACAACACCCAAACACAGAACAAACATCTATATTCATCACACAAATGTTTGTTCTGGGTGGATATAAAACCCAAAGCCTACAGCGCAGAAGGCAGAGTTACTACCAACCTATGAGATTGCGTTTTTGTATGAAATTAATACAAGTCATTTTTTTTCGATCTTATTTATTTCCGTCAATCAAAGTAATTGCCCATGCAGTTGACGCATCTTTGTCAGAGCAGTGGAAATTTATGGATGGCCCTTCTTGAAAGAGACTGCTGGACCGGAGGCAACAAACTCTTTGAAGGCATTTTGTACTGCCTCCCGGGTATTGATTTTTTTCCCGTTAAGATGTGGTCCAAATTCTGGAAAAAGTAGAAGTCGGTAGGCGCAAGGTCTGGTGAGTACGGCGGATGACGGAGAGCTTCCAGCCCCAGCTCTTACAAGAGCTGGGGCTGGTATGAGGTCGCGCGTTGTCGTGCAGCAGTAACGGGGATGATCGATTCACCAAAGCTGGTTGGCGTTGTGCGAGATTCTCCATCATTGTGTTCAGTGCTTCACAGTACATATCTGCAGATGCTCGTCCCGTTTGGTAAGAAGCTGTGATTAATCACACCGGTGCTTGACCACCAAACAGGGACCATTTTTTAGGTGTATTTTTTCGTTTAGGGCATTTTTAGGTGAACCAAGATTTAACCAACTCGATGAGCGTGTACGATTGTCGAAAAGAATCCATTTTCCATCGCCGGTAACAATGCCATTCAAAATTCTGCGCCTCAACGCGCACCTCGCGCTGGCGTTCATTAAGTTCGTGGGGCACCCATTTGTCAAGCCTTTTTACCTTGTCAATTTGACGCATATGGATCAAGATTGTTTTGATGCTAACTTCGAAAGCTGCTGCTGATTCGACAGTAGACTGAGTATCATCAGCTTCCACAATCACCTTTAATTCGTCATTGTCGACCAAAGTTTCCGGCCGACCACGGGGTGCATTTTTCAGGTCGATATTTCCAGCACAGAAGCTTGTAAATTAATAACGGGTTACTCGATTTTTAACGTATCCATTATGACGAAAAATACACAAATGGGATGAAATCATAAAGCTAATCAGTAAACAAAAGACTGATTTTGAAAAAAGAATAATATAAGCTACTGTTCGTTGCTATCTTGACAGATATCGCGTAACGGATTGAAAACTGCTGCTCAGGTGCATTATGGTAGAGTTTTAGGTAAGACACATTCTGGTAGATGAAGCGAAATCCTTTGTTTATCTAAGGCATAGACACTCAGTTACACAATATGTCTCTGTTTGTATCTAAAACCTAGTATCACAAAAACTGTTAGATTTATAGAATAGTCTACAAACAAGCGTTACAAAAAAGATAAGATCCAAAGTATTCGTCACCATCGACAACGGGTAATGGAAGCCAATCCGACGCCAAATGAAAAGGTACATCTATCTTGGCTGGTTACATGATCGGATGATCCCTAGATTTGACGGCCTTTTCAAAGCAAATAGCCGTCAGCTACGTATTTAGTGGGTTTTCTAAGAAGGGAGTTGTGGGTTCGATTACGACAGTGGGATAAATATTTATTTGAGAATTGCAAATATTGGTTTTGTGAGCATTCAAAAGGTTCCAAGCTAAGCCAATGCCAAGGTTCCGAAAACGTAATTTTTAATAAAATTAAGAATAATAAAACTTTAGTTTGGTTATTTTTTTTTAGTAATTATACTTACTGCGATGTCCAACCAAGTCCTTAGTATTAGGATCATGATTAAAAATCGATGAGGCACATGTTCAACAATTGATGGTTCAAAGCTGTTTTTTAAAAGGTTTTTGTAACTGAACTATTTCGTCCTAACGAGCTTTTTTATCATGAAATTAATAGTATGAAAAGCTTTATATTTTTTTAAACTCATGCCTAAATTATATCGCTCTAAGCTAACTTAGTTTGGCCTAGAATAAACTAGTTTATTCTAACGGGCTTTGAACAAAGAGACCTGATATCTGGTTTAGCTGGTAAAATTATACATTGACAATGCAAAGGTGCTAAGAATACAATGAAAACGCGTTTTCATTGTATTTTTTTTCATAAAAATATTAAAGGTATCATTCATCAGTTCTTTATGCAAATATCTTGTTTCAACTATCCATCTGCTATTTTACAATCACTTGATTCGCAAAGCTAGATGATGTTCGAACCTAGCGCGCATCGTGAATACTAATTATGGACGTAACTTCTGGCAACTATTGTAAAAATTGGCATCAGACCTTCCGTTCGAACACACGTATGCTGCTAGGGAAATTAATCAATATAGGTATTCAGTAATATCCACCATCATCAAAGAACTAAACGATCTTTCTTTTTGTCTTTTTTATATGTGTTGGTCGCGATTCTTAATAGGTAGACTTGTCGTTTCAAAATAATTCTAAAAATATTACTTAGTGAACCTATTTTGAGATAAATTTGAATTTGTTTCTCATGAACCGTAGTGGGTGGACAGTTGAAATTTTGACAGAGGTACATTTCAATTGCTTCTATAACATCAGATAATTAAAATAAAAAAAATAAGGATCGGAACCGTTGCCGTGTCCGCACTTCGCCGATTTATAAAGTTAGCATTATCTATTAGAACATAGGTACTTTGTGAACATTTGTATATCTTTCAAGAGCTGTATAGAGCTTAGCATTCTCCGAGTTGAGTTTTATAGGCCCACGTAGCACTGTCTACGAGCCCGTTTGAAAGAAACGAATGGCGTAATTTTGTCATGGGCGAACTCTAAGGAGCTCATTTCTCAGGATTCAAGCTATCGTGCATTCACAAACTTGCCGAGAGCTCCCATTTGCATAAAGCTCGAAGCCGCGGAGTAGAGATCATTTTGGAGTGGTGTTTCAATGATAGACAAGACATTTTTTGCTCTGATGATTACTGCTAAGAACAAAACTAATGAGGACAGTGCAACCTTAAGGCAATTTAGATACAGCGGTATTCCGTATGCGAATGTTTTTGGATCGGTATTTGGATCCTTCTAGACCCGTCAGCACTTGCTCTGACCCTTGCTTCACCTCAAAGATGTATTTAAGTCTTATTAGCCATAGTTCACGCGAGAGGTGGTCAAATAAATTTGTTGCTTTGTTCTTCATTCTAAAACTTATGCGTGGATTGAGTTGAAATTTTGAACATATGTATGTTGTTCTAGACCGAGAATAACATATTATATGCGAGCAAAATTAGTTGTTAATACATGATAGAGGTAGGCTATGGCGCCAATTATCTTACGATGTAGTAGTTAACTGCATTTTCCGTTCATACTCTTTCTGTGGTTTTTTATGGTATCTATCTAAATAATGGTTGAGGACTTAGGGCGAATTCGACAGTTTCCTCTTTCGCTATATTCAAGCGTGGTGGTGATAATCCCATTATAATAGCTATGATCCGCGATTTAGTAACACGTGCTACGGCGTAGCGCTACATGCTACGGCGTAGCGCTACGTGCTACAAAATCAGCTCCTGCAAGGCTCCTTTATTTTGGTGTTATCATTTATGTACATATTATTTATGTATTATCGATGGAGCATGGCCCCTATGTCTATCTCCACCACCTCTACGTAAGCCTCATTTTATATTCTGAATTCGGTGTCCGCGATGAAACGTTCAAGTAATGAGAATTCGCGATACATTCAAGAATGATGGATGGATGGGGTTTCAACTATCGAATCAGCGAATTCGATGAAAAAGAGGTATAACCTTATAGACTGATATAAATTGAATACTGCTATGTTGAAATTCCAGTAAATGCTAAGAGTGAAGTTTTGTTTGGTTTCTCTAAATTATGGGAGTGTCACAGGCTATTTAACTTAAATATGGGATTAAGAATAAAAAATTAAAACCCTTTTAACTAAATATAAATATAATGTTTTATTATAACATTATAAATGAAAAAACATTGTGGTTAGGAAATTAAGTTATTTAATATACAATGTAGATGAATTAATGTTAAGCTTATTTCCTACGTACTTATATTCAATTGAACTATTCAACTTAGGTTGTCGACATAGACCAAAAATATTTTTCAAAGTTCATGCCACATTTTCCTGTCGCTGCATAATCTCTAAACTTTTGGAAAAGAATTTGTAAAAAGGTTGTTATTGTAACAACATGGATATCAAATTATTCATTTGCTAATTCTAAGCATAGGTATATTGTAACGATGTTTTAGGCCATGTTCTTATGATCCTTGAAGTTTTAAATTTTGCGGATTCTTGTTGCCAACTTTTTTTTTTATTGTATCGGCTTTCCAAGCACTTTACCTTCATAGGGATGGTGAAGTGCTTGGAAAGCCAATCGCATCTCATCCGGTTACAAATTAAGTTAAGGCCGAAGGTGAAGACTTCACCCGGAATCCTCAATCTTCTGATGAACCGGCTTCATCACACTTACCTCTAAACGCCGAAACACAATAATTTAGAATTGTTGTTATGGCGACAGTCTTAGATAAGATCATAGATTTAGAATATACCTATACGAAATCTATGGGTTAGATGGTGGTAGGCAGACTTAAAAGGAAAGTCCAACCAACAATCAAACCAAGCACAATATTGTACCCCCTGATCGAACCCGGGCCTTTTTTTTGTAGATATTACATTACAATTCAGCGGAAATCGACAAATACTTCGAGAGCAAATAAATATTACAGGACATTTATTTCACACAGCGTTACTAGCCCCAAACTAAGCATAGCTTGTTATATGGGAACGAGATAACGGATAGAATACTTAAATACTTTTTGTAAATACATACGTACTATATGATACGATATTGGATCTTATATATCGGTGCGCTTACCACTAGACCACAAAGGCGGCTTAAACTTTCGATAAGTTAATTATTAAAGCCTTGGTAGATGGTAGGTTTTTTAGCTGAAGTAGAAATCGCTTGTAATAAAGGTATAGCAAGAAACCTGACATCGTCCCAGCCTACGAATCAGAAGATCTCGAAGTAGCCCAGTAATTATCATAGCAACGAGCTCGTAAAAGCTATTTTACGCGTTTCGCAAGAACAGGTCTCTGTAAACGGCTTTCAAGCAATAAAGCACAGAGCGACGCTTACGTTGGCTTTATTGAAGTTTTTTGTTCGGCACATTTTAAGCGACGCGACTGATGACTCGTCCCACAGGATTAAGCTGGCTGATATTGAACCCTGAACCCTGGATATTAATACCAATCACGTTTGCTAAGCCTGGGTGTTGGGATGGCAAACAATTATTGTAATGGCGTCATACTAAGGTTACGTTGGACCAACTCTACTACCGAATGTTGACAGACCAGAACAGCGCTACCGAATTATTCACCAAAACTAACACGACGACTCCTAAACCTTAAGAGACAAGATCTCAGAATCATAGTGGGGACACTAACGGGCCACTGCCCACTAAACAAACACTTATGCACCATTGGAGCAACGGACAGCCCCCTATGCAGAGGGTGTCTAACCGAAGAGGAATCAGCTGCCCACGTAGTCCTGGAATGTGTGGGAGTAACAGCACAACGCAAGGAAATCCTCAACAACCCGAGGTCACTCTGTGAAGCCTGCGAAGACCCCAGGAGTATTCTGCGCTTCTGGTCGGAGTTAGGCTGGCTACACTAGCCGGACATTCCTCACGCACAATGGACCACTTAGGAGTCTAAGTGCGGAAACGGGAGTCTTTTTACATTTTACATACTAAGGTTAGATGGTGGCCGATACAGCGGTCATCTGAACACTGGGACCCTGGATATTTATACCAATCACGTTTGCTAAGCCTGGGTGTAGGAATGGCAACAATCCATATAATAGGGGTCTTAGGACCATTTTTTATCCATGCTGAAAAACTTCATTTCCTGTTGCTTAAAATATTGTTGTTTTTAACCATAAAATATGTTTGTACTATGTTTTTATCATTTTGTGATGTTGTGTAGACTATTGATATTTTAAGTGAATAAATGTTATCTATCTATCTATCTATATAACAATTATTGTTATGGCGTCATACTTAGGTAAGATGGTGGTTAAGACAGCGGTCATCCGAACACTGGAAAGTCGTCGTTGATGAACGCTGTGCAGACTAAACCGTGGCGGTCGCAGCTTAAGAATCGACCCCTCCAACTCAGGCTATAGATGTCGTAAAAGCCGACTAAGGGATTTCACCAGAATAAGGGCAGCAGCTAACTGAACTGCTATCAGGAATCCGCCTGCCAAGCGTGGTGATTATGGCAATACCCTCCAAATTTGGAGGAAGCTCTATCCAGCCGTGGACACTAATGGGCTGTTGATGATGATGATGGTGTGCAGACTAAGAGGATAAGCCAACTGACGTATCCGTTACAAGTGCTGTCACTGAAGCTTTTGACGATACATTTTTGATACAGTTTTTCAAACATTCATAAGGTTAATAAATAAAAACTAATCTTATATATAATGTTCTTAAAATTGTATTAATGAGAGAAAAGGCAAATGAAAAAAAAATATTCTGCTTTACTTTTTAAACCAAAACACAGCAACGCTGCTTGGCGGTCGAAATACCTATGGTAGTACTTCCCCGGACGAGCCCTTTCACAAGGAATTCTACTACTCTGAGAAGACTGTTCGCTGTAGACTCGTATAAATTCTTTCGTAGTTCCATTGTAAAATGCAGATGGGTTCTTATAAAGAATAACACGTGTCACGGATCGAATTTGAAGGGTTCCGTCATGGAGATACATGACGGAACCTTACAAACTTCATACATACTCTATCACAATAAACTTGCATGCTGAGAAATATCGGAGGCTTGTTGAAACTGTTTTGTTTACAAGTTGGAATTTCATTCATTCTCCTTCGTGAGTATAGACCGTAGAACTTACATAAATCAGCCAAGTGCAGATATGCACACCAAATTTATAAGCAAAAAACGATACCCTTAAATTTTTAAAATAATTAGTGTTTTATTTATTTACACAATTACGTATTATATTAATTATTAATGTACATATTAGAGGCGTTAGTAATAAAAATAACCCTGAGTTTATCTCTGTGTACTTACATAATGTATTACACAGCACCATCTAGCCCCAAACTAAGCATAGCTTGTATTATGGGAACTAGATTATGGATAGAATACCTTCATACTTTTTGTAAATACATACATATACGTTCTATATGATACAACACCCAAACACAGAACAAACATCTATATTCATCACACGAATGTTTGCCCTGGGTGGGAATCGAACCCACAGCCTACAGCGCACAAAGCAGAGTTACTACCAGTCGAGCTATGAGGCTTGTTAACTATTCATTATATGGTTAGTTATAAAGTGCCACTAAATTTATTTCTATTTCTGATAGAAATACACACTTATAAATTTAATTGTCTAACTTCGGTTTCATCTTAACGTTCACATCACACGATGTTCGCCGACGGACAATAGAAGCTTAGTAATAGGGTTGGCACCTCTTGGGTACGGAACTCTAACTCAACTTTTTGTTCGTTTGGTGTAAAGTTCCAAGCGGTGTGGATTTATTCTTGTATTGCCGGATTAGCTCTGCTTTACTGTAAGCTGTGCTCACTTTCTAGCTCGAATTGAATCTTAGTTTTTATTACACCGGCATTAGAATTCCACTCGCCGCGATCTCAAATCCGTATTGCATTTCATTGTATTCAAACCGCGAACGTCTTTAGTAATCCGATTATTTAAAATGGAAAAGTTTCATTTTCTAGCGAACTGATTCATGCAGCGGTGTTACACAAACTAGTCTTGGTATCGTAGTACTGACTTAGTAACTCAAACTGTACCCTTAGTATGAGTTTCTGACATCTAACGGAAACTATATTCTTTTTCGTATAGGGCGCTTATTTCCATACATTTGGTTAGCGGCCATTGAAAGGAACTACAGTTGCTTACTATTCCGCTAGCCAAATGTATGGAAATAAGCGTCCTATACGAAAACGAAAATAGTTTCAGTTAGCTGTCAGAAACTCATACAAAAGGCCTCTGAACTATTATTGTAAAACGTCAATTTTAAGAGGACAACTTTGATGATTGACAATTGTAACGGCTTCTGTCCGCCGTCTATTGTTATGTTATTAGGTTTTTGGGAGTTGGAATTAAACTCATTCAGGCTTTTTCTTTTACTTCTTTATATTTTTTACATCACATATTTTGGCTTGAATCAGAAAAAAGAGACAACTTGCCTGTAGGTCTCAGAGCATATTCACTCTTATTTTTATTACCACAGATACAATTTACATTCCGTAACGACAATGATTTCCATGTTTCATATTTTATTCATTTTGACATTTTTAAATCTTTATAGTTCATTTAATTTTTTTGTGTGTGTGTGTATTGATGTTTGTAAGCTTGACACGGCCCCTCTGGACCATCTGACCACCATGAACTTGCCACCGGTTGTCAATTGAGACGGAAACCATCCCATTTTAACACTGGTGGTAAACTGGTAAAAACTTATTCCCAATTCACCACTAGTGATAAAATGGGACGATTTCAGTTCTAATTGACCACCGGTGTTGAGATGGTGTAAAATTTTACCACCAGGGGTGAAATGGGACAAATGGGACTAATCTGCTATCCGTAAACACTACCTAGTCTGTTACGATTTGCTTTTAGTAGAATACTTAATTAGCCTCCTTAATTATTTTATTGAAAAGTAAACATGACTAGATTGACACACGTCATTGTGAACTTTTCCTGGGGTTATCTAACTCGAAGAAAATCATTTTGATTACCTACTATCAGATGGTGATAAAGTAGAAGTCCCTCCCACTTTTAAAGACTTTTTAGTGACAATTAGTGACTATGAGTACCTTAACAATCGAATATTAATTTTTGGTTCTGAATATGCAAGAAAAAAGTTTATGATGTAGAGCATTTTTATTTGGATGACACTTTCAATTACTCCTAATAACTTTAACAAATTTTAAGACTAATGTACTGCTTACCTAGATCTACAAACAATAAATAGATTATGATTATGAAAAATTGGTTATTTTTTTTAGTACACATACTTATTAAAAAAAGGATTCAAGTATTATATTTGCTTGTAATATGGTACCTAGATTAGCTAACATATTACAAGCTTTGCTTAGTGCAGGGCTTGTGATTGTGGTTTGTAATTTTGGGTGTGAAACGTATTATTATTATATCGGTTTTCAGATATGACCAATTTTTTTTGAGGTTGATTTTTTTATTTTCTTACGATGGGTTAGGTTAGCACTTGATCTCAAGGCTTGCCTGGGCAAAGATTATTATTAAATAAAAACATTTATTATTTATTATTTCAACATTATGAAAATTCAACTTTCTGTTCCTCAAGGGTTTAAAGGGCACCTTTGTGTGATGGTAAATATAGTAGTTGCAAACGAATTCCCGAGCATTCAGATAGTTTCAGTATAATTATATTATGACCGTCAATATCCATTGTTTGAGACATTGTTATCCTTTATGTTATGCCTAAAGGATGTCATTATGCATGATTCCAGTGAGGATCATTAAAGCTGTCGGATAGAGAAAGCCTCAGTAATGAACCTCTGTTGTCTCTCCGCTAATTGCTGCACACTTATTAAGGTCGAGACTTTGCTACTAAATATGCACTTTTATCACAAAGAACTGAAAGCTGGTAGGATTTCAACTGTTGTTGCATTTAAATGTCTGTTAAGTTTTTTCATTTAAAAAAATAGCTTAATAAGCAACCTATGTAACTAGATGAAAATTAGGCTAAGAAACTTTTTGCAACTAGGGAAGATCATCATCAACATGGGCCTTAAAGTCTTGGGGTAAATTTTTAAAAATAAATTTACTATTTAAAATTTATCGTAAATTAAGAAAGATAGGTACTCTTCTGATTACAAAATATTAAATTACGCAATGCGGTCATTGTACACAACACTACCTATACCTACCAATTTTGAACTGTATTTGGTTAAATGACGATAAAAACATTTCCGCACCTTGTTTACTGATAAGTTTAGTGAAATAAAATCGAATCAGGCGATCAAATCGAGTGGAATCGAGGCCGAGTTGGGTCACCTACGCGTGGACGGAATAAATACAATTTCGGTATGTACGCGGGGTAGGACGCATCGTTAGCACTGCAGGTATTTTAAAAAGGTGCAATTTTATTTTACTAAAAATTTTCAGATGTAAAAAATGACAGCATTTTCGAAGATTAAATTTTAGTCAGTAAAAAGTACTCATGTAAACAGCTACACCTTAAACACGTACAGGCTTCTTTACCCGATTGTTTCCGAGTGTCCACTACTGGACAGAGTCTCCTCCAAAGGAGGTTTTTTTTTTTTTGCCATAATCACCACGCTTGGCAAGCGGATTGGTGATCACAGTTAAAATGTAGATATTACACAGAAGCAAAGACGGAAAGCAGCTCCCGCTTCGCTTCTTCGGGTGAGATCCCTTAGTGGGCTTTTACGACATCCATGAGCTGTGTTGGACGGGTCGATTCTTAAGCCGAGACCGCCCTGTCAGGTGTCGATCTCTAAATTATCTAAATTGTGTGAGTAACAGATCAGAGAGATACGGGAGAGGATACAATAAAATGTTTTATAATATAATACAATAACAACAATCACATGAAAGGTTATATCGGCTGTTGCACTAACCGTGTTCGCGGGCCAACTTATTGCACGTTATATAACCAAAAAACAATCCAAAGACATATAGCTACCTATGTAATATACCTAATGTTCGTGAAGGAATTCCCTTGTCCTGTTTGAAATAAAAACACAACATCGAAGTCACTCGGATCGTTGCTCCCGCCTGGATTAACAAGCCAACTTTCCTATTTGTCCGTTCAATTTAATGCCAATAATATGATTAGGTACCAACGCTCCGTCGTACGACGCTGTTCTCGGACTGGCGCTGGCGGTACACTTTCTTTGTTGTTATTTTATAGACATTGTTCTTACGTGGGAAAAAAATGGTTTCGTAATATTTGTAGGTTTTTCGCAGATTCAACATCAACATCTATAGCCTATTAGTGCCCACAGCTGGACAGAGCCTCGTACAAAATTGGAGGGTTTTGCCTACTATATCATTCTATATATTTAATCTATATATTTAAGTATTCTATCCGTAATCTAGTTCCCATATTACAAGCTATGCTTAGTTTGGAGCTAGATGGCGCTGTGTGAAATGAATGCCCTGTGATATTTATTTATTATTATTATTTATATTTATCATCATTTATTTGCTGAACATAATATGGCACATTATTACCATGTAAACTGGCACATAGGTTTTACATGGTAATCTTTCAAGCGTTAAAGGAACATTCTACATTCTACCAGTTATCGTTCTGGTGTGCAAATATAATTTAAAAAAAAATGTAGGCAAGTATAATTAAATAATTGATTCATAACGAGCTTTATTGATAGAATCAATGATGTAATCAAGATGAAATCAAGCTTATTTCTAACCTCTTCTAAAAATTGGTGGGTTTTCTCATTATCACCGCGCTTGGCAGGAAATTGGTATCAGAGTATACAATTTTGTTTCAATTTAGGGTATTATATGAATTTTGGTATCAAAGGTAGGATTACCTTATAACTAAACTGTGAAACTCTGCCGTGGATGTCGTAAAAACCGACTAAGGGATCTCAGAAGACGGAACAGAAGAAGGGCAGCAAACTCAGTATTACTACAGAAGGAGTATTATTAACATTGAAGAATCTGTTGCTCTTCATTTGTTGAGATCTCTTAGTCGATTTTACGACATCCACGGCAAAGTTGTCTGAGTTCACTTACGAAAGAACATGTAATATTTGTACGTTTAAACACAATTCCGGAATTCAGCATAAATATCCAGCTGCTCGCAATGCAAGGGATGTCGGTCACCACAGTGCACAGACTATTTTGCAATTCAATTGTGCTTGACGGGTTTTGTATTCACAAAAAAAATGCTTCTAATTTTATTACATATCAGAGTTTGACAGTGTTAGTTATCGCTCTATTCATATAGAGCGATAGCTAACACTGTCGAACCCATTTTTACTCTGGTGAAGCGCTTGGCCTTCATTTCACCTGGTGCCAAGCTACGATTAGGCTAAAGATGGAAGCGCAATTCACCCGGAATCCTCAACATACCGAGGAACTGGCATTTAGTTGTATTCCGGTATTTAGAGGTACCTTACCTCCATTTACCATTTACCATTCAGAATTGTTCCGACTTCATACTTAGTTATGATGTTGGTAGCTAGCCCTAATATGAAGCCATATACAATAATTGTAACAAGCCTCATAGCTCAGTTGGTAATAACTCTGCCTTCTATGTGTGGTTGTGGGTTCGATTCTCACTCGGGACGAGCAATTGTGTGATAAATATAGGTGTTTGTTTTGTGGTTGGGTGTTATGTTGTATTATAATTATGTATTGTGTGAAATTAATGTCCTGTTATGTTTATTTATTTATATATCACTATTTTGCCTCTGGGATAGAATTTTTGATACCATGTATTTCTGCCAAATATCTTATCCTGCCAGACAAAATGACTGAATCTACAATTTTCAATCTCTAAAAATATATTTTAAATCTCCTATGTCTCCGATCAATAATTAATTAATCTTCTCACCCAGAAGTCTCAAAGGTCTAGCTGAACTTATTTTTTTACCTAAAAATATACCGCAAGAATTTAAAAGGTGTTTTAACATAATGTTAACTGAAAATTTCGGATTGTACGTGAAAAAGACAAAGAATGTCGGCTAAATATTTAATCTGCGCACCTTCCTCGCTCTTGGTGGCATTGTGACACGACACCCCCAGCGTAATGGGAAAAAAATAAAAAACCAGTGAATTCTAATTATAAAGGAAAACGCTTGAAGTCTACGAGCCGACCTGAATATAAAAAGCAAGGAATTTATCACAGTACACTCATATCATAAAAGCGAAAGTTTTGTCAGTGTGTGTGTGTGTGTGTGTGTGTGTGTGTGTATGTTTGTTACTTCTTCACGCTGAAACGAACGAATGGATTTGTCTTAAACTTGGAACAAACAGAGATAATGACCTGGACTACATTACTAACTACATTTAATCCCAAAAAAATAAGTATTCCCGTGGGATATATTTTTTTAGGATAAAAAGTAGTTTACCCTGAAAAAATAAGTATTCACGTAGGATGGCAGTTTTTTCGGGATAATAGCTTGTGTTAATCCAGGGTTGAGCTACCTTTATAACAAATTTCATCAAACACCATTCTGCCGTTTGAACTTGAAAGATTAAGAAACATGCTATGAGTTACGTTTGCCATCCCACGGAAATACTTAGATTTTCGAAATAAAATATAGCCTGTGTTAATCCAGGTCGTTATCTATATATATTCTAAGTTTCAGCTAAATCCGTTCAGCCATTTGAGCGTGAAATATTAAGAATCATACAATGAGTTACGTTTGCCATCCCACGGGAATACTTGTTACTTTTTTGAGATAATAAGCAGGCCATGTCAGGGTATCAGCTACCTTCATTAAAAAATCATCAAACGTAGCTCATAGTATGTTTTTTAGGTATAAAGAAGGCGTTAGTTAACGCATATTTGTTTTCTATGTCCAATTTGAATTGTTCTATGCAATGTTTGTCGAGGAGTGGTTGTGTGAAAGAGCGGTTATGGCGCCTAAAACGACTTGGTGGGAAATGAAAATAAAAAAATATTGTTCAAGTAACAGTAAGCATTAATGTGTTGTAGAGATATAATTATAATAAACCTTTAGCGATGAACGAAATAAAAAAAGATTATGTGGCTTTATGAAATCACGATGCAAGCGAAACCTTCATCGGATTGTAAAATTATTCGTTTTAGGGTCGTAGCTAGATTTTTAATCTTATCTTTATAATTGGAAAATGGGAATAACCGTGGCAAATCAATAGTAGATGAAATATCCAACGATAAATTTTAATTTCAATCTGCGTATTAGAGTACGGAATACATAAACAATCATTTAGATGCACTGATAAAAAAAAAAATAGGGCCGGCTGTAATGCGACATGCGATAGATGGACGAAAAGTTTTATTGGCTATAGAATAAAAGTTTCTCTTTAAAATAAGGTGTCATGCACATGCATATGTAATTATTTTATACTACATTTATAGCTCTGGCCGTGATGGGTAAATTGAAAAGTTCTGTAAAAACTCTATAACTCTAGATATTTTATAGGTTCGTATGAAATTGACTCATTATTTACCCGTACAATATGTTCATAAAGGCTGACAAGTCGACGAAAATTGTGTTTTATACAATCACTAGCTTTTGCCCGCGGCTTCGTTCGCGTTAAGAAGTATTATTATTAATTAGGTATAGTTTTTGCGGCTTTACTTTTGTTTAGCGTGTGTAAAAAATTAGGGCCTACAAAACTTAAAAACGACAGTACATTCTTCAACTTTTCCATTACGTTCAGATTTTCTTTAGCCATTTTTAAAAAGTCTAACCGACAAAACCTATACTTAAACCAAACGAAAACAAAACAAATGCCAAATACAAAGCAGAGTCTATAACCGAAACTACTAAACCGAAACAAAACAATTGCAAAATCTCAAAATCCTTTCTTAGGGGATGCCTACGTCATAGCAGCTTTATGCATGCAAAGTCTCAGCACGATCGGTTTAAAATTGACAAAGTTTCATACAAACTTTCATCCATATTTTATCCCTTTGGGGGTAGAATTAATCAAAATTCTTTTAGCGGATGCGTACGTCATAACATCTACCTGTATGCCAAATTTCAGCCCGATCCGTCCAGTGGTTTGGGCTGTGCGTAGATAGATCACTATGTCAGTCAGTCACCTTTGAGTTATATATATTTAGATAATTATGCAAACAGAATACATATTAAAAGCTCACGTTTGAAACTTTCGCTGGTTAATCTTTATAAACTTCTGTAACGACAAGAAACCAAAGGTTTTTATCACTTTAATCGGCAATTAACATTCATTACTATAGATAAGGCTTATGTTTTTCGTAACAAAACCACCACAAATCAATCTTATTTGAAATCACGGTCCTAGTCGGTCTGCCTGAACATTCATCGCGTTGTACGACGTCCATGAGAGGAAAAGATTGTTGATGCAAATGAGTGTTGGTGCAAATTAGAGATTTGAGCTGTGTTGGAGAGTATACGAGAGGGTTTTGCCATTGTCACCACGCTTGGTAAGCGGATTGATGTTCTTTTATTCTACTCACCTGGTTACAAGTTAAGACGATGCCGGAAACGCAGGCGCACTTAACCCGGAATCCGCAACAGTCAGAGGAACTGGCTATCTTACCTGTAAATGCCGGAACACAACAATTTACAATTGAGGTTATGGCAACATACTTTAATAAAATGGTGGTAGCCAGTTGGACTTAAACAAAGTCCTATCACCAACCAAATCAAGGATCGAATCCGGGTCCTTTGGATCTGATACCGGTGAGCGAACCACTAAACCACAGAGTCGGTTTAATCGCATTGATCGCAGAAAAGTTTTCGTTTAAACACAGAAGTGTTCTCTTAGTCTGATGTTACTGTATCCGTGGGCTGAGATGGAGGGATCGATTTTTAACCGCTACGGCGCAGAATTTAACTTGCTACAGCAATTTTAATTTGAAAACTCGTTGCAATAAATTAAACGAAGTCCTAGACGAGTAGACGCGCAGCCATTATTTCAGACACTACACGAAAACGCACTAAGAAAATTAGTAGGTACTACGTGACTCACTAACAATTTTGTATCTCTGTAGTATCGTATAAAACGATTTTGAAGTTATAAATGTTTTACTGAGTAGATTTTTGGGTACATCCTCCGCTTTAGGTACACGTTATTTGGTTTTTGGTAAACTTTGTTTGGTATACCTTCAAAACTTATACGTTGTAGATTCGCAAACTTGAAACTCGTAACTATACAGGCTAATATAACTTATACTTAACAACAGTATTTTTAAAATCAATTGTATTGTTTTTTTCATATTGGTTACCTAAATTACTGAATTTTTACGAGCAAAGATTGCTCAGTTAAGAAATATGGAAAATTGTTTTTTTTTACCCGACTACTATTCCTACATATGGAAATGGAATATGTATGTTTATCTGTTCCCTCATAACTTCTGTATTACCTTCTTATAATGAATACATTTTAAATAGTTTGAACATAACAATTTCAGTTGCGAATATTTTCATATTTAATACTATTTACAGGGTGATTTTTCAGTAGTCAGATTTTAGTGTTGAACTTTAATTTTAATTACCTTTTTTAACACGGGTTTTACTCACGAATACCTCTATGTTGATATAAGGAGCAACGGTTTCGATTCAACAGGTGAATCATCATCAAATTAAGTGTTTTTTTTTTATTTATTGTATCAACCACGAACGTTTGAGCAAAGCTAAATTTAATTAGAATGGCTCTTGCACAGACAAGGATGTACGATAAAGCGAGCCTACCCAGAACTTGCCTAATAACCCTTCTTAAAGACATTAGGGTCGTAACACAGCTTAGATACATGCTGGAACCTGATTCCAATCAAACTGAATTAAAAAAACCTCACAGCTCAGTTGGTAGTCGGTCTGCCTTCTGCGCTGTAGGTTGTGGGTTCGATTACAAGGATTTTTTTTTCTGTGTTTGGGTGTTGTTTTGTATTATAAGTATGTATTTACAAAATTAAATGTATATAAGTATTTTATCCGTAATCTAGTTCCCATATCATGAGCTTTGCTTAGTTTGGGACTAGATGGCGCTGTTAAATTAATGTCCTGTTTTTTTTAAACGCTGAATTTAATCAAAACATTGAACTCACACGTTATGTCATACACGTAGCCTGTATGTAGAGGCAAGTTTCACCTTTTTGAATCCACAATGCTTGAAGCTACAATTTACAAAAAACCGTCTCAGTCGTACTTACCCCTGAGGTTTCACCTGAAGTGTTTGTAGCAGCTTTGATCAATGAGCGGTCCTCGTTTGCCAGAATGAAGATAAATAGTTTAACTTCACCGCTTAGCGACAAGAGAAAAGATAAAATGTCGTATTTTTTGGCTAGCCGACGCTGGATAGAAGTAAAAAGCTTGAAATCTTTTTTGAAGGCATTGCATACTACGAGTATTCTATGGCATTTGCGCTTCGCATGAAACTTTTAATATTTTTACCGGTATTTGATACGCCTCACAGCTCAGTTGTCAGTAGCTCTGCCTCCTACGCTATAGGTTGTGGGTTTGATTCCCACCCTGAAAAAGTATCTAATCTATCCGTAATCTATTTACCGTATCGCAAGTTATGCTTTGTTTGTTTACAGCGCTAGATAGCGCTGTTTTGAATGTCCTGTAATATTTAACTGAGCGAGCGAAGCATCTCAGTTTCGAGATTGGCCAAAAATGCTTTTGTCCGCTGTTCGTTGGTCGGTTTATTTCTCGCCTACAGGTCGCATTTTACAACCGATTTTGATGAATAGTACTGTAGCGTTATTTACCAACGGATTCAATTAAATTTAAAAGACGGGTTTAGTTCCAGACAAGATGTTGTGAAAAAAATAAACAAAGAAGGGGGAGTGGAGGGGGAAATGGGGAGAAGTGTGCTGTAGGATTTCAATTATCGTTTTTTCTTCGGATCATTTATACCTACGTTTACTAATCAGACTAATTAGTCCTCTCCGCCTTTGCAAGACAAATCCGTAATCACCAAGTTCGGTCTCCTCAGACCAAGGGAACGCGAGTGATCGTCAAAGCATATAGGTACCTCTATTTGCTCAAAAGTCTAAGAGCAAAAGGGAAAGAGGAAAGCATCGGTTATTGGACTCAGCTGATCCCGCTCTCAACTTATCCCACGGGATGAGTTGACTAAATAATTAATTTTGTTAATTTTGCTTTGTCAACTGATCCCGCTTTCAAAAAAAGTTGCATGGTTAGGTATAAGGGCTCGTGAGTTCTACTTTTCTTACAGAACCACTGGTTATAATAATTTTCCTTTCGAAGGCCAGACAAGTCGCGTCTCCGAACTGGCGGTTCTTGAATGCTATTCCTCCTTTACGCCAAAGCTATACAACGGACTTAGCTGAAACTTTGCACCGGTATATTTAGACTCAGAATGTTACTACCTTACGTGAACTTCTAGGGTATATATACTGTAGTTCGCCCCTTGCATAGACCTCTCGTTTAGTCAGCACAGTACCACAAATAAAGATGAAGCAAGAAATGTCTTCAAAGATTGAAGCAAGTGTACTCAGATCGTCTGTATCTATATCCAGACGTATGTATCGATGTACTAGTACCTATCATCAAACACAACATTTTTTATACAAACTAGACGAAACAAGCAAGTAGCCCACCTGATGTAAGGTGCATCTCTTGCCTATAACAATGCCTTACTGCGTAGGTCACATCCACAAAGAACATGATTACACAGCACTTCATTGCGCCCGTCAACTTGAGGCATAAAGATGTTAAGCTTCACGTGCCTATAATTTCTACGGCGACCATACCCTTCAAACCGGATCACAGCAATATTGCTTGGCGCCGGAAATAGGAATGGTGGTAGTACTTCCCCGGACGAGCCCTTTCACAATGGGCTCTACTACTAATACAACATGCGTGCATTTGTCGTATTTTACTTTTTTTCAACATTCCACTTGTAGGTACTTTTAGTTTTTGAGAGTTGTACCTAATATTCGTCAAACATGCATCGAACATATTGTAATGTCAATTTCACCGACGTCGTCGGGAATCCCCGAGGTTATAGGAGGACGTGATCGGGACTGAGGGATCGAATTGGGTGGACACGAGATCGCTTAAAGTGCTTTAATAAATGTGGACGGACACCTTTGGGAAATCTCGATGATTGTGTTGCTGACGCGATTTTACAGTTCACCTGTTGTAAAAGTTATTAAAATGGAGATATATTTTTAGGGTTCCGTAGGTACCTTTGGACGTACCTTTGGGTACGATGCCGAGTACGGGATTCTGCCTTACCTTTAAATGTGTGTCACTCGCGCTTGTCCGATTTTTTTTTGATATTTAAAATATCACAATCGATGGCCATTCTTATCGAAACATATAGGTTTCATCTCTTAACTCATATATTTTAATAATTATTTTTAATTGCACTACGGGGATGTACTTGGCCTTCATCTCACCTGATTTTTCAAGTTATGATTAGGCAGAAGGGTGAAGCGCCTTCACCCGGAATCCACAATAAACTGAGGAACTGGTTATAACCATAACCAAAAGTTTGAAGACTTACAAATTTAAAGATTCATGGAAACAACTCTCAGAATTTGGTGGTTCACAGACTACCTTACGCAGTGATGGATTTAATTATCTCCATACTTAAGATGGATAAATAAGTATATATATAGAACACAACAAAAGTGCTTATGATGCTATCATCATAAGCACTTTTACACGTGCTTACCCGTCCTTACCCGTCGTACAATAAATAAAAAAAAAGAATTATCTTTCCTCTTATGTAGAAATGTACCGAGAATGCAAAAATAGCGAGCCAGTTTCACCTAGACAATACAATTTATCTTAGTTTGAGGAACATATCTCAGGATCTCTGGGCTAGGCCTATCTGAGTTTACTGTCTAAAATACTGTGGGAAACCACACTCGGTGCTTATGATACATAGCTACTTACCTAGGACCTTACGTATAAATATAAAGGGTTCTCTCTTATCTCTCATAAAATTGATGATCCGAATTTAGCAATCCATAACAACCTTTGCCATAATAATCGAAATTCCGAAACCTATTTTGTCGAATATCATTTTACCTAACATCACTTGTACGTATTGCAAATTATATAATAATCAAAATTCCGAAATTGTTTTATCATAATTGACATAATCCCGAATATTCAAAAGTGATAAACACTTTATCACTTTTATTATTAAATCTTTATCTTTTATCTTTATCTTTATCCATAGTTTGGTTTATCATAACAGTCATGTTGTATAAAAATAAATCATTCTAAAATGCAATCGCTCGCCACCACTTCCCTTCGCCTCGCTAGGTTTCGCGGGCTCGCTTCTTTATGAGCTACTGGCTACCTTTTTTATATACACACCCCAATGTCACGCACAAGACCAGGTAGAGTCGGGGTTGGTCGTGTCGGTTCTGTCATTTGTTCACTACGGAGGTCAGCGGCTCGCTTCGCTCGCCCCTCACCCCTTCGCTGCGCTTTGTTTCACGAGCTTGCTCCTCTCAGAACCTTCTATGTGAGCTTCTAGCTCCGGACCCACCGTGTCGGTTCTGTCATTCTTTTGAACGAAATCAATTAATAGTATATCAAACAGTCCTGATGAGCTCGCAAATAAAACTATGAAAACGTAGATCTGTCACCTAAGTATACTTGTAATTCGTAATACAACCAAATAGGTTACATAATTAGTATTTCGTTTTTTGTATTTTTTATCGTTCGGAATACTATGTATTATGTTATATCATCAATAAGGTATATGAGTTTAGGAACATTGAAATTCGGAGATGTGAATATTATGTAATTTCTTCGAGTAATTGGGACACATACATATAAAAAAAACGATTCGACGAAACGAGAACCTCCTCCTTTTATGAAGTCGGTTAAAAATAAATATAAGTGGGCAGGGGCGGCATTCTTCAGTCTTGCCCCGCCTAAAATTGAAGATCTGGGGCTCAGTCCATCATCAGATCCTGAACTGATGTCAATGGAACCACCTATGAAGTATATCCTTTCAAACAAAAAAATGTTTTTTCAAATCGGTCCAGGCAAGTAATCGGGGAACATAGGTAGATAACAAAAAAAATTAAAAAAAAACGTTTCCGACGAATTGAGAACCTCCTTTTTTTTGAAAGTCGGTTAAAAAGGAACCTATTCACTCTGGACTTGAAGACTTTAAACCTGCGAAAACTTGTTTGTAGGAAGCCTCAAGTTAAGGGCAAAGGGGTTCAGTTTCCAAGATGCTGTCACTTCAAATGTTCATTCATAACCCACCTCTACGAGTCTCCGGCCGCCTGAAAGTAGGACATGCCATTTGAATGCACTCGCCAAAGGCCGCGGCGGGGTAGATAAACTTGTCAATGCTATGCAATTCAATATGTAGTGTATAGAGTGGTATATACAATATACAACTCGTCAATTAAACCGGTTGCCACCACGGCTGACTGCTGTCGTCTATTATTTCATTAGCCTTTTTATTCCCCTTCAATGAACAGCAGTCGGAATATAAAATGATCGAAGATAATTGGGTTGAAAGGTCTCTGTTGGAAACGTCAGAGAACATTTTCTCGCTCTGATAATAATTTATTAGTCGTTACTGCTCAGACTAGCTACAAAGTAGGAGCATGCTAATTAAATAGATGAAAGTTATGATTCAAGATGAATAAAAAATACCATTGCAAAATTTTAAAAATAAAAAAAAGGTACCATTCGAATAAATGGCCAAGTATGGAACACACCGAGGGTTCCAACCCACATTTCAAGGCAAATATCACGTTTTTTTATTGATGATAGCAAAGTGTTTGACCACTAACTCAAAACAAGTAAAGATGTGGTCTAAGATGGAGCACGCTTGTTTAAAAGGCACCTGTCCACTCTGGACTTGAAGACTCTAAGATTGTATTGGAGCGGAAAAACAGACGACGGCATCCTTGCCGTCATAAGAAACGTTTACTACCTTTATTGTTCATGCTGGTAAAAAATAGAACTCCTGTCATTGTTATTATCCTTATATAAGGGTCCCTTTTTGTTATAGCGGCAATAGAATTCACACTCTGAAAATTTCAACTGTCTACCTATTACGGTACATGAGAGTCACGTCGAGATAGATCCAGCGGGCAAACAGACGGATGGACAACGGAGGCTTAGTAACAGGGTCCCGGAGGCACCTATTGGGTATAGAACCCAAAAGGTGAAATAGATAATAGAAATAAATTATTAATTGTTCACCAAGATATTACAAAAAGCAAACGAAAACAAGTTTCTGATATAGAAAACGAAACATGTAACAGTTATATGTCGTCTTGAGTTATATTATATCTGAACACGGACACAAGCAAGTTAAATAGAAAAGAGAAAGAATCGTTACAAAAATGTAAACAAAAATAAAGTACAAGAATAGTATCCTCCTTGCTTCGGTATCCTCAAAGTTGCGGGTCGAGACCTTTATGGAGGTCCTAGGATCCTATCGGGATCTATCTTCAGCGGCACAAATGGCGTCGTTGTTAAATTTCGTCATCTACCGCGTAGGGCTCCGTCCCCACGATCGTTTTCCTTCCAGTTTTCATTCCAAGAACAGTATACGCAAACAATAAACAAAACAAATAAAAAAATATAGCATTTATTACGTGATAATGGTAAATGGCCCGACGGTATAACTCTTGTCCCTTGGGAAACACCCTTGCGCCATCTCATCTGGCTCGGACATCAGCTAAGTCTGTTGCGGCAGCAGGATCACAAAAGGCGCAAATATAGTGGGATCGACAGAGCTTACCTATTTGAGACTTTTGGAGTCGAGATCTTGGGTCCGTAGGAGCCGGTGCCCTCCGGGTTTCCAAAAATAATTATCATTAAAATAAAAAATAAAAAAACGGGGCTTTAACCGCCTTTTTAAACCGTCTCTGTGGTCTAGTGGTGCGCCCACTGGTGTCAGATCCAGAAGTCCCGTCCGCCTGGCTAGCTACCACCATCTACCGAATTCTGTCGCCATAACAAAAAATCTGAAATTATTTTGTTACGGCATTTAGAGGTAAGATAGCCAGTTCCTCACTTTGTTGAGGATTCCGGGTGAAGTGCGCCTCCATCTTCGGCCTTATCTCAACTTGAAGGCCAAGCGCTTCCTCGTCGTACAGTAAAAAAAAACTGTTGTGGATTCTGGGTGAAGTTCGCTTCCACCTTCGGCCTTATCATAATTTGAAAATCAGGTACGATGATGGCCAAGCATCTCCCCGTCATACGATAACCTAAAAAAACCTGCTAATATATACCTAAAAGTTTGTCTGAAGAAATCGGAGTCACTCATTGGGGCATAGAAACAATTTGATCAGAAATCAGAACAGCCTGTCGATACGTGATGCGTACTAGTGCGTGAACGTACGATATATTAAACACGTCCTCGGAAATAATTCCGCTACGCCAATATTGAAAAAAAAAATATTTTATCGTTGCGGTACAGAGCTTTAGTAAACGAGATCTGCGAATATACAGTTTGAGTCTTTGGGAAGTTGGTATACATATGAAATAGGGTAAAACTACACACAAATTTACTGAACTTAAACGTGAACCCATACCATACCTTTCGGACGCCTTGGGCGCCTACAGGGAATGCTGAGATAGCAATACGTTTGCTAAATACCTACAACGCGAAAACAGTTTCGGTATATGATCCTCTTAACACGTTACGGTAAGTAAAAACTGCCACATGGTGGTGCGGTGTTAGTCGGATTTTATGAAGCGAAACAGGCTGGCTTGGCGCCCACTTTGGCATCGTAAACGCTTTATCTTTGCAATGTTTTTATATAGTCTAGTCTACCTTCTTGGTATACCCGCCATTGAATCAACATAATTATAATAAGCCGGTTTTTTATATTCATTTATCCACAAACAATTAATATTCTATATAATTAAGTAATATAATATACCTTTTTTTTAATTGTACGACGAAGCGCTTCCCGCTTGGCCTTCATCTCACCTGGTAGCAAGTTGAAATAAGGCCGAAGGTGGAGGCGCACTTCACCCGGAATCCTCAACAAACTGAGGAACTGGCTATCATACCTCTAAATGCCGGAACACAACAATTTTAGAATTGTTATTATTGCGACAAAATTGAACCTTGATTAGTAATAACAAGCCTGTTCTAGCTCAGTTGGTAGTAACTCTGCCTTCTGCGCTGTAGGTTGTGGGTTCAATTCCCACCCAGGACAAATATTTGTGTAAGGAATATATGTTTGGGTGTTGTGTTGTATGATATGTATGTATTTAGCAAAAAAAAGTATTTTAGTATTCTATCCGTAATCTAGTTCCTTCACAGTTATACTTTTTAGTTATATTACAAGCTAAGCTAGGTTTGGGGCTAGATGGCGCTGTGTTAAATTAATTTCCTGTAATTTATTATTTTTTATTAATTATTAATTAAATTCTAATATTTCATTTAATTATTTGCTAAATGCTAATATTTAATTTATAAAATAATATGTAGGTAAAATTAAACATCTTTATACAGTAGAAGCAATCGGGTTACCTATAAGGTCCGTTACTTACAAGTTATCTTAGTAACAACTGTTCCTTCTCAGTACCACACGGAAGCATGCCCAAGTTACTGGCTGCATTGCCACGCTGAATAGCTATGCTAATTCGCGGGCCTAAATGAAATTCAGCTATTGGGACACGTGTGTAAATAAATATATTAAAGGGCATTAATAATTTTCACACAGCGCATTTTAGTCGAAGCTTGTAATATGTGAACTAGATTGAGGGATACTTACTTTTATTTTTTGTAAATACCTACATATTATCATACAATGCAGCACCCAAACACCTACAACCCACAGCCTACAACGAGTAAGGCCAAGTTTCTAGATGCCAACTGAGCTTTGAGCCATGTTTTAAAATCATCACGGTATCTACACTTCGCTTACTAAAATATCTAAGCTACGTGTCGAATTCCAACTAACATTGTTCCTCCATTTATTTGTACTTAGCCAGTTCCCGTTTTCGGTCCATTTGTGATTCGATTTACGCAAAAATATCAGTAAATAAAGCTTATTTCTGGGCGTAATGAAACAATATCCACGCTGATATGGTTATTGATGATGCTTGAATCAGCCTTGCGATGCTAATGAGGTGGAAGGATGAGAAAACAAAATCGAAATATATATAACTCAAAGGTGACTGACTGACTGACATAGTGATCTATCAACGCACAGCCCAAACCACTGGACGGATCGGGCTGAAATTTGGCATGCAGGTAGATGTTATGACGTAGGCATCCGCTAAAAGGATTTTGATTAATTCTTCCCCCAAGGGGATAAAAAAGGGGATGAAAGTTTGTATGAAACTTTGTCAATTTTAAATCGATCGGGCTGAAAATTTTTCATGCATAAAGCTACTATAACGTAGGCATCCCCTAAGAAAGGATTTTGAGATTTTTCATTTGTTTTGTTTCGGTTTAGTAGCTTTGGTTATAGACTCTGCTTTGTGTTTGGCATTTGTTTTGTTTTCGATTGGTTTAAGTGTAGGTTTTGTCGGTTAGACTTTTTTAAAATGGCTAAAGAAAATCTGAACTTTAATGGAGAAGTTGAAGAATGTACTGTCGTTTTTAAGTTTTGTAGGCCCTAATTTTTTACACACGCTAAACAGAAGTAAAGCCGCAAAAACTATACCTAATTAATAATAATACTTCTTAACGCGAGCGAAGCCGCCGGCAAAAACTAGTGTTACAATATAATTATGAGGGCAACCAAATTATGGTTGAGGTCATTTAGTACTGAGCTTGTCGTAAAATGTTCTTCAAGTTGGTTTGCTTGGTGGTAGGATTTTGTTTAGGTCCACCTGGCTAGCTACAGCCATCTTACCTAAATCTGTCGCCACAACAACTTAAAAATTGTTGCGTTCCGGCTTTTCGAGTTATAAGATAGACAGTTCTTCAGTTGGTTGAGGATTCCGCGAGAAGTGTGCTTCCATCTTCGGCCTTATCATAACTTAAAAATCAGGTGAGATAAAGGTCAAGCAACTCTCCGTCATACAATAACAAAATAACGCTTCGTAAACTTAATTCACCTGAGCTAATTCACCTAGGTGTATTAAATAAACGTACCGTAGCAAAGTCAAAGTCAAAGATTTTTTAGGATCATTTTAAAACGTCAATTCTACCGCCTGTTCGGATTCGCAACCAGCACACAAGGAGAAAAGCAAGAAACATGGGCGGGTGCAGCCTAAGTATCCGATAGATTACCCCTCTAACCAAGCCTGCGGATGTCGTAAAAGTCGCCTATGGAATCACACCAAAAGAAGGGCAGTGTACTTCTGTGTCCTTACCTTTGTATTAGATATTTGGAAGAATCTAAAACTTTTACTTTCCGTAAAGGACTGCCTGAGGTCACAGGGAGCCTGGGACCCCAAGGCTACTGTAAGCCAATCCGCCTACTGAGCGTGGTGATTATTATAAGAACCTCGAATTTTAAAGGTAGCTTTGTCCAACAGTGGATATCAACGGGCTGTTGAATCGTAGCTGAAGCTTGATATCGTAAAATTTGTCCTAAGAAATAACGTAGGTACATTAATTGACCGAGCGAGCGAAGCGAACGATGCGTCTCAGTTTCGAGATTGGCCAGCAATGCTTTTATCCGCTGCCTGTCGGTCGGTTTGTTCTCGCCTACAGGTCGCATTTTTCAACCGATTTTAGTGAAAATTGGCACATATGTTCCTTGATACATAAAATGTTTTTGATCTTTCGCGATTTTTGATTGCGGGGAAAGTAGGGAGAAAAAGCTGTTTGCTGTAGAGTTATTTATCTACGGATTTAAATTGAATTTGAAATACACACTAAGAATTTAATTCTACAAGATGTTGTGAAAAAAAGGGAGTGGAGGGGGAAAAAAATCTACCTACGTTTACTAATTAGACTACGCAGTCCTCTCCACCTTTGCAAGACAAATCTGTAGACACCAGGTTCGATCTCCTCAGACCAAGGGCACGCGAGTAATTGGTAAAACGTATACCCCTATTTGACTCAAAAGTCTACGTCTGTTAGCCTATGCTGCTAGGTATTATATTTTTCTTATTAAGTTGCGTACAATAAAGAACTATATATTCATACTCAGCTGACCACCATCTTATCTAATTATGTCGCCATAACAACAATTCTAAAATTGTTGTATTCTGACATTTAGAGGTAAGATAGTTAGTTCCTCAGACTGTCTGAGACTGAGGGTTCCGGGTTAAGTGCCTTTAAGTGCTTCCACCTTCAGCCTTATCATAATTTGTAAACCAGGTGAGATGAAGGCCAAGCTCTTCCCCGTCATACAAAAAACTACAACTTTGGATGGAGTGGATTTTTGACTATCACGCGTAGTGGTAAATTGGCACTAGCGCGAGAATAATAAGCTGATGCCAGTTGACAACTACGTGTACGTATAGTCCATTGTTAATTTTCCAATTTCATAAGCTGTGTAAATTAAGCCAGGTTAAAAAAAACCGGTTTTGCCTAATGCAAAACCGGTTTTTTATAAATGATTCTAAGAAAAACCCGCCTTAATTTGATTTACAGTTTAGATTACACAATAAAATCGGGGTAATTTACTGAGCTTTGCGCAAAGCCCTCTCACTTTTCTAAATGAATGAAAGATGTTTTATTCTTCGTTAAAATGGTTTCTAAATAATGGCTATTAGATTTAATTGTATATAAATGTTATGTTGGTGGTAGATGTTGTTTTTTTTTTATTTAATTTTATTCTTAATAAAAAGGACTTTGTCGCGACCACGTCGTCCCATAAACTCTAATTACTAAGCCAACAAACATTATTAAAAGAAACTGAAAACTGTGCGGTACTAAAAAACTACGGTATCTTCTTAAATATTCATTTATTCAAATAAAAGTACAATTAAACTTACTATGTACAAAGGAATCAGTCAGATTATCTAAGGACCGTTACAAACGGCCTATAGGTAACTCAACTGTTCCAGACCAGTAATTTTTGTAACGTTTGTAACGGTCCTTAGGTAATCTGACTGATTCCTTTGTACATAGTTAGTTTAATTGTACTTTTTATTGAATAAAAATTGTATAACTTGAAAATTAGCTATAGTGCTCAAAACCATGATACCTTCGGCCTTATCTCAACTTATAACCAGATGAGATGAAGGACAAGCGCTTCCCCGTCGTACAAAAAAAAACACAACGTCTGATTCTTAACAATATGTTCAGAATCAGACAACATTTTGGTATTCTACGTCTCAGCTAGGTAGCTGGTGTAAGCTCCTTGTAATTTTATATGTCGAGATTAAAATAATACCTGTACGTACCAGTACGCACACAAAGGAGGTTTCCGATCGTGTCAGAGTGATAAAGAAAATATATGAGAACAAAATCGAGAGACCTTCCATTGAGAGTTGAAACACGTTTCTTTCTGCAATAAAGTCTATTGGCAACGGGCGTAGGTGCTTAAATAGGATAAAAAGGTCCTTTGATACTTTGAGAAAGTTCTTGTTCCCGGCAAAAGGTAACTGCAGTTTATGGAAGTAACTTACATTTTTAGGATTCCGTACACAAAAGGTGCCCGCAGGACTTTATTACTAATAAGCCTTCGCTGCCCGTCCTACGGTCTTCGTGTCAGCGGGATCTCATGAACCGTATTAGATATATAAGTGAAATTTACAGTGTGTGTATTTCTGTTAACTTCCTCTGTGGTCTAGTGAGGGCTAGTCAGATCCAGAGGTTCCGGGTTCGATCCCCAGGACGAGTACACTATTGTGCTTGCTTTGGTTGGTGGCACGAATTTGTTTTTTGCTACTTATACAATTTTTTTATTGTTGTGCTCCGGCATTTAGAGCTAAAATAGCCAGTTCCTTAGTATGTTGAGGATATCGGGTGAAGTTCGCTTCCACCTTCCACGCTTAAAGAAAAACCGCTATAACAGCAAATTGTATGCGTAAAATGAAACAAAATTAATTTAAGTATACCCAGCAACGTGATTATTTTAACTTTTTTTATTTTTTCAAACTTGGTGTATAGTTATTACCCTAATCCCACATGATTGCTCCAGAAAATGATGCAAAAAGCCAGAATGTCTTGCTTTGAAATGTGGGTCGGAACCCTTGGCGTGCGAGTCTGAATTGCACTTG
The DNA here is from genome assembly GCA_951394065.1 of Venusia cambrica. Lineage (NCBI taxonomy): Eukaryota > Metazoa > Arthropoda > Insecta > Lepidoptera > Geometridae > Venusia > Venusia cambrica. Next base: position 2,271,916 of record OX596068.1, on the reverse strand, counting down.
GCCATTGGAACGAAATAGATAACTAACCGCTCTTTGAAATGTTTATCTCTGTGTGCTTGGATACTTTACGCTTCTTGTATTGATCTTGTCTGTCTTATTGTATAGAATCACATTGAGCAGAACTGTATAATGCTTATAAATTTCCAATAGCATCCCACGCGGCTGATAGCGACACCTACCGCGTTTGTATGTACCTATATAAAAATAAAAATGTTGCCAAGCACATGTAAGCATACGTGTTCCGAGATTTTTATATATTAGATATACCCTCATTTCACCACGATTTATTTTTATTGTACGACGGAGAAGCGCTTGGCCTTCATTTCACCTGGTTTTCAAGTTATAACAAGGCCGAATGCGGAAGCGCACACTCAGAATCCTCAACATTCTGAGCAACTGGTTATCTTACCTCTAAATGACGAAACAACAGTTTTAGAATTGTTGTTATGGCGACAGAATTAGGTAAGATGGTGGTAGCTAGCCAGGCGGTCTTGTACAAAGTCCTGCCACCAATCAAACCAAGCACAATATTGTGCTCCCCTGGGGATGGAACCCGGGACCTCTGAATCTGACATCGGTGGTTCGCCCAACGCTGTCAGATCCATCTCGCTTCTGTCGATTGAAAGTAAGTTGAGGGTTATTGATGATGATTGATGGATAATGGATGGATTGGATCTTGATGTGTGACGATGAATTCAATGATGATTGTGTCAAGTGTTTTTTCTGGAAAGAGTTCCCTCAGCTCTCTGTTTCTTGTTCCCTTAGCTCTCTGTTTTAAAGGCATTTAGATAAAAAATATTTAGAATTTAAGACCTAAATTTTGCATGCCAATGTAGTTGGTCAAAATATGTGAAACATAATTATTTAAGAAGAAGAACCTGTATCAACCATATTTCTAGCAAATAAATAAACTTTGACTTTGACCCTCTTTTTAAAAAGCTGAAATGCTTGGTGTAACATTTAGCCTAGTATTGCTATAAATCGTTTTATTTGTTAGGAATATGTTCTCGGTTATCATTTAAACGGTCGGCTAATTAAAAAGGTTTTGATCTGTTCAAGAATGTATTTTGTGAGCAAACAGGGTGAATTAAAAAATCAAGGTGTTTCGGAGTGCCAAAAAAAACATAACAGCGCACTCCATCATAAGTTCGAATTATATTCTCATTTTTCGTGCAGATTTTCTTTTTCACTTTTTAAATACATGTATTTTTTATGTAGCTTGTTTTTACTATCCAATGCTGTATATTCAACTAGACATTGCCAAGAAACGGTATTCTCTACTTCACTATAAAAGAAGTTCAAAAATTCCACGATCCATTTGAAAGATACCTTTACGGAACTCTAAAAACGTGAATGAGAATTTCCGTACGTATGAATAGGCTTGTTTTTCTCTCACGTTTCTATTTTTACAGCGGTTGCTTTTATGTCGGTAAACATTTTACTTGAAGTATCGTCTTATTTTGACGGGCTTCCGTCTATCCTATAGCTTTGTTGGTCTGAAAGAGCTTGTAAGATTTTCTTGATATTTTTTTACTTACATTTAATTTGGTCATCTGTTCACTACATGCTATAAACTAATTAATTGACGTTTAGCTAAATAAAAGCTTGCGTTGTTCTGCGCCTCGGCTGAGATGTAAAGAGTGGAAAGAAAGAAAAAAAAAGCAAATATTTTAATTGACACAGGCACAAAATAGAGAAAACTAATGATATGAGTATGCATACACCAATACACAGTAACAACCATTTGTGTGATACACAGTAACAACCATTTGTGTGATAAATATACATTTTTGTTCTGTGTTTGGGTGTTACATTGTATCACGTGGATTTATTTACAAAAAAAGGTATACCTACAAATAAGTATTCTATTCGTAATCTAGTTCCCATATTACAACTTAGCTTAGTTTGGGGTTAAATAAATAAATAAATAAATAAATATTACAGGACATAAATAGCGCTGTGTAAAAGTAATATGTCCCGTAGATATGTATAATAGTTTATCGGAGGTTAATAACAACGATAAGTCTCGGTGTTTGTAATAGCTAGATAATTTTTTTGTTGTACCTAAATTAAAGTTTCTGGTTTGTCTTTAATTTGGGTTTTCAGAAACACGGTTGGTAAAAATTTGATCCATAGAAAAAACAATCTGAAAAAACTGATTTGCACACATTTCCGTTAAGTAGCTTTTTTGTGTATCTTTATTCTGGGATTGTCATTGAGTCTATTGTCTATTATCTAATCCAGAATCTAAGCGAAACGAGCATTGTCTCGATTGACATTATTCCATGGTCCAAAGATGGTATAGTGGGCTGGATTGGAACTGTCTAACCTCAACAAAACTAACAACCAACGTCATCATAGTCTTAAAAAATAAATGCGGGACATGTTACGTTTTTTAAGGGTATATATAGTATATACCTGCGGCCTTATTTCAACTTATAACCAGATGAAGAAAAAGCGCTTCCCCGTCGTACAAAAAAAAACACAAAGTCTGATTCTGAACAATATGTTCAGAATCACACTATAAGGCAAGATATATATAATATATCAATACATACTATAATCATACTACTATATACATATCATACTATAATTATACTATAAGGTATATAATAGTTATAATAAGTATCTAATTGGCCACAAAAACCACGCTTGGCGGCCGAGTTTGTGATCGCAGTATTAGTGTTAAGTAATCAGGGGCAGCTGCTGCTCATCTTTTAGTTTAATCCACTAAATGTAATGTACAAAACTGTTGGTGATCACACAAAATCATTGCGTTTTTTAAATTATCGCGATTATTAAACATAATTGTTGGATATGTATGAATAAAAGCTGATTTATTTGTAAATATACGTGTATTGATATGGTTATTACGAGAGCCATCGGCAAGTAAGTGACAGGACAACAGGAATCAGGATGTCTTGTGTCAAGTATGACACTGACGTTGACAGAACCTAGCTAATCGTTTTGACAGTGCGTGAAGCAAACGAGTAGGTATGTAGTATGTAGGTTATGACAAGAAGGCGGCAAATTCAAATACTACAACAATAATTAATAACAAAAACGGGTCTTCATCGCGTACCTTTTTATATTCCCGACAGTTTCAGTTTTAGTTTTCAGTCTACCCGTGTCCACGGCCGTTGTAACACGGTCGAAACTGTCGGGAATATAAAAAGGTAAGCGATGAAGACCCGTTTTTGTTATTAAAAATAATTATTATATTGTTATTATTTTTTTATCTCGTCTGAGAATTCTTGACTTACTATGTAGAAATTGGCGATAACTGTGAATTATTATTATATTTGTAAAAATCGTCGTGAAGCTGTCTGACTGACAATCAACGCAACGAGAGGTCCTGGGCTCCGAGTCTACTAAATCAATCACTTCATATGACAATGTTTTTTTTTCATTGAATATCAGGTAGATAAAGTATCTTCGCAGATTGGCCACTATTCCTGCCTTTTTATATCCTAGTAGCCATTCTACAAAACCATGGTCATAATGAAGCTACTGGTTTAGTCGAATCGGGGTCCTGGAGACTTGGAATTTAAGGGTCTGAGCTTCTGAAGTGAAGGGATGCACAAAGAAAGGATTTCAGGAAATTCCTACGGTATTACGGAAATTACGTCCCAGGCGGTCCACTTGTAAAAAACAAATATCCCATAATCGACTTGTACAACATACGTGGAAGAATATTTAGTGGTACCTACATAATCTTTGCCTGTCTCTATATTTTTTGACGGCCCGTCGTCGTCGCGTTGCTGTGAATATGCGTTAGGGTTAAATTAAATAAAGAAAAATAAACTATTAAACAGTGTTTACGTGCATCCAGGCATTAAGGCCACAATTGCCGCAGTTTCTGAGTTGCATTAAAAGTTGGATGCGGCGTTAGTCAGTGTGGCGGTGGCTTAAATCGGTCTCTGGGGCAGCACGTGCAACTTTCAGATAACAGTAACTGGCTCAGAGATTTAAGTACATTAAAACTCTTGCAAAATCAGCAATTATACAGGATACCAGTATAAAGCCTTTACACATAATGTACATATGAATTTTTTAGGTACTCAGGTAATTTCGAGTGTTGTTGGCGAACAAAACCATTTTTTATACGACGGAGAAGCGCTTTGCCTTTATCCTTTTTTACCTGGTTTTTGCTATAAGGCCGATATGGAAGCGCACTTCACCCGGAATCCTCAACTGTCTGAGGAGCTTGTTATCTTACCTCTAAGCGGAACACAACAATTTAGAGTTGTTGTTATGACGACAGACTTAGAGTATGATGATGGCAGCTAGCCAGAGGGACTTGAACAAAGTCCTACCACCAACCAAAAAATAATTAAATAACTTCACCTTCCTTATTCATGGGTAGCGGAATTGCTGGCTTTTTTTTGGTAGGACTTCTATATTCCTTCTTCTAGACCACCCTCCTGTCAAAGTCCGGCGACAAACGGCTTTGCGTGTTCCGCGAGGAAGCTCGCTCCAACGCAGACCTCCGTTTCTCTGGCCTAGAAAGAAATAGATAAGCTTAGGCTAAGCCATAAAACCAGTATATACATATTCTATCCATAATCCTGTTTTTAATATTATTACAAGCTTTGCTTAGTTTGGGCTGTGTTCCCACCCGAAAAGAGAGATAGGGGGGGGTGAATAGTGCAATGCGAACGAAGGCGCCTGTTATCCGTTACTCACTCGCCTTCTCCTACACTTTCTCTGCCTACGGAGTGGCGCTGCAAGGCGATCTTCCCCCGGCGCACGCTCTACCGCCTCTATCCTCCCTTCCGATCCGACGCAGCAATGATCCAAAGCATCCAAGACCACGAGCCAGTCTTGTAGAACCGGCGAGAGCTCGTCCAGCGTTCGAGGCGATGGAGGTGGCCTCTTTAGAGGTGGGGGGCTCACCGAGCGTCTTACGCCTAGCCGTCCACTCGTAGCCAGCACCCATGCCTCGATTTCAGATGGTGTCGGTTAGAGAGCACGCCGCCGAGAAGCTTACCGAAATGCCCTCGCCATCTGCAGTAAAGGATCTATATATATCTTTCTATATATATATATATCTATCTATATCTATATAGGCTATATATCTTAACAAGCCTCATAGCTCAGTTGTTATTAAGTCTGCCTTCTGCGCTGTAGGCACGATTCCCACCCAGGACAAACATTTGTGTGATGAATATAGATGTTTGTTCTGTGTTTATGTGTTGTATCATATAGTACGTGTGTATTAACAAAAAGTATTGAAGTATTCTATCCGTAGTCTAGTTCTCATATTACAAGTTATGCTCAGTTTGGGGCTAGATGGCGCTGTGTAAAATGTATGTCTTGTGTAATATATTTAGCTGGTACTGGTCTGGAACAGTTGAGTAATCTATATACGGTCTATAGATCACGCAACTGTTCCAGAACAGTACCAGATGGAAGCGTGCCCGAGATTATTTATTTATCATTAAAAATAAAACTCGATCTCAGCTCTCTGGGTTGACTCACGTGAAGCAAGCCCGCACCAATACGGCCCTAAAAAGTTTACGGTTGATTATGAATTGGCGACTATAAATGAGGTACGTTCAAATTTTGAAGGGTTTACCATAAAAGGCTGTTGGTTTCACTTTAAAAGAAATCTAAAACGGAAAGCGAAAAAATGTGGTCTAAAAACTTAAAAGGTTATGAGTGCATTGTTGGATTGTGTACCTACTGCCTCTCCACCTTAAAACTTTGTAAATGAAGGTTGGTTACATTAATATATAGAGAACAGAGGCAAGAGGGAAGCTGACTCAATGAAGATATTAAAATGAAGAAATTTTCGAGTTATGTTGAGAAAAATTACAGTAATTGTAACTCGTTTGGAAGAATTTGGTGTACCCACGTATACATTCCGAGTAACATAGAACGACCAATCATACCAGAAGCCTGGGACGCTAAATGAAATAAGATGATAGACAGGAAAAAACTAATCTTTATTATTTACTAAATATCTTAAAAAAATATGTGCAGATCAGACAGTCGCTTTCAAGAATCCATTACATTAAATGTATCCAATTATAAACAGACATACCTACCTATATCTAAGGCAAATGTAAGTAGCGTACTTTTTTTCCATAGATAAAACAGCCCTATGCACCTAGGATCAAAATGGAATAAAACCGGAGGAGTTTTTGATTCCCACAAATAGTGGGAGCATAATGAACTCAAAAGTTTTGTCTGATCCCACTGGGATCATGAGAGTGGGAGCATCATGTAATAAGGCTGAAGGTGGCTTCAGCCTTATTATAACTTTTATAACTTGTAAGCCAGGTGAGATAAAGGCCAAGCGCCCCCCCGGCGAATAATAAAAAAAAGTTTCTGCGTTTGCTACCCGGTAGATTTAACAGTAACTTGCACCTCGAACAAACAGTACTAGCTACAATAGTAAAATAAAATAAATAAATAAACAGGCGTTTATTCACACAACACATATGACAATTATTTTAGAAATAAGTACAAGCAATTGTAACGAGTTCATGTTGTTGGTGAAAAAGTAAGGGCTCAGCAACGCTGGTTTTCAGCCCCACTCTAATAACGCAACACAGTCGTATATTATACAGTACGTACACTTCTCATAGCGCTCAAGGTTCAAGACAACGTAAACAAGTGACACGCACCACGCTCCACTCGAATCACCCTCGCCGGTAACTAATCCAACCTTATTCTGTAGAACCTTTTCATTCAACAATTTACTTTCTTACTGTTATTCTTTGTCAAGGCAAATCATATGCTTAGATAAAAAAACGTGTGTGTGTAGTTACGTATGCACGTTAACAGAAATTAAATAAATTAATAATAAATAATATTACACGACATAAATTATACACAGCGCCATCTAGCCCCGAACTAAGCATAGCTTGTAATATGGAAACTAGATTACTGTAAATACATACGTACTATCTGATACAACCCCTAAACACAGAACAAACATCTATATTCAACACACAAATGTTTGTCCTGGGTGGGAATCAAACCCACAGCCTACAGCGCAGGAGATAGAGTTACTACCAACTGAGCTATGAGGCTTGATAAGTTATACTTCTTTAGTGTAATAGTGTTTTATTACCTGCGGCGGAACAAAACAAAAAAAAACTAAATTTTAATGTACCTACAAAACGTGAATGCTTTAAGACGTTGTGGTTAGGCCCCTGTAATATTTGAGAGAAGGTACATTAGTACTAAAGAAAATTGTAAGGAGGTTTACAAATGTGTCTATGACTCTTACAAGAAGTTTGAAGTTGACATCATTTGTCAGCGTATTCGAAGGATCGTAGCAGTTGAATATGTTACGAAACTTCAACGCTTCGATCCTTCCAACACGCTCCTACGTGCCATTCCAATGAGCACACAACGCAGTTTGTTAGTTTGATATCAAACCCTCTATCCATAAGAGAGTATATTGCTATGATCGTGGTGACCGCCTCTGTGGTCTAGTGGTTTACCAGATCCAGAAGTCCCGGGTTCGATCCTCAAGGGGAGTACAATATTGTGCTTGGTTTGTGGTAGAAGCTTGTTTAAGTCCGCCTGGCTAGCTACTATACCATCTTATCTAACTCATAATCTTACATATTTAGTTCCTTGGTTTGTTGAGGATTCCGAGTGAAGTGCGCTTACACTTTCTGCCATATTATTACTTGGAAATCAGGTGAGATGAAGGCCAAGCCAATAAAAAAATATCCCTAGACGGCTCATATTTATAATAGGAAATCCTACAATGCTTTTCGATTATGATATCAAAATAACACAGAAACAATACAAACATTATGTGACAAAGATTATTCGTCATGGGTGGAATTATTTATTGCTAAAAAAGATTTCTTCTAGCCAACTCCAGGAAACTTTGATAATGTTATACACATGTACCACGTGCTGTAGTTGATTAGTTTCATAAATGTTTTGAATAACACTCTGTAATTGACTTGCCATGTCTAACAATTACAACTTACTTACAGTAAGATGTAATTAAACCCCTCCGGGTTTTCAAAAATCTTGCGGGGCTTTTCATTGAGGCACGTGCCCAAGGTCTGGCTCTCATTTAGGCCAGCGAATTAGCATAGCTATTCAGCGTGGCAATGAAGCCACTGTCTTAGGCACGCTTCCGTCTGGTACTGGTCTGGAACAGTTGAGTAACATACAGGCCGTTTGTAACGGTCTGAAGGTAATCAGACTGATTCCTTTGTACATAGTTAGTTTAATTATAAATATTATTGATTTTTTTTTTTTGGGAAAAAAAAACAAATCTTTATTTACTTCGCGGCACTGTGATCCTCAGATAAAAATCAACAACGCCTTTGGAGTCGCTATATTTTTGTCATCTGTAAATATTGCCGATTCCCACTTTTCCCACATTCCCGATGGACCACTCCAAATCAACCCGCTTTCATAAAAGGCAACTAAGGGATATCACCAGAAGAAAAGCTTGTATTTGTTTGTTTCTTCACCAGTTCACACATCCGCCTTCCGTTTATTAGAGCAAAAACTTCCAGTTTTTAATGGTGGCCCTATCCAACAGTAGATATTAATGGGCTGTTGATAATTTACAAAACAGACTGCCTAAACGTAGGTATCAACAATTACTAATTCATCTAAAGTGTGGCAGTTGGTAACTAGGGCAGTGGTAACATGAACGAGTGCAATTGACCTGCGCATTCGAAAGGTCATTGGAACACCGTGACAGGCGGCCTACTACGAAAAACGAAACAAGACCTATCCGATGACGGATTGCACGGTTTTCGATACTAAAATGAGTCGAAGCTCTTTCGAATCTGGCGTTCGATTTTCATAGTAGGTCTTCTGCTCACGGCATCAGATGTGTTTTCATAAACGAACGATGTTGAGTTTCCAGCTGATGATTTCACATGGTTTGTATCATTCATTTGCATATCGGGCTATCAGTGGTATGTGTTTCTCAAATTAGGTCAGCTATCTAAAGAGGTTTTAGTTAGCTCAAAATTTATTTTGTCAGCAATGAATGCATTGAAAAGGTCTTTCCAGGTGCAAAAAAACCTAACAACCTAATGTGTCCACCATAAGTTCATAGCTGAATAAAGAACAGATTTATCTTGCTGACCGAATATTCATAAAAAACAATTTAACGCTTTGTATATCAAATTCAGTTTTGAAAAGTAATCGGTATTTATATATAGGTACCTAATGGTTCAATTGTTATTCATACATTTTTAGAAAAACTACAATAACAGATTTGAGTTGACTCAGTAATATGATTGAGTGACGTTTTTACCGCATCTCAAAACACCCGTAAATAATAGTTCTGCTATAAAAACCGATTTGTTCAATATGGTGTCATTAGGGTTCCGTACCCAACGGGTGCCAACGGGACCCTATCACTAAGCCTCCGTTGTTCGTCAGTCTGTTGGTCAGTGGGCTACATCTCATGAAGCGCGATTAGATAGACAGTTTTAACTTCATAAGCCTCATATCTCAAATGGCAGTAACTCTACCTTCTGCGCTGTAGGTTGTGGGTTGGATCCCCACCCAGGACAAACATTTGTGTGATGAATATAGATGTTTGTTCTGTGTTTGTGTGTTGTACTGTATGATAAGTATGTATTGACAAAAAAAAATGTATTTAAGTATTCTATCCGTTATCTAGTTCCCATAATAACAAGCTATGCTTAGTTTGGGACTAGATAGCGCTGTGTGAAATTTATGTCCTGTCCTTTATCATAGTTTCCATTTCTATAGCCGCTTTAACAAAAAAAAATGAAAGAGCATTCCAGAAACGTCATTTTTTGCCTTGTAGTGTAGGTCAGAACCCTGGGTATGCGTGATCGCACTTGGCCCGTTTTTTCATATAGTAAAATACCTCCAAGTTTTACAGGTATGAGTTGGTCTTGAACGTGGGAAAATGTGCTTTCGGGCGTCGAAAAATTGGTTATGAGTAATGTCTGCCAGGGGGATAATGTAACCGTAAACTTTATATTGAAACATTCATATTTTAACAGTACAATATTTGGCACGAGTAGCTACTGATTGTCCGTACGAAAAAATATTACAAGACAGGATTTTAATTACACACAGCGCTGTTAACCCCAAACTAGCATAGCTTGTAATATGGTTATATGGGAAATAAACGGATAGAATATAATATTATATAGGTATATATATTTTTTTTGGTAAATAAACATATATCATAATATACAACACCCAAACACAGAACAAGTTTCATTTAAGTTTGAATTAAATGTTTCTTTTTATTGTACGATGGGGAAGCACTTGGTATTTATCTGACCGGGTTTCTAGTTATGATAAAGCCGAAGGTGGAAGCGAATTTCTCCACGGAATCCTCAACAGTCTAAGAAACTGGCTATTCTTCCTCTAAACGCTGGAATACAATTATTTAGAATTGTAGCTATCGCGACAGACGTAGGCTACATCAAACAAATCATAATAATTCATAATAATAAATATTATTACAAATAAATAAAATTATTTTTATATTAAACAAGAGTCTATATCCATCACACAAATGTTTGTCCCGGGTGGGAATTGAAACCACAACCTACGCCGCAGAAGACGCAGCTACGACCAACTAAGATGTTATGTGTGTGTTAGGTTGCTAATATTTTATGGTAAGTATGTATTTACAAAAACAAAAACTATCGGTATTATTTCCTTAATTTAGTTCCCATATAACAAGCTATGCTTCGTTTAGGGCTAGATGGCGTTATGTGAAATTAATGTCCTGTAGTATTTATTTATTTATTGTCTCAAGGGTTTCTCAATCAGTGGCTCGGAGGGATGTAAGGCTGACGGTATTGGACTGTACTCAGGCAACACGTGAGAGATTTATAGTCCTTCGTTATTCGTTTTTGCACGGCAATAGATGTTTATTAAGATATACGTTAAACGAAATTAGTTAAAGAATCAAGTTGAAAGTTGAACTGTTAAAACCCGACTGCAAAATTTGTATCTTCACTGAAAAAGTATTAAAATCTTTAGTTACACTTTTGACTAAAACATGCCGATTCTATATACTAAGAGTATACATAAATACATGTAATCGGTATGTTATTATTTTAATTGATTGTATCCTCTCCTATATTTTTTGACTAGCTCATCCCAAATATACGTTCCTTAACCTTAGAATATTTTTACTTGGTTATTAGGCTTCAACTCTCTTGAGGCAGGGCTTAACTACAATCTACATTTTAAATAGTTCATATAATAAATAATTGTACATATTATACGATCTCATAATTTTTGTTTTATTAATATTGTTTTTTTCATAACATGTTAAAATTTCATAGCGCATTGGTTAATATTGTTTAAATAAATAAATTGAAATTATAAAGCTTTTGCATAACACTCCCACAATTTAGAAGAAACATATCAAAATCCATCAAGCCTTCTAAGGATGCAGAGTGTTACAATGATATAGACATAGGTACATATAAAGGGCGGTAACATTTAGATCAGTGAGTATGGAAAAGTCTGAAACTATAAGACATACGAAGATCTGTTCTTAGAAACCATGGCATCGAATTTAGTAATAAGTAAAACTGCATTCATACATTAAAGAAAAACTTGTCTTAGCTCGGGAATCGAACCTGGACGTTTAAAAAATAAAACGAACACATTTCTATAAAGATATCGATCGTGTAAGTCTTAAGCAGTAAATGTTACTTTGAAACATGATGTGTAAAACTAATAAAATGCATTATTTTTATATCCTTTAATTTATGTTTCCATACCAGCCTTCTGAGGCAGTCGGGTAAAAATCCTATTCCACACCCTCACCAGTATTGCCCATTACGTTGTGGTGTGAAAAAAACACTTCCAATTTCGCTGCCCGTTTCAGTTATCTATTCCCACTTACTTGCGTAACCCGATACAGCTTCCATGGTTGGTTGGGTTGAGCTTTACTAACAGTAAAATGCTTGCTTTATGTTACCACATATTGTATCTCAGCATGGGGAGGAGCATGTAAAACAAACTTAATAAAACTAGAACAAGCCCAAAGATCAGTACTAAAAGTTGCACATAAAAAATTCGCCGCTATCCAACTACAAAATTGTTTATAGAGTGCAACCACTTGACAGTAAGACAACTGTTTATATCATCCATCATTTTGCGATGTCCTACCGCCACATAAGATGGAGACCTCGCACTAGGCGCACTCAATTTTTCTGTAGATTCTTTCCATGGCTAAGACCATTCTTATATTCAAAATTGAACATATTGTTAAATTATTTTCCCAAAACAAGGAACCAATGCAAAAAAACTGTCCATAGTTGGCTACTTCACAAAGATTATAATGAATCTGAGGCGTTCTTGCTATATAATAGATAAAAATGTAGTAATTAGTATATATACATATGTATTTTAATTATCAACCTACTTTTGTTATTTACATTTAAACTTTAAAAAACCTTTGCTTTACACTCCATCCTTTACTTTTACACACATACCAATGGCAAGGCAATGGTAATAAGTTATCCTATGAAACCACTATAAATCCATAACGGAACCTGGTACATAACTATGTAACTCAATGTTGGTCTTCAAAACACAGGGAATCTTATTGTGAAGACCAAAGTTAGCGGAGAAACCCTAATCTAATTCATCCTACCCTAACCATTACATATCTAATAATTACATACTTATCTAACATAACAAAACCCCTTATTTAGTACCTACAATATGCCTATTTGAGGCTACTCAATGTTAATTTTAATTTCTTAGTTTAAATGTAGATAAGTACTGTATATGTAGATGTAAGTTGAGAGGAATAAATTTATCTTATCTTATCTTACATTCACGTCATACCAACTTTTTAGAGCCATGGATGTCTTATTTTCATGTAGGTAACCATACCATTTATTATAATCATACCTGCTTATGATAGGTAGGTACTTTAAAAGATTAATGGGTGATGAGTGGGCTTTTTAATTTATTAACTTCTATGTATTTGGCGAAGTCCTCTGGCGCCTCTAGCGGGATAATTGGCAATTGCATTTCATATTTTTTTTCAAGGATGTTTAAAGTTTTGTATCCTATATATATACGAGTATATATATATATATAAACTATTTACTATCAGGATTCCAAGCCTTCGAAAATGTCGTCATTTATTTGTTTACTTCTAAAGTTCTACATTTCTGCTATGTTTAGAGCAAGAAAGCGATACTGAGCAATAGACACAAAATCAAAAAAGATGACAAATGTAAAGTGTAACACTTATAAGAATAAAGAAGTTTACTCATTCATTCATCAGTGCTTGAGAGAATAGAAGTAGTTGTGATGGGAAATCAGAGTGGTTTCTGAGTTCCCCACGACACAACCAGATGAGCAAAGTAGTTGTGCCGTGGGTTTAGGTGTCGTTGATATCTCATTTGTGTAGAAGGTAATTAAAAGTACCCATGGCACAACCAGTTGAGCGTATTTGTGCCTTGGGTCCAGAAGGGATCAATAGATACCTACAAATGTGTACAGTATAATAAAAGTCCAACAATAAACATGGTACATGGTTCGATGGCATTTTCCTTGTTATATGCTTTGTCGCGCCCTGCATAAGTTATCGTTTGCTTGCGGCGGGCGTCTATGAATAGACTCGTACAAATACACATTACCTGTGAAGTCTCCGAGACTTGTCTATTCCCGGTTGCGTGTGAGCCTGAAACTTCGGGCTGAATTGGGGAAAGTTTCAATCTGAAACTAAACGGCTGAACGACTACGCTTACGCCTGCTCAAACTACATGTTTTTATCTGGGAAATATATTTACAGATACAGTATTTAAAAATATAACATCGTCTGACTGACCCAGTCCCAGAAATCCTTAGAGACATTTTCAGGGTAGCTTACTTTCGTGGTATTGGGGTGCACTAAGAAATTATTTTGAGATATTCCCGCAGTATAAAAGGAACGAAAGTCACGGGCGTTGGTTAGTAATATGTACATTTGAGCTGTCATTTAATTTACTTACTGCATTCATCGTAAGCAAGTAGGTGAGAAAAGAGAAGATTCTAGAAAATAATATCTACGCTTTGTTTCACATGATCAGAAAATAGACAAAAAGAGCGGGCGTACTAATAGCGATGGTCATAATATCTCGAGCAAATACAACACATTGCATATTAGCATGTTACTATAAGTAACAAAACTAACCTAAGTTATTTATTGAGGTTACTTGCGACCCCATTTCAACATAGTATTGCTGAAAAACTCATTACAATATGCAAAGGTACCCAGCTCGAACGAAAGTTAAACAGGTACAGTACGCGACTTAGATTGAAATGCAGGCTGCCTTACCATCTGAATACGTAATCAGTATACAGATGGTGAAAATCAAATAAATAAGTAAGGTTTAGGTATACTTGTGTATTGAACGACATACTGACGTTTGTTTTGTGTTCAGCTATTCAAATATTTTTTGTACATTCTTAATTGTTCATGAAAATAAATTATAGGTAATATAGGTAGGTACGTAGGTACGTACGTATTTACATTGTAAAATATTATATCAACTAGAAGCAATCGCTTTCTCATCTCACAAAACCTCAAACATTCACTAATGATTGCCTTCCATCCGTCCGCAAACATATCAAAATCTACACACTAAACAGCGACAAAGCCATAACCATATCTAATAGTCTTTATGTTTATGCATTCACATTCCTTGTACAACTTTTCTGGTTTACTGAAATGTATTCGCAACTCCAACATATAAAGATGGTTGGTAAAGATAATAATGAAACTCATTAGCCAACACGGTGTCCTTACGTGAGTTAACTTGACGTGGTCGAAAAAAAGTAGTGTTCAAAGTAGATTGCTTAGCTAAGTTTATGCGTTCATATAAAGAAAGAATGAAAGCGAAATGTTTTTTTTTTACACATAGGTATCATAGAAACTAAAACGTAGTCTTTGACAATAAGTAAAATTATGTAATGAGCACTGTATAATACTACCCTAGAGAACGAACCCGGAACCTCGGAATCTGACACCGGTGGGAGACCCACTAGACCACAGAGGCGGTATTTACCTAGGATAATCTGTAATGCCTCGTGGCATTCTTTTATAGAGTTCAAAGATTACAAATTGCGTTACCTTTCCTCCTTATCTACCTCACATATATTTTCAAAGGAGAATCGGCAAGTTTTCTAAGTGTCGATAAATAATCTTCTTTTTTATATGTACAATTAAACTAACTACCAATGGACAAAGGAAGCAGTTGGAAACTCAACTGTTCTAAACCGGTAACAGACGGAAGCGTGCCCAAGACACTGGCTGCATTGCCACGCTGAATAGGTATCCTAATTCACTGAACTAAATAAGAGCCAGCTCTTGGATCACGTGTCGCCTCAATCAAAAGCCCCGCAAGTATTTTGTTAGATTTTTTATAAAAAATATTTTTTTTTGTTTGAAAAGATATGATTCCAGATCTGTTACATAGAAATTTTATCAAAATCGGTTCAGAAGTTTGGCTTTTAAATTAAAAAACAGGAAAACAGGATAACGAAAACGAAAAATCCCATCCGTTCCCATGAACGGATTGGATTTTTCGCACTATACACTATGTCAGGATAATGGTATCCTGACATAGTGCATAGTGCGTTAAGAATCGCGTCGTACTATGGTGCATAGTAGGGCACACTGCACCATAGTACGACGCGATTTTCCCATTATATATAGATATTTCCCAGAATCCAGTATTATTGCACCCTTACACGACCCGTAGTAGACTCGGGGAGTCGTAAGTTTTACAACGAAACAAGTAATAAATAAGTTATTTTTGAAAGAAAAATGGAACCGACATCATGACACTAAAAACTTAAAAGTAAAAAGGTAAGTTCATATTATTTGAAGGTATACAATAAACATGTTGATTTGCTTTGCGTTTCGGTACAACTTTAAATTAAATGAACTTACACTTAGAGTTATTATCATATTTTTAGTGGTGAAGTCGGTATGACTGGATATACGAGTATATATGTAAGTTATTTAAAAAAATGCAACAGCCTATAAATGTAATAAAAAAAATAATAGAAAGTATTTAAGTATTATATCCGTTATCTAGTTGGCATATTACAAGCTATGCTTAGTTTGGGGCTACAGGACATTTTTAAAAGAGCGCCATCTAAAACAAACATTTTCGTTTCATTTTTCAATTTCATCTTAATTTTTCATACACAGAAGCAAGCTAAAATGCCATCAAAATTGGTCCAGTTTAGGAGTTCAGAGGCAAATACAAATAGAATAATTAAATGAAAAAATATATACTAAAAGTCATGGATCCAAGAACGACTACAAAACCAGCATCGAACCGATTCACGATATGTTTTTGACCTGGAAGCTGTATATCATGAAATTGTGTCTATCTCAGTAACTGGAGGCAACGAACCGTTTTTTCTGCACAGTGTAACACGGGCGGAAAGTCTGCTTATAGATTTGCAGGAGTATTTCAATGCACTACGTTTTCTAGTTCAGTAAGCTACGGTTCTCGAAAATGTTAAGGTAAACATCAAGCTTTTCAAATAATTATCTCTTATTCAGATAGAGTTTAAATCAAACTACATATATCCAACGATGTTTTCAATACCATTGATATGGTCATTGACATAAATGAAAGAAAAAACTTTCTTAGCTTTTATTTTTATTGTACGACGGGAAAGAGCTTGGCCTTCATCTCACCTTACAAGCTAAGATAAGGCCGAAGGTGGCAGCGCACTTCACCCGAAATCCTCAGCAATCTGAGGAACTGGATCTTACCTCTAAATGCCGGAACACAACAATTTAGAATTTGTTGTTATGGCAACAGACTTAGGTAAGATGGTGTTGGCGTAAATAAAGTCCTACCACCAATCAAATCATGCACAATATTGAAGCCCCTGGGGATCGAACCCGGAACCTCTGGATCTGAAATCGGAGGATTGAACCACTAGGCAGAGGCGGTTAGAATACTAGTAGTTCGCCCGGAATGAGATCTCGTGATGTCTGGTTTATGTGATACATTCTTCGTGGCTAGTAACTAGAATATCTCACAAAAATAAAATTATTAACAACTAGCAATTGCCTGGGACTTATTTCTTATCATCCAGTGGGAATTTTCCAAAATCTTTACTTATCGCAATGTACCTTTACCAACGAAATCAAGCTACGCAGGATATTTTTGTACGGAACACTAATACTTTTTATAAAATGAAAGTAGCTTACGTTATTTCTTACAATAACAGCTATATGCTAAAAAAAACACGTCAATATCTGTTTAACTGATAAACCAGAATAGATAGATAGACAAAAAAAATGTAAAAAAGTGTTTTTATTCCGTCTTTCCTAGGGAGTACGAGTTGAGAAAGCTGAGAAAGCTTGCTCCATAATAGGTCTCATTCACGTCAATATTTCCAGGTTTGCTTCAAGGTCTAGACTTGAAAAAATCGGTTACAAGTGTCTTGAATCACGCACTTTAATTTAATCGTATGCTTATTTTCGTTTCATTCCAAAGTAGCCACACTTTACGTCTGGACGTAAAAAGTATGCTCACTATTTAATGTGTTTTGTATTTTATGCGTTTGTCGTACCAATCGAACATAGCTCCCAATCTTGTAGCGCGTGGATCTCGTAGCGCGTGGATCTCGTAGCGCGTGTATCTCGTAGCGCGTAGATCTCGTAGCGCGTAGATCTCGTAGTGGTACGTAGCTTGCTCGTAGCTCAGTCAGTGAGAGCGGGCCGACACCGCCGGCCGCGCGCGGTGGCTTCCCAACTCCCAAATCGTTCGTCTTCACTTTTGTGACCGGTTTTTTAAGGATGAAATCTTGTGAGTACATTTCAAAGTTTATTCCTTGATAGTTTCGTGATTTAAAGTAGGTATTTTTATTACTAGTGGTCGCGCAGTCGTCCAGTGGTTGAAATTTGACGTTAAATAAAGAAATGATGCCTTTCTGCACTGCTTCTCCATAAAAACTTTAACTATGAAAAATTTAACATCCCTCTTCCGATTTTTAATATTCACGTATGCCATTCAATGCACATATTTATATTTTATCTTCAATTTAAAAACTGGTTTAAAATAAGAAGGGATTTCTACCAGCTAATCATAGAGGTACCTACAGGGTTCTACTACTGATATTGGTTTATATAGCCTTTTAAATTTATACCTATAAGTTAAAGGAATAGGTACAGCTAGCTATTAATTAATATGTGTATTTTGTGTACTCTTCTACAACATAAGCCGAACAGAAGAATTATTTAATTCAGTGCTAAGAGTAAATACATTTTAAAAACTAGTATAGGCTAACGGTTTCACTCGCAAACAATAAGCTTAGTGTAGATTAATGGATGTGGCTAAGTTGTTATCGCGAAACCTTGTAGGCTTAGCTTTTTTTGCCGTACCCTAATTATTAGCAAACTGAATTATGTATTTTGTAAGCGTCTTGTTGAAAACAAGCACGAGGTCAACACGCGGGCCGCGGAAGGAAGAGAAGAATTAGGACCGAGTGAAAATATGTAAATCAGCGCATATTTTCCCTTTTTGGTATTAGATTATCTAGAGACTGCACAAACACGATATCTCTACCCAGAGTTAAGTTTACCATTGTTGATATATTATAATTTTGAAATACTTGAATAGAAAATGAAATGAAACACATAAGTTAAATGAGTGGAATGAGTAGAATGAAAATTCTTTATTGTACAACAAAATAATAAAGGACAATTGACAAGGGATAATCACACAAAATACAATACAATTTGCAGTAACAATGGGCGATCTTATCGCTTAAAAGTGATCTCTTCCAGACACCCTTCAGGTACAGAGGATAGTACAAGTTTTGTTGGTGGTATAGAAGGGTGCACATGGTGTCTTGTTAAATCATCGGATCGGAATGTATTTAGACACGTCCTATATACTACTGACCGACTTCTTTGGTTGTTTAACCACCTCTATGGTATAATAGTTTGCGCACCGTTATAGCCGTCAGAGGTCCCGGGTTCGATCTAGGGGGGGTACAAATTGATGTTTCTAGCCCCCTTGCTAGCTACCGCCATCTTCGCTAAGTCTGTCGCCATAAAAACAATTCTAAATTTTTGTATTCTGACTTTTAGGAGTAAGATAGATAGTGCTTCAGTCTGTTGAGGATTCCGGGTGAAGAGCGTTTCCACCTTCGGCCTTATCATATACCAACTTGATACCAGTGCAATAAATAAAAACTATGTTGATGGCAAAAGTTCATGAAAAATAATTACAATCGAAAGTTTTATTGCGGTAAGTATTCTTTACAGTGTTCAGGTCAAATGTCTTTATTCAAGTAAACAATATTCGTACCATGAGACCCGCTTGCATATACTATAATAAATTATGTAAAAACATCTAGGCATTATGGGATAAGGTCTTCTAAAAATACGCTCGCTGAAAAAACAAAGTTTTTAATGTACTACGGGGGGGATGTGCTTGACCTTCATCTCACCTGATTTCCAAGTTATGATAAAGCCGAAGGTTGAAGCGCACTTTACCCGGAATCCTCAGCAGTCTGATGAACTGGCTATCTTACCATTACAGGTATGCCGAACACAACAATTTAAGAATTGTTGTTATGGTGACAGAATTAGGTAAGATGGTGGTAGATACCCAGGCAGACTTAAACAAAGTCCTACCACCAACCAAACCAAGCACAATATTGTACTCCCCTTGGCGATCGACCCCGGTACCTCTGCATCTGACACCGGTGGGCAAACCACTAAACCACAGAGGCGGTTAAAAAGAGTCCTACATAACATATGTGAAATTATGATATCAGCCTCCTTCAAATTCAAATTCAAATTCAAATATTTATTTATTTTCTCATACAAAAAGGTCAACATAGTAGGTTTAGCTAAAATTAGAGATTAGAATAACCTGTTTTGTGTGAGACTGGTGCCTATGGTAGGTTTGAAACAATCCTGTAATACAGGTCAGCAGTGCCCGCACTCCGCTGATTGAGCTTGGCGACATAATTTCAATTTATTACAACAATATGATTTGGGCTTAGCTATTCAGCGTGGCAATGCAGCCAGTGGTCTGGAACAGTTGAGTTACCTATAGGCCGTTTGTAACGGTCCTTAGGTAATCTGACTGATTCCTTTGTACATAGTTAGTTTCATTGAACTTTTTATTGAATAAATGAATTTATATCCACTAACATGTATATTACTATAGTGCAAGTAAAAATGCTTTTACTATAATGTATCTCTTTCTTCGGTAGGTCCTTACTTTTTCCACAGAACGTTTTACGATTACAAAATTGTCTGTAACATTAATCTTGCTTAGTAGCTAGTACATTAATCTTTAGCATCTTCAAGCTTCTAACGTTCAACAAACGCGGCACTTCAATGCTTCGAGACTCCGGGTGAATTTATGACAAAAAAAACACTTTTCAAGGTATTGAAAAACCTAACCCTAAAAACATAAATATAACCTCTGCTTAGGCAGTGAGGTACACAGCGCGCGTACTTAATACTAGGTACATCAGTATTCTGTTAAATATTACAGGACATTGATTTTACACAGCGCCATCTAGTTCCAAACTAAGCAAAGCTTGTAAAATGGGAACTAGATTACGGATTTTTTTTTACGTATTATACAGCACCCAAACACAGAACAAACATCAATATTTATCACACAAATGTTTGCCCTGGGAATCGAACCCACAACTTACAGCGAAGGAGGCAGAGCTACTACCAACTGAGCTGTGAGGACTGTTGCGGTTGATATTGATGCCAATACTTAAATTCGGGCTTGTAAGTATAATTACGTTTTAAAAACTAAAAGGAAAACAGACTTCAATGAAGAATATGATACAATTTCGTTTACCTAGTATTTTTTCCAATAATTTTGATGACAGATGGACGGACAGACAGACAGACGCGTGATCCTATATGGGGTCCGCTTTTTCCTTGCTTTTGAGGTAATACACCCAAATCGCTTTAAGTGTACCTGTACTATTTGAAGAGTATCCTCGTTTTTCCAGGATCCCAACATCAGTCCCTGACCTGATGAGGATCACCTGAGAAGTATACCGACTACCGAAATACCCAAATCACTTCAAGTGTGTATATATTATTGAAGAGTTCCATCGATTTCTCCAGGATCCCATCATCTGATCCTGACTTTACTCCCGATCACTTCAAGTGATCGGGGAACGTACATAAAAAACCCGACAAATATGTGAGCCTCTTCTTTTTTTTTAAAAGTCGGTTATAAATAAAGTTTATGCTGTTCAAGGTTGTCCCAAAATTGTGGACCTTATTGATATACAACCTGGTAGCTAAACAAGCGAGTGTGACATCTTTTGTTATTTAGAGACCCGTAGGTACGTAAAAATAACTGGGAACTAGATTACGGATAGAATACTTAAATACTTTTATAAATACATACGTACTATATGATACAACACCCAAACACAGAACAAACATCTGTATTCATCACACAAATGTTTGTCCTTGGTGGGAATCGAACCCACAGCTTGAGCTATGAGGCTTGTTTACTTAACATACATACATTGACAAGCCTCACAGCTCAGTTGGTAGTTGGTAGCTCTTCTGCGCTGCAGGTTGTGGGTTCGATTCCAACCCGGAACGAACATTTGTGTGATGAATATCACAATGTTTATTTATTATGTATTTGAGTGTTTGTATGATAAGTATGTATTAAAATGTAGTGTAAAAAACAAGTGTTTTATCCGTAATCTTGTTCCCATATTACAATCCTTGTTTGGGACTAGATGGCGCTGTTAGAAATTATTAAAATAATTGCAGATGCAAATAGTATGCAGTAAGGCTACTTGCACCGTCTTCAAGTTGTATTAAAAAAATGTAAAATGAACAGTAACGGAACAAAGTAACGAAGGGCCGGTCCTGAACTGGAGCAAGTCCATCACAGGTCACTGTGCTTCAGAAGTCAGTATTACGTACTGGGATGCACTGCTCTCAGATAAAATGTGGCAAGCGAGTGCATTTTATGAACATCGTGATACTAAATTCCTTGTACGTATTCTTGCAGGAAAGTTATTTAAACTGAAAATTCTTTCGGCTCAAATATGAATGCGCATGGAAGCCAGGCTAAGCTTACGAATATTTTTGACTTGAACAAATGTGGTAAAACATTCCGAAGAACCCAATTTCTTTTGAATAGGTTATGAAATATATTAGCCTTTTTATTGAAGATAGTATTGATTTTGAGGCTTGCCTTACCAAGGATGTGGTCTATGATGGAGAGTCCTTTCCAGAAAATGTTTATATTACACGTTTTAGCGCCGAAATGTTTGTCCTGTGTTTGGGTGTTGTATCATATAGTACGTATGTATTTACAAAACGTATTTAAGTATTCTATCCGTAATCTAGTTCCCATATTATGCTTATTTTGGGGCTAGATGACTCTGTGTAAAATTAATGTCCAGTAATATTTATATATGTATGTATGTGTATTTCATTGAAACGCTCTGCAGCCTAGACAGCTTGATGGACTTGACATGTGAGGGGACGTTTTGCTCCTCTAAATTGTAGGAGTGTTATAAGCTATACCATTTTAATATGAGGGGTTCGAATAAGAAATAAAAAAGGGATACAGTAAAATGCTGATAATAAAACAATTTGGATATTAAATGAAAGGTAATGCCAATTCTACAGAGATGGTAGTGGTAGTAGATGGTAATCTATACAGATAAATAAATATATATATTTAAATATCATATTTACAATCGTTTGGTTGCAGTTGTTGTTTCTATTAAACCTTGGTTATATAGTTGTAAAATAGTAACCTCCTGAACATTTTTGTTAATATTGCTGTAAGGTTTTGCTAAAATCCAATATTGTGACGAATTTTAAAAAAATACTTAATATTTTAGAATTTAGTATTTGTCAATTTCCGGTATGACAATATCTGTAGCAAACAAACTAATGACTCAGCTGTTGCAGTGGGCGTCGTGGCCTGTTTTGCAACAGCTGGGGCAGGCGAAAACGTATAAAAGCCGAAAAGACTTGGCCATTAGGGCAGTCACTCTGAGGTCGTCACTCTGTTCGGACGTCTCTAGAAATTTATAAAGTTTTGTAACTAGACGAATTTATGTTGGATTGATACCTGAAATAAACGTGTATTGAAAGTCACCAGTGGAGTTATTATTGAAGTGCTAACACATCAGAAGTGGGATATACCATCACCATCTTGATGTCACGTAAGTAATTGCAGTTTATTTGTTCACGCCCATCAGTAGCATTCTACAAGTATACTCCCCACTGGTCCACATTAGGTAGTGACTTAGTGGCTGCATGACATGACGCACATAACTTTACATGATCACATGTGACCACATATGGTCCCACATATGACGCATATGGTTCCACATATGACACATATGGTTCCACATACGACACTTATGGTTCCACACATGACACATATGGTTCCACATGAGTGACATATGGTAACACATGAGTGACACATGGTCACTCGTGGAACTTATAGTCGGTCATAGTTATTTATTGCAATCATTATGTGATACAGAGGTCTTATAATATAGGTAATGTCACACATAAGAAACCCTGCTAGGGCATAGCAATATTGAGAGAAGGCAGACCGACGTTTTAAACAAACGTGTATAAATAAGTACTTAGTCTTTTTTTTAAAAACTTTCGCGATTAGAACACATTATTTTAATACGTGATAACGGGTATTTATCGCGTAAAATTACCTTTATTTTTATTCCGACGTATCGGCGTGGTTGCATCGGCCGTGGTACTTATATGTTATGATAAAAAAGTCTTATGTGACTTTATACATGGTTATAACACTTGATAGCGTACACACACGTGCTACTGCTTGCTTATTGAGATATAATATATGTAACCACGATATTTAATTTAGCAATGAGGCTCATTTGTCTCTCTCCTATTATGTAAAGTGGTGTTTAAACGATAATAAATGAAAATTTCATTTGAGTTCTAGACGATGGATGAGCCCAATCGCAAAAGACGTCTGGCAACACCTCAAATAGAGCAAGGTACCGAGAGGCCAAGTCTAGCAACAAGCTTACACCGAGACGAGACGACCAGCCAGCGCAATCTGATACTTCAAGAACAAGACTTAGAGCTGCAACGAGAGCGCCTACGCCAGCTGGAGCACACCGTGCAAATTGCACGAGATCGGGAGTCAAGATCCAGGTACAACGAGGGCTGCCAGGACACCGACGAGCAGCGTGAACGTCGCCGAGACGACGAACAGCGTGATCATCGTCGGGACGACGCACCACGAGAGCGCCGCCTGGAGAGCGAGCGGCGTGAGGACCGCCGTGACGAGGACGGGCTGCGCGGACGCCGCCGAGATAACGGACCACGAGAGTGCCGCCTGGAGAGCGAGCGACGTGAGGACCGCCGTGGCGAGGACGGGCTGCACGGACGCCGCCGATACATCGGACCTCGTGAGCGCCGCCTGGACAGCGAACGGCGTGAGGATTGTGGTGGCAGCGACGAGCCGCCTGGGCGCCGCCGAAATGACGGACTAGGTAGGTGTCGCCGGGAAAAAGAACACCGGTCAAGATCTCGTAGCCCTCTGTTCACCTCAAAAGATGTCGCTAAATTGATACAATCTTTCAAAAACAGTTCATCGTGCCACCCGTTAGAATCAAATGCACATTCAAGTAGTAACAAACTAGACTACAAGAATATATTACCTGAGTTCAATCCTTGCACAAAAAACCAGCGCATGGACGTTTGGTTAAAAAAGGTTAACGAGTGTGCATCGGTTTACGGGTGGGATGATAAGGCTACTATTTATTTCTCCATGCAAAAACTACAAGGACTGGCCCAAACTTGGTACCAAAGCCTGACAACGATTCTGTTTTCTTGGTCAGAATGGCAGGAAAAGTTGCTCAAAGCTTTTCCTTGCGAACAAAATTATGGTCAGTCCTTGGAGGATATGCTAAAACGGAGAAGCAGACTTCATGAGCCAATCGAAAATTATTTTTACGAGAAACTTGCATTACTTAATCAATGCGAGATTACAGGCAAACGTGCTGTTGATTGTCTCATTCACGGCCTGAGCGATAAAACTGTCAAGTCAAGTGCCTTAGCCTTACGCTGTTCTGAGCCTGATCAATTGCTGCAATATTTATTGAGCAATAAAGATCCTCTTCATCAACCTTTCTTGAAAGATAAATTGGCTACAGACGGATCTCATAGCAATCAACAAAATAAGTTTTTTACCAGGCCGACTCACTCTGGTACATATTGCTATAATTGCAAGGCCAAGGGTCATATCTACAGTAAATGCCCCAAACCTCTGATCGAATGTGGTCACTGTAAGAAAATAGGTCATGTAATAGAAAACTGTAGAGAAAAGCAAGGTATTCAAACCTCAAAGACTAATACAGTGCATAAAACTATGTGTATAACGAATTCAAACCCAAATGAAAAATTCATTAAGGAAGTCATCGTTAACGATGTGGCCCTAGAAGCGTTCGTGGACTTTGGTAGTGAAGTTACCTTGATAAGAGAGTCGGATTTTTCAAGTCTAGGTGTGTTGCATGACAATATCCCGTCAACCATGAAGGGTTTCGGGAATGCACTGGTTCAGTCATTAGGCGCAGTGACTCTTAAAGTAACAATTGACGGAGTTACTGCCGATGTTAACTGTAAAGTAGTAGGTGACAGCCTGCTTCACAAGCCCATGTTGATTGGTCAAACATATTCAGAACAACCCCACATAATTGTCATTAAAGATGCGACCAAATTACAATTTCTTGATGTTTCCACCGAGGTCCCCACCCTATGCACCAATGATGAAGACCATCCAATTCGAGTCAGAGTATTACAACATAGCATCATCTTTGGCATGGCAAGCGTAAGGGCAGCAACCGAATCGGTCTTCTCTGGAAGTATCATGCTTAACACAAATATCGTAGGGAGACCCAATGAACAGTACGTTGTGTTAGGAGGCTTGCATCAGGTGAAAAATGGACTTCTCTATGTAACGGTGACGCCTTGTACCACATCGTCACCATGTTTAATTCATGAAAATTTTGTGTTTGCCCGGGTTGAGAGGGTAAAGCTTATTAATAGGGTGGTGACGGTTTCAACAGATTCTGACGTTGATGTGAAAGCTTTAGGGCGACCACAATTTGACAAACTTGACAACCAATCATTACAAATTGGTAGTTCTGTATCCGAGGAGCACAAAACTAGGCTTATCAAATTGCTTCAGCGTTTTGAGCATTGTTTTGCGTCTAATTTAAATGATCTTGGCTGTACTAACATCACTGAAATGAGAATCGAACTACATAATGACCAACCTGTCGTGTATCGCCCTTACAGGCTTTCACATACCGAACGGGACAACGTGCGTACAATGGTTGACGAAATGCTTCAAGCAGGAATAATTAGGGAATCGGTATCAAATTACGCAAGCCCCATCATCTTGGTGCGTAAGAAAGACGGTACTACGCGAATGTGTATAGACTATAGGAAGCTTAACTCGGTTACTGTAAAAGAACAATACCCTATGCCTATAATTGAAGACGAAGTTTCTCGATTATCGGGTCAGGCGTGGTTTATCACGTTAGACTTAATGTCCGGGTATTATCAGGTTCCTATTGCTGAGGAGCACAAACACTTGACAGCGTTTATTACGCCTGATGGTCATTATGAATTTAATTGTGTACCATTCGGCCTAGCAAACGCTCCAGCTAACTTTCAGCGAATGATGAATCGAGTGTTAGGGGCTGCTCGTTTTAATAAAGCTACTGTGTATATTGATGATGTATTAATTTACGGCAGAAGCGAAGACGAAGCCCTAAATAGACTAGAAGAAGTTCTACAACTGTTTGAGGCTGCCAATCTCAAACTTAAACTATCCAAATGCAGTTTTCTACAAAACAAAATAGACTATTTGGGATATGAGATCAGCTCATTAGGAATGCGACCGGGAACATCAAAAATTCAAAGTGTTTCAGAGTTTCCCAAGCCCCAAAACGTACACACAGTACGTCAATTTCTTGGACTGGTTAGTTACTTTCGCAAATTTATACAGGGTTTCGCCGAGATTGCTTCCCCGCTTACGAAACTTCTAAAGAAGAATTCATCTTGGGAATGGGGAACCACACAGGAAAATTCCTACAATGCACTCAAGGAGCGGTTAGTAAGTAGGCCGGTACTTGCGATTTATGATTATAACGCAGAGACAGAGCTCCACACAGATGCAAGCAGAGTGGGAATTGGTGGAATACTGCTGCAGCGAACGCAGGGAAGTACTGAACCGTTTAAACCAGTAGCATACTACAGTCGGCAGACAACCCCAGAAGAGAAAAACTTTCACTCATACGAACTCGAAACATTAGCTGTGGTTTGTTCCTTAAAAAAATTCCGGGTGTATGTACTGGGAAAAGAATTTAAAATTGTTACTGATTGTAGTGCCCTACGCTCCACGTTTCTAAAAAGGGATCTGATACCTCGAATAGCACGGTGGTGGCTTACACTACAAGAATTTGACTGTTCTGTGGAATACAGAGCTGGAGTCAAAATGGCTCACGCAGATGCTTTGTCACGAAATCCAATAGTAGAAAAATATGAAAGCGGTTTGCCATGTCCTACGATAATGGCTATCAGCGATGAAGATTGGCTACTTACTCTTCAATTGGGCGACACAGAATTGGGAAGAATTCGGGAAATCATAAACAGTGACTTAAATACAAAAGGACTTGATTACATTAGAGAAAACTATATTGTACGCGACAATAAACTATTTAAATATTTAGATGGGGACAAATCAAATATCAGATGGGTGGTACCTAAGGGAGCTAGATGGCAAATATGTAGGAGAAACCATGATGATATAGGACATGTAGGTTATGAGAAAACTCTTGATCGTATCAAGAAAACTTACTGGTTTTCAAAAATGTCGCGGTTCATCAAAAAATATGTTAACGCATGCATTGACTGCGCTTACGCCAAAAAGTCCTCAACTTCACGTGAAGGACTGCTGCATCCCATCGCTAAGGTAGGAACACCATTTCATACCTTGCATTTGGATCACCTCGGACCTTTCGTAAGATCAAAACGTGGGAACACTCACATACTCGTCATCGTAGACTCTTTTACGAAATTCTTGTTTATAAGGCCGGTAAAAAACACTAAAACCTTAAGCGTTATTAGAGTTTTAGAAGATATATTTGACATTTTTAGAACACCCGATCGACTAATCAGTGATCGTGGAAGCTGTTTTACATCTCATGCATTTAAAAGATTCTGCTTAGATAGAGGCACCAGACATGTGCTAAATGCTGTGGCTAGCCCAAGGTCCAATGGGCAGGTAGAGCGATATAATAGAACAGTGCTTCATTCATTAACTGCTCAAAACCTTAGAGATGATGAAAGAGAGTGGGACAACAAGTTAGGACGAATACAATGGGGTCTTAACAACACCATACAAAAAACAATAGGCATAACTCCAGCTGAGGTAATGTTTGGTACAAAGATGAACAGTGAATGCAATCCGGTACTAAATGACATTGTAGATGTAACTCGGGAGACATATGATCTTTCATCAGTTCGTCAGGAAGTTAAAAATAAAATTGATAGGGAACAAGAAAAACAAAAACATTACTATGACAAAGGGCGAAAGCCCGCACAAATATACAGTAATGGTGATCTTGTTAAAATAGTAAAGACGGTATTCCAAAATAACGGAAAAAGCACCAAACTTTTGCCATCATACGAAGGACCCTATAGAGTTGTAAAAGTACTAGGAAATGACCGGTACAAAATAGCTCCCATTCAAGGTTTTGAAGGAATGAAAAATAAACGTAAAACCACAGTGGCTTCGGACCGTATGAAGCCATGGATTCATATTTCATCCTTAGAACTTGGTCATGATGATGATGATGATGATGAAATAGACATTTTTGATGGACAGACTGATGATGAAAACAATAATCCCTAATAATGTAAGATGGCTATGATGGTTAGATAAATATATTAGTTCAATTTACAAGTGGCTATATATTTAACTAAATTTTTAATGATTATGTGCAGGTGATTATTGCATGCATTTACTCAAGTGGTTTCTGATAAGAATTGGTGGTTCACAGAAAGTTATTGCTGTGGTGTTTAAACTTTATTAACTAAATGTTTAATTAATATGTGCAGGTTGGTTGTATTAACTTGATTTGGTTTCAGATATGAGAATTAGTGAAAGTTATTCTGATCGTTGTAACCTTCGGGTTATTTAGAGAAAGTTAATCTGACCGTTATAACCTTCGGGTTATTCAGAGAAAGTTAATCTGACCGTTGTAACCTTCGGGTTATTCAGAGAAAGTTAATCTGACCGTTGTAACCTTCGGGTTATTCAGAGAAAGTTAATCTGACCGTTATAACCTTCGGGTTATTCAGAGAAAGTTAATCTGACCGTTGTAACCTTCGGGTTATTCAGAGAAAGTTAATCTGACCGTTGTAACCTTCGGGTTATTCAGAGAAAGTTAATCTGACCGTTGTAACCTTCGGGTTATTCAGAATAAGTTAATCTGATTGTTGTAACCTTCGGGTTATTCAAAATTTGTAATCTGACTGTTGTACATTTGGGTTATTCTAAATTTTGAAGTCAAGTTGATAATGTTGATTTGTGTTTAATTGTGTTCAATTTTCTAAATTGTTTATATTGTATAACGTGATAGTATTATTATTATTTACTTTTGTGCGACCCAAATGGCGAGTGTAAGGTTTTTAACTGATGCATACATGGGGACATGCATGTTATCAGGATGGTCGAGTGTAAGGTTTTGCTAAAATCCAATATTGTGACGAATTTTAAAAAAATACTTAATATTTTAGAATTTAGTA
This sequence comes from Venusia cambrica, assembly GCA_951394065.1. NCBI lineage: Eukaryota > Metazoa > Arthropoda > Insecta > Lepidoptera > Geometridae > Venusia > Venusia cambrica. The sequence continues at coordinate 2,242,089 of OX596068.1, read as the reverse complement.
TTTGTCAATTTCCGGTATGACAATATCTGTAGCAAACAAACTAATGACTCAGCTGTTGCAGTGGGCGTCGTGGCCTGTTTTGCAACAGCTGGGGCAGGCGAAAACGTATAAAAGCCGAAAAGACTTGGCCATTAGGGCAGTCACTCTGAGGTCGTCACTCTGTTCGGACGTCTCTAGAAATTTATAAAGTTTTGTAACTAGACGAATTTATGTTGGATTGATACCTGAAATAAACGTGTATTGAAAGTCACCAGTGGAGTTATTATTGAAGTGCTAACATTGCATTGTTCAGATTGCAACAAAAATACATAAATAATCCAGCAAATTCCTCTGTTTTTTTCCATGTTAATGTTTTAGTTAAGTTTAATGAGTGTCTTTTTAAGGTCATGTTCTCGTAAGACTTCATTGAGTTTGAAATTTTGCAGTCGGGTGATATTTTTACAACGTTCAACTGTCTTTTTTCTTTTGTCAACATTTCATTTCAGAAAAACTCTTGTTAACAGTATTTGTTTTTCTAATCTTCTAATCCATTTTGATATAAACAAAGAAGGTTTGTTACTTTCCCTTGACACTAACCACACATTGATACATGACCTATTTGGTTGCAGTCGTTATTTCAATTAAAATTTAGTTACAGTTGTTATTTCAATGAAAATGGTGACTTTCTGAACATTCGGACTGCAACAAAGATACATTAGCCCAGAAGATTCCTTTGTCTTTTTCTATGTAAATAATGGTCCTAATAAGTGTCTTGTGCACGTTAACTGTTCAATTAGTCTGTTTCCAAGTAGGCATATACGTATCACGTAGGATACACAAAGTGTGCTGCATCATCCACTCTATTATTCCACGCTTTGAGTGTGCTTTAGTGGATTTAAAACAGAATTAGTGCCAGAAAATGCTAACTATGTTTAAGATGTGTGTTTGTAAATTAAAATGTACTGGGTATTTTTATGGGTTTATTATATTTGTAATTCTAAAAGGCATTTTGGACACGGCCCTGACAAGGGAGTAGAAAATTCGGGCTTGTTTAATTGGGGGTTTTCAGTACTAAGAGGAAGACTGCTGTCCTGTGTGAAAATTTTTACATTTAAATACCTCTGATTATACAGTCTCTAGAACCTAGTGAATACGGTACAACTTGAAGTCACATAATTTACATAGTTCATAATAATTTACATACTTCAGTGGTCTACCTGGATGTTCTAGTGGTTATCCATGCATTGTTCATAGGTTTCCATAATTTGGTAATGTAATTATGGAAACCAGATATGTTACATTGTGCTGGTTTGTTTTTCAATCACTATTTGTACTGTCCAGGGTTCGCAGTCAATTTCTGAATTGCTTATAATAAACAACCCTTATTGAATATGCGTGGTATTCCAATAGTAAAATAAGCAATATTGTATGAGTAATCAGCAGACTTGTTAGGTATCAAATGAGTGCATAAAAGGGTTAAGTTGATTTCAACGTTTGTTTCTATTGCAATTATTTTTTTACCGCCTCAGTGGTCTAGTGGTTCGCCCACGGGTATCAGATCCAGAGGTCCACGTTCGATCCCCAGGGAGAGTACAATATTGTGCTTGGTTTGATACAGTATCTTACCTAATTCTGTCGCCTTAGCAACAATACCTAAATTGTTGTGATCCGGCATTTGAGGTATGTTAGCCAGTTCCTCAAACAGTAGAGGATTTTGGGTGATGTGGGCTTGCACCATCGGCCTTATCATAACTTGTAAATCAGGTGAGATGAAGGCCAAGCACTTCTCCGTAGTACAATTAAAACTACTTTATGACACAAATGTAATATAAGAAACAACATTACAGCGTTAGATCATCAGCAAACTGAAAGGCTAAATTAAAACGCCGCCTGTATTTTAACTTTTGCACGGAATTTTAATGAAAAGCTCATGTAAATACAGGCTCCTAAAAATCCCTAGAACTCATAAAAATGTTTTTCATATATATCACCCCCAAAACAACTCGGCTAGGGACACATTGTCCGTAATTGATCATTCAACTCGTGGTTTCAGTATAAACAGCGAATGCGTTATAATTATGCGATTATGCGGTTATCGCAGCCATTACAATAATTGATAGCAAAGAACTGTTTCCACCAAAACTTATTGCTATAATAAATCGTGTCAAAGTTTTCGTATGAAAGTAGCCATTTTGAGTTCGAGCTTTTCAACCGAAGGACGTATGAAATAAAAAACGGTACGCACACCGAGGGTTCCAACCCATATTCCAAGACGACACAAATTTATATTTGTATTTTTTTTATTGTTCGACGGCGAGCCTTTACGGGGAGTTATTGGCCTTATCTCACCTGATTTTCAACAAACTGAGGAACTGGCTATGAATGCCGCAACAAATGGGGTAGCTAGTCAGGCGGACTTAAACAAAGTTTTACCACCAACCAAACCTAGCACAATATTGTTATCCCCTGGGATCGAACCTGAGACCTCTGGATATGAAATCGGTGGGTTGAACCACTGAAGCTAAGCACTTCCCCGTCTTACAATAAAATAAAAAGAGGTTTCCATAGGTTGTTTTTGCTTATAGATGGAGCGCAGCACACATTACCCTCATGGTTTACATTTGGGGTTACCTTTACTTTAGCTTTTCATTATTTTACGGTATACGTGATATTGTTTATAGGAAATTGTAGCTTCATAACACACAATGCATTCAAAACCGTGAAATTCGCCACTGCATACATGCTATATATATGTCAGCGTAAGACTTACAATCTAACGCTCCCCGTCCGTTTGTAATATGCCTCGGCATATTGTACACATATAAGCATAAGATTATAAGCACCGTCCGTTTGTAATATGCCTCGGAATATTGTATTTGAAGAGTAGTAAAAGCCCCTAGTGTAAGGGCTCGTCCGGAGAATTACTCTTATTTCAGCCGCCAAGCAGCATTACTGTGTTTCGGTTTGAAGGTATGGTTGCCGGTGAAATTACGGGTACGTGAGGCTTAACACCTTTATGCCTCAAGTTAATGGGCGCAATGCAGTGCCTTGAAGGCTATTTTCTTTGTGAATGTGACCTATGCAGTAAGGCTTTGTCATAGGCAAGAGTACATTTAACACCAGGTGCGCTACTTGCTTGTCCCGTCTCCTAGTAGTATAAAAAAAAACGGTCGGCAAAAATGGTGATCGATGATGAACCCGTCGGGACATGACCTCTCCACCCCAACAGAAGTCGTCTTGTGGTTTCAGTTAACTCTATTTCTGATGGAACTAGATCGAGAACGTAAAAAAATGAAAATTGATCAGAGAAGATGAATTTTCTTAACTTTCACTTTTACTAATGAGCATAGACCAGAGATGAAATGGGAAAATATTTTTTTCCAAGCCAAGCTCCATTATCTTCAAAGCTACTTCAAAAACCTAGCGATGAGTCGTAACGGTGTGCGACAGCCTTTATTCAATGCAAATTATGTTATGAATATTGCCTTATCACGCGCGAATCGAACCACAAATTGAATTGTACGTTGCTCTTCATTCGCACGCTACGGTCATATTGAACCCAAGTTTTCTCAAGTTTTGGACGAATTCAATATTACGTGTTACTTTAACATCTCTCAGTCTGTAACAACCTCAATGAACCGCTATAAAAATATTTATTCATTTAACATTGAATTACTCTATCAGGGGCTTTTGAATGAAGCGACACGTGACCTTTGTGCTGGCATTATTTATAATTTTAATTGTCGTTAGTTAATGATATTTTTTTAATAATTATTTTTATCAGTTTCTTCAAGAACTACGTCATTTCTAGCAAAATAACTTTATATTTTTGACAGAAAATAATGAGAGAAAAATACTTATGTGACACATTGAAGGTAGATATCAAATAAAATTTTCCATAATTGAGACACACAAATAACAAGAAATTGGGGACAGTATAAACCGTTTTGTTACGGTCTCTAAGTAGCCCGACTCCTTCATTTGTAAAGAGTTGGTACCAATATACCGTAGAAATCGAACCCACAAACTACAGCGCCAGAAGGCAGAGCTTCTACCGACTGAGAGAGCTTCTGGGAAACCTCGCTCCATCGTAGACCTCATCCTCACTCAGGAGAACTGAGGAGTTTAATCGCATCCGGATCCAGAGGTCATGGGTTCAATCCCCATGGGGAGTCCAATATATTGTGCTTGGTTTGGTTTGTTGTACGACTTTGTTTTCCGCCTGGCTAGCTACAACCATCTTTCCTATTTCTGTCGCCATAACAACAATTATAAAATTGTGTTCCGGCATTTAAGAGGTAAGATAGCCAGTTCCTCAGTTTGTTGAGGATTCCGGGTGAAGTGCGCTACCTTCGGCCTTATCTCAACTTGTGACCAGGTGAGATGAAGGACAAGCGCTTCCTCGTCGTACAATAAAAAAAAAGAAAAAAGGAGAGCCTCGAGATCAAGGCTCAAGAGCTTACCCATTTAAAAAAAGAGTATTAGGTAGGATTGGATACTGGCGTTTTTATCAGGCGATGAGAGAACCCACAGGAGACATGGGTAATTTATCAAGTTGCCACACCGTGCCGTAATACGACGTGATGTGAAATTACATTGAAATTGAATGTGTGGAAACCCCATACGGTTTTTATGGAGATCTTCATTGGTTCAGAGATAACCCATCCAATGGAATGAGTTTTCGAACAAACAGGATAATATTCTCGCGTGACTGTCAATTAACGCACAGCCTAAACTAGAGGACCTATGACGTGAAACTTTCAAGGTAGTTTTTTTCATATATTTTTTATTAGTGCATTTGTAGCTGCGAGTAATTTTAGATTTATAGATAGGGGAAAGAAAAGATTTTAGGAATAGTCACGGGATGGCAGGTAGGAGATAGCGGGCGTCCCACTAACAAGTTAATGTTTTCAACTGTACTAATAATTTAATCGTGATTGCATTGAGCTTATTCTATCCAATTTTGTTTATATTAGAATACTCCGATACTAATACGAGTTATAAATCCGATTCAGTAACAAACTCACGACATTTTCCCCTTCGTCGATTCATCTCTGATCATTCATCACTACTCGGAGAGGATCATATGAGGATCACCTACTAGGAAGGTACCTCCTAGAATCCTGAAAACTAATACCAATGGTATTTGGTTTTGGTATTAGAAATCATAATATAGACAATTTTCTATTCCAAACAATCATAAACGAATACCAAAACAAGTTATTTTGTACGAGATACAGTCAGTAAAAAAAATGCTTTAATTTTTTTTATTTATTATTAGCCAGTGACACATATAATTCTGATTGTTGTTCCTAGGGACATGTTGGAATCCTCACGATGTGACACACACCGTCAGAGTACGTACATGTGTCAAATGCACACATAAACTCCGAAAAGCCGAAAAGTCCGTTGGTGCACGACTGATGGATTTGAATCCACAACCTCTAGCTCGGAAGGCTGGCCCAAACCCACTTGACCACACAACTCCACTGAATATTAAGCTTATTTTAGAATAAGGACTGTTGATTTAGTAAATAAATAAATATAAAAAATATAATATAAAAAATATATTATAAAAATACCTCCAATAATAACTGAACTGTTACAAGTCTTTCGGCCTAGTTTTTCAGTAGAATTGCGGTAAACGTATTATTTAGCATGTACAAAATATTGCTTCGTTGATAGCTTGTGGCCTTTTTACTACTAATAATGATAACCTAACTACTAGCTCAGCTAAACCAAAGAGCGTAGAAATACACACACAGAGCGAAGCAAAAAACACACGTATCGTTTTCAGGCATGTTGGTATAACTTTCCATTTTCCCTGTGGTTAACCCCGTCTACACTCCCCCTTGCAAGCTCGCTTCGAGCAATAAACACAACAAAACACAGCTTATTCATCACGAATATACCAACTTGTGTACGCTACACCTGATAAAGAGAAGAGACTCCTATTTCTATGATATCTATTTGTAAACCTATGAAATAAAAGTATGTGATATATCTTTTATATTATATTTGTATTTTAAGTTTCACTTGGTCACAATATTTTTAACAAGCTATGAGGCGTGCTCAGTTGTTAGCAACTCTGCCTTCTGCGCTGTAGGTTATGGGTTCGATTCCCACCCAGGGCAAACATTTGTGTGATGAATATAGATGTTTTATAAGTATGTATTTACAAAAAAAAAAGTATGTAAGTATTCTATCCGTAATCTAGTTCCCATATTACGAGCTATGCTTAGTTTGGGGCTTTGATGGCGCTGTGTGAAAATAATGTCCTGTAATATTTATTTATTTTATTTATTTGCAAATGTTATAATGACACAAAAAACGGGTCCGGGTCTGTGCCTTAGGTCTACGTTTTTTCCGGGGCCAGTCGACTAAAGAGCACATATAGGTTCTCCACCAGGGAATGTATGAATATTCATGCATTCATGCTCCAACTATCATTAAGTACAATCATGGAGGAATTAAGACATGATTTTATATTATTTATAAAACATGTGTAATAAAGAATATATCATAGATACTCAACATATTACATGTGACATGATGCACATGTTTTTCACATATTGTACAGTTGTTTTTGCGTGAAGTGAAAATAGCATCTTCTAATAATGATTTCGGGAATTGAAATTATCAATTATATCAAATTATCAATGTAGCTGCGAGAAATTGTAATAAATTGAGTAATAAAACCAATAACATGAGTTTGTTAGTTTTGATAGTCGATTGTGTGACACAATCAAACAGATCAAATCAATGCAATATAAATATTTATCGATTGACTCTGAGAATTGACTGTACAATAATATTGTCAGTTGGAGCATGAATACCTTTTGGTATACCATGCTTCACCCAGGAGGAGACCCTAGATGGAGCACGGACCTGGACCCAAAAGTTCACACCTGCGACGGGTTCGAACCCGCATCTTTTCCTAAAGCCGAAATCACTAAAACCAATTGAGCAACGAGAGTCCTGATATATACATTTGTGTGCCATATCAAACTCAGCTTATGCACTGATTAGATTGATGAGATTGGCTTTGGGAAAAAAAGTGCGGGTTCGAGTCCCGTCGTGGGTTCTGAATTTTTGTGTCATTAATAACATTTTTAAATATGTTATTTGTTGTTATAGCGGCAATGGATACAAATGAATACACATCCTATGAAAATGTAAACTGTCTACCTATTACAGTTTCCGAGGTACAGCCTGCTGACAGACAGATGGATGGACGGTAATAGGGTCCCGTAGGCTATCCTTGGGTCCGCAACCCTAAACATACATCACATCTAAACATACGTTAATGTTCAGGTTATCTGAATACTCCATTCTTCCTTGAATTCCCAGTGCTGATTCATCTGGCGTGTTCTCGCGTAAATGACAAACTGTGTTGAAGCAATAAGAGGCTTAGCGGAGCGCAGTGAGGCGAGGACAGCAATACCACCTTCCAGGGTGATAAGTTGGAAGGTGTAGCTTTATCGTTTGACTGAAATTTGTCTTATTATTTTGAAATATGTGATTATTTTCATCATATTTTTTTTTAGCTTGCTTGTGTTGCCATTGTTTGGTGGGATTTCTAAGCTATAAAACTCAGGTTTCATAAACAGTTCTTCTGTTTGGGAGCCAATGTTATTCCTCTCTCCCTTTGATTTACCGAAAATAATTTATGTCCATATTTTTTTTTTCTAACTTTATGTTTGAATACGCTCTTGACCTTAAAACTTGCATATGCAAGGATGAGGTCTACCAAAGGTGCAAGCCTGTGCATGCACTGGCTTAACCACGCACCAACGCGTCACAGCGAACTGCTTTCCACTGGACTTTGGCGAGAGGGAATAACCTGCACAGGGTGGACTTGCAAAGGCTCCTTTGCAGGGGCACCATCTGGGGTTCATTCAGCTGTAAACGCTAGCAGAAGCCAGCAATTCAATTGCCTGGGGTAGGAGAAAGTAGATCCCATCCACTCCTTATAACCGCCTCTGTGGTCTAGTGGTTCAACTCACCGATTTCAGATCCAGAGGTCCCGGGTTTGATCCCCATGGGAAGTACAATATTGTGCTTGGTTTGGTTGGTGGTAAGATTTTGTTTAAGTCCGCCTAGCTAGCTACCACCATCTTACTTAATTATGTCGCCATAATAACAATTCTTTAAAAAAATGTTGTGTTCCGGCATTCAAAGCTAAGATAGTCAGTTTCTCAGTTCGTTGAGGATTCCGGGTGAAGTGCGCCTCCACCTTCGGCCTTATCTCAACTTGTTACTAGGTGAGATGAAGGCCAAGCGCTTCCCCGCCGTACAATAATATATATATCTTATCCTTAATCCATAAATAAATAAATATCGACGTATTTTGTCAAAGCGGCTGGTGTATAATATGATCCAGCTTAAACTTTCAACAATCTTATTTATAGTTTTGAAGATGGTTCCTATTTCAAAAGATGGATCTCTCAAACTTTCACGCAGCTTCTTTATCAAAACTTCTATCAATAAAACTGGTAATCCAAGAAAACTTTGTGACCGCCACAAATACATATTGTGCCAATTTCAAGTTATACTCGGGACTGGCCGAATAACTTGTGTAGGATTGACATAAATCGCAAATGGCCGCGCCGAGTTTTCGCCATCCCTTCGCAATCATAAAATATTGGCAAACTCGGAAACGAACAGAGATTACCGTTTGTACTCGTACTGCGGAACTTTTAAAAGCTAAAAGAGCGTCTTTAGGGTTTGTTTGGTGCATAGTGCGCTGATTTCAAAAATGATAAATTATTAGTGTGTTTAAATCATGTTTTAGAGGTTTGAAATATATTGATTTCTTTACAAAAAAATAACTTTTGTTTATTTCGTGCATGTATCTAATACTCATCTGAGTGATACTGATGAGAGGGATTTCGTTACAAAAAAATAACTTTTGTTAATTTCGTGCGAGTTTCAATACTCATCCGAGTGAAACTGATGAGAGGAATTTCATTACAAAAACATAACTTTTGTTAATTTCGTGCAAGTGTCTAATACTCTTTTGTGGGAAACTGATGAGAGGGGTTTCATTACAAAAACACCAACTGTGTTAATTTCATGCGAGTGGCAATACTCATCCGAGTGAAACTGATGAGAGGGATTTCATTACAAAAAAATAACTCTTGTTAATTTCGTGCAAGTATCTAATACTCATCTGAGTGATACTGATGAGAGGGATTTCGTTACAAAAAAATAACTTTTGTTAATTTCGTGCGAGTGTCAATACTCATCCGAGTGAAACTGATGAGAGGGGTTTTATTACAAAAACATAACTTTTGTTAATTTCGTGCAAGTGTCTAATACTCTCTTTTGTGGGAAACTGATGAGAGGGGTTTCATTACAAAAACACCAACTGTGTTAATTTCATGCGAGTGTTTTTTTACTCAGCTGAGTGAAACTGATGAGAGGGGTTTTATTACAAAAACATAACTTTTGTTAATTTCGTGCAAGTGTCTAATACTCTTTTGTGGGAAACTGATGAGAGGGATTTCATTACAAAAACACCAACTGTGTAAATTTCATGCGAGTGTCTTTTTACTCAGCTGAGTTAAACTGAAGAGTAGGATTTCATTGCAAAAACACAGCCTTTGTTAATTATGTGCAACACTTTGCTGAGTTGAGATGGATTTCATTGCACAAATAAAAATTAAGTTAATTTTGTGCGAGTGTCTAATACTACTCGGCTGAATAAAGCTGATGAGAGGGATTTCATTGCAAAAACATAGCTTTTGTTAATTATCTGATGGTTATACAATCTATCGTAAATACAAATACCCCAAATCAAGATTTACGTATTACCTCCCTATTTAACCAATAACTTTTTTTAAAATAATTTTATTCAATAACATGTACATTTAAACTAACTATGTACAAAGGAATCAGTCATATTACCTTAGGTCCGACAAACGGCCTATAGGTACCACCAAAAACTTCACGTAAGCGCCATTTCAGAAATAAATTTGGAAATATGCACAGTTTTTTCAGATTTTTTTCTTTCTAGAAAAGCCCAAATTGAAGGTTTAACAAAATTTCTTAAACCCAAGAATAGATCTTTAGCTTATCCAAGCACCGAGAATTATGTCTATAAATTATGCCCTATTCTACATAGTTCAAATTCTGTTTATAAACACATAGCAAACATTTTGAGTGCTCTATCTACGGCTAACGAGTGTCAAAGTAGAAAGGTCAAGGCATTAACGTGTTCTCAACTGCCCCACCGCTAATAACATTAAAGCTTTCGCAAACGATGCAGACCAGACGTTTATATTTCATCTGCTTATAGGTACTAATAAGTACTATTATATAACAAGTGGGCACTTATCAATTTCAGCATGGAAAGTGGAAATAGCACGTCAAACATAACACATCAAAAGCGAATAGCAATCATTGAAATTATCAGCTGATTTAATAAAATGACAGTTTATTCAATAGACCGAACCACAAATGATCCATATTCTATTTCACAAATTGTTACAATAAAATAAATAGCTATTCTCATGTGAGTGAATATGTCTTTTTTGAGAATATAATGTATGTCTTTAAATTAAAAATATACAAGTTAGTCAAATGCCAATTTAGTTTATTCCATTCAATCAGCGTAACTATAATCATCATCATCACAACTCGAAAAAAATCTACAGCAGGACATGTGCCAAACAAAAACCAAAACAAAAAAAAATGTAGCTTAAAAACACATAATGGATTAAATAAAGTGAAATTCGCTAGTTCATACAGGCTATATACAGGCGTTAATAAAAATACGTTTGTGTGACATTTAGATTTTCCATATTATAACTGACTGAATCTTTACGAGAATAGTTCAAAATCCACGATGTATTTTGAAGCTAAAATTTGCCAAAATCCATATTGCGCGTGCATAGCTTAGAGGAACCATCTTAAGCATATTTCTAGAATACGGAAACTTAGTACGGAAACCAGTCAGCGTGCGAATCTAATTATTGTTATAGTAGCGGGTTCATCTAGAAACAAATTATATTAAGACTGATCTTTCAACGTAGCGGTATGGAGCTCATTACCTTACTGCCTCAAAAGTAAGGTTATGTACTAGGGGTGATCCAAAAGTAATGATAATCAATAACAAACACAATGAATAAAATAAAAAAATAAATTTATTTCTCAACATAGTCTCCTAGCAAGTCTATACATTTAGTCCATCTCTTTTCTAAACCTAAAATTCCCTTAGAAAAAAAATCTTTATCTTGACTCTCAAAAAAGTCATCAACCGCGGCCATCACGTCGCTATCATCGTCAAATTTCTTGCCTCGGAGATGTTCCTTGAGTCGTGGAAAGAGATAAAAGTCACTGGGGGCTAGATCTGGTGAATAGGGGGGGTGATCCACCAGCTCAAAGCCCGCTTCCTGAATGGCAGCCATGGCAATTGCAGCTTTGTGAACCGGTGCGTTGTCTTGATGGAACAGCACTCCAGCCCGCAGTTTGCCTCGCCTTTTCTCCTTAATAGCCTCCCGCAATCTTCTTATTTGTTCTGCATAGTAGGAGCCTGTAATAGTGGCCCCCTTTTCCAAGTAGTCCACCATGATTATTCCTTCAGCGTCCCAAAAAACAGACGCCATAACCTTCCCTGCTGAGCTTGACACTTTGAATTTCTTCGGCGTCGGTTCATCGGATCGTTTCCATGTCATCGATTGTTGTTTTGTTTCAGGATCAAAATGGTGGATCCAGGTCTCGTCCATGGTCACAAAACGTGACAAAAAATTATCCTTGTCTGCCTGGAAATTTTCGAGATTTGCTCTTGACATGTCGACTCGTTTCTTCTTTTGCTCGTCGTTTAACATGTTCGGTACCCAACGCGCGGAAACCTTTCTCATATGCAATTCGTTCGCAAGGATTCTTTGAATGCTGCCATATGAGATCCCTGTGACCTCAGCTACATGCCTGATAGTCACTCTTCGATCTTCCAATACAACTTCTTCAACTTTTTTCACATTTTCTTCAGTGAGGGACGTCGATGGGCGTCCTTCGCGGTGTTCGTCTTCCGTCGATGTTCTTCCCAGCTTAAACTCCTTAGCCCAGCGTGCAACTGTGGAATATGGAGGAGAAGAGTCCCCTAATGTTTCCACCAAGTCGCTATGTATGTCTTTGGTAGACATTTTTTTCAAGCAGAGGTATTTAATGACAGCTCTGATTTCGTGTTTTTCCATTTTGATGTTCACTCCTTGACAGTCCGTATTCAAATGAATGTAGCTCCCGGGAATCGTGGCCTATTTATATGATTTTTTTTTCCTGAACTAGTTGGTAATTGAGCAAGTGACTGATATTTTTTTTGTATTTTTGTGTGCAGTAGAAATAACTGATTATCATTACTTTTGGATCACCCCTCGTATATGTAAAAGCCATGCAGCTCAGTTTGTAGTAGCTCTGCCTAGATGTTTGTTCTGTGTTCGGTTGTTGTATTGTATAATGAGTATGTACAATAAATACAAAATAAAGAACACAAGTATTTTATCCGTAATCTAGTTCCCATATTACAAGCTTTGCTTAGTTCGGGGATAGGTGGCGCTGTGTGAAATGAATGACCTGAAAAATTAATATACATATTTTATTTTCGAGGGTATTTCATTGGCTTTGTAGCCTACAGCATTATGACAGTACATAAATTATGAACAAAAAAAATAACTAGCCTGAGGATCTTGCCTTTCTCCTTGTGTGCTGGTCGCGATTTCGAACGGACGGTGGGGTTGGTAGGCTGTCCATTTTAAATAAGCAATAGCATGTTGTACCATACAACTCCTTAGATTTTGTAAAACTACTATTGTGTTTGTGTTTTTTTATATTTTTGATAGTTTCACTTGGAGTCGGACCCTATGCCTGACATAAACATTATGTATGAAAGTCATAGAATAAATGATTTAAAAAAAATGTCTGTGCAAAGAAATATTTTCTCTTTAATAAATATTTAATAGAACGAAACCTTTCTTATATTCAGCCGTCTAACACTTGCTTGCAAAATCCCCGATTCCGCCACGGACGGTTGATTCAACGACAACACATTATTACGGATCATCAAAGAAAAATGACGTCGAGGTTTCCGCTTACTAAAGAAATAGGCTAAGGAGGTGATTAGGCATAATTTCCTTACATTTTCACAAAAGGCGGGAAAATAGAGGCTACCGTGCCTCGTTAACTGGTTATTTTGCCTCTTGGGTTGGGCAAACATAGCCACCAGGGAGTTTTGTATGGGAAGAAAACTGTTCTTCTACCATTTTATATACCTAAAGCTCTAGTTTGATCTCGTATGGAGTATTGCAGCCACCATTGTGCTAAATTTCAGATTGCTGCGCTTGAATCGGTGTAATGCAGAGCCGAGGGGCTTATTGGTGAAAAATATCTTGCAAGGCTCGACAGCCTGCGCGATCGTTGCGAGGTTGCGTACCTACTTGTTGGTTTTTTAAATATGTTTAAAAAAGCAATCAACTTATAAAGTAACGTCTAATTTACATTTACAACTAGCTTTTGCCCACGGCTTTGCTGGCGTGGTACATACCCGGATGAAAAAAGGCTATGTTTGGGATAGTTTAACCGACTCTGTGGTCTAGTGGTTCAACCCACCGATTTCAGATCCAGAAGTCCCGGGTTCGATCCCCAGGGTGAGCAATACTGTGCTTGGTTTGGTTGGTGGTAGGATTTTGTTTAAGTCCGCCTGGCAAGCTACCACCATCTTACCTAATTCTGTCGCTACCTCCGAATGCCGGAACACAACTTTTTTTTTCAGAATGGGCCAGTTGATCAGTTTGTTGAGGATTCCGGGTGAAGTGCTACTCCACTTTCGGCCTTATCTCAACTTGTTACCAGATGAGATGAAGGCCAAGCGCTTCCCCGTCGTACAATAAAAAAAAGTTGTTCCCCATGACATACACGTGGCATTTGAAATCGAGAGTACATTTATTCATTCATCCATTTTATTTAATGACACTAAAAAGGCATTGACTGGCGATTTGTCTTGGCTAGTACACATTAAATTGAATAATGTGTACTAATAATCTAAACAAGACCATGAGATAATCTAGCAGCTTACACAAGAACCAAACTCATTTCATTAAATACAATATTCGGTGTTTTTGCAAATGGGTAAGGCTTATTTATAGCCATACGCCCACCATTGAGCAGTGACCCATTAGTTAATGGGCTTGATTGCACCCGTACAACAATTAAGAAACAATCCCTTTTGTGTAATGCGTAGGTACCCTCTAGAGAGGCACTGGTATGAGAATTACAAAATACTGTTGATTTTGCTCATTACTGATGACCTTACCGTAATACAGTTTTCTACTAACATTTTGTGTTTATGTTGTCCTACTGTCAGTCTGTGTATCGATTTGAAAGCTCTGATACTTAATTTGTAAAATTTCAATTGCTTCTCAATTATTTTTAGGGCTTTAATTATGAAATATTCATAAATATTCTCATATTTTATTATTGCTCAGAACGTAACATACGTAACGAAAGCTCAATCGTAATAGTACTATTGAGCTTTGCTGAGGAGTTATATTTAACAGCTTTTGATGTCATCATTAGCTTGTCACTATTAATTACAGATAATTGCAAGTGCATATACAATTTCAGCTCAATCGATGGGGTCTAAAATGCGGTTGCAAGATTTGACCACGTTAATATAACAACCTTATAATACATACATACAAGGAAAGTCAAATAAAAGTTTGATGTAAAAGCTTTATAAAAAGTTCGATTGCTTACGCTTAAGGTACCTACGTGATATATGGTTTTTATAAATTGTAGCTTCAAAACTCATCATCATTAATTAAGCATCAAAATTCAGAGCTAACTTACCAATAGTGGGCTGTGAATAATATATTTTGGATATTAAAATATTATTAATACAATTTAGGCTTGCGTCTAAATTGTGAAAAATTAAGCAATTTTAGTTTGATTTACCAGAAATATCAGGTCATTAGAAAAGAGTAGGAAACTACACAAACCTTATGGCGGAGTACGTCAGTAGGTTTTTACGTTTTTTATTTAATTTAGAAGTACTTGATCTTAAAATATGAATCTTATGGCGGAGTATATCAGTATCTTCTCATTTTGTATTTTAAGTAACGCAAATGAATAGTAAGTTGCTGTTCTATTGATTTCTCGTCACTCGCTGTCAGTCACTCACTTATTAATATAATATTACATTATATATAACAATAGCACTATACCCAAATTAATTATTATTGTCACTTAACATTTTAATTTACAGTTACTCGTTTAAATACCACCCATTTAAAGCTGCTATTGACAAAAACAAATCTTTTGCGTTACCCTTGAGGTTCAACAATAGATTCTATCACACATATTAATTTTATTTGTCATTGACAAACGGCAGAGTATCGTGCTCGAACCCGCAGGGGTAGTTTATAAGTAAATCGTGTCAGCGTTTCAGCACTGAAACTGACACCAAATGATTGGCATAATAAAACAACAATTTCAATATACATCAGTGAAATTCCAACAATTTTATAAAGTTTTTCCCATGATAGTATCTAACTGTGAAAAGCGACTTCATTATGAAAATCATAAGCATGCCTAATCAATAAAATAAAAATATAACTGGATATTTTATAAAACACCATATAGCCCCAATCATAGCTTGTAATAAGGGAACTAGATTAAGGATACTTTTTATATATCTATATACTTATCATACAATACACAACACACAAACAAAAAAAAAATCTATCGAAACCTCAAAAATATGTCTCGCATGGGAATCAAACCTACTGCGCAGAATCTGCTGTTGCCATTATTAAAAAAATAAATTAAAACAATGCGTAGCCTCGATAATTTGAGGCTATTTTTTTTAAACAACTAGGAGACGAAACAAGCAAGTAGCCCACGAGATGTTAAGTTCATCTCTTGCCTATAACAATGCCTTACTGCGTAGGTCAAATCCACAAAGGACATATCATACACGGCACTGCATCGCACCCGTCAACTTGCGGCATAAAGGTGTTAAGCCTCGCGTGCCCGTAATTTCACCGGCAACCATACCCTTGAAACAGGAACACAGCATTGCTGCTTGGCGGCTGAAAAGGTATGGTGGTAGTACTTCCCCAGGCGAGCCCTTTCACAAGAGTAGTAGAGCTACTCTTAAACATTTACTATTCCCCTGAAACATTTTTAGCAATCTTATTGTTACTCAGACCTCTATACAGTACCTACATACTTTAGTTTTCCTGGGTACCATTTTATACTGTTTTATACTAGGTACCAAGGTAACACAACAAGATTTAAACTTAGAGCGCGTGCAAGATACGATCAGCTTAAATGAGTTCCCTCCATCAAGGTCGGTAAACTTACTGAACGCAAGTTACAATTTTGTAAGCCAAAGACGAAACAATCTTAGCGAAAATCTATTGATTAGGTACTACTTCTTCTTCTTCTTCTTCAAGGAGGCTGTCTAGCAGTGGTCATTAGTGGGCTGACTAATATCTAGTCTCGATTGGTGGACAGAGGCCGGTGGATTGGTGATAATACACAGACGTGAGCTCGCCCTTCTTCTGGTGAGATCCCTCAGACACTTTTTTCGTTATCAGCGGACAGAGTGCAACCGCCATGGCAATGGCGCGGTGTCGACCAGCGCCCCGATTTAACTAAGGCTTCACTATGACAATGGTATCATGGCAGTATAGCCGCTAGAATATCAAAAGACACCTATAATGGCAATTCTACGATGATACCATAGACATTGTTAAGATATTGATTTAGTAGACTCGGGGCCAATAAAATAATATTTTTTCATGAGTTTTAGAATATAGATCATAAGTATATGACATCACAGTAGCAAAATATTAATTCAATAAAATGTACAATTAAACTAACTATGTACAAAGGAATCAGTCAGATTACCTAAGGACCGTTACAAACGGCCTAAAGGTAACTCAACTGTTCCCGACCATTACAATACGGAAGCGTTACCAAGATACTGGCTGCATTGCAACGCTGAATAGCTATGCTAATTCGCTGGTCTAAATAAGAGTGTTACCTCAATCAAAGGCCCCGCAAGATTTTTGAAAACCTGGAGGGTAATTAAATATCACAGTAAATATAATAGTCAGATATAATAAAAATCTGAATATACTGCATCTATGCAGTTGAATGTAATCATATTTTATCTCGTTAAATTAAAACGAATTTCGAAGCACATTCGCGTACGGGGAATAAGACAAAATTATCGAATAACGTAAAATATGAATTCGAAGTCAAAGTTTTGTTACTATTTTTGTGTTTCCACTTTCCAAGAGAGATTTCCCCGGCGACGGCGACGGCTAAGCGCTCAAGAACTTCACAAGGTACATATCCAAACTACTGTAAGATTCGTGAAGAAATTGATTTGCAGGATGTACTAGATTTTATTCGAAAAGTTAAAGGCACGGCATATAGCTGGTGTAAGAATCTAACGATATGTAAATGCTTGGTATATTGATATGTAATTACATTTACTTTATCACAGTCTCAACTTTGTGTAAGCTAAGTAGGATCCGTAACAGATAAGTGAATTAAGTGGAAATAATTATCACCATAGCTTTTTGTGACTCCTAAGCAGCTCTTACATCTTGTTATTTACTAGTTTTTTTAAATCGAGCCTTTTACTCATATAACATCGATAGATGTAGGTATAGGTGGACTTAAACAAAGTCACCAAAACACCAACCTTATCAAGCCCAATATTATACTCCCCTCCCCTGAGAATTGAACCTGGGATCTCTGGATCTGACACCGGTGGACGAACCACTTGACCACAGAGGTGGTTGAAAATGAGGTATCCATCTGCTATTTATTTTAGGAAGATATAGGCTAACCAAAAACTAAAATATACAAGAAAATTGGTTAGATTCCTTCGGCAAAGCCATTTGGTATGACGGATCACCTTACATAGTAGGTACCTTATCAATTGAATAATCAGTGAGATAGAACGCAAGCTCAGCATAATTCGCCGGTGAGATTAGCGTTGAAGGCGATAGCTTGACTAACGTGTTATGATTAATGATGTACGTATAACGATCTTAGAGCTGGCGACATCCAATGGATTATAAAACAGGTAGGAAGTATCCTATATTTCGCGTTAAGACGCGAATTTAAGAGAACTCTCGGCGATTGGCGATTACTTCTGAGGGAGATTCGCAAACATGTATAATCTGTACTAGATTATTAATAAGTACTAATAAGTACTACTTAAAAGTTTCGAGATTGGCCCAAAAATGCTTTAGTCCGCTGTCTGTCGGCTGTCGGTCGGTTTATTCTCGCCTACAAGTTGCAATTTTTTATCGGGGGGAAAGGGAAGTCTGCTGTAGCGTTATTTATCAACATATTTCAACTAAATTTGAAAGACACACTAAGGGTTTAATTCTACACAAGATGTTGTGAAAAAAAACAAAAAAGGAAGTGGAGAGGGAAAAGGGGTAGAAGTTTGCTGTAGGATTTTTTTTTTTTATTGTTTTCAGGAAAATTTATCCCTACGTTTACTAATCAGACTACGCAGTCTTCTCCGCCTGTGCAAGAAAAATCCGTAGACACCAGGTTCAATCTCCTCAGACCAAGGGAGAGCGAGTAATCGCTAAAACTTATATCTCTATTTGACTAAAAAGTCTACGTAGGTAAGCCTATGCTAGGTATTTTATTATTAAGTTGTGTACAGCAAAGAATTATATATTAATTTATTAGTCCTTTCCGCCTTTGCGAGACGAATCGTAGGCATCATCTTCACGATTTTACCTCCTTAGACTAGGGGTACACGAGTAATCACTAAAGAGGTATAACCTCTATTTGCTGAAAAGTCTAAAAGGAAAAGTGAAAGAGGAAAGTATCGGTTATTACAGGTCTACTGTTCTTACAGAACCACTAGTTATTAACGATATCATTGGCAAGGATCGTGTCAACGTACTATCTCCCCTCACTCCTTCTGAAGGGATGAAAAGGGGTAAAAACGACTGACCCTTCGAAAAAAAGCAGGCCTCTTCACTGATCATGAGCTGCCCCAAACGTCACAATACAACCCCTGGTGACGTAGCAGGCCAATTCGTCTGCTAACTGTTTTTTTTATGGCCAATGTTATACCCAGTTCAAGAAAAAAAAATCATACCTCTACCACTGAATCATAAGTTAGCTTTTACTTTGCGCTGTAGTGTACAAACCTTTCGAAAAAACTGTTTTCTCAAAGAATTTTAAAATCGGTACAACAGTTTTTGAGTCTATTCAATACAAATATTGCACTTGGTCACAATACTTAGTATTGACACCCAAACCAGCGCTTAAGCGAGTTTGGATATGACGCATAATTTCATACGCACACATTCCACATCTTGAATATCGTGGCAAAACGGAACGCCTCCAAACGTGAGGATGGAACCTGATAGCGAGCGGTGCGAAGATGAAAGGCGCTATCCTATTCTATCAATAAGAAATGACAGATTCAAACTTATCTTTCAAATGTACAATGAAACCTTTTTCACAATATCATTTATTTCTACTTAAATAATGTTAGAATAGATTTTTCGGCAGTTCTTTGAGAATATATATATCTGAACTGATTCAGGCATCGCATAGGTACCTATCTAACTATAAGATAGCTACACGAGCACAATCAGAATCAGATAACAATGGTCTGTTATCCCACATGACATGAGATTGCTATCGAATGTAGGACAACGTCGATACACAGCTAGGACCGATTTAATGTTGGGCAGAGCTCATTCCAATAGATAAGCAGGTCGCTCATTAGTGTGGAGTCCACATTTTCGCGTTATAAGTATATAATTATTTTTGTTTTTCAATCGGTAGGCTCTTGACCACGAAACTTACATAGGCTCCTGCCTGTGCGAGCTTCGAGATCTACGATGGAGCGCGCCTACCCAGAAGGTGCTTAACTCCTTTCTTGAAGACATTAGGGTCGTAACACAGCGGAAAATCAGATGCTTTGATCCTTATTCCAAGCTCTTGCAGTGCGCACAATAAAAGATTCTTGAAAGACTTTCGTTCTTAAACGTGGGATATCAACCAGGTGGGGATGATAATAGGCTTTGCGTCTGAAACTTCTATTGAGGATTGGATATGAGTATATTCAATATACAGCTGATTCTAAACAGATATACTCAGGCTTTTCCGGACATGCAAGACTATGCATACACACGCACATGAACACGTGTTCTTGATTAGAAATCATCTTTAAATTGTTAATGACATAAATATAAAGAAAGTAAAATTCATTCATCATCAAGGGTTACGGTGCTCTCCGGGTTTTCAAAGATATGACTGGCTCTTATTCAGGCCAGCGAGTTTGCATAGTTTTGGAAGTTGAAAGTGTGTTTTGAAATAAGCGCGATATTCTTATTTAAGAGTAGTATTACTTTAGTATTACTAATTCGACCGCCAAGCAGCATTGCTGTTTTCCGATTTGAAGGGTATGGTTGCCGGTTGAAATAACGGGAACGCGCCCTTTCACAAGGGGCTCTACTACTTTTAAATCAGTATCGGGATGTAGCATACTATCTCTACATAACAGCACCAAGACCTGGATCGGTGTCCACAAAAGAAACATAAACTTGATAAAAGCTTGTGCGGAACATCTTCGATCCTGAAGTTAATGATGAAATCCGTATCACAAAGGTGCATTACGAGCCTTTGTACTAGTAAGGTAAAGCTTGAAAGTAATAGGTACTTAGGTATCTTTTGAAACTTATTATTGTACGTAGCTATACTCTTAAAATGTGCATTTATTGTTTAAATGCGCCACGTTAGTCTTAATGACATTATCCGTCGAGCGTTTACCAGTGTCAATGTGCCAGCCGTTCTTGAACCGAATGGTCTGTTACGTGATGATGGTAAGCGGCCCGACGGTATGACTCTTGTCCCTTGGGAAATGGGTAGGCCTTTGGTGTGGGACGCTACCTGCGTCGACACCCTAGCGCCATCTCATCTGCCTGGGACATCAGTTAGGGCTGGTGCGGCGGCTGATTCGGCCGAGGATCACAAAAGGCGCAAATACAGTGGTCTCGACAGAGCTTACCTATTTGAGCCTTTTGGGGTGGAGACCTTGGGTCCGTGGGGAGCCGGCGCCCTCCGGGTTTTCAAAAATATTGCGGGGCTTTTGATTGAGGCGACACGTGACCCAAGGGCTGGCTCTTATTTAGGCCAGCGAATTAGCATAGCTATTCAGCGTGGCAATGCAGCCAGTGTCTTGGGCACGCTTCCGTCTGGTACTGGTCTGGAACAGTTGAGTTACCTATAGGCCGTTTGTAACGATCCTTAGGTAATCTGACTGATTCCTTTGTACTTAGTTAAGTTTAATTGTAATTTTTATTGAATAAATGTACTAAAGCAAGATTAGATCTAGAAAATTCAGTCATAAAAACATATTCGATAATTGATCATCGAAATCCGATCTTAACTGGGGCGCTATCATCTGTGACCACCATGAATCTTTTGAACCTTACCTGGCAAAAATAAACTTAGTCTTTACTTCAAACACATAGTGACTATTTATTATTCGATTACCTACTTACCTAACACACACGTATTTATAATAACCAACCAGTCAAATCAAGGTATTACTTGTTTAATACCTTATTTAATTATCGATTGAATGTGATTGAAGTAGCGAACAAAATACATGAGGGTATGGGTCACCAAATGCGATTAAAGTAGCAAACAAAAGCTATGGGTCACCATGCAAAAACCAAAACATGTAGTTTTACTCCGAAAGCTGATGACATTCTCTTCGATTTGATGTGACACAGGAAATTTGCGTTTTTTTTTTCATTAGTTTCCACCCCTCACACGCCCGAACCCTTGAAGTTTATCGGATGAAAAGGTTGCTCGGACAAAAATGTTGCGTCTATTAAGGGTAACGAAAAAGTTTACTGACATTTTTGATACTCGAAAACATGAAATATGATTTTGAAAAAAATTCATAAACTGAATCGACAGAAAAATAACATAATCATCAAGCCTGCTCCCAAAATTTTACGGTAATTCAGAGGAGAACAGCCGATCTGACATACGAAAGTGTTTTCGCCCAAGCTAAATTGAGCATGGCAAAGACGAGCAAAAGAAGAATTCTTTTCCTCATTCTATTTCTTATTTTAACTTGCTACCTTAAAGAAAGTGAGTCTTGAAAATTGAAAGTACTATTTATCATATCTATTCCATCTTGACTAGAATGCATGAAATAAAACTATTTTGTACGGAACAATAACAACGAATTAAACAAAAATTTGGTCACACATAGTGATGAAGTCGCATTACTTCGGAATAGGAGTACCTATACCTAGTATGAAACTCATCAAATTTACTAAAAATTAAATAACACATACAAACATAAATTATTAAAATGTATAAACTAACACACAACAACAATTAAGTAATCATTAAGCTGGTATATATGTATGTATTTTTATATGTATGTATGTATTGTAAACAAAACACTAAAAATATTCGCTAAAGGCGCTTGGTTAGCGAATATTTTTAAGCATCTACGGTTTGCTCCAGCAGCTATTTCTTCGGCAAAAAGCCCTGGTAGACCTACTGATCACCGTCACATCGCATTTGGTAGCCGTTCGTGATACGATAACGTAAAGGGATCGCGATAGATGAGGAGCCCCCTAACGTTGTCAGTTTCCTAAACTGTTACAGATAAGAGTTTACCAATTTCCTTGAAATATGCTTTTATAGCTTGGTGATCGTGCGATGTTAACATTGAATTTTGAGCAGGTAGGTTTTTTTTATTGACGACGGGTTAGCGTTTGATTTTGAGGCTTGCCTGGGCCAAGACGAGGTCAGCGATGGAGTGAGCCTTCTAAGAGCATACGTAATAACTGTCCTTTTGAAGGTCTTTGTAAAAAATCAAACGTAAAATGGGAGATCGTGTTCCACAAAATAAAAAAATAATATCTACAATTCACTTTTAAGACCACATTTTGGAGCACCTAATTGATGTATGTCCTACAGCGCAAACAATTTTGATGGATCACAAAATAAAGTTATAAATCGATTATACAATTACAACGGACCGACTAAAACTTTTTATAGTTAATAAAATAATCACCTACATGCATTCTGACTAAGAAGATCCTTAACAAAACGAATAAATCAATCTTACATTTTAATCTTACAACTTTACGTACGTCCATCTCAAACGGAAATATATGGAAAAAGAAATGTCTTATGCCAAGGAAAATGAATGTACAATAGACTCCCAGGTGAGTTTAAAGAATGCCAATGTATTAATGTTTAAAAAAACGTGTCTATGTCTTACTTATGTACGCATGTAAGAAATTGTACTTCTATAGCATAAAAAAACAAAATGCTTCCGTCTGGTACTGGTCTGGAACAGTTGAGTTACTTGGAGTCAGTTTGTAACGGTCCTTATGTCTGACTGATTAATTTGTACTTGGTTAGTTTAATTGTAAATTTTATTGAATAAAGATTAAAGAAAAAAAATGTAAACAAATAAAAATATTACATACCAGGGAGTAAACTTGGCCAGGAGAAAAAAGTATTACATACAGGATGAATAGACAAAATAAACTGATAGTCTCGCCTTGATCTATGGTATGGCTTGCAAGTAGAGTATAGGAGGCCGCTGCCATAGCAATTGTCATGTTGGCAAAACTAGATGACAATGCTAGTTCAGTCTAGAAATTAATTATAATACAAAATACAAATCAAGATCATTCAGTCAGATTCAGAGTGTTATCAACTTATACGGCATTGTCTATGAATCAGATATGCTGGGAAAACACCTCCTACGGAAATCCAATGTTGTAAAATTATAAACTAGAAGTTTGCCCCGAACTGAGATCTCGTGATGGTCTTAGGTATATAACCACGGAATTCTTTCTCAAAATAAACGTTATTAAAAAACCTTACTTACCTTAAGCACTCTTTTTCTCAATCTCTTTTTATTCCCCAGAGTGTTCGAGACTTTCTCTTGTTTGCAACTCTCATTGTATGCAAAGCCAGAATGAGAGAAATGCACCGACCGTACGTCATATGTATGAGCATGATACAATAAGTGAATAAGTCACGCCTTGTGAACATGAATATTTTGATGCCTTTTTGAAAAGTGCTCTCAAAGTCGTTGCCTTAGTAATCGTAGTTGAAAAATCTACATTTCTACAATCCCACAGATCTCGTTAAATCAACCAAGGGGTATCACCAAATGGCCGTAGCTTTTCTGTGTGTAAACAAAACTTTAACTGTGAGCACAGTCTGCCAAGCGTGGTGATTATGGCCTAAACTTGCAGTTGGAGGAAGTTCGTTCAACACTGTAGTGGACGATAATGTGCTGTTAACATATGTACTGCATGTGCACAGTCAAACACCTTGCATGACAACCCAAAATAAATGCTTGGTTTTATCGAGACCCTTGGTTTAAAAACCCCACTGAGTGGTTAACAAAATTATTTAATGAGATTCCAAACCTTTGCCCCTTATGTGTGAAATTAAATGTCCTGTATTATTTATTTATTAACTTTTCTTAAAAACTACCCCTAATAAATGAGGTGAATAAACCAACTTTGAAATCTGCCGTTTAAACCATAATTTTTTAACCAACGTTTCATTAGATATTTCACGTTTTCTCAAATTTTCAAGATGTAGATTGTATTTACACCTTTTTACCCCTTTTGCAACCCTTAATGTCAACACAGCGGTGGCTTTAACAAATAAATAAAATGTTAATTATGAAGACCACCCCATCTAACAGTATATCCTACAAGACATACCAGCGCTTAACACTCTTGACGCACCCATTTGTTACAAAAACCACTCCTATTAAAAAGTAAAATATGTTTTTTTTATTATGCAGCCAGATACACTTTCAAATGACACCCAACAAGCCATAAATCGTCTTGTCACACCTAACACCCCTATTTCTCAAAAACTACCCTAGTGTCAAAAAATGCTGATACCGATTGATGAGTATTAATATATTCTCAGCATATTCAAAATTCTGAATTAATTGGATCAAACATTCAAAAGATATGGGCGAAAAATTGTATTACTTTTCCCCAATATCTCAAAAATTACCCTACTTATCAAAAATTCCCCGCGACAATCGAGTTCTATTTATGTTATCTCTTTCTATATATAAATTTCAGCAAAATCGAATAAACCGATATACAATTATGCCTTCACAACCTTTGTTACATACATACATACATATAGTGCCGGATTTTGACGGAACTAAACTCGGAGATCTCGTTTGCTTCGCTCACTCGATCAATAATACTACTTATTTTGAATCCAGAAATAAAGAAAATGTGACTTGAAACAATTATTTTCCATCGTACCAGGAAACTAATTTTTAAAAGAGTCTTCAAAGGCGTCTATTAAATCTGGCAACCATTAATTTATCACTATTTTTAAATCACCTTATTTATATTTACTATGAATAATTCAGCTGATGTATACGAATTAGAATAAGTTTTTTTTTAAATACACTTTACGGTAGGTAGGTACCTAGTATAGTATAGTATAATTCTAGTCGATACATATACACATAGAGTATCATACATTATATAAATGTATAATACATAATCTCACGTAGCTGAATGATGCCGTCCCTCTCATTTTGGGCACCTAGGGTAAGTAAGCTCATAAATATTATTTATTTAGAAACTCTTAATATTACTTGTAGACCATCCCAAACCGGGATCTCGTGATGTCAGGTTTGTGTTATTGATCACGGAGATTATTTCTCAAAAAAAAAGTGGGCTGAGTTGTAGGGGTCGATTTTTTAGCCATGGCAAAGCCATGTATCTAATAATGACTGTACCCTAATCCCTGCAAATTTTAGTGATTTTTGTGAAAAAATAAATAAGAATTTATAGCAATATTATGAAAAATTAGGTATTGGTATTAATTTACGCCTTAATCTTATATTAACAAAGTTATAAACCAACACCATAATCAAAGTACTATCAGTTGAGTGGAGTTTGTTCATAATTCACATCACGGACTCTGCGGTTTAATCGGGACCAAACTTTGAGGCCACAGGGAGGTCGCTAACATTGTGAGAGTTTCAGAAGTGCCACTGAACAAGCGTAGGTCGCTTTATAAAAACACCAAGATATTACAACACTAATAGACCAAGTTCAAAGTTGAAAAAAAACAAACACCCGACTACGAAATATTACAATACTTACAATGTTTTCCATGTACTTAAAATCGGCAGTATTATTACTGTTTATTGGATATCCATATTATTAAAATAATAAATTTAACTGCTCCTCCCCTACATTATTTTATTCGCATCCCTCATATTGAAATTGTATAGCCTACAACAACCACAATTTACAAGAACCAAACGACACATCACATGTGAAAATCCATTCATGAATTCAAGGCTGCTGAGCGTTACAAATTACAATACATACATATCTCGAAAGATTACCCTCCTTCTGAGGCAGTTGGGTAAAATAATATATAAAATGCACATCTACTCGCTCAGAGCTGTGTCACACGTGCGTGCGCTTTGACACTCTAATCTCGAGGCGTTCGTCAGTCCCACAATATGGTCGATTAAAAGCCCTGTCAGACGCCTACGGCGGCTGACTATTCGCAACGTCTGACATCAGGGTTGTTATTCAGCCTACAAGAAAGTAAGAAGTTAGTCAGTCAGACAGTCTGTCCCTCTGACTTATCTTCTTATGTATAAGACTATATATTTTTATAGTGGAACGCCGAAAGCTTCGATCCAGCTACCAAGTGGCGATGGCAGCGCCACATACCGGGTATCATTGTAAATTTGTAATCCAAATCGGTCCAGCAGTTTAGGAGTAGTTCGGTGACAAACAAACGTACAAGATAATTATGTATGGATCATGATAATCAGGGGATAACCAGGGTCTCTAGGCACGGTCGGCACAACATGTTTCTCTTCCATTCACTTCTATCAGCCATCAGTCATCATCCACCTCATTCACGCATGTCCTTTACGCAATCCATCCATATCCACAATAATGTAACCTACCTATATTCTGTATCATGGGTACTAAGCGGCTAAGCCTAATTTTTCGGTCGATTTATCCTAAAGAATGGTTCAACGTAGGCTTTGTGAAATTGATGTGATTTTACACGAAGCCCTTATTTTGGCAATGAGACTTGACGTGCGAAAGTACTTGGAGCTCGTTAGGAACTGGCGGAAAATTAAGCCCCAACGCGAGTGGCTCCACTCATTGCCCATTAACCTCATAATAGGTTAAATATGCTAAGGGGCCTACGTTCACGATCTAGGAGCCAAAATAAAGAATCATCCACGTTCCGTGCAACAACCATGAGAGGAATTAAATTATAAGTCACTAGCTGACCCCGCGCAGTTACTCGCGACGCTACACTTCAAAGTTCATCTCTATAATATTTTTATTTTTTATTGTACGACGGAGAAGCGCTTGACCTTCATCTCGTTGAGATCAAGTTGAGATAAGGCCGAAGGTGGAGGCACTTCACCCGGAATCCTCAACAAATGAGGAACTGGCGATCTTACCTATAAATGGCGGAACACAACCTTTTTTAAGAATTGTTTTTATGGCGACAGAATTGGGTAAGATGGTGGCTAGCCAGGCGGACTTAAACAAAATCCTACCACCAACCAAACTAAGCACAATATTGCTCCCCCTTGGGATCGAATCCAGGACATCTGGATCTGAAATTTGTGGGCTTAACCACTAGACCACAGAGGCGGTTATTATTAGAACTAGATTATGGATAAATTACTTGTATACAATAGTATTTTCATAGTAACGAATGAAAGGCATCTTATGATAATGTCTTTACAAAACATCCTTCTAACCTTCGAACTACCTTAGGTACTGGTCTCCGTATTTACGCTCACCGTACAGAAATTCTGAGAAGATGCGCTTCGCCACTGTGCTGTACACTGGCCCAGCGGCCATCTTATACCAATAAAATTGGTTACGCAGGCCTCTAAAGAACGTTTTACGCATCAAAGGGTAAAACGCCGACACCTGAATTCAATGTGAGTTAAGTACTCGTAGTTACACCAGTCCAGTCCAAATAGTCGCTGTGGTGGAAATCGGTTAGGACTTTATCATCATGTAACGGTTTTTTATTTTTATCTTTGTACCTATTGTAAATCTAACTAGACCCAGATACGTTTGTGCACAGCCAACCACCTCTTTAGCCGTAAAATCCTCTTCAGCCAACGGTTGTCTGGAAGAAATAGCTACTGTAAATTGATGGTAATAGCAAAATTCCTTGCGCTTTCAGTGATCGCCTTAAGTTCAATTTGAGATACTCGCTCGTGTTTACCTGAGTATCTAGTTTGAATGAAGCTCGGGTCAGACTCTGTCATCTATTTTAGATTCTCAGTAAATTAGTTTTCGTCTCACATTACACGGTTTATCTCAAACTGGCGGAGCGACCCAATGGGAATAAGACCTCGCGGGTACTTATAACATTAATAGGGCAAATTCATAACGAAGCAAATCAAAATTTGGTCAACATAATAGCTATTTTTAGACATGATTATTTTTGGCGTTTAGGGGTGCGTAAAGTGTTTATGATCATTTTTACATGTCGGTGAAGCGTCTGTCTATACATATGTCTAAGATTTGGATGAGTACTCGACATTATTTAGCCACGACGTAAACAGCTCACGACATTTACAGCCCATTAATGTCCAAAGCCGGACAACGTCTGCTCCAAAAAAAACTGGAAGGTATACCATGATCACCAAGTTTGGCAGCTTAATTTGTCATTGTAGTAAAGGTGCCGTGCCTTGGTGGTCGCGGCTTAAGAATCGACCCTATAATTCACCATAAAGGTGCATAAGGGATCTCAGTTGAAGAAGTAACAGATTGCTTCTGTGTAATTAAAATGCTTAAATATTTATTCAATAAAAAGTACAATTAAACATGTACAAAGGAATCAGTCAGATTACCTAAGGACCGTTACAAACGGCCTATAGGTAACTCAACTATTTCAGACCAGTACCAGACGGAAGCGTGCCCAAGACACTGGCTGCATTGCCACGCTGAATAGCTATGCTAATTCGCTGCCCTAAATAAGAGCCAGCTCTTGGGTCACGTGTCGCCTCAATCAAAAGAAATGAGGGTTTCAACGGAATTTGGAGCTATCGTGTCACTAGAAAAAAGTATACGGGAGGCACCCTTAATATCACCATCGATAATCTTACTCTCTACAAGTTTGAAGAGAGCAGACTCGGGGGATGGTTTTAATTTAGAAGTTCTAATCGGGTCCTGATCATCACACAAATAATCTTAAATATTGAGATAAAAATACTAAAACAAATTCTACAATATACCCAGACTGACTTTCTTTCCGCCTCGCAAAAATCAAATGGATTCCGGTTAGACTCAGTCAATACCTAACACATATGTATACGAACCATGTATGCATGTATACTTGTACAAAGACACATGCTTGTAAATACACTTCAAAAACTCATTGAGCTCTTCGGCAAAATGTAAAATTTTGTTTCACACATTGTAGCTATTTATTACATTCGATCATTTTTTGCTACGTTTAAAATCGTGATGTTGTTGGTACTGTTACTTATCCCATTTAAGTCTTAAAGGTCATTGTAGGTAGCTATACGCCAGAGCATTTACTTGTAACAGAGCATCGATCAGAAAAACGAGCCGCACTGATGTATCACCAGAACCGAACATTGAGCAACACTGCGATTAGTTACTAGTTTACAAACCAACGAGCGAATTTGTGTTATATTTCATCACCTACAGATCTGACAACGAAAAGTGAACGCAAAATAGAAAGGAATGTTTCAGGCAAATAAATGCTCAAGCATTTGCAAGAACGTTACACAATACATGGCAATGCTTTTTAATTTGAGCTTTTGCTTGTATTGAACCTTTCGCGAGGGCGTTACATGGAGAAGCTCGAGAAAATGCTATTTTATGTACTTGTCTTCAGGACACAGCCTGATCTAAACGAGGCTTTATTCAAAATGACGTGGGCGCGATCAAATGCTCGTTAATTGTGATGATTGGAGTCAGCTACGGCTGCGAATGGAAAGTAAAATAAAGCAATCGCCGAAATGGTTTAATCCGGCCTATTGTTTCTTACTACGGAGCTATTGTTTCTTAATTATTTACGTCGATAATGTATTTTTAACGCGAAACAAAACCCAGTCTACATTTATACCATTATGTTTCTGTTTTTATAATGAGTTTAAGTAAGTATCAAGACCCTGGCGCCCTGCAGCTTTGATGGTTGTAGGACTTTTGTTCAAGTCCGCCTGACGCTAGCCATTTACCACATGTTGAGGATGTTGGGTGAACTGCGCTTCCAAACTTTCGGTCATATCATAACTTGAAATCAGGTGACATAAAGGCCAAGCGCTTCCCTGTCGTATAATAAAAAAAACTTTTCTATTGTTTTTTATACAGCTAGGAGACGGAACAAGCAAGTAGCCCACCTGATGTTAAGTGCATCTCTTGCCTATAACAAAGCCTTACTGTAAAGGTCACATCCACAAAGAACATTGCCTACACGGCACTGCATTGCTTGGAATATGAAAAGTCGATTACGGATAGAATACTTAAATGTTTGCAGGTAGGTGCGGTCGTAGGTTGGTATACTAATTTATATAAAATATATACTAAATAATAATAAAAATTATGATACAATTTCAAGTTCTTGTTCACTTATACCTCAAAAGTAAATAAATATTACTGGAAATTAATTTCACACAGTGACATCTAACTTGGAACCTCTGCAAAGTTTTAACGAATATTATAATGGCACAAATATTCACAACCCGCGATGGGACTCGAACCCATATCTTTTCCCAAAGCCGGAAGCACTCTAACCAATTGAGCAACTAGGGTCCTGACGCAGTTTCCGAATTTTCGTGCCATATCCAACTCAGTTTAAGCGCTAATTAGAAAGTAATATGGGAACTACAGTAAGGATATAAGCCGTACATACTTATTTTTATTGACAATACATACTTATGAAACAATACAAGACCTAAACACAGAACAAATATAAAACTAAGAAAAAAAAACACTACATTTGACACATTAAATAACAGTAAGAGAAAAAAACCACAGAGTACTGACCAGAACGTCTTTATTCATGATACAAATCGAACCTAGAGCGCAGAAGGCAGAGCTACTACCAACTGATGCTTGACAATCTAATCTACTAAACAGGAATTGCTCCTGTCACCGTGAGACCAAGTATTTGTTTGTTATAATTATCCGCCACCCCTCTCGGGTGTGGTCCGTGAACAATAATATACCTACGTAGATATTATTTGATGACCTACTTCTCACATGAGCTCAAGTGGATTTGTGATTAACTTCTGTCACTCATTCGTCTTGCTTCAGGCGTCGTCGTCGCGCTATGTTGACTCAAATAAGTATCATGAGTTTCTACCTAACTGTAGTTACCTACCTAGTTAACTTGTGTTGAATTTGCGGCGCTGCCATTATAGTTCCTACATAATTGGAGGAACTTATAGCATTTTAATAATTTAAGTACTAGAACACTTAAATTTGTCTGAATACAAATAATATATAAGCTCTAGACAGGCAAAGGTGCAGTTTTGTTGCTCCTTTTCTTTATTCCGATCTCCAACCCGCATGGCGAGCGTGAAGGAAAAAACTTCTCCAAGAGTAGACATAATAGTTCTTTATATTTACAGTTAAAAATCAAAACTCAAAATCAAGCCTTGTAGACGAGCACGTGTATGTTATTTCCATCCAAAGGTTGCCGGAAAAGATTTAGTTTAAGTTGTTTGTTCTGTTTTTTTTTCATAATTAGAGACTTGTTGTTTAATATAAGACAAACGATAAAGCGATTCGGACTTTTTGAAAAGCTACAAATATTCTGATTCCGACAACGTCAATAAAGTACCCAAATTCCCATCATTAGCATTACCTTCTTCGAATTTAAAATAGAATTACCATAAAATTGTCGTAGAACCTTCTAAATTAGAACCATTTTGAGGGATCTACCTAGATGCTAACTATAACAGACGAAAGTTTACGCAGCCATACTCGTCGAATTGTGTGAAAAATGTAATTCCTCTGAATAACTATACCTACGAAACGAATAATTAAACAACGGTATCATATCTTTGTGGGTAATTTCATTCCGTGGTGCACGGGATAGCCACCTTCTGGGAAAGGTCGCTCCATCATGGACCTTATGGCTCTGACCTAGAGTTAGGCAAGCTTAGAGACCAAGACAAAGAAAAGAAAAACACGAGAAAAGTATTCTTCTATTCCATAGTAAATAAAGTTTTTACTTTACATCACACCAACAGCCAAATAGTGACCAATAGTGTGTGCTGGTCAGAGCCTCCTCCAAAGCTGAAGGGTTTAGCCACAGTCACCGCGATTGGCAGGCGGATTGGGATCTAAGTAAATGTGTAGAACACAGAAGAAGCTGCTGCCCTTTTCTGGTGAGATCCCTTAGTCGGCCTTAACGACATCCATGGGCTAAGTTGGAGGGGTCGAGAGGCAAAAAACTTTTTCTTTTTTTGCCAATTCAATTCGAAAGTCGACATCCAAGCCATTGTAATGCTAATAAACTCATTAGAATTCCGTAATCGTTTACAACCTCACTAAGAATTGAAGCGCCATTACCATCTTGTCTGTCTTAATTTAATGTGGTTCCGTGCTCGAAGCTGGAGTTGACGGCCTATCTCAACCGTCACCCTTTGTTCTTCCAATTTAAAAGACAAAGATGATCACGTATGCTGTCGTCATCATACATGAGCTTTTTAAAGGAGCTTTGTACTTGATATAACAATTCGATTTTCGAAGTGAAGCTTATTTAGCACCGTTGTGATTAGAAACTCAATGAAATGAAAAAGCTTTTAGGATCAGAAAGTTGAATTCCCAAAATGTATAATTTTCCAGAATGTTGATTGATTTTTGATTCGCAAAATGTCTAATCTGAGAATTTTGACTTTTTTGGGATCGCATAGTTTTATCAATCACTAAAGTTCAACTCATGTATGATAAATAGTATTTCCCTCAGGAACCGAAGGAACTTAAAATTTATTGGATTTTTTTTTTACACGGAGCTTTCAACAAAATAGCTGGAAGCACTAAAGACTGACCGCGTCATTTACTATATGTGAAGCATTCACAGTTCTTTGCGCTACGTCCCTGAAAGGGTGCAAAGGTCTTCTCCTAGCTTTTAAAAAGTGAGCGAAAGAAGGATTAAAGTTTTGGGGTAAAACGAACGTAACTTATCTAAAGTTAGATATACAGATAAACTCTTTATTGTACACCAAAAAACCAAAATAAACAGACAAGCAAGAAAAACACTTAAACTAGGTACAATGGGCGGCCTTATCGCTAAAAGCGATTTCTTCCAGGCAACCTTTGGATGGAAAGGATAGCAAAGAGCAGACAAAAAAAATGTTCGACATACCCTGGAAATTCGATGGGCTATTTTAACGGATAGTAACACCACTTGTATTACAAAAATCTGCATCAGTGATTTGCTTGAGAGGAGTAATGACGACATAATAATATAGGTGAAGGTATCATTACATTTACTGTTCCAACTGTTGTGCTATCGTATTCTTATTGAATGAACAATGAACTGAACTGAACTGAACTGAACTGAAGAAATGAACAAACTATATTATACCTTCACAGGTTTAATTTAGTTTGATCATTACGGACATGCAATTTTGTGTAGATAGGTAGGTACTAATTAAAATGTTAATAAAACAAACTAAAACAAGTGGTAGGTCTTGATATAAAATCTTAGCAATAAAATCACTATTCTTCTAGAAATTTTATTTAAAATAATTGGTAGTTAATTATAAGCTTCAAAGACAAACCAAGCGTGGTTATTGAGGCAAAACCCTCTCAGCTTTTCAGGAAGCTCTGTCCAGCAGTGGACTAATGAGCTGTTGATGTGATGCGAAAGTTACCAATGAACTGAATATTAAAGCGATTTTATATAGTACGACCCCGTATTTTAAAAAACGAGGAGGTTTTCAATTCGTAGAAATATTTTTTTTTATAATATATGTGTTCCCCGATTACTCGAAGACGCCTGGACAGATTTGGAAATTATTTTTTGTTTGACAGGGTACAGGGTACTTCAAACAAAGTGGGATCCTGAAGAAATCGAGGGCACTCTTAAAATATTATAAGCATACTTGAAGTAATCTGGGTATTTTTAGGGAGAATTACTTCAAAAGTAAGTAAAAACGGACCACTTACAGGATCACGCGTGTGTCTGTCTGCTCGTTGTCGATATTTGTGCGTATAAACTTCATGCACGGAAGACTCTAAACGCGAGTTTAATGAATGGTGAAATAAATACTTTACATTTGAAAGAAAACATGTACTGTTAAATTAGTCCAATAGAAATTTCAGCAAAATCGGTTCATCAGTTTGGTTTTCACATAAAAATAATTGAAATAGATACGTCATCCAGGTAAACGAAGTTCTTCATTGAAGTCGAGTTTCTTTCTAGTTTTTAAAACGCAATTATTTCGTTGCAAAGCAGGCCCCTATCTCCTCCCTGCATTCGTCCACAACTTTGCCCGTGTTTAATTCACTAGGTCCGCGGGCGAGGCTAACGAGCTGCACTCACAATCACAGCTACAGACGTCAACTTTAACTTTTATTTTCACTAATGGCACTGATTTTGTACACGAATGTTCGCTGAAGATTAGTAGTTGGCAACACGCTACAAAGCTCTGGATAAATATTATTGCACCTGAGCATTTTATATGATCATTCAGAGAAATATTTACGACCTGAGATAAAATTCGAGCACGGTTTTAAATTATGATATGAAATGAAATACATTTGTTTGGCTTCGCTACACAACAGAAACTAGTACCCCAAACTAAGCATAGCTTGTAATAGTACAAGGAACTAGGTTAGGGATATTTTTTTTTTGTAAATACATACATACGATATGATACAATACACAAACACGGAATATAATATCATAATAAATAAAATTATTATGATATACTTGGTAAATGTCCTTTAGGCGTTTAAATTATGAAGTCACTTGTTTAATAGGGGAGATAGCCTAAAATAGATAGACTTATTTACTCTACATTTTAACAAACAAATAATCAGTCGCCTATGATATTTATTTTTTATTGTATTTGATGTGTTTGCACTTGGTCACAACATTTACAAATGTTCACGTGTGTTACAGTGATTTGTACGTATTTTCAGATACTGTAGTGCAAGTTATTGTTATTGAATCTTATTTGTCACAAAAACTCGTGGCTCAATCGGTAAAGAGCGCTTCCGGCTTGAGGAACAGATGCGGGTTCGATCCCGGTCGCGGTTTGTGATATTTTGTGCCATTATAAAATAATATAAATTATCAGTAGGGGTTTTAAGCCTATTTAGTGTTTGACTAAACACTATTCTTGGAAGGCATAAGAGAGTTATATCATCACCAATTTTTGCATCACAAATTCTTAAGATTCTTTTTCTTTTCTTAAGAAAAGCATCATCGATTGAGAGATTTAGCTTTGTTACATTGAATCGAATAGTTTTAAGAGTTGCATGTTTTCCAACACTGGCATAATAGCACTTCTCATTCTTATCCTTTAGTATATTGGGTATACAAAAAGTTTGGTCTTAATTTCCTATATTTCTACATTTTAATCTTAAAATCCAAACGAGTAGAATATTCTATTAGGTCACGACGACTTGTCTTCATTTACCTCGGTGTAAGAAACACACGCGTTCGAGAACAAGGAGGTTTGTTATTTCACTATGTTTATCTTACAAAGATAGGTAATACTGCCCTGTAAAGTTTTTCCCGTGAACAGCCTATATAGGTACAAAATAAGTAGGTACTAGGTATACAAACGTCAATAGAACAATAGGTACTTGGAGGCAAGATCGGAAAATATACTTTTGTCATTATAGTTACCCAAGATCAAAAAGCTGTTACTTTTACATTCACAACTGGTAAATTATATCATGATTGATATACAAATCACACCTGAATACTAAACTTATAACATATCTACCAAAACATATTTATGATAAAACTTTAAATGGAACAAAACCATATAGAATATTATCTGTTGGTTTACCTTTTGGATATACAAATATGATATGTGTACATTTGTATTGACAATTAAAAATAATATGACCAATTAAACTTAATATGTCCAAAGAAAGTAGTCGGATTATCTAAGGACCGTTACAAACGGTCAATGGTCAACGGTAACCCAACGGTGTACATATTAATGCAGGCAACTTTACATGATATAATTTTTAAATCATGTAACCTACACAACATTTTGGAGATAAAATAGGGTATTAAAAATTTGAATAAAACAATGTGTCAATCTCCATAATACCATTACGTATTTGAAAAAGTAAACCATCCATGCGACGAAATTAGCCCCATATAATTGGTTCAGCCTAATCAAAGGGACCTTTACGAAAAGGATCGCCTTTTCGAATATTATCTTCTCGAAACCTATCCAGGATTTAGACTAATCCACAGCGTGGGTCGTTCTACGTACTGTGGCGGTCGGCGGGTCCGGCCGCATAGACCCCGTACCAAATGACCCGCTCGAAGGCTTTCAAGCACATTCACAAAACCCACAAATCCTGCAGAAAACCTCGCTTCGTATTACATGTAGGTTAGGTACTCATATCTTCCCAACCTTAATGCTGTATGCTACAAAGGTGGCGTTTTATCTTATTCATGACAAATAGCTTGGAATGTACCAGTGAATACTGTCTTACATTTGGAACGGCTACGAAATAGCGCTGTCATAATAATGTAGACCATTTTGCGGATGGTAGGCACGTTCGTTAATATATTGTACTGATGAAAAGATATACCTACATAGGAAATGATGTACCAGCTGAGATAATGGTCCTGACGTTAAATGAAATTTAAATTTCATAAACACTGGGTCATTCAAATAAATTAAAACTAGTTCTAATTTTGGTGCCTCTACAAGGATAAGAGATATGTTTTCTAGTCCTCAGTGACACCCTTTGTTACTTGTGAGAAAAATACATTCACTGAATGTAAAAACTTTTGTCTTGTACTGCTCTAGAAAAGCTTAGGTACTTACTCGACTACATATATCATTTATACCCTGATAGGGAAATAAATAGGTACATTTTACCTGACATTTCTATTAACATACTCGTATTTAAGTGATTGATGACGCTGTATAAAAACTAAACGGGCCTATATTTATTTATTTATTTATGTAAGTAAAGAAAGCAGGTGTGTAAGTTAGTACTATATTTGATAGGTTGGTAGATATGTTATGGTGTACTACAGTATGAGAATTTAGAATATAAGGTAAGTAAACCGAAAGTATAGACGCATGATGATGTATGTAGGTACATAATATACACACATCAAAAAAGTCTAAGCAACACAAGTCTTCGCTGGTATAATTTTTTTTTTATTAGTTTTAAACTTTCATGTAATATCAAAACTTCTTTGAATAGCCAACCTCCTTATAAAGCAAATTAATACTGTCAGTTTTTTTCAGTAATTTATGTTTTTAAACAATAAAAACATTCTTTTGTCCAATTCAACGTTATTTCATAGATGTTGTTTTACTTCATAATCAACAAAAACAAAATTTAACCGCAGTAACCGTTCGTTATGTGGCGCGAATAATATCGCGAAGTCTTACTGTAGCAATGGAGCGTCGTCATCTGACCACGAAAGAGATGCAGAGAGCTGTAGGGATGCTAGAAATTGAAAACAGTCAAGCCTATGTTGCCCGGCATTTTGGCGTCCACAGAAGCGTAATTTGCCGACTCTGGAGGCGTTATTGTGACACAGGTGATCCGTCTGAACAGCACCCAGGCCGAGGGCGTAGTACCACTCGTCGTCAAGACCGATACATCCAGGTAACATGTAGACGTGAACAAAAGCTGACTGCCCAAGAGATCGCATCAAGGCTACAGAATGCTGATGGTCCCGCTGTTTGTCCTCAAACTGTGCGAAACAGACTGCGAGAGTATGGTCTACGTGCACGTCGTCCAATCAGATGCCCACAGATCCGTCACGGAAATCGAGCACGTCGTATTCAATGGTGCAGACCACGCGTGCTATGGCCGCAAGAACGATGGGACCAAATTTTGTTCTGCGATGAGTCTCGATTCGGTTTCAAGCCTGATACGAGAAGAATGAGGGTATATCGTCGCTCAGGAAATGCTGAACGTCTAAGATGTGTCCAGGAAGTCCACCCATACAGCGGCTCGACAGTAATGGTTTGGGCTGGTATAGCCAAAAATCGAAAAACTAACCTCGTTTTTATAAATGGCAACCTGAATGCTGAAAATTATGTGGAACATGTGCTGGCTCCCTATGTGCGTCCATTTTCACAAACATTGGGACCTGAGTTTAAATTGATGCATGACAATGCCCGTCCGCACACAGCAAGGCGGACTCAAGAATGGCTACAGGGGGAAAATATACGCGTTTTACCGTGGCCAGCGCAGTCGCCTGACTTAAATCCCATTGAGCATGTGTGGGATATGCTCCAAAGAAGAGTCCTGAAAGATCTTGATGGGGTTTCTACGGAACAACAGCTAAAAACCCTACTAAAGTTTCACTGGGACCAATTGCCTCAATCAATAACCTTATTGACTCCATGTAAAATCGATGCAGACAAGTTTTAAACAGTCGAGGAGGAAACACACTGTATTAGATTTGATCTTAATGTCCAGAAGAATCTTATAATTTAATATTAAAGTCATGTTTTTGTTTATTTCATTCCATTATTTTATAATACAAATTTTTACCATTTTGGTACATGGTAAAAACATTCTTTTTATATGTACTTTATTATTTTTTTTGAAAAATTTATCGAGTTTGATATACTAAAATAAATAAATAATAAACATTAATTAAAAAAGGAAAGAAATAATTAAAAATAAATCTACAAAATTAAAAATATTCAAAATTTGTATGTGTTGCTTAGACTTTTTTGATGTGTGTATATTAACTGTTAACTTAGGTACATACACAAATAATGTATCTTTTAACATCAATTTTATTCTAATAAATTTTAATTCTTCTGCCTCGAAAGTGTCGTCTGTATAACGAATCGGCCATGTTTTAAGATGTTGATATGCTTACCAATAATATCCGGAAGTTTAAACGGTGTAATTATCGAACCTAATCATTTTATTATCAAAATAATGTTGTTGTCTTAAACAATGTATTTTAATCTTTTAAGTGTCAAGTGATAATTAATTGTTACAAAAAAAATATTTTGTTGCTAATTCTGGTTCAAGGGTATTTTATGCTTAAAGCATGAATCACAAATGATATTGTATTTACCATACATTTGTATATTCTAAATCTATGGTATTTACATATTTGTCTCTCAGACAAGACACTGTCTGAACAAGATGTCATATGTAATTGTTAAGTCTACTACGTTTGTTGACTGTTTTGTGGATAATTAGGATCGTAATGTTAATTTTGTGAATCCATTACGTATATAGTATAGGAGTATTTGATGTTTGATGATACATTTTCTATGAATCTGTTATGATTTTAAAAGAACCCATATCATTCTGGCATGTGACTGGTGGATGGTAAAAGAACCTTTTGCAAATAATGACCCTTGTCATATACGATAAGCCATTTCTTGCCTCCTCGACGTGAAAAACTTGGTCAGGCAAGATAAATAGTCGGGCGCCATCTTTGAATTTTACACACAATACTTTGACTGGCCTAACAGCTCAGATGGTAGTCACTTTGTCTTCTACCAAAGGCTGTGGGTTCAATTTCCACCCGGACATTTTTGTGATGAATACAGTTGTTTGTTCTGTGGTTTGGTACTTTATTATATCATCAAATAGAAATATAAATATAAACATTTATTTGATAATGATAAGAAGCAAGATGAATACAAACGAAGAAGAAGTAACAAAGTAAGCATAGGCAGCATAGTGTCAAATTTAATAAATGAACAAGCAAGTACAAGAAATTTTATATTTCGATATAACAAAAAAAAAACACGTATTATACATCAATAATTTACCTAACTTAATCTAACTCCCTACGCACCATACCTACCCAACACCCAACAAACTTAAATCGTACCTATCCATCCACTAGTTGGTAATCAGTAGGTATGTATTTTAAAAGTACTAATGCACTATCAGTAATCTTGTTCCCATATTAGTATTATCTAGCTTTACTTAGTATGGGGCTATATGGCGCTGTGTAAAATGTTATATTTATTTATAAAATTTTTTTTCAGATTGCCGCCAAGACCAACAATCAAAATGCCTAAAAACATGTCACGCTAATATAAGCTTTAATGATATTAGTTTTAAAAGTTAAAACACCAAGTAGCAAAACAATAATATTGTGCCTAGAAGTAATGAATTATAAAACACCAAACTAAAGACTAAGCTTAATTAAACTTTGTGTGGAAGTTGTTCATTTGTTCAGCAACGAAGATAATAATTTGTTGATGAAGTGGAAAGTGGCGTATTGTGGAGTCGTCTGAGCAGAGTGGAACATGTTGCCGGTGCCTCAAGATCGTATGTCCGGTAGAAGAAGCAGCTCCATTGTGAGTCGCACGCTGCTGGGCCGGCGGGCTTCTGTCTACGTGTCTGGACAGCACCAGGATCCTGCCAAAGTAAGCACATTTTACAGTACCATTAAGTCTTCAACGCCTGCAAGCCATTTGTTAGTTGACCTAGTTGATGTTATATTTGACCCGTGAAATTCAATGGGCAAATTTTAAGTACTGCAATTAACGGTACTATCAATTGTATCACTTTTTTTATTATACGACGGAGAAGTTTTTGGCCTTCATCTCACCTGATTTTCAAGTTACGATAATGCCGAAGGTGGAACGCACTTCACCCGAAATCCTCAACAGCCTGAGGAACTGGCTATCTTACCTCTAAATGCTGTTACACAACAATTTTAGATCTATTGCTTTGGCGACAGAACTCGGTAAGATGGTGGTAGCTAGCCCGGCGGACTTACAAAGTCCTACCACCAAACAAACGAAGCACAATTTTGTACTTCCCCTGGGGATCGAACCCGGGACCTCTGGATCTAATACCGGTGGGTGAACCACTACTCCACACTGGGTTCAACCCGGGACAAACATTTGTGTGATGAATTGATGCTTTTTCTGTATTTGGGTGTTGTACCTTATGATGAGTATGTTTTCTATCCGTAATTTATTCCCATATTTCAAGCTACGCTTAGTTTGGAGCTAGGTCGGAAAATAATGTTAAATTGAAAATAATGTTGCAAGTCAACATTATCGCTGAACCCTCTTGTTCTAAAACAACACACATATTTTAATTTGGTTTGGATTTTATTGAACAATTTTCATTTAATTATTTTCTATATATTTCATCATCTTAAACCGAATGGTCTGTTACGTGATGATGGTAAGCGGCCCGACGGTATGACTCTTGTCCCTTGGGAAATAGGTAGGCCTTGGGTGTGGGACGCTACCTGCATCGACACCCTAGCGCCATCTCATCTGCCTGGGACATCAGTTAGGGCTGGTGCGGCGGCTGATTCGGCCGAGGATCACAAAAGGCGCAAATATAGTGGTCTCGACAGAGCTTACCTATTTGAGCCTTTTGGGGTGGATACCTTGGGTCCGTGGGGAGGCGGTGCCCTCCGGGTTTTCAAAAATCTTGAGGGGCTTTTGATTGAGGCGACACGCGACCCAAGGGCTGGCTCTTATTTAGGTCAGAGAATTAGCATAGCTATTCAGCGTGGCAATGCAGCCAGTGTCTTGGGCACGCTTCCGTCTGGTAGTCTGGTACTGGTCTGGAACAGTTGAGTTACCTATAGGCCGTTTGTAACGGTCCTTAGGTAATCTGACTGATTCCTTTGTACATATTTCATCATCTTATTAATATAGCTCTGTGAACTTTGAATATGTACTTATCTACTTTTAACTTCAAAGTTCATTAGTTTCAGGAAAGTTTTGAAATTAAGTGCTAAAAAGTGCAAAACGAAATGAAAGTGTTAGTGACGCTGGAGCAAAAGGATTAAAAATTTGCTTCAATGTGCAAAGTTTGCCTTCAAGATAAGATCTACTTTTACCCGACTGCCTCTGAAGGAGGTTTAGTTTTTTTGAGAGTATGTATGTATGTAGGTACGAATGTATGTATAAGATTTCTAACTTCCACTCTCGCTACGGAGTGCAAAATTACATCAAGCCTTTTTTGGCTTGTGATATGTCATTTGATTCATCTGAATTGTGGGAGTGACATAGGCTATACTATTTTTATATAGAGGTGTGAATCAAAAGTTAGAGAGGGGGTAAATACAAAAATGATTATATTCCATCAATATGGACCTCAAGTGAAAGCTAGTTATATCCCAATTCTAAGTATATGTATTAAACCACTTCTGATTCCAAATAGTCACAAATTATGTTTAAAGCATGTCACTCGTACCTAAAATCTAAGGAATCTATTGTTAAAATTATTGTCTATGTAAGCTAGTGATGTAATATTGAAACACCTGTTATCACAAAAAAGTAAACACATGCTTATCCACTGAAAACTATACCTAACTAAGCATTTTATGGCATATTATTAAAATACAATTAAGAATAATGTGTACTCATTTCCATTTTAAACTAGATGTCGCCACAGAAAAAAAAAATCTACTGTCAAATTAATAAATTATTTTACAGTGGCGTCATGGTTTTTTTTTTTTCAACTTGTTACCTAGCTACCTGTTACTGTTCTAAATAAACTTTACCTCAGGATATACGGATACCTATATTAATTAAACGATGTAAAAAATCTCATCAAATAAAAATTGAGAAAATAACATGAAGTTCTGTAAAATGTTTACTTCATACATGTACTTTTAACAGACAATATTTATCTACACTATCAAAATTTTGTTTTTGATTTTTTGTTTGTATTGAATAGATAGACTCCAATACTACTGGACCGATTGAAAAAGATATTTCAGAAGTAGAATGCGATAGCTCACAGTATTTTTTATCAGGCTACTTAGTACCTACCTACTTCCGGAGAGTTTCGACCTTGTCCTGTCTTGTATTAATATGGTTGGCAAACCCTGAATATCAGTTATGCTATTCAAAATCTTATTCAGAGTGTGCTTGTGACACTATTGTATATTCGTCTATTGTGTATTTAAGGTATGATTCTAGTAAAATTAAGTACCTCTAAATAATTGAACTTACTCAGACTTTTTGGTCGTCATTTATTTGTATTTTTAGATTTCTCACTGTTCTTAATAACAATACAGCTTTTTCTAGATTTCCACTACGCAGGTTTTATGCGTATACGTACATTGGCGGATCACTTGATCTATCAATCCACACAATTAATCCACGTGGTGGGTTTATGGTGAAGACATGTTAAAAACACGATGTCTTATTTTTTCATTTGAATGTTGTGTCTATCTGGAAAGGGCCAAACTTTTTTCAACAAGAGTATGCCCTCTGGCAATCAGGAGAAGCAGAGTTAAACACATCAAAATGATCTTATGAATATTCTAGAATCAGCAAGCCCCAGAAACCGAACGACGGAAATTCGATAAATGGCTCCCACGCCATATTCCATAAATGATGTGCTTGAAACTATGAAATCTTCGATTGCTTGATTAACTACCTGCTAAAGCTATTTAAAAATTCTGAGTAGCGTTTTTATTGCACCTATGTCAGGTATTAATATGCCGTGGCGGTCTCGGCTTAAAAATCCCCTCTAAATCAGCCCATGAATGTCGTTAAAGCTGACTAAGGGATCTTGTAAATGCCACGGCCAGACGCTAGCAAAAGCCAGCTCTATTTCGATGCCTTTGATAGCTTATAAGTAAAAGTTAATAACTATGGAAGAAAAAATATTATCACTGCGACATCCGACTTGACGCGTTAAAGTTACGTGAT
Organism: Venusia cambrica; assembly: GCA_951394065.1. Classification (NCBI taxonomy): domain Eukaryota; kingdom Metazoa; phylum Arthropoda; class Insecta; order Lepidoptera; family Geometridae; genus Venusia; species Venusia cambrica. Next base: position 2,198,174 of record OX596068.1, on the reverse strand, counting down.
CCAAATTTCACCAGTGTAAAGGGATTTAGGTGGCAACAGCTGAGCGGAATCTGCATTATGAATCGACGGCGGCGTAACTCGCATACATAAGTCAATTAGCCAGAGTTATCAATCCGGATTAGAATTACCTCATAACGGCAGTGAGCTTGAGTGCGCGATTGCCGGATTAACGGTATTGTTCCATTTGGGAGTGTTGCTGTTAATTGCGAACACATTTATGATCGCAGATAACATCCTATTCGTTCAGTGTCGTAAATGTTCTGCCGAGGATGCTCAGTTCCTTTGCGGCGACTGATACAATCTTGTATAAATTGTAAGCGTATATTTGGTATTAATATCAATACATTTGTGCTATGAGAAAGCATTGGGTCATTAGAATCCTTTCCAGTGGTGAGTTAGAAATATTTTCCGTTTGAAAATGTGTGATTAAATAAATAAATAAATAAATATATATTACAGGACATTCATTTTACACAGCGCCATCTAGCCCCAAACTAAGCATAGCTTGTAATATGGGGACTAGATTACGGATAAAATACTTAAATACTTTTTGTAAATACATACGTACTATATGATACAACACCCAAACACAGAACAAACATCTATATTCATCACACAAAATGTTTGTCCTGGGTGGGAATCGAACCCACAGCCCACAGCGCCGAAGGCAGAGTTACTACCAACTGAGCTATGAGGCTTGTCTAAATCTTGTCTAATTGTCTTGTCTTGATTGGAAATTTAAATTTCATTATGTCGGCGTGGAATAGCTACAGCATAGTTCATAGCCTTTCAAATAATGATTATTTATGGCAAATAATCATGTTCATAATTTTGATTCACATAAATAATAACCTAGCTGATTTATATAAACAAACAAACCTTTTTTTTAATCTATGTTTTAAATTTAGAACTCACATTATGTGATGTTATCTATACTCTAACTGTCATTGGTAGCATCCGCATAGGCAGTTCAAACATTCCGTAAAAATTGATCATCTGGAATGTTTTAACTGGAATTAAAACTAAGCTGAATTTGTTTATGTAGCTTGTATATTCATAAAATTAATTTAGAGAACCTTCGATTCCTGCTTTGAAAAGATGTCATTGTAGATTGTAAGTATCGAGGCATCGTGGAAATATAACGAGACTACGATCATGGCAAACGTGAGGGCGCTAGTATATGTGCCGAATAGCAAGAGGAAGTGATGTTTATGGTTTGGACGTCAATTCCTTGTCTGGGGACACATTCATTGTGATCGTAGTCGCCATATTGAAGACTTGGCGATTCGAGTTGCTTACAAAAAACTTCTGATTGTAAAAAAAAAAGTAGAGTTATTACTTCATCATCCTATGAGTATTTTCTTTAAGTATAGCCCTAATTACTGTTAAATAAACTCAAGGCTAGAAGAAAAATAATAAAGACATAAAAATTAGAATTAGAGTAATTGATAGTTATAGAGTTCCATTATTTGCAATGAGCGAACCTTGCGATGGAAAAGGTGATGTTAGACTAACTGATGTTACTATTCCCGAAAACCCCGCTGGTCAGGCCTCTTCGATATATACTTATATTATATAATATGTTAACTAATATTACTATTTTATTAAAGTGTTTGTTTAAGACTGAACATGTCACTTGAATTGTGTTGTGTACACACAGCAGACATAAATCACATAAAATAGCAAAAACCAATCAATTTTAATATACTCAAATAAATTACCAATCTGTGGTTCCTGCTAGCTTAATTATTCAGATTATACAGCTTTCCAGCTTCCACTGATATAGATACACTAAATGTTTTTATAAGGTTCAACGTTAAAATCTATCACAATTTATTATTTCAAAGGGTTTAACTCAATTCAATATCTATTATTCTAAATAGAAGCTTTGGCTTTACGAATCTTCAATTGAGCGAATCTTCGTTACCATGAAAACGAATTGGCTGGAGACAGTTCCGGAATCAAGGTGCCATTGACGTCATCAGAGAAGTTGAAATGATTTTGCGGCAGCCGAAATATTCCAATTAAAGTTTACTCTATTATACAGTAGGAGGCAAGCTACACTGCAGACAGTCTAGCTAGCCTCAGCTAGCTATACACGTTCAGTTTAGGTTCGTATTTGATTCGTTGAAATATAACTAGACACAACTCCATCCAGCCTCAAACTTACGAACATGAATACTAATACTTTTTTTGTTAAAACAAACATATGTTTGTTTTAACTAATATTATTGTACCATATGGTACAATAATATTATATGTTTGTTCTGTGCTTGGGTATCATATTTTTTTTTGTATTAAGTGTTGGGTATTAACATTGCACAAAACAGCACAAGCAACACATCAGCACAGAACAAACATAATATATTAATTACTCAAATAATTGTCCCGGGTGGAAATCGGACCCACAGCCTACAGGCTGAAGCCCTGAAGGCATAACTACTACCAACTGAGTTGCATGGCCACTTAAATCTTATCTATATATCTTCAATATTTACTTGTCAAAATCTGTATATTAAATTTATTTTGAAAATTTCAATTGGAGGAAACATTACTATCGTAGACTGATAAGCCAATACAGAAGTTTTATTAATTTTTGTCTGTCTGTCTGTATCTTGAACGCCCATCACATGGATGAATTTGAATTAAACTGTATAATTATTACTGAAATCATTGGCAAAAGTCATGAAAACTTTTTCTTCTCACGTTTGTTTGTACCTCTAATTTTTTACTAGAAAGGATTTTTATTTTTATCACAAAACTTAGTTTAAATATTCTTTAGAGTAAACTATCATATACTAGTACACACATCAAAAAAGTCTAAGCAACACATACAAATTTTGAATATTTTTAATTTTATAGATTTATTTTTAATTATTTCTTTCCTTTTTTAATTAATGTTTATTATTTATTTATTTTAGTATATCAAACTCGATAATTTTTTCAAAAATAATAATAAAGTACATATAAAAAGAATGTTGTGCATTTTGGTACAAATTTGTATTATAAAATAATGGAATGAAATAAACAAAAACATGACTTTAATATTAAATTATAAGATTCTTCTGGACATTAAGATCAAATCTAATACAGTGTGTTTCCTCCTCGACTGTTTAAAACTTGTCTGCATCGATTTTGCATGGAGTCAATAAGGTTATTGATTTCCTCCTGAGGCAATTGGTACCAGTGAAACTTTAGTAGGGTTTTTAGCTGTTGTTCCGTAGAAACCCCATCAAGATCTTTCAGGACTCTTCTTTGGAGCATATCCCACACATGCTCAATGGGATTTAAGTCAGGCGACTGCGCTGGCCACGGTAAAACGCGTATATTTTCCCCCTGTAGCCATTCTTGAGTCCGCCTTGCTGTGTGCGGACGGGCATTGTCATGCATCAATGTAATCTCAGGTCCCAATGTTTGTGAAAATGGACGCACATAGGGAGCCAGCACATGTTCCACATAATTTTCAGCATTCAGGTTGCCATTTATAAAAACGAGGTCGGTTTTTCGGTTTTTGGCTATACCAGCCCAAACCATTACTGTCGAGCCGCTGTATGGGTGGACTTCCTGGACACATCTTAGACGTTCAGCATTTCCTGAGCGACGATATACCCTCATTCTTCTCGTATCAGGCTTGAAACCGAATCGAGACTCATCGCAGAACAAAATTTGGTCCCATCGTTCTTGCGGCCATAGCACGCGTGGTCTGCACCATTGAATACGACGTGCTCGATTTCCGTGACGGATCTGTGGGCATCTGATTGGACGACGTGCACGTAGACCATACTCTCGCAGTCTGTTTCGCACAGTTTGGGGACAAACAGCGGGACCATCAGCATTCTGTAGCCTTAATGCGATCTCTTGGGCAGTCAGCTTTGGTTCACGTCTACATGTTACCTGGATGTATCGGTCTTGACGACGAGTGGTACTACGCCCTCGGCCTGGGTGCTGTTCAGACGGATCACCTGTGTCACAATAACGCCTCCAAAGTCGGCAAATTACGCTTCTGTGGACGCCAAAATGCCGGGCAACATAGGCTTGACTGTTTTCAATTTCTAGCATCCCTACAGCTCTCTGCATCTCTTCCGTGGTCAGATGACGACGATCCATTGCTACAGTAAGACTTCGCGATATTATTCGCGCCACATAACGAACGGTTACTGCGGTTAAATTTTGTTTTTGTTGATTATGAAGTAAAACAACATCTATGAAATAACGTTGAATTGGACAAAATAATGTTTTTATTGTTTAAAAACATAAATTACTGAAAAAAACTGACAGTATTAATTTGCTTTATAAGGAGGTTGACTATTCAAAGAAGTTTTGATATTACATGAAAGTTTAAAACTAATAAAAAAAAAATATACCAGCGAAGACTTGTGTTGCTTAGACTTTTTTGATGTGTGTAGTTCACCCCAAACTGAGATCTTGTGATGTCTGGTTTTTGACGTAGATTATTTCTCAAATATAACGTAATTAACAAACAATAAAAGTGTGCTTCCATTACAACTTTCTCACCTTCACACTTTATTCACCTGAATGTTCTAGAAGAGAGAGAGCTCTTGTTGCTAACGTAATGTCATATCCTTACTAACATTAAAATAAGGTTGATGTCGTTTTGAAAAGTGCTCTCAAAACTGTTGCCTTAGTAGTCGTTATTTAAAATCTACCCCTCCAGCCCCACGGATGTCGTAAAGTCAACCAAAAAGCAGCTTTTTTCTTTGTGTTAACAAAACTTTATCTGTGAGAACCAATCTGTCTGCTTAGCGTAATGGTCACAGCTTTCAGCTATGGAGGAAGTTCTTTCCACATTGTGGTGGATACTAATGTACTATTGATATGGAATATGCGCAGTCAAAACCCTTGCATGAAGCCCCAAAAGTAATTCTTGGATTTTATCGACACCCTTTTTTAATAAAAGAATATTAGTTGTATTGGTCCATTTATCTATTGTTATACACTCTATTGAGTGTATAACAATAGATAAATAGTTTTAATGAAATTTCGAATACCCTCTCTTATCTTACAAGACCTGATGATCATCTTTTGCCACCTTCATCTTAAAAACCACCCCTAATAATATATTTTAATAAACTTATTTTAAAATCTTCAGTCTCAACCCCTACTTCTTATGATATTTCATGTTTTACCACATTTTCAAGACTTCACTCTTATTTACCTTCTTGTTAATATAGGGGTGGTTTCAGCAAATAAAAATAAAGTTAATTGTGAAGTCAACCCCTTTTAATAGTATATCCTACAAGACATACAACCCTCTTAACAAGCCCCTTATTGACAAAAACCATCCCTATTAAAATGAAATATATTTGTTTAATGAATGTGCAGCTGATACTCTTTTAAATGACACCCCACAAGCCAAACACTTTCTTGTCTCACTTACCATATCTCTATTCAGTTTAAATTTCATGAAAATCGGATAATTCGTCCGAGAGTTATGCCGTCACAAACCACATACGTATGTATGTGGCAATGTTGTATGTATGTTATATACATACATACATACAGTGCCGGATTTCCCAACTTAACTCGGAGATCTCGTTTGCTTCTTTCACTCTCAACTAAATCATAAATTTCTTAAAAATCTACCCCGTTGGAATACTACAGGGTTGCAAAGATTTTAAATAAATTGATTATATTGACTGATTTACTTCTAGAAACGAAAGTTTCTGCAAATACTAAGCAAACTTACTAATCAAACATTTGTTCTACAAGTTTATGATACTCATCGTTTTAAAGGCTTTAAAATAAACCAACATAATTGTAATTTGTAGTACGATGCGAGGGGACATAGCTGGAATCTCTTTCCATACATTGAATTCAGTTCACTATAATACTTATTTTTTACTTCAAGTCAACCAAAATATATTAATATGAATATGAGAAATTCCTCCAGTGGTTTCATCTTTCGTCAAAATATTCGCAGTGAATAGAAAAAAATAGGAGGACCACGAGACAAGCATGTAGTGTCCATTTGAAACGTGTATATATACGTACCTGTAAGCTTTGAATATCCAGTAAGTAAGGCATTGTTGCGTACAATTTGTTTGCCACCCTCCAAAGCTTGCCTACTTCCATTCATGTCGGCACAATGTCTTTTTCAGATGAAAATTATAGCCACATCGGTATACCCCATATTTGTGCGCATATTTCGGGTAATGAAATTCAGGTTTATCTTTATTCAATCGCGGTAGCATGTATACCTTAGAATTAATATTCATACATGTTTGTCTCATTTGTTACTTGGCAACTTTTGGCAATTCTTTGGAGATAGAGACAAAAATACTTAGAGATGTTACAGATGTGTTAAAGAGTAGCCATTTAATACATGTAGGTACACGGTGACTAATTGAACCACCCCTTAGCTGTCTTCTCTCTTTACTAATCTTGGCGGTCGCTCATGTCCAACATTGGACATACTTGTCCAGGGACCTCTGGACCATAGAGGTGGTTAAACGTTTTATTGTTGTTTGTTATGGTGCTGGCTTTGTATTGTCGCCTGGGTATTTTTATATGGGTAAACGTTTGACGTCGAGGCTCACCTGATCATCACCTGAGCGAGGATGAGGTCTATGATGGACCGAGCTTTCCCAGGAGCTGGCTATGATAGGCACTGGCACTCCCGCGCACCGGTGCAACTCAGCGAACTGCTTTGCCCAAACATCAGCAGGAGTGGTGTTTCAAGCCAGGTGGACCCTTGCAGGCACTACCACTAGCAATATGATCATCAGCCGTAACCGATTCCTTTGCCAAGGAAGACTAGGGAGTGGACCCAACCCATCCCAAATCTTAATACTTTCTTTATTCTCTTCGGCGAGTGTGCGCACGATATCTTTGACCTAATCCCGCCATCCCCTTTCTACCACCGGACTAGTAGACGTACGGCTGGCTACAACCCGTACCTTGTAAATGTTCCAATGCGCCGAACACATAGTTTCGCCTTTACTTTTATCATTAATACTGGTAAGGAATGGAATTCCTTGCCTTCGTCTGTTTTTCCGTACGAGTACAATCTTAGAGTCTTCAAGTCCAGAGCCACAGGCCACATCTTTACTTGTTTAACATGTAAGCTTTTCAAACCTTTCACTACCACCAATAAAAAAATGAAAGTAAACATTCTTAAGGTTTCGTGTAGTTGTCTTCTGAATGGGCGAATCAGTAGAAGGTGCTATAGATATCAAACTGGCAGTCTGAGTACATAATTCAGCGGTACCACGACGTCATTTGACACTGGCGCGTACATAATTTAGCTAGGAATTGGCTCGTAGGTGCCCTTTAATAATTCATGAACACACGAGCATTGGCAATGATATTCAGTTACGTTTAACTACATGTATCTATAATTAATTTATTGTGTTCACATAGAAGCTATTGTTGGATATATGATCGCGTATTGACATGCATATTGCTGTATACCATTCGTACCATATCCTATTGTATAAATCGTCGTGAGGCTGAATGACCGACAGTCAATTCATAGCTCAAACCAGATATCCTAGCGACTTGATTTTTTTTTGGTAGCTTCCTTTTGTAGTGATGGAGTATTAGGAATTCCTACGGGATAATTGAACGAAGTCCCGAGTCTAATCACTACTAGCATACAGACCTTGTAAAGCTTAAAGTATTTGTTGATGGACGGTCAGCTAATCAAAGAGGTTTTGGATAACTCCAAAATGGATTTGATCAGTATACAAAGTGAATTAAAAAAACAAGGGGTTTCTGGGTTCAAAATAAAACCTACTGACGTACTCCGCCCTAAGCTCGAATTATATGCTGTCAAAATAGCTTATTAGCTGTTTTTTCTTGCTAACCGAAAATAAAAAAAGCATTCACTTGCTTACTATTTTTGTTGTAGTACAAGCTAGACTGATAAACATTAAGAGAAAAGAACCCACTAAATAAATTTCGTTTAAAACCGTTTGATATCAATACCGAGACCAAAAATCGCTAAATCGTCCGGGAAAGGTAGAAAAGCTATATTTTTGTAGATTCAACACAAACGCTTTTCGTAAAAAATGACTGCTCTCGTCCTAAGCAAGCCATCAATGTTGCCAGCCTTTCAACCCCTCTATCAATAGCTGTGCGAATACGGTGTGAAATATCCAAGAAATATCGCGGGACGTCATTTTTGAGCATAGTAAATGCCTATTTTTATACCCGACTGCCTCAGTAGGAGGGTTATGCTTTCGAAGGTATTTATGTGTATATTTCATTGGTACGCTCGTCTACAGGCTTGAAGGTTTTTGACATGTGGTGTATTGTTTGGTAGGTACAAAAAAAAATCTTATTGTGGAAGCCAATGTCATGGCCATATTAATTTACTATGCAAATCAAAAATTAAGTAGGGCGGGAAGAGAATGGAAGAAAAAAAAGTGTTATATCACTACAATCTGGGATATGATTAGAACTCATTATTTTGATACGAAAGAAAAATAAACCTGATGATAAACTTGTGCAGGTGAACTAGCTTAATCAAGACCAAGGTGAGGGTAGAAACGTCAGGATAAATAATGGTAAAACATGCGATAAATACCAGTTTTTTCGTATCAAAATACTGAACAGAGGTACGACGGCAATTTTAATATTAATACATATTGTAATACTTTTTATGGCCGCGTTTTTGTAAATTCATGAAGTTTAAAAAAAGTAGTCAGATTTTAGTTTTAAAAACATTCAACTAGTTTGAGAATAGAACATACTGAGGTTATATATACATACTGTATGCCTCATGAAAACACATTGTCATGTCAAATATTGGAGTTAAATGTAATAAACATTTGGTGTATTATGCGGCGTGAAAAACAAATCAAACAAATTTACAAACATTCGTGCTAGAATAGTAAAGTTACATTGTAATACAGAGCTGTATAGAATCTCGAAGCACCCAACTCTTATCGATACAAAGCAGACACCACATCAGCCAGCGACTCTGTGACGTGACACAGATCTATGTAAAGTATCTATACTTTAACATGTAGGTATTACGTAACGTAGATACCTACGAAGACATTTGGGGTGGGGTCGGTGTGATCAGTGGTTTAAATAGAATAGTTTTTTTTGTTTATTGTACGAAAGTGGCCTAAAATAAAAGAGGCCTTCATCTCACCTCATTTTCAAGTTATGATAAGGCCAAAGATGGAAGCGTACTTCTCCTGGAATTCTGAACAAACCGAGTAACTAGCTCCAGTGTTTGTTTCCGCTGTGTTACGAACCTTATGTTTAGTGACAAGAGGAGATTAAGACATTTTCTAGGTAGGTCGCTCCGTCGCTCAATCTGCATAAGCAAGTTCTATGGTCAACACATCATCAGACAATGGTCAGACGCATACTAAAAATTAAAAAAACCGTGGCACTCCAGGAGTGCCGACCGAAGGGGAAACTTGTCTAAAGTCAAATTAGTCATAAGTGGTGTCGGTAAGGGTAAGGTGTATGGTGTCGCGATTTCAATGTTTTTTTCCCATCTCAAAAAATACCCAACGAGCCTAAAGAAGCTTTCACTTCAAAAATGCGATATTGAAACAGGAATTTGGTTTTTTGTTTAGCCAAACGCTATTTGCATAAAACCCTGCCTGTAGCAATTTTTTTGACAACTTGAGACACATGCACAAAGCGGTCAACCGAGCGTGCCTATTAATTCAACTTTCAACGTCTGATTGCAAAAAGTAGCAAACGGTTGGAGTTTATGGCAAAAGTTGTACTGTCGATTCGCTCAAATTGTATTTCAGAATACAGAGTATTTGAATCAAGTGTCTGGATTTAGTATTCTGGAAGTAATTTTTTGCCCGAGTGCCTAGTGCGAGTTGCAATCGATTCGCGTTTGTTCATACAAATCGTCACAAACACAAGCTCGTTCGAGCAATTATAAAACTCGACACTCTGGTTGGTCTTTATTAGACGGAGATACTATGATTTGCTGTTGACCGATAAGAAGTTTGAGTTCCTGGGCACTCTCTCTGCAGTCCAGCCTGTAGAAGTGACTCAAGTTATCGAGCATTGTTTTGGTATGATTCTCTTCACCAATAACTCTCCAACACCCTTCGTTCCACCAAATTCAGTGCGTAAGCGCTTATTGTTTTTTTTTTTATTATTTGTTGTGATATTGGCAATATAAATAAATGAATTAAAAATTTCAACTACCTATTACGGTTCATGAGATACAACTCTTTAATGGAAGGACGGACAGCGAAGGCTTTATAATAGGTTACCGTTGGTACCTTTTGGGGACGGACCCCTGAAAGGAATTAATTTTCAATTATCCGCTGACAAACACAAGATTCTGTTCACTGGTGCAACAAAAAAATATCTGATTGTGAAACCGTGGAATGCCCAGATTTTTCTGCCTCAATAAACATGAACTGATGGACAGAGGCAGAGTTAAATCGACAAAGTTGTCGAGGCCACTGTGCCGTCCGCCATTCATGACCGAGTCTGGGCCACAAGTTTGAATGAAAGCATTCAAAACTTACCCGGCAGCCTCACCGCACAAATGGACCATTTTACAATTTATCTGATGAAACTTGGCCTTAGTAATTATAGGAAGGCTAACTCATCTTCATAACTTATCCGTTGCCTAGTGTCTTCAAATATCACTTGAAACCAAACAATCAAATAATACATAGCCCGTTTGTAACGGTCCTCAGGTAATCTGACTAATTCCTTTGTACGTAGTTAGTTTAATTGTACATTTTATTGAATCAAATATATATTGTTTCCACGCTACATGCTACATTTACTCATATTTATGTACAGGCATTGAGCACAACAAACCGGAATAATAAACGTTTTCATAGTTGTCAATGTTCTTCCGAATGCTTTTATCTTCCCGGCACCTATGTTTTGAAAACTAAAAGGCTTATGCCTTTTTGCTTTCTGTAGTGAAAAGTACAACAATTCCTTTTCAAGTGTTGGGCGGAGTAAATTTTCCACGCGTCAATGGTGCCGGATTTGCCCGCTTTGTTGGATTTTGTAGGTACTTGTATTTATTTGGTCAGGCCTATACAAAGCTTCGACTCAGCTTATTACTTTCGCTTTTCCCTTCTGTTCCATTTTTAATTGAACATGTCCAATTTGATATTTCATTTTAGACGACAAATGGTCTTATTCGTTTTTGAAGACTTATTGGAGATGACACTGGTCCGTAAATGGATGGGGGAAAGTCCCCCCCCGGAAATATCGGCGCGATAAATCTGCCATCAATCACTTTCGGCACACCATGCTGCAATATTTCTACATCCATCTGTTTTTCTGTTTCTTATCATTTTCAAAAAGGTAGGCCAATTTTCAAGTTACCGCAGTTATATAATACTAATGCGGATAAAGGTACTTTTAAACTTTTATACGCACATACATATTTTTTTTGTCAGCACATGTTCAACACCCAAACACAGAAACAAAATGATGGGAATCAGAGAGCAGAACATAGGTATCTACTAACTTTGATATGAGGCTTGTCATCAAACTAATTTAATGAAATAATGAGCCTCACACAACGCTTTCTGAAATTCACAGTGAGTAACATCTTAAAACTTTACCGTGGCGATCGCGGACCCCTCCAACTCAGCCCATGGATGTCGTAAAAGCCGGGTTAGGGATCTCACCAGACGAAGGGCAGCAGCTTCCTTCTGTGTATAATCTGAACCGTTACTGCGATCACCAATCCTGCTGTCAAGCGTGGTGATTATGGCCAAACCCTCCCTTGTACGAGGCTCTGTGCAGCAGTGAACACTAATGGGCTGTTGATGTATGTAACATCTTAAAACACGACTGACGAGAGGTCCTTTTGGAGTGCATCCAAACGGAAGCCGTCCGAATGAAAGTCGTTAAAATGGTGTTTCACACTGACGATTATATTTCGTCGTATCATTCTTCAGATACAGTTTACTTAGGTAGTGCCTTTAGCCTACACGAGATACCAATCGCATTTTTAGATTCGATTCTTGAATCGAGCCCTTTTTTTTTTTTTTTTTTTTTTTAATTGCTACCCACAGTTGCCATGACGGTACGCCGCCGCCGTCGGCCGCTCATTCCTTTCTTTTGCGAGACACCGTTCGCACGTGCCATCTTAAAAAAAAAAAAAAAAAACTTGCAAAGTGTAAATTCAATTCGTTTTATCTTCATCGTCATGCCGAAACGGAAACATGAAGACCAAATTAAACATTATCGGCGAAAACTCCGAAAAATGAAGCATCAGCAGAAAAAGTACAATCGGATAATTTATTCCACATCGGAAGACTCCGATAGTGATTCAGGTTAGTTTACTTTCATTATTACAAATTGTGCATAACAGGTACCTACCTAAAACTGCTCGATTAATCTTACCTGGAGGTTGACCGCGTGTCATCACGAGGGTAGTTCTATTATGCCAAGAGGTTAACCGAGTGTTATCACGACGGCTATTTTTATTTGTCGTATGACTTTGCCAATGTAATCGAGAATAAAAACCGCCTATTTTTTCGACTTGGACTCGGAAAATTAAAGCCTGGAGGTGGATCGTGTATCCTCACGATGGCAATATCATTATCTACTTGTATTGGAGGATAACTATATCATGCCTATGAGGTTAACCGTGTGTTAACACTTAGGTACTTAACGCATATACTTACCTACTTAGAGTACCTAAAAAGCGATATCTTTCTCCAATCAATGTATGTGACCTACCCTCAAGTAAATAACATAATTTGTTATCGCTTTTTTTAGGTCAAAACGTCATCGATAATGTCGAATGCCGTTTGGAAACTTCTGATATTGTCGATCCGAGTGGCCAGGACGTGGCTCTGGATAATGACGAGGAAGTTATTGACGGTGATCCTAATTCTGAACCAGCCACGGTACCAGAGTTGGACTCTGATATTTTGACTGCCCTAGGCGAGTCTACCGAAGAAACGCCAAAGTTCGGCCCAAATATACATGAAAAGCTTTCACGACTTTGGTGGCCTATCTTAAGAAAAGGCCTCAACAAAGAGGCAAAAGACAAGCTTGTCAAAGAGTACTTGATTCCCGAGAACTGCCCACTTTTACAAGCTCCAAAATTAAATCCTGAGATCTCGGCTGCAGTAACCGAAAGTACTCGGACTCGGGACAAAAGAGTCGAAGCTATTCAACAACAACTGGGTCAGGGTATATCAGCCCTGAACAAGGGTTTGGAGTTGCTTCTTGATGATGACAAAGACAGCAAGCTCAAGGCAATAAAATTCTTAAGCGACGGCTGTCGGCTATTTTGTGACCTGCACTTTATAGAAACGGAAGCAAGGAAAATATTTGTTACTCCCGGATTAGACAAGTCCTTCTTGAATATTATGCAAGATGTTGACAGAGACGAAATGCTTTTTGGAAACAAGCTTTCTGAAAAAATTAAAGCTACTAAGGTAATCGAAAAGCACGGTTTACAAATTAAGAAGCCGCCACCAAACAACAAGGCACCTACGTCATACCGACCACCAGCTAATCGCCGTCCCCAGGAAAACTGGGGAGGCCCTTCTCGCTTCTCGTCGAACAGGGGGGGGGGAGAGGAGGGCAGAGGAAGACTGGTCCCCGGGGCAGAGGAGCCCCGACAGGCAGCACCGCTCAGCCGAAATCTGCGGCACAGAGCAAGCACCGTGCAACAACTCAACAATAGAGGTACATGCTGGAAGAATCCAGTATTTTTATAAATGCTGGCTTATGATTACAAATAATCGTGAAATTCTGAATTGGGTATTGAATGGGTATTATATACCAATCATTGAAAATGTTAGACAAAACTCAACTCCACATGCTTCGGATAATGATTATCAGGCTATGTCACAAGCGGTCACAAAACTATTAGATCTGGGTGCCGTATCGCCTTGTCGAAGATCTAAGAACGATTTTGTTTCTAGTATCTTTCTCGCGCCCAAGTCTAACGGAACAAAGAGATTTATTTTAAATCTAAAAAAGTTAAATACTTTTATTTCAACGCCCCATTTTAAAATGGAGGACTATAGGACAGCAGTCAGACTCGTTCCTAAAGCGGGCTATATGGCAAATATTGACCTCAAGGAAGCCTACCTTTTAGTCCCTATTAGTAAAGAGGACCGTAAATATCTACGCTTTGAGTTTGACGGAAAATTCTTCGAATTTAACGCACTTCCTTATGGTCTGTCTGTGTCCCCTTGGGTCTTTACCAAGCTGATGAGAGAGGTTATAAACCACCTACGACAGCAAGGCCATCGTTCAGTTATTTACCTTGATGATATCCTATGTATTGGGGACACATACAACGAATGCCGCGACAACGTTAACAAAACCTTAACACTCCTCAAATGTTTAGGTTTCATAATTAATTATGATAAGAGCACCCTAGAGCCTCATCAAACCTGCCGATTCCTAGGATTCGTATTTAACACCATTGATATGTCTCTCAGTTTGCCGAATGACAAACGAATTATTATTAGGGAGTTGCTCAGAAAGTTTTTCAGACTTCCTAAATGTACCATTAGAGAACTATCTCAATTTATAGGAGTCCTGACTGCTGCTTGCCCAGCAGTAAGATACGGGTGGCTTTACACAAAAACTTTTGAACGCCAAAAATATTTGGCTCTTCAAAAGTATGATGTATTTGAAGCCAAAATACAACTTTCAGACACTATCTTAACTGACCTTAAATGGTGGAAAAAAAACATACAGACAACCTGCAATCCGTTGAGGTCTGTCAATGATTTTGCCGTAGAGATATATAGCGACGCGTCTAGAACTGGGTGGGGCGCTTCTTGTAATGGGAAACGAGCAGGTGGCCCATGGAAAGATGATGAACTTCCTTTCCATATTAACTACTTGGAACTAATGGCCGTTTTTCTTGGTTTGAAAAGTTTCGCTAACACGCATTCTAACTGCTCTATATTGCTCCGGGTTGACAACACAACCGCACTTTGCTACATCAACCGAATGGGGGGAATTCGGTTTCCACACTTAAATGATTTGACTAAACTTATTTGGCAATGGTGCGAGAAGCGAAACATCCATATCTTCGCGTCTTACATAAACACTCGCGACAACACTGAAGCAGACGAAGAATCGCGAAGGACTAATAACGATATTGAGTGGGAACTATCGGATTGGGCCTACCGAAAGATAGTCCACACTCTCGGCGAACCTAATATCGACCTTTTCGCTTCTCGTACTAACGCCAAGTGTGTTCAGTACATATCATGGAAACCTGACCCCGATGCGATTACAACCGACGCATTTACGGTTAGCTGGAATGCTATGTTTTTCTACGCATTTCCACCGTTTGCAATTATTTTAAAATGTTTGAGAAAAATAATAAGTGACAAAGCTTCCGGGATCTTAGTTTTTCCTTACTGGCCCGGACAAGCTTGGTTCCCACTACTCAAAAGGATGCTAACTTCAGATATAGTAGTTTTCCAACCTAATAGGGACCTTTTGCATTCACGTTCCAGGTTACCACACCGGCTCCACAGAAGCCTTTCCCTGGGGGCCGCGATGCTCTCAGGACAGCATTTACAAGATTGAATACCCCAGAGGTAGCGCTCGATCTAATGCTAGCGTCCATCTCGGATAATACCTTGAAACAATACTCTGTCACGTATAAGTTATGGTGGGAATTCTGTACACAAAACGGCGTTAATACCTTTAAAGCCTCAATTTCATCCATACTAAGCTTCCTAGTAGATCTCTTTAAAAAAGGGGCCTCCTATGGGACAGTCAATAGCCATCGCTCTGCCTTATCACTACTTCTCGGAAATAGTATAGGTTCAGACGAGCGCGTTAAACGCTTACTAAAAGGCATATATAGGCATAAACCGCCTCTTCCTAAATACTCCTCCACCTGGAACCCAAAAACTGTACTGGATTATGTATCAAACTGGTATCCAAACAATAACCTTAGTCTGACGAACCTAACAAAAAAACTGGTTATTTTGTTAGCATTGTGTACCTCTCATCGCGTACAAACCCTTTCGTTAATTAAGATCATTAACATCGTAAGGTCCCCATCAGGCATAAAGATACCAATATCTGATATAACAAAAACATCGGTAGTGAATCGTGAGCAACCAGTATTATTCTTACCATACTTTACGGACAACCCGAGTATATGTCCGGCGATGACTCTCGATGATTATATCACCGCAACATCAGAGCTACGTAACCAAGACAACGAGTACTTACTGATAACTCACAAAAAGCCACATACTCGGGCATCTTCTCAAACAATAAGTAGGTGGATCAAACAAACTCTGGCGGAGAGCGGCGTCGACGTCACAGTATTCGGTGCTCACAGCACGCGCCACGCCTCCACCTCGGCGGCGGCCTCCGCTGGAGTTTGCGTTGAAACCATAAGAAAGACTGCTGGATGGTCCAGCTCATCACTTACTTTCGCGAAATTCTACAATCGTCCGATATCTGACGATGGGGCCTATGCTCGTTCTGTATGCGCAATTAACCAGTAGGATAATACAATCTATAGATAGGTAGAAACCTATAGAAAGCTGATTTTGTAATTATGTTTTTGAGTTATTTAATTAACACTAAGAGTATTGTTAATCTGATCTAAGTATTTTATGTTGATTTTACTCATTATGATTGTAGATAATTATCTATCAGTTATGGAGAAAATAAAAAGTTTTTCTACATATTATGGTTTAAAATATATCTTCATTTGAAACCTGTACAATGTAAATCTCTAAACATCTACCTAAGTAAACTGTATCTGAAGAATGATACGACGAAATATAATATAAGATCAAACGAACTTCTTGAAGTGAAGTTCGATCATTATTATATGAGTCGTATCATTCGAAGATACAGAGGTCCCACCCACCCAGTCCCAGAGTAGAAAAACATCTCTGAACTAGAATGAGCGGCCGACGGCGGCGGCGTACCGTCATGGCAACTGTGGGTAGCAATTAAAAAAAAAAAAAAAAAAGGGCTCGATTCAAGAATCGAATCTAAAAATGCGATTGGTATCTCGTGTAGGCTAAAGGCACTACCTAAGTAAACTGTATCTGAAGAATGATACGACTCATATAATAATGATCGAACTTCACTTCAAGAAGTTCGTTTGATCTTATATTATTACATCATTATGCCATTTCAAGCAAGTTTGTATTTACGGCCATTTTCTAAACAATAAATACATTTTATTATTATTATTATTATTATTGTGGTTGTGCTTGTCCTTGTATCAAGATGGTAAATTCTGATAATTATTTTTCGCTTAATTTGTTAATATTTAATTTGATAATATGAAATCGTTTCCAGGTGACAAGTTCCTATACCTATAACTATATTGCTCACTTTGCTCACGCAAGTCTAGCAGCAACGCGAACTTAGTGAAGTTTAAATAATATTTAAAAAACTGAATGTAGTTTTCCACATTCACGGAACTTGGTTTTCTCCTTGTGTGCTGGTCGCGATTCCGAGCAGACGGTAGATTTGAAGTTTCATAATTATCTTAAAAAATCTTACTGAATAAAACATTAACTTTGACTTTGACTTTGCACACGTCCATTTGACCTGGCGTGCCGGATACTTCTTACGTCTTGAAAATTTACTACGCTGGATCACATATACGAGTAGGTATGTGACTGCCAAATCCTAATGTAAAAATCCTATTCTAAAAATCCTGTTCCCTATCCTATTCTCTAAATATTTATACCTATTCCTATTCTAAAACTGTCCAATTATTGCGAGCATTATCGTTGCATTAGTGCATTCGTTTTTGTACATTGTGTTAAATCCAAATAAATGATTTTTAATTTTGATACGTTTTCATAAATTATATCTCTCACTACGCTTGCAACTGTCCCACACAGGAAGAAATGCAGACAGAGCTAGCCAGTTAGCCGTATCAATTTGAGTCTTGTAATTATGTATAGCGATAGCTATAGTCGCCATCTAAGTTTGCAACTCATCGTCACGCCATCCGCACCCAAATTTTGGTCCCTCTTAGCCCCTAATTGGCACAGCTTTTCCATTAGGAGATAAAAGGATGTGAAATATCGTAATGAATGGCTTATAAATGAACTAGTGAACTCCCGGGACTTCATGCCGCCTTCCCGATATAACTTATTTAAATAATATATAAATATTTCAGGACATTAGCATCACACAGCGCCATATAGCCCCAAACTAAGCATAGCTTTTAATATGGAAACTAGACTGCGGATAGAATACTGCTAAACTTTTTTTTGAATACATATTTATCGTACAATACACCACAAAAACACAGAACTAAAATCTATATTCATCACACAAATGTTTGTCCTGGGTGGGAATCGAACCCACAACATAAGTGCAGAAGGCAGAGCTACTATCAACTGAGCTATGAGGCTTGTTAAATGCTTTCTTAGTGCGCCCTACACCAACAAGAAGCTAACCTAAAAGTGACAAGTCTCTAGTACCTTTGATTTTGGCTGTGTACTGATTATCAGTCATTCGTCATTTATCAGTGGTAGAACTTAATTAATTAGATAGAAAATCAGCTTTTCTATCTAATTAACTAAATCCTAACTAATCTCACGCAAGTATTCTATTATGTTCGTACCCAACACCTATCACATCTATTTCAAGAAAATGACTTCGCAACCTAAACTTCTGTATAATATTGTTCAAATATTGTTGTCTGATTGCAGCAAAAATAGCACAAATTCTGTGAAAATTAAATGTAAAAATAAACATATTGGTTCTGATATTAACTTGTTTGTTCAAAGAAACGCTGGCGTGAGTTATTATTATAGTTATATCGCGATGAGAATCAAGGATGGTTAGTAAACAAAGCTCGCAGATAGATTGATGGGGTGATAACGTCGGTTGTGTGTGAGATGCGAACCAATCCAGATGGATCGCTCCACGGAAAGACTGAAGAGCTTTCATGTCGTAATAATATCACAATTATGAACGTTATGATATCACAAGTATGAGAGTTCTGCTTGAAATGTTTCCCAGAAAAACAATAACTTATGTACAATGGTTTACAAACAAATATTGAGCGACAGGTGTTCTTTAGCATCGATAAATGAGATGAAATGAAACTAGAGGCCCCGCTCTGGCTTTGCACGGGTAGATAAAATAAAAGAAAGCAAGAAAACCGTTAATTTCCACCAACGAATTAAATGAATTTTATCGAAAGTGGTGGTGAAACTGGACCTATTTAATTTGTTAATTATATTCATCCCAAATCCTCAACATCCTGAGGAACTGGCTGCCCTACCTGTACATGCCGGAACATAGCATTGTTGATAAGGTGACAGACTTTTGTAAGATGGTGGTAGCTAGCCAGGCAAAGTACTATTAGTTATTCTGTGGCCAAGTGGACTTAAACAAACCCTAATTTTGAACAGTCAGCATTGAAAACGGTCAGCTAATTAAAGATGGTTAATACGTGGTTATATTATGCTATCAAAATAACTGTTTATCTGATTTTTATTACAGACCAAATATAATAAAAATACCAATTAATTACTTCCCAGACGAAACCCCGTATGGTACGATTTAACGACATTTATTTGATAGTATACCTATCCCTGACCTAGTGACTAGACAAGTTCATGTCATCATGTCAAAGATGAGCTAATTTATTTAAGAAGAAACGATCAAGCAAGTAATTTTATTATTATTTAAAGCTGTAATTTTCATGTATGAAATAAAATTGGCAATTTTCAACTCCTGTATCTACGCTGGCATTCTCTAAGTTTGTGTGACACGTGCGCTTAAAACAGGTCCTATGCACAGCACAGGACAATAAATTTAGGGCATAATGAAAGTGCCCCTCGGACATTGACTGATATACAACCTCTTTGCAGCGTACAGCTTGTGCTTTACCGAAGCGGAAAAAAATGAGCCAACCGGTCGTCACGTTTTCTGCCACGATTTATAGGCCAATCTAAAATTAGAATTTTTGCAATTTCCTTTATGCTGATAAAAGACATTTTCGTACAAAAATCAAGAATTCTTACTGATTTTCTAAAGGACCGAAAAACATTACCTTGCTACTCAGTTTTGTCTCGCCTACTTTTACCCGGCGGAGCGTAGAGCCAAGAGGCTCACAGGTGAAGAGTATCTTGCAAAGCAAGGCTCGACAGTCTGAACCTTGTTTGCTAGGTAGAACTTATTCCGCCTTTGGCTGTTGTATCATATAGTACGTATGTATTTATAAAAAGTATTTAAGTATTTTATCCGTAATCTAGTTCCCATATTACAAGCTACGCTTATATCAGGGCTAGACGGCGCTGTGTAAAATTAATCTCCTGTAATATTTATTTATTAATGATTATTATTAATTATGATATTACTTTACTTTTGTCACTATCTAAAAGTAATGTAATATCAACACGAGAACGCTATAAGACGTTGTGGTTAGGCCCCTGGATTGTGTGAGTCAACAGGTAATCAACCTTGACTAAATTTTTGACATTTGAAACCTAGCCTAGACTTCAACTGTCTCTTTCGTTTTTATTTTGACAAATTCTGACTGGATTTGACCACTTGTAATCGACTTCATCTTTTTTATAGAAGATGTTACACTTAAAATAAAGAAAGTAAAATGGAGATGGACAGGACATACAGTAAGAGGAAAAGAGAAATAGAGTAGAACTCTGATGAATTGGTTCTCGAAATACAATAAACATTAAAGAGGGAGACAGTACAAAAGATGGGAGGACGAGCTAAAAGATATTGCAGGGAAAACATGGACAAGAATAGCGAGAGACAGAGAGGAGTGGAAGAAGTTGGAGGAGGCCTTTGCCAAAAAATGGCAAACAGATAAAAAGTGTCGATGTCGCGTATAATATTAAACTATGTACCTACTATGCAATTATCTGAAATTAAGGCTTAAATAAATAAATTAATAAATAAATCGACTTCAAGTTCGTATGGTAATGAATGGCTTTCAAGTTACTTCATCTTCTGGTTGATTTTACCAGGACCAAGCGCTTTCAACGCTCGTATTAATTATGCGCACTGCAAAAACCTGGAATAAGCATCCAGCGTCTGGATTTTGGCTGTGTTACGAACCCATCGTCATCAAGAGGAGAGTCTATATGCCTATTAACTCTCTTCTTAAAATCCTTTTAAGGATCTCTCTATCGTAGACCTCATCTTTGCCTGTGCAATTTACGAAGTTAAAAGCTAATGTATTTAAACAAATAAAAAACTCAATTAATTCTGCTGACTACAGACTTTGTTGTATGTACATAACTACTATATCCAAAGCAAATATAGCATAGTCTAATAAAACAAATTGAAATAATGGGTATTTGGGTATGCCTAAATTTCCATTTTGCTCAAAATGTAACTAAAAACTTACGGATTCATGTCTAGTGCGGCAAATACAGAGAGAATGCGGACAGATTTTCATATAATAAATATTCATAACCGAATTTCGCAACGAACTTAGCTTGGAAAAGTTTTAGTGAGTTTTAACCGAAAGAATCGGGATTTTCCGGATCAAATCTAGGTATCAACATTTACAAAATAGAATTCTCCGATTTGGTAACGTTTCAGATGGTCTTTGGTATATTGTATCTATAAAATGAAATTCAAAAAGTAGAAAAGAGGAATCTATCTTATTTGAATGTATCTGAGCTTTCATATAGACATTCCGTTATAAAAATAGAATAAATAATTTATTCATATAAGTAAAACTAAGAATGTTAACAAAATGTGGGGGTGACCAAGGCCTGCAATGAAGTCCCGTTGTGGGTTGTATTGTGCATTGTCCCCGTGGTTTTAACTAACCCTACCCCAGCCAGCCAAGCTGCTTAAAATACCTGAGCAGGACTTAGGGTTGTCGGTGACACTTATTGAGCGCCTGAGTTCGCGACAGTGACAATGAAAATGACAATGATGCTTGCTCCAAGCTAGGGCCAAGGCGCTTTAAGCTTCCTTAAGGCGCGTCTTCTCCCTAGCTTATTCTGTAGCCGAGCAGTGAAGGATCACGTGCTCTAGTGATTCCTCCTCCTGTAAGCAGACCCGACACAGAGCGCTGTCCGTGATTACCCTTAATTTTCTACTTGAGCGTAGAAATTAGCTTTGTTTTGGTAACACAATAGGTATGTATTTTGAGATATACTCGATGAAGTGTGAGCCGGATACGCCCACTGAGTTCCGTACCGTTTGTATTTACTTTTTTATTTTTAGTTGTTTGCTATTTTGAGATTGCCAAAATTGAGATTGTCGGAATTCGGACAAAAGGGACAGGTTAGGTAAGTACAGTCAGCGTCAATTTGATATGAGCGTCTAAGGTAGTCAAATGACCTAAAAACATAAAAGCAATTTGATATAGGCAGTTCAAATTCTCATATTGTAGTAAGCACCCAAGGTGTTCAAATATCTTCCTACTCATTGTTTCTTTGCGTATCTGTTCAACATTGTTTTATGGCGCAGTTTTATTATTTTTACATTGTACTACTGGTTTCAGGAAGAATGATAAATGATAGGAGATAAAGATATGCATCCAACAAATACGTAAATACAATTTTGATGTCTTCAGGTCCATAGTAAATAGGTTTCCTTTAGGCAAGCGTGATCCACTGTAGGCCACATATTTACTACTTTTTCTGGCTAGCTACCACCATCTTACGTATGTCGATTTATCAACAATTGTAAGTTGTTATGTTCCGGCATTTAGGTGTAAGAGTTCATCAGTCTGTTGAGGATTCCGGGTGAAGTGCGCTTCCACCTTCGGCCTTGTTACAAATTGTAACCAAGTGAGATGAGGTCAAGTGCTTTCCCGCTGTACAATAAAAAATAACTTTATAAGAGAGCTGTTGGGCAAACGCTTAATCATTCCCACAAAAAAAAATAGCCCAACATTAGGCTTCAACACACGAAACGTAACTGTCGTGCTTAATTTGTGACTTGCTGCTAACTTGTAATTACGCGGTAATAAAAAGCCGAAATAAAAAAGAAAACATAATCTTCGTTTCAAAGCTTTTATAGCAAAAAGTAATCAAACCCGTAGTTCGTGGGTTCCCATTTCACTTTGTTATTACACACCGAAGATTCGATCAGAGATATAAACAAATTATGAAAGTAAATTCTTCAAGATTTTACCTAATTTCATTGAGTTTCTTGCCTATGCAAAACCTCATGATTCATTTTACACACTAGGAAAATCTTAGATATTCTCGAGCAGTCTCGCTGATTCAAAATTCTCAATGTTGTTTCCAATAGACGCGAACGGCACGACAAAGCGGTGATTTGTTCATAGCCATGAAAAAAACATAAAATGTAAGCATACAAATAAAACGTAAAAAAACCCGCCACCAATCTTCCTGTTGCCGTCTCCTGGAAAACCGCACGCATTGTCAAAAGATCTAACTTCTAAAAAGGTACCAAATCGGATGTTTTTTTTTCTACGTATGTCCACCGATTTCTCCGATTCGCAAAAATATTTTTTTATCTATAGAAGTAGAAAATATTTTATTTAGAAGAGAAAGTGGTCCCATTTTGATTTGGTGAAAATTCGATGAAGATTTCTGGTCCTGGGAGCTAACACTCCTCAACGGACAGCAGCAAATCCTGGATATCTCCGCAAATTGATGTTCGATTTGCATGATTCTTATTTTATTTGATTTAGTCCTACAAATAAATGTTGGTTATAAATAAATTTGGTAGTCGTGGTTTCGCTTCCGGCCAGACACCAATGACTTCTTGGTGACTAGAAGGTACAAGTGATAAAATCGTCATTAAATTACTCATTGCCTACTAGAATATGGAACCAACAGTTTGAGTTAGTGAACTCGGTTCCACAAACAAATGAACGGATTGAGCTGAAATTTTGCACAAATATTAGAACAATATCTGTTCAATCAGAAATTATTTATTGTCAACTTTTTCTCCGGTAACCACGCCGGCGAAGCTGCGAGCTTCTACTAGTTAGCCATAAACTAATTAATTAAAAATTATGAATATACTACATGCATCTATAATGCATGAATTTTGATGGGCCACAATTAATCAAAATTCTGGGAAATTATACATTTTGGGAACTCAACTCTATGAAAATTCAACTGGGAGTGCCACCTGCCGGTTTCAGACAGAAACGTTAGGGTAGTGCGGCGACAGCCAGTCCGGGTCCCTCGAAGGCGGGCGAGAATTTATTTTTGATTGGTTGCACCAATTTGCACCAGGTGTCGCTTTTAAAACTTGTCCAAGCAAAACAAACCTTATAGTACTACGTAGGTACGAAAAAAAAAATCTATTGCGTAGACGTCTCGATTAAAAAAGTGTTTTCCAACAGAACAAATAAGTACAATTAAGTCTTTGAATTATAAAATGTAATAAAGATAACTTATTTAATATAATAAAGATAATTTATAAAAAAAGTGGGTTCTCAAAAAGTAATTACAGCCGAATGGGTTGTATACCTAACTTTTTGTGCCATAATCCCCTTCAGAGTTGTAATCCAGGCTGAGCAAGCAGCTTGTTTTATAGAATGATCCAAGTTTTGTCACATAAATCTTGCATAAAACCTACAAACTGAAATCTTTGCGGGTGTTCCAATTACCACAAACAAGCAAAATTATGTTTCTTTTATTATTCAAACCAAGCATTACAACTATATAAGCCTGTAATCGTCCACTGTTGGACTCACAGCCTATGTACGAATGCAGAAGTTACTTAAACGCAATAATCATTTAGGGAAGGCTGTGATCAATGGACCAAGGCTTTCATTAGAGTCACAAAGTTATTTCCAAAGTTGTAAAATAAACTAGATGAGTTTGTGGCGACTCAGTTGCATTTCGTTATTTCTTTGATTAGATACAAAAATAAATATCATAAGTTTTAATTACAAAAAAAATAGGTATACATGTGTTATAACTGTAATCTAGTTCACATATTATGAGTTATGCTTAGTTAAATATAGATGGCGCTTTGTGAAATGTCCAGTAATTTAGTTAATTAATAATTATAATTTTTTAATTCCGGAATGTCGCAAAAAACAGTACTTTGATAAGTACACAACGTAAATAAAGCAAGAAGAGTCCCGAAATCAACACATAAACGATTGGCTACATAGCAAAAGAATGTAAAAGTATTAATTTTACAACTAATACTTACTACAACTATACTCAAATAAATATAATAAGAAGTTTTATGACTTATTTAATGTGTCAAATGTAATATTGATAAATAACTACGTACCCAATAACTACCTTTTTTAAGTGTCGTATGTATTGTGAGTATTGTTTCTCAACATCATATCTCATAATTAATTAAATATATTGATAATTATAATTAGTTGCTTCAACTGGACCTCTAGAACAGATTTATTCAAGTCGATTGATGGCAACCTGGTGGGTCATTAAGGGCGCCCATGGTCTGAAGAAGGCAACAACCCAAGGTTTGTTTTTATTTTATCTATATAAATATTTTATCACTTAGTCATTTTGAGCTATGGGTCGTAAAATTAAGTGGTTCAATCATAGCAACCTTCCCCTAAGCAGCAGTTTGGTATATTCATTGTAGTAGAACCACGGAGTGTGGGCAAACCCCTTCCCTCTCCCCGTTCCATGATGCAACAACCGTAGTATGGCGGTCGCGGGGGATCGATGGATGGAGACGGCTCAGATAACTATTTGTGGCGTTGTATTGGTTGATTGGGGCAGGTCTATGTTCAGCAATATACGTATGCGGGCTAATAAGATGATGATGATTTATCACTTTAATTTTGTAATAATAATGACGCAACTAGGAAGGTGTACAGAAATCTATAGAATAGCAGATGTAGCGGTAATAACTCGATAAAAACCTCTGCGAAACCTGTAAGGTATTGTATAAATCTTCACTTAGACTCAAGTGGATGCCGCCGCCCGCCTCCTGGGAGACTTCTTGAGTCGTATGTCTACGACGGCAACAAATTATTATTATCACTGGAGCATAGAGAACTGGGATATAAATCACAATGAGACATGCGGGCAGCGACTGAGGATCGTGCAGCTTGTGCTGTAAACTTGACCAAATGCTATATAGACTCGAGTGAAACGGGCTATACAGGTATTAAAATAATTGTCTGGTGAACTACCATTTCATTCGAAAGTGTTTCGCCATTGACGATTATCAAAACACACCTTGCATTTCTTGGCATTGACGTGGAATTGATGGCTAGTCTCAATTTGGCACCTCCATCAAGAATAAAGCACAAATTGCGGCTAAAAAGATTTTGACTTTATATAAAGCTCATGTTCGATCTTGTATGGAGTATTGCATCCACCTTCGGGATGCGGTGTGATCCGTAGATACGAGGTTCATAGATGAAGAGTATCATGCAGAAGCCAGGCTCAACAGCCTGAGCCATCGTTGCGAGGTTGCGTGGTTGTTGGTGTCTCACAGATTATACATCGGTGAGTGAGCCAGAAGCTTCACCAGCTTTCCGTTTTTTATAGAAATTTCAGACGCACAGCTTAATATGCACCTTCTAGGTAGGCTCACTCTATACTAGGTCTCATTCTTGCCTGTGCCAGTTTCGAAGTCAAGAGCCGACCCATACTTAATAAATATACTAATAATTAATATATTTTCAAAAGGAATACCCACTGCATATATATATGAATATACTACAATACAGTTGTTCTTGATAAGGAATTAACTTAGATTGTCACAAACTAAGCTTGTAATGCCTGTGTCTTGGGGCCTTAGAATTCGGATATCACAACATAGATTCCTAGACTATTATTCTACGTAAAGCATACGAAATTAGCATTAAAATCAAGGCACTGTTACCCGAATTTCAAGGTCCCAAGACACAGGTATCACAGGGAAAAGAAAAAGTACAGTTCTGGAAAAGTGAGATACTAATTATTATGAATATACACATCGATAGATGTACATATAACGATAGATGTCCGTTAATACGAATAAAGAAATCAGTGGCTTTGTGGAACGTCCAACGATATATTTTTATTAAGCATTACTCCAACTAAAGACCTAGAAGTCATACCATAACTCAATAACAAAAGTCTAGATTATTTCCGAGGAACTCGTATTACTTTCAGAATTTGCATTAAACATCGGTAAGGAGTTAATTATGAAAATGGAAGAGTTTAAAATAGCTGGCGGCATGCATGGCATGTTTGCCTTGCGTGACTTCTGCTTTATTTTAATTACCCTTATTTTGTGGTTAATTTTGCTTTTTTATTTCGTTTCATTTTACGATATATCAATCAACTCTTGAAGGAGTAACACGCAAGTTGAAAGGGACGTAGCTCTTTTTAACCTAGCTCTAACCATCCGCTCAACTAACTCGACTTTGCACATATTCAGCATCGTCGCGAAGTGGCGTCTTTGTCGATTTTTCACAGAATGTTATGTACCTGAGTGTA
The DNA here is from genome assembly GCA_951394065.1 of Venusia cambrica. Lineage (NCBI taxonomy): Eukaryota > Metazoa > Arthropoda > Insecta > Lepidoptera > Geometridae > Venusia > Venusia cambrica. The sequence goes on along the minus strand of OX596068.1, from coordinate 2,170,857 downwards.
CCCTGTAACTTCATGACCTTATTCCGCCGTCACCGTTCTTTAATAGGAATTTCAGACGCACTGCTATATATCACTCTGACCACCAGGTCAGAGGTCAGAGTGATATATAGCAGTGCGTCTGAAATCAACCATGACATTACATTTTTATTTTTTATTTATTGTATGACAGGGAAGCGCTTGGTCTTCATCTCACCTGATTACAAGTTGAGATAAGGCCGAAGGTGGAGGCGCACTTCACGCGGAATCCTCAACAAACTGAGGAACTGGCTATCTTACATCTAAATGCCGGAACACAATTTTTTTTAGAATTGTTGCTATGGCGGCAGAATTAGGTAGGATGGTGGTAGCTTGTTAGACGGACTTAGCCAAAGTCCTACCACCAACCAAACCAAGTACAATATTGTTCTCCCCCTGGATCGAACCCGGAACCTCTGGATCTGAAATCGGTGGATTGAACCACAAGACCACAGAAGCTTTTAAATATAATATAGCTATTAGGACTAAGCGCTTGCAAAGGCGCCCAGAAAAACTTGGAATAAGACAAAAAAAATCATGAAAAGAAATCTTGTTTGTAGAGTCGATCAGTTTCACGACGCTCTCTCTTCAAGATCTATTCTTGAAGAGAGAGCGTTATTTGGCACATTTTGGGTAAACTCACTCTATCGCAGACCGCATCCTGACCTGTAGAGGTCTAGAGATGATTGACCCATTCTAAATGAAAAAAGCTAACAAAAATAAAATTTACATGTCATTTTTTTAAACAAAACAAAGTTGCAGTTTTGCAATATTGTTACTTTTACATATCATACTCGTGTGCTTTAAAGCTTGTAGTAGTTTAACGTCTTTATCGCGTTGCAGTTTTATATTTTATAGGTTGTGACTTATTTGCGGAAAGTTTAATGTAGTTGAAAATGGCAGCATAGTAAGAGACGGAGTTCTTTACTTTGCTATCGAAACAAGTTAATTTTAAATACATATTAATCTTCTAATCTTTACCTATTTTATTATTGTACCTACTCAAAAATCACGCATTATCTGTTTTTCAATAAACCTACTTTACTTAGATATATAGTACGTATATATATGATAAATAGTCCAATCAAGGGGGTTCTGACTATGGGAATAATTCCTCTATTGCTGAGTCATTGCAGCATGATTAAGAAATGTCTATAGATTACAATTGACAAATTATGGAGGATTTTTATTTGGAAATACATTAAATAAAACCTAAAGATGAAAATAAATTCCTAAATTCCTACGGTAGGTATATTTGCTAGTAAATATTACTATGTAATTATATTATTATTTTTTTATTCGGGAGTAAACAGGAGTTTGTTTTGTTGCGACGTTTAGTCGCAAAGATATAGATTGTCGCTATGAGTATATTGTATATTGAATTTTATTTACACATTTATAATAGTTTTTATTCAATAAAAAGTACAATTAAACTAACTATGTACAAAGGAATCGTTACAAACGGCCTGTAGGTAAATCAACTGTTTTAATGTACGAGTAATACATTTCTCAATATAATTTTGTAATTTTGTTGAATATCTACATAGTTTGTTCATATACATTCATAAACAGAATAAAAACATTCGGTTGTCTGAAATAAATATAATTGTAAATAATTATCAGCTAAATATTTGTTGTAGAACAATTTTTATCAGGGAAAATTAATTTCATTTTGATGTTTACGGAATGTTTTATTTGCTTGCTGAAAATGAAAAATAGTCACAACATGTGATTCACGTTGGCGAGCGATTTTCAGTCTTGTTTTACGAGTTAATTTTAGTGCAAGTGGGGTAGTCGACACACTAATACGGTATGTGCATTGACACAAGTTAAGCAAAACTCAGTCAGTCAGTCTTAAACTTAAAAATAGCACAGTTACACTTACACTAAGTTTATAACTATCATTTCGGTTCATATATTCACTTCTGAACACCGATTACAGATTTTAGATTTTATATTATTGGCAACATTATATTTGTCATAATGTGGCCAATATTTGATTGTTGTTGATGATTACTAAGTCAAAGTCAAAGTCAAATATTTTTATTCATTAAGATTTTTAGGATCATTTTGAAACGTCAAATCTACCGCCTGTTCGGAATCGCGACCAGCACACAAGGAGAAAGGCAAGAACCTCGGGCTGATTAATTTTTTTGAAAATCCATTTAACATTTAGGTACATTGTTTAGAATAATTTAATAACATTACAAGTGTTACCTACATCATAAAACTAAAAACTTAATATTATCTTAAAACATTGATTACTACATAACTATCTAATGGGCAGTTTCTTGACATTGAAAAACACCATTTAACTGTCAACTGGTATAGCAACATCGGGCCACGCGTTCTTATCGTCGATATAGTCACTTATTTTGTAGTAGGCTCTTTTAATTAAATTATTCTTTATATACAATTTGAATTTACGAGCAGAGAGTTTGGTGGCGCTTTGAGGAAGCTTATTATAGAATCGTACACAGTTTCCTAAGAATGAATTATTTACTTTTCCTAAGCGATACCTAGGTATGTCAAGTTTATTTTTATTTCTAGTATTAACACTGTGTACATCACTTCTTTTAACAAACTCATCAATGTTCCTGTGTGCGTGCATTAGGTTTTCATAAATATATTGGGAGCTGACTGTCATAATACCAATCTCTTTAAAACGTTCCCTGAGAGAGTCACGAGTTTTCAATTTATAAATTGCCCGTACAGCTCTCTTTTGCAGGATAAAAATGCTTTCAATATCTGCTGCATTTCCCCATAAAAATATGCCATAGGACATAACGCTGTGAAAGTAACTAAAATAAACTAACCTCGCCGTGGTTTCATCAGTAAGATGCCTTATGGTACGTACTGCGTAAGCTGCCGAGCTTAGCCGGCTAGCTAATGTATTAATATGAATACCCCATTGCAACTTTGCATCGATATTTAAACCCAAGAAAGTAGTTGCTTCCATAAAGTTAAGTATTTCCCCATTTAAGATAATGTTAGCATTGCTGACTTGAACGTTAGGCAAGGTGAATCTAATGCATTTCGTTTTTTTCTCATTTAATAAGAGGTTATTTACCGTAAACCAATCAAGAACTCTAGCTAGAGAAGCATTTACACAATCATAATTATCTTTAGCTCTATCAACTCTAAATATTAATGAAGTATCGTCTGCAAACAATACAATATCACATAAATCCCCTACACAGGAAGGCAGATCATTGACATAGACTAGAAACAAGAAAGGCCCCAAGATTGACCCTTGTGGTACACCGATGTTAGTGGATGTTCCCGAAGATTTGCTACCGTTAATGTCTACTTTTTGAATGCGATTCGATAGGTAGCTACGCATGAGGCTTATTGCCTGATTCTGAATGCCATAGTGTTTTAGCTTTGAGATTAAGGTGTCATGATCTACGCAATCGAAAGCCTTAGATAAATCACAGAATACTCCTATGGCATCCTGTTTTCCTTCCCAGGCTTTAAAAACGTACTTCAACAGCATGGCACCAGCGTCAGTGGTTGAACGACCTTTAGTAAACCCAAATTGTTTTTCATGAAGTAGCCTGTTACAGTTAAAATGTGACAACAACTGGTTAAGAATAAGTTTTTCAAATATTTTACTACATGCTGGCAGAATTGAGATTGGTCGATAATTTCCTGGATCCTTTTCATTTCCAGATTTGAATAAAGGAATCAACTTGCTATATTTCATAAGATCTGGAAAGATTCCTTCGTCGATGCTTCTATTAAATATATATGCTAGACATGGTGCTATTTCAAAAACAATCGTGCTTAAGATCTTTACGGACATCCCCCAGAGATCTTCAGTATTTTTAATATTTATTGACTTAAAAGTTTTTAGAATACAATCAGCATTGACGTGTCTGAAGCTAAAAGAAGCATTACACCTTTCAACACTTGTTTCAAGAAAGGCTAAAGCACAATCAACAGAGGAGTTTAATGGTCGAGTAACAATTTTTGGTACACAAGAGAAGAAACGGTTAAATTCATTAGCAACTTCATAGTTATCAGTCAAAATTCTATCGTCAACTTTTAAGTTTATCTGCTTTTTCAAATGTTTTGCTTTACCTGTTTGATTATTTATCATTTTCCAGGTAGCCTTTATTTTATTTGATGACTGCTCAATTTTCCTTTTTATTTGCAATGATTTCGCAGCATGACATACTTTTTTAAAGACTTTTGAGTAGTTTTTGACAAAAGAAACAAATGATAAATCGTGTAGCCTTGACTCTCTTTCTGCATAAAGTTCATACAATCTACTCCTACTTTTATAGATACCGGCTGTTGCCCAATCTGCAAACATGGAACCAGATTTAGCTTTGCACGTTTTTTGTGGAAACGTATACTCGTGTTCTTTATGTATTAGATTAGACAATATATTATAAAGCTCATTTGGATCATTCAAGCATGGGATCAGGGAAATCTTTTGACTTATGTTATTTTGGAATTTTATGATGCTAGCTTCGGTAATTGGTCTGCATGTGATTTCCGGTAGCTCTTGTTGTAAGTTACAATCAAATAAAACATATTGACCATAATGGTCTGAATCAAATTTTTTAAACACGTCTTTTTCAAGGGGAATATCACTACAATATACATTATCTATGCAAGTGGCAGTTGTTAGAGTTACCCTAGTTGGTTTATCGAATTGGTGCTTAAGGTTGAAACATTTAAACAAGTTAATGATTTTTTCAGTTAGAGGATTTACAGGTATATCAATATTGAAGTCACCGAGCACTATTATTGATTTATTACGACTGAATATTTTGCTTAGTACATTTTCCATAGTGGACTCAAATAGCGCGTAATTTGCTTGGGGAGGACGATAGACACATACCACTATGTGCTGCTCCAGTTCAACACATGACAGCTCTATAACTTCTTCAATGGTGAGTTTCACAATATCTTTACGCTCCTTACATTTGAGAGTTTTCTTTACAATAATTAAAGAACCACCTTGAGTGGTATTCCTACGCTTGTATGCGCTTACAATGCAGTAGTCAAGACTATACAAGACAAGTCACAATTTTTACATAAAATTTAACTTAAAACTAAAACTTATTTATTAGGTTAACCTAACCTAATAAATAAGTTTTAGTAAAAAAAAGAAATACCAAAATACGTCAAAATGGATTCATAAAGAATCATAACTATTTAATATTCATTTACAAAAAAAAAAAACGAACTGGCACACGATTTTCGGGAATCAGGAATTTTTTTGGCTGGCTTCATCGTTTACGTTTGTCTCGACTTCAAGAACAGACTCATCGTATTAAGAGTTTGTGTTTTTTTGTTTTGAACAAAACACTTATTACTTTTCTAAAATAATATTAGTGTATGCTACTCATAAACTCATTAATTAATACTTAATTTTACACGTTAACAAATACAAAAGTAAAAGTATGTATCACATTTTAAGGTAGGTAAACAGTTTTGTCTGTTTAAGTCTTTGAGTATTTATAAATATATATGTAAATGCTACATTAACAATGTCTCGTCTGGAACAGTTGAGTTACCTACAGGCCGTTTGTAACGGTAATCTGACTGATTCCTTTGTACATAGTTAGTTTAATTGTACTTTTTATTGAATAAATGTATATTATATTGAAAAAAAAACAATGTAGTTAGTTCGGTCATACGGTAGGCGCATCTACCTGCTTTCGGCTGCTGAACTCACCGAAAGAGTAGAAGGCCTGCTCGACGAGCCAGCGTTTAATTTTGACTTGAAAATGAGGTTGCTCGGAGCACCAATAATTGATTTCGGTATTAGGTTGTACACCGCCGGACCCATGACATAAGTAAGCTTGACCGTTTTAGCTAGATTCCGGAGAACGGACGCCAGCTTGTACGCATTGCGCGTATTGTTTGTGTCGAATCCCCAAGTCGTTACGTACAACTGTGGATATGTACGCACATGCATGCTCACTTGCAGGATTAATAAGGAAGGCACCGTGGGTATACCTTGGTCCTTAAAGTGAGGTCTCGCAGTTTCGTCAGGACTTTAACTATGGCTCTCACAGCGCGCTTTTACTCCTTATAACATCAGCTATTGTGGGATTATAACTGAAAAGACGCGTGGGATTTTTCTGGGAGGGGTTGCCTCTGACTAGCCACTAGATGTCTTTATATGATTCACACCCCGACTATAAGCGGTGAATCTTCGAAAGAAATAGTCGTGAGTCTGTTACTGTTACTTGCTATTAGGAAAGTATCAACATGGAAAAGGGCAGTGGTGTGAAACGTGGTAGGTACTAACCAGGTCGGGTAAATCAAACAAAGACCGGCCCAATCATTGCATTCGCTGCCGTTGGCGCGGCGTCGTTGCCTAGAAGCAACTCATTCGAAAACAATTCTCATAACGTGTTTTGCACCAGCCGACGGATTGAATCAATTCTTCCGCTAGAGTTCATTTATAGGTCTCTCTCTCTCGTTTAATTAATTTTTAAGCCACGCTACTAACTAGTAGCAAAATCGGTGCCATTATAGCTGGCGCTTTGACAATGGGACAAGTGAGTTGGCCACCTAATATATCATCATCACTGATTTTCGGCCTTGTTACAATTAGTTGCATTTTTCTTATTGTTAGACGGGGAAACGCTGGTTTTCGTCACACCAGTATAGCGATTTTCAAACACACGGAAAGTTTTCGGATCGGAAACATCAGTTTTTGTCGGACATGGAATCCGATAGATTTCAACGCTATTCTCAAACCATTTATGAAAATCTTCTGTGGGAAGCATCACATTCTAAGTTCAAAATATTTAGATTTCGGGGTTAAGAATAGCGTTCTCGTAATATCCATCGGAATCTTCCGAATTCGATCCGATAAGGCTTTCCGAATATTTGAAAATAGCTATAGGTACTGATGTCAAGTTATGGTAAGGCCGACGGTGGAAGTGCAATTCACCAGGAATCCTCAACGGACTGAGAAACTGACTATGTCTAGCATACATATTCAGTTTCTCTACTATACCATATTACCTACCTAATTTAATCGCAATCAATTCTAAATAATTGTGTTCTGGCATTTACAGGTAAGATAGCCAGTTCCTCGGTTTGTTGAAGATTCCGGGTGAAGTGCGCTTCCACCTTGCCTTATCATAACTTGAAGAATCAGATGAGTTGAAGCCCAAGCACCTCCCCGTAGTTCAATAAAAAAATGGCTTGAAATTCTTACATTAGGGTACATTAACTACGAAATAAGTATTCTACAAGTGAAAACTGTGTGATGCTTTATTTTTCATTATGTTTTGATGCCTAAGCTGTTTGATTTCCATGTAAAATAAAAATTAAATAAAACTAATCTCGATATTCTAGATAGATTGTTCAGTTTCCGACGGGAAACAGTCAATAAATAGTTTTCAGTTGGCGGGCTTTCCAGTACATAATGGCGTTATGAACCAGTGGTTGAGCTGCTAATAGGTCACGTGTCGACGTGTAATTATCCGGAGCCAGGATTGCCAATTTGGACCACTTCACGCTTGATTGCACTAACCAGTTCATTCCTATTGGTATATGAGCTATTTTTCAGCGCATAAGTAATTAAACTCATTCTAAATTTAATTTAATAACTTATGGTTGGCTCACAGAGGCGTACCAAAACGCTGGTGATATTTGGGTAAATCAAACAATCTTGTTTGAACAATAAATTAAGCATCTAATATATACGATCCCAGTTTTAGTATTTAACCGCACAATAGAATAAATGTTACAGGATTTCAATTTCACACAGCGCTATCTAGTCACAAATAAACATAGCTTGTAATAGGGAACTAGATCATGGAAAGAATACTTACATATTTTTTTTTATTTATACATACTTATCATACAATATAACACCCAAACACAGAACAAACATATTCATCACACAAAATATGTTTGTCCTGGGCAGAGATACTACCAACTGAGTTATGAGGCTTTTCATTTATGTATAGTTGATATTGAGTGCCTACAGTTCGTTATGGCCACCAAAGAAAGTTTGAGTAGGTATAAATTCACACGCGAATTACCGCCAGCGTTTTAGTCGCGCGGCGGCACATTATGTACTTGTCGCTTTACATGATACTGAAATTGTTTTAGAACAAATAAATCCCATAGGGGACTTATAGCTCTTGTACCTTGTACGTAACCGTACATAACATAATTTTCATTAAATAGTATTTTTTATACCCAATTTTCATTTGAAATTTGAATATTGATAATAATAATAATATTTAAAACATTAAAGTATGTACCAATTATACAAGAAGTGATGTTCCTGATCATGAAATTAATCCATGATGGAATAACATTTATACATAACTAGGACAACCTGTGTGCTGTCGTACCAATGCCCTCCGCCGGGTAGAAGAGATGCAAAACAGTATGATCAAAATATGTATATGTAACATAATGTATACTAAAGGTACTAACTATTAGGTCGCGTAGCGGTACAATGGTATGACGGCAAACGGGCATAGCAGTTAGCGTTGCCTTTAGTCGCTTGAAACCACTTAAATAAGTGCACTTAATTACCTCAGAGTATATAGACTTAATAATGAACCAACTGTTTGAAGGCTTATTAACGGGGTCCCGTTGGTTCCTTAGGATACGTTGGTACCCTCTCCCAAAAAAGGCTTAACATGTGCATTAAAGTAGTCATTGCATAACAGACTTCATCATGAATCACTGTAATTGCCACTGTATTTGTTCGCTACTTAATATACATGATAGTTGGGGAGGTACACAACTCCACAGAGCTATTGTTCTAATAAATATAATAGTAATCTCAGAACACTGTTTCTACCACCGATAGAATTAGAATTTACATCAGAATGTGCAGCCAACTACTTTGTAATTATTACAGCATCCTCCACAAATTGTAAAGTGTCGTATCCATTGCTTGCACTTGCTACAGTATTGCAACTCGTTCGACCGACCGGGCTAACCCAGGAAGTAGATAATTTGAAAACGGCTATCATGGCAACATTGCAAACATGTGTTGTGTGTTTGCATTATAAAACATGCATTCATTAATTCACAATAGGCGCAAATACAGTGGTCTTTGAGCTTACTTAATTGAGCCTTTTGGGGTTGTGACCTTGGGTCCGTGGGGAGCTGATGCCCCGGGTTTTCAAAAGTCTTGTGGGGCTTTTGATTGAGGCGACACGAGACCCAAGGGCTGGCTCCTATAGGCCAACGAATTTTAGCAATACAGCATGCTTCCAATGGAGCGTTTGTAATGGTTCTTAGGTAACCCGACTGCTTCCGTTACCTTATTTTTATATTTTTTGTAATTTTTTTTTAAAAGCTTAGGTAATATATATATTCATTGGCAGGTAGTCTTTTTATGTTTATTTCTGTGTCACCTATTTACTTTACCTTTTAGAGCTAGCACGTCATAAATTCAGTTATGTTTTCTGCCTCAACTGCGCATTGTATGTTTTGTAAGTGCAATTAGTGTATCGTAAATAATTAAAGTAATAAATCATTAAACGTTCAGCTAGTTTCAGTCAACTCCAAAATGTATTTAGCCAAAAAACGAAGTGAATTAAAAAAGTAAGGTGTTTCTGTGTACACCTAAACACAACAAATATCTATACGCTTGACACAAATGTTTGTCCCGTGTGGGAATCGAACCCACAACCGCGAAGCGAAGCAGGCAGAGCTAACAGCAACTGAACTGTGACGCGATGAAATGAAAAACATATATGCTGATGATAAGCTGTGATTTCCGGGCAACGTTTTTGTGATGCAAATCAACTTGTTACCTTTTTGGTATGAAACCTAATTACAAATACATGAAAGTCAAAATACGCGTCCATTTTGATGGCGTTTCTCGCTAGCTTCAAATGGCAATGAGCTCAACATACAGGCACGGCTACAAGCTTGTTTAAACATATTTATTTATTCTAGCTATGTTTGTGTAGGACTCTTACTTGTTTTGCCATTCCATTACTGTGAGCCAGTGAGCCTCCCATAAATTTCCCTTTGATAATAAATAACAGAGGTGAAACTAGTACGAATATATACACACATAATGAAGCTACAATCCTAGAAATTTTATATACCCCAATAAGGTTAACAACAAACTTTTTATACCGTCTGCATTTCAGACTAGTTACGTTTACAGCTACGTTTTTTTTTATAAGTAATGGGTTCAAGATCAAGTTTGAGGTCTACGATGGAGCAAACTTACCCAGAAGGCACTGACTGTCCAGAACGGAAAGCGATACACCGTTTGGCGCAAGACTTCAGCACGAGAGTGGTCGATAGCCAGTTAGACCTTCAGAGGTCATGCCGACGTTACCGCTAGCAAAAGCCTGCGATTCTTTTGCCTGTTAGACCTTGAACGTAGATCACACCTACCCGTCACTTGCATCTACACCAGCTAATATGGTAAACAACAGCCTTTTTATACCGTTTTTGTTTCAAACTACCTAGTTAATTTTACCACAAAAAAGTTCAAAAGTTACATTCTAATTATGAAGCATATTATTATGCAAAGCGTACTCACAGTACAGTACAGTCGTGACATCAAAAAGGTCATCAAGGTCAAAGGTCATAACAAAGTTTTCTATCCGGCTACGTATACCGATAAAAGAAAAAAGAAACTAGGAATCGGCTAGGGCTGCCACTTCGCTAAGCTCAATTTAAACAAACATCCCAATAATATCTTATTTACTTCTCTTTCAGTCTCTATCAGTCTTTTACGTAAAAGACCACCCATTTTTTTTTTTTTTGATGTTTGTTTGGAAGCTTTATCCTATGTATAAAGCCTTGTTTATCTATGTACTAGCTTTATAGATAATCAGATGTAAGTTAATATATCGATGAGATTACACCAGGGCATCAATTTCGTAATTTGCATCTTCTTGAATAGGTCGCATCGTTTACCTACACGTTTTTAAGGTGAAGAGAGATTTTACGTTTCCTAGTCCTTATTCCTAGTCCAAATTAAACAACTACAAGTGACCCAAAGGCTGGCTCTTATTTAGGCCAGCGAATTAGCATAGCTATTCAGCGTGGCAATGTAGCCAGTGTCTTGGACACGCTACCGTCCGGTACTGGTCTGGAACAGTTGAGTTACCTATAGGCCGTTTGTAACGGTCCTCAGGTAACCCGACTGATTCCTTTGTACATAGTTAGTTTAACAACTACTACCTATACTACTATTAAAGGCTGCAAGATCAAAATGGTTCTCTTTCTCTTAGAAATCAGTTACATTGTACGAAGCAGCGTGGCAGACACACTGACTATTAATATATAGATTTTTGATATCTAAAATACTTAGTGACAAAACTCTGCAACGAACGTTTACCTTTAGGTATTGAAAACCTGTCAACAATTTTATATAAAAAGGCAAAGCATGGTTGTATCGCCTGTAACCCTACTCGCAACAGGTTCACCAAGGCTGGCGTGTGTCGAACCTTCGTATGTGATGTAGTATTCAATTGAATTTATTAGAGCGAGTTTGCAGGCTCCTCTGTGTATTGAATACCTTGACGTCGAGTGTATCCGCAAGTAGACCGGATCTATGGACGGTGACCGATCTCGACGAGTCACAAATTGACGATTTTGGCAGGTTTATTTGGGAATATTGAACGGATGTATCCGCCATGCCAGTTTACCAGACTAATTCAATTGCATACTGAATTAGACTAGTGAACTAGCACGGCTTTTTGGCGACTGATTTCCAGGTCTCATTTTGTGCCCTAACGTTTTTTGACACGTTAGTACATGATTTAAACATTCCTACGGTATGCTGGATGAACAAGACAGGTAGTTAATAGATCTTGTTTTCAATGAAGACGGCAATCAATTAGTCAGAACCCTTCGAGCTTGAAGAAAACAATAGTTCCTTCTGAGATATTGTGTTGTGACAGTACTGATACTGTCGCTTCGTTTTAAGGGCCCATTAGGTAAAATTCCTTTGATATAACTGTATATCAGGTGTAGCAGTTATTGGTTTTGTATTTACGATTGAGGGGTATGTTTTTTTTATTGGTGACCACCTCCCAGCTCCCTAAGAAATGAAGTATCATTACTTCATTTTCTAGTGAGCTGGGTGTGGACTCCAGTCCTAAAATGGAGAACGCTTACCTAAAAGGAACCTATTCCCTCTGGGCTTGAAGTAGAGATGACTAATATAACTATCAACCAATAAATTTAACTAATATCAACCATTATATTCAATAATCAGAATTAACATTATCGAATAAAAATATCATATCAATTTCAGCCTGAGTTAGAACTAACATAATTGAAATTTTAACTTTAATTTCCTATAAATAAGAAACATTTTCGTATGTTGCTGCTCGCAGAGTTAACTATGTGTTAGGTTTACTTCATTCAATTGTATGCTTTCAATTCCTCACTATAGAGATTAAATTTCTGATTTGCTGTATATGATATTTTTATTCAATACAAAGTGATGTGATATTTTAAACAAAAACCCATAGTGCTACTATGATAGAGACGAATTAGCGGTTACTTTTATTTGATCAATAGAATAAAATATTCAACCGCATAAACATCAACCAATAACCAAATCGTGTAGGTACTCAACAAATAAAATTAACTTATATTTTCAACCAATAAAAATATCGATATATTTTTTTATCAATTAACAGTTAACTAATATTTCATTTTAACCATTATTGCCATCTTTAGCTTGAAGACTCCAGGATTGTACTGTGTTGTAGGCTCTGCAAGTTGGCCTCAACAATTGAATCATCACCTATGAGCCTAGCAGCACGTCGCTCAATCGAGTCCAGGGCTTCGAGCTGATACTTGGCTGAGCCATCCCAGAGATGGCAGCATAAAAGATCGGACCTGGGCTTGATACAAATATTAAAGCTGTCCCAGTGTGAAGTAGGATACCCAGCTACATAACAGCGAATTTGACCTTGGACTAGATAAGGGCTTTGGGTAAGTTCAAGTTGGATGAGAGTTCAACGCCCAAAAGTGTCAACCTATCATTGATCTGGAGCGAAGTGCCGTTAAAAATGGGTGCGGGAATAAATTTTGCAGAAAAAACACATGCCAGAGTTTTGGCAGCGTTGAACCGTACAAGATTTGCGTCCCCCCATTCACACACAATTCATTACGCTTGAGGTTCAAACACTCCATCATATCCCTACGGAGGCTGAAAGTTTCGTCCGCACTAGCACGTGGACTGTATGATTGATCCACCTACTTAACTACGTAGACTTTGCCACCATACCTGTAACCTGATAATGTATGTTATAAGTTTAGATAGCAACATCGCAATGATACCTTCAGGCATACCATGTTTTGCATCAACAAAAACCATAATATTAATACTTATATGTACATAAAAAGGCCCGTGGTTTTGTGAGAGCAGTGTCTCTTCAAAGTATTACAGGGTCGTGCGCCGCAGGGATTTCATGTCATCTCGCATTAAATTTGCAGGCTGAAAAATCACATTTTCAGTCTATTTGTAAAATAACAGATAAATATACGAAATAGTTGAGCGCAATTAATTTCAGATTGTGCTGATAGTTTGCAGGAAGTAAATTTTAGTAGGTACCTAGTTTAATTACAACATAGGCCATGACATATGTGAATTGCGTTTTGCTCTGCGATTTTAGACAGGTAGGATTTCCTGTTTTTTTTCTCGCCCGTCAACTTGAGGCGTAAAGACTTTAAGCCTCGCGTATCCGTTTCACCGGCAACCACACTTTTAACACTTTTTACAACAAACGGCAACCTTTCAAAGCGGAACACAGCAATGCTGCTTAGCGGCTGAAATAGGTATGATGGTATTACTTCCCCGGGCGAGCTCTTTCACAAGGGGCTCTACTAATCTTAAAACCCTTTTTGGGGAAGTACCTCAACCTTACAGCATATTATAACTAAATATCTATATAATTTTTTATTTATTAATTATATGATTAAGGTTGCCAGAGCTTTCTTCAATCAATAGGTAGGGAGTGCATAGTAGAATTTCCTACTGACTATTTGCAGCCCATCAGGGGAAGTACTCCGCCTCACAGAATATCGCAGATAAATAGTATTATACTATACTTAGATCAGGTGGATTGTGTGCCAGTTTGTCACCTTAGTAGTATATAATTACGTTTTAATAACTAAAAGAAAACCGACTTCATTTAAGAATATGATACAATTTCGGAATCGAAATATACGTTATCCAGGTAAACCTGGATGACGTACTTTTTCCAATTATTTTGATGACAGATGGATGGACAGACAGACAGACGCGTGATCCTATACGGGGTCCGTGTTTTTTTTACTTTTGAGGTAATACACCCAAATCGCTTCAAGTGTGCCTATAATATTTGAAGAGTTCCCTCGATTTTTCCAGAATCCCATAATCAGATCCTGGCCTGATGACAGTGGGATCACCTGTAAAGTATACTCTTTCAAACAAAAAAAAGAATTTACCATGTTTGTCCAGGCGTCTCTTCAACTATTCAAATATGATAGGGCACACTTGAAGCGATTTGTGTATTTTTAATGTGTATTACAGGTAATAAAATAAAAAATACCCCAATTGCATATCTTCAATCATAATTTCGAATTGCTATTCGGTGCTGCAATGCATCTATTGTCATGGACACTTTCCCGCCTGATATTGGTCTAGGGGCCCGATTCTATCGCTCCACGATTGGTTTTGAAGATTCGGGCCCCTGATCAGTTGAGTTATCTATAGACCGTTTCCGACTGTTTCCATTGTAAATATTAAGTGATCAAAATAAAAAGCAATGTAAACAATATTTATAAGCATCATGACAAGCCTCATAGCTCAGTTGTTAGTAACTCTGCCTTCTTCGCGGTGGGTTGTGATTCCCACCCAGGACAAACATTTGTGTGATGAATATAGATGTTTGTTCTGTGTTTGGGTGTTGTATCATCATAGAAGTAACACGTAAAAAAATAAAGGAATGTAGTATTCTATTTGTTATCTAGTGCTATTTCGTGTGAAATTAATGTCCTGTAATATTTATTTATTCAATTATTATTTTTATATAATCTAAGCGACCACTAGCTTTCTCGAAATATAAGCCGTAAAAACATTCACCAATTGTTATAAAAACATCAGTTTTCGCCCGCACGCTCCGAGCCAGATGTGTGCCAAAAAACTAAAAATCAGAATGAGAATATCACACGCATAAAATAATATTATTTCTGTATAAAGTATGGTTTATGAGGTTAGGGGCACTTGAAGTCAGGCTTTTAGAATTATTAGACGCCGAACAGTTGGCGATTCGAACGATCGTAAAAAAGATTACTGAATTACATTTTGACTTTGACGTTTGCCTTCGGTTGCATCACCTACTGATACACCGAACTCACAATGTAATATTATACCTACCACAGAATAAGCCAGATGACTGAATTTATATAGGTTTGTGAATGTCGCACACTTCAGAGGAGAAAATTTAGATTTCCCGCGAGACTGGATGTTTCAATGTACCTGGATACCTACATATTTGATCTGTGCATAGATTCTGTAGGTAAATGGTAAATTGAATACGCTGACGTGAATTTTATAGCCGCAAAATTGACTATCAATTAATTTAGTAATATAATTCGATTATGAAGTATAATATAATTAATGTTAATTTACCAATTGCGTTTACCAGTGTCAATGTGCCAGCCGTTCTTGAACCGAATGGTCTGTTACGTGATGATGGTAAGCGGCCCGACGGTATGACTCTTGTCCCTTGGGAAATGGGTAGGCCTTTGGTGTGGGACGCTACCTGCGTCGACACCCTAGCGCCATCTCATCTGCCTGGGACATCAGTTAGGGCTGGTGCGGCGGCTGATTCGGCCGAGGATCACAAAAGGCGCAAATATAGTGGTCTCGACAGAGCTTACCTATTTGAGCCTTTTGGGGTGGAGACCTTGGGTCCGTGAGGAGCCGGTGCCCTCCGGGTTTTCAAAAATATTGCGGGGCTTTTGATTGAGGCAACACGTGACCCAAGGGCTGACTCTTATTTAGGCCAGCGAATTAGCATAGCTATTCAGCGTGGCAATGCAGCCAGTGTCTTGGGCACGCTTCCGTCTGGTACTGGTCTGGAACAGTTGAGTTACCTATAGGCCGTTTGTAACGGTCCTTAGGTAATCTGACTGATTCCTTTGTACTTAGTTTAATTGTACTTTTTATTGAATAAATGTTTATTAATGTTAATGGAAATCATATAGGCAATGAAATTGATGTCGTTATTGCTGATGATTGGAGTACCATCTAAACGGAAAAATTATTTTGTGTGACTGAACTGAACCGATAGCTATGCAATAATTTATCTGATAACGTTAAAACCTTTAATAACAATACGTTTGTTCACACAAAAACTATAACAATAGTATTATAGTAATATATCCAACTCTACTATCTTATAATTAGTCAATTTAGTTATAAGTATTGTTTATTTACCTTACCAATCTTTTGAGTGAATTATGTTCATTATGAGAAATAAATTTGTTAAACTAAAGTAATGTAACTTAAAACATACACGTTTTTATGGTAACTATTAGTAATAGTAATAATTAGTAATTATTAGTAATAATTGGATAGTTAAGCTCAGACAAAAGAAAAGTCACTTACTGCAATCTAAATCAACCGAAGAAGTCAAACTTTGTGCTATTATGTCTTACAATACAATACAATGCTTCTCAACCAATGACCTACTTTAACAGCCACTCGTCCGAGTAATCCCCATGTACCTACTATTTGCACGGAAGCCATCTCGTAACAGCAGATGATGCACTGCAAAATTGACTGCGGTTCTTTTCTGATATTATTGAAACCTGCTCAGAACTGATGCACGATATGTCAAAGGTGCTTATGATTGGATTTAAATAATTAAATAGTGTTGATGGCCTTGATTGTTGCGTGGCTTCGGAGTAAATTGAAGTCTTCTGTATAGAGTAAATCTCCTTTTATTGATCAAGTGAGCGAAATGAACGAGATCTCTCATCTCATACGCATGTATGTATGTATGTATATATGTGGCAATGTTTGTGACGGGTAACTCTTGAACGGGTTATCCGATTTTCATGAAATTGGAACTGTAAAGAGATAACTTAAATAAATTTATTTTTGGCTTGTGGGGTGTCATTTGAAAGAGTATCGGCTGCATATTCATAAAACATTATTTTACTATTAAATAGGGGTGGTTTGCGTGATAAAGTGGTGCATTAAGTGGTTAAAACGCTTGGTCTTGTAGGATAGACTATTAAAGGGGGTTGACTTCACAATTAACCTACTTATGATTTGCTGAAACCACCTCTGTATTAAAATTAAGGGTTGCAAAAGGGGTAAATAAGATTGAAGTCTTAAAAATGTGTGAAAATATGAAATATCATATGCAATAGGGGGACTGCAGATTCCAAAATAAGATTATTATTGCCCTTATTAGGGGTGGTTTTTAAGATGAAGGGGACAAAGGATGATCAGCAGATCTTCTTATATAAGAAAGGGTTTTCAGAATCTCATGAAAACTGGTCAAATTATTTTTTGATTATCACTCAATTGGGAAGGGTGTCCAAGAATTACTATTGGGGTGTCATGCAAGTGTTTTATATCAACAGTAAATTATTGTCCACCACAATGTGAAAAGAACTTCCTCTATAACTGTTAGGTTTCGCCATAATCATCACGCTTGGCAGACAGATTGGTGCTCACAGTTAAAGTTTTGTTAACACAGAAAGAAGCTGCTGCCTTTTTGGTTGACTTTACGACATCCGTAGGCTGAAGGGGCTAGATTTTTAAACCACGACTACTAAGGCAACGGTTTAGAGAGCACTTTTCAAAACGTCATCAACCTTTGTTTCATGTTATTATAGGTTATTTATAGGTTAGGATATTATAGGTTAGCAATAACAACAGCTATAATATGATAAGTAGTAGCCTCGAACACTTAGGGTAAGTAAGGTGCATTGAAAGCTTACCTACTTTTATCGTTTGTTAATTACTATTTGAGAAATAATCTCCGTCACAAACCAGACATCACGAGATCTCAGTTCGTGGCGAACTACTAGTTATTGCTGTATTGAAAATCAACTCATCTTTTTCCTGGTACAAACGGAAATCTTAGAGACTATTCTAATCTTAGCAATAAACAAATTCAATAATATCCATAGATAATTTGATGTTTTGAATGAAAGCCCTTTGGCTTCTAATTGTTGGGCGGTTACACGCCAACAAATAGTATTTTTGAAATATTATAGTCAGTAAGAAAAATCTGAAAAAATAATTATATTGTTAAAAATCTATCGCCCTGATAATACGAATATAATGGCGGAGTATGTTAGCAGGTTGTTACTATTGCGCCAGAAACGCCTTCACCTCAAAATATGTACAGGAAGAGATCTAATAATCAAATAGAAAAAAAAATGCAGCAAGCAAAGCTGCGGTTGTTTTACTATCTTTTCTTTAGCTGATGGTTTTGCGTTGATACTTCGTTCAGTATTGTGGGCTGAGTGCTACTTGCGTCATTCGTATCGTTTCTACCTGCTGCATCTCGTCTTATCTTTTTGTTGTAGCTTCAACGATCTTGCAGCAAATGGCACGCTTATGTACGAGTGTGATAGAATTTTTCATTCCAATAATGTTAACAAGCCTTATAGCTCAGTTGGTAGTAACAATGCCTTGTGCGCTGTTGTGGGTTCGATTCCCACCCAGGATAAACATTTGTGTGATGAACATAGATGTTTGTTCTCTGTTTGGGTGTTGTATCATATAGTACGTATGTATTTACACAAGTTTTAAAGTATTCTATTCGTAATCAAGTTCCCATATTACGAGATTGGCTTAGCTTGGGACTAGATGGCGCTGTGTTGAATTGAAATCCTGTAATCATTGCATATTTTTTGATTAAATCCGCCGGTAAAATAATTTCTCTTCATTGATTGCATTCAATTGTTGCTCTTGAATGTACCATCATGTAAATGAGGCTTTAGCCATGACAAGATAACTGCTTCCAGCGTCTGTTTCTAACGACCCCAGTGTCTTCAAGAAGAGAGTTAATTGGCTCCTTCTTGGTAGGCTTACTCCATCATGAACCTTATTGTATGTGCAAGTAACTGTCAACTGTCGACTCATTAATAAAAAAAAATCGATTTATGTATGTTGTGAAGCCAGGTTGAATTCGTGTGAGAATAGATGTTTTTTTTTTGTACTACGGATAAGCGCTTGGCCCTCATCTCACCTGGTAACAAGTCAAGATAAGGCCGAAGGTGGAGGCGCACTTCACCCGGAATCCTCAACTAACTGAGGAACTGGCTAACGTACCTCTAAATGATCCAGAACACAACATTTTTTTAAGAATCGTTATTATGGCAACAGTATTTCCAATGAAAAAAAAATGCAAAATAATCGTCACGAAGTGTTTTGTCAACAATGCCTGTATAACACTTATACTTGTAAAGCTTGCTAAGAACGTTGTATCATTGTTCACAATCATACGTTACACGCACAGGTGCTGCCTGTCGATGACTTGACAAATGGCTATTGTACGGGGCTCGCACATTTTTACGACCACATATCCACGCCTCAATCCTCAACCACGGGTTTATGGTCCCGGGAAGCTTTACCCACGTGTTTTTGTAGCGCAAATAAATTATGAAGAAAAACCTTTTTGATTCGGTTGTGTTGTACTCGTATACAAATAAAGTAAAGACAGAGTTTTTCTGTAGCAGAATATTTGTATGCGTCAGATGCTGACCAATAAATTTTAAAATGTTTTTTTATTTTTTTACTGGTGCTTGACCACCAGCTTACTTGTAAAACAAGTGAAGATGTGGCTTAAGATATTTTGCTTGAATGTCTTTAAAGCCTAGTTTTCTAACCTAATAAATTAACGTCATCATTAATGTCAGTAATGATACTGACACCTAATGACTTTAATTTAATTAATAACTATTTGTTTTCACAAACTTGAATATCTATAGATAGTATAATCAACTTAGATTACTCATATGTAGGTATTATAACTTATATGTTTTTAGGTAAATTTATTAATCCAGAAGCAAACTTTCAAGTAAATATGTAGAATAATAATTCAATGTGAGAATAACGGATTTACCATTTATCTAAAATTATGTTTGTTATAAGTTTCACTTCATATAACAATGATTTCTAATCATGAAACTTTTTTAATTTGACCGGACTGACCAGCTGATTTCCCATCGGCTTACGAGACTAAAAAACCTTTTCACGTGTGGGGCTTTAAATTTTTTTTTGTACTTTTTTAAGCGTTTATCGCATCATATCAACGGTCTGTAACCACTCACATGACATAAGCCACCTCCAACATTAAGTAGCGTAGCCGCAATCTTCACGTTTGACGGGCGGGTTGGTGATCGCAGAAATAGTATGTTTGCTTTTACTCAGAATAGCTTACGTCCATTATCTAGTGAGATCCCTCAGTTGCCTTCTATATCATGAAATGAAATAAATATGTACTAATCAATAATTCGTAACAAAATTTATTCAATAAAAATTACAATTAAACTATGTACAAGAATCAGTCAGATTACCTAAGGACCGTTACAAACGGCCAATAGGTAACTCAACTGTTCCAGACCAGTACCAGACGGAAGCGTGCCCAAGACACTGGCTGCATTGCCACGCTGAATAGCTATGCTAATTCTTACTTGAATTGGTTGGTGGTAGGACTTGGTCCCGGGTTCGATCCCCAATATTGTGCTTGGTTTGGTTGGAGGACTTTGTTTACGTCCGCCTGATAAAGCCAGTTCTTCAGATTTTATTTTATTTTAATACAACTAGGAGACGGAACAAGCAAAAAGCCCACCAGATGCTTCTCTTGCCTATAACAATGTCTTACTGCGTAGGTCACATCCTCAAAGACCATAGCTTACACGGCACTGCGTTGCGCCCGTCAACTTGAGGCATAAAGGTGTTAAGCGCACGTGCCTGTAATTTCACCTGCGACCATACCCTTCAAACCGTAACACAGCAATGCTGCTTGGCTGCTGAAATAGGTATGATGGTAGTACTTCCCCAGACAAGATCTTTCTCAATGGGCTCTACTGCTCTTAAAAAACTAACACTTCATTTCTACTATTAAAGTCATGTCAGTCACGGTAAAGGCTATTTGAATATTAATTCGCATGCCTTTCGCAGCACGCAATCTATCCGAAGAACCAAAACACCCGTTCCAAAATAACATATTATAAATTAACATGAATTGTAAAATACCGATTTATTATTACTACTATTATTTTTTTAATTTATGGTAAATTTGCATCTATGTATATAGTGGTATATATAATAATCAATAGTATAAAAATTATTTACACATACTTAACACACTTCACACCGTATATTATAACGACTAGTTAGTCTCGCAGGGTCTAGTGATCCTTGTCAAGGTTTTGGCAGAATTTCAGTGCCTCTATCTACTCCCCAGTAGTAAGGCATTCATGCTGAGTCGAGGCTTTTGTTGTTGTGGCACACAATTCTATTACCTACTTACCTATGTAATTTCATGTTTTTTTTGTTTCTTATCATGGATTATTTTAACGATTTTATGTTGATTGGTTATTTAAGTTTTTCTTTTGTGTTTATTTCGTATGTTTTTTAAATATTGTGTGCCCTAATAGTGAATAAATTAAATTCAGATTCTGATTCTGATTTCTCATACACTACATAGCACCCATATGTCAAAACATCCGTTTCTCATGACACCAGTGGCTGGATCACGAATGTCTAACGTTATCGTAATGTAAAGGTAACGTATTTACATTTCGGTTACAGACCTTTACATTACTTGGAAGCACGAAGCACTATCGTATCACTCACGTAACAACGATAGGTAAACTTGAGTAACGTCGAGTGACGATACGTTAACGTTACCTTTACATTACGATACATGTGTCAAAAGGTTCGTGATCGCAAAGTTAGTTCTATTTACTTACTGTAGAGGCGCTGTGCGAAATCTTATACAAAATGCTAACGTGAACGATACGCGTACCGTACGATAGCATATGCGTGATCGGGCCTCTGGTAAGTGATCTATGTTGATGACGTTGCACTTTCCTTTGTTTATGACCAACTTTGTTTACCGAGTGACGTGTGAAATCCGACTACGCGATACAAAGATTTTAATGCAAGTAATTGTTTATTTTGTGATTTCGATTGCAATTGTGTCTGTTCGGTAACTAATTTTCCAGCGGAGACACAGTAGAGTTTTAAGACAAAAGGACAAGGTGTGTGATTCATAAGTTTGTAGGTTTTATTAGGGTCCATAACCATTCATTCATTGACTACCCTGTCAATGACATTTCACTGGAGTTTGTATTTATATTGCCGATATAACAAAAAACATAATAAAAATAAAATCAAAGGGATTTTTTTCTAATATTGTGTATTCTTTTTTGCCGCTATAGAAACAAATTCAATTAAATTAAACCCAACCAAAAACATTAAATTATGTATAGATGCATAGTTTTTACAATAGCTTTTAAAATACTTATATAATGTCTGAAGTAAATTTTGCCGGAACCCTATTAATTTAAGTACCTAATTAAGTATTTATTCAAGTATTAATTTTAGCACCTCCTTAGCCATTGAATCATCTCCATACAAATGTTGTCTGGAAGAAATCGCTTCTAAGCTATAAGACCGCCCATTTTTTTTATTTATCCATATTTATTCATATTAAATAGAGCATTTTCGTTTCATTTAATTCATTCCATAATTATGATTTGTATTCTCAATAAGAGGAAGCAGGGAGCAATATTCATGTACCTGGTGGGTACCCGTAATTTGAGTAGTGTCGGGCCAGGGCTCATGTGTGGTCATTCGCAGGGTATTTTATATTTAATAGGTAGGTGTATGAGTAAATGAAAGGCTTGAGTGCGGAGTGCGCGAGCCGCTAGCGGGCGAGTCTTGCGGCAGTGTAGCGCTGACGTGACGCTGATCCGCCGGCCCGTAGCCCGCGTAGCGCTACGAGCTACGAGCCTACGCGTTCGTAGCACGCGACCTCTACGCAAGTTAACATATTCACTTTAACGTAATACATTAATTATTTTATCTATATTTTGACTGACTTTTTAAATAGTATAAGTAATCAGAATGGAAACCTTTTGAATTTTAAAGTTTACTTTACTACTATTTTACATCGTTTTAAAATCAAATGTGTACGTTAAATTGTCGCAAGTGGTCCATGGTAATTTACAGTAAGGTTTATATATAGGTTATTATAACTAGAAGCCAGGCACTGGATGAAATTCAACTTTAAGTAAATGTTAAGCTTTCTGCGGTATTCGTCCGTATAAAGAAACATATATAAAGAACTATTCTGAAAATAACATTTATGTGCGCGCAATACGCTTAAAAAGGTGTCCTAAGTTTTTTTAGCGTATATTGATTGGAAGGAATAAGTTGTCTCGTATGTCTTAAAATTACCATATTATCAAAGGCTTCCTTATTTCATCATCTATATTACACATATAAATCTATATTCATATACAAGTATTATATATGTTTGCGCCTACTACAAATAAACAAGGCGCATTTTATTGTTTCCAAAACAGATACTTCATTAAACACAATTATAGTAAAACCTCTCTCCCTCAGTCCATATTCTAAATCATCCGAGATGTGTCTGTAACACTCCCATTTAGATTGCATGCCGTAGAGTAAAGGAATAATTGAGATTTATTAACGGGAACGTGAAGGTTTGTTACACTGTGGACGTGACTGGAATGGGCTGAATTTACTCCACAAAATCGTACAATAACGATATTGTACGATTGAGGCATCCATAAACATGTTTTATGATCAAGGGTCCAAAGGCATCCGATATTTGAATTTTAAATTCCACTGTATAATATAATCTCTTTGAATAAATTAGCGAATACGCATTCGACTCTCATTACTTTTGATCAAATTCCTTTTTGATAAGAGATTCCGATTTGATAAAAATCCTTTCTTGAGCACCTCTCTTGTTAATAAATCGTTCATGGGGCAAACTGTACGCTTTTATAATAAATTGCCAAGTGATGTGCTAAGCTTGTCAAATAATAAATTCAAAAATTTTGTAAAACAAAAGCTATCCAGGAAAGCTTATTAAATTTCAGATTACCTAGAAGATAAGAAAGCCTGGCATTAAAAAAATGAATTTGCTCCAGTGAATAAATTATAATTAGTATTATATAATTTTAAGCTCCATTACAATAATGGATCAAGAAAAAAAAAACTAGCCCGAGGTTCTTGCCTTTCTCCTTGTGTGCTGGTCGCGATTCCGAACAGGCGGTAGATTTGACGTTTCAAAGTGATCCTAAAAAATCTTACTGAATAAATATATTTGACTTTGACTTTGACTTTGACTCTATACAGAATAAAAAATATATCCTGAAAATTACGTCTATTGATAGGTTGGGTTGTGTCTTTTTTGAATATGAAACGTCTTTAATACTGTTGTAAAACACAATTCAACTATTTAAGAGTCTATACTAGTGTACGTAACTACTAAAATTCTTTTTAATTTTACTTTAAATAAAAAACACAATTCACAAGTGGCATTCAGGATTTTACTAAACGTAAAATTAAATCATATTTCACCTTCCATTATATCGAGAAATGTTTCAAATGAATTTAAACTAGGTCAGTTCAGTGTAGCGAAACAACTGAATTTGACTAGTCAAGGTTTCGGAGATATCAGGTTGCAAAGGCGACTTCTCAAACAGAGGAAGTGGTTGATACTCGTTACGGCTGCGTGTTATGTATTGCGACGATTCAGAACTTCTCTTAAAAGTTCTCTTTCTTCAATCGGAAACCTAAATTTAGTTTTTTTTTATTTGTTCTGTGATAGGATTTTGCATAAATCCGCCTGGCTAGCTAACCCATCTTACCTAATTCTGTCGCTATAGCAACAATTCTTAGATTGTTGTGTTCCGGCATAGAGGTAAGATAGCCAGTTCTTCAGTTTGTTGAGGATTCCGGATGATGTGCGTGATGTTCGGTCTTATCATAACTTGTAATATCAGTTGAGATGAAGACCAAGCATCTCTCCGTCGTACAATAAAAAAATAAAATAAAATAAAAAAACTCATACCTGAGAATAACGCCCTCTACAAAGTACTTTTTTCTTGATGATACTGCGTTATCAAACTCTATCATTGGCTGCATGAGAGCATCGGATCGAACTAACGCATCGGGCTAAGGCCGCGTGGTGTTTTTTTTATTGATTGATTCGACTATGTCGCTAAGCAACCACATCGACCCATACAAATATAAAACCAATAAAACTAAATAAAAGAAACTGAAATCAACAATGAGGAAATATCTACGGTTAAGGTTAGCATCTCCACTTCCTGCGATAGAGGATGGCTGAACCTCTATCGCATATGCTATTGAAATCAAATCAGATATATTTAATTCATTCCTAAGTAGAGACCAAAATAAGTAGATTTCAAACACAAAATAAAATGAAAGATTATTAAATACGACATCAAATTAGGTACAGGCACGTAAAGCTGTTCTAAGCGCCAAATTAAGGCATTCAATTTTTTCTGCCAACACACTAAAAATTATGCCGTTACTATTGCTATTGATTGTCTCATATCTACATAAGCAGGCTGATCTGAAAATGTATATATAAAAAGATATCAAAAGGCTATGGGAATGTTACCGCTTCTATTCCACAAACTTTTAGCGTTTCCCCATTTGTCATAATTATCATTCGTTTTATTTTTAGGTCAGCCCGAGGTTCCCTTGTTTCCTGCGCCGGAATGTCTGCTATTAATCTCTGAAATTGTTAACAGCTAAAAATTTTATTTTCACATTGCAGCTAAAATAATCCCGAAACAGCGGAGGTGCCGATCCCACTGCAACAGAAATAATTTTTGATTATGTTTATCTTTTTTGTGACTTTTCCAAGTGTACTGAATCTGAATCTGTTGCAGTGGGATCAGATTAATGCTGTTTACGGTCTTCGTCCCGTCTAATCATAAGGTTTAGAAGCCGTCGTGTTAGTGTTTGTATACCTTGCACACTAGAACGTAATGATAACATTATCTGTGTTGCACAGAGAGTATGATCATTACTTCAGTGTCTTATGCTTAATCCAAAACTAAATTCAACTAGCTCGTTACGCTTTGTTTATTTTTATCTGACAGCCTTAGAAGGAACCCTCCTAAATTTCTTGTCTTTTGACATGTGATGTGTTGGTTAGTCCGAATTTTGGAAGTGAGATGGCAAATAAAAACTATGACTAATATATAATATAATATAATAAGAAATGTAAGCACAAACGAAACAAACGATACTTTTTAAGGCCGTAATATCGTTAAACAGTCGAATGTAGCCGAATGTAGTCGAATGTACGTAAGCACATACAGGCAGTATATATTTGCAGTATTTGCAGTCAT
This sequence comes from Venusia cambrica, assembly GCA_951394065.1. Lineage (NCBI taxonomy): Eukaryota > Metazoa > Arthropoda > Insecta > Lepidoptera > Geometridae > Venusia > Venusia cambrica. The sequence continues at coordinate 2,144,460 of OX596068.1, read as the reverse complement.
GTTATAGTTTTCTTCACTTTGAACTGGTTTTATAACAATTGACGCTTGAGTATAAGTATAATTCTGAAGCGTAGAACTTTCAAACATAGCTACCAGGCACACTGTATCATTTCATGGATCTCAAACTTACTGCCTATGTTTTTTACCATATTATTACTCTAAGTTACACTTATTCTTAAACATTATTGAGTAATTTTCGATCTGAATATCCCTTTTAAAGGTGTGGGCACTGTTGCCTATCGTACAGGGTAATAGTTATCCTAGTTTAGGTAGCAGTAATAACACTAAAATGAAACTGTAGTTACCTTAAGTTAAGTCTCTGTAAACCTATTAATGTTTTAATTATGGTTTGTTCTAAAGTGCCAATAAAAATATATTTCTAAAAATATATTTCCTACAGTAAACGTGTACACGCGTACCTAAGCACTCACATAGTTGGTACGTCATATTTTGCAAAAAGATTCAAGTCACCTTTGCATTACCTTTTAAGATTTGGTCGTTTACTTTATATTAAATGCCATAACTAACTAATACTGTTTCATATTAAACGCTGAACACAGAACTCGAAGCATTCATTCATCAGACTGGAATATATCCAATACAATTACTATTTAAAATAAAATTGTAATATTTTAATTTTAAATAGTAGTATTATTTGGTCATTAATTTCACACAGCGCCATCTAGCCCCAAACTAAGCAACTTGTAATATGGGAACTAGATTACGGATATAATACTTATATATACTTTTTTATGTAAATACATACATATCATACAATACAATAAAACACCCAAACACAGAAAAAACATCTATATTCATCACATAAATGTTTTTTCTGGGTGGGAATCAAACCCACAACCTACAGCGCAGTTTTGAAGTAGTAAAAATAATTACACTGGAATGTTAAACAAATGTGCCTAGTTATGTGTTATGAAGACCAATCACGCTTTCCCGTCGTGAAAAAAAAACATATCATAATTATTTAACAATTCTGTACATACATAGATGACATAATATCAATAAAAATAGATGATGTCTATCAAAGTAAAAAAACATAAATGTGAATTCCCAGAATGAATCCTGTATCGTGATTGCCGCCTAAAACGTCATAATATCAAAATGCTTTTATTGTGGGCAAATGGGTAGAGAAATTCAAATACAAAATACGTGCCTCAGTCAATTTGATTGGTATAATCCGCATCTGCCACGGTTGTTAATCTCACCATACTATGATGTCCCTATTATCTGCACGTTAGGTTTAATCTTACGTGATTTTGAATAGCTACATCAGATTGGCGAGGTACACAAAGAAGGAATGCCTAATAATGAAATTGTTTTGAAACTAGTACAATGTTTGGAGATTTCGTATACTTGACTTTGATTTCGGCTGGCTTAGAGCACTTCTTACATGTTTTCAGTTCATATTTCAATGTGAAACCACAGTTTTCGTGTTGAAATATTTTTTGACAGGTTATGTTATTATATTTATCTATATATATGAGTAAAAAATTAATGACGTTCAACGTTTTGGCGTCATATAGACCTCAATTACAAAGAAAGAAAGCTACCCTTTCAGGGTAGATTTCTTGTGTTATGTTCGTCTCTAAGGCCTGCATGGTTTGCCTTTTCTCTTGATTGTCAGTTGTTTATTTTATTGTACGACGAGGAACCGCCTAGCCTTCTCCTCACCTGCCCCCTTATTCTGTATGACCAATCGTGTGACCTTCGTATTGACATACGATGATTCCATGCAGATATCGTAACGCGGTCGCGTTAAGATACGATTGGTCATACAGAATAAGGGGGCAAAAAAAAGGGGACAAAGAGGGCTCTGGTTACACGAAGATCTTTCATCGATCAATTACTTGCGTATATATGTAAATGCCACTGTAGCTTTATAGAAGCATACAAATTGCCTTTATTACCATATTCAGGTAGGATGATTTAGGTCAGTTGTAACTGCACCCGGGTCTTAGTTGGACACAAAAAAGATTATCTGATAGTTTTAGCGCGACACTTAATGATACAACTAGGTAAAAATATAATGTTTCTTTGATCAAAAACTGGTAATTTTAATTTCATAAACCACTTTTTAAAATACAATTATTAGAACAGGAACCCATGTGAAAAGAAACGTTTTTTTTGTTACTAAAATCAATTAGAGTTCCCCAGTCGAGTCTATTTGATGCTTCCAGCAGTTCCAGCATCTAACTTGAGTTTTTAGAGGGAGTCTAGTAAACTTTCAGTCTTGTAGGTTCTAGTAACTGTTATTTTTTTCACTATCGTATTTATTTTTTTTGATGCATCGTAACTATTCAGTGTCATTTTTTGTTTTCAGTTAAAAACGTGTGCAGGAAAGTCTTTCCATATGAAATTAGGCTTGTAATGACGTCATAAATAATTAAATATGAATGAGGCCTATGCGTGTTGTTAGGCTATACGGTGGTAATCGAGGAGAGAAATAAAACTGATATGAAACCATAAAAACTGCATAAAAATACATTGTTTACTAAAATAACATAATTCCTACACTGGATGCCTTAAATCTTGTAGGTATTCTTAGCGAAGTTTGTATTATTTGTTCATAAAAACGAGCGACGCAATCCGGTGGCTTTCTAAAGCTATTTACTATACTCGTATCCTAGGAACAAATCAGTGTTTAATATATACAGGTACATTTACTGTATCTACTTAGACAGTGTAAAAAAAAGGTTAAGATTTGTGCATTCTAACTTTTTTATCGGAAACGTGGAGGCTTAGCGATTAGTGCTAAACGTATATTTGCTATATTGTAACAAGACTCAAAGCTCAGTTGGAAGTAACTCTGCCTTCTGCGCTGTAGGTTGTGGATTCGATTCCCACTCAGGACAAACATTTGTGTGATGAATATTGATGTTTGTTTTTAATATTATTAAATTTATAAAAAAATATTTATAAAAAAAGGTATGTTAGTATTAAATCTGTAATCTAGTATTTCTATATTACAAGCTGTGCTCAGTTTGGGACTAGATGGCGTTTTGTAAAATTAATGTCCTGTAATATTTATTGTAATGGTTATTGCAGTGCAATGTCAGTAGTTGGTGTTTAACTCTATATGACCATTCACCTTATTCCTTTAAAATATCGTTTAATTCAAATTCAGATTATACATTAAGACATTAATATAGCAGTTTAACCATATCGCACAAAATAAATCTAATACACAAAATCATTACGTAGGTATAGGGACCATTATTGATAAAAAAAAACGGAATACATTATACTTATTATACATTTTAAATGATTAATTTTGGATCACCTACCAATTTCTATACATAAAGTTATACGTATAGTCATAGGTTGGCCATCTAAAATGTAATATTGTGTTATGCAACAATTTAAGTAACAACATTAAATCAATGGACATTGATTTTCCATCTTTGGGCTCAATACCGTACATGTTGAGTTATGAATGTGTTACAATGCCATCGAGAACTTGAATGGTGAAGTGGTTGAGTACGTCAGGCTGAGCTGGAGGATGTAGGCGGCATGGCGGGACCCACAAGACACTTATCTACCTACCACCGCGAAGCGGAGCCCACTTCCAGCTCGGTAAGTAATCTAATTTTAAATAAACCGGCCAAGCAAGTTTCTGTCTCATAATTCAAGGCAAAAAAACACTTTGTTTTAATTTTTCGTTTTTTTATCTTCATAACATTTTTTTTATTCTGTGAAAAAATCAGCTGTCTACCTATTACGGGTCATGAGATAGGTACAGCCCGCTGATAGACAAACTGACGGTTAGTGGAGGTTTAGTAAAAGGTTTCCGTTGGCACCCTTTGGGTACGGTACCCTAATAGCCAGCTGACCTTACAGACGAAATACATAGGAATGTATAATAAAATGTACAATATAATACATGTTTTCCATATTTCGATTTTATCAACATTGTCATGCGTAAGTATGTACCATAAATAACGTTACACTTGACTTCTGACTGCCAGTCCTTCAATAGATACGGTTCTAAGGACGACATGAGTTCGAGCACGGAAAGGAAATATCAAGGAAACTCTTTCCCAATTCAAAACAATCGAAAATGATTATTATTTTTGTGAGTATACCTTCTTAGAAGTCAACGACGATATTGATAACGGACCCTTATTTCCCGATTATGATCCGAATTGTATTATTCCTATCAATATATATTTTTTTATGATAACAGTATTTTGTTATCAATCTCCAAAATAAAAAAAAAAACACCCTAAGCTGAGGTCAGTACCAAAAAATATATTTATCAATTGGCAAAGTATCTCAGTGGGTTGCTAGTTTTTTTTTATTGCACCCAGAAACACTTTACTTTTTTAATTCACTTTGTTTGCTGACAAAATACATTTTGGAGCAAACAAAACCTAAAAAGGTTTTGTTCAGCAGAGAGAGTAAAAGATTTTTGGCTTTCTTTTTAATAATGATGGGTCGGCTCTTCACCTCTTATGAGACTTGCCTGGGCAAGGTCTCGATCGATGAAGGTCGTATGGTATAAACAATACATTTCACTAAATTGGTACGAGTAATCAGCGTATATTTTGAATACCCATAGAATGGCAGTTAAAGCCTAAACATGTTCTGCATCTTGAATTGAAAATTCAGTGATCGGAAATGCGCTGCGCCTTAATTTTCGTAGCAAGGAAAGGCTTCTGTTCATTTTGTGCCAATCGGAATCAGCTCTACTCCATTTTCTGCAGCACGCTGCAATCTGCCTTTATTGGCAGATTATACCTACTTTCTATAGTTATACGAGAATATTCTATACCTAGTTGGTCCATGCAGTTTTGATATTTCGTTCTTGCCAGCATTCTGATTTTCAGGGGTCGGTACGATAAACGAGAAAATATTTCAAAATTCCGAGTAATATATACTGAAGTCTGCATGCTTTATACCATGTGATAATACTGTGATGTGAATGTTCACTCAATCTGTCTGCTTCAACATAGTTACCCTTTGTATCGGCCTGGACAATATATTTCGACGCCTCAAAGCCTGTATATACAGTGAGCAACTAACCTAACTGTCCGAAATGGATTAGAGAGAAGCTTTGCTTGCGGTTTATCTGCAGTGTCGTGAATTCCATACTGTAGCATGGAAGGAGATTTGAAACCAGATTTGCTAAGCAAATAAATGCTTTTGCTTTAGATATTGTTTTCCTGCATTCATCATTATAATAACTTATTAAGGTCATTCTATAGTATCCATTATTGAGATTAAAGACGTTGAACCCTAAGCCTTTTATCACACACATTTCATCCAATTTCAAAATGTTATTATTGTTTTCAACATGTAATTGAAAGGTGGTAACTGCCCCAATAGTTTTTAAATTGAACAAAGCAACCGTATTTTATTAATATTTTATATTTTGAATATTTGCATGTATTCTAGTAGGAAAATAGATATGAACGAATGAATGAATTATCATTTTATTGTACACAAAAGTTACATCGAAAAATACAAACATTACGTGACACAGGCTTGTATAATAATTACAGATGGTAGCGCACAAATAATGGAAAAACAGTTTAACTAAAAGTAAAATAACTAATACATACATAAATTAGGAATTATTTTTAATGTATTAAGTACCTTTTTATATATTTTATCCGTATGTTTCTTAATAAAATAAAATAAATAAGAAGTTCTACTTGCTGGTTTAGCTGAAGTGTCGTGAATTTCATACTATAGCATGAAAGGAGATTATTATTTTGACTTTAAATCAAATTTCCCTGGAAAGTTATATAGAGTTCTATTCTATCTATAAAATATATTTTTCATAGATAATCCATTTGATATTTTAATTCGCCTATAATTTAGTACAGTTAGTTTATGTTTTAGGTACATTATGGCATACACGTTTATAAGAATACAAACAAAATTAAAAGTATGGCCAAACAAACCAATCATAGGAATAATACCACAAACTACTTTCATAACATTATAAATATAGTTATATTGTTTATATAATATATACATTTGTAATTAAACACGCATGTATTATATTAATACATACCAAATATACATTTATACATACTTAATCAATAGGGAGAGGTCTTGGCTCTTTGCGTGGATATCGTGTGGTAGAAAGTTCCACGACCTGACTGAGTTCACAGTAAATGAACCACCATAGCAGTCCTAAGAGTGCTGGGAAGAAGACCAACTGTTCTGCAGGGTATTAATTTGTGCATAAATTAAAATGAGAATGTGTAATTATTTAATTAACTTATTATAATATATGACTGATTCCTTTGTACATAGTTAGTTTAATTGTACTTTTTATTGAATAAATATATATGTCGTGATGACAGGATTTATATTTTCTCAATATTTTTCTTAACTTAACTTTTAACTTTTAATAATTTATTTTGTCCTTTTTTTGCGTGAGAACCACGGGGGACAAGATAAAAATAATACTTATACCATAATAGGTACCACAACAAAACAATATATGTGTGGCCGAGTGGGTATGGGCCGCCTTCTAATTTGGAGGTTGTGTGTTCAAATTCAGTCATGCACCAATGGACTTGACCCATGCACATGTTCTGACGGTGAAGGTCGCAACGAGAAAAAACCGGCATGTCCTTAGAACAAAAAATCCGAATGGCATATGTCACTGGCATAATTATTCCGCTAAGCGACGAAAACAGGCCTGTCCCTAGGATTAAAAATCCGAATGACATAAGTCACTGGCACTGGCTAGTATTCCGCTGAGCGGCGATGGGCTGGCTACCTGTCACGTATTGAATACTAGCTACTTACAAACCGTGGGCTTGTGCCAAACCTCTGTTTGGATGTGGCTTGAACAACCCCTAGTTGGTAATCCTCATAAGAGTAGAGATCAGAGATGAATTCTCGAAGGGAAAAAATTCGTAAACCTGTAACTTTTTTACAAATAACATAGACGACATCGTCTATGCTAAAACATACAACAATAGTTAAGAAATAAACGATAATTAAGTAATATTTTCAACGGGGCATTTCTGCGGCATCTTTCCGCAATTAAACCTATACAGCGTTAATTACATTTAAGTATCGGTAAATATAAATCTCTGGACCCCAGCTGGGCAGCGGACAGCCGGTCGCGAAAATACGTTCGTTCAATCAAGCGAGGATCGCAATCAATTGTATGTTCCGACGAAATTGGCCGAAAAATCGTCACGTTATCCCTACCATTATAGGTCCCGTCAATAAGCTTCAGTACGACGACAAATACTAACATTGGTTATTAGCTACGGTGATACGATATATCCTATTAATGTTTGCTTCATCGTCCGAAAATGATTTTGTTCGAGTTAAATATATGTGTTGATATTTCAATAAAAATCAAAGAATTTTGTAAATTTGGCAGAGAATTATGATAACATAATATAGATACTTAGTTTGTTATCAAATTAAAGTTGTGTGCTCCTAATTTTGCAAGCTGTGTTTGCCTTTAATGTGCAATTAGCTTTTAATATTAATTAAGTTTAAAAGAAGCAAGTAATGTTGTAGCAACCGTTAGTAAACCCAATAAATAAAATAAAAAACCAGAGGTTTTTTTTATTGAAAATGTGTAATATCTTGACTATCTACACTACCAGTTAACACTATCTCAATTAGGTACCTTTCTCTGTTTTTTTTATTTTATTTCTCTTGTCTTTTTTGCATACCTAACTATTTAATTTATACCTGCTTAAATGTTAGTTAGTTTTAACATGTTTGTTTTAAATAAAAATAGTTATTATTATTATATTATTACTAGGCTTACCTGGGGTTACCTGGGCAATAAAGAGGTCCAAGATTGAGCGAGCCTTCCCAGAAGCCTATGTACATATCAGACACTGGCACTTCCGCGCACTGATGGAACACAGTCATCTGCTTGGCGCCGGACTTCGGCAGGAGGTTAAACAACAGTTTCGTTGCCCGGGGTACACTCGCAGGTAGATCAAAGAACACTGTCAAAATGTCAGGTCCAAGAGACTGGTTTTTGCAGTACATAAAGATGGATGAAATCGCTGGCCTTTGCTAGCGGCTGAATGATCACAACACTGGTGGAAGTACCTGGAAAGGTACACCTGGCGACCCTCCTGTCGCTTTTAAGCGATAAGACTGTTAACCGTTGTTTTAAAATTGACTATTGACCTATATGTTTTTGGTGTACAATCAATAATGTTTATTCATTCATCATTCATTCATTCATTCCTGCCAAAATCCAAAGTTTGCGAGAACCAGGAAAAGCTCGCTCCACCGTAGACCTCATCCTTGCTCTGAGGGAGCTAGACAAGCCGGGAGTACAAAAGCAAATTTTTGAATCAAAATGGTTTTTACTTTTGCATTTTTGGGATGCACTATAATTTCCGGAAAATTCCCAAGGGATGACGGGAACGGGAACCAAGCGTGTTTAATTTGTGATGTAAGGGAATAAATATGAGCCGTTTTTTCGGTGTTACGAACGGTATCGCAACCATGCTTGCGGGCGATAAAACTGTTAATGTTAAACACGTTTTAGATCCGTGACACGTTATTGAATTATGATCGCGTGGTAGCCATCACAATCGTTAATAATTTACGTAACACGTATTTTTGTATGAGTTTACTTCGAGCAGTACACAAACGTCAAATACGAAAAAAAAACCTCTTATTGGCAATATTCTTTATTTGCTTCTGCTCTCGGCTTCGCCCGCGTAGTTTCCGGATAAAAAGTAGTGTATGTATTTTCCTGGTCTAGAATAATATTTAGATAAAATTTTCAGCTCAATCCGTTCTGTAGTTTCTGCGTAAATGAGCAGTAAATAAACAGTTAGTTTTGTATGTTTGACATCTCATTTCCATTCCACGTTAACTGATTCATGGGATATAAAACACATAATCCTTTGTTAACACATAATCCAGGTACAAGGGCAGCTTACACCATATTTTTTACAAGGGGAAATCCTTTAGATGGGTACCCACTTGGTGCGGGGGCATCAAGTGGATTATGTCAGACTCCCACCGGCTAAAACCCCATGGATTACCTTTCCTCGCCTTGGTTGCTGAGGCTATGGGAACACAAGTAAACTTCCACGGCCGCAGCGACGTTGGTCCACTTTGTAGACTCCAGCATTTTTCGGATGCACCAAGTAGTACCTACTACTCGCGGCAGTATTCCTCACCAAGGTTTAGCACACACAGGTTACGACAGTGACAGCGCTTCTAGCTCTGTCACTGTCGATCATTGCACAGGTCAGTGCCGGCAGCGAGAGATCGATCCCTCTGCTGCCATCAGATCGTTGCGTTGGGTAGTCCAGGCTGGACACATCTGTACCGTATGGCTAGATGTGTCCTCGACACTGCTTACTCCCTGGATTAACTTCGCCAAACAAACACATATACACGCAAACTTTCGCCTCAATAATATTATTGTGATAAGCTGTTCCCGTGCAGTATTATTTAAACATAACATAGGAAGGCTAAAATACATGTTTTCCATTTAAACGAATTTCTATCAAATTATCATATATTATACTTCATCTAATCTAAATACCAAAAACAATAAATGTCTACCTCTAGAGGTAATTAAACAACACTGACTAAAAAAAGGTAGCCTGTGTGTTTTTCCCAGTGTTGCGCGACATATGTGGAAAATTTCAGCTCCATCCGTCCGGTCATTTTGTTTGAGAAGACCCAGGCAGTATTACTTGAACATGATCTAGGCAGACCGAAAATCAATTTTTTTTTTTCCAAATAAACTAAATCGAATAGGAGGGAGGAGAGGTAGACATGAGTGCCATAGGTTAGTTTATATTTTCTAACCTATCTGGTTTCTGTTTATGATCCCGCAGGAAAACTGAAACCTTTTAGGATTGCTTTTATTTCAACCCAGAGTATAATAAACTATCACAAATAAGTTTAATTCAGCTGCAGCTGTATTAGTGTGAAGGATAGTAGCTACACTGCACTGTTGAAATACTTAACGGATTTCTTTTCCACAGGAACAACATAACATTTTCCAGGATAAAGACCAGCCGTTATACGTTAGTTAACTCGGGATATAAGCTTCATTACAAATTATATTAAAATGTATGCAGCGTGAAACACAAATAAACTCCGTTTCTGTCATGTTGGTTATCCAACAGCAACATACATTCTTTCGGGATGTGAAGTTTTAAATGATTTAGTGAAATGGAGTTAAAATGCATTGCTTTAAATTTTCCGGGAAAAAAAATGTTGCAACGCGTACTTGAGTATCTCGGCATACCAAAGTTTATTCCAGACCTGTTCAGCTCGTTTGAGCGTGAGGAAGTACCTACCTACAAACAATTTAATTATTTATTTGGTTATAGTGGTATCACCACCACATAAATCAATTTTAAGAACAGCAAGTCCATTAGGACATGCTGTTCTCGCTATAGCACTTTATCTTATTGTATACTGTGTGTAGTCACAACACACAGCCCATTAATGTCCACAGCTAGACGGGGTCCGCCCCAAAACTGAAGATAGGTTTCCCGTAGAGTTTTTCCCAAAATTCCCTGGGCAGGCGGATTGGTGATCGCAGTAATGGTCTTAGAATAGAAGGAAGCTGCGATCTTTACTCCCTTAATAGACTTTTATCACATCCGCGTGCTGTGTTGGAGGGGTCGATTAAAAATTTTCTTAGTTTGTACCTCTGCCAGCCGCTGCCGTGTTCTGCCCCTATTACGTGAGCCGTTGGTGCTTGCCGCACGAATTAATAGTCCATCTAAACTCATATAAATATTTAATTGTACGTTAGTGGCTGTAGGCAAACTATGTTGAAGCCATTAATACCAAATCAATTAAATATTTACAGGACTCGTAATGGTGACTAACCTGAGCCTATGTGATTTTTTTATAGTACTATAGTACGATGCGGAAGCGCTTGTACTTCATCTCATAAATTGTGAAAAGCCTGAAGGGTTTTTTTTTATAGTACGATAGTACGATGCGGAAGCGCTTGTACTTCATCTCATAAATTATGAAAAGGCTGAATGGTTTTTTTTATAGTACAATACTACGATGCGGAAGCGCTTGTACTTCATCTCATAAATTATGAAAAGGCTGAATGGTTTTTTTTATAGTACAATACTACGATGCGGAAGCGCTTGTACTTCATCTCATAAATTATGAAAAGGCTGAATGGTTTTTTTTATAGTACAATACTACGATGCGGAAGCGCTTGTACTTCATCTCATAAATTATGAAAAGGCTGAATGGTTTTTTTTATAGTACAATACTACGATGCGGAAGCGCTTGTACTTCATCTCACAAATTATGAAAAGGCTGAATGGTTTTTTTTATAGTACAATACTACGATGCGGAAGCGCTTGTACTTCATCTCATAAATTATGAAAAGGCTGAATGGTTTTTTTTATAGTACAATACTACGATGCGGAAGCGCTTGTACTTCATCTCATAAATTATGAAAAGGCTGAATGGTTTTTTTTATAGTACAATACTACGATGCGGAAGCGCTTGTACTTCATCTCACAAATTATGAAAAGGCTGAATGGTTTTTTTTATAGTACAATACTACGATGCGGAAGCGCTTGTACTTCATCTCATAAATTATGAAAAGGCTGAATGGTTTTTTTTATAGTACAATACTACGATGCGGAAGCGCTTGTACTTCATCTCACAAATTATGAAAAGGCTGAATGGTTTTTTTTATAGTACAATACTACGATGCGGAAGCGCTTGTACTTCATCTCATAAATTATGAAAAGGCTGAATGGTTTTTTTTATAGTACAATACTACGATGCGGAAGCGCTTGTACTTCATCTCACAAATTATGAAAAGGCTGAATGGTTTTTTTTATAGTACAATACTACGATGCGGAAGCGCTTGTACTTCATCTCATAAATTATGAAAAGGCTGAATGGTTTTTTTTATAGTACAATACTACGATGCGGAAGCGCTTGTACTTCATCTCACAAATTATGAAAAGGCTGAATGGTTTTTTTTATAGTACAATACTACGATGCGGAAGCGCTTGTACTTCATCTCATAAATTATGAAAAGGCTGAATGGTTTTTTTTATAGTACAATACTACGATGCGGAAGCGCTTGTACTTCATCTCACAAATTATGAAAAGGCTGAAGGGTTTTTTTTATAGTACAATACTACGATGCGGAAGCGCTTGTACTTCATCTCATAAATTATGAAAAGGCTGAATGGTTTTTTTTATAGTACAATTCTACGATGCGGAAGCGCTTGTACTTCATCTCACAAATTATGAAAAGGCTGAATGGTTTTTTTTATAGTACAATACTACGATGCGGAAGCGCTTGTACTTCATCTCACAAATTATGAAAAGGCTGAATGGTTTTTTTTATAGTACAATACTACGATGCGGAAGCGCTTGTACTTCATCTCATAAATTATGAAAAGGCTGAATGGTTTTTTTTATAGTACAATACTACGATGCGGAAGCGCTTGTACTTCATCTCACAAATTATGAAAAGGCTGAATGGTTTTTTTTATAGTACAATACTACGATGCGGAAGCGCTTGTACTTCATCTCACAAATTATGAAAAGGCTGAAGGGTTTTTTTTATAGAACAATACTACGATGCGGAAGCGCTTGTACTTCATCTCATAAATTATGAAAAGGCTGAATGGTTTTTTTTATAGTACAATACTACGATGCGGAAGCGCTTGTACTTCATCTCACAAATTATGAAAAGGCTGAATGGTTTTTTTTATAGTACAATACTACGATGCGGAAGCGCTTGTACTTCATCTCATAAATTATGAAAAGGCTGAATGGTTTTTTTTATAGTACAATACTACGATGCGGAAGCGCTTGTACTTCATCTCATAAATTATGAAAAGGCTGAATGGTTTTTTTTATAGTACAATACTACGATGCGGAAGCGCTTGTACTTCATCTCATAAATTATGAAAAGGCTGAATGGTTTTTTTTATAGTACAATACTACGATGCGGAAGCGCTTGTACTTCATCTCATAAATTATGAAAAGGCTGAATGGTTTTTTTTATAGTACAATACTACGATGCGGAAGCGCTTGTACTTCATCTCATAAATTATGAAAAGGCTGAATGGTTTTTTTTATAGTACAATACTACGATGCGGAAGCGCTTGTACTTCATCTCACAAATTATGAAAAGGCTGAATGGTTTTTTTTATAGTACAATACTACGATGCGGAAGCGCTTGTACTTCATCTCATAAATTATGAAAAGGCTGAATGGTTTTTTTTATAGTACAATACTACGATGCGGAAGCGCTTGTACTTCATCTCATAAATTATGAAAAGGCTGAATGGTTTTTTTTATAGTACAATACTACGATGCGGAAGCGCTTGTACTTCATCTCACAAATTATGAAAAGGCTGAATGGTTTTTTTTATAGTACAATACTACGATGCGGAAGCGCTTGTACTTCATCTCATAAATTATGAAAAGGCTGAATGGTTTTTTTTATAGTACAATACTACGATGCGGAAGCGCTTGTACTTCATCTCACAAATTATGAAAAGGCTGAATGGTTTTTTTTATAGTACAATACTACGATGCGGAAGCGCTTGTACTTCATCTCATAAATTATGAAAAGGCTGAATGGTTTTTTTTATAGTACAATACTACGATGCGGAAGCGCTTGTACTTCATCTCACAAATTATGAAAAGGCTGAATGGTTTTTTTTATAGTACAATACTACGATGCGGAAGCGCTTGTACTTCATCTCATAAATTATGAAAAGGCTGAATGGTTTTTTTTATAGTACAATACTACGATGCGGAAGCGCTTGTACTTCATCTCACAAATTATGAAAAGGCTGAATGGTTTTTTTTATAGTACAATACTACGATGCGGAAGCGCTTGTACTTCATCTCATAAATTATGAAAAGGCTGAATGGTTTTTTTTATAGTACAATACTACGATGCGGAAGCGCTTGTACTTCATCTCACAAATTATGAAAAGGCTGAAGGGTTTTTTTTATAGTACAATACTACGATGCGGAAGCGCTTGTACTTCATCTGATAAATTATGAAAAGGCTGAATGGTTTTTTTTATAGTACAATACTACGATGCGGAAGCGCTTGTACTTCATCTCACAAATTATGAAAAGGCTGAATGGTTTTTTTTATAGTACAATACTACGATGCGGAAGCGCTTGTACTTCATCTCACAAATTATGAAAAGGCTGAATGGTTTTTTTTATAGTACAATACTACGATGCGGAAGCGCTTGTACTTCATCTCATAAATTATGAAAAGGCTGAATGGTTTTTTTTATAGTACAATACTACGATGCGGAAGCGCTTGTACTTCATCTCACAAATTATGAAAAGGCTGAATGGTTTTTTTTATAGTACAATACTACGATGCGGAAGCGCTTGTACTTCATCTCACAAATTATGAAAAGGCTGAAGGGTTTTTTTTATAGTACAATACTACGATGCGGAAGCGCTTGTACTTCATCTCATAAATTATGAAAAGGCTGAATGGTTTTTTTTATAGTACAATACTACGATGCGGAAGCGCTTGTACTTCATCTCACAAATTATGAAAAGGCTGAATGGTTTTTTTTATAGTACAATACTACGATGCGGAAGCGCTTGTACTTCATCTCACAAATTATGAAAAGGCTGAATGGTTTTTTTTATAGTACAATACTACGATGCGGAAGCGCTTGTACTTCATCTCATAAATTATGAAAAGGCTGAATGGTTTTTTTTATAGTACAATACTACGATGCGGAAGCGCTTGTACTTCATCTCACAAATTATGAAAAGGCTGAATGGTTTTTTTTATAGTACAATACTACGATGCGGAAGCGCTTGTACTTCATCTCATAAATTATGAAAAGGCTGAATGGTTTTTTTTATAGTACAATACTACGATGCGGAAGCGCTTGTACTTCATCTCATAAATTATGAAAAGGCTGAATGGTTTTTTTTATAGTACAATACTACGATGCGGAAGCGCTTGTACTTCATCTCATAAATTATGAAAAGGCTGAATGGTTTTTTTTATAGTACAATACTACGATGCGGAAGCGCTTGTACTTCATCTCATAAATTATGAAAAGGCTGAATGGTTTTTTTTATAGTACAATACTACGATGCGGAAGCGCTTGTACTTCATCTCATAAATTATGAAAAGGCTGAATGGTTTTTTTTATAGTACAATACTACGATGCGGAAGCGCTTGTACTTCATCTCATAAATTATGAAAAGGCTGAATGGTTTTTTTTATAGTACAATACTACGATGCGGAAGCGCTTGTACTTCATCTCATAAATTATGAAAAGGCTGAATGGTTTTTTTTATAGTACAATACTACGATGCGGAAGCGCTTGTACTTCATCTCATAAATTATGAAAAGGCTGAAGGTGGAAGCGCACTTCACAAATCTTATCTTACTTCAATCTTACTTCTTATGCCGGAACACAATAATTTAGAATAAATGTTGCGGACTTTCACACTGCTATATAGCAATAGCTTGTAATATTGGAAGTAGATTACAGATACCAAACTAAAATACTTTTTATTTTTTTGTAAATACATACTTATAAAACAATACAACACCCAAACACAGAACAAACATCTATTTTCATCACACATTTTTTTTTCCTGTGTGGGAATAGCTCTGAGGCTTGTTATTTCTATGAATTATTGTGAATATTTAAAAAAAAAAAATTATTATATTAGTTATTGCTAAGGCAACAGACTAAGGCATAGTGTCCTTCATCTCATAAATTATGAAAAGGCCGAAGGTGGAAGCGCACTTCACCCGGAATCCTCACCTGAGGTAAGAATATTCCTCAGTTTGTTGAGGATTCCGGGTGAAGTGCGCCTCCACCTTCGGCCTTATCTACATTTGTTACCAGATGAAGGCCAAGCGCTTCCCCGTCGTACAATAAAAAACTAAAAAAAACCTTCGAGAAACGAAGGTATTTCTTAAGACGAATTGCTAGTACCTCCTACCGATGAAATTACGTGACGAATTTTTTAACGAAACGTGATCGGAGAGACCAACGCTGTTGAACCTGACACAACAGATTAAATATTTTATCAGAAGGCATCTCGAATAAACGGGATGAAATGCCAATGAAAATGCCGAAATATCTCGCTAAGGTATCCATGTCATTTGATCGACATTTCAGTAGACAATATGAGCGTGGGAATTTCGTGAGATCCCTCACATATAAAAATGTTGCTAAAGGTCTGTCAAAAATTCCATAGGGAGATCATAGCAAACGTGCGATGCTCTAAATAAGACAAACTAATTATTTTATATATAGACAATATCTTATGACATGTATGTATTTACAAAAAAAATAAGTATGTAGAGGTATTCTCTCCGTAATATTAGATATTAGAAGTACTTGGTATTTTGTTTTGGTATGCGGTGATCGGTGCATATGTTACAAGAAAGGTAACCCCACAGATATTGCGAACTACCGACCTATAAGCCTCATGTCAAGCCTTATTTCGTTAGTCTTTTTTCAAGGCTTACAATTCAGACTAACACCTTAAATCGAAGAATTCTTATATGTAGAACAAGTCAGTAGAATAGACCATATCCACACCATAGAACAAATTATAGAAAAGCACCAAGAATTCAGAAAACCCTTATATATTGCCTTTATTGATTTTAAAAATTAATTAATAAGCATTTGACTCTATCGATATATATCAGATGCTCTGAAACAAGCCAAAGTGAACAGAAACTAGATTGAGATAGTTCAAAATATATATGCCAATTCTAAGGGTAGAGTAAAACTCGAAACGACCGGAAAGTTTATTAAAATCGGCAGAGGAGTACGACTCTATTTATAACTATGCTACACTCAATCATGAAAGAGCTCACATGGGACAATGAACGAATAAAGATCATGAATAAAAACCTAACATACCTGGCCTTTGCTGATGAGATAGTTTTACTCGCAGAGGATTTGCAAGGACTTCAATCTATGGTAACAACTCTACACAATGCTAGCAAAAAAAGAGGACTTGAAATGAATCTACAAAAAACTCAAACAATGACCAGCAGCATACAGCAACTATACTCATAGAAAATACACAATTAGAATACGTTCAAGATTACATATATTTAGGAAAGAATCATTCAAGAATAATAACAACATCGAAGAAATAGAAAGGAGGATAGCAATTACTAGGTAAAAATTCTGGAGCATGAAATAAATATTAAAGGGCACCTTACCTCTAAGGCTAAAAAAAAGAGTTGTAGACAGCTGTCTCCTCCCCACACTAACACACGGCAGCCAGACAATGACTTACACAAAAGAAGACATAAATAAAGTCGCTACGTGTCAAAAAGCAATGGAAAGAAGCATAATGAAAATAAGACTGATCGATAAGGTACGTCATAGTGAAATAAGAAACAAAACCAAATTTATAGACGCTCTAGAGGATGCGCACAAAATGAAATGGCATTGGGCTGGCCATGTGGCCAGAATGCACAAAGAAGAAGATTAGAGGGCTACATTGGTCACTAACTGGAAGGGACCAAAAGGTAAAAGAAGGATCGGCAGGCCAAACGCGAGATGGGCCGACGAATTTAATTAAATAAATACCTAAAATCCAAAGACAGTAGAGGCAATAGACCGAGACCGATGGAAAAATCTGGAGGAGGCCTCCTTTACCCGAGTTTTTATCTTTAACTGAAATAACTACACAATAAAATAAACTTAAATAGAAATGGATAATGCATGAAAATAACAATAATAATAAATTCATAAAAAAATATAATTAATAAATCTGATTGTTATTACTCGTATATAATTTATTTGTAATTTAAGAAATCGATCTGCATATTTATTTAATTACCTACTTATTACTCATTATGTAACAGGATAAACAGGCTTTTTTTTGTTTTTTTATTGTACGACGAGGAAGCGCTTGGCCTTCATCTCACCTGGTAACAAGTTGAGATAAGGCCGAAGGCGCACTTCACCCGGAATCCTCAATTAACTGACAAACTGGCTATCTTACCTCTGAATACCGGAACACAACATTTTTTTTAAGAATTGTTATTATGGCGACAGAATTAGGTAAGATGGTGGTGGCTAGCCAGGTGGACTTAAACAAAATCCTACCGCCAACCAAACCAAGCACAATATATTGTACTCCCCATGGGGATCGAACCCGGGACCTCTGGATCTGAAAGCGGTGGGTTGAACCACTAGACCACAGAGGCGGTTAAAATTTTATGCGGTGATCGGATCGAAACCCGTCAACCTTTTTTTTTTTTTACAGGACATAAATTGCTTAGCGCCATCTAGCCCCAAACTTAGCATAGCTTGTAATATGGGAACTAGATTACGGATAGAATACTTAAATACTTTTTCCAAATACATACGTACTACATGATAACACTCAAACACAGAACAAACATATTCCTCACACATTTGTTTGTCTTGGGTTGGGAACCCACAGCCTACAGCGCAGAAGGCAGAGTAACTACCAACTGAGCTATGAGACTTGTTAAGCGAATTCTCCATTTTATGTACGCCTTTAGATCTTACTTAGACGTGCATGACTAGGTTTAATCTGCTGCTGTTGTGCCAGTTTTTATTTCATTAACAGTGATTATTTAATTTAAACGGTTAGCTAGTTAAAGAGGTTTTAGTCAGCTCCAAAATGTATTTTGTCCAAGGTTTGCTGAGACAAAATTTAGATAGGTATAGTTATATAAATAACCTCCTGACGTGCTCCATCATAAGTTTGATTGATAAATCCAGTCAAAATAACTATTTAGATGATATTTCGTGCTGGCCATATATTTGAAAATATCTTTATGAATACTTGTTATTTAAATTAGGTAGGTACTTACTACAAATACTTACTGCCCACCAAAACTCGTCTGTAAGGTGAACGGCAAACTTCTAATCTAAATAAAGTCAAAGTAGGTGGCACAAAACTACGTAGGTACGTTACGTACATTGATCTAATTAAAATTCTACTCCCGCGTGCTGCAGCTTTTGGCTGGGAATTGCACAATGAAGTGATATGGAAACCGGTTCACAGCTTCAGAAAGTTAAATGAATATTAGCTGACGAAGCTAAAAGGTTGTGTGAGGTGTTGGACATTGGGTAAGCTTACTTTATTTACGTATATTCACTTTAGCATCTACTATCGTTTCGGCATTAGTAGGTAAAGTAGCAGTTCTTCAGTCTGTTGAGGATTCTGGGCGCTTCCACCTTGGCCATTATCACAACTTGACACCAGCCCCCCTATTTTGTGTGACCAATCGTGTCCTAGCGCGCCCGCATTACGATAATGTCAATACGATGATTCCATGCAGACATCGTAACGTGGGCGTGTTATGACACGATTGATCTCCTAACCTAACCGGTGTCGATTAGTTCCGACCCACATTTCAAAGCAAAACATCACGTTTTTTGTACGGCAACCTCTTTTAATTTTTAAAGAATAAGGGTTTAGGTGACATGACGGCCAAACGCTTCCCGTCGTAAAATAATAATAAAAAATCCTACGGGATTGCAGGCATGGGTTAGGTAGATCGCTGTAAAGGAACATAATAAGTTGTGCGATATTTACTTAAAAACAATCTTTAAAAATACTTTAAAAGACACATAAATCTGACAGGGTAGTCAGATTTATGCAACCACACAACATAATGTATGTGACAATGTACTGGAGGTAAATGTGCGTTCAACCTAATTCAATTATATGTCGAGAGCACTTAACATTTAAATTTTCACGAACATTAATATTTTTTTAATGGTTTGTATAGGGTTTATTTTTATACAAGGACAAATTTTAGCTGTTCTAATTGCGTTCGTCTGGACAAAGTGAGTGATTTTCTTACAACGAGTCGTTCTTTTCGGAACACCGCATTAATCAGTTGTAATTTGTTTTGTTTTATGTTTGAGCATGATTTCCAGACTTTTAACTTAACAATTGGTAGGTATGCCGTTCATTAGATATTTGAGAAGCTGCTCATCGCATCTGCTCATAGTCACATTTAGCTACAGTATAAAACATAATTAGGTGTTGTAGTCTGGTTACTATCGAGAAAATAACTTTCATGAAAACACGATGCTATTCGCAAAAGAACCCTTTTGCTACCATAATGTAATCAACGTGCCACTAACACTCTACCACCAACAGGGTCTTTAATTCGTCAAAGATCCGTGGTCGTGGTCTGCTCAGCCACGAACGGAAATGTGTTATTACCTCAAATTGTAATCCTACTTGCCGCCACCTAAATCATGTGCAATATTAGGTCGATGACGTGATAAGTCATGACTCAAAACATTTTTGGTTTCTACAGCTTCTCACGGAGATCAACGTTCAACTGGCACTGTTCCGTGATTTGCTGATCCACATCGGTCAGCCTCACGACAGCCCCGAGCTGCGAGAGCGCGTGCGCCGGCTGCGACGCGCATGCGTCGAGGCTACCAAGCAAACCAGCACGCTAGTCCTACCCAACTCCAAGAAGTAAGTCGCAGTACTTAGAATCAGCTGTCAGTGCCTGTATTTATATCGTCCTATATTTCAGGACACTTGTCCTGAAATGAATAGACCACGAGAAAAGTCATCAATGCGCTTAGACTGACCAACACAAGAAAGCAGTGGGCGGCAACCTGCATGAATGTAGCAGACCGTCCACTGGAAAAATTACGAGATATCGTGAGGTTTATTTATTGTACGACGGGGAAGCGCTTGGCCTTCATCTCACGTGTTTACAAATGGCCGATGGTGGGGGTGCACTTCAACCGAAATCCTCAACAGTCTGATATACTGGCTATCTTACCTCTAAATGCCGGAATACAACAATTTAGAATTATCGTTATGGCTTAGGTAAGATGGAGCTAGCCAGTCCTTCCACCGTTAAAGATAGATAGATAGATAGATAAACTCTTTATTGTACACCAAAAAACAAAAATAAACAGACAAGCAAGAAATACACTTAAACTAGGTACAATGGGCGGCCTTATCGCGTAAATCTTAAAGCGTAAATAATAATCTTATTTGACCTGATTATTAAACATGGGATACCACTTAGGCCGGTAAACGCTCTCGCTCGGGTCAAAAAGTATTTTACGATATCCAAACTTGCTTTTAGATAACCTGCTTGATAAGGGCTAAGTGTTCCAAAATGCTTTCCGTGCCCGCTTTGTTCCGCGCCATATATCGTGACTGTCATAAAATGTATTTACCTACCTGATGTTATTATTGAACTGACGAAAGAAGAAATAGATGAAATATAATATTTTATTCACAACATACAATGAAATAGTACATAAGAAACACCATTGTAAAAGTTATATTAATCTATAATGCAGCACTAAAGCCTGATTCACAGATGTGGTTATTATTAGCTATGGACTTAAGAAATGAAGAGATTTGTTCAGCTCCAAGGTGTAAAAAAATTTGTGAACTGAAAGTGTTTAAATGTACTTTTTTATTGTACATCGGAGAAGTACTTGGCATTCATCTCACAAGTTAAGATAAGGCCGATAGTGGAGGCGCACCTCACCCGTAATCCAAAACAGCCTGAGGAACTGGCTGAGAATCTTGCCTCTAAATGCCGAAACATAACAATACTAGAATTATTGTTATGGCGACAAACTTTAATAAGATGGTGGTAGCTAGCCAGGCGTGCGTAAACAAAGTCCTACCTAGTAGTTGGTAGGTTGTACCCCCTGGGGATCGAACCCGGGACCTCTAAATCTGTTAGCGGTGCCTGAACCGTTAGACTTAGAGGCGATTAAAATATACTCCACCATTTATACGAATTATATGCTGTCAAACTAAACTTTTTAAGTTTTTTTTTTTTTATTGTACGACGGGGAAGCGTTTTACCTTCATCTCACCTGGTAATAAGTTAAGATAAGGCCGAAGGTGGAGGCGCACTTCACCCGGAATCCTCAACAAACTGAGGAACTGGCTATCTTACCTCTGAATGCCGGAACACAACATTTTTTTAGAATTGTTATTATGGCGACAGAATTAGGTAAGATGGTGGTAGCTAGTCAGGTGGACTTCAACAAAGTCCTACCATCAACATCACTGAACGTTTAATACCAATAAATAATTTGCCATTCGGTTTCAGAACCGATCGACATGCACAATACAATAAGGGCCCGATCCAGGCCGTAACTAGTTTCACACTATCTTAAAGCCCCAAACAAAACACTACCAATCTTGAATAGCTGCTTAACCTTCTAACTCTGGGTCGTAAATAATAAATAAGAAAGGCCCAATACAATAGTCCAAATTCGAACAATGGCGAATTTCGGTTGCAGTCTATCGAACCCTTAGGGCAAAGTCAGGGGTTGAAACTAATTCTAAAGTCACTTTTAGATAAATGTTCTCATAATACTGGCGTATTTGATAAATTAACTTTCTTCGCTTAGAAAAAGACCAAATTACAGAACATGAATTTCACACAACGTTATCCAGCCCCTAACCACCCCAAACTAAGCAATGCTTGTTATATAAGAACTACATTACGGATGGTATAAATTCTACATATCTAATATATACATATCTATATATTTTTGTAAATACATTCCTACTTATTATAAAATACAACACCCGAACTGAAAAAACACCGACGTAAAATAAATTATAGTATCAAAAATTAACAGACTGATAATTTTCAGTTCAATGATTCACCACTGATCACTACTTAGAACGTGGATCTTTTACAGATCACCTATTAGGGATAGTTGGAGGCTCACTTATATTTATCACACAAATGTTTGTCCCTGGTGGGAATCGAGCACACAACCTACAGCGCAGAAGACAGTGCTACTACCAACTGAACTGTAAGTCAAAGTTTGTAAGAAAACATCGTAAAGCGCCCAAGTTCGTCCTCATCTCCTTGCGAATGGGCAGCAGGTTCAAATTAATTCCGCTCAGATATTAACCGAACGGTAAATATTTAATTCAATGCAGTTACCGGTTTTCTTATTCTGTTGGGTAGCCAATCCACCGTCGGATCAATTATTTATTAACGACGGTTAGCAGAGAAATGTATGATATTGCGCCATTTCTTAAGCATCAACCGAATTACCTACGTTACAGCGGTCAATTTATTTGCGTATCAAACGCACACTGGGGTATTCAAAGGGGAGCTAATTATCGCACTGGAATCTCTATTTCCCTACTGATAGGATTTGGAACTCGTAAATCCTCGTCGGTTAGTAACGATGTGGGTTTTACTTCTTCTATTGGATAAGTTTGTCTATTATACTGATATATGAGCACATCTATTTGGCAAAAATTGTATATTAGAGATATGGAGGTACATAAAACGCCTTTTCCAATTCTTATCAAAATATTCCTGACTATAAGCATAGACCAATAAAACCATGATATAGTGCCGTCCTCGTTTCGCCAGGTTTCGAAATCGAGTATGTCGAAATCGTTTTCAAATATGGGTACTCAGATGGTGTTTTGTCTTTAGAACTGAGCCCTTATTCTGTATGACATATCGTGCCTTAACGCGCCCGCGTTACGATATCTGCATGGAATCATCGTATTGACATTTCGTAATGCGGGCGCGTTAAGACACGATTGGTCATACAGAATAAGGGCTCTGTAAAAACAAAATACGGTCAATTATTGCAATACAAATAATTTATTAGTATACGCACATACAAATTGTGCGTATACTATTAAATTATTGTTGTATTACAAGGTGGGTAAGGGCCCACCTTGCAATCTGGAAGTGGTGGGTTCAAATTAAGTCGTGCCCCGATGGACTTCTCGGTTTTTCGGAAGGCTATGTGCGTATTTGACAAAGGCACATGCTATGATGGTGAAGGTTATATCGTGAGGAAACTGGCCCTAGGATCAAAAGCCTAACCTGCTAACAGTGGGCAAGTCCCGAATGTAAGTTTGGATATGCTCTGACTACCCCCGAGAAGATGAACCTCATAAAATCCACGCTTGATGTAGTGCTCAGAGGTGAATTCTAGAAGACAAACAAAAAGTCGACAGGGACAGAGTCGTGAGTAATTTTTTTACACACACGATAAATAATTGAAACAAACAACAAGAATAAGTAATCCTAAAACGGTCCCAACTCATCATAAAAGCAAGCTATGAAGCCTGCACTGGTCTTCCGTTGCGGCCCTTAAGAACATATATTACACATTATAACGACTTTCAGAAGGGTTTACGGAAACAGTTAATAGCAATAGAAAACACAAATGAATGTATTAGGTCCTTACATATGAAATTGGCGTTTTGTCGTACTGGCCACTTTGATCTTAAATATCTCCTCTTTGGTTAGGAATTCCAAATTCAAATTTAAACAGCTATTTACTCATGCATTTGTGTTTCGAAAACCGTAATTCATTTGTTTTTTTCTCTTTTGCTTTTTTTTTCTGCGTCACTCATTTCACAAAATGGTAAACTTAAAATATCGCATTATTTACGAGTACGAGTTCCACCGTGGCACCAGTGCTGCAGAAACGGCTCGAAGGATTAATGATGTGTATGGTGGTGGTGTCGCAAAAGAAAACACGGTGCGTTTTTGGTTTCAACGCTTTCGTTCTGGAAATTTCGACCTGCAGAACAAGCCCCGTGGACGGCCGGAGACCAAGTTCGATAATGATGAATTGAAGGCTATTGTGGAAGCAGATCCATCGCAAACCACATCACAGTTAGCTGCAGGCTGCGGTGTTAGTGACAAAACCGTTTTAATCCACTTGAAGCAAATTGGGAAGGTGAAAAAGCTTGAAAGGTGGGTACCTCATGAATTGAGTGAAGCAAACCGACAAACGCGCGTCGACTGCTGTGTTACATTACTCAACCGGCACAATAATGAAGGAATTTTAAATCGGATCATTACATGTGATGAAAAGTGGATCCTGTACGATAATCGTAAACGCTCATCGCAATGGCTGAACCCTGGTGAACCAGCAAAATCTTGCCCCAAGCGAAAATTGACTCAAAAAAAGTTACTTGTAAGCGTTTGGTGGACTAGTGCCGGTGTCGTACACTATAGCTTTCTTAAATCTGGTCAGACGATTACAGCTGATGTCTATTGTCAGCAACTGCAAACCATGATGGAAAAGCTCGCTGCTAAACAACCGAGACTTTTCAATCGCTCTACGCCACTGCTGCTTCAAGACAACGCTAGACCACACACGGCCCAACAGACGACTACCATATTAGAGGAGCTTCAATTGGAATGTCTAAGACATCCACCGTACTCTCCGGACCTTGCTCCAACAGATTGCCATTTTTATCCAATTTGGATAACTTCTTGCAAGGAAAAAAATTCAATTCCGATGAGGCAGTCCAAACCGCTTTCAAAGATTTCATTGATTCCCGTCCGAATGGTTTTTTTAGTAAAGGGATCAATTAACTACCTATAAGATGGCAAAAGTGTATAGATAGCAATGGTACATACTTTGATTAATAAAATATATTTTAATATGAAAAAATTGCCTTTATGTTCCTCCCATACAAAACGCCAATTTCATATGTAAGGACCTAATATATTAAAACACACAAAACCAAGAAGAGTTTCAGTTTGAAAAAAGGTATTACTTTCATTTTTTTGCGACAGTTGAAAAACTAAACCCCAACTTCAAAATTGAATATTTTTGTAGAGACGGTATAACATTTACTTGTATTTTTCTATTTTTTATTATTTGCAATTCCCGTATTAAAATCATACAGCCTATGACACTTCCACAATTCAGAAACGACACCCCACATGTCAATATCCTTCAAGCCTAGACTGCAGAGCGTTACAAAGACATAGATGCATACTCTCAAACAACATTACCCTCCTTGTAAGACAGCTGGGTAAAAATAAGTCCCATCTTCAGTAGCATTCGCTTAATCAGAATAATACTGAAATTGCGTAAAATCATTTTTGAAACAAACCTTTATTTTATAAAGGCCGAAGAAAGCCATGAGTTTTTCTGCGTCTGGACGCCAGACATTGAATCCCAGCCAGACGCCATCAATCAACCTAGCACGATCAGTCTGACCACAATCTCTGATTGAACTGTTGCCAGACCTTTACCATGTCCTAAGCAAATTGGTATCTCAAAGGCTGAAGTAATCTCGTGTTAGAAATTGAGCAGAGATGCCATGTCACAAGAAGTTCATAGTCATAGTTATTTTGAACGATAGTGATGGTGATTATATTTTGTTACACGAGCATATTCGCTCATCAGTGTAGATTGACTGAAATTTTACCAGACATTTTAATTGTAATTTACATAAACAACTGTTAATCCGATCGCTACCAAATATCACAGCATCATGCTGGGCTTATCTGAAGATTGCCTTAAAAAACATTAAAGTCACTAAACTCCAAAATGGCTGTACATTTTGGAGTCCATATATAAAACATACACACTAATATACAAGTCACCTTTTATACATTAAATAGAAGATAGATTATTGTGCAATCTGAATCAGCAGAAGCATTTTCAATTTGAATACACAGTTTTATTCTAAAAACTTTGAAACTACGTCTTCTCAAATTTTGTCTATTTTGTTACCATTTCAATGTAGAATTGCACGATTAATAGAAACAAACAAGTATTTGAATGATTTTCTGTGTTACATGAATTTTATGGGTTCAATTTATAATTAAATAAATAAATAAATATTACAGGACATTAATTTCACACAGCGCCATCTAGCCCCAAACTAAGTAACTTGTAATATGGGAACTAGATTACGGATATACAACACCCAAACACAGAACAAACATCTATATTCATCACACAAATGTTTGTCCTGGGTGGGAATCGAACCCACAACCTACAGCGCAGAAGGCAGAGTTACTACCAACTGAGCTATGAGGCTTGTTATTAATTATTTAATAAATAACTTAAACACATTTAATATTCAATACTTACCTCAAATTTTAAAGTATTCTCGTGGTAGAAATTAAGCAGAGGTGCAAATAAGGAGTACCCGGACCTTTTGAATGACGGTTTTTTTGTTAACCTGACTTAACGTTACAACGTGATTTTATTCACAATTCATTTTGGTATCTTATATTCGCGTTTCGGTACTTTACAGTCTATAAGCACAATTTTGTCTTTCTTTTATATGCCTTAAATTTACATAGGTAGGTTTGAACTCGTAATATTAAACTCAACGTAACCTCGATTTATGTACGTGGGAGAAATAAACTGGGCCTATAACTCAGCGAGGTTCTGTCAGACGATTAGAGACTGGTAGGCAAAGGCAATGCTTTGTTTTGAGAAAATAATGCTGTATTACGGAAAAACAAAAAGTGTTGGCCCCTGTTTATTTAAGTTACCCAACGTGAACCTACATCCCGTTGGTGATTTATTATTCTTTTTCAGTGGAAATTCAGCGTACAACTGAAAATGCTTTTTGTGTTGAGTACATGTATATGCATGTGTTAGTAGCAGCGGAAGGGGTGGGCACGTATAGGTTCGTAAATAAAAACCCTGGTACGGAAAAACTCAACTATTTCTATCGATGAACGCTCAGAAATGTGCATAATGTGTGGATGCAAACAAAACTTTAACTATGAACACCAATCTATCTGCCAAGGCTAGTAAGTAAGGCCAAACCTAACAGTTTTGAAGGTGGTGGTGGAAATTAACCCTTGTATTATGCGCACTGCAAAAACTTGAAGTTAGCTTCCAGCGTTTATATTTCCGCTGTTTCGGCCCTAATGTCTTCAAGAAGAGCTAAAAGGCAACTTTCGGGTATCAGAATCAGAATCAGAAATTGTTAATTGCGATATACAGGTAAAGTTAACAATGCTTAAAATAATGATACAAATGTCTACAGTATTGTGTGTACACATTCTGTGCGTACAATTATAATAATATAGCATAATTTTATTGAAGAAAGTGACATTTTACATATTATATTTTAGTCAGGGAGGAGTCGGGCAAAGAGATACAACTATTTAGATAAATAGGTTACGAAGCTTTCTCTATCATCAATATGTGTGAGGTATGCTCGCTCCATTTTATATCTCATAGTTGCTTGGGAATTTTTCGATGTCCAGAGAGAACACATTCGAATAATAAAAAAAAGATAGACTGTTGAGAATTCCAGCTGTTATTGTCCAACTTCCTTTTCAACGATACTAATTTGTAATTATGATAAGTTTAGAAGTTATGAACAGATGTACATCATACCGCTCAAAACCTAACTTTTGGTTCGCCGTAGTCGGGTAAGAATAGGGTCAAAGCAAATCTTGCGCCACTTAGTAAATGAAGCACCTTGCACTTCAAAGTGCCGTATACACGGTTCACGAACAGCCCACGGCTACTAAATAATGCCTCTCTAATAAACTTCAACCCTCCCTTCAGTCACAAGTGACAGCAACACGTTGCAACTATGAAGCTTTCTATGAATAACAGGGCCGGCGCGGCAAGGGAGATTCTTTCAATTACCCCACCCGCACGGAGGTAAAATCAGAATTTCGGTTAGATTTTTTTTTTTTTAATCAATGATAATGTAAAAACAATATTACGGGCTTAGAGCGGTCGTGGAGTATTCGTTATAATATCGGAGACCCTACTCACTTTTAAATTGTGTAAATAATTTGTTTTCTTCCAATATGGTGGTTTCAGTGGTTGATGACGAACATTGATGACAATGATACAGAGAACTTGAAAATATTTAAAAGTCAACTAAGAACGACAATAGGCATAGAGTGACCAAATAATACGGACCGTTAAGTTCTGATAAAATCAAATGATCAGTTGAGTCATTTAACTCTTCTTTTATTTGTTCTGCTGATTTTAAAAAATACCATTCCTTACTTGTCATTTTATTGTCTATTCTGTTTCAGAGTACCTATTAAAGGTACAATTCTATGAATATCTATATCAAATTGATTATGTATACTATAGTATGCAGCATCGAAGGTAAAGGTACTTTACTCGGCCCCACCTCACCACGCCCTAGCTCCGACCCTGGCAGTGGGTAAACAAGTGTGTATTATTCAGGTCAACGAGCGAAGCGTGCACGGAGCAGTCGCAACTAGTGCTGCTATACTTCATGTCTCAGCTACTGCTGCGGGAGCTTGCCAAGAGCCACCGTCTCGTCCAACTTGTGCCAATGGACATGACCTCGTATTATGGTGAGTTCTTTCAATACACACACACAAACAGCCCATTTGTGTCTACTGCTGGACAGAGCCTCCTCGAAAGCTGGAGGGTTTTGCCATAATCACCACGCTTATCAGATAGATAATAATAGCCTTCAAGAATTTAATTCCTTCGAGAAGTATTTCACTACATCCATTATGGATCTGGACAAATGGATCTACTGAGATTGATCCTGAACACGTCTTCCTGCAATTTTCAGTATTACTTCCATTTAATGTGTATGGTTAACAGTCTCACGAGTTTTTCCCCTTCGAGGATTCATCTCTGATCACTACTCAGACTCTCCTGGCGCATTAGAGCTAGGAGGCCTCAGAAAGGAAGAGCCAGTTAGAAGCCCCTAGTGAAAGGGCTCGTCCGGAGAATTACTACCACCATACTTATTTCAGCCGCCAAGCAGCATTGATGTGTTTCGGTTTGAAGGGTACGGTTGAAATTACGGGTACGTGAGGCTTAACACCATTATGCCTCATGTTGACGGGCGCAATGCAGTGCCGTGTAGGCTATGTTCTTTGTGGATGTGACCTATGCAGTAAGGTTTTGTCATAGGCAAGACTACACTTAACACCAGGTGCGCTACTTGCTTGTCCCGTCTCCTAGTAGTATAAAAAAAGAAAGTTCCTCTGGCAGGGACAAGCCGGTTTCCTCACTATGTGACCTTCACCGTCAGAGCATGTGCTTATATGGTAAGACGAAGGTCAAGCACCTCCTAGTCTGTGAGAGAAAAGATAAAAAAACGCACATCCGAAAAACAGAAAAGTTTTTGTACTGGATTTGAACCAACAACCTCACAGCACTTGTTGATGTTTATAATCTAAGATACAACCTACGTAGTAGCAGTGTGCACACATTCTCTAATAACCTTTCCACAAGATTGCTGCATCCTTTCCCAGCTGGAAGCAAACTGCTTGACGCGACCGATTGCACTTAATTTATTCTATACTGACTGCGCCCTGCGGCTTCGCCCGCGTAAGTTATGTGTTAAATGGAGAATAAGATGGATATCGAAGATTGATATTAAGATATTTTTTGTCTCATTTTACACATGGAATGCTGATTGAATTCCAACGATATGTAATGATGTGTGATAAGACCTACAAAAGGCTTTATTAATTATTTTATTAGTAACTTTATAGTTGTAATATGACTGACGCCTACTACTTTGTTTATTAATTGAATTTCTAAGATCTTGAACCTCATTAATCACTTACTAGTCTTAAGAAGGCCAAATAGGTTCTACTTTCCCATTCAAGAGTAGTTCCATTTTCATTGCAATTAATTTTGCAGGTATGATTGGATAGGGATTATCTGCGTCTGTGGCGCGTAACTTTTGATAAAAAACGAATACATACCAAAACATATGGAAATTAGTTTTTCAAAACACTCTTTTCCGTATTGTTTCATTGTTATTGCGTTTTAGGAAAAAGTAGCGCACCACGTACACAGATTACCTCTTTCCGATTATACCTGCAAAATTTCACTTGTTTCGGACTTACCACTTCGAAATTAAAAAGGAACTACGTTTGCTTTCTCGCCAGTAAGAGTGAAAATCAGCGGTACTCCGGGCCCTCCTAATTAGACCAGATCAGATCACTTCCTCTCAAGAAGGTCTAAAAAACTTCACTATTTCCGTTTGACAGAGAACCGAGCCGGGCCTTCAAACTTCGGGAACGTGATAAGTCAGATACTGCTCTGCAAACAAATCACACCCGACTTCAACCAAGAGGAGCTCTGCAGCATCACCAAGGACACCCAGGAGATCACCAGGATAGTCAACGATATACAGGAGCTATTACCACAACAGGAAAACCTGAATCATTTAGGTGAGTAAATTATTTTTTAGCTATGGCTTTTTTTAATCTTACCTCATATTCTTCTTACACATCGCAGTTTTTACGTACATACAATAAATCAATATTGTATTAAATGTAATTAATAGGCCGTTTGTAACGGTCCTTAAGTAAACCGACTGCTTACTATGAACATAGTTGGTTTTATTATACAGATTATTTTTAATGTTTGTAAATAAATAAGTTATAAATAAATATTACAAGACATTCTGGCCCTTGGTCAATATAATTTCTTGTAATACGGGAACTAGAGTACGGATAGCACACTTAATACATTTTTTAGCTTAAGATTATCTTATTTTATTCGGTAAACATTTTATTATGAAAAGGTTAAAAATAATTCCTAATCCAACAAAGTTTTTTGTAAATATAAGTAAATAAATATTACAGGACATTGAATTCACACAGCGCCATCTAGCCCCGAACTAGATTATGAATAGAATACTTACATACATTTTTTCTTTGTAATTACATACGTAATACAACACCTATACCCGGAACCTACATTTATCACACAAATGTTTATCCAGGGTGCATGGAAAAGGCGCCCTACAGCGCAGAAGACAGAGTTACTACCAACTGAGCTATGAGGCTTGTTAAATATATAACTTATCATGCATAATAACAACACCCGAACACAAAACCGTTTCTTACCCATGATCCACCTATATGGTTCACTATTTTGTACCTGGGATCCTCAAGTGTATAATAGGTAGTACACAGGTAGTACAGGTTCCTTTATGTACCCGTGGAACACCCAGGTGTACTATGGGTAATTAAATGTGTCCGTGGATTACCCATTGTTGTGTCCCATGTCTATTCCTCTTCTTTATTTTAAATACACGCAATGTATCTATAAAATTCATTAGAAACTACTCAAGTAAACACCTCTATTGAAATACTGATCGCAAAGTGCAATATGATTGACCTTTTTCATATTAATCTCTTAACACTGAACGGGCATATAAATAAATAAATCTAGACTAACATTTCGTGTCAACAACATTTAAATTAATCTCACAAATGTTTGTCCCCATTGGGAATCAAACCCACAACTTACAGCGCAGAACGAAAAGCTACTAGGTACCAACTGACTGGGCTAGCGCTCTTGAGTTTAAATTCAAATTCAAAATTTATTTATTTGTACAAGATACAATTTTCGTAAAAAAAAAAATACTTTGCCTTTATGGTGATAATTTACCTACAAAGAAAAAATAGACAAAAACAAACATAAGTAAAATAATATAGCAACACAAAATCTGAATAAAAACCCGAAATAAAATAAGAACACAAGAAATAAATAAAAAAAAGTGAAAACTAAGTTAAGATGTGAGACTTCAGAAGGCGCCCGCCCTCTCATGAGGAGGCTCTCTTGGCTCATCTGGCCTGGGAAAAAACAAAAGAGGCAGCCATAACATAAAAATGCCTATTTACTCTCTCACAAAACAAACATCCAGTCATAATAATAATAAATATTACAGGACATTAATTTTACACAGCGCCATCTATCCCCAAACTGAGCATAGCTTGTAATATGGGAACTAGATTACGGATAGAATACTTAAATACTTTTTGTAAATACATACGTACTATATGATACAACACCCAAACACAGAACAAACATCTATATTCATCACACAAATGTTTGTCCTGGGTGGGAATCGAACCCACAGCCTACAGCGCAGGAGGCAGAGCTACTAGGCTTGCTGTCCACAGTGATAATAATCATATGACTATTGTCACCTTTAGAGAACCAATTCTAAAAATAAATCACACACATTGCATGTAATTTATTATTTCAATATTCAACAAATAATACATAAAACATTACACGTTTTATTTCCCTTGAATTCGTTATCTTATCGTTTCACATTATCAAAACTTTATTTTGGAAACTGAAACGCAATTAAAGCTCATTGAGTTTCGGATTCGTCTGTAATTATATACCACAGTTGATTTAATCTTCCCAGCCCTTCCCTTGCCAGCCATTCTGAACGTTCAATGATGTAGCAGCTGAACCCCATTGTTCATAAACAAGTATGTAAATACGTCATAACCTTCGAGTTGGTGTAAGAACAAAGGTAAACGAAGATAAGACCCCATTTGCATAGGCACAGCAAATAATACGTACAACCAGTAGGAAACATGCGAAGGCAATCTGGCTGGTGTTTAGATCGATCGATTTATGAGGCTGAAACCAAATGCCGCAAGCAAAACTGACGATGATGACGCAAAATCATAAAAAAACTGGCCAAGTGTGGACACGCACACCGAGGGTTGGACACATTCATTGCAAGGCAAAAAAAAACACGTTTCTTGATGGTACTTTAATTTTTAACTGTATTATATTTTTATTATTGTTTGTTAGTAACAATAAAAATTATGAAACTGAAAATTTCAATTATCTACCTATTACGGTTCATGAGGTACAGCCCGCTGATAGGTCTACGGAAAGACAGCAGAGGTATTGTAATAGTAGCTACAGTATGGGGATGATGGGGTGATTTATAGAGGGTGCTTGGAAAAAATATGTAAGTTTCGTTAACGCGTGATTTAGTTCTTTTGCTGTTTGCATATGTCCAAAGACGACTGTAACACAATCAGGGCCCTTATTCACTATGACCAATCGTTACGTAATATCTGCTACGCTGATTCTAACCAGATATCGTAACGTGGGTGCGTCTAGACTCGATTGGTAATAGGGAATAAGGCCCTAGTGGCCATACTGTTTGTCACCTAAAATAATCGTAAAATAATCTTCTATACTCTCTGTATAGATATTTAGTTTCTGTGAAATAAGGAGATTATGTGCTTAAACTCACATTTACGAGTCTTCTACGTGATTACGAACACTTCACAATCGAGACGGAAAATGTTTTACATCATTCAGTGAGAGTTTATTGAATCAGTTCTATCTGCGACGCGAACACGTATTTAGCTTAACCTTTGGTATTTTGAATAAGAAAAGAACTAAAAACGTACCTCAGATGTGAGCCAAACATATTTTCTCTCCAGACCTACCCAAAATAGTATATAATAGTATACCCCAAAATAATGGTTAAATAAATGGTTGGTAGTAGAATTTTGTTTAAGTCCGCCTTGCTAGCTACCACAGCTAGCAAGGCGGACTTAAATCATCTTACCTAATGGTGTCGCCATAGAAACAATTCTTAAAAAAATGTGTTCCGGCATTTAGAGGTAAGATAGCCAGTTCCTCAGTTTGTTGGGGATTCCGGGTGAAGTGCGCCTCCACCTTATGCCTTATCTCAACTTCTAACCAGGTAAGATGAAGGCCAAGCGCTTCCCCGTCGTATAATATAAAAATAAATTTGTTCAACAACGAAAGCCCGACTAATAAAATATCATTCTCTAAAAGTATAACATGAAACAAGCAAATATTATCATCTGAAATTGTCATGTGCAAACTATTCAATATTTATCGTATTTTAAATAACGAATAACTCGTTCTATATTTAAATGTATCTAATACATATTCATAGTGATGTTCAAAGGATAGCCGTAGCCGTTTTTTTTTTTTATTGCCGGTACACTTAGCTTTGAACTAGTCATCACCATGCTGTGCCGTACCGTGCCCAGGCAATATTTCTATACAACTTGAAAAGTAACTAACTAACAACTAGGGTGACAAAAATCCATACAGCCCACGAGATAATAAATTGATGTAGTCACCTATAGCTCGTAACAGAAACATCACTCGCATTTTGTCTTTTACATTCTTAGAATACCTTTTTAATAACCTTATAGTTTTTATGGAAAACCTTATTCAAAAACAACATATACAAAGGTATTTTTTATGAAAACAAGAACAATTTCCTACCGTGTCGCGTTCTCACCATATTCCATTATGATCTCCAAAAGCTCGAATAGCTCTACCATTCACCAAGCTTTTCACTTTACTCAGTCGTGTTTGTTACAGAGAGCAACATTGCGCTAAAAGGTGACGATGTAAACGGTCTATGGAGGAACAAACGGAGAGGCTCCATTTACAAAGGCATGGGCGTTCTCTGTTGTGTATCGAGACCGAACTATCTCTGAGGGCGACAAGTCTCGCCCTCTCGGCGGACAAGCCCCAGCAAACAAGGACTTCTCGAACAAGTGACTGCCAGTGACCGAATGAAGTGTTCAGTGAAAGTTTTATAATTCAACGGCAGCTGTGAACCCCGTAGATACGGCTATTTATCAATATCTGACATTTAAAGGTTCGCTCGTCGATGAAAAAGCAACACGCAAATCAAAGTTTGAATTAAGAACGAACTTTCTAATTGGTTAGAAAGTTTTGACGAATTTTAATCGTGTTTTCAGCCATTGTTCTACTTCAAAGCAAGAACGGAAAAGGGTTAACTGTTATTCCGCGAGTGTTGGACGTAATATGCTTGAAATGAAAGGGTCCACTAATTGCTTATAATTTTGAAGACAGTTTCATTAAATGAATCAAAATGATCACTAGCGTAGTTCAACCGGACTGTAGCTTAGGATAGTACCTAGGAATGATGTAGTGTCATCATCACATTGCCTGGAACGGGATCAATGCGTTATGTAGTGTTCAATGTTCGTTCACGTTCATAGTCAAACTTAATTAGGCATGTGTACATATTTTCGTGACATTGCAAATTCATGACCAAGTATGTATTTTCAACATGATAAATGTTTCTATAGTCAACATTCAACTCGTATAAAGATAGATGTTTGCTTGCGTCCCCAATGCACTGGAACGGACAATTTACAAAATATTGATGATTTATAAGACGGATCGCTTACATATTTTGTATGATTAGTTAATTTACCTTACACATGGCATATTGTATGTTGACAATCATGATCATGACAATGACATGCTGACAATAATGTTTATTTTCGAACGATCAGATGAAATAAACTAATAAAGTAACTTATAAAGTTTTCCAACATTTCTGTATTTTAAAGACCTTTGAGAAACGACACACAGATCTAGACGCTCAGCCGTCAAGCCACCTACTCTCAAGAGCAAGTTTGGTTCTCTAAGTAAATGGTACTAAAGTCGCCTGAACTAAAATTTTATTTTATTTATATTATTTGTATTTATTTAAATATGTATAGGTACACTTCTTAATTTTCAATATGGCTTCATTTTGCTTTAATTTTCACGTCTCGTAAAATCTTCACTATTTATGTATCGAAACCTGATAGATGTATCACTATTTTTTTTATATTAGACTTGGAGACTGAAGAAGCAGTCAGCCTATCTGATGTTAGATCAAGAGCTGCACTAGCTCTTGCCTAGTAAAGCCGTGTGTGTCTGTTCACTATGAGTTTCAAACCGAAATAGATATTGTGGTAGTACCTCCCCGAGCGAGCCCTTCCACAAGGAGCTCTACTACTCTCTAGTTATTACACTTGAATAGGTACCAAATCAAAAACGTATCTTCCAGATATGGATACAATATCATTGTGAAGTATGAAGTGATCAATTCTGACAATATTTTTGTATTCATTTGCAATAGTTATAATGACACAAATATTCCTCGAGCCACAAACGCTCTAACCAATTATGCAACGAGGATCCAGACGCAGATTCCAAATTTTTGTGCCATATCCAACTCAGCTCAGGCTTTTTGTATTCATGTCTGATAGAATATATCACACTTGAATAACAAGTTACTTACATAACTACCAGATGTGAATACAAATCAATTTTGTAGCCATTACGGGACTAGCATATTCGTACGACGAAAAAGATCCCATAAAAAAATAAAAAAATAAAAAGTGTTTACATTATTAATGCAGACGACTAGTTATTCTAGTAGTTATACCTATGTACTTCTACTACTTTTCAAGTTGCTGATTTGTGATATTTTGTTTCATTCCACATCCGATATATATTAGACGTAGTAGGTACCTATATTTAAGGTATTTTAGTTTTGCGTTAGTATCAATGGCCTAGTCACAAAATGTATAAAATTTAGATAATTCATTACACTAGTCAATTAATATTCCTTAGAAAGGCATTAGATATTGTAGACAAATAATACCAATTTTATTAGACATATTTAAATAGACAGCGTCTGAAGCATAGGTACTTTGAAAGTTTATGAATGAGTTATTCTGATAAAAATTATATGGAGTCGTAAATGTTAATAAAGCATGTTAAGATTGTGTAGTTTTTTTTCACAAAAGTAATGGTTTCACAAAATCTTTTTTTTTATATGAAATTAATAAACTTATCTGTTTTGCCGATTATCTTAATAAGTAGGTACTTATACTATTTGTTAATAAGAACAAAGATTGTCAGTGAGGGTATTCAAATCGTAGGTATTGTAAATTGCAAAAATGTTAGGCATTGAAGGTTGAGTTGGGCACAACGTGTAAGGGTGCGGTTTCATTGAAATATTATTTATTTGCCTTTATAAGCCACAAAGGGATTTGTATAGTAAACGTCATTATATTGCTTTTGATTTTTATGTATATTCTAAATTATTTCCGAATTTAGTTCCTATTCTACTCGGTTATTAACATTCCTAGCACGAAGATTCAAGTAAAGCATCGGATAATTTGTTACATACTTTTTATACTTACTCAAAACCTAATTTAATTTTTTTTGGGAAATGTTAAATATTTGTGGTTTTAGTTGATTTTGCACTTCTATAATAGCCCGATATGACTACTGCTGGACAGAGTCTTTTCCGAAATTAGCTTGGCAGATCGGTGATCGCAGTAAAGTTGTTAAATGCTCTGACGTAAGCTGCTTAAAAGACGTTGAAGGGTATAGCCTGGCTATCTTTAAATTCGGGATGAAAATAATTTTAAATTTTGTAATGGCGACAGACTTAGGTAAGATGGTCAATCAGTTGGACATAAACAAAGTTCAAACACCAAATCAAGCACAATATTGTTGCCCCCTGAGGATTAAACCTGTGACCTCAAATAATAATGAATTTTAATTCAGATTAGTATTATATAAATGAATTGAAATATTTCTA
Source organism: Venusia cambrica (assembly GCA_951394065.1). NCBI lineage: Eukaryota > Metazoa > Arthropoda > Insecta > Lepidoptera > Geometridae > Venusia > Venusia cambrica. Next base: position 2,106,528 of record OX596068.1, on the reverse strand, counting down.
CAGTATTTAACTTGTATGTTATTTAATTTATATGTTTTTGCCTGATTCTGATAATAAGAAGTATATCTATAAATTGCTGATATTTATACAATCAACAGATACCTAAACTTACTAACATATTTAATAATTCACATGCCTGTACTTAGACTTACTACGATTAAGCTTAGAATTTAGAATAGTAATATAAACTATAATATTCAAATAAAAATAATGTAGCGCACCTAGTCATTTTTGTATTTTGACATAATATTTATGCATTTCTGGTAATTTTTCGAAAGTATTAAGTATAATCATTGATGCTGTAAATAAATAATTTACCATCCTAATATAATTCCACTTAATGAAGTGATGACTGTGATATACTCCTAATATAAGAATATTTATTATATTATAATAGAAAATATTATAACTATGCATTAGAAATCATAATATCAATGAATCTCAATATGGTGTTTTATTTAATGTGGCCTGCATTTATGTACCGACCGTTTTTTTTTTATTGGTGTTAATGGTTTTTAAAAGCTCTTAACCTCTTAGGCTCGTCTCTAGGTCAAAGCAAGGATGAAGTCTGTGATGGAGCGAACTTTGATATTCATACAAAAAAAATACCTTTTTGCACACACATTAAAAGCATACAAACATAGAATTAAACAGTAAGGCAAAGGCAAGCTTACCTGACCCTAAAAAGAGCTTGCACCGGTAAACACTGGCTCTCCCGCAGACCGACGGTACACAACAAATTATTTGGCGCCGGACTTCGGTACGAGTGGTCGCTAGCCCACCTTTACAGGGGTGCCGTTAAAACGAGGCACAGGTTATTATATACTAAGTCGATTTATTTAGGAAAGGCAAACAGCTGAGCTAACCATAAAGTGGGCTTCTCGCGGGTAGAACGGAGGCACGCCAACTCTGTGTAGGTCGAAAGATATGCCTTGTTCTGCGCCGCCAGCGACGCCATCTTGTTCACTTCTCTGCTCGGTCATGATGTGTTCCATACGAGGTCACCAGTGTAGTGTGGAGGTGTAGCGAAGTTAAGTGGATGGATAGGTATAATATAAAATAGTCCAGTGACTTCATAACAGTTCACTGTAATAACGCACACAACTTTAAGTTTTACAGAAGGTTTACACGAGCGATAGATAGCAAAAGGTAAGACAGATAGCTATGGAAAGAATGAAGAACAGATAATTAATATAATAAATCATAAGGTATCATAATCGGTATCATAAGGTAGCGAGGTAAACGCGATAGCGAGCGCGAACGTCATGCGGTTTTTTTTTTTATTGAACGACGAGGAAGCGCTTGGCCTTCATCTCACCTGGTAACAAGTTGAGATAAGGCCGAAGATGGAGGCGCACTTCACCCGGAATCCTCAACAAACTGAGGAACTGGCTATCTTACCTCTGAATGCCGGAACACAATTTTTTTTTTAAGAATTGTTAATATGGCGACAGAATTAGGTAAGATGGTGGTAGCTAGCCAGGCGGACTTAAACAAGATCCTACCACCAACCAAACCAAGCACAATATATTGTACTCCCCATGGGGATCGAACCCGGGACCTCTGGATCTGAAATCGGTGGGTTGAACCACTAGACCACAGAGGCTGTTCATGTGTATGCAGGTTGTTGACTGACTCGAGCCTCCCGGGCTGCAGATATAAAAACATATCATAATAAAACTTGATATTTGTTAAGTACATAATTAATATATAGGTACACATAACACAATTCATAGATAGGTTCGTAAGTTAAATAGAAAAGTGGCTCCGCTACATTCCTACTAAGTAAGTACTTAACACCTATCTTTTGCTTCAGGGGTTAATAGTTCCGCGCAACGTACAGCGCGAAACATGTGTGCATAGTTAACACCCCTCACCATTCCTTATCCTTCCATACACATTCCACCAAGGAGCTGTATTAAAATAAACACTTTGCCGTGAAGCTCGGTAAAATTTAATTAAATTTTATGAGACTGGTATCACGGAAGACGAAGGAGTTGATTGATGAAAACGCTCTGAGAGTGTATTAATGATCTCTTTCGTAGATGTCGCCACGTTGCCGTATGTAAGGGATGGCAGTGCGCCCGGCCCCGCCACCTCCGCCACCGCGGTCGTTTCTTGATCTCTTTGGCTTGTACTCCTCCTCCATCGAAAATCCTAAAGTAAAAAAAAAAAAAAATATATATATATCATAGGACATTTTTCAAAATTGTTGTGTTCCGGCATTTAGAGGGAAGATAGCCAGATCCTAAAACAGTTAAGGATTCTTTGTGAAGTGCGCTTCCACCATCAGCCTTATCATAAATTGGAACCAGGTGAGATTAAGTCCAAGCGCTTCCCCGTCGTACAATAAACATTCACCGCCTCTGTGGTTTAGTGGTGCAGCCCACCGATTTCAGATCCAGAGGTCCCGGGTTCAATCCCCCAGGGGGGGTACAATATTGTGCTTGGTTTGGTTGGTAGTAGGACTTTGTTTAAGTCCACCTGGCTAGCTACCACCATCTTATCTAATTCTGTCGCCATAATAAATATAAAGAGACTAGTAAACGAGATAAGGCCGAAGGTGGAGGCGCACTTCACCCGGAATCCTCAACAAACTGAGGAACTGGCTATCTTACCTCTGAATGCCGGAACACAATATTTTTTTAAGAATTGTTATTATGGCGACAGAATTAGGTAAGATGGTGGTAGCTAGCCAGGCGGACTGAAACAAAATTCTACCACCAACCAAACCAAGCACAATATTGCTCCCCCTGGAAATCGAACCCGGGACCTCTGGATCTGAAATCGGTGGGTTGAACCACTAGACCACAGAGGCGGTTTCGATTATTCGTCAGTGTGAGTGTGATTCCCAGATGAGATCGTATAAGTAATGTATTTTGACACTAACATATTCAGATAAAAAAAAATACGTTGTGACATATTATATTATATTCCAGTGTTACGTTTTCACTTCTGTCAGCACTCCCCATGACTGTCTAATTTTTTTATTATGGGAGCTACTACTGGATACTAAGAAACTGACGATAAAATATTTCCAAGAACCTTCATTTAATTTAGCTTACCTTCTTTTGATTCCCGTCTGTATCGCCTCGCCCTAAAGTTGTCTTTTGTTTCAAACCCTCTGTAACGCTGTATATTATTTTTTTCCTGGCGCGTCTTTTCGTTGGGTGACGAAGACAAAGCAAGTATTCTTGATACCCTGCATAAATAATCATATGTCCCTGTATTTGATAGCATAAATACATAAATGTATCATGAATGTAGCCGGTACAGATGATTTTTATAGCCATCTGCCTCGTAACAATTTTACGAGAAAGTTCCGAGTGACTGATTCAATTGTAATGAAGCATTTCACCATATTTTTCCTACATCAGCTCTGCAGATTTTTTGTAATCACACATCAACAGCCCATTAGTGTCCACAGCTGGACAGAGCCTCCTCCAAGCTGGTAGGTTTTGCCATAAGTAGGCTGGTTGTTGATCGCAGTAAAGGTTTAGATAATACACAGAAGGATAATACTGCTGGTGTGATCTTTAAGTTGGCTTTACGATATCCATGGGCTGAGTTGTAGGAGTTGATTCTTAACGCACGATCGACACGGTAAAGTTTTAGTAACAATAAGCAAATCAATCAATACTTACAAATTAGTTAAAGCCTCCTTATTCTCGCTCTTTCGAATAGCAAGTGGGTCTAGAATAACGAATATTTTAGAATACTCATTCATTCCATCATTCTCCGACCGTTCTTTGTCATCTCCCACGTCGATAGGGCCCAGTAAGTTATTTGGATTTAAACGTTGATGTTTTTGCCCTGTGGCAAAACCGACGTCACTATCCTTCAAAAGCTTCTCTAATAGTAAACTTATACGGTTATTGGCATCGTTTCTAAAACTGGGGCTATCATTACCCTTATGAGTACTATGTTTATGTGGTTCTGATCTGTTCTTATCTTTTTTAGCTTTATTGATTAGATCTACAACGTCTTTAGTTTTAAGTAATCCGTTTAGACTATTGTTGGTTGGGTCATCGTTGGTATCGGTACTGGAATCCGTGTCTCTAATCTCTGAGTCTGAGCTGTAATTATCCAGGTCTTTAAAAAAATTTAATACGTTTTCGAAATCTCTTTTCTGTAGAGGAGACCCATTCAGTAATGTGAGTAGAAATGCTAGTATCACTAAAAAATAAGATAATCATTAGTTAAGAGAACTCAAAAGCAACATACTTTTCCTTGTCAAGTCACTTACAAATGAAATAGGCCCCGAAATTCAACATGTCCTGGTGTTTTGAAACGTATCAATTCTCGTAAAAGTACATTTTGATTGCTAAAGTAACATATACAATTTGTTCGAGGCTGGTATTACAAAATTTCATTTTCTCTTATCGCATCATTGTTTAAATTTGTTTCACTTCAATTTAAAGTAAACTAAACATTTGGAATTGTTACACGTGTGTGTACAGAATAATTTTGGTTAGTCAGATGAAACCTATTGTGGCTGTATTACAAAAGAAATGCATTTGTTCGAGTTGAGTAACTTCTATTGTGGAAAAGGTCGCCATTCTGTTGAATTACAACTTTTCTTCCATGCCTCGAAATAGCCTGCATTGCAGACTAAATAAGAAAACTACATTGTCCGCTTCAGAGAGGCGAGCCTCCGCTAGTCTTATTTTTATAGGGTTCCGTGCCTCAAAAACACGAAACGGGACCCCTTATAAGATAACTCGCGTGTCTGTCTGTCACACCCATTATTCCTTCACTAGAATTTTGGTACATATATAGAATTTGGTGACATGATCATGCACAAACAGCGTAAATAAGTAAATTAATGCGTTGACGGTTCATTTAGGGGGTAAAGGTAAAACAAAATATAATCAATTGCTGTGTAGCTTATCAAATTAACTCGTCATTCTATTTTTTTTTTCTTTACATTTACCTATAGTTTAAAAGTTGTAGATGAAAGTACCCCATACCCTTTACTTAATCTCCGAAGATACGGAGTCTTAAATGTTGAAATAAAATATGGGATACCGGCCGTCACATAGATTTTACCTAAGGGAATTCCATAGGTCTTAAAATTCAACGGGAATTGATAAATATACAAAAATAGCAAATAATGCTGTCTAATTTTGATCCCTTTCTGTTCAAACTGACGTTCAAGGGTAGGCAAGTGCAAACCGCGGCCGGCCTTTTGGCTTACCATTTTCTAACATTCGTTTTTTTATCTGTTTAATTTTGCCCGTCAAGGCCCTGTTGTGTTAGATGTACCTACGTACGAAACGGAATCCTCTCCTCGTGCGACCGACTCGCACTTGACCGCTTTATTTTTTATCAAAATGAACAATAACTTTATTTCGTGCAATTTAAGAACAGTGGGTACAGTTAGCGTCAAAAGTAGCTGAACATAAACTTGGTTTCAAAAGTAATAGTCATGAGCAGTGCCTGAAGTTACACATCATTTAACAATTCAGAGTTGTCTGACGTTTTAATTGTTCATAATATATGGTCAAGACAATGATTCAAAAGTAAAATACCTGACATTCGTCACAAGACTTGAAAACAATGTTTCAAAAGTATCGGAAGGTGTAAAAATTCACAACAGAATAAACGTAACTCCAAATTAATATTTACCATGGATTTTACGTACATATTACGCATTATAATGTGTTGTTTTTCAACCGTTTGTATGCCTAAACATGAATCCATACAGAGCTTTCTGCGCAGTCAGGTCTATATTTTTGAACTTATGTGTGAGAAATATAATACATATTGTTTCGACTTCAGTGGACTAATAATTAGCAAAATTTTTTTTTTTTAGATTATCATGTGTAGTAATAACACAAAGATATTTAAAAAGTGCTTTATTCATTAAATATAGCTTTCTTTGCCTTTTTATTTCAAATGAAATCAAACTTTAATAAAATAGAACACTAAAATCGTGTGTAGGGCACACACGCACACACCAGCATTATCAATTACACACTGTAGACGTTCCCTCATAGAATCGACCATATTCTTGCATGTGTCCAGTCCTCGGTAGCATTCCCATGACTCAAAAACGTGGCTACAAAGAGCGTCTAGTCGGCGAGTAGTTGGGTCCCATGTCTTCAATCGGATTAATGTCCGGTGATTTAGGTGGAAAAGGCAAGGCAACAATTTCATCGTCATGGTTTCTCAACCACGATTTGGTGACTCGTGCTGTGTGTACTGAACAATTGTCATGTACAAAAGAAAGTGATGCATTATTTGGGTAGCTGATGACTGCAGTTGGCAACAAACATGCTTGTAATATGTTGATGTATCCCTTGGCATTCATACGTCCACCGATCTCTACTAATTCTCCTGGACCAGCTGCAGACATCCAGCCCCAAAAGACAAGGTTCAGTCGTCCACTCGCGTTGACATTGAGTAGGTACTTAGGTATGTTCCGGTCGAGATATCTCGTATTATCTGGTCCCCACAAAGTTAACCGTCGACTTAATATATTATGTAGTGACTATTGAGTATCTAATGACAATGTCAATGACAAAAAAACATAATTGAATGCATTCGATGATTTATTTGAATACAAATGTAAAATTCTTAAGAATGTAATTTTTAAAAATGACACAATCTTGGTCAAATAATTATGACAATTATTATAACACGATCTATTTTTGAAAATACATAGAAGTTTATTTTGAAATTAGGGACTGTCATATTCTTTTAACTAAACAGCTTTGTCAGTCAATTCTGACCATTTAAACCGTAACAAACTTTTGAGAACATCATAGTGGGTGGGCAGAATACTATATTTATTCAATTAAAAGTACAATTAAACTAACTATGTACAAAGGAATCAGTCAGATTACCTAAGGACCGTTACAAACGGCCTATAGGTAACTCAACTGTTCCAGACCAGTACCAGACGGAAGCGTGCCCAAGACACTGGCTGCATTGCCACGCTGAATAGCTATGCTAATTCGCTGGCCTAAATAAGAGCCAGCCCTTGGGTCACGTGTCGCCTCAATCAAAAGCCCCGCAATATTTTTGAAAACTCGGTGGGCACCGGCTCCCCACGGACCCAAGGTCTCCACCCCAAAAGGTAGAATACTTAATTATTAATAGTCATCCCTCACTAATGTGCAAAGGGTTGATCTGTTTTATGAAAAGTCCTCTCAAAAAATATTACCGTGATATTCTTTGTTTAAAAGTCTACCCCTCAATCCCACAGATGTCGTAAAAGTAAACCAAGGGGTTCACACCAAAAATATTAATTTCTTCTGTGTTAAAACAAAACTTTAACTCTGAATACAAAACAGATTGAGCTGAAATTTTGTACAAAGATAGTTTATACCCTGTAACAACCCTGGAGTTCTCGTGGGATGACCAAATAATTCAAATATGATTGTCATTCAGTTACGCTCAAACGGCTTAACAAATTTGGATGAAATTTGATATAATGACATACAATAATAAATAGGCTGTATTTTAACCCAAAAATGAGATGGTTTTGAGATGGGAATGTGATTTCAAACATCGCAAAACGGATACAAAACGTATTTGCTTCTTCACGCAAAAACTGAGGAACATTTTTTTAGCTGAAACTTTGTATTGATATTATTCTGGACCAGGAAAATTTATACGCTACATTTTATCCGGGTACGAAGAGGGCGAAGCCGCGATCATAAGCTAGAGATAAATAAATAAGTATCAAGGATAAGAAATTATTTTGTCAGGTTACACCTATAAGTCTCGAAAAGAAACCCTTTGCATGACTTCGGTGTGCATTATTCATCCATCCATCATAGCAGCACCAGTGCAGTGCACTAGCAGTGTCCATTTTCTATACCTACTCCACACACAAAACTATAAACTTGAAATTTGGCACTGAAGAAAATAGTTTTATGAATAGACATATAAACTGAAGGAGGTCCCGAATCCCACAGGAATAACACTTTGAGAGTGTTGTAGGAAAGCCCCCCCCCCTCCTTATTTCCTTTATTTCTTTCTTTGGCATGTACCTACGGCATTTCAAGTAGGTATTTTGACATCCTTCAATTTCGAATTCATGGCTAAGCCAGTTTTAAGGTCAAAAGCTGACCCATTGCAAATGTAACAAATCTTACTTTGCGTCACATTTTACGTTGACCCATATGATTGGGTAACCCAAATACATAGCAACTCGTTAGCATAATTGCAGTCAATCCCTAAAATTCCGGTATAACGAATTCAAAACAAATCTACTAGAGATTTGCATACAAAACGATGGTTTAACTGCATCGGGCAGTACTAACGCGCAAATTATTCAGAGACTAGCTGTACCAGTGCAGTTTCACTCGCATATAACATAGGACGCTGTTAATACATGTTTTCCAGATAAACATGGATCTCTCCTGCCTACCCCACAGAAAATCGAAGTGATATTTTACATCACTGACATTAAATTGATCTATCTAATGCAAAGTTTCTAGTTCGTGGAGGCAGCAGCGCGGTAAGATTTTATAATAATCCAGAGGGACTTAGATAGATAGATATAGATAGATAGATAGATAGATAGATAGATATAACGTTTACGTTTACGACTTAGAGACTTGACTTTTGTACGACTTAGAGACCCGCCCGTTGATGTCATTAGACTCGACTAAGGGATTTTAGCAGGCGATGGGCGCGTAGCAGCTTCCATCCATCTATGAACCTACCTAACACTAATACTGTGTATGGTACCTGACAACAATACTACAACAACAACTCATCTGTCAAGCGTGGTGATGATGGCAAATCACTCTTTAGTACTTAGCACAAATACTGCCATCATCAACTCGCCTGTGAAGCGTGGTGATTTAGGAAAATCCCCCAGTCACACTCGTTGAGACATGAGAATTGAGAGATAAGTGGCAGCATATTATACTCAAATAGGTAAGTTATCAGGGTGGGTTTACTCTATCGTAGACCACACTTGTCTGTGCAAATTGCTACGATTTGCCCATGTTTTGTTGTAAATATTTTTGAGTGATGATGATGATGTTTCAAATTTCCTAAAACGATGCCAGAATATCAGTTTTCATATAATGTATTGACTTCTATTAATATTAGTAGGGTACGTATACGCGCAATGGAAACGTCCTACACGTTCTTATGCAAGGAATCAAAAGTATAATTATATATAATCCAAAATAGTAACTTTAGGGCACCTATGACCTAGAAAATAGGGTACAGCCCGTGCAGTATCACTTGTACATCAAATAAAACGCCACGAAATCCTGCTTGCCCTTCAGAGAGATGTACCTTTGTAATTTGATTTTACACCACTAACATCGTTAATTTATAACGCAAGCTTTGGTCAGTTTTTTATCTTGGAGTAAAAGGTTTCTAGTCAATATGGTTCCCTCTGATAACGGCTCCTGGATGCCATTAGATTCGATCAAGGGACTTCACCAGGAGATGGGCAGCAGCTTTCATCTCTCTTAGTACCTACGTACCCCACACCCACACTATGATCAACAACTCACCTACCAAGTGGCAATGCCAAATCCCCAATATTCTTGTTAGGTATCTGGTAAAGCAGCAAGATATTTACTTATGTACTAAATAAAATAAAATACAAATAAATAGACTACCTTTTTCCCGTTCGAGAATCACCTTTCTTTTTTATTGTAAGACGGGTAAGCGCTTGGCCTTCATCTCAAATCCTCATCCTGGTTACAAGTTGAGATAAGGCCGAAGGTGGAGGCGCACTTCACCCGGAATCCTCAACAAACTGAGGAACTGGCTATCTTACCTCGAAATGCCGAAACACAACAATTTTAGAATTGTTATTATGGCGACAGAATTAGGAAAGATGGTGGTAGCTAGCCAGGCGGACTTAAACAAAGTCCTACCACCAACCAAACCAAGCACAATATACTGTACTTCCCATGGGGATCGAACCCGGTACCTCTTGATCTGAAATCGGGTGTTTGAACCACTAGACCACAGAATCCTACTATATATTCCAACACTGCGACTACCGCATTAGTTATTAGTTCGTATTAGTAAAAAAAAAGTTTTACATGCCTTTGCCCACAGAATCAGTTGCACCAACTGTAAGGTGAACTCGATGCAGAAGTAATGAAATGAAATGAGATAATGGCAGGAGGATGGGATATGCCATCTCAAATGTCGTAAAAGGCGACCAGGAGATGAGTAGTATATATTTTATGTAGTTTTTTTTTCATTGTACGACGAGGAAGCGCTTGGCCTTCATCTCACCATCTCACCAAACTGAGTAACTGGCTATCTTACCTCTGAACGCCGGAACACAACAATTTTACGACAGCATTAGGTAAGATGGTGTTAGCTAGCCAGGCGGACTTAAACAAAGTCCTACCACCAACCAAACCAAGCACAATACTCCCCTTGGGGATCGAACCCGGGACCTCTGGATCTGAAATCGATGGGTTGAACCACTAGACCACAGAGGCGGTTAAATATATCTCGGAACTTAACGATCAGAACTACTAACCACCCGCATGCCCAGCATGGTGTTATTTTTCAGTTACAATGATGATGATGATGATGATGATACTGACCCATCTATATAATGAGGGATAGGGGCAGGAGAATAACAGTTGATGATGATAAACTAACATTTATATACTGCAAAGGTAAAAACTACCTTCAGAAGAATGTACCGTGATGTTCCGTAGCCAAGCGTTTACACAACAATACACAGCAACTATTTTTCATGATCGACCTACCTTTTACGATTTTGCATATTTTTGACTACTAAATATAATACATTCTTCGTTAAAATTTAAATCTCCAAGGTGTATAACTTATTACTCGTAGTATTTCTTAGAGTAAGCATAGAAGCAGGTAAAAGTGTGTTTACAATACACGCGTCACGCCCGAAAACGTCTCTTTGACCACGTTCATTACCGAAAGTACTGAACCGATTTAAATGAGGTTAACAATGGTAGATTGAATAATGTTTGGGTTAACATTATTCGTGTAATTTATCAAGATCCAATCATGAATAAATAAGATATACATGCATTAATCCAAATCAGATAAGCCGTTCCGGAAATACGCGTGCACAAACAAACAGACAAACAGACAAAAATTCTAAAACTGATATAAATAGATGTAGATAGATATAGATAGATATAGATAGATATAGATAGATATAGATAGATATAGATAGATATAGATAGATATTGATAGATATAGATAGATATAGATAGATATAGATAGATACAGATAGATATAGATAGATATAGATAGATATAGATAGATATAGATAGATACAGATAGATATAGATAGATATAGATAGATATAGATAGATATATATAGATATAGATAGATATTGATAGATATAGATAGATATACATAGATATGTTGGGTACCTTCTATAGGTATACCAATCAAAGCCACAATCGCGAACATAATTAACAATTACTAATCAAATGAGTAACAAAATGTTACAATTTTACGGTGGAAATCCATTGTCTATGCCTACCCCTCAAGAATCAGCCATGAGTCTATGTATTTACATTCCCACTGTCAAAGCTCATCCTACCGGGTTAACCCGCCTGTGGCGCAGCTCGAATAGCAGTATATAAAATAAATGTATTAATAAATATAATATTTTAAAAGATACTGTTATGTCATTAGACATTAACATTCATACCTTACGGGTTAAATCGCCTGTGGCGCAGCTCCTGATCGCTTAGAAAAGAAATGTATTTAATATTTTGATTAAAAAACAGCACATTAACAATAAATTTTCATAGACTTTTTCTGCCCGCTCAGCGTATAGCTTTCCATACAATTTTCCCACCCGCATATAGTACAACAGTAAAGACAGTTTTCAAGCAGGTGTAGTATAAAAGATATGATTTTGTCAAAAGACATTTAACGTAATGAAAAATTCAGTCCATTTCTGAAGAATCAAACTTTTAAAAGTTCTTAAAAGCTACATACACACGTAAACTGCATTCAAAACGATGACTTCAAACAACATCCATGCAAGATTACATTATTCTTTGCATTACGGCTACACAATCAAATGAGTGCCCATTCAAATTTCATGTATACTTACATTTAGCCTTACAGCTCAGTTAGTAGAGCCCTGAGCGCTGTAGGTTGTAAGTTCGATTCCCAACCGAGACAAAACTTTTATGTGCATATAGGTGTTTGTTTTGTGTATGGATGTCATATTGTTTCAAAAGTATGTGTTAAAAAAATGTTATTTCCCAAATTAAAGAATACATATGCATGTGTGAACTTAATACTATAAAGCATCTTTTAGGTAACCCTTATGTTATAAGAAATAGGTGGATTTGCTATTTATTGGGGATAAAATAATAATATTATTAAAAATATATATTATTCTCTTATTCATCGCAGTCTAGGTCCCATTTTGCTCAGCTTGGCGTAGCTTGGGGCTAGATGGCGTGTAAGATATCTAGTAATATGTATGTTACTAATTTATTGCGCATATTATTTTAATAGGAGTGAAGTATTTCTTAGTTTCATGTCGAGATTATTATGAGAGTCAAATTACCCAAGTCATTAAACACACAAAGCGAGCTCTGCTTTCTCTCTCATATAATATTATTCTGCATACGTAGATTTGAATGAGCTGCGGGTACGATGAACCGAAATGAAAATGCCACAGCATATCAGTTGAATAACTCTGATAACTTTATTAGACAAGAAATATATTGTGACTTAAATTTACATTTAAACTAAAAGCCTACCCTTTTTCGTGTTAAAAAAATAATCCGGGCAACGAAATTATTGACTTTTTGCCTCCTTCTCACCTGGATTCAAGTTATGATAAGGCCGAAATTTTAAGCGCACTTCACCCGGAATCCTAAATATACTACGGAACTGGCTACTGTACCTCTAAATGCCGGAACGCAATAATTTAGAATTGTTATCATGGCGACAGACTTAGGTAAAATGGTGGTGACTTAAACAAAGTCCAACCAAACCATGCACAAATTCCTACCCCTGACCCCCTGGGGATTGAACACGGAACCTCTGGATCTGTCACCAGTGCACGAATCACAATGCCACAGAGGCAGTTTGCTAACGGTTCCGGCTGTATGATCACAACACTGGTGGTAAGACCTGTAAAATCCTGTCCTGTCTAGCGAGCGCCCTTCTGCCGAAGTCGAACCAAACGGTATGCTGGGTTCTGTCGGTGCGCGGAAAAGCCAGTGGTTTCAGGGCAAGCTTGTTTCATTGCAGACTTCATCATATAGATCCTGGCTCTGGCCCAGAATTAGACGAGCCTAAAAGAAGCTAACCGAATTCACAAAAATCAGCATAATATGTACGTCATATACATATATGTAGATGAGTATCATCATCAACAGCCCGTTGATGTCTACCACCATTTTGTAGATTAAGAAGTCCCCTAGATCATCATCAAACATTGATGATTTGATAAGGGTAAGAATTATTTTCAATGATGCTCGAGCTTATTTCCCGAAAACCGGGGTTCAGTGTGTCTAGTGCGAGTTTTCTACGCGTTTGCGCATTCACGGTGAGCAAACGCAAGCCGAATGAACTTTGATTTCAACTCTCTCTAGGCTCTCAGTGCATACTTAATAACCTACCAGCCGACTTTCGGTAACAAACATAAATTTTCGTTAAATTTTTCAGGTTACTTGTCATTCTTTCTAAACCTGAAGCCCGATCATTCACTTTTATTGCTTAGTCCTAACTTTCTCAAGGGGTTTCTCACAATTTAGGTCAATTTGTTCGTTACTTCGACTAAATTAACCGTAATTTTACACCAACCAGGGCAATAAGGCATAAAGATGAACTCTTATTGTATTTTTAAAATATGTATTACATTTAATACTTAGATAATAATCACAATAAGCGTAAAAAATAAAGAAAGATAGTTAAAGAATACTACGATTAAGAGACTAGTGGAACGCTCAAGACTTCCTCATCATCCTGTGCATCATCCTGGGACGCAGCGCCACCAAGCGGTCCAATCTACAGTTACCTCGAATACACACAAAAAAATCATCAAAACCGGTCCAGCCGCTTAGGTGAAGTTCAGTAACAAAAACGCGTACAGAAGAATTGTACAAAGATAAAAATGGAATAAAAAATACCTGGTGATAAAATTACAGATCTGCATTTTCTAAAAAATGCCGACTGTCTGATTGAAATCACAAAGATGTTGAATTGGGCCGATATTTTGCTAATGAATAAAATCCGACGTGAAAAGATTTCAGCGCTTCTATATATATATTATTATATATCTTCTATATATTATATCCGATATTCGTAACTTCTCGCAAGTATTTGCGAGAAGTTACGAATATCGGTTATAATTAAACATGATAACTACATCATGTTCATCCTTGTAGAATCAAATTCGGAAACATCCGCTACAAATTTTGGAAACTCAATTGAAATCTATCGGATTCTAAATCGACTCCGAGCAAAAGTGATGTTTTCAATCCGAAAACTAGTTTAAGAATACAGGAATAGTATTAAGGTTTTTTCAGGGTACCTCGAGGGCAAGGTTGCGAGCAGAAGTTAGTAGTTTTCATATGTATCCTATTTTATTTCAAATACTTGGCAGTCGCTCAGTAATAACATATTAGTTTCCTTTTGTGCTTAATTTCGACAAATGTGCAGACTATAATGATAAGTATACGGTATAATGTCATTCAATGAATAAAATCAATAAACGTTTATTCAGAAAGCATTTTAGGATCATTTTGCAACGTCAAATCTACCGCCTGTTCAGTTGTACCTACTTATATCTACATTATATAGGTACATTACCTTGATTAGTGGTGTGTTGATACAAGACAAATAATACCTACGTTATTCCCAGAATAACGAATCTATCTTCTGTGATAAATACATATAGATATTTGTACTTTTTTATGTAGGTAACCTTTCTCATTGCTCTGGGCAAAAGTGCACCCAATTCATTTCAGATTTCGAGATGTTTTGTATTGTTTATAACTAAACCGGTTAAAATATTTTAAACTGAAGCTATTAATAGAACATACTTTTTTAACAAAAACGGGTGTTTATCGCGTATTATATATACCTATACCCACTTACCCACTAGCCGAAACGCCTGTTATATAGGAAATATTTGTCGCATATTTGGACAAATATTTTCCTGTGTTTAAATAAGGTCGTAATAAAATAAGGTTGCAATCTATCACCGAAGTCATGGTGAAGTTTGTATGCATGTTCTGCTCTCATTCATCAAAGTTCTATAAGTATATCGTGCATGGGTGTTTTAGTGGAATGCTCGTAGTCGACGTTGGCGTGATGAACAGCTCTGAGACACGCTCAATTAGATTAATCATCGCACATTTAAAATATTCATATTCTGTATAATCTATAATCTGTATATACCTACCTATTTATTTTCATGATGAAATTAAATTCTCTTATTTTTGTATTTCGAGTGATTGCACTTGGTCACAACTTACAAATGTTATAATGACAGTTCTGTTTGTGAGATAATGTGCGTGATTGTACACGCAACCCAAACTGAGATATGACGATATCTCAGTTTGGAGCACACCTTTGGAGCTACCAGTTTATAAAGAATTATAAGCATGTCAATTCTATAAATCGACCGGGTCGCGATAAAACTCATAACTTCTATAACATAATTTGCGACCTAATCGATTAAGAGAATTTCAAATGTTATAATGTCACAAAAATTCACAACCTGCGACGGGACACGAACCCGCATCTATCATACCTAACCCGAATATTTTCGATTTAGCACGAAAAAGTCAATGGTGTCCAGAATGAATCGAACCCACGACCACAAAATTTATTAAAACCCATTTTTTTGTGTACGATGGGGAAGCACTTGGTCTTCATCTCACCCGGTTACAAGTTGAAATAAGGCCGAAGGTGGATGTGCACTTCAGCCGTAATCCTCAACAAACTGAGGAACTGGCTATCTTACCTCTAAATGCCGGAACACAACAATTTTAGAATTGTTGTTATGGTGACAGAATTAGGTAAGAATGCCATACCACCAACCAAACCAAGCACAATATATTGTACTCCTCATGGGGATCGAACCTGGGACCTCTGGATCTGAAATCGGTGGGTTGAACCACTAGACCACAGAGGCGGTTATACCCACAAATTATCTGTATTGTATGTGAGCATAATTAATTATGACAACTAGTTATATCAGCAGTATATCCTATGTTAATTGTTCGGTAATTACGTACATAATAAATAATCATTTCTTCAGAATGATAACGATTATACATTTGCTGTGCTTAATAATATGACTACTTTAAATTTTAGTCACAAACCGACCTTGATACCCTCACTCCTTATCTATTTCCGAGTAGGTTTATCGAATAGTGTGATTGGTCAACATGGCACGACAGTCGCAATTTTTCTAGGACTTTCACAATGTTTTTTTTATCCTCGTGAAAGTAATAAATACGGCCGTAACTTACCTCGCTTATTATACTTAGTTCAAATGTCAATACCACCTCTACGAATGACACTTAGTGGTCAAAAGGCAAATGTCTTTACGTACCTACCGATGATGTTGCTACCAAAACCTCCTTGAGGTACCACATATTGTGTGAATGATGCGTGATTTTTTCTGGTGGTCATTTTTGCCAGAAAAAGGAGATAATAAACAAGTGGCGAAGCAAGTGAAATACGTAAATAATAAACGTTCATATACTTGGAACTTGGATTCTTCCGTGCTTGGACCACTTTGACAAAATATTTTTTCAGAGAGATTTGGCGGATTTATTACTAAATATTTTTTCTGTTTTCAGATTTTATTTTAAAATATTTAGTTCGTTTATGAGTTTGTCAGATAATTAAATTTCAATTATGATGGTCCACTCTGTGTATGCTAAGATGATGCTAAGACTCGCTCTTACGCAACCGAATAGAGTGGCGACATATAAGACCTTAACCTACCTATAATAGTAGGTAATTATTTCTACCCTGTTTGACGTTTTTTAAATCTATAATAAGACTCTGCCTTTATTTTGACTTCTTACCCAGCTGCCTCAGAAGGAAGGTGATGTTTTTCGAAGGTATGTATGTTTGTTTGTTTGTCAATTTCATTTCACGCTCTGCTGCCTAGACTTGATGTATTTTGATATGCGAGGTGTCTTAAGAGTTATAATTTGGTTCCTTTAGATAAGTGGCGACACCATAAAGGTACTCATCACTAGAAGGATGTCCCCTCTGTAAAATGTATTATCAGTGTTAAATGGAGACTGATACTTGAGAATGGTTGGATTAACATTTTTAAAAAAGGGAGATAAATAAACGTTATACTTACCATACTTAACGGGGTAACTCTAGTATATTCTTGGTATATTCTTTGATCAAAGTAGTAGCTTATAAACTCCCACAGATTGTAGAAAAGCATGCGTGTATTTTAATATTCCACAGTCGGGTTATATTTTCAACTTTCTACTGGTATACCTAATGGGGGTGCCCATTACTACAAACTGAGCTGAGTAGGTACAGCCTATTCCCCGTGCTCAACTTACAACGCTCGACCCCAGTTCTGCGTAACCCAGTTATGTATCTACAATACTAACCTAGTTACAATCTGTAAACAGGAACAATATCGCCGAACGATATTATCAACGCTCCGTAACTTTATAACGAAGTGATTTCGGTCAAGAGAAGTTGGAACAGTTAATTTGTTCGGAAGTAGTTAAATCAAGAGTTGCGTGCCGAAAGATTGGATTTGCAGTAATTGAGGAACACGATGGTTCTATGTCCCCTACCAATATGTTTTGTGATTCTCTCACTCGGCTCGGCTCGTTGATCTCACAAAAATGAAGCCAGATCGTCTTTTAGGTTTTTTCACGTCCGCTTCATCTTTCTGTGTCAGCAGGCTGAAATTTTTCAGTGTGTTTTTCTACTGACGCTATTACAACAAAAAAAAAAATTTAAATAAAAATATTAAATAAATAAATATTATAGGACATTATTTTTTACACAGCGCCATCTAGCCCCAAACTAAGCATAGCTTGTAATATGGGAACGGATATATTAAATACTTTTTTTTAAATACATACTTACTACGTGATACAACACCCAAACACAGAACAAACATCAATATTCATCACACAAATGTTTGTCCTGGGTGGTCACTAGCCTAGTAGGCCTCTACCGGTCCTGCCACCAGGGTTGTGTTCATTCACTAGTAAAAGCCAGAGATTCTGTTGCCCATTGTGGTAGAACAACTACCACAATACAGGCAAAGCCGCGAATAGAAACTAGTCACTTATTTAAATAATAGTACCGACTATATGATAAGCTCAAGCAGATCTCGGTTTCGTCCATATTGTAAATACATTCTGGTTTTCCTCTCAAGTCGTTATCGTCCACCACTTTAGCTAAAGCTTCGAAAAATTTTGCAACTATTTCCTTCTTCATACCATTAAACCTTGCTCTGGATATGATAAGGATGTGATAAGTATGTATTTACAAAAAATAAAAGTAAGTAGGTACTTTAGCATTCTATCCGTAACCGATATTACAAGCTATACTTAGTTTGGGGCTAGATGGCGCTGTGTGAATGTGTGAATTAATGTCCTGTTACACTAGGAAGATTGTTAAGATGTAAGCTGCTGAAATCTTCTACGAGTTGAGGTAAATGGTAAGGTTTCGAAATCGGTATATTGCTTCCCCAGATTAACGGAGCTTGCAGTTCATTTCCTGCGTATAATTCCGGAGTACCGTTTATAGAATCCTTCCATGGTCCATTCGAATGATAAAAATGGTGATAAAATACCGTGTAGTGGAACATGTTTTGTTTTCAAAAATAACTTGATGCCTGCGGAAACTTACCTACAACAACCCAATGTTAACAAAACATTATTTAACCGCCTCTATGGTCTAGTGGTTTACCCACCGGTGTCAGATCCGGAAGTCCCGGAATCGATCCTCGGGGAAGTACCTATACCTAATATTGTGTTTGTTTTGATTGGTGGTAGGTCTTTGTTTATGTCCCCTTGACTAGTTCAATGATCTTAGTCTAGCAGATTAATAACATATTAATCTTTTTAGGCTTTTTATGAAATTTGTCTATTTATATAAGTATGTTAACTTTATTTACAGATAATTCAGTCATTTATAATAATTATAGACCTTACAAGATTATAATTTAATTGAAAAAAGTTACATAGCACATGAATACTCGTAAGAAGTTTGAAACAACGTAATTATAATACGGTTACATAGGACCTCAATTATCGTTAGTCAGCTTTTGCAATAGCTAAATCCACTTTACCCACAACTCATTTCGTACGAGACGTAGAAACCATAAAATAAAACTGTATTTTAATTAAAGGGATGTACGTTTTCAACTAAATTATTTTATCGGTGCTCAAAACACGGCGCGAGGAAATCCTGCTAAAGACGTGGAAACTGTTAATGATATCTTAATGACTTTCCTTTGACCCCAATATAATTTGTATTCAGAGGCATATTTCTCTATAAACTCGCTGATCCCGCCCGCTTTGCATGGAGAAAATTGGATTGAGCCGTGCACCATTAAACTTGGCAGTCACCCCAGTGTAAGGAGTTTTCATAACTAATATTTTTGCAATTGGTGTGACAAACGCTAGCGTAGTCAACGTTTCACAGCTTAACATGCGCCAACGAACCTTGGATCGCTAGCCTGCTGATCAAATACCATGTCTGCGACCTCTTGTCGTCTTGACGCTGCACTGTCTTCCTGCCTGCATGTCTGCCTGCCTGGTTTCCCAGGTCTTGGCAAGACAGGCAACTTATCGACACCTGGTGAGGGGGTGTTTAGGGTTCTATGTTGAGAATTATTATTATTATATTACTGTATTTAAGGCTTTACATGTATTTACTGTATTTCGTCGTTTGTTAACGAATGATTTGAATTAATTAGTGTCAGCAAACATGGAGTGAGCATGGAGTTTAAGCGATACCTCCAAAACATATTTAATAATTGTCTAATTGTCTCGCCCGACTTTGTTCGTTTTCTTGTTTCAGTGAGAACGAGTAGATGTGTATTTTAACTTAAAACGCACTTGTGTACACAAGTGCGTCTAGATTATTGGTTTTGATAGAACAAAGTGCCGTCCAGTCATTTTTTAGGCTATAGGTACAAACAAACACGCAGACATTTGAGTCACCTTACAGTTATATTGTGATATTAATCGGTTAACGAGCTAAGAGTTTCCTAGAACTTTGTGACTGCAGGGAAGTTCGTACCATTGTTTATATAGTTCTAAAGTAAGGCTTTGTAATAATACGCTGTACTAACAAAGCGGTGATTAATTTACTTCAAAATTCATTCTAAATCCTTACCAAAACTACAGCTTTAAATACCTTAACTACTTATATAAACACTAAAAAAAAACTCTGGCACTTCGTTTCTGTCATCCCGTGGGTACCTATTTCTTAAAATTATTTCTTAGTGCACCCCACAATGCGAAAGGAAGCGTCCTGAAATGTCTAGTCTCTAGGGCTGGTAGGGACTGATTTGGGCTGTGCGTTGTCAGTAAATTAGTCAGATTCATAATGATTTGATATATTTAGATAAATCGCTGAGTAGATAAAGTGCGACAGTAGGCAAAGTGCGATCAAATCATTGACTCATAGACTGACTGACAATACGTTATAACCAGACGTTCTAGAGACTTGACATTTTAAGCCTGCTTTGTAAATCACTATTATAGGTACTATACTCACATGATATATGTATATTAACTGTGCTGTAAGCTACGTACTACTACGTATTTCTATTCTCTACCTTTCACAATTTTGGTAGATAGCGGAAAATAAATAGCAAAGGAAAACAAATAAAATGTGGGGTTTTATCTATCAACCACGTCGTACGAATTGTTCTATGTTGGCCCGGAACTCATCTTATTCTGAGTATGTCGACCCATTGCTTTATATGATATTAAATAAACCGGTCAAGTGCAAACACATTATTTACAAATTGTTGTGTTCCGGCATTAGAGGTAAGATTTTATTTTATTTTATTTATTTTAGGAAAACTTACAGCTAAACATACAAAAAAAAATCCACATATAGATAAATGAAGTGAATTGGTAATAAATAAACAGACAGTAGGCGACAGCTAAGAAATAATAAGTTATACTAATGAAAAAAAACAATTAATTAAAGTATGCACATACATAGAAACACACACAACCAAGATGGGTCCCTAATCTTATGCGTTAAAGTACTTATCGCTAAGTAAGCGTTTAAGCTTACTTGTTTTTGTATTGAATAGATCAATATCGAAATGATAGCCAGTTCCTCAGCTTGTTGAGGATTCCGGGTGAAGTGCGCTTCCACTTTCGGCCTTATCATAACTTGATACTAGGTGAGATGAAGGCCAAGAACTTGCCAGTTATGCAACTACATTTTTTTAGCGTACTCTGTGGGTAATGGGGTGAAAATGTGGGCAATTTCCCATTCAATTCTAAATTTTGTATTTGTTGTTATAGCGGCCACAAAAATACACACAGTGGTTCAACTGTCTACCTACGAGTATTGCGGTCCATGAGGTTCAGCCCGCTGACAGACTGAGGACTGGCAAACAGACTGACATGGATACTTAGTAATAGGGTCGCGTAAGCACCCTTTGGGTACGTACAAACGTGGGTTTGTACAACGTACATATGTACAAACGTGGTCTCTTACAACGTAAATATGTACAGACGAGTGCTCGTACAACGTAAATATGTACAGACGTGGGCTCGTACAACGTAAATATGTACAGACGTGGGCTCGTACAACGTAAATATGTACAAACGGGGTTCCCTAGTAGTCTCGATGCCCTCTTCTGTTTTTCCTCGCAAATACAATCTTGGAGTCTTCGAGTCCAGCGTGAACTATTATTAAGCGTGCTCTCTCTTTGGCAACCTCGCTACATGTTTTTATTTTCATGTAAGCTTAAAGTCGAATGTTAGAAAATCTCCAATAAAAACATCCAAAAAATGGCTTCAGAAACAACATTTTTTTTTGCAAATCCAACAAAAACGGAGCTCAAATGCCACACTAGCAAGGATAAAAATGTTGTTCGATATAATTATGATTAGTAAAAAAGACAATTAAAATTAACAATTAAATGTTTTTTATAGAGTAAAGTAGTAGAATTTTCATTTTTCTTGGCTTAATTCTACGTACTTTACGTAAAAGACAGTCTAAATCCAAATCCAATGAAAATTTAACATAGTTTGCAATCGCAAATTAATCTTCTCGCTCCAATATCCCTTTTATTTGAATTAAGGTAGCCGATTCCTTATTTCCTCCAAATTGATTGGATTTAAATTAGGTCACAGGTCTATTCATAGCACAATTTATTCAATCAATCGAGTACCTAGTAGTTATTAGGGTTAAGCTCGCTTTTTTTCTTTCTAATTTTAAGTTAACTTGTATCCTTATTTCTGTGTGTGTTCTAAAGTATAAATAAAAAAAAAAAAAAAAAAATACCTATTAAGAAAGTTTTTAATGATATTTTCTTTCAAATTTCAGCAAAATGTAATACATTTTTCGTTGAAAAAAAAATCCGCTTCCAATAAGATCTTTTTATATGCAACTATCTGCACATTACTGGCTACTCTCAATAAAAAAAAATTTAATGTTTTGTAGATTCAATTTTAAAGTTCCAGCTAATATTTGAGAACAAGTATTTGTTTGATCTTAAAATATTATTTAAAAAATATCCCTGTTTGTTTTATTTGATAGGTTGCGTTTGACTGCTATCTCGACTGATGTTAAGCAATGATGCAGCCTACGAGGCCTGGAGCACTAATAACTGCTACTAATAGATTATTCTCAAGCAAAGCACAGTGTCTTGTCTGCATTGCGTAGCTTATCGCGGACTCACGGTGTAGCACGCAGGTTCTACGGCGTAGCGCACAGGGACTACGAATCTACGAGGTGCATGGGTCTAGGGCGTAGCACATAATGGACGTCACATCTCAAACCAAAAAATCCTTTCTTAGTGCGCCTCTACACTACTAAAGGAAGCTACCCTGAAAAATTAAAGTAAATGGGACCTCTGGTTTGTCAGCTAAATGATATTATTTTAAAAGTTGTAAAATAAATATTTATATTATGCTTAACCCAAGGTTTTTAGCTTAATAATTAAAAAAAATAAAAACTTTTGAACGCCTGCAAAACTTTTAAGAAAATTCTTACTATTTATACACTTTACACGGAATGAGTCGAGAGATAGAGAGAGAGTTGTACGTAGTTGGGTTATCGCTCTGGAGCCACAAGCTCGTCGTTTCCATGCAGTCCGCGGCATTTTTCGCAGAGAATCATAAAATTCTGAAAATGTAAAACATCATGTCAAAATCACATCTTCAAATACTAATCTAACCCTCCTTCAATCTAAGTTTAACCCTTGGTAGGCACCAAGAGTAGAGATTATGGTAAAACCCTTTAGTTTTAGAAGACTATACTAATATCCAACAGCAGTTGATTGATGACTCAAGACCCTCCTAGGGTACCGCAGGAGCTGAAAACCAGCATTTCTGAGCCCTTATTACTTCACCAACATTTAAAAGAAACAATATGTTAACAAGCCTTTGTGCTTTGACCGAGTTGTACGACGGGTAAGTGCTTGGCTTTCATCTCACCTGATTTTTCAAGTTATGACGAGGCCGGAGGTGGAAGCGCACTTCACCCAGAATTCTCAACAAACGGAGGAACTGGTTATCTTACCTCTAAATGCCGGAACCCAACAATTTTCGACAACATTAGGTAAGATGGTTGGATAGCCAGGCGGATTTAAACAAAGCCCTACCACCAACCAAAAGCTAGCGTATTAGCTAGAATTCTCAACAAACTGAGGAACTGGTTATCTTACCTCTAAATGCCGGAACCCAACAATTTTCGACAACATTAGGTAAGATGGTTGGATAGCCAGGCGGATTTAAACAAAGCCCTACCAACAACCAAAAGCTAGCTTATTAGCTAGAAAGTTCGGAATTTGTATATTATACTTACAAGGTTGTACTGCAGTCTTAAAAGATCCATTGCCTTTCGCGTATTGTCTTCCGACTTCGGTGTATGTCTCTCCATCAGGTTGACAGTTTTCCTCACCAACTCCTCAAGCTCCAGCAGTCCCGTGGGTTCTGAGCGGAGGTTCTGGGTATCACGTCTTGAGAGGCGAGTCCTCCAGTTCTGATTCCGGGGAGTAGTTCGAGCACTCTGTTCGCCGTAGGTTTCAAACGGTGGTAAGTTCACCATGGTTAACAAATATGGTATGAATGTTTGTCCTCGTGATTATTGGATACACATGCGAATTCGTGAAAGCGTTACACTATGTGACTTGCTGGTGACTGATGGCAGTACATGTTTGAGCAAGGTTTTATACCTTTTTGGTGTATTTATTGGTATGTAGTTGATTTACAATAAATTAGTTAATTACTCAATCTTAATTAGCAAGCCATCGTTAACTAAGTATCGAGGCCTTTACATTATTTTTAGGATAATGATTTGCAAAAACAATTGACAAAAAATGCATGTGATAATTAGGAACTTTGGTAAATAAGGTACTTACAGAGTTGCTTTTAGTAAGGTGTTTAAATTATAAAGGTCACTCAAAGGGTGTCACTGGGGCCTTATAAGGATTTTTTCCATCAGTCTGTCCACTTATTAGAGCTATATGTTTTGAACAGAATAGGCAGTAGGGAATTTCTGAGAACTAATAATAATGAGCATAATAACCTCCAATGAACGCGCTGCACAAACAGATACCGAGTCAATAATAGTACCTACAGCACCTAATATATATGTACTACGGAATTCCTACCTTAATTTTAATACCATGTACCTACCAATACTATAAAATAACATTGCGTTAGTGATATAATGTCAATAATGTAAGGTAGGTAAGGTGATATACCTATTCGGTATAAGTTTTATAGGTTTACAGAGTAAACTCACTAGAGTACGTTTTACGAAATTTATTGTGTAACAAAGGTGAATTTGTGCACAAAGAGGCGGCTTACGCTCTCCGTTTCCAGAATAATCCTTATAAATCCTGCAATTAAAATACTTATCCTGTTCGTCCACCGCAGACATGTCTATCCCAAAATAACGGAAGATATCTACTATTTATACCTATGTAGAGTAAACAAGGGAACCCTTGTTTCATCCATCATTCCACCAGGAACTTCACTTCTTTGTTTATTTTAAATGTGTTACTGTAATGTTTGTTAATACCAAATAAATTTTCATTTCATTTCATTTCATCCGCCTTAAAACAAAAAGACTTTATTTTTCTGACTACCTACGACCTACCTAAGATCATAGGGTACCTGCATTGTACGTACTAGGTAGTACCTACTAAGGTATACTAATACACAGGTAGCACTCTTGGCAGAGTGGTCGTGGTCATGGGTTGGTCTGATGACTTAACCGCCTCTGTGGTCTAGTGGTTCAACCGATTTCAGATCCAGAAGTCCCGGGTTCCATCCCCATGGGGAGTACGATATATTGCTTGGTTTGGTTGGTGGTAGGACTTTGTTTAAGTCCACCTGGCTAGCTACCATCATCTTTCCTAATTCTGCCGCCATAATAACAATTTTAAAATTGTTGTGTTCCGGCATTTAGAGGTTAAGATAGCCAGATCCTCAGTTTGTTGAGGATTCCGGGTGAAGTACGCCTCCACCTTCGGCCTTATCTCAACTTGTAACCAGGTGAGACGAAGGCCAAGAGTTTACCTGTCGTACAATAAAAAAATAAAAAAAGAATGACGGCTCTTGCTATGCGTCTCCATTCTGCTCTTTTGGAGGCATTGTATTAGCAGTCGGTAGATTTAATGAGAGATTTAATCAGATATCCCTATCTGACAAGACGCTCCATTGAGTCTTCATTGCGGATTATGTGCCCAAATAACTTCCTACTGTATTTGTACTAGTACTTTTAATACTAGTATACTAAGTAGGTACCTATACCTAAATTTCTGTTTTCTGTATTCTTCTACGTGGTAATGTCACCATATATGCTACCACAGCCACACTCTGTCGAGTGTACTAACCAGAGAGAAGAAGAATACTGAATACATAAATTTATTTTAAAACACTATTTTTAAAGTCAATATGAAGGTACATTAATATGTATAAGTAATTAAATATTAAAAGGGTTAATATTCAAAAAATCTTGGTCGTTATGAATAGTATGCCACTAACTAAAACTAGGAAAACGTATTTTTAGGATGGTGTGAAAGCTGAATACCGAATCTTCTCGGCAACATAAAGGTACCTACTAGATATTCGTAAAGAAAACAGCCCGAATTAGCTACCAACCTACCTACATTCGAATGAATATGTGCGGGAACAGTAAATAAGTAGAGCTATGGATGGTTATGTACCTACCAATGGAAAATTTCTACAAAAATAGGTAGGTACTTAGGTATTTACACCAACTCAATTCTATTGGCAAGAAAAGCAATAACAAAGCAAGTAGGTACCTACTAGGAACAAAACATATTGGTACAATTTTTGATTGAACAAAACATCAACGTTGATTTGTGCAGGCACACTATAGAGTAGTAACTATATATATAATAGCGCCCCTTGTGATAAGGCTCGTCCGGGGAAGTACTTCCACCATACCAACAGATTCCTTTTAGACAAGCTTGGTCCAAATAAAGCGATCTTCACTAAGTTTTCAAGTGCGTTGGTTGGTGGTCAAACGCTATTATTTTAAAATTGTATTTCACTAAATTAAAATGGGAACAAATAACATCGCAAATCGGTTAAGAATTCGCGAAGAAATCGATGGACATTATGTACCTACATAGAAACAAAAATAGCGTCCGAAGAGAAGTCCTCCTTGTTTGGGAAGTAAACTTGCACTAACAACATACAGATAATTACAAATGTAGACCATAGTTAGGTAACCTACTACCTACATGTCTATAGGTACATGCTATAGGTATACCTGAGTATATATACCTAGTACCTACCTACGTTACCTACACACGGACTACCTGGCATCTAATGATCTCATTTACAGCAAAAGAAGGCGGGTAGGTATAGATCAACTTATCTATTTGTTTACGTCACTAATTTCTAACCAAACCAATAACAATCCTGATCCCCCGCAATATTTACCAGCTCTATCTAGGTAGGTACATACCTAATATTGTTTGATGTTGTAAGTAAAAGTTAATACCTCTCCTAAATATTCATGTTATGTACCCTTTAGATAAGGCCGGATACCTAGTAGTTCCGGAAGCTCGACACCCGATACTTTGATAAGCTAACAAAACCAAGCCTCAACTCTCCTGCGAGTTATTTGTGAGTTATGTTGGCCTTTAAACTTAATTGAGGCATTACCTGTGGTCCCACTGCTTTAACGCACTTTTTGACGTTTCACGTTCATGGACATTATCCCATTCTCTTAAGAATATCGGGATAAAAATAATGCTATGTCTACATTCCAAATTTGGTGGCCGAAAAAACACACGAATTGTTATTGTTACCATCATCGTCTGCCCCGGTAGGTAGGGTTACCATATCTCAGGATTTGTCCTGAGGTCTCAGGATTTTTAGGCATTTCTCAGGATTGCGGTCGTATTTCGAAAATCTCAGGAAATCTCAGGATTTTTAGAATCATCAATAATTTAGATTAGATTATTGAGATCTTTTGTTTTAAAGCAAATTATAATATTTTTATTGATTAATTTAAAAAAGTTAATTGCACAAATAAAATCAACACAAAATCACAAAACGTATAAAAACTTTTCTAATCATCAGTTTTATCATATTTATTTTTCGATGATACCTTATTAAGCAAACTTTTGCCTCTTGGCACGGTTCTATAGAATGCTTCGCATGTTTAACTCTTCAATGTAAACTGTGTTAAAAGTAAAGCTCGAACTGAAGACACCATTCTTAGCTGTAATTGCAAATACGTGTAATTGACAAAACGCAACATCTCTGGTAATCGTGAAACACCGATGGTCTTAAGAATGGAAAAATGTCCACAATGTAGGTATGGAGCAGTAAATCAATCAAAGTATATCGTCTTCTGGTGTTTATATAAGTGTGCTTAATTTGTGTTAAAATGTTAAAAATTTCGTCAAATAATTTCACTTCAATTCCATTCAAACGTGTACTCTGCCGAACTGACTTGAATTGCCCTATTCCACTAAGTTCAACTCAATTTTCAACTCGTTGAACTAAATGTTTTTTTTCAATTAGGTATTTAAACTTTCTGACTGGACTGACAAAGCGCCGCCGCGCCTTAACTGCAGTGCACGCGCGTCGTACCACGGTCTACAAAGCTGTAAATTACGTTTGTAAGAGAATTCGAAAATTTTTTAGAAAATCTCAGGATTTTTCAATAGAAATCTAGCTTTATCTTCGGACTTTTCAATTTTCTATCTGGTATGTATGGTACGTATGAGAAATGTTCATATGGGGGGGGCAGAATCTGCCCCCACGTGGGGTCTTTTGTGGGGGCAGACGGTAACAATTCCAAACATACACATACTTACACAATATAACAATAGGTTTTTTCAATCGAACTTACTGGATAAAAACATTCCTTTTATTTCAACTTTGAAAAAAAAAACTCATTTAGTTCAACGAGTTGAAATTTGAGTTTGTGGAATAGGGCATTCCTATGTACTTAGGTAACTGTAGAAATGTATTTACGCTAATCTATGGTATGTATCTATGTACATTAACTTTCTAATAATACAATTTCAGTCACAGACTATTAAACTCCATAATCTGTGGCATGTCAACGTCATCAAGCGAGTGCAACGTCAATGTCAAAGTCAGATGTTCAATTCAATTCATGTTGCCAAAATAGAACACTAATTGTTACATTTTACACAAGTTAATTTGGTACAATAATTTGGGCGTTATGTCAGATATAATGTCATTGCCTGCGATGTGCAGATCCCAAGCATTACATTAATGACTTTGTTTTGTAGTAATGTTACAGCAACGAATGTATGACCGCGCCGCTACATCTGCTGCTACACCCATCGAATTCTAATATTTATTCTGAGTGGGGGTGACCAAGGCCTGCCACTACACGGTGCATAGGTACCTAACACTTCATAGAATTACAGCTGGAAAGTTGACCACTGATATGAAGCCTCCTATATGCTACGAATAGACCACCTATACAGTAAGGTACCTAACATAGAAATGCCCCGCGACCTCGTGGTAGTAGCCACAAGAGTTGATGCTAGGGTTAATAGCGTCAGCTAAAGATCCATGCCCACCTGCTGTCTCTAGCCCACAGTTTTTTTGCAATGTATATTGCACTGTGATTTTGCATCATCAGTGAGTAAGACAATTGCTAGTAGGTAGCTAGAAGCGATAGTGACACAAGCCATCCAGTTTTTGGCTATAATTACGTGCCGCTGTTTCTGTCTTACATTTACAGTCAGAGTATGTACCTACGTATTAAATGTACACACAAACTTTTCAAAAAGTTTATCAGTACACGACTAGATACTATGAACTCAATACCTTCTCCGGATCGGAAAGATCAGCAAATTACTCTACTTGACCAGACATCTTTAGCCATACCTCAAAGCATGATGTAGTAGGCATGCCAAAACAGGTAACATGTTGGTTACATGCTTTGCTGTCATTGGCAACACTGTACGTACTGTACAGTAAATAAATAAATTGTATGATGATGATGGCAGTCGAATGGAATGTTGCGTGATGAGTGTGAATGTGAGTGAATCTTGGCTTTTACAAAAATCAATTCAATGACTTTGCTGTGCGATATCTTACAAGTAAGGTGATCAGCTCTTGTTTAAGAGTTAAAAATGTGGGATCCAACACATGTACAAGTAACTGTGCAGAGGGCTCGTGGATTGCTAATCAAAGGTAAAAATGGTACAAATAACTGTTATGTTACCATTTCTCTGGGCAAAGAAAAATTCCAAACTTCTGTTAAACATAAAGCTGTTCAAAATGTAGAGTGGATTGAAGAGTGTGAATTGCACATTCCGACCCAAGGTAACACCGCTGAAATCGTTCTAAAAGTTTTTGATGAAGATATGATCAAAGATCATTTACTAGGCCAAGTATCGATTCCGTTAAAAGACCTCGATGTTTATGAACGGCCACGAAGCCGCTGGTACCCGCTGCAGGGTAAACCTGGCAAGGAAAAGGATAAGAATAGAGGGGAACTAGAGGTTAAAGTTTCCTTCACAGTGAAAGAAGGAAGTCTATCAGACCTCAGCAAAAAAGACAAACACAGGTCGTCATTGTCTAGCCTCGCGCACAATGTCGGTGGAAGTCTCATGAGCATCGGAAGTATCGAAAAACGAAAGAGCATAAAGAAACTAGCTAAAAACCTTGGTTCCAAGCTAAACATAAACAAGAAAGATAAAAAGAGTGAATCATCCTCTCTAGGTGGAAGCATTGGCAATTTGAAAGGCTCTGTAGTTTCAACACCGGATCACTCCACCCCTAAGAAACTAGCAGGGGAGGCAGACCCTGGAGTCATTAGTGAGGATGAAGATGAGTTTGCATTTGATGATCTTTCTCACAAGAGCTCGGGTAGTTCTCTCAATGTACAAGGCTCAAATGTGTTTGCTCCCCGTAACAGTATTTACAATGCATCTCCTGTTAATGCATCTTTGGAAAATTTAGGGGGAGGTGAGTTTTTAAGAAGGTCAACTAGCAGCACTTTGGCTGTCCCAGATAAATCTGTACCCCAAAAACCTGTACGTCTCAGTCTTGATACATTCACCGCACCACAGCTCCCATCCCAAGTAATCGATAAAAATGATGAGTGGTCCCAGAAACTTCTGTCAAATTCACGAAAATCTGTGAGCCAGACCATGATAGACAAAGAGAAATCCGCTAGCCTTGAAAGAAACAAAAAATTGGATAGTCCTAGCTCTCTCAAAGAAAAGCCAAGTCCAAAGTTTTTCAAGAAATTTGGAAACAGTAACAAACCTAAAAAGTTGCTTGAAGAAAGGATCATTGTCGGTGAAGAAAATATAGCAGAAGAAGAGGCTGTGAATCCAGCATACAATAGTATACCTAGATCATCTCTGCAGCAGTTTGAAGGTAAATCAAGAGAGGATCTGATTGTCATGATCTATAATATGCAAAAGGATACAGAGTCAGAAAAAAAGAAAAATAAGGATCTGGAGAACTACCTAGATGAGCTGCTGCTAAGGGTGATGGAAACTACACCTAGAATTCTTCAAAATCCTTACTCTCAGCGAAACAACAGCATGCACATCAGAAACAAATAACTGATAGGAATTTGATCAAGTGCTTTGTCTAGCTAGTGCATGGTCGCACGCGTTGATTAAGCATGTGCCTCATTATCTATGTTTCTGTAAAATGCTTCACATGTTCTTATTTATCATGTTAGATAATTTTAAGTTGTTTATTGTTGCGAGTATTTTTCTAAATTTTACTGCCTCTTAGCTTGCAATCCAGGTCTTTTCCGAAAGTTCCAATAAATGTTATAATACAGCTAATTATGTGCCTTACAAAGCCTGTGATATAGGAACATGGAAGCTAATTAAATTTGCTCCACTATTCTATTTGTGTTACAGTGAAAAAACATTGTATTGTAGGTATATCCTTGAATTTTCCTGCTTTAAAAAATTTACAGTGCAAAAGTTACTAGGTACTTACTGCCAATATAAATATTTATCACAGTTAAATTAAGTAGTTATGTAACCTACCACTAGTGCCAAACTTTGTATTCATATTTTACATTGTTTTTGGCATTTCTTAAGAATTTTAAAGATAAGCTTTCAAATTAAATGCTTTATATATAATAAAACAAAAAAGACATTAATGGTAGCGTTACTTTGTTGTTGTGCTATCATGTGACTCATTGAATGTACAAATATAATTATTGTGATGTCAGTGATTTGTAATGCAGATTGTGAATATCAATAGAGTATTATGATAATAAGAAGTCTTGTTTAGAAGTCAGCCTGTGTGGTATGATTGAATGTTCAGGAGGAAGATTGTAAATCACTATACCTACCAAAAGTGTACCTATCAGTATCACTAGTGCTTACACTGATGACTTATTGGCTAAATTTTGTAAGTAGGTTTAGTTTTAAAAATCAAAGAATCCATCCAGGAATAGCAATAGAATATAATAATCTAAAAGTAGGTAATAATGCATTTATGTCTTCATACAAAATTGAGCACCTAACTTATTGCAGTGTGTTAATATTTTATGTTTTTTTCGAGGCAGAGCCAGGTTTAATTTTATTTTTATATCATTGCTGTGTAGGTATGATTATTTTCTAGGCACCCTGATCCTATACAATTAAAATAAAGTTTTTTTTAATCACAGTAGGTAGTCACATAAATACCTTTATTATGTGTAGGTAACACAATAAATTCTTGATGACTAATTTTAGCCAGTTTACCTGTATACATTTATTTTGAATTGAATTAATATAAAGTTACTTAATGTGATAAAATTGGCTAGGTCTCGGTAAAATTCAATCTCAGTGAATATTACATTATATACCTACGACTAGGTAAGGTATTTAACAGACATACCTACCTCCCGTTATAGGTATTATGTTCATTAGACATGGAACAAAGTAATGATTAGTAGAGATAGGTAAGTATAAAAAGTAATTTATGTTTGCAAAATATACACAGAGCATAAATTTAGTTTTTATCTATAGGAAAATTTATGAGGAAATAATGTTGTTCAATATTTTTCATAGCAATATATAAATATGAATATGGCAATGTAGGACATGATATTACTATGACTTTGTTGTTTGTTATAAAATCTGAGGATATGTCATTGTGTTATTATGGCAGATTACCTGACCTTTTAACTCATTAGGTGCTGTGCATCAGAGTTTTTAGCAAAATATTTTCATTTTAGCTCTATTGTCAATACATTGCATTCAAACTGAGTGTAACTATAGTGCATACTTTACCATAGTATTCTTAACACCAATATCTTGCCCCACATACAGGTGTGGCAAAATACCAGTCACCAGCTCTTAAAATCGATTTTGAACTATTTATTTCCTTACCCTAAAATATAACAGATGATTATTTATCTCTTAGTCTATTTAGTAAATTTATATTTCTACTATGAAACTGCTTACTCTTAAGTTTATTTTTATGAAAGTGTTAAGAGAAAAGTATGTTTTGGATAATTATATCTTCTAACTACATTAAAATAAAACGATAAACTACTCATAAATAATTGTTTCATTTAATAGATTTACTATCAAGAAAATTCATAACTTTACCTAAGACCTAGAATAACCTGAAGATTGCCTACAGTTCTATTACTAAATAATATGCGCAACAAATTACGAACCAGACATCATAAATAAATAATCATTATGTGCCTTAAGACATCTATTGCTGATGATTTAGGTAGGTGCCATCAAAAAAGGTTCCAATTTAAGGTAGGTAACACACTTGATTTGTTCCTACTAACCATATGACTACTTAATATACACATTATTTGGGAACCTGTCTACGTCATATAGTCAATTTTGCTTTAGAACTTATCATTTATTGCTAATTAATATAAAAATGTAAAATGTTACGTTGTTGTTTATTTGTGACGGCGGTTTTTAGCTGGTGCTGTTACAGGTACTGCCATTGCGTAGGTCTTCTGAGAGAGTTTGTTGAGGTAGTAAATGGTGATGAGAGAGAAGATCAAACTGAAAACAATAACAATGCATAAGTTAGGCCATAAAGTGGAACAAAGGCCTTGATGTTCCATTATTGAAGGATAGATCACTATTACAGAAAGGTCAAGAGGCCAGATGGAGATGAGATCATGGCAATTCATACAGGTGCATTGTGCAGCGCCATCTAGCCCAAAACTAAGCATAGCTCGTAATATGGGAACTAGATTACGGTTAGAATACATAAATACTTTTTGTAAATACATACATACTATATTATACAACACCCTAACACAGAAGAAATATCTATATTCATCACACAAATTTTTGTCCTGGGTGGGAACTGGGAACTGGGTCGAACCCACAGCTTACAGCGCAGAAGGCAGAGTTACTACCAATTGAGCTATGAGGATTGTTAATGTTGTATTGTGTGGACTCAGCCAGAAAAAAATGAGCTTACCATGTAGTGAAACAAATCCTATGTACCATGCCCGCTGCAATCAAGGATATAACCATGGAGATTACAATTTCTGGCAGCTTGAGTTGGAAGTTCTTCCCAAACAATGTTGCTTCCAAGTTACCAATAGCCTGGTGATTTTGATGTAAGGAAGTAAAAGAATCTTAATTGAGGTACAGCTCAAAGAGCAATGTTACAGTACCATAGATTTTTGCTATAGCAGGTGTAGGTACAAATATAGTAATTACCTACATCATACATCATTCATTCCAAAATGGCACAAACAATGCAAATGAAAATTTTCAGTTGCAATCTGATACAGATAATCTTTGACTGTGGTACATTAAAAAAAACAAATCAAATTATGTGGATTTATAAAAGAGAGCTAACTCATAAAGCTGAGCCCCTAGCTATCTATGAATATATTACCTTCATATTACTTTTGGTTTACTTTGCACAAGATTACTTCTTTTAGTAATAAGAAAGGCTCCATTAGGCGTAGAAACTAAACCTGCACTAGCAGTGATTGGTTTCCCATTTATAATCAAATAGGTAGGCATACCAACCGGACCAGATACATTGGTAATGTGCAGAACACTTATTAGAAAAGGATACGGTTACAAAGAACATGAACATAACTGATCCCAAATAT
This sequence comes from Venusia cambrica, assembly GCA_951394065.1. NCBI lineage: Eukaryota > Metazoa > Arthropoda > Insecta > Lepidoptera > Geometridae > Venusia > Venusia cambrica. The sequence goes on along the minus strand of OX596068.1, from coordinate 2,071,799 downwards.
CCTCCAAAGATAATTGTGATTGGCGATTTTACCAAGAGCGGCTTGTACATTTGCATCCCAGAGAATATTAGGATAGTCAGGATTGATGATAACACGAAAGACGTGGCACTGTTAACCGCAGCTGAAATACAAATAGACATGGGTTATACACATCGAAACGGCCTACCATTTTTAACTAACATGTTACTCTCAATAATACTCAACCCATTTCTAATACAACTAAGATGTGTTGAAATACTATGTTTACAGTACAGCTGTATAAATATCTATACTTTCAAATATAATTAGGGTTATTCGGTATCGGTACGGTAACAACAATAATTTCGATTCGATTCTACAAAAAAGCGTCGAGTCTGTTTTGAAGACATATGCGACACATTAAACGTAAGCAAATCAGCTGTATTGGTTAGTATTTGTTATTATGAAGACATATCAGTAGGTGCCATACCGTACAATCGCAGTATCTATGGAACACAGATCGGCGGAATTCCATCAATGCAAACTAACTGCAAGCAAAGTCGCTTTCACAATATTTGCCAGCGCGGCCGGTAAATAGGGTCAAAGACACATAAACCAAATGACCATATTGCATGCAAGACTTTGCTAGTACTTTGATAGTCTTTTTTAAACTTTCACGTTTAGAATAAATTGTTTTAAAGCGAAAAAAAATACCACTGGTTTTTTTAGTCTGCCCGTGACCCGCTACCATGGCTGGTGCAACAAAGAAACTTCGGGATAAATTTAGGTAGGTAAAATACTCGATATAAGTCCGTTTCTTTTTCGACTACTTTTTTAACATAAATATAGGTACGTTATTGACTTCTGAGATGTAGTTCGCAATTGGTCGTTATATAATCGGTTATTAGTAAGAACCTGTTGTTGATGTACTTAATACATTTAATATATATCCAAGTCATGTTTTAGCGTATAACGTACAAACATCTAACTTTTGCAGCGAAGCCAAGTGATTCATCGGTCGTCGCTGCTGAAGTTGATGCCTGAAATAAGAGAATAAGGCTCGATTCTTACACGCTCCTCCTTGAAACTGTAGAGGTATTGAAGATCAAAAATGATTGGTCGTTCGATTATTTGGTTTGGCTTCAATTATTTTTTTATTTATTATTATTATAACAATAATCATATTTAATAATTTTGAAATAAATGAAATAATTTTAATTATAATATCTTAGTGGAATCCCATATAGCATTTGGTGAGTTTATAGAATTGCTACCACCAAAAACAACGGTGCCTTGTTGCCAACTACACAACCTTCAAAAAAGGGCCAAAATATACTAAAAAAATAAGGAGGTTTTTAATAAGAAACCTTTTTCTTATTCTGAATCAAAATCAGATTTGTTATATTTTAAAAGCATCAATTTATTTATTTTATGTGGTTACCAGGTGGTTTTCATTTATTCAAAATTTCTTCAAAATTAAAAATAAAGTAAGGAACAATCAATTTTAACACGTTTATTTCTGGTTATCGTTCTGCACATAGTTTTGTGTGCTCAGATAGTTCCAAACCTTGCTAACATTCTCCATTCTGATAAGCGGTGAATAAACATTGCATAATTTCCTTGAAATATCTGTAGATTTTAATAGAATCAAAATAAAATCTGAAAACAGAAAAAATATTTAGTAATAAATCCGCTAAATCTCTCTGAAAAAATCAAATCGACACGTGTTTCGCCTCTACACGAGGCATCCTCAGGAAATATGTCAAAATGTACTGGATGGATGGGTTTCCTAGCATGTGTTCACTTTTCAGATGGGAAACGCCATTTTGGATTTGTCACCTGCGATACCCGGTAGGTAAAAATTGTTTTTATTTCATATGAATTAATTTTAAGCCAATGGAGATCGGCTTCGCCTTAGGCGGTAGGGTCCCTGACTTCAGAATGGCTGACCACTTTATTTTATTGATATATTTCTTAATGCAGACGTAGTAAATATTTCACTTAAGGTAGTAAATAGTAGCAAATGGGTAGTCCAGTCATCCTGACGATCACTTTATTTCTGTCAATAATTATCGAACTCATATACCTTATTTTTGAAACTTGTCCATGGACCAGCCGTGGACAAGTAGGCTAAGGGGCACTAATGTTTTGCTTTCTTTGACTTTTCTTCTCACGGTTCTTCTGGAGATTCCCATTAACAGTAATAATACTGTTTCGTCGACAGTGTTGACACATCAAGAGAGCGATCAAGCCTTACTCTGACGCCAACAAAAAAATGTTAGTTTATTTATTATCTTTATAACAAACATAAAAACAGAATATCTGAACAAAAATAGGCCTATATGATATTTTTTTAATACCTTTACATGTTTGACTAGAATAAATAATATTAACCTATTATTTCTGCGCATCACAGTTCCCTGCCACAACGAAAGTTTTTTAATGTGAAATATATTTCCTCTCGCTTACAAGTTATCTGTGGGAGTGCTTTCGTGAAAACGATAGACGGAAGTGTGTAACAGAAAGCCGGAGAAGCTCACGCTTTTTATTTAACCAATGAACGCACGCGGCTAGAGTTGCTCGTCAGATGGTACCAACCCATTTTCCGAGAGGCTGGGACTGTCAGCCAACAGTTTGCGTGTGACGAGAAAGAGAAAGGGAGATTGAGGAAGATAACGCATCAGCTGTGAACTTAATCTACAGTGTAGTGTTAGTACGTTAATTCTAGTCGAGATAATGAGGATATAACGTCAATGTTGCTTATTACCAAGGTCATATGTCAGATGCTACACATCATATGCGACTACTGTGAGGCTGGCTCGTTTTTTTCGATAGTATCACCTTTGTTTACCTTTTTGGCCTGGAATTAAAAACCAGAATTATATGTATACCTACGATCGAGCTGCGTGTAGGACCATAAGTCCATAAGTCCAAGTTAAGTCCAAGTCCAAAATAAGTCCAAAGTCCAAAATAAGTCTTAAGTCCAAAAAAAGTCCAAAGTCCAAAAAAAGTTTTTTTTTTTTTTTTAAGTCCAATTTTTTTTAAAGCCTGACTAACGCGAGCCGAAGACTCTCGCGCTGCACAAAAACTAGTGTATACCTATATTATGCAATATGGTAGTGGCAATTTTACAAATCCAACCAATCTATGCCACCAATAGGATTCCACTAAGATTAAAAACAAAAAAATCGAATGTCCAATTGTGTACTAACATCTCAGAAGTCTATGCCAATCACGTACCTTTTTTTATGTAAACAAAGTAGGTAATCGACTTGCATGCATCGATTACGCTTTATGGTCCTTTACCGGCCAGGTAGACCAATTTTGTGAAACTTTCACTAACTTTCTGACAGTTTGCATTGATGAAATTCCGCCTATTTGTGTTCCATAATTACTGCAATAATAATTGTCCAGATTTGGCACCTCATGGACATGTCTTCAGAGTGAAAATAGCAAACCTAAATAGCTGATTTAGTTTATACATATGTCTTCAAAACAGTCTCGACGATGTATTATTCTATAAAAAACGTTGAAGTTGGAGAAACTGATATAATGAAAATGAATAGGAGAGTCGATTAATAAATACTTACATACGCGATACTTCGAACACTAGTTTAAATAGGTACTAACATACTTAATGTATTTTATCGTCAGTAGCTACAAATTATACCTAGGTAGGTACTAAAGTACATACCTACTCAACTCACTCATTCATATAGGTAGTTTTCTATTCTATGCTCATTCTGCTAGTGAATTTCAATGTTATTACACGTGAGTTGCTATGAAAGTTATGAATTCAATCAGAAGACTCACATACTCTCAATATGCGAAAACATTGAAATGTCGTAGCTCTGTAAGTACCTACCTACCTATACACCTACCTGTGTAATTTTGTTTAGATTTTTAACCCTTGGCACTCTTTTAAATAAAAAATTAGGCGTGCTACCATTCACCGGTTATATTTTTAAGAGAGACTAAGCCAGCCATCAAAGTGTCGGTAGGTATATAATTGAAGTACCTAGGTATGAAAACATCTTTCAGAAACTAAAATTTTGCAAAAGAAGTTATAAAGGTAGGTAGGTAAGTAATAAAAAAATTGTATAAATGATCTTTTTAGACTGCCACAAGTACACCAGATATCAGGATTTATGAAGTAGGTCCTAGAGATGGTCTCCAGAATGAAGCAAAGTTTGTTCCAACCGATATCAAAATTGAACTAATAAACAAGCTTGCTGGTGCTGGTTTGAAACATATTGAATCAGCTAGGTAAGCTTATGTTTCAATGCTTTACTAACATATACCTATTTTTATTTTAGATCTATTTTGTAATGCTATGTACTAAATCCCAAAATTGTATAGGTACATACCTAAGTTCATATATTTTTGGTAAGTTTATATATTTTTGAAGTTGGTGCAGTGCAGATACAGTGCAGACTTTCCAAGCCAAACAACAGGAACATTGTTTTACATAAGTGAGTGTGGTATTTAAGATTGTCAGTAGATAGGCAGCACCTTAAAAATATATAAAATTACTCATATAAAATTTTCAATATTTTTGTGAAGTTGGTTCCTGCTATTATTGCATTAATTAATTAATTACTCATTTAAGTGATAAAGAAACACTAGTTCATAACTTTATTAATCACAATCACAATGAACGAACATCTTTATGTTCGTTCATTGATATACTGATAACTTTTTATCAGTTGAGTTTTGGTGCATGTGGCCATGTCCGAAGATGATAATCAGATTTTAATATAACTATACATAGGTAGATTAGAGAGTCAAATAAACTTTTTAGCCTAGTTGAGTAACTAGGCTATAAAGTTTATTTGACTCTTGATTTAGACAAACTCACATAATACATTTTCTGTATGTTAGGTAGGTACCTATTGTATTAGAAAGTCTTCATCACCATCCATTTTCACCATCGAATTTCATAGAATAAAAACCAAATTTACGAAACATTTGATTTCATAGATGTTCGTACTGTGCTGTTTATTTTTCAAAAAGTTCTTTGCTTTCAGTTTTGTAAGTCCAAAATGGGTGAAGCAAATGAGTGATGCGGTAGATGTTATGAAGAATCTGCAAAGGTTGCCAGGAGTTAACTATCCAGTTCTAATACCCAATTTAAAGGGGTATGAGACAGCTGTGAGTTCTCTTGTTGAATATTTTTGATGTAATCAGAATAAGATTTAGTCAAACTAAACTCCTCATTGAATTTTTCATTAATAGTGGCATGTAGACCTTTGTCCTGTCATGGGACAGTATAGATACGTTAGTATTTTATGTGGTACAGGTTAAAAAAAAAAATTAAAACTGGCCCGAAAGAAATAATGGTTCCTAGGTGCTAGGTACTTATGTGGAAAAGGTTCACATTTTTTATTTCTTTGAATAAGGCGAGGATCTTGTCCTGGCTTGTCTGGGCCTATGATGGAGTGTGCTTTCACATAATGCGCTTGCTCTGCACTGGCACAGAAGGAACACCTAGAACCAGGTGTTGAAAAGGTGCAGGTCCTACCACCAGTTTATGGATCATTCATTCCATTGCCCGGGGTATAGCAGTAGGATAGGAGGTAGGTCCTCCCCAGGTCATAAAATCCCAATCAAAAACACTAATGCTGTCACCATATGTATAGATTTTGAAGCACTTTAATATTTTTATATCTAGATAAAATGTAATATAGAAGAAGTAGCCATCTTCCCAGCTGGATCTGAAGGTTTCTCCCAAAAGAACCTGAACTGTTCAGTAGAAGAGGGGCTGAAGAGGTTCAAGTTGGTAGCAGATCAGGCTGTCAAGGATGGACTGAGAGTCAGGGGCTATGTGTCTTGTGTTGTGGGCTGCCCTTACGATGGACCAGTCAGCCCTAAGGCTATTGCTAAGGTTGGTTTCAAAATTACAATCACCTTTAGATCTTCTCTACTTAATGTACTACAGCACTCTCACTAATATCGTTGCACAAGTGATAATTAATAACTTAGTTTTATTTATTTATTTCAAAAAACTTAATCTAGGTACATTAAATTTAAAAATCAAAACACAATGATATGTAACAATTCTTATCTATGTTTAAATATTATTTGCATAAATTCTCTGCACACAAGAACTGAAATATATCAAAATATCCTCTACAGTAAACAATAAACAAACTTTAGTTAAGATTATGATTAATAGTTCATATCAACTTGTGTATTTACTCTGTAGAGTAGAGTGTAAAGGCAATTTTTTTTAAGTGCAGTGGTGAAGTACCTACCTATCCTTCATCTCACATGTAATGATAAGGCTGAAGGTGGAAACGCACTGCAACCATAATCCTCAACAGGCAGAGGAACTGGCTATCTTTTTGTGTACGACGGGGAAGCGCTTGGCCTTCATCAAACCTGGTAACAAGTTGAGATAAGGCCGAAGGTGGAGGCGCACTTCACCCGGAATCCTCAACAGACTGAGGAACTGGCTATCTTACCTCTGAATGCCGGAACACAAAATTTTTCTTAGAATTGTTATTATGGCGACAGAATTAGGTAAGATGGTGGTAGCTAGCCAGGCGGACTTAAACAAAATCCTACCACCAACCAAGCACGATATATTGTACTCCCCCTGGGGATCGAACCCGGCACCTCTGAATTCGGTGGGTTTACCACTAGACCACAGAGGCGGATCTTACCTCTAAATGCCGGAACACAGAGTTGCGAGATCGGGGACTTTGGACCTGAAACCTGTGGGCGAACCACTAGACCACAGAGGTGGTTCACATAGAGTACATCCTGTGGACAGGTAACAGAGGAGCTGTTGTCTATGGGGTGCTACGAGATCTCCCTGGGTGACACCATCGGCGTCGGCACCGCGGGGTCGGTTCGACGCCTTCTGAAGGAGGTCTTGTCTGTGGCGACACCTGACCAACTGGCTTTGCACTTCCACGATACATATGGACAGGGCTTGTCTAACTTACTAGCTGGTTTGGAGGTAATATTATATAACTTTTACAACTATTTATAGAAAACATATATTAAAACATAAAAATACAGTAGGTACTTGTAGCTTCTTATTAAATTGCTCTATTTTTAATTACCTAATTAAATTGTTGCGCTAAGATGGCCATCGAGTAGGTAAGGTAGCTACTGCTCTCCCACAAAAACGACGATTCAGATGAAATTTTGGATATATAATGTGCAGGTTAGTGATTATTTGTCCGTGGTGCGTAGTAACTTTTTCTGCCGAAAAGAACGATAAACTACGTTTGTATGTGAATATGTCCTACTGGGCATTCACTTGATACTCATTTACCCATATTGATATAATTAAACATTGCTCATATATCTTAGATCAGAAATCGCACGCCTTACTATTACTTTATTTACTTACACTGCGAAAATAGTGGCATATTTTGTCATGCAATGCTAGTTAAAGATAGCAATATATAAAATTACTGCATTTCAAATAAATGTAACTCTAACTTAAAAATTATGGCTTGAAATGCAAGTTTTTCATTTAAAAAACACAGAAATACTCTCCTCAAATATAATCCTCTAGGGGCCCACATAAGCCTCCCGTATCTTACTCGTACTTATGCTAGCATTTCACCGCCACATCATAAGTGTAATTACTTAAGTTATGACTTGCAGGTAGGTACCTACTTATTTCATTTCATTTTAGCTAAATAATGCCTATTAGTCGGCTTATCAACTATCGCAACATACGAGTTCTTACGCAACACAAACAAACAGCAATGTGGACGAGAACCGCGGCGGTCTTACGTCACCGCGGACCATTTACCCCAATTTGTTTTTACAGTTTGGAATAAAAACTGTGGATTCATCAGTGGGGGGGCTGGGGGGGTGTCCGTACGCGCGCGGCGCCAGCGGCAACCTCGCCACCGAAGACCTGGTCTACTTCCTCTACGGACTGGGGGTGCACTCGGGAGTAGACCTCGTCAAACTAATCGACGCCGGCCGGTACATCTCCAACTACCTCTCCAAACCGCCAGAGTCCAAAGTGAACCGCGCTCTCGGCGATAGATTCAAAGACAGCGAAGATGTCGCCAGAATGGCATCTTGTGATATTTAAACGGAGACTTTATACACTTTTACATGCATTTACTTATCTAAGCGATATTATATCTTTGTTGATACGTTTGACTGTGTTTTATTTGCGTTGTGACCGGACCGTGGCATTAGCGGCCGATAGCTATGAGTACTTATACAGGTTTTTATCAATCAACATGCGAAGTGGGTACAATACAAGTTACGAACGCGCGGAAGCCGGCCCGGCTCGCTCCCACTACCACTAGTGTGGCGACAGGCGAGCGTGTAGCTGCTCGTTCCAATTGAATTGACCTTATTTATTCAATTTGATCTTGAGCGGAGGTCGATAAACCTTTCCCTGCATTGTGCCAGTCTGACGCGCGGTCCACAGCTCAGTTCATGCTCAATCGCTGCGGTTTCTGTTTGTTTGTTTTTATGGGACATTCGTAACGTAACAAAATGGTCGAAGTCAAAATAACCGAAGAAATCAAGATCGGCGGCAACAATCCTTGTTTTATAATTGCTGAAGTGGGCCAGAACCATCAAGGTGACATAGAAATTGCAAAAAAGTTGATAAAAGCGGCTAAGGTGAGTGCTCTTAACATCCGTAACTGGAGACAAAGCTTATTGTGTTGTTTTCAAACGGAATCAAAGGAAAGGAAACTTCCGCGTCTGATTTCTGACTCTTGTGTTCTCGAGATCCAAATATCTACCTACAAGTTCTATTCAAGGTCTACTTTTAACAATCAATTGCTTAGTTCCAACAAATGATGCATCAGTTGAATTTATTATCTCGATAATACATGACCTAAAGGTTAAAGAGTATATTCGCATTAAGAAATTAACATTTCACTGACAAGAAAAAAAGCTTATATGGTTATAAATAATTCTTTGCTATTTTGATACTCTCATAAAGATAGTCCTATATATGGAATGTTGAGTTGCAATAAAACGATAGTAGGTACATAGGTTAGGTACAACACCCTTTATGCCCCAAGGATTCCAGATAGGTTTTTCAAATTATAAATTCGTCAATTTAATCTTAGGTACATAAAAATAACGAACATATGAATCCATAAAATATATATGCTGAGTTGGTATTCATTTATTATTCATCGCAAACAATGAAATGGTATTCCCCTATTGCATAGCAGCCAAAAAATTATATATTAAGTTTCAACGTTCCAGGATGCAGGTGCCAGCTGCGTGAAGTTCCAGAAGACCTGTCTGAATGAGAAGTTCACGAAGAAGTATCTAGAGCGGCCGTACGACAATCCCAATTCATGGGGAAAAACTTACGGAGACCACAAGAAACATCTCGAATTCACTGAAATCCAGTACAGAGAGATCTTCAAATATGCGCATGAAATCGGCATATTGTGCACAGCGTCTGCGATGGACATGGTGAGTGAAAGCCTAACAATTCTAGTCAGATTTGTCTCTGACTTGAATGCATACTGTTTGAGGCTTGTCTATAGGATTTAGCATTGTAGGAAAACAAGGAATAGAGAAATCATAAGATTTAGCAAACAAGGAATTGATAAACGGTGTCTGTAGTAAACTTATTTCAATATTGATTTAAGGCTGGTATATTGATGAATTATATTAAACAGTGATAGGTATTTGTGGAAAGTGCTGGAGGAGGAGGCATTGTCCAACAGTGGACACTTATGGGCAGTTGATGTGATGTAAGAAAAGTGCATTTTACTGAGAAGCGAATGTTAAGATTGATGTGTGGGGTGACAATGATAGAAGATAAGAAATTAGTAGGGGAAGTTTGAAAGTGGCGCCAAGAGGGCTAAGTTGGCATGGTATGGGCATTTAATGAGGAGAGATGATAGTAATTTTAGTAAAAGGGTTATGAATATGAGTGTGGTTGGACATGCGAGCAAGGGAAGGCCGAAAAAGAGATGGATGGATTGTGAGATATTTGAGAAGATACATATATTATTATTTACACACATTTTAGATACATATATTAATTAATACCAGGTATTAAAATCACCTGCTTTAAAACAATAAAAAAAGTATTATATATTCTCTACAGCTAATTTTACGAGAGCATACATTGATTTCGTTTAAATGAAGATGTTCTAAATGTATTTTGAGCTCCAATTTGACCTTTCAGGTGTCCTTCGACTTTCTCTTGAACAACAAAGCGCCATTCGTCAAGATCGGCTCAGGGGACTCCAACAACCATCTATTCCTGAAATACGCCGCATCAAAGAAAGTTCCCCTGATCATTTCGACCGGGATGGTCGATAAGACCGCAGTGAAGACGATCTACGACATCGTCTCGGCTCAGCACAAGCAGTTCTGTCTGCTGCATTGCATATCGGCGTACCCGGTGCCGTTCGAGGATTGCAACCTGACTGTGCTGCAGGATTACAAGAATACCTTCGACATTCCCGTGGGATACTCGGGACAGGAAGTCGGAACCGCCGTCGCGCTTGGTGCGGTCGCTTTAGGTGCTAAGGTATGGATCTTTGTAGATATCGCTTCATCGTCGATAATAAAAAAAAACTTTTATGGAGTACACAAAAGTACTTTGTGAAAAGGAACAGGGTTCGATTCCCTGGGGAGTAAAAATGTATGCTTGGTTACCACCAACCACTTGGGATACTACATACATACTAGTTTGAAGTCCACCTAGCTACCTCCATCTTACATAAATCTATCGCCCTAACCAAATTTCATTTTTTTTGTTCATTATGGTAACCACCTACCATAGCTAGTTCCTCAGTCTGCTAAGGATTCCGTGTGAAGTGCGCTGTATTCCACCTTCGGCCTTATTGCGACCAAGCGCTTCCCCGTCGTACAAAAAAAAACGTAGTATTACTTGTACTACGGCTATAGTACAAGTACACCACTCTTATGAGTGCAATAAACATTAAATACGTTGCCATGAACCACATTATCACCTGAATTAAGTTTACCGGTGGAGTTAATTTCAGCGAAACAAAAGATAATAATCAGTTATGTGGGTGTGACTTGTGATTAGGGTTCCGTACCCAAAGGGTGCTAACGGAACCCCATTACTAAGCCATCGCTGTTTGTATGTCTGTCTGAGCAGAGTACCTCATGAACCGTAATAGATAGTCGGTTAAAATTGTCACAGAGCGTATTTCTACTACGATCACAACAAAGAGTTAAATTAATGTATAGATTCACGTGATTTTTTTGTCTTCAAATTTGGGTCGGAACCCTCGATGTGTTGGCGGTTTTTTTATAATCTTTATCTTGAAGTTGTGTGCACTTTTAAAAATATCATAGGGCATCAGAATCTTATCATGCAGCTAAATATTGTCTTGGTTATTTTGTAGCTATCTTGATAAACGAACGGGTATTGATTTGAGTCTTAATATATTTTTATTGAACGTAATAAAGATAGCTCTTACAAAACACCAAACACTGTTTGTACCTACAGGCAAACAATAATTTCGTTGAACAACAAAATAATGTTGCGTTGTCTTTTTATTGTACGAAGGGCAATATATAATTATTGCATCTCACCTGATTTTTAAGTAATTGAAAGATTTTAAGTGTTAGATGTAAAATTACCTAATCACTTATTTGTCGTTGGTAAAAAAAAATCCCTCCATCGAACCCCCAAATGTCGTAAAATTAGACAAAGGTAGATCTCATCAGATGGTCCGCATTTTCCTCCTGTATGTTATGTATCCTTTACTGATGTCACCAATACGCCTGCCAAGCTTGGTTATGGAAAACTCTCCAGTTTTGCAGGAGACTGTCCAACTTTGGACATTCCATACCGTAGGTGGTGGGGGAATCATTTACATTTATTTGCTTAAATCAGTTTGACCTAGAACAAATGAATTGACACTAAATTGATAGGTTGGCTGGGCTATCAGTCTGTACGACAGTCACTTCTTTAAGTGATGTCTTAAATAATATTGCTTTCATTTTATTATTTACTTCATTACTCTTACACTCACATTCACTTTCCCCAAGGTTAAGGGAGAGAGCTGTTAGGGTTAAGTGCGCCTTTGCCATGCTCGATTTATTTTTATTGTTTATGTTTGCAATATAAATAAATAAATATTACAGGACATTAATTTGACTCAGCGAAAACTTAGTTTTTAATATGCTTGTAATATGGGACCTAGATTACGGATATAATACTTACATACTTTTTTTTTGTAAACACATACTTATCATACAATACAACGCCCAAGAATGGAACAAACATAGAACAAACATCAATATTTATCACACAAATGTTTGTTCTGGGTGGGAATCGAACCCACAATTTGAGGCTTGTTATAAAAATCTTCGTCGTTCATAGGTATGTATGGATATAATCGTGCAAGGAGATTCTGCACAGATACTCTGATCAGTATCGTAATAAATGGTCGCCTTGTAACAATATCTTTTGTTAAATTCCAGGTGTTGGAGAAGCACATAACCCTGGACAAGGGGATGAAAGGCACAGACCACGTGTGCTCGCTGACTCCGACAGAGTTCCAACAGCTGGTTCGTGACGTCAGAGTCATCGAAGCGTCACTCGGGACTCCAATCAAGAAGGTGGTCACTTCAGGTAACTCTGTCACCTTATTGTTTTTAGTCTGTTCTTAATTCTCATAACCGTGGTTCACTCTGTGGTTTAGTGGTTCGCCTACCGGTGTCAGATCTATAAGTCCCGATCCCGATCCCCAAGGAGTTCAATATTGTGCTTGGCTTGGTTGGTGGTAGGACTTTGGCAAAGTCCGCCACCATCTTACCTAATTCTGTTGCCATATGATATTAAATTGTTGTGTTCCGGCATTTAGAGGTAAGATAGCCAGTTCCTCAGACTGTTGAGGATTCCAAACGGAGTGCGCTTCCACCTTTGGCCTTTCATAACTTATAAACCAAGTATGAAGAAGGCCAAGCGCTTCCCAGTCTTAAAAAAAATGACAGCACTCAATTTGAACTCAGCAAAAAAAACTGCTGTCAAAAAAACTTTTTAGCAGATTTTTCTTGGTGACCGAATATTAAAGACATCATTTTATAACATTATACCTTATTCTGTGGTATCAGTACTTGACCTGGAATAAGTCGTACTTGAAGGCTATATGTATCCACTTCAATCGCGTTGGTAAACAATAGATAAGCTCAGTATTTATGTATATGACGTACTTACTTACCGGCCGCGTTTCCATTAACCTTCGTCACCAATCGACGTATAAGTTATGGACCATATGATCAATTGGAAGTAATACATAATGCCCGGGCATTTTGAAAAATTACCAATATTTCAGGGCGATGTTATAATAACTAAGTGTTGAAATAATGTATACCATTCTAGTCACATAAACGCACGCTCCTTGTGGGGGTGCTTAGATAGGCATTCTGCGCCTGAGTTTAGCTTTGTTGCTGTTACTATGTACTAGTGACGTAGCTAGATTCAGGTACTTACTTACTATTATTAGGTCTTTGTTACGAGATGAGTTCATATTTTATACGGGAGTGACATGGTCTCTGTGTGACAAAACTGCCAGGTACTCCAATATTATATTTAATGTTTAGGTACCTATTAATAAAGATATAAAAAAAAGTCACATAAATGATAAAATTTGACTTTGTAATTTTATTGCTCATAAGTCGTGGAAAAATAAGAGGTAAGGTTGAAACTACCTTAAATAATAATTGTCTTGTTTAGTCGGTAGGTTGGAGGAGGCCTATGTTCAGCAGTGGACTTATATGGGCTGAAATGATGGTGATGAGGTGTATCTAGGATATCTTATATACAACATGCATTCTGGGCCAGGTTTAGGTACTGTACTGTAGGTAACATTATTATAGGAATTATTTCTCCTCTTCCGACTGAATACTGCTTGGAACATACTGAATATAAAATATACCTAAACATTATAATTAAGTAATTTAAATTACTATAATAACACATTATATTAACGCGGGCGCGACTGGTTATTGTGATTATGGGCCCTGAATGCAGTATATATCTATATATATATATATATATATATATAACTCAAAGGTGACTGACTGACTGACATAGTGATCTATCAACGCACAGCCCAAACAACTGGACGGATCGGGCTGAAATTTGGCATGCAGGTAGACGTTATGACGTAGGCATCCGCTAAGAAAGGATTTTGATTAATTCTACCCCCTGGGGGATAAAATAGGTGATGAAAGTTTGTATGAAACTTTGTCAATTTTAAACCGATCGTGCTGAGACTGCATGCATAAAGCTACTATGACGTAGGCATCCCCTAGGAAAGGATTTTGAGATTTTGCATTTGTTTTGTTTCGGTTTAGTAGTTTTGGTTATAGACTCTGCTTTGTATTTGTTTTGTTTTCGTTTGGTTTAAGTATAGGCTTTGTCGGTTAGACTTTTTTAAAATGGCTAAAGAAAATCTGAACGTTAATGGAGAAGTTGAAGAATGTACTGTCGTTTTTAAGTTTTGTAGGCCCTCATTTTTTACACACGCTAAACAAAAGTAAAGCCACAAAAACTATACCTAATTAATAATAATACTTCTTAACGCGAGCGAAGCCGCGAGCAAAAGCTAGTATTTTAATATAATGTGTTATTATAGTAACTTATATATACTTAATTAATATGGTTAGGTCTAATTGTGTGTATTTTATGTTATTTTGTTGAATTTAAAAGTTTCAAAATATTATTTCTAACAGTCCATTCAATCCAAAGGTTTTATGGTAGAGATAGCTTTTGAGCGATTAGACTGCCCATTGTTACACCATTTTTGACTGTTCTCAATGTTTGTTTTTTATGTTACATTGGTGATCAATAAATATTTCAATAAATAAATCTCCTAGAGGGTCAACGGAATCATTGATTTTTAGTCAATGGTTAAGGCTGTTTTTTTTTTATACCATGAAGGTGGCAAACTGGCATAACTGGCCCATCTAATGAAAAGCGGTTGCCGTCGCCTATGGACGCTCGCAAAACCAGAAGCAATACTCGCGCATTGCCGACTCTTTAAAAATTACAAAACACCATTTTGAAAAACCTCATACTGTAGGGAGCACTAGCTCCCTACAGTATGAGGTTTTTCAAAATGAAAGGGAAAACCTCAGCAGGGAGATCATTTCACAATTTAATAGTTAGCACCTTTTTAACCGCCTATGTGGTCTCGTGGTTCAACCCACCGATTTCAGATCCAGAGGTCCCGGGTTCGATCCCATGGGGAGTACAATTTGCTTGGCTTGGTTGGTGGTAGGACTTTATTTAATCCACCTAGCCATCTATCGCACCATCTTACCTAATTCTGTCGCCATAATAACAATTCAAAAAATTGATCTGTTCCGGCATTTAGAGGTAAGATAGCCAGTTCCTCAGTTTGTTGAGGATTTCGGGTGAATGCCTCCACCTTCGGCCTTATCTACTTGTAACCAGGTGAGATGAAGGCAATCTTACCCGTCGTACAAAAAATAAAATAAAAATAGAACCTTACGGTGCGCGACGTCATTGTGTTTAGTGTGTGGATGGAATCTTTGTCGGTGGCGAGCAAATGAATGATGGTTCCTACCACCAGCGATCATGAAGGTCTGCTTTACGACCACTCTCCTGCCAAAGTCCGTTGCGCTGGGTGCGCGGGAGTGCCTTTAATAGACAAGTTCTGGGAAGCTCGCTCCTTCGTAGACCTCATATTCGCCCAGATAGTACCCAAGCTGTGAGGTCAACCCATTTAAAAAAAAGTGTTCTGTGGCACTGTAGTGTTCAAATCACTACAGTACGTATACCTTATAAGTACTGAAGCGACTGAATCGATTTTGATAAATGTCTTACTAATATTATAAATGCTTAAAAAAAAAGTTTGTTTGAATGTTTGTTACCACTAATCTCCGTAACTACGATTAAGCGATTTAGATGAAATTTGGTATATAGATAGTTTAGGTTCTAGAATAACACATAGGCTAATCTGATTTAAGAAAATCATCCCCTAAGAGGGTTGGTAAAGTTTCTATGGAAAAAAAAAATATTTGGTTCGACTCACTCAAAACTCTGTTTAAATAAACTATGAAGTAAATAATGAAAACAGTATTTATTTTTAACTGTATGGAAAAAAAATATTCCTGGGTTCGATTTACTTAGAAATCGGTTTATTGAATAAACGATAAAGTATATGATGAAAGATGTATGTATTGTAGCTTGACTATACAAACAAATGAACGTTTCCCGCCGGCTCTAAAATCGATGTTCTACATTTGACACATACATTTCCACGCGGGCAAAGCCGCGGGACGCAGCTTGTGTATGAACCTAAATATGTTTTCGGATTCGAATGCTATTGGTACTTTAAATTACTATCGCCTTAAACATGCTTTGTATTAAATTCTAACAACAGGCATTGTATGTGCATTTCACGCGTGTATTTTAGTTCTTTGACGATTGACAATGATTGATATCAATTGACCTTTTTAATTTTAAACATGACTCATTTGGCCATTCGCCATAGAAATCGATACGCAATACTATTATTTGACAAAATCAGATGTATAGCTTACTTTTGAACAATTTCAGTAGGTACAAAAAAAGTTTTACATAGACAAAGAAAACATTTATTACTGACAAAAGGTGTAATTTCAGAGCAGAATAGCATCAAGCCCTTTCTCTTACTAGTGTCGTACAAGACGACTTCTGTTTTAAACGCAGACTGTCTGAAAGACCTCGTTACTATGAGGTACATAGATATAGGACATAGATCTGGAAATGTATGTAATGTAAATATACTGAGACAGTTGAGGATTCCGGGTGAAGTGCGCTTCCACCTTCGGCCTTATCATAACTTAAATACCAGATGAGATGACGGCTCAGCGCTTCCCCGTCGTACGATGAATTTAATTTTATAATCTAATGAGTAATAATGACCCGCTTATCACAGCGCAGAATTTACAGTGGTCTTGGAGGAGTCACAAGTCCAAAATGGAGTGAGTTGGTCAAAAGCTATTGATGATAAGCTGTGTACGAGACACGTCTTTCGCGTGGTTCGCTGACTTCAGCAAAGCCAAGTTACTAAACAGTCGTCAGAAGACCCCATATAATGTTACAGTAACAAAACAGGGAGCGAGCTATAGCCATTTTCAATTTATAAATAGTGTTTTCAAATTTGTTTTTTTTTACAGAAATACCGTGCATTGACAAGCTACAAAAGTCCCTAGTAATGGGAAGTACAAAGAATAAAGGCGAGATTTTATACCCTGGGGATATAAAGATCAAAGTAGCAGAACCTAAAGGCCTGAACGCGCTGCATTTTGAGGAAGCCATATACAAAACTCTCGTCTACGACAAGAAAGAGGACGAGCCTTTGAACGAGGGAGACTTTTGCTAAAATGCTCAAATTAACCTTAAGATTAATGTCATTGGTAAGAAATTAACAAATTAATACTAAGGTGGCTCCTTGGGCTACGTACAAGCAATTAGGTTTTCTGTAAATTGTAGCTTCGAAACACATTGTGATTTCAAAAACGTAAAATTTGCCACGAAATACATACAGGCTTACATAAAGCTACAATTTACCAAAAATCATATAACGCGTGCCTAAAGCCGAGTTACTACCATAAGAGGGCCCCGTAGTATCGCTGACAAACGTACTTAAATCCTGTTTCCGTGTGGTCCGATTCACATTAAATGTTGCAGTTATCATCGGAAAGAGATAATAAGTGTCTGTGGTTCGCTTCTTTTTCTTAAAAAGCAATAACAATAAAAATAGGTATATGGAGAAGAGTGTTTGTATGGAAAAGCTCTTTTTTATACATTTTGGTTTGTATTAGTTTTTTAGAAAAAGTAACGCACTACAGACACAGATTCCCCCTATCCAATTAACCCTGCAAAAAATCTTTGAATCAGACTTGCCATTTTTAAATGAATGGAATTACGTTTGTACGGGACAGTGAGTCTGCTTGGCCTTTTTAAGATTAAGATAATCGGTTAGAAATTAACAAATTAATATTAAAAAAATTGCTATTTTGTAGCGGAAAGTTGGTTCTATTACTAATTTCAAGTGACACGTGATAAAATCATAATAATAATGTGATAGGTAGGTTTATGAACTGTAATCGAATTTATTCCTAACTAAACATATATAATGTAAGTGTTGTATATTTAAATATAAGCCTATTTAGTTTCGACCTTGTAAAGTACCTATGTATATCGATAACGTGTGCTATGAATAATAAGACCGTATATTTTTGTATTAAATATGACGATATAACTGACCTTTCAATTTGATTTATATTATGTTGACTCAAATATAAATTATGAAACTAATTTCAAATACCTTCCACATGCAAATTTTACTCGGTTTGACGTCAACGCTCATTCATAAAGATATTATTAAACTTTATAAAAAAAAATGTCGCGCCAAGTTTAATTTGAGACCGCAGCTATTTATATAATTCAGGTTGTTTTTCCGCACAAATCACCGAAACGGCTATTTTGAGTAACGTTTACGTGGTCATAGAGTAGTGCGTTGATCGTACGTACGATTAGACGCAGGCTGCGAGATCCTTGGGTGGATTTTAGAAGCGTGATATTTATACGGTGCGGGCTGTGTTCGGCGACATGTGGTGGGTAAGGGAGGAAGCACACTGAGCGTATCTGACGCGGCTCATTTCACGTTGCGTTACGTATAATTATCCTGCGCGGCCTCACCTCGATGTCGCTATATCGCGCGTAAAAGAGCCTAGAAGTCGCTTTGCGTTGCGTTACGTATAATTATGCAATGCCTCACCTCGACGTCGCTACTACGAATAATAGAGCCTAGAAGTCAAGCCATCTTGCGTTCGATCAGCTCACAATGCAGGTATTTATGGACGAAATACGTATTTCGAGCGACTACAGCCTTACTTTAGAGCATCATATACAGAAACTGTTTTTGCGTTGTAGGTATTGCGCAAACGTATTGTTATCTCAAAGTTCCCTGGAGCCGCCCAATGCGCCCGACAGAGACAGTTGCTGCTCGTGGGATTAATGGGAACTAAGGTTACAGGGCAAAAACATGAGTGGTTAAGATGCTTGTACCTACAAAGTGGATTAAAAACTGCCAAAAATAAGAAACCTGAAAAAACCTAGGACATCATGTGTTAATTAGATGAAAAATCACAGAAATCGGCAACAAAACAAGGTAGAAAAGAGCTATTTCATTTTGTATGGCCAGGTACGCGGTATATGATCCTCATAAGCGAATCGCAAAGCCGCGACGCAAGTGTGCGTCGGTGTGTTTTCGGCTTAAGATTTGTAACAAGCGGCGCGCTGAGTCGTCTCGGAGGAGTTACATGAACTGCGCAGGGTTGGCTCGCTGCCCGCGCGCCGCCGCCGCCGCGCCGCCGCCGCCAGTCCCCGGAGCGCCGGCCCGCCCGCCGCCCGCCGCCTGCGCGCTGTCGCGATCCCGCATCATCCCATCCTTACATATTACACAACCACGTTTCAGCGCACTCGACTCGCACCGAACCCACTTTCACTGACCGTTTCCGCTAGAAAGTCCGAAGGAGCCGATTTAGGTCGCCCGGTTCGGCGCTACGGGATATTTTTATTGCCACTGTTGGGTGCAGACGGACGAGCGCCGAGCGACGCGCGAAACGTTTATTATTTATAGAGTACCTATTATCGTAAAGTTCATTCCATAAACGATTGCGTGTGCGCCGGCTCCCGGTATCCCCTTGAGATTTAAATGGACTGATATTTTCAGGCAGTGTTCCTGGGTACCTAGTACCTATGCATAATAACCTCGAGTGAAGCAAGTGGTAAAGCATTTAGGGTAACGTAGACATTTGTAAAGTGCATTTGTGAGTGAGGATGCATCACCTGTACCCGTCCGCGAAGGGCGACCCGCTGTGCCCCCTGGGGTTCCACCCGCAGGTGCGGTGGCCGACGCGCTGCAAGCGTTGCTTCAGGGACTACAAGGAGCACGGCGGCGCCAGGAGACGGGAGGATGACTTCACCGCGTCCACGCCGGCACTCTCCACTAGCTCGTCAGCCTCACGGTCAGCGCTATCTTCTATCTACCTTATAATATCAAAATCGATGTCCAACAAACCATTTAGTTTGACGGGACTTCGTGACGGGATCACTGGCTGATAGCTAATGTTGTAAGGAGTAACGTAGGCTACTTTTATTCGAGGGCCCACCACGCAAAAGAATGTATACTCATGAAATTCAATATACATACTAGATTTTTTAAGAGTGTTTAGCTTCCTCTAATGGGTTGCAGTAAGGATTTTTTTTTCCCACATCATGATAGGAATGAAGTTCCGGATGTTCCACTAGTCCTTCATAAATGGCTTGCTTTCTGCTTGCCAACGTGGTACCCGGATAATAAGTCCAAAATTCCTAGTCTAGAGAACCTATACCTATACGTCTGTACCTATAAAAGATGTAGTTTTCGATATAAGTAGCAAAAACCATCCAAACAAACTTACCAACGCATTTATAATATTAGTGGTATGGTACTAGCGCCCGGGACTGCGTTCCGGTCATTACAAAATCCTTAGTTCACCTCTGACCTTCACACCACACGCAACGCTGTTATGAAAATTTCATTCATCTAGGATTCTGGATTGGTAGTTGATTGTCAGTCAAAAAATACGCAAAAAATGGGAAAATACGCTCAGGATTTCTTGGAGGAGTTGGAGGCTTAGGTACCTACTTTTAAGTACCTAGTACCTAGTAGTATATCGGTGATCACGGAAGACTACTCTTGACCGCAAATGTTTTATAACGATAGAATATTATTGATTAGAATAATGTAGCTAGAAATCATTAAAGCCATCCTGCCGACGTCCGTCGATAAACAGTACACTTTGTTCCGTCGTTGCGTGGTGGTGTACGCAGGGGTGGGTAAATCAGGTAACGCCCAGGCAAGCCTCGAGCTCAAGAGCTCTTACCGTATTATGTAGGATCGATTACTTTAACACTTTAGCTGTGATATTTTAAAACACCTGGCTATGTCTCTATTAACTAGAACTATTCTCTAGAGGGTTACGTAAATTATTAGTAATCTGTAATTAATTAAGAAGCAAAGTGTAGGTACAATGGCAAAACTCCAAATTCCTAAACGTTTTTACCGAGTTGTGTGTATTTGCCCAGTTACTCTGGCGTTTGACGCAATACCGCCTCCATGTGTTGTGTATATCGCTACAGTGTGCATTGTTGCAATCTACACTACAAAATGGGAGAAAACAGATCGGAATAGACTAGTAGTTCAGCCCCGAGCTGTGATCTCGTGATGCTATTTAATCACTGAGATCATCATACAAAAGAAAGCTGTAAACACTACGATAAAAGTGTGCTTTCATCACAACTTTCTCTTAGAACACCTTTACTCATTCTTTATTCTACTGAGTTTAAGAGGCATTCTCTTGTTGCTAACTCTCATTCTATGCAAAGCCAGAATGAGAGCATACCACCGTAGCACCGACCGTACGTCAGTGGGGGGGTAGAATACAATAGGTAAATGAATAAGTCACCCCTTAGGTACTGATATGAAAAGGTTGATAGATACCTATCTGTTTTATGAAATTCTCTCAAAAATGTTACTATGATAGTTTAAAAATCTACCCCAACCTTCCCACGGGTATCGTAAAATTCGACCAAGGGGTTTCACCAAAAAGGCAGCAGCTGCCTTCTGGGTGTAAACAAAACTATCTGTGAACACCGACCCCGACTGCCAAGCGTGGTAGCTATGGCCAAACCTTACAGTTTCGGAGAAAGTTCTTTCGTCACATTGGTTCACATTAATTGGCTGTTGATGTGTGACGTGCACAGGCATCTAACCATAAAATTCCAAAAGTTATCGACACCCCTTGGCTCGCGACCCTATTGCGTGAATTACAATAATTAAATAGACCAGTTTTAATTTAAATAAGTAGCCAATACCCACACTATACTATCTTATCTTAAAGAACCACCCTTACTAAAGATAAAAATGTAAACCTGCTGACTTACCCCTGTCATATGACATTTAAAAGGACTTTAATTATTAATCGTACATACCCCTTTTCAACTCCTAATGTTGGTGGTTTCAGTAAATAAATCAACTAATAGAGACTTGTGAAGTCAATATTATAATCCTTCAGGACATAAACATCATTTTATGCTCTTACCGCGCCCCATGCTACGTAAACCACCCTACAAAGTGAAATATTTTTTTAAATGTGCAGTCGATACTCATTCAAACGACACCCATAAGACAAATAAAGATCTTCTAGTCTCACTTAACAACTCAATTTCTCAAAAACTACTCTAGGTAAAGAAACATCTTTTAACTAAACTAATTGATGAGTGCAAAATTAATCTCTGCTAACTCCAAATTTCAAATTTATAGGATCATTCATTCATGAGGTGGAATATTGTAGTTTTTCCCACCTTAATATCCCAAAAACTACCCCAGTTATCAAAAATCTCCCGCGACAATCAATACCTATTAGACTATTTATGTTTTCTGATGATATCTGCTTTATGATTTTATCAATCGGATAACCCGTTCGAGGGTTATGCTATCACAAACATTGTCCTAAACATACCTACATACATACAGGGCCGATTTTCCCAGCTTGACTGGATATTTCGTTCGCTTCGCTGACACGATCAATTACTTTCTGAGGCGTATAGTGCAAGCTGTTTGCTGATAATATTGTTTTCCTCGGCGAAGATGCGGCTGAGGTTCAAAGCAGAACAGGGAAAAGCCACTAAAATGAACCTCTGTTCGGTGACTTTGGTAGTTCTTCCAATTTCTCCCCAAAGGACGGACAACGTAACAGCCGTCGTGTCTGTCTGTCAGCCGGATGTACTTCATGAACTTTATATAGGTAGACAGTTGAAATGTTCAGTGTATATGTGATTTTCTATTGCCGCTATAAAAACAATACAAAAAGTCAAATAAAAATAAAGGAGGCAAAATATGTGTATGCCCATACAAGAAACGTCTTTTTGCCTTGTAATATCGGTCGGAACCCTCGGTGTGCGTGTCCACGCTTGGCCGATTTTTGGGATGATGAAAACCATGACAAAACATAGATAATTGTACTCAGGGACGCTACCGCCGACGGCGAAGCCGATCTCCATTGATGGCTTTAAATTAGCTTCATGAGAACTAGAAACGATTTTTACCGTCAAATGTACTGAACGGATAGGTTTCATAACATGTGTACACTTTTGAGATGGGAAACGCCATTTCGGATATGACACATACCTAAATCGGTAAAAATCGTTTCTAGTTCTCATGGAGCTAATTTAAAGCCATCATTGGAGATCGGCTTCGCCGTCGGCGGTAGCGTCCCAGGAGCTATGGAGAATGGGACGTGGGTAGGTACTTATCAATTTGTAATCAATTGTGCGTACGAATTAAATTGTTGGGGACGAAAACAATTTCGAGCAGCATCCTTGGCACAGATAATAAAATACTAACGTAACCTTGGTAAATGTTGTAAAAAAACTTCTCAATACCGTTCTAATTTCACTCAGGACTGTTTTCAATCAAATTTTAAACAACAAAATACATGATTCAATCCGTTATTCATAACAAACTATCTGAAACATTGTGCTATTGTTGCTACCGGAAATATTTACTTTAGGTACTTCCGGTTTGATCTAGGCAAGCATTCTCATACAATATAATGTAGTGATTGCTAGGTGCTGTGTGTAGGTGGTTTTTATGAATAGCTGGATGTGGTTGGTATTAATTCAAATGGTCCTTACTTTTTATGTGTAGGTTGTAAGAAACATGGATGTGACTTTTACGGGCCACTATAGTACATGACTCGTTGTAAAAGGTGGACAGCGTAAGGTTGATAGACGAACATATTCTTGTACCAAATAAAAAACAATGACATGATAAAAATTAAAGGTAAGTAGTTTACATACCCTATGGCCTCACATATTGTTAATTATTCTTGTACTAAATAAAAAACAATGATATGATAAAAATTATAGATAAAGTAGTTTACATACTTAGGTACTCTAATAGCCTTACAATATGTAATATGTAGCTAAGTATTATTCTACCAAATAAAAAACAATGACATGATAAAAATTAAAGGTAGTAGTTTACATACTCTATGGCCTTTCATATTTCTAATTGAAATCCAGCTACCCTAAAAAACTTTTCATGGAACCTTTTTGTTTTCTTAGGAATCGTGAAGAGAATAATGGCGCAGAAAGTGGAAGGACTGGCCGAAGCTGGTCATCCAGCACAAACCTCAGTTCCCTTGACACCCCCAAAAAAGACGCCTTCTCCTCCGGTAGGTATTTGCTGGCCATAGTAATAAGATCTACAGTTAGTGCCATAAAATCATCCAATTCATCCAAACTAAATTGTGTCTAAAAGTATCTTGGATCGAACGTGATGCTGGAAGGACTGAAGACATGAAGGAATGGAATTTTATCCTCTTCGGTCATGGCGTCACGTCACGCCAACTAAATAATCTTAGAAAAATGAATGATAAAATTATGCACAAGTATAAAAACTCAGACAGGCACAAATGCAGATTAACCTTAATCTGCAGGTCAGGGTAACTAGGCCATGTAATCGAATATAATAATATTGAACCGGAGTACCTTGATTTCCAAATTAAGTAAGGTATCTTTATGAAAGGTGAAGGAAAACGAAACAGCTTGGTACGCTATTACATTAATAAAACAGACATCCTGCATATATAAATGCTTAAAAAGAACAAGCCAGACTTGCAAATGGTTTGAAACATAGGTTTTTGAAACACAAAGATGTTTGCGTGACCGAAATAACTATAATTAAAAAGCCTCATAACTCAGTTGATAGTAATTCTGCTTCCAGCACTGTAGGTTGTGTGTTCGATTCCCACCCAGACAAACATTTGTGTGATGAATATAGACGTTTGTTCTGTGTTTGGGTGTTGTATAATTATAATGAATGATAAGTATGTATTTACAAAATAAAAAAACAGTATTCTGTAATCTAGTTCCCATATTACAAGCTATGCTCAGAATGGGGCTAGATGGCGCTGTGTGAAATTAATGTCCTGTAATAATAACTCGCTTTCTTGGTGGAAAACACGACTTACAAGTCACAATTTAGGCTCGTTTGGCCTCACCCTTAGTAGTAATACGATAGCGCTTTCTCTCCTTGCCGGTAATTCCCCAGAGTTCAGTAGAACGAGCTCGTCGTGGACGTCGACGCCAGACCTGGGGGCCAACGACGAGAACACGACCGCAGTCACCGTCAGCCTGAAGCTGCCCAAACGGAGACTCACGGGACCTCTGCCCTCGCTTGATACGGGGCAGAATCATTCGGGTGAGATACATATATCAATTCAATTTTAAAAGTTCTGTATTTAACACAAGCAGTAATAGTGGTACAGAGAGAACATATTAGTTTGGGACGAGATGGCGCTGTGTAAAATTAATGTCCTGTAATATTTATTTATTATCATTTCCTTATCCGTGGCTAAGAAGCTGGGCCTAAATATCACTTGGACAACTTTCGACTGTAGGATATAAAGTACAAGTCCGGTCCTATATAAAGTATTGCTGCCACCTTTGGGAAGGTTTAACTAAACACTAACATATCGCTCTAACGTCTAAACGGTGAAACGGGCCAAAAGCGAATACTTTTCGTTTAATATAAAATTATCATTCCATCGAGCCTTTTTTGCACACATAATATCCCTGCAAGCATCCAACGTAAAAGGTAAAAAAAAAAAATGTGTTTATGCACGTCATCATCATCAATGGTCTATTCGTCTAATGTTGGACGGGGCCTTTTCCAAAACTGGAGGATTACCATTACCAGCACGTTTGGCAGGCGCATTGGTAATTGCAGTAACAGATGTAAGATAATACACAGAAAGAAGCTCTTGCTCTTGGTGAGTCGACATTTACGACATCCACGGGCTGAAGTGAAGGGGTATATTCTAAAGCCGAGACCACCACGGTTAACTTTAACTATCACTATTGTGTTATTCGATGACAAACACAGTCTTATATTATATTCACACTAATATTATAAAAGCGAAAGTTTGGATGTCTGTTCCACGCCAAAACTACTGAACGGATTGAGCTGGAACTTTGCACATCAGACAGTTTTAGAGTAACATATTAGCTCATAATAGTTATCTCATAATTCAGTTTCCGTGGGATGCGAATCAAATGCCAAAAATCCATGTACAGAACTGATTTGTTCAAAGCTGAAATAGTGCTCAGAAATTGTTCTGCACCACAAAAACATACAGTCTACTTTTCATCTACATACCACGCAGGCGAATCCACCAGCAGAAGCTAATACAGAATAGTCTAATACTGAACTGCGTAGCCAAGTGGGTATAGGCCTGCCTTCCGATCTGTGGTTTATGGGTTTCAATCCAGTATTGCACCCGTGGACTTCTCGGTTTTTTTTAAGTTAATGTGCGAATTTGACACGTGCCCATGCTCTGAGGAAAAACCGCCAAGTCCCTAGGAAGAAACATTCCGATTGGAATGTGTCACTGGCTAGTAATCGGCGGTATTGGCTGTGATGGGCTTGCAAGCCGTTACGCATTGAATACTTAGCTACTTGCAAACTTTGGTCATTGGCCGAACATAAGTTGCACGTTGCACGTGCCTCTTACTAGAGTTCCTTGTGAAAGAGCTCGTTTCTTTTAATTGTATGACGGGGAAGAGCTTGGCCTTCATCTCACCTGGTAACAAGTTAAGATAAGGCCGAAGGAGGCGGTTTGCTCGGCTTGGTTGGTGGTAGGAGTTTGTTTTAGTCTGCCATGCTAGCTACCACCATCTTACCTAATTATGTCGCCATAATAACACTTGTTGTGTTCCGGCATTCAGAGTAAGACAGCCAGTTCCTCAGTTTGTTGAGGATTCCGAGGGAAGGGCGCCTTTACCTTCGGGAGTGAAATAAAGGCTACTTCCCCGTCGTACAAGAAAAAAAACCTCTATATCAGGTACTTAACATAGCCTCATAGCTCAGTTGGTAGCAACTGCCTTCTGCGCTGGAGGTTGTGGGTTCGATTCCCACCCAGGACAAACATTTGTGTGATGAATATAGATGTTTGTTCTTTGTTTAGGTGTTGTATTGTATGATAAGTATGTATTTACAAAAAGTATTTAGGTATTCTATCTGTAGGTAATCTAGTTCCCATATTACAAGAAGCTAGATGGTGTTGTGTGAAATTAATCCTGTAATATTTATTATTATTGTTAGATGCACGCTCTGAACAGTGATCAGATCCTCGAAATAGAATAATGTCGCTAGTCTTTTTGACGTGACTTGTTTTTACTGATATTGAACCATTTTCAGATACAAACACGGTAACGTTACGACGCCCGTCGCCGTCTCCTCCACCGACGCCAGCTCCGACCCCCGCGCAGCTCACCATCAACAAAAACGATTCGCTGGCTGAAAGAGTGCGGAAGGTACCATACATATACCTTTTAAAATTTTATATTTTATTTCAGGCAAGAGAGTGCTAACCTAGTCTCCGACAAATAGTAATGTATACATTTAAAAATTAACAAACATAATTGACTATACTATAACTATTTATTGTCACGTAAAGTCTGTACGTGACTTACTTGTGTTGTGTTTAATAATAGTCCGCGATACCTTCGAAACACAACACCTTTCGGTCAAAGTTTTTCTTTATCGATAGATCGATAGGTGTTCGATTGGGAACACTTTAGTTAGATCACTTGGAGGTAGAGATCCCACCCACCACTCTTTGAAATATATAAAAAGACTTGCTGTAACATCACAACCGAAAACAGTTCACTGCAGAATGTGAACTCGTCCGAAGAATTCAAAGGGGGGATGTACTATGGTTAAACATCACCACGCTTGGTAGGCGGGTGGGTGATCGCGGTGTATTAAAAATTATCAATCGTAAAATACAGAATACATTCAATTGGATTATGTATTTTACAATTGAACATTTGTTTATACACTGCTCACAATATTTGTCAGTGTAGCTCGGTGCTTTTTTATTGTACGATGGGGAAGCTTGCCTCCATCTCACCTGGTTCTTATGCAAGCTATGATAAGGCCGAAGGTGGAAGCGCAATTCACCTGGAATCCTCAAAAGTCTGAGGAACTGGCTACCTTATCTCTAAATGCCGGAACACAATAATTTATAATTGTTGTTATGGTGACAGAATGAGGTAGGATGGCGGTAGCCAGCCGGACTTAAACAAAGTCCTGCCACTTCTGATCTAACCTTCTCTTTTGGCAGACTCTACGACCTGCGTGTAAGGAGTATATCTATCACCCTATACCTTGTCGGGAGAAATATATGCACATTGACAATATCCAAAACAAATATTTGACGAAATGCCAATAAAAATATTTTAGTTTAGCCTGCAGTGGCTGCTACTTCTAACTGCTATATTTATCAATACCACTGGAATGCTAGAATTGTAACATGAACCGAGAAGTTAACTGCTAACCGAATTAAACAATGGTCACCTTGAATCTTCCTGAAACTGTGAAGTGAAATAAATAGGTCAAGCCATGAGCTGTCTGGAACTGGTTCACATTTAGAAACTAGGCCTGAAAATAGATTAAAGTTATAGCATGACAACAAATAAAATTAATGTGGTTCTTTGTAAGCACGCTTAAGCTTTAGGATAATAAACTCTTTTTGGAAAAAAATGAAATCGACTTCACCAATAAAAACTTACAAATAACTCTTAGGGTAAGTTCATATAATTTGAAGTTGCATTGCATTGCACGGCACCAATGCAACAGCAACATGTTTATTGTATGGCACCGGCTTCAAATTATATGAACTTACCCTAAGAGTTATTTGTAAGTGTTTAGTGGTGAAGTCGGTTCCATTTTTTTCCAAAAAAAGTTTATTTTTAGCTTTTTTCGTTCTAAAACCTACGACACCACGACGTCTCCGACACACTATTTAAGAGTCGTGTGAGGTGCAATAATACGTTATTTTTTGTATGAAAATATATTTTCTGAGTTCTGAGGAAATGCAGTGGTAGTCGTTAAAGAGTCATCGATCACCAACACGCCTGCCAAGCGTGAGTATTATGGCAACACCCTCCAATGCTTTCTTTAGCATTGGGGAGGCCCATGTCCTATACAGTTGACTTTTATGGGCTGTAATGATGATGATGATACATGTATACAGCATTTATAGCTAGAATGCGTCAAAGTTAATTCCACTTACTACTACGTATCATCATTACTGCGATCAACAACATGCCAAGCGTGGTGATCATGGCAAAACCCTGATTATGATGATGACGATGATGATACTGGAAGGTAAGCGGTTCAAAGGGTCTAATCTAGTGACCGTAAACACCACAGAAAAGCAGAATACGCAATATTGTTTACTTGGATGACAACATTTATTCAATAAAAAGTACAATTAAACTAACTATGTACAAAGGAATCAGTCAGATTACCTAAGGACCGTTACAAACGGCCTATAGGTAACTCAACTGTTCCAGACCAGTACCAGACGGAAGCGTGCCCAAGACACTGGCTGCATTGCCACGCTGAATAGCTATGCTAATTCGCTGGCCTAAATAAATTTGGATGACATATATTTTCCAGTTATTTTGATATAAAAACCAAACTACTGAACCGATTTTGATAAAAATTCTATTGGACCACCTTGCGAGTATGGCCTACCAAACGTACTAAGAATCATCAAAATCTATTTCGAATTGGCGGAGAAATCAAGTTACAAACAAACAAAAAAGAAAAAACATACACCCGAATTGAGAACCTCCTGCTTTTTTTGAAGTCGGTTAAAAATACAAAATATTTGACAAGCCTCACAGCTCAGTTACTCTGCTTTCTACGCTGTAGGTTGTGGGTTCGATTCCCACCCAGGACAAACATTTGTGTGATGAATGTGTGTTGTATTGTATGATAAGTAATTCTTGTAATTCTTGTAATTCTTTATTGTACACATAAATATGATTATAACATGTCATAAGAAAACATATGTACAGAGGTAAGTATATAAGTATGTATTAAACGAAAAAAAATATTGAAGTAGCATATTCGTCAATTCTAGTTCTCATATTACAAGCTTTGCTTGGTTCGGGACTAGATGGCACTGTGTGCAATTAATGTTCTGTAATATTAATTATTATGATATTTGTATTTATTTACATACCGGGCAATATCTATTACTGATTGTACAAATAGGTCAGTACAAAATAAATACATTTTTTTTTACTACGCGTAAGCACTTGGCCTTCATCTCAACTGGTTACAAGTTGAGATAAGGCATCTTACCTAATTCTGTCGCCATAATAACAATTCTTAAATGGTTGTGTTCCGGCATTGAGAGATAAGATAGCCAGTTCCTCAGTTTGTTGAGGATTCCGGGTGAAGTGCGCCTCAACCTTCAGCCTTATCTCAACTTGTTACCAGGTGAGATGAAGGCCAAATGCTTACCCGTCGTACAATAAAAAAAAACCCGTATTATTTACCCGACTGCCTCAGCAGGGTTGTTTTTTTAAAGAATGTACGATCTACAGCCTGAATTATTAAATGAATTTTGGGATATCATATTTTGTGTCGTTTGGGAGTGACTTTGGCTACATTTTTATAACATCCCCTATATTGCGATAAGAAATAAATCAAAATGTTTCATCACCACTAAATTGGTAGGACCTATTCAATGAACGGTAATACATAATACAATACAATTCTAAATATAAATAGGTTGTAATACTTTTTAGGGCAGTGTTTTCGTAAAACCTTCTTCATGAGAGATAAAGACCAAGCAACTCCCCATCGTCGTACCAAAATAATAATTGTTAAGAGCAATAAAACCTTAAGTGGATCCCAAATCAGCACAATACCAGAAAACCCATTGGGTCGTTCGCTGGTCAATCAATTAGCTACATTTGCAGCTTATAGCTAGCATACAGCTACATTGTTGTCATTTTATATAAACGTTTATTAGCTAGGCACTTTAACCAGTCTAGTCAGACTCTCCGTCTGTTCCCGGTCGTGATCTCTGCGCTCGAAATAAACATAAAAGGTCGCCTCGAAGTTAGTGCTCGCTGCAGGGCAGAACATATCATTAATTGAGGAAATGACCTATTATTGGTGCTCTCCACACTGAGATTTGTTTGAAAGATGAACAGATGTTTATATTTAAAAATAGACTAACCAAAACTACTTTAAAAGGTCTGGTTCATAAAACGATGAAGTACCTATTCGTCGGTGGATTTTCCGTTTGATTACGATTCCAATACCGATTTAAAATCAAACCCAAGAGCTTAAAAATACTGCTGTTTGTTTGCTTAAAATTACTTAGGAATGAAACGCCTTCGATTTGTTCGTAATGTGGACTGTATTATTTACAAGACTGCCTCATAAGCAGGTTTAATTTTTTAAAGAATATACGATCTACAGCATGATTTTTTAAATGGATTTTGTGAAATTATATTTTGTGTCGTTTGGGAGTGACTTTGGCTACATTTTTATAACATCCCTAAATTGCGATAAAAAAATAAATAAAAATGTTTCATCACCACAATATGTGTATGTACCTATTCAATGAACGGTTAAAAATAACAGACCAAGTCTAAATATAAATAGGTTGGAATACTTTTTAGGGCAGTGTTTTCGCAAAACCTTGAAGTAGTTGCAGTAGAGTTTTAGTTCTTTCAACTTTCAACTAGTTCGTTTTAGGTTTACAATAAGGCGTACATAACACTTATTCCTAACAAGAAGCCGGGAAACTGAGTTAGGCAGATATTAGTACCGGAGAGATCATTGCATAACGTTTTTTTTTACTATAGGGAAGCTCTTGGCCTTCATCTTACCTGGTAACAAGTTGAGATAAGGCCGAAGGTGGAGGCGCACTTCACCCGGGATCCTCAACAAATTGAGGAACTGGCTATCTTACCTCTGAATGCCGGAACACAACATTTTTTTTTAGAATTGTTATAATAGCTAATCAGGCGGACTTAAACAAAATCCTACCACCTATCAAACCAAGCACAATATATTGTACTTCCCATGGAGATCGAACCCGGGACCTCTGGATTTGAAATCGGTGGGATGAACCACTAGACCACAGAGGCGGTTAAAATCGGTGGGTTGAACCACTAGACCACAGAGACGTATAAATTTCCGATGTACACCGCGTTTTAATCTCAACGAATAGAGCTTTTTGTAACACATGTAAATTATAGTCGTAAAACTGTTCGCAATCGCATCACGCCTGGTGTTTCGATATACTTCAAGTAAATATAGCCGGGTACGTGTTTGTATGTATATGAAATTATTCCAATTGGTGTTCAAAGCTTGCGAATATGGCTCAATAATTCATTGTGTGGGATCACAATAGATACTCAATTAAAAGTATTTATAATATAGACTGTAGCCTCGCCGCAGCAGAAAATAACAAAGTATTTAGTAAATCAATATTATGTATCTCTTATGCCATGGAGATAAGTGTTGTTTTTTTTCAGATGCAACTCATGAAGTCCCAAAATAGTAGTTTTGAAAAGGAATCAAGTATAGAAAAAGAAAGAGAACGCAGAAGTTTGTCGAGGAGCAAAGAGGAAGAAAAGACTGTTCGGTTAAAAGAAGAGAGAGAGAGGTCCACTAAGGACGATGTCAGTTTCTTGATGCAGGTAATCGACATGCTTTTTCTTAATACACTGTGCGATGTTTTCAGGTTAATTATAACTAATTGGGTTACTGTTAATTTAGATAGCCACAGAAACAGTGCAGCATCGCATGTTATATTCCATATATCCCATTCGTTTTATATCACGTCTGAAAGATGCTTGAATAACATATGTGTAAAAGACAAGTGAATCTATATCGTTCCCGCCTTGAGTACATAATTTATTACGAAGTGGATTAACACAGTAACGTACCATGAAAAAAGACAGACACAAACAAATGTATGAGGACTTGTGGAAGGGTTGATGATACCCTTCCACTTCTCAATACATGATCCAGCGTCAATCAAACTTAAGTAAAATAATGTAGTTCTCCCAATCGCCTTCAGCAGAGTCAGTGTCTAGGAATATACAAAAATGTACCTTTACAGGTGAAAGAGAAAAACTCCCGTAATTCCATAAACGCCAAGCCTCCATCGCGAGGAGGCCCCTCCAAAGACAAGGAGGAATCAGACGACGAAGCGAGCACGGCTGGCACCGCCACCACCGAAGGCACGCTCGTCGACGCCAACGATAAGGAGTATCAAGTCAGTACCATCTACCCTCACGCACAGGTTTAAGAGGAAACTCCCGATATTATTTTAACACCAAGCCTTTGTTTACTATAAGACATTTTTTTTTATTGTACAACGGGCATCCATCTCAATTGATTTTTCAGATATGATAAAACCGAAGGTGGAAGCGCTCTTCACTCAGAATCATCAACAAACTGAGGAAATGGCTATCTTACCTCTATAAATGCCGGAACACAGCAAAAGAATTGTTGTTATGGAGACAATATTGGGTAAGATGGCGGTAGCTAGCCAGGTGGACTTAAACATAGTCCTACCACCAACAAAACGAAGCACAATATTTCACTCCCCTGGAGATCAAACCCTCTGGATCTGAGGGAGGAATCATGCGACGACGCGAGCAAGCCCTAAGACTTATTTATCTAAGGATTTATTTTTATTTCCACGCTTTGCAAGAGAATTAAAAATTGCGGAGTACATACACAACAGAAAGCGCTGTCGACTCCTGCGGTCTACAGAGATCATATACTCAAACTGGTCTGCCTTTAACGTCATAAATAGGTCTATAAAGACAATGTTATAACGTATTATTGTACATGATAGGCACGTAACTGTAGCAGATTAACAAATTTAAACCTGATCAAACCACTCAGCAGTTTTGGCACACCGTTGCAATGTAGAAACTTCCAAACGGTTTACGCGGATTACCTTAACGAGAGACTACAAATCCGACCTGAACTTGGTCCAGAAACCCCAGATGTAAAGAAATTAAGTCTAATTATAGCGGAACATGGCTTACGAGTGGCCTTGCTAACCTGCATTTTCACAATCTGTAGGCGGAGCTAAATATTTTTGGTAGTTGTTGCGCTATTTAGCCGAGTAAACATCTGTTTGTTTTGGTTTAACGATTCTTGTCATAAATATTTGTGTAATTTCTTAATTAATCATTATAATTTATGACTACAGGCCAGAACCTATATAGTACTAAAATTGTAGGTCTGACAGTATCCGCGTGTGGCTTAATAATTGAATTTTGAATGTTATTTTATTTTAAGGCTTTTATGAAAACTTACAGCTAGTTACATTTATAGACTTCTAGATAATAATATATACATTGTAAAAATTATACGAGAAGGCCAATCAGAAGTTTCCACAGATAAAACCGATGAACCCTCCAATCAGCCTCCAGAAAAGGATCTCACCGGAGAAAGGGTAGCAGCTTACTTCTGTGTATCATCTAACACCTGTACGATCACCAATCCGCTTATAATAATTATTACAGGACATTCATTTCAGATAAAAATAGAAATAAACAAAAATAAATTCTAAATATTCCCAGTATAAAGAGTGTTACATTATTGGTTCATGTACTTTAACCCTCC
The DNA here is from genome assembly GCA_951394065.1 of Venusia cambrica. Taxonomy (NCBI): domain Eukaryota; kingdom Metazoa; phylum Arthropoda; class Insecta; order Lepidoptera; family Geometridae; genus Venusia; species Venusia cambrica. The sequence goes on along the minus strand of OX596068.1, from coordinate 2,037,294 downwards.
GGGTTTTCAAAAATCGTGAGGGGCTTTTAGTTGAAGCGACACATGACCCAAGGACCCCCTCTTAATTAAGCCACCGAATAAGCATAGCTATTCAGCGTAGCGATGCAACCAGTGTCTTGGGAACGCTTCCGTTCGGTACTGGTCTGGAACAGTTGAGTTGCCTACAGACCGTTTGTAACGGTCCCCCGACCCGTCCCGTCCCGTCCCTTGTTTATAGTTAGTTTAATTGTATTAACCTTTTTGTTACCAGAAAAGAAGTATAATGTCGGTTTTTCTAACCCTCAGGAACAAATAGAAAGTTTGAAGCAAGAACTAGAAACCCTGAAGAGAAGATGCGAAAGAGTGGAAAAGGAGAAAAGCGACATCTTACTTCGAAGACTGGCCAACATCGACACAGCCAACAAGTACACCTCCGGGAGGTCCTCAGAGGTCCTCAAGCTGCAACAGAAAGTGAACGAGGTGACGTCACAGAATGAGGATCTAAAAGATGAGAAGAAGCATCTGTCGCTGAGAGTTAAGGAGGTGGAAGCGGAATTGGAGGTAAGATATATTTCAATCATTTAATTTTAAAAAATAAAGGTTTCTAAATTTGTACCTGTGAAATTGGAATTCATCTATATAATTAAATGTCACGTGACCCAAGGGCTGCCTCTTATTTAGGCCAGCGAATTAGCACAGCTATTCAGCGATCCACTTTCGTCTGGTACTGGTCTGGAACAGATGAGCTACCTTGAGGCTGTATGTTACGGCCCTTAGGTAATTCGACAGCTGTCTTTGTACATAGTTTGTTTAACTGTGTTATTTGTTTGTTTGACCTACTATTTTTTATGTTTATTACATGAATGTTATGAGACATTTCACACAGCGCCATCTAGCCCAAACTTAGTTAGCTTATAGTTAATGCTAACTTGGATATTTATAGATTGTCTGAATACCTTCTTTATATGTTTTGGTCTGTTTAGATAATGTTCATATACATATAGGCATAGAAAAGTTAGTACCTTTTTTTATCGAAATTGCCTGTCCGCGACGGCTGGTGGAACCCCACCGAAACGTCGGGCTATTAAGTAAAATACGCGATACATAGGTACCCGTTTTTCGAATCATCCATCCAGTTGCTCCGTAGGGATAATCTCTGATCTCTGCTACACTATCTCTGCTATTTAAATCTATTTTTTTAGTAATGATTGGATATTTTGTAATGTTTTGTATGTTTTGTTATTATTAATAAGTAGCTATATAAATTATTGTTTATTTTAGTACACCGCTTTGTCTGCTCTTTGCTATCCTTTCCATCCAAAGGTTGCCTGGAAGAGATCGCTTTTAGCGATAAGGCCGCCCATTGTACCTAGTTTAAGTGTTTTGTTTGCATGTCCGTTTATTTTTGTTTTTTGGTGTACAATAAAGAGTTTATCTATCTATCTATCTTTAACGGTGGAAGGACTGGCTAGTTCCATCTTACCTAAGTCATAACGACAATTCTAAATTGTTGTGTTCCGGCATTTAGAGGTAAGATAGCCAGTATATCAGACTGTTGAGGATTTCGGTTGAAGTGCACCGGCCACTTGTAAACACGTGAGATGAAGGGCCAGGATGAAGGCCGATGTATTACTTATTTATGATCGTAAAAGTTGGGCATTGCGTTTGCAGTCCCGAGGGTCCGTGGAGTCGCAGACGCGTCAGGTCGAGCAGCTGCGCACGAAGCTGCTGGCGGCGGAGACGCTCTGCGAGGAACTGATGGATGAGAACGAGGACATGAAGAAGGAGCTGCGCGATCTCGAGGAGGAAATCGAGGAGATGCAAGACAACTTCCGGTACCACGGCCTTTTTTAACCAGTTTTGGCCTTTGTTGTCTAGTGTACACCCAGATTCAGATCCAGAGGTCCCGGATTCGATCCCCAGGGGGATGGATGAAACAATATCGAACATTATTCATTAATATTATAAATTTTAAGGCCTGATTTTTTACTCATTTATTGACATGCAATTTCACACATTTTCGCACATTACACTAAGTATATACTTGTGTCGCAGACACCGCAACCTTCAAGACGTATTATAATTTTATAATTTAAAACAATCACACAATCAAATTTAAAGTTCCACTCGACTATAGCTAAATCTAATAAAACCTATGAAATTTAATTACATTGTCATATACATTTTAATCAGTATCTTCTTATTATTTTAATTATATAACAAGAGCATAACAACAAATATAAATATTCTCAATCAGTTCAACTAATTACAACAATATATTGTGCTTGGTTTGTTTGGTGGTAGGAGTTTGGGTCCGCCTGGCTAGCTACCACCATCTTACCTAATTCTGTCGCTATAACAACAATTCTGAAATTGTTGTGTTCCGCCATTTAGAGGTAAGATACCAAGTTCCTCAGTATGTTGAGGATTCCGGTTGATGTCTCCACCTTCAGCCTTATCTCAACTTGTAACCAGGTGAGATGAAGGCCATTTCCCCGTCGTAAAAAAAATGTTGTATTATGTTTTTGGTTGGTGGCAGGACTTTGTTTAAGTCCGCCTGGCTAGCTACCGCCATGTTACCTATGTCTGTCGGGTAAGGTAAGGTAGCCAGTTCCTCAGTCTTGAGGATTTCGGCTAAAGTGAACTTCCACCATCGGCCTTATCATAAGCACCTCTCCATAGACTAAGATAAATAAAACCTACGTAAACTAGCAAATGAGCAGTAGACCAAGAGAAATAATAAAAGACCGTCTAGAACCTACGTAAACTAGCAAATGAGCAGTCGTATTTTCACATTTCAGAGAGGACCAGGCAGACGAATACACGTCACTGCGCAGAGAGTTGGAGCAGACCATCAAAAACTGCAGAGTTTTATCGTTTAAGCTGAAAAAGACTGAAAGACGAAACGAGGTTCTTGAATCAGAAAAGGTGGATCAAGAAAAGAAGCTGTTAGAGGTATGTTCATAATGTACTGCATTGATCTAGCGAACGAGAGTTATTGGAGGTCTCCTAACCGACTTCAAAAAATGGAGGAGGTTCGCAATTCGTAGGTATCTTTTTTTTTATATATATATGTTCCCTGATTACTCGAAGACGCCTGGACCGATTTGGAAAATTATTTTTTGTTTGAAGGGTGACACACACAGGTGGTCTCATCGTCATCAGGTCAGGTCTGATGATGGAATCCTGGAGAATAGGTAACTCTTCAAATATTATAGGCACACTTGAAGCGATTTTTAGGGTGTATTACCTCAAAAGTAAGGAAAAAACAGACCCCTTATAGGATCACGCGTCTGTCTGTCTGTCCGTCCATCTGTCCATCTGCCATCAATATAATTGGAAAACATAAGTCATCCAGTTAAACGAAATTGTATCATATTCTTCATTGAAGGCGGTTCTTTCTAGTTTTTAGAACGTAATTCTATTTTAATGGAACCCCTACTGAATTTAAACAAGCCTCATAGCTCAGTTGGTAATAACTCTGCCTTCTGCGCTGTAGGTTGTGGGTTCGATTCCCACTCAGGCTAAACATTCGTGTGAAGAATGAATGTTTGTTCTGTGTTAGGGTGTCGTATCATGTGGTAGGTATGTATTTAAAAAAAAATGTTAAAGTAATCTTTTCGCAGTTTTATTACAAGCTATGCTTAGTTTGGGGCTAGATGGCGCGAGTGAAATTAATGTCCTGTAATATTTATTATTATCATTATTTAATATACATACGAAGGATGTCGGCGCAAAACATTTCTCCCCTTACCCCCCCATTTCGAATAAAAATTAGAATTAGTTGCCTTAAGAAAGCTAGATTCAAGCCCTTTATATACAACTAGGAGACGGGACAAGCAAGTAGCGCACCTGGTGTACTCTTGCCTATGACAAAGCCTTACTGCATAGGTCACATCCACAAAGAACATAGCCTACACGGCACTGCATTGCGCCCGTCAACTTGAGGCACAAAGGTGTTAAGCCTCGCGTGCTTGTAATTTCACCTGCAACCATACCCTTCAAACCGGAACACAGCAATGCTGCTTGGCGGCTGAAATAGGTATGGTGGTAGTCATTCTCCGGACGAGCCCTTTCAAAAGGGGCTTCTACTACTCTTCCACAAGCCCTTAGTGCTTGTAAAATCGAATTTAATCTCAACAAGCCTCATAGCTCAGTTGGTAGTAACTCTACCTTCTGCGCTGTAGGCTGTGGGTTCGATTCTCACCCAGGACAAACATGTGTGTGATGAATATAGATGTTTGTCCTGTGTTTGGGTGTTGTATCATATAGTACGTATGTATTAACAAAATGTATGTAAGTATTCTATCCGTAATCTAGTTTCCATATTACAAGCTATGCTTAGTTTGGGGCTAGATGGCGCTGTGTAAAAATTAATGTCCAAATGTCCTATAATATTTATAATTGTCACAGATAGTGGGAGGTCATGACGGTATGCAGCGTGAGAAACGTATCAAAGAGCTGGAGCAGGAGGTATCACGGTACACCGAGGTTTCCGTCAGGCTTCAGAAGGAACTGGCCGAAGCCAACTCCAAGCTGCAAGCCGCGTCGGGAGGCCCGCCGGCTAACCTGAACAAGATACACATTATCAGCGATGGGGTAAGTTGCACATACTATATATATACCATCTTACCGGGTATTACATTTATTCAATAAATTAAACTAACTAAGTACAAAGGAATCAGTCAGATTACCTAAGGACCGTTACAAACGGCCTATAGGTAACTCAACTGTTCCAGACCAGTACCAGACGGAAGCGTGCCCAAGACACTGGCTGCATTGCCACGCTGAATAGCTATGCTAATTCGCTGGCCTAAATAAGAGCCAGCCCTTGGGTCACGTGTCGCCTCAATCAAAAGCCCCGCAATATTTTTGAAAACCCGGAGGGCACCGGCTCCCCACGGACCCAAGGTCTCCATCCATCTTACCTAATTCTGTCGGTAAGATAGCCAGTTCCTCAGTTTGTCGAGGATTCTTCTGTGGTCTAGTGGTTCAACCCACCGATTTCAGATCCAGAGGTCCCGGGCTCGATCCATAAGGGAGTACAATATATTGTGCTTGGTTTGGTTGGTGGTAGGACTTTGTTTAGTCCGCCTGGCTAGCTACCACCATCTTACCTGATTCTGTCGCCATAATAACAATTCTAAAATTGTTGTGTTCCGGCATTCAGAGGTAAGATAGCCAGTTCCTCAGTTTGTTGAGGATTCTGGATGAAGTGCGCCTCCTTCGGCCTTATCTTGACTTGTAACCAGGTGAGATGAAGGTCAAGCGCTTCCCCGTCGTACAATAAAAAAATAAAAAAACAACTTGTAATTGACAGTACTAAACACTTTCGTTTCAGCAGTAAGACTCTAATATGGAAATAATAATGTTGAATTTTCCATTGTGAGTGAGGGATATCCGGCTAGTGTAACTGGCGGTCTAAATGGCGGAACACAACAATTTTAGAATTGTTGTTATGGCGACAGAACTAGGTTAATGGTGGTAGCTAGCCAGGCGGACTTAAAGAAAGTCCGACCACCAACAAAACCAAGCACAATATTGTACTCCCCATGGGGATCGAACCCGAAACCTCTAGACACCGGTTAAAAACCGATTAACCTGAAACGTTGAAACGATAATGTAATACGGGCACTGGAAATGCACTTTTTTTTTTTTAGATAATGCATATTTATAATTTAAATATCTTATTTCTCTTCATCTCTTATTGCATAATATGCTTACATGCTTACATAATATCTTATTTTCTTCATAATCTAATGAATTCTTCATTAGATAATGAAGAAAATAGGATATTATGTGGGCATGTACATATTTCAATAAAATAAATAATTGATCGATTGATTTTAATCGTAATTCCCCAGCAAAAAGTTTCTCGTTCGTCCCTTACCCGTGGGGGGAGTCAGGAAGACCCCGCGCAGTTACTACGGGACTTACAGGACTCGTTGGAACGAGAGGCGGACTTGCGCGAACAGCTGAGGAACGCTGAGGAAGAGGTGAATATACTCTTTACTGTTTTACGTCTAATCTAACAAACCTCACAGCTCAGTTTGTAATAGCTCTGCTAATTATTATTATTGTCAAAAGAACTTTTTTTTAATATGTAATAGAACCAATGCTTTTGGACATATATTAAAATTTCTAAAGTTTTCATGGCAGTAGGTAATGTTACCGTAACATTTTAGCGACTTAATAGAAGATCAATATTCTGGACTTTGGATCAGTGCATCAGAGTATATTATACCTGGTAGGGTGGAAAAGATTTTTTAAGTACTCGGTAGGCAATTCATTGATAATATTGTAATTGGCAATCACATAATTGGATTAACAATATTTTCATACATCTACATGTCTAAAATATTAATAAACTACACTCAAACCATTCAAAAGATAAATTACCCGGCAATGCTCTCATAGTCTTGCTCGTAACTCGGTTATTAAATTATATTAATTGAGTTGTAAATCTGTCCAACTGATGAGTTTCTACCGAGTTGCATTTCTGTAGGTACTACGAATACATACGCGGTTTGTGTATATCTATTTATCAGAAAACAAAGAGTTCATAGGACTGTTCTCTAGGATCCGCCAACTGGCGCCGCGCCAAACACATGGCTGACTCAACAGCGACACAATACGTAGAGAATAACTCCAGGCTAAATAAATAGTGATAGATATTTTGTCTGCACAACAGGCTAGTCGGTACCGCCGACGCGACAGAAGGCTGAGGCCATTGCTTGTCTCCCACCCGCCTCAACCCGACCTGATCGCGTCGCAAACTTCTGTAAACAAGGCTCTAGAGAATCTCGATCCAAACACTATCCAGCGAATGCTTGAGATGCAATGTACCTTAGAAAGTAGCCTAGCATTGGGCACGAATCATATCTCTATCGGCGTGAACCAAACCTCTCAATCGCCTCAAGACCACGTCAACTGTTACTCAGAAGGCTGTCAAACTGACATTATCATGGTGCATGACGTTGCCACTGACACCAGGAAGATCACCCTAGAATCTAACGTGCAGTGCATGACCGATATCATAGAAATGTTCACCCAAACTGAATCGCCGTTCATGAAGAACAAAAACGCACAGACCGAGTTCTTGCGCATCAATGGCGTTTGTCAGACCGATAAGCCGAAAACAAGACATGCTAGCTTGCAAACCCCAACAAAATCTAATAACGATATAGGTTTGCAGGTTTCTAAGAACAGCTTTGACAGTGTTGACGCTAGTACTGAGACGTTAAATGTTACCAGTGACAAAGCCGTTGAAACTGACAGTTGTTCTGAAACAGAGAATGTATCAAAAAGCGGGTCCTCGAGAAATAAAGACAAATCCGATAGTCCGCCGTTGTCATCTGAGAAAGAAACAACTGACATTCAGCCTCTCTATACATTCCCCTTGGTCTCACTTTATAATCCACTGGCTGTTATGTTACCGAACATAGGTACTTATGAAAACGTTGGATTTGTGTTTTGTGTACCTAACTGATACCCATGCAGTTCTTGAAAAGTTTTCATGATTAAAACGTAACAAATATTTGCAGGCGAATAACTTGCGTAAAACAGCATCTCGAGTCGAAGAAGATAATGAGTCGATGCTACTACAGCTGAAGAAAATGGCTACTAAGGCCAAAAGTATGTCAAACGTTGTAGAAAAAATCAGCTGTGTTTGCCTGAAATAACATTCATTTTGTTCATCATCACTTTGTTCCTCTTTGTATAACATAACTCTAAGCTAACAGTTCTCATTATGAATCCTCGAACTAACTTGCTTATGTAAATACTTCCAACAAAGGCGAATAGACGGTAGCCATTTTCTCCAGTACGGTTTTCCATCATAGATCTTTAAAAACTCCTTCGTAACAAAACTGAGTGATCCAGTTAACTATTTTACTTTGGCACTAACAATAATTGCATCTTTTGAAATACATTTTTTTTATAAAAATGTTATAAAATTATGAAATCACTTCAGGTCGTAAACTCTCGCCAACGCCTCCAGCTAAAAAACTGTCCACTGAATCGATCAATAACAAAGATGAAAAATCGGATGAGGAGGATCCAACTGAATTGCGACTTCTACTTGAACTTAATGAACAGGTAATAAATAGAGAGGTTTTACTTTTAGTGGTACAGTGTACATGCATTATTATAAACGAAGCTTATTATCAATACCTAAGTGTAAATTGTAAATTGAAATAAACTCACAATAAAACTAACGTGTTTTAAGGAAGCAGCAGTTTTACGAAGAAAGGTAGAAGGTCTGGAATCAGAAAAAGAAACGATGAAGAAACAAATGAAAGAACTAACTGAAAAAGTAACATCTGCGGCTAATAAGACCAATGCAAACTCTGCTTTATCTGTCCGACGCAATACCACAACGACTAAAGGCAATAACTTGGCCGACGAGAAAATAAAGGTCTGCATACAATATCAAAAGTTTTTTTATTTTATAAACAAGGCTTAATAACTACCTATATATCCAACAGGTATTAGAAGACGAAATAGATGAGCTTCGGAAAAAACTAATAGAAAAGGATAGAGATTGTGAAAGACTGCATGCAGAACTAAGCTTGGCCCAGAAAAAGCCCAAAGGACTTATCAAAAGCAAGTAAGTAGAAGGAAACCACTCTCAAGCAATGTTTTTATATTTGCACTGCACATAATAACATTGCATGGGTACATATTCTGGTAGAAACTGCCATTAACAATGTACAAATGTTTTAGATCACTAGATGCCAACGAACTTCCAAATGTAGACTTAAAACGCCAACTCCAAGTGATTGAACAAGAAGCTAGTGTGTTCAGATCTAAAACGCAAAGTCTCGAAGCTGACAATGAAAAACTACAAGCGGAAAACAAGAAGTTACAGGTAAGTTAAACCATGTTCGTGTTTACAATTATACGCAAGATAAAAACTAAGCAAAGCCTGTTTAATGTAAATTAATAAAGTGTGGCTGATTTAATTATTTGTTTACAGCTACTGAAGAACGCCAAATCGCTTAGAACCGAGAAGTCACTAGAGCTTAGCACCAAAAAGGTCAACGCTTTAGAAACCGACTTGAAGGAAGCTAACAAAAAAATAAAAGAACTTGAATTTAACCAGGATAAGGATGACAAGTCGGAAAAGAAAGTACGGTTTGGTGCAGATGTGAAGAAGGATTCAGAATCATTGAAATCTAAACAAGAAGAATTAGACAGATTAAAGCTGAACTACACTAAAGTAAGTCATTTTGATACGTGAAAGGCTTTTAACAAGTAACTAATAGTCGGGAACATGATAATTGAACTTTATTTTATTTATAGCTTGAGAAAGAAAATGCCAAATTACAAGCCACATTGAAAGCTTTGCAGGAAGATGCAATAAAATCTTTCAGACCGAGAACCCCAAAGAAGCTGACAGATCTGACAACCAAATTACAAATGAAAAGAATGGTTGAAGATTTGGAAAATGAAATTGGTAAGTGCTAAACTTGTGATAGTATTTAGTAGTCAAATTGTTATTTTCAATCAGCTTAATATAAGTATTGTTTTATGTTTTAGGTGAAATGTATGTTGTTATGAAGAATGCAGGTCTATCAGAAAATGGAATCAATAATAAAGTACAAATGGAAAAAGACATAGAAGATATTAGAAAGAAACTATCTAGAACTGATTCAGAATTCTCAAATGAAAAGAATAAATTCCAAACTGAAATAGCTAAACTAAAGGATGTCAATACTCAGCTAGAATCTGATAAAAGTGCGTTTACAACGAAATTCAAAACATTAGAAACAAATAACACTGATATTACAGGTCAATGTAATACACTGAAGGAAGATAAGAAGAATTTAGAAGCTCAAATAAACAAACTAAATGCTGATCTCAGTAAGCATTCAGTAACAAACTTTCAATGAGGTATAAACGAAAAAAATATTGAGTTTTACTTTTTTCAATTTCAATATAATTTCAGAAAACGCAAGCTCACTTCAAACGACAATGTCGGACTGTATGAAAAAAATAGAAGATCTCAAAAAAGAAATGGACGCGAAAGATAAAGAAGTAGATAAGTTAAAAAAACAAGTAGATACTATCAATAAATTAGAACAGGACAAAGGCAAATTACTAAAAGAAGTGAGTGTGGACACCAAACATCGGAATTCTAATTGTATGCTAAATCAAGTCTTTGATTTAAAAAAATGTTTTAGGTGGGAGATAAAACAAAGAAAATAGGAGAACTAGAAAAGAAATTGAAAGATTCAGAAGACAAGGTGAAGAGGACAGAAAAGCTTCTTACTACGAAAAAAGATCGCGTTAATAAACTGGAAAAAGAAGTAAGTATCTTTTCACATTACTCTCAGAAGATGTTTTTAAGTATCTAATAACATTTTGTGCTTTGATATCAATCAGCTTTCGGAAGAAAAAGGGCAGTCAGAAAATTTAGCCAGCACCCATAGACGACTATCAGTAGAGTTTACTGGTGAAAAAGACGTCTTACAAACTAAACTTATAAACACCGAAACCAAACTTCTCAATTTAGAAACAGATCTCAAAGAAATCAAAGCTGACTATGATGATAAAATCACGCATTTGGAGTCAGATTTGGCTGCTAAGTGCACTCATATCAAACAACTGGTATTTGCATATGTTGCATACTTTGAAGCATGAACCCAGTTGACTGAATAATGTATTACAACCCCTTAACGAATCCTAGAAGATTTTACCGTTTTATCTCTTATAACATTTTGCATGGTATGATATTTATTTATAGCTGTAACGGCATTACCTAAGAAAATATGCCGTTTACGACAGTATTTGACTGTTTTTTCCCTTTCCTGCATTTACCCTATCGTTGAAAATAATTCACTTTTATCCCCTTGTTTGAAAAGGAATGTATAAAACTAGAAGTAGTCTTAGAAAGTAATTTTACGGTGTAAGATCAGAAACATATACATTTTCATAAATAATCAACAAACGTGTTTTCAGGAGGACGCTTTACGAGATACTTCTAACCAGAAATACGATGAAGCTGTATCATCAGTTGAATTATCACAAATGCAAGACAAACTTGATAGAACTTCCAAAGATCTCCAACAAAAGCAAGACGAACTAGAAACAGCTAAGCGTGATCTTGATAAAACTGAAAATGAATTATCAGCACTTAAAACAGAAACAGCACAACTGAAATCAGATATCTCGAAACTGCAAAGTGAAAAGAGGGAACACGAAAGTAAATTGCAAGCTGAAAAGAAGGAATCTAGTTATTGGGAAAGTAAAGCTTCGGAATTTGAAACAGACTTCCAGGTATGTGACGTTAAACCAAAAACTTGATACATCGTTAAAAGATATGGTAGGTATAGTAGCTGATTAGACAATATGGCACATTTAAGTTATACTGTAATATGTAAATATTTTCAGGCAGAGCGAAAGAAACTGGAACGCATGCGCCTAGCTCATGACAGGGATATAAAGAACAAAGAAGCGGAACTGGCTACATTGAAAGGCAAGCTAAAGGTCCTTGAGCAGAGCTCAGGCGCCGGAGCTAAGAGGATAGCAGATCTCAAACAGGAACATGAAGAGACAGTCAAAAGTATGTCCCACTATTTTTTTTTTTACAGGACATTAATTTCTCACAACTCCATCTAGCCCCAAACTAAGCATAGCTTGTAATATGGGAACAAAATTACAGATAGAATACTTAAATACTTTTTTTTTTCTAAATACATACTCATCATACAATACAACACCCAAACACAGAACAAACATCTATATTCATCACACAAATGTTTGTCTTGGGTGGGAATCGAACCCGCCAGCGCAGAAGTCATAGCAAACTAATTAAACTAAGCAAAGTCACCAAGTATTTACAATATTGTAAGGATTACGATAGACTTTGTGAACTGATAAATGTTCCGATAAATAATTTATCCATGAACATTACAGAATTGGAACATACATTAGCGGTAGAAAAGGCAGAGTACGATGAATTGACGGGCAAATATGAGATCTTAGAAGAAGAGCACGTGGTCACTAAAGCCAGATTAACGGTCGAGAAGGAACAGGCTCAAAAGTAAGTATTTAAGTAAATATATTACAGGACATTAATTTCACACAGCGCCATCTAGCCCCACGCCACAGAATAACTAATAGTACTAACGTACCCAAACTAAGCATAGCTTGTTATATGGGAACCAGATTACAGATAGAATACTAAAACAATTTTTTTTTTTGTAAATACATAGGTACTCATTATACAATACAACACAACCAAACAGGTGTTGTAGTGTACGATACTAAACATCTATATTTATCACACAAATGTTTGTCCTGGGAGGGAATCGAACCCACAAGCCACAGCGCAGAAGGCAGAGTTACTACCAACTGAGCAATGAGGCTTGTTTAATTTACATACACACCTTTTTCGTTCCTCTTTAAAATTAAAACCACGCCATCGTTAAGTGCACCGATTTCAGATCCAAAGGTACAATATATAGTGCTTGGTTTGGTTGGTGGTAGGTCTTTGTTTAAGTCCGTCTGGCTAACTACCACCATCTTACCTAATTCTGTCGCCATAATTATAATTCAAAAAAAATGTTGTGTTCCGGCATTTAGAGGTAAGATAGCCAGTTCCTCAGTTTGATGAGGATTCCGGGTGAAGTGCGCCTCCACCTTCGGCCTTATCTCAACTTGTGTAACCAGGTGAGATGATGGCCAAGTAATTACCCGTAGTACAATAAAAAAAAAAAAAAGTAATTATCCAGTATCGACAACCGTTTTCCACCTTAAATCTGGTATTTTTTATAGTTTATCGAAATTTGTATACACATGTGTGATGTTTTTAGTGAATTGGTACACGTGCAGAAGGAATTGACTGCTGCGTTAGATGAAGTGAAAACCCTCACTGAAAATACAGATTCACAATCGTCGGCATGGGAGAAAGAAAAGGCTGAATTTCAGGTATGAAATCGAAATATTTTACCGTATGGAATTGTATGGCAAAAATTAAAACCATTGTATGGTGACTTTTATACTTTCCGTCGACAGTAAATTGTTTAAGTATGTCAACGTAAATTCTATTTTGCTGGGTATACCCATGACTTATATGACTTTATTCTTAAATTATCATTTTTATACTTCATTATTATTATTATTATCTTGATTATTATTGATGTAATTTTATGTATGTATAGTTTATTTTATATTCGTTATTCGTATAGTCCGCCATCCTTGAAAGTCGTTATCTTATCTGTCCATCCAGCGGTTGCCTGGAAGAGATCGCTTTCAGCGATAAGGCGGCCCATTGTTTTACCAGTGACGCTTAGATTAAGTTTCCAATATCCGTGTTTTGTTATGTTATTTGTAAATGGTGAACAATAAAGAGTTATCTATCTATCGATCTATGACTGATAATGAAAATGCCTAATGTTTACAGAGTTCAATATCGTCGCTTCAAGAGCGCCTCTGTGGCGGCGGGTGGGAGGTAGAAAAAGCCCGTCTGTCCGCTCGGCTCGACCAGCGAGCTCGTGAACTGAAGGACGCATTAGAACAGCGTGATGTACTGCAGCATCATCACGAGCAGGTCAAGAGAGAGGTAGGTATTGGCAACCCGGTGAATAGCTTCCAAGAAGTAATAAAGAAGTAACAAGAAGTAGTAGCAAGAGAGTGTTTTATAAAATTCTGGACTCATGGCCAGTTGGATTGGAGAAGAAGAGTAGTAGAGCCCCTTGTGAAAGCTCTCGTCCGGGGAAGTACTACCACTATACATATTTCAGCCGCCATTGGTGAAATTACGGGCACACGAGGCTTAACACCTATGCGCAATAATAATAATAATAAAACGTTTATTTCAGACCATTGATCCATATCACACCTATGTTAGTAACAATTAAATAACTTATAATAATCTATGTTAGTTTGGAACACAAACCAAATTCACCCTACTTATAATTATTATAGAAATTGATTAATTATAACAATGCCGTGTAGGCTATGTTCTTTGTGGATTTGACCTACGCAGTAAGGCATTGTTATAAGCAAGAGTGCAATTAACATCAGGTGGACTACTTGCTTGTTCCGTCTCCTAGTTGTATAAAAAAAAGACATGAATCAGAGCCCTAACAGAGTGGTGACCTTGAACCGCAATAGGAAATGTTGCCAACGACATTGTCAATTGCCTGAGAAGCAAACAGGCGTACAGTCAACCTGATCGTAAGCCCTAACCGTATCCTATGGATGGACGCTTGAAACATCAAAATCATCACTCTGAGCTCTGGCGACTATACTCACCGCAAAAACACAGCATTATATGCATAGATATAGTACTATTTGGCTTCGATATTCTGTAAGGCGCAGGCCTTTCCACAGACCGGCTGCTCATATAGTGAGTAGGAAATCCTACTTTGCATATATCCTTAAAACATACCACTCTTAAAACAACTCAGACTGGCGCAATGTACAGGGTTAGCTAAAATAGGCATAAGATGCAGAGGTATGAGTCGCGTGATGGTGATGATGAAATCGCTTGAGTGTGACTTATGTATAACAGAGCAATGCTCAAACTGAATCGAGATGACCATGATATGGTACTTATGGATAAAAGATATTTGAGGATTCTCGACCAAAATTCTGCCAAAAGATAACTATAGAGTCAAATGACAAGCCTCATAGCTCAGTTGGTAGTAACTCTGCCTTCTGCGCTGTAGGCTGCGGGTTCGATTCCCACCCAGCAACAAACATTTATGTGATGATTATTGATGTTTGTTCCGTATCTGGGTGTTGTATTGTATGTTAAGTATATATTTACAAATAAATGTATATCCTTACATCCGTAATCTAGTTCCCATATTATAAGCTTTGCTCAGTTTGGAACTAGAAGGCACTGTATGAAATAATGTCTAATATTTTAAAAAAATATAACAACACCAGTCTAGTTCCCATATTACAAGCTTTGCTTAGTTTGGGACTAAATAGCGCTGTGTGAAATTAATATCCTGTTAAAAAAAAATTACAACAACACACATATTCTGTATGTTATCTTCACAGTTGGAAGAATCTAGACAGAAACTAGAAGATTTCGATCGCGTGTCCAAGATCCAACGCAACCTTACGACGGAGAACTCCGAACTGGAGAAAGAGATGTCCTCGCTCAACTCCAGACTCGAGCAGGCCGAGAAGGCGAGGAAGGCGGAGATCGCTGATGTAAAGCTGAGATACGAGGGGCAGATGAACACTATGAGGGATGAACTTAAGTCACTACACAATCAGGTAACTTACACACAAAAATACATTATGAGAATACATCAAAATGATATTAAATTTTTAATGATATTTATTTGGTCTAGTGGTTCAACCCACCGATTTCAGATCTAGAGGTCCCGGGTTCGATCCACAGCTCCCGGTTATTGTGCTTGGTTTGGTTGGTGGTAGGATTTTGTTTAAATCTTCCTGACTAGCTACCACCATCTTAACTAATTATGTCGCTATAATAACAATTCTTAAAAAAATGTTCCGGCATTCAGAAGTAAGATAGCCAATTCCTCAGTTTGTTGAGGATTCCGGGTGAAGTGCGCCTCCACTCGGCCTTATCTCAACTTGTTATCAGGTGAGATGTAGGCCAAGCGCTGCCCCGTCGTTCAATAAAAATATACACAGATAAAAATAATTAAAACTAAATTATAATCTAAGGGACATGATAGTGATACACACTGAAACAGATAAACATAATTGTAATTGAAATATATAGGACAATTGACATTAGAATACGAAGGCTAACAGAACAATGAGTGGTATCATTCCTTTATTTCTTTGAATGATTGGTTTGAGATCACTGCTCGGAGAGTTGAACTTGTTGATTATTTGTCTAGCTTTTTGAAGACGTTCCGATTTTAAAAACGAACAGCAAAAGAGTATTGAATAGCTTTGCTTACGCATTTCAGACTATACTACAACCTTTAATTACTAAATGCTGAATTTATAAATTTTCAATTTTGAAAGTGTTCCAACATTTTTAGCCACATAGTCATCATACATTTTTTTTTATTATCAAACAAAGAACTCATAAATGCAAAATCATTTTTTTTTCCAAACTCACTTTTCCAGGAAAACTATAAATAAAAATAGATTTTCTTTAATGTAGAACTTTTTTTTTTTAAATCGAGCTCGTAACTCCTAACATGACTTTTCGATAACTCTCACGGTTTCAGACTTGGCCTCAGTGGCCCTGGAAAAAAACTCAGCCTGTATTATGCTAATTTTGAAGTGTAACTATTTATGGGATATGATTTTTTTGTGTGACGAAAAGTGGTAGGGCACTGTGTCGGGTAGAGTGGGAGATAATTCAATTGTTTCCCTGTAATACAAAAGTTTCACTTCTATCTTGTTTTTTTATGGTATATACCTATAGTAGTTAGCTATGAACCGTACATAATGTAAAAAAACATCTGTACGCATCAATCTTAAGTGGTCTGCATTCAAGTTATTATTAATATTTTTTCATTTGGAACATGCTCACAGCAAATATTGTTATTTTGTCTTTTCCTCACACTTATTTCACGAAGTCTGAGTACCGCTACTTGACAGATAAAAAATGTGCGTGTCACAAAGAAAGAGGGATATATTGATTATCTATCGGGTAACGCTGCTCAGAGATCGTGAAATAAGCGCTTACACTTACATATTAACTTGGCTGTTGTCTGTCACATGTCTGACTTGCCTTTCATGGTGTCTAGGTGTCGAGATTCAAGCGTGAGAGAGATAACTACAGGCAAATGTTGGAGGCAGCTCAGAAGACGATCTCGGACCTGAGAAGTGGTGATAAGAGCGCGAGGACGCCAAGGCTATCGATATCGAGCACGGACGAAGTAAGTTCATTCATTCATTCATTCATTCATTCATTCATTCAATCAATTCATCAAATCAGATTTAAATACATTTGTTATGTTTGTGTTCTCTTCTCTTTTAGTGTAGGGTGTAACTGCTTTGGTGGTGGGTTTTCAAGGCATGTAGGTACGCGCAATATAGTTTTCGGTAAATTGTAGCTTAGTTTATGACAAGCTGTGCATTTGTTGATTGTTAAATGTTATGTTATTATTTGATATAGGATATAGTCGTCATTTATTACGATATTGATGAAGGTACCAACTGCCTTTTCTCAAACTCAGTTTTGAAAGTGAAATAATAAAGTCTGACTTAAGGTTTGTTGGTTACGGCTTTAATCTTAGCTTCCAAACACATCAGACTTGTCCCCACCAAAATTAAACTTACTGACAAAAAAAAAATCAAATGAAATTAAAAATAAAGGCTTAGAATGAAACAATATATTTGCTTATATAAGAATATGTTTATGTGGATGGTAAAAATAAGAATATTTATTGCCAAAAGAATTACCTTACATAGATGCCTTATTCCCTAGTTTAAAAGACTGCTTAACTTACTACTTATTACATTAAGACCCCAAATTAGGCGTATATAGAAATTTTTCATTTTTAATTTTTATTAGAGTCTTCTGTCAGCAGTAATGGATTAAACCACCTTAATGGATATAAACAGTACCTACCGCAAGAACTTCTGGGACTGCGTTCCCATCGTTACATGGCGATCGCAGCGCCACCTTCCAGGTCATCAAAATGGGTCCAGCCGTTTTGGAGTAGTTCATTGACAAACAGGACATTTTTTTTGCACAGCTCCATCCAGCCCCAAACTAACGGAGCTTGTATTATGGCACTAAATAACGGATAGAATACACCCAAACAGAACAAACACCTATATACATCACGCATATTTGTACTGGGTGGGAATCGAACCCACAGCCTACAGCGCAGAAGGCGTTACTATCAACTGAACTATGCTAGAGAATCACAGAATAATGATTTTTTCAGCTCGATTTTGATGATCAGTCTACAATTTTTTCTGTATCAAACCATTGTGACAAACTCTAGGCTGAATTAGTTTATGGTGCGAGCGAGCAGAATCGTTAATGATATTAGCAAACGGTTGTACTTAGATCATTATTGCCTAGGCAAGACGGTGCCTAACCCTCAACTTTTTTTCAATTCTACGTTAATGTAAGCAGCTCCACTGTTTATTTAGTGTTTTTACATTTAAGTAAGATGAGTGTTCACATTTTTTATTATAACAATGCTACTGTTAGTGAATACCTGACCTGTAATTGGCTAACTATTCCTAATTAAGTTTTTAAGGATTTTTTTAAACAGATGTTGGTTTTCCGTAATAAAACCAATAAATTATTTGAAGGAGGAATACCGCAACAAAGTAGCGACTTTAGAGCAACAAGTGGCGTGTCTCGAGGACGAGCTGTGTGAAGCGAGGCTGCTGTCCTCCAAGCTGAACACGGAGCTCGTCAGCGAGCGGTCCTCGGCTGAAGTACGGCTGGCTGAGATGCAGTCGAGGCTCAACGAGGTATGTGCTGAATGCTCTGGTAAAAACAAAAAAAACATTCTTGGAACGTAAAATTCTTTGTGTTATTTTTATTCTACGACGGGATAGCGCTTGGCCTTCATCTCACCTGGTAACAAGTTGAGATAAGGCCGAAGCTGGAGGCGCACTTCACTCGGAATCCTCAACAAACTGAGGAACTATCTTACCTCTGAATGCCGGAGCACACCATTTTTTTAATAATTGTTATAATTGCGACAGAATTAGGTAAGATCCTACCAGCGACCAAACCAAGCACAACCTCTGGACCTCTGGATCTGAAATCGGTGGTTTGAACCACGACCACAAGGCGGTTAAACGATTTTTCAGACCCCAGTCTGCGTCTTGGGTGCGATCCCTAGGGAGTACGAATATCTACTATGTTTACTTGGTACCACCATCTTACTTAAGTATGCCGCCATAACACCAATACTAATTGATGTTCCGGCATTTAGAGGTAAGATAGCCAGTTCACAGTCTGCTGAGGATTTCGGTTGAAGTGCGCTTACTCCGCCTTCTCTTGACACCAGCGCCCTCAGCGCGGGGCGGGGATAAATTTTTTCGTCCTCTGTTTTTTTCCACCTCATTTTGTCTCCCGATGGTTTGACAAAAATTGTATCCCCTCCCCGTGCTGAGGGGGTAGGTGAGATGGAATGGAAGGCGCTTCCATGTAGTAGAAAAAATCAAGTGTTTCTTCAATATGTTATTTATTTTGTCAGTATGAAGAAGAACGCCTGTTGACGTCAGGCCGCGCGCGAGTCGCTGGCATGGCGACGCGTATGGAGCTCGCCTGGCACAAGGAGAGAGATGAGCAGCAACGACTGCTTCAGGAGACTTCCACGCTCGCCCGGGACTTGAGACAAACTCTATTTGAGGTAATACTGTGAAGAAGTTGAAGTTGACGTCATTTTGCAAATGTCAGTCGCTAAAAAATAAAAATATTCATACAGCTTAAATTTCTATACCTATAATAAAACTGTAACAGGTCAAAATCTGTACTACCAAGCGTTTGTCCAACAGCATAGTTGACAAGTAAAGATGTGGCCTAAGATGGAGCACGCTTATCTAAAAGGAACCCATATATACTCTGAACTAGAAGATTGTATTAGTGCGGAAAATCAGATGAGGGCAATACCATTCTTCACCAGTACTAATATATATATACTTTGAAAATTGTGTCTGCACGGCGTCAGCTATTAAATAACATGAAATATCTTGTTTCAGGTGGAGCGAGAAAGAGATAAGGAGCGTCTGGATATGAAGAGAAGAATCGATCAACTGAAGAGAACTACGGAAGAAGAAACAGAAGAAGCTAAGAAAAAGGTAAATTCAAATAAACGGTATGCGATATAATCTGAACTTATGTACGTCAGTAGGTAATAAGGTTTTTTTTTTTTGCATAAAGAAACATTTTTTTGTTGACAAAATACATTTTCCAGCTGACCAAAACTTCTATAATTAGCTGACCGTTTTAATGATAGCCATTATGGCTATCATTAAAACTAGTAACAATAACTTGAATATTGAGTATTATATCCCAGTATCTTATGCTCAATCCCATTCATCTATACAAGATGCCATATAAAATAGATGATTATATTCTTAATAAACTATATTTTTTTATAATATGCTTTGCATCGTGAGTTATTGATGTAAACCCTAGTTTTACCCCATTAACCCCCCCTTTTTGAACGTAGGTGACAGAACTGCAATGCGACCTGCTAGAGTTGCGAGACGCGCACGCCAAACTGCGCACCGCTAACGAGAAGCTGCGACGCGACAAGGAGCGACACGACCGCGACCGCGACCAGAACAAGCTGCTGGTCGGGTCGCTCAAACGAGCTCAACAGGTATGTGGAAGGGGGCGTAGTACTTCCCGATCCCTTACCATCCACATTTTAGTGTCCTAGTGTGATATGAGATTGGAAGTGAAACGATGAAGAAGTAGGTATGAACGGAATGAAAATGAAATATTGATATTAAACTTAAAACACTTGAATTTAAAGAAAAGGAAATAAATATACAAATGAGAGGTAGCAAAATATTAATAACTACGAGAATGATACAAAGCATTGAGCAAATGATAAGGCCGAAGGTGGAGGCCCACTTCACCCGTAATCCTCAACAAACAGGAACTAGCTATCTTACCTGTAAATGCCGGAACACAAAAATTTTTTAGAATTGTTATTATGGTATTATTTATTATGATCCTCTAGTAATTGTATAATTAATTTAAACTTATTGGCAATAAATGAATTTGAATTTGAAAAAAAAAAATGTTATTATTCATAAGATCCACGCTCTGTAGTGTAGTTAATCGCCTCTGTGGTCTAGTGATTTAACCCACCGAATTTAGATCTAGAGGTCCCGCATTTGATCCTCAGGGGAGTACAATATTAACAATTTAAAAAAGAAATGTTATTCAATATCAAATGTCAAATTTTATTTTTTACACAATATAATCTTAACCATTGATAATACATGTATGAATAAAAAAGTTTAGTGTATGACATTCTTGGTGAAAATACAACATACGTAATAAATCTGACTAGAAAACAGTTACTACTCGTGCGACTGAAAGGCAATTTAAAGTTTTTTCCGTATAAAAGACTCGCATGTGTAGATGCGAGTTATAAGGAAATTGATATTATTGAGTTTTCATTTTACAACGGGAGGTGCTTGGCCTTCATCTCATCTGATTTATCTAGATATTATACGACTTAAGGTGCAAGCGCACTTTATCCGGAATCCTCAACAAACTGAGGGTTTTTTTTTGTTATTGTACGACGGGTAAGCACTTGGCCTTCATCACCTGGTTACACAAGTTGAGATAACGCCGAAGGTGGAGGCGCACTTCACCCGGAATCCTCAACAAACTGAGGAACAGGCTACCTTACCTCTATATGCCGGAACACACAATAATTAGGTAAGATGGTGGTAGCTAGCCAGGCGGACTTCAACAAAGTCCTACCAACAACCAAACCGAGCACAATATTGTACTCCGGTTTCAAGGATTCCTATACTTTCTATAATAAAATTGTATGTATGAACGTTTAATAAGCGTTGTTGGATGTTATTGTGTTGCAGGAGGACGACAGAGTGATCACCCAGTTACTGGAGACGATAGACGACCTCATGAAGCAGAGTCCGGATCTGTTCCGTTCCACCGCGCCCTCCGTCAAACCAGAGAAGAACCTCATGACTCCCACCCCGCCGAGAAGGAATAGGGTAAGTCGCGGTTGTTGTGACCATACGTCTTGTTGCTTATTTGACAAAAACTGTGATAAACATAATTATAATACTGGAAATAAGAATAAACTCGCTGTTCCCACAACTAGGCTCAATAAGGTTAATGAATCGTTCATAGGGCAAACTGTACGCTTTTATAATAAATTGCCAAGTGATGTGCTAAGCTTGTCAAATAATAAATTCAAAAATTTTGTAAAACAACAGCTATCCAGGAAAGCTTATTATAACATTTCAGATTACCTAGAAGATAAGAAAGCCTGGCATTAAAAAAAATGAATTTGCTCCAGTGAATAAATTGTAATTAGTATTAGATAATTTTAAGCTATTGTAATGGATCATGACAAAAATAAAACTAGCCCGAGGTTCTTGCCTTTCTCCTTGTGTGCTGGTCGCGATTCCGAACAGGCGGTAGATTTGACGTTTCAAAGTGATCCTAAAAAATCTTACTGAATAAATATATTTGACTTTGACTTTGTACCACTCCCCCACTCGATAAACCGACGACATTATGGCGGTCGCAGGGAGTCGATGGATGAAGGAGGCTCAGGATCGCTTTTTGTGGCGTCGATTGGGGGAGGCCTATGTTCAGCAGTGGACGTGTGTGGGCTGATATGATGATGTTGATATCTTGTATTCCTCTTCATACAGCAGACTCGAGCAAGACAGATGCATCGCACTACATCTAAATCTTCATGATATCCGGTTTTTTTTAAGGACGGGGAGGCGCTTGACCTTCATCTCACCTGATTTTCAAGCTATGATAAGGCCGAAGGTGGATGCGCACTTCACCCGGAATACTTAACAAAGAGGAGGAACTGAGGAACTGGCTATCTGGCTATATCACTAAATAAATAAATAAATATTACAGGACATTAATTTCACACAGCGCCATCTAGCCCCAAACTAAGCATAGCTTGTAATATGGGTACTATAGAAAATAGGAAGAAATAAGGGTACTAGATAACGGATAGAATACTTAAATACTTTTCTAAATACATACATACTATATGATACTACACCCAAACACAGAACAAACATCTATATTCATCACGCAAATGTTTGTCCTGGGTGGGAATCGAACCCACAACCTACAGCGCAGAAGGCAGAGTTACTACCAACTGAGCTATGAGGCTTGTTGACTAAATACCGGAACACAACAATTTTAGAATCGATCAGCGCTCAAGCTTAGTATCAATATGACACAAAAAATCGGAATCTGCGTCAGGACCCTCGTGGCTCAGTTGGTTAGAGCGTTTCCGGTTTTATGATAACATGCTGGTTCGAGTCCCGTCGCGAGTTGTGATTTTTTGTGTTATTATCACATTTG
Source organism: Venusia cambrica (assembly GCA_951394065.1). Lineage (NCBI taxonomy): Eukaryota > Metazoa > Arthropoda > Insecta > Lepidoptera > Geometridae > Venusia > Venusia cambrica. The sequence continues at coordinate 2,014,331 of OX596068.1, read as the reverse complement.
AAATGTGACAGAGTGCAATCACTTGAAATACAAAAAAAAATAACTAAATGCCTGTCTACCTCGTGTCAATATAGCGTGTTGTGTTGCCAGTCATCCAAGTCCCGGTCCCGTTCGGCCACACCTGAGAGCGCAGGCGAGAGCGTCAGCGCGAGTGACGCGGCCGCGACCGCCGCGCGCCTGCGCAGACTCACGGACGAGCTGCGAGCCTCGCGCATCGCCGAGCGACAGAGGCGACACCAGGCCAACACTAACAGGAGGTAACTATTACAAATGAGACTGTATATCTGTGTCAAAAACGCTTATTTCTGTTTCTGGTGTAGTAATGATGGCTATCCCCAAGTTTCGGTTATCGTGTATTCTTTCTGACACGCATTATATTCATGTATATACAATGATGGCATTATTATAATATTTATTATTTAAAAAAAATAAAAGTATCAAATCTTATCAAAGATGATTTGGGGCTAAGTTTGTATTATTGCTCTTTTTTACTCAATGAAGATGGTCTCAACATTGGCTGCCCCTCCCCAGAGAAGCTAGCCATATGACATAATGTTATGAAAATAGCTATAGTAGACAAGGTGTGCAGTGGCAACATCCATTATTTGGTGTATTTTACGCATGGTGTAGGCAGCAGAACTCAAGTCTACTAGGAAGACAACTGTTATGAGGTCCCCACTGCAATTTTGAGTATTGACTCATTATGACTCAAAAAAAGTGAGCCCCAGAAACACCGTACTCGCAACATTGTCAAGTGTTTCTCTCTATGACTAAGTTTGTGTGATTTTAAGGCTGACATAGAGTAAACTTTATACATTTTGTCATTTAACATTAGATTATTTACACTGAACCATTAATGCATATCTACGAGTAGGTACATCATTTATTTGGGATAAAGTATTAACATAGGGATTGTATGCCAACAGAACTATATCTTCACACTTTTCTTCTTGAATAGGCAGGTCATTTATATAAACAAGAAACAAGAATGGCCCCAAAATACAACCCTGTGGAACTCCCATAGCTACTGGTAGCGGATGAGATTGTGTATTATCAACTATCACTGTTTGCTGTCGATTAGATATATATGTATTTAACCATTTTGTGGCTGAGTGAGCTACACCGTAGTGTAGCTATAGTTAAGCAAAAAGAATATCGTGCCTAACGCAGTCGATTGCCTTGGAGAGATCGCAAAAAATGCCGTAAGCATCTTCTGATTTCTTCCATGCGTCATTTATTGATTTTACTAATGATATTTATAACTTCTGTTGTAAAACTAACAGCATATTATAACATGAAACATAATTTATGTTTATAAACAAGCCTCACAGCTCAGTTGGTAGTAGCCCCGCCTTCTGCGTTGTAGGATGTAACTTCGATTCCCTCCCAGGACAAACATTTGTGTGATGAATATTGATGTTTGTTCTGTGTTTGGGTGTTGTGTAGTATGATAATTATGTAGTAGAAAAAAGTTAATAAGTATTGTTTCCGTTATCTAGTTCCTATATTACAAGCTTTGCTTAGTTTGGGACTAGATAGCGCTGTGTGAAATTAATGTCGTGTAGGTAATATATAAAATAATATTTATTTCGATTTTGAGGTTTTCACGATTGTATATAGAATTTAAAAAAAAACAGAAGAACAGAAGATGTTTCCTTAAGCATCTTAATATATTGTTTATTTTTAAATGCCATAGTTGTGTACTTTAAGCATAATTGTTGTTCCAGAGCGATGTCGACGGAGCCCCGAGACACGCTGTCGGTGACGCCGTCGCGCGCGCCCTCGCGAGCTCCCTCGCTCAAGAAACGTTCCATATCCCTCGAACAAACCACCAAGGAACAAGTAACACGCTTTTTTGTATTTTTATCACGCTTATTGCGTAAACGTTTAATCGTTTCTTGTAATTTTTTTTAGGTACTGCAATATGCTTCTTTGTTGTGTGGGTAATAAAGGTTCTAGCATGGGGACCACGATTAAATGCAAAACGTGCCGTAAGATTCTTAGAGTAATAGTCCCTGTGAAAGGGATCTTCCGGGGAAGAACTACCACCATACCTATTTCGGTAACATTCAAATGTTTAATCGTTTCTTGGAAAATTAGTTACTTACTTCAATATGCCTCTTTGTTGTGAGCGGAATAAATCTCACGTAGGATCATAAGAGTCTTAGAGTAATAGTCCCTGTGAAAGGGATCTTCCGGGGATGAACTACCTATTTCCATACCTATTTCGGTAACACTCAAAATGTTTAATCGTTTCTTTGGAAATGTAAAACGTACCTTATAAGTCTACTAGTCCCTTGTGAAAGGGACTTCCGACCTTCAAGCAGCATTGCTCTGTTTCGGTTTGAAGGTTATTGTTGCCGTTGGAATTACAGAACATGTGACAAATTCAACTTTTTTCGTTTTTGTTTACAAACAGCGGAGGCCCAATAATACGGTCTCATTTGCATTTTGTGTACGGAACCTAAAAATTAAACTTTGATAACGTTATATTTTGTCACTGAATGATTTACCAACATGTATGGATTTGTGTTTTTGATACAAATTGAATTTTAGAGCCTCATTTGGAAGACCGTGGACGACAGCAGCGTATCGTCGATGCAGTCTTTGGACGGAGACGCGGCGGATTCCAGGCTGTTCACGATGCAGCGTGATACCAGTCTAGACAGGTACCGACCTACAATACAATCACCTCAATTTCCGCTTAACCAGTTTGAAACATGTTTGCTTTGCGTTAGTTTTGGGTGCAAGCCTTCTTTATTGTTGTCTATTTGACCAATAAAGACCATACTGTTAACATCTGCTGAGTGTACTTTTTTGTAAATATTCAATTTAATGACTTCCATTGCGAAGTCCTGCGCTGAGCTGAGAGAACAAAAGAAGCCCTAGTCGCACATGTTGACCAACAGGCCTATTACCTAACTCTGTTTCATTTGGGTTTCAATCGGTTTCAATCAGAAATGCAGGAATTTTAATTGAAACCCATTGAAACCCCAAATGAAACAGAGTTAGGTAATAGGCCTGCAGGTCTTTGCGCGGTTCGGCCTATTGTAGTTTTGTTTTGAGTAGGATTAAGCCGGCCATGAACAATGGTGTCATTTTTTGGTTTTGCTTATAAGAAATGTTTTAAGTGTGGCCTATTTTGCAATTCGGAATAAAAATGGAAGCTAAGCTCCTATTGGCCTTTAAAAACAAAAGAAATCGTGCAAGTCGGGGGTGGGAAACGGTCACTTCACTGAAAAATCGTACTTGTGGTTGTGTAGCCGGAAAGTTTGATGATGGTACCTACAATGCTAAGCCTTGAACCACGTTCTCAGTAAAACTCTTAAAACAAATAATTTTATCGATACTTCTCATCACATCAACAACCCATTAATGTCCACTGTTGGAGAGCCTCCTCCAAAGCTGGGTTTTGCCATAATCACCACGCATAACAAGCGGATTGGTGATCGCAGTAAAGGTGTAGATAACACAGAAGGAAGCTACTAAGGATATTACTATAAACCCACTACACACCACAAGGGATCTCAGTAGAAGAACTGCTTCCTTAAATCCCTTAGTCGGATTTTACGACATCCATGGGCTGAGTTGGTTATTAACTCGTATCAACACTTAATCAGTTTTATTTATTATTATATTTATACATTATGACGATATATTTATAATTATTTGGAGGTGAGGTTTAAATGCGTAGTTATTGATAGGTATTTAGAATAATGTGGTTTTTGGTTTAACTATGCTTACTAGTAACTATATCTAAGGTCTGAGTGCAACTAAGAATAATGATTACTCATAAGACTTGATAAAGAAAATGCATTTGATAGTGCTAGCGAGAGGGCTATGTGTGATAAATTATAGCCATTTCAAACTTGAGAGGACTAGGTATGTATGATAAATTAAAGTCAATGCAAACTTGAAAATCCGAGCGAGAGGGCTATGTGTGATAAATTACAGTCATTGCAAACTTGAAAATCCGAGCGAGAGGGCTACGTGTGATAAATTACAGTCATTGCAAACTTGAAAATCCGAGCGAGAGGGATAAATTATAGTCATTGCAAACTTGTACGTCCGAGTGAGAGGGATAAATTATAGTCATTGCAAACTTGTGAGTCCGAGTTAGAGGGATAAATTATAGTCATTTCAAACTTGAGAGGTATGTGTGATAAATTATAGTCATTGCAAACTTGAAAATCCGAGCGAGAGGGCTATGTGTTATAAATTATAGTCATTGCAAACTTAAAAATCCGAGCGAGAGAGCTATCTATGGGTGATAAATTATAGTCATTGCAAACTTAAAAATCCGAGCGAGAGAGCTATGGGTGATAAATTATAGTCATTACAAACTTGAAATTCCGAGTGAGAGGGATAAATTATAGTCATTGCAAACTTGTACGTCCGAGTGAGAGGGATAAATTATAGTCATTGCAAACTTGAAAGTCCAAGCGAGAGGGCTATTAACACGTTGACTGCGAACCTATGTATGTGAGTGAGTTGTAACACTATAAAATGTGTGTTTCAATTGATGTGTATTTGCAGTCGGCTGTCTGGAGGTTCAGCCCAAAGCGAGATTCTTCCAACCGAGAAGAAAAAGAAGAAGAGCATATTCGGGAAACTGAAGAAACTGACAAAGTCGCGGTCTATAGACGACCAAGCCGACCCCGAGACAGTCGAGTTCAGGCCTATCGGCACCGTCTCACAGGTGATGCTCATACAACTTACGGCTGAACATATTTTATTTTCTTTTATTTAAGTATTTAGATAACAACCAGCATGCGCTGTAGGCTGTGGGTTCGATTCCCACCCAGGACAAACATGTGTGTGATGAATATAGATGTTTGTTCTGTGTTTGGGTGTTGTATCATATAGTACATATGTATTTACAAAAGTATTTAAGTATTCTATCCGTAATGTAGTTCCCATATTACAAGCTATGCTTAGTTTGGGGCTAAATGGCGCTGTGTAAAATTAATGTCGTGTAATATTTATTTATTTATTATTTATATCAATTAAATAGCTTAATTAAAATAGTTACAATTATGCCAAACAGTTTTCGGTTAAAAAAAAGTTCTGCATTTAAGAAAAAAAAAATCCTTAATTTAGAACTTATTTTTTTTAATTCGAGCACGTAACTCCTAGCACGACTTTTCGATAACTCTCACGGTTTCAGACTTGGCCTCAGTGGCCCTGGAAAAAAACTCAACCTGTTGTCATATAAGTAATATATATTTTTTTAAAGTTTCAATTTCCATTTTGTGTCTGTCCAAGACATTAATGTATTGTATGATTATTGTAGGGATCAGATTCAGACATGAGCGCCGCCGGCAGCAAGCGCGACTTACGAGGACGGCTCTCGGACATGTTCAGTAGAAAGGGACCCCTTTCTCGTGGCAACAGGTAACATATCTACGTAATTAATATTGAGGCGACACGTGACCCAAGGGCTGGCTCTTATTTAGGCCAGCGAATTAGCATAGCTATTCAGCGTGGCAATGCAGCCAGTGTCTTGGGCACGCTTCCGTCTGGTACTATGGTCTGGAACAGTTGAGTTACCTATAGGCCGTTTGTAACGGTCTTTAGGTAATCTCGAGTGATTCCTTTGTACATAGTTAGTTTAATTGTACTTTTTATTGAATATTTGTCATTATAATGAAACGGTTATCCCGAAATGTTTGTTTTTCGGGATAACCGTTTCATTTTGGTAAGCAAGTAAAGCGGAGCTCCTTGTGAAAGCTGGAAGTACTACCATTGCTGTGTTCTGGTGTATTCATTGAAATGACGCGAGGCTTAACACCTATCCCTCAAGTTGACGGACGCAATACAGTGCCGCGTAGGTCTTTGGGAGATATGACCAGCAGTAAGGTTTTTTATAGACAAGAGACTTAACATCATTCTTATTTATAATGTTATAGTATAGTTTATTGTATGCAAATAAAATATGTATAGTATAGTAGATATAAAGATAGGTAGTAAGTATTAATTCTAGCTAATTAGTTATGTTGCTTAGTTTTATTATTAATAGGTAGGTATGTCACGCCCACCTCTGTTTTTTTTCTTTCAATCTTGGTTTGGTTGGCAGTTAGAAAATGCCATCGGCATTATGCCCACCTTACACTAGTTATTTTGTGCAATAAAGTGTTAAATAAATAAATAAACATCAGGTGGCTTGCTAGTTCCAAGTAAAGTAGAGTAAAGTCTACCGTCTGTGGTTTAGTGGTGTCACTCCCCGGTGTCAGATCCAGAGGCCCCGGGTTCGATTCCCAGGGGAGTACAATATTGGGGTTTTTACCAGTGGTCAGATTGATAGTCAGACCAGTCTGGCCAACAGGAATATTCATTCTCATTGAGATCACCTCGTAATTTAGTAAAGTACAGAATACGAAATTAAGAAGAGGTCATATAGTTAATAAATATATTCTTTGTGACACTATGGAGTTTGTTAACACCGATTGAAACTCTTCGGAAATTGTTTCATGGTTGTGTAAAACAAAACTTTCCCGAGTGTCATGAAATGTCAATGTATAACATATATTTAACCTACTTAAAAAAGGAGGAGGTTCTCAATTAGGCTGTTTGCTTGGGTATGTCCGCTCCAACGTAGATAGACCTCGTTCTTGCCCGTGCAAGTTTCAAAGTCGAGAGCTGATCCATTGTTTCCACACGGTGTTTCGAAAGAGTAATCGATATAGTTATAGAATACGTTGTAGTTACGCCGCTCGCGGGGAATAAGTATACACATGATGTATATCGATATGTATTGACTACGTCATCGTAGCTGTTACGCCGCTCGCGGGGAGTGCCCACACTACTTACGTTATCGTTACACCGCTCGCGGGGAATACCTGCATGCTGTATATCGATTACGTTATCGCTGTCGTTCCCCGCTGTGTATACCAATGTAATTGAGCGTTAATCTTCCCGATCCCCAGCAAGGAGTTGTCCCCCGAGCGGCCCGCCAGCGCGCTGGGGACCGTCAGCAGTGGACCGCGGTCCATGCTGCGCAACGCGAGCCACACGAACCTGCCCAGAGCTTCGTCTTCCAAAAAGGTATCCTAATTTACATATTCAAGCATTTGACCACAATTAAATAAATATTACAGAACACTAATTTCACACAGCGCTATCTAGTCCCTAACTAAGCATAGCTTGTAACATGGGAACTGGATTACGGATAGAATACATAGATACTTTTTTTCGTTGTAAATACATACTTATCATACAATACAACACCCAAACACAGAACAAACATATATATTCATCACATAAATGTTTGTCCTGGGTGGGAATCGAACCCACAACCTACAGCGCAGAAGGCAGAGCTACTACCAACTGAGCTGTGAGGCTTGTTAGGCATTTGAACTGGTGAATCCTTTGGTTGGTGGTAGGACTTTATCCGCCTGGCTATCTACCACCATCTTACCTGTCTGTCATAAAAGTAATTATAACTGTTGTGTGCACTTAATTCAGGTGTCAAAGGACCATCCACCTACCTTATTGTGCACAAAATAATATTATTTTGGTTCAGCCTCTAAAATACAAGTTTTCAACTTAGTCGTATATCTTCAATATTTTATTTTTATTGCTAAATACATTACCTACCTTAGGTTTACCTAAGTAATAAGGCTGTACAACTTTTTTTTTTTAACAATAAACGTTATTATTATTTAGAGGTAAGATAGCTTCCTCAGACTGTTGAGGATTCCGGGTGAAGTGCGCTTCCACCTTTGGCCTGAATATCTTGAAACCAGGTGAGATGAAGGCCAAGCGCTTCCCATCTGCATTCTACGAGTATTGGTCTTTCACTTTTGAAGTACGAGTATGATTATATTATAAGCGGGCTTTACTCAGGAATGCGATATTTGATGTAGGCACAAACTTTGTTTCGGTTCTACCGGAGAGCCATAATCGTAATTGTAGACATAATAATACTTAAAAAAATGTTGTGATTCGGCATTTAGAGGTAAGATAGCCAGTTCCTCATTTTGTTAAGGATTCCTTGTAACCAGGTGAGATGAAGGCCAAGTGCTTCCCAGTCGTACAATAAAAAAAAACCCGGTTGAGAGCCATCCGGATGAGATCGCGGAGTCTTCAAGTTCGTCGTCGCTTTTCGCATATTTTGGGTGCATTCATCAACAATCGTCGAGTGAAACCAGTATTTAAATATGTGTTTTAGTTTTCACGATGTCCGAGTACTGGACAATTAAAAATCATATTTTCACTTTCTGTTTACGTATCACAAAGAAAGTTAGTTATATTTTTGATCTATCAGGTAACGCTACTCAGAGTTCATGAAATAAGCGCTTCATTAGTCTTCTGAATCATGTCAAATTAGCAAGTGGGTGGAGAATAGAGGAGAAAAAAAGTAATTCCTATTCTATATTTTGCAAACTCAGGGTATCCTACCGCAAGAGCTAGCAAAGCCTAAATATTAAAATTTGTGCATAACTATATAAATTAATTGAAATTATGTTATGAACCAGTATAATTATTTGAAAACTGACATGAATCCTCCTAAAATAATACAGTATACATAATCTATGAGATTACGTACATACTTGATTTCATTGTTTAAATTTAAAATATATATATATATTATGGAAATACCTAAGTTTAAATTGTGATGGAAATAAAATTATTATTATATTATATTTCAGAATGAAGTTCCAAGTTCGCGAGCGTCGAGCGCTACCCCCGCCGCCCAAAGGAAAGGAAACGGGAAATAACATACGTTGTCGCTTCACTATCATTAGTGTATTTATTCATATTCCTATGATTTTCCACATAGCATGTAATATCACAATACATATCAATTGTGTATAGTATTCTGTGTAACTGCCGGTAGTATCGTATTGAGTATCGCGATGGCTACGGGAGTTATACGAGTATAGCCGACGCCGTCACAATATAAGTATGTGTCCGTGACGCCCTTATTCCTCAGGCGAAACTCTCACTGTCAGTATTGTCCTCGATCGCCATGACAGAGGGCGCGTACAGCGCGTACGTAACCAGAAACAAACAAAATTCTTACATGTGTAATCAATTATAATTGGGTGAAGAGCGCTTCCACCTCAGCCTGATAAGAACTCGAAAAAAAACAGGTGAAATGAAGGCCAAGCACATAGTAGTACATTTTTGTTCAAGATCAAATTGGAAACGTATATGCTTATACGTATAAACATCAACAAAACAAGCGTTTTTTATAAAAAAAATGTTTCACGATCTATATGAATACGACGTTCGAACGAACGTACTTAAAACCCAGAAACCACAATCACTGATGGAATTTATTCAAAAAAAAGCTTGACCCAATACGAGTGATGACACGATATATGTTTTTTTTATTATCTACAAAATTCGAATCTACGGTTTAAACTAATTTCACATAATATGACACATAATCGAACCAAAATGACACAAACTACACAAAAAGCAGCGCGTACCTAGTAATGAGCGTTTAAGTCGATTCAAATGGAATTGGGGATCAATAATGAGAGTGACAAGCCTATGTCCGTAGTTCCCTGTAGGCATCGTCACCGAAGCCGTGCTACAGTTTGTAATGTACGTAATTTCGTAATAAAACGTTTCATTAAAATTACCGTGTATTATTTAAAACATCTAATAAATTTATAAGTATTTTTTACAAAGTATCAGTTCTTACAAAATGCAAACGAATAAAATAAAACCAGGTAAACACTGCAGTAAGATAACTAGATAGCTACACTAAGAAGGCCTTGTTACCGCACCGTACGAGACAAACTACTTTTGCATGGAAAGCAAAACACCAGTGGTGCTGCGGGGCCTTCAACACCAACGCGGGAGACGTGACCAAAGGCACGACCAATTATAAACAGGGGGGTATCACGACCTCTTAGAGTATTCTTGTTTTGATATTACTTTACTTTTGTCACTATGTATCCAGTGTAGAAAAAACGAGACTAAAGTAATTTAATATCAAAACGAGAACGCTATAAGACGTTGTGGTTAGGCTGTCCCTTCTGACCTGTCGATGTGAGAATTTGGCAGATTGAAAATATGTCAAAATAGCATTGTGTCCATATGGCACAAAATCTTCCTATAGATTACTATTTAGTAATGTCTAGTTTAGTCAATCATAAGGGGAAACGTCACAAATCGTACACAAAACAAGACAAATCGTAGTCCAGCTACATTATAATCAATCCACCATTGATTGAAGGTCTGCGGACATTACTTGATCTTGTATTTTTCTAGCTTTTACAATGTATATACCGCTGAGAACGGCCTTAAATAACGCCCCAGTCAAAGACAACGGCCTAGCGCGCGGCAAAGATTTACCACAAACAGAACATATAGGTATAAATCATATTTTTGTATTACAAGTGATTGATCACATGTACAAATGTTATAATAACACAAAAATTCACAACCCGCGACGTGACTCGAACTCGCATATTTTCCTCAAGCCGGAAACGCTCTAACCAATTGAGCTACGAGGGTCCTGATCAGCGCTCAAGCTGAGTTTGGATAAAAAACGGAATATGCGTTGCTCGATGCGTTTCCGGCTTGAGAAAAAGATGCGGGTTCAAGTCCCGTCGCGGATTGTGTATTTTTCTGTCATCATAACATTTGTAATAATACTTATACATATACTGCGTGTGCATTTTTCGACAGAATGTTAATGTACGCGCTAAGTCCCTTTAGTCCATTTTCGTAAAAGAGTTTTCATAACCAGCTACGAAAATGGAATTAAATTTTCTGTTCGTAATCGGTTATTGAATAACAAAATATATTTTCCACTTTCGTAACCGAGTTCCATAACCAGCTACGAACGTGAAAAACATTTTCTTAACTACAATGGTTATGATAGGGCGAGTAAAATTAAATTTTCGTAGCTGGTTACGAAACTCGGCTACAAAAGTGAAAAATTATTTCTTATCCAAATAACTGGCTACGAAAGGAAGGGTAAAATTCCATTTTCGTATCTGGTTGCGAAATGTCAGTTACGAAAATGGACCAAAGGGCGAAGGTCGCGTCATTTGACTAGTCCTTTACAAGTATAGTAGCAAGTGGTCAGTCCGCGTCAGTAGTGTAGCCGTCGCCGGCGCTCGCGCTAGCTCTGGTCCATGAGGTTGGAGTCGACGGCGCCGGACGAGTCCTTCAGAATGCTCTCGAAGATTGGCAGCAGATCGGGGAACGACTTGATTTGAGTCACAAAGTCCATCAGGTGAGGATTCTTTTCTGTAAAGCGAATTGACGAATGTACCGACGGTTTTGAAAGTATGAAAAAAAAAACAAATAACAAAAAATACGTATCGATGGCTCCTCGATACGTAAATATTAAATATGAATTTAGTAGTAATATTTATTTTAGTTGATATAATTTTGTAGGCAATATCCTGGAAAATTGCTCAATGTTTATACGACGGGGAAGCGAGCGTCGTCTCCAGCGAAAACCAGGTGAGATTTGAGGTGGGTTGAGGCAAAGCCTATCTCACTTGGTTTTCAAGTAATGTTAAGTTAAGAAGGCATAGCATATCTGATTCATAAGAAATATCATATGCAAAATATTTTTTGCATTAAACACACTTGCAATATCTTGATTTCAGTCAAATTGTTTTTACGAAAAAGTAAAGCACTGCAAACCTATTTTTTTTTATTAGACATCAGATGTCTATGCTAGACTAAAAACCTCTGTTATAGACATCTGCGCTTCCCCTTTACTTTTGACACAGATTCTATATTTCTATATTTAAGAATTTATTTTCGTTAAGTTTATTATTATAATAAAAGTTATTAGTATAATAATGCTAGTAAAATGTGTGCATTGTATGAGTGAGTAATGTGTGTTGTCCAAGTGTGTATATAATTATTGTGTGTACAGTCAAGCAATAATAATAATAAATATTACAGGACATTAATTTTACACAGCGCCATCTAGCCCCAAACTAAGCTTAGCTTGTAATATGGGAACTAGATTACGGATAAAATACTTAAATACTTTTTGTAAATACATACGTACTATATGATACAACACCCTAACACAGAACAAACATTTGTATTCATCACACAAATGTTTGTCCTGGGTGGGAATCGAACCCACAGCCTACAGCGCCGAAGGCAGAGTTACTACCAACTGAGCTATGAGGCTTGTCAAGCAATATTCTGTACTGAGTATATATATTTATTTTAATTTATTTATTTCTAATCGGTCATGCCATTTAAAAATGAACAACAAACTTCGTGGGTACAGCAGAAGTCATCAGCGGTACTCCGGGGCCTACAGACAATCGATCAATCAATATTTACTTTTCTTCACAAATAAGGCTCAACTTAAAGCGGGTAAAAGAATATGTTTGTCCCGGGTTCCTATAGCACAATGTACTTACCTAATTCTGTCGACATAATAACAATTCTAAAATTGTTGTGTTCCGGCATTCAGAGGTAAGATAGCCAGTTCCTCAGTTTGTTGAGGATTCCGGGTGAGGTGCGCCTCCACCTTCGGCCTTATCTTAACTTGTTACCAGGTGAGATGAAGGCCAAGCGCTTCCCCGTCGTACAATAAAAAAAAAAAAAACGCGATAACAACGAACCTGCTTCCGGTATCTGCAGGAGCGCGGCGGCGGCGCGGAGAGCGGACCGCTTTAACTCGTCCTGTTTCTCATACTCTTGCTTCACCGAGTTCGCCTTCACTTTCATAGTGCACGTCGCCCTCAGAGGCTCCACTAAACTTTCCAGCCCTACAAATAAACTAATAATAAATAAACATGATAAGCATAGAAAATAAAACGTTTGCAGTTCACATGCAAACAAGTACAAGTAAAACTTTTTCCCAGACACATGAATCTACTTGTCTCTCTTTAGAGTCGCTTCTTTTTCGTTTCATTGAGTTTCAAATCACAATGGTGCAAAAGAGTTTCACTTCAAAAACATTTATTTTGCCACTACGGCTAAATAAATGTTTTTGAAGTGAAACTCGCGGCTATTTACTCCTCCAACTAAGCCCGCGGATGTCGTAAAAGTCGACATCGGGATCTCACCGAAGGACAACAACTTACTTCTGTGTATTATTAAGAACTCAGTGATTACTAATTCTGCTGCCAAGCGTGGTGATACAAATTCAATCAGACAAGAATAGCTACCCGCCTACGTGGCCTAGTGGCGCCGGGTTCGATCAGCAGGGGGCTACACGTGTGTCTGTCTTTGGCTAGGTTGGTGGTAGGTGTCGTTTTAAGCCCGCCTGACTAGTTACCCCCATCTTATTTAAGTATGACGCTATAACAACAATTCTAGTTTGTGTTAGAGGTAGGATACACAGCGTCTCGAGTCGTTCAAGATCCTGAGTAAAGTGCGCTTCCTTCGGCCTTGACATAACTTGACACCAGATGGGATGAAGGCCAAGAGCTTACTATATATAACTCAAAGGTGACTGACTGACTGACATAGTGATCTATCAACGCACAGCCCAAACCACTGGACGGATCGGGCTGAAATTTGGCATGCAGGTAGATGTTATGACGTAGGCATCCGCTAAGAAAGTATTTTGATTAATTCTACCCCCAAGGGGATAAAATAGGGGATGAAAGTTTGTATGAAACTTTGTCAATTTTAAACCGATCGGGCTGAGACTTTGCATGCATAAAGCTACTCGTACTATGACGTAGGCATCCCCTAAGAAAGGATTTTGAGATTTTGTTTTGTTTCGGTTTAGTAGTTTTGGTTATACTCGTAGACTCTGCTTTGTATTTGGCATTTGTTTTGTTTTCGTTTGGTTTCAGTATAGGTTTTGTCGGTTAGACTTTTTTTAAATGGCTAAAGAAAATCTGAACGTTAATGGAGAAGCTGAAGAATGTAGTCGTTTTCAAGTATTGTAGGCCCTAATTTTTTACACACGCTAAACAAAAGTAAGCCGCAAAAACTATACCTAATTAATAATAATACTTCTTAACGCGAGCGAAGCCGCGAGCAAAAGCTAGTGAATAATATAAGGTTATAATAAAGTTGTCAGCATTTGTAGGAGAAGACCGAAAACGAGGATGCACGGCGTGGAGCACACTTGTGAAAGGATTGCTTGATGAGCTGACGGCTGATTCAATAAATGAGATGAAGACAATGATGTAGACAATGTAGTGATACTCACTCTGCAGGACTACAGCGGGACAGAGCTGCGCTAGGCGGGCGCACATCAGGTAGGTCAGCATCTTGATGTCGTAGTGGTCCCTGAGGCCGTCCTCCACGTGCCTGAGGAACTCGAACACGTCGAGTCGGTCGAGGCAGGTCCCCAGCAGCGTGTACATGCACTCGAACGCCGCCTTGCGCAGATCCAGCCCGTCGTCCACTGAGTGTTTGAACGGACCCATCTCTACTTCGCGGATCAGCTCTTTCTGTGATGATAATAGTTACTTGGATTAGATTAACCGCCTAACCGCCTCTGTGGTCCCGTGGTTCAACCCACCGATTTCAGATCCAGAGGTCCCGGGTTCGATCCCCGTGGGGAGTACAACATATTGTGCTTGGTTTGGTTCGTGGTGGGATTTTGTTAAGCCCGCCTGGCTAGCTGCCACCATCTTACCTAATTCGGTCGCCATAATAAAATTCTTAAAAAAAAATTGTGTTCCGGCATTCAGACGGAATAGACAGTTCCTCAGTTTATTGAGGATTCCGGGTGAAGCGCGCCTCCATCTTCGGCCTTATCTCAACTTGTTACCAGGTGAGATGGAAGGTTTCCTCGTCGTTACAAAAAAAAACACGTATATAATTTAATAATATGGAGAAAACACACATGACACATTCTGTGCAAGGAAATGTTACTGCTCGGAGAGCAAAGCGCAAGCCTCTATGGAAGATGTCAAAGTGAGCATATCGTGTAGTCTTCATTTAGTATGCCTAGTCAGTTCATGTAACCGAGGATAAATAAACAAATAAACCTAATACGATATCTCAACCATCTGAGTGTCCACGTGACGTAACAGGTCTGTGTCCGTCTGCGTGTACGTACGTGTAGCCACGTGTACGTACGTGTAGCCACGTGTACGTATGTGCTATCCTCGGAGGTGGAGTTATACGGAGCGGACCGACCGAGTTATCTAGTACGTTAGAACCGGACTACCTGTGTTGATATACCAGTAAACAGCTAAATGGTGATTTCTCAATGTTAACAAACTGCCCATTAGGTAGATAGGTCAAAACTCTAAAAGGGATAGTGAAAGAGGAAAGCATCGGTTATTGCATAGTTACAAGGACTCGCGAGGTCTACTGTTCTTTACATTAAACCACTAGTTTTATTTACTCTACTATGGGAAAGTGCTTGGCTTTCATCTCATCTGGTGTCAAGGTATACAAGGTTTATAAATGTTTTAAGATAGTATTAAGTATTTAGGTTCATGATGTACCTACTTAGAATGTTATTTAAAACTGTATATCTAATTTATATAATATAATAATTATATCTAATTTCTTTTGTATTTAAGTGATTTGCACTTGGTCACATCATTAACTAATGTTATTAATTTATTAGGAAGATCAACAGCTTTATAAAACTTAATAAGTAGTTAATTAATTAAATCACTTAATTAATAAATCTAATCTAGAAACGCTTTAACCAACTGAGCTACGGGGTACCGACGCAGATTCCGATTTTTTGTGTCATATTTCTCAGCTATAGCGCTGATTAAATAAAAGATGCGGGTTCGAGGCCCGTCGTGGGATGTGAATTTTTGTGTCATAATAACATTTGCAAATGCATATCTAAATGTTGAATGGATTATCAAAAAAATAACCAGGCCAAGTTTCTTACCTTGTGTGCTGTTCGCGATTCCGAACAGGCGGTAGATTTGAATAAAAAAATGTTGAGTTAGAGTTTGACCTTCACCTTGACCTTGGTCTCCGTGTGTCACACCTCTCAGCTAAGGCGCTGATAAAAGAAAAGATGCGGGTTCGAGGCCCGTCGTGGGTTGTGCATTTTTGTGTCATAATAACATTTGCAAATGCATATCTAAATGTTGAATGGATTATCAAAAAATTAACCAGGCCAAGTTTCTTACCTTGAGTGCTGTTCGCGATTCCGAACAGGCGGTAGATTTGAATAAATAAAAATTTGACCCTCACCTTGACCTTGGTCTCCGTGTAGACGGTGGGCAGCACGTGTGGCAGCAGGTCGCGTATGAGCGAGGGCTTGTTGTGCGCGGCGGAGTTGAACGCGACGAGTGCGACGCGCCGCACGCCGAGCGACGGGTCGCGCAGCGGCACCAACAACTCCGACATGCACTCGCGCAGGAGCGGGTCCACGGCCTGCGGCTGTCATATACGATCACGTGTCACGTGCATTATGGGAACGTACTTAGTAAGCCCAATGAAACAACATACCTACGATTTCATAAACATGTATACGTAACCAATACCTCACTATTAATGTTATCTGTCTAATAATAATACTAACCTTTATTTATTTATATACTTATGTATTATAAAATAAACTTTTCAGATGCTCAAAACCAATCAAAACCTTAATCATTATTAGCATGTCGCACTCGCACCTTGCGTATGATCTTATTCACAGTCTAAAGAATCTCTCATCGTAGTGCGAAAGACGCTTGCTACCCACAACACAGGGTTTCCTAGTGTGGGAGCTAGCGAACTCACAAATTATATACCCTCAAGTTTACATAATTAACAACAGCAATTTATCACTTGAGTAGTAGTTAATTTCAAAAGTTATGCTTATGTTAGCTCGAGGTGATTTGTTACTTTGATACAATGGCTATTAATGGTTATCATTGTTACTAGGTATATTCTATCATAGATAGAATGTTTACATTATTGTACTTACTTAGCTGTTTTTAAACAATAAACATACATTATTATTATTATTATTACGTGGGTGTTGTAACACATTATAAGCATGTATTTACAAAAAAATAAGCATTCTATCCGATTAAAAAATAAGCATAGCTATGCTTAGGGGAGGTGCTGTGAAATTAATCTCCTGTAATATTGCAGACATGCGGAGCCGCCACGGTAACTCAACACCCATAGTTACCGCCTGTTCCATATACTGGTCTATCCCCACTGGTGGGAAGGTCGATTTTTTTTCCACTTTTCATAGGGGGATACAATACTGACAATTCATAAGTAAATTATATACTTGAGTACGTAATACTGAAATGTACGCCGCCATTTCATAGTATTATTATTTATATCAATATATAGGAATAGCTGAAATTTTACATTTGTACATTTCCAACACATTTCCAACATTTACATTAACTGTGTGATTTTATATATACGACATATAATATAAAAAGGATTTCGCACCATCCGAATGTATCTTGCATAAAATTCCAATATTTTTTTTTTATTAACGTAACAAAAATGTATACAATTTTTTTTATTAAATTTAAAACTTTTAGGAAGAATACAAATATCAAAGACATTTGAATCAGAACATTTAATTTTGTTTGTATTTTATTTTTTCGATTCCCACCCAGGGACGCTACCGCCGACGGCGAAGCCGATCTCCATTGATGGCTTTAAATTAGCTCCATGAGAACTAGAAAGGATTTTTACCGATTTAGGTATGTGTCATATCCGAAATGGCGTTTCCCATCTCAATAGTGTACACATGTTATGAAACCTATCCGTTCAGTACATTTGACGGTAAAAATCGTTTCTAGTTCTCATGAAGCTAATTTAAAGCCATCAATGGAGATCGGCTTCGCCGTCGGCAGTAGCGTCCCAGGACAAACATTTGTGTGATGTTTATTCTGTGTGTGTATGTTTTATTGTATGATAAGTATGTATTTACAAATTAAAAGTATTTAAGTGCTCTATCCGTAATCTAGTTCTCATATTACAAGCTTTGCTTAGTTTGGGGCTAGATGGCGGTATGTGAAATTAATGTCCTGTAATATGTATTTATTTAGTGATACCTGATCGGAGATGGTGAATTTCACAGCAGTGACGGCCGTCGTCCTCGTGAGGGGTTCGGGCGACTTGAGGAACTGTTTCAGATGGGGGAGTAAGTCTTTAGGTTCCAATAGGCATAGCTTTCCTAAGCATTCTGCTACCTGGAACAAACAATATGTCTTACAAACACAAAATCTGTAAAAATGTGCACTCCAATCAAATAAATTCGAAATTATCTCCGTTACTTTATTGTTGCGTACAAAGCGGATCATAATTAAAATTGACAAGGCCGAAGGTGGAGGCGCACTTCACCCGGAATCCTCAACTAACTGACGAGCTGGCTATCTTAGCGACAGAATTAGATAAGATGGCGGTAGCTAGCCAGGCGGATTTAAACAAAATCCTACCACCAACCAAACTAAGCACAATATATTTTACTCCCCATGGGGATCGAACCCGGGACCCCTGGATCTGAAAGCGGTGGGTTGAAGTAGGTGCCTATGTAATTTATCAATGTATATGTTTGTTAGCGACAGAATTAGATAAGATGGCGGTAGCTAGCCAGGCGGATTTAAACAAAATCCTACCACCAACCAAACTAAGCACAATATATTGTACTCCCCGTGGGGATCGAACCCGGGACCTCTGGATCTGAAAACGGTGGGTTGAAGTAGGTGCCTATGTAATTTATCAATGTATATGTTCTATCTAATAACCTACTTTCACGAGATGACTCCAAGTTCTCACTAAAATTGGTTCATCTGTCCTTAATACTCTTTGACACAGACAATTGCACCAACTGATACCTACCTACCTACATGCATAGTGCGGTAAAGGAATAGGGTCGTCACTATTTAATGTCATTGAGAAAATGAAAAGATTTGTATGGGAAACTGAAAATGGGAATTCACTATTATCTCCCAACCACAACAAATACTTTTCCTAGTCCCAAAAGCCCCCCCACTGCTTAGTACACATATTCTGTATCACCTTGCATAGTACACCTCAAGCTTTTCATGTGTGTATGGACGTGATGTACACTTACAACATTACGAGACCCTTCCTCCGCGCACTGGCAGTGCTTCGAAAGCTGCACCCAAATCTCGGGTATGAACGGTCTCAGCGCTTCCACGCCTTCGGGCGAGCATGACTCGCATGATATGATCTGGAACAAACAGTTTCATTATAAATAATAAAAAAAAAAAACTGAAAACAGAAAAAATATTTAGAGGAGAAGACACAGAGGGCTAGTCAGTGAGCAGCAAGACTATATTTCCTGAGGATGCCTCGTGTAGAGGCGAAACACGTGTCGTTTTGATTTTTTTCAGAGAGATTTAGCGGATTTATTAATAAATATTTTTTCTGTTTTCAGATTTTATTTTGAAATATGGATTTCCGCAAAATAACGCCTGAATCAATTAGCTATCATTATAAATAGTCAAGCATTTTTTTTTATACTACTAGGAGACGGGACAAGCAAGTAGCGCACCTGGTGTTAAGTGTACTCTTGCCTATGACAAAGCCTTACTGCATAGGTCACATCCACAAAGAACATAGCCGACACGGCACTGCATTGCGCCCGTCAACTTGAGGCAGAAAGGTGTAAAGGTGTACCCGTAATTTCACCGGCAACCATACCCTTCAAACCGAAACACAGCAATGCTGCTTGGCGGCTGAAATAAGTATGGTGGTAGTAATTCTCCGGACGAGCCCTTTCACTAGGGGCTTCTACTACTCTTGCATACTCAATGTATACGCATTTGAAGGATTTAAAAGCGCCGTGCTAATTGATATGAATGAAGAATAATATTCCACCGCCATTAACGGCATCAATATATTTTAAGACGATGAAAGTAAGAGAAGTTTAAGAGAAGAAAGATAAGTTATGGCCGTTAAAAACAATAAAGTACTCCGGTACTCTATTGTTTTCTCGCAACAGTTAACGCAATAGTTAGCGCCCCGATCTGGGACGCTACCGCCGACGGCGAAGCCGATCTCCATTGATGGCTTTAAATTAGCTTC
Organism: Venusia cambrica; assembly: GCA_951394065.1. Classification (NCBI taxonomy): domain Eukaryota; kingdom Metazoa; phylum Arthropoda; class Insecta; order Lepidoptera; family Geometridae; genus Venusia; species Venusia cambrica. The sequence continues at coordinate 1,994,432 of OX596068.1, read as the reverse complement.
ATGAGAACTAGAAACGATTTTTACCGTCAAATGTACTGAACGGATAGGTTTCATAACATGTGTACACTTTTGAGATGGGAAACGCCATTTCGGATATGACACATACCTAAATCGGTAAAAATCGTTTCTAGTTCTCATGGAGCTAATTTAAAGCCATCAATGGAGATCGGCTTCGCCGTCGGCGGTAGCGTCCCAGTCCCGCGCATACTATAAGAATCCATAGATATTATATTGTTTACAAACAATACAATAGGGTTGTTTATGCCCGTCGAGAACAATAGATTTCCAGATTACGCAACAGTCAACACGGCGATCAGTTCCGTGCACACTAGAAGAATCCATAGGGTTGGATATAAATATGCCGCGCGACTCGATACACATCACGTGATATTTCAATGTTTTTTGAAGTAATTCGTTTGCTGCTGATTAAAAGCATATCTCATTTTGAGTAATAATCGTTATATTTTAATTTTACGAACCCCAGCTCGTAAAAATAGCAGTAATAAACAGTCTACTCATCGTTCCACGAAAATAAGGCAAATAACGTATGCCCTTGTTTATAGTGAATACATTATTCACAGATTATATTATAGTTTGGTTGGTGGTAGGACTTTGTTTAAGTCCGCCTGGCCAGCTACCGCCATCTTATCTAATTCTGTCGCCAACAAAATTTGCCGGCATTTAGAGGTAACATAGCCAGCTCCTCAGTTAGTTGAGGACTCCGGGTGAAGTGCGCCTCCACCTTCGGCCTTATCTCAACATGTAACCAGGTGATATGAAAGCCAGGCGCTTCCCAGTCGTACAATAAAAAAAATATGATTAATGAATGAATGAATGAAATGAAAAATACTTTATTGCACACCTTAAAAATAAAAACTGGATAACTTAAAAATAAATGTACAATGGGCGGTCTTATCATGGACAACCTTTGGATGGAGAGGATTTCATGGCTAAAGAGGTGGTTGGTGGTGCACATATTAATTAGGGTCTAGCTAAATGAACTATACGTAAATCATACATTATAAGTAAAGCTATGCTACAGATATACACACTACTTATATAATATAAATATAAATACCTACATACTATACACAAATATAAATATATATTCACATGTATAAATATATTTACTTAGATGGATGATAATTATAATAAATGTTCTAGGAGTACCATGATAATAAAAACATATAAAACGGCGCAGAAAACAGCAAATACGTGTGGTGACGAAGGATGAGATAGACTATTTAAACAGGTTAATTCAAGTAAAAACATTTAACCCTAACTTTGAACACAGCCAGAGAAGGCGATTGCCTTATTGAAAGCGGCAACGCGTTCCATAGGCGTACAGCCTCCACAGTAAAAGAATCCATTTTTGGACATACGGGTATTTCCACGAACCTTATTATTGATGTAAAACACCAACGTTTCGTCCTTGACCGAAGGACATCATCAGGGTGAGTACGGCTCACGACGCACGCGTTCCGCGTCCTTGCGAGCACTGTTGTGTTTTACATCAATAATAAGGTTCGTGGAAATACCCGTATGTCCAAAAATGAATTCGTTGATCCACGATAGTTATTTTAGTAAAAGTTTCAGCCAGTGTCTTGGGCACGCTTCCGTCTGGTACTGGTCTGGAACAGTTGAGTTACCTATAGGCCGTTTGTAACGGTCCTTAGGTAATCTGACTGATTCCTTTGTACATAGTTGGTTTAATTGTACTTTTTATTGAATAAATGTAATTAACTTTTTTAATTTTAAGATACAATATATATTTTTTAGTAAAAGAATCATTGTAAAAACTAGTTTACATTGATTCGCATTTTTTTTTTTTTTCGTAGATCGTCTCACCTCTCTGAGCGAGTGCAGCAGCAGGTACTGCCGCTTGGGCTGCGCCTCGATCTCCTGCAGTATGAACGGCAGGAACTCGGGCAGGTTGCCGACGCACACGGACCCCAGCGCGTAGCTCGCCGCCGACTTCACTTCCTCCGACGATTGCGTGAACGAGTTGAGCAACACTTCTTTCAGATTAGGGATCGAGCTCAGGTCTCTGGGAACAATACTGCACGTTACTAAATCGTACTGCATTTTGAAGTTATTAACTACGAAAGCAGACAAGACCTGGTGGTTATTTTATGTATTGTACGACGGGGAAGCGCAAGGTTTTCATCTCATCTGGTTACAAGTTTGTTTATTTATATGTTAAACCAACAAGGTGTACACTAAAACAATTAATACATAAAAGCACACACAAAGACCAAGTGCCACGTCAATTATAGGTTCAAACCTCATGCAATAAAATTAAATACTCTATCAACATTACTAAAACATTAAAAGCATACAATTTCATAATTAATTACATTAAATTACTTTGCAAAAAAAAAAAATGATTAAGGCAATAAAATTGAAAAACTAATAGTATTACAAAATTTCATACTAATTTAAAATTTAAATTACTATAAAATTAAAAAATGTATTACTTAAAATTAAATTTAACTTAAAAAATAATGATAATAAAATAATTGTATCTTAATTATAAAACCAAAATAAAACCTATCGACATAATAAAAATAAAATAAAACATCAAAAAGTCAAAAAGTTGCGATAAGGCCGAAGGTGGAGGCGCACTTCACCCAGAATCCCCAACTATGAGGAACTGGCTATCTTACCTCTGAATGCCGGAACACAACCATTTTAGAATTGTTGTTATGGCGACAGAATTAGATAAGATGGCGGTAGCTGGCCAGGCGGACCCAAACAAAATCCTACCACCAACCAAACTATAGTATAATCTGTGAATATTGTATTCACTATGAACAAGGGCATACGTTATTTGTCTTATTTACGTGGAACTAAGTATACTGTTTATTACTGCTATTTTTACGAGCTAGGGTTCGTAAAATTAAAATATACCGATTATTACTCAAAATACGTTTTTATTCAGCAGCAAACTAATTGAGATAAGGCCGGAGGTCGAGGCGCACTTCACCCGGAATCCTCAACAAACTGAGGAGCTGGCTATCTTACCTCTGAATAGACAGGTACGCACTGAGTTGGTGTACGCACGGCCGCTCCGCACTGTGTACTTACAGGTGTCGTCCTATCTCCGCGAGTGCGAGTAGTGCAAACATATGCTGTACGCACGGCCGCTCCGCACTGTGTACTTACAGGTGCCGTCCTATCTCCGCGAGTGCGAGTAGTCCGAACATATGCTGTACGCACGGCCACTCCGCACTGTGTACTTACAGGTGTCGTCCTATCTCCGCGAGTGCGAGTAGTGCGTACATATGCTGTACGCACGGCCGCTCCGTACTGTGTACTTACAGGTGCCGTCCTATCTCCGCGAGTGCGAGTAGTGCGAACATATGCTGTACGCACGGCCGCTCCGCACTGTGTACTTACAGGTGCCGTCCTATCTCTCTTGAGTGCGAGTAGTGCGAACATATGCTGTACGCACGGCCGCTCCGCACTGTGTACTTACAGGTGCCGTCCTATCTCCGCGAGTGCGAGTAGTGCGAACATATGCTGTACGCACGGCCGCTCCGCACTGTGTACTTACAGGTGTCGTCTTATCTCCGCGAGTGCGAGTAGTGCGAACATATGCTGTACGCACGGCCGCTCCGCACTGTGTACTTACAGGTGTCGCCCTATCTCCGCGAGTGCGAGTAGTGCGAACATATGCTGCGCGTCTCCGGGCGGGTTGGCGGCGTCGCGGAGGAACTCGCGCACCACCTCCAGCGCGTCTGTGCCGCCGTCCACCACCACGGCCGCTACGCACTTCGCGAGCGAGTGGAACGCCTGCAACAAATACAGATTCAAGTCTCCTGAATTTATATCTATACATAGTCTGTGACACACCACCTCGAATCGGAACAAGCCTCATAGCTCAGTTGGTAGTAGCTCTGCCTTCTGCGCTGCAGGCTGTGGGTACGATTCCCACCCAGGACAAGCATTTGTGTGATGAATATAGATGTTTGTTCTGTGTTTGGGTGTTTTATCATATAATATGTATTTACAAAAAGTATTTAAGTATTCTGTCCGTAGCGTAATCTAGTTCCCGTATTACGTTCCGGCTAGATGGCGCTGTGTAAGATGAATGTCAAAAAAAAAAGTGATATGAATTGGGTGAGATTTGAGATGTGATTGGGTGAGACAAGTACCTGTTTGATGTGATGGGCATTGGCGTTGTGTTCGTGCAGACGATGAACCGGCGCGACCAGCAGCGCTAGCAGCTCGCGACGGGAGCACCCAGCCACGTCGGCAGCTACGAGAGCGCTCAGAACTCCTAGCATTGCCTTCAGGGCACCGCCTGCAAAATATATTACTATCTAAATACTGAACTACAATAACAAGAATAATTTATTGCCACAAAAAACAGTTACATCACAAAGTACATAGCAGACACTTTAAAAATCTATATAATTGCGTGCAGAACCTGCACAAAAATTATTCATGGAGTCTTGTATTAAAATAATATGCATGCAAGAGTGAGAATTGTAGTATTTTAGGTGCGAGTTTGATGTCGACTGTCAGTAGGAGTTAATATTGACCGACAAATATAGCGTGACTGCCCAAATAGTAATAGGAAGTGCTTCGCCTTCATTTCACCTGGTTGTTTCACAAGTTGAGATAAGGCCGAAGGTGGAGGCATACTTCACCCGGAATCCTCAACAAACTGAGGAAATGGCTATCTTACCTCTAATTGCCGGAACAAAACAATTTTAGAATTGTTGTTATGCCGACAGAATCAGGTAAGATGGTGGTAGCTAGCCAGGCGGACTTAAACAAAGTGCTACCACCAACCAAAAAGCATTAAATTAAATTAAGAGGGCAAACTCCTTTCGGGTAGCTGTGCACTAAGCACGGGTTTTGGAAAATAGAAGACGAAGCGACGGATTCACTTTTGTGGATTAAAAATATCTCCGATGACGATTTTAACGGTTGCATACCCAAAAGGACTCGCGCTTAGTTGTCACATAATTTCGCAATTTAAACCTAGATGTCGCCATTAGAAAACTGAAAATGCGCTATCCTTGTGTTTTAGCTGGAAAGTGACATGTTTTCGCATTTTTTCCCTTGAAATGTGGATCGCAACCCTCGGTGTGCGTGTCTGACTCGCAATCGACCTGCTTATTCACACATCCGCGATAATAGAAAACAATATTTACACTATCACACAATATTAACAATACTGTTGCAACCCCGCTGTAAAGTCGGGATATATATTAGTAACATACGTGATACATACATGTGGTCTGTGCAAGTCCGACTCGCTCAAAGTCAAAGTCAAAGTCAAAATTTATTTATTCATTAAGATTTTTTAGGATCATTTTGAAACGTCAAATCTACCGCCTGCTCGGAATTAGAAAGGCCAGAACCTCGGGCTGGTTAATTTTTTGATGATCCATTCAACATTTAGATACACAATTTGTAATTATATTCTAAGTAGATACATCATAAACCTAAATACTTAATCTTAAAACATTTGTTATTACCTATCTACCTAATGGGCAGTTTGTTAACATTGTGAAATCACCATTTTGCTGTCAACTGGTACAGCAACATCGGGCCGATATAATCACAAATTTTGTTGTAGGCACTTTTAATTAAATTATTCTTTATATACAATTAGAATTTACGAGCAGAGAGTTTGGTGGCTCACCAGCGCATCACCAACCTCCATCGATCCCCGTCACGATATCGGTGCAAGGTTATAACAGTACCCTTAGTATGAGTTTCTGTCAGCTAACGGAAACTATTTTCGTTTTCGTATATGGCACTTATTTCCATACATTTCGTTAGCGGACATTGGAAGGAACTACAGTTGCCTTACTATTCCGCTAACCAAATGTATGGAAATACGCGCCCTATACGAAAACGAAAATAGTTTCCGTTAGCTGACAGAAACTCATACTAAGGCCTCAGGTAGTATTTACCTTGTAAGAGCGGCGACTTGGCGAGGGCTAGAATGTTGGGCGTGAGCGCGTGCCTCACTTCGGAGGTGAGCGCGGCGGGACACTTGAGACACGCGCCGCGGACTAGCGTCAGCGCGGTCTGTGCGCAGTGCAAGTCCGACTCGCTCACCAACGCCGGAACCTCCATCAGAACCTGCACACTCTATATATAAACAACCCGTTCTCTTAAATAAAAATTACAGGACTTTAATTTAGCTTTACAACAATCTACCCTCTGAAATAAAAAATGTACACGCATTTAACGCATTTAAATCTAAACTCTCTACACATATTATGCAAGACCACTCTTTGATTATGAAATAATTGCGTTAGATAGTCGACGACATACCTACCTACTGTATATTGTTACCTAAGATCATACTGTTCATAAGTAAGTGACATGTATTTGTCTTTTTATGAATAAATGTATTAAACCTAATTTCACCTAAAAAGCTTTAAACGGGCTATAGTACCTCAGATTAGCAACTCAACGCAACTTTATTCTAGTTTCGAACTAAGATATAGTAATAATAAAGGTTACATTGCTGTGCGCTCAACCACGGCGCTTATACCAAATGACGGAAATATACGTTTTGTTTTTTTACGGTAAAACAAATATGAATTTTGAAAATAGAAAACACAGACCGTCTGGTTTATACTGTGTTTATTTACTATACAAAGTTCAAGCCCTAATTGGGCGTATTTATTGAATGGCGAACTTTTTTGGTTTGTACCAAAAGAGTAATCTTTGTTTTTTTCTATCGAGAAAATTGTATGTTATCAGATAACATAATACGAATGATACAACATGATTATACAAATCAAAATAAAGGGGATATGCAAGACACGTAATAAATAAATAGTCACATATATTATGATTATTTTTTATCCGCTTTCCGAACGAAGACAAATAGCCGACTTGACTTACCTTTTAAACATAGCAAACAGTACTGTGGAATGTCCAGAGCTTCTTGGGCAACTAGGTCTGCGTACTACCAGGGCTTCTTTGAGGAACCCTAACGTACTTTATGTTCCTATAGTTAGGACAAATTACAGGCAAAACTCATTTATGGTTAGAGCCGCTGGCTCGTTTAACACGTTGGCTAGAGCTAATACAGATATTGATCTATTCAATACCAAAAACAAGTAAGCTGAAACGCTTACTTAGCGATACCTACTTTAATGTTGGCTAGATTGGGCTCTTAACTTAACTTCTTTTCTTGTGTGTGTGTGTGTGTGTTTGTGTATTTAAATGTTTTGTACTATGTTTGCTGCTTTTTTATAAATATTGTCTACCTTATCTGTTTATGTTCGTACATAATTTATTTTAGTTATCTGTGGAAACTTTTAATTGGCCTTCCTACATGTAACATTTGGTTGCATAAGTTATTCAATAATCTATTGTACAAACCTATCCGTAAGTTTTCCAAAAATTGTAAAAAAAAAAAAATGGTTTTGTAACTTACATCTTAGTGATGATAAAGGAGCATTAACAGTTTTACACTGATACGTCAAAGACCACATTGATAATGCAAATGTGCCTTACCTTACTCAGCAACTCGATGCTGATAGCATTGCTGTAGTTCTGCACCAAAGTGTCCAACAGTACGAGTGTCGACAACTTCAGGGCTCTCTGATTTTTCCTCAGAAATGATCCTAGAATCGGCACAGCATCTGACTGAAACGTAAACAACGAACCTATTATAATAACAAGCCTCATAGCTCAGTTGGTAGTAACTCTGCCTTCTGCGCTGTAGGCTGTGGGTTCGATTCCCACCCAGGACAAACATTTGTGTGATGAATATAGATGTTTGTTCTGTGTTTGGGTGTTGTATTGTATATAAGTATGTATTTACAAAAAAAAGCATTTAAGTAGTGTATCCGTAATCTAGTTCCCGTATTACAAGCTATGCTTAGTTTGGGGCTAGATTGCGCTGTGTAAAAAAAATAATGTCCTGTAATATTTATATTATTAATAGGGTTCATCTATTTCATATACTCATAACGTAAAATTCGAATCAAGAACTCAAATACTGTTTTTTATCATCATTATGTATGTATAACCTTACTTTACATTTATTTTATCAGTTTGAGCGGATATTATGTGGATGATACTCCTAACCTCCAACTAATATTACAAATGCGAATGTGAGTTTGTTTGTTTGTTACGCTTTCATGCCAAAACTACTGAACGGATTGAGCTAAAACTTTGAACACGTGTTGCTCGAGACCGGGAAGGAGACATCGGCTACTTTTGATTCCATGAATCAGTTACTGTGATATGTAATTAGGACGTCAAATTTAGCCATTCAAAACTGATTCGTTCTTTGATGCTCCTTCACGCAAAAACAAAGAACAGATTGAGCTGAAATTTCGCACAAATCTTGTTTTAAGCTAGCTAAATATATTATGGCTACATAGATATATGTAGGTGGGTGTTTGAGAAAAGTCTTAACATACCAAAATTGGTCTCAAATCGATCCTGAGCGGTGATGAAGCGACTTTAGTCAATGCTTTGACGGTAGTCAGACGAGTTATTTCGTTGCGTAGACGTTCTAAGAATATCGGCAGGCAGATGGGAAGTTCATTCTGAAACAAGATCATTAAAATGAGCCTTAAAAGCGGAGACTGTAAAACAATGTCTATACATTGGTCAGGTCATAGATATCAGAAAACTAACTTATTCTAATATATTAACTGTCTGGTATATAAAAGGTGGCAGTAAGGGCAAGTTCCTTAATAACTGTAGCGTTTTAAATAGACTGTCCTTAAATTTGAAGATATTTATAAGTATATTCAAAATATCGGATTTATAATTTTTATCACAATTTGGCAAATGCAGTCTGAAAATGAATGAATGAAAATTCTTTACTGTGCACCAAGATAATATAGGGAATTGGCGATAAAAAAGCTAACCGAGGAATACGCGGTCTTATAACTTAAAAGCGATCTCTTATAGACAACCATTGGAAAATAGGCAATTAATACGAAAACCGTTGATCCTGTTACTAGTTAGGAATAAATGTATCTAGCTAAGCTTTGATACTAGAAAAGTTAGATATAGGGAGAACTTAAAATTAGGTGAGATGAAGCAGGAGTTACAACGATGTATTAGCTGTTTCTATCATATATGATAGAAACAGCTAATAATGGGTGACGGCTGGGTTCTTGTTATTCCAGCCACCCAATGTGCAGGCTTCCCTGGGTGCCCTCGCTGACATTAGTGCTACTGCACTAATGTCATTTTTTTTTTATATTAATTATGTTCGACATCGTCATAGTGTCGCTTAGTTTATGTTAGTTAATGCTTTTATTACTATTTTTGAATTAATTATGTTTGACATCGGCATATTATAGCTTAGTTTATGTTAGTTAATGCTTTTTTTTTTTTTTTTTTTAATTAATTACGTTCGACATCGTCATAGTGTAGCTTAGTTTATATTAGTTAATGATTTTATTATATTTTTTTGAATTAATTATGTTCGACATCGCCATAGTGTAGCTTAGTTTATGTTAGTTAATGCTTTTTTTTTTATTGTGCGAAATCAATCTCTTTTCTTTATTTCACCTGTAGATAATCTCCGAAGTGGCACAGCAGCGCCCCGCAGGCGGCGATGGCGCGCTCCTTGACCTCCTGGTCCATGTCGGTGGCGCGCAGTCGCACCAGCGTGCATTCGTACATCGCAGGGACGAACGCTTGCAGCTCTTCTGATGGTACCTCAATCGTCATCTCCACTTCATCTTCCACGCCTTCCAGGTTTTCTACAATTCAAATACGAGATGGTCAATTCAAACGCAGTTCACATAGCAGCTGTAGCCCGCGGCTACGCCCGCTTGGTCAGATTCTATATCCATGCTGAATAATAGCAAGATCCGTTTAATAGTGAAAAGGTTACAAATTAACAAACAGAGACAGACAGGTGACCCAGAGGTCCAGAGGTTTCGGGTTCGATCAATCCCCAGAGGGAGTACAATATAAAAAAAGTAAAAGTGCGTTCGCTTTCAAATTCACCTTCGGGCTTATTAAAACTTGAAACCAGGTGAGATGAAGGCCAAGCGCTTCCCCGTCGTACAAATACAAACAGCAATTACCCCAAATACCAGAGCCGGTTCCTCAGTATGTTGAGGATTCCGAGTAGAGTTCGTATCTACCTTATCATAACTTGATAGGTGGGATGAAGGCCAAAAAATAAATGATGTAGGTAGAACTTTGATACACTTACCAAGCGGACGCATGACTTTGACCAGCGTCTGCAGAACCCTCAAAGCCTCCGCGGTGACCTTGTAGAAGGGGTCGTGCACGCAGGTGAGCACGGCCGGCATCAGCGCGGCCACGTGGTCTCTCATCACCGCCCCGCTGTGGCCGCGGACCAGGCACACCACGAACATTAGCGTTTCGATCTTAATGGATGATGCTGTGGTTTTATCCCTGAGGAGATTAATACGGATGAGAGGAGTTTACCCGGCGCGTGCCTGGCTAAGCTACCCACCATCTTACCAAACCTGTCGCCACAACAACAATTCTTAATTGTTATGTTCCGTCATTCAGAGGTAAGATAGCCAGTTTCTCAGTCTGTCAAGGAGTCCGGGTGAAGTGCACCTTCGCCTTTATCATGGAGATGAAGGCCAAGCGTATTTCGGATGAGAGGAAGTTTTGGTATGAGTCAAGTCTTTTTGTCTTTCTATCAGCCGGGTACGGCCTAGGGAAAGTACGTTAAGTTACTTGTTGTAAGTGGCCGATGAAAGTACTACGTGTGTGTGGTGTGTGTGTGTTTGTGTGTGTACTCACGTGAGGGCGGGGGTGAGCGCGCGGATGACTCGCGCGGCGTGCTCGGCCAGGCAGCCGGGCGCGGCCGTGAGCAGCTCGCGCAGCAACGCCAGTGCGCACCCTCGCGCCCGCACGCTGCGACCTCGAATCACGCGCAACGCACCACGCACTACTCCACCCACCTGGGTAACGAACATTTACAAAACTTAACGATTTTCTAACTAGTACATTGTAATATTAAACAGGACTTCACCAGTTTTTATGAGGTAGCCTTAGTTCATAATATTCTAACGAGATAAGTTACACACAGCTCTCTTGCATAACTTAGGAGATCGTCATTTTAGTATCACGCGCCGGAAAGACGTGTAAAATCCCGCGCGTGACGTCACAGTTGCGACGTCACGCGCAATATGGCCGCCACATACAAAGGGTTGTAGTGGCGCCACAGGCAAGACAATTAAAAAACAAAAAGTTCTTTCCCTGTCACATCATCATCAACCACAGCCAGATTTCACCCACTGCTGGGTATAAGTCTCTCTATGCATAAGCCACGCCCAACGGTCTTGTGCCACTCTCATCCAGGTGAGGTTTGCGATGCTGGTAATATCGTCGGCCTATCAAATACATATCGCATATATAGGTTAATGCTCATTTTGAAATAAAATAGTTTTTTTGTGTTTTATTTTCAACATCAGCAGTAACGACTGCTGAGTCATTTGGTTTGCCAAGTTTTGTAAACCTTTCAGCGGCTTACAATGTCCTTGGCTTACAGTTGCGTTTCGTTTGTCGGTATCTTCTTGGATTGCGGTATGCATGTCAATCTCATGTTAGTGATTAGCCTCAATTTTGCTAGTACAATAAACGGTCTAATATACAATCACCACACAAAAAAGCCAAGGAGCTCACTAAAACAACCTAAGACAGAAGTTCACGCGGAAGAGGTCGCCAAGGGCGGTTGTCGTCCGGAGGTCTAGCATGAAGCGGGGCAACTCCTCAACACTGGGCATTTGGAATCTTATCTTAACGTAACCAGGTGAGATGAAGGCTAAGAGCTTAGCCGTCGTTCAATAAAAAAAAAAAAAAGTCAATGTTTATTAGCACTTCGCGTTCTAATAGCAATACAACTTACTCTTTGTAACAAGAGAGCTTGCGGTGAGTTTGCGACGAGCTGCAGCGCGGGCGGCGACCGCGTGGCGCGGAGGAGCGCCGTGTACGCGCTCAGAATGTCGCACTTTACGTTCTCTTCACGTTCTGAAAGTAAGAACAACGTTATTTTTACCCGAATACGTCGAAGCAAAACGGAGGGTTATGATTTTGATATGTATGTATGTGGATTGTTGATCTGTTTCCACATAACTTCTAAACCACTCATCATAATTAGAATATTGATTATTTATTTGAATAGTTTCTACATAAAAATTTCAAAGTAGTTTCATAAATTTTTAAGCGTGATTTTTCAGCAGTCAAGGTTTTATTTTTTGAACATACTTTATATACTTTCAGTGAGTCTATCTAGGACAAAAAAGGGCCAAATGATGGCAAGCTTTTTCTAAAAGATGCCAGGATAACAAAGTATTTGGTTTAAAAAAAAATATGCTGTTTTATTAATAAACTTCATACATTTAACACTTTGTATGTGGTACATGTACTTAAATAGTACATGGTATACTTTTATAAGACGACTGCATATATCATCATTATATTCAACCTATCAGAGTACACTGCTGGACTGAGGTGTCTCCCAAGGTGCGCCACTGAGCCTAATCTTTAACCTTTCTCATTTTTTTTTATACAACTAGGAGACAATCTCATAGACTCTCCCGCCACTGTACGGAGGTCGTCGCTCCATCTAGCCGGTGGGCTTCCTACTCTACGCTTAACACATATAATGGCATAGTTTAATTAGGAATCATTAATTACATAAATAAAATAATAACAATTTCATTTCAGTTTCTTTGCAAAACGTAACTTTTACCAATAGTTCACATCAAATTGCAGTTCTCTGATCTTTCTAAGGCTAATAAACCTCATGATGTTTAAACATAGTATTTAGGTTTAAGGTGTACCTACTTATAATGTTATTTAAAACTGTTTACCCAAATGTTGAATGGATCATCAAACAAATAACTAGCCTTAGGTTCTTGCCTTTCTCCTTGTGTGCTAGTCGCGATATTCCGTGCAGGCGGTAGATTTGACGTTTCAAAATGATACAATAATAGCTTAATAAATAAAAAAAAAACTGACTAAAGTCACATCAACTCCAATATAGTGTACACTGCTGGACAGCTTCCTCCAAAGCTCGAGGGTTTTTGCTATAATCACCACGGGTGATTATGTGATGGTGATCGGTAGATGAGTCATGGCCTGAGTTGGAAAATATTTATCAATATTTATTTAATATTTAATCCAATTGGATTGTATAAAGAAACCAAAACTAGAATGATTTATTTAGAATTTATTTTAAATTATTATATAATGTTACCTTTGAACCTCGCGATCAAAGCGGGTGAGACAGTCAGGTACATTTCGGCGAGTAGTTCATGTCGGGTTGCGATCACGGATTCCAAGCATTTCGCGGCGGCGCGTCTAACCTGTAACACACAAACACGTTCAAAGAAAAAATAAGCATGACGCTGTCTGAGATTAGAACAAACACGTTCATAGAGCTTTTTGCTTGATGATCAGTGAAATACGATGCAAGACGCTTTCCAAGAGACCAAGAGTCCAAGAGACTTTCTAAAATCTTGAGACGTGGAAGTCGAACGTGGAAGGCCAAGGCCTTCATCTCACCAGCATAAGAGATTTTCAAGCACACGGAATGTTTTCGTATCGGTAACGTCACTTTTTGTCGGATCAGACATAGAATCCGATAGATTTCAACGCTATTCTCATACCGTTTTCTGAAAATCTTTTGTGGAAGCATCGAATTCTAATGTCAAAATATGTAGATTTTGGAGTTGAGTAGGCTTTCCGATCGTTGAAAATAGCTATACTGGTGTCAAGTTAATGATAAGGTCTAAGGTGGAGGCGCACTTTACTTGGAATCCTCAACAGCTCGGAATACAACTATTTAGAATTGTTTTTATGGAGACAGACTTAGGTGATGCGTTGTGCGTGGTGATGGTGATTGACCATGATAGCTCCGGTACCATTCTGAATAGATTTTCGTCCGCATGCTTGGTGCTTAAAACCGTAACGTAATTAGTCCTGACTGATCAGACATACTGTGCCTTTCGTATTACCCTATAGGTTGGTAGGGGGCCACTATAAAACAATTTGCTGTGCAGAGCAATATAGGTGTCCGATGGGAAGCCAATATAATTTACTGAATTCCCACATGCAATACTACTCTTATCAGCTCTGTGTTTTTTTTACAAGGAGGGCGTTATCTAAAGAGGCGAGCCAAGCATTGAATATGTAATAGATGGCAACTTAATTTTAGAGGATATCATGGTAAGGGATTTTTTATCTGGTGGTAGAACCCATCTGGCTAGCGACTCCTCATACCTAAGTCAAGCGCCAAGCGGTTCGTTGGTGCGGAGGAGAGCCAAGCCTCTGCAAGCTTGCTCACCATTGCCTGTGCAAGTTTTGAGATACATAAAAGCATATAATTGTACCTTCCAGGACATGTCATCATCATCAGAGTACTCCTCAGAGTCCGACTCGGGCTCCGCATCAGGTGTGAAAGATTCATCCTCCATCTCCTCATCTTCACCCGCTGCGCCGTTCTCTTCATCCTCATAGTTGTAGTTGGGATCATAGGTTATCATCTTCAGGCATAGGTCGATTACCTGGTTACAGATAAGTGAAACTGATTTTCTGGCTCGGGTTTCAAAAACAAGTTAAACTTCCTGTATAACTTGTCTGAGTGAACAATCGCTTTTATTTATATATTTATTGGAAAACCAACAGCTCTTAAAGATAAATTAACAAAAGCAATAGAACCAGAAAGTTAATAACAGGTTTTCATGTCTAGATAACAGAATGAAAAAAAAAATGTGACCAAATGATCAACTATATAGTACCTATCTGTAAGTTTTAGGTTTCATGCAGTTGATACAATAAATGATACAATCATGTTGATTGATACAATTTCAGACGCTTAATCATCTCAGAAAATCTAAACATTGTTGTTATTGGTTACATGTAGCCTGTCTTTATACCTACCAAATGAATGGTGCCATACAATAAACATGTTGTTGTGCTTGGCAATTCGGCACCAACTTCAAATTACATGAACTTACCCTTACAGTTATTGTTGACTTTTTAGTGGTGAAGTCGGTTCCATTTTCATTCAAAAACAGTTTATTTTAAACCCATCCCCAAACAAGCAATATTAAAACATTACCGTAGGTATATGAGGCTGAACTTCCTTGGGACATTTGAGCACGAACGCCTCGAGAGCCTGCAGGCAATGCTCGCGAAGTTCCTCGTCCGTGTCAGTGGAATATTCCAGCACTTTCGGCGCCACTCGCCACAGCTGTTCGCCGAAACGGTGGCCCGCTTGCCGGCTGCGAAACGGGCGTTTATTTACCGTCAATATACAGGAAGCATGCTTTATCTGCTCAATAGCATAAGTGTTGGCTAAAATTCTGATCAGGCTAGCTTTTTTTTATACAACTAGGAGACGGAACAAGCAAGTAGCCCACCTGATGTGAAGTGCACTCTTTCCTATAATAATGCCTTACTGCGTAGGTCACATACACAAAGAAAATAGCCTACACGGCACTGCATTGCGCCCGCGTACCCGTAAGTTCACCGGAAACCATACCCTTCAAACTGGAACACAGCAATGTTGCTTGTCGGCTGAAATAGGTATGGTGGTAGTACTTCCCTGGACGAGCCTTTTCACAAGGGGCTCTACTACTCTTAACTACCACTACCTTTTACGACCGATAAGCAGCAATGCTGTGTTTCGGTTTCAGGGGTATAGTTTAGTTTGGCTATGGCCAGTTAAATTACGGAGACACAAGGCAAAACACCTTTATGCTTCAAGTAAGCGCAATGTAGTGCAGCGTAGGTCAGGTCATGGTCTTTGGGCAACTGACCCTCACAGTAAGGCTTTGTTATAGGCAAGAGTTGTGGGCTGCTTACTTGTTTATTCTCGAAAAAGTATAAAAAAAAAAGTTATATGTACCAAGTATCCACCATGCCTTGTTACATTGACAATTATAATGTGACTGATAAATATGATTTGGATATCAAAACTCTTACCATATTGATGCAATACACTGTATATGGGTGCGGCTGACACTAGAAGATGTCGACGAGACAAGTCCTTCCAACAGGTGATCAATCAATTTGTTGTAAAGTGATGCATTGCAAGACATTACCAAATGGGACAGTGCTACAATCGTGCGTTTACGGACAGCCTGAAAGATTAAACAAAAATTATATCAAATTCTACAGTGAAATTAGACCTAACCATTTATTTACTATACAATAAAACAAGTCTCAAGTTTAATTTCTACTTGAAAATTCTGATATCATTTGGGCATATCTTTTTCGAGGTTGCAGAACTTTGAATGATACTCTATATTTTAGTAATTTACTTTCTATGGTAATAAATAAATAAATATTAAAAAATAAAATATACAGGACATTCATTTTACACAACGCCATCTAGACCCAAACTAAGCATAGCTTGTAATATGGGAACTAGATTACGGATAGAATACTTAAATACATTTTTTTTTTGTAAATACAACACCCAAACACAGAACAAACATCTATATTCATCACACAAATGTTTGTCCTGGGTGGGAATCGAACCCACAGCCTACAGCGCAGAAGGCAGAGTTACTACCAACTGAGCTATGAGGCTTGTTAATACTTGATGACTTGGATTGGGTTTTGTTCACATCATTTATAAAAGTTGATTCCTTACCTGCCGAGGTGATGCCAATTGTGGAAGAAGTGAATTTAATAGCATAGGATGAAAGGATATCAGCAAACCTCCAAACCGACTGAGTAAATCTGCTAAAATATCTAAAGCCTCCAACTGAACTGACACATCTTCTTGCTGAAAAGAAAAAAAGGAGTCTCAATTTGCAAGGTTTTTTAAGATCTTATATTCTAAATAAAAAAAAAGTTGAGAATCTGACCACAATTTTTAATAAATTCTTTATTTTAGAACCATCCTCAGATTTCAATCTAGAATAAAATGGATGATCAAGCAGAAAATCTTTACATGAGAACTAAGACAAACTAAGGCTTAGTATTTGCTAAGTGCCCGGCACAATTCTGAACAGGCAGTAGATATTTTGTTGGGGGTAGGACTTTGTTTAAATCCGCCTGGCTAGCTACCACCATCTTGCTGTTTGTCGATGTAGTGACAACAATTTGGGATTGTTGTTATAACAACAATTCCAAATTGTTGTGTTTCAGCATTTAGAGGTAAGATAGCCATTTCCTCAACTGTTGAGAATTCCGGGTGAAATGCTGCTTTATCATAGCATATATACTTTTATCATCACCATGTGAGGTGAAGATCAAACGCTTCCCAGTCAAACAGAAAAAAAAAAGATTTGACATTTCAAAATGATCCTAAAAAATCGAAAACTGAATAAAAACATTTCAACTTTTACTAACTCTTGAGATTTCAGTACATTGCTGAATTGCTTTTTATCTCGAGAACTACTTATCCTTTTTATGTTATTCTTTCTCTATGATGATGTTAAGTTTGGGTTGAACTTTGATACAATAAGTGGTTGCTGGTTGCTGCTTGATACAATAAGGAACAGGCTTCGTGATTTCCGTGTTGTTTGAAGATTTACCTTCTCAATAGCACTGCTTAGTTTGCCAGTTATTTTCTTGCATACATTAGCTGCCAGGGTATTTGATCCAAGTGGCAGTTCTGATATGACAGTTTTCAGACCAATGCTGCTGATGTCTCTCAGCTGTTCTGTATCAGAGAGCATGTTGCCACACAAGGTGTCTACAATACTTTCCACTTGGAACTCTTTTACTTTGTTCACCAGAGGGCCAAGACTGTAAATCAAGATATTATTATTTTAAAATCACCCAAATACAAATTCAAAATAAGGGGACAATGTGGGGTGTATTAGGACACTATCATCAACTTATGTATTGTTAATCCAATCAATTCAATAATAGGTAGGGGTACAGACATATTTTAATTAAATAATTAAAATCTGTACCCCATAGTTTATAAGTATATTTAGTAACCTTTGTGAGAGAAAATAAATAAATTTATTATTTGAATTCCAAATTTTGAATTTGACGAGTTAATTTTTTTATTTTTTTAAACTAGGATAGTTTTTATGATATAGGTGTGTAAATTGAGACAAGTGGATCTAAGTCTTGTATGGTGGCAATTGTAAGAGTTGCGACTGCACATCTACACTATCAACGCTACTATTATAAAGAGGTAAAGTTAGTCAGTTTGGATGTGGGAGATAATCTCCGAAACTTCTCGCACATTTTTAAAAATTCTATCACCAATATTTAGCATGGGCTTCCAGGGTAGTTATTATATTTATCACGTAAAAAAAATCCCAGGCTTGGTGACCAATCATGCAATGAAAGTTGATATGTCAATGAGTTTGACAAACAGTCAAACAAATGGTTTTTTAAATACCAACCATAACATTTCAAGATATCTAGTATATACTTCAGAAAAGTTGTAGAACCCTAAAAGGTCTTTAAAATAGTTGTGACAACTTTTATCTAAATATTGAGGCTTGAACACAAATTGATATTATTATAGTAAATCAACACACAGGCAATGCCACATCTAGTTTAAGAAGAGTTAGGTATCTTACTTTTTAACAAGGGTTGTTATGGAACATTTCATTTTACACAGCGCCATCTAAGCCCCAAACTGAGCTTAGTTTGTTATATGGGAACTAGATTATGGATAGAATACTTATATACTTATTTTTTTTGTCTATACATACATGGGATAAAAGGCAGGTTGATGATGATGACATACATATGAAATGTTCATCATAAAAACATCTATATATATCACACAATTGAGCCTACAACATACAGAACAAAAGGCAGATCTATTACCAACTGAGCTATAAGGCCTGTTAACATGGGGGTGCGAGGGTAAATGCTATCTTGTTGGTATGTCTAGTAGGATAAAAACTCAATTTTAGTCCCGAGATATAATTAACCAAGTTTGAGAGGTGGTGAGTTTATAACAATGATGTAAGAATTACAGACGGTGTTGCTATAAACAAAACAGCACATACATTTTCATCATTAACACAACCTTGGTCTCAAGATCTGAGTTTATTAAACAACTAGTTTGTTATAGCTAGCTAATATTCTCCAGTCTGGACTGGACTGCTTTATTAGTGCCAGTAAGTATCTTCAGATTAATCAATAAGTTTTGACTGTTGCACATAAGCCTCTTTCTGGGAAGAGGCTCATGTCCAAAAATTTATGATGATGCTTACATATAATTGATTGAAATTATGAATGATGGAGTGTTAGGTTTCTTCTAAGATTCTTGGCTCAGTCAACAAAAGTAAGCTCAGAGATCAAACTAACCATTTGACAGCTAAATTTTGAACTTCACCATTCTTGTCCTCAAGTAAACGTAATAACATCTTCACAACCTTCCTCTCAGAGTCATCGTCTAGCTTGATACTATCCTTCTGCAACTCAGTCATCAAATCATTGGTAGCCATAAAGCGGAAGTCTTTGTCATTAGAAGTCATCTGAAAATACGAAATACCGTGGTTTCTTTTTCCTTTGTACTGTTCGAAAACAAGCGCATTTTCTATTTTCAATTATTGAACAAGTCATGCACCGGCTTACCTTCTCCAGAAGATTTGCTATTTGATAGGACACACTAGCCATTTTGCAATACTTTATCTGTTCTTGGGATTTCAAATTGTACATCAAAACATGAAAAAAATCATGAATTCTGTAGAAAAGTCATGGAATTGAATTGAAAATCTGACTTTGTCGCGTTTTGGGCTTTGGAACAAATTCCTCACATCCACAAAATTGGATCTGAAACCACAGACAGAACAGAACAGAAAAGACACGATTAGTTACTTGTCGGTGTATTCTTTTGTGACTGTCTGACTTGTCTGTGTCAGAGACTGTCAAATTTCGTCGAGCCTGTTTTGAAGACAAACAATAAACGTACACAAAATAAGCTTGGTTTGCTATTGTTATTCTGAAGGCATATCGAAATCTATCTTCGGTGCCATACCGTACCTACAATTGCAGTAAGTATGGAACACAGATCGGCGGAATTTCATGAATGCAAACTAAAAGGGAAATAGAGTCGGAGACACATTAACCATGAGGTGAATGCCTTATTGCATGCAAATCATACTTCAATAAATAAATGAATAGATAAAACAGGACAGGACATTAATTTCACACAACGCCATATAGCCCCAAACTATGCATTGCTTGTAATATGTACGTTGTTAGTCTTTTTTCATTCAAGATAAGAACACATTCTTTTGAAACGCAGTAAAAAGCCGGATAGTAAAAATTTCAGTCTGCCCGCAACCACGGCTATAGCGCAGCATAGACTATTACTACTCTCAAGCTGGTGCAACCCTGCCGAAACTTCAAGATAAATATAGGAAAAATACGCAACAATACAAAAAAAAAAAGGTGCGTCTTGCGTAGTACACACAAGGCATGATTAATATAAAGCGACCATAAGGGGCTTAATTTGAAGGACTCTCGGCCAATGAGAAGCCAGTGGCTTCCAATTATTAGCCACGTGTTGATAATGCACGACCCAATAATGCACAACCAATAATTGGAAGCTGTGCAAAATTGAGCAAGACGCACCTTTTTTTTTTTTTTTTGCATGATTCGAATTGAGCGACCATTAGGGGTTTTAAGCCGTGGTTTCAAAATATCGGGTGTGTGAGCTTGTATTGAAATATAGTGGATTCCAATTATTGGCTGTACATTATTGGTCACCGAACAAGCCTCATAGCTCAGTTGGTAGTAACTCTGCCTTCTGCGCTGTAGGTTGTGGGTTCGATTCCCACCCAGAACAAACATTTGTGTGATGAATATAGATGATTGTTCAGTGTTTGGGTTTTTTTTTATACCACTAAGGTGACAAACAGGCATACGACCCACCTGATGGAAAGCGGTTACCCGTCGCCTATGGACATTCGCAACACCAGAAGCATTACTTGCGTATTGCCTACCCTTTAAACATTTTTAAACGCCCTTTTTGAAAAACCCCATACTGTAGCTAGTAGGGAAAACCTCTGCAGGGAGATCATTCCACAATTGAATAGTTCGCGGGAGGAAGTTCCTCTTGAACCTCACGGTGCGCGACGGCATTGTATTCAAAGTGTGTGGATGAAATCTCTGTCGATGGCGAGCGGTGCGATGATAAAAAGAGGCTGCAGGCACCATATCAAACAATTCCTCAGAACACAACCCATTATACAAGCGGTAGAACACACACAGGGAGGAAAATTCTCTCCTGAGACTTTAAGGTTCAATACCACTTGTGAGTAAGGGATCGTCAACAATTCTCACAGCTCGTCTTTGAACCGAGTCAAACGGCTTAAGCTGGTATTCAGGTGCTCCTGCCCAAAGATGACAACAGTACTCCATGTGGGGTCGGACTTGCGACTTATAAAGAAGCAGCCTCTGCCCCGCACTGAAGTACCACTTTGCCCTATTGAGCACACCGAGCTTTTTGGATGCCAGCTTTGCCTTATCCTCTAGGTGACTACGGAACTGAACATCGCTGGAGATGTCGATACCCAGGATCCCAATGCTACTAGAGATGGTAAGAGGCGTGTTCTGAAATTGTGGAGCTACAGTAAAGGGATTTTTCTTGGCAGTAAACGCGCAGATTTGTGTCTTCGTAGGGTTAAACTTAACCAGGTTCAATTCTCCCCAGTCAGAAACTCTGGTTAACACTTCCTCGATCTCAGACACAAGTTTTCTTTGGCTCTCATCAACAATTGAACGAGGGATATTGGCACGGCCCTTGTAGAATTGGTCCCCAGTACTATCATCTGCATAACAATGGATGCTATCAGTAGATAGCATATCATTGATATGCAGTAAAAAGAGCGTTAGAGACAAAACAAAGCCTTGCGGGACGCCAGCATTTATGTCCAAGCAGTCAGAGCAGCTGCCGTCAACGACGGCCCTTATGCTTCTGCTGGATGAAAAGCTGGCAACCCATTTGCACATTTTGCACAATCCCTCGGGCAGTCCGTAAGAAGGCAATTTCGACAGAAGACCCCGGTGCCACCCGATCATAGGCCTTCGCTATATCTAATAACGAAAGCTCATCTTCTTTTCAATCAAGTTCATATAAAGTAACAAAACTACTTATTCTTACTACCTACCTAAATTGTTTGGTATATAATTTCACTAACAAATTATTATTTTGTGTGCGACTGTACCACAATGCATTTGTTCCTAGAACTTCACATAGACTTTTTTATATTGTTCCACTACGAAATTGCATACAGTATGACTACTGGCAGAGGCAGTATTTCACACACTATTTATACGTATAGCATTTATGATAAGAAAACCTCGTTTTCTATAAGAACTATTACGTTGTTTAATGGGTACGCTGCCATAACGCCAGCTCGGAATGTCATTCAAAAGTCTTGTTCAATATCTCCGTTCCTATAAGAGCAATCATTATGAAATTTGTATAGCTCGGGCAGTAAGTATTTGTGCTCTATTTTTGTGTGTAAGCTTCGTTGCTATAGTATAAGCCATTTTCGAGTACGGTCATGTGTACGCTAGCTTGATCGTTATGCTGGCGTACCCACTAAGATTGGTCATTATTTCTTAACCAATGAGGCACTATTTATGCTCTACTTACGCAATTTTTTAGGCATAACCACGAACGTGAAATCGAGTATGTGGACGCTACCATAACGGACACCAACATTATTACTAGCCCAATCTTGCTCACTTATCAATTACTAGAGGTAGGTACACACTACACCTACCTAGCCGCTAGCATATCAATGGGAGATGGTGGTTTAGACGTTTAAACCACGGGAGGCTAGTGAGATGAGAAGGTAGATGGTAGGTAAATCTGGGTAAATTCTCCGTACCTACCCCTAGTTAACTTTTACCTACCTTAAAGTCCATTCACCTTACAGTAATATTAGAGTTAATTTATTTTACCACCACTGACTTCCAAACTAGTCTGAAGGAAGCTGATGCATATATAAAGCTATACATGAGACAACTGTGAATTTAACTGTTCTTAATAAACGTAGGCAGGAGACTAACGAGTAAGTAGGATCTCACTTCACCCTAAGATCCATGCCGAAACAGACAAATTCCTGGCTTTTTTAAATAAGATGTTAGGCACGTGACTAACCTTTTCAAGTTTGAAACATCAACGTCTATGGTCCTAATATGTTCGGCAATATAGGGAAAGTAATATGAACACTACTAATTTTAGTTAATTATTTATTTTAACTTTTAGTACAAAATAAAACTAGTACACAGGGATACATCTCAAACCTAGCATTTGCAATGTTGAATAGTCCGAGGCTTACGACGATAAGTCTTCTCATTTGTACTATTTTAGAACTATAACGTCACACAGTTCAGCTCATATTCCCCATTAAAAAAATTAGTCCTAAGACAGACATACAAAACTGAATAATGTAATCACTCTTCGAGTCAATCTTACAGTAATTATTTCTTAATTCTGACAGTACCATACATCTAATCAGAGCTACTTCGGAATCAATTTTACGCTAACACCCTAAATTATACAAAATACACATTTTGAGGTTTGGAGCGGCTTTAATTTGAGTTTTTATTCAGGCACAATCAATCCGTGCATTCCAATATCCAAAATACATAGCAACCCGTGGGTACCAAGAGATGTGAAAGTGAACTTTTCTACTATATATACCATTAACTCGTTTACTGATATAGTAAATGAGGTAATGTTCTAACAAGTAGCTAGATAAGCAGCGATTTGGCTCTTGGCTTATTGTATGACCGTGACCGTGCTAGGCGGCCACACTCACGGTAGAGGTACCTATGTATTTTGAACATTCATTTCCATAAAACTTTGCCTATTATACGTATTCTTACGTTCGATCTCAATTATCAAATATTGTATAACGTTAAGTTAACCTACCAATTACATGTTACTTACATACATTACGAGTCCAATTCTTATTTACATTTTAAAATTAAATGTTTCGTCAAAGTACAAGTAAAACCGCTTCGTAGACCGTGAAATAAAATAAAATAGGTACCTAACTGTTAAAAATGTTTGTTATTAACTTTAGTCAACGTCATCCCGACCTCAACATATAAAAGCTTCAATAAAACAGACACGAAACCGCGCCACAGCGATTTCACGCCATCTAAATCCAACATCTATGCAGAAAGGTCATTTTTTTTTATTAAAATAGCTATCTGATTGCATGCACTTGTTTTTATTGCAGTTAACATATTAATATTCAATACTTGTAAAACCATGATGTGCTAATCTTACCACATAAAATAAATAAAAACATTTATACAAAAATAATTTGGTGTTCCTTTTGGAATTTAACATGATAGTATTTTTTTGATATCCCTTGCGAAATGATATGTGTTTCAATACAAATAAAAATGGTCGGGATGGTTCTATTGAAAGACCAACATATTTTCACACGCAATTTTAAAATATTTCTACGTAACCATGATCATACAGACCAGGAAATAATCCGTTCTCAATGGAACACAACTAACTATCCTCAATAACACTATTCAAAAAATATTGCTAGCCATATTACAACCAATTTTAAGTTTTTACTAGTTGGAAATGAATATCGTATATCGTCATTATTAAAACTATTTCTTTATTTTATTCTTTCTACAAGAAGGCTCCCTCCCTTAACTATTGGCGACACTATTTCCAATACATAGATGCAAAAATATTTTTGGTCCTGTGTTTAGATTATAATCCAGGCAGTATCAACCCGTGCGTGTGTAAAGCTAATAAGCAAACCCAATTTACATTGTGAGTTTGTCCTGATTGAGCGAGACAAACGCTCGAAGCTTCACTTCGACTGAACGCACTGTTATAAGGCCGGTTTTTTGTGTATTGAAATAAAATCTCATACTTTATTGGAATAAAATCTTGACGTGTATAAAACTGTTTATAATTTATAGCACCAGACAAATGACCATATGATTGATACTAATCCGTATATGTCGTGTGCATTTAGCATTACTCAATAAAGACCAATTAATTGGTGTATTTGGTATACAATACTGAGAGTTTTATATATAAACATGCATGTTATATTAATAAAATATGAACACATTTTGACAACACAATCTTCGAATATGTAAATAGTAAGCTTGACAGCTATTAGCTGATATGATAGACGACAAAATATTAAGCAGCAATGTCATTATTCTTACCCCCAACAATGCTAAAACAGCCCCTGCTTAATGAATTGCGACACAAGTTTGTAGTTAATCATACATTTTACACCATCTAATGAATTTGTCGCTTCATTAGATGATTACAATTTATTATGTAGAATGTGGTAAAAATTATGTTAAACAATTTATGGTATGGTACATTTTATGGTTTTTCAGTTGAATGCTGATCGCGCATATACCAAAATACGCCCGAATCTAGGCTGCGTTGTGGTAAAATAACCACTTAAACCGGTCCTCGAGTTACATTATAAGTTGCAATGGCCTGAAACGATGTGAATTGACAGCTAACGGCAGTTTATGTTTCAGTCTAAGGAACATGCTATCTTAATTAGACTATGCCTAGTAATTATAATAATAAAACTACTGCTTATATATAATATTTCAATTTAAAGGATAAAAAATTTTATATAATTTAAACTAGCTATACTAATTAGCAACATAATTATTGCAAATTACAAAAAAGTGACTATTTAGGTATCTTTTTTCGGTTCAGGCCATTTCAACTGATAGTTCACAACAATCTGGGCATTTTTCTTTCACAATTCGGATTATAATCCATTAAAATCCCTTTGAGAAGGTATATATTACAAAAGTCATAAAAAATCTCAAAGAAATGATTGACATTATTCAGAATGAGCATTTTGCAACACCAAAACGAGAACACAAAACAACAAACATCCATGAAACGACCGGCGCGGATGCCCTCTGCCCCCTTCCCGGTTCCCGGCGTCTACTTCGCCGAGTCATGTATTCCAGACACTAGACCTAAATGAACACATGAAATACACCCGTCACGCGGACCGGGACGATCGCGCGCGCTCGGCACGCCCACCTAAACCTACATTTAAATAATTACAAATCTTAAACGTAAAATAAACTCAATAATATACATAATTACATTATATATTCGAAAATATAACAAAAAAAAAACCGAGTCAACATACGAGGCGAAAACGTCCGAAGTCACCGCGGCCACATGGGCGACGAACAATATCTATTTACATAAAATACAGTCGACGAATACAACGTGAGTTCAGCGGCGGCAGGGTTCGCGCAGTAGCGTTAGAGGGCGCCGGGGTCACATCGGCGGGCGCTCCCACTCGACGGGCGGCGGCGCGGCGGACCACGCGCCCCAGCGCTCGGCGCCGCGGCGGAAGAAGCGCTTCTTGAAGTGGTGCGGGGAGGGCGAGCGCACGTCCGCCGCGGGAGGCGGGGCGGCGGGCGCGCGGGGGGCGGCGGCGGGCGCGCGCGACGCCGCCGCCGCCGCCGCCGCGGCCGCCGCCTCGTGTCCGATGCCCGAGTCGGGCGACGTGTTGCACGCCTCGTCGGAGCGCCGCCGCTTGTCGTCCATGGCGGTGGAGGCGAACGATATGATCTGGTCGAAGCGGAACGCGATCCGGTCCTGCCACTTGGTCTCGTCGACCTCCTCGGCGGCGTCGTGGTCGGGCGCGGGTGCGTCGGGCGGCTCTTCCTCGGGCTCGCGCTTCGGCACCGCGGCGCCGGACGGGGGCTCGTCTGCCAGCGGTGTCGACGTGTTGGAGTGCGGCTCGGGGGGCGAGCCCTCGTCGCCGCCACCTCCCCGTCCGCGCCAGTAATCCGATGCGAGCACGCGCGCTTGGAGACACGCTGCTAAACCTGCAGTGCAACGAATCGATAAAGTCGTCCTACATTATTGTACAATCCGATACTGCACGGCCAGTAACATAATATTCACGTTTTTTTGCAGTAGATTGGTTTCGTATTATTTACTAGCTGACGAGTGTAATATGTCGGTCGAATGGACATATTTTTTATTTTTTAAATTACACGACGACGACGGGGAACGCCAAGCAGGCGTTCATTTCACCAAATTTTTCCATGTTATGAAGGCCGAAGGTGGAAGTGCACTTCACCCGGAATCCTCAACAAACTGAGGTACTGGCTATCTTAACTCTAAATGCCGGAACACAAAAATTTAAGAATTATTGATAAGGCGACGGTATTAGTGAATGATGAGATGACGTCTGCTAGAGAATGGAGTAATAAGACATGTGCCGGCGCCACTTAATGTGGGATAAAGATACAATATACAAGTAGGTTATGTGTCGATGCAATGTACCTTCGAGCGGCTGGTGGTGCGGATGCGGGTCGTGGTAGCGCGCGCTCATGTTGACGGTCGCGTTGATGATGCTCTGGTTGGATATCTCCAGCGTGCGCTCGATCTCTCCGTTGACGAGGTCGCCGATGGTCCGCGCCGCCGCGGGGCCCGGGACCCTCTCCGCCGACAGGTGCCGTCTCAGTGCTAGTTTCGCTGGTGATACCTGCCCAATCATATACTTAATATATACACTTAATATTATGCAAGCATTGCAATAGTAAACATACATTTTTACTAATAGATACAGACTTTCATTTAATGCAAGCAATGCAACAGCAAACATATCTTTTAACAATTCTTTTTTTTATCAATATGCTGTTAATTATGACTTCTTTCTCCTCCAAAGCTGTCTCTATAAGTGAAAACTGTTTAAGTTAAGTGCATCTCTTGCCTTTGAAGCATTACTGCGTTAGTAAAATCCACAAAGAACATGATCTACGCGGAACTGCATTGCGCCCGTCAAGTTGAAGCATCAGGATTATCATTAGGTGGACTGCTTGCTTGTTCAGTCTCTAAGATGTATAAAAAATAATTAAGAATCACGAGCCCGTAATTTCAGCGGCACCCATACTCTTAAAAGCGGAATACAAAAATGCTGCCTGGCGGTCTACTACTCTTAAAATAATAAAGTGTAACCACAATCAAATATTATTTTAAACCAACTGTATCATACACAGAACATTGCATATTTTAGGGACAAGAGGGGTCTAACAGTCAAGTCTTTCAATCAAATTGTTAACAAAATAATAATAAAAAATGATAGTTTGACACCGTACTCACCTGTGTGTAATCTGGCGCAACATGATGTAGTCTAGGGTCGATGTGCGCTCCCGGCGGAAGGCGAGGCAGGTCACGTGGGTCGCGAACCATGTCTCGAGAATCACGTTGAATATCCCGCGGGTCACGTTGCATATCTCTCGGGTCACGTGGATCACGCTGCATTTCTCGAGGGTCACGGTGCATATCTCGCGGATCGCGTTGCATATCTCGCGGATCGCGTTGCATATCTCTCGGGTCGCGTTGCATATCTCTCGGATCGCGTTGCATATCCCTCGGATCGCGTGGATCGCGCTGCATTTCTCGCGGGTCACGTTGCATTTCGCGTGGGTCACGCTGTAACTCACGCGGGTCTCGCTGCAAATCCCGCGGATCACGTTGCACGTCTCGATGGTCCCGTTGCATATCGCGCGGGTCCCGTTGCATGTCGCGCCGATCGTACGGATGACGGTCGCGACGGTATTCCCTCGCGCGCCCGTACGCGGCCGCGGTCGGCGGCCCGCTAGGAGGCACGACCCCGCGCTGCGCATGCGGCGGATGCGATGCGTGCTGCGGGTACGGATGCGAGGATTGCCTCACGTATCCGTTCCCGTAACCGTGCGTCGGCGTCGGCGTCTGTCTCGCCGCTTTCCTTTGCTCCTGGTCCTCGTTCAACACGGACGTGATGATGCTCTTCAAGCGGTCCTCGAAGTTGATGACCTTCGGCGATTCCTGCACCTTCGCTTGCACGTTCAGCGGCTTCTGGAGTTTGACCGGGGAGTGGCGGTGCGCGTGCAGCGGCCTCTGCGGCGTCGTCGACTTGGGGCAGCGCTCCTCCTTGATGTACCCGTTCACGATGACGTTGGGCTTGGTGTGCTTGGCCGCTTCTAGCTGGCGGCCGGTTTCTAGTATCTTCTGCGCGAGTAGCTCGGGGTTTTGCTCCTCGATTTTGCCGGTGTCGGGCACGTCGGGCCACTCTTGGGACCGCGAGCGGCGGTCGCGGGATTTCCGCGGTTTGCTGTTCACGGTGTGGGGCTTGACGGTCGCGACGGGGACGGACGTGGCCGCGGTGGTGGGGACCAGGATCGGTTTGACCTCGCCCGCGCGCTCGATTTGTCCGATCTCGCTTTGGAGGTGGCCGACTTGGGCGTGGAGCCGCTTCCGGTGCGCGAGCGTCGCGGTGATCTCCTTCAGGATGCACTCGTACGCGATGTTCTGTGAGATCTCCGCGTCGGCCGGTATGTGTCCCAGTCGACGGTACTTCTCGGTTATCTCGAAGGTACGCTGTTTCACCAGCGTCGCTTGATCAGATTCGATGTTGTTCACCTATAACGATAACCTATTTAACGCTAAAACATTTTTTTCAAGAGCATGCGCGCACGGAGTACTCTCAGTATTGGCATAGTTAACGTTTATAGGGAGGTCATATGCAGCAAGCTATTTCTTTCATTACATTTATGGCTTCGAGTAATAATAAAGCCTTTCACAAATCCTATCAATCATATCTTTTCTTGCTGACAAAATATTTAAAAAAAAAAACCTTTACTTGCGGCCATCAACCAAGTCTCTGGTTTCTTTCTTTCTTTCATGATAACTTCTGGCAAACTAAATATATATTCATAACATTAAATCATTGGTCGAGTGTGTGCCCGAACAAACCAACGTTGGTTTTTAAAGCTAATAAAAAAAATTCTTTCTCAGTCTTTCTAAGTAATTTTATATAATAAGCATAGCTATCCAGCGTGGCAATGCAGCCAGTGTCTTGGGCACGCTTCCGTCTGGTACTGGTCTGGAACAGTTGAGTTACCTATAGGCCGTTTGTACGGGTCCTTAGGTAATCTGACTGATTCCTTTGTACATAGTTAGTTTAATTGTACTTTTTATTGAATAAATGTCATTTAAAAAAAAAAGTAATTTTTATATAATAAAAGGCGAATGAAATGAATAAATACCTGGGCTTGCAATTTGCTAGCTTTGCTCTGTAGCTCCTTGTGTCTCCCGACGATCGCCTTCGCCTTAGCGAGGAGTTCGACCGTGTTGTTGGCGTGTATACCGAGTTCGCTCATGCGCGCCTTCAGCAAGGCGACGCTATCGCTGATCAGAAGGTTTATCTGTTTGTCCAGCTGTGAAGCGCGAGACTTAAGTTTTTGGTTTCTTTCCTGCAATGAAATGTATCTTGAGATACCTTTTCCCACAGTGATATGGACAGGTACTAATTAATTTTATCGCTGCTGTGGTCTAGTGGTTCGCCTTCCGGTGTCCGAGATCCAGAGGTCCCGGGTTCGATCCCAAGGAGGAGTACAATATTGTGCTTGGTCTAGTTGATATAAAGAAGAAAGAAAGAAAATTCATTTATTTGAGGCATAGAAATGCATCGAATTGGCGTTGTAATATAAATTATAACGCAACGCTGGTCTTCCGTCGAAACCAGTTGAGTGCATCGCGAACGAGAACACTAACATTTAAACTTACTTACATTTAAATTATACAAACAAATAACACAACATAATACTTACAAATTAGGTAATTATACAACATGATTAAAAAGAAGCAAAATAAAGATACTAAGCCAAATTTTTTTTTTTAAGTCCGTCTGGAATAGTATAGATGAATAGTATCTTGCCAAAGTAAGGCTCGATTCTTTCATTACTTGTTCTTTTATAATTTATATTGCAATTTCAGACACACAACTTATAATCATCCCCCCCTGGTTGATGTTCCACTTATTAGGTGTAAGCAAGAAGAGTTTATACACCTTTTGCGTGGGCTCGCAGAAGCTTGTAATAAGGGAACTAGATTACGAATTATTACTTAGATACTTTTTTTTGTAAATACATACTTATCATACAATACAATACCCAAACACAGAAAAAACATCAATAGTCATCACAAAAATTATCCTGGGTGGGATTCGAACCCACAACCTACAGCGCAGAAGGCAGAAGGCCACTACGTACTGAGCTGTGAAGTTTGTTATGTATGTTTCGAATAAGCTACTTTTTTGCCATATATTGTTCTAGACCAGGAACAGATCAGAAGCTAGTATTATGGAATCAAGATTTTTTTACCATGGGGAAGTGCTTGGCCTTCATATTTACAAGTTAAGATAAGGCCGAAGGTGGAGGCGCACTTCACCCGGAATCCTCAAAAAACTGAGGAACTGGCTATCCTACCTCTAAATGCCAGAACACAACAATCAAAGAATTATTGTTATATAAGGCGACAGAATTAGGTAACATGGTGGTAGTTAGCCAGGCGGACTTATACAAAGCCCTACCACCAACCAAACCATGCACAATATCGTACTCCCCCTGGGGATCGATCCGGGAACCTCTGGATCTGAAATCGGTGGGTTGAGAGTAAAAAAAAACTTGCTATGATAGAAATACATACCTTCTCTTTGTCAATCTGCTTGTTCACCTCAGTGGCGTAATCTGCGGAGTTCATGCGCTGTATGAAGGAGAGGTACTGGTCGCGGAACATGTCCAGAAGCAGCTGCAGGCTGTACGGCGTGCTGGCCGAGTGCGGGATCTCCAGCTCCAAGTGGAGTTTGTCCGTCGGCTGGAGCGCGACTCCCAACGCGGAGAGACGTTGCTCCACGCAGCCGGGAGGCGGTGCTGTTACCTGGTGATATACATTTATGGTAAGATTTATTTATTTATTTAATAATAACTAGAACGGCCAGTGCCACTTACACTAATTACATAACAATGTTTTTTAAAAAATAAATTATTAAAACTTATAAAATTAATTGTAGGTTATGTAGTAGCAGGTTAAATTTAAAAAGTAATTAAAAATAACAATGAAACAAGTGTCACAAAATAAAATAAAATTATAAATGTCAAATCAAATTCACATGTCAATTATCACAAATAATACATAAAAATATAACACAAACATTTCATTCATTTCACTCATACATTCATCTCGTTAAACCTAGGTAGTAGGTTTGTTGTAAGATAGGTACGATACAGTTTTTATTGTACGACGGGTTGTGCTTGGCATTCATCTCACCTGATTTTTCAAGGTATGGTAAGGTGGAAGCGCTCTGCATCCGAAATCCTCAATAAACTGAGGAACTGGCTTACCTTGCCAGAACACAACAATTTATGGAATTGTTGCTATGGCGACAGAATTAGGTAAGATGGTGGCAGCTAGTCAGGCGGACTTAACCTACCTATCACCAACCAAACCAAGCACAATATCTCTCCCTGGGAAACCCGACCGTAGTTGACCGAGCGAGTGAAGCGTCTATGTTTCGAGACCGGTCAAAAATGCTTTTGTCCGCTGTCTGTCGGTTTGTTCTCGTCTACATGTCGCATTTTTCAACCGATTTTGATGCAAATTGGCACACGTGTTCCTTGATTTATACATTTTTTTAAGCGATTGCGATTTTTGGTCGCGGGGAAGATAGGGGAGAAAAGGGGGGAAGTTTGCTGTAGCGTTATTTATCAACGGATTTAAATTAAATTTAAAAGACAATAAGGATTTATTTCTACACAAGATGTTGTGACCCCCTGTATAGGAGGGAGAAAAGGTGAGAATTTTCTGTAGGACTAAAATTTTGGAAAATTTACCAATTACCAATCAGATTATGCAGTTATTTTATTTTTTATTTATTTATTTATTTATTAGACATACATTTTAACAACATCATTGCAGTGTAAATCACCAAACAGATGATGAAAAATTAATAACAATATTTAAACTTAACCATTTACCTACTTAAAAATCTAACTGCCTTTTCTGTGAACTTCGGCAGTGAAATCAAGAAAAGGTCAACCTCCTCATCCAAGCGTAACTTATTAATTATGCGAAGGGCTCTGGAAAATGGAGCTTTTTGTAAACTGTTGGTTCTAGCTCTAGGTACTGCCAATAGAAAAATAAATATTGCATGGTTATAAGGGGTCGCGAGACGTCTACTGCTTTTATAGAACCACTAGTATAGAACTCACAGCTCCATTCTGCACAGTGGAGGCCAGCGTGGATGAATGCAGCAGGTCCAGGCCGGCGATGGCGGCGGGCGCGGGGCGGCGTCGCTTGGCGCGCACGGGCCGCCGCCGCGCGCCGCCCGCGCTCGCGCTGCGTTTGTTCGCACCACGGCTGCGTCCTGGCAAACGAAAACATTTCATTACATAACTTACCTCAATACCTATCAAAAACAACGACGAGGTCACCCAAGAATGAGATCTACGATGGAGGGAACCTTCCCAGAAAATGCTTATTAACCGTCTTTTTGACGGTGTTACTGTCTTATGTAACTGGAAATGTTTGCAGTGCGCATTTGAAATAGTAATATATAATAATTATCATCATCAACAGCCCATTAGAGTCCACAGCTGGGCAGATCCTCTTCCAAAGCTGGAGAGTTGGGCGGATCGGTGAAGATCTACACCTTTTCTAGGAGAGGCTTTTACGACATCCATGGGCTGAGTTGCAGGGTTCTATTATTAAGCCGCGACCGCCAAATATGTAATTAATATTACAGGACATTAATTTCACACAGCGTTACTAGTCACATACTAGCATACATACGAAGCTACAGCTAGATAACAGATAGAATACATATATAATTGTTTTAATACATACATAACATATATACATATATAACAATACATGTCTCAAATATAGAACAAACATCTATATTCATCACACAAATGTTTGTCCTGGATGGAAATCGAGCCCACAACTAACTGCGCACAAGGCATAGCTACTCCCAACTGAGCTGTCAGGCTCTTGGTTTTTTTTTCGATTGAATTTGCGATCAATCTTCTAATTATGAGCAGGTTTGGGGAAGGAATAGGATAGATTTTTTTTTAACGTCGGATAGATGCTTGGCCTTTATGTCACCTAACTTTCAAGCTATGATAAGGCCGATGGTGGAAGCGCACTTCACCCGGAATCCTGAGGAACTGGCTATCTTACCTCTTCATGGCGAAACACTGCCGGTGACAGATTTTTTTTTATTGTACGACGGAGAAGCGCTTAGCCTTCATCTCTGATGATGGTGGTAGCTAGCCAAGGTTTTCATCAAACCACCAACCAAACCTAGCACAAATTTTGAATTGAACCGGGGCCCCTCTGGGTGGAATGGTGGAGAGCTCAGTGGAGGAAGTCAGGAAGGACAACAAGAACGGGTGTGCAGCTGTGCTTGTATAGTACCTGTGCCTGAGGAGGAGGCCCAGGGGGCGCCCCACTCCCGGGGCGCGGGCTCGGGTCCCGGCGGGGGGTCGTCGTTGTCGCTGGACTCCTCCTCGGTCTCGTCACTCGACCGTCGCACCACGCGTCGCTTCGCCACACCAGCGCGAGCTCGCGTCCTCCCATTCTCCCCCCTATAAGGGTATTTACTAATTATCAAGGAGTTACAAACATATTTCATCAACCTATTAGTAGCTTCTCGTTTTCTATATTATTTTATTGTACGACATGGTGCCTTCATCTCACCTGATTTTCAAGTTATGATAAGGCCGAAGGAGGAAGCGCACTGCACACGGAATCCTCATTAAACTGAGGAACTGGCTTATAAAATCCTGGCCGGAACACAATTTTAGTATTGTTGTTAAGGTGACAGAATTAGGTAAGATGGTGATAGACAGCCAGGCGGAGTTAATAAAGTCCAACGCACCAAGCCAAGCACAATATTCAACACATCGTCATATTCATATTCATTAATTGCATTCCATAAGTTCAAAAAGTTACTGGTAACATTATGGACTCTGTCGGGCACAGCAATTTGTAAAATACATCATTTAAATTATCGTTTACATTATAATAACATTAAGTAATTAATCGTTGTTTAATTTGGGCTATAAATTGTTTTTTTCGTCCTGTCTATACTCCACTCTCTCATCGTTCGTTCCTTTCACGCGCATAGCCTCTTTAACACAATCCATCCACCTCTCGACCTTCCTCTACTCCTATAATTCTCTACTATGTAGCCTCTACTTATATAATAATCATCCACATTCATACTTAACATTATTTTTGCAAAGTGACATTCGTCCCTCCGCATGACGTGTCCATACCATGATAACCGTTACGCTTTCTCTTTTCAGTCACTGGCGCTACGTTAAGCTTCCTCTATATATTAATTTCTAATCTTATCCATTCTTGTCATACCACACATCCATCTCAACAATCGCATCTCGGTCGCATGCACTCTTTTTTCATCCATCCCTTTTCCACACAAGAAAACAGGTGTCATGACCGACTTGTAGATTTTCCCCTTAAGGCCCTGTCAGTAGACGTTTGATCTTTTTCAAATGGAAAATTATAGTACTTCTGAACAAGTCACGAGTCTATTTTTTATACATATATTACTTCGGGTACCTATCTACATTAAAGTTAAGCTGAAAACATAATAGCAGAAAAAAATGTCGATAAAAATATTTATTGAAAATGGTACGTTTCAAAATTTACAAGCGAAATATTTTGATACCTACAATGAATATTGACTTACGATTTATTTTAGATGATAGGTTACATGTTGATCTACATTAAAGGTAAGCTATTTTTTTGATACGAAATAATAGAATTTTAATCATGAATTATTTGAAAATCTACAGGCGCACCGCGCGGCCGCCTTTCAATCAGTACCTATGTGACCACTGTCGACGTCGGACGTGTGCTTGTCATCCTCGCAGCGGTCAGACAACACCTAGACTCAGAATAAATATTAGGACGAATGTAAATAGGCTATTTGTTCTGTGCCAGTATTACCTACCTACATACCTGCAACGCGATCTCAAAATAAGAATTATCAAAAGGTTTTATTTACGATACGCATGCGCCACCTAGAGCTTACCGTTGTCAACTCTCATAATCGTTTCTGCCGCGATTTTAGCTGCATAAAGCGCCTTAACCTTTAGGCATATAGGCACGCTACCGTCTAGTACCTACTAATCTGTACGAGTTGAGTTACATACCTTTAGATAGCTACATTTGCAACAATCTTTAGGCTTCCATTATAAGATGTTAGTCATACATTGTACCGACTTTAGGATATAGAATCTTCAGTGTTTTGTGATTCTATCACTTGGTAAAACAAATTGTCACATTTTAATCATTCAAATTTAACAAATCAACATAAATAAATTTAAAGTGCCTATTTTGATGGTTATTGATATATGCAACATACTGAACTTCTACCCCTATTTATCCATTCTTAGTGCACCTCTACACTCATGACATGACAATTTTATATATTTAGATAAAATGAATGTTTATCCATTATGTGCATTATTCTATCGCGTTGTTTAATTCAGCTTGTAGTAGCCATGAATATAAATATTATTCATTAATTCAATCGAGTCCATTAACACATTTTTGTGGCACATGTTGAGAAATCATAAATGAAAACGCAATGTGTACTATGCCCTAGTTAAAAGCTACCACTGCTCTACCCACTAACAAGGTTTGCTCACCCACTCGATTACATGTGGGAGGACAAGACTTGCAATCAAGAAAACTTCATTCACTCCCCGCTATTTATAAGACAGCAAGTACATTTATTTATTTTGTATATTTGGTCAGCACGAAAAATCTGCTCAAAAGTTATTCTGACATCATTATGTTCAGTTTTTTACACCCAGAAACACCATGCTTGACAGACAGACGGACGGACAGACAACAAAGACTTAGTTTTTTTATATTGAACAACGGGGAAACGCTTGGCCAGTTATGTCAGGGCAGAAGATGGAAGCGCACTTCATCCGGAATCCTCAACGGTCTGAGGCACTGGCTATCTTACTTCTAAATGTCACAAAACATTTAAGAATTGTTGTTATGGCGACAGACTTAGGTAAGAACAAAGTCCTACCACTAACCAAACCAAGCACAATATTGTACCTCTGGTGATCAAACCCGGGATCTCTGGATCTGACACCGGTGGGCGAACCACTAGACCACAGAGGCGGTTAATATTGGATAGGCTTGTGTTTAAATGCCTGATGTTAAGCAATTTTTTTTTTATTGGGGAAGCGCTTGGCCTTCATCTCACCAGGTAACAAGTTGAGATAAAGCCGAAGGTGGAGGCGCACTTCACCCGGAATCCTCAACAAACTGAGGAAATGGCTATCTTACCTCTGAATGCCGGAAAACAACAATTTTGGAATTGTTGTTATGGCGACAGAACTAGGTAAGATGGTGGTAGCTAGCCAGGCGGACTTAAACAAAGTCCTACCACCAACCATACCAAGCACAATATATTGTACTCCCCATGGGTATCGAACCCGGGACCTCTGGATCTGAAATCGGTGGGTTGAACCACTAGACCACAGAGGCGGTTAAAATTATATGTAATATATGAAATGAATGATGCAATGATGCAGCCTATGATGTAGCACCCTTGCCTATGACACTATCATTACACTATTATTACTGTGCATTATAGGTACATAAAAAGTTGAGATCTCATCACCAAAATAAGCTAAACGGCTTGTTTTTTGGTGATGAGAGCTTCCCACTATGAATGATATGTAATGTAATAAATCAAATTTGCAAAATTGGGTCAAATTGGCAACGTTTGTAGGGGAAGGCTAAAATCCTTAAATATATAAAACAAAGTGGATAATGACCTGGGTGCTCTCGGACGAGTGACCTTTCTCCTGCGCTCGGGCAGCGAGCCCGTGCTGTGGTTGCTGTTCCCGTTGAGCAGGTCCGGGGTGGACTGCCGCGTCGGAGGCGCGCTTACGTTCCGCTTGCTACTACCTTCGCCCTCATCACACCCGTTTTGCACGCCCTGCAATAAAATATCATTAGAAGCTACTAACAAGTTTACACAGTTATCAAGTTTAGATCCAGTATAAGTCACTTTATGTCTTATACTGAATCTAAACTTGATAACTGTGTATAAGACATTTATTTATTTTTAGTATAAGACATTTTATGCCTTATACTGTTAGTATTTTATTACATGTGACTGAATCTTAACTTGCTAGGTTTAAATGTAGTATAAAATATGTATTACACAGAGATTAAGTTGTATTATATGTACTCAAGCCGGAAACGGTCTTAATCAATTGAGCCACAAATCAAAATAATTTTGCAGCGTTACTTTGTGAGCCATATTCAATTCAGCCTCTACAATGCCAAAACAACGGATCGGATCGAAACGAAACAAAATTGTTCTTGGCCAGGAATAACATATTGGGTCATATGTGTGAAAGTTTGTTTGAGTGCTTGCTACTCCTTCATTTCGATTTCTTAACGGATTAAGCTTATATTTTTTATTTATCTTTATGATGGCGCTTTAATCTAAGCTGAGAAAAACTTAAATTATATTTTAACTTGACTATATAGTTTGTTACTTTATTTGAGTGCTTTGATTGCATATAATTGGTTGTGCAATTAGCTATAAAAATGCATATAATATGTAGTTTAATGTATACATGCAGTGTTGTAGCAACCGTTGGTAAACCAAATAATTAAAATAAACTAAACATTGAGGTTACTTTTATCCAGATACCACACAAACAAAGCATCAAACAGAAGCAAAAATGTTAATAACTAAGCTTTTGTACTTGGTTTTGTGAGTCTTCATAAATACGAGATTTATAGGTGAGATTAAGGCCAAGCGCTTCCCCGTCGTACATAAAAAAAAATATACAGGCCGAGTTTTTTTTCAGGGCCACTGAGGCCAAGTCTGAAACCGTGAGAGTTATCGAAAAGTCATGTTAGGAGTTACGTGCTCGATTTCAAAACATATATATGGCTGCTGGGCATAAGCCTCCTCCCCCAAACGCCACTCTAACCTGTTATGAGAAATAGACATGGATGCTGACCTTGAGTTTCGGATTTTTCAGTCTTTGGAAGTATCTCTCCAGTTTGGTCCTGTCGATTTTGTGTAAATAGTAGGAGACGGGCTTCCCGGTCCAGGAGACGGAGCCCCTGAGCGGCGACATCTCGCTGACGTGCATGATGGTGCCGATGTCGCTGAGGTTGCGGTCCGTGATGCGGAAGTTGAGGGGACAGAAGCTCTTCGAGGACACGATCTTGGCGCCGTCCTTCAGGTCCGCAAACCGCTCCTTCAGCTGATGGTCCACGTTCGGACCGAACGCGAAATTGTTCACGAACACTATCGTTGCCGCGTTTATTTTCTCCCGGTGCTCGTCCATAAGGAAATCGCCCTTTATTAGTTTATACTCTCCGAACTTTTTGCCGTACCACTTCATCCACGTTCGGAAATTGGAATCCATGAACTGTAATACAATAAAAAATATATAAAGTAAATACAATTCATATTTTGTAGTTAAATTTCAATTTTAATATACATTTTGATCAGTATCTTGCTATTAAGGCGAAGTGGGATCGTGGTTGACCGATTAATGGAAGGCGAGAGCGGCGTAATGGCCGGCCCGCGCGCAATTTCATTGGACGTTATTTACAAATATATTTTTTTCGAGAAAATATTACTCCTTCGCAATAAAATAAAACCTTAATCGTCGTAGTATTCATAATGGAATACGTAGACGAAATTTCATTGATTTTTTTTTGCCCTAAAACTGTTTTTCCGTACAGTCAAAACGTGCTTTTTGGGACTCACTTCACCTTAACTCAATTATATAACAAGTTATGAATAACGAGATAAATAAAAAAAGCTAAAAATAAAATGATACCACTAATGATACCGCTTCTTACTGGAAAGTGATAGCTAGAGGTTCTTGTTTACTGTGCGAGTAAATGATCTACCGATACCTATAATGTAAGAAATATTAGCATTGTCTCTTATATGGATCCCTTTTTAATTTTACAATTGATTGGTGATTACTCAGTACTATATTTTACATGAACTTTATTATTTAAATGTATGTATATCATGATTTATGCTTTTCTGATAACGCGTTAGAAGTTTATTCTGCTATATAATATATTTAGATAAATATCAAACTCGACTGCAATGTACAGGTAATGTCGGTATGTAGATAAGTTTACCTCGGCATATCTACTAGGTACTTCAGCCTTCTCAACGCCGAGGCATATCCGGCAGGGTGTCGCAGCGGCCATCTGCAGTACCACCTGTCCCACCCCAGAGCCCAAGTCCACGAACACATCCTCGCTAGATATCTCTATTTGGTCTATCATCTGCGAGATCAGTTCGAAAGACGTCTCGCCGTATACCTGAAATGTAAGCCGAATTAAGAGGATCACATAGCGCGTACCTGTCCATACAAAAACAAATTGCTCTTTTCTACCTCTTATTTATAGTATCGGATTTTGGTGATTTTATTTTCGTGTTATCAACACATTATTACAACACCTAGGTTTAAAAGGATCATATACCTCGGACCTGTCCATACAAAAAGAAATAGCTCTTTTCCACCTTTTAATATTGTCCGATTTAGGTGATTTTTTTTTCATGAATCAACACATTATTACCTATGTCTAAGCGTCTTATTTTAGCCAATTTTTTAATCACTTTATAGGTACAAGCATCTTAATCGGTCATTTTATTGCACTGAAACTATGAGTATTAAAAGTCAATATTTTTCCAAATGCATAAACTTTTTCGTAAATACCATAACGTTTAAATCTAAAATACATTCTATTCAAGCGATTGACATCAATATCAAAATATTTTGCTACAATTTAGGGGGTGAAAAGAGATATGCCGCGAAACGTAAATTCCATAAAAAAATGTATCTATTAATCTCGCAGCAACTGTCTCTTTTGGACGCATTTGGCGGCTGCAGGGAACGCTGAGATAGCAATACGTTTGCTAAATACTATAATTCCCTACAACGCGAAAACAATTTTGGTATGTGATCCTCTTAACTTTGATCATGGTAAAGTAAAATATGAAGATTGAAAAGGCGTTTAAAAAAACACTTCTTTATTTCATAAAATTTTACATTATGTAGTAAAATTATTTTTTATTGGATCATTTTTGAATGTAAAAATGTAAAAAATCTTTCAACCAGGACAATTAGGTACAGTCGCATGCACTGATATGCATTCACTTCATAATTTTCAAAAATATTTTGTATCAACATGTTTCACTAATATTATTTTAAAAATGGTATAGTATCCACATCTGTAGATATGTTATTCATTTGGTCAGTGTTGTGATATGTCTATCAGGCTTGTCAAAATGTAGAAAAAGCATGACAAATCAAGCGCACCGCGTCATAAATAATACAGATCTATTTATTATCCCTTCTTGAGTCTCTTGTTATAACCATAACAAGAGAC
Organism: Venusia cambrica; assembly: GCA_951394065.1. Taxonomy (NCBI): domain Eukaryota; kingdom Metazoa; phylum Arthropoda; class Insecta; order Lepidoptera; family Geometridae; genus Venusia; species Venusia cambrica. Next base: position 1,953,217 of record OX596068.1, on the reverse strand, counting down.
TCAATATTTTATTACCCCAACTTGTTGAATTGGCGTCGAGACATTGTTTATCAGATTGTGGGGACACTAACCTCAGGTGAAAACGGCTCATACTGGTTAAGTTTGTCCGGGTCAGAAACTGCTTGGTTGTACGTCTGCTGCAAGATGTGCTTGAGCAAGCCTTTCGATGGGTACTTGTTCAACCTCTGAGCTGGTAGCGATGTTCCCTTTTCCTGTAACACAAACGACAAGCGTACGTTAATTATTTATTCGATTGCTATCGAGTCAAAACCAAATACGAGTATTTCTCCCGTTTCATCCGATTTCAGATGAGTCCTAAATGTTGAAAGACTCGAAACAAAATAAGTTTACAAAAAAAAGGGTCTGAGGTGATGATGAGAGAACATAAGACGATTTTGGTAAATCGGAGCTTCAAAACCACATCGTAGATTAAAAAACGTGAAAATCTCCAGTACATACAGGCAACATTATAACTATCAAAAATATTTGTTTTTATTATGTTTAGATTTCCCATATTCTTTCCCTAAACTATGTACCTAGCTGAATGTTTATGAGCTAACATTGGAAATCTACAATTTTGTTGTAATAAGTCATGTAGTATAGTATGTGCGTAACAGCGAATTGTAATTATGTATAATTCTAAAGTAATATTATTCTTATTAAAAATACCTATTCTACATTCTATAATTTAACAATTTTGAATCCACAAAGTTTTTTAAAGCTACAATTTAACAAAAAAAAACATATCACGCGTAAAAAGCTCCTCAGCGCATCAAAAGTTTTAAAAAACCTCAGCGTAAAATGTCGTCATAATCGGAATCTCATTGCTTAAAGTTACTTCCCATGCCTATTGAAAAATGTAATAAAATGTTTCACAACCTTGACATTGCGCGAATGGTTGAACCGTCTGATCGATCCAGTGCGTCATTTAAGAGCAATGTCGATGACCTTCAGTCTGAACCTGATTCAAGGTCCTTTATAATAAAGCAAGTTATGAATAGGTATCAATAGACCCGTACGAGCCAGCGGTCATTAGCATTTTCTATCGTAATGACAAAAGGTCAAGCTTAACAAATAGCTTCCGTTGTTTGTTGCTAAATCCTTGAATGCAGCCGATAAAGGAAACGAGAAGTGACTACAGTAAACTATACTGTCATAACGTTTATTTACATATTCTGTTCGCTCTTTGAAGCTCCCTTCCCTCGGTTTGACCTACTCTACTAGCCGGGGGGAGTTTGGTTTGACCTATTTTTCATACCGAGCGACATCTGCCCTTAATTTTGAGACAAAAATCATACTATGCACGAAAAACTACGATAAAAATCATAGTATGCTAAGTACCATTAAAGTGCGAGTCAAAAAACTTATATATTAAAGTAGATATTTATATTTTAATACTTCACATCAATAGCCCAATAGTGTCCACTGCTGGACAGAGCCTCCTCCAATACGGGAGGGTTTTCCCATAATCACTACGCTTGGCAGATTGGTGATCGCAGTAAAGATGTATATATTACACAGAAGAAAGCTGCTGCCCTTTTCTGGTGAGATTCCTTAGTCACTTTTACGACATCCGTGGGCTGAGTTGGAGGGAAATCAAGAATCGACATAGAGCCGTGACCGCCACGGCAATAGCTTTTTTTTTTTGTCGATTTTACGACGGTTCTCTACTAAATGCTTTGGTTACTAAAGTAATGGTGATACGCCGGTTATCGCTTGCATTTATGTTGGCACACAAATTACAATCATTTGAGTAAGGTACTAGATTCAATTTAAATTCGTAACAAACAAAGGCCAAAGATACCATGTATTTAGGAATACCAAATCCATAGCTGGCAAAGATACAATGGCCGGCATGTTTGTTTGTATTATGATGCAAATGGAGTTTGAAATAATGTGAATGAAGATATTCGGGTCGTCGTCACACTGGCCGGGCCTAGCCGTGATGCAATCGCAATGTTCTCATACACTGACCCGCCGCGTACCGCGTCTCGCCGTTTGCCCGCACCCGCACCGCAATGTTGCCCAAACCACGCATATGGATGGCTGTTTGTTAGATTGCGTCATTCCGCACTTACCAATCTACAGCTCTGTAGAAATTAGAAAGTGGCTGCACATCAAACTCATGCAAAGCATGCCATCATCATCTTCCTGTCCGTTATCCCACCTTAGGTGCACCTAAAGTGTATTGTAAAATATATACGTGAATAATTATCATTTTATAGCTGTAGCATGTAGTAGTTTATAATTTTTCCCTTACTTTCTGTTTCTCCTAATGTTAGGAGATGGAAACTACTGAGGTCTGGAAGAACTTTTTTGTACAATTAAGCGTTATTCAATTCCAATCAACTCTAGGTGTAGTCAGCTCAACATGTCTTCTTCCTCCATTCTCCTCTATTGGACATCATCTCATCACTCCATTCTTGCCCATACCATCCCACACAATCCTTCCATCTCTTCTTCGGCTTACCTGTACCCCTGTATGAATAAATAAATATTACAGGACATTGATTTCACACAGCGCCATCTAGCCGGATATAATACTTCAATTCTTTTTTTTGTAATTACACACTTATCATACAATACCACACAGAACAAACATCTATATTCATCACACAAATGTTTGTCCTGGGTGGGATTCGAGCCCACAACCTACAGAGCAGAAGGCAGAGTTACTACCAACTGAGATATGAGGCTTGTTAAATATATCCATAATATCCACATTCAAGAACAATATCCACACTCGTATCCAATACTCTTTTCGTTTCATGATAAATTTAAGTTTGTAAGCTCTCATCGGCCCCTATTGTACTAATGTATTCACATTACTCTACTGAATACTGACAGGGATAAGTTACTACGACCTATAGTTAGTACTACAAAAGATAAAGACGTTACCTTGCATTCTGAGGACAACGACGCACGTGCCTCTTGTCATTTATTCAGTATAGGCGCCGATACCAGCATACAAACGTATACAGTGTAGGTACACTATACGTTCTATATTACGATGTGTATTACAGTACTGACGACTTGAGGTGAATTTTATCATAACCAGTCTAGGTCGTCGACATTTCTTATATTAAGTGATCGAATAGTCATCCTTTGCTGAAAAACGAGCATTGTATGAAATCTAAATATATAATAATATGACTCTCTTAATATGACCTTCCTGGGTGGTTGACGACTATTATGTACGACGATCGGGACATGCCCATGGTATGCATGTAGCTAGTATTAGATAATACGAAAACCATTTTAGGAGTAGTAGAGCCCTTGTGAAAGGGCTCGTCCGGGGAAGTACTACCATCATACCTATTTCAGCCGCTAAGCAGCATTGCTGTGTTTCGGTTTGAGGGGTACGGTTGGCAGTAAAATTACGAGCCACGAAGCTTCAAACATTTTTGCCTCAAGTTGACGGGCGCAATGCAGTGCCATGCAGGCTATGTTCATTGTGGATGTGACCTACGCAGTAAGGCATTGTTATAGGCAAGAGATGCACTTAACAGGTGGGCTACTTGCTTGTTGCGTCTCCTAGTTGTTTAAAAAAAACGTGACTGACAGGTTGCAAGTTGATCGCCGCTTAGCAAAATAGTATTCAGAGATACAGCCATTCGAATTTTCGGTAGGCCGACCTACAACCTGAAAATCTCATTCAACTCGATAAACGGGGAAGCTCTTGTCCTCTCAACTGGTGACTTTATATTATAGCGAAAGGCTTACCTAAGATGGTGGCAGCTAGCCAGGCGGGCTTAGCACAATATTGTACCCCACTATGAATTATTTGTCTGATGAAATCATAGTAACTAAGTAGGTCTTATATAGTCATTGTCTCACTTATTTCACCTAGTAGGTAATACCGTGTCTATGTTTACAATGATCGTCTTTGTTTAGAAGATTTTAACACGTTCAATTAGAATAACTACGCAATAATCAGTTAGGTACCAGTCATCAAAAATCATAACTTATCATAGGTGTAGAATAACTACGCAATAATCAGTTAGGTACCAGTCATCGAAAATCATAACTACCTAACCTACAACGGAACAGTCACCATTTATAGACATTGTGCATAGACAAACAGCGGCAACTGTGCTTGATGTGCAGTCAAAAAGAGGTCATTAACACTACGTGAGACATTCGCGTTCGCTTATTATGGCGGTCACCGACCCCACAATTTACTGGCCAATGTAGATCCATCCACTCACTTTTACGTTTGTTTTTCGTCTCCTAATCTAAATTGATGCCAGTATCCTCGATAAACTCATTAATGAAGCGCCAACTAAAAAAGTTTGTTTTTAATCATGAAGATACCGATCAATAACTTCCATTCAAATTCCCTCAAATTCACATACCATACGTAATCGATAGTCAAATTTAATGGTTACCGGCTATTTTGCGAACTAAAGTGCATGCCCTACCTACATATTATGTAAATGCCAGTAAAAGGGCTAGAGGGCAGACCCTCGAGTCGAGTTCATTGTGTAGCTCGCCTGGCGGGCCTTGCCTCACATCTGAGCGGGCGGCGGCGGCGGCGCGGGGGCGTCAATGACAACCACCTCCGCCGTCCTAGACGCGAAGGGTCGACGAGGCCGAGATAAGGTCATAAATAAATTACACATTGATTTAATTTCAGCCCTTGGGCTGGTATTAGGTCGTCGTCGGCCCGGGGAAAAATTATATCCCTCAGTAACAAGAATGTTAAAATGTAATGAACGAAATTGGAAACATTTTAAAGTGTAACTAACCAGCTACTATTAGCAGGGTAGTTGATAGTCATTCATTCATATCACTAGTTTAATGCACCTGCTCCGCACCTGCCTGGGCTCTTGCACATTTTTGTTCAGCACGCAACGCACCCTTCACTACCCCATACAAGTTCCGCATACCCATTTAAAATGTACACGTATGTACAGATTTTCGTTCATTCCAATTTAAAATTTTAAGACGATAAAAATGTTACCAAATTGTGTATTATGTTTATATAATTATTTTACAGTTAAATAATGAAACATGAACAAATTCTACATGCATAAGCCTAAATAATAGATAAAAGAGCTAGATTGTTTTTTTCAAATTCATGGCGTATAAATAATTTACAACATTTATTTCATTAATTAACCAAACCGATTCATAAAGGATGAAATATATAAAGCCTACTCTGGACATACCCGTATGATTTATTGTTTCCTGACAGTCAGAATAATCAGTTTTTTTTTTCATTTGGCTCCGTGTTGAAAAGCAAAGTCAACAACAACAAAAGACTCGCGACTTTTTTCCTTATCGAGGATTCACCTCTCATGCCCTCTCACTCAGAGCGTAGATTTTATGAGGATCACCTATCATGGGGTAGTCAGAGGCACGTCCAAACTTACGATAACGGCACACGCCACGGTTGGCAAGTATCTAATGTTCAATACGTGAAAAGTTGCAAGCCCATCGGAATTCTAGCCCATGCTATTCGGTTTTTTTGCCATAGGTTCATGGCGGTTTAATCACGATGTGACCTTCACCGTCGCAGCACGTGCATGTGTCAAATACGCACATAAACTTGAAAAACCGAGTATTCCATTGGTGCCTGGTGCACAACTGGATTTTAACCCAAAACCTCCGAATGAAAGCGGCACACAGCTCTTAGCAGAGTCAGCCCCGGTTATTGATATTAAATCAAAAAGTAGCAATTGGAGCAACAGGTGTCTTATTTATAAACGTCAATATTGAAGTATTCTGTATGCATTAGGTATGTGTGTTGTATTAATGTATAAATAGAATTAGCGTAGCGCGGCGGCAGTGTCTGCGGACATCGATCGTTGCGTTGCGTCCTCGCCGCCATCTTGGCTGTGTCTCCCTCCTCGCACTCCGAAGCCCCTCACTGCCCCACATTCATCGCACTCGCACAGTTTCGCACACGCTATGCAACACACTACACAGTACACAGCGCGTCCACCGCCGCCGCCGCGACGAAACGCCCCGCTCTACTCCACTCTACCTACGGAAATATCTTCAAGGAGAACGACGCTTCCGTGTTTATATTTTTAATTTCGCACATTCTCAAGACGTGTCTCTTAAGCATTTCCTTATTACGAAAGGGCTTTTTGTAAGAAATAATACGATCAAATCTTAGCATCGATTATGTGCCTTCCTATTCCTACTTCAGTGTATGCTTGGAAATATACAGTTTGAATGCACGATATTACAATGCGTACTTTATAAAACTATAAATGCAAAGCTACTTACTAAAATAAAGGTAGGTTAGCATATTTTAGTTAGTGTTTAGGAATAATAAATCTAATAAATATTTGTATGATATTTAAATGGATAGGTAGGTGACGAATCATCGCCATCCATGACCCATTTTCACTTGACTTTGCTCGAGGGTTATTGAGCTTGGTTGATGGGGTTATCAGAACCCTCGATGTTGTAATGAAAATTATGACATGACAGTCGTATGCCTGGTCAATGCATTTGGTGCCATTGCCAAAGCCAAGGTCAGATAGGTTCACGTCTGGATTTCAAGTTTGAAGCTTTCGACCTTTGGCTCTATAAAGTGTGTAGGTACCTTTCTTTGACGATGAATAATTCATGATTATTTTATATCATGAAGTATTAAAAGTTGTAATTGTACCTTTTTTCTGATAATCAGTGTTATTATTGTAATATCAAGAGAAGGCACAGCAGTAGGTACTGCTCTCTCATGCAAACGTAGTTTGTCGTTAATATTGAAATGGCGTGTTCTACTCAAAAGGGCTAGATGGCGCTGAGTGAAATTAATGTCCTGTAATATTTATTTATTATTTTTTGCAGGAACAATCAGATGGGGACAGCCTAGGATCGCTTTACTTTTTCTAAAAACTTATCACACTATCGTTGTATTTGGATTTTGATATGTTTTTATAAAAAGTAAAGCGCTGCAAACCTAGATTATCTCTATCCGATTTGCGACCTGCAAAATTTATTTTGAAACACACGAATAACTACATTTGTATGGGAGCGCGAAAAATGAGCGATACTACAGGGGCGTTCATGCATAATATTTCGGTACAAATAGTGCACAAACGAAAAGTGTATGACCTGATCATCTCACTATAATACAGTTCTTTATCTGTTTATCTTGATACGAAACAACGGGTATTTATCGTATATTTTAGCGGTATTTATACCGACGTTGCGGCGTGCTCTATATGTATGTACGAGTATACTGTACATTTTTTTTTTGCGATCAACGAAATAAATGCAAGTTTAAAGTACAGTTTCCTAGTTTGTTATTTATAGATAGATAGATAGATAAACTCTTTATTGTAAACCAAAAAACAGAAATAAACAAACAAGCAAGAAATACACTTAAACTAGGTACAATGGGCGGCCTTATCGCTAAAAGCGATCTCTTCCAGGCAACCTTTGGATGGAATAGATAGTATATTATACTATCTATTCTACTACTACTATTACTAGTATATAGGATAGTAAAGAGCAGACAAAGCGTTGTACTAAAATAAACATTAATTTATATAGCTACTTATTAATAATAACAAAACATACAATACATTACAAAATATCCAATCATTACTAAAAATATATATATAAATAGAAACTAAAACAGCAGTAGCGAACGAGACAATTATAAGTTGGTCGAGGAAAAGTAATGACAGCGTAAATTATTTAAAAAAATGTAGATTGTTTCGGAGGATTATTTTTTATAGATGAACACAGCATTTGACATCCATCACTAATTCGGGAAAATGCTCGTGGCTAACAAACAGTTGAACAGAAATAAATAAACTAAAAATATCTTACCAGTGCAACCACGGAGTCGATGGCTCGGTTGAAGCGATCGCAAAGGCCTCGCATGCTTTCGTAGGAGTGAGTGTCGTAGTCGCTTAGTATATTGTTCTCTAGAGCTGCCTTCATTTCTGGTAGATCTTCGCAGACCCATCTGTGCAAAATTCAAAGGATTTAGCGTGTAAAGCTCCTAAGGATGTAACCGGCTCTGTGGTTTTACTGGTTCATCCCACCGATTTCAGATCCAGAGGGGGAGTACAATATTGTGCTTAGTTTAATTGGTGTTAGGACTTGGTTTAAGTCCGCCTGGCTAGCTACCACAATCTTACCTAATTCTGTCGCCATAATAACAATTTTAGAATTGTTGTGTTCCGGCATTCAGAGGTAAGATAGCCAGTTCCTCCGTTTGTTGAGGAACCGGTTGAAGTGCGCCTCCACGTTCGGCCTTATCTTAATTTGTTACCAGGTGAGATGAAGGTCAAGCGCTTTCCAGTCGCACAATAAAAAAATAAAATAAAAATATTTTTTAGGTTATTCCCGCTCGTCTCCGTAGGGACCAGCGGGAAGGCGCGCAGGTAATTTTTTGAGATGGGAAGAAAACCATTGAACTCGAGACACTGTTACCTTGCCGACACCACTTTTGACACCTTTAACTTTAAACACATTGTCACGTTATCTTTACGATACTAAGAGTTACGGGTAAGGACCGTTCGAAGACTGCCTCTACCAATAGACAGACGGTTGACAGCCGTAACAGGTACTTCAGTTCTAAGAATCTATCAATCTTTCAACGTCAGTTCTAAAAAGTAATTGAGTCAGTTGTGTTACAAAAACAACCCGCATTAATAAGTAATTTTTTAGTAGGTCAGTACCATAAATCTTTTTTTGGTACTTGAATCTCAGCAGTTCTATTCGGCAAAGATCAACAAACTTCAAGTTTTCACTTCTGTCGGCACTCCCGGAGTGCCACTGGTTTTTAGTATTGACTATAGGATGTGCTCAGTGACTATTCAAAAATAAATGTCAATATTTTATTGTGGTTGGACCAACGGGAAGTTATATTCCCGTGCGTCCCCATGTAAATAAATGTGGGGTCGAAAGTGAGGACGAGCGGGAAAATCCTAATTTGACCGCGTTCGTCTTTTGAATGACATTAACATTTGTGTACGTACAGCATAAAATAATTCTTATTTCTTGTGAGCCTCAAGCTACACCGCGTGCTAAGTTCGCATTGTTCGATATTCATGAGCGACAATGAGAGACGTCTCAGTTAGAATCGTCGGATACGCAAGCCCAGCCTGTGGCTTCGCATGATAAACGAAACAACCAGCAGTTGCTTAGCCAGTCTGCCTTTGAAACCTTGCTTGCGGAGAGAATAATCACTATGTATGCGCTGCTTTACTCGAAATTCTTGATAGTTTGTTAACAATGTCATAACAACTACATGTGGTTGTTTCTTTATATGACGGGCTTCCCCGTCGAAGCTTGGCCTTCATCTTAACCTGATGTCAAGTTATGAGTTAAGTTGTAAGTTAAGGCCGAACGAAGGTGGAAGCGCACTTCACCCGGAATTCTCAGTGGACTGAGACTGGCTACCTTAACTTTAAAAGCTGGAACACGACAATTTAGAGTCGTTGTTATGTCGATAGACTAAGGTAAGATGGTGGCACCTAGCCGGATGGACAAAAACCAACAAAATATTCAATTATCAAGAGTTTCAAAGATTAAAACACACGGCCAAGAAATCAGCTATTCTCAACCAAAAACTAGTCCGAGCCACAGATCCGATAAATCAAAACATAAACCTATCAAATTTGTCAATCCTGTATTCCATTATTCGATCGGTTTCAAGGCCACTAAACTACAAAACGACCGCATGCATGCGCACGTCCGGACGAAAGGAGGTCAAAGTGAAGGCTTATCTTACGATTCTCGGATTATCTGACAGAAAATACACATAATAATATTCCTGACATTATTACTATGTCAATACATATATCATACTCACAAGCATGATAGATTATTTTGATCTAATCTAGCCTAGCGTAAAAAGCGTTGAACACGCAGGATTTAATTTATGTCCCATATACCAGAAGGATGGCAGGCAGGAGTTGGCAGTCGATGAAGGCTTATTCATCGACTTTAACAGACATTTTAGTGGGTATAGGCATATATTATACGCGGCGGGGGCAAAAAAAATTGTCTTCTGTTATTATCCACCTTCGAGAGACAAAACTATATTCGATGAGGTCTAATAAAGCAAGCCTTCACAGAAAAAGCTTTGTTTAACAGAATCCCATTCTGTGGGCTAAAATGATAGTGATGAACATAGAACCTTGGCGCAAGTGTGTAACTGTGTGGGTTTAATTATTGACAAACATACTATGAGTTACGTTTGACTATTTTTATTTTTCGGGATATTTAAACTTTTAAATCGACCCCACGATGAGAAAGCTTTAACATAAATGACACGGTTACGCAACCGTGTCATCTTTCCAGCGACTTTCCTGGAGTTTTCTTTGAGAATTGGTTTTGATGTTTAATCAGTTAAAGGTTGTGGGTTCGATTCATCACAAATATGTGTGTTCCCAGTCTGGTTAGGACATTGCAGGCTCGAATCACCTGATTGCCCGATAACTAAGATGCTAGTATAGTCGTTAATGAGAAATGTTAGACGCCTATGGCGGCGGCTCGTAAGGTCTGATACCAGCCAGAACTGTTACACAGGCCATACAAAGAAAGAAAGAAATTGTTTTACAAAAAAAATTATAAGTATATAAGTATCATTACTGCGATCAATAATACGATGATACAAGTATAGGAACAGCACTTATAGCCAGAATCCACTAAACTCAAACAATGCTATTTTAAATTGTTTTTTACCGAGTTTCGGTGAACTGCCTACCCTTTGGCTTTCTCATCAGATGACGATGATATCGGAAGGCAGGCAGTTCAATAGGACTACTCTAGTGACCGTAAACACCACTGGAAAGCAGAATACGCAATTCCATTTACTTGGATGACATATTATTTCCAGTTCACCTTATATATTTTGATATAAAAACCAAAACTGCTGTGCCGATCTTACTGAAATTTCTATGGGACCACCTCGGAAGTATGACCTACCAAACATAACAAGAATCATCATAATCAATTTCGAATTGGCGGAGTACCTAATCGAGTAACAAACAAAAAAACATACAGCCGAATTGAGAATTTACCTCCTCCTTGTTTGAAGTCGGTAAAAGAAGAATTTGCCACTATTCCCTTCACACAGGACATTAAAGTATATTCACGGGATTTTAAAGTATCTTATATGCAATTATTTAAGCAACACTAAGTTGCATGATTAAGGAATGCAGCATAAATTGTTGTTGTACCTAATTAGATGAATAATTTTATTTGCACCAATACATGTTACGCATAACATACCTTATTGTTTCTACTATCTCCAAGGCCCCGTCGTGTTTGTCCTGTAACAAAAGGAACATGTAAATATCTATGTATATATATTAGATCACAAGCATAATACTATTAAGCAGATGAACTGACTAAACTAACAGTACAACAGGCAATAAATCACTCACTCATTCATTCATTCATTGTGTGAGATGTGTAACAACCTGGTGTCAAATTTACGAACTGACTCTTTATTTTTGAATGGTGGTTTGGTTGGTGGTAGGACTTTGTTTAAGTCCGCCTGTCTATCCTATCACCATCTTACCGAATTCGGTCACCAGAACCACAATTGTAAATTGTTGTGCAATTAGATCATTTCCTTCTGCCTTATCATAGCTTGAATACCAAGTGAGAAGAAGGCCCAGTGCTCCCCCGTCATACAATAAAAAAAAACTATATTACATTTACATTATACTAGTCTTTCAACACGCGACGTGCGTTATTCTTAACCGACTGCTTTAGAGGGTTTTATTTTTTAAGTTGTTTTTTAAGAGTACACATATAAAACAGAGTAAGTACATGTCTTTAGGATAATTCGTCATAATTAAAGTATGCTGTTTAGGATGGAAAGCGCCATCCTAAACAGCATACTTTAATTATGGTGGTAATAAAATTTAAGGGAATATGACAGAAATGGTAATAGACATTAAAACCTGACTTGTATATAAATATTGATTCAATAAAATGTACAAATAAAACTAACTATCTACAAAGGAATCAGTCAGCTAAGGACTATTACATACGGCCTATAGGTAACCCAACCAGTATCAGTAACCAGTGCCAGACGGAATCGTGCCCAAGACACTGGCTGCATTGCCACGCTGAATAGTTATTAGCATACGCTGGCCTAAATAAGAGCCTGTGCTTGGGTCCGCACCAGCCCTAACTTATGTCCCAGGCAGATGAGATGGCACTAGGGTGTCGACCCAGGTAGTGTCCCACACCAAAGACCTACCCATTTCCCAAGGGACAAGAGTCATACCGTCGGGCCTCTTACCATCATCTCATAACAGACCATTCGGTTCAAGAACGGCTGGAACATTGACACTGGTAAAAGCTCAACACATAATGTTATCAATCAATCTATTTTAATTATAGTATGAATTGAAATCTTTTTAAAAGGAATTACTGGAATTGTTACTAAATATTTTTCTGTTTTCAGGTTAATATTGAACAATTGATTCCTGCAAAGTAACACCTGAATCAATTAGCTAAAATTTAAGGGGTTAGAAAGAAAAAAATAAACAATTGTCTATTACCACAATATAGGTATCAATTTATGGTGGACATACCAAATCTAAATTATGAGGAGGCTCCCTAAATGTTGTAATGATTTGCCGTGTCACGGAAAGTCAACCAAATATTCAATGAATGTAAAACTAAAGGCATGTTATTTTTCAGACTTTTATCTGTCCAGCACTAAGATGGTTACACAATTGAAAGACTTTTTCTCGATACATTTTCTTTTATAAATCATGCTCTTTTTACCTGTTTTTTTGCAATTTTCTATGAAAAAACTCGAGTTCGAAAACTAAAATCAATACTTACAGTAAGAAAATTTGTTTTCATTTCCAGTACTAAGACAAAGTTTCTCTAGACCTATAATTATTCTTATAATAATAACGAAATTAGATTTGGTACTTACGTCTTTACTTCCGAGCAGGAATAGGGTAAAGAAGCGCAAGCGATATTCAACCCAATAGCGCTTCGGTTTACGTTTTAAAGGCAATGCGCGATTTGTCAGTATAGCGCTATGCGCCGACGTAAGCAGGCCTCACGCTCTGGTTTTATACTTTTTAGCTCGCGTGCACGCGCGAAAATGACAGAAAGAAGTTTTGATTGACTTGTCATCCGAAACAGGGAGATCCAGTGGAGTCGCTTCCTCAACTATTTAATTTTGTTTCTGTTCCAGTGGTTGACTAAGATGAGTTAGTAGGTAGATCTATTTATATTTTATAATGATTTTATCGAATGTTACTTTATAATCATGCTGTTAATTTTACTATACGTGTTCACGGATTATCAATATGTGTCTTTGATAACGGTCGAACTAGATTTTTTCTTTCAGAATGAATTCCAGCATACATTTGTGATAAAAAATTACCCAACGAGGAAGAAAGTTATAGTGAAATTGTATGTTCCGTCTTTACTGACTTTAAACAATATTAAAATTAATAAAAAATATTGTTTACAATAACATTGTATTATTGATCGAGTGAGTGAAGCGAACGAGATCTCCGTGTTATGTTGGGAAATTCGGACATTCACATATACTGTATATATGTGGCAATGTTTGTGACGGCATATCTAATATTATATAATAATAAACTCTTGAATGGCTTATTCGATTTTGATGAAATTGAAAATGCATAGAGATATCATAAATGTAAATTTAGCCTTTTGATAAACGGGGTAGTTTTTTAGATATTGGGATGTTTTTTTTAATTATTATTGTACACCGGGCCTTCATCTCACCTTAGTGTCTAGTGCGAGTTTTATACTTGCTCAATACCTGCTCGAACGCGCTTCACTTTACGGCGATTTGTATAATAAATAATACCTGGTCACAATTTTTAGAATGCATCTCGCACTAGGCACTCAGGTTACAAGTTAACGTTTACTACCTCAGATTAGCAACTCAACGCAACTTTACTCTAGTTTCGAATTAGATATAGATAAAGTTATAATAAAGGTGACATTGCTGTGCGCTCAACCACGGTGCTTATGACCACCAGATGACAGCACTACGCGCGAAATTCTACGTTTTATTTTTTTACGGTAAAACAAATATTAATTTTGAAAATCTTAAAACACAGAGCGTCTGCTGTATACTGTGTTTATTTAATGTACAAAGTGTTAAGGCCTAATTTGGCGTACTTACATAATTTGGGACAAATTAGAATCAACTTTGGATTTTTTTTTCTACAAAGAAAATTTTATGGAATCGTGTATTCGCAACAAGCGCAACAAAGCGTTATAGCAGAAATCCTGAACTATAACATATTAATTTCAAAGTAAATACTACAGTATTACACTACATATTGTACTACAGTATTGAGGAAAATATTATCGCTGAAGCTAAGCTATTTCAGGTTAGTACCTGAAATATATATACTGAATATCTTAAGAGTTATCTTAGTAGATACCTCTTAAGATAAGGCCGAAGGTGGAGGCGCACTTTACCCGAAATCCTCAACAAACTGAGGAACTAGCATCTTACCTAAAATTTTACTATTGTTATTATGGCGGCAGACTTAGGTAAGATGTTTTTTTTTTATTTTTTATACAACTAGGATAACAAGAAAAACGGAACAAGCAAGAAGCCCACCTGATGTTAAGTGTATCTCATGATTATAACAATACCTTACTGCGTAGATTACATCCACAAAAAACACAGCCTACACAGCACTGCATTGCGCCCGTCAACTTGAGGTATAAAGGTGTTAAGCCTCACGTGCCTCTAATTACACCGGCGACCATACCCTTTAAACCGGAACACATCAATGCTGATTGGCGGCTGAAATAGGTAAGGTGGTAGTACTTCTCTGGACGAGCCCTTTCACAATGGGCTCTACTACTCTGTGGTGGTAGCTAGCCAGGCGGACTTGAACAAAGTCCTACCACCAACTAAACCAAGCACAATATTGTACTCTCCACATACATATCTATTACTTCCATGAAAGTAATAAAAAGAAGATTGGACTTCAATAATAAAAAAAAAAAATCTTAAAACTATTTAATATTCTGTGTACCTGCTTATGTTTTTCTTTTATTACTTACCTTGTTATGAATTAATCTACATAACTTACTATACTATACATTTTAATTAATTTGCCGCACTAACATCAGATTTTTTTTTATGTTAAGTAGGTATACCTATACTAAAATAAAAAAGTATTTTAGAAAATTATCATTAACATTATGGCTGGTGCATACCTGCAGAACCGTCGTGAGAAATACAGGTAAAATACGCGTTAGATACCGTTACAAAAATAAGTAAAAGTTAAATAAGTATGTTAGGCAGTTAGTCAATTTTGTAAATGTAGATGAATAAAAATTAGAAGGTTGATAAGAAAACTTAAAGGCGAACAAAAAATATAACTAATTTTGTATGCTTGTGTACCAAACAAATATAAAACACACCTACTTGAACCGCCTCTGTGGTCTAGTGGTTCGCCTACCGGTGTCAGATCTCCAAGGGTGGTACAATATTGTGCTTGGTTTGGTTGGTGGTAGGACTTTGTTTAAGTCCGCCTGGCTACAACCATCCACCTCCATCACCTACCACCATCTGGTCTAATTCTGTCGCCATAACAACAATTCTGAAATTGTTGTGTTCCGGAATTTGGAGGTAAGATAGCAAGTTCCTCAGTTTATTGAGGATTCCGGTTAAAGTGCCCTTTTACCTTTGGCCTTTATAATAACTTGAAAATCAGATGAGATGAAGGTCAGTTTAACTAATTTTATATGCATAAATTTTTGTTTAGGGGAAAAGGCAGAACCAGAACTATATCCTTAACACTTAAAGTTGCCCTGTAGTACCTAATGTTATCCCATTCCACAAGCATTGTATGCTATACCATTCATTACATGTAATTTTGTACATAGAATCAGATCGGATAATCTAGTTTCATACAGCTTTGCTCTTTATAAAAGCATAATAAAAACAATTATTTTGGAAAATAGTGTGTGAATTATTCGAGTAAAGTTGGTTATTTTTTTTTTTAATAACTAAATAAAATATTTATTTAAGTATTTAAAACTGGACAATAATAACACACAGCGCAAACTAAATAACTTTATTTACTCATTAAAATGAGTGTGATAAGGGATTCCTGGGACACAATCTATCACCATCAAAAAGTCTACTCACGGCCACCACATTCCACATTTTAATCATGGTTTAAGACATTTACTAGTCACAAATTCACCACCAAAAAGTCATTGGTGCTCAGCCAGAATAGTACATTCATAATGGAAAGCAAAAAATCAGTAATACTCAGAGGCCTTAACATGGTAGAATCTTCGCACTATTATTGCTTATTGTTTGGCAGATCTGGAATTTTATACATACATAGAAACGAAATTTTAGAATTTCATATAAAAAACATACATGCAGTAAAAAGAGTGTTAGGGAAAAACGGTAGAGAAGCATCTTATGATTTTCAAAAATTCTTAATTAATGAATTATCTTACATTTTTGTCAGTAGAGTTAGTAGGTAAATAAAATTTAGTGAATTTCTGTAGGTAAACATTTGATTTTGAGTGCTTATTGTCATTGTTATGATGATAGAAAATAACCTGAAACAGCTTGTTTACTAGGAGACAAGCATTTTAGCTAAAAATGCAATAATGTTTCTTTTTATTGGAAGTAAGCTACGCAACTGTGTGTGTACATCTAAAAAAAGCCGACACCTTGACAAAACACGAGGTCAATACACTCTTCCACCCATGTGACGTGAGTTATCTAAATACGAAAACGATACCTACAGTGAGCAAGGTACCTACAAACAAATTATTATCATCTAACTTTTATTTACTAAATTACAACGAAGTAACTGTATAATCAGGGAGCGTAACATAATCTATTCCTCTATGGATTATATACGAATAGCACGTCTAATCACCACAGCATTTTGTGAAACTAGAAATCCAACGTTGATAAGTTACATCACCGTAAAATGCAAGCATGTAGTAAATTGTAAGGGAAACATGCATGTAGGTTGTACTAACTAAGTGTATGTAACTGCAACTAATAATAAACAAGACAAGATAATAAATACAAAATATTTCTCACCGAGCCATGACCTGAAGTAAGGGGCCATGTATAAACAACAGGTTCCGCGCCTGCAGGAGAATGCAGGCGTAAATCCAGAGCCATGATAATAAAACCACGGCATTAAAGCACACACTTTTCACTTAAAAACTAAAAATATCACTAAATACACTAAGTAATAACATAATTTCACTGCACTTTCTCACACACACACACTCCGATCACCCGGACGCCATGTTGAAAATATTTCTCTCTACAGCGATGGCTGCCATTTTAATGTTACCACCGTAGAAAATTACAAATGGAAACACAACTTTTCTCTTTCGAGAATTAATTTATTGACATGATTCACGATGTCTAACTATATTCCAAAAGACCTCAAAAGATGTACCTCCTATGTAGAGCTATCAATCAAGTGATGTACTTCCCCCAATTATCAAACAATTATATACAATCATGTTCGCATCCTCAAACCCCGCAAACCCAACTTCTCTTCATCGCGACGTAAAGTTTACAGTTAACACTATTAGCAACCAAGTTATAAACATCTGAGAAGACCTTCATAGTGTATGCCTCATGGCATTGCGTAGATTTTAGTGTAGATCTTGGTGCATGGAAAAACCACGTGACCTGAATGTATGTGGAAATTGCTTTTTAAATTGAAGTTGGGAAATAATGCAAACTAAAAACCCTTGCCCGCGGGTCCAAGAATATGAATTGAAAGAATATTGATGACATGACCACCCACCACGTACTGTACGATTGACATGAGCGGAAACAACACTGAAGCACTGACACGGACCTGTGTGCTAAGTGTGGGTTATAATTGAAGATCACTCACCGCGAATGGTGACTAAGTTAAACCAACCAAATTTAGAATGACATTTACCACTATCTGGTCGCGTTGTACCATGGACCTATTTAAAATAGACCGACAGCGTTTCAATCGAGCGTAACTTGATAATTAGTTACTTTCTAAGGTGTAAGATGTCACTAAATGTTCAGAATCCAGAATTAATATATGATATTACTGAACCATACTGCCCTTCTCGTTCAAATCAATACAGTAAGATTTCTTTTTTCTGATTGTTTTTGTTTGATTTGAAGACTGTTTTTTTGCTTTTTTTTTTTGCGGCGTCGCCGGCGTTACTTCTCCCGTTTGACGGTACCTACCTAGTAGGAAGCTAGGTACCTTGCTATCTAATTGATTGAAAACTAACAAATTTATTTGTCAACAAAGCTTTATTTTAACAGAACTTTAACCTTATTTTGAAGGAAATTTGCTGCTTGAAAAAGATAGTAGGCAGGATAGACAGGTTTAAGTAGGTAGGTACTATTTGTACCTACCTACTTAAACCTGCCTGACAAAACAAAATATAAATATATGTAATCCCTATTTTATTATAATTTAATAGGTGCTTATTTACGTACTTACTCACTCTACTCTCATTGTGAAAATCCAAGCGATGGGATGTGATAACTTTACGAACGCGTAAAGTAAAGTTTACGCCAAAATGATCGTTAACCAACAAAACCTATACTTAAACCAAGCGAAGGTTTAAGTATAGGTTTTGTCGGTTAGACTTTTTTAAAATGGCTAAAGAAAATCTGAACGTTAATGGAGAAGTTGAAGAATGTACTGTCGTTTTTAAGTTTTGTAGGAGCTAATTTTTTAGACACGCTAAACAAAAGTAAAGCCGCAAAAACTATACCTAATTAATAATAATATTTCTTAACGCGAGCGAAGCCGCGAGCAAAAGCTAGTAGTATATATTTTTCACTGAACTTCCAAATTTTAGTTCATACTCTCACATATTTGTTCACCTTCACGTAGTTTTTGAACGCACCACATAAAAAAACTCGCGTATAAAACTATCTACTGCATGATTTGTAACTCGAAACCTTGCCCTAAACTCTGCATCGAAAATTCAAATTCAAATATATATTTTGCACGTTTTAGAGCCGTGTGTGTGAGTGTGAGTATAGACAACAATATTCCGGGAATGAGAGGTAATGATTAGCGGCGCCATTTATATTCGTTTCTTTATTAAGTCGACTTTTAGTTTAAATTTTGCCTTTAATAGGGGTGGTTTTCAAAATTTCTAGCAAAAAATTATTTTGTAAAGGATGATCAGGTCTTGTTAGATAATGACGCGAAGGTATTAGGCTAATATAAATAAAAACGAACTTATATTTTTTGAAACCAAGGGTCCTATAACAAAGACGGGTCTCTGTGATTTGGCTAACTTAACTTAATTGTTAAATAACTTTTTGTTGAATGTAAAGGTCGGTACATTATTATACCTAACTACCAACATAATTATATCACGAAGGCACAAAAAACTAGCATAAACACGAATTTCGTACACCGTAGGTAAGATAATTACGTTTTGAATTGAAGTCGGTTTTCTTTTTAGTTAGTTTCACCGCCTCTGTGGTCTAGTGATTCAACCCACCGATTTCAGGTCCAGAGGTCCCGGGTTCGATCCCAGGGGGAACAATTTGTTTAAATCCGCCTAATTCTGACATCATAGTAACAATTCTTAAAAACATGTTGTGTTCCGGCATTGAGAGGTTAGATAGCCAGTTCCTCAGTTTGTTGAGGATTCCGGGTGAAGTGCGCCTCCAGCTTCGGCTTTATCTCAACTTGTTACCAGGTGAGATAAAGGCAAAGCGCTAACCCGACGTACAATAAAAAAAAGTTTTTTTTTTAAGAAAACTGACTTCAGTGAATAATGGGTTGCAACTTCGTTTACTTGGATGACGTATTTTTCCCAAAATTTTGATGACAGATAAACGGACAGATAGACAGAAGCGTGATCCTTTAAGGGGTCCGTTTTTACCTTTCTTTTGAGGTAATACACCCTAAGAATACCCAAGTCACTTCAAATGTGCCTATATTATTTGAAGAGTTCTCTCGATTTCTCCAGGAGCCCATCATCAGATCCTGACCTGATGACGATGGGACCACCTGTGAAGTGTGTGCCCTTTAAAACAAAAGAATCCCGATAAAACACATCAACCGCGAATAATTATTTGTTATTATTTGGTTGGGTGCTCTGTGAACATAAAACTACACTCGCCCACAGCAACAAAACAAGATAACAAGAAAACAAGGTAACAAGGTAGTCAACTAAAAAAAAAAGGTGAGACGGATTATTGCATGTGCATTATTGACACGTGTTGATAGTGTACAGTCAATAATCTAAGTCCACTTTTTAATCTGGGTCACCAATTATTGGTCGTGCATTATCGGGTTGTACCTACATTATTGGCTGTGCTTTACAACTTTATTTTTGTCTCCCTCCCTATAGTCGTAAAATTTTCTAGCTAGGCTAAAGTCTTATTACGAGACACTACCAAAAAGTAAGGGCAGGGCTGCCAGATGTCGAAACATTTTCCTCGTCCAGGGATGCCTAAAACTCGTACTTTCAGGACTTTATCTCGTATAAGTTTTTAGTTTATAAATCTCTTTAAATCTGTGTTTTACACAATGTTTTATCTAGCTTGGCTAAGGTTTTTTAATTCCTAGAGGTTGGAGCAATCAAATGAAACAAATGTTGTACCTCAATGTTTCAAATATTGAGAATCGGTAAAAAGGGTACTAGTTAATTACAGTTATGGTAAATTGCTAATTATTCACATAAGACACCAGCTTTTTTTGCAGTTCATCCTCCCTTTTTAGTTATTTTTCCAAGTGGTGGTGTTGAAGATTCACTTTCATTACTCATTAAATCAAGGTACTTAACCATTTAATAATTAGGGTGAAGTATCTTAATGCATTGGAGCTCGACAATTTTCAACGAATAAAAGTAATAAGAATGAGTAAAATAATACTTTGCCCTACCGCGTTTCAGAACTTAAGTGTGAAAGAGGAAATAATGCGATGTTTAGGTACATTAGTGCAATATGGACAACAACAAACAAATACATCTAGCAGGGATTCCCCGGTGAAAGACAAAAGGTGCATTTAGTGATAACTAGCGATGAGGTAATGAATTTATTAATGTGCTGAATATGTATATTATGTACCTGTGCCTGTGCTACGGCGGCAGCAAAGTGGAAATTATTTTTTTAAATATTTTTTTTGGGAAACATGGCGCAGGCAGTAAACATTCTTAAAATCTCGTACACTTTTGTATGAGATTATATTTTTCTCTTTTCTCGTTAAAAAAAGAACAAGGCTGCTAAGTCTCGTACATGTACGAGATTTCTCGATCGTCTGGCAACGCTGGTAGGGGTACCCCTACCTGGTAGCCTAGCCACCAGGCTAGGCTGGTACCAACCAGCGTTGCCAGATGTACGATTTAAATCGTATTCATACGATTGTTTTCCTGTTTTACTAATGTACGGTTGAATTACCGAAATCGTACATCATTTGTACGATTTTTTTAAGATAATAAATTATCGATCCTGTGCCTATACACAATGGTTTTCAAACAGAGGTCCTAAGTCAGCTGTTATTGTCTTGTTATTGTTATTATCTGTCACGTCATTCATGCATGAAGTCAAATCAATATTTATGTAATAATAATATAGCACAGTTTTCTGTTGAATTGCTGTGTTTACCCCATTCCAATATAGAGTGTGAGCGCTGCATTAGCTCAGTCAATCTTATTAAAACAAAGAGCTGCAAAAAACTCAATAGCGTAACCTTAAATGATTTATTACTGTGAAAACAGCATGTTTAACGTTTCGGGTGCTGTGAAAATAATGAACCAGCAAGTGAAACGCTCAATTTCATGAACAACAAAAAATTTTACAAGACGTAGCCAATATAAACTTTCTTACCTAAATGTATGTACGATTTTTTTATTCACTTCTCCTTATGAAATACGATTTTTTTCCATACCAGCGTACGATCGCTCATCAAAAACATCTGGCAACACTGCCTGGTACCATTATTTAATATATTTCATTTCATGCAAGCAAAGGCATTATTTGAAAGTATTCTATGTCCAGAAGGCTAGCAAGAGTCGGTACGTACATTGTAGCGAAATTACAACGAAGCAATGTCAGACTACGAAGATGATCAAGTTAAAGATCTGCTAGAAATAAAACATGAGATACAAAAATATAAAAATGACCCGTCAACTGCTGGAATGTTTGTATCCGGATGGGATGACGCAGATGAAGATGTTGATGCAGTCAAAGATCCTAAAGGTATTTTCAAAAACATTTGAAACAATAGTACCGATGGTTACCTTGGTGGTGGGAACCTTGTAGGTGTCTCCTGAGATTAACTTCGATTATTGGTACCTACCTACATTTATTTTTACCTATTGATCCGAGGCGATTTTTTTATAAAGTACCTACCTACCTATATGAAAAGGCTAGCCTGTCTAAATACCATATCTAGGATTGCTTTGCTTTGTTCAGTTCGTCAATAGCTTGTGAAATTAAACTCTGCATTGGGTACATGATAAAATGGATAAGGTCCTTCACAGAGTTGTCTAGAAAAAAAACTGGAAGCGATAAGGGCGCCAATTGTACGTACTCTGTATGGACATGACCTTAGCAATGATGAGTAAGGGCTTAATGAGGGCTGCTAGTTTGTTCTCTTATCTATATTGGATATGGGGCACTTATTTTTACAATTACATCTGGGGGTCCATAAATAGTTATTACTTCTTGTTTTTGCAGCAAATCCTAATGATCATGCTCTGTGGGCAGCAGAAAATGGTGAAACAAGTACACTAAAACAGCTCCTGTCGTCCCAACCTGACTTGTTACATGTACAAGATTTGGATGGATACACAATGCTGCATCGAGCTGCATATGGGAATCACATAGAATCCATGTCTTATTTGCTCAGTTTGGGTGCAGACATTTGTAAGAAGACTGAGCTTGGTTGGACGCCATTACATTCTGCTAGCAAATGGAACAATTTCCAGGCTGTTGCAAGGTTATTAGCAGCTGGCGCAGACCCTAAAGCTCTTTCAGAGGGTGGTATGTTTATGTTGCAATTTTTTTAGATCATGAGTACCAACCTACCTAAATATCAAGATTTTGAGTGTAGTAGGTACCTTACCTCACAACTTTACTCTCAATTTATTAATAAAAATAATGTTTACAGCTCAAACACCCTTGCACCTAGCAACTTCAATAAGCCATTGTAAGTCAACTCTACTGATATTATTGCTGCGAGATGATTCTACTGACATTGCTAGATTGCGCAACAAGTCAGGTGAAACGCCAGAGCAGTTAGCACAACGTAATGGAATTTACGCTCCACTGTTTGAAATGGTTTGTCCTGCTGCTTCTTATATAAATTCCTTAGCTTTTACTTGTAATCCATATGTAAGAATGTCATTTAAACAAAATGAAATAAATATTTAATGTAACCTAATTTAATGTTCTGTTGTAATACACACTGTGTTCTATCTCAGAAAGTCAGTTTAGTAGTCATACAAACACAATGACAAAACCAAAAGTGTGTATGTAATGTACTTACATACTTACAGGCACTACAACAAAATAGATGTTAAGAATGTGTTCAAAATACTATGTGCGATTAGGTGAGTACTAACGGTGTATTTCATCATCCATAAGGTACAAGTTTGTAGCTGACTGCAGGCAGCAGCAGCAGGCTTCAAAGACTAGTGACAATACTGTTTCCTATACATTGTCTTATGTATTGCATTTGTATGAAGCTATGCCACTGTCACCTACAGCTAGAGTGGGCTAAGAACTTTTAACCTTAACTCTCACTTACTACTCTTTTTCATGCTCCATGATAGTTATATTTAAAGATCACTATGCATATTTCTCCATGAAGAGCTCTATTAGGCTAATACCATATGCCAATACCTCATCATCATAATCAGAGTCCAC
Source organism: Venusia cambrica (assembly GCA_951394065.1). Lineage (NCBI taxonomy): Eukaryota > Metazoa > Arthropoda > Insecta > Lepidoptera > Geometridae > Venusia > Venusia cambrica. The sequence continues at coordinate 1,929,369 of OX596068.1, read as the reverse complement.
TGCTGGACATAGGTCTCTCAAGGTGCGCCTTTCTCGTCCACTCTCTGCCCGCCATTGTACGGAGGTCGTCGCTCCATCTAGCCGGAGGACGTCCTACACTACGTTTGCCTAGATGTGGTCTTCACTGAAGGACTCGTTGATCCCACCCAACACTTGTCGGTCCTTCGACAAATATGGCCCACTAACTCTTTGAGCTATGTCGAACACCTTGGTTCTCTGTCGAATAACCTCATTCCCATTTTATCCTTCAGAGAAACTCATATCTTTCCATAGCACGCTGAGTGATTTTGAAAATGTGGACTAGCCTTATTATCAGTGTCCGCGTTTCGGCAGCATGATTATCATCAGCACACACTCGACATCGACATATATTTTGTAGACAAACAGTCATGCCTCGTCATATTCATAGATATCGAGGGTGCCTTTGACAAAACTACCTTCCCGAGTATTGAAAAAGGTCTGAGAAACATAGGCGACAATGAATCGCTAAATGAATGGATACAACAAATGCTGTCAAACAGTGCAGCCATCATAGAAGGTTCGGCGAAGGCCAGGTGTGTGGTAACAAAAGGATGCCCACAGGGTGGGATTCTATCACCTGTACTGTGGGTGCTAGTTGCTAACGAACTCGTGGAACTAGGTACTGAACAAAGACGGAGTTCATACAGTTGGATACGCGGATGGTATGGCCATTATGATCTCGGGTCTGTTTGAATCGACCCGACGTGACAAAATGCAAAAAGTAATGAAGACTGTTGGTGTCTGTGACACCAGTCACAGACACAGCCTGTCTATGAATCCCAGTAAAACAGAGGTATTTAAGAGTCAATCTTCACTCGCAAGATAAAGCTGCCAATACCTACTTTTCTATTTCAATTACTACCTTTATTGCTATTTTCGGCGAACCTGACCCTGAGCAAAGTCAAATACCTAGGAATATGGCTGGACAGCTAACTCCTATGGAACAAACAATTAGAACATGTTAGGTACTACAAAAGCCACAAACGTGCTATGGCAATGCACCCGGGCTATAGGAAAAGACTGGGGTCTAAAACCAAAACTCTGTCTATGGTTGTACGAAATCATGGTACGCCCTGTACCTGTACTGACATACGGTGCAGTAGTCTGGTGGCCAAGAACTTGCCTAGTCACGGCCATCGACCGGCTACAGCAAGTACAAAGACTAGCCTGCTCACTAATCAGCGGGTGCTCAAAAAGCACTCCATCAGCAGCATTGGACACCATTCTAGGACTGACACCGCTGCATCTGCATATACAGCAAGAAGCCATGGCGTCAGCCCTAAGAATTAGATGGTCATTAATAACAGGACAACGACTCATTGCACAATAGACAGGGCCACCAATATTATTCCGGAAGCCAAGTATGGCACGGTCAGGGTGTCCACAACTTATCTAATAAATAAAAACTACACAGTCGCAACACAAGAACGGGAACTCCCAAGCCCTGTATATGGGACAACCTACAACATTTACACAGACGAGGCGAGAAACTCAAGTGGAGCAGGCTGTGGGTATCACTGCCCCGAAGCAGGACTCTAAAAATCCCAGTCTCTCAACGATACGACTACGGCTCTTCAAGCAGAGACCATAGGGCTCACACTAGCTGCAGCTAAATACATACTGGAATTAATTGAGTTTGCACCGACTAATTCAAACTGTAACTCAAACTTAAAAAATGAATATTTTCACAACCAACAGTGCTGCAGTAATGAACGCACTTCGTGGACCGGACACAAGGTCGGCAACGGTTGTAGAAGGTCACTCAGCGCTGCAGAAACTGGCTGCAGAGCATGATGTCACCATGCATTGGACTAAGAGCCACGGCAAGTGCCCAGGATACAAAAAAGCTGACAAGTTAGCCAGAGCAGGAACAAATCTTGTACCAAGCGACCGCGACCTCAGCCTAACAAGACCATCAACGATGGAAATAAAGAAAATACTAAAACAATACTCTGATATGAAGGGCAAAAAGCTTTGGGAGAAAAGGAATAGGAAGGACTGTATCTAAGATGATGTTCCCAGGTCCGAATAAGAAAATATCGAACATTCTTATCAAAATGAAACTCAGTGATCTACGACTGATGGTAGGCATCATCATAGGACACTGCGACCTGAATTACCCCCTGTTCAGTTTTGAACAGAGTCACGGACAGCCCTCTCTGCCGGGGCTGCTTAAAGGAGGAGGAAACAATAGAGCACGTGATCCTTCACTGCTCGGCTACAGAATCAACAATGGAGATGACGGGCCTTAGGGGAATAATTGGCCCCGGCTTTGAGCAAGCATCATTCCCCACAACACCAGTGTCATTTTCATTGTCGCTGTTGCAAACTCAGGCGCTAAATAAGAGTCACCAACAACCCAAAGTCCTGCTCCGGTATTTTAAGGAGCTGGGCTGACTGGGGTAGCCTAGTAATGCTGCCCAGCCCAGCTGAATTCTTTGGTCCTAAACGTGGAGTCTGCCCGAGGTAGATATACTCTTGCACAACTTCGAGAGGAGTCCGTGCGTTCTCCCAGCGGAATAATGTCGAATTTCATGAGTTTGCTTGGCTAAATAATTAGTTAGTGAAGCCGTGTAAATGTTTATGGTACTTTTAAATTTGTGCATCCAGCCGTTTTTGAGATATTCTAAAAAAACAGTTGCCGCTGGAAGAACGCTTTAAAACGTTCTCCCAGCGGCATCTTTTTTCAAAATGGGCTTGCATGAAAAAAAATACGTCATCAGTAAGAGTACGACGCGAGGTAAATGTGTAGGTACGCTAAAATAAAATTTGTGCAGACTATGGTTACGGAGATATTCAAGTTTCTCCTGGGAGATCGTTTGGCCTGTTGCTTAATCTCTTAAACGGTAAGGCGTACAGCTTCGCTTTTTAAACACACGTTGCTACCAATTTGTTTACAATGTTTGTGAAAACAGAATAAAAAAAAACGTCCCGTTCGTAAGAAAAAAAAATGATACATAAAATGAGGTTTTCAAGTTCTAGCACTTCGAAGAACGATTAGAGAGATATTTAGAGACCAACTTTATACCTTATTAAATATATGCCTTATTACTGCTTATTACCGACAATAATCGGTTTGGGGGACCATTATCATAATTTTAGTTTTTTTTTATGTTCATACTCAGACCGATTCGACGTGAAGCATCAGATAAGCTGTTCAGCATTGTTTGCTGGTCCTGCAGCGATTCCGCCATTATCACGATGTCGTCGTCAGCAAACCGTAAGTGTGATGTAGTCCCCGTTTATGTTGATGCCCTGTCTATTACTACGGTTGTGAACATTTTGGAGGATATAACATGCCCTTGTCTCACTCAGCGAAGTAACTGGATATTTGACTGCTGTTTCTGAGGTGACTAGGACAGACATGGTGGCTTCTTTGTATAAGAATCTCAGCACCTCGATATTCCGCCAATCAACCTGGCATTGCTGCCAGGATTGGAGAACTACCCAAACTGGACGAGTGAGTCAAAAGCCTTTTCATAACCCGCAAATGCTAAGCGTAGGGGTTGATTATACTCCTTTGTATTTTGTATAATCTGCCGCACTGTGAGAATGTGGTCTATGGTGGTCATATCCTCCCCGAAACCCAGCCTGCTTTGGTAGCTCCGACCTAACCTGCTCCAGTCCATGATGGGTTCCACAAATTTCAACTGCAGTTTTAAAATCGATTTGCTGTATTAGAACCTACCGACGACGTTTACCAGGACCTAGACTAGAAAGTATTATGGGTATCCTAAGGGACGAAGGAGCAAAATTCTGCCATTTAAGGAAGCAATTTTAGGTTCTAGAGAAGCTCCAACTTGTTTTCAACTCCGTATTGAGCCATGGGAGAACTCCAAAGTCGTGACGTGATGTCAAATATCTACTCAGGTGTCATTGAAAATTCGAAATTAAAAAGCCTTACTCGGTGATGCTGCGGATGCTCTATTGTGTTACCATAGCCTAATTTTTTGTTTTTTCTAATCTCTATAAAAAGTTCGAATCGAACTAGTGAGAATGTTCATTCTCATTAGTTCGACCGTCGAATTGATTTTAATCGAGAAACAAAAATCAATAAAACATTTTTTTAAAAACGTTGTTTCGTTTATTTATAAACGTAATATTTTTAGATTTCGGCAGCAAATGCAGAACTTTGGAGAAAGGTATCTGACCACAACATCAGAATTCTCTCAGACAGTCCTGCAGTTCTACAGGCCCTTAAAAAGTGAGTATAACTTCGGACTAACTATACAATGTCATCGTCTACTGCAAGAATTAAGTAAAACAACAGGGCCACTTTCCAATGGATCTCATGGAACATGGTGGATCCAGAGGAAATGACGAGGCTGCCGACCGAACAAACTACAAAACTAGGTACACCAAAACTACTAGGCAAGTACACAGGACTGCAGGCAGTCGGAGGCCTTTCCGGTTTTAAAACCAAGAAAGGTACTCCCGAAAACAACTCGGCTTGAAACGTGACAAACTTCGACGTATTATCGGTACCAATTTTCACAGGACACTCTACTGACTAAATAAGCATTTCTCATTTTATTTATAAAATTATATTTATTTACAAAATTGGTATTACAGACAGCGGGTGAGACATACAGAGGGTTACAGTGGCGTCTCAACGCCAACAACACCAAGGGAAGCCTGCACCAGCATCATCGAGCTAGCCTTCTTGGAGAACATCGGGTGGCTGGAGTAGCAGGAGCCCGCCCGTCACACAAAAGGGGCACATAGGGGGCCTAGTTGCGGAAATGGTCCGTGCACCAAGTGCACTCCCATAATTTATAGGAAAAACGAGCGTGCAGTATTTGCGTGTTTAAGCGTGTGAGGTGACACGCTGAAATCCATCAAGCCGTCTAGGGTGCAGAGTTACAAGGAAATAGACATACATGATCTCGAAATAAATAAACCTCCTGCGGCAGTCGGGTACCTGAAAATAGAAATAAAAACTAAGCATAAAAACGCTCACAATAATCTAAAAATATTACGTTTATAAATAAACGAAACAACGTTTTAAAAAAAATGTTTTATTGATTTTTGTTTCTCGATTAAAATAAATTCGACGGTCGAACTAATGAGAATGTTCATTCTCATTAGTTCGACCGTCGAATTTATTTTAAATACCAATTTTGTAAATAAATATAATTTTATAAATAAAATGAGAAATGCTTATTTAGTCAGTAGAGTGTCCTGTGAAAATTGGTACCGATAATACGTCGAAGTTTGTCACGTTTCAAGCCGAGTTGTTTTCGGGAGTACCTTTCTTGGTTTTAAAACCGGAAAGGCCTCCGACTGCCTGCAGTCCTGTGTACTTGCCTAGTAGTTTTGGTGTACCTAGTTTTGTAGTTTGTTCGGTCGGCAGCCTCGTCATTTCCTCTGGATCCACCATGTTCCATGAGATCCATTGGAAAGTGGCCCTGTTGTTTTACTTAATTCTTGCAGTAGACGATGACATTGTATAGTTAGTCCGAAGTTATACTCACTTTTTTTAAGGGCCTGTAGAACTGCAGGACTGTCTGAGAGAATTCTGATGTTGTGGTCAGATACCTTTCTGCATTTGCTGCCTGTTTTCACTGTACGACGAGGAAGCGCTTGGCCTTCATCTCACCTGGTAACAAGTTGAGGTAAGGCCGAAGATGGAGGCGCACTTCACCCGGAATCCTCAATTAACTGAGGAACTGGCTATCTTATCGTATTATATGTATATATATTTTTTTATTATTATTTTATTATCTCTGAATGCCGGAACACAACAATTTAGGTATGATGCCGACACATTCCGCTTGGAAGATCGAATTGTGATTGCTTAGTACCTACTGTCGCGTCGTGAATGTTAAGGTCGTCTATGAAAGTTCCATCTGTGTATCTTCACACTTCTGCATGTTTGAGCAATCATTAGGCTCCTCATGTAATTGAGTAAAGCTCTTAGAGTGAAGGTGTTTCTTGGGTACCTACCCAACAATATCATAGATGGACAGGATTCCGTGTGCGTTCTCCCAGCGGAAAAATGTCGAATTTCATGAGTTTGCTTGGCTAAATAATTAGTTAGTGACGCCGTGTAAATGTGTACGGTAAGTACTTTTAGATTTGTGCATCCAGACGTTATTGAGATATTTGAAAAAAACAGTTGCCGCTGGGAGGCTGGACATCATCAGTAAGAGTACGATGCGAGTTAAATGTGTATGCTAAAATAAAAATTGTGCAGGCCATGGTTACGGAGATATTCAAGTTTTCCCCTGGGAGATCGTTTGGCCTGTCGCTGGATCTCTTAAACGGCAAGGCGTACGGCGGCAGCTACGATTTTTTTTTTACACACGTTGCTACCAATTTGTTTATGTTTGTGAAAACAAAATTAAAAAAAAACCACCCGATCGTAAGAAAAAAAAATACATAAAATGAGGTTTTCACTTACTGATATATATTATATCAGTAATATATACCTAGCCTGGTATATATTAGTAGGTACTTATCTGAGAGGTGTTAGTAGCGAGTAATGAATAGAAAAATAATAAGGTACCCAGGTAAGTTTTGTATTTTGTTTCAATGTAGTTACATAGTAAGTAGTAACAGATTATAAGTATACAGTGACATCTACCCTGCTTGATAGGAAATATATATAAATACTAGTTTCGATGGCAAGTCACAAATTTTTATCGAAGTAAACAGTTGATACTACAAGTTTCGATAGTGTTTCTGTAATCTGCGTTGACGTAAATTATAGAAATTGGCAGTTGCAATAAATTATTTAGCATCAGTTTCATGGTAAAGTATCGAAACTAAGACATTAGACTCCACTTTGTATTGAAATTCCGTGGTATAAACTAGAAAGTAAGAGTTTCGATAGTTTAGAAGGGTACTGAGTAAACAGCAACGGAATTAAAGTTTTTGCCTTGAACTAGAATTAACTTAGGAAACATGACAAAATGCTCACTAAACTACTAAATACTACGATTTACATACTAACTGTATTATGTACAGAAAAAACTTACCGGGTCCAGTGTTTTGATCATTTTGTGATTGATTATCGTGTAGCAATAATAGTGTCGTGGGTGCGCGGTGTAAGCAATCGGACCTCGTACTTTCGTCCTGCTCACTAATTTTTGACGCCCGCGTAAATTCGCGGGCGTGAGATTCGAGAGCTTACGACGGAGCACAATTGTGATATACGATACTTTACTTCTAGCTAATTTAAAAACTATATGACATATTTAAATTATTTTTAAATTATTCGAAATACATTTTTTTAGAAAATGCTACTCTAATATCAAAAATACGTATTATTTTCACTTTCGATAGTTTACGTAGGGACCCTCGATATTAAGGTTTCAAGTTGGTCTCTAAAATCATTTTTCGAAGTGCTAGAACTTGGAAATCTCATATTATGTATCGTTTTTTTTCTTACGATCGGGACGTTTTTTAATTTTGTTTTCACAAACATTATAAACAACAAACCGTTTAAGAGATCCAGCGACAGGCCAAACGACCTCCCAGGGGAAAACTTGAATATCTCCGTAACCATGGTCTGCACAAATTTTAGCATACACATTTACCTCGCATCGTACTCTTACTGACACGACCCTTAGTGCATCGTTCACGGCATTGCAATTGCAAGCCACACTCGCAATCGCAAAGTGGCCAGATATGAGAATGGCAATATCGTCTGCGTAGCCTACCGTTCAGATGCGTTGAGCCTGGTGATCATTTGCAACAATTGTGGGAGTGTCAAATGCTATATAATTTTAACATGGGGAGAAAAATAAAAAATCTGATATACAGGTGAGTTTTTTCCAGGCTCACTGAGGCCAAGTCAGAAAACGTGAGAGTTATCGAAAAGTCATGTTAGGAGTTACGTGCTCGATTTTAAAAAATAAAAAATAAGCTCTACATTAAAGAAAAATCTATTTATATTTATAGTTTTTTCTGGAAAAGTGAGTTATTGAAAAAAAAAAAATTGCATTTATGATTTTTTTTGTTAGATAATAAAAAAAAAATGTATGATGAATGTGCCCAAAGTTGTTGGAACACTTTCAAATTTGAAAATTTATATATTCATCTTTATGCATTTAGTAAAGGTTGTAGGTTCAGACTATGCATGAGGTAAGCTATTAAATCCTCTTTTGCTGTATATTTTGTTCGTGATGAGCTTAAATTGAATCGTCATCGGAATAAAAAACGTTCGCTTTTTGTGGTAACGCAGCTGATGTCAAGGCACGGATACCCTAATGGCTGAACATTTTTAATTTGAAAAATTTTAGCTACACATTTAGTTTTCATACGTACCTATGTAAACATTTAGTTTACATAGGTACGTAGGTACGTAACTCAACAAAACCTTATGAATGCTTTGCTTAATAAGTAGCTAAATATGGGTAAAAGTACGAAAGCGCATCTTCAATTCAAGAAAGTTCATATAAAGTAACAAAACTACTTATTCTCACTACCTACCTTAATTGTTCGGTGTTTAATTTCACTAACAAATTATATTTTGTGTGCGACTGTACCACAATGTTTTTGTTCCTAGAACTTCACATAGACTTTTTATAATGTTCCACTACGAAATCGCATAAAGTATGGCTACTGGCAGAGGCAGTATTTCACACACTATTTATACGTATAGCATTAATAATAAGAAACGCTCGTTTTCTAAAAGTACTATTACGTTGTTTAATGGGTACGCTGCCATAACGCCAGCTCGGAATGTTATTCAAAAGTCTTGTTCAATATCTCCGTTCCTATAAGAGCAATAATTATGAAATTTTGTGCTTGTGCAGTATTTTTGTGTGTAAATTTCGTTGCTATAGTATAAGCCGTTTTCGAGTCCGGTCATGTGTACGCTAGCTTGATCGTTATGCTGGCGTACACACTAAGAATGGTCATTATATCTTAAACCAATGAGGCACTATTTATTTTATTTTTGCACTAACTATGCTCTATTAACGCAGAGTTTATTTGGCATAACAACGAACGTGATTCGATTATGTGTACGCTACCATAACGGACACCAAAAAAGTCATTCATAATTATGTCAAAAAAAATACTTGTGTCCCCACCAGAAAGGTGTGCGTTTCTCGTGATAAATCAATAATCAATCGTACGTTTTGAAGATAATTTAAATAAAACGCTTGCCATACATTGTTCTATGAACACTGTCCGCCGCATTATACAAGTCCAAGCAGTTGCAAATGGCTTTCATAGAAAATGTATGGGAAACATTTTTTATTTTTTTTCAAAACTTGCGATTTCATAATGGTCACCGCGACTCTGTATTGAGAGAACAACCTGTTTTTTTTAACAAATGTTAGTTTTTTGACTGACCATACATTTTATATCTGAATACCTATGTAATTATTTTTCTCTTCCAAATAAAACGACAACTTTTTAGTAACAAAACTTCCTGATTGCAAAAGAAGAGTTAGATTCCCTGAAAGGGCCAACAATTTGATTGCCCCACCCTATCTGTATCTGTTTTATTTACATGGTACATATAGTATAATTAGAATACTCTAAAGAGCCGTATTTTCATAAAACCATTAACATTAATTTTGCAGCATGGTTTTCGTTTTTTAAAAATTCTATTTTAATTCTAATTTAAAAACTAGTGTTGGTGAGTCAGTATTTTACACGCCTACCCAACTTCACGCAGGTACTATAACTAGGTATCTAGTTTGTGATCAATAATACTGATTATATACAAGTATACGGATTGATTGGAAAAATAGGTACTTTAAACATTTTAAGGTGGTCTAGGAAGATTCATAAGCAGTGCAAGCGTGTAACATATTGTTAGAATTTTTAAAATAAAATTACATTGTGTTTATATATTTTGTTTATTGAACGTTAAACACAGAACTATCTATTTATTATTTCAATTATATATCTATGATACACTTAAATACATTTTTAATAATAAAAAATAACCTTAAAGGCACGTAGGTACTTAATTTTACGCAAGGCACCATAATTACTATCTTCAACATACATACAACCTAGAAGATATTTATAGGTACCCTAACTTACAATACTTTACTTACCTGCGACTGTTTTTCAACTACATTTACAATCTCACTTCGATAAATTCGATTTAATGTCACTCATGTGCTTGTGATGCACCTACTTAAAAATAATACAGGTGTTATTTCTACTAGTGTCACTAGTGTTTTGTTTTCCAAATCGAATTATCGGATAGGGATCTCGTTAGACCAAAATATAACATACACCATATACTAGCTTTAAAAATATTAAGCCTAAATGAAGACTCAAAAGACTTCGAGATTCACGAAAATAAAAAAAATACCTAGGATTTTTTCAAATTGTCAAGCAACGCACCAACAACCTGTAGGTACAACAGCGACAACGCTCTTCAATAGGTACCAAAGTCAGATATAAATGGTTTTTAACTATACATGATACAATCAATTTATTTAATAACCTACAACATTTAGTTTTATGGGCCTCGGAGGAACCGTGAGTTGTCTAGTTAAAATGAATAATGTAGCCTAATGTTTATATGCTCTTGATGCCATACCTTCAATTACATGCATAGCACCTGTAACCAGATATGTGTCTGAATGTAAATTTTTTAAACTTATTATTAGGTTCCTTCTATCAATTTTTTGCAGTTCGGTTAAAGTTTGCCTGGTTTGAGGGGTCATATAAGGTAATATTAAACATCCTAACCCATAAATCTTTAACCGTACGCAATTTTTCCACAACTCTTTCAAATCTTCGTCCTTTATTATTGGACATACGGGCAGTAGGTTAATAGCATTCAAACATTTATTTTTTTGGCTTTCGGTTATTGGATAGTCAGCATTTTGAAATGGAGACAATATAACTGCACGCCAAGCCTTGTAAATCATGCTATCGGGAGGGTTGGCTAATTTCAACAAAAGTGGAATCAATTCTTCGTTAAGGCCAGAACGCATCAAAAGCGGAATCAAGTTACGAATTATTTGATTATTTCCAAACTGATGAGCAAGACTAGCTGTTACTCGTAAACCCTCAATGTTACCATTCACATTTTGGAGTAGCTGTTCTAAAGCTCTGTGTTTCTCTTGTGTGAAAGTTAAAACAACCCAAGGCATGTCAATGTTCTCTATTTTTACAATACTCAATAACTCTATGAGTGATGTCCATAGTGCATCCCTTTCCTTGTTAGTCACTTTGATGGCGGTATCGGATTCAACTACACTCATAAGGCATTGTAATGCTCGAAGTTTTTTGCATTTATTGTAATCGCTATCATCATCAAATGCAATTCGCGACAAGTAGATGGCACCCATTTTTGGACACGTAGCTTTAAGAATGTATTTAGCCGTTATTAATTCTTTCGTAAGCAGTGATGCTCTTTTGGCTTTTTGGTCATCGCTAACTTTATCAAGCAAATTCTCCAATATTTGAATCCTTATTGAGCTGATATTAATGTTATTTTTGTCAGCTATTTCATTTGCAGCTCTGTTAACATCATGTCGAGTTATTTTATACACAAAATCTGGATGGAGATACAATGCCCGTATGAGTTGCGCTGGTTCTGTAGCAAGCCGAACGAATTCCTCACAAGCCCACTCTATCTTATACAGAACATGACGTGTAGAGAGTGTGGCATGCAATCGCTCCATTTGTTTCACTGCTCGGTTTCCAGGTTGCAGCGCAGCCCAGCGCTGTGCAAACTGATAACATAGATGAGCAGCTGCTACTTGATCGGCTCCTCGAGTACATCCCTGTAGAACATAAAATAAGCATGCACCAGCCCATTCCATGTTAGCGATGTGCCTTACACAACGATGCGCCGCCCTGAGCAGCGGTTCTTCTCGGCTTGTTAGTCTCCATGGTTCATTTTCTTTTGAATCAGTGTCATCACCCTCGCGCTTTCTTGAGGTCATTGTTTGCTTTAAGGCGTTGCTACAAATCATGTCCTTTGCAATTTGTAAATCAGCGTCAAGCGACAACAAAGCAACTGCGGGTAGCCATCTTTCATATGTTTCCAATGTTATTTCCGATTTCAAATTAGACCACATGTCTTCCCGCATGAAAAGGTGGAAGGGCAAACGATAATATCCGATTTCTGGAAACATGCCCTTAACTGAAAAGGATTCAAATTCATATTGCTTGGGTGAGCTGATTCTCCTGTATTCTTTTAAATAATTTAGCAAATAATACTCTTTTATATTGTTTGAATCAGAACTCGTTCCGAATATCAATCGATGTATGCAAAGGAATACTTCGTAATAGTATGGATTGACTGAGACTATTCGACCATGTAGAGTAACTTCACCGTTCTTCCAAAAATCTTTCAAAACATCCTTTAGAAAATCTTTGTTACTTATGTTGTCCCAAATAACAAGGCATTTATAAAGAAGGCTTGTGTCATTTTCAATATACATTTGCCGGCAACCTAATTCATCACAAAATATCTTGTACTTCAACTCCCATGTTGTTAGCAAAGATATTAATTGTAAAGACAGACCGTCATTAGTTGAAACATTAAGGGCACGGCACAGCTCAATTAGTCTTTCACTTGCTGTATCTGGATTTTGTTTTAATATATAAAACAAAATTACTTTAACGTCCCAAGTTTCCTCTGTGTTTTCTGGCAGTGCTATGTCCGAAAAATTTATATTGAATTTGGATTTGAGAATGTACTTTGGAGGGTAGACAACATTACCGCCTTGTATGTTAGTATCAATGGATAAAGAACGTCGTATTATGGGATTCGATAAGTAGCTTGAAAGTTTTGGTGATAATGACTCACCTTGACCTCTTAGAATATCGATTAAATTATATTCTTTATCCAGTTCACACGAATTATTTAGGAGAATAAGTAACACTGTTGTCAACACTTCATCAAATTCCTGAGCAGCCAATACTTTTATTAACAGCCTATTAGTTACGTCATCTTTAGTAAGAAGTAATTCATCAGCCAATGAATTGCCATGGTTTGAGTTTACAACATTGTTTGTAATGATTCTGAATGGTATGAAATCACAATGGATTTTATTCATAACATTCAAGAATGTGTCGTTTTTATTTGTAATCTCGGCAACAGAATATCCAATGAACTCATTGATAGCATTTCCAGATGATATTGGTAAATACACGTAGTTGAATTTCCAAGCAATGGTCAGATTCTTCACAGTGATGTTAGCATGGATGAGTGCATTAAGTAGTGCCACTCGCCTAATCAAATAATGTAAATGTTCTTCTTTGCATTTATTTATAAGCTCAATGGTAATTTCAAATACGTCGAGTAGAAGGCTTAGGTTTGTGCCATCCTTAAACTGACATAATGCCTCATCAATATCTTTTGCAACTTTTTCGACATGATCTTGCACATTTGATATGATATATTCGACAGTTTTGCGAACTTTGTGGACCGCAGACACTCCTCTTAGCAATGAAATTAAGGAAGTTTGCCGAGTTTGAGAAGGTATTAGTTGCGATACGATTCCAATGCGTCCTGAACTGTTTTTGGATGTGCAAGAGTTTTGGATCTGGTTCGCGCAAACTTCTTCCCTATAAATATTGTTCATGCTCAATTCAATTTCATAAGAATTTTTTAAATGATACAAGCTGTCTATATTGGAAATTTGAATTTCATTCAGCATGTGTGTTCCCTTCATAAAATCGATGTAATTTCTTTCTACGATTTTTTTGTTCATATTTCCATTCACGATTTGTTCATATTTTATCATTAATGTTTTGAGTAAGATCTTTTTTTCCTTAATTGGCATATTATGGAAATACTCTAGAGCAGATCTACAATCACTATCTTCTAGACATTTATTGATATACAATGCATTGCCATAATTTGCATAATTTGACATTACTGTAGTTATGGCTTTTAGGTCACTTATGTCTACACTAGTACCACTGACTAATTTGTGAAGGACAAGCATGTAATCAGTACACGTTAAAGGAAAATTGTATTTTTTCAGAACAACCTTAACATTGGCACAATTTATTTCCTTCTGTATTTCATGAGCGATCATTCTGTCAGGATCAGAAGCCGTGAAATCTTTTGATGCAGATGCTGCAGCATTGACAGCCAACTTTATGACAGGAGTAGTCCAAGGAACGTCAAGAGATTTCAAGACGTGGAGTAAGCACTCCAGCTTATTACTTGGAGAGCGAAATGCTTTCAGTATTAATTCTAAGCGATTTCCGTCTACTACGCCGCCGCTACTGGCAGTTTCACTCTCAACAAAAGTTGTTAATACTTCATCTGTATCAAATAAATGACGAGTAGCGTAAGTGGGCAAGTAATCTTGTAAGAATACTTCAAGATCTTCAGTGTAGCACCGGCGCAGCATTATCAGAGTAACTTCGTTCGGATTTTGAGAAAGTTCGCTCAGAAGGAGATTTATCTTGTATTTTTCTTTTAATTCTGCTATGTAATTAATTTTATCTTTTAGTGTGTCGAGGTCATCAATGGATATAGGCCTCACACATATCAGTTTTAATGATGATTCCAGTACAACAATGATTTCATCTATGAACTTAATTCCAATTTTAGGCCAGTATCCTGATTGCTCTAGAATAAAAATTCTCTCCATAGCCCATCTTACAAATAAGTCTATGTAAAATGGATTTATTTCTAAAATGTATGGTACAAAGTTTTTCAACCACATAATGATAGAACCCATCTTTGCATTAGATGGAATGGAATTCATTATATCAATGACTTCTTTTGAGGTAATTGACAATTTGAATCCAGAATATTTGAGCCAGCACATTGAAGCTATATCAAAATCTAACTTTGATATGAATGTGATACACAATTCTTCTGGTGTTTTTTCAAACACATTAATGTTTTCATATGTTTTATTCCCTCGAAAAATTAGGTATTCAAGCAAATCTGTTTTGATTATTATATCAGCTATTTTGGGAACTAGCTGTTCATCATCTTTTGCACACACTCGTTTCTGAATGGTATATAAAAGTATTTTGTTGTTTACATTATGTTGATAGAGTTTAACAGCAGTCTCTATTAAAAAGAAAAAATCCTCAATGTTTTCAAACAATGACTGTAAATGAGGAAATGGTTTATCGTCTTTACCTGCTAATATGGATTCAAGCAATAGCTTCAGTTCTGCCATAAGCGCCTCCTGGGATGACACTTTCTGAGAAATATTGATAGAGTCCTCACTTTCATCTTCTGTGTTTAATGCTGTAGATATTCTTCCACATGCCACAACCACCTGAAAAAGCAAGTAATTGGCTCTGAATTTTCTAATGTTGTTAGGATGTTTTTGGCTGACTGATACACATACTGACAACAACATATAAACAGCCCAACCATCTAAATAACTTTTATTTAGATAGCTTTTTTATGGCCAGCTGCCAAAAGACTGCCTCTGTGGGCTAGTGGTTCAACCCACCGATTTTAGATCCAGAGATCCCAGGTTCAATCCCCAGGGGGAGCGAAATTGTGCTTGTTTTGGTTGGTGGTTTGGCTAGCCACCACCATCTTACCTAATTCTTTCGTCATAACAACAATTCTAAAATTGTTGTGTTCCGGCATTTAGAGAAGTAAGATAGCCAGTTGCTCAGTGTGTTGAGGATTCAGGGTGAAGTGCGCCTCCACCTTCGGCCTTATCTCAACTTGTAACCAGGTGAGATGTTGACTTTATAATATCCGTAGGTTAGAGGGGTATATTTTTCAACCACAACTTCTAAGGCAAAACAGCTTTGAGAGCACCTTCAAAACGTCATCAACTTTTGTTTCATGTTAGTAAGGATATTTTAATAAGTTAGCAACAAGAGAGAGCCTCAAACACTTAAGGTAAGTAAGATGTGTATTGAAAGCATACTTTTATTATTTGTTAATTACATTCTATTTGAGAAATAATTTCCATCACAAGATCTCAGTTCGGGGCGAACCACTAGTGTATTATAATTATGTTATAAGGAGCACAACATTAATTTTACAATTCTGTACAAGTACAGGTACCTTCGAAATGGCAATAAAAACAATGAAAGACAAAAGATGAGAGAACGATTTTACACCTACCTATCTACTTTTTAGCCCCCTGACAGGTATGGAATAAATATCTTTTGGTCTACTTTCTACTGCTGATCTTCTCCAGGATTACCTAGGTATTCACTTGTTTGCATTATCTCTGACAAATCCACAAATTGAAAACTAGTGATTCAGTAAAAGACTAGGTCTGGACTTCTAAGGCACATAGATCATAAATGAGTTGGCTACATTGCTGTAAGTTTATGAACAAAGTGAAATGGAAAAAATAATAAATTATGAGTTGAAAGGCTTAGTCCTACACATATGCTTTGTCATCACTTTTGTAATGTAGCCCAGGTATAGTCTTACCTCATTATCATATTCTGCAAGGTAGTAAAATACATTTTTGAAAACTACAACCGGAGCACAGCTTTTAAAGTTTTCAAAAACATAAACAACAGAAGAACTTTCCAAATCCATTATCCATATTTTTGATTTGTCCGCCAATATCAAGTATTCTCCCCAACATTTAACATATTCTAATCTTACATTTGAGGTCAACAACTCTTTTTGTTTAGTTATTGGACACTGGCATATTAGGTTTCCATCTTCTAAGAATATACTGAATCCATTGTGTATATCACCATAACTGTCAAACTCATCCTTGTTTCTCTTCTTCAGGGAGATGGTACGTTCTGTACACCCATCATTTAAGTACGCAGTTAGTTCCTTGGTGGTGATTGGACTTATCAGTTCTTCTCCACTATCGGATTTGAAAACAAAGATACTTTCATTTACTTGAAAGAACTTTACGTTGGAGTAGTTTGTCACAGTTAGTTTGATCTGTAATCCGGTTAGAAGGTCTATCACCAATATTTGACCAGATTCAAGCATTAGCCACATGAGATGATCTTGCAGGGCACTGTCAGTAATTTCTTCATTTATGTTAAATTGTTTATCTTCACTTGCCGTTCCAGCTTTATCTTCTAAATCAGTAATGCGGAAACATCTTGTATCCTCAAACAACACAATCTTTGGATAATAAAACGGAGTTCGAAGCGATTGAGTGGAATTTAAAGTTAGTTTTAATCTCTTTATTTCCGATTGTATGATATTCATATTTGCTAAAACTATTTACCTATCATGCGTTCGTAACTATAAACTCAGACAGTGAAAAGATAACCATAGAAATTGTACAACGAAAAACTAGATGTAATGAAAAGACTTCATAAACTAAAACACACACCATGAAAATCTGTTAGTTACTAAAATTCACTCACTGACCGTATAAAATTCAAAATAACGTTTATTTATGTTTTCGTTTTCGATACAAAAGAGTATATTAACTATAACAGTAATAGAAAATACAAAAGTCTATGGCAAAGAGTATAGCCGTAATTAGTCTATGGTTTCATGTTCGGTCAACTAATGCCGCCTACCGATACCGACTTACGCCGAGAAGGCCCGAGAAGCGTGAATGCGATTGGTTTCTCGCCTTCTCGTTCTCGCGGAAAGAGAACGGTATCATCGCGACGTTGTTGAAAGTATCTCTTTACTTTTTGGTGTTCGCTTTTGGATTGCAATTGATAAGATTAGCGAAATAAAATAAATAAACTTCACAAACCTGTTCTATTTCGATAAAGTTTCATCCACCATCGTGTAAGCCTCCTTTTTTTTTTTCTTGATTTTAATATTTACGAGATCGTAAGCTAATGATGTGTGTATAAAAAACTAAAATAAGACTTTTTAATGCTTTAATCCGTCCCCTCTTGGAATATGTTTGCAACATTTGGAACCCACAATATGAAACATATTTAAGCAAAAACGTGCAAAAGCTATCATTGTTGTCGCGACGAGTAGATCGCGAAATAAACTGGTAGATTAGTCAAACAGCTATTACTATATTCAAATGAATTATTAGGCGAAACGTGTAAATAAGACGCAACATAAGGAGTTGAATTGTTGGAAACATCGAACATATTGTATAATCGCCACACCACAGACTACTGTTTGTGTATGTGTTGTATCTTGTCGTGTAGTGACAGATATGATTTGGCGCGCTCTGAATGTGAACTTATATTATAATGTGTAATGTAGAATTGGAAGTGTGGAAGTATCAAGTGCATTGCTCGGTGATGAACGCGTAGCGAGACTGGAGAGCATTCTTACTTATCCATATCACTTAGCTTTATATTAATAATAAAGCTAAGTGATAGGTAAGAATGCTTAGAGATTCCTTACCTGAAATACCTTTAGTCTACACTTCTAGTAACTTTGCTAGATCCATGTCTCCCCCAACTGGAGGAAGTCCTCGCGCTGATGATCTACATACATCTGTGATGAACACGGAACCCATGAGGGTTCCGTGTCATCATGAGATGAACTTATGTGAAATCTACATACATCTGTGCTGAACACAGAGTCCTGATAGAAATCTAACCTATGTGGTGAAAGGGTTCTGTGATGAACACGGAACCCTCATGATGAACTTATGTGGTGAACACGAAGTCCTCATGATAAACTCCTGTGACGAATACGGAGTTCTCCATCGCCATAATTTCTTGAACTGTGTAAATGTAACTGAACCGACCCATGTGA
Organism: Venusia cambrica; assembly: GCA_951394065.1. Lineage (NCBI taxonomy): Eukaryota > Metazoa > Arthropoda > Insecta > Lepidoptera > Geometridae > Venusia > Venusia cambrica. The sequence goes on along the minus strand of OX596068.1, from coordinate 1,910,801 downwards.
ATATGTGTATAAGATAACAGAGGCATTCTAGATTACTAGGTAATGATGATAGGAATCATCTTAATTTTAACTACAGACGGCGAGCTACGCAACAACAATGCGGCAAACCACTAAGAGCTACATCTTAAGCGAAGCAGTCCTAAGTAAGTTATTGAACGCTCTTACTCGGATCCTCAGGTAAAGAATCCATAACAATCAAATATATACATAAACCAATCGCGCCGCCCCCCGCTTACTTCTGGGACAGCGATGGTCCTCCTCGTTGCGAAGAAGGTAGGGGCGGGTCGGTGGCGCGACAAAAGTCTAACATGACCACACTTGCCACGTAGAAAAAAACTAGATGCAATATTTCTGCACAAAATGTTGAATGGGACTTTAGCTGCATGAAACTGACTAACCGTCAACAAATTAGTGCTCCCAGTAGACTTTTCAGGTTATATATATATATTATATATATATATATATATATATAGCTTACACGGAAAGAAAAACTGTTTTCAGTAACTTTCCGTAGAAAAAACTCAAGCCAAAATGCCGTCGTGCCCAGAAGATGTCAGCAATATAACACATTGTCAAAAAACGCTGACTTAGATCTAAGCGACTCCCAACCTTAATTTAAGAGACAACTTAGTTTAATTTTTGATATTAATTATTAGTTACCCACATACATCAACGCAACTCGTTATTTTTAATTTCCCTCTTATTTTACAGTTATGTGTTTTATAAGTTTATTTCATTATTTTCCCATATTATATATTAATTTCATTTTTATATTTATATTAATTTGTCCGGCCGTCTTCCTTGATATTTGAATATGAATTCAAAGGCAATTATTGCCTTGAAAAATGAGGTAGATTTTGACGAAGAGGAACCACAATATTCCCCTAAAAAGAAGAGGATTCTATTCCTGTAGAGGGACAGGTTACCATAGAAGACCATACACAGGCAGACCAAGAGAATATGGAGTTTGAGTCAATAGCCGTAAATAGAAAGAGTGAAGATGATTGGTTTGCGGTTTCTCGGGGAAATAAAGGCGGGAAAAAAATCGGTGAGAATATTACAGATATTAAATATATCCAAGTTTGCGTGACAAGTATCAACTCAACAAAATTAACCATAGATTACATAATTATGAATAAAGCCATCAATATCAGTAATAATATCCATTTAACACCCTTTGTATGGGTGTAAAATTACATACGTTTATATGCTATGGCTCTTGATAGACATTACATAATTTTCATGTTACAGGCAAAACTGTTCTTATTTTCAAGACAATAAAGTTCAAAATTGATTGTAACTGTGGCCTGCACAAGTTTCTCAAGTATATTTGAATTTTTTGGCAGGAAAAAGTTTATTTCTTATTTCTCTGAAACCACTGGGTCTAAAGGTACCAAAATGTTGATGCTTAGTGAACTAATTCCAGACTCAAATTTCAGCTATTAATCACAATCCCGTATTCAGCCGTTTTGCTAATCCAGATGTGTAAGCTGCGGACATGGGTCTACAGCATACACGTCGTTTTTACCTTGTATCTCTGAAAGTATTATAGCTACAGGCCTTAAATCTGTGATGCTTAGTGAACCCATTTTGCACTGAATAGGCTATTAATTATAGCCCAGTCTTGACCAGTTTTGCGGTATCAAAATGTAAGCTGTAGACCCTGTCCCTGGCTTACACACCTACTTGGGCTTGTATCTACGAAGTTTAATAGAAACCTAAATTTTAAACTAGATTTTCAGATTGAACCAACTATTGACATATTTAGAAATTACAGATTCGTTCTGTGCAAGCTGGAGACATGCACATGTGAACCTCGAGTTTGACCTGGTGCAGCAATGGTTTTTAAGACTGAAAAATTGTGTTGAATTTATGGTAAAGATTCAAATCATATGACATGAATTCCAGGAACATTATTTAGACAAATCAAATGAATTCGATGTTTTTTTTAAAAATCATCTAAAGTAACCTTTTGAGTCGTGTAACCAAGAAGTAACCTGACAGAGTCAAAAATTAACTAAAATGTTACATAAGTAACCTTTTGGCAACACTGATTGTAAGTGCTTATTGAGTCAAGTGAAAAGACGAAACGATTCGTAGGCAACCACAGACAACTAACGTTTATAAAGATTGTGGTGATGGGTTGTTACTGGCCGATAGATGGCATTAAGCATTTTTAGCATATAATTTAAACTAACCTCCACTTGAGGCTTGTGAGTAATTGTCTTCTATAACTTGAGAGTGGCGGCTCGTAAAGTGTTTTGGATAACCAGGGCTGTTTTAACCACCTCTGTGGTCTAGTAGTCCAAACCGTGCTTAGTTTGGTTGGTGGTAGGACTTTGATTAAGTCCTGCACAATATTGCACTCTTTCTGGGGATCGAACCCGGAACTTTTGGATCCTATATCTATAAATTTCAACTCGATTGTATCAAATAAAAATATATCTCCGTACAGAAAGATTTGCCCCATGTCACCTTATCAGAGGCAAAATCTTAAAGTATTTTTTTTTCATAATTAGCATTTCAATGTTATTATATAATACACATATATAATGACAATCGAATGAAACTAAGGATTTTTGATTTCATGACTTGCCCCATTTCACCCTTTTAGAGGTATAGTAAAAAAACATGGCACGTATCTCATTAGTCTTCGAAACACAAATACATGCAATATTTGAACTAAATCCAATTATTAAGATTTTTGAATGCATGTTTTGGCCCATTTCACCCTTTAATAGTAAGTTATTTTTTTATAAGCATGTAGTTATAATAAACACACGTAAACAGAATTTCCACTCGATCAAATCATGTTAAAAGATTTCTCCACGCAAAAAGTATTTCCCCATTTCATCTTTTACTGGAAGTTTTTTTATAATTATTAGCATTTCAAAGGTATTACAAATACACTTTGAAATTTTCAAATCAATTGGATCATAATTAAAGATTTTTCATAGAAACTGTTTTGCCCCATTTAAAATGCGTATTCGAAAAAAATAAATAGAAAAATCTTACTAATAAAGGGTTATTAGTTGGTATTAAAAAAAAACTTGAGCTATATTCCTATTAAAGGGAAAAAAAAATTTAGTACTTCATATTTGATCCAATCAAGTTGAAATTTTGTCTCTAATGATAGCTTAAAAAGCGTATTCGAAAAAAAAAATCTTAGTACTAATAACCCTTAATTAGTAAGATTTTTATATATTTTTTTTCGAATATTAAAAAAAAAAAATATTGACGAAGTTGCAAGTAAAAGCTTGTAAAAATATAAACATCATACCTATACCTTATTATGTAAAATTTAAATACAGTAGTACAAATAAATCATATTTTATTAGAACATTTATATACCTTTATACAACTTTACATTGGTACCTAGGCAATGCTATACCTATATTTTTCGAAATCATTTTATTTTAATTTTTTAGGCTTATACCGTCTTTTTAATTCAACAGATTTTTGTGCTTTTGAGCTTATTTCTGATTGAATAACATATTTGGTTTCACTAATGGCACACTCATAACTTTCATAGAGTTGGTTCAATACTTGTGACTCTATCTGTAAAGCTGGAACTTCTGATTTTCCACCTGATTTGAGAAGTTCCTGTAAAGAATAGAGAGAATTATTTCAAGTTCGTGACATATTACAAAGTTAGTGAAACAACATCAACTAGGTTTTACCTTGAATAAGTGCACTTGATTGGGAAGTAGCATTGTGATTGCTTGACCAGTGCGTCCTGCCCTACCGGTTCTTCCTATCCGGTGTATGTAGGTCTTAATGTTCCTTGGGGGGTCGTATGAAACTACATATTTACAGTCTGGCACATCAATACCTCTTGCCAAAGCATCGGTTCCAATCAATCTAAAAAATATTAATAATTTTATATTTTTTTACAGTGCGCAATTACATAATAATAAAAAAAACTATAACATATTTATAAAAATAAAAAAATCTCTAGGGCCTTCCAAGGAATCAATTCCGCCAACTCGGCCCATAGATGTTTCAACAAAAGGCAGGCAACATCTTACATCTGTGTTATCTAGCACAGTAAGTTCTGTTGAAGAAGTATTGAATTTTTTATTGTCAGTCTCAGACCTCAGAATGGCTAGAATGGCAAACTCACATGTTAATTTCTGATTGAGTGAACTTTCTGAGCACTGCCTCTCTTGTCGTCTTATCTAATGCAGCGGATAATTCAGCTACTTTGAATTTGTCCCTTCCCCATGCAGTCAGGAGCACTGCAAGCCTATGGGCAGACTCAGCAGCGTTTGCAAAACACAAAACTTTATCCCATTTCTGGTTTATCAAGAAGTGATACAGAACCAGTGGCTTGCTCTCAACTTCACAGACAACTATTTGCTCTGTCAACTCAGCAGGAGTGGCATAAACCCTGATCTGATCTTCATTCTCATGTTCTGCCAGTGGTGCTGCTGAGAACAATTTTGGCTGAAACAGTCCCCATTGTTCCAATTTTTCAGGATCCTGTGATAATGTTGCAGAGAAGAGGAGTTTATGAGGAGGAGCTCTCTGCTCATTAAGGTTGAACCAATTCAGATTTGCAACCCTTCCTGTCATTAGTTCTGTTCCCAATTTGATATTCCTCTCGACATGGTACAGCCAGTCATTTTGTATATGCTCCATTATTCTGTCAGCTTCATCAATGACTAAGAACTTCAATTGTTTCAGGGAGAATCCGTCTGTATTTTGTAAATGTTCCACTAATCTGCCAGCAGTGCAGACAATTATGTCAACTTCACTGACCCACCCTGAGGATTCAGCTAAAATTGAAAAATAAGAATTATATTAATATTTAGATGTAACATATATGTATATCAAAAAAAAAGAAATCCATTGTCAACATATTTTGGTCAGTTATAATGCACATACTGTATCTGACTATGTTCTGTTGCTCTTGCTGCAGTGGAGTTGATCCTCCTAATAGTGCCACTTTCAAATTTGTCTTAGAACAATATCTTTTGAACACTTTGGCTACTTGGGCTGCCAACTCTTGAACTGGTAATACTATTAACGCTTTTACTTGGCACCCTATTTCATCCATCAAAATCTGAAAGTATTATAAAATTTTGATGACATAGAGAATGTTACTTGAAGATTGTTACTCTATTATAAACCAAATACGAGATTTCCTGTGCAAGATCTAGTGAAGATTCAATATGGGTGTATGAAATAGTTACCTGAATTATGGGCAGCACAAAAGACAGAGTTTTCCCACTGCCAGTCGGAGCAGAAACACATATATCATGAGGCTGGAAGGGGTAAGGAGCTTTATGTTCATTTATAATAAAAGGAACCACTTGTTTCTGTACTGGGAACAGATGAGTAACACCCTCATTAAGCAGTGTTGATTTCAGCGTACTATGTAACCAATCTTGGTCTTTTACATAACAATCTAAGTTTTGCAAATCAGTTGATATGCTATTGGAGTTTGATAGCCAGTATGGTAGTACTCTGGGTGCCTGGAAGTAAAAATTTGATACTTAAAGTATGCCTTAACATACATAAAAAGAGGCATGTTGCACCTATTTAGCATGTTTTATTTTTATTTTTGTAAATCGGAGAAGTGCTTGGCCTTCATTTCATCTGGTTAAAAGTTGAGATAAGGCTGAAAGTAGAAGCGCATTTCACCCAGAATCCTCAACAACCTGAGGAACTGGCTATCTTACATCTAAATTTTAACTGCCTCTGTGGTCAGTTCAACCCACGGATTACAGATCCAGAGGTCCCAGGTTCAATATTGTGCTTGGTTTGGTTGGTGGTAGGACTTTGTTTAATTCTGCCTGGCTAGGTGGTAGTATGGTGGTAGACCATCTTACCTAATTCTGTCACCATAATAACAATTCTAAGATTGTTGTGTACTAGCATTTTTTTATTGTATGATGGTGGATCAAATCCAGGATATCTAGATCTGAAATTGGTGGGTAGAACCACTAGGCCACTGAGGTGGTAAAAATGTCGATAACATCTTGAATGTACAAGAGAAGTGGACATATTTGATGCATTTTATTGAAATATATTACACAATGTCTACTTTACCAACTCATCCTGATAGCATAGGAATTAAGTGTTATTTATTTAGCTTACTTACTGACCTTCACTTTTTTTTCAAATTCAATAGCACCAAGCACTTTGAATTCAGATATTTTCTCCTCCACTGGTTTTTGAGGCTTCTGAGCTTCAATTTCTACTACCATAGGCTCAGGGACCTTTATGTTGATATCTTTGTTACTTTCCTTATTTAAGCTGACTGTGCTCTCAGGCTGTTGTACTTCTGGAGAGCTATCTATTGGTTTAGAGGCAAAAGATTTTTTTCTTTCTTCAATTTTTTGCTTTAACCTTTGTAATTGTTTCGACTCTTGATCAACGACGTCAACATCCTCCTCATTATCTCTGTACCTATAGTATTTAAAAACAGCGTATATGTTAGCTACAACTGGATAAAACCCTATAATAAGCGAATGCGTGGTTATAACTAGGTTGTGGTTATAACTAGGTTGTGATTATAATTTATAGTTCCATCTTACCTATTTATTACAAATAAGTCCATTATTGTCTGGAGGAAATATATATCCACCAGGAAATTGAATTATTATCGCAAAACTACTATAACCTCCCTGACTGATGATAAACTTTCATCCAGTTTTATTATTTAGAAAATAACAAACAAACAAACTCAAGTCAACTTCAAAAACACGTGTATGTGACAGTACGTGTGTGCTATGATGGATTTAAAAGCTAAAGTTTTTTTTTAACTTATTAAGGGAAGATGGCTAAAGATCTTCAACCATACCACCTTGTCTCACGTTGTATATTTTCATACGTAGAACAAGCTAAGCTAAAGCTATTGATTTGGGGTGCGTTCCGTTACTTGCCAACAAAGCCCACGACCGCGCCGGCGACGACGACGACGATGTGAGACGCCACGATTACCCGTTCCGCTTGCTTGTGAAATTGTGATCGTCGCAGTCGAGTCGAAGCCGCACATCGACTACAAACGGAACGGTTCGTAGTTGTAGTCACAGACTAATAGGAAGCTAACGCTTGTCGTAGTGAACCAAGAAGAAAAAGAAGGGAAATCAAAACAAACGTCTGCGTCTGTCTAACGTAGAAACAAAGAAAAATTAATTACCTACGACAATAAAACAACAAAAATCCTAATTATATCCAAAAGTAGGTACACAAGTGTCTAGTAACAATGTCTAATGATTCCGTCGGTAGGTATTCAATTTATTGCGCCAAATCATAACCATAATCAAAAAGTTCGAGGTTGAAGAGCCTTGTAGTTGCAGGAAATAAGAAAACGGGAACTTCGTCCGCACATTACCACGTACAGAGATCTTACTGCCCACTGTGCGGACAATGATTATAAAAGTCATTTTAGACTGGAACCAATTGAATTCACTTTGTACCTATACCTAACTACTGCAGTACCTTCGCATAATATTCGGAGCCAGGTAGTCCTCGTCACGCCTCAATACACAAGTTATAGCTTGGTAAGAGCACGGAACTCCCAACGAATGTTGCCTCTAGGTCTTATATTTATAAATACAGACTTTCTCTAGTTAGGAGATTACTGAAATTTGTAACTGTGATACCTACCTGTACAACTACAGTTAGTCCTAGCTATATGTATTAGAATGTTAAGTACTATGTATGGAAATAAAACAGCACTGTTTTGGTTTATTTATTATGTTTTTTACTTGGTACATACTTAAGTTTTACTCTAGTAAAAATAAAATATTCATAGTGCCTAAATATCTGCTGTTATTAATTTATAAACAGGTCTTTCTTGCAATACTTGCTTGTGATAATTTATAAATCTATGGACTATGAAAGTAACCTATCCCAAGTAAACTATCCCATCAGAGCAAAAAATGAAGTGAAAATAATTGTAATTTTGTTATAATAATCATGAGAAATTACATTATAAAAATAATAGAGACTGAGAGTGAAAATTATGTTTTTTTTATGATTTGCATTTCGCGCTCTTTTCACTCACTTCACTTGTCATTAGACGCCCGCGCCGACCCACATCGCATCGCGGACGTTCGACGTCGGTGACGACACAATGATGTTTATTGAGCTCGATCGCGGCTACAAACGGAACGCCAAAACGAGCGAATCGCAGCGAAAGTGGTTAAAACGGAACGCACACTACACGACGACAATCAATCGGGTCGTTAGACTTTTCATGTTTTAGCTGCGGGTAAGGGTTTTGTGGGCGCTCTTTGCCCTGGCGCATGGCGTCTACCTCTCGTGGCGACAACCAGAAGGTTGCGGTGTAACCTTGATGCACTTTTCGAAATGACGTCAAGTGCACTTGTTGCGACGTAGAGATGGAACAAGCAAGCGGCCTACCTGATGTTAAATTGAACTCTTGCCTTAGGTCATAATCCACTCCAATTACGTAAGCACCCGTCAACTTGAGGCATTTATTCAGCCCCGTGTGCCTGTAATTTCATCAGAAACCATAAACCTCAAACCGAAACACAGCAATGCTGCTTGGCGGCTGAAATAGGTACCTTCACTAAGTGTCTGAACCAGCTGAGAAGGTCTTTACCGTGTCTGAGCATACGGTCAACGAGTCATTGTCATTTGGAGGCAACGTGTTATCCAGATCAGTTAAAGTTACATATATCATCCGGCGCCCGCGCCGTCACGGCTTCGATATAATTTAATAGATTAGTCGTGATTTCAAGCGCACGATGGTTTGCTTGAAATAACGATTAAACTGGTCGCAAATTCTTATTGGCATATTCATAAATTCTATGAATACTTAAACTTTTAATGTTACAATTTTGCCTTAAACTTTCTGTATTAACTTAGTTTGGTTACGTTCATTATTTTTAAGGAGCACAAATTCACCTTCTGAGAACGGTTTTATCATTGCACCTTCCCGATTGAGTCAGTTTTGTTGGTTTTTTTAAATACTAGGTAGCTGAGGCATCCTTTCATTGAGTAATCAAGGTCTAAACGAGTTAGCTGATTAAGCGCATCAGAGTTTATCCTAGACATAAAGCTAACATAGCAACGGCCTTGATCAGCAATTAATCGCTTAGGTCCTCCAAATAAGCAAAAATTCTTTTTGCAGTGCGTTTATTGTACTCTTAGTAGTGAGAGGAGGTAAAAGTCACAAGTCAAGAGTTTTTTTTTTAATAAACCGCCTCTGTGGTCTAGTGGTTCAGCCCGTCGATTTCAGATCCAGAGGTCCCGGGTTCGATCCCCAAGGGAGTACATTATTGTGCTGGTTGGTTGTAAGACTTTATTTAAGTCCGCCTGGCTAGCTACCACCATCTTACCTGATTCTGTCGCCTAAATAACAATTCTAAAATTGTTGTGTTCCGGCATTGAGAGGTAAGATAGCCAATTCCTCAGTTTGTTGAGGATTCTGGGTGAAGTACGCCTCCGCATTCGGCCTTATCTTAACTTGTTACCAGGTGAGATTGAAGGCCAAGCGCTTCCCCGTCGTACAATAAAAAAATATATATTCAGTGCATATTACATTGAAATATGCTCTAAAACTATATTATAATCTAGCCTATGTAGGCTAATGAGTAATTGTATGGGAAATATTTTTTTAATTTTAAATAGTATTTTTTAGGATTATTTTAAAACGTCAAATCTACCACCTGTACGGAATCTGATCTTTGGGAGAAAGGCAAAAAACTCGGGCGGGTTAATTTTTTGGTGATCCATTCTACATTTAGGTATTTATTATTAACTAATGGGCAGTTTGATAACACAAATAAATCATTATATAGCTGTCAACTGGTACAGCAACATCGGGTCATGCGTTTTTTTCACTTATTTTGTAGTAGGCACTTTTAATTAAATTAATGTTTTTAGACCATATGAATGTACGAGCAGATAGATCTCGTGATGTCTGGTTTGTGACGGAGATTATTTCTCAAATAGAACAAACGATAAAAGTATGATTTCAATACACCTTACTAACCTCAAGTGTTCGAGGCTCTCTAGTTGCTAATTTATTATAAGTATTATCCTTACTATCATAAAACAAAGGCTGATGACGTTTTGAAAAGTGCTCTCGAAACCGTTGCCTTAATAGTCGTGGTTTTAAAATCAAGTCAACCCCTCCAGCTTACGATTGTCGTAAAGTCAAACGGGGAAAGGGGAAGTTCTTTTCACATTGTGGTGGACATTAATTTACTGTTGATATGGAATATGCACAGTCAAAACACTTGCATGACACCCCAAAAGTAATTCTTGGATTTTATGGACACCCTTCCCTATTGAGTGAATAACAAAAAATAAATAGACCAGTTTTAATGAGACTCCGAATACCCTCTCTTATCTTAGAAGTTCTGATGATTATCCTTAGCACCTTTGATCTTAAAAACTACCACACAAATAAACATATTTGAAATATGCAGCCTCACCTGCTACACAATTATGATATTTCATGTTTTCACACATTTTCAAGACATCAATATTATTTACTCCTTTTGCAACCCTTAATTTAATATAATTTTAGCAAATCATCCTACAAGAAATACCAAAAATTTAACCCCTTCATGCACCCCTTTGTTACGAGAACCACCCCTATTTAAAAGTAAAATATATATTTTATGAATGTACAGCCGATACTCTTTCAAATGACACTCCACAAGCCAAAAATCTTCTTGTCACACTTAACATCCCTATTTCTCATAAACTACCCTAGTGTCAAAGAAATTCTTGTAGTGATTGATGAGTATTAATATAATCTCTGCATGTTAACAATTGTTAACAATTTTGAATTGATCGAATCTGCCATTCCAGAGGAATTGGCAAAAAATTGTATTTCTTTTCACCCCAATATCTCAAAAAAATCCCCAGTTAAATTTCATGAAAGTCGGATAATCCGTTCGAGAGTTATGCCGTCCATAGAAAAAAATAACATTGCCACATACATACATACATACTTTTGAGTTATACGAGTAGTATTCTATGGCTATGGTGATGCTATGGCTATGCGAACGCATCTATGTATACTCTTTGTTTGAAGAATAATAATTGGCAGATTTGATATAATGATTGGGAGACAATAATGCGCAACCAATAATGTACAACCTGATAATGCACGACCAATAATGTACGCCCAATAATCGGTGACCATATTAAAAAGTGGACTTGGATTATTGGGTGTACATTATCAACACGTGTCAATAATGCACACCCAATAATCCGTGTCCACTTTTGTTTTTTTTTGTAGTGGGTTACTCTGATGCCTTGTTTTCATGGGCGAGTGCAAGGCGAGTGCAATTTTATTGCCACAGAGTACTTAACCTAGACAATAAGAATTTCTGGTTGATGTGTTTTTATTATAGAGACGTGCTATCGATGTAATGTACCATAGAGTATAGAAATCAATGAATTGTGTTTGTGATAATTATGTGGCACGGCGCAAATAGACCAGAGAAGAACTTTTAAACACAAAAATTAGCTATAGGATAGGCGATTTGATTCATTACATTTGCATGCTTTGCTTTACAAGCTCATGGCCGATACGATAGGTACTTAGCAATTATCATAGCTGTTCAAATATGTTCTCTATGCGGTGCTATCGAAACACATCAGTGTCCTCTCCCAACAAATAACATTAGCACCCTGTACCCAAAAACCAACGAGACCCTATTACTAAGCCTCCGCTATCTGTCCGTCCGTCCGTTTGTCTGTCAGTGGGCTTTATCTCATAAATCGTAAAAGGTAGAAAGTTGAAACTTTCATAGAAAGAGCATTTTCACCAACAGTTCACAAAACAAGTAAAAGTATGGCCTTGAAGCAAGCTTGCATCTGGACTCCTGATTTTTTTGAAATTTCTATGGGAACACCTTGGATTGGAAGTATGACCTACCAAACATAAAAGGAAACATTAAAATCAATTTTGGATTGGCGGAGTAATTGAGTAACAAACAAACAAAAAACTGCCGAATTGAGAACCCCCTCTTTTTTTGAAGTCACTTAAAAATAACTGACCACCTCTGTGATCTAGTGGTTCCCCCACCGATATCAAAAACAGGTCTCAGGTTCGATCCCCAGGGCATACAAATTTGTGCTTGGTTTGGTGGTGGTACGACTTGTTGGACCTTGTTAACTAACACCGTCCCACCCAAGTCTCTCGCCATGATAACAATGCAGAATTGTTGTGTTCTGGCATTCAGAGGTAAGCTAGCCAGTTCCTCAGTCTCCTCAGATTCCGGGAAATGCGCTTAATTTCTTTAGTTGACATCAGGTGTTATTAAGGCCAATTAAAAAAACAGTTATTCTGATATAAAGATGGCTGTACGCCACTTTGTTGAGCATGGAGGGCGCAGGGATGGGCAAATCATTGCTACTTTCACGAATTAAAGTTTATTTTTATTTTATTAAACAACTAGGAGACGGAACAAGCAAGACCCACCTGATGCTAAGTGCATCTCTTGCCGATAACAATACCTTACTGCGTAGGTCACATCCACAAAGAACATAGCCTAGACGGCACTGCATTGCATCCGTCAACTTGAAGCATAAAGGTGTTAAGCCTCGCGTGCCCGTAATTTCACCGGCAACCATATCCTTTAAACAGGAACACAGCAATGCCGCTTGGCGGCTGAATAGGTATGGTGGTAATACTTCCCAGGATGGGCCCTTCTATTAGAGGATTATTTTCATTAGAGGGAGTCTCAGCTATAGCTGCTAGCTACCAAATTTTTTGTATTTTTACTTTTTTTTAATTAGGTATTTTTAGGAGTGCCTGGCAACCATTTATATTATGGACTACATCATCATATAAATACGACAAAATGATTTACGAGGTTGGGGCACAGATATCAGATTTCTAACGCTTGGTAGGTACCTACGTCTGGCACTATGCATTTTCTTGCAATTCTGCAGACACACCACTGCTGAGGCTTGGTCAGTCTGGTCTGACACAAGTTAAGATAAGGCCGAAGGTTTAGGCGCATTTCACTCGGAATCCTCAACAGTCCGAGGAACTGGCTATCTTTCCTCTAAATGCCGCCGTAACACAACAATTTAGTATTGTTGCTATGGCAACAGACTGAAAATGGAGAGCTTGGCGGTCTTTAGTCATAGCACCAACCACGATATTGTTACCCTCTTGGCCTGGGGATCGAAACTACTATGTTCAGATTGTTGATAAATTTGAAAAAAACTAAATGAATATGTCCCTAATACCAACCAACCTATTATAGTACCTACATAAATATTCTTCTTTGTAATACCTAGGTACTCCAAGTTTCCATGTAGTTAGGTACCTACTACAATACAACAGAAAAACAGTAGCTTTGTGATGGATATTGGTCGCAATTCGGTTGGCTTTAGTCTTTAGGCCTTAGGGAAGATTTATATTAAACTGGTCCGTGTATATGTATAGTCACTAGCCGGGCCGGGCCGAGGCCGGAGTGGAGCCCATTCGGCTGCACGATTAAATTACACCGATTGTTTAACGGGTTGTTTTACCGCCACGGTCGCTTCAATATAGTGATGTGAATAATTCCTCTTTAATGCAATTATAATATTAATGGAGTTTTCTTTACTGGAGATGGCTGCTATTACGAAAGCTATTAATGAAGAGGAAGAAGAAGCAAGGAGTAAGAAGAACCAGGTTAAACGAAAATGGAGCGTGCATCGTCTATAAACCCAAATTGTATATCTAATTCATTTCCAATTGAAGTCCATAACGAAGTTTTGAACTTTGATTCCAAGTATTTTGATACGACATGTCATAAAGCTCAGGATACTTTCGGTCCATTATCCGCAAAGTCATGCAACAAATTGCAAAGGTACCTCTTTTGTGGCCAATCTGAGCTTCAGTGAAACAAAAGGAACGTGCGTGGACCCTCACTAAACATTCGTCGCTCTCAGCCCGTACGCAGCACAGAAGAGTGTTTTTACTACGACGCGACGGAGCGAGGCGGGGACGGTGCGGAACCGTGTAACAACAGTGGTGTAGACGAGCGTCGTACGTTAGTAGACGGGCCCGGACGGGACACGGATCATGCACTACTTCATACAAAATATTATGTTACATTTCAAATCCATACCCCGTCCGGGCCACGTACATGGTACGCCTCGAGCACAGTCAAATATAAATCTTCCCTAAATCTGACTAAAATTAGGTTTAGAACTATCAAAACAAGTATCCTATTCGGTTAGCGCCATACTAAACCTAAATTTAGGATGACAGCATAATGATTTTAGTTGGGTAGGTACTCAATTTAGTCTAATAGCTCAGTTGGTAGTAACTCTGCCTTCTGCGCTGTAGGCTGTGGGTTCGACTCCCACTCAGAGCAAACAGTGCATTGGTGTGATGAATATACCTAGATGTTTGTTCTGTGTTTTGATGTTGTAACATACGTATTTATTAATACCTATGTATGTATTTACAAAAAGTATTCTTTCCGTAATCTAGTTCCCAAATTACAAGCTATGCTTTGTTTGGGGATAGATGGCGCTGTGTAAAATAATTGTCCTGTAATATTTATTTATTTTATTTTATTATTTACCTATTCGGTAGGTACACTATCTAAATCTATTGTAAAATTAGAAACGTCATACTAAAATATGCTAAATTTAGACAACATATAGATGACGTATGTTGACGGGCGTGCGTTTCCAAACCACCCGTCGTCAACCGTGTAGCTAGTTAGTTGTACTGCGGCAGCTGGTGCACGTGCCGAAATGGTGAGTGGAAAAGACAGAGCAGCGCGAACAAATACCTATCAGATTTATAACAAGCCACATAGCTCAGTTGTAGTAACTGTGCCTGCTTCTCTGTAGGTTGTGGGTTCGATTCCTACCTAGGATAAACATTTGTGTGATAAATACTTATAGATGTTTGTTCTGTGTTTGGGTGTTGTATCATATAATGTAGTACGTATAAATTAACAAAAAAAAGTATATACCTCGATATTGTATCCATAATCATTCCCATAGCGCCTTCTAGCCCCAAACTAAGTATAGCTTGTAATAAAGCTATGTTTAGTTTTGGGCTTGATGGCGCTGTGTGAAATTAATGTTCTGTAATATTATTCCTATTCAATTGATTTATAACACACAGAGATCTTCCCTGTCTGTGGGATCTATCTTCAAAATATTCTAGGGACTCGACCCATAAAAACTTTCTCAAATCAAATCATAGTAATAACGTAAATTGGTATATAGTGACATACCTACCTACTTATAAATTAGCCATTGAAATTATGATAACACAGGTAACATGGGTAGTGACCCAGTGCAATCACCTATATACCTAACTAGGTAGGTACTCTGCGTACCTACTTTTTTGTATGACGGGGAAGCGCTTGGTCTTCATCTCTCCTGGTTAGATATAAGTTAAGATAAGGCCGAATGTGGAGGCACAATTCACTCGAAATCCTTAACAAACTGAAGTGAACTGGCTATCATACCTCTAAATGCCGGAACACAACAATTTTAGAATTGTTGTTATAGCGACAGAATTAGGTAAGATGTGAGGGAAGGTTAGGTAATTAGGTAAGGTGGCAGCCAGGCGGACATAAACGAAGTCCTATCACCAACCAAACCTAGTACAATATTTTTACTCCCCCTGGGGATCGAACCCAGGACCTCTGGATCTGACATGATCATAATTTTTCAGGCACTACCGTGAACGCATCCTCTCAAAACGTCTGAGGAATATCTATTTACGTAATATAAGTTAATGAATCCTTTCGATATAGCCGAGACGAAATTTATAAAATTATTTCGTCTGCCCAAAACTGGTCCCTGTTTTATAATAGAAACCTCAGATTACTCTCGCATTGACAAAATCAATTATGGTAAGTGATCTCGCATTTTCTAGATATGTAGGTACCTTCCTAGATTTTTAGTAGGTAAGGTCCCTACCAAATACCTACTCCATTAGAAGTATTTGGTCTGGGTGGTAGGTAGGTGTATAGTATACATTATTTACTTACATACATAGTCTAATAGGAACAAGTACATGGGTTAGCTGCTAGAAAACTCCATAATATCATTTACGTTTTGGAAGGTGAAAGAGCACTTCACCCGGAATCCTCGACAGACTGAGGAACTGGGTCTCTTACCTCTAAATGTTGCAACACAACGATTTAGAATTGTTATTTTCGCAACAGACTTAGGTGAGATGATGGTATCTAACCATGCAGACTTAAACTTAGTCTTACCACCAACCAAACCAAGCCCAATATTGTACTCTCCTGGGGATCAAGCCCGGGACCTCTGCATCTGACACCAGTGGGGGAGCCACTAGACCAAAGAGGCGGCCTCCGATCAAGGAAAAAAGGTGTCCTTGATTCAGATCTTTTTTCCTTGATCTTGAACCATTTGGTTTGTACAGGGGAGCATAACCGATGGCTTCTCGGCAAGTTCCACACAATAAATAATATTCAAATATAAGCTACTTCTTTCTTGTACCTATTTATACTATTACATTTATTTTTCAAATATACAGTTTGTGATAGCAATAGTAGTACACTACTATTGCTATCATTAAATAAATGTCAGAAAATTTTGCTTACTTCTCAAATATGAAGTAGTTCTGTACCTTAAAACTCTTAAATTACAAGCAATTTCTATAGCCACATTAAAACCTTCTATTTTTATTTTAGGTGACAAGGACCCTCTGCCACCAAAGGTTGATGACTACAACCAGCCTATCGGTACCTCTCTCTGGCTTTGAAAGAAAAACAATTGTAAATGACGCGATACTTGTCTGTCTTTGACTGTACATACACAAAGCATGCATACAGCGTGCTAAAAAGATGCGATATTAGTAAAGTTTGACCACGGGGAAAATTATTCCTTGTGGTCAAATCAGTTGGACAAATAGTTTGACTGTGGGGAAGAAACCCTGCAGAGCAAGCTTACTAACCTGGAAAATCAAGCTGGAGATGCAGAGATGTCAATCTT
The DNA here is from genome assembly GCA_951394065.1 of Venusia cambrica. Classification (NCBI taxonomy): domain Eukaryota; kingdom Metazoa; phylum Arthropoda; class Insecta; order Lepidoptera; family Geometridae; genus Venusia; species Venusia cambrica. Next base: position 1,893,869 of record OX596068.1, on the reverse strand, counting down.
CCATAAAAATATATTTTATCATTTCTCATTATTTCAATGAACTAATTCAATGTATAATAACCACGTTAGTTAGTAAATGTTATTACGAGATCGAACAGTTCATAAATGACCAGATTTTTTTGTTGACATTGTATTTCATTTCTGATACTCAACCTACCAACTTATTATTCTTCCATGTTTAATTTTGTGTGATATTGTCTAGTGTTGTTTTCATTGTTTATAAGTACCTATTCGTAAGCAGTAAATAGTTTTTATTTGATTTGAAATTACATTTTATAATTTATTTTATTTTATATTGTAAGTACAATTTTAATTATTCACCAAAATTGCACGCCATATTACGGCAGGATACATTGATACTTATAGTTTATAACACCTTACCACATGTATTTCAAGCAATAAATGTTTACTTTACTTTACTTTAATAAATAATTTAATGTACAAATACATCTCATCCCATCTATCAACAGCCTTTATCCATGCGAGAACAGCCGCAGGCAAAAGACTAGTATACTTTCATATTTTATTAAAATGTTAATGTTGGCTTCTATAGCCAGCATAACTTCAACCAGAAGCACTGAATGCTCCTGGGTTTTCTGCAGGATTTACGGAGTGACCACAGGTTTCTTGGGTTCTTCAGTGTTTCTTTGTGCTGTAACAGCACAAACCATTTCAGGACTACATAGTCAGCTAATTCTTCTTTGGTTGAGCAACCTCTGCATAAAGGGCTGATGTTCTCTGACTGTTTTCAGAAATAGGCCAAGGTCACCTGGCTCAAGCCAAGGGATTCCCTGAAAAAAAAATGTAAAACTAAAATTACCTTTTCTAAGGCATGGAAACTCCTAACAATAGTCCCAAAATATTGTTCTGTCTTTCTTGTTATGATCAATAATAATTTACTGTAGATTTTATAATAAAATAGCTTTTGCTTGCGGTTTCGCTCGCGTTAAGAAGTATTATTATAAATTAAGTATAGTTTTTGCGGCTTTACTTTTGTTTAGCGTGTGTAAAAAATTTGGGCCTACAAAACATAAAAACGACAGTACATTGTTCAACTTCTCCATTAACATTCAGATTTTCTTTAGCCATTTTAAAAAAGTCTAACCAACAAAACCTTTCTTAGCGGATGCCTACGTCATAACATCTACCTGCACGCCAAATTTTAGCCCGATCTGTCCAGTGGTTCGGGCTGTGCTAGATAGATCACTATGTCAGTCAGTCACCTTTGAGTTATTACTAAACCGAAACAAAACAAATGCAAAATCTCAAATCCTTTCTTAGGGGATGCCTACGTCATAGTAGCTTTATGCATGCAAAGTCTCAGCCCGATTGGTTTAAAATGACAAAGTTTCACACAAACTTTCATCCCTTATTTTATCCCCTTGGGGGTAGAAATAATCAAAATCCTTTCGTAGCGGATGCCTACGTCATAACATCTACCTGCATGCCAAATTTTAGCCCGCTCCGTCCAGTGGTTTGGGCTGTGCGTTGATAGATCACTATGTCAGTCAGTCAGTCACATTTGAGTTATATATATTTAGATAAATGAAAAATACTACTGGACATTTTACACAGCGCCAAACTAAGCATAGCTACATCTGCATAGATCACCTTCTCATAATTATTTCTATAACATTAATATTATTTACATAACAATAAGTTATCCTCACGGAAGTTAAGAAACCTATCGCTGCAACCTTCACCCTCCAATTAAGCGATCACTATGCGGTAGGTACCTAGGTATGTAATAATGATGAGCGAGCTATAGATAATTCTAAGGTAGGCACGGATGGAGTATAAACTCGTAAAATGAATTCGAAGGAATTGTAAAATGATAATAGCTTACCTCTTGTTGTCTTTATTGGTATGCAGCCTCTCCAACATGCAGGCTTTTTGCCTTAGATTCGAAAGATTTCAAAGCTAGAAACCGATGGTTCATTATTGTACCCGAACACAAGTATTTAGATTTTATTTATCATTATACGAAATCAAATCGAAACATTTGTTTGTTTACACATTTGCGAGCCAAGGAATACATAGAGTATATTAGTAGCACAAGTAGACAAAGCACAGATAAATAATAAAATGAACGCGCGAAACTGACAAATTATCAAAAACGGCGCTCGGTGGCGGCGGGGCTGCTGCAAAGCGCTGCTCAGCGGTAGCAATTTACCAACCGCAAATAGCGCGGTATGGGTTTGCACTTTTACAGTTATTTCAAAAAATACATGCAATATTTTTCATTTTTAAAACTAGTTACATAATTTAAATTAGTTAGGCGTTATACGAACATGCATTGTTGAATAAAAATTGCGTGCTAAGTTAAAGTAAATCACGTAAAGAAAAAAATATTGTTAATATTTCATACACTTGCTCATTCATTCATTATTTCCTAATACTCTGGTGTAGCTGTTTTCTCTCCTATGACAATAGAGTTTTTGCTTCTCAGCAATAGAGATGTCAAAAAAATAACAATTTCAATTGAATGTAAGCTAATGTTACGTCTTGAATCGAATGAAAAACATTTAACCACTACCACTAGTAACCGAATCAGCAGTGGGCACGGAACCGAGCCCACATCGCTTTGGCACATGCGCGTCGGGTATCAAAGTGCAGCCCACATCGCCTGAGTGGGTATTAACCGATTAGGTTTTAAGAATCCTAAACCTAAGATTTGGAATTTTTAGTAAGGAAGTTTTAGTTAGAAAGTGCCAACCGAATTGCAACCATTATCTTCTCTATTAAGGTTACCTACCTATTATACTCGTAGTAAACAACATGCAACTTTATTTAATTTATATATTAAATAATTTATCCGGTGCCCTCCGGGTTTTCAAAAATATTGCGGGGCTTTTGATTGAGGCGACACGTGACCCAAGGGCTGGCTCTTATTTAGGCCAGCGAATTAGCATAGCTATTCAGCGTGGCAATGCAGCCAGTGTCTTGGGCACGCTTCCGTCTGGTACTGGTCTGGAACAGTTGAGTTACCTATAGGCCGTTTGTAACGGTCCTTAGGTAATCTGACTGATTTCTTTGTACTTAGTTAGTTTAATTTATTGAATAAATGTAATATACTTTATTTTGTTAGATAGGTAGGTACCACATTAGGGTACCTAGGTGATCTGTACCTACTATTACCATAGACATGCCTCTACTGAACTTTACATAGGTAGGTACCTGCCTAGCGAACAAAGAAAAAGTTCAAGGTTTTTATTTATTACCTACTAACTGTACAAGTGCAATTTCACTTGCACATAACATAGGACGCCGTAAATATATGTTTTCCATGACTCTTGTCCCTTGAGAAATGGGTAGGCCTCAAGTAAATTGAATATATTTAGTTAATTTTCAAAATACGTAAATGCAAATGCAAGAATTTGTAATATTCATAATGTTAATAAGACAACAATAAAGATTAAGATAAATTTATTTCATAAAACATTGTCACGAATTATTTGTAACATTTGAAAAATATAAAATAGGTACTATCTAAGGATACCTATCCAGTAAATAAAGTTTAATGTTCTTTAATTGCTGATAAAAAGTCATTTATTTATGTATTCTAATTAGGTTGAATATACAGATAGACGGATAGACAGCACAGTCGTAATCTTAGTAACGAGGTCCTTTGGGTAAAGTTTTACATTCAAAACAAATCGCGAAAAGTGAAATTCACCGCTAGGCTACATAATATCTATAATAGGTAATTATGTAGCCTGTAAGTAAAATAACAAAACTACTGTGAATTATAATTATAAACAGTATTTTTGGATACTAGAATGATGTAGCCAGTCAAATAAAATGAAAGAGCCGCAACGGGTTAACTCAGCGCCTCTACGGATGGCTCAGCTCTTGCTTACACAGATACGCGCCTTTTGGCTTGGATTCAAACAAATATAATATTATTATATATTAATATTATTAATATAAATATTCAATAAAACACGAAAATGAAAAAACCGGTAAGTTTCGAAAATAAGCAAGATATTTTTTTTGTAGTGGCAACTCTTATCTGCAACTAGATTGTTTGAACTCGCGAAACTCGTACAGTACAAACGAGGCATGTCACTCTTCTTCGTATTGAGCGACCAATGAGGGCTCAAGGATTTGAAAGCCTCTCGGCCAATGAGAAGCAAGTGGCTTCCAATTATTGGTCGTACATTATCGGCACGTGTTGATAATGCACGACCCAATAATGCACAACCAATAAATGGAAGCCATGGTCTCGAATTATTGGGTGTGTCAAGTTGTATTGAAATAAAGTGGCTTTGAATTATTGGGTGTACATTATTGGTCGTGCAATATACGGACCCTAATGATTGAGAGATTTGATTGTGTAATTTATTTATTTGTTTACTTTAATTAGTGTTTTGCGTTTGCAGAATTATATGATTATGATACTGGAAAATGTTAACGCTTGGAAAATCCACATGATTTGTAGAACTTGATTTCAGTTGCTTTGCTGCTCGCTTGATGATTCTTACAATCATACAAATGAAATGCAATGTTCGTGAACTCGCTCTCTTGAGCGATCATCCATGTGATTTTGAAGGAAGACTAAATTACAAAAAAGTCTCTAATGGAAGCTACAGACATCAAGCCGGTATGTAATTTTTGATTGCATGAAATCGATAGTGTGAGGTAGGATTCCTGATTTTAGAGTAGCTAAATATTGCTAGATATTTTGCTTATACCCACCCTGCGGAAAGTTTTATTTTCTCCAGGGTTCAACTTTCCTTCCAGTCCCAGTGTTTAAAAAATTGAAATGTGAATATATAATTATTTAGGCACAGTCGCCTGCACTATAATAAATAATATATTAAAACGAAGCCATCACTATTATAGTCACATCTGGTAAGATAAGTAATTGCTTTTATATTCAAGCCTGATTTTTATATAATAGCATACCTACATGTGGATATATATCCATTTCAAAAATTATAAAGTGTGTACAAAATAGTGTAGAAAATAGTAGCTGAAATTTTGCTCTAATATTGTTCTAGAATATTATGTAGACTACATTATATTGACATATATACCATGCGGATAAAGCTTGTTGTTGATAATGTTGTTTTGCTTTATTTCCTATACTTACCATCATTTTCTGCCTGGTAACTACAAATTATTATAACTTTACTTTCAGTATTCAAAGAGAGATGGTTTCGTCTAATAAACAACTACCTATTCTACTTTAAAATAAGTGAAATGGGGAAGTTTGACACCAAAAACCCAGCAGGGATGTTCGTCATGGAAAACTCATCTATACAGATGGAGCATGGGCTCAGTTTACCATTCTCATTCTCAATATCATTCATGTAAGTAGTCTGTAAGTAGTATCTACCATTTCAGTTTACAGGGTTAATGATATGAGGCTGTGTATATGTTTCGTCTTTTCAAATTATATGGAGCAGAAACATTACCTTATGGGCAGTTTGCTTAAATTGTGAAATCAGAAAGGAAAAAAAATTGTATACTTTATCTACACAGAATGTGGATAACTGTAGCAAAATGCTAAATTTACCAATTAAATGGGTTTGTAATTGCCCTTCTGGGACACAGGTGTGTGCCTTATATTTATTGGTACATGCTTTTCATAGACGATAACCACCAGCATAAGGGACTGATGACTTGCGCAAGGTAGCTGACACAAACTGGATGGGGAGATTCCAAAGACCAGGTTCGGTGGCGAATCCTGAGAGAGGCCAATGTCCAGCAGTGGACTGCTATAGGTTGATGATGATCACAAGTCATAGAATACTACAAATATGTATACACTAAAGACCAATGGTGCAAATATTTTTAGAGTTCCTATATGCTTTTTTAAAAATGGATAGGTAGACTCTTAGACCAGGTTTTGTGAATAGTGTATCATTTTGTTGGGAAATAGGTACCAACACGTACGGGCTTTTATTTGTCCAAAAAACGGGGAGTTTAACCGGGCCTGGCCATTGTCCCTCTGTTTTCCTGTTAGGTACTTACCCAGATAGTGATAAAAATTATGCCTGTTCCTGATCCAATACATCAACTGCTACTATTTATTTAATTAGTTGTATCTGTGATTTTCTTTATGTAATATCCATACAAATTTTTTTGACTATGTGTAAATGTCTAGTAATATTATGATATTTATTATTAATTACCTACTTTACAATAAAGTATGTAATTAATTGAAATCAATTCATTAACTCTTTGTTTATTTGTTACCCTTTCACATATAAATGGCTTAACGGATCTATTTAATTGGATATGGATTAATGTGTATGCCTCAGGAAACAGCATAGTCTACTTTGTAGGTACTTGATATCGCATTGTCTTAGCCGTGGGGTAGAATGTAAATCTGGGCCCTTCACATGCGGGACAATAAATGAAAAAGACATGGAATGGAAGACATGCTCTCAATAAATAATTTGTGCAAGAGTCAGACAGTCAATAAATATTATACTTTTCTAATATGGAGGGTGCGTAAAAGTGTTCTGCAGTGACATCCCGCATTGGGGTGTATTGTGCATTGTAGTTGGGCTAACCTGACCCCGGTCAGTCAACTGATGAGCACTGAGACAAGAGACTGCACGCTGGTGCTGAATGAGCTCCTGTAGTCCAGTTATTATACTCTTCTTCTCAGTCGGGCACTCTTGGCAGAGTGGTCATGGTAGCTCTTGCTATGCATCTCCATTCAGCTGTTGGAGGCATTGTGGGAGCATACGTCATGGTGATAATTTTATAAAAAAATTGCATAATTTTTTTTCATAAATGATGGGTTGATGTTTTGAAATTTTTTAATATTTCAAATCAAGAGATGAACCGGAGAAGCGGCATGTGTTCGCGGCGCGCGCAGAGGACAATGTGGTGCAGTGGGTGATCAAGCTACGGGAGTGCTCCTACGAGTACCTACGGAGCAGGCTTCACACGCTGCAGTCTAAAGTCTACTCCATCACGGGAAAGGTATGTTTTATCACTATAAAACGTGTTATTCGTTTTTTTTTAATTGTGCGACGGGGATGTCTTCATCTCACCCGATTTTCAAGTTATGAAAGGCCGAAGGTGGAAGCGCACTTCACCCGGAATCCTCAACAAACTGAGGAACACAACAATTTAAGAATTGTTATTATGGCGACAGAAATAGGTAAGATGGTGGTTACTAGCCAGACGGCTTTAAACAAAGTCCTACCTCCTACCAAACCAAGCACAATATTGTACTCCTCTTCGGGATTGAACCCCGGACCTCTGAATCTGACACCGGTGGGCGAATCACAAGACCACAAAGGCGGTTAAAAGTATAGTAGGGTAATTGGTATGGAATGGGATAAAGATTACCTTCCACTCAGATGGAGCGATACCGCTGATGGTAAGGTATGTAAAAATTTCCAGGATCCGTTATTACTGGTGCCACGAAACGAGGGCGCTTGCCTGTGGGCGCCATCAGTCCCGTTCTCAACCGTGCCAGCGTGTTCCGTGAACACCAGCTCATTCAGTTGCCATCTGCACTCCTCCAACGGCGCTTTCACACTCGAACGCAGTAAGTCAGACGTTCAGGCACACAAACATCTACGGACAGAGTTTACTAATAAAACAACATTTTACACAAACGACACAAAAAATATAGAGTTCAAAAACACCACGTTTTATACGGAGCGTGAGAGCGGAGAGAGAGATGGCCCGAAGAAGTTTGGTCTGGAACGGAGTAAAACTTCGGGATTGCTGCCTGCGGGCCTGCATCATGCAAACAGTTCCATATTCGACAATAGACCGCAATTTTCTCGAGCTGCCCCCAGCCCGCCGGTTCGCAAGAAACTGTCCCCCAACGTCCGCCGCGTGGACAGGGACGATGGCAAACTGCTGAACGACCAAATCAAGTCTCACAGCTCCACGGGGATCCTAGACATAGCACCCGTGAAACCTAAAAGGAAAGTGTCACCGAAAAATCTAGAACTCGGCGCGAACAGCAGTGAAAACATAGCGTCCAGTGAAGATCTTATCCAATTTTGATGTAAGGTAAGTATGTAGATGCTAGTTAATGGTCCCACCTTTATTATAAAGCCCTAAATTATTTTTGTATTTTAACATAAAGGACTCCTTGCCTGATATGACAAAGAATTAGTTAAATAAGAAATCAATTGAGGAGGAATAGTTTGAGTTGGCTTATGAAATATTCCTGTGCTATGTATTGTCTTCCTGCTGGGCCAAAGATAAGATTAAAAAGTTGCTAATAACTGAACAAAATGACTACACTACTGTGTGGTTGTTACTTCGATTATTTTGCTGAAAGTAGCTATTTGTTGCTAAACTCATACACATTTAATTACAAATAATATAGTACTGCAGTCATTTTAAAATGTGATATAGGTAGTTAAATGTAATTTTAGATAAATACAAATGATCACAGTCACTTTAAACTAAGGAAACCCAGATATTATGTTTACCTACACGTAAAATAGGTATTTCGGTATATGTTATCGTAACAACAGCGATAAAAAGTAAAAAATCAATAATTTGCGATGAACTTGCCTCGAACGTTTTAACGTTTTATATGTCATTTGTTTTTGTATATGTAATAATGACGAAGCGTTAGATAACATTATGCATTATTTATTTCCATTATTATTCATTTCTACATGTACTATGCTGCCTTATTTACTTTTAATAGTCCGCCAAACACATGTTGATAATGTTAGATATACATATCAAATTAAGCGTATCACGAGTCTGTAAATTGAGATTGTTAGGAATATTTTTATTTTTATATAATTCGCGCATTACAATGCCATAAATATGACATCACTTTCGAAAGTTTTTAATTATTTACGTTATGGGGTGCTGACAACGAAATTACACCTAGCTACCCTTACTCTTATAGATATTAATTTGTTATTTAAATGATTTTATAAAGATCAATTTTGTATCTCGAAATATATTTTTATATAAATGTTTACTCAATAGTTATGTCACGCTTGTGTTCAGTCACGGAAGAAGAATAAAAGATATGACGAGTGATTTACACATGTTTTATTCGCTATTACAAGCTTTCTGTTTCACGTTTACAAAAAAATACAACTTAATTCTATCACGAGCACAGTTAACATAACTGTGTCGATTTCCATTCGAGGCACGGGGTTCTTACAACTATACAACATTGCATCGATTACGTATATATATTATAGACCGCGATTAATTCATGCATATTTGATAAAGCTTTATGTAAATCGACTTTCACAAAGACAACTTGATCCTACAACGCCTATCTCTACAAAAATTTAGATCTAAAATTGTGATCAGTATCAAAATATGATCAAAAAATACTATAACAGGCACAATTTAAATACACCAATTTTATATCTACATACATCTTTGTTATAATTATAAATATTCGATTATTTCATCATATTTATTCTTTATTGCGGAGGCACTTTTAACTTTCTTGTTATACATACAGTACATAGGTACATTTTATAACATTGGATTAGGTATTCTTGTACAATTCATTTTGTCAATGATATAATTTCATTATCTTCAAATAACATAGTATTAAATAAGTGCCTATCTCTACGAGTAAATAGAATGACATAGATTTTCGCTTTCATAATTTTTAAAATACACTTCTCTTAGAAGCAGGAATTATCTTGTCCAATACCTAGTATCTAAAATATTCTAAGGAACCATCGTACTTTTATGATTCTCAAATACGCTATTCATAAGATCTGTAAGTACCACGAAGCAACTGCCGATTTGACTAAATAACAAAAGCTGCACTAAAATTGGGCTCTGAAATGACCCTTCCGAGAATGAAGGATGTCGTATCAATGTGACTTGAACTTGAAACGACCAATAGGATCACTTGTAAGATGAAGCATATTCATCTCTTCGTTTATGGTCGCAGCTGACCGAACACGCGCGTATGTACATGTCTTGTCCATTCTGAAGTTAGCCGCTTAGCTGCCCATACCACTTTTTACTTATGATTTTTTGCCTTTAATAACATTTTTTTTCAAGAAGGCTGTTTACATTTTGGAATAGTCCCATTCAAATAGGGATAATCGAGGTTTACGTTTTTTTACTCGATGGGTGCTGTAAGGCTCTTACGGTGTGTTTTACATACCTTGAGAGCGGGACGCGCAGCACCTAACGAGTAAGAAACACAAACAAAAAAAAAAAAAAGCTTTGCTTAGTTTGGGACTAGATGGCGCTGTGTGAAATGAATGTCTTGTAATAATAAAATACAGGCATAATCATTTTCATGTACACTCTTTTGCATATATTTGGGTATTATGTTTAGTAATGCGCTGCAAATCTAGATTATCCTTATCCAATTATACCGGTAAAATTTCTATTGAATTTCGTTTATCTGGAGTTGTACAGAGTGCGTAGTGCGAGTTACAATCGATTTGCGTTTGCTCACTGTGAATGGTGAATAGGTATGATTTTTCATACAAATCGTCCTAAACGCGTTCGAGCAGGTATTAAACAAGTATAAACCTCGCAATAGACACTCTGCAGGAATAGGAAAATCAGCGGGACTCCGGGGCCCTCCTAATGGTTGTGCCTGGATTCGTCGACCATGTACAATGGTGAATTCTGCGACCCAGCGATCAATGCGCTGCTTCGCTATCAGCAGGCTTGCAAACACGCAGGCAAGGCTCCAGGAGGGATAGGTAGTGTGGAGCCAACCCGCAGACCATGTGCTGTCCTGCCCAATGGGAGACCAGTGCACGGCCACCCATGTAGCCATTGACGCTATGTTCTGGTGTGGCTCCATCTGACCCGATTAGTGGCCGCCGTAGTCACGCAGCTCACGGTTGCCGAGCGGTAGCGGCGGCCGGTAATTGTGGAGCAGTTCCAAGGCCTCCACGCCGCTTGACGCTTCGCCACACTTCAATTTCCGCATCAGTGCCAACTGAAATTAAACCATAACGAAATTAGAAACTATTTGCGATTTGTCTCAGGCCTACGAGGAAGTGAGAGACGGCCTTCCGGTTGAATGAATCAACTAACCGTTTCTGGATCGTCAATTACTTAAACCGTTTACTTTATAAAACTTGGAGACGGACCAAGTAAACGGCCCATGTACTGTTAAAAAACTCTTGCCTTATTTTACAAAATGTACTTATTGTACAAATTTAACGAAGCCTTATTTTACAAAATGTTTTAATGCCACAAAACTTCTCAACACGCTATTTGCGAATTCTTGTCATATTAGACTTGCTCAAGACGCCTTATTTCACAAATGTTACGATGACACAAAAAATAGCAACACGCTTATTTTATACTACTAGGAGACGGGACAAGCAAGTAGCGCATCTGGTGTTAAGTGTACTCTTGCATATGACAAAGCCTTACTGCATAGGTCACATCCACAAAGAACATATAGCCTACACGGCACTGCATTGCGCCCGTCAACTTGAGGCATAAAGGTGTTAAGCCTCACGTTCCCGTAATTTCACCGGCAACCATACCCTTCAAACTGAAACATGCAGCTTGGCGGCTGAAATAAGTATGGTGGTAGTAATTCTCCGGACGAGCCCTTACACTAGGGGCTCCTACAACTCTTAAAACCTACTTCTGTTATCGTTTTTCAATATCTATTAGCTCTATAAAACGGTATCACCAATTAATATTATTATATTAATGGGATATTTACCATGATATTAGTCATAGTGCTCACAACCATAATGGTTTCAAAAGTTATATCACCAATAAAGTTTAAACTTGGTGTGATTACAGTTATTTCCTTACTCTGATGTATGACATACTTCCCAGCTTTAGCGTCTCTAGAACTGTTTGCGAAAAAATATCGCATTGTTTTGCCTTGAAATGTGGATTCCACCCTTGGTGTGCGTGTCCGACTCGCACTTGTCTTTTTTATTTAGGAGTCGAATATGTTTACGATAAGAAATTCCTTTGAAGATTATGTCAACTTAATATCCAAATACGCGGGAGACGTGGCCTCGAAGCAATAAACCAGATTTTTTTTATTCGATCCTAGATAAATGTTCGTATAGTTGTTTAAATGGAGCGTTGTTTTATGATTATTTGTTGTTAATAAATATAATGAATAAGCAGTTGAGTTACCTATAGGCCGTTTGTAACGGTCCTCAGGTAATCTGACTGATTCCTTTGTACATAGTAAAGTAAGTTAGTTTAATTGTACATTTTAATTATTATTATTTTTTTGTTTTATGTGTTTCACGTGGGAATTTCTAAATATCCTTTCTTATTGCACCTCTGTACCACGAAAGGAAGCTATTCGATCTTTTGGATTTCATGGGTTGTATTTTTTTGCGCGGAACCCCAAAATAAAAGTAGCCTTAGTTACTCCTTATAACATCAGCTACGCATATCTGTCAGTTTTTCGTCAAAATCGGTTCAGCAGATTTTGGAGTCCAAAACGGCAGGCAGTCATATTTTTCACACGATTTTGATGTTATAGTTAGATAAATATTGTAATTTAGGATCAGGTTTGAAATAAATTATTATTCTTATTGGTTTGAGTCGCACAAGTGAGAAAACGTCGCATTTCAGGCAGCAGGAGACCTGGGCCCCGATTCTACTAAACCTATCGCTTTACTATGACAATGGTATAGTCGTAGAATGGCCACTACCAAAAGGCCTAACTACCTAAACTACCTATATTGTCATAGTGAAGCGATTGGTTTAGTATTCTTGTGGCCCCCGGCTTAAATAAATGTTTATGCCAATGATAAGACGATGATACTGTTGGCGTCATGTGATTTTTCGTGTTTATAGCGTGCACTAAGACGTAAGCATAGTGAATCCTTAAACCCTTTCAAATACTTAACATGAACAATGTTTATTGTTACTGATTGTGGTATTTCCATTGTTCTTAAATCAGCATGACTGTGCCCACGACAAATCGTATTATCTACGTGTGCCTATTTACATCTAAGGAGCCTTGAATGTATATTTTATAGCTTTCCGCTAGAGAAAGAAGACAAGACACACACTCAAATTAAAATATAGAGTAAGTATGATGCGCTGCGCTATAAAGTTATGAATAATTCTAGATCGAATCATATACAGATAGTAAAATATAAATCCATGCACAGAGCATAACTACAATTTCAATATACCCATGTGGGCACAAGCTATAAATTTTTAGTACTATTATGCAAAGATATAAAAATAAGGAATAAAACCGGTCGAATTAAGACACGTAGGTACATCGAGGGTTCCGACCCATATTTCAAGACATATTTCTTGTGTGCGGGCCGCAGAGTCCTGAATGATACCTGCCCCCTCAGCACGGGGCGAGGATAAAATGTTTGTCCTCTGTTTTTATCCACCTTCGAGAGCATTTTGTCTCCCGATTGTGGATAAAAACAGAGGACAACATTTTTATCCCCTCCCCGTGCAATTAGGCCTTGACACTTTGTACAGTAAATAAACAAAGTATACAGCGGTCTGTGTTTTAGATTTTCAAAATTAATATTTGTTTTACCATAAAAAAATAAAACGTAGAAATTCGCGTGTTTGTTGATTTGATCCCCGAGTTCTTGTCAATTGTGATATTCCACACCGACCGACCGTCTATCAAATACGAAAAAATCACGACTGTAACAAAACGTCTCAATTTTCTCGGTTCTACTCCTCAATTTTATGGTAGCGTATAAACTACAAACCGTGTCAGTTAGATTTTCAAGCAGAAATTTTAAAGGATTTTTGTTTTACTATGATAATGCTGTTATCATGATTTTATTTCAATACACTGTTGGACTCAGGGGCCGTACCATGAGGTCTTATTGCGATTTAATTGACGACCTAAACTGACCGAATTGCTATTTCGTACCACGAAGTCGCATTAGCGTGTCAGTGTAGGTTCAGTTCTAAACGAGCGACTCAGGTAAAATATAGAAAATAAATAAGTAACCGCAACGTTCCGAAAATACTGCTGATTTAATTTCAGAGCGTACCAGAGAGAGCGTATTCAACTTAGTTCTAGAAAAGTTAACCAGTTAAACTGATAGGACAAAAATATTTCAATTATATCAACTTTGAAACTAAATAATATTAATAATAGTTGCTTATATTATAAGAAATGATTATTTTCTGACAAATTAAAGGAAACCGTGTTGATTTTGCTCGGGTTCTAAGGTTTTTTTCCTACAGAAATACTTTGCATGTCGAACTTGCCTATAGGATAAATTTTGTACAAAAAGTTGAACTTATAAAAAAAAACGTCAAACAATTTGAATTATTACTTCAACTGGTTGATCTTAGTGGAATAGAGCCTTCAGGGTAACTGTACCTGTTCAGCAGAAACTTGCACAGGTTCTTTGAAGAGAATCCATGTGACGGATTCGGTGCAGGGCGGCGTGGTGAGCGAGCCGGGGTAGGTCCAGTAGGCAGCGCGGGCGGGCAGCAACTTGGCCGGGTCCAGCGGGTCGGAGAACGTCACCTTGTCGCCTTTGTGAGTGATGTACGGCAACAGCTTCAACACCTTGTCCAATTCCTCGTGTTTGTTGCCAACCTGGAAATTGGTTTTATAAAAATAAAAATAAAATATTTCAAACCGAAGTTCAGACTCCAGAATATCTACTACATGATGTTAGCAAAAAAGGCAATCTTAAAAAACTAGGTGTAAGTAAAGACAAACAAGACAAATATTAATGTATAAGTACATGACAAAGCAGAAGTAATTTGTGCTGAGGGGTTATCAACAGCTCTAGTTGAAGACTACTTTACTATCCTCACAAAACACTGCTTTCCCTATCTGCAACAGTCTTCAGGATGCTGTCTGCACTGGTACGCGCTGTGGTTCAGAGATCCTGTTTTTTTTTTGCAAATAATCGCATCAAATCCATCAGTATGATATTCGGCATTTATCCCCGACGCCACTCAAACAGGGCAGTCCCAACATCATCCTAAAGATATTATTATCACACTCCACATTAATATTTTAAAATCGTAAGTTTTTGTTTATGCGTGTGTGTGTATGTTTGTTACTACTTTACGCCTAAACGGCTGAAAGGATTGAGCTGAAATTTGGCGCAAAGATATCTTAGACCCTGAATTAAATAATTGGCTACTTTTTATCCTGGAAAAGTGGAATATTTCCGCGGAATGCCCAAAATTTCAAATTGTTTATAGTGACAAAAACTGAGTGCAGTAACGCTCAAACTACGAATATGGATTAAATTGGGCATAAAATAATATTACAATACAATAAAAAATAGGCTTTATTTGATTCCAAAAATCAGTTTCTGTCATTCCTGTAGGAATGAGTACGACAATCATCGCAATTCCTGTCATTCCTGTAGGAATGAGTAAGACAAACAACGCAAAACGGATTAGTCTTTTGTTGCTCCTTTACGCAAAAACTACCGAACAGATTGAGCTGATTTTTGTACAGATATTGTTCTGGACCAGGTAAACATATACACTACTCTTTAACCGGGTACCACGCGGGCGAAGCCGCGATCAGAGGCTAGTAAGTTTATATAAACGTTAGTTATCCACTCGTGACTGTCAAGGGCAGGGTTACGTGATCAAGGTTATTGTAGGATACGAAAAATAAATTAATAAGTAGTTCCTGGTAATTATTGTATATATTTACCTATTTAAGATTGTTCCTCGACTTAGGTACGCGTTTTATAGTTTTAAATTGTACCTTCAAAATAAATTGTGGATTCAAAAATGTGAAATTCGACACTACATAAGCTACATCTAACTAATTAAAATAATGTTTTTAAAATCGAATGTTTAGATTTTCCATATTGATTTAACAACTGACTGATCTTTTCTTAGTATTAGTTACCTAACTGAGCAAAGTCGCTCAGTTAGGAAACGAATATGGAATATTCAAGTATTGAATTTTAAAAATATTGTCCGTATAGTAGTGGCGTATTTCACTTTTATGACACAATGTGTGTTTATGCTACAATTTACCGAATATCATATTTCGCGTAGGTTCAAGTTGAATACTAGATGAGTAAATAATAGTACGCTATACGTACATACCTTCGCCACTTAATGTCTTCAAGAAGAGAGTTAATAGGCACCTGGATAGACTCGATCCATCGTATACCTAATCCTTGGATGTGCCAGTTTCGAGTGCTAGCTGCCCCTTTCTAAACAGGTAATCGTAAAGGGGAAAACCCATATCACAAAATAACTAATATGCTATAACTTCCTTCTAGACCGGCAAAGGTTGACAAGCAATAAATGTAGGTACCACTTTTACTACAGACTTATATCAACCTGACATACCTAATTACCTAACATAGTACCTACTTGGTCATTTTACTATAAGTACCTATAATCTACTCTTAGGAATATGACCACACCCTAAGTACCTAACTACTCTATTGTTGATACTTTTCTAAAAAAGAACTTGCCTTATTGTAAATAAGTAGGTAAACGAATCAAAATTATGATTTCCTAATTCCGGAGCCCCAAGGCACAGGCATATCACGCCTTTGGGTCTCGTTGAGTCTTATAAGACCTTAGCTTATTCCATATTATGAACAATTGTAAATTGGTGGGTATTCCTTTGCAAAAAAATATTCTTCATTCTTTTACTAATCATGTCATCGCCGACATTATTTTCATCGACGTTCTAAAAGTCTAAAGTATGTAGCTAAACAATATAATTGTATTGAATTTAAATATTTTGTATTGTATTCAAATCCCGACCCCGTCTTGGACTTTGTTTTCTTCGAGGAGTTATTTTGAAGTTCGTTGACAATTAGGTACCGACTGCACGGGCTAAAGTCGTGGTCGCAGGCAGCGGCGACTTATTTATTACTACTACTCTATTTGTCTGCTCTCTTCGGGATTTAACCTTTCGTGTAGCCGGCTAGATGTAGTGCAATTTAGCAATAAGTTTTTAAACGAAATTGACAATTTTCTTAAACATAACTTACCACTAGTTAGTTATGTTTTTTAATCAGTGAAATACTTATCCTAAAGATAGGACAAGTTCTCTCTGTGCATCGTATCCTCAGGGTGGAGGTTCACGGCACTCACGACCTCTTTATTAAATATTTTTATGATCCTCTACTTTGTTCGACCACTGTGGTTTGTATAGGCTTATAAAGGGAATGCTATGAATGTTTTCTACAGGGTAACATCCAAGGCTTTAGCCGGTCATCATCAGAACTTGTAGTGCCTACTGCCTATCTAAAATCAATCCAGAATGTTTATTTTTTTTAAAACATGTAAATTTTAACAAGCAGGCAGCACACCTGATGCTTAGTGCGATTCTTGTCTATAACGAAGCTTTACTGCGTTGGTCGTATCCACAAAAAACTTGACCGATGCTGCACTGTATTGCGCCCATAACATGAGACAAAGGTGTTAGCCCCGTGTGCCCGTAATTTCACCGACAACCATACCCTCAGCAATGCTGATTGGCGGTCAAAATAAGTATGGCAATACTTCCCAGACGGGCCATTTCACACCTACGTATGTGTATGTATATCATCGTAAGACACATGTTTTCTTTTATAACGTATTGCTCTGAGGTTCAGGTGCCTTGATATATATTTAGAAGTGGCACGCGCCCGCACTTGCATTTTATGCAGCTAAAAGGATTGAGTTGAAAGGTTTCGATGACGTCATTTAGCCGGTCTCGGCGATTATAGTGGGTACCTTATGCGTTTCTTTTGAAGGATTTCTTCGGAACAGCTTAAAAATATACTGTATTATTGAATGTTTTTTCCTTCATGGCCCAATAATAATTAACAAGGTAATATTTTGCATCAACTTTATCCTGCCCGAGTATAGAAGGCACTAGGTACCACGTCTTTGATGTGAAATACCTATTCTTTGTATATTATGAATGTCTGTCCACTATGTAATTAACCAGCCAGGGCACGTGTCTCTATTTCTACTAGGTGTTTGTAATAATGGTTCTTGTTTATGACATAAACTGGCAAATAACACGCACACCGAGGGTTCCGAACCACATTAAAGAGCAAAAACTAATTTATAATAGTAAATTAGTTTTTGCTTCTTTATTTGATTTTATTTTAATGATTTGTTGTAATAGCGGCATAAAATTATATAATAATAAAAAATAAAAATGATTTGTAGATCTATTAGAAATATACACCCTGTAAAAATGTCAACTGTCTTATAGCTCGCTGAATGGTCAGCGGAGGCTTAGTTATATTTTTATACTACTAGGAGACCTGTCTCCTAGTAGTATAAAAATGCCCGTCCCGACAAGCAAGTAGCGCACCTAGTGTTAAGTGTACTCTTGCCTATGACAAAGCCTTACTGCATAGGTCACATCCACAAAGAACATAGCCTACACGGCACTGCATTACGCCCGTCAACTTGAGGCATAAAGGTGTTAAGCCTCACGTACCCGTAATTTCACCGGCAACCATACCCTTCAAACCGAAACACAGCAATGCTGCTTGGCGGCTGAAATAAGTATGGTGGTAGTAATTCTCCGGACGAGCCCTTTCACTACGGGCTTCTACTACTCTTATATTAATAATGGTCCATTTGCCACCGTTTGGGTACGGAACCCTAAAAATACTTTAATGAAGCCACTATCTAGCACATTCAATGATATCGGAGTAATTCAGTAGACGAGACACGATTGGTGATTGCCATTGTATTTCGTACAGGTCATAGCCCGGGTCCGAGTGAAAGTTTTACACGGAAGCCGAGAGAGCGATTCTCTTCGCTTCCACGCACGCAGTTTATCTTTACCGTTATTATCATCTGGTACCTACCTACTGTCCGCTGTGGTATATTGTCACTGGTTGGGTTGGAATCATATACAGTCGCCGGCAAATATTATGTAGGTACACCTCATATTCATTCTTCATATTGGGCGTGGTAAATTCTGTGATTATATTTTCATTTAAGCCTGATTGTTTATCACACTTGGATAGGTACCTACCAAACTAAAAAATACTACAAATTATGAAGTGTATACATTTTAGTGCGGGTGACTGTACTACCTGCACCTACAGGACTACTTGAGTTGCCAGTTCACATCATAGAATTATCGACATGGGAGATTTTGGTGTTACATGAGGAGGTATAGGTATGCGAATAAACAGTTGTACTCAGTAAGTTTCTTTCTGGATTGGCGTAACAATATAAAAAAATATATATTACAATATTATTAAATCTGAAATTCGTAGCTAGCACGCGCGTCATCCAACCCTTTAAGCATGCGAACTATTAAAATACAATAAACAATCGAGGTGTAACATGCATGGACATCTACTTTGTGATTCCGAATGTCATGCCTTCGCCGCAAATGGTATTCAATTACCTACAAGGTACCTACTGATGACCGCCTGTAACACAATACAATACGCAGGGAGCGCTTTGTATGTTTAGGTTTTTATATTCTGCTACGGGAAAACGTTTGGCGTTCTCTGATCTGATGTCAAGTTAGAATAAGGCTGAAAGTGGAAGCGAACTTCTCCTACAATCCTCAACGGACTAAGGAACTGGCTATCTAAAAACCGGAACACAGCAATTTGGAATCATTGCTATGGCGAAAGATTTATGTAAGATGGTGTCGTACCACCAACTAAACCGCAACAAATTTGTACCCCCTGTGGATGGAACCCCGGAGTTCTGGGACCGATGGGCAAACCACTAGATGATAGAGGTGGTTATAAGTCTCGCAAGTTTTTATCCCTTGCGTATGCGCATGACGAACTTCGAAGATTGATCGTTGATCGATTGCTGTCAAAGTCAAAGGGGTATTAACTTGTTGACAAACCAAGAAATAACTTACAAAACCTACATACAATACTTTTTACCTACATGTTAAACCTTTAACATGTAGGTAAAAACCTCTCTGTGTTTTTCAACGTTGTCTTGAATCTTAAAATATAAAAATAAAATGTTTCCAAAACTAACAAACAAAATACCTACCTATACGAACACAAGAGGAACGAATGCACAGTAATTAAGATAATATGGTTAATTAAGATAAATGTTTACTAGGTATGTTTGATTTGTATGCTACGTTAATGATTGAGACATTCAAATATAACAATTCCACGTTAGATTATATTATTTATACGCAATAGATAACCCTATTACCTAAGCTGGTATTCAGCTTTTCAATGGTTTTGGAGGTGTTCCTTTTAATTAAATTGGTCAAGTGAAATGTAGGTAAATAATAAATACCTGATTATTACTTGACTTAAAAGAAATATAGTCATGAATAAGTAATATATAGTATGGAAAGGAACTTCTTGCCCTCGACTACTTTCCGCAACAGTATAATCTTGGAGTCTTCAAGTCAAGAGTCTATAGTTTAGTTGTAGAAAAGTGTGCTCTATATTACCCCACGTCTTTACTTGTTTTTCAAGTAAGTTGGTGGTCAAACGTTTGGCTTTATAATAAAAAAAAGTTATAGTTATTAAATAATAGTAAGCGAGTAGGTACATTCGTAGTTGATTCTGCAAGCAATATTATATAGATGATAGCGTCGATTTGCCATATTCGGTTTTGTTTTGTGGTGTAAGGGTGCAATAACTATGAATTGTTGGAAATTTCCACGGGATGACGGGAATGAAGTCTCGGTGAATCTCGCCTTTGATTTATGAGACTTTAATTAGGGTAATTCGTTGATATGGTTTACCTACCTAGTATATTCATGTAGGTACTACACCATGTGATTTTAATGCGGACATTGCACCTATGTGTGAAATGTTAGCACGTGCCATAATGTTTGCTTCAAATTATAAGTACCTACATCTGTCCCACTACCCCAAAGCATAAGTATCTACCACGGGTTAAGGAAATTATTAGTAGTACTATTTGGCTATAATTAAAACGGTCAGCTTAACAAAGAGGGTTTGGTAAGATCCAAAATGTAATGTTGTCAGCAAAAAAATACTGTTCTGGCTATATTATATTGTTAAATTATAGGCTTTATTGTAACCAACAAATGCCAGAACACAACAACTTTAGAATTGATATTATGGTGACAGACTTAGGTCTATAAAAAAATGATTTTGTACCCTATAATACCACGAAGCAGTTACAAAGTTGAAGTACCTAGGGAATTGGAAAAAAAAACAATTAGTTCAACTGGTTGAACGTTGAGTTGAGCAGTAGTGGTATAGAGGATAGTATGTGAGTAGGTGATTTTTACAGAGCTTCGTTTAAATCACATGAGATATCCACGCAGAGACCTGGAAGTCTATGAATAAACAGAACTAACCATTAGAAGAACTCCCAAAACAGCCAGCCCATCGGCCTGTCCGGCGGCCTCGACGAAGCTGTTGTATTTGGTGGTGTTCCAATGTACCAGGTGGAGTTCTCCCGAGAATGAGCGTCCGTCCACAGTGTGCTCTGAACCCTCGCCGTTGATGGCTCCCCAGTGGCAGTGCCACTGCTGTAGTTTGTACACGGCATTCCCGAGAGGACCTCCCCGGAGGACTGAAACATAGAAAATGGCACTCATTGATGCATCATAGCATAGACAAAGCATTGTGTTTTAAGAAACGTTCGAAAATGTTTCCGAACGAAAACGTCAGTTTCGTCGAAAATTTGAAATTTGACAGACCTCATAGCACAGTTAGCATAGACCTGCCTGTAACTATTAGTATATTGCAGTCTGCCTTACTTTTCATAAATATTAAAATAGTCTAGATTTGGTCTTCGCGACGCACCAGACTTAGCACTCTCCCTAGATACCTACAATAGCATTTTGTTGTTGTTTAACAAATACTTTCAACATTATCCATCAACCCGTATATAAAGTTATTGGTCATATGCTTGTCTTACTTTCTTTGTCTTACTTAGGTTTACCTAAATACTAAGACTGTTTTTTGTCCCATATTAATAAAATAAAAAAAATGATGTAAATATAATGAGGTGTTTAATACTAGTTTACCTAGATACAGTGACACTGTGTACATTGTATCTAGGTAAACTACTTAGTAGTGTTTTTTTTATCCAAAATAAAATATTTTTAGATTTGAAAATGATGCCGTATTTTATACAAGTTTATCTGAATAAAATATATGGCGGTTTTTTTCCCAAGTAAATAAAATAAAATTTATTTGAGTAAGTAGTTGAAAAATAATCACGTTTGTACACGTGGACTACTACTAAGGAAAACTTTTATTTACTCGGGCACTTATCGCAAGTAAACAATTCAACATTCCTTTGAACAAATGAGTGAGACGTAGAAATACTTGGAAGATTAGATTAAAAACGACGTAAGCTTTCGGGCTAATCAGTGAAACTGAGTGGATTACATATTAAACGGACAATTATGCGGATGTTTCTTGCGTAAAGTAGAGCTTCGTTTATTATTATTTGAAATGGGTCAACTCTTGACCCCTCGCGTAGAGCGAGCTTTCCCAAAAGGTGCCTGATGGTGTACTGGCATTTCCGCACATTATAGAGACGGCAGAACACCAGAGAACTGCGACGGACATTCACAGGTCCTATAACCGTAACAGTTGACTAAAAGGACAAAGTATACAGTATACCTGATGGAGGTAGGATGGTAGACCTCACCCTTTTTTATAAATGATGGGTTAGCTCTTGACTTGGCTCTTGACTTCCTAGCAGCCTGGCTTTCCTGCGCACTGATGACACACGGCATTCGGTTTGGTGGCCGGGCTTCCGCAGGAGGGTGACTGCTAGTCAGGTGGACATTTATAGACCCGACCACAAGACTAAGTGTTATGATCCTAATACCGTATAACCGCTACCAAGAACTAGTGATTTCGTGGGCCGGGGTAGACTGCTAGAAGTTTGATCACACCAACCTTTTGTTTTTATTGCATCCACCATGAGGTGCCTGGGCACCTCCCCGTGGTTGGAGGTGGAGTTGGATTTTCAAGTTATGATATGGACGTAGGTGGTAGCGCACTTCACCCGTCATCTTCAATGAGGATCTGGCTATCTTACCTCTAAATGTCAGAACATTTTTAGAGTTGTTGTTATGGCGACAGAATTAGGTTAGAGGTGGTATTATCTACCACTAATAAAAATAATAATAATAATGTAACCTTTAAATCATCTCTTTACGATATTTTAACTTGAAAAAAAACTAACACTTCACTTATAAACTATTTATACTAATATCTGTTGTTTTGTTATCTTTCCTAGATCTGTTTGCCAGTCGGCAAAGGCCTCCTCCAACCTTCACCATTCTTTTTTTTTTTATTATTCTTCAAAAGAAGAGAGGCAGACCGCACAAAAGGTGGTATGATGACATCAGACAAGTGGCAGGAGTCATGTGGAACAGAGTAGCACAAGAAAGGAAAGAATGGAAAAGGTTGGAGGATCTACCACTAGTTAACCAAACCAAGCACTCATCCACCAAACATGTACTCCTCTTGGGGATCGAACCCGGGACTGCATCTGACACCGGTGTGCGAACCCTAGACCACAGAGGCGGTCAAACCCTTAACCAAAAGGAGCGACACCAATTCCTAAAACAAAATACGAAATAGGTATAGGATTTATTCACGAATTCAATAAATGAGTCATTCTCAAAGAAAGGTTTTATTCCACGTTCCTGTCCAAAACGGCATCGATTCCCCGCAGTCTGCGAAGTATTGCGTGAGACTGGGACACAGCCATGACTCATTGTAAGGGGAGGCTAGGGAAGAACTTACTCACCGGGGAAAGTCTTAAAGGATTATTATTACCATAATAACTATCATTTCCATTAAACAAGGAGGTAAATAAGATTATAGAGTTTTACATAGCTCTACTAGGGCGATAACGTTCTTTAGGTACAATGTGTTTACTTTCGCCTATGTTCCTTTTACTTATAGACCCACTCAATAATATGTATGTTGTCGTCATCATTTATGATAGGTAGGCAGGTAGTACCTAATTTTTTTTTTTTTTTTTTATCGCACGACGGGTATAGGACGGAGTTGCTTGGCATTCAACTTGTTACCAGGTGAGATGAAGGCCAAGTGCTTACCCGTCGTACAATAAAAAAAAAAAAAAAATCATCTCACCTGGTTTTTAAAGTTATGATAAGGCGGAAGCGCACTTCTGCCGGAATCCTCAACAGTGTGAGGAACTGACTATATCTTACCTCTATTTGCCGGAACACAACAATTTTAGAATTGTTATGGCGACAGAATTAGGAAAGATGGTGGTAGCTAGCCAGGCGGACTTTAACAAACATGTACTTCTCCTGGGGATCAAACACGGGACCTCTGGATCTGATACCGGCGGGCGAACCACTAGGCCACAGAGGCGGTATAGCGGTTATGCGGCTGACAAATTGAAATTGTAAATAAATAATATACTTAATCGAAATACATCTGCGTGGTATATTGATAATTATCAATATACCAAGCAGATATATTAGTGTAGATTTAATAAACTTGGTAGTAATACCAAGTTTATTTAGAAATCTATTTCTTTGCCCATCGTTTATACCTGTCATAAAACAGTACGCTAGTGTTCAGATACCTACCACAGACGAAATAATCATAAATTACGCGGTGAGAGACAAAGCCACAGCACAAAACAGATAGAAGTGTTATCGGTATTTTGTAGGCACAGTTTTCGTTTTCTGTCGTTTCTATAGGTTACTAAACATAATCAATTGAATATATGTTCTCAAGTAAAGTGGCCACGATAAGTCTCTGAATGAGACTGGCGTCATAGTGATTAGATGATTGGCTCTATGCAATAAACCTGCACGTGCAGACAATGCACTCGGTGACTTGGTGTACTTATCATGTAAAACCAAAAATGCAAGAACATAAGTCTTACGCGGGAGTTACAATTTATGCCATGAACCGAGTATCCATATCCATAACACTGGCCTGACAGAGATTGATCAATTTTAGTGATAAGGCCGGCAATGTACTTATACATATAATAATACAAATAGGTTTAGGAATCCGCTAAGTTCCTTTAAAAATATCAAATTGACATGAGTTTCGCCTCAGCACGAGGCATCCTCAGTAAATAATGTTCTGCTGAGCTATTGTTACATAATATTTTTCTATTTTCATATTACATAAGAATTGGAATTCGAAGTGTGTTTATTATTTTGTTAGTTACCTTTTCACGGCTGAACGGATCAATGTCATTTGTCATGGATAAACGCCATTGGAATGGACATTTTGCCATTTTTTATCTTGGTATCTCTAATATTTAAGCCTAAACAAAAATTGTACCAATTTTATTAAGAGCCTCACTATGAAACGAGAATAGATACCAAGATGGATTGATCAAAGAATATAAAAAATATGATGACTTTTAAAAAAACATCGCTATTTATCTAATTCAAAGTTACTCGCTAGGTATTTTTGTCTTGATAAGTCGAAGAGATGACTGAAACTTCAAAGCTTCGGACAGTGTACCCGTGGTTAGCTAAGTGGTCAAAATTTATAGGGACAGTACTTATAATAAATAAATACATCTATAAAATGTTTATCAACATTCGTTTTATCTAAACACCGGGTAAGCACACGTGTTTCGCTTAACCTACTCTATTGAAGTATGTTTCTTTTTATTGAACTGAACTTTATGATTGTGTGAACTTACATCATACAAATCGTTTATCACACTCGTCTCTCGAAGAAGCTTACCAGAATCGTATCCATTCTCGTCAACTCTCCAGCAGTACCCTGGGTTGACGACTGAGCGAGGATGGTTGACTGAATACTTCCACAGAAGTGGCGGTGCGCAGACCCCACTGCTGGCCTGTGTCGTCACGATGTCTACAGGACTCTGTCTCGCTCCGCGGGCTTCTGGGAACTTCTCAGTCCAAGTTGAGGGACCTGGCGACAAAGCGAATGCAAGCTTAGCTGGTATTTGTTTTTTTTGTTGATAATTTCATCGAAATTCGCCTTCCAATCTATATTGAGGACTCAACTCCAACCCTAGACGTGCAATGATTTCAAAGGATCAAGCATAAAAATAAGCCTGTGTTACAAGTTGCAAGACATAGGTTATGCCCAAAGCGGCCCCGCGACGGTCAATGGCTATTGTCAATTTTAAGTAATTGACAATTATAATTGATCGTTTACTAATCAAATTTATGATCTTCAATCAGAAGGCATTTGATAAAAAAGTAGGTATTGATGAGAACAAAACCAACTAAACTCTTCTCTTACTGATGGCAAAAGCATTGACGCGTCTATATGAACTGCATCAATGACACTTCAATTGACATTTCAACTTGATCTGAGGGATAACCATTGACAACTACCATTGACCCGGAACCGTCAATGGTAATTGTCAATGGTTATCCCGCTGCACCCATGATAGTGCAGAAGTGGTAGGTACCAACTTTCCGACAGGGTTGCTGCAAGGCAGCAATTAACCGCTTGCAACAACCTGACAGAATTAGGCTATTGATTCACGCGTTGCTTACCCTAGTTCAATCAAGTGCAAACCACTTTACAAGAAATCTACTCAAGAGCGCAGTTTGTTGTCTTCACGGTCTGTTGTCTTGTCATGATGTTTGACTTGCGGATATGTGAGTATGTAAATGGATGCAAAGTACGGTGGTTTCACTTATGACGGCTTTATAGGATATTTTTGCTTTATTATGTTATCTTATCTAAGTGACGCCGCCTGCGAGCTGTCGAGACAAGGCTTATGTGGTAAAACAACATTTGTCATGTGATCATTTGATTAATTACGAATCACGACCAGAACGACGCAACGCAAACAATATAGATAAAATTGTTTTGCTAGCCAAACACAATTAACCGAAAAATCGATCAACAATGAAACTCGATCAGTTTGCAATGGGCCAAAAATTTTAAAAATAGCCTTGCTGGCTGGATTTTGTAAATTACGATTACCGAGCCGAGCGTGTTAGAGACTATATAATATACATTTGAAAAGTGACTCACTACTTTTGAGTAGATTTTATGAGGATCACTGGACAGCGGGTAGTCAGAGGCACGTCCAAACTTACGTTCGGCACATGCCCACGGTTTACAAGTTTCTGTATCCAATACGTGACAGGACAGCCATTGACACATGTCATTCGGACTTTTGGTACTAGGGCCATGCCGATTTCCTCTTGATGTCACCTTCCCCGTCAGAGCATGTGCATGTGTAAAATACGCACATAAACTTCCGAAAACCCGAAAAGTCCATTGACACACGACTAGATGGCCCATACCCACTTGGCCACAGCTCTTTAAATTGTGACATGCGGTATTTTACTAGCTATTTGTATTCACTTGCATTTAAATTGAAATTGGCAGCAAAAGATCGAAGTTCATCTAAATCAGTGTTTTAAAATAGTTGCCATTGTAATTTATTCCGATTCGGTCCGTTCGAAGTAACCAAGTACAAGTACCGTCAGCGTCAAATTGATATGAGCGACTAGAGTAGTCAAAATAATCTGAAAAACATAAAAGCAATTTGATATTCGCAGTTCGAATCATGTTGCTCAATCAGTGTCGAAGCAGTCAGGATGTTCAAAATTATCTTAGCAAACTAATCTATCAAAGTTATCTGATATAATTAACCTTCAAAAAATGTATAATAACAGAATTCTTACGTTTAATCTAAACATTTTGACTACTCTAGACGCGCACGCTGACTGTACCTGTGATTTGACATCATGAAATGGTTCGGTAATTTTACTAATTTTGCGTCCTCGTCAACACCGGACATCCGAATAATCAATGACAACTAGATAAAAAGGTTATTAATTTTAATAATAAACGTTCCTAAAACATTTGGGTTGCAATCGCAAATTTCATTTTACGAATTAATAATTAGGATAAATTATTTCGAAACTTCACAATCTTTATTTTTCGGTGAAGGCTTAGCAATGGGGCAGAGATGGTTAATAATAGAAACTAGAAGCGAGGTAATGGTTGAAATGCGTCCGTAAAAAAAGACATGTCAGCTTTCAGCTGTCCACCTCTGCGAGCAATATTCTGAAAAAGAGCTCCGAAGTTCTCTCTTAGCGTATTCATAATTCGATTTAAAAGAAACTTCTCAGCATTAGGTACGTGCAATATGATTTGTGATATACAATTTATCACATATCATATTGCACGTACCTAATGCTACTGCTTCAGTCAGAGAAAATATGGAAATAATAAAAGTTCCATTTCAAAAATGTAATGTGGTTAGTAAGTAACATTACATGTAGCCTGTATAGCCTATCCTATACTTATTAGTCTAGCAGCCACCGCCTGTTTTTTTCAGTGATTAATAACAGGCTGAATCTTCGTGAGCTTGTTCGGTTCGACGAGACGCCAAAGTTTTCCCTCTGCGGAAATTCTCAAAGAGGTAGGTAATTAAGTGCGCAGGTGTAAAACATGTCGATTATTTTAGGGTGTTGAAATTGTCTGACTAACAGATTTTTTTTTATTGAAACTTTAAGATAATATGATAATAAACTCGGAAAAACAATTGTCCTACAAAATTGATGGTTTGAGTTGGGGCGTCTTCCACGCCGAATATGTCGAAATAACGAGGTCATAAAAATTACTTATAACCAGCTGATTTCTTGTATGCAGCTTCGTAAATATTTGTACAATTTAATGGCCACAGAGTCCTACAAATGCAGTGGTATGTTTTCTCAGTCCTACGCTTGGATGTTGTCTTGTTGTAAAATCGAAATGTTTTACACCTGCGCACTTCATTACCTACCTCTTTGAGAACCTCCGCATAGGAAATACTTGGGCGTCTCGTCGAACCGAACGAGCTCACGAAGATTCAGCCTGTTATTAATCACTGAAAAAAACAGGCGGTGGCTGTTGGACTATACGAGTATGAAGTGGCGAATTTCACGTTTGTGTGATTTGAAACGGAGACACTAACATTTGTTAGCCAGAATGTATGACCGTAGTTAGTTCGTTTGCAAAAATTTAAATAAATTAGAACTGTTTAAATAATATGTTTTTATAGTTAAAAATTTAACAAAAACCGTGATATGGTTTTTGTTAAATTTGGAATTTCTACGATAATTTATTGTGCAACCACCATAGGGTACTGTAAATTAAAGTTTACCTAGGTATGTGAGAACTTTTATCATCATTCAATCAATCTATGTAAGTAGGTAATATTCATACCAGCCAGACACAGCAGTGAGGAATAAAGTGAGGTGGAATCGGGGTCGGTACATCTCAGGGGCGAATTCTTGGACCGCTTTTGTTCATTGTTTATTTGTCCTCTTTCTTTATATCTTCATAATAGAAATATGAACTAAAGAATGTACTGATGGGGATTGTTATCGTGCACCTTTTTGTATTGTTTTACTTCTAGCTCGGCAATAAAACACTGCAATACCTGCAGCGTGAGAGTTTTTAACATCTCGTTCGATGTTTCGAGCTGCAATTGCTCCACACGCTCTGCACTTATCAGCAATTCAGTTAATTGAGGGGTTCAGCGCACGGATGGCATCCATCCACGCCAGGAAGGCAGGGTCATCATCGCTTGATAAGCAAAAGCACGTGGCAAATCTTCAAATACTTTTCGATTTGACGTCTTAGGGGGAATTACTCTTCGGCCGGTTTTGTTTAACCCTTACCAGTTTGTTCTGTCTGCTGTCTGTATACCACAAGAGATACATACATAAAACCGTCTAGTCAGGAATAAGTTGAGTTGGAAATAGCCAATAGCCAAATAGCAAATAAATATTAACGCCATCTAGCAGAGATTCACTAAACTATGTGAAACTGCCGTAGTATCCGAAAATTCGTTCAAATCACTAGCGAGAAGTGGCGTTTTTGCTTTTTATATTATGTTTGTATTTCAAGTGATTACACTTGATCACAACATTTGTAAATAAAGCTCTAGGGATAGAGTAGGATAAGTCAAAGTCAGTCTAGTAATTCTATTATGAACGAACACGATCGCCTCCAATTCCTTTAATGTCAAATCGCAAAAATGCGTAGAAGTTCAAATCGATCACGCTTGTTCGGTAGATAGTCGCTTCCTGGATGGATGGATGGATCGCTAGCGTGGGTCGCAGTACTTGATGAAGATTAATCAATCTGCGCTTGCGCTTGATAAACTGCGAACCGGTTGTTCAATGCTGTGTGGAGGCCGTAGCGTGAACACCTTTACCTTTGCTTCAGTATCGATAGCTTTCTTCGTAGCTCGTTTTGTTGGTAGGGCTTGTTTTAAGTCTTAGCTAGCTATCACCATCTCACATAAGACGGCATAGCAACATGCCGGAACAACAATTATAATTGTTGCGTTTTGGCATTCAGGTAAGGTAAGAAGCCAGTTCCTCGGTTTTTTGAGGATTCCGGATGAAGTGCGCTTCCACTCGGAAACTTATCATAACCGACACCAGTGTAACGGTCATCTCAATCACACGGAAAGTTTACTTATAAGTAAATAGATTTCAACGCTATTCTCAAATCATTTCTGAAAATCTTCTGGGGAAGCTTTGAATCCTAATGTCAAAAAAATATGTTTTAGATTTTTGAAATAGCGCTTTCGGAATCTCCATTCGATCCGATGAGGCTTTCCGAATGTTTGCGAGAGTTATACAAGGTGAGATGAAGGCGTAGCGCTTTCCCGTCATATAAAAAAAAACAGCTTCACTTTGATGTGGGTTCAACCTTCCCGATATTTTTTTTTTACATAGATAGTCAATAAAACTAAAATTTGCTCATAGTTTTGTCAGTTTCAGTAGAGACTGACTGACTGACCACGTTTGCCAGTGAGCTACGTTAAGGCAAAGCTATCCAAGAGCTTTTTTTGAAGACGTCTCGGCAGGCACTGGCCGCCCGGCGCGAGCGTTTGACCGGCTAGATTTCCTTTGATTTTGTTCACAAAGATAACAATATTATAATATTTGTTTTCGACAAGCGCTAATAAATAAGAATCCCTATCTTTTGTAATAACTTTAACATGTTTTCAACAAGAAATCTCTCAGTTCTACACGTTCAAATATCGATTTAGTGTCATCTTTATGATTTTTTTTATCGAGCCAATTATTATGATTCGCGTTTGTCTTTGCACAGCGCTTGATTATATGTTCGATTTTATTAAAATATATATTTTTTGGCGCTACGTCGCTTTTTATAAGATTTACAGAGGTTCAAAAAAGCTAAAAAGTGATACGACCCCGCGTTAAGCGACTCGCTGGCTAGAGCCTCGTTAATGTTCATGCTACGGCCGGCGTCGGTCGTTACGACCTCGGCCTTGCCTTCCTTGGACTGATTTATCAATTCACTTTCAGTCATTATTCCGTTAGGGATTAAAACTTGCATTACACACAGACGTAGTTATTTTAGATAAAAAATGGAACCGAATTGACTAAAAACTTAAAAATGGTTCTATGGGGATCATAGATTTTTTATTGGTGTCCAGCCAGTATCAAACTTAAAAACTGACTATAAACCACCATTTATCTGTAAGTAACTAATCAAATAAATGAGAATCATGCAAATCGGACGTCAATTTGCGGAGATATTTATGATTTGTTGATTTTTTGAAGATTATCGGATTTTCACCAAATTCAAATGGTGGTCCCATTTGAATCACAGACACTCTCTATCGACCAACAAAAGAATTTCGCAAATCGGTTAAGAATTAGCGGAGAAATCGGCAGACGTACATAGAAAACACAATCAACTACTGAAACATAATTGATTGAATTGGGACTGGTCTGAAAGTATATCTATTGAAATTAAAAAAAAAATCCAAATTGGTAAATAAATTATGGAGTTCTGAGCTAACAAACACAAAAATAATACCAACAAATTGAGAACCTCCTTCTTTTCTGAAGTCGGTAAAATATTTTAAATGTTATCCTTTAGAAGTTATAAGCTAAAGCTTTTATAATATTTTGGACTTAAGAGAAAGGTTTGAGCTAAAGAACTTTCTCAAATCCAAAGTCATATCCGTTTAATAAACCGTTATGCGCATGTAGGTAAGTTTGTTGCACACAATTACCTTGATGTGACTTATTGTGTATTTTATCACAGTATAAAGGGTACTAACTTCGAACCTATACTTCAAGAGTTACAAGTTCTAGCTACCTACTTGAGAAACTTTTTATTTTTATTTATTGTATGACGGGGAAGCGCTTAGGCCTTCATATCACCTGGTACCTAACAAGTTAAGAGAAGGCCGAAGGTGGATGCGCACTTCACCCGGAATCCTGAACCAACTGAGGAACTGGCTATCTTACCTCTTAATGCCGGAACACAACAATTTAAGAATTGTTATGGCGACAGAATTAGGTAAGATGGTGGTAGCTAGCCAGGCGGACTAAAACAAAGTTCTACCACCAATCAAACCAAGCACAATATTGTACTCCCCATGGGGATCGAACCCGGGACCTCTGGATCTGAAATCGGTGGGTTAAACCACTAGACCACAGAGGCGGTTAAACATAAAACATAAAGTTTCAACTTAAGGCAAGGCTTTTTACTAACTTTAAGTTAGCGCTACCCGGGCCCCCGCAGTTCATTGAGACATTTACATACGAATTATTTTGTTTTGACGCAGTGAAGACATTTCATTTAATTTCTTAACTTTCAACAGTGGGCGAAATGTCAAGATAAAAATTAAATGTGTAAATTGTTTATTTTCATGTGCGAAACGTAAATTCGAACCCTGAAGGTCCTCATCAAATCCACACTCTGAGTGGTGATCAGAGGTGAATCCTCGAAGGGGAACAAAGTCGTGAGTACTTTGTCTGTTTGTGTGTATATTGGGAAATCCTCGCCTTAACATGACAATACCTACTTCCAATAACTTTCAATGGGTAATAACTACAATTGCCAATTTAAATTCTTATGTTGCAACTTGATTGCGGACATAGTTTGTTTTTGTTTCCGTGTTAGTGCAAATTGATCAAAAAACATTAAATAGACCGGTCGTGTTAACTAAATAACAAAGACATAATACAAATGGCCACTCATAGTAATACACGTAACAGTTATTGTAGATTATTGATCCATAATGGATCAAGCAAGCATACCTAATCTGTTGTAAGTAATAACCATTACAGGTCGCAGAAAAATGAAAGTAGGTAGGTACCTAACTTTAGGTAATAGGTATAATGTTGAAAGGACTGTGTAGATTAAATTATTACTTATTTGTTTTTCTTAGGCGATAGATTGTCGCCGACATTTTAAATCACAAGCCGCCGACAGCTAATTTCCAATAAAAAAAAAATTGAAGACATGGAGTTGCTTGACCCTCATCTCACCTGATTTTTTCAAGTTACGATAAGGCCGAAGGTGAAAGCGCACTTCATCCGGAATCCTCATCAAACTGAGGAACTGGCTATCTTTACCTCTAAATAATGTCGGAAAATAACCATTGTAAAAATTGTTGTTTAGGCGACAGAAATAGGTAAGACTCCGGTAGCTAGGCTGACTATAACAAAGTCCTACCACCCAAAACAACCAAACCAAGAACAATATTGTACTCCCCTTGGGGATCGAAACCGGGACCTCTGCATCTGATACCGGTGGGCGAACCACTTTTAATAGGAAGGTCCGCGTCTGTGGTCTAGTGGTTCGATGTAAGATCCAGAGGTCCCGGGTTCGAGGGGAGTACTTACAATATAGTGCATGGTTTGGGTTGTAGTAGGACTTTGTTCAAGTTCGCCTAGCTTAGCTATCATTCTGTCGCCATAACAACAATTCTAAATTGTGGTGTTCTGGTATTTAGAGGTATATAATATATAGCCAGTTCCTCAGACTGTTGGATTCCGGGTGAAGTGCGCTTCTACCAATATAAACTGCTGCTCCGGTGCTTTTTGGTGGAGTTTTAGGTAAGGCACATTCGGGTGGACGTTGCTTGCATTTTTTTTTTTTTTTTATGTAAGTTCATGGTAGAGATTGAAAATATTGGGATGGATGATCCTCAAGACAAAATCAAGATAAAGCATTATGACGGCAGACGCACCCACACGCTGCTACAATCGCATTGTCAATTGTTTACAATGAAATAATTGTAATGTTAATAAATCTAATGCAAGTGCAAATACGGTGTCAACGCTACTCGTTATGAATATAACAGTAATTCTTAGTAACACAAACTCAAAATCAAGTTGCAATTTGTTCTTTCCTTTGTGCAAGAAGGTGCCAGCAAATTGTTCGTGTTTGTTTATTGACACACGTTTATCTGATAAGCTTTAATGTAATATAGACATCTAGCTGGAAACTGTCTCTTTTTGTTTTGATTATGACAAATATTTTTAAGAAAAGTCTACTCGTTAATCTATTCAGTTTTCGGGTAATCTGACTGTTCCATTTGTACATAGTTAGTTTAATTGTACATTTCATTGTCTACTCATTTAACCTTTATATTCATAGTTGCAAACTATTACTAGCCTATACCAGTATAGATTTTTAAAAGTGGGTAAGGGACAACCTTACTTAACCACTGAGCTGCGGAAAAACGTACAAAGGAGACTATCTAACTCAGAGACGCAGCAACCAAGCAGCCCACCTGATGTTAAGTATTAACTAGCTTATAACAAGAGATGCATTACGCCTAAAGGTGAGGCATAAAGGTGCTAAGCCTCGCGTGCCCGTAATTTCACCGACAACCATACCCTTTAAAACGGAATACAGCAATGCTGCTCGGCGGCCGAAATAGGTATGGTATAGTACTTCCCCGGACGAGCCCTTTCACAAGGATCTCTATGACGGAACACTGTCATTATTAACTTTCAGGGCTTTATGTTGAAGTGAAAACTTATTTAGGCGTGTTGGGCATTTTTTGTGATGGAAAAAAACCCGCGACACTGTTACCTAGCCGACACCGCGTTTGACACATTTGAATTTAAACTCTTCACGTTATCTAACAGATTTAAGATTCTAACAGGAACGGGTAAGGACCGTTCGAAGTCTACCTCTACCTATAGACAGACGGATGACAGCCGTGACATGTATCTATCAACGTCAGTTCTAGGAAGTCAGTTCGGACGGAACACAACAAATCGTTTGGCGCTAGCCAGGTGAACCTTTATACGCGGTAGGCCCCGAGCAACAGAAGCAATATAACGCAATGTTTTCAATTCAAGCTTTCAGTAACTTTTGTAGGAAAAAACGAATTATAGAATGAGTTACCGCTCTTATATAGGTACACTAAAGAGTGGAGTATTTAAAAAGCATTTTACTGAATTTATAAAGGCATTTTTTTGAGTTGGTCGTTTTTATCATCATACTCATTTGTGTCCTTCAAAGCTTTTGTAAATAGGTGTTTTCGCTATAACTGAGTAAGGGAGTGTCAGTCGATACATTTAGATTACATAATAAGTGCTCATCTGAACGAGATGGATGTCACTTATTAAATGTTTTATTCATCTTCATCTCCAATTGATAGGGCGAGGTGCTCGCAATATCGTATTTGTTATTTTTGTAAAGTAACCTAACCTCCCTTTTTGCCTTACATTATTCCCACTGCGTAGGTACGCAATATTTTCAAAAATCAGTTCAGCTTGGACTTACATGGTTTGTTCAAAGTATTGTATTTTAAACCGACTTTCAAAAAAAGGAGGAGGTTCTCAATTCGTCGGAATCTTTTTTTTTTGTATGTTCCCCTATTACTCGAAGGCGCCTGGACCGTTTTCAAAAAATATTTTTTTGTTAGAAAGAGTATACTTCTCAGGTGGTACCATTGTCATCAGGTCAGGATCTGATGATAGAATCCTGAAAAAATCAAGGGAACTCCTCAAATATTATATGCACACTTGAAGTGATTTGGGCATTTTTGGGGTCGGTATACTTCCCAAGTGATCCCATCGTCATCAGGTCAGGATCTGATGATGGGAACTCTTCAAATATTATAGGCGATTTGGGTGTATTACCTCAAAAGTAAAGAAAACACGGACCCCACATAGGATCACGTGTCTGTCTGTCGGTCCATCTGTCATCAAAATAATTGGATAAAATACGTCGTCCAGGTAAACGAAATTGCATCATATTCTTCATTGAAGTCGGTTTTCTTTTTAGTTTTTAAATCGTAATTATTGCCCGACGATTATACGTCGTGTGATGTAAGTGTAAAACGTCATCTACAGTTTAATACTAAAAAACTTTAAATTTGACTATACTTATTGAACACTAAGAGGTTTATGACATCATCTTAATAGTATACTTATAAAAATATTGTTTAGGCGTTTGACTGACCAATCAATGCACAGCCATGGGAGCCTTTTTTACTTGTTTATTGTGCGACGGTGAAGCGCTTGGTCATCTCACCTGGTTTTCAAGCTATGATAAGGGCGAAGGTGGAAGCTCACTTCACCCGAAATCCTCAACGGTCTGAGGTACTGGCTTACTTGAATTATTGTTATGGCGACTGAATTAGGTACGTTGGTGGTAGCTAGGCAACCAAAGTAAAACAAAGTCCTATCACCAACCAAACCAAGCACAATATTGTATTACCCATGGGGATCGAACCTGGGACCTCTGGGGCCCTACAATGAAAATCGAACGTCGTCGGATCCGAAACAACTTCTGTCATTTTTTATTGACAAACGTGCAATCCGTCAACGGATCGTTCGTTCGTTTTTCGTAGTAGTCCTACTGGATCTGACACCGGTGAGCGAACCACAGGCGGTTGAGAAAAGGGAGCCTGATGATGTTGAACCACCACAAGTCGCATGACACGTCACTTCGTGGCGTAGCACTGAGTGTAGCCGTCGTAGCAGTGCTACGACACCAGGGAGAAACTTCTCGCTGCGTCCATCGTAGGCCCCTAGGACATCGGTCCTAGAATCTTTCAAGGAACCTATTTTTCTGGTACGGTATGCATTGTGCACTGAAAAATAATTTAAGGAAATTCCAACGGGATAGCAGGAACGGAATCCCGAGCCCAGTCGGGACAAAGACTGGAAAATTAAAATTCGTTTTTATACCTAATTCTAGTTATTAGTATTATTTTATAAAGGAGTCAAATTATTGTTTAAATAAGCGGAGGAAAGGGAATTCGGACGAACTGGTGAGTTCACGGGGATCCTGGTGGCCGCCATGCATATAAACAAGTCTCACAGCTCAGTTGGTAGTAGCTCTGTCTTCTGCGCCGTAGGCTTTGGGTTCAATTCCCACCCGGGACTGTCATGCCTGTTTTATGTATAGGTGTTGTACATATGTATTATAAGTATGTTTTTACAAAAATAGTATACAAGTATTCTATTGATTATGTAGTTCCTATACTACAAGCTAAGGGCTAGATAGCTCTGTGTGAAATATACTTTCTGTAATATTTATATTTAGTTGCAGGATTCTTCTTATAAAACAGAGTGCACGGTAAGAGGACTAATTGCTGGTGAGATGCTGGCGTATATTCGTCAATTTACCTACTTACGTATCTGTAATTTCACGTAGGTAATGTTTAACTCTTCGCTTTACTCAGTTTTAAGTAGGCCAAGAATTGCACGCGACTCGTTATCATCACCTCTACTCGTATCTACTTCCACATACAAAATTAAATGTTGTATTTTGGTATTTAGTATTTTCCTCAGGTAACGCGACTGCTGCCTTTGTAAATAGAAAGTTTAATTCAACATTTGTTTGTATTCATACGTGTGAATGAAAATTAATATCCTACACAAAAAACATGTTACCTAATAACGCGGAGGTGGGTCGAGTCTAAATATTTTGTTAACTGTCACTTTTTGTGCTCATTTGGTATGCAAAAAATTTACAAATAAACTGGCCAAGTGCGGACACGCTGACCGAGGGTTCCGATCCACATTCAGACAATCCGAACAATCCGTATGCTTTTTATTATATTTTCTATTTATTGTAAGAGTTATAAGTACTTCTTTTGGCGCGTTTGGGAAAAAATATGAGAGTGATTTTTTTACGATGCGCGCACACCGACACCTAAAAGCGAAACCATGAAGTTGGTTGGTAGCTGTCTCTCAAGTTTTTGTGAGAACTGATACCTATATTCAAGGTAGTTCAAAGAAATAATAACAGTAAATGAGGTATCTACAATACGTGTTTTATATCAGTGGATATGAAAAATATATTCGTACATAAAATATACTTACATGTGTATTTGTATGTAATTTTAAACTAGTGCGAATGATTATAATGAGTAGGTATTCGTGATAAAAGTTTTTTTGATATTAATAACTTTTTAAAGTGGGTTAAGATTTAAGGTTAACTGTTGCATTATTTTTATTTGTTAACCTTATAAATTATTATTATCATCACATTATTATTAACTTTCGTTAAAGAAGTATAATTTCTTACATGCGTACATAAAAGTACACGCACAAGTTTTTTTCTTGTGATAGCGGCAATAGAAATACACACTGTGTAAATTTCACTACCGATCACGGTTCATGAGAGAACGGACTGACAGCGGAGGCTTAGTAATGGGTCCCACTGAGGGCATCGAGAACCGGTTCATTCGATTCCAGATTCAACACAAAACCGGGTACCCGGATCTTTCGGTTGAATTGTAAATTTATTTGAATTTTGTAAGTATAGTCATACATAATTCTACATTAGGATCAACAATCATGCGGGGGAACCCACAGATGTAAAATTAATCTTTTAAACGATCGGTCTGGTAACAATCAGTTTTTTTTATATACTTAGTATATTATTTATAATTATTTATTAATACAATACACTTTACAACCAAGTAAAAATACAACTAAAAAATAAAGTCGGTATAGATCTAGATTGTAAGTTAAAAAATATGTGCTTACAACTAAGTAGATATATACATAGATACATTTGATATCGAACGGAGAATTAAAATAAAAGTGAACAAAAACATGACAACAATTAACTTAACAGCATTCTACTGTATTACTTCCAACTACAGCTATTCAACTCAAACACAAGATATTGCAAACAGAAAACAATCAAATTAAATCAAATACCTATTAGCACTACAAAATAGGATTTTTCACACATGTATTTAAATAAAATATTCACTGGAATAAAGTATTTTAAAAAATCTACGTCATTTTTATAAAAAAAGTTAATACAATCATAAGTACTTTCGTAGGTAGACTAATAACGAAAACAGAGAAGAAAGCCTAGTAGTACCGCTATCCCATACAAACGTAGTTTGCCGTTCATTTACAACAATAAAAAAAAAATGTACGATGGGGAAGCGCTTGGCCTTCGTCTCACCTGGTAACAAGTTAAGATAAGGCCGAAGGTGGAGGCGCACTTCAACCGGAATCCTCAACAAACTGAGGAACAGTGTCCAAAGGAAAGGAAAGCTACAAAGATCCCTCAATGCCTTCGTCGAAAAACCTACCCTGAAAAACTTCGCACACTATGCCTAACTACCCTTGAAGATAGACGCCTTCGAGGACCTCATTGAGACTTTCAAGATACTTTTCCATACCTATGAATAATCTGTCCAACATCCATCCCATATATTAGCTGAAAGAGACTCATAGACCAGCCCGTGGTCATAGCATGAGATTAAGCCGTGAACCCACGGAAGGACAAGAACGCTGCATAGGTACTATTTCCTCTGCAATTGAGAATTCGAGACTGGAACCGTTTACTTTAAGAAGGTGTCACATTCGTATCTTCTTTTTCAATATTATTATATTCTGAATATACATGATCCTGAGAGGATTGGTCAAGGATCACAGAGTTGCTGCTTGAACTAGGCATCGCTTATTGTATTGTTTTCTCAATGCAGTTGCCATTTTATAGCTAATTGCTGACACTCATCGTATTCATTTCGATTACTTTTTCATTGCGACACATTACTCACACGATATTCACAGATGTATGAAAGAATCGAAAGAACCGAAAACCCGGTTCTTAATATTAAGAGAACCGGTTCTTTTTGTAGCCCCCTAAAACCGGGTATTCTCGGTTCTTTCGGTTCCGGGAAAAACCGGTTCCGATGCCCTAGTCCCACTGAACCCTTTGGGTATGGAACCCTAGAAGTAATTACAAATAATTATTTGATACTAGATTGTCTACAGGTAAAGCAAGTCGTACACCAAACCGGTAAATTATTCTATGTCCTAGTTATGAATAATTAGAATGTGTAGTTGATCAGTGAAAGTAGAGATTACCGAGAAACATCTGTAACCCTCGGCTTCGCTCGTGTTATTTTTAGATTTAAAACTATATAGATTTTTTTATAATAAATATATATATTACAGGACATTAATTTCACACAGCGCCATCTTGTCCCAAACTAAGCATAGCTTGTAATATGGGAACTAGATTACGGATAGTTTTTTTTTATAAATACATACTTATCACACTATACAACACCCAAACACAGAACAAACATCTATATTCATCACACAAATGTTTGTCCTGGGTGGGAACGAACCCACAACCTAATCTAGTTCCCATATTACAAGCTATGCTTAGTTTGGGGCTAGATCGCGCTATGTTAAAAAATAAATCCTGTAACATATTTTATAAAAAAAAAAAATCAATAAAAAGTACAATTAAACTAACTATGTACAAAGAGATCAGTCAGATTACCTAAGGACCGTTACAAACGGCCTATAGGTAACTCAACTGTTCCAGACCAGTACCAGAAGGAAGCGTGCCCAAGACACTGGCTGCATTGCCACGCTGAATAGCTATGCTTATTCGCTGGGCGATTGAATAAAACTAAATTCTTGAAACACGTATGTGTCGATTTCCTAATCTACATACAAATTTTCATGTGTGGTTTTTGAGATATGTAACATACAATGCTGAACCTTAACGATTTTGAACCTTAAAGGCCTATACTACCTCAGATTAGCAACTCACCATAACTTTACTTTTGTTTCGAACTAAGATACAGTTATAATATAGGTGACATTGCTGTGCGCTCAACCACGGCGCTTATGACCACCAGATGACAGAACTACGCGCGAATTTCTACGTTTTTATTTTTTTACGGTGATACAAAATATTAATTTGAAAATCTAAAACACAGCGTCCGCTGTATAATGTTTTTATTTACTGTACAAAGTGTGAAGGCATAATTGTGCGTATTAATTAAATGACGAACATTTTTGGTACAAATTAGAGTCAACTATGTATTTTTTTACTATAGAGAAAACTTTATGTAATCGTGTTTTTGCAACACCAGCGTTCTATCATCAATCCTGAACTATAAAATATATTAATTTCAAAGTAAATGTGTTGTGTATTGTGGAAGATATGATTGCTGAAGCTAAGCCATTTCAGGTATCATAGACTCTTAACATTAGGGTGCTAATCTTCAATACTCCGGCAATAGGAAGCTCCTCTGAACATTTATCTAGGACCTCGGGTTAGGTCTGTGCTTTGATTTTCAGTCAGTCAATTTTTTGACGATTTTTTATATATAGACAAGACCGACAGGGTTATTGCATTTATTACGTAGGTTCTGCAGAATATTTTTACTGCTCGTTTGAACGGTTCATCCTAGTATCTACTATCATTCATAGGTACATGGTTAGTTTTTAATTTTAGACAGGTAAGTATATTTTATCAACATTTTTTTATGAATTAGTTTATATCACTTAGTTTAACCAATAAACGAATTTTATGTTATTTTAACAGGTGTTAAGCAATGGTTATTACTAATCCAGATAAACAAAGAAGCTGAAATTACTGTGCTCAGATATAACTTTGTTGTAAATATATACCTACCAATACATGTGAGAACCAATCCGTTATCTTTCGGTGTAGGAAATAAATAAGACGAGTACTTAGTATTTAAGTGTGCAAATTATCACCACTATTATTCAAGTCTAAGAGAAGATAATGTTTTGAGTTCATGCTTAATATTTAATACTTTCAAGTGTAATTGATTTGTAAAACAATAGTGTAAAGTGCTTATGATATTTATAGCGCTAAATAACGTTACTTTATCGAAACGTATAATATTAATATCAACGAAGTGTATTGGTACTGTATAATTTAGCAATTTTTTTTATATCAGGAACCAGTTTTTAACTGGCTGCAGTAAGGCAGCTCGTCTCAAGGAAAACAAAAAAACTTTAGCGAGGAGTCGTTTTGAAAAGTTTTATTTACGTGGTGCGGGGTCACGTGACACGTGTCCCGGCCGATGTAAACAAACCGGTCGCCGGCCGCGGCTCGGTGCGCGGATCTCTCGGCTCGACTTACCATTCTCACAGGTGTATCCCCAATCTTTGTCAGCCATTATCACAGGATGTTATCACTTCGCGGGTCTATTTGTTGGTAATGAGTGGCGTGCGCCGAGTGCTCGGATGAGCGTGGTCGCGTCGTGACTGCGTGTGAGAGAGTGCGGCGCCGCCGCTTTATAAGGGGGAGGGCGGGTTCACGGCCGGGGCGGAGGCGGACGCGGCCGCGCGAGCGGGTATCACGAGCCGCGCGACCCGCGGATAAGAGAGGCACACACCGGCGCACGCGCGCGCTCCGACCGGCCACTGCGGCGCAGCTCACTCAACGTCAACGCACGCCGTGCTTCCCCCCTCGTTGTATGGCTTTCTACTACTATTAGTAAACGTTATTACACAATTTACTCATCAGCTAAGTACTTAATTCAGTTGGTTTACAATGTTATTAGTTTAGTACAAAGTCTGCGCATTGCTTACCTTGAGTTCAGAATTAAATATACGTACCTTCTTTAAGATTAAGGAAAATTGTTAAGATTATCAAGCTATTTACTGAATAAGTCAAAACGACTTTAATTACACGTTGTTAGAGGCTGACGGGCTAAAAGCCATTGTATGTGTAACTAATATTTTTGTCTGCAATTTTGAACAGTATGGGTAAAAGTCATTAATAGGTTTGCAAATTCAACGATGACAGATGAACAAGACGTAACGTCCTTGTTATCTTCTCAACATCTCTCTAATATTTAT
Organism: Venusia cambrica; assembly: GCA_951394065.1. NCBI lineage: Eukaryota > Metazoa > Arthropoda > Insecta > Lepidoptera > Geometridae > Venusia > Venusia cambrica. Next base: position 1,851,190 of record OX596068.1, on the reverse strand, counting down.
ACTATTTCGTTATACTTATCATTAAACGAATCGTAAAACTTTGTTCTGGAAAATTATATTGGGAAAGAACTATGAACTTGGTTTCTCTACTCGATGGAAACTGCTCTTAACACGTTGACTGCGATGATGCCGGTGCCGTCTTTCACTTTTCCTTTAAGACTTTTGAGCAAATAGGAGTACCACTACAAGTTTTAGTGATTACTCGCGTTTCCTTGGTCTGATGACATCGAACCTGATGTCTACGTATTTGTCTTGCAAAGGCGGAGAGGACTGCATAGCTGGATGAGTGAACTTAGATATTAATTTCCCGTAAAAAAAAAACTTGAAATCCTACAGCAAACTTCTCCCCTTTTCCCCTCCCCTTTTTGTTTTTTTTTTTCAAAACATCTTGAGTAGAATCTTTAGTGTGTTTTTCAAATTTAATTGAAATCCGACAGTGAAAAATCGCTTTCGACTAAAAATGTTTAGTAATCAAGGACCAGGGTGTGCCAATTTTCAACAAAATCTGTTGAAAAATGCGACCTGTAGACGAGATCAAACTGACCGACAGACAACGGACAAAAGCATTTTTGGCTAATCTCGAAATAACGACAAGTCAATTATTGAACCATGTTCAGAAATTAACGCTGTATATTCAAAACGTCGATAAAAAAAATGGGTTTGATATCTAGTACGCTTATTTCTGGCAGCAATATTAAATTGAAATATATGTCATGTTACTTTATTTATAAGCTTAAATATAAAAATAAAAAAATAAAAAATCTGGTCAGTGAAATGCCCCGTCATATTTTTTTATTGTGTGTTGAGGACAAGATGACGTTCAAAGGGAAAAAGACTTTAAAGCAGTCGGTTTGCGATGCCGTTTGAAGTAAATTTAGGTACCTATATATTTTGTCGGACAGAAAAGTTCGCGGAAAGTCCTTCGTCTGCGCAGGGCTTTACTTCTCGATATTTTCAAAAATGTTATATATCAAGGGCAAATCCAAAAATAATTATAAAAATTATTTGCTATCGATTTGCAAAATCTTTGTACCGATCACAGCGCTCATGACTTGCACTGGACGAAAAGCCAAATTTGGCCAAAAGGACTCTTCTACCGTCACTACTGCCAGTGTCTGCTGAACTTGTTTTTACCTGGAAAGATGGATGGACTGTAGGTACAACGGTACGTACCTTCGATAAAAGTGCGCTTTATAAAGCCAATTTAAAAAATACTTATCTTTACCAAAAGCCTTGAACTACCTACTGTCTGTGATAAAGGATGCAAAGATCTTTGTACATTTATTGAATTTTGGTCTTACTTTTTTGGACTTGTTTTTTGATCAAACCAAACCAAACCAGTTGTCCAAAGTTCCCGGGTTCGATCCTCAGAGGGAGTATTTACAATATTGTGCTTGACTTGGTTCGTGGTAGGACTTTGATAAATCAGCCTGGCTACCACCATCGTACCTATTTCTGTCGCCTTAATAACAATTCTTAAATTGTTGTGTTCCGGCATTTAGAGGTAAGATAGCCCAGTTCCTCAGTTTGGAGGATTCCGGATGAAGTGCGCTTCCACCTTCGGCCTTATCATAACGTGACAATGTGTTAAAAATCAAATGTGTCAAAAGTGGTGTCGCTAAGATTTCGCGAGTGTTTTTATCCCATCTCAAAAAATGCCCAAAGAACGTAAAGAGGTTTTCATAAAAAAAAAAATTGGCTCGATAGTTTGTCTAGGTACTTAATAACTTGTGATAGATTTATTGCTAGTCTGCTCACGTCGTCGCAACTATTGAGCATAAACTAGTAAGTACATAAAACAATGAAACATTTAAACTATCAATCAATCACCATCAGCCATTCAGAGTCCGAAAAAGTAAGTAATGAAACGGACAGACATTCATTGTGGTAGACATATAGTTGGAAGTATTGTGCCGTTTGCGGTCATGCATTTAAAAATCATCACATAAGTCTTCTCGACGTGATTTACATACAACGCCATTTATTAAACGTATATCTCAATGTAAATTATGTAAATTTAACATAAATATACGTACAAATTGCAAGCACCGCTATACATAGCAAAAACCAGAAGATACTCGTCATCAACAATTTACTTACGCTCAATGAAGTACTTCAGACTCCTTTTTAAGCTTAATATCGCATCAAAAAGTTTGAAGTTGTTAAAGAAGGAATGCTAAGGAAAGCTTAGAAAAAAAAACGAATGAATGCTAAAAGCTAATTGTATTTTTAAGGGTCCAAATTGGACCACTACATGATTACTGTAGGTAATACGCTGACTGCATGGCTTCTAGTATAATTTACTTTGCTTGTACCACTACAAGGTTGTCGATAGTCATGATGATGTATAAGATTGGACGTCACTGAAACCACAAGTTGCACCTTGGATTTCGTTATAACTTTCCGTCACAGAGAAATCCCGGATCGTCATTGATGAGGCCAACCACAAAATAATTTGTGGTTGGCCTCATCAATGACGATATGAGCTCTTCATAGTGAGCAATTCTTGTGGGAGAGAAGAAAATGTTGTGCCGATCCTGTTTAGAGCGGGATAAAGGCAGGAAGATGACGATCCCTATTGCTACGAACACGAGTGCATTATTCTCGGAATAGTTATTCTTCGTTGTATCTATCTATATACCTACAACGACGTGAACCTTTGATAACCTGCTAAAGTGTTTCTATATACTATACGACACTATTCTACGCAATTCTATGTATCTTATATGGTCACTGTAATGATTTATGATGTTAAGTAAAAAAAAAACGTCATCATCATCATCATCATCATCAACCTTCCACTCTGGACTAGGTTTTATATTGTACGACGGGGAAGTGCTTGGCCTTTATCTCATCTGATATTCAAGTTATGACAAGGACGAAGGTAGAAGCGCTTTTCATCCGGAATCCTCAACAATCTAAGGAACTGGCTATCTTAACTTTTAAATGCCGGAACACAACAATTTAAAATTTTAATTTTTGTATTTCAAGTGGTCACAAAGCGCTGATCAGTTATGTCGCGGGTTGTGAATTTTATGTCATTATAACATTTGTAATATTAGAATTGTTGTTATGGCGCATTGGTAAGATGGTGGTAGCTAGCCAGGCGGACTTAAACAAAGTCCTACCACCAACCAGCACAATAATGAATCCCTTGTCTATGAATTCCTATTCCTCAATAATAAATCCCTTGGGATCGACCCCCAGGACCACAGAGACGGTTAAAAGGTCTCGCCCAAGATGCGCTACTCAGCCCGATATTCTTCTTATCCACTCTCTGTCCGCCATTGTACAGAGGTCGCTGTTCCATCAGGCCCGAGAGCATCCTCCACTACGCGTTCCTATATCCATTATATAGGTATATATCTCCACGGAAGGATTATTTTACCACAACGGTGATTGGTCCTTTGGCAATATGGATATGCAGTCCACTACCACTTCAGCCTACTAACTCTTCGGGATATGTCGACTACCTTGGTTCTCTGTCGGATAACCTCGAACCTGACTATATTTTAGAGAAATGCCAAGCATAGCTATTTTCATAGCACGCTGACCGACTTTCAATTTGTGTACCAGCCCTATCGTCAGTGTGCACGTTTTAGTACCGTAAATAAAGGTAGGAAAAAAATACCAAAAAACTCCTTATAAAAAAACGGTTCAATCATTTGTGTGATGAATATAGATGTTTGCTTAAGTTTTCTATCCGCAATCTAATCCCCATATTACAAACTATGTTTTGGTTGTAAATTGTATAAGTATATTTTAAACCGCCTCTGTGTCTCTCTATCTAGTGGTTCAACCCACCGATTTCAGATCCAGAGGTCCCGGGTTCGATCCCCATGGGGAGTACAATATATTGAGCTTGATTTGGTTGGTGGTAGGACTTTGTTGAAGTCCGCCTGGCTAGCTACCACCATCTTACCTAATTCTGTCGCCATAATAACAATTCTAAAAAAAAATGTTGTGTTCCGGCATCTAGAGGTAAGATAGCCAGTTCCTCAGTTTGCTGAGGATTCCGGGTGAAGTGCGCCTCCACCTTCGGCCTTATATTAACTTGTTACCAGGTGAGATGCAGGCCAAGCGCTTCCCCGTCCTACAATAAAAAAAAAATCGTATTTGGAAGTTGGGGAAGATTGTCTGTGGCTTCATAAATAAGTTGTATATAACAAAGTGCAGCGGAAGACTGTGTGCGATATCAACTGGACCGTGGACCGTCACACAGACAGAAGCTTCCATTTATTATTATATAAAGTCTACTATAAATACTAGTGGAAATGTTCTAAAGATTGAACGCATTGAACTTTGATGATAGGTTGTTGATGGTTTCATTCACCGTTGCTATATTTATAGAATGTTTTTGCTTTGATAGCGGAATTGAATGTGAATATGGAATATTATCACACAGCACCATCATCATATGAATATATGTTGCGCAGAAGGAAGTATCTATTTACAAGGGAAGTAGTTGGATCACCTAGGATAGATTAGTTATTTTTTTTATTGATTTTAGGAAGTCAAGAGGCCTTATTTTTTATACAAAAGACTTAAACGCGCGCGGATAGTAATTGAGTTCTTTCGGCATATGCTCTCACATGCACTAAGACTAGTTCTTACCCACCGTCCACCTCCTAAGACCACCTGGGTGAACCGTGGAATGTTTTTTACAATGGCTTACCTCTGTCCACCTGAGTGTTTCTTGGGAAATATTTAATTTCCACCATTTTTTTTGTTTATTGTATGACGGGTAAGCACTTGGCCTTCATCTCACTTGGTTACACGTTGGGATAAAGGTGGAGGCGCACTTCACCCGGAATCCTCAACAAATGCCGGAACAAAAGAATTTCAGAATTGTTATTATGGCGACAGAATTAGGTAAGATGGTGGTAGCTAGCCAGGCGGACTTAAATAAAGTCTTACCACTAACCAACACAATAATGTATTCCCTTGGGGATCGAACCCGGGACCTCTGGATCTGAAATCGGTGAGTTGAACCACGAGACCACAGAGGCGGTTAATTTTATCAGAACTAAAATTTTTCAAAATGCTTGTGTATCACTATCGGGTTCAAAATCTTACCAGACTTGAATGAAAGAGTGGGTATGACACATTTTGAAAATAACAATATTACAGGAATTAATTTAATACAGCGACATCTAATCCCAAACTAAGCAAAGCTTGTGAAATGGGAACTAGATTACGATTTTTTGTACTTGACTGTACTTATCATACAATACAGAACCCAAACTCAGAACAAATGTTCATCACACAAATGTTGTCCTGAGTGGGAATCGAACCCACAACCAGCGCAAAAGGCAGCGCCACTACCAACTGAGATGTGAGGATTGCTTAAAATTATTAAATGTATACATATTCATATACATTTATTATAGGTGACTGACTGTCAAAGTCGTGTTTCTATATTTGTTAGGTTGGCTACTTTCTGTTACTTGTACCATGTTACTCTCGAGGGCATGATACAAAACAGTGAATCATTATTTACTTAGACTAGAATTACTAACTTCAGGTGTTCTACATTATCTTAGGCAGATTATTGCGATACTGGTCCTTAATTGTCCATTGTTGGTTTTTTCTGAGTTTTTCCCTATGAATAAAGTGACGTAGTAAAACATGCTGCGATAAGGTTTCTACGGTAAAACAATACGATTTCGTATACTTCTATCTATTCATACAAGTCTGGTTTAAATGTAAAATGATCTTATTTAAATTGACAAATGCTACTTATTTTTGTAAGGTATTTATTGTAATAAATATAAAGTACATTTAACGTCTTAGTAGTCTTTTGTACGTTTACAGTATTGTTATTTGCTGCTTCCATGATTTGATTTAAAAAGGGTAATATTTCAGCTATGTTGATTCGAAATTGAATTATTTCTATAGTTGCCGCAGAGTCTAACCCGGTACCTTTACATGGGAAAAAAATATCATCTTTTCATCAGATCAGTTTTTTTTTAAATAAGTAAGTAATGTATTCTACTAGTACAACGTAGCAATTACCCACAGTAATTTCTTAGTAACCTATATAGGAAACTTCCCTGACAGTATTTTTTTTCTATGTTTTCGAGTCGCTATGATCTCTCGTTAGAACTGTGCGTTGATTGTCAGTCTGACAGTTCGGTACTAGACCACTGTACGTATAGGTTAGTAATTACGCACTGCCCGTAACGTTCGCTTTGACTTTAGAATTTGATCCAGAAAGAAATTAAACATTTATTTATTTATCAAAAACAATACATCTATCATTAGTACAGGATGCTCCTAATACAATAGAGTAGTTAATAATTGTGATCATTATAATTAATTACAAACAAAATTAAATTACATGCTTAAAAATTCAATTCAAAATATTAAAATTAATTATTGAAATTCATGATCAGTACCTAGTCATTATCATTATAAGTATTCTCATTATGTCAAAAATATCATTATATAAAAACAAATAAACAAAATACAACCCATGATGTCACAATTATTTAATATAACATAAATGATATAGTGTAGCCCCTACGAAATCGCTCTGGGAACAGTGAAATATGTCATTTTTTCCGCCACCAGATTAAGTGTTTGCATGGTTCAGTACATGTATGAGTTGTAACTATTAGGTTTTTACCTATGAAATTGCCGTTTTGTATGAAATCAATGCAAGTATTATTTTTTTCATTTTATTAATTCCGTTAATCAAAGTAATCGCCCATGCAGTCGACGCATCTTTGCCAACGCAGTGACAATTTATCGATGCCCTTCTTGAAAAAGTCTGCTGGACACAAACTCTTCGAAGGCATTTTGTACTGCCTCCCGGGTATTGAATTTTTATCCCGTTAAGAAGTTGTCCAAATTCTGGAAAAAGTAGAAGTCGGTAGGGGCAAGGTCTGGTGAGTACGGCGGATGACGGAGAGCTTCCAGCCCCAGCTCTTGTACGTGGAGACGGTTTGTTGTGCGGTGTGAGGTCGCGCGTTGTCGTGCACCAGTAACGGGGATGATCGATTCACCAAAGCTGGTGGGCGTTGTGCGAGTTTCTCCATCATTGTGTTCAATTCTTCATAGTACATACGAGTATCTGCAGTAATACTCGTCCCGTTTGGTAAGAAGTAAGAAGATGTGATGAATCACACTAGTGCTAGACCACCAAACAGTGACCATCACTTTTTTAGGCGTAATTTGTCGTTTAGGGAATTTTTTAGGTGCTGAACCAGGACCTAACAACTCGATGAGCGCTTATAATTGTCGAAAAGTATCAATTTTTCATCGTTGGTAACAATGCAATTCAAAATTCCTTCGTTTCTGTGCCTGTTGAGCAGCGCAAGGTTTGTGGTAAGGGTAAGTTCGTGGGGCACCCATTTGTCAAGCTTTTTTACCTTGCCAATTTGACGCAAATCGTTCAAGATTGTTTTGATGCTAACTTCGAAAGCTGCTGTTAATTCGACAGTAGACTGAGTATCATCAGCTTCCACAATCGCCTTTAATTCGTCATTGTCGACCAAAGTTTCCGGACGACCACGGGGTGCATTTTTCAGGTCGAGCTTTCCAGCACGAAAGCGGGTAAACCAGGAACGGTGCGTTCGTTTGTAGTGTTCTCTCCGTATACGTCGTTAATGTTGCGTGCCGTTTGTGCCACGTTGCTTCCCCGTCGGTACTCATATTCCATAATTACTCGATTTTTTAACGTATCCGTGATGACGAAAAAGACCCAAATGGGATGAAAACACAGATCAATAACTATAGAATAACGCTAATCAGTAAACAAAAGACCGATTTTGAAAAAATATGTCATGTTTTAAAAATAAAATTAATTTGAAATTAGAATTCATAAATAGTTTTTTTTCGAAATCACCAGTTGTAGTACTGGTACGGCAACTTCATAGGTAAAGACCTTTTTTATATCTGGCATTTAGAGGTAACATAGCCAGTTCCTCAAGCTGTATATTACATACCGTACCTTATCATAACTTACATATGAAAATCACGCAAAAAACGGATAAACGGATTTAGTGGAAATTCTTCTGACAGATAGTAACCACCTCTGTGGTCTAGTGGTTCAACCCACCGATTTCAGATCCAGAGGTCCTGAGTTCGATCCCCAGGGGAGTACAATTTAATGTGCTTGGTTTGGTTGGTGGTAGGATTTTGTTTAAGTCCGCCTTGTTAGCTACCACCATCTTACCTAATTCTGTCGCCATAATAACAATTCTAAAAAAAATATTGTGTTCCGGCATTCAGAGGTAAGATAGCCAGTTCCTCAGTTAGTTGAGGATTCCGGGTGAAGTGCGCCTCCACCTTCGGCCTTATCTTAACTTGTTACCAGGTGAGATGAAGGCCAAGCGCTTCCCCGTCATACAAAAAAAAAGTTTGCCTATACTAAGATAAGGGATACTTTTTTTTAATCTCTGAAAATGTCCCATAGGACACATCTACTTATACAAATTTTCAAGTAGATATGTAATAACATACGATACTTTTTATGCCGGCATAATGTTAGATCGCTTGCTGTGGAATTAAAAAAAACAGCAATATGTGCCGTATCTACTTGAAAATTTGAATAAGTAAATGTTTCCTATGGACTATGGATTAACATCCAGGTAACAAACAATCTGTGAGTCACAAACTTTCACATTTATAATATTAGAAGGAAGTAGGTAGAATTAGGTAGGATATTTGGGATTCTATGAGAGCTCTATGGTTTTTTTTAGATTTGCCTAAGGCATCTCGGCTCTTTGTTATGCAGGACTTGCTGTTTTAAATATTGCTATTCATGACCAGTCAGATACGCACACAAAAAGTATTCTATGTAGTAGGTAAACTTGGTTGACCTCTGCAATATAACAAAAAATTAAACGTTTAAAACGTATATAGGTACGCTTATGCAGCTTATGTATTTAACAATATGTAAAGTGCGAGCGATGCGAGCGAAGCGTTTCAGTTCAAGATTGGCCAAAAATCCTTTTGTCCGCTGTCTGTTGGTCGGTTTGTTCTCGCCTACATGATGTATTTTTCACCGATTTTGATATTGGCACACATGATCCTTGATTTATTTAATTTTTTTAGTCAATCGCGATTTTTGATCGGCGTGAAAATGGTGGGGAAAAATGGGGAAGCTTACTGTAGCGTCGTTTATCAACGGATTTCAATGAAATTGGAAAGACACACTAAGGATTTAATTCTACACAAGTCGTTGTGAAAAAAAAGGGGAAAGGGGGAGAGGTTTGCTGTAGGATTTCACTTTTTTTTTTCGGAAAATGTATACCAACGTTTACTAATCAGACTACGCAGTCCTCTCCACCTTTGCAAGACAAAACCTTAAATGCCTTTTTTTTTATTGTACGACGGGGAAGCGCTTGGCCTTCATCTCACCTGGATACAAGTTGAGATAAGGCTGAAGGTGGAGGCGCACTTCACCCGGAATCCTCAACAAACTGAGGAATTGGCTATTTTACTTCTAAATGCCGGAACACAACAATTTTAGAATGGTTATTATAGCGACAGAATTAGGTAAGATGGTGGTAGCTAGCCAGGCGGACTCCCCATCGGGATTTAACCCGGGACCTCTGGATCTGAAATCGGTGGGTTGAACAGCTAGACCACAGAGGCTCCTCAGAACAAGGGAACGCGAGTAATCGCTAAAACTTATAAAAGGAAAAGAGAAAGAGGAAAGCATCGGTTATTGCATGGTTATAAGGGCTCGCGAGACCTACTGTTCTTACAGAACCACTTGTTTATAGCTTATCTTACTTTTCAAGTTTATGCTAGGAAAACATACCAAGTGTAACCAAATGTGTACGAAGTCTGAAGGGCAACATATCAGTTGATGAGAGGGTAGAGTCATCTGTCTTCAGTATTCCTGTAAGGGTTAATGGTACCCGTACAACACCTATCAAAAAGTAGATTAGTTGCTCGGTGTTGGGTGGAGTTAGTAGACAGTGACGACGCGTGTTACGTGACAGGGGTGCGGTGAAAAGCGAGTACAAGTGGCTGAGAGATTATTATCGATTCAGAACTATTAATAATTGTTTTTTTTTTTATAAAATAAATATATTTGCGTATGGGACTAAAGAGCTGCAGCTTCACATCCAAAGAGCCGCATGTGACTCGCGAGCCGCAGGTTGCGGACCCCTGGCTTAGTACATCATGCTAATATTAATTTGATACACCAGGGGTGTATCAAATTAATATTAGCATGATGTACTATAATCTCTTGACACTATAATACCGAAGATGGAAGCGCGCTTCACCTGGAATCCACAACATACTGATGACCTGGCTATCTTACCAATAAATGCCAGTATACAACAATTTAGAATTTTTCTATTTTACAAAAGTTGGTCTGGTTCGTAGCATATAGATGCTACGACCTACCAACTTTTTATCACAAAGAAGTTACATTGAAATAATTGGAAAGAAATTAATTAGTTGAAGTCGTTGAACTCATTGAATCTTTGTTAGAATTCAATGTTTTTTTTTAATTTGTTTCAATATATTTAAATCAGTGCAAAGAACCGGAGTGCACTCGGATATCATTCGGCCACCAGTATTGGATAATATTTCTGTTTACCCTCAATGCTCTATGTTGTTTCTAGCGACCTTAATGCTCACCGATGTATATACTGAATTTAATTATTTAATATTTCCCATGTACATTGTGAAAGCAGGCACTTACTTAATAATTTTGTAGAAAATATGTTATGTTTTGATTTTATTTGACACAGCTTTTATCCTTGAGTCTCGCCTGGGTATTGCCTAGACGAGGAGGTCTACGATAGAGTGAGAAAACCAATCTCAGACACTGCTTATCAATATAACTGGTACAGGCACGATCATCGGATTTAAATCACCTCTGTAGTATAGTGGTGTCAGATCCAGAGGACCTGGGTTAGATCCCCAACGGGCAGTACAATAATGTGCTAGGTTTGGTTGGTGGACTTTGTTTAAGTCCGCGTGGCTAACTACCACCATCTTTCCTAATTCTGAAGCCATAAATACAAACCGAGAATTCTTAAATTTATGTATTCCGGCATTTAGAGGTAATATAGCCAGTTCCTCAGTTCATTGAGGATTCCGGGTGAAGTCCGCTACCACCTTCGGCCTTATCATCACTTGAAAAATCTAGGGAGATGAAGGCCAAGCACCTCCCCTACGTACGAAAAAAAACATTCAGCCGTTGTTGAGTAAAGGTCAACGATTCCCCTGCCCGGACTTAAATATATACCTACACTTGAAAACGGTACTGCAGAGATAGTAATTGGTATCATCTATAAACAGTAAACAGAGCATGAATGGCTTTTTATGCCCGTGCTCCATTTCAGAATACCATCAGGTATTATTCTTGTTTTACTCTACCTACTCTATGCCAGTCTAAGAAACACGAAAAATTAAAAATAACAATAACAATATCAACATCAATAATATTCGAATATAACAAAAAAAAAATATATCGAACATTCGAATATATATTTTTTCGAATATTTGCAAGCCCTAAGAGTGTTGTTGCACAACCAAGCACCAAACACACACACACACACAAGCCTTAAATAAAAACTATCAGAGAACTACGTTTATATCTACCTATAACTAACTACACCTAACACGTACATTTAAATAGCACATAGCCCATTTGCCATATATAAATATATTTTGATATAATCAATATAGACAAGTTACAAATACACCTATTTATTTACATATACTTAAATATACATATCTATAAATATACAAATACACACTGGCCTAACAGTTGCGGTTGTGGGAGTTCTGCTTAGCAATGTCACTTTATACCTCAGATTGAGCGGTCAGAAGAAACATTTTTAATTTGAGTTTGAAGATAGAAACAGTTTTTATGATGCGAATTGGAGGTAGTAGGTCATTCCAGCAGCGAGACGCTGCGAACCTAAAAGACCCCCCTAAACGCCACTGACCTATGTATTGGTGTAAGAAACACAGGAGTACAGTACCTTTTTGCATTACGAAAGTGGTCTCTCGCCCAGAGGCCTTAGTATGAGTTTCTGACAGCTAACTGAAACTATTTTCGTTTTCGTATAGGGCGTTTATTTCCATACATTTGTTTAGCGGACATTGGAAGGAACTACAGTTGCTTTACTATTCCGCTAACAACATGTATGGATATAAGCGCTCTATACGAAAACGAAAATAGTTTCAGATTACTGTCAGAAACACATACTAAGGCCACAGATGAGTTTTTTTTTAAAGATACAGGGGCATGTTATTATATATTAGACCGAAGAGTGTACATCATTCTGTCTACAGTTCATCTATGACGTGAGTTTATTCAACGAAAATTTTATTTATCTAAACTATTAACATGAAATATCGTGATCTATATAACACGAGCTCACGAAATACCCGGTTTTAAGTCATTCAATATAAATAAAAATACGAACGTCGATACATATCTAGATAGATGGTTTTAAAAATTGACATAGGTTAATGTGAAAGCCCAACGAACATGTTCAATACACGTTCGTTCATTTCATTCTATATACAAAAATAAGTTTTTCGAAAAAAAAAATACCCCGATCACCACAAAAAACTTAAAAACTAAGGGTAAGTTCATAAAATTTGATGTTGGTGCCGAAATTGCCAAGCAAAACATCATGTTTATTGTATGGCACGACGTCTACGACACCCTATTTGAGAGTCGCGTGAGGGTGCAATAATACGGGATTCTGGGAAATATCAAATATAAAAAAAAACATGGGTCCATTCTGGAATCATATCCTTTCAAAAAAAAAATCAAAATCGGTTGCGAAATGACGTAGTTCTGAGGTAGCAAACATTAAAAAAAAACATATAGCCGAATTGAGAACCTTCTCCTTTTGAGCGGAAAACTTTAAACCTAAAATTCGAGAAATTTATCCATCTAAATATTATGATAAATAAATAAATCGACTCACGACTTCCCCCTTCGAGAATTCACCTCTGAGCACTAATCTAAGTACTAGATTGATAAAAATATCATGTAATGAAACGATATAAGCCATGTTAAAATGGTCAATTTTCACATAATTAGGGGTAAAGCCCGATTGAAATAGATGACAAAACTCGCATTCTCGGTTCTAACAGAATACCAGCGTTGAGTAAGTAGGTAACAGCTACCTACTCAACTTTATGCTGAGTTGGGACCTTTTTGTTGCGACGGAAGCCTGTTATTTACCAACTAGTGGTGTTGGGTAGGTATGTTGCGTAGAGAAGGGAGTTAGATTAAGTTAGGTAAATTATTGCTGTATAATACGTGTGTTATTGGTTATATCGTTACGTTTATATTTCTTGTACTTGCTTATTTATTTATTTAATTTGACACTGAGCTGCCTATCCTTGCTTTGTTAATTCTTCCTCGTTTACATTTATCTTGCTTCTTATCGTTATCAAATAAATGTTTCTATTTCTATTTTAATTTTCGAAAAAAACTAATTTAATGTCTGAAGTTAGATGTTGGCTCAAGGTGTACCTATGCTTAAAGATATCGTCACCATTCCATGATAATCCTCTCATCACGCATGCGCCGCGCGTTACTCGTTCATCAGATGGAGTGAAATGTACTTAGAATCAATAAGTACTGGAATAGAAGCGTATTCAATAAATTATCATAATTTATCACCGGTTGCCGCGGCGTAAATAATGGATTTGTGTTTCAGGATTTTCAAATAATGTACTTAAGTAAATTCTCGTATGTGGGTAAGCACGCCTATGCCCGCGACTTCTTTTAAAAAGGCTATACTAATTACGTTTTAAAAACTAAAAAGAAAACCGACTTCAATGAAGAATATACAATTTCATTTACCTAGATGACGTATTTTTTCCAATTATTTTGATGACAGATGGACTGACAGACAAACAGACAGATGATACTATTATGGGGTCCGTGTTTTCTTTACTTGTGAGATAATACACCCAAATTATGTTGGAGTTACGTGCTCGATAAAAAAAAGTTCTGCATTAAAGAAAGTCTACTTTTTTATAGCTTTTCTGGAAAAGTGAGATTTTGAAAAAAAAAAATTAAAAAATTTGTATATGCGCTTGTACATCATTTATTTTATGAACAACTATTAATCCCTTGCAGTTACACTGGCGCCAAGGCTCTAAGTTCATCACTATTGTTACTGGCCTTATAAGCCCACTGCTGAACAATGCAAGAATGCATTGTTCAGCAGTGGGCTTATATGGCCGCCTCTATCCATTAACTCTACGTGACCGCCCGTCGGTCACAAAAACAGCCCCCCCAACTTTTTTTTTAATTATACGCCGGGGAAGCGCTTGGCCTTCGTCTCAACTGGTTACAAGTTTGGATAAACTGAGGAACAGGCTATCTTCCTCTGAATGCTGTAACACAACAATTTTAGAATTGTTGTTATGGCGACAGAGTTAGCTAAGATGGTACCTAGTAGCTAGCCAGGCAGACTTAAACAAAGTCCTACCACCAACCAAACCAAGCTTAATATTATACTCACCCTGGGTATCGAACCCGGGAACTCTGGATATGAAATAGGTGTGTTGAACCACTAGACCTGAAAAAAAATGTGTTATTTATGTATCTATTTACGATTGGCCAGCTCTTGACCTCGAGGCTTACCTGGTCCACGAGGGAGCGAGCCTTCACAGAAATGTACATTTTCGGACATTAATATATATTGTTATACTCAGTAAGAAGATGAAATAAATTAATAATTACTTCTACCAAACGTTAGGTCAACAGTCATTCAACTTTCGAAAACTTCAATAACATTTGTCTATAGAATACCAAAGTATTCTGATTTCGAATATATAGAATTTAACTACCAAATCTCACACTCCTATTTGCGCGCATAATGTAAAATGATTTCGAGTTTCCTTTTAGCGAATTAGATTATTTCTACTTTAATGAACTTCGAAAATCCAACAGGATCCATAGCAAATGTAAACACACTATTCTTAGTTACTTTATCTTTATTTGTAAAGTACACACACATTAGAATCACTCGGTGCTTATTATAATATAAATAAACAGCTTTTTAATTAGGACTCGTTAATTGACAATTCGATAAATTAATAAGACTAGCATTGAGTTATGTCTTTGCTCAAGATAAATCATGATGGATGCGTTTGATCTCTGAACTCAGAAAGGAAGACGGTACACATCACGCAGATAATATTTAATATCTTAGTTATACCTACTACATATATTTACTTCACTATCCCCTATACCATAAGAACTGGTCAAGTGTAACAGTCATTTTTTTAAATAAATTAAGCACCTATCTTAAGCTGTACGTAGATAAGTACCAACTAAACTTACATTGAACTATTGTTGAATTAAAAATAATACTGTAATACGTGTGTGATACGGGATTATATTTAAATACTATTTAAATTACATAATAAATATACCTTTTGGCAAGAAAATATTTTTCCAGACAATATTTCTTAAAGCTAAGTACCTACCTATATTACACACAGACCAACCAACAAGACATAATATTTACGCTTAAATGTATCGTTATTTATATTTAGTTTATTTTGGTTTCCTCAACGCACGAGTACATTTTCCATTCGTTATTGTTTCAACTCTGCCTTGAATTTGTTTTATAAACACATGTGAAACATTATTTTAGGTAGAACTACTGTGTTCATATTAAACAGTGTAACAACTGTAGGTGTTCACTGTATTCAGTAAGAAAACATCTGAACTTGATGCTAGTTGGTACCAGTACTATATTCGAGTGGTTTTAAACTCGGCCCATGATAATTCGCGTGCACTCGCTGTTTTACAACCAAGTACTTAGATGAAAGTTAAAAAAAAACCTAAACAATTATGAACTATTTTCGTGGTTGTCGATACGACCTTTAGGTAATTGTACCTATTATTAGTCTTCTCGTATATTTAGAATCGTCATTTTATTTCCTGAAACATAATAGACTGCGACCCATATTGTCAGATAATGATATATCTTTATTGTAAGTATAAACAAACCTCGTAGGATAAACTCCATCAAGCTACAGAGCGTGCCAATAAAATATACATACTTACTCTCAAATAACATAACCCTCCTGAGGCAGTCGGTTAAAAAACTAATGTCAAAGAATGTCTCATTACAGTTTCGTCAGTCACAAGGTTTGTTCGTTTAGAAATGGAAGATGTAGAACGCAACGATCGGTGTAGCGCTGTTTCATACCAAATCATGTGTAATGCACCGAACAATCAGTCTTTAGGCAATTCGACATAATCTTCCACCTCCCAATTGTATTCTGGTTCATCATTAAAGTGGGGCGGGATCGCAGCTCTGGCTAGAGGCATCCCTGAATCATCCAGGGAGAGGTAGGAGCGGATAGCGGCAGCGGCTGCAGCGTCATCGGGCGTCTCCAGTGCGCGGGCGTTGAACGGCCCTCCGACATCTGCGCTCGGAAGATCCCAAATGTGCCATTGTGGTGTCATCTTGAAATTCTGAAAGGGAATTACAATGGTTGATGATTCTAGTTTCTGCTACGCTATGACAATGGTATCGCCATTGTCATAGTGAAGCGATTATTTTAAAAGAATCGAGGCCCAGGCATTTAGAACATCAATTGCTGCAAAGTGCGGTCAGTCAGCGGATGTTGAAAAAGTCGACTACAAATCTCATCAGAATATAGACAGCAGTTTACTTCTGACAACTTTACTGCACTACGCCAGTTACGCTGAACGCCAATACGCCAGGCAAGCGGGGTGAGTATGGCAAAACCTTCTGTTTTGGAGGAGGCTCTGTCTAGTAGTGGACATTCATGGGCTGTTAAAGAAGGACGTTATTGAGTAAAATCAACTTCCCAAATTCTATTTCGAGAACTTTTCACATCTGCGAGCCGAAAATGATAATTGAGGTTCGACGTTTTCTACACAAACTAAGTAATTATAATGAAGCATTGACGGTCATACAAATGTGTAATTCAGTAGTCTAATTCTTGTGAGTCGTTCGTTCACAATTTACTTACATACCTAGTACGTAAGTACAATTACAATATAGGTACGTACACAGAACACATCATTGTTCTGTGGGTACGTAGGTATATAATAATGTATGTATATCTAAATTTTAGCTTCGTAAAAACATTACCGAAATTATTCCATTCCATAAGTATGTAAAAACAATGTCGTTTTGTGATTGAAATTACAGCCTGGCGGCCTTTATATGTGTAATACATTACATGGTACTTAGGTAGTACATACATATTACCCACATAATAGGATACAAATCAGCAAGATGTGGGTCATTATTAAGCCGTTACCATATCATGTTGGTAAATGTATTATTACGTATTTTTCTATCCGTCACAATGATTGGATGATTTGCATTAATGTAGTGTAGGTATAACTACAGAAGGTACAAATAAATACAGTACCTACAACCGTAATCCAGAAAGATTACGGATAAGTTGTAATATGGGCAATCTCATATTACAAGCTTTGCTTAGTTTGGGGATAGATGACGGAAGATTTGTTTAAGATTACTTTTAAACGTCAAATCTACCGCATTTTGCGATCACGATTAGCGACTAAGGACAAGGAAAGAGCCTCAGGCTAGCTATTTATTTCACCCGGGATACTAAATACATAAAACCAGTTTTTTTTGTGTTCAAATATGGATCGCAACTAGAACCCTGCGTGAGCTAGTCCGACACGCACTGGGCCTGTTTCCTCGTTACATAACCTACCTTAATTTCGGCACTAATAGATTCAATACATTCAGTTAAAAGCAACATTCAATTAGCTAATTGGAAACTAATAGGCGCAGTAAATGAGACCTACTATACTGTTACCAAAAAGACAAATTGATGTTTTAGGAAAATGACATGTTTTATTTACGAATTCGTGTATTTGATCATCATCACAATCATTAAGACCATGACGCACCTAGCAGTCTCCAATCCACCCTCATACCCTCCATATATCGTAAAAGAATGAATGAATGATAATACCTACTTTGTTGCACCACCTTTAAAATAAAACTGGATTACTTAAAAAAAATTCAATGGGCGGGCTTATCGCTTGGAAGCTTAGAAGAAAGACGAGTGAAGATAAAAGTAAAGGGGAGTACAATAATGTGCTTGGTTTGGTTGGTGATAGGATTTTGTTTAAGTCCGCCTGGCTAACTACCACCATCTTACCTAAGTCGCCATAACAACATACAGACAAATCAAAAGTACCTATGTTTTTTTTCATGAACACCCTCCATAGCCTTAAAAGCTTGATGATGATGGATTTTGACGAGGGAGATAATAAAAAAATTAGGTTTGTCTAAATTGTGGGAATATGGAAATAAAATGAAACCTAGTTACATGAAAATTATAGATTACCAATACTTTAATGTAGGTAATACTCGTATATATTTTTATGTTGTTTTCGTTAGACCCACTTTAATATTGATGCAGTCGGGTTGTAGTTTTTCTTCCTTTTTTATAGTTTCCTACCTAGATCAAACATTGTTCAGGTACTTACAGAATTTGCAAATATAAGTAAAGATATGGCCAGGATATATTTGTCTGATAAGTGTCACAGATAACCTTTTGTGCCTGTTATCAGGCTTTTGAAGGAAAACAAGTAATTATAACAAATTGGCCTATATGTTAGATACAACCGTTTCCCGATGTAAGTATATTGCTTGTGATATTCTGATCCTGTATGCGTGTAATAAATAACAAGCGAAATGGCCTTGCTCACTTCCGTTTACACGAGAGACTCTACTATAGGTACGTGTGCTTAGACAACTTGTGAGATATGCATGTAGAACTTAGTGATTATGTAGTGCTTAGATGCATGTCACGCAAATCAGCTTAGTTATCTACATAGTCTTCCTGCTTTATATCACGTTATATTTTTAAGGTTCCGTACCCAGAGGGTGCCAACAGGACCCTATTACTAAGCCTCCGTCATCCATCCGCCCGGCGCCCACCCTTCTGTCAGCGTCCGTATGTCATGAATGTAATTGAAACGCAGTTAATATTTTCACAGATTTTATATTTTTTTATTCAATTACGAGTATATGATAATTATTTGTTGTTATAGACAATGGATTGAATAAAAAAATAAAGGGGAACCATTGCAATCCACTGCTAGACGTAAGTCCTGGAAAGGATTGTAAACCGAGGTGGTTGTGGCGTAGAATCGACCCCTTCCAACTCACCCCGCGGATGTTGTAAAAGCCGACTGAAGGGTCCTACCATAGGAAGGCAGCAGCGTGTCTTATAACACGTTTACTGCAATCACCAATTTGCCTACCAAGCGTTGTGATATTAGCAACATTTATCGCAGGAGTCGCTGTCCAGCAGTGGTCAATAATTGCCTGTAGAAGTAGAACGATATTGCAGAGTTTAACTAAGGTTTTTAGTTTAGTTTAATCCTTGATTTATGCAATGTGTGCACATTGTTAACCGCCTTTGTGGTCTAGTGCTTTGCCTACCGGTATCAGATCCAGAGATCCCGGGTTCAATCCCCAGGGGAGTACAAATTTGTGCTTGGTTTGGTTGGTGGTAGAAATTGTTTTAAGTCCACCTGGCTAGCTACCACCATCTTAACTAAGTCTGCCAAACAACAATTCTAAATTGTTGTGTTCCAGCGTCTAGAGGTAAAATAGCCAGATCCTCAGACTGTTGAGGATTCCGGGCGAACTGCCCTTCTACCTTCGGCCTTGTCATGAACGTTTATCCGTCGTACAGTAAAAAAAAGTGATCAGTTGCGCTGAGTGAGAAACTTAACTTGAAGTTTAATTAGTCCTGTCTTATGCATATTTAACCTTACGTACGTCAAAGTTTCAATAAATCACCAAATACCTCAAGTAGCTATATTGCCCAAATTACTCATAGATAAACTTTGACAAATTAGCATGCAGGTAGGTAGAGTAATTTACAGTAAATAAACAAAAACAAGACAAAATGACGCAGGTACACGGCAAGACAGAGTCCTTTTGTTTGGCTAGTGAGCTACGTGTTAAACAAATTTGATATTTGTCAAGATTAAGCACATGTAGCTCTGATAGCTCATCGCTTTATAACGTGCAAACATATATGGCACCTACTAACTGCTTTTGATCAATCGCATTTTAGTGGTTTGCGTCACTATTTGTAATATGGGGTGGGTGGGATCTACTTTCTAGTGGTCTACCTAGGGCAGAATGCTGGCTTATGCCGGTGTGGCTGAATGATCACACAGGTAGGTACACCTGTAAGTCCGCCTACCTAGCAACCACCCTCCTGCCGAAGTTTTTTCGAAAAAAGTAAATACTAAATAACTAGTAGTTCGCACTGAACTGAGATCTCGTGATGTCTGGTTTGTGACGGAGACTATTTCTCAAATAGAACGTAATTAACAAACGATCAGAATGTGCTTTCACTACACCTTACCTTTACCTTTCTTAAGTACTCTTTTTCTCAATATCTCTTTATTCACCTGAGTATCTAAGGCACTCTCTTGTTGCTAACTCTTATTGTATGCAAAGCCAGAATGTGAGCCAAGCACCAAACCACCGACTGTACATCATAGTAGGTGGATAGAAAACGATAAGTGAATAAGTTACCCCTAACTTAAATGAAATATAGGTTAATGTCGTTTTGAAAAGTGCTCTCCAAGCCGTTGCCTTAGTAGTCGTGACTTAAAAATCTAACCCGACTTTGATCATCTTTTTCCTCTTTATCTTTAAAAACCACCCCTATTAAGGGAAAAAATAAATTTCTATTGAAATCTGTCGTCTCTGAAAACTTGAAATATCATTTGAAACGGTGGAACGAATGATATTTCAAGTTTTCACACATTTTCAAGACTTCAATCTTATTCATCCCTTTTGCAACCCTTAATGTTAATACAGGGGTGGTTTCAGCAAATAATTAAACAAGTTTATTGTGAAGTCAAACCCCTTTAAAAGTATATCCTACAAGACATGATTAAGCGTTTTACCCTCATAACGCACCCCTTTCTTACAAAAACGAACCCTATTAAAAGTTAAATCTATTTTTTTTTTCATTTCATTTTGTGTTTGTAGAAAATATTTATGTTATTCCTATTCAAGTATACATGTAAAAATATTATAAGTCGGACATGCCATTTCGAAATGGCTATCATTTAAACGGTCAGCTAATTAAATAAGTTTTCATCAGCTCCAATATGTATTTTGTCAGTAAACAATTAATTAATCAATTAATTTAAGCATGGTGTTTCTAGGTGCTAAAAGAAACCTAATACCTACGGACGTACTTCGCCATAAATTCGAATTGTATGTATAATAATTTTGATTTTCGCTGACCAAATTTAAAACTAATATAAGTTTTAATTCTATGTCTTTCGAAATAACCGACAAGCTAAATTTGTACATCATCATCATCATCATCATTTCAGCCCACATAAGTCCACTGCTGATCATAGGCCAATCGACGCCACAGATAGCGATCTGAGCCGCCTCTATCCATCGACTCCCCGCAACAGCCACAATGTCGTCGGTCCATCGAGTGGGGGGTCTTCCAACACTTCGTTTCGCGTTTAATCGTGGTCGTCATGCAAGAACTTTTGCTACCCAGCGGTTATCGGTTCTGCGAGCTTTGTGGCCTGTCCACTGCCACTTCAGCTTGCAAATTTGTACGGGAGAGCGAAAATCAGCGATTATACAAAGCCTTTAGTTTTGACAAAGAGATTTGTCGCAAAATAACGAACATAACAGCCACGCAGTGCTATGAAATCAGGGTGTAATTACCTAGGTACCTACGTGGAGCAGAGCACGTGAGATGACGTAGCGATATGTTCAAACAAAGAGATTAGACTACTATTCAAGATCATTTCTGTTTACAAACATAACAAAACAAGACCTCAATGCTAGGAACACTTATCTATTGTAGTCTCACAATCCGTATGTACCTAAATTACTGTGAATCTACTACGAACTTTTCGTTTCGAAAAGGTGATGGACGCGTTTGGCACGATCACAAGAACTTAACGATTAACTTACGGACAAAATAAATCGGTCGTATGGGCAGCGAAAACGTGAGTAATCACAGGTATAGATGAACCTATTACCACGTTTTGTGTGTTCTGATCCAATTTATCCGTATTCATATTAAAATAGATTTTTTTCATTGTGTTAGCGCGAGCATCTAACCTGGTGTCTCCAATCAATAAATAAATATTACAAGACATTAATTTCACACAGCGCCATCTAGCCCCAAACTAAGCATGGCTCCTAAAATTTCTAAAGCCATATACCGTGGCCTAGCGTGTAACTGAGTGTATCAGGAAGAGAGCGTACCTCGGGCAAGCAGTGATGCTGCAGGCAGTAGAAGTCCTGCGAACCGTCGTGGTGGCACCACGTGCCGTCTGGGAAGTAGGGGTCGAGACCGGCGTCGTTGAGCTCCACTCGAGGCGCGTAGAATCCGCCGCCCCGAGCGCGCCGGCAGAATATCGCGCAGCCCATCCACATGCGAGCTGACACCAAACAAGGTCATGTTATACATCTGTCCTTGCCGCGTCGGCGTGTGGGAAGTAATGCAAGTCACTAAAATTGTTAGAATCTGCCATATCCAGAATCTGTCCTTAACAGAATCTGTCCTTAGCTGAATCTGTCCTTAACAGAATCTGCCCTTAACCAAACAAAGGGTGCATAACGGAGAGCTGGCATGAACCACACCTTCATACATTGCGCTTGTGTGGGTACCTAGTGCCAGTATCGCGCGGTACATAGCATGTTATTGTCAAAAAATGGTAACATCAAATTATATTTATGAAATGCACTGTGTTATAACATTGTATTGGTGTGAAGTTTTTGCTTCTGGTTCACGTCGAACTTCTAAGTCAAAGCCAAAGACTCTTCGCAAACAAAAAGGGCTCTTTTCCAAGAGCTACTGTCCTTTAGACGTTATACTTTGCCCTTAAATGTTGGATAGCTCTGATTGATAGGTCTGTTCAGATCAGAAAGACTAATACACCAAAGACTTACTAGCATCATGTGGAGCCTGCAGCCCACCTCCTCGGGGATCGAGATCCGGTAACTTCTTCGCGTACTCAGCGCACTTCCGTGCCGCGAGCTCGTTGGCTGTCACGCGAGTCTTCTTTCCACAAACCTGAAATCACCACCTAATGTTAGAGCTACTCCTCTAAAAAAGGTACTTAAAGCTGGCCTTTTTTTATTGTACGTCGGGGAAGTACTTGGCCTTCATTTCCCCTGGTTACAAGTTGAGGCCAAAGGTGGAGGCGCACTTTAGCCGGAATCCTCAACAAACTGAGGAACTGGCTATCTTACCTCTAAATGGCCGAACACAACAATTTTTAGAATTGTTGTTATGGCGACAGAATTAGATAAGGTGGTGGTAGCTAGCCAGGTAAACAAAAGTCCTATCACCAACCAAACCCAGCACAATATTGTACTCTCCCTGGGGATCGAACCCGGGATCTCTGGATCTAAAATCGGTGGGTTGAACCACTAGACCACAGAGGCGGTTAAAATCCTACCTACGCTTTTACAGCTTCACATTTTTTTACGTAAATAATGGCCATATTTTTGAAGTGTAACTTTTTGTGGGAGGGTTTTAAAATTATGATCCGCAACCTTTATGTGTGAAGAAAGGCTAACAAGCCTCATAGCTCAGTTGGTAGTAACTCTGCCTTCTGCGCTGTAGGCTGTGGGTTCGATTCCCACCCAGGACAAACATTTGTGTGATTGAGTGTTGTTTCATATAGTACGTATGTATTTACAAAAGTATTTCAGTATTCTATCCGTAATCTAGTTCCCATATTACAAGCTATGCTTAGTTTGGGGCTAGATGGCGCTGTATAAAAAATAATGTCCTACAATATTTATTATTATTATTATTAAGGTGGTTTTGAAATTCTGATCCGCACTTCTATTTGTCTCTGTCTATGTGTCTACGAGACAGACGGTTTTTTTTTATTGTACGACGGGGGAGCGTGTGGCCTTCATCTCACCTGGTTTACAAGTTATGATAAGGCCAAAGGTGGAAGCGCAGTTCACCCAGAATTCTCATCAGTTCAGAATTAGACACTGGCTATTTTACCTCCTAATGCCGGAACACAACAATTTTGAATTGCTGTTATGGCGACATACTTCTAACCATGATTGACTAATTTAACACAGCGCCTCCTAGCCCCAAACTAAGCATAACTTGTTATATGGGAACTAGATTACGAATAGACTAAAATTGTTGTGTTCCGGCATTTAGAGGTAAGATAGCCAGTTCCAAAGATTGTTGAGGATTCCGGGTAATGTGCGACTACACCTTCGGCCTTATCTTAACGTGTAACCAGGTGAGACACAGGCCAAGCGCTTCCCCGTTGCACATAAAAAAAAACGAATGTACTTGATACAATGATACAATATAACACCCAAACACAGAACATAATATTCATCACACAATTATTTATCCTGGGTGGGAATCGAACAACCTACAGCGTAAAAGACAGCTACTGAGCAGTGAGGATTGTTTTATTTTTTGGCTCTTAACCAGACTGAGATATTACCTTCTTGTCTTCGCACAGTAAGACGTCATAAGCGGAGCCCTCGCAGCTCGCCGCGGCGCCGCACTCTCGCCGCCGCTCCCTGAACCCACGCCCGCGCGACGTGCACCCTGAGCGGCAGACGCCTTCCTTCCACGGAGCCCAGCCTTCCGAGACCGGGCTCGGCGGGGTCGGTGACGTGGCGAGCGCTTCGGACTGCACGCATTCCCCGCCTTGACACCACTGAAGCAAATACCGTAAAACACTTAAAAATGAATACTTCGAAACGAAAAGGTCATTGGTGTCCTTAGTACTACTCCTACGTACTTACCCGATGACGGAATGCACATTTTGGAATACTTAAAACTGTGTCGTAAAGACACATGATAGAAGTGAAACTTTGACCCATGATAGATGTGAAACATTTGTATTACAGTGACAATTTTTTTTTTTCTTAAAAAAATCAATTTCAAATTCATTTATTCGGAATAAAAAGCACAGTCTACATAAAAACTGATGACAATGATGCTGACCGCAACTACTCGTATTATATATAATATGCAGTATTATAATATACTGTGTCGCAGCCAGAATCGCCCTCCACTTGACATGTGGGTAGCTTATTATTCCAAGGAAAAAAAAAAAGCAAAATTTAACAGATAAGTACAATTATTTTGAAAATCTTTACATAATATGTGAAGTGATCGAGTGACGCATTTCCCCACCACTTTTCGTCACACAAAAAGGTTGCGGATCATAATTTAAATAAAAAAAAATCCTCCCATAAAAAGTTCAATAACCGAAATTCTTTCGGATCCGAGGACATTTGATTTTCGTAAAAGGGACTCTGAGACGTCAAAATTACGAAGCGACGAAGTAATATCGTAGCCGTAGATGTTGCAGTGGCGTAGCACCCCCGTAGCACCCCCGTAGCACCACCGTAGCACCCTCGTAGCACTATCGTTGCAGTGCTATAGCGGCACCGTAGCACCCCCATAGCAAAAACGTATTCGTAGTTCTACCGTAGCAGTCTAATGGTTGTACCGCCGTCACGCCATGAGCTATTAGAAGTGTCTTAAAATAACATAGGTATAGCACTGCCACAGTAAAAATCCCAAGGGAAGTACAATATTGTGCTTGGTTTGGTTGGTGGTGAGACTTTGTTTAAATCCGCGCTACCATCTTACCTAATTCTGCCGCCATATCAGGAGGCCAGTTCCGGCATTATAGCGGTAAGATACCCAGTTCCTCAGTTTGTTGAGGATTCCGGGTGAAGTGCTCTTTCCTTCCACCTTCGGCCTTATCATTACTTGAAATTCAAGTAAGATGAAGGGCGCGCACCTCCCCGTCGTACAATAACAATAAAAATAGGTTCCGTATATACCGTGCTAAAGAAGTTTAAAAGGAACTTATTATACCGAGACTGTTTTCGCATTGTAGGTATTTAGCAAACATATTGCTATCTCAGTGTTTCCTGCAGCCGCCCTATGCTTCCGACGGAGACAGTTGCTGCTTGCGAGATTAATAGGTACGTTTTTTAATAGTATTTAGGTTTAGGGCATAGCTCTTTTCACCCTATATTATAAGAAAATGTTTTGTTATCGGTGTCAATCGCTTTAATTACCCAAATAAATTTTAACGTCTTAATATTATGGAAAATGTTTTTGGTTTCGGAAAAGTCAATAACTTTTAATCATTATCGTCATAATGCAAAAATATGACTTTTAAGATGCATGTACTGTAGGTATATGCATCTTAAAAGTCATCTTTCGAATCAAGTGATTAAAAAGACTGCAAAAAGAAGACGAGATAAGAGTTTCAACCTAGGTTATAGGTAATGTAAATATGACATGAAAAAAAAATCATCTAAATCTGACAATGTCAACAGCAATTATTTTTTGTATACGCGGTATATTACCCTCTTAACCAGAAAGCAACATCATATACTAACTAAACGTAACGATTACGGGAAAAACTTTCAGTTTTCGAGGAGGCTAATGTCCAACATTGAACTGTTGTGATAAAACTGACCATTCGTTGTCCACAAGAGGTTCCGGGTAACGCGGGGCCGGCGTAGTAGAACCCGGTGCGATGCGGCGTCCTGCAAGCCAGCTGGGTGCAGTGCTCGCTGGCCGGTCCGCTGGGCGACGGAGCCGCGTCTATATCTCTCAGCAATACCTGGGACACATTGCAAAACAACTTTCAATATTATATTTCCTATCTATAGTTGTCGGTCGCAGCAAATCAAAGATTCAAGCCTTAGTGCACGGATATTGTCGTAGTCGCTTGAAATGTGACTATATTATGGGCAAAAGTTATTTCTGCTTACTCTGTTGCGATCACCTATATATCTGCAGAGTGTATTGATTAACCTATATATTGTGACGCCAATCAGAGAGGTTTCGAAACATCACGGTTCTACACATAGTTCCGCAAAAGTAAGATAAAAAAAAACAAAAGGGTTGTTTACGACCGCTGAATACAATAGACTTCCAGATCACGCAGACGCATGCAGCTTCTAACAATATTATATACTATTATTTGATTGAGTGTATTTTAAAGTCTAAAGGCTTGAACGATAATTATCATGAACTCGTAGAACAAATATTTTGTAATTTACTCAGGGTAAAAAGTTCCTCGCAAAGTTTCATTAAATCCAATGAGTAGTTCCAGCGTGATGTGAGTTCAAAATACAGACAGATTTACATTTAAATTTTGGCTTCGGTATAGTTACTAGTGTTTCCTCGAATTAAAATTATTAAAATTATGTTATTGTTCATATTTTGACACGTTACTCTATTATTTTATAAATTAGTAAAGCCCTCAAGTTTGAACGAGGCCTTGTCCAACAGTAGACATTAGTGTTTTGTTGATGTGATCTGAGTGACATCTTGTGAAGATATCGCTGGCTAGATACCGCAATATCCTAATCGCAAAGTATCGACCTTAAATACCCTCTATACATCATCAGGCTGATAGCCGACTACTACGAGTATAAATACAATTATGAACAACGCGTCTTGGTGACAGTTGATGAAGTTTTGCGTTAGCTTTAGAAATGCACAAATAACGTTTATCTCTGAGGAAAAGTAATTAAATCTATGATTCCCAAACCGCTGTCGAAAGGGACCGCGGTCCCAATCGCCTGTATTCTCCTTTCATAGACAGTACAGCAATGTACACTGTGGCTAGTTAGCTCCTGATATTTTAGCATCACCTCGCACTGTTTCTTTGCTGTCCACGAAGCGCCAGGCGCGCTCCCGAACCGCTCGTGGTTCAGCTCGGGTGGAGTGTCCGTGCCGTCGTCTCCATCCAGCAGGCAAGTCGCCCATCTGTGAACACAGCCTGCTTGTGTCTGATACAGGAAGTCGTTGCTTTCCGATTCTCGTACTCATGCTGGTTAAACATATTTCTGGGACCTTTTTTGCAAGGGGCTTATTAAAGGTCCTGATTTTCCTGCCTGGGTGCGTGGGATACATATATTTTAAAGTTGTCTCTTGTTTGATTTCTTCTAACACAAGTATTGTTTACTTAAATGAAGACCCCCCCAACCTTTTACCTAAATATTGTTAAATTGGTTACTGCATTAAAAATCATTTTCATTTCAAAATCATTTTCATTTAATTTGTTCCGCGGAGATAACACGCTTTAAATACGATAGAACAACAGGTCTCATTTTAGTCCCTTGACCTACCGGTAGGAGTTAAGAACATATTAGTCCTGCTTCTACCAGTAGGTAACACAAAAACTATTGCTAATTTACCAACCAATAATTTACCAAATTAGCAATAATTTACCAACTTGTGCTCCTACTGAGTTTTTGTGTTACTGGTAGAAGCAGTACTAATATGTTCTTAACTCCTACCGGTAGGACCAAAAGGCTAAGAATAACCTCGTGCTTCTATTATATCTGTGAATAGGAGTTTTTACTCATTTTGCGGAAAAAAAAACAATGTAAAATGTCTTACTGTAGCTCGGCCACGACTCGAGCGCTGCAGGATGACCACGAAGCTTCGCCGTTGGTGCCGCGAGAGGGCGACATGATGAAGCCGTCACGGGCGCAGCTGTTGCCTGTGCCGTCGTGGTGCATCCCTAAACTGAAAAAGTTAAAGAAATAACATTTGTCAGAAGTGTGTAAGAATTCCCGCAGTGAAATCAATCCAGCCAAAGAAAGAAAGTCTAATTAACTCAATTTTTTTCAGGAGATGGATAGCAGCGTCCTCCTTAGTACTATTTAGTATATTTTCTGCGATCACCAATCTGCCTGCCAAGCGTGGTGATTATGGCAAACCCTCCTGCGTCGATTGGGGAGGCCTTTGTTCAGCTGTGGACGTATGTGGATTGAAATAATGATGATGTACTGCCAGACTTTTTTGCTTGTCATTACAATTGAGATACCAGTATGTATCGATCTATGGTTTCGATCATTATTTCTTTTCCGCTACTAACAAAACAAAATAGAGTCCTATAAAGACAGTTACTCTTCTGGCGATCAATTGCACTGTGGTTGCGGATGATTTTTTGCTTACATAATCCAACAAAGTGACGAATGTCAGTCATTCAACCTACCCGCATACCGCAAAGGGGTTAGGGTTATTTGCTCGTGTCATTGACATTGGTAGATTCTCCGTATCATGTAAATTATGTTTGTCGAGACTCATTGGAAACTTCCGTTTTTCGCGAAAACATAAGTCTTACCGTCTTAGCAAATCCTCTCATGAATCATTTTTTACCTTCTCCGAGTCTTCCTGTTGCGTTTATATGAGCCTTCCGCTGACTACCTGGATGTTAAGACTTACCTGATTGAAGTAGAAAGAGGAAGTAGACACGTCTCGCAGGTAATTTCCGTTCTATTGTCATAGACTTATTGCAGTACGTGAAAATGGGTTCGCTGAATGTAAAGGTACACCTAGCTTGCGATATTCCAGGTGAAATCCGACGCCAAGGAGTTAGCAGGCGTACCAGTCGTACCAGGCACTGATACTCCGGTGAAGTATCACTCCTTTAATGGGTAGCTTCTGGGAAAGCTCGCTCCATCGCAGACCTCAACCTCAGGGTCAAGAGCTCACCCATTTCAAATAAAAAATGGTTTTAAAAAAGCTGGTACAAAAATGTGACCGTGACCGACTTGTGGCCGATCTCGTGCGCGAGGATGTACACGGAGGTGAAGCCGGCGGAGGGGAAGGGTCGTCCCAGCAGGTCAGTGACCCCGAACTCGGAGACCACGCACGCGTGCGCCGGCAGACAGACCCCGCCGACCGGCGCCAGGCCCATGGTCACGCTGTTGCGACGACCGCCCTCCTCCGAGTAGAAGTCCAGCCTGGAAATGGTCAAGGCATTATACATAACGGTATCGCTCTGTATGCTGCTATCAAAATCGTCATCATCAGCATTTGCCACTACTGAATATTAACAGCGATTTTCAAACACACGTAACTAAAAAAGAAGTACAAAAACAATTTAAGTGCAGTAGTAGTTTCGTAAAAAGTACCTACATCTATCACACTGGAAAAAATGTTTAAAGCAGTGTTCCAGACAGAGGACCCTACAATTTTAAGTAGATTTTGTGAACTTAGTCCCAACTTTTACTGGAGGAGAAAGAATTACGAGATATTTTCACACCATCACGACCATCACTCGCAGTAATTCTTTACGCGTGCCTTGCAAATTTGTTACTGATTTAATATTGTTAGCTTAACTTTGCACATAATTACGCGAGGCATTAACATAATAACATAGTTTTCGCTTATACAACTAATCGGAGATTCCCACAAGTACACCTTTACCCTGATAAGAGTAGCGCCATGTCCCAGTGCTGCGGATCATCATCGTCGTCCACGTTCATAGATCGTTGATACTCGCAAAAGGAGTCCAGCAGCTTGCCTCGCTCTGCGTTAGTGGTCAGCTTAGCGGGCTGGCTGCGGAGCAGAGTCAGTCGAACGAGCGACAGTTGGATGTGAGTTCCGAGGGATGAATGCTGGTACAGTGCCTGAACCTGCAATTTTATCAAAAGTTACACTTTCAGCAATCGTGATATCAAAATACCCACATGCAAGACAAAACACCAAAGTTTCATGTGCCCAAATATTATATTTGTTGTTCCTACAATTACAAGCACCGAGATTGATCTGTGGATTCATTGTTCTGTGGATCTGTGTTAAGACCTATTTTTACATAGTACGAGCTCTTAATTTCACAGACTTCTACCACTGCTGCAGATGGATTTATTATCACGCATTTACTTACACCATTTATATAAGCCAAGAGCATATCCCGAAGCTCGGCCTCGTTGTAATTGAGAAACGGGTAGAATATCTTGTAGCCCGCCTCATCCAAGAATAGTGCTACTTCGATGGTGTAAGCTGGAGGTCCGAGCTTCGATTTCCGAAGCTTTGATCTTGGCGTCCGGCCCCGAGGCCTCGGACGCAGCAAGCGGGCGTCGTCGGCTGGTGGTGGTGGCGGGGGCGCACGCCTGATCACGTGAGCTGTTCGTCCATTGCTGTTCTCGGCTCTGGCCGCCCCCACAGGCAAGGGACGGACTTCGTACGTTGAGTTGTCGACGACGATCAGCCCGTGCTAGAATGTGGAAAGACATCAGGCAACTAGTGATCTCAACTCCGTCGGTACTGCCGGTCTTCATAGAGCTTTGAGCAATCAGGCAACTTGTATCATTAAAAAAAAACTGTATTATTCGACCTGCTCAAAGTTTCAATATTTTTTCTTGACTTAGCAGGAACAAGAGCGCGGCTATTTTTATTCAAGAGATTGCACTCGGTCATTCACAAATGTTATAATGACACAAAAATACACTACCCGCATCTTTTCCTAAAAATGGAAACGCTCTAACTAAATGAGCAACGAGGGTCCAGACGCAGTTTGTTTTTTTATTGCCATACTCTCCACTCAGCTTGAGGAAAAGACGCGCGTGTTCGAATCCCGTCGCGGGTTGTGCATTTTTGTGTTATTACAACATTTGTAGTTGAGCGGTTACTACGAAAACGTACATAGAGGCCTTCGACGTTCCACCCAATGGACATTGTAACTTACAAGAGCGTGATCTCTACATGCGGAGAAGGCGGCGACGGTGCGCGGTCCAGTGTGCAGGAAATGGCAAGAGGCATCCACTTTAGACAAAGGCCCCTCCTGCCCCTCGTCTGACCACACTCCGAACTGCGGCGACACCAGCCTTCTATTCGGCACCAACTGGAGCTCGAAATTTCTGCATGAATTGAAGTAGGTAACCAGGGTAAAACACTTCAACGTCGAACGTAAATAAAAGATGTTCAACAAATGTTTGCACATTCTAAAGATGCACTACTTAATGAGTGCTAATATTGGTTTCTATTATTGTTTAACGTTGGTTTCAAGACGTATCTACCTACGTAAGTACCTACTGGTTTTGACTCACCAAGTTCACATTGTTTTATTTACTGGCAGTATGTCTAAATTGTAACAAAACTTTAAAGCATAAGAACATAATGCCGGTTTGACAAATTAACACCGGCCAAGTGTGGATTCGCGCACCGAGCGTTTCAACCCTCATTTTAAGGCAAACAAAACACATTATGTCTATAGCTGGCTATTTTAATAGAAGATACACACTCTGAAAATGTGAACTGTCTACCACGGTTCATGAGATACATCCCGCTGACTGACAGCTGGACGGACGTCAGCGGAGGCTTAGTAGGGTCCCGTTGGCACCCTTTGGGTTCGGATCCTTAAAAAGTACAGTCTGCCTCGCTTACACTTCTTCAGAATTCATGGAGGACATTTTTTTTATTGATAGCCAAGCGTTTGACCACCAACTTACTGGAAAAACCAGTAAAGATGTGGCCTACCTAAGATGGAGCACGCTTGCCTCAAAAAAGAAACTTAAAGGAACCTCTTTACTCTGGACTTGAAGACTCCAAGATTTCCTTACCAGTATTAATAATAAAGGTACAATCATAAAATCAAAGAGATTTGGACACGCTTCCATCTGGTACTGGTCTGGAACAGTTGAGTTACCTATAGGCCGTTTGTCCTTAGGTAATCTGACTGATTCCTTTTTACATAGTATAATTGTACATTTTATTTAATAAATTGTAGTTTTTAAATCAGAGGTTCCAACAAACATCACCTCACCGTCCAAACGCGTCGAAGCTGTACGGCACTGGGACATCTTCGCGCTGATCGACCGAGGACTCAGCCTCCAGCGGTAACAATGCCGGCAGGTACACCACCTGCACATCACTGTCGGCGGTAGACTGCCCTTCGCTCCACCAGCCGTGCAAAGGCAACAGATCCTGGAAACAAACGAGATTAAGTATTCTTCTATTCAAATTAAAATTATTTATTGCACTTATGTTGTTATTGTGGTTTGCAGGTGTTGTGTGGATAAAAGTTTCAAACATAAACCCTGTTAGGGCACAGCAATATCACACTAGGAGCCGCAAGATACTAGAGATTATATTAATTATTCTCTTGCGACTTTTTTAATAACCACGCTCAATTGTTAAACAGCTATTTAAATTCTACTACAATTGGAGTGCTTGAGTCACAACACATAATATAGCAGTCTATAGCGATAAGACAGAGCTTCTAAAATCGAAAAGGTAGGATTTACTACTCACTAGGAATTTGAGCAGTCCGTCATGGAAAGTACCTACACCTTTCAGAATATCTCAGCCAAATAGCACTATATCTTATAGTGCTGGAAGCATAGCTTAATGTATAGAACGTAAAGGAGCTCTATAAACTTTTATTTAAACAACTTGGAGACGGAATCCGCAATCAGCCTACCTGATGTTAAGTGCATCTCTTGTCTATAACAAAGCCTTACTGCTCCCAGCGTCTGTTTTTCCGCTGTGTTACGACCCTAATGTCTTTAAGAAGAGAGTTAATAGGCACTTTTGGGTAAGCTCGCTCCATCGTAGATCTCATTCTTGCCTGTGTAAGTGTCATGGTCAAGAGCCGACCCGTAAATAAAAAAATAAAAATAAAAACTGTTTGTTGTTTGCTTGGTGTCCCTCTCAACAATAAATAGTCTTGAATTATTAATTCATATTTTTTAATATATAACCGACTTCAAAAAAAGAAGGAGGTTCTCAGATCGGTTGTGATTACTTATGATTTTTTTAAATTTTTGTTACCTCAAAACCCTCCAGACCTTTTGATTCCAGATCGGTCCCATATACATTTTGAAATAGGCTTTTAGAGGCGGTGCCATACAATAAACTTTTTGTTTTGCTTGGCAATTCGGCACTAACTTCAAATTATATGAACTTACCCTTAGAGTTATTTTTAAGTTTCTAGTGGTGAAGTCGGTTTTTTTTTTCAAAAATAACTTATTCATTCAACAGTTTTTAGACATGAAAAGAAAAGTACTTATAACAAGGCAACTGCGAATAATAAGATGAACTAATTGCTAGTTCACATAACACGCCGAAAAAATATTTATTTTTTTGTCATACACAGGCATGACGTCATGGTCTTCAAGATCCATGTCAATAGCCAAAGGCCAAGTCAATAGCAAATTATCCAAAGTTAAGAGTGTCTACTCTTTTTTGGGTTAAGTGAACATTGCTAAATAGGAATTCTTGGTCAGAAAATTATGTCGAGTCGTCTACCAAAAACTAACCTTACCTTTTGGCGAAGTGCCCAAAAAGACCCAGTCATACGATCTGGATTACTCGGCAACATGGACAATAGGAGTTAATTGAATAAGGTACGGTAAGACTGTCTTGAGATCAGAGAACTTGAGAGGTAGGTAATAAATAAATTACTGCCTAATCCAGTAGGTAGGTACGCAATAGTAGGTACCTCAATCCATTTTCTAGGTCAGGCAATGCGACAGTCTTGAGGCGTGCGTGACGTTAGTGGGCGCTTTCGCATCAATTGTTCTGAACTTCTTTATCTTAGCTCTGTTTATACAACTAAGAGAACCTAAAACATTTTTGTTTCTGTTTTAGGTGTGTTTTGTCGCTTGTGTTTGGCAATTATTTTCAGTGTCTTGTTACGGGCGCTCAGTAACATTTTAAATTGGATAAGATTAGTACAACTACTTAACTGTAGACTAGTTAATTAAAACACTATTCATGACAATTAAATGTCTGTTGTCTGTGTGTTTAATAGTTTTCCTGGCGAATTTTTTGCTGTTTGGAGTGCAATATTTGTGAAAAATATGAATCCAACTTCAATTAATTCTCTTTTCAACATAGGTAATTTGCATCAAATCAGGTAGGTTAAAACCTATATATAGATAGCACGTTCTAATTTTTCCTCGTTTTTTTTTTTATAGAAAAATAAGCCAGCTTCTAAACCGGGAGGGTGACAGGCAGTTCCGCTTGCGATGAAGTGGCGAAGCCCAAAAAATGTTTTTTGAGGCAACAAGCGCAAGGGCAACATTAGGGTACTAATTGAGATATTTGTACCTGCAGATGAAAATGAATATTTTATTTACGGGTTATCTCTTGAGCTCGAGTCTTGCCGGGGCCTTACCTGGCCTATGGTGAGGTCTACGATACAGCGATCTCGACGAATCTCAACGTACCTTCATTCTACCACCAGCGATAGGATAATTCAAGCCATAACCGTCGACTAAAGGTCATCGAGGTCATGCCCGGGTAGACCACTAGGAGGCAGATTCCACGCCAATTACAATGCAAAAACTTTTTGAAGTGAATCTTTTTATTTGAGAGTTTCGAAATTCTGATCCGCAACCTTTTTGTGTGGCGAAAAGTGGCGAGGCACTGTGTATTGTCGTTAGAGTGGGAGATAATTAAAATGTTTCCCTGTAATACAAAAGTTTCCCTTCTTTCGTGTGTCTTTACAACACATCCTGTTTTTATTTATTTAAATCGATACAATTTCTTGCAAGGATTCAATATTCTTATCACAGAGCTTGGAAAGGTTTGAAATTGGGAAACCCATTTCTGTTAACGAATTTGAAATAAAGATGTTCTTTTATGATGCCTGTCTAGTCTACTCAGTTTCATAAGGATAGTCAGATTATTCTTAAGAAGCCATTAGAATGGAATTATAATAAATGTCTCATTAGAATATTCAGTATCTGAAGGTGTTTGCGTAGTAAGGAGCCAGTGTTCTGGCTGCCCTCTTTAAAAAATAATAATAAATAATGAAGTGGTTTAAAATTTATGTAAGTAATTAAAGATTAGTTATATGTTTATATATGTTTTTTTTAACTTAACTTAAGAAACCTACAAGATTGGAATTGGTGTGGTTGTGAAAATATAAAAGTGTAGGTACACTATAATCACTTAGGTAAAACAACAAATACTAAGAATCGACCAAGCTTGAGGCAGGCACGCACTATAGGGTTACAGAACTGAATGCATAAAACCCGCATAATTCCGATTGAAATGTGGGCTGGCTCAGTACCCTTGGTGGTTCTTAGACTAGGTACCTTATTTCATGCTAAAATTACATGTATTTGGCATTTATATAAATAGTAGGTTAGCTTGTGTGCAGTTGCAAACAAGCTAACCTACTATTATACCTTTTATACATTTATGTATTTCTTTTCAGTTTTCAGTTTTCGGTGCAATTGATT
Source organism: Venusia cambrica (assembly GCA_951394065.1). Classification (NCBI taxonomy): domain Eukaryota; kingdom Metazoa; phylum Arthropoda; class Insecta; order Lepidoptera; family Geometridae; genus Venusia; species Venusia cambrica. Next base: position 1,815,176 of record OX596068.1, on the reverse strand, counting down.
TAGAGGTTGGTAGATATATGATGTATTATGTTTCTTACAGAGGGTTGAATGAATTTTCAGAAGATTGATATAGGTACATTACGAAGAGCTGGCACGTAGGTACACCACATTTATACATTGCGCTTACGTCTGTGAGTCACGTCATTGTCATCCAAAAACTAACAGAATTTTAAATTAGGTATAAAATTTTTACGCACTGTTTAATCAAATTGCATTGGTGTGTATACTGACTGAATATATTGTTTTGAGACTATAGGTACCATCATCAACCATCCAACCAACTACTTACAAACTTTTGGCAAGTCAGTCAAACTGATGGAGGTGAAACCGAAATCAAAACCACATGAGTCAGCTAAGTGTTGGGCTTACATTAGCGGATGCGAGCGAAGTAAAGGGAAAGTAAAACTATTTGTTTTTCTTTTTCTTGAACGCAAGACAAAGGAAGCACCAATTGTCTCGTCAGATAGAATGTATTCGAGTAGGTATTCGGTAATTGGTATTCAATCGCAACTGTTACGTTACGTGAACCATAATGAAAGTGAAGTCAGCAATTCTTTACGAGAAATGCAACCGTAGTTCTCGTAAAAAAATGTTAACATGACTTTTGTATACTAAGAATGTATTTACAAAAAAATATCCGAAATCTAGTTCACATATTACAAGCTATGCTTAGTTTGGGGCTACATGGCGCTGTGTGAAAGTAATATATAATATGTCCTGTTATATATTATTATTATTACTATTAGATAAAGTATATATTTCTTTTTAGAAGAATGAGTTAAGTACGTAAAGTAATCGTTTGTTAAAATATATATCTACCTATTCATTCAAACGTTTAGATAAACCTCCTAAAATAATCTTGCGCTCCGCACGTTGGTCTGTGTGATTTATAGTAAATTTATACAGGGCCTGTTCCATATATCCCTTCTATTAGTTTATCCTCTGGCGAGGAAGGGTTGTCTAACCAGTTAGGTTTACCTATTCTTTAAAAAAAAAAACTTTTTTTACCAACTGTGGACTAGTAGGTATTTATTTTACTAGTAGGTAGTAACATTTTTTTTTTTTTATTCTACTTGTAAGCATAGTATGTATCAAATTTGCAAGATTGATGACACCTAGTAGATATCTGTCCGATATAATCTGTTTCATATGAAGAGTTATAGAGAAACTTATGAAAGACGTCCGAGAAAAGAGAACTCGTCCGGGGAAGTACTACACTACAACCATACCTATAACAGCCGCTAAACAGCATTGCTGTGTTCCGTTTTGAAGGGTATGGTTGTCAGTGAAATTACGGGCACGCGGGGCTTAACACCTTCATGCCTCAAGTTTATATGCGCAATGCAATGCAGTGCAGCGTAGGTCTTGTTGTTTGTGGATGTGACCTACGTAGTATGGCTTTTTTGGTAGCTTTTTTGTAGGCAAGAGATGCACTTAACATCAGATAAGCTGCTTGTTTGATCCATCTTCAAGTTGTAGGTAAAATAAAATAAAATGTATATGCCATCAATTGCTATACCTACTTTAAAACCTTAGGTATATAGCTTATAAGTATACATATCTGACTTACTTTATGTGCCGTGGATCAAGTTTATTGGTCCAGCGGGAAAGCGATCAGGTTAGTACTTAGTTCATCGCCGAACCACCAATCCGGCTGGTTTGGCTTTGGTTGAAATCTATTCCCGCTTTACAGTTTAACAAGCCTCATAGCTCAGTCGGTAGTAACTCTGCCTTCTGCGCTGTAGGTTGTGGGTTCGTTTCCTACCCAGGAGAAACATTTGTGTAATGAATATAGATGTTTGTTCTGTGTTTAGGTGCTGTATTGTATGATAAGTATGTATTTACAAAAAAAAACGGTTTTTAAGTATTCTATCCGTAAACTAGTTCCCATATTAGGTACAAGCTATGCTTAGTTGGCTCTAGATGGCACTGTGTGAAATGAATGTCCTGTAATTACTTACTTTATTCAATAAAAAGTACAATAAAACTAACTATGTACAAAGGAATCAGTGAGGACCGTTACAAACGGCCTATAGGTAACTCAACTGTTCCAGATCAGTACCAGACGGAAGCGTGCCCAAGACACTGGCTGCATTGCCACGCTGAATAACTATGCTAATTCGCTGGCCTAAACAAGAGCCAGCCCTTGGGTCTTGTCATCACAATCAAAAGCCCCGAAAGATTTTTGAAAACCTGTAATTAGTGAGCAGACAAAGAGTATTTATTTAGCAGCCTGGCAATGCTGCTGCAATCAATTTGTGAATCATCGCGCACCAATAGACACCGCCCGACATTCACAAAAGTAGGTGGGACGTGCCGTCAGCTGTTATGCAACGATCTATCTACGTGATCCACCACGGGCTACGGGAGATACTTGCATCGAAGCTTATGTAATGTAATTGCCAAAATAAAATCACACCTAAATATCTGTTAGGTGCAGCAATTTCGATAGTGAAAGTTTAGTAGGTAACCATCTATTTCCGATTACGAAATAATGCGTAATTCTGTAAGTAGGTATCGAAAACATTTGGGAGGCTGGTATTGTTTACGTTATAACCATGGGTTTTTAAATTAAGTAATAAGGACATTTTTGGTGTTGCGTTAGAAATGCATCAGGTACCTATGTATAATGCATTGTACCTATCTACCCAAAGTTTTACTACTAGGTGCCTCGCCTGCAACGTGTTGTGTCAAATATCGCATTTATGCGACTACTACATTGCTTTAAATATGGGAGTAGGTATTCAAAACGTAATACAAAATTGTACATGACTAGAATTTTTTTTTTATATTGTACGACGGGGAAGCACGTGTCCTTCATCTCACCTGTTTACAAGTTAAGATAAGGCCGAAGGTGAAGGCGCACCTCACTCGAAATCCTCAACAAACTGAGGAACTGGCTATCTTACCAATATGCCATAACACAACAATTTTAGAATTGTTATTATGGCGACAGAATTAGGTAAGATGGTGGTAGCTAGCCAGGCAGACTTAAACAAAGTCCTACTACCAATCAAACCTAGCACAATATTGTACTGGGATTCGAACCCGGAACCTCTGAATTTGAAATCGGTGGGTTGAACCACTAGACCACAGATGCGTCTAATAAATAAAACATTGAATTGCTCCAAAACAAATCCATAAAAACCGGCCAAGGCACCGAGTCCAGACTTTATACCTACAAGCCTGTAGGTATATTATTGCTAAATGAAATCCATAACATTACAATGTAGAAAGCTGGAGGAGCATAAATATAAGACAAATGTTTCTTAATTGTTTTGTAACTTAAAATTTAAGGTTTTCGGAATTGTTCCTTTATGTGTGCTATAAAAAGTTGCTTCATGCCAAATTTCAAGATTCTGAGTTCACGGGAAGAACCCTGAACGTTTTGATTCCCTTGCGAGTGTCGAAAATTTGCGGCATAAACGGCTGTATCTTTTGATTGCGTTGGCTTAGAAGTTTGATTTTTTCACAACCTTAAGGGACAGTAGACTTGAGTATTTTATATGAATTTCAGCTTGATACCTCCAAGCGTTCCTGAGAAAACGGGTCATGGGTTACAGACAGACAGACAACAAAGTGATCCTGTAAGGGTTCCGTCTTTCCCTTTTGAATTACGGAACCCTAAAAACATGGATGCAGTGTTTTTACATTGTTAGATGCATCATGAGTAAAGGTTCAGCTAATGCTGCGTATTGATAATGTACCTAATAATATTTTCACACCACCTGCTCACGTCCTATGTGACATATAATGCAACCTCAACGTAAAGCAAAGCATTATCTCGGGAAGGGAGGTAAAGTTGTGTGAAACTCCATAAAGTAAAAGTAAAGGAGTAAAGTGATTAGAACTTAAAAAAGTCAAATTCGTGTGGAAACTCGTTGAAAATTATATGAAAAAATGCCCAATGGCATCGTAAAAAGGGTTTGTTCGACAAAAAAAGAATAAAGGCGCGATTGCAAAGAATTTGAAACAAAATTTGGTGTTTGGTGCTGTGATTTTAACAGATCTGAATTATAGTACCTACCTACCTATAATATTTGAGTAACAAAAAATGTCGTCGAGCTGTAGTGATTTTACCTTCGCCTAAGTTTATTAGAACAGACGCTTTAGATATGGTTATGTAGGTACCTACTACTGTGTACTACCGGAAAAAATAAAATACTTATATAATTATCTTCCACATATTCATACAGGCACAAAAAGCCTATAACGACTCTGTTCAACGGAGAACAAGAAAAGCAGTCAAGGCTGTGTCGGAATCCGTCCTTTTAGTTTATTTCCAACATAATATTAACTTTTGATTTATATTAGCTGTAACACTTTAACCGCCTCTGTGGTCTAGTGGTTGAACCACCGATTTCAGATCCAGAGGTCCCGGGTTCGATCCCCATAAGGAGTACAATATATTGTGCTTGGTTTGGTTGGTGGTAAGATTTTGTTTAAGTCCGCCTGGCTAGCTACCACCATCTTACTTAATTATGTCGCCATAATAACAATTTAGAGTTTAGACAGCCAGTTCCTCAGTTTGTTGAGGATTCCGGGGGAAGTGCGCCTCCACCTCCGGCCTTATCGCAACTTGTAACCTGAGATAAAGGCCAATTGCTTACCCGTCGTACAAAAAAAACCTACCTTTTTAATTTATGCAACCCTGGTATCTTATGGTCTCGCAGAAGGTATGATATGAAAACTAGAGTATGCGCTGCTAGAATAAAGCCTGTCTTTGTCTTAGGCAGCTTGAACCCCTCGCTTCACTCAGGACTCCTACATACCTATTGCTTGGAGCCCCACGTGACTCTTCGGGTTCAATATGCCGCCCGCCCGTGACGTAAGACCTTGCTTTATCCCCTTGGCGCATAATCTATCATTAATATAGTCTAGTCTAGAAGCATAAGTATCTTACCTACGCTAGCATTCTGTATCAAGAAATGAGTTAGGTCATAGATAGCATAGATATAATGTTGCATTGTTGGATAGGTAGAGTTGTAACCCACATTTTCTAATTATTATTTTATTTTCATGTGCTTAGTTTGGTTTGACGGCGATTTTTTACTTAAATGTTTGAAAGCAAATTGGTAGAGTCCTACAAGTATTCAATTCCTCTTATGCCTACAGTAGTAGTTTATTTAGGTACCTAAAAAGACCGTAAAAGAAAATTCCTAACTAAAATGTTTCTTCGTGAAAACGCTACCTGGTCTAGGTACTCATTTATTTATGATTCTTCCACCTGCATCATGAAAACGATCGCCAAGTGTGACCTAGGTCACGGCTGGCGCTGGCAACACGAAAACATTAAAAATTCAGCTCAATCTAGGGTTAGTATTCTGTTATCTGCGACCTAGATACGATGCACGGAATGAGTAATTTTTCTAATTTATGCAGACTTTTTACTGAACTTTGAAGGATTATTATAATTTATACCTGTATCGGTTAATATGTTGGGACGTCAGGACATACGAGGAATCACCCGGAATTGTGCGAACAGGACGTCACAATAAAATATATTCTTATACATAGATATAACAGCGCAGAAGGCAGAGCTACCGCAGCTCAGTCGGTAGTAGAAGTAACTTGTGGGTTCGATCACATGCGGGACAAACATTTGTGTGATATTTATTTACAAACATTAAAGATAATTTGTATAATTAAACTTATTTTGCACAAAGGAAGCAGTCGGATTACCTAAGTACAAGGGGCCTATAGGTAACTCAACTAGTCCAGACCTTAGTTGGAAATGTCTTACCTGCCTACATTGTTTTAAAAATTTCCTTGAAAATCTCACTTTCCTAGATACATTCTACATAACAAATTTATTTTTTCATCAGTTCAACACAAATTTGAAGGATTATTTCGAAATTTATGGGACAAGCTAAACAAAAACCTAAGTTTAAAGTATCGAGCGAGAATACCTTTACGTCGATCTAATCTAGCCTGAACCAATATTGAATGTTGTAAAACCTGAATCAATTAGTGCTTAAAAGTAATTGGGCGCCGCCCGCCCTCGCCTAAAAGCTTACTCACAGGAAAACGCGCAGGCGCACCGGCTTGCAGTACGAAAAACAACACTATCACCACCGGTCGCTGAGAAGCTGGCATGGCTGCTCATATCACTTCACCGCGGCGAATCACTCATCAACCACCTTCACTTCGCTTATAAACCGACTCGCCGGAAACCTTATGCAGGTGCTTTGAATATCTGCGATGCACCCTCGGCTGGCAGTTCTCGTATCGACCGCGATTAGCACGCGTGCACTTATGAGGCGCCGGCTACTGAATAAGCGGAGCCCCCGAATGTAATGAACACCTTTCGCACCTCGGAGAGAAAGTCAAAGGAAAGCGCAGATTTTGGCTGTCAAGACAGGCCGCCTACACGCGTCCCGAGGACCATTGTCGCGGGGCGTTCGTCAACTCGACTCGACATCGACGGCTTCCACTAATCAAAACAAATGAACAATGTCAACGCACACATACCTACGCTACGCGACGCCGTGCTGCCGTGCAAACGGTACCTAGCTAGGTATAGCTACGTACTAGGCTTGATAGTTTCTGACTAAAAGTGATGTTTCCGATCAGAAAACTATGAGTGTTTGAGATTCGCTATACTGATGTAATTTTTTAACGGACTTCTAAAAAAAGGAGGAGGTTCTCAATTCGTCGGAATCTTTTTTTTTAAGTATGTTCCCTGGTTACTCGAAGACGCCTGGACCGATTTAGAAAATTATTTTTTTCCGTACGGTATTATAGGGTGGTAAACTTCACAGGTCCCATTGTCATCAGGTCATCATTATAGGCACACTTGAAGCGATTTGGGTGTATTAACTCAAAAATAAAAAAAAAAACACGGACCCCATACCTATAGGATCACGCGTCTGTCTGTCTGTCCGTCCATCTGTCATCAAAATAATTGGAAAAAATACGTCATAGTTAAGAACAAAAAAGAAAACCGACTTCAAAGCAGAATATGATACAATTTCGTTTACCTGGATGACGTATTTTTTCCAAACGTAATTACAGCAAACTTGGTTCATTGATTGCTCGTAGTTCGACTACTTAGTTCTTGTAACCCATGGTGGATAAAAACAGAGGACAAAATGTTTAACCCCTCCCCGTGCTGAGGGGGCAGGTTGATATGTTACATAGGACATTAAATATAAACAGAAATAAATTTTTCATTTAATTCATTTTACACAGTTCCATCTAGCTGCAACCAAACTAAGCATAGCTTGTAATATGGGATCTTAATTACGGGTGCATACTTAATAATTAATTATTATTATTTTATGTAAATTAAATACAAAGGTACGTAACATATGATAAAACACCCAAACACAGAACAAACATCTATAGGTACCTATTCATCACTTTGTTACTCACACTGTTTTTCCTGGGTGGGAATCGAACCCACAACCTACAGCGCAGAAGGTAGAGTTAGGGACTGCCAACTGAACTATGAGGCTACTGTATACCTAATATACAAAATATTATATACAGAATGAATAAATAATATACAATGAACTATGAGACTACTGTATACTGTACAGTCCATATACATTTATTTGTTTATTTTTAAACACCTACTACCCTATGATACAACGGTCAGAGAATGTTCGCCGAGGTCTGCCCCTCATACCTACCTATTATATTACATTGTAGTAGGTACTAGTACCTACCTAGATATGTTATTAATTCGGTACCTATTCAAGTGTGATATATCTATCTGGCTTGATTGCAAAAGTGATGATAGAATTTACCAATCGTTAAATCGACAAAAGGTGGCCAAAATAACTATATCCCAAAAAATTAACAACCTCATTTGTTTTCGAAATCAGTTAAAAAGATAAATGAGACTAACGGCATTAGACTCGATCAAACATAGGGTAGTATAGGTATAGCTGAATAAAATAACAATCGTGATAATTATGCAGTAGGTAGGTAGGTATGTAATTTCTTTATCAAAATACGTATCCCTAAAATACGTAAACAGATCATTTACCCTTAGAGTTCACGCCCGCATCAAGAGCTGGATTAGTCACATGTTCTAACCACTCGAATTATATGAAAGCTTCAACGATAAGAAGATGTTAATTTGACGTACCTACCTAGCCTACTTACTAAGAGCCCTATTGATAGAGAGTAGGTAGTTATAAATAACTAATTATTATAGGTACTCATTCGTTATTTATAACATAATATCTTTTGGAACTATAGGTATTATTATATATAGTTACTATACCGCCCACCCGTGTCAGATCCTGAGATTCCGGGTTCAATCCCCAGGGGAATAAAATATTGTGCTTGTTTTGGTTTGTAGTAGCCTAGCTAACTACCACTATCTTACCTACTTCTGTCGCAATAGCAACAATTCTAAATTGTTGTGTTCCCGCATTTAGAGGTAAGAAGGCAGTTCCTCAGTTTGTTGAGGATTCTGGGTGAAGTGCGCTTCCACCATCACCTTCGGCCTTATCATAAAAAAAAAGTCGTCAAAAGACGGTTTCTGGGAAACCTTGTTCCATCATGAACCTCATCCACGCCCAGGCCTATCCTCAAGGTCAAGAACAAAAAATCTGAACACTTGTTTCTATGTGTGTGTATTCTTTTAGCTTGAAAGATGTTAACTTAAATTCCTTAGAACTAGCTGACGGGGTCTCAAGCGCCTAGTAACTTGAACAGTAAGACTTTATCGATGAATATGTGCTGCATTCTTGCATACGTTTTTAAGTAATGGTGAAGCAAATGAACTTGGCACCTAGCAGGAAATATCTATTTGCATAATCAATCAGGAATTCACTTAATAAAGGAAATTGATAAAAAATTGGTTACATAACGATAAGTAGGCTACTTATAATAATTATCATGGAAAATATATACGTAGGAAGAAGCAGCTGTAGCATACCAACTTTATGGTCAGTCATATCATAAGTAATAGGTAGGTAGGTAGGTAGGTAGGCTTAGGTCGACTTGAAATTAAGCAGGTTGGTATTCATAGTTACATGTGTAATCTACTGACTTCTAATATATAGCCACGCTTGTCCAAATACTAAGCAAGTTTGAAAATGATCGTGACCACTAAAAGTTTTGAAAAAATACAAAAGTTTTATTATTCGGCTGAACTATTGGCTTACAAAAACTGTATAGCAAACCAATAAAATGCGTATGGTCCGGATGTGCGTAGCAAAGTAATAAGTGGATGCGGAATATTAATGTAACACGTCACATCTACAATAAGCATAAATAATGTCGAAGGCCTAGTTGAGTACCAACCAGGCGAGCGATAGGAACGCCCATACAAATCAATCGACAGGAACAGAACTCAAAAGCTCTCTAAAAGGAAAGACGTGTTTATCGTTTTGTAGACAAACGTGTCTTCAACTTCACACACATCACGCGGAATTAATTCTATGAACTAAATATTCATACCAAGTCATAGTCAGAGTATGTAGGTGTGGATCTCCAGTCACATCCTTCAGTGTCATCAGCGTTGATCCGTTATACAACAGCAGATATCAATCGGCTTGCTGATGTGTTCAGTTACAGAAAAGCCCTTCGGTATGTTAGTACGCGTTCGGATGTGAAATTGCAATGTAAATAAACAACAGTACATTCAGTTAGCGTTTCGCGTTCCTTGTGTGCCGCACATGTTCTGAGGGTGAGTCACGCAGGAGCAAAAAAGCAACGATGGGACGGCGGAGAACGCGGTGACGAGTCATTGCTCCCGAGTCCAGTCGCCGCCATGTCGGAGGCCGAGCCGCTCCTGGCTCCGCTGCTCCTGACCGGCTATGTCGCGAGCGTCACCGCCGCAGGCGCTTTGGCCAACTGCTCGCTGCTTGCGATCCTTTACAACTCCTCTACGAGAGGTAAGCAAAGGCTCTACTCAATTTTAGTAGTCTAAAACCTTCTATGTACTTAACCAATGCCTAGGTTCCGGCTGAATTAATTTGTCGACACGACAGACAATATCCCAAAACAATTAGTAGATATGATTATTTAGGATAAATATAATTACATTCTTAGTCATCATAGTTTTAAAAACTCATCGATGTTTAATTACCCAATTTATGTTCAAGTAAGTAAGTATATATTTTTATACTTACTAACGGTAACTATTTTTTATTTTAACATAGTAAAACTAAACTAAACGGTGTACCTTCTACCTAACCTACATTCACAATAAAAACAGAATCAGTTTTATAGGGACCGTTATAAATTATCTTTATGCTAGTTGAGTTCGTTTTGGTTTAATATCTGTATTACCTACTTACCCTATAAAATGTCCTAAGTCTCCACATTCAGTGAGTGTGAAAAGTAGAGCCAACTGACCCTAAATAGTTTTCATAGCCGGATATTATTTTATTTCCAGGTTTATTCTCAATCATCCTGCAACTAGCGATAGCCGACATCGCTCTCAGTGTATCCCTCAGTCCTGAACTCTGGTCGTACAACATGCGGGGCTGGGTGCTCGGCAACAGTTGCTGCATCGCCTACCGAGGCTTGAACGTGTTCGCATCGACCGCGTCCTCTTACTTGGTCGCTACATTAGCTCTACACATATTAGCTACTGCCAATCTCGACGAAAAGGAACTGATGAGAAGGAACCGAAGAAGCGGCGATGACGACGAAGAACTAAGGTGTTCTCGTCACAGTCTCGTCGCAGGCAGCGACTCGTCCACTCCACCACGCACCATGAACTTGGAGTACAGAGTCGGCGCTGTGTCCGTTCCAATCACGCAGCCGTCTCTTTTCGTTTGGATCCTGTCATTATCTTTAAGCGTCCCTGATTTTGCATTGGCTACTACGGTCAATTTGGACCAGCACACTGTGATCTGCACCATCGTTGACTCCAGCCAACGACTTCATCTGTATACCATTTTGGCTCTATTGAATTTGGTTTTAATAGTTTTACTTTTTATCGCCACTATGGCTTTAGTAGCTATCAAATTGAAATCAAAGAGCCGTTTATTTGAAATCGGAGGTAGTAACCCCATCGCGGCGTTAAAGCTATCAATGTGGTTGTTATTAATATACTTCATATCAAGTGCTCCTCGCTCGGCTCTAACAGCATATACATATAGCACGTATTTTAATTTGAGAGAGAACGAATCGATGCTAGACTCAGTGCAGTATGACTCCAAGTCACCGACAGTAGCCTTGGCGGTTAGTAGCATTTATTTAGGATACATATTGGTACGTCCTCTTCTTTGTATCGTGTTTTTACCGCGTGTTAAAAGAGCTTTCACTTCTGGACTAAAAGCTAATGTGTGATAATGGAGATAATTAGTAAGTAAATTAAGAGGAACTGATAATATTATACCTACAAAAACGTCAAAAGTGCTAAAATATAACCGGAAGTAAGAATCTTACCAACCAGTTTTGAAGTTAAACAATAAAAAAAATCGCCAAAGATTTTTTTATACTTATACTTATCAAGTTTACTTTGTTGTATTCGGTTGTACCTAAGTGTTTAAACATCATAGTATTAGGGTATTGTGTGCCCTATTTTATAAAAAAAAAAACTGTAAAAATAGAGATGAAGACTTTGAATTGTGGTGATAAAACATTTATCCTCCCCGAGCCTTTATCACATATCCCTACCTACTCTCGAAACACATAATCTTCCTTTTGAGGCAATCGGATGAAAAGTGTTGTTTAAAACCCCTGGCTGAAAAGAGCGGTGAACAATTATAAGTACCTACCTAGTTAATAAGTCTGTCTGTCTGTGTAGTGTGTCGCATACCTAGGTAAGTATAGGTTGCATAGGTACCTACTTACCTAGGTATGCACCTGGTATGGTATATCAGGTTGAGGTTCATAACCTGATATACCTAACCTTACCTATGTGTAGGTAATTGCACTTTGCAATATTTTAGATCGAGTGAGCGAAGCGAACGAGATCTCCGAGTCTAGTTCTGAAACCCGGTATGTAATACATGCCGGGTACCTTTGTGGCAATGTTTGTGACGGTATAACTTTCGAACGGATTATGCGATTATAATGAAATTTTAAATTTATATGTAGCGATAACATAAATGTAAATTAATTGTTATGGGCGATTTTTGATAAGTGGCGAAGTTTATGAGATATTGAGGTCAAAGAAATAAAAATGTTCACCCATATCTTTAACGCTACTAAGTATTTCATGAATATACCTGAGTTCAAGGGTTGACTTCACAATTCACTATGTTTTTTTTAAATTACTGAAACCATCCCTGTACCTACCTAAACAATAAGTGCTGCAAAAGTGGTAGTTATAGTTACCCATACCTAATAAGATTATAAAGTCACAAGACTTGTGTTACAAAACAACATAATTAAGAATTAGTTTATTATTACCCTCTGAGGTGGTTCGCTTGGCCTTCATCTCACCTGGTTACAAGTTAAGGTAAGGCCAAAGGGGGAGGCGCACTTCACCCGGAATCCTCAACAAACTGAGGAACTGGCTATCTTACCTCTAAATGCCGGACCGGAACACAATTTGTAATATGGCAACAAAGTCCTACCACCAACCAAAACAAACCCAATATTGTAGGTAGGTAGGGATCGAACCCAGATCTCTGGATCTGACCGGTGGGCAAACCACTAGACCATAGAGGCGGCGGTATTGAATGAAATTAAAATTATTTTTATTTTACACAAAAAACATATAGGAAAATTTAAAAACTGAAGTTAATGGGCGGTCTTATCGTCGGAGAGCTAACTCTCCCAGACATCCTTAGGATGGAGGATAGGAGTTAGAAACTAAGATAACAACTTTTTATAGAGTAAAAAAATATACATAGAACCAATACGTGCATGAGCGCTTAATCTTATCCTAGGTCACCTCTTTACTTGTATCTTTCCAAGTTAGTGGTGGTCAACCATTAAAGTGTAGATTTTAAGCCATCTAGCGGTGAGTAGCTTAGAGCTCCAAAATAAGCACTGCCGAACGATTCTTACGATGACGACGCCGCCGCTGGCCGCTCCAAGCCGCCACCGCCGCCGCGACGACGGCCTATTCTCATTAATCTCAAGGTCCGAATCCCGTCCGTCCCCTGCCTTCTAACCTAGTTCTACAAGTGAGCGTAAGTATTCGCTATTTTAAGGTTAACTTGGTCGCACTACCTATTAGCTTCTGATCCACTCTACGTTTGAAAAACTTAAAAGAAAACAGACTTCAATGAAGAATATGATAGTTTCGTTTACCCGAATGGCGTATATTTTTCAATTTGTTGATGACAGTTGGACGGACATACAGACGCGTGATCCTGAAGGGGTCCTCTTTTTCCTTATTTTTGAGGTAAAACACACTAAAATTACCCAAATCGCTTCAAGTGTGCCTATAATATTTGAAGTGATTCCTCGATCTCCAGGATCCCATCATCACTGACCTGATGACGAAGGGACCATCTGTGAAGTCGGGATTTCAAACAGTAAAATATTTTATTTAAACATTTAAAAAATTTCTGTTTTTTATCCATCCTGTAAACCTATGCAATGCAATCGCTATCTTACTCTTACCTGTCAGGGCTGTCATTGAAGGTAAAATGGCGACAGGCTATCAATAAACCACGTGTCCATTACTCCAGCAGGAAAGTATCTTCTAGAACGAATTGAGTTCAACACATACTTAGAGCGATATATGCTGTATTAGTCCGCCAAGTATGAAATTAGTGCATGTTACCGTTTTGGAATAAAACGCGAAAAACGTTTCCTTCTGGAGCAACGTTCTTCCAGCAGGAAGATTCTAAACGAATGACTGTAGCCATAAGTGACATATATGGGCAGATAGCTTACATTTGTGCATAAAAGTGCGCGAAAAATGGAATTTGTGGGCCTTGAGGTTTTTGAGATATTTCATTTCCTGCTGGGGGAACGTTTTGCAGAACCGTGTTTCTCGGAAACCATTAGATGTGCAATTATGCACAAATCCGCCCATATATGTTACTTATGGCTACGGTCACTCGTTAAGAATCTTCCTGCTGGAAGAACGTTGCTCCAGCAGGAAACGTTTTATTCAAAAACTGTAACATGCACTAATTTCATATATCGTTCCAAGTATGTGTTGAACTCAATTCGTTCTAGAAGATACTTTCCTGCTGGAGTAATGCACACTCGTATTTGGCGCACTAATACAGCATATATCGCTTTAAGTATGTTTTGAACTCAATTCGTTCTAGAAGATACTTTCCTGCTGGAGTAATGCACACCCAAAACACCCGCGTCGATAATTCATTAGGTAGGTAGGTACCTAATTTCTACCATCATGCATACGATAATTAGATATGTAGGTAAGTAGGTACCTAAGCATAATTTAACATTATATAAAGCTGGTTTTATTATATGGGCCTATTGCTGGATATAGGGACCTTTATTTTGTTCCACTGAATGCCTTACTCTGCCCGTACCTACATGACGGAGATATAATTTTATTTATCTATAAAATCGTTGAGTACCTACCTATTATGATGAAGACCTTTACCGCGTACCTATAGGATTTTTAATACAAAACTAAGTTCAAAACATCTTTGTAGGGTTAATAGGTGGCGGTTTATTTAAATATTGATTCTAAAACTAAAACTTGTATTTAATACAAAAGTTTATTGGTGAAAACATGAAAAATATAATAGATTAATGGCTGATAAAATGCAGCAGAAATGTTACAATATTTCGCTAATAAATGCCTGAAAATTCAGAAATTATTTGATTAACTCGGCTATGGGCACAACAAATTGGTTAATGTCAAATATATAAGATTTCCTTTGGTAAGTAGGTAATACATAAACGATTTGAGCCCTTCCCAACCTAACACTGTCAGAAAGAGTTACGATTATAACATGGTTTTTAAGATCACACTATGATTTTATTAGAGGACATCACAAAAACCACGAGAAGACACTAACAAGTTTTTTGTGCCCTTACTTATTTGATTGGTACAGCCTTTTGAGGATAAAGACTTCATCAGGTATTTGGGCGTTTAAACAAAAGTATAAATAACTAATAGCATAATTATATCGAAACAACATTCACCATCATGGTCTCCATTTCACTGCGGACATGCGGCGAAAGGAATGTAGCTTGGGGCCGACCAGGCTGTTCCATTAACTTGAAAGGAAAACACTTTTAACTTAAGAAACCGTAATTTTAATAACTTAAGTTATAAATATTTATATTCATCAGGTCAGCTCGATATCTGTAATCCAGTGTAAATACAGAAATACAAAATCGTCAAAGATGACACGTAACATTTAATTTTAGACGGAACGTGAAGGTCCGCTGCAAACGACTTTTTTAACATTTTTTTACAAGCGACGGCTCGCATCGGCGACAAAGAGAGCCGCGTCTCGAATGTTACTCGTTTTCTTATAAAACACCAATGAGAACAAATGCGTGTGGTGGGTGAGCTCGGCTGCGTGGCGCCGTTAGTTGTCGCCGCCCTCGGCCGGCTCGTCGCCGTCGCCTTGCGTGTCCGACGTCCACAGAGTCAGGTTGTCGCGCAGCAGCTGCATTATCAGCGTCGAGTCTTTGTACGAGTCCTCGTTCAGGGTGTCTAGCTCCGCGATCGCGTCGTCGAACGCCTGCAACATACGTACGTCCGCATTACTGTACGCGTCACGTCACACCAACGACAACCATTGCTTTACAACAAGACGTTACACTCTGATGCTGGCTGGCTCGACAATTATCCAGTTAGTCGCCACACGATCATGCTATAATGCATTATAAATTAGGATATCGTATACAGATGAGAAGGATATTAAAGTTATGAGAAGATTATTTCCATGCCGCGTGATTCTGCGCTACTGTGTACGGTTAGTTATGTTACGTTGTTCACGGTCAGGACTAAGAACACATTGATGCTTATTAAACCTGTTTAGCTAAGTGGCACGCTCGCGCAGGAGAGTTGATAATCTCGTAATAAAAGACGGAAAAGTTGAGCGCTAGACCGAGCCTGATGGGGTGCGTTGGTTGCATTTTGGCTTTAGCAATGTCGAACGCTTCCTGGTAGGCCTTCTGCGAGTCCTCCACGACGGCTGGGGACAAGCGAGGGATGTTAGATCGCGGGACTACTGCTCGTGCCAGCCAGCACAGTGCCGTCGCAAACTGACACTAATAATGACCTGTTTGGCGAGCTGACACGCCTTGTCTGGTGAATTTAATATCTCATAATAGAAGACGGAGAAATTTAACGCCAGACCCAGCCTGATGGGGTGTGTGGGCTGCATTTTTGCCTTGCTGATTTCGAAAGCATCCTGGTATGCTTTCTGTGAATCCTCTACAACAGCTGTAAAGTAAAGTTATATTAGACACTTGGATAAAAGTTTTTTTTTCAGTAAATAAGAGTATAAAAATTCAATACACATAGACACGGTATTCACGATCCTGCAAAATCAAGGTAAAACTTACAATTTCTGGTGTCTCCCGTTGCGACTTCTGCGAGGTACCTATAGTAATCTCCCTTCATTTTAAGGTAGAATACTTTACTTTCTGGATTACTAGCTTTGGGGATGAGGTGTTTGTCGAGTAAACCCTAAAACAAAGAAAATTATAGTTATAATACTGAAAATTAAATAACTATAAAGTTTGATATAAGCTTTATCTTCAGAAAGACTAATCGTTAGTATATCATTGTCGCCGAAGCGATCACTATAAGGGTATATCATCATGAATTAGCGATCCAATTAAAAATCACTAGTCGAAATAATATTAAATGAGTCAGAATATGATAAAAAATCCCATGGATAAGTAGGAACAGGCCAACGAACGAAAACGGGATAGCAGCGCGCGCAATGACGCGGCGCAATACGTCACCGCCGCCCGCCCCATACCGCGGGCTCGGGCGCGCCGCTGCCGTACCCCGCCCTGCAAGCTCTCACGAGCTGCCTGCCGAATGCCAAAACGGCCATTACTAACGAACACCATTATACAGGGCATTACCAGTCACCGATGTTTGCATCACATCAAACTGGAGCCACGCAATAGTCACAATAGTGACGTCATTTGCGTAGGCTTGAGATGAACTGATCAGATATTGCAACAAGTTGCTGTAAAATCACAGTAAAAAATGATGACCAAAATAAATCACTCACCAAAACGTCGTAGCAAATTTCTCTGAGTTCTTTTTCTACTTTAACCCTATATTCTTTAGCCATCTGTTGTTTTCTTTCTGAGCCCTCGGTTTTCTGTTCGATTGAGGAGATGACACGCCATGAGGACCGCCGGGCGCCCACGACGTTTTTGTATGCGACCGAGAGAAGGTTCCTCTCCTCGTTGCTGAGTTCGACGCCGGTTTCCGTGACTTCCTTCATGGCGGCCGCCATGTCATCGTACCGCTCCGCCTGCTCCGCGAGCTTGGCGCGCTGCACCAGTTCCTCCTTGTCGACGGACATCGTGGACGATGGGAGAGGACTGTTTCACTGATGCCCCTGCAACAACGTACTCGCCATTCAACATCAACGATATTCATTAATGCGATGCGCAATTACAATTGATTTTGTCAGAAAGACTAATCGTTAACAGTCACTTTCGCAAAAACGAATCGAAGTTAGGGTAATTTGTCATCATGAAATACCGAACCTATAGAGGGCTCACTGGCGCACTAGCGCAAGGTGAAATATCAACGTAGCTCAAAGAGCGTGTTTCACGGCAAACGCGACATCGACGACCGTTCGGTACGACAGCATCTCACAGAGTCAAGCCTCGCGCACCGCGGCGGGCAGGCACGCGCCGTGTCGCCTCGCCGCGCCGCGCCGCCGCCGCCGCCGCCGCTTGCTCACCGCCACTGCGCCACCAGTATTGATCCGCCGACGCGGGATAAACACTCCAGACGAAATACGACTAGCGCGACGATTGCACACACCCTTCACCCCTCGCCACCCAGCGCTTGTCCTGCACCGCACCCGCCGCCACCCCGGCGCCCGAGCCTGGCGAGCTGCCCTCATCCCCATCCACCCCCATACCTACCCATTACTCGATATCCCTGTTGCTAGGCTATGCACTATAACGATTTTTCGAGAACGCGTTGAAGGCTGTACGCTTCCAGAATGCTATTAATTCCCCATGCTTCTAACGGGTCAACAATTTATGCATTACGTTAATGTAACTCCATATACGTCCCTACATATGGAATTTTGTAGGAAGCTAACATGACTCCACTCAATTCCATACCTCACATTTCACATAACGATTCGAACGACAGGTCTAGGTACCTTTCTTGTACATATTCCATATTATGGCATTATCAGTCATTCTTATAAAAAATCAAAACTGAAAAAAACGTTTTAATCAGGTACCTAACTCAAAACCTTTACGCACGCACAACACGAGGCTACGCTGGAGTCTTAACGCTACCTCGTGTCTCGTGTCGTACGCTCGTATAAATCAATATAACAAATATCTAGTTAGGTAGGTAGGTACCTGTATAGTAATGAGCTCCATGCAACAACGCTTTTGGTAACTAGCGCTGCATTATGTTCTTATTCTCAGGCATAGAAGATAAAGGAAAGTCAAATCTTATCTGAGAGGAACTCATTGTCTTTGGTATTTAATAATCAATATCTAGTTAGGCACATTAATTACATAATACTACAGAGATCAACTACTAATGGGACATAAATCATAGGTTACAACTAAATACCTACCTAATGGAATGGACTAGGTACTTACAAACCTATTACTAACAAATATTGTAGTCATTATTTGGATCTCTTATGACAGAAAAACGTAGTAAGTACCTACTAGTAATTTTTAAGTAAATTTATTTTCGTCACAGAATTAATTAGTAATTTTTGTATTGTATTTTGTATTTTTTTAATAAAATCAGATAACTTAGATAGTGACACTACTTTAAGTCACTAAGTAACCATACCTACTTGGCCTACTATCCTTGTAAGAGGGAAATACAACCTACCAGTACAGGTACCTACTTCAGTTAATCATGCATAAAAAACACAATTTGTTGATGCAATATCACAAAATAGTACCCTGGTAGGTTAAAATGTAGGTGGGTCTACCTATTGCATTTAATCCATTATACATAAAACGTAACTAGGTACTTTTATTAGGAAATTGGTAGATCTGTGATCTGTGAAAGTAGTACCTAGGCATTTAACTCATTGCCAAGGTAACAAAATTAATTATTATTGCTGTGTATATCTTACAAATACAAATATGAATGATATAGATATCTATGCATTTTAAATCAAGGTTTTGGTTGCTAAGCATTGGCCGACTTGACTCATCTTAAGCTGTCCACATAAGTTTTATTTAGATGGCATTTTAAATCAAGGGGGAGAGTTAGACCTGCAGAACCACTGGGGAAATAAATAATAACATTTCCGAAGCAGACCAGAGTATTTTCAGAACATTTTTTTTACCTATATCACTTTAGGCTTACAGTAGTGATGCTTTATTTGAGTACTTCATTACCAACATGTATATTTCAACATTTAAATTTTATAAATTTCAAGTTGAGGTTATGGTTTATATTTTCATATCACACAGCAGTATGTATTAGTCTTGAGAGGAATTTTATTGTCTACAGAGGCCATGGAGTAGTGGTTATTTAATGAAAAATACTTTCAAGCTTGAAAAACATAAATATTGTCAAGGCTCCATATCGGTTTTCTCAGTGGAAATTGGAATATTTTCAGGTTGGCTTATTCATGGTGGCATTTTACATCAATTGAAGTATTGGTTGTTAAACAGTGGCCGACTCATCTTTACATTTGTAGGTACATGAAATAAAGGTCTAGGTAATTAACCTGTCTTTGAATTTTGGGTTTTGGCTATTTAAAACCAAAATAATGCAGATTATCCAAGGTAAAGCTTTTGGTGGCAGAATGATTAAATATGGCTTTTTTATAATTTTAACAAAAATAATGCATGCCAGCCCAAACTAGAAAGGATGCCTTGATTAACATTTTTCAAACCCTATTACGACATTCATCATCCAGCCACTCAATAGGCTTCACACACACCAAAATCACGCCCTGATCACGATGATGACTAGGTAGGTTAGATATTAGGTATACAAAGTCTACCTCTACAGAAATTGTAAGTACTTAGGCACAATGTTCTCTGTGTAGTGAACTGAGTGCCACAGGCTCAATGTCACGCACGTGCCCATCACGACGGTGACGGTGGCGGCGGCGCCACTGACACAACGAAGGCTAGGCTAGAGCAAGTGTCACACTGATACAAATTACTAGGTAGAACAAGATCAGCTAATTCTTTCAGTCTCTACTCCGTAGACAGCGAAAATGCCAAGGGATAGGTATCATATTTGTTTGTCTAGGCCGAATGGCTAGTAGGCAAGTAGGTACTACGCAATAGGTAGGTAGGCTTGCCTTTAAACCGTCCCGGCGACGATGACATTACATCGTTATCGAATAAAGCAAGATAACGGCAAGACTACTCACGGTAAAACTACGACGCACTAAGACCGCTAGTTACCTCTAGTACGATTCGACCTCACGTTCGACATCCCACGCATTTCATTGTTAGTACAATGCAACCAAGAACGTTTACAGGCCCTTATTACACACATCCGATGTGATAAAAATCAAATAAAATGTTTAAAACTATGCATAAGTACAAAAATACCTATTTCGTCGTGCCTGTGCGATGTGACCTCAACACCTCACTCACTCAACTGAAATAGGTAGGAGCCAATAAAATCCAACTTACTGATTTGATTTCCCTAGTTATAACTCCCAAATGATGATACAACGGTATTTTATGACTACTACTTGCAATAATAAAAAGCACTCGGTATCTTACAGTTCTAATCTGAATAATTTTCACGAATAAATAGACCGCACTGCAAAATCGTGTCGCCGGCAGAGGCAAAATGGCTGCTATGCTACTAGGGGCACTCCTTCAATGCGTCACATTCACTAATCGGTAAAAAGGATATTGAACGGGGTCACTTGATGATAAACACTTATATTTATTAATCTCAACATAATTTTCTATGCACTTACTTGTTAGAAGGGGGAAAAAGTAATTTAGCCAGCAAATAACACCACAATTTCAATTTTTCTCTTGCTGTGAACGGTAAACTACACTGATGGCAACGGGTGGGGGCCTGAGGGGAAGTAAGTCGGAACAGGGTTCTCAATATTATCTCATTGGCTCTGAGGGCCAAGATGAAATGCTATTGGTGGAGATCAAAAAGTATTGCCAAGAAAAATGACGCATTCCGTCAAATAGCTATTTGTACTCTTTCTAACTTGGCGTGTCAGAAGAAGATAGCAAATCAGAAGGTAGAAGTAACCGGAAATACGTATTATGCGCGGGACTTTTTAACATCCCACAGATGTAAGCCGGTATATAATGCCTAGGGTGTCGATAAGATCCAAAAATTACCTATAGGACGTACATCCCACATAACACAACCTATTTTTGTCCACCGCAACTGCTTCCTGTACGTGAAAACCTCTTATTGACCTAATGTTGTTATTTCTGTATTTCATTTAAGTTGTATGTGCTGGTGGTTTTCAAAATAAATGAATTAATAAATAAACATGGAATAGTTCTTTCCCCCTCAAAAATCTTGAGTAATAAATAAATATTACTAATAACATGTCGCTTACTCCGTGGTCGCTTATATTCTGCTCTATTACCTTCCGAGGTGAGTCTTCTCACCGACACAAAGCAACAACGGTTGTGGTTTTCTGGTACGTTCAGTCTACTGTACGTACAAAAACCGTACCGTTTTAGGTCTGGCCGTGTAGGTACCATTATTTGCTGCCCACTATGCTCGCACACTAGCACGTCACGTAAGCTAAACCCAATATGTCCAATATGTTGTGCCCGACCCGGGCACAACATCACCCACCTCAATGCTTTATTGGCTGCAAATACAGAGTTTGATGTGTTTGCTGACAAATGGCCAACAATTGAAAAATCTGTTCGTAATACTGTGAACAGCATTATCATTGCAACCGTGGTGATGGCTCTATAGTCAATAATTTCGTAAGATTATACTTTTTGCTATAGGTATGTTTGAAAAAAATAGATATTTTTACGATGCAAGATGGTAAGAGGCATTAGTTTTTTTCAATATGTTTTTGTGACCTTTATGCCTGTACCTACAAATTTCGTTCAAATTTATTAACATGTTGATTAGGTACCTTACTACTTTGAAGATGTAGTTACCTAACGATTTACTTTTATTATAACTTAGTTACATTTATTTCTAAATTAAGAACTTTGAACGTTTGATCCAAACACTCACAAAACTACAATGTTTCTCTGCTTCAATCTGAATCAGCCTCTAACAATAATAATCTAAGAAAATAATAAATATAAAGGTAGCCAATATTTTTATTGTTGTTCACACGCTTCTACCTCAAAATACCGCGCCAACCAGACACCAGACACTTTGAGTAGGTCCCATTTGTACATGGAATCACGTCATCGAACAAAATGAGACATTTCCTACCCTTTTTTTCCATGGAACTACATATACTAGCTTTTCATCTGCCATAGAACAAAATGTGAATCAGATTTTCTCAAAATCTCCATATATAATAATTATGATTAAGATAATGTCAATTATTCTGTCAAATCTGAATAAAAATATTAAATAAAAATAAAATAAATACCATTGATCAAACATAAATGCGTAAAAGAATCCTAAAAATCGAAAGAATGGATATTCGTGGAATGAAGCGATGGGAGGACTCTCCAGATTATGTAGGGGATTCTCAGTCTCAGAGCATTCTAGTACCACCAGTTAACAAAAAAATTAATTCTAAAGAGGTCTTATTTGCCTTGTCATAAAGAACAATTTGAGAAACATAAGTATTATACATGTTCCATAGTACAAAATAAGAAAAGATCAAATTTTGTCCTATGACGTCATGTTCCATAGAGCAAATAGGACCTACCCGACACTTTAATCAGCCCGCCAAACGTTTTTAAGAGCGCTTGTTGCTGCTATTTCCATAAACCTCAATTCCAAAATCATCAATCGGGTGGTCTGCAGCTTATATCTAGCTGCGGGTAAGGGCCTCTTAAGCTGGCGCTGTTTAGCACAGCACTTTGTACTTGTGGCTACTACCACGAGGCGATGCGATGTCATTGCTAACATAGTACTATTGGTCTGTAAGAACAGTAGACCTCGCGGGCCCTTATAACCATGCAATTACCAATAACCGATGCTTTCCTCTTTCACTTTTCCTTATAGACTTTTGAGCAAATAGGGGTAGAAGTTTTAGCGATTACTCGCGTTCCCTTGTTCTGAGGAGATCGAACTTGGTGTCTACGGATTTCCGAAAAAAAAAAACAAAAATTGAAATCCTACAGGAAACTTCTCCCTTTTTCCCCCCTCTACTCCCCCTTTTTGGTTTTTAACAACATCATGTGTAGAATTAAATCCTTGGTGCGTTTTTAAAATTTAATTGCAATCCGTTGATATATAACGCTACAGCAATCTTCCCATTTCCCCCCTATTTCCCCTCCCCCCTGAAAAAATAGCTATCGACAAAAAAAAATGTAAATCAAGGAACATGTGCCAATTTTCATCCAAATTGGTTGAAAAATGCGACATGTAGCCGAGAACAAAACGATTTGATTCGCAACTTCATATTCAAACTTAATGCACCAATTTCACAGTCACAAATAAGAAAAAAATAGGCGTCTTCATGGAGTAGGTAGCTAGTCACTTCGTTACAGGCATGCTCATTTATACATACACAAGTAAAACACATAATTAAAAATCAAGATCAATCAATCAATATTAAGCTATTTAAAAAAAACCGTTGTCACTAAAAACTTGAAAAAATGTTGTACATTTTTTTAGGGAACAAACTTAGACCATTTAACCAATTTTTTTTTTTTTTTTATTTGGTTAAATGGTCTAAGGGAACAAAGAAATTCATCAATGATATAGGAGTAGAGAACAAATTCTTTAGGTAAGTCAATATTATAATTATATTGACTAACCCCTAAAATTCGTTTTCTATATTTATATCATTTTGGTTTTCAGTCAAAACCAGACCAAATTATATCGATGTTTTCGGGAGACATCCCATCGAAAAAAATTGCATTTTAAATGAAAAAGGTCCCATCTCCTAATTGTACCGAGTGTGGTGTCATCAAAGATGTACAACACGTTTTGATGGAATGTTTCCGGAACAGAACGCTAAGAACAGCCAGCTTCAAAAGGAATGATATCCTTCGAATTGGTCATTACTGGTTTAAGTTAATTTAAGAAGATACCGTAGTTATTTAATACCGCACAGTAGTTTTCAGTTTCTTTTTATAATGTTCGTTAGTTTTAGTAATTCGATTTTATGGGACGACGTGGTCGCTAAATGACAAAGTCCTTTTTATTTAGAATAAATATATATATATATATATATTACAGGACATTTATTTCACACAGCGTCATCTGGCCCCAAACTAAATATAGTTTTATTACAAGCTGTGCTTAGTTTGGGGCTGGAAGGGGATTATTTAATAAGGCATAAAACCCGTGAGGAGTCACTGTCAGCCCGCAACACAGGCTCTTTTGAGACCTAGTGCGGGAAACAGCTCTTTTAGGTACTGTATACAAAACTAGTTTGAACATAGCTTAAGAATTCATTGTACCTAGTTTAAGTTCTTAAGTAAGTAAAAAAAAATATCAAATATTTATCATTAAATATACAATATATGATACAACACCCAAATACAAAACAAACATCTGTAAGTATTTATTACACAAATGCTTATCATGGGTGGGAATCGAACCCACAACCTACGGCGCACAAGGCAGACTACAGCTGAGCTATGACGCTTGTTAAACATGTGATATTAGTGTGCGCTCTCATTTTTCACTCATCATTTTGGCACGTGGGCACCCGCCAGCTGCCGCAATACAACTGTCTTGCGTTTGTTGGAAACAAGTGGCTACACGGTTGGCAACGAGGCTCGCCGACGGCGATTAGCTACACACGCCCGTCTGCAGAGGTCATTAAAAGTCAAATCGGCCAACAACTGTCCACACGGCAGATTTGACAAGGTCACCTCAGGGCTGGGTTCAGTTTGATCGTCCAACGACGCCCGCTCATCACTGACATCAGGATACAAAAAACAAATACTGAGATGTCATGATCGGCGGGCCTCAGCGGGTGATCAAACTGAACCCAGCCCTGCAGAAATGGCTTGTTGGCAACCGTCTGGCACACTTTTAAGACTGAGTCTGACTGAGTGGTATGTCACATGAATATAACCATATTTTATCATATGTCAATGTCACTAGAGCAACTAAATTCCCTACACTTCACTCACTAAAAAACTTGCATGTGAGCGAATACGATTTGATTGAGCCTTTGCTTTGAGGTTATATTTTGTTTTGTGTGTGCTGTCGCTTCCAATTCTAAAATACTTGTTAAAATAATTTAAGATGCCGAAATCTAAAAGAGATAAAAAAGGTAGGTAAGACAAAGTATGGTTGACTCCCTGCTCTATACTTAACCTAATCACGCGATTTATGTTAATCGAGTTCATATCATAAGATTTTCTGAAATGCTCGAGACGTGATTTCAAATCATAAATAAACACTTATCCTGAACTTGTATTTAAATGTCGAAACTCTGATCAAGTAAAAACCTTTTTTGACTTGATGTGAGGTCGGCAATTAATATATTTTATCAATTAGATAAATAAATTACCAACGTTATAGTAAAATCCATTACGTGTATTTTATTTCGAATTTCTAGTATCCCTTACCAAAACCAACAAAAAAGGATTACTGCTGAAACAAAAAACCATTGAAGAAATCCGAAATTCCCTGGCTAAATATGAGCACATATTCCTGTTTACCGTAAACAACATGCGAAACATTAAGCTCAAAGACCTCCGCCATGAATGGAAAGATTCAAGATTCTTTTTTGGAAAAAACAAAGTTATGGCTATTGCACTTGGTAGGACTAAAAGTGATGAAGTTGAAGATCAACTCAACTTAGTAAGTATTTAACAAAGCCCTCATAACCAAGGTAGAATGAAGAACAATAAGTAGACACTGGAATATCAACTCTAATATAATAAGATGCAAAAGGGATTGCACCAGTAGATGGGTAGCATCCTCATACAAATTAGAACCATAATGCATTCTTATTGATTTGGAGGGCACACTGTTAATCTCAGCACTTGCTTCTGGTTATAGGTTAAAGAGCCATGTCAGGATACTTACAGCATCACAAACTTACATCCTCTCAATTCATAGTTGTTACACAATTAAAACTTGTTTCTAAAGTTTGATTATCAATTTCAGATATCAAAGAAACTAAAAGGGCAATGTGGATTACTAATGACAAACAGAGATGTGCCTGATGTACTTCAATGGTTCAAAGACTTCAGCGAGCCAGAGTATGCTCGGTCAGGGTTTGTAGCTACGCAAGATGTCACACTACCTAAAGGACCTTTGGATGACTTCTCACATTCAATAGAACCACATTTGAGGAAACTTGGACTACCAACATCTTTAGAGAAAGGAGTAATTCATCTAATAAAAGAGTATCAGGTAGAGTTATTGACATCTATGGATAAGAAGTATCTTTTGTGGTACAATCAACAAAATCCATATGAATAGTTTTGCTAAGCTCAAGATATATAAATATGTTACATTTGCAGGTGTGTAAAAAAGGCAGCACACTCACTCCAGAACAAGCAAGCATATTGAAGCTGCTTGCTATTCAGATTGCCACTTTCAAAGTTGTGATAAAATGTCACTGGACGAAAGGCAAAGGGTACCATAAGGATCTAGATGTGCCTAGTGATGAGGAGTGTGATAATGATAATGATGATGATGGGTTGGATGATGAGACAATGGAAGAAGACGAAACATAAATAACTGTATTTTTTGTTCTTGCTTAGATATAAGAATAAATATTTTTTCAAAACTACTTGATTTTTGAATTTTTACAGTGTTATTTCTGTTGTTCATGTGTGTGTTCTACCAGGAACTTGCAAAGCTATAGTAGATACCATAACCCATATAATTGCGTGAATAAAACGAGATTTTGTTTCTAGAAAATAATTATTTGCTAAGTAATCACAGAAACAATAATAAATTACAAAATATTCTAATTTAAATCAGACAAGACCAGCAAACCTTTCATAAACTTGTATGCAATAGATATTTTAAGGAAATCATTACTCTAATAACAGTGCCAATCCTGTGTGACATTAATTATAAGTACCTACTTATTGTATTCTTAAGCTTTTTATAATTGTTTTAGGATGAAACATAGTACCTTGGTATCTATTAAATAATGAAACAGAATCGACAGTGCACCGGTCTACATTGAGTAAAATATTTAGCAATTTATAATTGGTAGCTGGAGTCTTATCTCGGCCCCAGGTACCTTGCAGAAGCCAAGCCTCTGAATCGGTGAACAAACATTTGTGTAACAAAATATATCAATATTTTAAATGAACATTCATCTTAATCACAGTATAAAAATAAATGTTTTATCAGTCGTCATCACAGCTTACACAATCGGCAAAATCAACCTGAACGTGGTGACAAAATCATTGAAAAATTAATTCCTACTCTATCCTCGCTACACATTCTACGCTACGTGTACATCAGCTCGACTATAGAACATACAGTCTTTGCGATTTATGAATTACATATAAAACTATTGCTAAAATCTTGCATCACAACACAATCACAAGTCACTACCGAAAGTAAAATCTTATGAAAATATGCGTTTTCTTGCTAATACAGTTCACAAGTGCTGATAAAGTGCTAAACTTAGAAGCTAGCAGAAGCGGTGATCGCGGTCGAGCATTTTCTAAGCTGTAAACCTGAGATCAGTTACATATCACAGGCTACTTCCTCGGAACTGTTTATTAGGTAGGTACTGTAACATTTGTTCATTATAATTATTATTTGGTTTGGCGTAGGTAGGTATGCCTCGTGTAACGGCACAATGGTTCGAATAACATTTATCATATTATTTATTCTATTTTGGTGTCATTTCGGTGTAATAAAGATTTCTCAAAATTTTTAGGTGTTCCTTTTTGTTTTATTTCGATATCTTTGTCGCAAATAGTCGTGATTTATCTACAATCTACATGATTGAAAGTCACACAATAGGTAATCTAAGTAAATGTAAAATACTTAAGCTACAGCTACATAGTACTCTAGCAACTAAGCTGTGCCAATTTTGCACCAAACTACGAAAACTACCTAATCAATTCAACATGATACCTAAGTGTATTTTTAACGTCAAAAGTGACCTTACGATAAGTCTCCACAATTGAGCACGAACACTCTTAAACCACTCCACTGGGATATGTTGGTTGTTATATCTAATCAAGGTTTTTTCTACACACGTTACTCACTGAATCAAATATTAACGTAATTGCAATATTTTTTCTTATACTTTCACAACATCATCAGGGATATGATCAACTATCCATTCGATTTAAAAGGTAGGTCCTACCTAGATATTCTACATGAATTTCCCAGGAACACCTTAGAAAGCTGTGCAGGCTTAACAGCATTAGCTACAATAACTTATTATTATAATTACATTCGTTTCTACGTAACAACCCCAGCAATTCGGTGCCACCACGCGTGAAGTACATAACACAGTCTGTTAGGTACTTGGCTCTTATTGCCATAGTAATTAAATTGCGCTATTCAGTAGGTACATTTCTGGATATTATCAATCAAATAGGTATTACACTTCTTTCATTTTTAATAAGTAAAAGACTCATGACTTTTCCCTTTTATTACTTTTTTAATAAGTAGGTACCTACACAACAAACAGGGCGTGTGCCGAAAGTAAGTTTGGATGTGCCTTTGACTACCCCTTAGTTAGTGACCCCCATAATATCCACGCTCTGAGTAGTGATCAGACGTGAACTCTCGAAAGGGGAAAAATCGTGAGTACTGTAACCGTAGAAAACTCTTGGCGACATCGAACTATTCGATAAATTTAAAAGAATTGGGCCCAGACAAGAGACACAAAACAACCGAACTTTTTTCAAAGCACCAACTAAAGCAGCAGAAATATGTCAAGAAAATGACGTCAATTTATTGCATAGTTCATGTTAACCTTTATCTGTGAGAATGACGTCAATTTATTCCATAGTTCAAGTTAACCTTTATCTGGCGGCAACACAGACGCGACGCTACAGAACATATATAATCCTACAGTTATTCAAAGCTCTGTAGAACAATGGATTGAATGCTTATAAAGTACGTGCAACGTTTATTTGGCGGCGGCTTTGACGGTCGGCGTCGCGACGGGGGGCAGGTCCAGCGCGGGGAGGGGCTCGCGCCAGAACACGGTCTGAGAGAACTCGTCGCTGGGCTCGCACTGCGCAGGGGGGAACACCTGGTCCACTAGCACCGACATGTGCGAGTACCTGGAACGAAGAACACCTTGTAACCGAGTACTAAAGGAGATCTGTTCAGGAGGAGAATCGTCGAAGATAAGGTGGCGTGGAAAAAAAATTTGAGCTCTCGTCACCAAAATAAGCTAAGAAACCTTGTTCTGGAAAAGTGTGCTTCACATAATAATATGGCAAATATAGTAGGCATCTGCATTGGGAGTTCCGTGATCTAACTAAACTTGTATGTATAGACGAGGGCTCTTGCTCTGCTTGGCTCCTGACTGAGTGAGTGACTACATTTTCTTGTCCGTTGGATACACAAGGTGGGATCGGCACATTTTCCACTCTCTATCATCATCATCTCACCACCTCTTTCTTGCCCATAGCACACTATCCATTCATCTCTTCTTCAGCCTACTTAGAGATATATATGGTAGGGGTAGACCACGATATCCAAACACACTCATATCAAAACTCTTCTCGTAACATAGCTTACATCCCTCATAATTAGGTACATTACCATACAATGAACATTTCACTTCTCAACCAAACTGTTACTGTGCTCTTGTCACATTTCTCCAACAGTATTTGGAGATTTTGTTTATTAGTGCTTGCCACTGTCTATGGAATTCTATAAAAATTGACGATGCTTTTGCAGATGCCTTCTTTCTAGTCATAGATATTAATTGCCTTAAATGACACAGATAAGTGAAGTGTTGGCTATCTTTTGGGTTATTGTTGAATCTTTGAAATGAGAAGTTGTTCATGACACCAAGCCTACTATTAAATTAGTTTGAGGAACACAACACATGAAAATTATGTCGCAATAATGTAGGACAAAACAATGACGAAGTATTTTAGTGTCCTGAACATCACAAGGTATCTTATCTCTATGTTAGCTGAAATTGAAACCGAAAATAATCAAGGCATGGACCCACAGCACTACGCAACGATTACGCGCCGTTATCCTCCTACCGTAGCGTAAACGCAGCGTAGGTACCGCTGTTTGACCAGGAGGGGTACCAAGACCACTTATAGCATTCTTGTTTTGATATTACTTTACTTTTGTCACTATCTGTGTAGAAACCACATCTGTGGTCTAGTGGTTCAACCCACCAATTTCAGATCCAGAGGTCCCGGGTTCGATCCCCATGGGGATTGCATTATATTGTGCTTGGTTTGGTTGGTGGTAGGACTTTGTTCAAGTCCGCCTGGCTAGCTACCACCATCTTACCTATTCTGTCGCCATAATAACAATTATAGAGGTAAGATAGCCAGTTCCTCAGTTTATTGAGGTTTCCTGGTGAAGTGCGCCTCCACCTTTGGGGTTATCTCAACTTGTAACCAGGTAAGATGAAGGCTAAGTGCTTACCCGTCGTAAAATAAAAAATAAAAAAACGAGACAAAAGTGATGTAAGATAAAAACAAGAATGCTTTGACGTTGTGGTTAGGCCCCAGGAGGCTTACGATGAACACATCGCGAGAAGTCTCTTGTGTGATAGTACTACATGACAGAGACTGATCGCGGTGGTTCATAATGTCTTCTAAACGTCACCGTAACCTTCACCTACGTGAAAGAGACAACAGATACAAATGCCAAGCCAAAGACAAGGAGAGATGACATGTCGATGATCGCCAATTTGTTATTTTGTCAGTTGTGGTTTTGCAAATCAGCGTTATTGCTACTAACACACGAATACAGAGAGTGCAGCGGGCTGGGAACCAATCCTAAAGGTAAGTTTTTTTATTTAGTTAGCAAGAAAAATCAATTAAAAAGTAATTTTGACCATTTTTCATCCGAATTGATGGCGGAGTACGCCATCAATTCGCCATTATTAGGTTTTTTTTTGCACCAGAAAAATCCTTTTTTAATTTACTTAGTATGTTGCAAAATAAATTTTGGAGCGGACTAAAATCTCTATAATCAGTTGACCGTTTACAAAATGTTTTTATTTTATTGATTGGTAATAATTTTCACGCTCGGCCTGAGGGTTGGCGATCACAGCAAAGGTATTATGTTTTAAGTTGAAGAAGATGCTACTGTTCAACTCCTGGCATTAGATTTATTTAGATATGAAGAAATTTTTAGACGTTTGGTGACTAGGGAACCTTAGTCCCCATTTACTACACCTCCGAGCCAAGAGAAGAGATAACATATTAACGTAAAAAAGTATTTTTTCAAACCATTTCATTATATTAATAATAAGGTTGTGTTACTGTTAGAAGGTTAGGTACCCGTAACCACACCCACATTAAAAGTACTCTTAATTCAGGGCTTAGTTTGAAAAAATCCAATCTGTTACGTTATCAAGACTGAACTATACAGGTAAAAAACAGTTTAGAACTGAACCTTCACTAACACGCTTAAGCGACGTCGTGGTACGAAATAGCGATTCAGTTTAGGTCGACAATTGAATCGCAATAAGACTTCATAGTACGGCCTCTGATTTTGATGTAGGCAAGGAGATAGATTGTATCCCCAGGCTAACTTTTATCCGGGTAAAATGCTAGTGGTCATATACTATTAGGATTGGTTCTAGGCAGCGTTGCATTTGTATCGTTCTTGGATCGTACCGTATGTCAGTAGTGTGATGTGGTCGCGAGATGAGCAAGCCTTGTCATGCCAGTCGGCTTACCGGGATAGCGCCCGCGATACATTTCACAATAACTAATAATTTAATACACCTACGTCGCGGGAGTGCTTTTAGTACTATCGGCTTTCATACACGGGAAGAAATCATCGACCATGTCACTCTGCACGTGGTAACTGAAATAAAAACGTGGATCATTACTGTTGTGACAGTGACAATGACAGTGACAGTGACAGGTCTGTGGTTGGCGCGTTTATTACTAATCTGGGCTCCTATTCGTTATGACGCAGGAGATGGCCAGTATCGTGTGACGTCATCGCGTGTTTTAAACGATGAGTCAATGCAGAAATTGTTTTACGTTTGTCATGTCATATGGGCCCTGGGCCAATAACGCCAACGCTCCTGGCAAACTGGCATATCGGGGCATGTTTTGTTAATATGTGCCAAAATTCCCTTCTGTAATGATTAATGTATCTTTTAATTGTTTTGCATGGTGTCAAGTTGGGATATTTCCAGAGTTGGAAACATCGGATGAAGTGATGCCACTTTAATTATTTTTTGACACAACGATCCGAAATAACACCAATATATTGAATTTTGTCGTCAATGTCATCTGCTAGCTTGTTACCTAGCTCTGTTTTGGGTTTCAATAAAAATTACAGCTTTTCTTCGACTCCTCATTGAATTGAAACTGTATAAAACTGTTTAGATGAAAAGCGGCCATTTTTATTGAAATAAAACGAAAATGACGTAGGTACCTAGGTCAGCAGGACGATATAATGTATGACTTTAGTACATAGAGTTTCTGTCATTATATTCTATTACATCGATATATTTAAGACTATATAAACCCGCTACTAATCATGTATTACCTGTTTTATTTTTTGTAACTAACCGAGGCAATAAGGGGTCGTCCCTTAGAGTATAAAAATACCCACCAATAATACTTTGACTAAGAGCGTTGGCGTTTGAAACCCATTACCAATATAGTAGATATACAATCGTACAGTATATTATGTACAGTATGTATGTAAGTTTCCATGTACTCGCAATACTCACGTTGATTGGAATGTTTGCGTCAGTTCGTGTTTCAGTTCTCCTTTGTAGTTGATGGTAAAGATTCTCACGATCGGTATGCCGACAGCTTGGTACGCACACACGTCCTAGAAACATGATAAGACGTTACCGACTATGGGCGAATACAAAATACATCTTCTTATACGTTAGCTAATTGAATCAGGTGTTTATTTTGCGGAAATCCATTGTTCGAAATAAATAATCTGAAAACAGAAAGATACATTGTAACATGTAAAAACGAGCTAGTTGTTTTTTTTTTGTACGACGGGGAAGCGCCTGGAATTCAACTCATCTGGTACCAAGTTATGATAAGGCCGAAGGTGGAAGCGCACTTCACCCGGAATCCTCATAGACTGAGGAACTGGCTATCTTACCTCTAAATGCCGGAACACAATAATTTTGATTTAATGTTATGGCAATAGACTTAGGTAAGATGGTCCTGCTTTTTCCCGTTACTCTGCGTTTGATTGAAAAAGTTAGATGACATTTTTATTTGCGATACATAAGCCTGTATAATAATAATTTATAATCTTCTAGAATTTGTAATCAGCTGCCAGCAATAATCATTTCTCTATCTTATTTTCCCACTAAAATTAGACACCTACCATCAAAAAGAGAGTTTATATTCATTTTATGGAGGCTCGCTTCATTTTAGACCTCATCCTTCAGGCACAACTTGAGGTCAAGTCCTGACCCATTGCAAATAAAAAAAATGGTAGGCACTCATCAGTTTAGAGAGATGTAATACTAAAAAAAACAGAGTTCACTTAAAATGAGCATAAATCTATTTGCTTTAGCTAATTAAAGTTAACTTATGCACAGTATGTATTTATTTGCTCCAGAGATCTTAAGGGTTTCTAATATTTTACGATAAATATTTTATCGATGTGACATTCATATTCTTCGAGTTTCTTTTTGAATAAAGTTATTCAGTCACAGGTTTTAATATATACTTATGATAAGATACAACATAAAGTTTTTGATAAGACATACATTAAAACAGTTATTATAGCATCATCTCCTATAATAACTAATTAGATCATTTCGTCATGGGAAAATCAGAGATATTCTCTAAGCACTGACGTCAATCTGAGTGCATGTGACCTCTACAAAGTACTTTGCGTCACACTATGACAGCTTCAAGTAGATACTACATCATTAACAAGAGGTTTTGTTTATTTTACCTACTCACACTACTAAGTCATTCGCATACACTTGGGCTCAAGCAATGCCCACAAAATGTTGAGCAAGTTGAGGAACATAAAAAATAAATAAATAAAATTAGCTTTATTTTCCTATACCTAGTTAATTGTTTAGAATCGCTTACCTACTATTAGAAAGTTAAAAAAAATTGAATAATGAGATGAAAAAAATACAGTAAGGATTAAAAATAAAATTATTAACTACTAACTAGTATTTTACTTAAGTCTGTGGTCATAAGGAACATATCGCATCAAGTTTCAAGCGACCTTTAGCGCAAGACTCTTACGAATATATAAAAGGTCTCCACTCTTAGCAAGCTGGTTAGAGATTGCAGTATCGTTTATAAGACATTAGTGGTCTCAAACTAAGACTAATGTTAGACCACTTCAATTGAAAATGGAAATGGAAGAAATTGCTTCCAAGCGATAAGACAGCCCAGTGTACTTTTAACTTTAGTTTTCAAATTGTCAATTGGTCTATATGTTTTTGGTGTACAATAAAAATTTTCATTCATTCAATTATATTTCAGTTCATCAGTTTCCATTTGGCGAATGACATATGTAAAGCAGGCTACAAGGTTACAACCAGTACCTTCTATGATTGGATTTTAGAACTTGTTTTAAGTCGGCCTCCCACCGTCTTACCTAAGTCTGTCGCACTAACAACGATTCTAAAATGATGTGTTCCGGCATTTAGAGGTAAGATAAAAAAGCCTTGTAGATGTCCCATTGTAGGTACCTCTTACAAAAGTACAGGTAAGAAATAGAACTCCTTGCTCGTGTTTTTTTGCACCGTTACAATCTTAGGCCACATTTTTAATTACATTCAAGTGAGCTGCAGGCTTACCCTCGAACCCAATAACAATTCCAATTCAACATCAATCGCAATCCAATACTCTAACAATATTGACTAATTGCCTCTTGAAAAACAATTTGATAGCATTGGATTCAAATCGGAATTGCGCTAATAAAATAATATTGGATTATGATTGTGTTCATACACTTCAAAATTTGGGATTTTTATATACTGATACACAGTGATTATAAATAGTTTAAAACATCAATCTAAACATATTTACAATCAAATTCAATATAAAAATCGTTGTTTTGTCATTTTTTTATTATTTATGTCGGCATGGATGCCCACCCGTTGTTTAGGGCATAGATGGATTGGACAACTCAATTCCAATCGCTATTAGTTCAATATCCGCACAATATGAAATCTATTTGGCGCTAGGTTCGCATTCAAGCGTGTTCAAGAGTGAATGACACAAATTCAAAACCGATTCAACACCGACCGATCGGAATCGTGTTCAAGGGTGAGCCAGCTGATGGTCAAACATAGACATTTATTTACTATTATAACACACATACACAAACATAGCCGAATGAAAATGTCAAACAGAAAAACACGAGTAGGTAACGCGTGAATACAGTTTGTGCTGTGTGCTACAGCAGCAATTATGACACAACTCAGCATTAAACCTCACTGTAACACAGGTCAGCGCTGATATTCTGTTTCGAACGATGATCTGGTGGTGTAATACATACATTGACCCTGTTCCCGTATCCCGCGTAGAACGGATTGGACCCCAGCGGGAACAGCGCCTTGATATCCGACAGGCACTGTATCTTGAACTCCTCGGGCTTCTTCTCGATGACCTCGCGGTGGAAGGCGCGGAGCAGAGACGTCGGGTTCAGCAGCAGCGGCCCGTCCGGGAGGCACACCTCGCCTTGCTTGATCGACCGGAGGTATTCGCGGGTCACCTGGACAATAACCTCGTGTGAAACCCGACACAATTCATATTTGTGTTACCGTAAAAAATCAAAACGTAGAAATACGCGCATATTTCTGTCATCCGGTGGTCATAAGCGCCGTGGTTGAGCGCACAGCAATGTCACCTTTATTATTACTGTATCTTAGTTCGAAACTAGAATAAAGTTGCGTTGAGTTGCTAATCTGAGGTACTATAGCCCGTTAAAGTAACTTTACAGTTGTATAATTATTATTATTTTGATCTATGTCAACTCGGCTAAGGGAAGCCGGTCTTAGGCCACACGGGCCTAAGACAAGTTTGAGCCTGTCTGTGTCCCACTGCTGGGCAAAGGCCTCTCCCCACTCCTTTCAGAACGTCCTATCCTGAGCTGCGATTCTGCAGTTCTCGAGGAACATACAGTTGTATATGTATTTATTTATTATTATTCTATTTATTTATATGTGTATGTATAAAATATGTAAAAATATATTTTATAAATATATATGTATAAAGCATTGTATTAATATGAAATAAATACATAATATATCAAACGTATGATACGTTTGATATATTATGTATGTTTATTTCATTAGTCCATTAAATTTTTACTTTTATTCAAGTAGGTACACTTTTCTACCATTTTAGTATAACCTCTCTCTTTCGGTTTGCGGGAAAACTCATTGAGGATTAAGCTCGCCGTTTTCTTATCACATATTTAAATCATATTTATGTGTACAATAAAGAATTACGTTACTTTTTTTTTCATGTCTGTTGAATACAGACAGGCAAGACCCTTTTTACCGCCTCTGTGGTCAAGTGGTTCAACCCACCGATTTCAGATCCAGTGGACCCGGGTTCGATCCCATGGGGAGTACAATATTGTGCTTGGTTGGTAGTAGGACTTTGTTTGAGTCCGTCTGACTAGCAACCACCATCTTACCTAATTCTGTCGCCATAACAACAATCCAAAAAATTGTTATGTTCCGTCATTTAGAGGACAGTTCCTCAGTTAGTTGAGGATTCCGAAACCTAATAGCGTTATTTTTGTTAAACGAATTTGGTACCTAATGTTAAGTAGTGGTATAAGGTTTAATATTAAAGTCTATTGCTTTCACATGACTGAAATCTAATTATTTATCTATGTAATATATCATGAACTTAATCTATACTTTCTTTTTAAATATGTTTATTAAAACGTTATTTTAAACGTGTATAGTACTCAGCAGACTTGTTTTAACATTTTTCGACACTTACTTTTGCTTGTCCAATAGCTCGCGCCGATAGGTAGAGCAGCTGATAACCGTTGTTCTTGATCTTAGTAAAGAGTTGTGCTACTCCCGACTGAGCCCAATCCTTGCCCACGAGTGGGAAAATATGCCCGAGCACGTCAGACCTATGGAAAAAATTATACACATTCTTTATAATCTGAAGTTCTGTCTGTTTAGGATTCCGTGGTGAAGTTAGACGTGTGCGCCGCGCCGGCGCGCCGCCGCCGCCGATTGGCCGACCGGCTCAAAATCGGCGCGCGTACTACCTACTTTGAGTAGTAGTATAGACATGGTCTCAGATTAGCAACTCAACGCAACTTTACCTACGCTAGGTTTGAACTAAGATATAGTATTAATAAAGGTGACATTGCTGTGCTGTGCATTCAACCACGGCGCTTATGAACACCAGATGACAGAAATATGCGCGAATATCTACGTTTTGTTTTTTTACGGTAAAAAAAATATTAATTTTGAAAATCTAAAACACAGACCGTCTGCTGTATACTGTATTTATTTACTGTACAAAGTGTCAAGGCCTAATTGGGCGTATTAATTGAATGGCGAACAGTTTAATTAGAGTCAACTTTGGTTTTTTTTTCTATAGAGAAAATTTTATGTAATCATGTTTTTAAAAGACAAGCGTTCTAGCATCAATCCTGAACAATAACATATATTAAATTTAAAGATAATGCTACAGTATTGTGGAAGATATGATCACAGAAGCTAAGCCATTTCACGTATCATGGACTCTTTACTGGGATAGATGACATTCATGACTGTCATGAAGATGATGATAATTACCCGTTACCAGCTTTGGCGGAGGCTAACATTAAAATGAACTCACGTCAGCTCCAACGATTAAAACTGCTACCCCTCTCGCTGGCATAGTATTTTGGCGAGGTAAATTTAGGTTTTAAAGCATAAGCAGCACATGTAACCGGAGACCAATAAATACCTTGCTAGCTAAATATTATCTATCTGAACTAAAATTTGATGAACACGAATGGGAGCTCATTGAAGATTTAACTCGATTTTTTGCAAAGTTTAAAAAGATGTTTTGTGTGTTGAAGAGCCGAGTACCGAGACAAAACTTTCGATTAATCTCGTATTAGTCTTCAGATCGGAATTAAAAGATGCCTGCCAAATTCTAGTTAGCGAAAAATTGGTGATGACTACTGGTGAGACTGCTTGATCGAAGATTCCCAGTTACCGACCTCAGCGTC
Source organism: Venusia cambrica (assembly GCA_951394065.1). NCBI lineage: Eukaryota > Metazoa > Arthropoda > Insecta > Lepidoptera > Geometridae > Venusia > Venusia cambrica. The sequence goes on along the minus strand of OX596068.1, from coordinate 1,776,745 downwards.
GCTGGCACTCTTATCGATTGTCTTTTTTAAATTAAAAGAAATCGATAATTATCTGGTTTCCATCCAGAAGACCAGGGTTATATTTTTGACAGACTATATCAAAAAAAGTCGTACCGAGCCCACAAGCGCAAAAGCTCATGTCACGAAGGTGGAACAACGTAAAATCTAAAATTCATATCAATTGAGTACATTTTTTCCTCTAAAATTATTGATTTTATGAATGTTTAGTTGAGTGAGTATGTTTATTTCGTTAGTTAATAAGTTTTTGCGTAATAAAACGCTATTCAATCTGTAGTATCTTTTTTTTTCTTTGCTTAAAACCCCGCGCCGATTTCCAGCCGAAAACACGCCGCCGCCGCCGATACTTTTGAGATCGGCGCACACGTCTAGGTGAAGTGAGCTTCCGCCATCAGCCTGCTCATAACTTGAGACCAGATGAGACGAAAGCCAAGCGTTTCCCCGTCGTACAATAAAAATAAGTAATAATGGACGACCCATTGAGCGTCCACGATTAAACGAGAAACTAAGTGTGGGAAGGCTCCAAGGACCTTGTGATGTATGGAGGCGGCTGAGCCGCCTCCATACATCACAATGTGCATATGTGGCGTCGGTTGGAGGAGACTATGTTCAGCAGTGGACGTATGTGCGCTGAAACTTTGATGATGATCTTTACAAATGTTTTTCATTAATTTTTAGAAATCTACATTACAAACAGCTTACTTTTTGTCGCCAATGCCAGATCTACGGTTCATTTCAACCGTTGTCAAACTTAGAGATTTTTAGCGTAAGCGATTGTAAGCGTTTGTTCGTTGCACTTTTGCAAATGCAAAATGATGCACAGCATATATACACAAACGTCTATAAATAAAATAGCTTTTGTTGGCACAAGACCACGATTCGCAAATACTAAGATACATCCGTACCTATACATATTGATTTACATTCATAAAATCACGTGAATCCTGTATGAGCAATTGCGAGTGTGGATATAAGCTCATCGTGCGGTATGGGTGTATAAAAAGTATATATTTACCAAAGAAAAGTATTTAAGTATTCTATCCGTAATCTAGTCCCCATACTACAAGCTATGCTTAGTTTGGGGCTAGATGGCGCAGTGTAAAATGAATGTAACATTTATCAATTTATAAAAAAAAAAAAAAAAAGCTGCAAGGAGTCCAACCATACCGGTAACAAATAGAGGGAAGGGAAGGGTAAGACTGCTTACTTGGTGATAGTCCCGTCTATATCCGAAGGGTAAGGATGCTTACTTGGTGATGGTCCCGTCTATATCCGAGATGACGATCTTGTCGTCGTGCCGCCAGCGGAACACGTTGCATTTGCAGCGCGTGGTGCCTTGGTACGCCGTCGTCACGCTGAACACCATCTCGTTCATGCCGTGGGCGAGGTTAAGGTTTTTCTGAACAAAACAAAGCATTTAATTAAAAAAAATGTTGTGTTCCCGCATTCAGAGGTAAGATAGCCAGTTCCTCAGTTTGTTGAGGATTCCGGGTGAAGAGCGCCTCCACCTTCGGCCTTATCTTAACTTGTTACCAGGTGAGATGAAGGCTAAGCGCTTCCCCGTCGTACAATAAAAGAAAGAAAAAAAAAACCTGAGGGTTCTAAATTGAAAATGGCTATAAGAAACGGGAACGCAGCTGACGTTGATAGGGGCAGCATCTAACACCTAATTTGAATTTGGATTTGTTTCAGTTTTCAGATTTTATTTTGAAAAATGTATCTCCGCAAAATAACGCCTGAATCACAATTAGCTAGCTAGTTTGAATCAATAGTAGCTACGGAAAACATAGCATTTAAATAACCTGAGGTGCTAAATGCTCGTGTTGACCCGAAAATGGCATAAGAAATAGGAACGCAGCTGTGGAAGGTGGCAGCTTCTAACACCTAATTTTAATCAATAGACACCACGGAAAACAAAGCATTTAAGGAACCTAAGGGTTCTTAATTGTTATGTTTACCCATAAATGCCAATAAAAAACAGGAAGGCAACTGTTGAAGGGGTAGCTTCTAACACCTCATTTTAAGCAATAGTAACTGTAAAGCAGAAATAATATTATATACAAAAAAAACTATGTAACTATTTTTTTTTTTTGTATAAATATTACATTTATTCAATAAATTAAACTAACTAAGTACAAAGGAATCAGTCAGATTACCTAAGGACCGTTACAAACGGCCTATAGGTAACTCAACTGTTCCAGACCAGTACCAGACGGAAGCGTGCCCAAGACACTGGCTGCATTGCCACGCTGAATAGCTATGCTAATTCGCTGGCCTAAATAAGAGCCAGCCCTTGGGTCACGTGTCGCCTCAATCAAAAGCCCCGCAATATTTTTGAAAACCCGGAGGGCACCGGCTCCCCACGGACCCAAGGTCTCCACCCCAAAAGGCTCAAATAGGTAAGCTCTGTCGAGACCACTATATTTGCGCCTTTTGTGATCCTCGGCCGAATCAGCCGCCGCACCAGCCCTAACTGATGTAACAAATTAAATAATATGTAGTTGTAATATATGTTAAGTTTCCTCAAATGAGTAATTTAGAAGAATGGAATATGTCAACGATCTAAGCTCAATATATAAATGAAAACAAAAATCTTAAAAGAGTACGGACAAGAAGTCTGGTGAACGCGTTAACCTGTATATAAAAAATGAAATGATGGGTGATGTGCACATCCAACTTCGGCCGACAACAGATGAGATGATTTTGGAATAGCTTTAAAACACATTGTGAATTCGAATAAGTGAAATTCGCTACTATGTACAATGTTTATAGTATAGGTACATACAACAATATATTTTAATTTCAATCCCTATTTTTTTCAGTTGTCAGTTCAATTTTTCATCACAGCCACAAATACGCCGATACCAATAAATAATCAATACATTTTGGATAAGATGCCCTTATTAAGGTACATAGTACTCACGATCTGGTCGGAGGAAAGTCGCAGCGTCTTCCGGAACGAGGAATATCTTCGCGACGGACCGATCCCCTCCTGGTCCGAGTCTGAGGAACTGTGCTCTAAACGATCTGTACAAACCAAACATATTCGATATACAAAAAAAAAGAAACTCACAATAAAAATATAAGAAAAAAGTTTTTTTTTATTGTACTAAGGGGAGGTGCTTGGCTTTCATTACACCAGATTTCAAGCTATAATAAGGCCGAAGGTGGAAGCGCACTTCACACGGAATCCACAACAAACTGAGGAACTGGCTATCTTAGCTCTGGATGCCGGAAAAAAACAGTTTTAGTTTTTTCAAATTTCAAGGGTTCGAACCCCAAAAATATCCCATTGATGAGTTAAGGTATATAATTTTGTAATTCGTACCGTGTTCTTGACTAGGTATTCTTTCAACAGCCTCCACAACGTCGCCGTCCACAGACTCGAGAGTGATCTCTGGCGCGATGCCCTCCAAAGGTAGTTCTGGTATCTCGATGGTGACAGAGTCCTCTGTGACTAGATTTTCCGCCGCGGACTGGCTTTCCGTGATCGCGTCCGCTTCCGCTTCCGCCAACGCTTCCGGATGCTCCTCGCTTTTGTCCAGCGATGTGTCAATTCTGGAGAAGATGGAAATGTAATCTTCGTGGACTCACAACGGCTGTACCGATATTGATGGGACTTTCACTGGCAAACCCATATTATATTTGTTCGGAGCCAGATGGCGGCTGTGTAAAAATCAAATGTCCCGTATACATTTTTTTATTGTACGACGGGACGTGCATGGCCTTCATATGATTTTACAAGTTATGATAAGGCCGAAAGTAAGGAAGTGCACTTCACCCGGAATCCTCAACAAACTGAAGAACTGGCTCTCGAGGAATCTTACCTCTAAATACCGGAACACAAAAATTTAATAATTATTGTTATGGCGACAGTATTAGGTAAGATGGTGGTAGCTAGCCAGGCGGACTTAAACAAAGTCCTACCACCAACCAAACCAAACACAACATTATACTCCACCTGGGGATCGAACCCGGGACCTCCGTATATTACACCGGTAGGCGAATTACAAGACCACAGAGGCGGTTACGTTTTTTATGTAAATATAAATATAAGTAAATCGTTTAGCTAAATATCTCAAGGCTAATTTTTAAAAGTAGACTTAATGAATAAAACATAGTTTTATAATAAATTTTAGTTCCAGGAAAACATTTGCACTAACTGTTAATTAATTAAATTTTTACGTAAATATTTTTCGCTATGTTATGATACTAATGAGGCGAATTCAAGGCGTGACCTTCGTTTTTGCAGTGTTGTTTGATCACCACAAGGAAGCGCAAAACACATGTCTTATGACTAAAAGTTCGAACCGTACTCCGAATCTCGGTTTCGAGTAACCAAGCTAATAAATAGATGGCGCTAGTTATAATAAAAATCCGATATAACTATTACAATGTTTACTAATTCAACTCAATTCAATTCGATTGCTACACTCTCAAGCATATTTTATATTTTTGGACTTAATAACTGTATTATCTTCTACACGGTGATACGCACACCGAAAATTCCGACGCATATTCAAACAAAAAAAATCACGTTTCTTGTATCATTTTATTTTAGCTTTTTGTTGTTTATGCGGAAATAAACATACACACTCTGTGAACATTTTAACTGTCTACCTATTACGGTTCATGAAACATACTGACAGACAGACAGATCTACATACAGGCGAACGGATACTTATCACACTTATCAGTTTTTTTAACAAACTTCATGACGATCAGTTCCGAGGAACTTAACAACTCATTCCGATATAAAATATAAAGAATAGGGATTTAATTAGCACAAAAGTGGCTTGTGAAAGGAAAATGCACGCAAAGTCAAATCTACCGCCTGTTCGGAATCGCGACCAGCACACAAGGAGAAAGGCAAGAACCTCGGGCTAGTTAATTTTTGATGATCCATCCAACGTATAGGTAGTTATATAGAGATTATAATAATTTAAATACACAATGACATTACAAACAAATGTTACCTACATCATAAACATCGATAGGTACTATAATACTATCTTTAAACACGCGCCAGAGATGAAAATGTTGGAGACTGGTGTGCGATGACCGTGGAGTAACGAGAATGGATAAGATAAAGAATGAGTACATTATTATTATCATTTTTTTTTATTGTACGACGAGGAAGCACTTGGCCTTCATCTCACCTGGTGAGATCTGGCTTAAGGTGAAGGCGCACTTCACCCGGAATCCCCAACAAACTGAGGAACTGGCTATCTTACCTCTATATGCCGGAACACAACATTTTTTTTAAGAATTGTTATTAAAAGTACTTGACCGTCACTGGAAGCTATTTATATGAGAAGGTATATCCGTTTCCGTCGAATAGTACATAAAGCCGGTACGTATTTCCGGTCTCAGTGGTGACACCTGGCGGCCGCGCGCCTCTTTTAGTTTCGTAAATCTGTGAGCGCCATTTTTAGTTCATTGGCGTTTCGTTTCCCGTCGAAGCAACTTGTGCGCAGCTGCTCAGGCTCTACGCCGTTGCTAAAATAGAACAAATTTAAGAGAATATTCAACGCTACAAAATTACTAAGTTTTGTAGGCGATTGTTTTTAAAAGTGATTCGGGGTATGATGTAAGTCTCTTGATACTACACACTACCCTCGTTATTACGCAATCCACACTATAAACGGTTTTGCCGTTCGGATTTGGTACGTATTTGAAAAATTTATTTTAACAATTTTTCTGCTAAGAATTATTGTCTTGATTGTAATTCCTGTTGGTACGTGTGAAATATTTAACGGTGAAGCCGTAGAATTTTGTACTACTGGTGATTTTATTTTCAGATGTGATTATTATTTTATTGTACGTCGGAATTTTAAAGGTTATACCTATTTATGTCTCGGATATTAACTGTTACCTTTTTCAGTATCCTTTTTAGGACAAGTCTGTACGGGCTGCTGGCGCAGCTGGCCCGAGCACGAGTGCTTGTAAACGTGACGAATAAATACGCTGTTATTATATTTTATCTTGAGCGAAAACATAAGTAGATATACTTGATCTAAGTAAAATAGAAAAGTAAGTACTCTGATCTCCTGCACTAGCCGCTGCGGCACTTATGCTGAAATCATGAAATACGCTCTTTTCTCCGCTGAACAAATTAGTAACGCTATAAAAGGCGTAATCAAAGCTTTTTGGCTCTTCTAAACGAGTAGGAAGATAGCCAGAACAACATCTGCTTCTCGCGGGGGCAGGTCTCGGCCTAGTAAGCAGGTCCATCGTTTGGATTTACATACACATTGGAGAACTCTGGTTCCCAATTATACGTGTGCATATGGTGATCATGCAGGTGAGCACGTAAGTAACACACCCTCGCGTGGTGAATAACAACTATTACGGAGGTCAACCCTCAAGTGCTTACTACGAGAGCCATTACTCTAGTGAGAAAGGTCCATACATTTAGAGAACTCTGGTTCCCAATTATACGTGTGCATATGGTGATCATGCAGGTGAGCACGTAAGTAACCCACCCTCGCGGGGTGAATAACAACTATTACGGAGGTCAACCCTCAAGTGCTTACTACGAGAGCCCTATTACTCTAGTGAGAAAGGTCCATTTTCAACAGAGGCTCGCGGCCCAATCTTAAGGGGATATTGTGGAGGACGCACGAGTGCTCTCTTAAAGCCTACCTTATATGAATTAAAAACGATTCAAGGTCAGATAGTTTACCATTTCAAATTAATAATGTCCATCTTAAGGGATCTACCATAATTGTTTGGTAATGAACACCAGTATTTGGTATTGCATACTGCATTTTCGAAACCCCCATTTACTTATCAAAATGTAAATCGAGTCTTCACTAATGCTCATCTGAGCAGACCCATGTGTGTCGGCGGGTGAATCAGCACGGTACGGCACTGTCGAAACCGCCGTAAGAAAAAGTATAGCGCTTGGCGCACTGACCATACGCTGAGAGAACTAATTGAGAATATGCACAAAACTCTAGCTATATTGGAAGATTAAATCGCAAATCAATCTGCTATGATATGAGGTAAGTGGGGAATTATATGAACAATATTATTGTCTCTGCCCTGTCGGGTTAGTGAAAAACCGTTCACGATTTCACATAAATATACCTATGGGTATTCTGATAAAAATTGCAAATTGCAAATGCAAATCGAAAGGCTACTTGAAGCTTCGTTACGGTACTCAAATGGTTTTCCATTAATGCTACTTGATGACCAACGCTGTAGTCATCATCGGTCAAAACATTATTCTGATACATACTCAGAATTCGTTTTACTTTATACTTCAGGTTTCATAGACATGAAGACAAACAAAAGGGTAAAAATATATGACACCTTACGTCAATGCAATTATGTATATCCACTACATCGCTTAGAAAAAATCTTATGTAGCTTATATACCTAGTGTAAGCTAAAATAAAAAGAAACCCTCAAAAAATTTTGCTATGATTCACAAACGAACAAACAAGGGGTCCTAAAAGTAGCTCCCCAATCACAGAGTTTCGTACTTGTACCTGTATAATGTACATGTGTGTGTATACCGGCTACCCTCATATTTCTGGTACCAACATCGAAATGTTAACATGTATTTTAGTCAATCTTTATGTGCTTGTGCTAAACGATTACGAAGTGACGAAACCTTTAAGTGTTTCATAATTGTTTGTTATTATTGAGTTGCTACAATCTCCTGCGACTGTAGAAATTACTGTTCATCCTATCTTGAACCTTTTAAATATGAAAGTCTCACGGGCACTTTCTTTGTTTGTTTGAACGAGTAATGAGATAAATAACAATTAGAGACGACAATGACTTCGACTGAAGCGTTTGGACAAAACCCTTTTTTCTTTTAATGAATGGGTTGACCCTGTTATTGTGATAACACTGCAACATGAGATTCAATTTCCTGATTGTATATCGGAATGTAGACGTGCTTACCTACTCCGCAAGCACGTCAATCAATCGTTTGGTTCAATCACTCTGTATCGGTGAAATGTAAATCTCGGGATATGAGTTCTAAGACCGCAACAAAACATTAATTTGCTTAGGTAGACATACAGCGGATTCTAAATAAAGGTTGGCTGGCCAAGGTATGTATAATCTCGGAAGATTAATTCTAAGCCTTGCCAGTTTTGACATCCTTCAAGAACGGTATAATCACCGACAATTGTTTTTGTTACCATTATATATACCAGTAGTGTTATTAAAAATCTACCCTCCAAAATAAATCACAATAAAACTATAGTTGGGTGGTCTCTGAGTATTTGTCTTCCGACTAACGTCTCTGTTACACATCTATCAAGCCTAGCATGACCTAGCAGCGAGAACACAACTAAAATGATCTGGCATTCGGACAAGTCGCTCTGCAAACGGGCAACCTTTTATATTTTATTGCAGTGGAGCGCCATCATCATCATCATCATTCACAGATGAGTATTAGATGACTCTTGCATATACCATACATACTCCACAGAGGGCCACTGAATAAAAATTTAATACTGGCTATCCCCAAAAACCCGGGTATAACCAAATTTACCACATGCGTTAGATTGGTGGTAATTAGTGCAACAGATTTTTAATCGGATAATTTTCAGAATTTTCATTTAAAATAGAGTACAAAGTCATTGCTCAAAATGGAAGTAGAATATATTCCAGGCAAGTTCTACTTGGCGCTTTGACGCACATCATCATAATGGTATCTACTTACCAGCCTGTGTTAACATAGTGTTTGCGATACTCGATACCCCGAGTATACATACTACCTCAAAGACCGCGCATAAAGTTACAACAATGTACCTTCCTTATACGAGTAAGAGACATTACAAATAAAAAGCTAGGTATGTTTCAAGATGCGTTCAGTGTTCCATGAACCGTCTAGTATGGGTATTAGACAGCTTTTCTAATTATTATACTACCTAGTACCAAAGTGTTGATTTATCTGAATAAATCTACAGTAATATACTTCTTAGGGGTACATACCCCGATGGGAGAAGGTAAACTCCGAAACACGCGCTGAAGCCAAAACTTCAGCGTTGGAAAGGCTCTTTAATCAGCTAATCCCACTCTAAACTTATCCCATGGAATGGTTGACTAAATAATTAATTTTATTACTTTTTATTTGTAAACCTTCAGAAATAACTAATTTACCCTAACTTCTACGAGGATACCACCATCTAAAGTCAAGCTAAAAACATGCAACACCGAACAAAATTGTTCTAGCCTATAGAATAAATTTATTATTAAGCCTACGAGGATGTGTGTTAGAATGTATGGTCTAACTAATGTCAATAACGTTGACACAACAAGCAATAGCCCCATAACTGCTTTAATCGTGTTTTTAAATGATTGATTTTATCTCACTTGAAATTAATGAACAGTACCTACTTATTATGATACTAAATGTGTCTTCAAATCGATTGCTCAAACTCAAAGGTTTCATAGCTACCTTTTTGGGATGTTTGTACTCTGTTGTAGGTTCCTTATTTCAGTTTCAAATCAGTAATTGAGCAAGCGTCGTGTCGTACTTCGAGCTTACACTCTGCTCAGGCAGATGCATCTTTGTCAAACACTACTTACAATAGATCCTGATCTAACCATCACAATCATGATGTTGGTATCATGGACCAACGATTGTATTTGGTTTGGCCAATATTTGTTCATAACGTAAATAGTAGTTGTTTAAAATGCTAGTCGGCCTAACCAATCCTTTTTACTGTGGGTATTGTAGAAACTACTTGCTTCTATGCTACTAAAAGATGTAGGTTCGGCGGCTAAATTAAATTAAAAAAAAAAAAAAAAAATATGCCTAACATTTTCCATTAGAGTTGACTTCAATGGTTCAGCTGATTCGTTACAGTTTGACCAAAAACTTGAACCTAATTCATGCACCGTTGAGTGGTGTGCCCTGTTGCCTATAAGCTAGCTGGAAAATCATCTTCTAGCTTAAGCTAGAATTAGAATTTACAAAATTTTCAATAGGATAGTGGCCATTGATATTAAGCACATTCAAAAGTTTTTCAGGTTCAAAATAATGAACAATACCATACAGAATGGTTCGATAATTATGTGCATTAAACCTAACAATGCAACCTAAATGGCAAATTATTATTGATAATACGATATATTGAACTCATTCAATGAAATATTTCGAATTCTCGATTAGTTTTCTAGTGCCTATAATTAATTTCTCGATGGTTTAATCTGATTGATATATAAATACTGATGTCCATTCCAGTATTCGTCATTCATAGCTTTTCTATATTACGTTTACCTAGTTAATAATGACATCACATTGGCGCTAGATTAACTTTCCTCATAAGTGGCGACACCAGGCGATAACAAACAGGTCTCATATAAATAGCTTCCAGTGACGGTCAAGTACTTTTAATAGCAGCGTTTTACCTGAAATAAAACGCATATTAAAATACTTACCTCACTGGAAGCTAGGCTTTTATCGCTGCCTGGTGTAACTAAGCCAATGAACTAAAAATGGCGCTCACAGATTTACGAAACTAAAAGAGGCGCGCGGCCGCCAGGTGTCACCACTGAGACCGGAAATACGTACCGGCTTTATGTACTATTCGACGGAAACGGATATACCTTCTCATATAAATAGCTTCCAGTGAGGTAAGTATTTTAATATGCGTTTTATTTCAGGTAAAACGCTGCTATTATGGCGACAGAATTAGGTAAGATGGTGGTAGGTCCAGGTGGACTTAAACAAAATCCTACCACCAACCAAAAACATTGAAGGAATGGTATGGTCATGTAATGAGGGATAGAAGCTATGTCAAGAGTATTGAATATGAGTGTGGATGGATAAAAAGGAAGAAGAAATGGAAGAATTGTGTGAGGGATGAAGTAAAAAAATAATTAAGAGAAGTTTTTTTTCAAAAGCCGTTTTGAAGTCGTCCGGGGAAGTACTACCACTGTACTTATCTCGGCTGCCAAGCATTACTTTCCGTTTGAAGGGTATGGATGCCGTTGAAATTACGGGCACGCCAGGCTTAACACCTTTATGCCTCAAGTTGACGTCCCGTGTAGGTCATGGTTTTCGTGGATTCGACCTACGCAGTAAGGATTTGTTATAGGCAAGAGATGGACTTAACATCAGATGGGCTACTTGCTTGTTACGCCTCCAAGTAGTATAAAGAGAGATGAAATGACGTCCGTAATGAGAGGAGAATGGAGGAAGAAGACATGATGTGACCCCACGTAGTGTGAGATAACTGGCAGGAAAAAGACCTATTAAGACCTCTTTCGCAAGACGGTTTAAATTATTTTCCTTTCCATTTATATATCGCATTGCTAGCAAACATTGTGAATTATCTTGCTCACTTTACGGCGTTAAAGAGTTAGTGAGAAAGTGGCTCCACACCCTTGATTGTGATGATACAGAGAGACTTTTAGCAATCCTGACATGAATCCCACTAACTTTGCTCTTTGTTTCCCATCCGTGTTCCTTACTCCTACTTATCCAAATAACGCATGCACACTCTAATATACACACACACACACACACACACACACACACACCCCTTTTCACTGTCATTCTCAGTAATTCTGTTTTTTGTTTTTAATTTAATTTGGTTTTGCCCTGTTAGTAGCACAAGTCTTTTGGTAATTCTTTAAATAGACTCCCGCGGCACAGGCTAGCCCTAGTGTGGGGTCCTCTAGTAATTGTATAATTAATTTAAACTTATTGGCAATAAATAAAAAAAATTGATTTGAGGAAGATCTCATGATAGCACAAAAGCTCCTCAAGTACCTTTTAGCCTCAGCATTGGATCTCCTCCAACTCCACCAAGAGTACCCCCGCGGTTTGGACGCGCCCTCCGCGGAGTGCGATTGTGGTGCATCCTTGTCTCCCTTCTCCAAATCTTCTAGCACTCGCTGTGAAACGCATTTTATACATTTTAACGTGGGACATCGGAGAATTTATCCTAGAGGAAAACCTAGAAGTCTAACCCATCTTATATACAACTATAGTAAACACCTGGGAAATAAGCATCGTTAATTTAAACATGATATTATTGTACATTTTAAAACACATGTTTTACTCAAGTATATGATTATGTCAATGTAGGCACAAACGGTTTCAATTCAATGCAATTTGGTTTCGTGTTTTTTTTTTGTACGACGGGGAAGCGACGGGGAACCAGGTGAGATGAAGGCCTAGCCTGGTTACAAGTTGAGATAAGGCCGAAGGTGGAGGTGCACTTCACCCGAAATCCTAAACCAACTGAGGAACTGGCCATCTTACCTCTAAATGCCGGAACACATTTTTTTAAGAATTGTTATTATGGCGACAGAATTATGTAAGATGGTGGTAGCTAGCCAGGCGGACTTCAACAAAATTCTTCCACCAACCAAACCAAGCAAAATATTGCCCCCCCCTGGGGATCGAACCCGAGACCTCTGGAACTGGCACCGGTATAGGCGAACTACTAGACCACAGAGGCGGTTAAAGACGTGTGCGAAGTGTGAGACGCGAAATCGAAACCTACCCGGCGAGTCACACGCACCTTGATAATGGATCACCTGTTGAATCGAAACCGTTGGCCTACATCGACATAACCGTATACGTGAGTAAACACAAAGCTTTAAAATGTGTAGTACGACTCACGCAAGTTTGAAAATATTTTTATTACTTTATAGACCACCAGTCGCCAAGCTCGCACAACGCACAGGTGTAAAGCACAGGTGTAAAAACAGCATTATAACAAGTATGTCTGAAAGACTGAAGACAGACATCTTTAAAAGATAGGTATACAGATAGCTCTCTGAAAAGTGTGTAGGTACGTCATGTGTCTTTAACTTTTAATTTTTATTTAATTGTATAGCGTAGTGTGAGACGCGAAACCAAACGAGAGGGCTGCGCGCGTCGCGATCGCAACCTACCCGGCGAATCACACTCACCCTGATCATGATTCACCTGTTGAATCGAAACCGTTGGTGCCTACATCAACATAATCGTATACGTGAGTAAAACCCGTGTTTTAAAATGTACAATTGTAAAGTGTTTTTATGATTGTATGGATCTTGTGTCTGCAATCAAGATATGATAAATGATTTATTGGTTTCTTCAATCATGGTACATAAAAAGTTCTTACAGATAGTTTAGGTCTCACACGATTCCACCGGACATTGGTATACAAACATTAGGATTGCATGCACTAATCATATTTATTAATTGGTATACATAAAGAGTACTTAGTTATCTATATTTAAACACAAATTTCATCATATTTTATTTTCATACATATTATTATGATTGTTATTATAACAACTTACAGTAGGCAGGGGTCGTCGGTAGGCCAACAGCGAAAGCAGCAACGGACCGGCGCTGCGCCACGGCATCCAGCGATCGCCCAGACGTACCATCAGTCGCTCGTCGTGAGCGAGGGCGGCGCCACGTTCGCAGAACTCTTCGTACGAAAGCGCGCGAGATACCATCTCCTCTCGTACGAACACCCCCACTTGGCCCCTATCCGACAAAAATTGGTACGTCATCATACTGCAATATCACTCAGTCGGGTCGTCTTCAGCTTTTCTTTATATAACCTAAAATGATTTTGTCCGCCTGGCTAAAAACCTACTTCATTCTGCCGCCATAACAATTCGAAAATTGTTGTGTTCCAGATATGTTTTTACGGTTCCATACCTCCGATGTCACGGAACCCTTATAGATCACTCGCGTGTCCGTCTGTCACACCCCATTTTATCTGAAACTACCGCACGGAAATATTTGAAATGTTGTAAGTACGTAGGGTATTTAAAAGCTGGTGACGTTTATGCACGACTAGCATAAATGAGTGAATTACGATTTTAATGGTTGATTTAGGGGGGAAGATAACCAAAATAAAAAACATACAATGTAACTAATAGCTTAAAATTATCTAATACTAATTACAATTTATTCACTGGAGCAAATTCATTTTTTTAATGCCAGGCTTTCTTATCTTCTAGGTAATCTGAAATGTATGTATAAAATATTGATGAAAAGCGTATATCAATAAACTTTACCTCTAGATATACTCTCATACCAACCAAACAAACCGTCTCAACGCGAGTCCGACTACGCATTTCTGGATAGTGTACTTACTTGGCGAGCATTTTCTCATCATCATCAGAGTCAAGAACGTGAGGTTCGAGCGAGGCGGGAGACTGCGGTAAGGACGGTCCATTGCCCGACTCATACTCTTCTTCAGTCGGACCTGCTGACTGATGCGGAACTGTTGATGCTCCTGTGAACAAGTTTTATATTTAAATCTATTACTTGTCAATATATAAAATAAATGACCCAAGGGCTGGCTCTTATTTAGGCCAGCGAATTAGCATAGCTATTCAGCGTGGCAATGCAGCCAGTGTCTTGGGCACGCTTCCGTCTGGTACTGGTCTGGAACAGTTGAGTTACCTATAGGCCGTTTGTAACGGTCCTTAGGAAATCTGACTGATTCCTTTGTACATAGTTAGTTTAATTGTACTTTTTATTGAATAAATAATATAATAAAATAAATAATTACAATTAATAATTCAGTTCAGATTTATATCTCTTACACTCACACACATACACATCATTACACCCTTACACACTCACACACATTGTAGCCAATGGTATTCTTTAATATTTATGTTTAAAGTTATTTTTGTACCGTATTTAAATTTTAGCTTTTTTTTTCAATTTATTCATATTTTCTATAAATTGTAATTAGTCTGTTTTTTTTAGAAATTTTATATTTTAACCCGCTACTTTATTTTGCGACTATCTATGCTCGACGAACATCGAAACTCGAGCTTTTTATTTGGGGTAGTCTGAAAACCAGCCCTGCGTAGACCTTAACGCATACGCAGAATAGTGCTACCCCCTTTGCTTATTGTTTAATTCTTGTTGTATGTTCTTTGTATTTATTTAGCAATAAATTATTTTATATTTGTATTTTACACGCTTATTTAGAAACATTTTCGCATTGTACATGGCATATGGTTTTTTTTACATGAAAAGCTCTTGACCTTAAATCATACACAGACAAGGTACACATTGAGCGAGCTCACTCAGAGCAGAGGGCACTGAATTTCCCGCGCACCAATTCAATTTAGTTTTGGAATTTAGTTCTGGAATACGGTTCTACGTCTATTTTTATTCACATAAAATGCCATAGGTAATGGTGTATTTATGAAATATTTTCTTGAAACATGTATAAAAATATCGAAACATTATGTAAGCCATCAATAACACTTGTCTTGTTGAATGCGGCAACTTATTGCGAATATTGCCGCAAGCTATGGCGAACGTTACTAGTGATTACCTTCATGTTACGTAACAAATTATAACGTAGTAGTGACATAGGTAATATTAACCCGATTGCCTCAGCCCCCTCAGCACGGGGCGGGGATAAAATTTTTGTCCTCTGTTTTTATCCACCATCGGGAGACAAAATGCTCTGACAAGGTGGATAAAAACAGAGGACGAAATTTTTATCCCCTCAGCACGGGCAGGAGGTTATGTTCGGTAAAGCCCCACTGTGACAAATGTAGGTAATAGTTAGCCGAATGCCTCAGAAGGAGGGTATTATTTGGTAAAGCCTTATTATGACAAATGTAGGTAACATTTACCCAACTGCCTCAGAAGGAGAGTAATGGTTTTCGAGAGTATGTATGTATGACGCTCTGACATTTGATTTTGACATGTTAGGTGATATTTGGCTTCTCTAAATTATAAGTAATTGTAAAGGTACTATAAAATTATTGATAAGAGTCGAATGAGTCAAAGACATTCTCTTCATATAGATTTGGTATGTTTATAGGTTTTTTTTATTGTACGACGGGTAAGCACTTGTCCTTCATCTCATTTGTAAAAGGTATGTATTATTATATGTTTAATAAGGTATGTATATTATATTAACAGTAAAATTATATTTTATTATATATTGTAGTTTGTTATAGTATTCCTATTTAAATATATTTATAGTATGCTATCCATGTTTAGTTCACATTTCCCATATATTAAAATCTTGTTTCTCTCCTTACCTAGGTTTGCTGGAAGAACATTCTTGTCAGGGTTAAGCTCGCCTTTGCCATACCTTTTAATTTTAAGTTTTTATTTTTAGCTTGTATTATTGTATTCTTACGTGTGTGCAAATAAGTATTCATTATAACAATATGCGTATCAAATTATAGATAGTAACACACCGATTCTAAATAAATTAATAAATATACATTACAGGTCGTTTATACACCGCGCTATCTAACCCCAAACTAAGCATGGGGAAACTAAATTACGGATAGAATACTCATATACTTTTATATAATACTTATACATTTTTAATATAAAGATTAATAATGATAATATATAGATTTATAAAATTTAAGATACTAACACACCGATACTAAATACATAAGTACCTGCCTATGAATATATTGTAATTGTAATACTTTTTAAGGGCGTATAATAATGAAACTGTACAGTAAAGAAGAGCCGGCCCTGAACTTAAACTGTCATGGCGCCTACATTGTTTGCGTTCCTGGTGTTGTTTATGCAACAATAATGCGTAAATGATTCACAACTATATGGAGTTCTGTGACAGTTGTTTGTTTTGTGATTAAATGGAAGTATATTAAATTATATAGGTATCTACGCCTACGGTACTTGTAATTTTTTTTTTTTTTTAAATTGACTGTCCGTTTGTTTTTACTAATCTCTCGAAACTAGAAACGGCTGGACCGATACTGATGCGACTTTCACTGGGCTACTTTTATTTTAGAACAATAATTAGAGGTCATTATTAACATATTATATTTTTTTAAGGTAGCTTTCTTTCGTTGTTAATCTGGAACTTGATTTTGAGCAAATATAACGTGCTTTATTCGTCCGTCATTTTATAGGTAGGTACATAACATGGATAAATATAGACCAAAATCTTATTTACTAAAGGTCACATTGCCGGTGAACTAGCAGTTACTATATACGATCCCTGGGAATTGTATACATTACCTAGGTAAAGTATGTAATGGATAATATTATTTCATACATTGCCTGGATGCCCCAGGTATTCTATAAATTGTCTAGCTATTATATAGAATACCTGAATTATACAGATTGGCGGTAACATATAGGTACATTATACCTACAACTTGGAGTCGAAACAAGCAAGTAGCCCACCTGATGTTAAGTGGAGCCTTACCAAAGTTATCAGGAAAGGTCACATGGTCGAGGTCATATGGTGAAGGTCACAGCCACAAAATACATGATCTAAGCGGCACTGCATTGCGCCCGTCAACTTGAGGCATAACATAAGAAGTTAAGCCTCGCGTGCCCGTAATTTCACCGGCAACCATACCCTTAAAACCGGAGCACAGCAATGCTTGGTGGCCGAAATAGGTTTAGTGGTACTTCCCCGACTGAACCCTTTCACAAGGATTTCTTCTACTCTAAAGGCTTAGGGAGGAGTGTACAGTTGTTTATTTGTAAAAATACTTGTAAAAGAACAATGTAGTTTATGCGTAATGTAATTCGTATTAACGCAATAATGTATAAATAAATATTATATAAAGAAAATAAGATTTTGCTATGAATCATACACCTACTTGCTTTAACGAATACAACGAATCTTGTTACCAAGCGAGTTTCATTATTACAGCTACGTCATGTTAAAACGAATGAGAGTAAAACAAAGTTGTACGTTTCTCTACGAAAAGATTGTATCGTAAGTAACACAGATAACTTCTTTGTAAAACATTTTTTTTTTATTGTACGACGGGGAAACGCTTGGCCTTCATCTCACCTGGTTTCAAGTTACAATAAGGCCAGAGGTGGAAGCGCACTTCACCCGGAATCCTCAACAGTCTGTGGAACTGGCTATCTTACCTCTGAATGCCGGAACACAACATTTTTTTTAAAGAATTGTTATTATGGCGACAGAATTAGGTAAGATGGTGGTAGCTAGCCAGGCGGACTTAAGCAAAATCCTACCACCAACCAAACCAAGCACAATATATTGTACTCCCCATGGGGATCGAACCCGGGACCTCTGGATCTGAAATCGGTGGGTTGAACCACTAGACCACAGAGGCGGTAAAATCTAACCCTAAATGCCGAAACACAGCAACTTAGAATTATTGTAAAGGCGACAGACTTAGGTAAGATGGTAGTAGCTAGCTAGGCAGAGTCCTTCCACCAACCAAACCAAGCCCAATATTTTACTCCTCTGGGGATCGAACCGGGTACCTCTGGATCTGACACTGGTGGGCGAACCACTCGACCACAGAGGCGGTTAAGATGCAGAAAATAATAATTGCTCTAAAAAAATACCGTTTTCATTTTCTAAGAGGCATCACAAATAGTTATCTCTCTACAGAACTGTGTAGGCGTCGGGTTTTTATAACTTAGCGATGTCAATCGGTGGCGAGGAGTTACATAAAAAGTCTCACACTTTAGTCAAGTGGATAGCTAAAGGTCAATCGCCGACGGGTTGGACCTTCGAATCTATAATGAAGCGTGCATGGCACAACATTACGTTCCTTTACTCGCAATTTTCAAACAAACATTTTCAATGCTGATGCTGTGTTTGCCGAATGGATTGTCGCCTGCCTTTGATTCGGAAGTCGCGGCTTCAAAGCCCGGTAATGACACATTGAACTTTTAAGATCTTTTTTATTCTAAAGAAAAAGTACTTCGTCGTAAATTAACATAAACCTACAACGGGCAATTTACATGAAATCTCCGCCTCCTGCGTTGGAGGGTCAACCAAAATACTGACTTTTATGATTGATATTTGACTTTTCATATTAGCTTGACACATTGGTACATCAATATCGTGAGCAACTGTAAACTGGCATGTCCTAGAAACACCGAGCTTCTAAAAACATTTGCCATTCACCAACCAAACTAGATCGGCGTGGTTGATGACCCAATCACTCTAGCTACCGCGAGTTAAAAGTTGACCTATGTTCCAGCAGTGGAGACGCTTTTTATTGTGCGACGGGGAAACGTTTAGCATTAAGGCCGAAGATGGAAAGGGTATTTCACACGGAATCCTCAACAGTCAGTAACTGGCTACCTTACCTCTAAATGCCGGAACACAAACATATTTAGAATTGTTGTCATGCCGACAGAAATAGTTAAGATGGTGGTAGCTAGCCAGTACAACCAAACGAAGCAAAATATTGTACTTCCTGGCGATCGAACCCGGGACCTCTGGATCAGACATCAGTTTGACATGAAGTAGATAGAAAAGTATAGTTTATTTCAGTCATATACAATATTTACACGCAAAATAAATCTTACTAACGACTATAAGGAATGCGAATATAGGTGGTGGAAGGGGTGCCCAACTGTAGCAGATTAAACCTAGATGCACGTCTAAGTACGACCATAATGCGTACATTACATGGAGTTCCTCGCTCTAACTAAGTATAGACTTAGATGCGGGGGTTCTAGCTCTGCCAGGCACTGGCCACTATTTTTTTTAATTCTTTTATCACAAATGTATACTTACGCTAAGCTTAATAAACAGGAAAATGTAACATATAACACAACGGCGGCGTAATCTCTAAAAAAAATATACTTCTTCATTGAGACTGCCTGCTCAAATAGTGACGTAATATACAGGGTGAGTTTTTTTTCAGGGCCACTGAGGCCAAGTCTGAAAATGTGAGAGTAATCGAAAAGTCATGTTAGGAGTCGAATTTATAAATATTCAATTTTCAAAGTGTACCAACAACTTTGGGCACATAGTCATCATACATTATGTATTTCATTATCAAAGAAAGAACTCAAAAATCAAAATCTCTTTTTTTTTTTTTTATTATCAATTTTCCAGAAAAACTAGAAAATAAATAGATTTTCTTGAAAGTAGAACTTATTTTTTTTAAATCGAGCACGTAACTAACATGATCGATTTCGATAACTCTCACGGTTTCACTAAAAACTCACCTGTATAGAAGTAATGGTAATGGGTTGTGTATCACTCACCTGCGCGGTACGTGGAGTGGTGCTTCGGGAAGTAGAGGTCGCGGTCCACCTGCCCGCGGTCCAGCTGCTCGAGGTACACGCCCTGCACCGCCTCGGGCTCTTTGGACATGAACCGGAACATGCCGCTGAGCACGCCGCGCCTGTGAGGCCGCTCCTCGTCGGAGCTGAGAGGCTCCGTGGGAGACGCCGGCTCGGCAGGCGTCGACGGGCAAGGTGGCGTCTACAATGACACACTGATGTAAATTCTCATCTTTGTGGACCGCCACATCGGGAGACAGGGAAATAAGATCACCCTAGTAAATTATATTTGAGATCATGTTTGGTGAGACGATGTAGCGAATGGTTTTCGGATCGGAAACATCACTTTTTGTCGGATCCGACTTAGGATCTGATAGCTTTTAACGGGGTCTGGTACGTTTGCGCGAAGAGACACTTGCGCGAAAGAGCAAGTACACCCTCTTTCCATCAAAATGTATCACCTTTCCGCACCTCTCCTTCGCAGAGGATACCGTAGTACCCTACTTCGCTACCCCGGATCTCCACGTAGCATACAAAAGACTTCAACGCGCACCCACTTTTCTACAGCGAATTAAATTCTGAATATCCCTGGAATTAAAGTTAGTAGAATTAAGCTTTTCTTTCTTTCAATATGTATTTCCTTACCTCAACCCCTCTTACTTCTCCACATCTCTCTACGACCTTTATTTCCAAAGATACAAGAAAATTTATGTATTTTTCGCGCCAAGTGCCTTTGCCCAATTATTATTGTCTCTTCGCGCAAATGTCTTGTCACGCACATGTCCATTTGCACAAATGTCCTTCGCGCATGTGTCTATTGCGCAAATGTCTTACGCGCATGTTTCCTGATAAAACTTCAACGCTATTCTCAAACGATTACAGAAAATCTTCTGTGAGAGTTTCGAATAGGTAGGTAGGTACTTCTTATGGCAAAATATTTATATAACAGATTTTAGGAATAGCGTTTCCGGAATCTTCATCTGAAGTTTCCGTATTCGATACGATAAGACTTCCCGCATGTTTGAGAATAGCAATACAGATTGAGATTATTTTCTCGATCGGTGTCGCACAAGGATGGCGAAAAATCCAGGAAAATATTTCTTGAAATATGTGAGTTTTATCTCTCAACCCTAAAATCTAAAGAAAGGAATAAGTCACTAGATATAAGATATTACTGAAATACTTTTCAAGATGACCCATAATGATGCGGGGTTTAATTAAAGCTACGGAGGCCTTAGTATGAGTTTTTGACAGCTAACTGAAACCATTTTCGTTTCGTATAGGGCGCTTATTTCCATACATTTGGTTACCAGACATTGAAAGGAACTACAGTTGCTTTACTATTCCGCTAACCAAATGTATGGAAATAAGCATCCTATACGAAAACGAAAATAGTTTCAGTTAGCTGTCAGAAACTCATACTAAGGCCTCGGAACACGGATGTTTCATGATGGAAAGTAGTCATTCTAAAAATAACACAGAAGGTGTAATTGGCGAGCAATGCAAACTGCACCGACTTTCTACTTCGGTGCATAAAGATCTTTATTTATCTAGCTGTTACTAGATACCTAGCAATATTCTTGTACCATCCAGCGCCCTCTGCACGGGCCGGGGATAAAATTGTTGTCCTCTGTTTTTATCCACCATCGGGAGACAAAATGCTCTGACAAGGTGGATAAAAACAGAGGACAAAAATTTTATCTCCTCCCCGTGCTGAGGGGGGCTGGACAGACGTCCTCGATCCGTTAGGAATGCTTGTGCTTGTATGTAACAAAGTAGCGTGAAGCCTTTGAATCAGATGTTTTAGTAGCAATTACAGCAACTGTTCATGATAATGATTTAGGGTCAAAGTCATACAATACACGCATATTACAGCATCGCACCGAATGTTGCGTGCACGATAGATAATTTATTCGTGTTCATTTCATTTTGTTACAGTTCATAGTCAAGCGTATGTCCATTAGTTAAGACAAATTAAAGAGAAGATTTGATAAGATACCTATTCAAATTTTAATCAGCCAGTAGATGCAGCTGATCTGAACGACAAGGAATTCTTATAACGTATGGCACAAGCTATTTATAAAAGTGGATTGACCCGATCCAAGCAAAATTCTAAAAATACACTCGATCTTTTGAAATTCATCGTTTCGATTTCGTATAGACAAGCAATCCTTTTGCACATTCCATTATAATTGCACCCGTACAAAAAACGAAGTTGAAAATATGTAACAGGCCACACAGCTCAGTTAGAAGCAGCTCTGCCTACTGCGCTGTAGGGCGTGGGTTCGATTCCCACCTGGGATTAACATTTGTGTAATTAATATAGATATGCGTTCTATGTTTGGGTTCTATTTTATATCATATGTGTGTATATTTACAAAAACAAGGACTATATCTGTCAGTAACTAAGTTCCCCAATTGCCTATGCTTACGAACAAGCCCTACCTTGTCGTACAATAGAAAAAAAAACCAGCAAATACCTATAATTTGATGTATAACTCACCTCTAATGGAGAATCTGGTGATTCAGGGACCGACATTTGCTCCGTGCGCACCGGAGGCTCAGGCAGTTCGCCCCAGCGCCACGACTGCGACGCCTTGTCTCCCGCCGAGGTCCTGGAGAGTTCCACTTCTGTGTCCGATTGTACCGGGGTGCCGCCGCGCGACCCTCTGCCAATCATGTTGTTATAATACTTCAACTGGTATTCATTCGCACAGATCCAACTAGCTCCAACCAAACTAAGATAACTTTACAATACAATATTATAAATGGCATCATATAAACGGTCAGCTACTTCAATAAACGGTCAGTTATGAAAGATGTTTTGGTCAGCTCCAAAATGTATTTTGTCAGCAAGCAAAGTGAATTAAAACAGCAAATTGTTTATTGGTGAAAAAAAAACCTAAGAACCTACTGAGGAACTCAGCCATAAGTTCTAATCTTATGCTGTCAAAATAACGTTTTATAACTAATTTTGACTACCTACACGATATACTTGTTTACGTAAATAATATAAAGCATAATAATTTTAGTTAAATGCGTATTATTAATTCATTATCAAAGCATTACTTTCAAGTATCAATAGACAGAGGATCAACCTTTTTCTGTTTTGATAAATACTTATTTGCATCCCGCTTTTCAAAACATGTCCGAATAAAACCTTTTTTATTTTATTTTGCATAATTATGTAGTAAGTAGCTGTAGAAGCTAGCTGTAACCATCCGTAGCTTCGCTCACGTTGCTCAGAACTGACTCATTATTACGATTATATAATAGAATACATTAACATTATACGAATATAACATTTTTTACGCGGAACTCATTATAATTTACTTATTATTTTTCAAAAATAATAGTTACTCCTTATAACATCAGCTATTCCAGCCAGTGATAGTCCCGGAAAAATCGGTCCAGCTGTTTCGGAGATTAGCCGGCACAAACAGACAGGCAGCCAGACAAAAAAAACTTAGTTATTCTCGTTTTAAGCACCGTGTATAGTTTGTATGTCATTTCACGTAATTGTTCACGACGATGTATGTAGTTTCGCGTAATCTTTCACGATATGTCATTTTGCGTATGAGCATATGTAACAATTCTCTTATGTCATTGTGCCATTGACCACCTAAATGTGTCATTATGCATGTAATCCCTTTCATAATATGCATTTAGTAAAAAAATGATATTTTGACATGACACTCGGACACTTAAATTTGATTTATTTGTATAGAACTGATTCCTATTTAGTGCAGAATACAAGTAATGAAAGCACAATATGTATTTAATTTACCTGCATACAACATAAAACTAAATACAGACGGAAACATAAATGAGGTACGAGATTATGCAGCCAAATTGGATGTGTCGTGAGCTGGGTGAATAATATTTGCGTTACATGTGCCAATTCTCTTATATGGAACGGAGTGCATGGCTTGGCATAATGGTAATAAATCTTAGATAGTTTTTTCATTTCAAAGTGGTAAGTCCGATTCACATGAAATTTTACAGGTATAATCGGAAAGAGATAATCTGTATCTGTGGTGCTTTTTTTTCTTCTAAAAACTAATAAAATCTAAAATATATGGAAAAGTTTTTCCATAGAAACACTCTTATCCATATATTTTCATTGTTATTGGGTGGAATTGGGAATGTGAGACTCCTTATGCCTTCCTACGGGCCTATCTCAGATTAGCAACTCGACGCCACTTTACTCTAGTTTCGAACCAACTTTACAGTTATAACAAAAGGTGGCATTGCTGTGCACTCAGCCACGGCGCTTTTGACCACCAGTATGCGAGTGAGTGATGCCCGCTTCAAACAATAAACTGGTCAAATGCGAACCAAGGGTTCCAAAATGTGGGTATTTTAAATTTAAATAAACAAATATGTTCAGGACATTGATTTAACACAACGCCATCTAGCCCCAAACTAAGCATAGCTTGTAATATGGGAACTAGATTACGGATATAATACTTTTTTTCTGAATACATACTTATCATAAAATACAACACCCAAACACAGAACAAACATCTATATTCATCACACAAATGTTTGTCCTGGGTGGGAATCGAACCCACAACCTACAGCGCAGAAGGCAGAGTTACTACCAACTGAGCTCTCTTTTGTTTTTCGTGATTTCTGCCTTGAAATTTCAAATCACGTTTCTTGTGTGGAGTCACCGTTTTTTATTATTTGTTAATAAAGCGGCAATAGACATAACCCACTGCAAGATTTTAACTATATACCTATTTAGGATTCATGAGATACAGCCCTGACAGACAGACGGACGGAAGGCGGAGGTTCAGTAATAGGGTCTCATTGGCAATCTTTGGGTACGGAAACCGTAATCCTTTCCTAATCTCGAAGCTTATCTTTGTTCACTAGTTGACACTAGAACTAGTTAATTATGATCATTATCGATAATTGGCATATTGGCAGTACCTATACACAAAATTCTAAAATAAAATAACACCTAAGTGAATGTAAATTTATTTAATTTACAGGTCAATGGCTGCCGGTATATAACATTTCTGCCACATAAGCGTCATAATATACCTATTGGTATTATTCCTAGGTTAATAATCAAACAAAGGCTTATTGTGTTGATTGAAACAAACAAACTGACAAAGAAAATGGACAGTTTGGCTCATGATTAACTTAAAAAACTCATATCACATCCGATCAGGAAATATGATAAAACGGATGACTCAACGTTATTATTTGATTAAAAGTGAATGCGTACAGTTAATATAATATGTATATGTAGGTATTACTCTAGAACAATGTTGTCAGAATCCCAAGGTTCTCAAGGGATCAGGATAATATGATTCTCAGTTAATAATCATTTAAAACTCCTCCAAGAAGACTTTATCAACGAATACACCAGAAATATGTACAAATAAAAAAAATTACTATGGAAGCATTCGTGTTACCTTAGAACCGTTACAAATGGTCTACGTAGGTAACTCAACTGAATACCAGACCAGTACAAGACGGAAGCGTGCCTGAGACACCGAAAAAAAATATCATAGGAGTTTTTATTTTATTATTGTACGACGGAAAAGTGATTTAAATGAATTTTCAGCTGCTCTGAGTGTGTCAAATTGTGATAAGGCCGAAAGTGGAAGCGCACTTCACCCGGAATCCTCAACAGACTGAGGAACTGGCTATCTTACTTATAAATGCCGGAACACAATAATTTAGAATTGTTATGTTATGTCGGCTGGTGGCAGCTTGCCAGGCAGACTTAAACAAAGTCCTACCGAAAATTTACAATCTCAGTAAATTTTCTTTTTACGAAAATAATGCAGTAAAATTAGTAGCTAGCATATGAATACAATTATTTGTGTAATCAATAAACCAAGCCATTGCCGCATTGATATTGCACATTTGTTGCATTCTTTTTCATTGCATACAATCTAATAACGAATTAGCAACTGCGTTTCTATATGAACAATAATTATTACTAAAAGAAATAATAAATAATAAATAAAATATAGTTCAACCAGTTGATAAATAGTATTAAAAAAAAAACTAAATTTTATTATTTCTAAAATTAAATATTTTGAGTAAAACCCAGATAAAAAAGGAATACTCAATACTCTGCTCTCCCTCAGTATTCACTTTAAGTATCCCAGTTCCCACACTCCTTCGATCGCGCAATATTCTGAAGTTTACTCGTAGTCGTAGTGTAAGATTTGTTTGTGGTTTTCCTTCTAAACGGAATCGGAACATCAGTCTACTAGTGCTTACGACTGTAGCGTCCGCAAAGGAAAACCACTTATGATATTGGCAAAGTTAACTGTATCGTTAAACGGACATAAAAAAGGTAGTAATTAAGCTATACCCAGCTTAATTTTTTGCATGGGTTTTTACAACTGCCAGTAACTATTTGTCCATTGTTTTCCGTATTTCATAGACTGAAGTTTCTATAAAATTGGGAGCCTCTTCTCTGTAGGTGCTATTTTTGGTCATAGTTTTAAAATTAGCAGCTTTTCAAAGCCGCGACACAGTTTTGTACTTCTGCATCTGGCATCGTTTCTTTAAATTTGAAATGTACCTGTGTTTTTGTTCATATCAATAAATTATTATTATTTTCCCAAACTGAGCACCAAGCCAACATGTAGAAGCTCTTAGTGGGAATAGCTTAAGATGCTATTAGGCTAGTGCTATTGGAATTGGTACTATTTTAGGTAATACCTCTATTATCTACATTACTGTCTTGTTTACAACACCATCTACAGTCTCGTGTGTTGCGTTACGTCTAAAGGATAGGAGTAAGATCAACTCTCAAAAAAATATTCCCACCCAGGACAAACATTTATGTGATGAATATAGATGTTTGTTCTGTGTTTGGGTGTTGTATTGTATGATAAGTATGTATTTACAAAAAAAAAAAATGTATTCTATCCGTAATCTAGTTCCCATATTACAAGCTATGCTTAGTTTGGGACTAGATGGCGCTGTGTGAAATTAATGTCCTGTAATATTAATAGTGTCCTGTAATAACTAGCGGAGTTGTTTACAATAAGTCACACTTCAGAATAACAAGCAATGATTGTTTCATGCTAACTAATTGCGTTCCACAGTTAGACAAGTAAACAATCTATTGTTTTCTGTTTACAACCGGCATTTTAAATACGCAGATGAAATGCTAAGAATATCGCATTACAAACAGGATATAAACAGTGAATACCGTAGAACATGTCCTACATAACATTAGTTAATAACATGCGTCGGTCACTAGATTTTTTTTTTTAATAAATATTTCCGGACATTCATTTTACACATCGCCAATTAGTCCCAAACTAAGCAAAGCTTGTAATATGGGAACTAGATTTCTGATAGAATACTTTAATACTTTTTTTTTGTAAATACATACTTATCATACAATACAACACCCAAACACAGAACAAACATCTATATTCATCACACAAATGTTTGTCCTGGGTGGGAATCGAACCCACTGCCTACAGCGCAGAAGGCAGAGCTACTACCAACTGAGCTATGAGGCTTGTTTGACACATAGCACAGCTATAATTTGCTAGGTAAAGCACGAAGCGTGGTGTGATAACTACTTAATTCACTGAAGCAATAATTATGGGCACTACGAAATATTACGTAACAGGAAAGTTGTGGAAAACGGAAGCGGAAGACAAAAATGGAAGAAGAGGAGGCCTATACCCGTCCGTAAAAACTTACTATAAAATACTAATGGATCTTTTTATTTTATAATAATTATAGGTACATAAAAGTGAAATTATGATATTGAAACTTTATCGAAGGCCTGTGATGAAAGTCTAAATTTCATTTCTTGTATTTTTGTATCGCTTTTTGTTATCGATACAATATGCGGAAAGAGTGTATTGAGTATTTAAATCTAGACAGCGTGAAGTAAACGTGAACTACAAGCGTAGGTGGGTAACATGGATGTAGTAATTACGCGTTTCTGGATGCGGCATGAACTTCAAACGCAGTATCCGACAACGCCATAGGGATGCGATTCTCTCCGCTCAGGTTGAGGTTAGACATCTCTTCGCTGGAATGAGGAGCTCAAACTAAACATACGATTCTAAATCACGGGTCATATCTGTGTTTTGAATTACTTATCGGTTAGTACAAGACACTAGCGATTGGGTGGGAATGGCTGAGCACTCGCAGACATCCGCGCTGTAAAGGCGGGCGTTCGTCGGGGGGGACTGGATGTAAAGGTTCTTCCGATTTCCCAGTCACATCACACATACGAGTGCCGCTGGGTTGTAAATAGCATTTTTTCCAGCGGAAAAAAAGACACTCAGGATTGATGTTGATGAAAACACAAAGATATGATCGTTGGATGGGAGGGATGATTCGCGGTATCATTTAGAAGTCACGTCAAATAAAGACTTACATGAGTGTAGTCGTGTGGACTTCGGTGTCGCAGAAGAAGTTGATATCAGTGGTGTTGGGAATGGAGGTAGGCTGCGATTGCGACGGACGTTGCTCGGAGCCCGCGCGGTCTGACTGGCTCGAAATCGAGCTCGTCGACGACTTCCTTTGATGCTTCTTTTTCGAGTTCATCTTCCTGGTCTTCTTCTTCTTTTTTCCATTTTTAGTTTCGTCCACTGGCGCGGCGTCTATCGGCCGGAAGTCGTTATGCGCGCTGATTTTCTGCACGGCCTGGTTGGCCTCGCTCGCCGCCTCGCCTAACTGCGTGGCTGAGAAAGTCTTAGGGGCTCTTCCATCGACCCAGTCAGGAGCAGTTTCGTCGAGCCCATCCATCTCGAACAGAGCCTCGTTGTCATTGTTGGTACTACTCTCATCTTTGGTCGTCTTCTTTGTTATCTTAGTCAAATCAGGCTTTTGCATCGTCTGTCCATCGGCTGTGTATCTGCGAAAACCGTAAACATAGCTTCAAGTTTGCATTGGCGACAAACATTTATGTCACCGCACGAGGTAAACACATTTTCGTTTTACTTTGCAATTACACGCCAAATGCAAATTTCTGCAATACTGCAAACTATTGCATTTATCGCTATAACTGCTAGAGAACAATGGTGTACTAATGGCATAAAGTTCCTATAAATCGGATGTTCCATTCCGTATACCTATTACGTTTCCGGACACGTGAGTTAGGTAACCGAAATCGCAAGACTTTCAATTACAATCGTAGTTTGCTAACACGTTTAATACGTAACTCACCTGCGCTTGGTGTAGTCCGAAGCTTGTCCGTGGTCGGGCTCCACAGCGGAGAGCGAGTTCCGCCGCCTGGGTTCATACAACTCCTCGAACCTGGACGCCGGGATGGGCGACGTGGCCAAGTGCGCGGCACATTCCGCCTCATCTTCTCCCACTTCCTCCACAAAGAAAGCCTCACCCGACTCGCCGAGTTTCATATGAATTTGTAGCGGCTCTCCATTGAGCTCCAGATCAACCTGTAACAAGGATGGCGATTTGCGAAATTGAGGAAGTGCCAATTCAGATACGATGCCTAGATATCTATATAGCAACACGAAAATAAACGCGGTTACAGCATGTTTTTTTTAGATTATCGGTGTAAAACGTGAATCAATGCACAAAGGTCACACGTGAAATATATTGACCATGCCATTAGCTGGAGTCGTTTGCCGTGTTATGGCAAAGCCCTCCTCCGGGAGGCTCTGTCCAGCAGTGGACACTAATGGGCTGTTGATTATGTGGAATTGTGAAGTGTGGTTGTTGAGAAAAACTTCGCCTTCTTTCTCCTCTCCCTTGAACCAATATCCTCACTGCTGAGTAGTGCTGTCGAGACCTGTAGAACCTCCGAATGCACGGTACGTCTCCATCGGGATCTGTCTTTCGACGCGTCATAAACAATCATGGCATTAAATCATAGGAAATCTTTTAGCCTTGAACATTTCCCCGTAGAATCGCGACGAGTGATCAAAGGCGAATCCATCACATCATACATACGGCAAGTCGTTAGCGTTACGTCACATGTATCATTTAACTGTGACCTTTTACTTCATCGGACCGATATTACTAGGAACCCATAAAAATGAGAACGTTGTTTCCATGTCATATTAGATTGTGTGTTCGCAACGAAGAAAGTTTTGATCATAATTGCCTAGAGTATACTCGAGTAAGTTCAGTTTTGCTTCAGTACTTAGCTACAATGTACCTTTTTACGGTAGGTACAGACAGCCAGTATAATGATTGAGTGGAAAACTACCTGGACATATACCAAGATTTTTTTCACAGTAGTTTCCTTTTATCTTATGTCTAATTATACATATATAATGACTCTATATAAAAAAACTGTATGTAGGTAAATATAACTTCTATAGCTAACTACCTACTTTGACAAAAAATAATAGCAACGATCTTTACGAAAATGTGGCAGGTGGGCGCGGACGAAGAAACATTTTTTGTGCCAAAATGTTGTACGAATTCTTGGTTAGAATTTGTACCCCTCTTTGGCATTTATCCAATTTTCACCCAGAGTGAATCAGTCGCAGATTCACATCTTGTTTTGGCAAAGGCAAATTTTATCTCATACCTAGGTAGGTAATCGCACGCAAATACAAACAGACATTCATCATTAAGTATTACCTACTAGATATCTAATAGACTCCGCTCATATTCAGCCAGGACACAACACCATGTACCTTCGCTATATCTAGTAAGGTAGTAGGTTAGGTACTTTAGGTAGGTACCTAGAGTTCTTGTAATTCTTTATTGTACACATAAATATGATTATAACATGTCATAAGAAAACATATGTACAGAGGCGAGCTTAACCCTTAAAGAGTTTTCTACCAGCAAACCTTTGAGAGATTGAGAGTTGCTACACTGAAAAGTGTACTTGAATTAAAATAAAATGTTAATAAACAAATTAAATATACATACAGATATCAAAAGTATACCTACACAAATATATTTAATACCTACTAAATACATAAAAATATATCTTTTTATTTATTTATTTAACACTTTATTGCACAAAATAACTAGTGTACAAATGGGTGGGCATAATGCCGATGGCATTTTCTAACTGCCAACCAAACCAATATTGTAAGAAGAAAAACAGAGGTTGGCGTGCTAACATACCTACCTATTAATAATAAAACTAAGCAACATAACTAATTACCTAGAATTAATACTTACTACCTATCTTTATATCTACTATACTATACATATTTTATTTGCATACAATAAACTATACTATAACATTATAAATAAGAATCAATATTAATATATTTAAATACTTAGGTACCCCTAAATGAACCTACACAAAAATAATTAACATCAACAATGAAAATACTTATACAAAATCAAAAACTACAAAGCAATTTGTCGAAATTGTAAACGTTATACAAGTTTATACATTGGTAAACGTATTTTAGTTTATAGACTAGCCCGAACCACAAGCTGGCTAAATCAGGAAGGTCGGTTTATATAATCGGCCCCTCCTTATACAACAGACTGGCAGAGAGGATTCGGGATGCAGCTTCCATACCAACTTATATTAAGAGTAATGGATAAACAAATAAAATGGATTACTGATCAAGTATTTTTTTATAATACTAATGAATTTTATTTACTACCGCTTACTAACACTATAACTACTTACTTCTATACGATATACATATATTATAATTATTGTTATTACTATTTTTGTGACTTGTAACAATAGTGTTATAAATAAATCTGTATTTCTGTATTGACTATGCCCTTGACTACGTAAGGTACCAACGCCCTATCCGGCTATCCGCACAGAGATTTTTTTATTTACTAATTCAACAGTCCTTATTCTAAAATAAACTTAACATACATGTTTTTCTTAAGACCGATCATAGATTGACATTTTATATAATTATAATTCACCATATTATTCATAAAGAACAGACAGTCAAGGCAAGAATATAATTGATCGAGTGAACGAAGGGAACGAGATTTCGGAGTTAAGTTGGAAAATCCCGCACTGTATGTATGTATGTGGCAATGTTTGTGACGGCATAGCTCTCGAACGGGTTATCCGATTTTCATGAAATTTAAACTGAATAGAGATAACGTAAATAGAAGTTGATTTTCACGGGGGATTTTTGATAAGTGGGGGTAGTTTCTGAGATATAGGGGTAGAAAGAATTACAATTTTTCACCCATATCTTATGAATGGCTGATCCGATCAATTCAAAATTGTGTACATGCAATGATTATATGAATACTCATTAATCATTATAAGGTTTTTTGACACTAAGGTAGTATGTAAGAAAAAGGGGTATTCAGTGAGACAAGAAGGTTTTTGGCTAGTGGGGCTTGTGGCTTGTTCTTGTTAAAGTATCGGCTGCATATTCATAAAATACATATTTAACTTTTTAATAGGGGTGGTTTTAAAGATGAAAGGGCCAAAATTTATTTATCTATTTTTTGTAATTCACTCAATAGGGTTGCCAAACCAAGGGTGTCGATAAAATCCAAGAGTTACTTTAGGATGTCATGAAAGGGGTTTGACTGCGCATATCTCACATCAACAGCACATTATTGTCCAGCACAATGTGGAAAAAACTTCCTCTATAACTGTAAGGTTTGGCCATAACCACCACGCTTGGCAGACATATTGTAGCGCACAGTTAAAGTTTTGTTTACACTTAGAAAAAGCTGCTGCCTTTTTGTTGAAGTTGATTGACTTTACGACATCCGTGGGAAGGAGGGTAGATCATTTTATTACGCCTACTAAGGTAACGGCTTTGAGAGCACTTTTCAAAACGACAATGTTAGTGAGGGGTAACTTATTCACGCACTGTTTTACCACCTACTATGGCGTACAGTCGGTGGTTTGGTGCTTTGCTCTCATTCTGGCTTTGCATACAATAACAGTTTTTTTTATATACTAATAGGAGACGGGACAAGCAAGTAGCGCACCTGGTGGTAAGTGTACTCTTGCCTATAACAATGCCTTACTGCATAGGTCACATCCACAAAGAACATAGCCAACACGGCACTGCACTGCGCCCGTCAACGCGAAGCATTTTGCAGGCAGTTTGCAACAATCCTCTTGTTTGAGCCTCGAACACTCAGGTGAATAAAGATAGCTTGAGAAAAAGAGTGCTGAAGTAAGATAAGTAAGGTGTAATGAAAGAACACTTTTATCATTTGTTAATGTCTATTCTATTTGAGAAATAATGTCCGTGGTTACATACCTAACTCAAACCAGACATCACGAGATCTGGTTCGGGGCGAAGTACTAGTAATTTTAATGTAGAAAATAAAATTAAGAAACTGTAAAATATAACAAAAAAACAATTTATTTAAATTAATATAGAGATACCTATAGAGAAATATCCTAATGGCTACATTAAAGATAAGTCTCCATTTACATACATAGACATAATCATGAATACCCATAATTCGTTGATTCATTCGAATTGTCTCTCAAATTGAAATGAAAACTGCAAATGAGGTTCAACAAAGTACAATTTCCTAGTGTTGGAACATTCGAGACGAGAATTTAGTAGCAGTCTCCCACCACGTCGCGTCCTCGGAATAAACCGAAGAAATGCGTACAGTACAGACATTCCTAGAGATATTAATACCTACTTTCATCCACACATTCAGGTTAAATTCGCGAATGAGACTGGCGTGTTTCGTGACGTCAGCGAAACCTCTTTCACCAAAACGATGCGATGCGTCATAATCATAAAACCGAATACCACTGAATAACTAATAGTAATGGAGTACTATCATCTACCACCTAATAAATTGTTTGCAACACATTCAAAGATTTTATTTATACGGTTCATTTAGTTTTAAAATTAGTTACACTAGTATTCGGTGATTTGAATATGTAGGCAACGCACCAACGCAGTGTTTGGCAAAAACAGAAAGAATGTAGGTATTTGTATTTATTGTATGATTCCGAACAGGCGGTAGATTTGACGTTTCAAAATGATCCTGGCCCCAGACTTAGGTAAGATGGAGTTTGTTCACAAACTACCTAGGTAGGTGTATCCGAGTAACATACAGATTTGCGATTTAGTAACATAGTTGAATGTATTTCCTGTCCACATTTTGAATGAGGTCATGTTATCGAGTTAGAACTAATTAGAATATAATAAAATCGAATTATACTTATGTAATTATTCAATACAATGTTGTGCACTTGTGAAGCGTCTATGCAAATTTTAATTGGACAATCGTTGACTTACATAATATCTTTGAATATATAATACAAACAGAACAGATACATAACACAACACACCCTATTTTTCATTACACTTATAATGTATTTTGTCAATTAACCGACAAAAATCAGTACTATAATCAAACTGTATGTATCTACTTACATTACATCTTCCTATTTCAATTTACAGCTATATCCGTTTTTTTTTATTTAATAGTTAAGCCTAACCGATAATCGTAAAGTTTTTGGCAATATTTTTCGATGGCTCGATGCAGGCTTAGCCTAGTGAAATCACTGGGATTTGTATTTGTAATATCTTCCTGTAAAACTACAGTCAGTCTAAGACAAAGATTGATGAAGATCTAAGATTGAACCTTATTATGTTCAATCTGGTTGCAGGTCAAGAACTAAGCTAAGCTAATTTTAAATAGCTCAAGTATTTTTTTGTACTTTACTACTAACGTACTATTAGCTGCGGTCTACACAAAAGTATGGGTCTGCAACCAGCTTTAAGTTGTACTTATTCGCTCGTGTGGTACCCGGATAAAAAGAAGCCTATGTTTTTCCTCGGATACAATAGGATCGTTCAGACGTTTAACCGCCTCTGTGGTCTAGTGGTTCGTGTCTGAACCACTGTCCCGGGTCCCGTGTTCGATCCCCAAGGGAAGTCCAATATTTTGCTTGGTTTGGTTGGTGGTAGGAATTTGATTAAGCCTGCCTGGCTAGCTACAACCATCTTACCTAATTCTGTCGCCATAACAACAATAATTAAATTGTTATGTTCCGGCATTCAGAGGTAAGATAGCCAGTTCCTCAGTTTGTTGAGGATTTCGGGTGAAAGGCGCTACCACTTTCGGCCTTATCGTAACTTGAAAAATCAGGTTAGATGAAGGCCAATCACCTCCCCGCCGTCGTATAATAAGAAAAAGGCGTGACCGAAACACAAACATCCAAACATTCGCATTTATAATTATGTGGAATGAAATTAAATCTGATAAGGTTTTATTCATCGTACGCATACGCATTACACCATGCGTATTTCGCAAAACCGATACCTACACCGTATGAATTTGTGTGGCAATTCGGGCGTTGTAAAATAGCAAACAACCTAAAAATCGGCGATATTTATTTTGGTGATGGTCACAGCCAGTTTGTTCGCGAAACGCGGACCTCGAAGCTATTCAAGGTTACACATTGATTAAAGAAAACGATATTAGCATAGCCATATCTACTACATACATATGAATAACAACTTCAGAATTATTTGGGAACTGGAGGCATTATGATTGACTCTGTGATCAGCGATGATCATGTGATCACCATCCCTTTTTCATTATTTATTGGAGAGGGTTTAATCAAATTGATTATGTCACCCTCGAACTAACAACCTAGAACACAAAAAAAACTGATCTCCTACGCCAAAAATGGTACCAATATTTTGGCTTCCTGCGATAAGGGGAAAGCTAGAACATTGTTACACGTACAAATCATCAATCAATCAATCATGTTAACAAATCAACAACATTTTTAATGATAAAATCAATTATCTCCGCTTTGGTCCAAACACACTCTATAATAATATGGTACACGGTACACGTTTTCCACTACATCACACTCTGTACAGTTCGGTGAGATAGTTGTGCGCATAAGGTAGTAGCCAAAATATTTAATCAAAAGTGTCCCGAAAGTCCCGATCGAAGCCTCATCATAGTCGAACAGCCAGCCTGTTCTAACTCAATGGTTTTGTAAAAAGACTGTTTAACATTAGTAAATCACACTCTGTACAGTTCGGTGAGTTAGTTTTGCGCATAAGGTAGCCAAAACTTTTATGGAATGTGTCCCGATCGAAGCATCATCATAGTGGAACAGCCAGCTTGTTCTAACTCAATGTTTTCGTAAAAAGTCATAAGTTAAAAATATATGTCATAAAATTTTTAATCGAATGAACATCGAGACATCTTGGATATAAAAAATAAAAAAATGCACTTGGTGCATTGCACTCGCGCGCACATTATTGTCAATATTGCGTCATAATCATAACATCTGCTAGGTTAATGAATGTTTTATACAAATAACTAGCAAACGTCGGTCGGGGAATTCGTTCTTGTCATCCCGTGGGAATATTCCACAATCCATTCTTGTTGCACGAAAGGGTGCTAAAAGTCTAAAAACTCTAGCAGGTACTTAAATATATTAGATTTAATAAGTTATTTTTTTTGCGCTTAAGCCTTATACTTCTTCTGTATTAAAAGAAGCTTAAGCTACTCCTTATTACATCAGCTATCTACCAGTGATAGTCCCATCAAAATAATTCCAGCCGTTTTGAAGATTAGCCCGAACAAACAGACTGACAGTTTTTTTTTTTGGCAGAACAAACATATTTGCTACAATACAGGACATTAATCACATACAGCGCCATCTAGCGCCATAGCGCTTAGTCCAGCGGAAGGTATAGGTATACCATCGCGCAGGTTTATCCTAGTTTGGGTACCTATGTTTTCTCTGTGGAATGTTTACTTAGTCTATGGTAATATTATGTTTGATCTAAGACGTTTGTAGATACGAAATAATCTTATCTTATAAGGGATAAGGGGAAGGGTACTCACGACTTTGAACCTGGACCGCAGCACGCCTAGCTTCCCGAAGCGCACATGGAACGGCGAACATGTGAAACTTCCATCTGGCTGCTCCACTACCACCACATCTATTGCGCCCGTCAGGGTCGCCCCGTTGATCTCATTGTAGAAATCGCGAAAATTCGCTATGAATTTACCAATATAGTTCATAGAATACATGACTGCTGTTTTATCACTACACCTAAGGCTAAGTGCCTGCTATTCACAAAGTTCAATGTTTTTATTCACGCACTGTTCAAAAATCCACCCTTTAGAAGATTAACCCATATTGATGCTGGGTCAACGAAGCATTGATAAACCTGCAACAAAACAAACGATAATGAATAACTTTAAACTTTAGAACTCAATATCTTAGGGATGCTAAGAAAATTCAAGAAAGATAGACAAACAGTTGGCTAAAATTAGGAAATGCTTTCTGCGCTATAGGTTGTGGGTTCGATCCCCACCCGGAACAAACATCTTAGTGATGAATATAGTTGCCTGGATGTTAAATTGTGTCATATTTTATGTACTTATGTAAGTATTCATAAATCAAAATTTATATTATGTATGTAGCTATTCTATCCGTAATCTAGTTCCCTTATTACTTAGCTATGCTTAGTGGCTAGAAAAGAAAATTATGCATAAATAAAATATTAATTAAATTATTACAAATTTACAAAGCGGCGTGTAAAATTATAAACGTACATTACAATTTCACACGCCGCTTTGTAAAAATAAAATGTCAATTCAAAAAATCAATTCGTTTTTTTATTAAAGAATCCAATATGAATATTATTTGCGATCTGTAGTCTAAACTTTGAGACGTAGGTAATTCAGTTAGCATAAAACTGCGACAAGGTAAACGTACTCTACATACAAAGATGGCTCACTTCAATACGTAGGTACTTACCTACCATGTGTATGAACTTACATACTAAGTGTTACTTTAGCGACATTATTTCCACCAGGTAGACGCAAGAATACTTTTAAATTTCCGTTTCCTTTTCCGTCTTTATTGGATTACCTTTGTATTAGGCACAGTACAGAAAGATTATCGTTTAAAGTACCTAAAGTATTACTCTGTTAATACTATCTATTTAGAACATGCATGTAAATAAAGTGCCAGTTGTAATGACATCATTTCTTTGGTATTAATGATATATCAAATATCAAACAATCTTCTATTTATCTGTAATGAAACCGGGGCACGGCGCGGCACGTAGGTATTTACTCTCGAGTTCAATTTAGTATATTTACTTATCCGGGCCACCTATAAAATTCTATCCAACCGTTTTAATAGGTCAATGGGTATCAATATCAATGCATCCAACGATTTGTCTAGACATCTCCGTCCGAGCAGACAGGCAGGATGTTGCTCAACATAGCATGACTGAAAACGAGCATGATATAAAATAATTACATGCTTACATATAATACACTACAACTGTATATTCAACTGATACAAAATGTTGAGGCCAGACACGATACCAAGAAAAAAAACTATTCTGATAGCATGAAAATGAAGTGCGCTTCTTTGTGTAGAAAAGAACAGCTGTAACTAAGCTGTTATCATGCTTAAATAGTAACTCTGATCCTCTGAATTGTATCTACCAATAC
Source organism: Venusia cambrica (assembly GCA_951394065.1). Classification (NCBI taxonomy): domain Eukaryota; kingdom Metazoa; phylum Arthropoda; class Insecta; order Lepidoptera; family Geometridae; genus Venusia; species Venusia cambrica. Next base: position 1,738,386 of record OX596068.1, on the reverse strand, counting down.
CAACTGATGACAGAACCGAGATACAACTCTTGAGAAATACACAACTGTGAATTGTGAAGTATAGTGATTGTTAAGGAACCACGCGGTAAAGGCATGCTAACACCGTTTTCGTGTCACGATGACAGGACTCTGCCCCCGAGCCGACGCGCGACGCTACGTAGTCGTACCCATGAGTAATACTGTAAGAATAGCTATAGTTTCTCATCATATAATAGGCAACTTGGCAGGATATTCCCTGGTTGGTAAAGTGCCCCCAACGAACACAAATAGCCAGCTCATTTTATTTACGAGCCAAGTAGTTTCTTTCGTTTTGACTAAGTAATTAGCGTAGATTTAAAATGTTTTCGTGTTAAAACTAATTCGATATGCTATGTGGAGGTTAGAGAAAGCATGAAGGAAGCACTTTCGAGAATGATATGAAAAGACAGGTGGCAGGTGTCCAAGAAAAAAAATTAAAACTGATCGCCGATCAGCCGACAAATACTGTTTATTTTAGAAGCTCAAGGCGCCGCCACAGTTCTCAAGTTCAATATCTTTCGTGAAGAACACGTGTTAATTCATCATTAGACGTGAAATTTTAAATAAAGAAGTTATTTATCTGGTAGGTATTTATTTTGCTAGTCCACGTTCATTGTCCTTAATTGCGGATTCAGTCTGTTTTTGCTGATTGACGATAAGCGGGTGGATCGGACGCGTCCTGAATTTAAACAGTTGCAGTAATTTACCGCTATCACTGCTCGTATAATAATTCATGATATAATAAATGTTGAATTCATCTGGATTATAAACATGCCCAGTTTTATTACTGAGATTGTAGACAAGATGTGAACCGAACGATGATGACTGACTGATAATGATGACGAGTACAACCTCAATGATCTACGAATATTTCATAAACAATAAAAGAGATGGCAATACCAGGATATCCATCAAATAATCATACAGATAAGTATGGGACTCCATTAACAAAACAAAAGAGATAAGTAATTTTGCGAAACGTACCGTAGCATCATATAGCATGCCAATTAACAATAACAATACGATAGTATTCTGATGCCAATACCTACTGATACCACGTCGAGCCGAGTACCCAGCCCATACATTAAATACAAAATTATAACGTAGGTACTGCTTCGGAACTACGTTTTTGGAAATAGGGGGCTATTCCTTGTTTAAGTAGGTTATTTCTTGTTCGAAACTCTGGCTTTGAGCTGGGAAATATACATCCTTCACCGCAACCAGTCACGAATATTTTTTACATAATAATGTTTGTTCGTAATTAGTAACGAAGAAATGGTTTCGATGGCGGCCGAAACAGTTTTATCGATAGCTTTGCGATCCAATGAAACCTTATCTATATCCGTCCTTCATGAATGCCACAAGCGTGGCTAGATCTTCACCACGTGTCTCGACACGGCACGCGCGTGTTTACATGAGCGAAACGTTATCTGCGAATATGAGCTACCTTTGGCCTGACTATCGCACCATCTGTGTGGTCTACCGTGGCATAGGCTAGGCTTATACCGCATGGGTGGGGTACTAATATTTTTGTACTCTACAAGTTCTATTTTAATTTTACCCGACTGCCCCAGGAGAGTTATGTTTTTCGAGGAGAGTTGAGTTTGTATGTACCGTATGTGTTCATCTATAGGCTAGCTAGGCTTGATAGATTTTGACGTGAGGGGGTGGGTGTCGCTTGGACGAGTTCAACACGCTCTAAGCGTGGTATATTATGCTGTGATAGTAAGATGTCAATAAAATTTAAATTAATTAGAGTTAGTTAAAGGTACTAACTCTCAAATTAATGTAGCATTTAATTAAGTAAATTGTGTAGTCAACACGACTTGTGTATTGATATAAATTTATTGTTTGATAACTCTGTGATAATTAAATTATCGCCTCATCTACGTCAACGTGTTACGTAACGCCTACATTAGGTAAGATACATAAGGCAAAACAGGGAAGAAGAAAGAAGAAAGGGATAATCGCCTCTGTGGTCCAGTGGTTCGTCCACCGGCGTCAGATCCAGAGTTCCCAGGTACGATCCCAGGGATAACAATATTGTGCTTGGTTTAGTTGGTGGTAGGACTTTGTTTAAGTCCGCCTGGCTAGCCTACTACCACGTCACCTAAGTCTGTCGCCAAAACAACACTTCCAAACTGTTGTGTTCTGGCATTTAGAGGTAATTATTATTGGTATATTATTTTAATAAATACACTGATGTAAGTGAGTACCTACGTTACTTAACTTTTGATAACGATATGTATCGGTTACTGTAGAAAACTCTCAAACAATAATAACGTGATTATTCAAACTCATATTAAGGAAAAACTTTCTGGACTTCAACTATGGCAAGGCAAGTACGTACTTACATATTTGTGCAGTCTAATACAACACTGCACCTGCAACCTACAACTGATAGTCAAGTAATATCTGGCGTAGATAGGTAGGTACCTATACCTAGTAACGCGTAGACCAGTTTAACGTTACAGAATCAATAGCAGTTTTTATGACTCTGGTAAACTTTAAAGAAATTGTATTGGAATCGATAAGTAATGTAGGCAATTCCGCGAAGTAGACAGTTCTGTTACCCGATGATGGTTTGCAATAGAATGGAATGGTTATGAAATTATCCTCCGTATCTTTAGCCATCACGTTTATGGTGCTTTGTTGCACAACCGTTCCCGCACAAGGGGATTTAAACCTTAGCAGGTTGCACACAGAGGTTATTTCAAACAAAGAAGACCTACGTCCATGAACCGTCAAGATAGCCAAGAGCCTCTTATAGTTCTGCTTCTTAACTATGTCGTTCATTCTTTTAAACTTGATAAATCATAAACCATCCTGCTATTATACTATGCTGGCATGTATGTGTTTAGAAATGAGTAGGTATCCGCCTAAATTAAAGTAAGTAAGTAAATAATCACTCAAAAAACAAATAGGTACCTAGGTAGGTATACTTAATTCAACGATGCATATTCAATCAATTACGCACTCAAGTGAATTAGAAAGCGAAATGATTAGCTACTGTATCGGCTATGATACATTGATGAATAAAATACAGGCGACCCTTTGTTTTCCAAATAAAATACAGGCAAAGTACATGCTGATCAGTCATGATCAGCAGTTCGCATCATGCAGTTTGCCTTTGTCCTGCTTGATCCGCGACTTGGGTATAAATATATTAACTTGTAAGGCATAATTTTCCTTGATTCATATGGGTAATTACTAAATGCTTACAGTGGTCACTTAAGGTTGGAGACAAAGAGATAATAAATTACTAGGTAATCATAAATTACTTATGTAATGACAAGTTATATGAGTGATATCAGTTATTAATTATTAGCTTACCTACCTATGTAAGTATACTAAATTAAATATGTACCAATGAAGATTGATTCAGTAATATTATATAAGTTTAAAATGTCCATACACAACTGTAAATAAATGAACAGTTGCTTGTGTTTGCAAAGTCTAACACAGATAAAAATTGGAATTACCTTAGCAAAAGTCTCGGCGGCAACAAATAAACGATTGCTTTAGATATCACTTAAAATCGGAAGACAAAACGTTTGTTTGGGTCTGACTTCGTCAACAAGTTGTATTGTCGCTAACAATCGCGCACGAGCGTACTGAGTGGCAAGACTTCGACACGTGTAGTCCGCGCCGACTCTACCAATAAACTGTGTGGTGTGTGACTGCCTTGCCTTGCCTGCTGCTACTACGGGACTGGACCGGCTAATGTAGATGTAGGTGGGCTGATACGCGGTGCGACGTCAGCTGACGTCGCGGTCGCCTTCAACTCGCATTCAATTCATACAGGCCAAGCACCAGTCAAAAGTAGCCAGAGCAAAATTACAAGCTCTCTCCTTCCGTAAATGCTTCCCAGGTGTGGTGGCGCCACCGCACCGCGGCGGCGGCGGCGGCGGAGGCAATATGGTTCGATCGCCGGGTACGTGGAATGGGTATGACGACTATAGCGTGATCTCGCACCACTTGCGAAAGTTTACAAACTCGTCAGCCGTCTTTTCATAATATAATGAGTGAGACGTTCATGTAGGTTCAATTAAGGAGGGATAATTCGTAGATTTTCCAGCTATAGACCCTTACAGTGCAGCTCAGTTGGTAGTAGGCTCTGGCTTTTGAGCTGTTGGTTGTGAGTTTGATTCTCACCCAGTACAAAAACTTACGTAACGAATACAGATGATTGTTCTGTGTTTGGGTGTGCTATTGTGTGATACCTTTGTATGTAAGTACTGAGAAAAAAAAGTACAGACAGGTAGATTAGTTGTAAGTTGTTGGAAGTATAGTTTGGTGCTAGACGGCGCTGTGTGAGTTGAATGTAATGTAATATTTATTTATAAGTCTTACATATTTATACAATTTATATACAATACTATACAAACAAAATAGCTTGCCGAATATAAATTTATGTCTATGCAAAGACTTTTTGATCTACCTATTAATTTCAAGTACGATTGCGGTTACTAAGATCTTGAAGCATGTATAAATTAGTACTCGGTTTGGTTGGTGGTAGGATTTTGTTTAAGTCTGTCTGACTAGCAACCACAATCGTACCTTTACTGAGGCGAAAGACTTAGATCTGTCGCCATACAACAATTCTAAGATCTTTGTAATCCGGTACAGAGGCAAGGCAGCCAGTTCCTCAGTCTGTTGAGGGTGAAGAGCGCTCCCACGTTCAGCCTTATACTTTACTTGAAACGAGGTGAAATGAAGGCCAAGCGCTTCCCCGTCGTACAATAAAGAAAATATATATTTTGTATGATAGGTCAGGTGAGTATAAGTTGATTGAGGCTGCACTTTGAATCTACCTGTCGCGTCACGAATTATATTTTATATTGAGTTCCGTTTTTTATGAGGCTCCATCCGATCTAACAGTAGACATTCAATCAATCAACCAATCAATATTTATTTATTTTTCTTCACAAATAAGGCTTAACTTAAAACGGGTTGTAACAGAATCTGTTTGTACCAGGTGCGAGAACGCCAACATTGTATGGGTTATTAAATTATATAAAATAAACAAAGGATATTGCACACCTTACTATGCACTAGGAAAATAGTGGCATATTTTGTCATGCGATGCTAGAAATCAATTTTAGTTCATAGCTCATTCTGTATTTTTGAAACAAAAAAGTCTAATAATGAAGAACCAATAGTCTTACGGGGAAAAAAACTATATCTTTGCCCCTGATTCGTTTCGTCCCTTTGGCTGAGAAATGATTAGGTACTTAGGTACCTACTATTGTTGGTCCATGGTATTTTTTTTAATACTACTTAAAGACTGAACTAACAAGCAGCCGATCTGCAAATATTTACGTTCCACAAAAAACATAATCCCTCGCGTCACTGCATTGCGCCCGTCAGCTTAAGGCATAAAGCGTGCCCGTAATTTCACGAGCAACCATACCCTTCAAACCGGAACACAGCAATGCTGCTTGGCGGCCGAAATAGGTATGGTTGTAGTAACCTCCACTACTCTTTATAAAACATTTGAGAAAGGGGCAAGGGTACTGCACTGTTTTTTTTTTATTATTGTACGACGAGGAAGCGCTTGGCCTTCATCTCACCTGGTAACAAGTTGAGATAAGGCCGAAGGTGGAGGCGAACTTCACCCGGATTCCTCAATAAACTGAGGAACTGGCTCCTCTATGGCTTACCTCTAAATGCCGGAACACAACATTTTTTATGTTTTTTTATTGTGACGACAGAATTAGGTAAGATGGTGGTAGCTAGCCAGGCGGACTTATACAAAATCCTACCACCAACCAAACCAAACACAATATTGCTTCCTCTGGGGATCGAACCTCTGGATCTGAAATCGGTAGGTTGAACCACTAGACCACAGAGGTGGTTAAAACAGCTGGTAGATAAAGCTGCCCTCGATGCCCAGATAAAATATACCTACAATTTGTTTGACACACCCACCAAACCAAAGAACCTTCGACGTAACAAAATACAGCATCCTTATTAGTATAGGAATGGGTGTGTCATGACGTGTGTTTACGACCGGCTCTGGCTACATCATCGTCAGAGTGGCGCGATGCCTGTTGCGCATTATTTAAGCCAGCAAGGCCACTCTTTAACTTTGAAAAACAACATGATGACGACGAACTTTCAACCATATTGCTATATATATAAATGCTAAAATGACGATATCATTAACTCAGAAACGTGCACGCATTATCGCCCTGGTGGCCTTCATAGCATAGAAATGTTACAGCTCATAACAAAAACATATTATTGTGTTATCTTTTACAAAGTTTATCATGATACTACTTACCTATATATATCTAACATAATATCATATTAGGAAAGCAGCATAACTAATTGCATATACACTTGGGTGCAAAAAAATCGCACACAATTTGAGATTGCGCTAGTTTTTTTTTATTCCCGTAGAAATTGATGTATTTTTCTAAAGTACGTACTGTGGTCATTTCGAGACCATAAAAAAAAAAGATATGGACCCAAAAACAATACACTAACAACACTTGAAAAATAAACCCCGTTTTTTTTTACTGTGACTACACAGAGGCGGTTCGAATCGCTCACTACAGGTAGTAAGGGTTGCGCGGTGTGCCACAGGTATAAAAGGGTTAGTTTTAGGGAAATGTATTAGGTCATCATTTGCATACCAGCCTGAACAGAACTCTATCGATTACGTCTTCAATCACACCAAGAAAATAGATACCAGACCTGATACAGCTGCCCCAGCAGTCGCACTTATTCAAGCGGGACAAAACCAAAGACAAATGGCTCGAAAACTGCATTTAAGCCGAAACTCAGTTCGTCGAGTGTGGCAAAGGTATAAAGAGACTGGCCTCTGCAAACGGCGACAAGGATTTGGCCGGCATCGTGCTACAACACAGCGTGATGACCGATTTATTGAGACAGTTTAGTTGCGAAATCGTCGTTTGAATGCAGTTCAACTGGGACAGCTGCTCCAAGAAGCTCTTGAAGTCGAAGTCAGTCGGTGGACAGTTAATGCGAGACCGCACACGGCTCGTATAGTGTACCAATACCTACAAGAGGTGAATGTGCCTGTTATGGAGTGGCCAGCTTGAAGCCCCAACCACAATTCCATCGAAAATTTATGGGACGATTTTAAAAGAAGTGTTCGAGCCAGAGTTGCTGCTCTAAAGAGTCTACATGAGCTCAACAGGCGATCGCAGAGGTTTGGAAGGCGATACCACAAGATTTCTTAAAAACATTGTTCAAATCTATGAAAAATCGAATGGAAGCAGTCATTCAGGCTAGGGGAGGGAAAACCCAGTATTAATAAAAATATTTTTTTTACTGATATCTTCGATTGAATTAGATATTAACCACTTTATTTCATGCTGAATTATTCACAAAAAAATGAACTTTACCGTTAACCACAAAACAGCACTTTGTAGGCAGGTTATAAGTACAAAAAAGGTACGACTGGATAGGTGTTGCAATAGCCAGCTGTGTAATGTTGCAATCTTTAAAATAGCATAAAAAACAAAATATTTTTTAACTTTTGTTGAAAATTGATCAATGTGCGATTTTCTTGCACTCAAGTGTTAGGTAGAGGTAGTAAAGATAATTGTTAATTTCTGAAATTTTATAAGATACTTTCTACTGTACCTTACCTACTTAATATGTATACTTTTGACAAAATTTATGTGAAATATAAAAAAAAAAGATTTTTGGATTAACTCATATTTTTAGGACGAGAAAACCACCACACTTTTTAAGATCACTTGCAAATCAGTTTGTTCTACTGTAGGTAACAGTTGGGCGAAGTGTTCTGTGATAATGTGTCATGTAGAGTAGTATGATCTCCAAGGGAGTAAAATATTGTGCTTGGTTTGGTTGGTGGTAGGTATTTGTTTAAGTCCACCTGGCTAGCTACCACCATCTTACCTAATTCCGTCGCTATTACAACAATTCTTTGTGTTCCCGCATTTAGAAGTAAGATAGCCAATTCCTCAGTTTGTTGTGGATTCCGGGTGAAGTGTGCTTCCACCTTCTGCCCTAACATAAATTGAAAAATCTGGTGAGATGAAGGCCAAACACATATTACAGATAAAGCTGGTTGTGTGGGAGAAATTTAAGAAGTAATTTTTCTAATGACCCAGTATATATATGAGTTTTTTTTTCCAGGGCCACTGAGGCCAAGTCTGAACCGTGAGAGTTGTCGAAAAGTCATGTTAGGAGTTACGTGCTCGATTTCATAAAAAATAAGTTCTGCATTAAAAAACATCTAATTTTTTTTATATTTTTTCTGGAAAAGTGAATTTTCGAAAAAAAAAAATTGCATTTATGTGTCCTTTGTTTGATAATAAAAAAAATATATGTAAGTTGACTATGTGCCCAAAGTTGTTGGAACGCTTTCAAAATTAAAAAAAATAGAAATTCAACTTTATGCATTTAGTAAAGGTTCAGTCGTTCAGTCTAAGCGTAAGTTATTGTTATTTTTTATTTTTTATTGCACGACGGGGAAGCGCTTGGCTTTCATCTCACCTGGTAACAAGTTAAGATAAGGCCGAAAGTGGAGGCGCACTTCACCCGGAATCCTCAACAAACTGAGGAACTGGCTATCTTACCTCTGAATGCCGGAACACAACAATTTTAGAATTGTTATTATGGCGACAGAATTAGGTAAGATGGTGGTAGCTAGCCAGGCGGACTTGAACAAAGTCCTACCACCAACCAAACCAAGCACAATATATTGTATAGTGTATAGTGGATCTGAAATCGGTGGGTTGAACCACCAGACCACAGAGGCGGTTAAACTAGTAAAACCTCTTTTGCTGTATTTACAATTCGTGATGAGTTTAAATTGAATCGTCATTGGATTAAAAAACGTTCGCTTTTTCGTGGTAACGCAGCTGATGACATGGCACGGACACCCTAATGGCTGAACATTTAAAATATTGTCGTACCCACCGTACAGTTGCAGATAGAAAATAATTATTACAAAGATATTTTTTATAAAAATAAAATGTTCTTTAAATTTTTCAGTAGCTATTAAATACACTTTTGCTGTTCGTGTAGAACTTTTTAAAACCGGAACGTCTTCCAAAAGCTTGGTATCTCTGAATGCGAAGATACAACTTAAGCGTTTGAAAACAGATTTAGTCATAAATTTCAAAATTAGAATAATGTTGGTTTTATGTCATGGATCAAATTTCTAGATTCTCCAGTTTTACACAACTGAGTCACCATTGAGCAAAACTGGACAATAAGCAATACTGAAAAATTTTAAGAACATTTTTTTTTTTTTTTTCTATCTGCAACTGTACGGTAGGTACGACAATATTCAAAATGTTCTGCTAATAGGGTGTCCGTGCCTTGCCATCAGCTGCGTTACAACAAAAAGCGAACGTTTTTGAATCCAATGACGATTCAATTTAAGCTCATCACGAACAAAAATACAGCAAAAGAGGATTTAATAGCTTAGCTTATGCATAGTCTGAACCTACAACCTTTACTAAATGCATAAAGTTGAATTTCTAATTTTTTTATTTTGAAAGCGTTCCAACAACTTTGGGCACATAGTCATCATACTTTATTTTTTTATTATTACAAAGAACACAAATACATTTTTTTTTTCAAAAATTCACTTTTCCAGAAAAACTATAAAAAAAATTAGATGTTCTTTAATGCAAAACTTTTTATGAAATCGAGCATGTAACTCCTAACATGACTTTTTGATAACTCTCACGATTTCAGACTTGGCCTCAGTAGCCCTGGAAAAAAACTCAACCTGTATATGAACGAAGAACAAAGAGAAGGATGTAAAGAATAAGTAGGATGTGTGCACCAGTGCCACACCAGGAACCAGTAGTACACCATTTCAAACTTTAAACCGAAATATTAACCTTCTGTTGAATTTCCCGCCACTTTTTTGACGTCGGTAGCCCTGCCGTACTTCTAGCAATAATGTAATCATAGTCAAAAACTGTAGACACGCCATCTACATATGTACAAAATACATAATCCGAAACGACAATCGTTCACATTGTTCCGGGAGGCCAAGTGACCCATACGACGGTAAGTTTTTTAAACCTTTTAAATCTTTGCATATATCAGCCATAGTAACCTATTTTCCAATTAACGGCGTATAATGCATAAAGCAATAATATTACGTCTTATTTCATCAGAAAAAGCTAATTTAAATCAATGGTTGTCATTGGTTAACCAATGGAACACGAATTCAATAATGTTCCAGTAATATTCCATTTGGTTTACAACTTGTGATTAAGCCTTTTGATTCATTTTTCATTTACATTTATATATACTTAAGATTAAGATTTATATATACAATCATTTATTATTAATAAACTCCTAAAAGTTCACAATTTTCCAGTTGTAGACCAGTGGTTTATTACTGGTAACATCTATACTACGAGGTTGTTCCAGTAATTGACCACCTACACTTTTTCAACAGTCATAATGAAAAAAAAAACGTTTTTTCAAATACAAGGAGGAAGATGTCCTGAAAGTGATGGATGAGAACCTTAATTTTTTGACTCATGTTTGTTCATTAATATTTACTGCAAGCTATTTCAGTTGTGTCAGTGATATTAATCTCTCAATAATTAGTTATTAAATAAATCTGCCTGGGACATCAGTTAGGGCTGGTGCGGCGGCTGATTCGGCCGAGGATCACAAAAGGCGCAAATATAGTGGTCTCGACAGAGCTTACCTATTTGAGCCTTTTGGGGTGGAGACCTTGGTCCGTGGGGAGCCGGTGCCCACCGGGGTTTCAAAAATATTACGGGGCTTTTGATTGAGGCGACATGTGACCCAAGGCCTGGCTCTTATTTAGGTCAGCGAATTAGCATAGCTATTCAACGTGGCAATGCAGCCAGTGTCTTGGGCACGCTTCCGTCTGGTACTGGTCTGGAACAGTTGAGTTACCTATAGGCCGTTTGTAACGGTCCTTAGGTAATCTGACTGATTCCTTTGTACATAGTTAGTTTAATTGTACTTTTTATTGAATAAAGTATTCTTATCACGTTATTAAATTGGTTAAAAGTAACATTATGAACCTATGTAGCATTTAAGAATACATGAAACTTGTAGACTGATGTTAAGTTGTGATGATTACTAAGTACAAAACTGAATTAAGTTAGTTAGTATTGATAATAAAATTATTCTTTATTAAAAGCATTTATGTTAGTTACTGGTTCACTAGTGGCATAATGTCTGGTCTATTACTGGTACAATCTGGTCAACCTTAGGCATGTTGCAACTTTTCACATAAATTTTTAAATACAAAATAACTTAATAGGTATCAAGAAAATCGAAATAAGCTACATGATCATGGTAGATAAGGAGTACATTGATAAAAATCAATTTTTGCAATTATTGTCGCAAAAATGAAGTCACACCATCATAATTTGTTCCAAAATGTCGCTTAATCGGTTTGTTGCTGGTGCACCCACCCAAATTCAAAATCTTAATAGTAGGCAGGCAACAAAGGATTAATGAGTATAGAATAGACTAAAGAAGAGAAGGAATAAGCATTTTCCCTACGAAGATGAATAGGAAGGTATTTATAGGCTAAGATTTATTTTAAGGGATGAATTAAAAAATAGTATTATACCTAGTATAATAGAGTAGAACTCAGAAATACAAAGGATCCACTTGTTTATAGTCTCTTCCAAATAAGCATATGAGGTAGAAAGGGTATATCATAGTAAATACACACTCACTGCAGACTTCAATCGTTTTTGAGAACAAAAGATGGTTCGATTTTTTATTGTTTTAGCACCCAAAATTTAATGAATTAGATTTTTTATTTTTTACCAAGTGGGGAGTTTTTGAGGTAAGTATTATTCATTCAATTAGTAGGAAGACGGTTAAAAAATAGTAGGTTTTAATATATAACACCGTTTTTCATGAAAAAGGAAATGATTGATTTGATTCTGTCTCGATGATACTGCAGGTAAGAAGGATATATGCAAAAATACTCGTGAAATAGCTCAAAACTTACTCTTTCTAATATCTTCTTAGATTTTCAGAGTTTTTCATAGAAATCACTTATATGCTCAGTGGAAATCACACTACTTTCTTTTTCACCAAACAAAATCAGCTGTGCTGTGCGTGCTGTTTTGAAAATTGAAAATGACAAACAATCTGTTATGACATGTAAGCATGACAATTGACAACCCCAAGCCAGCCAGCAATCAATCAAACGGTCGTCTGAGGCCATCTTTAATCAAGCTGCTGGTAAGGGCCTCCAGCTGGCGCTATTTACTCTCGTCTCGCATCAAGGCTTGTGGCTATTACGTGGTCGCGGGTAGAACGGAGTGATTCTATAGACTTTGGTTGGTCGCTGTGAATTGTGTGGTGCTATAAAGGTTGATGCCTTCCTGTACTCCATGTATTGTGGTGGATTGTAATCCCATGTTATGACAGTGACCACCTTTAGAGACATTTGATGACCATGGTGCGTTGTTAGGTCAACGGATAATCTCTTAATTCTAGTAGTCTGTGGAAAATGTCTGGGAAATCCAGCCGACGACGGCGACGCATGGCCGGCCAGCGCCCTTCCTTTCTTCAATGCTGAATATATCATGGAATTAACATAGACTACCTACTGCTTACAACGCAGTTCATATTAATCCATAGATAAGACTTTGTAAGTTATTCATACAATCATAGGGATTCAAATTCACGACTAAACAGCTGAACGGATCATGTTGAATACTGAAAACATAATCCATTTAACTACCTACTAAATCTATGACAGAAACATATTTACATGAGTAACGTATAACAACATCCAACAAAACAAAATATTTACTCCACACCTACATACAATATATACATATACATACAGATTTAAGACACATCGTGTATTTCAAAGTGGGAAATTCGCCACTACCTACACATCAAGTGTCCAGCCGTGGACACTAATGGGTGTCCACGGCTGGACAGAGCCTCCTCCAAAATCACCACGCTTAGCGGAACCAAACCACGGATTGGTGATCACAGTAAATGTGTTAGGTTGAACACAGAAAGAAGCTGCTGCCCTTCTGTTGAAATAATCCCTTAGTCGACTCTTACGACATCCGTGGGCTGAGTTGGGGGTTGATTCTTAAGTCACGACCACGACACAATTAATAACAGCAAAATTATAAAAATTCAATTTCTAGTATTTCCAAATTTTTGCTTCTTTAAACTTCAGTTGAAAAATTCGCTTACTTACGAAATCAATGTGGAAAAACTAAACATTAAATTTCAAAAAAACTTTTGTTGTTAGATGTCTGATGATGATGATGCTCTTAGGTTTCAGTAAAAATACCTACCTATATGTATTATTGAAATCATTGAAACAGCATTCAAAAAATAATAATGTAATAGGTACAAATAATATTAAATAGGTACATTTATTTATAAATAACAGTTTAAATTATCATATTCGTTCTTGTATGTACGAACTAGATATAATCATATGCCTTAATCATAAAAAATAAAACGTCCTTCAAGCTTCGTCCGATAAAAAATGTATCTACCTGACTTTATTGCAATGTATCAATAAACTATGCATCTAACGAGGTTTGAAGCACGATTTATCAAAATGACTTGTATGCGTTGTGCTATGGAGACTGGGGTCTGTCTGAGGCGCTCTCGTCGTAGTTTAGAGCGGGATCTGGTGCACCATTCGCTAACGCCTCCAGCGAGTCTGATCTCGTCCTCTCTGCAGCATTCTGGCTTTTATTCCTCAACTCAAACACTTGGGTTATTGCGTCTCGGAAGCACAGGAAATTGTAATCTATCACACCTGAAAATTAAATACCTTAAATAGGGTGTCGGAGACATGGTGTCGTAGGTTTTACAACTAAAAAAAGTTAAAAATAACCTTTTTTTGAATAAAAATGGAACCGACTTCACCACTAAAAACTTAAAAATAACTAAGGGTAAGTTCATATCATTTGAAGGCGGTGCCAATGTGCCATACAATAAACATGTTGTTGCGCTTGACAAATCGGCACCAACTTCAAATTTTCCATTTTTATTCAAAAAAAGTTGATTATCAAAATCGGTTGAAAAATTCAACCTTTAGGCGAGAACAAACCGACAGCTGACAGACAGCGGACAAAAGCATTTTTGGCCTGAAACTGAGACGATTCGCTCGCTCGGTCAATTATTATGGGACAATTTCACAGCGCCATTTATCAAGCCCCAACCTAATCATAGTTTGCTTGTACTATGGGAACTAGTTTAAAAAATCTATTACTGATAATAATATACATATTAGCGATGCATAATACACCAGGCGGCCTAGTTGGAGATCAGGAGATCTTAGTATAGCTGTGATGAGAATTATAATATTAAGATTATAATGCATGCTTGATAAAAATGTTGCCTGTGTAACGGCCAATACTATCTCGGATTAGCAACTCAACGTAACTTTACTCTAGTTTCGAACTAAAATTTATTACAATAAAGGTGACATTGCTGTGCGCTCAACCACGGCGATCACCAGATGACAGAACTACGCGCGAATTTCTTATGTTATGTTTTATTTTTGGTAAAACAAATATTATTTTTAAAATCTGAAACACAGAGCGTCTGCTGTATACTGTGTTTATTTACTGTACAAAGTGTCAATGCCTAATTGGGCGTATTTATTGAATGGCGAGCATTTATGGTACAAATTACAGTCAACTTTGGTTTTTTTTATCAAGAAAATTTTATGTAATCGTGTTTTCGCAACACTAGCGTTCTAGCATCAATCTTGAACTATAACATATATTAATTTCAAAGTAAATGCTACAGTATTGTGGAAGATATAATGGCTGAAGCTAAGCCATTTCAGTTATCAGACTCTTAATGGAAGCACAAATATTTGTGGCTATAACATTTTGTGAGCCTTGGTCATTAAATTTGAATATGTAAAAGCCAAAATTAAACAAACTGGTTTTCTAATAATAACAGCCAACCTTGTTTCTGGAAATTTTCCTCTCGTAATATACAAACGAGTGCCAAGAACTTGTTAACTTCTCGCAGATATAGAACAGTGCCGTTATTCAACTTGATAAGGCTTGAGCTTTGATTGTTGAATGTATTCACTTCTGTCTCATCAACTGCTCTGTAATGAGAGAACATTAATTATATAAAAGATGCATTGGTATGTAAAACACCAGTGATGCAGTGCATGTGATCTGTGCAGCTAATTATTATTATTGTCTTCCTTGTTTTATGACTGTATCATGTGTCATTAGAAAGTTGAAACTGCCCAATTTAAATTAACCAACATACTGGTTGATGATTGGATTTAGACATAGACATAGAAATTCATTTATTTACTATTATAACACACATACTTAAACAAAAATAACAATGAAATTGACAAACAGAAAAAAAAATGATTGATGAATGATTGCTGTCATTATACTACACAATAACTCCACTACTCATTTCCTTGTCTAGAAGATCCTAGATAGTCATCCATTGACTAAAACCTTAGTTGCAGACTAGGTTCTACTTGGTACTTAGGTCTTAGTAACTAGGCACTATTCCATAATCATTTACTTATGCATTGATAAATTAAGTGTGACTCACCCATAAATACATGATATATCAATGACCACATCAATCATATCACAGCATAGTTCATAGCTCTGCATGTCCACTGGCGAGCTATCTGTTGCAATGTATATTTTGGAGACTACATCAAATAAGAATGCTTTCTCTATGCCAGAATTCTGAAATAATAGATGAGTACCAAATATTATTGGATAGCAAGAAAGAAAACCAATGCTGAGATCGCTTTTACATTCGTCATATAGCTCACTGCTGAATCCAGAACATAATGCCCCAAACTACACCATATCAAGCAATCAAACAATCTCCATCTATCGTCTCCCAGCAATCACAACAAAGTGGTAGACCCTTTAAAAGTTTGGGATGCATAGCATACACAATAATTATGATGTCTTAGGTGGGTAAGTGGGCATGACACACAGGCAAATTAGCAATAATGCGCACCATCATATAAAACTTTATGAACAATCATTAACCAACTTACAGATATGAGGATATTCAATAGGTTTTCTAGTGTGGGTAGCTGCGGGATCAATTTTTGTACAACTTTGCTGAATGCCTCAAATATAGAGTGGTCATATATTGAGGTGAGATGGAATGATAGATGCACCTGTTCTAAGCCTGCTTCAGAAAGATCTTCCGTGGCTTTGTGATGGATATCTCTTTGTGATTCCATTTTGTAATCATCATTGAGGCCATCAACCTGTAAAAAGGCGAGAAAGCTTGTAACAGTAATTTCCTTTCACTGCTCCCAAGTACTGGATTTACAATAAATAAAAATGTTGTTTTCATTTGACTAATAAAGTTTTATGGAGCCGATATTTCTATGATAATGTATAGTGAGTGGTAATACTGTGTCACCAAACATCTCCACAAATATAGAATGGTTGTAAGTTGAGGTGTGAACTCACAATGACTCTGGTCTCTATGTTTGGTGTGTTGATTATAAAAATCTTTAGTATACACCTACCTAGTACCTAAGGATATGCAAGTCAATGGTAAATATTATAAAACGGTAAATACCATGACCAAGAGTACCTTTAACAATCAATCAAATAAATATAAACCTATACAAAAAGTGAGGTGAGGTTTGTGCAACATCTGTTTACATATCACACATAAGTGAATCACTAATAATGGTAATGAAGGTTATGTATACTGGATGTTTATCTATATTTTGAGCTAGTGGTATGTATTGTGTAATTACAATTGGTGATACCTACTTATCACCAATTGTTACACAATACATAACACTCCTCCATTTTGTCCTAGCCGGAAATTTTACTAAATACCTATAACATGCAACCAACTTACTTTGTGAATAAACACTTCAAACTTGATGTGTTCATTAACTCTGAATGCTTTTGTAACTGTGAGGTGTAGCTTATCTAAGGCATCTTGGTAATCATCCTGTAACAATATTTTAAGGTCAGACACATAATCATGTGTCATCTTAGTATCTTACAAAAATAGTCCACTCAATCTCAATATGTAATGTAGACTCTGTAAGACTAAAACACATTAGAATAGGTTAGAGGTATCATAGAACTATAAATATTTTCATATAAAATTAATCTTACAATTCATAACTATTCTCATATATAAATAACAATAATTACATACCTGTGCATCAATAACAAAAACAAGAGCTCCACATCCACCAAATATTGTGTCTGAATCAAATGTTGGATCAAAGAAATCAATCTGTCCTGGAAAATCCCATATTTGAAATTGTACAAAACTACTGTTGTTGATGTCATCTTTTACTATTTTATTAGTGGATTCCAAAAATAATGTTTCATTTGGAGACATCTTGTGGAAAACTACTTTTTGTATTGAAGATTTCCCTGATCTGAAAAAATATTTAGGTAATATATATAAGCAATTTAAAATCGGTAAGTAGGTTCCAAAAAGGTGAGATTCCTAAACTTTACTTACCTACTAAAGAACTACATCGTAGGAAAGTACGTAGGTATTTAATCAAAACATTTTGAAAGGATCATACCTTCTGAGGCCCATCAAGAGAATTCGTGGTTTGTGATCTTCCTGCAGAGAGGTGCTATCTCCATCGCCATTCTGCTCAAAAGGTCCGTAGCTGAAGTCCTTGGGAAATGAGCCCACATATGAACTTGGATCATCCTGATAACTCTGAATCACAAAGACAATGTTTTATATTAGCAACATAACATTTCCTACAACCTACAACAAGGCTACTAACCATTTTGATTACGTAGGTATCATTAAATATTTTACAAGTCCTATTTTATTCTATTTGAATGGAAATATTTTCAATTTTCATCATTTTAAAAATTCCGTTCACTCAAAACGATATAATCAAAACGAACAAATAGAAAGATGAAGACGAGACGACGACGAGTCGACGACCAACTTTATAAAATGTTTACTACGGCCTGGATACTTATCCTTTCACATAATTATATATAGGTTTAATAAGAAAAAAACTAGCAACCTCTAATACATTACCAACATCAAATTTATTATACCATAAGAGACTTCGGTTGTCTGCGCACCGTACACACTCCATCAATAAATGTTGAACATCATCAATTTTGGCACATATATTACATGATGTATCACGATGTATCCATGTCAGCCAAAAGCTGCAGCTTTCTTAATATACATACAATATCATATATAATAATCACATATAATATCATACTTAGATGGAACTGTGCTGGCCATGTCAGTTGCATGTCAACTGAACGATGAATGTCAACGCTTTGCGTTAATAATAGCGTTTTTTTAGGGATATATGCCAAGCCATATCTGACCGGAAGTCCTTTAGAATATAGAAGTAATTATAATGGGCGCCTTCAGCGCGACTGAAAAATCATCAAATGGCTGTTACAGCCATTTCAGACGGCCGCCATATGGTGTATATGGCGGTGATTGGCGTAATAATACCTTAGCGTGTATTAGGGAACGTTACATACTTGCCTACACGTTTATAAAAACACCCACATAAAATTATTAAAACCTTTATTAATTAAAATACTATTAAAATACTAACAGACTATAATATAATGTAGGTTATAAAGTAATGTAATAAATATCACGTAACTAGCATAGACGATTTACACAGTATAAATTAGTTTCAGCTGGTTTTCTACTGCACCTATATAAGCAGTCTGCCGCTGTGGTAGTGGAGCCGGAATGCGCTGTTGCCAGATGAGCGCGCAGAGGCTTTGAGGCCGCAGCGATCAGCTGGTCAGCGCTTGCACAGGGCATTGTCGGCCGCAGTCTCTGCTCATGCATGATCCGCATTTTCGCAATTTGCTGTGCGTTTTCAATATTTTTCTGCAACTCTGCCAGGCTGTTAGTCCGCGCTGGAAGTCTCTCCACATTACTCATCACTTGCCCGACTTCCGCAGAATCGGTGTCAACAATTTCTTTATGATCCAACACCATTCCAATGTTCAACTTCAAATTGGTTTTCCCATCGCGAAATATAAGGTAGACCGTAGCTTGGTCTAATACCTTCAACGAAAAGTGCTCGTTGATTCTCAGCGCTTTCATTTTGATTTGGAAGGGTTTGAAAGATTGTGACAGCTTTTTACTTTTCTCCTTGACAAAGTTTTGGAATTCTATGGCTAGCATATCTTCATTGTCTGGTCGTGTTTTTTTGCCCTCGGGTCCAAGTATCATTATTTTGGGGTCTTTGTGTTCCATTTGCGTGTCGATCATAACCTTTTGAAGCACTGGAGGGTCGTTCAGTGTATGCCACTGCCAGTGTGAGACAGGGCCAATACTTCTGTCAAGTACCACGCCTTCTGTTTGATTGTATTTCATTCTGCAACCAAATTCATATTCAGAAAGAACACAATCGAGTAAAGTAAATAATTCAGTAAGGAGTAGGTACTAAAATACCTTCCCTTACCTACAAGGCGTGGTCTATACTATCATAATTATAAATTATTGGTTACTGCACCATAACCACAATGTCTCCATTTAGGATAAGGTATCCGTAAAGATTTTAGGGAACGTAAAGCTTAAAATAAATTCGTACCATAATTAAATTATAATATTTTTTAGTCTAAAACCATAACTGACGTGAACTGAGGCCACCTAAATCATCTTCGATAGATGGAAAAGGACAGATGATGATGAAATTGGTTGTGGCAGATAGATATCTTTGTGAAATATACAATTCTTCTGTGCGTGTAACTGGTCCTTATGTGGTTTAGATTCACAATTGGACCCGGTAGGTGGCTCTGGGAACGCCACGGGATGACGGAAACGAAGTTTTGGGCGTTCCACTAGTGCATGTACCTATAAGAGTAATTATATAGGTACCTGATCTTCCCGCAGTGATCGAAGACTGCCCCGTTGCCCAGGAAGTCGAAAGTCGCTAGCAACGTGTACGGCCTAGAACGACCACGCTCATCCGGTTCGCCGTTGCTGTAGATCACGAATCGCTGATTAGCATTCGTTTCTGTATAGATAAAAGTTAATTTTACAAAAATTATCACCCGATGCGGTAGCTTCCTTATTGCTCACTCTACACCACATACTTACAAGTACTATAAGTATCATGGATCTTGTTTATCCTGTTCAGACAAAATATGACATGACCAAACATCAGACCCTCGAGTTGCCGAATTTTCCATACACATTTTGGCCGCCAAGCAGCATTGCTGTGTTCCGATTTAAAGGGTATGGTTGCTTGTGAAATAACGGGCACGCGAGGCTTATCACCTTTATGTCTCAAGTTGACGGGCGCAATGCTTTGCCGTGTAGGTCATGTTCTTTGTGGATGTGACCTGACGCATTAAGGCTTCTAAGCACGAGTTGCATTCAACAGTAGGGAGATGGGCTGCTTGTTCCGTCTCCAAGTTGTAAGTAAGTATAAAAAATACTTAACAGGACGCTAAATCAATGATAGTATAGGAAAACTCTACATATTTTATATTTTGATTTGAATCGTGTTTTTAGAAAAAATATTGCAGTAAGTAGGTACCTACTACATCATACATCAGATGAAACCTTTTTATTTTTATTGTACGACGAGGAAGCGCTTGGCCTTCATCTCACCTGTTACAAGTTAAGATGAGGCCGAAGGTGAAGGCGCACTTCACCCGGAATCCTCTACAAACTGAGGAACTGGCTATCTTACCTCTATTTTTTTTTATTGTACGACGGGTGATCGCTTGGCCTTCATCTCACCTGGTTACAAGTTGAGATAAAGCCGAAGGTGGAGGCGCACTTCACCCGGAATCCTAATTGGAAACTAATTGAGGAACTGAGTATCTTACCTCTGAATGCCGGAACACAACAATTTTTAGAACTGTTGTTATGGCGACCACCTACATTTTTTTTTTAATCGCTCATTACGAAATAGCACGTAGGTAGTGCTATTTCGTAATGAGCGATCAATTTTCAGCAGCGATCGTATACCTATGGGCGGAAACTATGTTGAATGACGAAGATCGAATTACGAATTACGGCTAAAAAATATGAATATCACACAGACATGTTTGTCCTCGGTGGGAAACAAACCCACAACCTTCAATGCAGAAGACAGAGGCAGATTCTAATCAAATTATATTTAAATAGTAAATTTACGCGTTGTGACCGGCATCAGTGATTCCTAAAAAAGCGAATCATTGTATCTGATTTGGATTAGAATTTATATTAAGGTTTTTACATTTGGTAAACAGCACTGTACGGTTCACAAAAATCTACGGTTTACATGATTGCTTTGGCTGAACTTTTTAATGTGGTAGCCTCTACGATCTAATTACAGTCAAAGTGCATGTCGACCTATAGTGTAGGTACTTATACATTAAATAGCGCGACGCGATACGAAACCAGTGCAAAGGTTGAGTTGCGGGTGAGGTCCAGTTGCGATTCATCTCATTGCTACCCAGACAAGAGCATGAACGTGTAATATGTTTGATTGACAGTGACGTTACCTTCAGCGTCATAATAATCCAGTGCCATTCGGCCATTCCTGTAAAACCACCGCCCGCGGCCGATGTCGTCAAATTCTGCCAGCTTCTCGCCCGTGTCGTAATCCATCCGGCGCTTGTGCTTATTATGCTCGAACCAGTCGAACTCCGGTTGCGCGGGACGCATACGATACATATTCATCTGAAATTGTTACTAGATATCTAATTCTAAGGAAATTTGAAAAAAAAAATGGAACCGACTTCACCATTAAAAACTTAAAATAACTAAGGGCAAGTTCGTATTATTTGAAGTTGGTGCCGAATTGCCAAGCAAAACATGTTTATGGTTTGGCACCACCTTTATGTTATATGAACTTAAACCTAAGAGTTATTTTATTTTATGTTAGTAAGTTTTTGGTGGTGCGGTCGGTTCAAATTATTTTTAAATAATAACTTATTTTTAGCGGTGCACTGCTTTTTTTTTTGTTATACGACGAGGAATCGCTTGGCTTTCATCTCACCTGGTAACAAGTTGAGATAAGGCCGAAGATGGAGGCTATGTCTACTATGTATCCTGTTTTTTGATATAAAAGTAAAAAAACTGGACAGATTTAGATAACATTTCTATGGGACCAATCTGAAATCATATCCTTCAAAAGAATGATTTTGAAGTCAAATCGGTTGAGAAATGAGTTCTGAGGTAAATAACATACAAAAAATAAAAAAACAACCGAATTGAGAACCTCCTCCTTTTTTTGAATGATTAAATTTAATTTACCTTTCTCACGACTTTTTCCGTAGGTAACATAGTCCAGCCCTTCTCTATAAACGATCGATTCGACAAGGAATAGCGAATCACACCTCTCGGTGAAGAAGTAATGACAGGCGGCAACTACAAAAAAAATAGTCCGTTTTACCTATTTTTGTAGCTCACCTGATTGAAGAGAAAAGAAAAAAGAATTGCATAGTTTGTATGTAGATAGTGCCAAAAAAAAATATCTTTAGTGTACCTATATTATTGTCCTGCACTGAACTAGTAGCATACCTAGTCCATATATTACAATTTCCACACAAAACATGAGTCTAATGATTTGTTCAGAGCACTCAACGCAAACGCGGCGGCGGCGGCGCGGCGGCGGCGACGCGAAAGTGGCAAAAATTCGCAGCCAGCCTTGCAGTGAATAATGAATACTAGAATGGGTGCGTGACCAAACGTGCAGTTCGGGACGAGACGTAGCAAAAGCATTACTTTTTCTAGCGAATAGGACGCGGTTTTTGTATGAAATTATTCTATCTACAAAGTCTGAAATGTTATACAATACTGTCTACGAATGTGCTCATGGGACAAAACAAATAAATCACAATAGGTATTTGCTTTTGCACCGCGCGCGACATGCCGCGAATTTGAAGATTGGTGCGACAAGTAGTAGTTCACTAACATTACTACCTAAGAAAATAAGAATAACAAAACTTAATTATAGTCTTGTTTTTCTTTCTTAGTTTGTAATGTTGGAGTTTGTAGAAATTATCAGATTAGTAGTGTAGGAATCAAATAACAAATTCTAACCTTCCCTTTTTTTGTCTCGTCAAGAGGAACATTTTTCTCCTCAGCTGGTGCGGTGTCGTCAAACTTTGATTGAAAGAATAGTGGCACAAAGTCTCCGCGATCTTCTTCATTTTGCTTATGATGCGGGCCTTTATAGGTAAAAATTTTTTGACCAATTATAATTTCTTCTTTCATATCTTTTTGTATTTCATTCAAAAGACTTTCAGCATCAAGTTCTATGGTTGAGTCACAACACATCATGCAAGTACAGTCTTTATTATGCTTATGAATATCCTTATGCTTTATTACATCTTCAACTTTTAGGTTCATATCTGATAACTTTTTTGGTCTTTCACCACCAGTAGCCTTTCTAGCTCTTATGAGTTTCAAAATTTCTAATTCTGGAGAAGACCTATTTTCGATCAATTTTACATTTAAATCTTTTGTATTCGTTGTGGCTACTGGCTTTGGTGGTATTGGGGCTTCTGGTTTAACTTCCTCTTTTGTTTGTAACTGTTGAAGCATAACTCTACTTTTTTCAATGTCTGCTCGCTTATCTTTTTCTGCTTGTTGTTTTCGTGGCAACGCTGAATCCTCTTTATCCCTTTGCTTATCTTTTTGTAGTTGCTTCAACTCATTATCTCTACGTTTTTGTTCTTCTTTTTCTTGTTTTAACCTTTCTTTTTCGTCCTTTTCTTTTTTGATTCTATCTGCTTTTTCATTTTGTTGTTCTTGTTTCTCTTTTTTCAATCTTTCCTTCTCTTCTTTTTCTTTTTTGAGACTGTCGGCCTTTTCATTTTGTTGTTGATCTTTCTTTTCTTTTTTCAATCTTTCCTTCTCTTCTTTTTCTTTTTTGAGTCTATCCCCTTTTTCTTTTAGCATTTGATCTTTTTTTGCTTTTTCCTCGTCTTTCTTTGCCTTATCTGCTTCTCTTTTTGCCTTATCTGCCTCTTGTTTTGCCTTATCTGCCTCTTTTTTTGCCGTGTCTGAATCTTTCTTAGGCTTATCTACATCTTTTTTTGCTTTATCTTCATTTCTTTTAATATTTTTGCTAGACGTTGTCGAAGCAGTAGGAGTAGGCTTTTCTTTAATGGGAGTTTTATCTTTTTTTATTCTTTCTTTTCCATTTACGTCAATATCAGTTTTTTGTAATTTATCTTGAGTGTCTTTTATTAATTCCGATGAACTTTTTTGTCGTTGTAGCTTACTTTTATCAGGCACAGTTTGTGGAAAAACATAACTAAAGCCTTGCTTCAGCGCCCTACCTGTAACTCCACTGTCTGTAGTGAGTAACATTTCTTCTGAATGATATTTGCGAATTAGTTTATTCTCTATTGTTTTCCTATGCATTGCTCTCTGGTCTGGCTTGAAGGGCAATGTTTCTGTGTCCGGGTCCGTTTCATGTTTTTGAGATAATTCACGTCTAATGAGAATTGCTTTACCATGTTTGACAAAATGTTTTGTGTCCATATCAAGCGGTTTAAAAATTTGATCAAATTTCAGTGTTTCACGTTCTTGAGACATTTTATTGCTAGGAATAGCTTTCTCACCTTTTATTGCTTGTTTTGTGACTACTGTAGGTTCAACTTCACTGTGGCACGGCACAGGCGGTGCATCTCTTATTTCTACATAGGTTTCTTTTTTTGATTTTGCCCTTCCAGAAATTACATCTACTAGTTCTTCACTTTCATCAGAAAACACGTCCTTACTTCGAATTCTTCTATATAAATAGGAGGTAGATGGTTCTCTTGCTTTTTTTGGTGCATCTATGAAAACCACCGGGCGGTCAACTTTCTCCAACTGTTGAAAGTGGGCAAACATTTTTTTTCTTTTCTCTATGGATGGCGGAAATATTCCTGCAAAATCCGGCCCGTCTGCTCCAGAATTAAACATTTGGTTAACGTCAGGCTCCCTTTGCTTTGGAGTTTCAGGACAAAGTTGATCTATGTGTAATTCTGAATGCGCACGATTTCCCTTTCTTATAACTTCAATCTCATCGACTGCCGCATCTTTCAGCAAATACTTTATTTTTGAAAGCCATTGTTTAACACGTTCTTCAGTGTTTCTTGCACGTTCAGCTTTGCAAGCAACAAATTTTTTTGCAACATTTTTACATTCAAAACATGGTGCTTCTTTCGTCCTGCAATGTTCACATATTCCCCTGACATCGTTTTTGTTGATAGCTGGTACTTTTTGTAATAGCTTTTGTGCGTGATCTACGATTCTTCGGCATCGAAGGCAGTTCACAGTATTTTGTTCTAAAATATAGTAAATACCGTAAATACAGTCTGATCGGCGTTTGCCGACTATTTCGATGTTTCTACTTTTAGTTATAGTGTAGTCGACTTTTAGATTTTTTATATTGTTATTTCGCATTTCGCCGACCTTTTAAAAATACTGGAATTTGAAAGTTAGAACCTGGCCAATTTTTTTCAATTTCCTATCTAATTTTATATACTTGCCGACTTTTTCATTACTAGGTAATAATTAAGTATGAAAATAATATTCATAATGAGGAGAATTAGGTACCTACACTAATTTGCAGACTTGAATATTATACACAAGTCTAGTTTCAAAGTGTATCTAAGAGTAGATACTTAATTCACCTAGGTCAGGGGTCGGCAACCTTTAGAGTCGGAGGAGTAAAAAATTACAAATAAAAAAATTCTAGGTTTTTAAAGAGCCACATTTTTTTTCTCGCTAACAATAAATAGTAGGTACTTGCTTAAATAAAGTTTTTTGATAAAAATACTAATCTATTTATTCATAATAAAAATATATATTGATATGTATATAAGTTATGTTTTTTTTTTACAACAAATTAGATAAAATATATACATAGGGTAATGTTAAATAATCACTTATTATTTAAGTAAAATATGAAAACAATTAAATATTTACTTACAACTCTAACTAGTACTTCAACAACAAACAATTTAGCAAACAAATTCAATGGGAGCAATGGCTTTGCATGGTTATTCAAGTAGAAAATTTAAACTTTACTAAACAGTATATATAGCTTGTAAATAAAAAAAAACATATATTGAGCAGACATATTCAAGGGTGGCTTTGCATGGTTTTAGAAAGTTTGGATATTTTTTTAATAACTTGTTGTTTTAAGTTTAAAACACGACTCTAAATGTTCACTCGTTAGCTGGCTTCTAACTTTACTTTTAATTATATTCATGCGAAAGAACGCTTGCTCGCACGAATATGTCGATTCGAAGTCAGCACTCAAAATGCCAACTTCTTCACCTCACTGTAGCAATCTGGAAGACTATTTCATGCGTCGAATATAAGTGCCTCAACTCGCGACATTTCTTTTAAAGCTGTTACTTTTGTTGCGTTACGTACTCTATCAATTTGCTTATTAACTCTGTACATTTTTCACTCCACAAAGCTTTACTTTTTAAATCGATCAATTGCATTTCTAGAGCTCCAGTATCAACTCCAAACGTTACGCTCATGGAATAGAAATGGTGCCTAATCCTCGTTATTCGATTTAGAACGATTTTTAAATGTTTTATTATAAAATAAATAATATTTGCGTATGGAATTAAAGAGCCGCAGCTTCACACCCAAAGAGGCGGCTCTTGAGATGTGGCCCGCGAGCCGCAGGTTGCCGACCCCTGACCTAGGTGAATTAACCCTGATGAATTAAGTCTACGGCACCGTCTGGTTTGGACGGAGATTATTTCTCAAATATAACATAATTAGATTTTTTATGCAAACAAAACTTTAACTGTGAGCACCAATCTGTCTGCTTAGAGTGGCGATAATGGCCGTACCGTACCGTATTGAGTGAATAATAATTAATAAAATAGACTAGTTTTAGTGAAATTTCGAATACCCTCTCGTATCTTACAAGACCTGATGATCTTCCTATGCCCCCTTCATCTTAAAAACCACCCATAATAGGGGGCAAAATCTTATTATGAAATCAGTCTCAACCCCTATTTCATGTTTTAACACATTTTCAAGACTTCAATTTTATTTACCAGCAAATCAAAAGAAAGTTAATTGTGAAGTTAACAGTCTACCCAACAAGACATACCAAGCATTTTAACCCCTTAACGCACCCCTTTGTAAGGAAAACCACCCCTAGTAAAAAAAAAATCTATTTTATGAATGTGAAGTCGATACTCTTTCAAATTACACCCTACAAGCCAAATATCTGCTTGTCTCACTTAACACCACTATTTCTCAAAAACTACCCTAGTGTCAAAGAAATCCTCGTACCGATTGAAGAGTATAAATATAATCTCTGCATGTTCAAAATTTAGAATTGATCGGATCAGCGATTCAAAAGATATGGACAAAAAAATATATTTCTTTTATATGATATGATACATGATATCTCAAAAACTACCCCACTTATCAAAAATCCCCTGCGACAAGCAAATTGTATTTACGTTATCCCTATTAATGATAATCCGTTCGAGAGTTATGTCGTCACAAACATTGCCACATACATAAATAATAATAATAAATATTACAGGACATTCATTTTACACAGCGCCATCTAGCCCCAAACTAAGCATAGCTTGTAATATGGGAACTAGATTACAGATAGAATACTTAAATACTTTTTGTAAATACATACGTACTATATGATACAACACCCAAACACAGAACAAACATCTATATTCATCACACAAATGTTTGTCCTGGGTGGGAGGGAATCGAACCCACAGCCTACAGCGCAGGAGGCAAAGCTACTACCAACTGAGCTATGAGGCTTGCACATACATGCAGTGCCGGATTTCCCAACTAAACTCCGAGATCGCGTTCGCTTCGTTCACTCGATTAGGTAACAATTAGATAGGAAATTTAAAAAAGTCTGCAAGGTTCTCACTTTCAAATTCCAGCATTTTTAAAAGGTCGGCGAAATGCGAAATAACAATAAAAAAAAATCAAGAAGTCGCCAAAACTATAACCATGGACTAAATATATAGTATGATGGCCCATGCTATAACTAAAAGAAAATGGGATAAATATAGGTAAAATACGCGATAAATACCCGTTTCTCGAATTAAAATTATGTGTTCTAATCGCGAAAGTTTAAAAAAGACTACTTAAAAGAAAACTCGAAATAGTCAGCAAAGAAAGAAAGTCGGCAAACGCCGATCTGACCCTTTCGGACCTTAGGGACGGTGGGCAGTGATTCTCTCTCGCCGGCCACCCAATGGAGGTATAAGCTGTTGTGCTACGGCTGGGAGACAGTTTCCACCACGAGAAAAGACCAGGATTCACCTTTTTCCGGTGGATCTTGGTAGATTTGGCTGGGCATGACCCCTCTTGGCTAGCGGTGGAGCTGACCAAGTTCTGCTTTCAAGCATTCCCGCTTGCCGACAGGGGTCATGGAGGAAGGTGGCCACTTTCCGTGACCCGGTGGGTAGCTGGAAGACGCAGAGCCTCTCTCTGAGCGTTATCGGATACAAACATGCTCAGGGAACAGCTCATTAAAGGTAGGGAAAGGGATTCGATGCACGAGGTGCCCGATCCCAAGCAGCAGGTTTTCGATCCCCTCTTTGCTAGGCGATGCGTAACGGCTGGACACCTCCACCCTATTTCGCCGCCTGTTCGGAGGTAATGCCTTCGGCTGGGCGAAGAAAAGGGGGAGCTCGCGATTCCATTCTACCGTCTATTACTAACCGACCAACCACGCTGTCCACCTAGTTGGTCGGTTGGTAATTTTTTTTCTTAACCGACAACCTGGTTTGTCGGTTGATTTTTTTTTTCTTAACCGACCACCTGGTTCGATGGTTAGTAATTCGTAGCTTAGTTGCGGATTGCGCAGTGACAATTGATTTACTGGTCACGATGAGTCTTTATGAGATGAAAGATTTGACTAACAACTTATTTAAGTGACCGATACTAAAATACTGTATGGCTGGGACTATATTAAAAAAACAACACTTAAATTAGAGTACGAAAACCGCTTGGCAATTTTTTTTCCTGGGGTATTTTGAATGCCTCTATTCCACTAAGTTCAACTTAAAGTTCAACTCGTTGAACTAATAAGTTGTTTTTTTTTTCTTATTAGGTATTTCAACTTTGTAAATACTTTGCAAATGTTGAAAAAAATTGAATGTTTTATACAGTAAGTTCTATTGAAATAACATATTGTAAAATTGGGAGATATGGCCGTTTGGAGTTTGACAACTGTCATTGAATATGTAGATTTCGAACATAGCATTTATTTGCTTTTAATGGTAATATTATACATTCAACATTATGTATTTTGATCTTCGGTGTTTCTATCCATAGTAATATAGGGATAAAAAGTATGCTACGTCCAGGAATGTCTATATTCCAAATTTAGTGGCCGAACAAACATACACATACCCAATTAAACAATATTTTTAATATCAATCAACAAAGCATTAATAAAATAGGTTGTCGGTTAAGAAAAAATATTACCAACCGACCAACTAGGTGGACAGCCTGGGTGGTCGGTTAGAAATAGACGCATTCTACTGGGCGTATAGAGCACAATAGGCTCAGTATACCGGAATCGCGAAAGGATGGATGCCGTTTCCGCAGAGAGTGGAAACAGCACTGGACGATTACGTAATCCTATGTACCCGCCCGCATGGGACGGCGATTTTAATCAGCCGTCCTACGCCGCCTTCCCCTAAGGAGTTGTGCGGTAACCCTCAAGGAGTAGGGGGCCTTTCGGATCCGTGGTCAGATGGTATGAGGGCTCTGGCTGACCTCATGCTGATCCCGGGATGGGTGACGGCACACAGTGGCATGTGCCGTTGCGAACCGCGAGCAGATGGGGCTGAGGAGCCGCCCCAGGGAAGGCACTACAGCGATGTGCGGGGGAGCACTGGTAGACATTTCAGCAAACATCCCAGAGCCCTCCTAAGCATCGAGGCCGACCACCGAGGGGGTTTTAGTGAGTCGGAGTCCCACAGCCTCAAAAACCACCAAAAACCCTCATTGCTGTGGGATATCTTGTAGGAGATTTCCCCTTCGATAAAAATAAGAAATAAAATATTCTGACCGAGTAGAGTAATCCAGTGGATGCCCATTCCCAAGTGAGATCCCTTATTTAGGTACGTACTTACTTCTAAGACATTCACGGGACGTGAAACCACACGGTCGTACCTATGTCAGTGGGTTATATCTACGTGTAGAATAGGTATTATGTAGAGTACCTAATCTGTAGGTAGGTTTAAGTAACTCACTTATTTCTGGCAAGTAGTGAGCTGTCGTTATATCCACATCCTTAGTGTTGTGTAAAATATACACATCTTCTGTAGTCTTCGTAGCTAGTTCCGTTTCTCCAGTAAGTTCATTGACCTGGAAGGTACCAGAATGTTAATAAAGTTTTGCTGTGAACTTTTCAGTGATAATCTTGTCATGTCGGCCACGCCACGACACAACGGCGACGGCGCGGCGGCACATTTTTAGGTACCAAGGTAGGTAGGTACATACTTGTTTTTCAAGTATGAAAGTAGGTAGGTAGGTACCTATGGTAGTCAAACGCTTATCTATCACCAATAAGAAAAAATAGGTAGGTAGCTACCTAGTTATAATACGGGAAGGTAAGTAGGTAGTTTTAACCGCCTCTGTGGTCTAGTGGTTCAACCCACCGATTTCAGATCCAGAGGTCCCGGGTTCGATCCCATGGGGAGTACATTATATTGTGCTTGGTTTGGTTGGTGGTAGCACTTTGTTGAAGTCCGCCTGGCTAGCTACCACCATCTTACCTAATTCTGTCGCCATAATAACAATTCTAAAATTGTTGTGTTCCGGCATTTAGAGGTTAGACAGCCAGTTCCTCAGTTTGTTGAGGATTCCGGGTGAAGTGCGCCTCCACCTTCGGCCTTATCTTAGCTTGTTACCAGGTGAAATGAAGGCCAAGCGCTTCCCCGTCTTACAATAAATTTAAAAAACAAGGTACTTACATCTTCTGTTTGAGTGGTATGACGATATACAACAAGGCCAGCGTTCTTCAAGTCCACAACCTTCTGAAAGCCTGTGGCACAATCTGTGCATTTCTTACAACAAGGACACTGAGTCTGGCCCCTGAAATCAACCCTATTTAATTAGATTACGTATTTACTTAAATTAGGAAAATGCAAGATAGAAAAACCAAATACCCATCAGTTGGCTTCATAATTAATCTTCCTTAGGTAGTACCTAGGTATATTAAATGTAAATATAACTGTAAAATAAAACTGCTTATAATAAAAACCTTCTGTTACATTATCAGAATGATTGGAATTCGAAGGTTTTCATATTAAATTGTCAGTCTGTCGAGACTCGACTATCAAGCTCTATGGAAATACCAAGTAGATTCTAATCCAATAACAGAAACAGAAGATTTGATTTTACTTAGCTGGGCGCGCCCACTCCCTTGTATGTAGGTTGGTCTATAGCCTCACACTTACTGTTTGTGCGAGCTATGGTGCTTCCAACGTAAATTTTACCGAAAAAGAATACATACTTATATTGTTTTACATATTATTCCTATGAAGAGTGCAGCCACCATCAGTTTGATGAGTCTCCTGTCGTATTTTATGTTGAAATGTTATCCAAAAATTGCTTCATACAAAATATAACAAAGAACATCCAATTTGTTTTTCATAATATCACCAACAAAGTAATACATTGTCTTGCCTACATAATGAATATAAAAAATACAAAACTTCATGCACATGATTTTGATGTTAGCTGTCACAGGTATCAAAAAATGTTTAACAAACTGTATATGCTTGCAAGGGAAAGTGCTACTACTGGCCCTAAGGGTTTTCATTTCTATAGAAACACAACAATTTATTAATGCACTACAATTTTAATCAAAATACTGTTTGTTAGTCTTTCTTCCTCCTAAATAAATTCAATATTTTTTGTAATAAAGAGGTAGGAGCACTTGAAGGTTTTAATACTAGATCTTTGGTGCAAATGTTATGGAGAGGTCCAAATGCTAGAGCCACAACTGTACAAGCCAGACATATCACATTGTAAGGCATGCTGAAGTCAGGGGTAGGCAAAGACACCATGGCACCATTTGTCCTGAACACAGCAGGGTACCCTGAAATAACACGACAAATGTTAAGGCTTATTCTAGTACTTTTAAACCTAGTATAACTTTGCAAGTGAAAAATGCAGTGGATTATTTATAAATTGCAATATTGTTATTTCAGTGGTTAGGTTCTTACATGGATTTGAAGCATTGAACACTGACTCATATGAAGATCCCGTTAAAGGAAGACTGGTGTAATTTTTAGCAGTTGGCAAGTTTGCCAATATAATTGCAGAACCAATGTAAAATCCATGGTTGGCATCTGGAGGATACTCTTGCCATTTTAGGAACACAAACTCAAAATCTATAGTTATGGTAGTTTTGGATCTTGCAGGCAGTCTCAGCAGAAGTTCCAAGTGGTAAGGTTTTTGTCGGCTTCTTCCAGGAGAGTAGTATTGTGTTATGACGAGCTTACTCTCTGCTTGACCATTAATCCTCAGTGTGCTCAGCTGTATCGGCAGCCACCATGGAGCATTTTCCATTACTACAACGTTTATTGGAGTCCAGAAATTATTGGTTAACTCGGTTACAATACCACCAAACTCTTTTCCATAACCGAGGATGTATCTGTTGAAATGCAAAGGTGGAGGGATTGCAAGTGGAATATGATTTTTATTCTTATCATGCTTAGCCCCAATATTTATCATTTGATTGTTTGATTCTATATTGTATATGGCTATTTTGGTCTCACTACCACCTCTTATTGATACTACAGTAGATTCCGGTTGGGGATTCAGTTGGAATGCATGTGTAACATTTGAAGTAACATCCACAAATACTTTGCTTCCTGAAGACAAAGGGCAGGCTCCAGGCAATCCTTGCCCAAATAGTTTCCTGAAGGACCAATTATTACCCCCAATTATTTTGTAGTCATACACTAGAGCAACTGTTTGTTTTATCTCCATATTAACTTCTGAACAATCAATGGACTTGCACACATTTCTCACATGGACTCCTATAGAGTGATAGTTGGTGTTGTGAATCATTCGAGAATTGAGCAATGATGAAAACCCTTGACTTGAGTCACAAGGGAGAAGTTTCTTCCAAGGTGTAAGGTTTTCTGTGCAGACTATTTCTCTGGGTAGAGATGCATATCTCAGTTGAGAGGTTGTATTCTGTCCAGGTTTCACTGCACTCATGGGCCATAGAGCCATTTGTGGAGTGACAGTATTCAAGTTGTCTATAAAGTTTAATGAGGCACAGAAAAGGCCAGATAGAGTTGCTGTGAGTTTTCGCCATTGTGTGTCAACATTGGCGACTTCAGGTGAGAACCACACATAGAGCTCTGCACCTGGAGCAGCATCTAGGACTGGGTATCCCCACTGGTCATGCCTCCATTGCCCCTCGGTCAAGGTTAAATGCAATTCCTCCACTTGAAATCTAGATATCACTTCTGTTAGTGCTCTGGGCGATAGCTTTGAGTGCTGATCTGTAAAACAAATACTTGAATATTATTTGATTTTTTATGTAGGCAGCCTAGCTATTCAGCTGGTCTGAATAGCTAGTCTATCTATTCAGCGGAATCAATAAATATAATAGAATAAGAATATAAATATAATAAGAATAGTAGTGTCACGGGAAAGTAAAATTTCCCTTCACTCGAGTAATAGTGCCAAGTGGTAGTGCCTAAGAAAATAAGGGATATAATCTGATTACTTACGCGATAATTCATGGTCTACGAGGGTTATAAACTGAAAGTTAACGTATAGATGTGTTGGTGGTAAGGGCTTTATAAAAAGTTCTTCGTTGAACTGGTCTCCATACACAGAAACATTTAAGATGAGCAGTACTGTGGTGATAACTAACGCTCCCTTACATTTCATTTGGGATATTACACACATTGTTCATCACTCTCAAACACTTATTAGTAGGTATTTGATTACTGTGGTAAGCAAGGATTAAACGGACACAACAAGTTCACAAATAAAAATTGAATACGACCGGTGCCAGTGTAGAACTAACAATCGACATTCATTAAATCAATATTTTTGTCACAGATTTTTGTTAGTGTTTAAAAATAAATTCACAGACACAGATCATCATAGAGTCACAGAGTTAGAATACATGAATCTGTGCTGTATACAGAGAAAGAAACATCAATGCACACTTATCCAATATTTTGTTTATTTACACTTGAACGAAATAGGTACAAAGAAAACACGGCATACAGTCCGCCGTCTTCCTTTGTTGTGTTGTGATTAAACTACTACATAGTCATAGATCTGTGCTTTAGATAAGGCGAAACCATGGACCTAATAAACAAACAGGACTGTTATGTGAACGATATCAAAAAAATAAGCCGCATACTACAGAGGACTTTTGACACTTTCCAATAGGGTGTCAATGTTGATGAGAAGAATCTTCACGGACTTATTGGTGGAAATGAGAATTTGTTGACATCCATCCAATTTATATAAATCCTCTCTCTGTGAGGTGTTTTCACGATACGAGATGTAAAGTTAAAATGATATCTTTATGGAACTTAAATTGAGGAAGCTAAACTGACTAAAGAAAATTGTTTCGTGTAGTAGCAGACAGTATGGAACCTTTGCCAGTTAGTAAAATATCGATAAGTGACATCTCGATTATAGTATGTTTCCATAATTATAGCTGAACGTTTCAAACGTACTTACATGTGAAACGTATAATTCGTGGGTTATATTTTTTTTCTTACTGGACACGTTAACATAGTTCACGTCTATTTAACACTATTTTCAATTTAAAAACCTAGGATTTTTAAAAAATAAGAGGGATTGTTCCGGTCACGATCATGACTGACACCATGCCAGTCCGGTACAGACCGGTAGTACGTGTTCGTGAATAGTCTCGTCTAACATCTCACTCTAACATAAGCTAACACTATTCTCTTTTTGCCAATCTACGTATAAATTTATAAATTATAATATAAGTATACTAAATCTATGGTGTAGACTTAGTTAAAGAAATAAACATTTGTATTATGTTTGTATGTATTTACTGGCTGAGCCGACAACTTTTGTTTAGGCTACTTTGCTCATAGTTTGCTTTGATAAAATTCTGAATATTTGTGATCCGTACTTAAATAACTGCATTTGTATGGTTTAGCATCTACTGACACATGTTCAGAATAACAAAAACAAACCTGTGCAACTGTTTTGTTACCTAAAGAATCAATCCCTCCAACTTAGCCTTTGGTTCTTGTAAAAGCCGACTAATGGATCTCACCAGAAGAAAGGCAGCAGCTTACTTCTGTGTTATAACTACACATTTACTGCAATCACCAATCCATCTGCCAAGTGTTGTGATTATGGATATAACCCTCTAGCTTTGGAGGAGGCTCTGTCCAGCAGTGGACACTAATGGACTGATGCTGATAAATGGATGAAAGAAAAAATGATTCGAAGTTCTTCTACACTCCTTGGCATGTGTTACCCTATTACCGACTGTTTTACTCTTTGCTCTTGGTTTGCGGTCTCACGGCATGCTTAATATGTCAGTGCTGCTGTTTCATCCCATGAACCTATACTAAAACTGGACTACGCACTGTATTCTTAAAAACGAGCCGAGTGAGAGGTTAGAGAATAATAATTCGTCTCGTTCTTATTAGAACAATGTTTGAAATACACCCTATTGGGTGTCCACACCGCCCACTTTAATTAATGAAAATATGAATTAGTAGATTCATTTATTTTATTATTATTGTAACAGTAATAGGTTTATAGTGTTTTTATTAAATTTGGTTTTTCTAAGCACTTGCGCCTTTTCTCAAGCCGAAACTACTAAGGTAATTGATAAAAAAAAATTTGTGAATTCGTTAAGTGAGTACCTGAGTCTATCGTTTACCTAGAAGAGTTTCTTGTCTCCGATATCATGGAAGGATATGAAACACAAGATATCAACAAAGATTATTTATTTAACTTATAGGTACAAAATAAGAGTAATAGGCTAAATAAGTAGTAATAGGAGTAGCAGGGTTTTTCATACGACAAAAACGGCATTGTGTGCCTCTATAAGTCAAAGTCAATTTTTATTCAGTAAAATTTTTTGGCTATGGGACTTGGTTGAGAGATAAAATACCGTAACTTTAAAAGTGTTTCTGGCTCCCCTATTTAGCGTAAGTATATTTTTGGAATTGAATTTTTAATTTAATTGAAATAAAATATTGTTAAATTGTGTAAAATATGTGTATGTTTGTTCGGTCACCAAATTTGGAATGTACACATAGCATACAATATCCCGATATTCCCACGAGCATGGGATTATCCTCTAGTGAAACGATTACATATCATAACATGTAAAATCAAAATATATATCCTTGAAAAACGGAAGATTAAAGGACATAATGTTTGAAATATTTAATTCCATTAAAAGCAAATGAACGCTATGACCAAGATCCACATTTTCAATGACAGCTGTCAAACTTCAAACAACCATAACTCTGAAACTACTCGTCCTAGACTCTCCGTTCCTAATTTAAATGAAAGCTATGAACAAGTCAAACTTCTAACGGCCATATCTCTGAAACTACTTGTCCTAGACTATCCGTCATTAGTTCAAATGAAAGCTATGACCAAGATCTACATTTTGAATGACAGCTGTCAAAACTACATCTGCCATCTAAAATGTAGGTAGTTATCTTCAATAGCTTTAATTTGCTTTGTAGTTCAAATTAAAGCTATTGAAGAGAACTACATTTTAGATGGCAGATTTAGTTTTGACAGCTGTCATTGAAAATGTAGGTCTTGGTCATAGCTTTCATTTGATTTAAGAACGGAAAGTACAACCCAAATCTTTTCAAGAAAAGAGTTAATAAGCATCTTCTGGGTTAGTTTACTGCATGGTTGACCTCATCCTTGCCTATGCAAGCTTCGTAAGTAAAGTAAAGTAAGTATGCTTTTGAGATACTCTATCTGACAAAACCCCATATAATGGGTATCTACGTAGATAATGTAAATCCATGAAATCCACTTTGTTTGTGGCTACCCTACTGTATCATAATTTGAAATATTGATAATTAGCTCACCCAGCTGTGGAAAGCCATTCCTTTTTACATCTCTACACGTAGCAAAAATACACCATTTCCTCTATATTTAAATAATTATATAGCGTTTTAATATGCTATTGAAGGTTAGCCGTTAGGCAAAGAAGCCATATTGATTTAGTAGTTTTCTGAGTAATATGGACACATATGGATGATAAAATACTACCATTATAACTTTGACACGCCAAAACTCTGTATTTCGTAACTCACTTTGTGGTAG
Organism: Venusia cambrica; assembly: GCA_951394065.1. NCBI lineage: Eukaryota > Metazoa > Arthropoda > Insecta > Lepidoptera > Geometridae > Venusia > Venusia cambrica. The sequence continues at coordinate 1,701,096 of OX596068.1, read as the reverse complement.
AGGATTTCATGGTTGTAAAATAAAAAAAATATTAGTATTTGCTAATGCAATGTCTCTCAAAGTAATATCATAAAAAAATAAAGAAAATCAAAGAAAGCTCCCAAGGCTTACCAAAGAGGAATTCAATATGTAATGGCAACATGTTAGACAAGGAAGCATTACTATGACTGAGCTATCTCACCTGGCTCGTTTTACTACTGTGACATAAGACAAACAATTCTGAAACTTATTTTCAGCGCGTGGAGTGTAAATTTAATGTACCTAATATTTGAGTGCGCTGTCCAGTTTTAGTATAAGTTCATGCTTTATCCTTCATTTGGGTCCCTATATTGCACGACCAATAATGAACAGCCAATTATTTGAATCCACTATATATCAAGAAAATTTTAACACCCGATAATTCGAAACCATGGCTTCCAATTATTCGTTGTGCATTATTGGGTCGTATATCATCAACACTCATTGGTCGCCCAATACAAAGTGGAGAATCATGCCTCGTTTATACTGTACTAGTTCTGTGAGTTTATACAATACATTTGCAGTGAAGAGTTGCCAATACAAGCACCTTGAAAGCAAACATGATTTCTGGGACGAACTCCCGCCAGAAAGCTCGCTCGTCGCCTCTGAGAATCACTTCACCCACTCAACCTGCGCTATGCTACGGAGGTCAGCGGGTCGTACGGGAATCCCGACAAAAACACATACACCGTAAAAAAATATTACCTAGTTACCTAACCTAACCTAGGTAATAATTATAGCGAGGCGAGTGTAGATTTATTTCCGAAGAATTTCCATGAAAAATAAGGCATCAAGTGGACTACCTTGATGTCTTATTTTACTTTATACTTTTGACTACTTTTAACTACAAAAAAATATAAAGTGTATATGGATTATTGGCTGTGCATTATTGACACGTGTTGATAGTGTACAGCCAATAATCCAAGTCCACATTTTAATATGGACACCATTATTACTGGTCATACATTATTGGCTGTGCATTACTGTCTTCCCATTAATTTCATCTTCATTCGATCAATTCAAAACAAAACAAACAAATTCGAGTCGTGTCGAGTGAAATATTCGTGTATTTTCATAAGTTTATTGAAATAATTATATAGCTACTGGTTGTGATTGTAACATGTATAATAAGCAAAAATACCTGTTTATACGTGGATCATACTTACCGTACCGTTCGTGAAGTGGAATCATCAAAGAATCTGATCAACTCACGTCACAGATCAAATCAATTTATTTAATCTGATACCCAAATATTACAAAGAAAAAATATAGACAATAGCCAATCAAAATGGACAACGAACTCGTAGATATATCAACCAGCTATAAACTTCAGTTTGGGTTTGGAGTAGGACATATAGTAAATGATGTATGTGCTAGTTTGTGGTTTACATACTTTTTGGTGTATTTTCATTTAGTTCTTGAATTCACCGCTACCCAGTCTGGTAATCTCATGCTACTTGGGCAAGTGGTAGACGCACTAGCTACACCATTTGTGGGATACCACTCTGATCACACTAATTCCTTGCTGAGTGCAAGATATGGGAAGAGAAAGATATGGCATCTATTCGGTAAGTTAATCATTATTTTGATATTTACTGCAGATTTTTTATATAAAGCAAAAGCTATTGCTATACCATAGTTGTATGCATGTTTTTTACCAAACTTATATTTTACAAGCTACTTAGATTCTGCCACCTACTTTAACTGATACCATAGATAATAAAATACTTATGTACTGATACACATGTGAATGTTCTCTTATATTTTTAGGTACAGCCTGTGTCCTGCTATCTTTTCCGTTCATCTTCTCAGAGTGTATTGGATGTTCCACTGCACAAAAATGGGCTCAAATGTATTATTTTGCTGCATTTATATTAATATTTCAAATAGGATGGGCTGCTGTCCAGATTTCACATTTAAGCCTGATACCTGAGTTATCGGAAGATGACCATACAAGGACACATTTAACTGCTATTAGGTAAGCTGGAGAACTCCAATCCTTGAATACAATAAACAAGTACTGAAATCTACTGATTAGTTCTCCTTATGTTCTTAAGTTCAAGTTACTTGATAACATCAGTTAAAAGTCAAAAAAGCAGTCTATTATAAGTACCTAACAAACATTAAGAATCTTAAAAACAACAATAAAATAGTAGTTTGCCTCGAACTCAGATCTGGTGATGGTCCTAGGAATATAACCACGGAATACTTTCTAAAAAAAAACGTAATTAACAAACCTCACTTACCTCATGCATTCTTTTTCTCAATCTTTCTTTATTCCCCTGAGTGCTTGAGCCTCTCTCTTGTTTGTAACTCTCATTATATGCAAAGCCAGAATGACAGCAATGCACAGACCGTACATAATAGTGGGTGGGCATATTACAATATGTGAATGAGTCACCCCTTATTAACATGTAAAGGTTGATGTCTTTTTGAAAAGTTCTCTCAAGATCATTGCCTTAGTAGTCCTGGTTGAAAAATATATATCTCCAGCCCAGGAAACTTGTTGAGTCAACCAAGGGCCATCACCAAATTCTGCTAATTTAACAGCTTCATTCTGTGTGTAAACAAAACTTTAACTGTGAGCACAATCTGTCTGCCAAGCGTGGTAATTATGGCCAAACCTGGCAGTTCAACTGCCAGGTTTGGCCTTTGGAAGTTCTTTGAGATTCTGAATACCTCTTATCTTGCAACACCTAATGATTAACCTTTGCCCTTTTATCCTAAAAACTACCCCTAATAAGTGGTGAATATAACTATATTTTTTACCCCTTTTGCAACCGATAATGTCAATACAGGGGTGGTTTCAACAAATAAAAAAAACATTTATTGTGAAGACAACCTCCTCTAACAGTATATCCTACAAGACATATCAAGCGTTTTACCATCTTAATGCACCCATTTGTTACTTAAACCACCCCTATTATAAAGCAAGATATGTATTTTTTTAATATGCAGCCAAACCCCACAAGCCAAAAATCTTCTTGTCACATTTAACACCCCTATTTCTCAAAAACTAATAAATAGTGTCAAAAAAAAATCATTAAACCAATTTATATGTTTTCATATTTTCTCTGCAAATTAAAAAAAAAATATTGATTGGATCAACCATTCAAAATATATGTGCGAAAAATGGTATTTCTTTTCACCCCAATATCTCAAAAACTATAGGGTACCTAGTTATGTTATCTCCTTCCATTTAGAATTTTAGCAAAATCAGATAAACCGTTCGACGTTTTATCCAATTCGAGTTTTGCCGTGACGGCATACATTGCCACATACATACATAGATACACATACATAGATACACAGTGCTGGATGGTTCTCTCTTATCTCTCATAAAATTTATGATCTGTGCCATAATAATCAAACACCGAAAACTATTTTGTCGAATATCATTTTAGTCAGCGTTTTTTCTTTTATTGGATTTGAGTCAGCATTTTGATAAGCGGCTCGCCTCGTTCGCTACCTCCCCCCTTCGCTGCGCTTTGATTCAAGCTTGAACTTCTAGCTCCGGTCCGACCGTGTCGGTTCTGTCATTCATTTTTAACGCAGTAGTAGTACTACTTAACTCAGAGATCTTGTTCACTCACTTGATCAATTATTACTATTATGCAATAAAATAACAAACTATTATATTTATCTCTTGACCTTGATCATGGTAAACTGGCAAAGGGTGATCGTACATTAACCATAATTTTTACTAAATGTCCTGTCGTGGGCTGTGAATTTTTGTGTCATAATACACAAAAATTCACAACACACGACGGGACTCGAACCCGCGTGTTTTCCTAAAGCCGGAAACGCTTTAACCAACTGAGCTACGGGAGTACCGACGCAGATTCTGATGTTTTGTGTCATATCTCTCAGCTAAAGCGCTGATTATAATATTTTGTAAAATGTTATGACCGAGTGCCATCACTTGAAATACAAAAATTTGATTTACTTCCGTACTTTTTCGAAATGTCTGTTAAATAATGTTAATTTAACAAGGAGATTGATTGTATCCAGGGTCTTCCCCAGACTACTTTCATCCAGATGCCATGCGGGCAAAGCTTCAGGTAAAAGCTATTACATTCATGAATTAAATTGTTACAGGTATGGATTTACAGTCTTCTCAAATCTGTTTGTATACCAAATAGCATGGACCATTTTGGAGCTAACAGGAAATTGTGACAAGCAAGTTTGTTTCATATCTATTCTCATTTATTATTTTGTTTGAACTTACAACTTATTAGGGCCTACTTAAACAAACGATAACTCAGTTTGATGCCATAACCACATAAAAATCTATAATAAAAAATCTTGTTATTGTTTTTAAATTAAAGAATATAATATTGTCAGCTCAATATTCTAAACAGACGATAATCAGATTAGTTAAGTGATCTGACCTAATCACTTAGCTAACATGGTTATCATTACATTAGCCGATACACATCCACTACTGAACATAGGCCCTATTTGACGCGACAAATAGCAAAAACCTCTATATCTTTTGCCTCCTCCATCCATTGACTCCCGCGACCGCCACATTGTCTTTGGTCCATTGAGTGGGGGGTCTTCCCACTCTCCATTTCATGTTAATCATGGTTATTAGCTTGATTATTTATAAGTAATCCAGTTATCGGTACTCGGTCCGTCGATGTGAGAGACCTACCCACACTCCGTTTTAGTATAATGTACTACTTTCTTCCGCCTTCCTAAACGAAGTTGGATGAGTTTTGAATAGGAGTAGAAAGGAAAATATGAGTAAAAAACTAACTTACTTAGAAATTATTTTATTATATTTTATTTGCAGCAAATAGGCCCAGCGGACGCCTGGAAGTTCAGAGAAATAGTCTACATAGTGCTCAGTCTGGGAGTTGTTTCATCAGTCATATTCCATTTAACAGTGAGCGAGAAAAATTCTAACAGAGGACAGGAACAGCTTCTGCAGCAAGGGCACAGTGCCGTGCATTGCGACTTTTTACGCAGACCTCTTTTGTATCAGGTAACTTTCGACTCCTTTCTACAACTTTTATTTTATTGGTTAATTCACAGGTAAACAAACAACCTAATTCAATTGATTGTGCAGGTCTATTTCTTGAAGATGTACTAAAAGCTATAAGGTTGAAGCAAATTTTAGGCTTCTTTTTTTAAATACTTTATTGCACACACACATAGATATAATGAAAAATTAAAAAGTAAATAAATATTAAAGGATATTAGTTTCACACCGCGCCATCTAGCCCCAACTAAGCATAACTATATGGGAACTAGATGACGGATAGAATACTTGAATATATTTTTTTGTAAATAGATACAGACTATATGATACAACAAAATGTATTATTATTCAACAAAATGTATTCACTAGTTATCATTGTAATTAAGCTTATTAGTTAGACAAATAGCTTTTCATATATTGTTTTAAAAGTTTATGTTATTTGCAACATAGGAAGGAACAATAAACTATTATTATATACAATTTCTAGCCTGGAGTGTCAACCAGCCAGTTCAGGAAAAAAGTAATCTTGCTCATATGTCTTTACAGGTAGCAGCAATATACATGTGCACAAGACTAGTAGTGAACATTTCCCAAGTGCTTATCCCTCTATACCTCCACCGGACTCTAGTGCTCCCCGGCCGGTCCATAGCTTTGGTGCCCTATGCCATGTACCTCGGCAGCTTGGCCGCGGCGGGCGCCCAGCGACTGGCGCCCAGGTCGCTGACGAGGAAACTCCGCTACATCGTCGGGGCTGTCTGCGCACTGACAGGCCTCGTGTGGATTTACTTCGGGTGCGATTACAACTACAAAGTCTATTACATATATTTGGTCGCCGTTCTTATCGGTGAGTGATGTGGTGTTCTAGATTAGTCAAAAAAAGGAGGTAGGAGCCTTCTCCTTATAACTCATTTTCAATTATAATCAATTATGACTTATAACATCAATTATAACTCATTGAATGCGAGTGTTGTAGTATAGCGTACAGAGGGATCACTCTTTAACAAACCAAACCCATGTTTAGGTGTAAACATGTACTTTTCGTATCTTATCGTGTAGCGTTAGCGTTCATATTCCGTTTGGCTCCGCTGACTGGGAACCGGTTTCGCGGTCAGAGCATATAGGGCTCCCACTAGCCGATATATATATTGGTAAATTAATGTTAAAATAAATCAACGTCAAACATGTGGTACGACATGCATTACGTCAATACCTACCTTTAATAAGTAAGTGTAGTGAAAACACTTAAATGTACCGGACAGGTACCTACTACAGATTTTTTATTGACAAAACATGTCTGTGTGTTCCTACTTATAGCTTCTCACCAATTATAGAATTTAATCGCTGGCTAGATAACTACAAACATACGCAACTATTTTTGGTTGGGATATAAGTATATATTTAATTGAGTGGGTACGTCACAGTTTTTTTTATACAAATTATTTTTGTTTCGTAGTCATAGTAATTGATTGATTCAAAAATCACAAAAAAACGCTCGGTGACGTAGCGGTTAGCGTGCGATCCGAGTGGCAACCTGCTGCCGTCATTCTCCCCGGGAGGAGGTCCGGCCAAACGTACCTAAACTTGACACCCCCTGCGCATGTGTACCGGCTAGGTATACATGCTGTACTCGTACACATGCGGCACTAGTTATACATTCTGTCCAACTAGCCAGACAATTACCGTCGAAAATCATGATAATGGGTATATGCATGAATGTATGAATGAACACTTATAGTACACAGAAATTACATAGGACAATACGATCACGACACGATTTATAAGCACAATGGGGCATCTCATCGCTAAAAGCTATTTTCACACCACCTGCTCGACAATGCCAAATTACATACCATGCCAACCTAACGTAAAGCAAGTCATTAAAGCCCTTGGCTTTAGCCGGGGTGTAATGTTGGACTGAATCTCATTATAACCCGCTGGGTTTTAATATTTTTACTTTTCATAGTTCTTATTGTAATGGCCTTAAAGTATAATTTCGTAATAACAGATCAACAGACTAATACTCGAAGGCCGGGGCCGGCGCCGCGTCGAACTTATTTGAAAATCGAACTTTTTCTAAAATCGAGCTGGCCACGGCAAGGCGCCTCTTTTTAACCGCCTCTGTGGTCTATTGGTTCAACCCACCGATTTTAGATTCAGAGGTCCCGGGTTCGATCCCCATGGGAAGTACAATATTGTGCTTGGTTTGGTTGGTAGTAGGACTTTGTTTAAGTCCACCTGGCTAGCTACCACCATCTTACCTAAGTCTGTCGCCATAACAACAATTCTGAAAAATTGTTGTGTTCCGGCATTTAGAGGTAATATAGATAGCCAGTTTCTCAGTTGGTTGAAGATTCCGGATGAAGTGCGCTTCCACCTTCGGCCTTATCATAACTTGAAAAATCAGGTGAGATGAAGGTCAAGCAGCTCCCCGACGTACTATTAAAAAAAAACCCCCAGGTTGTTTCGCAGACTTCACTCTACTAATGGGTTTCAATCATAGGTTCTCAATGTGGACGACAACGCCCCTCTGCAGACATTTGAGACTTTCAGGGGGCCAGTAGATAACCCGATAAAATTAGGGGGCGTAGAGATGGCTCAGAGGCAGGTTAAAAAAAATAAATCGTTGGCTGCTTGCTTGACCCGTCTCCCAAGTGGTAAAACGAAAAACTTAACTAAAACATCTCAATACGTTATATTTCAGGTTTCGGCGGAGCGATAATGCTGGTGACGAGTTTAGCGCTCACGGCTGACCTAGTCGGAGAGCGAACGGAGGCTTCGGCCTTTGTTTATGGACTGATGAGCTTCACTGATAAGCTCGCGTGTGGAATAGCCATCGCTCTCATACAAATGTAGTAAGTACCTACCTATACCTACACCCATCACTTGATGAATTGATTGAAGTGGGTAGATGGTATATTAGATACTTATCTAATATACCATCTGCCCACTTTTTACAAAAAAACACTTGTTTATTTCATATTTTACGACGGACCAGCGCTTGGATTTGCATCCCACCTGGTTTCAAGTCATGATAAGGCCGAAGGTGGAAGCGCACTTCACCCGTAATCCTCAACATTCTGAGAAGACATTCTACATTCAATTGTAAAATGTTGTGTATTTAGAGGTACTTTCAGTTCCTCAGAGTTGAGGATTCCTGGTGAAGTGCACCTCCACCATTGGCATAATCTTAACATAACCAGGTGAGTTGAAGGCCAAGCGCTTCCGTCGTACAATAAAATAAAAATGCCTGAAAACGGCAATTTAGAATTATTGTTATTATAGCGACAGAGTTAGGTAAGATCGTGGTAGCTAGCCAGACGGCTTAGGCTTAACAAAGTCCTACAACCAACCAAACCAAGCGCAATATTGTACCCCCTGGGGATCGAACCCAGGACCTCTGGATGTGACACTTGTGGCTTAACCACTAGACCACAGTGGCGGTTATAACTTGTCACAGAATACAAAAATTTAACTACATTATTTGTGTCATGTCATTTGTAATTATCACAGGTTGGTTGCGTTGCATGTTCAAATAGGGACTGTGTTGAGTCAATTATCCAGAATCATGTGTTGGTTCACTGCCAAGTACCAACAAACAGTCCCCACAAATGGTGTTATCTAAGCACTTATCACTATGTGACACATTTTCTGTAAATCCCATTATGCGTCACCAGTCAGCCGCACTACATCTGGCAAATTATAGCTCGTACTTACAATTTAGAATTATGAGCACTAATCAATGTTTTTCCTGTCAAGCTTTTCCTCTAGCCAGACAGGAAATATAATTAATTCTTATAACTCCGTGTAACAATAATTAAACTTTTTTGTATAATTCGTAATAAGTTAGATACTGTAGTTGATGTACCTAATCAAAGTCATGTTTGATTAGGTACATCACTAACACTACAATTATTACGAGGCACTCCAAACCACAAAGAAACCAACGTTCATACGTTGGTTTCTTTGTGGTTTGGAATACTTGGTAGCCACCAAGGCCAACGTAAAGCCGCCGAAAGGCCAGCATATACGCAAAAGTCTTTCGAAGCAAAACCAAGCGACTCAGCGGTCGTCGCTGCTGAAGTTGATGCCAGAGCCTACGGCTCGTTTCTTACCCGTACCTCCTTGAAACGGTAGAGGTGTTGTGGACTAGTGATGATGATGTAAATATAGCATAGCTTAGCTTAGCATAGATAGAAGCTCGTGAAGAAGGGGTCTCTAAATGATCTCGAAACGTCAGCAAATCGACGTAAAATTTTTGTGGTAATAACCGTTTCATTTAGTTAATTATGTTGCATAGCCACACAAGTTTCAATTCTATAGCATAGCTTGTTTGGTACAGAGCGCTATTCCACTGGTATTTTTTGATGATGGTAGAAAATGGTGGGTATAGCTCTCGATCTCAAACCTGCACAGAAGGGTAAGGTCTACGATGGAGTGCGAATCCAGAGGGCCCTGGCTCTTCCACGTACCAACGGAATTAAGCGAAATGCTTAGCGCTGGACTTCGGTGGATTTTTTTGAAGTGAAAACTTATTCAGGCCCTTTGGGCATTTTTCGTTCAAAACCTTTTAAACCGCCTCTTTGGTCTAGTGATTCAAGCCACTGATTTCAGATCCAGAGGTTCAGGGTACGATCCCCATGGGGAGTACAATATTGTGCATGGTTTGGTTGGTGGTAGAACTTTGTTTAAGTCCGCCTGGCTAACTACCACCATGTTGCCTAATTCTGCCTCCATGACAAAAATTCTAAAAATTGTTGTGTTCTGGTATAAAAGGTTAAGATGGCCTCTATTATTCCTCAGTTAGTTGAGGATTCCGGGTGAAGTGTGCCTCCACCTTTGGCCTTATTTCATCTTGTAACCAGTTGAGATGAAGGCCAAGAGCTTACCCGTTGTAGAATAAAAAAAAACATTGAACTCGCGACTCCATACACCTTACCGACACCACTTTTGACACATTATCTTTACGATACGAGGTACGGGTAAGGACCGTTCGACTGCCTCTACCTATTGACGACAAACTTCAAGTTTTCACACTCCCGGAGTGCCACTGTTTTTTAATTCAACTTGAAGATGGAACAGGCAAGCATAGTTTATGCTGTTAATAGGGTTGCCCCTTGCCTCTTTCTCGGTTTCTACCCGCTAGATGGCAGCAGTAGGTAATGACGTTTACCGTTCACCCCTATTGCTCCTATTATTGTTATTACTCTTTGGATGTTCTCGTTCCGCTACAACTATATATAGTATAGTAGGGGAGCCCACGAGGCTAAATGGGGATTTACTCGAGCGTCGTAGAGACCTATTGGGATGCAAAGCTTAGATGATAAGAAGAAAAAAATGTTATATGATATATACCTTTACATCGGTGGGGGAAGCGGCTATAGATTTTTAAATATGTAAAAAAAAACTGTTGCATGGACATCCTCGAGCGCATCAGATATTGATAGCATCAATGCCCTACGTATTTTTAATAATGTACGTATGTTAATCTGATCGTTTGCATGATGCGGGTGGTTGTATTTAAGGGTTGAAAATGAAAAAAAAAAAAAAATATCGAGCGCGTCAGATTTTCTAAGGGAGTGTTAAGTACACCAAAAAAAAGCTCTCATTCACTAATCTGACGATTTCGATGGGACGCAAACTCGCGGCCATTTTCATAATGTGCAAAAAAAAATCGCCATTTTGAAATACTCAAGCGCGTCAGATTAAGATATATATGGTTCATCTTTATGTTCTAAACGTACTGTCTCATAATCTGACGATTATCTAGAGGGATTCGCCTGATCTGACAAAAATAAATTAGAAAAACGGTTCACTTTAAAGGCCATCCCTGCAACTTCCCGCTAATTCCATTCCTGGGCGCTTGAAATTGTACTTATGATTATACCATGTGCTTCGGAACACGCTCCAGAATCAGGAGCATGTGTTTCGGAGCTATTTCCCGAAACTTCCGGTGTATTGTCATGTTCCACTACACTTTGATCTTGTAAATACTGAAAGTCTCGCGGTATTTTAATTGCAGTAAATAATTTATAGCACTGTGCGTGATATAAATCATTTAATGATGATTCCATCGACAATTCGAGGTTATCATATGTTCCTCGAGACTTTCGGATAACCGGCTTGCTCCGACGATATTCCAAAATATTTACACATTTTTTTAATGTTTCTACCGTAAATTTAATTGTTTTTTGTAAGGTACTTTCACCACAAAATACACATTTCAAATTAATATCACTCATATTAAATATTTATAAACTTTAATTCACACAAATAATATTAAAATAGCAAAAAAAGCCAAAACGTTGGAAACACGTTGTAAACAGTATGCCACGAACGAGTCTTTATGATCAGCTGTGATGGCGTCATGGCAACAGAAACCAGAGTGGGGACGGAGTGAGAGAGTAATAGATAGAGAAAGATTGAGAGAGGAATAGAAACGCGGAGAAGGAAATGTAGGCATCACGCAGCTGCACGCATTTAACTTTATCGACGAATTTTTGTTATTTCGGCTTGCGGAAATCGTCAGATTATATATTTTTCATTATTCTTGAATTATTTCCTTCAAAATAAAAAAAAATTTAGCTACGCTCGAGAATGTCGAGATGACGTTTTTTTTTTACAACTTTGTTGCCCTCCCCTTTTTTTACGTCACTCTCAAATTGTCAGATTAGTGGAATATACACTTTTTAGGATGTAATTAACTCACCCTACCTTAATCTGACGCGCTCGAGAATTTCTGATAGTCAATTTTTTTTTACTAATCTGATCCTGTATCCTTCACGGGCGGCCTTATATATGGGCCTCATGTTTTGTGGAGGTACTTAACCGGGTACAAGGTATCCCCCTGTATATTAATCTGCCGCGCTTGAGTAAATCCCGAAATCCCCGCTTGGGCTCCCCTACTAGTAGGGGAGCCCACGAGGCTAAATGGGGATTTACTCGAGCGTCGTAGAGACCTATTGGGATGCAAAGCTTAGATGATAAGAAGAAAAAAATGTTATATGATATATACCTTTACATCGGTGGGGGAAGCGGCTATAGATTTTTAAATATGTAAAAAAAAACTGTTGCATGGACATCCTCGAGCGCATCAGATATTGATAGCATCAATGCCCTACGTATTTTTAATAATGTACGTATGTTAATCTGATCGTTTGCATGATGCGGGTGGTTGTATTTAAGGGTTGAAAATGAAAAAAAAAAAAAAATATCGAGCGCGTCAGATTTTCTAAGGGAGTGTTAAGTACACCAAAAAAAAGCTCTCATTCACTAATCTGACGATTTCGATGGGACGCAAACTCGCGGCCATTTTCATAATGTGCAAAAAAAAATCGCCATTTTGAAATACTCAAGCGCGTCAGATTAAGATATATATGGTTCATCTTTATGTTCTAAACGTACTGTCTCATAATCTGACGATTATCTAGAGGGATTCGCCTGATCTGACAAAAATAAATTAGAAAAACGGTTCACTTTAAAGGCCATCCCTGCAACTTCCCGCTAATTCCATTCCTGGGCGCTTGAAATTGTACTTATGATTATACCATGTGCTTCGGAACACGCTCCAGAATCAGGAGCATGTGTTTCGGAGCTATTTCCCGAAACTTCCGGTGTATTGTCATGTTCCACTACACTTTGATCTTGTAAATACTGAAAGTCTCGCGGTATTTTAATTGCAGTAAATAATTTATAGCACTGTGCGTGATATAAATCATTTAATGATGATTCCATCGACAATTCGAGGTTATCATATGTTCCTCGAGACTTTCGGATAACCGGCTTGCTCCGACGATATTCCAAAATATTTACACATTTTTTTAATGTTTCTACCGTAAATTTAATTGTTTTTTGTAAGGTACTTTCACCACAAAATACACATTTCAAATTAATATCACTCATATTAAATATTTATAAACTTTAATTCACACAAATAATATTAAAATAGCAAAAAAAGCCAAAACGTTGGAAACACGTTGTAAACAGTATGCCACGAACGAGTCTTTATGATCAGCTGTGATGGCGTCATGGCAACAGAAACCAGAGTGGGGACGGAGTGAGAGAGTAATAGATAGAGAAAGATTGAGAGAGGAATAGAAACGCGGAGAAGGAAATGTAGGCATCACGCAGCTGCACGCATTTAACTTTATCGACGAATTTTTGTTATTTCGGCTTGCGGAAATCGTCAGATTATATATTTTTCATTATTCTTGAATTATTTCCTTCAAAATAAAAAAAAATTTAGCTACGCTCGAGAATGTCGAGATGACGTTTTTTTTTTACAACTTTGTTGCCCTCCCCTTTTTTTACGTCACTCTCAAATTGTCAGATTAGTGGAATATACACTTTTTAGGATGTAATTAACTCACCCTACCTTAATCTGACGCGCTCGAGAATTTCTGATAGTCAATTTTTTTTTACTAATCTGATCCTGTATCCTTCACGGGCGGCCTTATATATGGGCCTCATGTTTTGTGGAGGTACTTAACCGGGTACAAGGTATCCCCCTGTATATTAATCTGCCGCGCTTGAGTAAATCCCGAAATCCCCGCTTGGGCTCCCCTACTAGTAGGGGAGCCCACGAGGCTAAATGGGGATTTACTCGAGCGTCGTAGAGACCTATTGGGATGCAAAGCTTAGATGATAAGAAGAAAAAAATGTTATATGATATATACCTTTACATCGGTGGGGGAAGCGGCTATAGATTTTTAAATATGTAAAAAAAAACTGTTGCATGGACATCCTCGAGCGCATCAGATATTGATAGCATCAATGCCCTACGTATTTTTAATAATGTACGTATGTTAATCTGATCGTTTGCATGATGCGGGTGGTTGTATTTAAGGGTTGAAAATGAAAAAAAAAAAAATTATCGAGCGCGTCAGATTTTCTAAGGGAGTGTTAAGTACACCAAAAAAAAGCTCTCATTCACTAATCTGACGATTTCGATGGGACGCAAACTCGCGGTCATTTTCATAATGTGCAAAAAAAAATCGCCATTTTGAAATAGTCAAGCGCGTCAGATTAAGATATATATGGTTCATCTTTATGTTCTTAACGTACTGTCTCATAATCTGACGATTATCTAGAGGGATTCGCCTGATCTGACAAAAAAAAATTAGAAAAGCGGTTCACTTCAAAGGCCATCCCTGCAACTTCCCGCTAATTCCATTCCTGGGCGCTTGAAATTGTACTTATGACATTTATGAGCTCAAAATATAATTGATGTGATATTTTGAGCTCGCTGAGTTCAAAGAAATAATATTTCTATGCATTTGAGCTCTCCCAACTCGAAAGTCTGATAGAAGTTTCATAGAACACTATTTTTGGAATTTTCAAACTGCAATAACTTTTGAATGGATTAATTCACACAAATAATATTAAAATAGCAAAAAAAGCCAAAACGTTGGAAACACGTTGTAAACAGTATGCCACGAACGAGTCTTTATGATCAGCTGTGATGGGTCATGGCAACAGAAACCAGAGTGGGGACGGAGTGAGAGAGTAATAGATAGAGAAAGAGTGAGAGAGGAATAGAAACGCGGAGAAGGAAATGTAGGCATCACGCAGCTGCACGCATTTAACTTTATCGACGATTTTTTGTTATTTCGGCTTGCGGAAATCGTCAGATTATATATTTTTCATTATTCTTGAATTATTTCCTTCAAAATAAAAAAAAATTTAGCTACGCTCGAGAATGTCGAGATGACGTTTTTTTTTTACAACTTTGTTGCCCTCCCCTTTTTTTACGTCACTCTCAAATTGTTATCCTTCACGAGCGGCCTTATATTTGGGCCTCATGTTTTGTGGAGGTACTTAACCGGGTACAAGGTATCCCCCTGTATATTAATCTGCCGCGCTTCAGTAAATCCCGAAATCCCCGCTTGGGCTCCCCTACTAATATGACACAGATTGTAGTATTGAGATGTGAATCGTTTCCAGCGCTGACGGGGCTTCGTCGGCGTATTACCGCGACGCGCTAGCCTGGGTTTGCGGGGCGGCCGCCGCGCTCGGCCTCGCTTGCACGCTACTCCTGCCCAAGTTTACACCGGACGCTATCATTGAAAACGGTAATCGCAATAAGTTCCAACAAAAATATCCAGTAACAAATCTGTAAGGTTTTACAAATCGATACGTTTCGCCTCAGAGGCATTCTCGGAGTAATATTACTGCTCATTTTTCGAGCGCTTGGTCGGCCAGTCAGCCAGTGATGTCGCTTCAGTCTACATGTAAGAATGATAAAATATGTAGTCGATTCGATTTGTTACCTAAATATTAATCTGTTTCAAAATTGTCAAGTTCATAATTGAAATCTACCACCATCTTACCTAATTCCGTCGCCATAACAACAATTCTAAAAAAATGTTGTGTTCCGTTGTTGTGTTTGCATTTAGAGGTAAGATAGCCAGTTCCTCAGTTTGTTGAGGATTCCGGCTAAAGTGCGCCTCCACCTTCGGCCTTCTCGTAACTTGAAAATCAGGTGTGATGAAGGCCAAGCACCTCCCCATCCTACAATAAAACAAAAACAAATGAAACAATATTCGGTAGGCAAGCACACCTTCTCTATCGTTTGTCTATAAACTGGTAAAGTGTGGACACGCACACCGAGAGTTCCAACCTCCAACCCACATTAAAACATAAGGTTTTTTGCATTCAAATAAATAAATATTACAGGACATTCATTTTACACAACGCCATCTGGCCCCAAACTAAGCAAAGCTTGTAATATGGGAACTAGATTACAGATAGAATACTTAAATACATATTTTTTTTGTATATACATACTTATCATACAATACAACACCCAAACACAGAACAAACATCTATATTCATCATACAAATGTTTGTCCTGGGTGGGAATCAAACCCACAACCTACAGCGCAGAAGGCAGAGTCCCTACCAACTGAGCTATGAGGCTTGTTTTGTTCTTTTTAGTTCTAGAGTTCTTGGTGCTAGTCTGAGCACGCTTTAACGGTTTGAGTATTTGTTTTTTTACCTCAGAATAAGCATTTGTAGATGTTATAACACATAGATTTTTATGCTACACAGCTGAAATAAAAATATCCCCTTCATTTTTTACATATTGTATAGTACCTATGTTATCATTTGTAATGCTATGGCTGACCCAAAAGGAAAACTAAACTTCAATAATAAAAAACATTTATTATGTAAAAATAATTTAAAACAACAGTAGGTACCAACTTGGTTTATGTTGACAATTTGGAATAATCAAGTCATTTTTTTTACAGATGCGAATAGCCATATCGTTGAGGAGGATGCATTAACACAGGGTGATATATGAAATGATATTAATATTAGGTAAATAATGTATTGTTATCAAATTGTTAGTTACTACCAAAATCCAATACTATTAGGTAGGTAAAGACAAATTAATTTATTCATAAGCTCAAATCTATGTTTTGCATTCCAATGTTTTAATTTTTTAATATTCAACCAGACCATGACCTTATTTATTATTGTATCCTAACCATTGCAAAGCAAAACAGCTATTTAAACATCTGATTAAGTGTTGGTGAACGTCATACTAGGTACCTTTTTACCATTATTGTACAGTAATTATATAGGTACGTAATACAATTAAAATGAACATCTGCTTGTTTTATTTGGTCGCATCAATGAGCTGCAATACTATCAAGTGATGGACCTATGGATAAGGGATTGTGGTAGGTAGGGTGATTATAGTTCTCACTAATAGATAGATAGATAAACTCTTTATTGTACCTACACCAAAAAATAAACAGACAATAAAGAAAAACACTTAAACTGCTTACAATGGGCGGCCTTATCGCTAAAATCGATCTCTTCCAGGCAACATGTGGATGGAAAGGATAGAAAAGAGCAGACAAAGCAGTGTACTAAATAAAATAAACATTAATTTATATAGCTACTTATTTAATGATAGCAAAACATACAATACATTAAAAAATGTCCAATCATTAAGTGTATGCTAATACATATACAACCTGTAACACATATTCATGTGTACTATGCCGAAACGGGGTTATCCGACCCGACTAGTGGAACAACGTTTGTTTTACGACTTTTTGAATTTTGGTTCAAAGTTTTTGGTAAAACAGGATCAAAGTTCTGACACCAACAGCTAGTTTTTTGAGGTGAGACTACCCTAAAATCAGCTGTTTCTTAACTCGCGCCAATGACCTTAGCTCTAGACAGATGAGGCAACATAGCAGAAGGTCACAATAGCAAAGAACGAACACGCTTTCACTAACAGAGGAAAATCGTCGAAAAACCTGGGCTGCTAATGAGACAATCCATTACTAGAAGGTTTAATTTGTCAAATCAATAAGAATTTTATCTATCTGTTGGCTAAAATACAAAATAATCGTTCCTATAATGTACTTTTGTTCGTCCAATATCGCATTCATCGTCTTTTTGTAACTGTAGGTGCCTATGTAATTTATCAATGTGTATGTTCTATCTAATAACCTACTTTCACGAGATGACTCAAAGTTCTCACTAAAATTGGTTCATCTGTCCTTATTATTCTTTGACACAGACAATTGCACAAAGAAAGCGCCTTACCTTTGACATTCCGCAAAGGCGGCATCGTCAAAGGCGCTCCGTATCAGAAGGTCTATCAAGGAAAATGACGTAGTTTGCAGAACGTCGGCATATTAAAACGTCTATATGGTGGCAATGTCTTGACCGGCAAAATGACTTACTAGTAAAACGTCCAAAATGTAAAATTGACACGATTATGAAGTACAGGTATCAACATTGTATTTGCTCTTTTCCGAAAAGTACTTAGTATGGGGCGGAAATAATATTTTACACGTATGAGGTTTTAAGTACTACTTGAGATTAATACTCCTTTGTGATACTGGCTGGCCACTTCAAATTTTACAGTATGAACGAAATATTGACATATTCATGACAACTGCGTCAACAGTTTAATTATTTGAGATTTCTTCTACGGGACGCTTGTGTTTTGAATAATGGTTTGAAAAAATCCTAAGAATGGAAGAAATTGATAATCCATTTATTTTCATAACAAGTCAAAAAGGAAAATTAGTACTTTTGCACGATGGATACCGATACAACCACAATGTTAATAATAAAAGCGGAACAAGCCTGTGGAGATGTGCTAAACGGGATGAGTGTAGTGTTTCGGTTACATTAAATGCTAATAAAACTGAAATTATTAGAGGGGGTATAGGACATTCGTGTAAAAAAAACCCAGATAAAAATGAAAATGACCGTATAATGGACATATGTAAAAAGGAAGCGTGCGAGAAGTTTACTCCAATTCCAAAAATTCTTGAAAAAAAATTTCGTGATTCAAATCAAAGTTTCATACCGAGTTTCGAGTCAAAAAAAGATACTTTATATAGAACAAGGAGGAATTTCTTGAAAGTACAAAAGACAGAGTTTTCATGCGTCAATGAAGTTGAGATTCCAGTATTGCTGGCCAAAGATTTTCTAGTTTGTGTTGATGGCACAGAGAACGACAAAATAGTTCTGTTTTCCACTAAACTCTGCCAAGAATTTATGAAAAAACTGCCGGATAAGGCTGCATTCTTTTTCGGAGATGGAACTTTTAAGGTGCCTATACCGTTTTCACAGCTGTATTCAATGCACGTTGACATAGAGAGTTGCTCGGAAACAACCAATGTGGTACCCATTTTGTATGCGTTGTTACCCGATAAAAAACAATCGACATATGAGAGACTTTTTGCTCTCGTTAAACATCGTTTTGGACTTGACATAAAATATTTTAAGTGTGACTATGAGGCTGCACAGATTAACGCATTCCGTTTAACATTTCCCGAAGGAAAATTTAGTGGTTGCTATTATCACTTCAATAACGCCGTATGGCGAAAGTCACGAAAATTAAAAGTTTCTGACTTCAATAGTGGAAGGACAATTACAAGGATGTTAGCTAATTTACCGTTGTTGCCAGCCGCAATGATTAGTGAAGTATGGTCCCAAATCCATGATGATGCTGAACGCATGGAGAATGATAATGTTTTGCAATTTATCAATTACTTTCACAAACAATGGATTAAAGATATGAGACCGGATGATATTAGTTGTTTTGGGCAAAGACATCGTACTAATAATGCTTTGGAAGGATGGAACAGAAGGTTCAATGCCAGAGTAGGTCGAAAAAGGGCATTACCGTTATTTATTCACGCATTGCGAAAAGAAGCAAAATGGCAGGACCTTAAAATTACACGCGCTTTATTTGATGGGCAAAGACGTAAAAAAAATGATATTATTTTTGATAAAAAATACAAGAGAGAAACCGATAAACTAAATAACCAGGAGATAACATCATACGTATTTTTACAGCGACTCTCTCATATAAAACTGATTATTTTTGGAGATTAATTTTGTTAATAAATATTTAAAATTATTTTCTGTTTTTGTTCTTGAGTATACCTAACGTTTTATATCGTCGACAATTTTACATTTTGGACGTTTTACTAGTAAGTCGTTTTGCCGCTCAAGACATTGCCACCATATAGACGTTTTAATATGCCGACGTTCTGCAAACTACGTCATTTTCCTTGATAGACCTTCTGATACGGAGCGGTCAAAGGTAAGCGGCGGCTTCGTGAGTTAGCGTCAAAGCGCGCGCCGTCTCTTGGTCGGTCTCTTTGAGTAAACCGCCACTTTAAGTATTATTTTTAACAATGGTTCCGTACATTTTTTTTTATATCTAAAACACATTTTACAAAATTTGTGTATTCAGAACATAGAATCTGTATTTTCTACTTTTCGTGCAGATGCTAAAATAAATACTTACCTACTTAAAAAAAAATTACTTAGGTACGACCTACGACTTTTTTCAGTTCGAACTCAGATCATTACAAGTAGAACTTTTTGAGGGTATTATCTACGGCCGCTTGGCTACAAAGCTCATTATCATTACTAAAAGCTAGGCACCTACATTTAGATAATAATAAAAACGTAATTAGTGATTCGCACCGTGTTTACCTACACTAACAGGTCATTCTAGGTACAATCTTTGTCTCAAGCTTCACTATGGAACTCGGAGATGTGTAGGTTAGGTAGATAGTGCAAGGTGTGGAATACCTTAGACTACTTATTGACACATGAAAGTAAAGTAATAGGTGCATGAATTCTTATTTGACTGTATCTTCCGTTTTTATTTTTCGTAGGTAGTGTAAAAGAACCCTACAATTTTTCGTCAAAAATCAAATAGGTACCTGCCACAACATTAGCCGAACCGAAATCATTTTAGTCTCGTTTCGTTCGCGGTTTGTATGTATAGGTACAAAACAAATTTACTACATAGGTAGGTAGTAAATTTGTGCTTGTTTAAAATAGTCTTGTAATCTTCTTACCAACTGATACCTACCTACCTACATGCATAGTGCGGTAAAGGAATAGGGTCGTCACTATTTATTGTCATTGAGAAAATGAAAAGATTTGTATGGGAAACTGAAAATGGGAGTTCACTATTATCTCCCCACCACAACAAATACTTTTCCTGGTCCGAAAAGTCCCACTGCTTAGTACACATATTCTGTTACACCGTGTATAGTGTATATACTAATGTGAAACTACTAAGAATAATACTTGATATACCTTTTTATATTCTATTGTGTTGTCCGCTCCAGTTCAGAATCAATCTTGCACATACCTTATCTTTGTATGTTTAGATTTTTTGTTCCCTATGGACCGTACATATATTTTGTTCTCAGACCCCCAGCATCTTTTTGGTTAAAAGTCTAGTAAAAACTGACATTGGCAAACTCTTGGGGTTCCCATATGGACCACTGAACATATAAGAAGAATCACACATATCAAGGAAGAACCAAAAATAATTCAAGTAAAAAAAAAGTCAAGAGTCAAGTCGGGAAATCCGGCACTATGTACCTACATAGGTACATAGTGCCGGATTTAGGCCACATGGCAATGTTTGTGATGACAACTCTCGATTGGGTTATCCGATGTTAATGTACCTACATAATCTAAACTAGATCATGTAAATATAAATTTATTGTCATTGCGGATTTTTGATAACTGAGGTAGATTTTGAGATGTTGTAGTGAAAAGAAAAACAATATTTAGCTCATATCTTTTGGTTGGAATGGTTGATCCAATCAATAAAAAATTTCGATGAAATGAAAACCGTCTCCTTAGGTAGGTACTTATTTACTTTTTGTTTATTTTGGCCAAGAGTATTGATAGAATTACTTTTGGGATGTCATGCAAGGGGTCTGCCTGCGCACATCGTACATCAGCCCGTTATTGCCCACCACAATGTAGAATGAACTTCCTCCAAAACGGTAAGGTTTGACCATAACATAGTGTTCACAGTTAAGTTGGTTTACACACAGAAAAACGCTGCTGCCTCATTGGTGAACTTTTCTGACATCCACAGTGTAGATGTTTAAACCAACAAGTAACAAGCCTCATAGCTCAGTTGGTAGTAACTGCCTTCTGCGCTGTAGGTTGTGGGTTCGATTCCCACCCAGGACAAACATTTGTCTGATGAATATAGATGTTTGTTCTGTGTTTGGGTGTTGTATTGTATGATAAGCATGTATTTACAAAAAAAAAGTATTCAAGTATTCTATCCGTAATCCAGTTCCCATATTACAAGCTATGCTTAGTTTGGGGCTAGATGGCGTTGCGTGAATTTAATGTCCTGTAATATTTATTTATTATTTATTTAAAAAAAAAACCATGAGTACTACGGCAACAATTGTGAGAGCACAAGAACATATTATATCAACCTTTTCATATAAGTACAGGGTGACTTATCCAATTGTATTTTGCCCACCTACTATGACGTACAACCTTTATTCCTCTAAGTTCAACAAGTTTAAACTACTATTTTTTTTCATTATTATTTCAACATTCTGAGAAGCATTGAATGCGATATTGATAAAATAGTGCTTAGAGTAGGTACTTTATTATGGGCTAATATAAGCACACTGTTAGCGACGCGAATTAAATAAAATAATGTTATTTATATAAACTTATAAACATAAATGTAAATGTAGTGTGTATCTATGTCGCGCGGGAGCATGAGGGGTACGAAAGGACGGCGGAGGGAAGGGGCACCGCAATGTCATTCAAAGTCGAAGTCAAAGTCAAAATTTCTTTATTCGTTAAGATTTTTTAGGATCATTTTGAAACGTCAAATCTACCGCCTGTTCGGAATCGCGACCAGCATACAAGGAGAAAGGCAAGAACCTCGGGTAATACTTACTGGTTAACTTTTTGATTATCCATTCAACATTTTGATATACAATTTGTAATTATATTCTAAGTAGATACTGCTACCGGCAATTCACAGAAAACAGTCGAAATACGAGTCCCGCGCACACCGCATGCTCCTTTGCACAAGGTTAAGAGTTTTTTGTATTGTTAATCAATATATCGAGTAGAATCATCCTAGGGTCTTATTTACTGGGAGTTACCGCCATCTAACCTGTCCCCATCGCCTTCACACACTTTTATCGAAGTGATAATTGTTTTATTTAAATGTGATAATCTCTATGATCAAATACACAACACAAGATGGGCAAACTAGTTACTAACTAGTATAAAGTTATATACACAGGAACAATGTATCACCATTTTTTCCTGAATGGGTGGAACAACTTTTAGCCCTTGAATGCGCGATTTTTTGTTTTAAAAAAGAAAAATAGTGCCGAGTTTCCTAAAGCCAACGAGAAAAATATTTAAAAAAATCGCAGATACTTATAAAATATCCAAAACTTGAAATAACCTTATGTTGCACTCCTGCAACATTGCGCGCTCACTAGACGACACGATGTATGGAAAGGAATGTTGAGTGGCTATGAAAATGAGACAACATAAAATAATAGCTGTATTATTCTTTTATTCATTATGAAACTTAAAAAAGCTATTGTTTTACTTATTTTGAAATAGGCTCACGCGATATTTGACACAAAAATTGTAAGTTTATCCCTTACAACTATGGATACCTAGGTACTACACCTTGTACGATCACCTAAGTTCTGCCAATGGTCAAGTTTATCTTGACCTCTCTATGAGACATTATTTGTGCAGGTCCACACCCTTTTTTTTCTCCTGTAGTTCTGTTTCGAGACTGGAACTGCTAGGGCGAGTAGGGCGGCCCCGTTTCCCATATTTTTTTTTTGTGTAATGTCCCGTAGATGGGAGAATAACCTATTAGTCAACTTCCTGCTTTTTCTTATAATATGATATCTTCCAATGAAGCTATTGAAGCTAATAAATCCACTCCTCCCATGGGTGAATAACTAGTAGTTCGCCCCGAACTGAGATCTCGTGATGTCTGGTTTGTGACGGAGATCATTTCTCAAATAGAACGTAATTAACAAACGATAGAAATGTGCTTCCATTACACCTTTCTCACCTTCGCACTTCTATCTCGAACTCTCTTTATTCACCTGTGTTTGAGGCTCTCTCTTGTAGCTAACGTAATCTATCCTTACTAACATGAAACAAAGGTCGATGGCGTTTTGAAAAGTGCTCTCAAAACTGTTACCTTAGAAGTTGTGTTTTAAAAATCTACCACTCCAGCCCACGGATGTCGTAAAGTCAAACAAAGAGGCAGCAGCTTTTTTCTTTGTGTAAACAAAACTTTTACTGTGAGCACCAATCTGTCTGCTTAGCGTGGTGATGGCCGTACCGTACCGTATTGAGTGAATAACAATAGATAAAATGGACCAGTTTTGAAGTTTCGAATACCCTCTCTTATCTTACAAGACCTGATGATCATCCTTTGCCCCCTTCATCTTAAAAACGACCCTTATTAAGGGCAAAATAAACTCATTTTGAAATCAGTCTCAACCCCTATTTTAAGTTTTAACACATTTTCAAGACTTCAATTTTATTTACTCCTTTGCAACCCTTAATGTCAATACAGGGGTGGTTTCAGCAAATCAAAAGAAAGTTAATTGTGAAGTCAACCCCTTTTAACAGTCTATCCTACAAGACATACCAAGCGTTTTAACCCCTTAACGCGCCCCTTTGTTACAAAAACCACCCCTAATAAAAAGTAAAATATATATTTTATGAATGTGCAGCCGATACTCTTTCAATTGACGCCAACAAGCCAAAAAACATCTCGTCTCACTTAACACCCCTATTTCTCAAAAACTTCCCTAGTGTCAAAAAAATCCTCAAACCAAAACTCAAAAAACAAATGAGTATTAATATAATCTCTGCATGTTCAAAATGTTTAATTGATCGAATCAACTATTCAAAAGATATGGGCGAAAAATTGTATTTCTTTTCACCCCAATATCTCAAAAACTACCCCATTTATCAAAAATCCCTCGCGACAATCAAATTCTATTTACGTTTTCTCTGTTCAGTTTAAATTTCATGAAAATTTAATAATCCGTTCGAGAGTTATGCCGTCACAAACATTGCCACATACATACATACAGTGCCGGATTTCCCAACTGCACTGAGAGATCTCGTTCGCTTCGCTCACTCGATCAATAATCTTTTATAAATTGTGGCAGTCTATGGGTATTCGTTACTTAGTGGCTTTATCATATCTGGAAATAGTGCTAATGGTAAGTAAGGCTCCCGTATACGTGGATGGGAAAGTTACAGGCTTATTATCCTTCGAAACAAGAGCAACATCAACATTTGCAACGTTCTCCACATAATGCCCTCGCAATACTTGTATTAAAAAGTAGGTAGCCAAAGAATTGGTAGGTATAGCTACAGTTGCAAATATATAATAATATATATTTGCAACTGTAGCAGGTTGTCAGGATACCTATTGTAGGTATATCTTCTGGAAATGTTAGATTACCTAGATCAGTCGTAAAGTTTCTTTGCCTCCCTAGAATATGATGAGATCTGGGAAAAGAAGCAACAGCTTGCGATGGTGTTAGATTTTACTGCTCTTGGTGGAGTTTTGAGTCTGTATTAGCTGTAGCAATACCTTCTTAATTAACGGAGAATCTGCATCACCGTCTTCTATAAGTGGAGGATCATCATATTCTTCTAAATCTTTTAGCAACTGTACATTGTTCCTATTATAATTTTCTTCATGTCCTTCCTCTCCTCCTGATGACTCCAAACCATCCTCCGAATCATTTAGTGACTGTAGGTAATCCTCAATCTATTCCCCATCTAAAAAAAAAATCTAAAATATATCGACGAAATTCAAAATACAAATATCGTATAATATACAAATGCAACACTGCAACAAAGCTAAAAAATGTGAAAATCCACTGAAAATAGCTCTAGTCGGCTCCAACACACTTATTTTCTGCTATAATAACAATAGTAATATGCCAAAAGTAATTTTGTTACAACGCTTACCTTCGAAAAACAATAAAAACAAATGACAATTTAAAATATTCTACACTTTAGTCCTGGCGCTCAAAATCAACAATAAATCCTCCATTTTTTTTAAATCTGAAATTGATTAAAAAAAATATATCAAAATGACAGATGAATAGTGTTCCCAATGGACTTGATTCAATATCTTTCAGAAACAGTGCCGCACAAACCAGATATTCATACGAAAATGGTATATTGCACATCTGCAATTGTACGCATATAAGGGTTAATAGGTATAGGTACCTAGCTGGAGGGAGGAGTGGTGGAATAAGCTAGGTCAAAGTTCTAATAATACCAATTATGTGGAAATAAGTTATGATATCTAACCATTTAGGCAAAATAGTGAGAAAAACTTGTTGGTTAACAACCAACCATCTCCATGTTATATCGTTACAAGGGATTTTCCTACAATCGTTCCACAGAGGGAGGGAGACTGGTGTATTCTAATCAACTTTTGGAACTTGAACAAGTAGAAATAAAATTCTAATTTATCCAATAAATAATGTTTTTAATATCACAAAAGCTTGCGTTAACTGCATTGCATTTATTTTGACTATTTGACAAAAATACAAAATACTTTTCAAGCTTGAATAGGTAAAGCTTTGCCTCAAAATGTGACTACTGTTGACCAGTACTTTAGCAGCAGTAGTGCCTAGTATAAAAATAGAGATTCAGTCTGATGCAGTCAGGGCCATAACAGTGAAGCGGACTTCAGATGGGTCACGAGCCATAAAGCCCTGGCACACTTTAGCAGCATCCTCTAACAGGGTATCTTCAGTAGTCGGCCCATGGTTTATAGGGAAAGCCTTGCGACCATCCAACTCATAAAGAGCACCATCCTTGTGGATGAGTGTAATAAAATGGTGGATCACAACATCATCTGCTCCTGGAGTATTAGTTTGACCTTCTTGAGCCAGTTCCCTATGGGCATTTATAATGCCAGGGTACTTCTCCAAAAGAGCTCCACGAGCAATAGAATCCAGCTTTGCAGCCTCATCCAAAAAGTCTTTAATGTGCCCATCGGAGAGCTTGATTTTGTCAGTGTTGTTAGCAACCCCATGGACTAGAGCAATGGTTCCACACGCATTGCTAAGGTTTTGTTTCATGTAGAACACATTTCCCGAGACTTCTTGACCTCTAGCTAGGATCTCACTTTCTTCCTTCTTGTGATATTGTTCATATACGTCGGATGTCGGGAATAAAAGCATCACGGCCAGAACAGGGCGCGGTACAAATGCCAGCATGTCTGCATCTAAGCCTATCACATCCACCAAGGTCCACTTGTTTGGAACGCCCAGCTTCTGAAGAAACTTGTTCAGTACATCGGGGTTGGATTCCAACGGTACCAAGGTTTCGGAATCTGAAGCCATTGCGATCTGAAAAAATATAGGTTACCGGTAAAAACGTCTTTTTACTAATTAGACTATGGCATAACTTTATTATTAAATAGCTACCTCGTTTTGTGTAAAGGTCTCTTGGTTGTGAAATGCCAATGGCGAAAATCGATTTTCTGGAGAAAATTTCAAAACGCTAAGTCATCAAATTTTCCAATCGATACAAAACAAAATGAGTGAACGTCAAATTTTTAAAATTGGAAATTGTAGCTAGAGAATAAAAATCAGATCATTCAACGAGCACAGTGATCACAGAACACTAATAACTAAAGACAACGACAGTGATAAAGCCATTATTAAATTGCATTGGGGGTTCACTCACTACTACTGTCTGGTCTTGGTATACACTATGCAGGGTAAATCTCTACCCTGGCTGGACTACCCCCAGATTGGAAGGATTTATGGCGAGAAAAAATTTGATATTCACTCATTTTGTTTTGTATCGATTGGGAAATTTTGCGCCTCTGAAATTTTCTTCACCATTATTGGCTATATGGTTTCAGGTCCATTCTACTATACTTATTGGAGGTCTGTGTTTCAAACCATCCATCGGTATATGATCAACTAAAACCAAACTGCTCCATTAATGTTCGATCATTTTGACATTTTAATGTTTAAAAATATTTTAATGGCAAACATAGGTACATATAAAAAGGTTTTACAACATTAAAAATAATTCTTAATCCAACAAAGTTTTCCATTAAATATACCGTGATATTGGTTGTTGCATTGTTTGTTTGAAGGAAATTGGCGTGCCTACCGCGCCACAGCAGTTTATGTCCATATAAAAAGTTACTCTGTGGTGGTGAGCACTGGCCTGGCCCAGCCAGCTAGCTACAATAAACCCTTCAGTCAATCAATTCAATTTCAAGTCAAGTTTACAGTCCAAGCCTTGTATAGTATTCTAATGATCCAAGCCGTGGTCCAAGCAATAAGTCGTCGTCGCTGTGTTGTGACTCTCATTTTGAGTGAGTCACTCACAAATTACCTATATATACAGGGAAGTGAAGTGTTGAGTCAGTCAGTTGCTTTCTGTAAGAATGTCGCTCTCTCTGTCTCTCGCTTGCTTGAACGTATACTAAAATTGGACAGCGCACTCAAATATTAGGTCCATGAAATTTACACTCCACGCGCTGAAAATAATTTTTAAAATTGTTTGTCTCATGTCAAAGTAGAAAAACGAGCCAGGTGAGATAGCTAAGAGTTATAGTAATGCTTCCTTGTCTAACATGTTGCCATATTGAATTCCTCTTTGGTGAGCCTTGGGAGCTTTCTTTGATTTTCTTTATTTTTTTTATGATATTATTTTGATAGACATTGCATAAACAAATACTTAATATATTTTTTATTTTACAACCATGAAATCCTCTACCACAAAGTGAGTTACGAAATACAGAATTTTGGTGGGTAAAAGTGATAATGGTAGTATTTAGTATTTTGTCATCCATATGTGTCCATATTACCATGGACGAAGAAATATAATTGTATTTCTTCGTCCATGATATTACTCAGAAAACTACTAAATCAATATGGCTTCTTTGCCTAACGGCAAACCATCAATAGCATATTATAACACTATACAATTATTTCAATATAGAGGAAATGGTGTATTTTTACTGCGTGTATAGATGTAATAAGGAATGGTATCCCGGCTGTGGCCTGTCTTTCCACAGCTGCCTGAGCTAATTATCAACATTTCAAATTATGATACAGTAGGGTATCCACAAACAAAGTGGATTTCCATTACCTAAGTGTGGGGTGTTGTCAGATAGAGTATCTCAAAAGCATACTACTTTACTTTACTTACGAAGCTTGCATAGGCAAGGATGAGATTAACGATGTAGTAAGCTAACCCAAAGCTAACCCTAAGAAGGTCCTTATGAACTCTTTTCTTGAAGAGATTAGGGTTGTATTTTGCGTTCTTAGTTCAAATCAAAGCTATGAAAAAGACCTACATTTTCAATGGCAGCTGTCAAACTTCAAACGGCCATATCTCTGAAACTACTGGTCCTAGACTATCCATCAGTAGTTTAAATGAAAGCTATGGCCAAGATCTACATTTTCTACGACAGTTGTCAAAACTACATCTGCCATCTGAAATATCTTCAATAGCTTTAATTTGAACTACTAACTTAGAGTTTAGGACGTTTAGTTTCAGATATATGGCTGTTTGAAGTTTGACAGCTGACATTAAAAATGTAGATCTTGTAGAGCTTTCAATCTTCGGTTTTTCAAGGATATATATATTTTGATTTTACATGTTATGATATGTAATCGTTTCACTAGAAGATAATCCCATTCGCGTTGGAATACCGGGATATTGTATGTTATGTCTACATTCCAAATTTGGTGACCGAACAAACATACACATACTTTACACAATTTAACAATATTTTATTTCAATTAAATTAAAAATTCAATTACAAAAATATTTTTACGCTAAATAACTAAAACAATTTTAAAATTACTGAAAATGTGTGGTATTTTATCTCCCCCGTTCGGGGGAGCCAAGGCCATAATGAGAATCACCTTGGCTCCCCTAAGGGAGCTTATTAGAAAAAACAATTTTAATAAAAACACTATAAACCATCTTATTTCTTATTACTTTTACAATAATAAGAAAAGAAATGTTTCTGCCAATTCGTATTTTCATTCATTAAAGTGAGCGGTGTGGACTTAGAACGAGACGAATTACTATTCTCAAACCTCTCGCTCGGCTCGTTGTTAAGAATACAGTGCGCAGTCAAGTTTTATTATAGGTTCATGCTCGCTTGTCCTTAAAATACTAGTTATTGATCAGTCTGTGGCCTGTGTATATTCTCTATGGGTTTGTGTGGCTCTCGACACAGCAATATGGCCCTCGTATCTCCTTACCTTTTATGCAGATATATGCTCTATGCTCAGTGGTCGTTACTCGTTAGGATATTAGTGTACTGTGGTACCTACTTACTTCCATTACCAATTATTTCGTATTCGTAATTTTATGAGAGTTTGATTGCCGTTTTCGTATTAGTTTTCATTGTTTGAATACATTTCTGACATAAAGTATGATTTATTCAATCAGAACCATTCCATTATTCCATCGAATACAAAAACCAGTGTGAAGAATTGTTGATTGAGATGGCTGTTTGTGGATTGAGGACGATTTTGCTAATCGTTTGCGTACTAGAGCTGGTATGCTTTTTTACTAGTTTCTTCCAATCCTAACAATGCAATATTATCAAATTTCTCACTCATTGTCTTCGTGTTAGATTGCAGTTACTTATAAAGTGTTCAGTAATCATGTGTGAATTCCTACCTAATGAATCATAGATAGAAAGAAGATGGAGCTTGAAAGTGCAAGGACCTTGTCTAGAGATGGCTTTGCAAGCTATAATGTTTTACCACTTTGATTTCATCTAAAGATATTTGTCTATTTCAGATAATTACGATTCAACGGCAGGTGTTTGACTTCCTGGGCTATTTGTGGCTGCCAATCATTGCTAACTTCACAAATATCTTGTTGATAATATTTGGATCTTTTGGAGCTGTACAATATGTAACAAATTATCTAATAGCAGTAAGTACTACTATTATTATGGAGTCATTCATAGAATTATCTACACCTGTATATGTACCTTTGTCTACTTGCATAGTAATTATCATCAGAAAATATCCAAATGTCTTGTTTCAGAACAAACTTTTGAAAAAATCTTACAAAGATTTTTACTATGATTTTTTAATTACTACATATGTGACAACAAAGGATTTAAATCATCACATAACTACCATTAACTTTGTATATAAAATATTCTTTAAGAAAAAAATATGATATTTTTTTTTATAATTTTGTAATATAATGAAATGAATGATCATTGTCTAAAACTTTACAACAGTTTTGTAGGTTAATTTCTGACCTACATACCACTTTACTATTGTTACATAACATTGTGCTTAGCAGTATGCAGATACAAACTTGTTTATTTTATTCTAGTATGCAATATGGAGCTTTATATGGCTGGCATGGAATGTCTTCCTGATATGTCATTTTTCAAGTGTGGGGACACTCAATAAAGTAAGTTCTGTTTTAATCACACTAATATTAGAAAGTTAGTTTGCATGTATGATGGAGGTTTTTTTTTCTTCAAAAAGTAAGTATAGTTACTTCCAATGAGAGGCTATTACACTACTACAATATGAAGTTTCCAGAAGCTGTTGAAATGAATAAGTTTCCTGATTTTAATAGTGTAGTCTCTGCTTCTTGGAATACATATATATGCTATAGCTAGGTGTAATTTGCATGTTCCTTTCTCTTAGTGTGAACAAGAGACTTGAGAGTTGACTTTTCTTGTATTGAAGACCAAGTTGGGTAGCAGGGGTAGTTCTATAATTGCCTTCCCTTCACAAACATAGTTCTTGCGTTCCAGTCTGTTGCCCACAGTTGGTGCAACACAATTGACATTTCAGGAATAATAAAAAGGTCAACACTATAAATACCTGTAAAGCAATATAAAATAATATGTTCAGATTGTGTAAGACTATTACTAAGTTAGATTGTTGCTGACGTCTAAAACTTAGATGTATTATATTGGCAAGATGGCTTCTCCAGGTGCTGAATGCGGGCCATTTGGTGTTACTCTTTATTTAACTTGTCAAAAGTTGGTAAACTCAGTCAATTAGGTAAATCTCTTGTCATTATTATATTAAGACACAGCTCACTTGGTTGTAGTTCTGCCTGCCGCGCTGTAGGTTTTCTGGATTCCCACACATTCCTAATTGTTTAGGATAGTGCAGCGAAAACCAAATACCTCTGTCATTAGCTTTACTATGGCATGCAAAATCACATATAACTTTAATTTGTACCATGTGTACTACTAATTAAAATCTTTAATTTAGTAACAAAAGTAGTTTTTTATATTTTTAATTTAAAACAACAACACATCCGTTCTGTATGCTCGCTCACGACGAAAAAATCCTAAGTACTTAACCTAACCTAAATCCTTAGTGTGTCTTTTAAATTTAATTGAAATCCGTTGATAAATAACGCTACAGCAAACTCTTTTCCCCACTATTTTCCCCCCAATCAAAAATCGCGATAGACAATTTTTTTGTTAATAAATAAAGGAACATTGTGTGCCAATTTTCATTAAAATTGGTTGAAAAATGTGACCTGTAGGCGAGAACAAACCGACCCACAGCAATAGCCCACATGGCCAATTTAGAAACTGAGATGCTTCACTTGCTCGGTCAATTAAATAGTACTAGGTATTTGAACATAGTGACTGGAGCTGGGAGACACCTAAAATTTTTATCACCTAAGTCGACTCCTTTGTCACTGATTTTCTTCATTCAGCCTTATCATAACATGAAAAATCTGGTGAGATGACAGCTAAGCATGTCATCATAGTATAAAAAAAACAGTATATTTCTGCTAAAGTAATAGACGGCAAATATGACTTAAAAAAGATGAATAACCCAATCATGTATTAATAAAAAATACCTATCTATTATCTAGTATAATAATAATGTAACATAGTATGTGTCATTGGGCTTGTTAAATAGTATGAATAATGATTATTTCAGGAGAATGGTCTTCTATCACTGGGCACAGACAGTGTGAGCTGGTGGGAGACCAACGGATGGGGCTGTCAGCCCCAGTGGGGCGAGGGTGACGGGCCCGGCAGCACATGGAGACCGACACACGTAGATGGATGTCTGCTCCAGTGGGATCATGTTGAACTTGCCCAGTCCGCTTTGGGAGCTTTACTAGCTGCTATAGCCTTGCCACTGGCCATCCTACTAGCTTTTAAATCGTTCAAAGAGCGGAAGCCTCAAGCAGGTAACTACAATAACCCTTTTGAACTTGCATGCTGAATTTGTACCAATTACCAAGTAACAGTGATAATAGAGGCATAGTAAGATTTCCTACTCACTAATTCATTCCATCTGGAAAAGCCTTATATATTTATTATAGCTATTAAATAGCATCATATCTATTTAGTGCTATTGTATATGTGTTCCTGCCGTGAGTAAGGTTGCCAGAGCTCCTTTAAAAGGGTCGGCAACGCGCGAGTGATGTTTCTGGTGTTGCAAGCGTTCATAGGGGACGGTAGCCGCCCACTATTAGGGGGACTGTATACATGTATGCCGCCTTAGTAGTATAAAAAAAATTCTAAATGATCAGGCAGGAATGCTGCATTCTCTAAAATTAATTTGTTATTGTGTTGTGGTATTTACAAATAATATAATTAATTTACCAAAAATACAACTAATTTACCATTGGTATCACTAATTTACCAATAATATCACAAATTTACCAATAATATCACAAATTTACCAATAATATCACTAATTTACCAATAATATAACTATTTCACCAATAATAAAACTATTTCACCAATAATATAACTAATTTACCAATTGTATAACTATTTTACCAAAATATCACTAATTTACCAATAATATCACTAATTTACCAATAATACAACTATTTTATTAATAATACAACTAATATACAAATAACATTACTGATGATATCAAAACTTGTTGCAGATAAAGGCACGCTACCACGCCGCCCAGTTTACACAATAGAGCTAAGTCCAACCGAGTCGACGCCAACCGAAAACTCTCTGAAGCCGATGACGCCGCGGCGGGTCAAGCGGCGGTCGGGCTCCCGAGGTAACAACTCATCGGTGCGTAGATCGCGCCGCTCGTATCGTAACGCCGCCTACATGTCTTCGAACGCATCTCTCCCTAGGGACCCCAGGAGCTCCCGGCCCACTTCAGCTCACTCCTCGTATTCCAACTTCCACGCGGCTCGCCCGGCCTCCTACCACACCGTGGAACGCGAACGCAGCACTCCAGAAAATTACGATCAGCAGCCCGTCTCCGAGTCGGTCCCAATCGTCACAAATAGACACACGTTGTCGAGGCGAAACAGCGTCAAGTCTGGCTACGACGTCGTAGGCCCTTACAAGGAAGCGGAACCTCAGGTTAATGAGGCGAGCAATGTACCGTGCGGGGATTTGACCGCGCGGATCGATAACATCGCTAGGGATTGGGCGGAGAGCCACGAAGGGGCTTGGCATGAGCCCCCTCCGCCCGCACCGCCATACTCAGCGCGGGATACCCCTCCCCCCGCGCCACCTTACACCGGCCGAAATACCCCTCCGACCTACCAAAGCCAATACGCGCCGTATTCTTACCTACCAGGGGAACATTATAACCAGAACGCGCCATCTCCTGTCCAGCATAGTGCACAAGCCATGCATCAACAACCAAGCACACAGGCCGTCCAACAACAACAACCAAGCACACAGCCTATCCATCAAGATCATACACTACCTATGCAGCAAAGTCACAACACACAACCCGTTCAACAAAACCACAGTCATAGCACAGTCACTGAGCAACAAGGTCACAGTTACAACACACACCTCATTCAACAAGATCACAGTCACAGCACGCAATCTATTCAACAAAGCCATACTCATAATACACAGCCTGTTCCACAGGGACATACTTATACCACACAACATGACCAACAAGGCCACAGTTACAGCTCGCAACCTGTTCAACAAGGTCACGCTCACAGCTCACAACCTGTTCAACAAGGTCACCCTCACAGCTCACAGCCTGTTCAACAAGGTCACGCTCACAGCTCACAGCCTGTTCAACAAGGTCACGCTCACAGCTCACAACTTCAACAAGGTCACCCTCACAGCTCACAACCTGTTCAACAAGGTCACGTTCACAGCTCACAGCCTGTTCAACAAGGCCACGTTCACAGCTCACAGCCTGTTCAACAAGGCCACAGTCATAGCACACAACCTATGCATCAAAGTCACGTACAATCCCACCACCAAAGCCCGCAATACGAAAACCATGCGGCGTATGATTATCACAATCGCTACTCTCGCGGCACTCCCGTCTCACCCGGCCCCCCCGCTTACCACGCAATTAATGAGATCTACACAAACATGCCGCCGTGCCAATGATACTATTGAAATCGTACTTTCAACCGCTTCTGTGCTAGCTACCACCAGAGGTAACTCACACTTGAGGATTCCGGGTGAAGTGCGCTTCCACCTTCGCCTTATCATCACTTGAATAAAGCACCAACAAAAAATATATATATATATGTGGAAATCATTTCATCAACAATATTACACTCGTCTCACACTGCCTTCTAC
This sequence comes from Venusia cambrica, assembly GCA_951394065.1. Taxonomy (NCBI): domain Eukaryota; kingdom Metazoa; phylum Arthropoda; class Insecta; order Lepidoptera; family Geometridae; genus Venusia; species Venusia cambrica. Next base: position 1,666,192 of record OX596068.1, on the reverse strand, counting down.
GGCCTTCGCACCTTCTCATCCAATCTCCGCCCGCCTTTGTGCGGAGGTCGTCGCTCCGTTTAGCTGGAGGGCATCCTGCACTATGCTTGCCTGGACGTGATCCAGGACTTCGTTGACCACACCTGTTGTCAGTCCTTGGGCAAATATGGCCCGCCCACTGCCAACTGTTAACCCTGAGCTATGTGGACCTGTTGGATAACCTCATTCTTGATTTTAGCTCTCCCCATAGCATTTTTTTTATACTACTAGGAGACAAGGACAAGCAAGTAGCGCACCTGGTGTTAAGTTTACTCTTGCCTATGACAAAGCCTTACTGCATAGGTCACACCCACAAAGAACATAGCCTACACGGCACTGCTTTGCGCCCGTCAAGTTGAGCCATAAAGGTGTTAAGCCCCACGTACCCTTAATTTCACCGGCAACCATACCCTTCAAACCGAAACACAACAATGCTGCTTGGCGGCTGAAATAAGTATTGTGGTAGTAATTCTCCGGACGAGCCCTTTCACTAGGGGCTTCACTACTCTGAAAAAGCATGCTGAGTGACATAAAAATAACCGTTTTCTATTATAATTGATCAATTTCGGTTTTATAGGTAGGCCCTAGGGGGTCTATTATGTAGCTGTATGTGTGTGGGTTTATCATGGTAGAAGCTTTCTCATTTGACACTCTAAAATGTGCCTTAAATACAGCTTTTGCTGTAATTATTAAAAATAAGTGTAATTGATATAAGTAAGCCAGTGTTGTTTTACACAATAATTATACCTACTACACCTATAGTCTTATTTAGCTAGGTTGATGCATACCTAGGTTGGTATATTTAATAGTCGTTTTAGTTATTTCTGTTTTGTATTATGTAATGTTTATCGTTTAAAATATGCAACTTACAGGGATCTGTTGTAATTTTACATTCCCTAGGTGTTTAGTTTAGTATGAAAACTATTCATAGCATTCCATGTAAAAATGTATTCTCTGTTATAATGCAACTCACCTTCACTGTTAACCTATAATAAGATACTTAAGGTGTGTTAGGAGATGTTAAGTGGTTCAGTCTACAGAATCTCAATATTGCTGTTATTTGTTTTACTTTGCCAGTCACTACTTTTTACAGCTGTCAACTTTGTTGAACAGCTCTAAGAAAAAATTTAAATTCATTCCACACATTGAAATGTCACTTAACTTACTTTTAATGACTTTGAAAGAGTTGCTGTCAATGCACCTACTTAGGTTTCTTTCAATATGCCTGTACGTAATTTTAACATAGATTAAGCACTAATCCAGACTATACATAAGCCATGTGATGCGCCCCAAAACTCATAGCTTGTCAATTTTGTGAAATTGTAAAATTTAAATACTTTTTACTTTTTTATTGGCACGTATTTAATCTAAACGGTCATCTTTTTTAATGATTGATCCTCTTTCTCTGAGACATAAAATTAATCAAATCAATCAATTCTGTTTTGAGCTACAAAAATACTTGATTACCACTTATTTTCGTAGCTCGAAACAGACGGGTATAGGGAGTTTTTTTCTATACAGTATCACTTTACCTATTGGAAGACAAAAGCCAAGCGTGCAAAAATAAAATAAACCTAACCATGCTACTGATCCACCATACAATTAAATAAAAAGAGCAATAATTAAAAAAGGGATCAAATATTATTTTTGAATACCAAAAAAGTGCACATTTACAAAAGAATGTTTAGTTAGACCATTTCAAATTCGTGATTTGTTTGTGTGAATAATTAGCAAATTAGAAATGAAGCTTTATGGACCACTTCAATCTGATATTATTTTATTATCTCAGTTGAGATCTCTTGTAAAATTATTAAATTATGTAACATGTGGATCTACTAACAATGTATGTGATGGAAAACTAAGTATAATTTACGGATAGGGTTGTGAACATATTTGCTTAGCAGACATTTAGTAAAGCCCACATAAGAGGCAGTTTTAGGGATTGGCAGCGGAATTGGGCATGAGACTCATAGTTGGGGATGCGATGATCGTCAGTCTGTCTGTCAAGCTAAAATTTATCTTACTCAGAAATGTGTAGGTACTTTTACCCGATTTAAAATTAGTTATCTACTTTGTGAGCCAGTCACTTTTTTCAGTGTTTTAACAACGACAATATTTTTAAGATAATGCTAACTAACTCTGTACCTCTTATTAAACTGCTCACTTGACACACTATGTTACTTAAATCTCATGTTTTTTATGATGAATTTATAAGATTATTACTTCTCCGTCCAATGTTTGTGATGATGTTAATTCTCTCAATATGTCTCACGTATTTCTAAGATAATGTTAAATTTTACACTAATTCTGACTACGTATTTCTAAGATAATGTTCAATTTTACACTAACTTGACATTGAGCCTACGTATTTCTAAGATTAAGAAAAGAAGAAGAAGTGCAAGTTTACACTAATTCTGACATTATGAGCCTAGCGGTCCAATTATGATTAAGTTTTGATAATTCCAAATGAGCTTTAGTAGTTTAAGAATTAATTTAAAGATTATTTTGGAACAATTTCCAATTAATTTTTATGCCAAATATACACCTATGCTAAGAAAAAATGATTTTTTTCCTACAGACTCCCACCACTCCTATGAAAATGATAAGGTTACTATTTTGGTTAGGTAGGTAGTTGGTACCTACCTAGAGAGATTTTCTATTTCTCTGTTATGTGCATGAGCTTGCACAGAACGAATCTGTAATTTCTGAATGTGTCAATATTTGGTTCAATCTGAAAATCTAGTTACAAATTTAGGTTACTTCGTAGATACAAGCCTAAATAGGTGTGTAAGCCAGGGACAGGGTCTACAGCTTACACATGCTGGTAACGCCAAACTGGTCAAGACTGGGCTATAATTAATAGCCTATAATTAGTTGAGAATGGGTTCACTAAGAATCAAAGACTTAAGGCCTGTAGCTATAGTACTTTCAGAGGTACAAGGTAAAAACGACGTGTATGCTGTAGACCCATGTCCGCAGCTTACACATCTGGATTAGCAAAACGGCTGAATACTGGATTGTGATTAATATCTTAAATTTGAGTCCGGAATTGGTTCTCTAAGCATCAACATTTTGGTACCTTTAGACCCCAGCGGTTTCAGAGAAATAAGCAATAAACTTTTTCCCGCCAATTAAGGAATATTTCCAATATTCTACCATTTTGTCACAAACTACCTATCCACCGAGAGTCCGAGACTGACTCCTTCAAGTAAGTCCAGTCAAATACTGGTACGTAGGTACCCAGAAGTTCAAACTGTTAAAAAAAAAACTATACTTGAGACATACCTACCTGATTGTATCTTCGTAAACCACACATTTTAGTGATTATTAATGAAACAACCATATTCGAGCATTGGAATTATATTTTCGTAAATAGACTTCATTATAAATCTATATCTACATAAATGTACATATATTCTGTAAGTATTTCTATCAGAATCGAAAAATTCTTTCGCCTTGATTCAAAAGTTCTACTTCTTAAATTAATATAATACATTTGGAAGGTAAAGTGTGATGCAAATGCAGTAAGTTGTAGCCTCGAATTTAGACAGGAAGTTGTAAGGAAAGGTAAACAATATCACTCAATCATAATAACTAACATCGGAACATTCATAACAACTTATCTTATATTTACAATTGCAATCATAGCTCCGTTTTTTTAATAACAAACCGAAGTGCATTGAAAATATTTCATAGTAAAATATTTTATATTTTGACAAGAATAGGTCCAAACTAACCTATTAGTGGACGAGGGGCAACAATACAACCCACTGAGGGGCGTCGATGCAGATTTCTTCGAAGAATTTATGTGAACAGATCTAAGGCAGCTATTTGAGTAATAGTCTATTCAAATAGAGAATCTCACTCATAGAATATTACTATGTTATCAGAAACATGTCGGGTCGCGCAACTTCTTGAGTGTAGATTATTTAAAGTGAGAGTAAGATAGATCTACACAATCAATTAAAAGTTTTAAAAAACAAGCTTTAGTGATTGCTTTATTGAACTTGGGATGTCACAAACTTTTTTTTTCGTTTTCTGATCTTCAAGCTATATTACGGGAGTTGACGAAAATTTTTCATCCGCCATTTTGTGGTGACGGCCATTTTGAAAGTATAACAATATCGAGTATTGCTTTAGTGATTGCTTTATTGAACTTGGGATGTCACAAACTTTTTTTTTCGTTTTCTGATCTTCAAGCTATATTACGGGAGTTGACGAAAATTTTTCATCCGCCATTTTGTGGTGACGGCCATTTTGAAAGTATAACAATATCGAGTAATGCTTGTATTGTCACCAGAACTAAAAATGTATGCAAACTTTCAACTCAATCTGATACCAAGAAGTACTTACCTTACAAGATTTGACCTAAACAAACTAACAGTAGTACATCGGAAATAGTAGGTACTCATTTAGAACTGTTACAGCATTTGATTTCGAGCATCACACGAGTGATTTGCTGTTTAATTGCATTATTCTTACAAATGTATGTTGGTACATAGGTACATATATGTTACATTGCAAGTGAAATAAAAGCTTGTAAAAATGCGCTGTTTGATCGGATAACTTGTTTGCTTGTTGTAATTGTAACGTACACTCAAATAGCGGGTAGTTGTGTCCTCTCCCTGTGCGTGAGGTCGGGATGCCACACGTCGACGATGAGCACGAGTCGAGTTCCGGTGCCGTTGTGCCACACTTCGTGTTCGAAACTATCGTCGAACATCAGCACTTTGCCGAGGTGCCATTGTCTGTAACGTGAAGTAACCTGCTGTTATTGTTATGCTATGCTATATTTTACGGTAGGTATAGTTTCACAATACCTATGCCTATCTAAGGTATAAACTCATAGATTTATGTGAAGTGCTTGTGTTCGGCAAACGGGAAATATACTGTTTTCCTTAGTAAATTTAATCGAATAACTTAAGTACCTACCCTGTGTGGCACACTTACCCGTGTGCCGAACACAGGACCCTCCTAGAATACGCTGCCTAAACCATTTGGCGGTAGCGAACATTTTTTTATATTTTCATTAGAGTGGGACTGACTGAAAACCAGCGTTGCTGAGCTTTTACTTTTTCACTAACAACGTGAATCCGTTACAATTGCTTGTAATTATAAAAATATAGTCATAATGTGGTGTGTGAATAAACGCCTTTTTATTTATATATTTATTTATGACTACTGTTTTACTCTTTGACGGAGTGTATCATAGTGGCAAGTCATCTGTTCGAAACGGATATTCGGGAATGCAATTATGCAATCTCTACATAGCATGTCAAAAGTTATCCACTTTGTTTGACCCTCTGAGAACAATGAAATTGTCGATATGAACCAAGCAGGGACGCTACCGCCGACGGCGAAGCCGATCTCCATTGATGGCTTAAAATTAGCTTCATGAGAACTAGAAACGATTTTTACCGTCAAATGTACTGAACGGATAGGTTTCATAACATGTGTACATTTTTGAGATGGGAAACGCCATTTTGGATATGACACATACCCGGTAGGTAAAAATCGTTTCTAGTTCTCATGAAGCTAATTTTAAGCCATCAATGGAGATCGGCTTCGCCGTCGTCGGCGGTAGCGTCCCTGGTACCTGTTTACTGTTATACGTTCGGTAGGTATCTATGAGTGTACTTTAACATATTTTGTATGTTTAGGTGTAGGTAATGATCTTTTACGCAATACATTTATATGCGTATACCTACTTTGGAATTATAAAACAAACAATTTAGTTCAGGTAATTTATGATGCCATAATTTTTGTTTTGAATGAATGACAAAATATTCTAGGTGAAAGGAATGACGCGCGTTCCATTAAATCTGCGTCGATCACATGGAAGTCAGACGAGGACAGGGGTGCCACAGGGGCAAACAAGTGAGACATAATTTTTCTCACTTTTAATGATAAACCATTGTTTTTTTATAATACGATAGTACTTTGGATGTGAAATGAACATATAAATGGCGCGAAAAGCAAATATCGTCTGACTCAGTTATCATTCGTTCCATTCGTACGTCAGGGACGAACCAATAGCGCGCCGGCAAACTCGTCCTTCCATACTACCAAAATGACGCATAGATCGTCTACGTACGTCTAGTATTGACGGACACTTTATGCGAAGGGACGACAGTCATATTGAGTATCAATGTGGCTTTAGGAGTAAAGGAACACCGAAAAAGAGATGATGGATAGGTTGCGTCTAAGAGTATATGCGTGTGGAAAACGTGGATAATCAGCTGACGGCTGATAGAAGTGAATGTAAGAGATAAACATAAGCTAAAATGCCTAGAGCGGGATATGGAGGATGATGAACTGACCTGATCTCCTGGTCCACTCTTATAAAAGTATCTTTGGTGTTGCTCAGTCCCAGATGCATCCTCAGCCTGCAGTTGGTCGGGCCGACATGCGGCCTCACGTGAGTCCCCGCCGCCATCATACTGAACTTGATCTGCCCGCGACGACACCCGCTCGCCGCCGCCTCCGCCTTCACGATGCCGCAAGTCACCGGCGCCCGAGCGCAACGATTCGGCATCTCCCTCCCTCTCGTGAAAAGGTCCAACTGCGACCATTCCCCGCGCTCTTTCAACCCTTCCTTCTCTCTCTCGTACAACGCTTTCGCCGCCTCCGCCTCTTTCAGGATCTCTCGCCACGAGTGCTGCAACGCGCGAGCGAGCTTCGCGTATGGCGTTTGGTTCACGTCCCACCACGGTTTGCTCTTCAGCCTGTCCACGTTGTAAAGAGATCTTTGCATTGGAGATAGGAAGTGGCCTAACGCGGCACCGCGTTTGTGGATCTCCTGGGCTTCTGGAAACCTTCCAAGGAGAAGTAATGCATCTCCCAGGTGGTAGTAGAATCTGGGTTCGTTGGCTGGGCCGGTATCTCCTTCTAGCGCTTTGGTGAAGGCGTCAACGGCTTCTTCGTGGCGGTTGTGAGAGGTTTTGAGGATGAAGCCGAGGTGTGCCAAGGCTATGCGGTCGTCGGGCCACTGTTTTAGCGTTTCTGCTATCACATTTTCAGCTAGGTCGGCTCTGAAACGTAAAAATAATATGAAATTGATAAAAATAATTTAAAAATGTTATGTTCCGGCAGTCAGAGGTAAGATAGCCAGTTCCTCGGTTTGTTGAGGATTCCGGGTGAAGAGCGCTTCCACATGCGGCCTTATATAACTGGAAAAATCATGTGAAGGCCAAGCACCTCCACGCCTCGTCGTAAAAATAAAGAACTAGTAAAATGCAACATTATGCAAAAACATTTTAAAAGGACTAGGAAAGTTATTTAACCTGTTGGCCATTAGGAAGGATATCGTCAAGTTGTTTCGATAACCCGGTTCATCCGGAAATCTTCGAATAAGCAGCTTGTAAACTGGTTCTGCACTCAGGTATGTTCCTGTAACCAAAGAGAGACATCATACAAATATCTCTTCTATGTTGGTTCACACATTTTTGGAAATGGGATACAAAGAGCCAGCCAGTTCAGTTCGTAGGAACAGTCATCTTTAGCATTAATTCAAACAGGCATAAACGCCTATGGACGCTTGCAACCCCAGAAGCATAAATCGAGTGTTGCCAACTTTTTAAATGACCTATTTTTATTTAACCCATAACTTGTTCCATATTACAAGTTTTGCAGTTAAGCGTTACGTGTCGCTGTGTGAAGTTATACTACTACGCTACACTATAAACATACATTAAAACTTTTTTTTAACACAGCGCAATCTAGCCCCAAACCAAGCATAGCTTGTGTGTAATATGGGAACTAGATTACGGATAAAATACTTTTGCAAATACATACGTACTATATGACACAGCACCCAAACACAATATTCTTCACACAAATGTTTGTCCTGTGGGAATCGAACCCACAGCCTACAGCGCACTGAGCTACGAGGCCTGTTGTAGGTACTCACCTCTAAACTTGATCCTTTCAAGCGTCCGAGTAGCGACTTCCAACACTTTGCTGTCGGACAACCGCTCGTTCATCTTCAGCAGTTCAAGGTACGCGGCGATCGCCTGGCTGAGCAGCTGGTTGTCTTTCTTGAGTTCAGCGGCGCGGTCCAGCGCGGCCGCGGCGAGGAACCGCGCCCGCCCGCTGGACTGGAGCTCCGGCGCCGAGGCCTTTACCAGCGCCGCTTGCCAGTCGCCCTCCACACGTTAGTTACACACACACACGAATCACAAACATATGCCTATTACATTCACGTTTATGTACAAATTCTACGCTACGACAGAAGTCCCAATCGGTACACGTCGAGAGCTAACCCATCTAAAGAAAAAAAAATCAAGATTTTGCTTCCGAAACTATCGTTGATCGATTTTAAGCAGCGTCAATGTCTTCCTTTAAAGACTAAACATAGTCTTGATTATACCACTTAGATGGGGTCGACTCTACTTAAAAGTACAGTTCTCTCAGGCTGCAGCCAGCAGCAGGCGACAGCGACAAGAGATAATACTGATTCCTATAACATTGTGTTGTGATATGTAATTTGTATGAAGCTTCGCTATCGCCTGTCACTGCTGTCTGCAGTCGACTTAGATGCACCTTTATACATGCAAACTAGTAATAAAAACAATCAAAGTCTGTCATTATCGTTTTCGGTAGATACGATGCTGTGGAATAGTTTGAGGGTCACACGTAATAGTCTAGCCTACGGGGGATTATCGTCGGTGATGCGTCAGGGGCGAATCGCGCGGGGTGCGGGCGCGAATCGCGGCCTGAGGCGCCGCCGACGAGGCGGGAAATGGCACAACGAGCAAAGGGAAACGGATGCAAAAACAGTTAGTCGAGCCAGTCCTGAAATTCATACTTATAACTTTCATACTCTTTGTTTGTCTCTGTCGTATTGCCAGAGAGATAACCGCCTCTGTGGTCTAGGGTTAAACCCACCGATTTCAGATCCAGAGGCCCCGGGTTCGATCCCCAGGGGGAGTACAATATATTGTGCTTGGTTTGGTTGGTGGTAGGACTTTATTTAAGTCCGCCTGGCTAGCTACCATCTTACCTAATTCTATCAACATAATAACAATTTAAAAAACTGTTGTGTTCCGGTATGAAGAGGTAAGATAGCCAGTTGCTAAGTTTGTTGAGGATTCCGGGTGAAGTGCGCTTCCAGTTTCGGCCTTATCTCAACTTGTAACCAGGTGAGATGAAGCCAAGTGCTTACCCGTCGTACAATAAAAAAAAAAGAGATAAGAATAGCACTAACCTCTTCAACTCACGGATGTCGGACAAGGAGAGTAATGCGTTACAGGTACAAATGCAGCATTTTTATTATATTATTACGACGGGGAAACGCTTGGCCTTCTTCTCACCTGGTATCAAGTTGTGATAAGGCCGAAGGTGGAAGCGCACTTCACCCGGAATCCTCAACTGTCAGAAGAACTGGCTATCTTACCTCTAAATACCGGAACACAACAATATGAAATTGATATTATGGCGACCGATTAAGGTAAGATGGTGGTAGCTAGCCAGGCGGACTTAAACAATATCCTACCAGTAAACAAACCAAGCACAATATTGTATTCCCCTGGGAATCGAAACCGGGACCTCTGAATCTGAAACCGGTAGGTGAAACACTAGACCACAGTGGCAATTGGCGGGCATGTCGATCTACAACTCGCCTACCATGCGTGGAGTTTGGCAAAACACTCCATTCAGTCTTGGAGAAGGTTGATAGTTGATAAAGTATTTAAGGACCTCCTTTATTTTTTTAAATATGCGTCGTATCTTATAGATCGTATCTTCGAAGCCTTTTTAGCCTATATAACTCTTTGGTGTATTTCGCTATCGTTAATTTTGTGAAAAACATGCAACAAAGCAACTCGCAAAGCGAAGGAAATTTAAAATAATCTAGCAATTAATGTATCAATAAACAAAAACCATGTAAAATACACCAAAGTCATGTGCGTCAAATAATATCTACTATTCAAAATCTCAGTGAATATACGATGTTTCTGGGACCGTACCGCCGACGGCGAAGCCGATCTCCATTGATGGCTTTAAATAAGCTTCATGAGAACTAGAAACGATTTTTACCGTCAAATGTACTGAACGGATAGGTTTCATAACATGTGTACACATTTGAGATGGGAAACGCCATTTCGGATATGACACATACCTAAATCGGTAAAAATCGTTTCTAGTTCTCATGGAGCTAATTTAAAGCCATCAATGGAGATCGGCTTCGCCGTCGGCGGTAGCGTCCCAGATCACACCAACATCACACAGATGGCGTTGCGTATAGATTAAATATCCCGTATTTATTATTATTATTATCAACTCTTACTAAATAGTGAATTAATCTGTTAGAATTCATAAATTTTTTGTCCGTCACGAGTAACAACATACCATTTTAGTATATTTATAAAAAAGTAGATACCAAGATTAGACTAAATTAAAAGTGAGCTGTGTTCCGCCATCTTGAGGTCAATACCAGAGGTGACCGTGACGTGTTTTAAAACTAATGTCCGAACGTAATCTATGCTTTTGTGTCCCTGACTACCTCCTACTAAGTAATTCATCAGACTCCAACTCTGATCATCATCCACAACCTATTGATGTGGACATGACCTCCTCCAGAGTGTTTTGCTATAATCACCACGCTTGGTAAGCGGATAGCAGATAGCAGTTAAAGCTGTTAGATATTACGCAGAAGGTATATAGCCTTCTGGGATCCATTAGTAGACTGTTACGACATCCGCGAGCTGGGAGAGGTTTGATTCCAAAGCACCTCTTATCACTACTGCTACTACTGCTTTTCACGTGACGTTTACTTTTGCAGTGAAACTTTTTATGGGAGGGTTTTGAAATTCTAACCCGCAATCTTTTTGTGTGACAAAAAGAGGTGGGGCACTGTGCCGGGTAGAGTGGGAGATAATTAAAATGTTTCCCTTAATACAAGAGTTTTACATCTATTGTGTGTCTTTACGACACACCCTGTTTTTTTGTAAGCACATACTGTTTCTAAAAATCAATACTGGGAAACTATTTATTGTTTTTTTTCGTTAGATAGATACCTGGCGCAGATCGCGTTCTGCCTGCTCCAGATGGTCGCTCCAGAAGGCGTCAGCGGGTTCGCCCGGCCAATCGTCTTCGATGCTGTTACCGCTGTCTTCTGCGAAGTTGCAATATTCCCATCACTCAATTATAGAGAGTACCCAGACCTTAAGGTCGAAATTCGCCCGTACTTCATAAAAAATAAGAAATGTGAGCTTTCTGCACTCCTTCTCCCTTTTCTTCAAAAATAAACTGCAAAAAAAACAAATCTCATACGTATACGAGCTCGCAATATGCTTGAAAAGTTTCCGAACTTCGAGTTTCAATTTATAAGTAAATATTTGTGACAGAAATACAATGAGGGCTGCTTTTGCTAGTCTGACTTAGACCAAAGTGACAGAAAAAGGAACTAACGTGAATTCAAGGCTAGAAACGTCCCTTTTGCAGACACAGACACTCGCCTACGTTTATTATGATCGTGGTCAAACATTGCGGTGCGGTGGAAACTAATACTTGACAAACTATTTTTGAAATTTGCTACTTACAAGTATCGCAGTTTAATTAAAGTTTTTGAAGTGATCTGTGTAGCTGGTACCAATACAAAAAGCAACAATTTTAAAGAAGCTAACTTGAAAAAGTCTAAATACATTGTTTTTTAGTATTTTCAACAGTGCATTCAAGATCATAAGTATTTCTAACAGTAAATTGAGTAAACGGAATCTGAAGATCGAGATGATAATTGAAATTATGGTGAACGCATACCAACAAATTGCGTGAAAAATAAACGGTTAAATCTTCGGAGCAGTTATCCGTTACAAAAGAGTATGGTATGCGTTCACTATTTTAGCTTTGTTTATAAATACTACTCACACAGGTTAGTCATGCCAGTTAGTACGTTATTATCAAGCGACAACATTTAGCATTTTACTATTCGTTCGGGCCGGCCTATCTGGTTCGGGTAGCCGGCCGTATTTCGCTTCCAATCGGTTCAATAGCTCCGCATCATCCACATCAGATATCTCTTCTTCTAACTCCTCTTCAAGCAGATCCTCATCAATTATCTCTACGTCGTCATCCTCTTCATCCGGTTCTGGTGTAACCTCTTTTGTTACATCGGGGATATGTGTTTGAGGGGCCGCTTGCTGAAGAGGTTTTATAGGCTGTTGCGGTAATGGAGGTTCGACTTCTTCTTCATCTTCTTCAATTTCTTCCTCCAATTCATCCTCATCGCTGTAAAGCTCTTTGTCGACTGTGTCTTTTAGTGATTCGAGTTGTTGAATGGGCTGAAATACACACGAATTTTTTGGACCCGTAAATGTGCATTTAGCATAACACCGTATAAGAAAACTTGTTCGAAACAAATAGGTTGTGATAAGATTGATATATTACCTTTTTGTTAATAATATCTTCCTCTTCGTCGTCATCATCTTTAAATGGTGGACGACCCTGAACTAAAGTTGTCTCTTTTTTTACTTCTTTGTCAGACGGTCGGAAAGGCTCAGGCTTTTTCGGAACCTCTACAATAAAAAGTGTTTATAAATTTTGCGGGAAGCGAATTGTCCCCGATAGCATTAGTACAAATTTGCGAACTGATGTGAAAGTCTAGTGTTTTATAAACGGTGTAAAACTATGCTAATGGCCTTACTTTGACTAGATATAAGAGACTAGACCGCTATTCAATCGATATGCTATTCATTGAAGAAATGGCAATGTCAATGTTTTTTTTTTAAAAGCAACAACGTCACAATAAGCACACATCGTACCGGTAGACGGCGACACTGGCTCCGGTACAAGCGTCATTCTTCTGTCCGACAACGGAGTATCCTCTCTGATATCTGGTTCATCCTCAGTGTCTGTTTCTGTTACGGAAATAACTTTCACTATTCCGCATAATAATAGCTTCTTAGAAAAGTGATAATGCAATAACTGATATGAATTATCTTTGTAAGCAATCAGTCTTCGCTTCCTTTATTTTGGGAAGTGCCTACTTTTTGTCACATAACTAAATTGTATTTACAAAATGCTAGAAAGCTAGTTACAAAGTGATTTAGGTCTTGAACTCGGCTTGCCTGTCTGGACAAGAACGAGTCACGATTGAGCTAGAACTCAATAAAGATAGAAGAGGTAATAAACCTAATAATTAAACAAACTTATATGTATATATTATCGCTAACGCAGCGATCTCTACCAGACAACATGTACATAAAGACATATTATAAAAGCCGTCTTTAACCATTTACAAACGAACTCCTAAAAGTATAATGAGGATGGCAATGCTGCAGTACAACTTTAATTACAGTGGGTCTTTATGAAAATGTCGTCAAGAAACAGCAGCTGTTGTAAATTGAGTCTCATTTTAAGGGTTATAAGGTATAAAATAGTACGCACCGCGCGAGGCAGTCGCCCGGCGGAGGACCGCATGGGTGGCGACGAGCAGGGCGCCGCCCACCGTCAACTTCAGCCACACTGCAACACACCACGCATACTCTCTCTCATTCATCTTGACAAATCAACATATTTACGGGCTTATCATACAAATTTACAGTTCCATGTTGCAAACTGAAATAAATGAGACCAAACTGAAACTACAAAATGTTTCATCCCCACGCTACGCACCAACGGGACGTTTTATTCCCGTTCGTCCCCATGTAAATAAATGTGGGGACGAGCGGGACTTCCCAGTAAAACATTTATTTTTTAATATAAATCACTGGGCACATCGTAATGTCACTACAAAGAAGATACCAATGTTTGTATCGACAGAGTACTCTTGGAGCCGCGAACATTTTACACACCTGATCCCTCCTTACTCCGTAAAATATTTTGGTGGAGACGAACGCTACAAGAGCTTCCCACTGGGAAGTTTTTGTAGTTTTTATGTTCCCAATGGGGACATAGAGAATACACGTTCCCTTCGGGGACGAACGCTACTGAACAAACTTCCTGCTGGTCCCTATGTGGACGAAATATATAAGGCCAAATGAAAGGAATTACCTATAATTATTAAAATTAACTATCTATATAAAAGCTAAACTAAATGTCTGCATCCGTTCCATTACCAGCTAGGTGTGTGCACGAAATTATCGGATCATTTCGACATTACATTTTTACACAGCACCATCTAGCCCCAAACGCGTCTAAGTCCGTCGTTTCGTATCAAAATATAATATAATAAAATATGAACAAAAGGCAGAGCTACCAGGTTTGCGCAAAAATGTTGCCCTCCCGGTTTAGAACCAGGCCAGCGTATTCTCCTTTTTTTTAAAAAAAAAAAGAGGCAGAGCTTCCGACAGAGTTGTGTTTTTCATTTTGGGGTCAGGTAAAAATAAAACTGCCAATGTGGCCAATTGTCGTGTTACTTCTCTGGTGATTGAACGAAATGATGAACCCATTTCGCTTCATTAATGATAATGATCCCTCTGATGTTTGTCAACAAATTTGTCGTGTTCCATTCCGTTGCTAAGCATTGACGTTTCTTTGACGTTTTTATATTATAAAAATACGTTTTTTTTATAATATAAAAACGTCAAAGAAACTTCAATGCTTTTTACATATTATATAGGTAAAGTATTGTCACATAATGCATTATTACAGTTGAAAGCCAGTTTAAATTGTTTTATGTAATAGCATATCAGCAAAAATATTATACAAGTATAGATTTTTAGGATAATTATTTTAACTAATTTAAATACTTCATTATTTCAAATAATAATAACTAAACATACAATATTTGCTGGGTTTTTTTTCCGTAATTAGACATTTGTAATTTAAAAATTTGTGTTAAAACAATTTTGTTTATATTAGTAGAAGTTAGAAGTGGTTAGTTAATTATAATTATTATTTACTATAGAAACCAAAACCCAACCTATCACGTAATTACGCAACAACGCTTAAATTGCTATTTAAGCAACTAAAAGCCATCACAGTTAATCTCATGCAAATTTATAAAGGCAGGAATCGAATCGGTAGATTTAAATTTGGTGAACAAACAAATTATGAAATTACAGTGATTGTTTTTCTCCGGTCCTCGGCAATAGGTCTAACAAGACGTCTACACGAAGCAATTGCATCATATGCCGTGACCTGAACAGAATTTAAAATCACCGATACATAATTATGCATTGGTGATTTTGAAGAACAGTTTCTTCCTGCCTGATCGCCGAACTCCTAAAAATAAGCAATGGTAAGTAAAATTTACTCACTGCCTTGCGAAGCTTGTTCCCTCTCTTTTCGCAGCTCCTCCTGTTGTCTTTCATACTCCTCCTCGTCTGCTAACGTGTCTTGAGGCTTCTCTGTAGATGGAACTTCTCCGACCTAAGAGAAAATAAGACATACTACAGTGGGAAAAAATTAGAAGTGTTTTTGTTTATCAGAGGAAACAAAAACACTTCCCCATGTCAAAACGTGAATGAATCGATCGATTTTATTGACATAATCTACAGAGATGTGAGGCCAAGTGGGTATGCCCGCCTTCTGAACCGGAGGTTGTGGATTCAAATTCAGTCTTACACCTATGAACTTTTCTGTTTTTCGGAAGTGTATGTGCGTATTTGACACATGCTCTGACGGTGAAGATCACATCGTAAGGAATCCGACATGTCACTAGGACCAAAAGTCCAAATGACATGTGTCAATGGCTAGTATTCCGCCAAGCGGCGATGGGCTTGCAACCTGTTAGTAGGTGAATCCTCCAAGGAAAAAAAAAAATTGTACGACGGGGAAGCGCTTGGCCTTCATCTCACCTGGTAACAAGTTCAGATAAGGCCGAAGGTGGAGGCGCACTTCACCCGGAATCCTCAACAAACTGAGGAACTCGCTATCTTACCTTTAAATGCCGCAACACAACATTTTTTTTAAGAAAAACCAAACCAAGCACAATTTTGCTCCCCCTGATCGAACCCTTTGGAGCTGAAATCGGTGGATTGAACCACTAGACCACAGAGGCGGGTACATTCTAATTGGAGGTAATTGAAAAATACAGTAGGACGCTGGCACGTTCCTATTGAAAGAACTATACAGGGTGAGTTTTTTTCCAGGGCCACTGAGGCCAAGTCAACCGTGAGAGTTATCGAAAAGTCATGTTGATATGTTGATATGTCATGTGAGTTACGTGCTCGATTTAAAAAAAAAGTTAAGCATTCGAGAAAATCCATATTTTTTTATAGATTTCCTGAACCTATTGAATTAAAAAAGCTTGCTGGTATTTGAGAACACAATATTTCCTTTGGGCATCACAATCAACTCTAGCAGAGCAAAAAAAAAAGTAAATTTCATCAAAAAATGTGCTTTTTAGATTTGATAATCGTTCAAACCTCAGGTAAAGGTTTTCCTTTCGGAGCCGTGATAGGCTCAACAATCGGGAGCTCGTCCAATTCATCCGGCTCCAAAAACTCGACGTCGTCATCTTCCACCGAGCCATCGTCTTCGGGTGGCAACTCTTCAGATACTTCTGAAACGTATTAAAAATACGATAAGACTTGAATTCAACTGAAAATGTAATTATTTATTGTTAAAAAAAACCCATCCGAGCAAACGATGTCGTTATAGTTATTATATTATACAAATAAATTTGGCGTGATAATGATTACGCACTTTCGGCTCAACATCGCTTTTGGGTCGTTTGAATTGCCACGAAGTGTACACTGTCAACTTCTATTCCTGCACGAATCTACTCATATTCAACTACCCTCAATTTCCAACTTTAATCAAATGTTTGTTATATTAGTCATTTAACGAACCATAGTTCTTAAAAGTAATAAAGTTCTTTAAAGAGAATGCAGTATCACCTATTACGAATCTATTTACTCTGGACCTTAGTCCTTAGTAAAATGTTTAAGTCTTAACTTAAACATTTTACTTGTCCGCAAATACAGACCGATTCCGATTGCATTGGATGAAATTATGAAATAAATAAAAAATGATGAAGAGAAGATGTGATAAATGCAGAGTGTACGGGACATGGAAAGAAACCAACGTATGTATAAAGTTGATGCGCATATCGTGTCAGACAAAAGGAATGCCAATTGCATTCTATTTTGAGCTTTATTGCAGTTTCACTTACAGAGAACTAGCAGAGATTTACATAGCACGTTTGATTTTCTTCCGATATAATTATTATCATGAATACAAAATCGCTTCCCTTTGCAGTGTAGAGGTAAAGGATTTTAATAAAAGTACACGGGATGACGGAAACTATATTCAAGACGTTGGATTTCTGTCTTCTGCAAGACGATTTCTACCTTGAGATCCCTCTTCATCTTCATCTTCCTTAGCAGGGTCCTCAGCAGACACTGCATCGTCAGTAACCTCCTTCTCAATCGTTTCTATTTCAATGTTGGCTGGTTCGTCTTCTTCTTTTTCAAGATCTTCTTCCTAAATAGGATTAACATATTACAAAAACATGTTATAGGTTTCCCCTATTAGTATATGAATGATTGTTTCGTTGTCAGTTTTGATAGTAGAATACCGCTTATAAAAACAAATTTAAATTCTTATTAGACATTATAATCTTATTAATTCTCGTCTTAAAATTTTAAAACAAACGATACATAGTTGTAGTAATTTGTAATGATGAAACCGCACATACCTATATTAATTTATTGCGATTCTGGCATGAGATGATGGAAATAAATTAAACTCTTTATTAATGCCACGGAACGGCGGAACGCGCTGCAGAATATTAAGAACAATATTAATACTTATAAAAAAAGTGTAAATTATAGGTATGATTACATAAAAGTTTTAAAAAGCTTGGGGTCGTTGACCATTAGTTAACATAGCAGCTGAATGATCTATCGCTGGTGGATACAGGACCTGCAAAGGCTTGCCAAGCTAGCGACCACCCCTGCCGAAGTCCAACACCTATCATTTTGCTGTGTTCGGGTATTCGGGAGAGTCAGTGCTTGCCCGCTCGCTCCATCGTAGACCTCATTTTAGTAGTTGCATAAAAACTCAGATGTGATGGTCGACGAATTTAAATATTTTGCTATTTTTGCTATTTTCAGGTCAATATTCAGACGTTATGATATTCCGTCGTATTGATTAGGTAGACATGATGAGATTCAGTTCTAACGGACCGGAGGCTGTATAACGTATTTTACCAAAAATTAAAAAGAACCATTTTGTCTCATAAATATTGACGAAGCGTTATTCGTTTCACATCACAAACATTCGCTCAGCATGCTGAAGGTACATTACATCTAAAAATACTTCCACTAATAAAACTAAAGTAATGTTTTCGGTGTTAGCTCGCCGCACAATGTCATTGTGCTTTGTGAGTTGAAAAATTTAGAAAAAGGAAGCTTGAGATACTGTTAGTGCCAATCAAATCTAAAAAAAAACCAGCAGTTTTTATAACGCCACACGTTTTTAACCTCTTTATTATGAACCACGTTTTGAAGGTATTCGTCTTCTTCACTGTCACCGTCATCATCATCATCAATATTATTTGGGGGACTGTCTTCTTCAGATTCGTTGTCATTTTCTTCAAAACTATCATTGTGATGATTATCGTCACCATCAACACCATCGCCGTCGTCACTGTCATCGTCTTTTATATCATCATTATCATTAAATTCATCACTTTCATTTCTTAAATCAGCATCATCATCGTCATTGTATTCATGATTTTCCTCATAACTACCGTTTTTTAAATCATCATCGTCATCTTCATTCGCTTTATCGTTGTTTTCGTAATATTTTATGTAAGCAATTTCTTCAATATCATCCTGTTAAATGACAACTTTTAAAAATATTTAAAAGACAACAGGAATTTCAAATAACAATAGACATTTTTATTAGTAATAAATGGTGCATATGATTTGCAGTTCTAATTTTTAGATATCAAGCTAATTTACGGTAATGATGTACAGTAAAAGAAGTACAGTTAAATTAATAAACAAAATTAAAATTAACACGCAAAAAAAGATTATGCCCACACAGTTATATCCGCACCTCACTATCAGCTGTGTTTAAATCTTGTTCTTCACTTTCTAGATTTTCATCATCGTCGTCCTCATTGTCGCCTTCGGAATCATTGTCGTCTTGTTCTATTTCATTATCTTTATCATCCTGTTCAGCTTCTTCATTATCATCACCATCATCTTGTTCATCGTCATCACCATCTTCTTGTTCATCGTCATCATCATCTTCATCGTGTTCGTCGTCTTGAACTAATTCGCTTCCGTGTTCTTCTTCATCATCATCATCATCCTAATTGAGTAGATGTCATAGGAAGTTAAAAAAAAATATAGTTAGGTGTCACAAATGTGAACAAATAAAAATATGTTCACTGATTTCCATAATAACCATGAATTACATTTTCTGGAAACCATGATTTAGTGACTAACTGATTCTTTTAACAGTTGGTACATAGCCTGATTGTTTTCACTACCCAACACAAAATTCTGCACTTATAATAACTTAGCAAAAGATTTCAGCAAATCAGATACCTAGCTGAAATATCTTCAGATATAAAGTCACATAATGATTAACGGAAATGCATACTATTTATATTATATATATGTTATATATATGATTGATTTAATTATATATATAAGAGTAATATTCAAAAGCTGGCAACTTACATGATGGTTCAGCTCCAAGGTATGTTCATCATGGTGATCATCATCTGGTGCATCCTCAATCCATCCTTCCAACACTCCAGAATACCGGGATTCCACCGAGTTTGCTTCCACTATAACAAAATTAAGTATCTATACCTAGTGCAATTACATATTCATTGACCTTATCGGAAAAGTTCAATAGGAAAAAATCATACAAATAGTGATTCAGTTTGCGATTGGTTTTCCTCATCAGCTACTATTTGATAATAAATGAAAGCTGTTAACAGATATATATTATACAGATATACAGTAACTAATACAGTAGTATTTTCTATGTAATGAACAATTATACTTCAAACTCATGTTGGAAGTATAAATGTTTTATAGGTACCTACTACATGTACAGTTACAATCTTAGATTTTAAATTTCTAAATTGTAACATTGTAACATTATGATGTGGTAATAATTTGTAATAATATAACTGTCCTGAGTTCAACCAAATTTTAGTAAAACAATTAAGAAACTTAATGATTACAAAGCTAAAATGCACTTCAAGTTCATCAACACAATACGTAGGTACATACATTTACACAAAATATGTCTCAGTTTTATTGGGGCAAGTGTATCATAGTGAATAATGAAAGTTGTGTGTGCAGGTTTTTTTTTTATACCACTAAGGTGACAAACAGGCATACGGCCCACCTGATGGAAAGCGGTTATCGTCGCCTATGGACGCTCACAACACCAGGTAGGCAGGGTACAGCTGTTCAAACAATTAATGAACAAGGTAGGTAAGTAGTTGATGATGAATGACTCCCACTAAGAACTATCACCTTATTATAGATACATACATTCAGTAAGCCCTCTGTTTTCCAGTATAATCAGCCCAACAAGAGTAATCAGAATGCCAAGAAGGGAGAAAAATATGACTTTGGCGCACCAATGGCCTCCAGTGCCATGGTCACTCTGTGAGTGCATAAAGACATCTCCTTCACCGAGAGCCGCAGCCGTGCCACGAGGCTCCTCGACTCCAAGATCATCTAAAACAAAGACATTCGGAACACATCAGAATAACTTGGGAAAGTCTAGTATCTGAATCTGAATACTGGATGATATGCCGGAAGGTATTCACCTTTCTTTTTCTTTTTATCTTTACGCTTTCTTGGTTGTACGTCGCCTGACATGGTTCACTACGAACTAGCAGTCCGTAGGCAGCAGGAATCTTCTTCACTGTTTCATAACCCTGAGTAAACAAAGACACAATGAACTTGCAAGTGGCATCAATTATCCAAATGCGCAATTTTCATGAATAGATAAATGTTTGGCGCACGCCGCACGTCTGAATATTAAAATAACCTTCGTAGTTAGTCGTAGATTTACCGTCGTCGCAGCTTTCTTTAGTTTATTTTTGTTCTAACCTAAAAATAACCGGCAGGCAACGACAGCTGACGCGACGGGGTCGGTCGGGGTCGTAGCCAGCAGTGTTGCCAGTGGCAGATAGTCAAATATAACATGAGACAACTCAAAATGTAACATTTTCACGAGAAAAGTAACATTACCATAGATAATGTGGAAAACGACACAATACTTTATTACGGCACTTCATTACACAAAAACTAAAATAAATGTGTATGATATGATTGAGTGTGCGCTAGCTCAGTGTACTACATTCATTCAATTCCGCTCATGTCTAGTTCATAGACGGTTCAATGGTTCAATCAATCAAACCAAATCAAACATTTAATTTAAAAATTTGTACCGACTTCCAATATAAGCTTGAAAATAATTAATTTTCTAACTTCATAATATTTTAGAAGGCGGTGCCTATCGGTATGCGATGATATAACCCTACGACAACAATCATGAGTGGTATAACTTGACAATTTTGCGCACTAGATTCATTCATTCCGCACATGTCCGGTTTCATTCGGCTCAGTCAATCCAAATCAAACCTTTTAATTAAAAAATTGGTACTAACTTCCAATATAAGCTTGAAAATGATGATTTTGCTAACTTCATAATATTTTGGAATAACGGTATGCGATGAGTTAACCTTACGACAACAATCATGTGGTTGGCTTTGCAATTTTGCCCTACCAGATAACCAATGATCGATTCGCTGCTAGTCATCACTCGCTTGCTCGCTCGCCTAAGTAAGTGGGATGGATTAAGAAATACACGCGAATAAGCGGTACGACTAAGTGACAGATTTTCACGCGGGCATGGCATCAGTCAGTCCACAAAATAAAGTGCGCCAGCATGACGAGCGAAAACGAAAACATTCTTGGATGCGTTCCGTTTCACGATATTTTTTTGTTTGCTGGAAAATGTTTTTAAAGTTTTTTTATATACACAAAAATTACATATTGAGTCGTGTAACATGGAGGTAACATGAGGGTCAAAAGTA
Organism: Venusia cambrica; assembly: GCA_951394065.1. Taxonomy (NCBI): domain Eukaryota; kingdom Metazoa; phylum Arthropoda; class Insecta; order Lepidoptera; family Geometridae; genus Venusia; species Venusia cambrica. The sequence goes on along the minus strand of OX596068.1, from coordinate 1,644,207 downwards.
ACGTAAAATGTTACAAAAGTAACATTCTGGCAGCGCTGGTAGCCAGGCCCGGTCAAGTCTGAACTAAATTAACCCTTACGCGTTTTTAACGGGGCATTTAACGCAGACACCGTTTAAATAGCATAAAAACGATTTGGTCTTAAATATTTTATAAACTTTTTATGATAGTAACCTGTTTTCATGATACTTTATTGTTATTATGTTATCGCATTAATTTTAATGTAATTACAAGTAAAAAGTAAAACAAGAAAGAAAATTAGTAGATGTGGTCGTTTACCAATGTCGACTCAGTCGACATTGGTTACGAGTACAACTGTGCAGCAACTTTAGTCCACCCGAGTTGCTACTGCTTCTGGATCATAAACTGTCTCTTAAATTGCTGAACCTCTCGCAACGTGAATTGTTGACCCGGAGGAATGTTTCTGGTTAAATGGAAGACGAACACTAGCTAAATTGTATGAAATATATGTGTTAGTTGGCTATTTATACTAAATAAGTAGTAATATATCAGTAAGTACAAAATATGCCTACATTAAGTAATACATATTTGATGTACAAACATGCAGATCTTTGTAATTGAGCACCTACCTTTAAACCTAAATGCATTCATGTTTGTATGGGTGGAAAAAACGAGACAAAAGTAAACACTGGCGGGATAAATAGGCAGATACTTTCAGGTCTAGATGGTAGGCATCATGTATGTAGGTAACCAATTACAACCGAATGTTATTTTAGGGTCGTCTGAAAATGTTTCCATAGAATACAGTTTCCTACATTATTAAAAAATAATAATAGCTATGCATGCCAGCATGATGAGGATAGCGATGATGATGATGATGATGTTATTGATAATGCGATATATTTTAGCGCCGTCTATCATTGACCCAAGCATTCTTGTTGGCTATGCAACAGGTTTGATTGTTCCGAATTTCCATTCTTTGGCTTTAGACGGTTAAATTTTAAGTCGTAGTCGTAGTACAAAAAATAGATCAGACTATTGAACGAAAAATCAAAAAGTCGTTCACTTTTACTTGTTCAAAATATTTGGTGGTGATACATAGTGAATCTTTGTTATAAATTCAAATCCATATTTTTTACGCTGTTTGCGTTTGGTCAGAGTCACATTTCTTTTTGTAAAACACAAACAAGCTGAACATATCCGTTCCAAAAAAATAAACATCTGTGGACTGTGTTAAATTTGTAGGCGAAATATTATGTGTTCCTACATAATGGTAACAGTTTTTTTGACATTTTAAGTTTTCTGTCTCATTCTCATGCGTCAATGCGTTATTCGCGCAACTAGCTCGGTAAATATCAGTAATTGTCGAACAAATTCCTAGCGAATTCCGAGTCAGCTTATTACTGTCAATGTCAAACAAACCCTACTCTTCGAGTAACAATATTATATTATAATGAAGATAAGAAAAGTAGGTACTACGCGTGCTGCGAACGTTTCAGTGGTTATACCTAACCTATTACCCTTTGGTTTTGGTGTTAGGATATTAATGTTCGTTCGTTCTGTGGTTTTGTTTGGCTCAGTCAGATCAGCTGCAAGTTAAGTCAGTAATTCGAAATTATTTCACCAAAAATTCAAAATTCATGTTTCAACATCGCCGCTGTCGGGGTAGTCGCGTGTCTTCTTTCTATTCCACTTGAAATTCGTTGTAAAATGTGTGAAATTATAGTTCTGTTTGATGGGTATTCTGCATTACAAAAAAACAATGAAATGACTGCTAACTGTAGTTGCACCTTAATAAAAGGATCGCATAACATTATTGTAGACACAATGACACCGTGGGATTCTTCAAAAATATTAACCGGCAAGTGTGTAGGTGTAAAATACATATGTTTACGTAAAACAATAGATGAATAGGGTACCCCAAATAATGGACTAACAACTAGTTCTATCATTTACAGCTCTAGAAAAACAAAAAGTCAAACCTGAGAAAATAAATTATGTGATATCTACCCACGGGCATTCTGATCATATCGGCAACAACAATTTGTTTCTCCAAGCGCGACATATAGTCGGATTCGGCATTTCATACAAGGACACTTATTTTTTACACCCATTTGACAAAGGTTGGTATTCTATACTTATATTCTAGGTAACTTCTGAAAATGTTGGTAGCAAGCAAAATTTTTTAAAACAATATCTACAATTTTTAGTCGTAGTATCATATAGTATGTATGTATTTACAAAAAGTATTTAAGTATTTTATCCGTAATCTAGTTCCCATATTACAAGCTATGCTTAGTTTGGGGCTAGATGGCGCTGTGTAAAATTAATGTCCTGTAATATTTATTTATTATTTAATTTTATAGGCGTCTTTACTTATATATGGGACCCTTGGTGTGCTTGTGCACACTTTGCCGGTTTATTTATATTTATGCAAAGGATCCCCTCAGAACCTAGTGGATCGCCTGGCCAAGGATTAGACTTTAGTATATTAAATAGCTATCAAAAGGAAAACTGTTTGACACATCTAGGTCTTGCCTGTACTTTCATACGGCTGCCAAACTTAGGCAATCACTAAAGACAAGAAACTACAAGAAACTTGCTATGTGCCCAAACACCATGGAGAGGAACATGATGGTATAAAAATTCTCAGATAGGGTTAGAACTGAAACTTCTAAGAAACATTCCTACCAAAACAAAAGATAACTGTACCTAACCATGAGAAAACTATAATGGAAATGGACAGAAAAATAATAATAGGTACACTAGTCCATTAGAAACAAGACAAGGAAGTGTGGCAGGCCAAAGAATAGTTAGAAAAAGGAAGCCTTTAGCGTCATACAGGCAGGGTCATTTTGATTTTGGATGTAATCAAAGGCTTTTATTATTATTATATCTTCCAAAACTTGCTTGAGTCATACTATACTTTTTAAAACACGGGTTTTACTCATGAAAATGTGACTGAGCATGTGTGAGACATAAAAACGAAGAAGGGCTGCATGCTCTGCCATCACAATCTATGCGGCGAGTCACACACCCTGATGATGATTCACATGCTCAATCGAAAGCATTAGTGCCTATCTACATCAACATAATAGTATAGGTATGTGAGTAAAACCCATGTTTTTATTACAAAACTTATTTATGTTTACTGTGTTCCATAAAAGGTGAAGAGTACATCATTAACAATTCTGTCAAAATAATCCCAACACCAGGCCATACACTATCTGACGTTACTGTTATTGTGACAAGCAGAGGACTGGAAACAGTAGCGATTGCAGGTACCTTTATGTGATTTACCTATTCCATCATTTCCACATGATCACTATTCCATTTTTTATTTATTTTATCCCTTTCAGGGGATCTATTTGAGAAAGAGGAAGATATAGAAGATCCCGACATATGGCTGAAAGCTGGCAGTGAAAGTCCAGTGCTACAAATGCAAAATAGATCAAAAGTAGCAAATCTAGCAGACTGGATTGTGCCAGGCCATGGTCCTAAATTCCAAGTAACCCAAGAAATTAAAGATTCACTGAAAAGGCAGGCTGGAGAGCATTCATAAATTAGTTGGAATATATTTCAATGAAATACTTTTTAAATTTCAGGTGAAAGGTTTATTATACAGGAATCCTTTGTTTCCTAATCCAAAATAGTACAAGACCAAAGCAATGTATGTAAGATTTCATCAAATAGACTTTATAGTAAGAATAAAAGCATCATTACCAAAATAAAGTTGGTCTTTGTTTCATACATACATTATGCTAATCGCGATAATCATGCTAGAATAATGATGCAAGGCTGAATCAAAATTATAACAAATAAAGCAATAAATATAGTAGATATCTATAACTTGCGCTTTATTTATTATATTATATAGATAATCAAGAATTATACAGGTAGAAAATTTTAGATTAAATCCTTTATTTACCAATACCATTGGCAAAAAGTGCTGTTATGATATGCCCAGGAAGAGCTAGTAAGATTATCCCCATTCCACTAAATTTTGCATGACAACAACCTAAGCAGCAACCTAAACAGCCAACATGCTAAGTTAGATAACAAAATAACAAAAATATTCGTAAATATATAACAAATCATACCTATAGATGTACGACATCATGCCTAGGCATGATTTGATATATAGGTTATATATATATATGAACTTGTTAAATATGCTTTGTCATCCAGTGACAAAGCATATAAGTGTACTGCACACCTTTGCATGTGTGCGTAGCCACACATTAATTTTAAGGCTGGCTCTTTTTAATGTCCTGTCGTACTTCTCATATTCAGTAGGTATTTAATATAATTATTCATTTGAATCTTTGGAATATCCATGAACATAGAAAATAGTGGCAATGAGGATCATCTTCTCTTATTACAAAGTTCCCTAAGTTTTCCATTTGATGCTTGTTGTTTACCTAATGAACCTATTAATTTATTACAAATAAATATTACAGGACACACAGCGCCATCTAGGGTTGCCAACAATACTATTAAAAACAGTATTATACTGTTTTTCACTACAATATACTTTTTACTGTTGAACAAAAATAAAGTATACAAAATACTGTTTTCAACGCATCACTGGTGGATCCACACCATGTGCGTGCGTGAAAGAAGTTTTTAATAGAACTGATAATAACTTCATACTTTTTATTGTTAGGGCTTTAAATTATATTGAAGAAATGGTTCGATTTCAATCAGTCTAATTATTGTTAAAAGTTACATAGGCTCAGTATTGACATAGATGATAAATATTCAGAATTAATAAAATTTAAAGCAATTTATTTAAAACCATTGGAAGAGATTTTTTCGAAATGAGTACTGGCCTAAAAGAACATTTATTAGTAAACATTTCAGAAGAATTGAAAAATTAAGTGCTTAAAACGTAAAATAAATAAAAACACTCAAACTTATACTTTATTTCTAGTAAAAAAAGATGGCAACCCTAGCCCCATGCCAAGCAAAGCTTGTAATATGGGAACTAGATTATGGATTGAATACTTGTGTATTTTTTTATTTTTATTGTTATTATATGCAGATAACAAATGCCTAAATGTTAACGAGCCACACACAAGCTACTTCAATAACATATTTATAATGGTTTCTTAAACCGTAATTATGCACATTTAAGCACATGAAATAATCAAATTTTAAATACCTATAGGTAGGTAACAAATGCCACACAGTACTAAGTTTATAAAAAAAATGTATACCAAGTAGGTAGCCAAGTGGGCTAATCAAATTTTTAAACAATAAATATCAACCAAAATAGAAAATAAATAACGATACGTTTTCTCTGGCCTCTGCCCTATGGGAAACAGGCGGGAGTGAATGTACGAACCACTTCATGAACAACGGAACAAGGACAACTTATACCTAATGTATAACGAAAAACAAGTAAAATAATTTTATAGAAGACTAGATGTTCCATTCGTAATTCACAACGCATAAATACTGTGTGCTGTTATGAACCAAACAATCATACCGAAACGGCAAGGACGATTCAAATTATACTAACTTGTTAGGTGCTGAGCTTATATCTGTCAATGAAGAACATCCAGTGTGTGTTATACAGCACCTAACCAGCTAACTCGGGTGCTAAGCTTATGTGTCTATGAAGAACATAATGTGTGTTATATAGCACCTAACCAGCTTACTTGTTGGGTGCTGAGCTTATATGTGTCTATGAAGAACATAATGTGTGTTATATAGCACCTAACTAGCTAACGTGTTGGGTGCTGAGCTTATATGTCTATGAAGACGCCCCGTGTGTGTTATACAGCACCTAACAAGTTAAATATACCATGAAAAGAATAGTTCCTTAAGCCTTCATGGTATAACTTGTATGTTTTTATCTACTAAATAACTTATTTTGCTGGTGTCTAGGTTTATTGCTTCAAATTTATCTGTCCCGGTGGCGAGGCGCTGTTCTCAAGTTGAGTGTTCGAAAGCTTTGTCAGATCTTTCGATAAATAGGTTCTGTATTATATACTTAGCGTTTACGTTAGTACCATTTTCGCTCACCAGGCCTAATCATTTTGTAGAAGTATAGCAGGTATCTTAGGGTACAACATTTTATGATAGCATGCATTAGAATCGTTACGTAACCAGGTTCCTTTTATTTATATATATATATTTGAACAATTGCCAGGTAAAGGTTTTCAACTTAACTTTACCTTTATTTCCCTATTACAAATGTATAATCAACTTAAAATAAACAGTTGCATTGATTATCTAGGCGGGTGATGTTCTGTTGGAAATAACTATACAATGTAAACTTAAACCACGCCAATATTATAAATAACCATCTACTTAATCCGTGACAATTCTCTCACATTTTATGTCACATTATTATTTTATCACAATCAGTAAATTATACTATAAACTACAAAGATATAAATTCAGAAAATCAATAATGAATCAATTTTTATGTTTTTGACAAAACAAAAATTCTTCATGCCCATGAAGATTGATAAAAGATAAATCACATTCTTTAAAATAGTGGCACTCAATCTCTATCAACAGGTACGCAAACAAGCAATGTTAATACATAAAATCTAAATATTGCTTCCCGTGATACCATCCACCGATATTCTGGTATCCACAAGTCCAGGCCACATTTGCTGCGTGCAAATAATCAAGAATGTTCCTATTAATCATATTTAAACTACGTAGAGCAATTTCATATCACAGCCGAGGATCAATAATGATACAAAGCTCAAACATGCCCATATCCGTTCCGAATATTTATCGATAGCTGCAACCAAAACAAAAAGGAAATATATAATACACAAATATACTTTTACATTATATGATAAGGTATATTATGTATAGGTACAGTGAGGATATGTATGGTAGGTATAGTAAAGAAACAGCATTGAAATGATAATTTTACCTGAGGATCAATACTGGTAGGAACTGGTTGAGGCTCATCGAGGCACAGGTCTGAATCTGAATCGGTTCTTCTAAGAGAGCTATCCTGTAAACAGACAATTACACAATGTCATTAAGCACGCCATAGAAAATTCTGGATCAGAATCATGTAGGTTTTTTTTTTTGCGACGGGGAAGCGTTTGCCCTTCACCTGGTTACAAATTGAGATAATTGCAATTGTCGCCATATTATTGTGTGTTATTTTACCTACCTATTGCATGCATTTTGAATAAGTAATGTGTACACAGAACTATGTAATAAAACACCCGTGAGATACTATTCAAAACCTTGCCAATCCTCGGGTTTTAAGCACCCTACACATGTGATTTAATAAGGGATGGTAAACTAAACTCACTCCTTGCGTGTATTGGTGGGTAGTTGTGAGCACGCGAGCTACAGGTCGGCAGAAGTCCGGTAGCGTCTCGGTCAGCGGAGGCCTGGCGTGGGTCAGCAGCGGCTTCAGGAGTTTGGAGTCCACCGCGCCCCACAGCCGTGCCAGCCTTGCCTTCTGCCCCGTGGCGCCCCCATCACCGTCGCCTCGCGGCGTTTCCTGATTAAACATATCTAGGTAAGAAAAACAAATACAAAAGAAAAATGGCGTGGGTGGCAATCAACTAGCCCAAACAGAGGGTGTAATAAAAGATTTTAGTTAATGCCCTCCATGACAGGAACGAAGTACCAGGGACTTTCAATAGTCATTTTATTTAATGTTTTACATCACATCACACATATACAGGCAAAATGTTAGCCTCAGTTATACATAGGTATTTGTACATCATTCCAAACTAAGTGCAGTGAAAGTGCGAAATGCTCAGGCACACTTATAAACATTCACTTGTGTTGTTCCAGGACATTTTCACATCAATTTAATTGGTAATCAAAATATACATGTATGCTGACAGACAATGAAAGTCTTAACCGATTTGATTTTCAGATTGACAGACCACAAACTTACGGGAAGTTTGTGGTCTGCCAAGTAGACAACAGATTTTGGGATATTTCTACGGGATTCTACGGGCAAGGTACTATATATTATCTAGGGCGGAATACACTTTCATGCTTTTCACATAACACGTACAATTTAGTAATATAACCTTTTTTAGTTTTGTCCATTTCAGTGTCAATAAATACTAGTTACGTAATTTTCCACACAAGCTATACTCACGATTAGTAGAAATAAAGGTCTTGTCAAACGGGAGGCGTCATGACCACAGAATGCTAAAATAGTCGCGCCCGAGCGCAGCATAGTAACATTTTAGTATTCTGTGGTTACGTTATACCTGACCATAAAGTAGTTATCACAGAACCTTTTCGTCGTGGTCGTGACTAAATAATACAAATTAAAATGACTGGACCGTCACTGGAAGCTTTTATAAGAGGGCATATCCGTTTCCGTCGAATTGCACGCGAGTGACAGCCGGCAGCCACGCACCCCTTTTAGTATCGTAAAAGTCTTCGCAAACTACCCCTCTTATAAAAAATCGCCAGCGACAATTAATTTAGATTTATGATATCTCTTTAAATTTCATTAAAATCGGATAACCCGTTCGAGAGTCATGCCGTCACAAACATTGCCACATACATACAGAGCCGGATGTACCCAACTTAACAAGGAGATCTCGTTTTCTTCGCTCAGTTATTTACTTTCAGTAATGTGAGCAACGCGTCCTGTTTGACCAGACCATAAAGATTAGTAGTATATTAAAAGTAAAAATATTAAAATGATACATACGTGGTCCAGTTGCCAAGGCATAACCACTTCCTTCGCGCCATTAGCCCACTTAACTACCATGCGGCCTCTCTAGATTTCAAAGGAAAACCAAAGAAAGCGATAAAGTATTTGTACTTGTACATGCTCAGTGCTTTAGAGATGCATTATTATACTGTGAATGAGATAGGATAGGACTATTTATTACCGGACCATAAGATCACTACAAATTGTTTTCAACGTTATTTTCTGTGACATTAGAAGTTCAAGTAAAATGCTTTAGTAGTGTAGAGCTACCAAATGTAACTGTGTTAGATAGCAATAGGAAAAATTAGAATCTGCAGACCACCTGTGTGAATTTCAGTTTATCATGTTACTAGGCTCAGGTAGAAAAATAACAATTATAGTATGTACCTACAATATTTATAATACAAACCTTCCACCGATGTCAAATCACATAACATCAACAGCCCATTAGTGTCCACTGCTGGACAGAGCCACATCTAAAGAGGTAGGGTTTTTACCATAATCAACACGCTTGGCAGGCAGATTAGTGATCGCAGTAAAGTTAGATAACACACAGGGTGAGATTTCTTAGTCGGCTTTTACGACATCCATGCGCTGAGTTAGAGGGGTCAATTCTTAAGCCACGACCGCCATGACTAAATGCTGTCGAATTGCGCCCCCATGTTATTTGAACTTAAGGACGACTGATAAAATATAATATACTGGATCATATTCAAAACATCACATCACAATCAAATTTCGCAGAAATAATTCTTAAATGGTTAAAGAGAAAAAAAAATACATTTAATCGAATCACGTATACCTTTTGTTATTCCCGATATATGACCTATTTCGCATTAATTATGTGTGATAATCGCCATAATTAAAAAAATGCTAACTCCCTTATATAGACAGAGATGGGAGGTTTATTATCGCATTTGGAAAGTTAAATTATATCAATTTTATATTCGCATTCTTAACTGTTATCATGAGCATTTCTAGTGAGAAGGTATCCATCATACAATTCTAAAACCGGAATTATCAAAAAAGCCTTTGCAGAAAACGACAAAGATTAACGGTGCAAACAATTTGTAGTGCATTATGTTAGTAAATCGGTAGTTTTACAACCCGTGCGTTGTATAATGCGTGCAAATATATTAGTCTTACTGCTGCCCTGTCGCAACTGACCGGTTGCGTGGAGTCCAAGTTTCGAAGGCCGAAGCCGATATCAGCGGGCTGGACAAACATTTACATTTAGAATGTATCATAGAAGCAACGCAAAGCCCGGAACAAGAGGGCCTTTGAACGGTGGGGACTGGTTGCAAGTTCATTGTGTGAAAAAACACAGAATACAAATCAGAACAATCAAATTGCAACCGATATCGGATGGGAACGTGTAGGGATGACATTATATAACACTAAAAGAATAAGGTACGCGCACACACATTGAACCATCACCACAAGTCAACGTTGATGTCATACAACCAGGATCAAAATGAACTTGATTGATGCAGGTACAGGCGCCCTGCACCTGGTCGCGCTGTAAGACTGTAACTATATTTGAAGGCACAAACTGGTGACCCAACAATGTCATGTGCGCACGTACCTTAATATATTATGATGATGATTATTATGATAATGATACACCTAATACACCATCTAATAAATACAACTAGGTCACCTTTCCCAAATACAAGAGTTCTTTCACTTCCTACAGATATCATAAAGCGTCTCAAACGGCAATAACAATAACTCGAATGAGCATCGAAAGTATTTTTTTTGTAAGAATATCAGGTACTTGAGAAGGGGGAGATGTTAGGAACAACGAAACACACAATATATAAAGCATTGCTACAGCAAACTGTAGTTATGTATACGTACCGGTCCCGAATCCGTGGCGCGGTAGAGCTGCCACAACAACGATTCATTAATACATGCGTGGCATGACCCATACACGGCTTATACATGTGCCATGATATACATGAAATGGTGTTTACTATTTACTAAGGGTGCTGAGTCCTTAGCGCAAATGTCCTTCGTGCAAGTGTCTTTCGCGCAAGTGACCTGATACCGTTTCACAGCACCCAGTGAGTTAAACTAAAATGTACCTTATTTGCTTTTGCGTTTCATAGCACCCATTCTCTAGGGTCTGATTTATCAGTAAGTAAAACCTTAGTTTGGGTTTAGATGGCGCAACGAGTCATTAATACATGCGTGGCACGACCCATACACGGCTTACACATGTGCCATGATATACATGAAATGGTGTTTACTATTTACTAAGGGTGCTGAGTCCTTAGCTACCTATGAAGAACGCAACGTGTGTTTCACAGCACCCAGCGAGTTAAACTAAAATGTACCTAATTTGCTTATCATATCACCCTTTCTCTAGGGTCTGATTTATCAGTCTTTTGGACTGAGCTTATAAGTAAAACCTTAGTTTGGGGTAAGATGGCGCTGTGTCCAGTACTATTGATTTATTTGACAACACGTTCAAAGTTTACAGAGCTATAGCCCATCAAGACAAAAGATGTCATAGGTACTAACTACTTCTCAACATTTTAGTGGTGCTGTTATTTATTCTGTATGTACACTAAGCATTACTGTGATATTGTGCCTTATCTTAAATCTAAAATAATTTAGTTATTGAGGCTCTAAACGTGCACACTATACCTTTAAATTAAATTCGCAGAAATGTACAAGCAAGTAAGCAGAATAAATTAAGAATATTAGAAAACACAAAAAAATGTTAGCACTGGGTGTATTAGGGTAGCAAAAAAAATGTGTGAACTATATACTAGTAAAGCTATATAGCTCAGTTTCACTCAAGTGAAACTCTAGTAGCAAGAAAGTAAAGTGGGATAAACGTAAGAGCTTTAAAAATGGCATAGACATTTAATAAATACTCACGCTTCTCACATCTCGGTACGGCAGCGCTTCGCTCTCTTCATTACCTTCCCTGGAATTTAGAAAAATAATATTTAGCGAATGGATTACATGACTGTAACTGTTACAGTAACTGTAATCCATAAGACTACATATGACCGCCTCAGTGGTCTAGTGGTTCAACCCACCGATTTCAGATCCAGAGGTCCCGGGTTCGATCCCCAAGGGGATCAACAAAAGGCAACAATATTGTGCTTGTTTTGGTTGGTGGAAGGATTTTGGTTAAGTCCGCCTGGCTAGCTACCACCATCTTACCTAATCCTGTCGCCTTAAAAACAATTCTTAAAAAAAAATGTGTTCGGGCATTTATAGGTACGATAGCCAGTTCCTCAGTTTTTTGAGGATTCCGGCCTTATCTCAACTTGTAACCAGGTGAGATGAAGGCCGAGCGCTTCCCCGTCGTACAATAAAAAAAATATGAATACAAATGACTGATCATATGATCGCGACATGCTATCAAACAGTCATACATATGTAGCGATGTGGTAGTGGTCATGGCCTGTCGTCTGTGACACGGCTTATACATATGCCATGAATAACATGAAATTACAAATCAACAGTCATACATTATGTAGCAAGGTGGTAGTGGTCAAGGCCTGTCATCTGTGACACGGCTTATACATATGCCATGAATAACATGAAATTACATATCAACAGTCATACATATGTAGCGAGGTTTTAGTGGTCATGGCCGTCATCTGTGACACAGTAGATACATCACATAAACAGCCCATTAGTGTCCACTGCTGGACAGTGCCTCCTCCAGCCATCTAATGCTGGAGGAGGCACTGTTGAGATAATCACCACGCTTGGCCGGTGGATTGAATATAATAACAGAAGGAAACTGCCTTCTTCTGGTGAGATCCCTAAGTCGACTTTTGCGACATCCATGGGCTTCGTTGGAGCAGTCGGAGGGGCAAGAGAAGGAGTAGATACATACCCAGTGGGTATACGAAGGTAGGCGAGCGCGTGTGATGCGGCGCCTCCTTGCAGGATGACGGTCGCTATCACGATGAGCGAGGTGGTGGTCAGCATGGCTTGCCGTGCCTCCGATACCGTGTTACGGATCGCAAGAGCGAACGACATGGCACCACGTAGCCCTACAAACAAACTTCTCATAAATATGCTGACCTGAGAAGTACCAACTTGACAACCCTACCTAATCGTTGTGTTCCGGCATTTAAAGGCTAGATAGCCAGTTCCTCAGACTGTTGAGGTTTCCGGGTGAAGTGCGCTTCTAATTTCGGCCACCTTTCGGTACTTGAATCTCAATGTGTTATACCTACCGAGTGTTTACAATAGCGCCATCTATTGAGAGTTTTTTTTATACAACTAGGAGACGGGACAAGCAAGTACTACTCTTGCCTAATAACAATGCCTTACTGTGAAGGTCACCTCCTCAAAGAACATAGCCTTCACGATACTGCATTGCGCCCGTCAACATGAGGCTTAAAGGTGTTAAGCCTCGCGTGCCAGTAATTTCACCGGCAACCATACCCTTCAAACCAGAACACAGCAATTCTGCTTGGCGGCTGAAATAGGTATGGCGGTAGTACTTCCCCGGACGAGCCCTTTTACGAGGTCCTCTACTGCTCTTCTTAGAGTAATCGGAAGTTTTTTCATTTACTATAATTACGTATTCATTTTAGGGCTCAATGTTGGGTATTCAAAATTTTCAAGCAGACTACACAGAGGTGTCGGTAACAGTATCGCGAGTTCAATGGTTTTGAGTTTTCACTTTAAAAAAAAATTACAAAGTCATTGTACATTACTATAAGAGTACATGTATCGTTCGGTTATAAATCTTAATAAACAAAAGAAAACAGAAGCCTTACCTGAGAAGAAGAGCATGTGTTGGAAGTTTATGGGAATCGGCGGATTGCGGCCCAGGTTCAGGAGAAACGACAGCGGGTAGATGTTCACAGCGCGCCCCAGAGTTGACGTAATCTATGAGCTCAACTAAGGATGTTATTTATACCGGGAGTGGATGACGACTGCGAGAATTGCTACTGTCAAAAAAACGACGCAACATTGCAGACTATATCGATATTGTAAACTAAAACATCACAGACTTATGTACAAGATTGACAAAGGGTGCTCAGCCAGTCAAACTCTTCGAATTTTCGGTTTATATATGGGTTGTGTGGGAACAAAGTTCCACGTTTATATCATTACATCACTAAGCCTGTGACCATCCACTGTCGGAAATGGGCCTCCTTAATTGGACGTTGTTTAGAAATTAACTATCTGTGGTCTGGTGATTTGCCCACCGGTATCAGAGGACCAAGCCTGTGCTTGGTTTGGTTGTTGGTAGGACTTTGTTTAAGTCCGCCTGGCTAACTCCACAATCTTACCTAATTCTGTCGCCATAACAACAATTCTTAAATTGTTGTGTTCCTTACACTGTTGAGGATTCACACATTGTACTCCCCTGGGGATAGAGCCAGACCTCTGGATTTTGACCGGTGGGCGAAACACTAGACCACATAGGCGGTTAAAAGGGCGCAAAGCTTGTTATATGGGAACTAGATTACGGATTTTTTTTTTTTTTTTGTAAACACATACTTATCATACAACACAACACCCATACACAGAACAAACATCAGATCAATTCATCACACAAATGTTTGTTCCCGGTTGTAATCGAACCCACAACCTACAGCGCAGAAGGCTGAGCTACTACCAACTGAGCTGTGATGCTGCTTCCAACGGGCTTAGAATTATGTCAGTTGTTTTTAAAAGGATACAAATCCAGCGATAATGAACCACGGGTCGAAGTGATGCTTTGGAAATGTGAACATCGAAACGCCGATGTATGTGAATATAAAGTTCTCGGCTAGGAAGTTGAGCAACTCAAACAGTTGCTTGGTGCGGTTGCGCGAGTCAGACGATAGGTTGTTGTATGTGTAGTGCGCTTGGCAGATACCGCAGAACAACACCGCTACCACGCCTGTAAGGTACCAAAGATCAAAACAACATTCACATATATGAATTTGTACACTAATATAACATAAACAAACAAGGAGAACAATAAAAACATTGTCACAATGGGTGCTCTATCTCTTGAAATTTATCTTAATAGGTTAAGTTTTATTTATTGAAAAAGATGACACCAGTTAATTAACTATTTATATGTAAAAAAGTTAATGTGACATCAGTGCCTCGACAACTTATTCTATTACAAGAGGGAAAATATAATCTCACTAATATTATAAATGCAAAAGTTTGTGTGAATGTTTGTTACCACTCATCTCCGTAACTACTTTACCGATTTAGATGAAATTTGGTATATATGTTGATAGTTTAGGTTCTAGAATAACACATTAGCTAATCTTATTTATGAAAATCATCCCCCAAGGAGGTTAAACATGGTGGAAAAGTTTCTATGGAAAAAAAAATCTAGGTTCGATTCACTCAAAACTTGGTTTAAATAAACTATAAAGTAAATGATGAAAACTAAGTACTTTATTTTTACATAACTACCAGTAGGAAGTGTGCAATACATTTCTGAAATTTGTAAGGGAAAAAATCCTTGGTTCGATTCACTCAAAAGTCGATTTATTAACCAAATTATTGAAAGTAAATAATGAAACATGTAAGTATGTATTATAGCTGGTCACACACAGATATAATATTCATTATATCCATATTATTCTACATTTGACACATCAATTTACACTTTTTTTTTTATTGTACGACGGGGAAGCGCTTGGCCTTCATCTCGCCTGGTTACAAGTTAAGATAAGGCCGAAGGTGGTAGCACACTTCACCCGGAATGCTCAACAAACTGAGGAACTAGCTATCTTACCTCTAAATGCCGAAACACAACAATTTCAGAATTATTGCTATGGCGACCGAATTAGGTAAGATGGTGGTAGCTAGCCAGGCGGACTTAAACAAAGCCACGCGGGCGAAGCCGCGGGACGCAGCTAGTATTAAAGAGCAATCTCGTTTGAACATTTGTTCAGTTTTGGAGGCAAGTTGACCCACTCACCAGTCAGTTCACAAACTTCAGCGATGAGGAAAGCCGCATAGGACATCAGGACGAAGAGTGCAGACTCCAACAGCGGCCATTCGCGTACGTGGGTGAATTTCGTGATGTGTGAAACGTTCAGGAAATATATTGAAATTATCAAAAATAACTTTGAGATTTGTGGCCACGTTCATATACAATCCTTCATCTCACCTGATTTTTCAAGTAGTGCTCATATCGATGCCGTGTCATCTGGCCCGGTACCGGGGAGGATGGGAAAAAGTAATTTACATATTTCCCCGGTAGTCTTCCAGGTCGTCAGATCGCTGACGCCATAGTATATCTAATATACTGTTAAGTTTGAACTCAATCGGTATACATGGAATCTCTCATACTCAGGAGTCCTGTTGGCAACTCCCGACTCTACCAGCCCGATGATCACCTCACCATATAAAATAATTGTCGTCAAAGTAACATATGTGTTCCAAATAGCTCAATCGGTTCGGTTGAGGAAAACTGGTTACAATTAAGTGGCAAGTTTTTTTCATTGTACTACGGGGAAAGCCTTTCATCTCACCTGGTAACAAGTTAAGATAAGGCCAAAAAACTTACCCCCTTATTGTACTACCCTTGTACCATAGCCATAGCTTTCGGCATACTAAAACACGGCAAGTCAAATGTTGTAAAAAGGATATCAATGCAGTCAAACAGCCGATGAGCGCACCAACGAGCAGCGACAGACTGAAGATCCCAATGAAGTCTCCGATCGCGGCCAGGAATGCCGTGATCTCGAACCCGCCGTCGTGAGAATACCGAGTCTCGTAGTTTTGTATTGCTCTAAAATTCAAGTATTATATCTGTACTTCAATCTGAACGAGAGCAAACCAACAGATAGGCCTCACAGCTCAATTGGTAGTTGCCCGGCGTTCTGCGGTTCCCGGGACAAACATTTGTGTGATTAATATGTTCTGTGTTTGGGTGTTGTATTGTATGATACGTATGTATTTAAATATATAGTATATCAGTATTATATCCGTAATCTAGTTCCTATATTACAAGCTTTGCTCTGGGGCTAGATGGCGCTGTGTGGAATTAATGTTCTGTAATATTTTAAACTTCGCTTTCACACATTTTTGAACTTCATTCATTAGCCATTCATTTATTTCTACCAAATTCATCAGATATTCCATTTAGAAATGATCGATCAAAACGTATTATATGGGAGAACAAAATTTAGGCCTTATAATAAACTTACCCGCTAAGTACTAAAGCCACAGCGTCATTCAAGACGCTTTCGCCAAATATCATGGCGTAGAGATTAACGTCCACCTGTAAATAAATATAAAAAATTACCTACCGACTTGCATCTGAAATTCCTATCATACAACATTATTTATCTGGAACAAAGAAATTCAGAATAAAACATATACTTATAGCAAACGATGGCAGCAACAATAGTTATTCGGTGACGCAGTCACCAACGCCATATACAATTATTAATTTAATTAACTTTAACATAAATATGTACACACAGAGGAAAAAAAAATTGATTATTAAGTGACAAAAACTTATTTGTGTTTAATCCTTTCCACTCACGTTAATAATTAATGGACCAAAATGGGTAGTAGCGTTTTAAACTACTTTTTCAACTGTGTCTAACCCGCATGTCAAACAGACTGAACTTTACAGTCTTGGAGGAGTTGTGCCCAGTGCAACAGAGGAAAGGTACTGGACGTTGATGATAACAATAGGACATTAGGACTAGTGATACGCCCGAGATTTTATTATCGCTATCCCGTGGGAATTTCTTAAAATCCTTTCATAGTTCACGCCTATACTACGAATGTAAGCTACCCTGAAATGGTCTGGTTTCAGCGTTGTGCGTTGATTGTCAGTCAGTCAGTTATACGACGATTATATACGCATAGTATGAGATTTAATAGCTAACTGTTACTAGACAAAGAAATGTTTACTTATTTTGTACACTCTGTCGATGCTTTTGCTAATCTGTTATGTACCTATTATTTTGTAAACTCAATTCTGTAACTTCTTGACTTGTGTTATATAATAAGCTACCAATCTATATGTGACCTAGGTATATTAGTGCAATGTAATTGTCTATAGATTAAATAAAGAATGGAATTGAAAGCAGGAATGCGAATTTCCCGTGAATTCTGTAAACTACTTAACAGCAGTAAATATATACATCTAGCAATAATTTATTTTATGAAATGGCATAAGAGTTGAATTGAAAGCAGGAATGCGAATTTCCCGTGAATTCTGTAAACTACTTAACAGCAGTATAATATATAAATATAGCAATAATTTATTCTATGAAATGGCATTTCTGTTGGCCTTATCTCACATAACTATTTGTTATCTCTTAGCTAGGATTACTTATTTGACTGAGATTAAATAGTTCCCCCTCTCCAAATAACATAGTATTGTCTCTTTATCATTGTTTGATAAATATTATTTCCCTAATTTTCAAGAATCTGAGGGTTAAAATGTAATAAGTAAGGTAAGAAAGCAATAAAAAAATATATTTAAAATACCTTACCACTAAAATGAGTGAAATAAGTTATTTAAAAAATAACCAACTCCACTCGAAAACAATTATATTGGTAATTTAGAGTGCAATAAGAAAAACAAAAATTGGCAAATTCCCGCGGTATAGCGGGAAGGAAGTCCCGGGCGTTTGCTAGTTTACATATTCATATACATTTTTAATTACATATGTATTTACTACCATCAGTCGAGGTAAGAATGAAACAGTCATAATAAAATCGTTTCCAATGCCTAACCGAATGGCTATCAGTGGAAAATAGGTAATGTTAGAAGCTTTTTTAATCTAAAGAATAGTTTTTTTTTACTAAATCTTAGAATAAGTCTTCATATCATGATAAAGATCATCTCGAAATGTCACTAAAATGACGAATAAATTCAACAATAACCATATTCCTCGTATATTATTAGCATACATCTCTAAAGGAAAACCCAACAATATCCGTAACTCGACTAATTTAAAGCTTATAGCATGTGCAGGTATGTAGAAATATAAATAGGTATGCTAACCAACGCAATGAGCTCACGTTAGAAATGTCTCTCACATAAGTACCTACGCTTGTCGGTAACGTGTTTCAAACACGCTTTACTAGCGTGAATCTATACCGTAATAGGTTAGTATGATCATGTATCAGAATGAATGTTTTATAGTCTCTGTTTGTTTATTTGTTACCATTTCAAGTCTAAATGGCTGAATTAATATCAATGAAATATGGCAAGAAGTACACAGGGTTATACTTTTCATTTAGGTACCACGCCGGCGAAGCCACGGGCAAAAGCTAGTGATTAATCATCATCATCAACCTATTGCAGTCCACTGCTGGACATTGTCTCTCCCAAGTTTCACCAGCCATCTTACGCAAATAATCTCCATCTTGCCAGTGGTTGTCTAACACTAAGTTTGCAAAGACACGGGAAGGTGATTATATAATTCACTAGCTTTTGCTCGCGGCTTCGCTCTTTACTTTTGTTTAGCGTGTGTTAAAAATTAGGGCCTGCAAAACTTAAAAACGACAGTACAACTTCTCCATTAACGTTCAGATTTTCTTTAGCCATTTAAAAAAAGTCTAACCAATAAAACCTATACTTAAACCAAACGAAAACAAAACAAATGCCAAATACAAAGCAGAGTCTTTAACCAAAACTACTAAACCGAAACAAAACAAATGCAAAATCTCAAAATCCTTCTTCATCATCAATCCTTTCTTAGGGGATGCCTACGTCATAGTAGCTTTATTCATGCAAAGTCTCAGCCCGATCGGTTTAAAATTGACAAAGTTTCATAGAAACTTTCATCCCCTATTTTATCCCCTTGGGGGTAGAATCAATCAAAATCCTATCTTAGCGGATGCCTACGACATAACATCTACTTGCATGCTAAATTTCAGCCCAATCCGTCCAGTGGTTTGGGCTGTGCGTTGATAGATCACTATGTCAGTCAGTCAGTCACCTTTGAGTTATATATATTTAGATAGATTACTTTGTGATTCGGTTCAGAAGCCTAGGTAAGAATACCTAATACTACACGGCTATATGAATGATGTTTAATTTTTTATAGACTCTTATTACTACCATAAATCCAATAGCTGGAGTCAATAAAATCCTACAGCTGGGACACCGACAGTACCTACTAAGCTAAGCTCAGAATTTTCAAAATGTAGTTTTTTTATTACCTTCAATTGCGAGAATATAGCGAGGACAGTCAAAGGGTCGGTAGGTGATATCAAAGCACCGAAGTACAGGGTATCCAGAAATGTGAAACTGGAGGCGAGAGAGGCCGGCATCAGCTGAACGCACCCGTACATGAGCGAGCCAATCACAAGTGCAGACAGTGCTGTGCCAACCATCGCAAATGTTAATATCGCACCCAGGTTCCGGAAGAAATATTTCTGTAAAAGAAAAAATTACTAAAATATTGCGATGTGCTGTGAAAGTATCCTCTACAGTGGAAACTTTTGATCCCTAAAACTCAGCCAGTGATGATGACAAGCAAAAACAACAAAATATATTACAGGAAATTAAGACGACTAAGAGATCTTACCCATTATCTTAAACTTTACGGCATGGCATCAATCTAGCTACCAAAGACACTAATGAGGGGATGAGATAACAGTGTAGGGAACATTACTCTTAGTTAGAAATTACCTGGGTAATAAGTGATTTTGATATGAAACACAGTGATTTACAACTAATGGTGAGCATCACCACTGGAGACTGGAACCTGAACTGACAGTGTTTTGTGTCATGGCTTACAGGAAGAGGAATAGAATCAGCTAGGGATTCAACGGGCCTATGGGAAATAGCCCAGGCTTGGAGGAAGTATCATCGCCCACATCATTGTTGTGGCGAATTCAGGTACTCTATGACCATCACCAATAACCCAAACTCCTAAAAATATCCCCCCCTAAAAATGATGATCGGTTAGTTCTAAGTCTGCAATAGAGGACACTTTTATTGCAGCTTGTTTAGAGGTCAAACCACATGTTCAAGTAAAGAAGTTCTAAACATACCTAGCAACTGACAAGACATTTTTTACGGTACTCAGTTAAACTATCAGTCTCGTAAATAATTAAAATGAATGACAGGACAGGTTATTAAGATTCTTTTGTCAATTCTTGGCTCTTGAATTTAAATAAGTCTGTGATAAATTCAGTAAAGTGATGTGTTTCAAAAATAAATATAATCAGAATGAGTATTGTGTTTCATTTATTTGCAGCTGCAAACTTCTTTTATTTTGTTTGTTAGTTTTCTTACTAGATTTTATGGGATGATGTGGTTGTTAAGTGACAAAGTTTTTTCGTCAAGCTACTGTGAAGAGTTAGATTGGTCAAGATTATTCGAATAAGTGTGTCAATGTCACCCGGAAATCAAAAAGTTGAAAAAGATACTAAAGAGTTAAAATTTTTAAAAAAAATGAGAAATTATTAAATATTATTATAAAATTAGAAAAAAAAACATTTTTGGCCTTAAAATTTTTTGTCCTTTCAAATACCATTTAATTTAAGAATTATTCTCTACTTACCCTCTTCAAACAATATCCAGCATGAAATATAATTGGTGGCAAAATTATATTGAAAAATATCTCAGGGTCAAATGTTGCTTTCAGATCTATCTCATTTTGTTCTACATTAACTATCTCTCCTCTAAAGCTGTATGCATAAGTCTTGTTCGGTATGACATCTGTAAAAAAAATAACAAAATAATTATTTTATCTAAAGATTGTTTAGGTTATAGCCTGGATGTCTGGATGGCTAATCTCTAAATTGTTACAATTACTATGTAGTTTATATTTGCCAAAATTTGAGGTTCAATTTAATTTACATTCAGGAAAATGATAAAAAAATATTGAATTGCTTTCATGAATAGACTATTGAATATTTTCAATATTGCCAGTCGGGTTAAGGCCAGGAACACACCTGAAATAATCACCTGTATATTTTAAAGATATTATGAGCCCCTATTTCACTGCAATCATTAGTTTGTGAGTGGTGATATACAGTTTGATGGAGCATACTGTACAGTAACAAACACTTTTTCAGTGATAATTAAAATACTTCCAGAATGTAACTATATATTAATAGCCAACAATAGTAACAAGAAGTTTGACCCCTTTTTTACTTGTACTAAAAAAGGGGTCAAAATTGCTTCCTACTTATGATTGGACACAGGAGATCATCCATCAAAATAGGAACAAACTATTACTGTAAACTATTAATTATAGACAATCCTATTTTATACAGTATGTACAAATTTCCAATATATTGTTTTGATTAATCAATTTTATAGGTTTTTTTTTGTTAAGGTATGACATATTTTTTTATAGATATGAATACAAACCTCCTCCTGGGATTTTTATTTTATCTGGAAAATGGAAACGAAGCATGTCGGGAGGCACTGATTGGTTGTATTTGGCATCAGATGCAGGATGGACATCCATATATGAGATCTGATTGGTGCTCCCTCCATAGCGGATGATGGCTCCAACTATCAAGCCTGGGAATAGAGAACATTAGTGTCATGTGATTGCATTTGTATTGAGTATTTTGATTTTCTTTCTTTTAAGAGCTGCAAGATATACTTTTGATATGGGGATAAGGTTTAGGACTATTTATTTATAGATTAATTTTACTAAATCTAAAAAATAGTTAATGAAAACCAGCATACATCAAGTTTTTAATTCAAATGATTACCACATCTTTGTTAGGACTTACAACCAGCTATGTGATTGGGCAAGTAGCTCAATAGCTAATAGTGTGGGTACCAAGGATTTATTACCTACAAATAACTGCTAGTTTGTAGTGTTCACCAAGCCTGAGAGATAAAAAACATACACAACAGTAATTCAGCAGTTAGTATTCAAGGACTTTCTACAATTTGATAGGTAGTACATGCTTTTGTGTAAAATCTTTTGTGCATTCACCGTAAATAACTGCCAATCCCGTCTCATGGAGCCAGCTAACTCGTCGATGTTTGAAAACCCAAATAGTTAGCACGGTGAGGGTCAGGAGACAAGTATAGATCAGAAGGTTCAAGCTATCTATTCGATGTAATAACGTGGCCTTAGCATCCAAAGCAATATCTGCACCAGAGCCTCTGCATACCGTCGCCAAGCACAACAGAATAGACACCGATCCAACGACGGAATACATTTTTCAGCTTTGCTTGTAGTATCTTACTATACAATTAAAATAATCATTTCACTTTCACACACAAGACGTACACAGACAAGAACTGGTAATGATTCTTAAAATTCAAAAGTGTGCCGAACGCATCGCACCAAAAAATACCAGTAAATTCTAAATTTACACACCGAAAGAAAAATTAAATTTTAACAACTTGTTTTTTTCAACAGAGAAGACCTATTATTACTAACATAACTACTTTTTACTATTACTGTTACTCTTTGGCACGGACCATAAATGTTGTACTCTTGGCTTAACGTTGACACAGACAGAGGAGATATCACAGACTAACGCTTCAGATAGGGCACTCCCATAGAACAAATTTCAACTCTATTGAATGCTCACGTATCATGTATGACAGTTCATTTTTTATAATTTGACTGGGTCTTGGCACAAGTTGGGTACCTATATCGCCATTTAATACCCACTCAAATAATAGGTACCTACCTAGAATTTTTAAGAATAAATTATGTCCCTGAGATTTTAGGGATAATAGGGAATGTAAGAGAAAATACTTGTTACTTGAATGTTTTTTTATTTTTCAATTTCGTTTTGTACATAATAAATGCTTTTAATTGCATCTTTGGCAAAATTTTGTTTGATAGTCCATAAACATCTGTACCTTCTAACAGAAAACACTCGAAACGATATCGTTTCGATGTGAGAAACCGCTTTTCAAAGTGGTTTCGACACATTTACTGCTTATGAAGTTTCTGGAAGCTTCATCTATGCAGCTCATCACAATTAATGCACTGTATGTAACCACTTTTGGAGTCCTATCTCAGTCTTTGGAAACATTGGAAAAGTAACGTCATTCCGCCTACTGACACAGCCCTTGACAAAAGACTTGTTAAACATGTTGCAACATCAATCAGCTAGTTGAAGATTATGATTATAGATTCAGGAATTGAGAGCATAAGTTACGGAATTAAATCAACGTAGGTAAAGCAAAACTGCACTCGATCAACTTTGAAACTACAATAACAACAATACTTTTATAATAAATTGCCAAGTGATGTGCTAAGCTTGTCAAATAATAAATTCAAAAATTTTGTAAAACGAAAGCTATCCAGGAAAGCTTATTATAAAATTTCAGATTACCTAGAAGATAAGAAAGCCTGGCATTAAAAAAAATGAATTTGCTCCAGTGAATAAATTGTAATTAGTATTAGATAATTTTAAGCTATTGTAATGGATCATGAAAAAAAAAAAAACTAGCCCGAGGTTCTTGCCTATCTCCTTGTGTGCTGGTCGCGATTCCGAACAGGCGGTAGATTTGACGTTTCAAAGTGATCCTAAAAAATCTTACTGAATAAACATATTTGACTTTGGCGTAAAATTATGTGAGACAACGTGACTTGAAAGAATGAAGGATCCCCACCTTCATTCTTTCAAGTCACGAATTGTCATGCATGATAAATGACATTCACTCATCCATTCGCATTACGGTTCACTTTTTTTGCTTGAAGATTACCTGCCGTGATCTATATAAAACGTTTTTATTTACTGGTCGGTCGGATAGCTTCAGGCCTACATACAGGGATCCCCACCTGAGTCATTGTAGGTATCGAGTACCGACTACTTTCCAAACATGCAACAGGAAAACAGCTGATACCTAGGCGTTCGTTGTAGCTACAGATTTACCTTAACATGTCCTTGGTTTTTCTCCTCTGTCAATCAAGTTATCAGACTGGAACAGAATGATTCGCTGACGCTGGCAACTATCAAAAGAGTGATTGTACCTACCTACCTAAATACATGTGCTGATTTACTACTACACTATTAAACGGTTCGGTTCTACAACCGCTTTGCAAGGCGGCGGCGATATATTTTTCACGGATTCGGAACACATATTTTTCTTTCCTTCCTTTGGTTATCTATTTATGAAGACGTACGTTTTGAAAACTAAAAAGAAAACCGACTTCTATGAAGAATATTCTACAATTTTGTTTACCTGGATGACGTATTTTTTTCAATTATTTTGATGACAGATGGACGGGCAGACAGACGCGTGATCCTTTATAGGGTCCGTGTTTTCTGTACTTTTGAAGTAATACACCCAAATCGCTTCAAGTGTGCCTAAAATATTTGAAGAGTTCCATCGATTTTTCCAGGATCCCATCATCAGATCCTGACCTGATGACAATGGGACTACCTGTGAAGTATACCAAAAAAAAAAGATTCCAAAGAATTGAGAACATCCTGCTTTTTTTTTTGAAGTCGGTTAAAAATGTCTTTTGGCAGCTTATCGAATGTACTAATTTATGATGTGCACTACAAAATTTTGGAATCAGCTAGTCTGCTTTTCCACTTACAATCACAAGACCTTCATGGACAAGAGCTGACCTATCATATACTCATATAATAATAAATATAAAATCCTTATACAAGAAATGTACAATCAAACTAACTATGTACATAGGAATCGGCCTATAGGTAACTCAACTGTTCCAGACCAGTACCAGACGGAAGCGTGCCCAACACACTGGCTGCTTTGCCACGCTGAATAGCTAATTCGCTGGCTTAAACAAGAGCCAGCCCTTGGGCACGTGTCGCCTCAGTCAAAAGGCCCACAAGGTTTTGAAAACCTGGAGGGCACCGGCTCCCCACGCACCCAAGGTCTCGACCTCAAAAGGCTCAAATAGGTAATCTAGTAGTAAATAAATAATTGTAGTAATAAACCGAATGATATAAGCAATCATGATTGGGATTTTTTTCCCTCGTACTGGTCGAAGCCTCACTAAATCCGCACATGTTTTCCGAATTGATAATAATTATGTGGCAAGGTTGTTGTTCTTCTGAATAATTTGTTGACGACGTTATGCCAGCAGCATTTTTGTGACGTGTGAATGGGATTTTTCACTACCTGTTACTTATTAAAAGGAAAAATTAGGGGCATTACCTACTGAGTCACAAAACCTTGGGTTTGTATGATTTCTGGAAGAAAACCATGTGACTAATTAGTGAGTGAGTGACGATTGAAATGTGTTGGGGCTTGTTTTAGCAACCCATTTGCGTAATGAGTTGTTAAGGTTGAAAAAAAAACACTGATATAGAAATTCTTTATTGTACACCCTATCAATAAAACTGGATAAATTAATAAATATATGGGCAGTCTTTTCGCTTAGTAGCGTTTCCGACAACCCGTTGAATGGAGAAGATATCAGATAGGTAGTACTTATATGTATTTATAGGTACCTTCGCTAGTGAAAGTTCTTTAGTTTAGACGCTACATGCTAATGGGTTTTACAGTTTTTACCCTAGCATGGAAACAAATCGCCGCTGTGGTCTAGTGGTTCGACGACCGGTATCAGACCTAGAAATTTGTGATTGGTTTGGTTTGTGGTAAGACATTTACCTAAGTCTGTTGCTATAACAAGATGTTTTCCTAAAATGTTGTACTTATAATTGTGTTTTGCCTGGACTACGCAAAATACAATTATACAAAACCCTAGTAATCATTACCAAATAGTATTTCAGGATTATTATGTATAGAATGTCTTCAATAAAAAAAAAAATATTACAAGTCATTAATTTCACACAGCGCCATCTAGTCCCAAACTAAGCATAGCTTGTAATATGGGAACTTCATTACGGATAGAATACATACATACTTTTTTTTGTATATACATACTTATCATACAATACAACACCCAAACACAGAACAAACACCTACATTCATCACATAAATGTTTGTAGTGAATGTCCTGTAATATTTATTTGTAATATTTATATTTGTATACTCGGCATACTTGTACAGGGTTCGATTCCCACCCAGAACAAACATTTGTGTGATGAATATAAATGTTTGTTCTGTGTTTGTGTGTTAAATCATATAGTGCGTATGTATTTACAAAAAAAAAACAAGTATGCAATCCGTAATCTAGTTTCCATATTACAAGCTATGCTTTGTTTAGGGCTAGATGGCGCTGTGTGAAATTAACGTTCTGTAATATGTATTTTTTGATATTTATTTATAAAAATAAAAAAGATACACCTACTGAATACCTAGTGTATTGTATGTATACTTGGCTATCTAAGTCTCAACAACTCTAAAAATATTGATTTAAAAAAAAACGAAGGAGGTTCCCTTTGCTCTTATTTAGTAGAGTACCTACTTAGAGCTCCAGTTCAATTATAGAGCTCGTTTGAAATGTCACCACCATATCCATAAGCACTTTTTTTAAAATATGGATCAGCTTTACCTTCAAACTTGCGAATGTGGATGAGGTTTACGATGGCGCTCGCCTATCCATCTATTGGTGTCTATTTGCTCTTTCCTTCTGATTTAAGAAATTATTTATCAGAAGTATTTACAATTCACTTAAAACGTTACTCAGGTTATTATGATAATCGCGTGCAAAAGCGAGCTATGAAACTAAAGACGATGTAACTATTTTGTCGTTAGATAGACACTTCTATCTTCTTATTATGTATGCATGTGTCGTAGTACAGACAATTAAATTAAAGTTTAGCGAGTACCTATTAAAAACTACTATATTTTACTAGTACGATGCAGGTAGGTAGATTATAAGAACTTATAGTGTGAACAAACAAGACTTTAAAGTATTTAAATTATATAGAAATTTACCTAAATATGTAACTACCGAAATATTACTGGTCTACTTAACAATATTACGCCCAAACACGATTACCAAGTTCATCACACAAAAGATTGTGTTGGGTGGTAATCGAACCCACAACACAACCTACAGCGCAGTAGATAAAGCTTTAACCAACTGTGCTGTGTGGTCTATGTTTTAAAAGTCTACTGCAAAATATATTGGGCATTCAGAGCGCAATATTGGTATAATTATGTTAGGTAGCTAACTACCTAACATAATTATACCATTATATTATATATTAGTACTTATAATGACCTTAGCTTGGCAGGCAGGTTGGTGTTCGTGCTAAGTAGGTACCTTAAGTGATACTGCTCAGTCATCTCCTCGTGTAGGTAATCCCAAGAGTTACCTCTTACGAACTCCACGTGAAACCCTATCAAAACCATTGGCCAGGATTGCTATTTTTATTGTGAGCTCTTGCATATTCTGTCATCAAATTTAAAAACTTCTTTTAGCCTTGGATCAACAGATCGTCATCTATTGTATGTCGTTACAATAGGATTATATCAGTCACCTATTTGATAGGTGCCATATTATTATATTCAACCTGACCGATATAATAGATTATATCTAGTGTGTCGATCGATAGATTGAACAAACTCACAACACAAGCACATACAATTTAGATTAATATGGTGTTGTGTGTGTGGCAATTCATTTTCATATTTTTTCGTATCAGTCAAGATGAATTTATGGCGAGAGTTGAGAAGCCTCCACCAGCTCAGTTGACCTGCTAATTATGGTACCTTACCAGGGTACCTAGACCTACTGACAGCTTAGATCATGACGACGCAAGGATTAATCACAGTCGGTGCATAAATTCGCTATAGTCTCCGAGTTAGCTACGGAACTCTGCATTGTGGAGTATTGTCTGGCCGTGCGCAGTCGGTGGCCTTACCTAGCGTGCGTTGCACGTTCAAATCTAAGCAGCATTCTGATTACAAACCAACCAAATGTTCTGACTGAGTGATTTATTAAAATAACAAAGTATTTGTAAAGTAACAAGTGATATTTAATTAAGTATTCGAGTAGATATATTTATTGTGATACGCGATGTATAAGTTTATGTTTATTTTTGCTGTTATTTGTAAAGGGTGAGTATTCAATATTTTTTTAATAAATCAACCCTAGGTACTTACTTTACTAGTTACCTAGCTTTTGTGTTGAACGTTTTGTGTCGCGGGTTCACTCGTGTCAAATGTTGAGAATGTTTTTTGGATAGATATGTATTTATTATAATATTATATGATAACATTTTGGTTTTACTAGCCAATTAGGCATCAACATTAAGTAAGTAGTAAGTAAGTAATTATTAACAACATTAACAACAATATTACCTACCTAAAACTGAAAATGTTTTACAGATATTTACACCATTTAATAAAATAAGTAGGTGGGTATGTACTTGTATCAATCGGATTATAGGGCTATGGGTGTCTACGGAAATAAAAAATGAGTTCATCTAATAACAGAATCGATATATCGCATAGGTACTTTTTTGGACTGAGTAGGTATATTTTTTGGATATCCATCCACTCCACATTAACCAATGTGGAGTGGAGTAACCACTCACAATGATTATTTTATTTAACCTTCTATTCAAAAAGGACTTCACAGCTCAGTTGGTATAGTAGCTCTGCCTTCTGCGGTGAAGGTTGTGGGTCCCATTCCCACCCGGGACAAACTGTTATGTAGTGAATGTAGATATTTGTTTTGTGTTTGGGTGTTATGATGTACTCGTATGATAACTCGACTCATATGTATTTACAAAAAGTTGTGGCTTTATAAATTTGATATCTGCAATCTAGTTCCCATAATTAAAAGCTTAATTCTTTTCGAAAAACGGGTATTTATCGCGTATTTTACCTATATTTCGACTATCATTAAATAAAAAATAAAAAATGTTACTATTCGAATCAAAATAATGTGTTCTTATCGCGAAAGTTTAAATAGACTTTTACAAGCGTTGCTTAGTTTGGGGCTAGATGGCGCTGAGTGAATTACTGTCCTGTAATATACTTAGGGAAGTATTACTTAGATGTGAAGTCTGCGTTGCGAAGGGATTTTCATATTATTTCCAGTCGTTGCTTTTCTAGAAGAACGACTGAGAAGCAAACAAGTAATGTTTTACATGAGTAGGTACCTAGGTAATGTTTGCGAAAAAACAAATAGTTACCTTTATCTCACTTGCTCTATTTATTTTGATTGATAAACGTTCATGTTTTGGTGAGACTATGTAGGTACCTACTAAACCCATCTCTTTGGGGTTCCACAGCCAAGTAGTTTATACTTAAACGGTTTGCCACTTTTTTTCATTATTTCCTGAAATTTATAATCTCACTCTTTTTTTTATTGTACGACGCGGAAATCTTTGGCCTTCATCTCACCTGATTTTTCAAGTTATGATAAGGCTGAAGGTGGAAGCGCACTTCACCCGGAATCCTCAATAAACTGAGGAACTGGCTATCTTACCTCTAAATGCCGGAACACAACAATTTAGGAATTGTTGTTATGGCGACAGAATTAGGTAAGATGCTGGTAGCTAGCCAGGCAAACTTAAACAAAGCCCTAACACCAACCAAACCAAGCATAAATTGTACCCCTGGGGATCGAACCCGGGACCTCTGGATCTGACACCGGTAGGCAAACCACTAGACCACAGAGGCGGTTAAAGGCGGTCACTCTTGGGATAGGTACCAACCTACGAAATGCAGAGTTTATTAGCAGAAACCGAAGAAACCACCTCATACAGCTGCAAAGACCGGTATGATTTTACACCGGAGAGGTATGTACCAAATTAGGTACTCTCTGTATAGCTAAATTAACGTATCTAACCACTTTGTAGAAAAAAAAAATATCTTGCCTTAGCCTGTATAAATATTCACTAATGTTGACAGCAAAACATATTTTAGTACGATAAAAAGAAGACTCTAATTAAAATTTGAATGTGACAGAACAGTTTGTTGCCAAAAGCCTATAGAGATCTATCACATCGGTTTTCCTACACCTCAACCGCTTTTTGGAGGTGTGGGTAAGAAACGAGCATATCTTTTATTTTGCTTCTACTTCAGCAATCATAACTGCGATGTCGTTAGCTTCTACCTGTAAGGCTCTAAGTTGGATTTTCATCGGCTTTACATTGGATGGAGATTGTATTGTATTCCTTGAATGACAGGGACATCGGCAGGCTCGATTTGTCTTCCCAGACACTACCTGCGAGGTCTTTGAAATCACTACCGTTGTTACTATTTATCCTCTCGTTGATTGAGCTATTGCACAAAGCATCTAATTTGTCTTAATCACCGATTTAATTGGAACACAATGTGCTTGTATTTTGGGTATCGTTTTTAAATTTAAAATTGCTTCTGTCATTTAATTTCATCAATCATAATTTCTGGCCTTTATTCGTCCTCTGCATCATATACCCTTCAACGACACTATCTTACCAAATATCTCTATCTTAAGCCGCCTCAATCTAGAAACTTCTTATTTAAGAGTGTTGTCAGACTGCACGAGCTACAACCTTAGGCATCTGTCATGGCTCTATGACAACAACTAGCAGTGAAATGTCCTAACCAACCTGCGACTAAATCTCACAAAAAGGTACCGCAGCCGGGGATCGAACCCTGGACCGCGGACCGATAGGCCCAGTAACTACCACTAGACCCTAGAAAGCGTTATCAGACGTTATCAATATATCAATATCCCACTACCACTCGATTCAAACAAAACATTTTATTTGTTTAATAAAATAGGTAACTAAGTTACCCATCTCTTTACGCTTGATAATTAATTTAAAACCCGCCAGAATAAATTACTTACGAGTACCTACAGAGTATACTAAACAAGACCCTCATTAAATGCATTAAAAACCTACGCTTATTTTATGCATAAATTCATCAAATAATAATTATCTTACAATCCTTTGAACTTGTCAATTATTCTTGTACTTTTCACCTTGAGCAGTCATTAGGTAAGAAGTACCTAGGCACCACTTAAACCGAATACTTGCTAGGCATATACTAGTAGAACCTGCGCAGTTTTACTCGTGCCAAATTTGCCATGGTGATAATGGCAATGATCTGGACGGGACCCTGAAATGATGATTACATCAGACACAAAAAAAATACTAGCATTTTCAATCCAAATAAAACGTATACTTAGTTCTATTCAATGGATTTGCATCAAGCCCTATTGTGTCATAGACGCAGATGTTGCGAAGGGTCCTCTGGGTCACTTGACCCAGAGAATCTGTAAAAGTAGGTACGAGTACCTACTTTTACAGCTTTTGGAACATTGTAGCTTAAAAATAAATCGTTTTTAATTAACGTATTTAAAATGTTAAAATTTATCACTTTCTATAACACAGGCTACAGTAGCTGATAGCATTTTTTTTATTCGTTCGCTAGATTATCCATATTGGTCCCTGACGGAGCGAACTATAATCGCAAAAATTCAGCCAGTAGGGAAAATCAAAACATCGAATTTCAATTACATTGGAAATGCATCTTGGAACAGTTTAGTTACCTTTAGACCGTTTGTCAGTCCTCATGTAATCCGACTGCGTCCCTTAGACTGTACATAGTTAATTTCATTGTACATATCATATATAACATTGTTGTTATTAGCTACGCAAAGCCTGTAGGCAGTGGCGAATTTCACTTTCAACTTACGATGTGTTTTAGAGCTACGATTCACCAAAAACTGTTAAACGCGTAGGTAACTAAATATGAGGAACCTCAAATGTCAAACAGTCGAAAAAGATAAGGAACCACTAATATATAACATATAACAGTCGGAAAGAAAGTTAGTCTGCTTTTTTTTTTAAATTGTATGACTGGTAAGCTCTTGGCCTTCATCTCACCTTACAAGTTAAGATAAGGCCGAAGGTGGAGGCGCACTTCAGCCGGAATCCTCAACAAACTGAGGAACTGGCTATCTTACCTCTGAATACCAGAACACAACAATTTGAGAATTGTTATTATGGCGACAAAATCAGGTAAGATGGTGGTAGCTAGCCAGGCGGACTTAAATAAAGTCCTACCACCAACCAAACCAAGTATAATATATTGTACTCCCCATGGGGATCGAACCCGGTACCTCTGGATCTGAAATCGGTGGGTTGAACCACTAGACCACAGAGGCGGTTGAAACTTCTCAACCATTATTGTTAGGTACTTAGATTTGTCTCTTCCGTTTATCGTACGATACGAAATGGTATAGTTTTAATAGAAAATACCCATCCCACCAGGGATAGCCAGTGCAGGTATAGTGGGTCTGCTGGGAAAATTTGCGAAGGGTAAGTAGGTATACATATTCATTACTAGACCAGATCTAAACATGTCTAATAAAATGATTTACAGCTATGACTGTCATTATTTTATATTATTAGCCTGGGGTGTCGCTGCAGCACAAAGGCCTCCCTTTCCTCCTTCCATAAATCTCTATTGTGGGCTAATTGGGTTCATTCCTTTATGTAAGAGTCTAACTCATCTCGCGATCTCCGCCTGGGCCTTACGTGGCCGTTGTCTGTTGGGCACCAATTGGGTTTCGCTCACAGTTCGACTTTTGACTTTGCGACCAGGTTTGCGTACCGTAGGTGAAGATGTGGAGAATGCAGATATTCATGGGTTTCCTCTTGAGAGACAGTAGAAGGGGTCCATTCATTAGGTTTTTCCCATGAAAGTCCTAATAGGTCCATACCTATGGCATTTCGGGGCGTTTTCTGTGACTATTACTATCATAGGATACCAATGATAGTAGCTCTTGTGGTGCGCGTTGAAGTCTTTTGTATCGACTTTTCGATTTGTGCTTGAAATGTGCCGATCGTAAGTTAGGTGTAGTAGGTGTAGTAGGTAGTAGTAGGTGAGTAGGTGATCTTCATAAGATTCATAATCTGAATAGATTAATCCCTGTACATATTGTTTACCTACTCAAAAAACTGTCAGCCTTTTCCGTAAACTTCGGCAGTGATAATAAGAAATGGTCGACCTCCTCTACAAACCATAATTTATTACTTAGGTACTAGGTATGTAAGTAAATAAAAAGTGGCCAGGGTCCGCTTCCGTCTGGTTCTGGTCATTTGTAACGGTAAATTTATAATTATGTGCACGTAGTAAATACTTTTTACGCAAATATTGAATTTTGGCATATCATAAGGTCTATGAAAGAAGTGACACCAGACCATGAACCTATACTAAAACTGGACTGCGCACTATATTCTTAAACGAGCCGAGCGAGAGGTTTGAGAATAGGTTCATCTCGTTCTAATAGGGTGTCCACACCGCCCACTTCCATAAATGAAAATACGAATTAGTAAACATAGGTATTTATTTTCTTAGTATTGTAACAATAATAGGTTTTTAGTATTTTTATTAAATTCGGTTTTTCTAAGCACTTGCGCCTTTCCTTGGGGCCGGGACCACTAAGGTAATTGATAAAAAACGAATATTTTTATGCATGCGTTAAGTAGGAACCTGAGTCTATCGTTTATGAAGAAGAGTTTCTTGCCTCCAAAATCATTAAAGGATAAACACAAGATATCAACTAAGATTATTTATTTAAATTAATAGGAACAAAATAAGAGTAATATAGCCTATTACTAGTAATATGAGTAGCAGGGGTTTTTATACGACAAATACGGCATTGTGTGCCTTTAAAAGATAAAGTCAAAGCCAATTTTTTTTATTTAGTTAAATTTAAATTCAATTGAAATAAAATCTTTTAAAAATTGTGTAAAGTGTGTGTATGTTTGTTTGGTCACCAAATTAGGAATATAGACATAGCATAGGTACTTTTATCCCGATATTCCTACGAGAATGGGATTATCCTCTAGTGAAACGATCACATTATTTGTAAAATTGAAATATATATCCTTGAAAAACCGAAGATTAAAGTGGGTACATAATGTTTGTAATATATAATGCTTCCATTAAAAGCAAATGAAATCTATGAACTAGATCTACATCTTCAATGACAGCTGTCAAACTTCAAACGGACATATCTCTGAAACTATTCGACCTAGACTCTACGTTTGTAGTTCAAATTAAAGCTATTGAAGAGAACTACATTTCAGATGGTAGATATAGTTTTGACAGTTGTCATTGAAAATGTAGATCTTGGTCATAGCTTAATTTGAACAAAGAACGGATAGTCTAGGACAAGTAATTTCCGAGATATTGCCATTTGAAGTTTGACAGCTGCTATTAAAAATGTAGGTCTTGGTCATAGCTTCAAATCAGAACCAAGAACTGAAATACTACCCTAATTTATTCAAGAAAATTGAGTTAATAGGCATCTTCTGGGTTAGCTTACCCCATCGTTGACCTCATCCTTGCTTATGCAAATTTCCTCAGTAAAGTATGTATGGTTTTGAGAAACTCCATCTGACTATACCCCATACCATGGGTATCTACGTAGGTAATGGATATCTACAGAATCTACATTGTTTGTGGATACCCTACTGTATCATAATTTGAAATGTTGTAAATTAGCTCACCCGGCTGTGGAAAGACAGGCCACAGCCGGGGTATCATTCCTTTTTACAACTATACACGCAGCAAAAATACCTACACCATTTCCTCTTTATTTAAATAATCCTCTTTATTTAAATAATTGTTTAACGTTAAATGCAATTGAAGGTTAGCCGTTAGGCAAAGAAGCCATGGCTCACCTGGCTCGTTTTTCTACTTTGACTTATGACAAACAATTTTGAAACTTATGTTCAGCACGTGGAGTGTAAATTTCATGTACCTACTTTTTTAGTGCGCAATCCAGTTTTAGTATATATTCATGCACCATATAGACAAAAGTGAAAACGTCCATCTTACCTGTGTACGGAACCCTAAAAAATTATCAAAAGCCTAAGCAATTCAGCCGATACTAAATTATTACGTACATATTATTACAAATTTAATGACAACCACGAAAAACAATGAGGTAAGTACGTAGGTGTGTAGCTAGGTAAGGATCTTGGTACTTAAATCGTATCTGTCTTATACAGCTCCCAGCATGATGAAGTGTTGCACAGTTTCATCATGGTGGGGAAACTGGTATCGTTATAAGTTGGCGTTGGGGAAGCCCATGGTAAAATATATGATTGCATTCTGTGCAAAGGTGCAATGATTATGACGAATTCAGAGTAGATACCATTCTACCAAAAAAAAAAACTAAAAATCAAATGTCTTGCCCTTCTCCTCTTTAGATGGTAGATTTGACGTTTCAAAATAATCCCAAAAATAACTTACTAAATATGTGAATAGAAATTGACCTTGACTTTGACAAAGAAAATACTTCGCCTTGTACCTTGCACCGATGCGGATCTAAAGGACATAAATGCATCGGTAGCGATCATTATTATATTCATTACTTTATCAATAGGTACTCGTAAAATAATGGTTTTCCTGGTCACGTGGAATAAGAAGTGGTAAATATTACGAACCTAATTAATAGCTCTTTGAGAATATTGACTAGGTAGGTACTTACTAGGTCTGATCACTTTACCTCTCATTTTAAAACCTTGCAGTTTATTACTGTCTTAACAGTAATTATATAGCCGTTGTACTTACTCTATTTCTCAGAAAGGGTAACTTGGAATGTCTTTTTTCTGTTAAAACTTGATACAGGAGGCTTTGAAGGTTTTCCGTGCGGAAGTAGGCACAGTCCATCGACAATGACATAGTTTAATCAATGATAACTGGAGTGCATTCGATACAATACAATAATGTGACCTACATTGCAAATTGCATAAAACTCAGCCACGCCACGGCTAAAATAAACAGAGATTAATTAATTGGTGTTGCACTAGTGAAACCGAATCGTCGCCTGGGATTGCGTCATCCCATGGGATTTTCTTAAAATCACACCAAAAGAAAGTTATCCTTAACGAGTCTAGTCTTTAGACCTAGTTTAGGCTGTGGTATGATTGTCAGTCAGCCACACGATTTTATTATTTAAATTTGTGGTGAATTTGTTTGTGGAATTTATTTATCTAATTATAATACTCGATAGGTTGTTGTATGACTGGTTTTGCTAGAGGTGATACTTTTTTATTGATTTAGAAGGAAATAATTTCTTGTTTAATTATGTTTTATAAGTAGTTTAGAACACATCACAAATCACATCTACCTACAGTCCATAGGGTCCACCGCTGGACAGAGCCTCTTCCAAAGCTTTGGAAAAGGGTTTTGCCATAATCAACACGCTTGGCAGGCGGATTGTTCCGTTGTTCATTGACTAATAAAGCAATTAATTATTTCACTTCAGTCAAATAGTTCATTGCCTCATCAATTCATTTTGAAATTGTGTCGATGAAGGAATGTGGTAGATTAAAATATTTCAATTGTGTCAAAACGGGACACACTCGAACCTATTGCATTAATAAACCGATAAGCAGCGACTACAAGACTTTTTTGCGTTGAAGGCAAAGAGTTTTCCAAAAGCGCCGAGCCCTCAACCTACTAAAACTTGGTTGGTAGACTTCCACCATCTTACTTGAGTCTGTCGCCATGACATCAATTCTAAATTATTGTGTCCCTGCATTTAGAGGTAAGATAGCCAGTTTTTGTGAAAAAAAATGTCTTACAAATTTTGCCAAAATTCGGGTACTTTTTTTTGTGGAGTGGATTCATCTAGTGAAGGTAATCAGGAATCGTGACATGTGCATATGATCAGCCGCCCGTGGCGGCTCGTAAAGTCTAACAATCGGGTCGTCACATTTTTTTTATCGAACACCAAAAGTAAATAATTATAAAACATTTCTGATACAAGAAAATGCACAATAGGCGGTTTTATCGAATAAAGCGAGCTTAAATTATTTCAAGAATCAATATCAATTCAATTATAAAGTTCACCTATGTATAAACCTAAGATAGTTACCAAAGACTGTCGCCATAACAACTATTCTAAATTGTTGTGATCTGGCATTTAGAGGTGAGATAGCCAGTTCCTCAGACTGTTGAGGATTTCGGGTGAAGTGCGTTTCCTTCAGCTTTATCATATCTTGAACCAGGTGAGATGAAGTCCAAGTGCATCCTCGTTGTAAATAAAATAAAAAATCGTATGTTTTTGAAAAGTTAAGTACCTGCCTATGCAGTGCTACAATCTAATCTGCAAAGATTAATGTGCAAACGTGTTATCACCGGTATCATATTTTGCAGGCTACAGTTTTAGTGTATTTAGATCTTAACGATATCTTTTGCTTTGTTTGATAAATCTGTCATCGACCTACATAATGTACTAAGGGTAGGTATATGCACCGGCCTGAGGCAGGCTGCCTCACTATACAAGTATCAAGGGTCGTTAGAGCTAATAGGAATTGAAGCCCTGAATTTATATTCACGTCAGATGATTTCTGTCATTACGTTTGTATTCAGCCCTGATAAATATATCACACTTGAATACCAAATTATATCTACCAGATGTAGATATGATATGTTACCAGGAGACAACCCTATTTTGAAAATACACGTACACAGGAAAAGAAAAAGAGTAGGTAGTAGAGTTCCTTGTGAAAGGGCTCGTCTGGTGATGTACTATCATCTATTTCGGCCGCCAAGCAGCATTGCTATTGTTTGAAGGGTATGGTGTCCGGTGAAACTACGGGCATAAGGGGCCTAACAACTTTATACTTACCTGAAGTTGACGGGCGCAATGCAATGCAGCGTATATCATGTTCTTTGTGGATTTGACCTACGCAGTAAGGCTTTGTTAGGTATAGGTAAGAGTTCCACTTAGCATCAGGTTGCCTGCTCTCTAGTTCCGTCTGCATGTCAAACTAAAAAATAAAATAAAAAGGTGAATGTAGCCTCAGTAAAAACACAGAATAAAAAAAAAGTACTATACGTACTAGTAGTAGTAGGCGTAGTAGGCGTAGAAGGCGTAGTAGGCACTCCACGATTCTCCAGTATTACGACAGCTGAGATTGTTGGTACAGAACTACTTGAATTTCAATGTTGTCGCGTTGGTCGCGATATTTATTATTGAGGGTTGTTCCTGTAACACAACTGAGACAATGACTTCTTAGAACTGACGTTGATAGATACCTGTCACGGCTGTCAACCGCCTGTCCATAGGTAGAGGCAGTCTTAGAACGGTCCTTACCCATGACAATGTTTTTAAAGTCATATTTGTCAAAAGTGGTGTCGGTAAGGTGTATAGTGGCGAGTTCAATGGTTTTTTCTCCATCTCAAAAAATGCCCAACGCGCCTCATGAAGTTTTCACGTCAATAATTGCAAAAGCATCACAGCTCAGTTTGTAGATCTGCCTTCTGTGCTGTTTGTAGTTTCACAGTTTGTTGAGGATTCCGGGTGAATTGCGCCTCTACCTTCGGCCTTATCTTAACTTCTAACCAGGTGAGATGAAGGACAAGCGCTTCCCCGTCGTACGATAAAATAAATGTGTTACCTAATCGATTACCAGCCAGGACAGAATTTAAATGTGCGATGAATGTTTGTTAAGCGTTGTCTTGTGTGATATGTATGTATATACAAAAAAATTGTTTGGACCTAGATGGAGCTGCTTAAAATTGTAATACCTAACCTGTAATTTCCTACGTCAGTAGTACCTAGATAACATTACCTACCTAGAATAAATGGCATACGTGAACAAAGGTATCCATTTAGTACCAACATGCAACCGTGCCTATTAATTATGAATTTTTAAATCATACCTTTGTTTAAACAACTGCAAAAAATCTACTACGAGGTACTAATCATGTTTTATGGTAGACTAGTTCTAAAAATAAAATTGGTTGAGCCAACGAATAAGAAGAGAAAAACCAAATAAATACCTACAACTAATAGATAATGTCAAATCATAATAGGTAAATAATGCTAGGTATAGGTACCTATATAAAACTTATATCTATACTACCTACAGTAGGTAGGTACTACATTTAGTTTGATGGTTACTTGAACTGACTTGTTTCACTGACTGCATATAAATATAACTTTTTCGTATATTTCAGGAATGGTGAATCTCTGAACTTAGCGGGTGGTCCCAAATCAAACTACACATTTTCAAAGGATTTCTTATTTGGAGTCTCCACGGCAGCTTTTCAAATCGAAGGAGCTTGGAATATAAGTGGTGGGTACCATATTGATTAGCAAAACTTTTATAAAATGCAAAATGGCGGATTTTTCTTTTCTTTGATTATGCTGAGATCAACTGACTTCGGATTGTCATCTGTCAAAATAATCTTATTTTGACAGTCTTGACAGTTTTTTGACAATCCGAGTACAGCTGTTAAGGTGTACCTCCAGCTCTGTCGCCGTACCAACAATTCTAAAATTGTTGCGTTCCGGCATTTAGAGGTATGCTAGACAACTGAACTTAGCCTACCGCTTTATTTAACTCCTCGTTGAGGATTCCGGGTGAAGTGCGCTTCCTACTTCGGCATTATCATAACTTGAAAAATCAGTCAATCAGTTGAGATGAAGGAGAAACACCTCCCCGTCGTACAATAAATAAATATAAGTACATAAGACTGATCATATAAATTGATGTAATATAAATGGTTATGAACACCATGGCTTCCAAATATCAGATAGGTAACTCGTTCACCAACAAACCATGGTAAATATCCCGTTAATAATAAGTACATAAAAGACTGATCATGTGTATTTTCCGCAGGGAAATCGGAGAGTATATGGGATCACTTAACACACACTAATAAGAGCTTTGTGAAACATGGAAGCAACGCAGACGTAGCCGCGGACTCGTACCACCAGTACAAAAGAGACGCTGAAATGGTCCACGAGCTTGGAGTAGACATCTACAGATTCTCTATATCCTGGCCGCGCATCTTGCCATCCGGTTTCACCAACGAAATAAACCAAGCAGGTCTCCAGTATTACGACAACTTGTTAGATGAACTGATACTGTACAATGTCACGCCGATGGTGACGATATACCACTGGGATCTGCCGCAGAAGCTGCAGAACATGGGGGGATTCGCGAACCCTCACTTCGTGGACTGGTACACTGACTACGCGTCAGTGTTGTTCAAGTATTTCGGTCACAAAGTGAAGTATTGGGTGACATTCAACGAGCCGATGCAGACTTGCTTGGAAGGTTATGGGGGCACGTACCGAGCGCCGGCATTGAACCGGCACGGAGTTGCAGACTACCTCTGCGCGCACAACCTTCTAAAGGCTCACGCGAGCGCCTACCACGTTTTCGATAAAGAGTATCGCCATTTACTTGACGGTAAGCCAATTACGAACTAAACAACGGATACCTTCTAGTCACTAATGTCAAGGAGTTTCTACCTCGTTTAGATGATTCATCAGCTTTAGATACGTGCTTTGCAGTTTTTGGTAAATTCTAGCTGCCCAAAACACATCCTGGATTCAAAATAGTGAAATTCGCTGAAACATATATTGCATGAAACTAATACCGTAGTACTATTATTTATTTCTTATTTGTTCTGTGTCAATGTAACTTTTTGATGCTTTCAGGAAAGATCGGTATGTCCCTTGACTCGAATTGGGCGGAACCTAAGACAGACACAGACGAGGATCGCTTAGCAGTGGAACGTTATTTACAGACAGCAGTAAGTTATTTCATTTGCATTTTTGCCACATTTTTCAATTTGCTACAGCATAAGAGACATTTTCGTGTATACTCGAAAATATATTTTTACCAAATATTTTAAGACAATTTAACAAACCAGCAAATGCCTGGGATTTCGTAGGGATTTCCCATAATCC
This sequence comes from Venusia cambrica, assembly GCA_951394065.1. Classification (NCBI taxonomy): domain Eukaryota; kingdom Metazoa; phylum Arthropoda; class Insecta; order Lepidoptera; family Geometridae; genus Venusia; species Venusia cambrica. The sequence continues at coordinate 1,603,094 of OX596068.1, read as the reverse complement.
CTTCTTATTGCACCCCTATACCAAAAAGGATGCTACTCTAAAATACTCTTGCAGATACCTATATTTTTTTTACAAAACTTAATTTCGGAAATAAAAGTTTCCAAGTTGCTCCTTTTAACATCTGCTAGTGAAAGTCCCGTCAAAATCGGTTCAATCGTTTCGGAAATTAGCCGGAACAAACAGACAGACGAAATTAAAATGTTTTTTTTTGTTGTCAGAACTGTTCGAATTTAGTGCACAAAAATCTGTTATTTTGACATTGCAAACACACACTTCAATTTTGTTTATTTGTATATATATATATATAGACTTGCTTGAATATATAGTACAGATCGATATCTGAGTCAGTAGGTTGCCTATGTAGGTAAATGAGAAAAACGATTTTGCTCTCTATTGCTTGATGAACGCAGCACAGCAACAATGATTATCCATGCTGCAATTACTTCACAACCTTGACACTTATTCAATGTTACTTAGCGCATATTTTCTAGTTTGCTTCGCCTTTGATAATTTTCCCTGCAAAGAAATTGAGATATTTTTCATTAAATATATCGCCAACAACATGACGAAAACGTTCACGGCCTGAGACTGAATTACTCTAGATTTTCATCAACAATTTTTTATTTTATTATTATTGTACGGGCGGGAAGCGCTTGGCCTTCATCTCACATGGTTTCAAGTTCAAGTTAAGATAATGCCGAGTGACCTTCACCACTCCACCCGGAATCGTCGACAGACTGAGGAACTAGCTACGAGTATATTACCTCTAAATGCCGGAACACAACCATTTAGAATTGTTGTTATTGCGCAGACTTAGGTAAGATGGTGGTAGCTAGCGAGGAATTAAATTTAGTCCAGCCCTACCATCAATCAAACCAAGCACAATATTGTATTCCCCTGGGGATCGAACCCGGAACCTCTGGATCTAATACCGGTTGGCGAACCACTTGACCACAGAGGCGAAAAAATATAATCATTTCAGCACATATACGGCCACCGCTGAACGTAGGCGACTCCCAAACAACGACGCCACAAATATTGACTGAGCCGCCTCCATCCATCTACTCTTCCGACCGCCACAACGTTGACTTGAAATTAATGTCCTGCAATATATACAAATATATATACATATATATTTATGCATTTTCCTTTGACTCATTCCTGTGCAATTGGTATTTTACAAAAAAATTGGCCTGCTTTTGCACTTGAAAACTCTCTCGCGCCTACCGCAATTAAAATGGTGTAACAGCATGGCAACATTGCATCATATAAATCATTTTCTGACTTTCGTATCTCTTGCATTCAATTTCCCAGAGCTCAAAGTCAGAGTTTTGTGTAGGTATAGCCTTGTGTGGCCTTAGAAACAAATTACATCGCGAATTTTAACTAACTACCGGTATCTTTCTTGCGATATCCGGTTTTATTTATTTACGCTACGTAATTAAAGTCAACATACCCAACTACTTTATTTGATAACATAGGTACATTGTTATTTGAATGGAAGTTGAACAATAGCTACTTATTTCTTGGAAAATACTAAAAGAAATATGTTTCTTTACAGCTGGGTTGGTATGCTAATCCGGTGTACGGCGCTCAAGGAAACTATCCAGATGAATTGATCAAGCTGGTTGACGCGAAGAGTGCTCAGCAAAACTACACAAAGTCTCGCCTTCCAAAGTTCACACCGGCTGAGATAGAGTACATAAGAGGCACGGCAGACTTCTTCGGACTGAACCATTACACGACGTACCTCCTCAGCATGGCTCGTGGAGAAGTCGGGCCTGTACCGTCCCACGAGAACGACGTCGGCATCGTAAGGGTGCAGGACCCGAATTGGCCTTCCGAATCCTCCTCAGCTTGGCTTAAGGTATGGAATAAACGAAAATACTAGTAGCTCGCCACGAACGGAGATCTCGTGATGCTCTTAGGTATACGAGTATAACCACGAAATTCTTTCTCAAAAAAACGTAATTAACAATTTTTACTTACCATGAGCACTCTTATTCTCAATCTTTCTTTATTCCCCTGAGTGATCGAGGCTCTCTCTTGTTTGTAACTCTCATTATAATTGTATTTATTTTCACCCCAATATCTCAAAAACTAAACCACTTATCAAAAATCCCCTGCGACAATCAATTTATATTTATGTTATCTCTTTCCATTTTCAATTTCAGCAAAATCGGATAAACCGTTCGACAGTTATGCCGTCACAAACATTGCCACATACATACATACAGTGCCGGATTTCCTAACTTAACCCAGAGATCTGGTTCGCTTCGCTCACTCGATCAATAATTTGTATATCAACCTTAAAAATAACTACCTCATTACTGTCATTCTCATAGAACAACCTTGAAATGCCTTGAATATAGTTATCAGTTCTCACGAAAACTTGAGTGACAATTACCAACCAACTTCATGGTTAGGTGTCGGGTTGCGCGCGCATTGTAAAATAAAAAATATATTTTTCCCAAACGCGCCAAAAGAAGTATAACTTCAAAAACGAGTCAAAGTTGAGAAACTAAAACTCGACTCGATCGCAAAATTCCTCAAACTTCATGCTTATGAGAACACAGCCACAAAAAGTTGAACAATCTTTAAGTATCTAATTGATTCAGGCGACATTTTGCGGAAATCCATCGTTCAATATAAGTAATCTGAAGACAGAAAGATATTGAGCAACAAATTCGCTAAACTCGTTTGAAAAAAAAACAAAACGGCACGTGTTTCGCCTCTACCCGAGGCATCCTCAGGAAATATAGTCTTGCTGCTAATGTGGCGACCCCTTTGCCTTCGTGTTGACGATACGAGCGCTGCGCTGCAAGAAGATTTTTTTTTAAACCAATCGTCTGCCTTAATTCATCAGATAATACGCGGCACTGCATTGCGCCCACTTGAGGCATAAAGGTGTTAGCTTACCCGTTACTTCATCGGCAACGATACCCGACAAACCGGGACACAATAATGCTGCTTAGCGGTCGAAATAGGTATATTGCTTATGTTTGTTGCTGGTGATATGTACTTCCCGGGACATTCCTTTCACAAGGAACTCTGCTACTACGAAATTGCTCCCGGATGGGTACTGTATCAGTGGTTACGGTTGAATGATCACAACACTGGTGGTAACCTGGCTAGCGACTCTCCTGCCGAAGCCTGGCGCCAAAAAGTTTACAGAGTTCCTTCGGAGCGCGGATGCCTTCTGGGAAAGCTAGCGCCATCGTAGAATTTAACCTTGCTCTGGCCTAGAGATACAAGGAGCCTGGAGGTCAAGCTAACCCATCATTAATAAAAGAAACAGGTTAGAAGCTTTAAGTCTGGCAGGTTTTTTATAGCTAAAACGAAAAAGACAGAAAAAAATAATCTTTTTTGTCTACTTTTTTATGCTAATGTTTTCAATGACAATCTATATGGAAGATTGAATTAGTGTAGCTAAGTGAAATAAACTCAGCATTTTGCCAAGCTTACATGAAGCTCGCGTAAGCTAGGAATTATGCTGTGTCGAAGTAGCACTGATTCTTAATCGAGATCCATATTTATAATATCGTTTAATCATGCACAATCACGAGTATTTTTACATAAAGAGACGGACGGTGCTATACATAGGTACCACACGTAGCTGAGGGAAACGGATTATTGCATTGCAAAAACACAACTTTTGTTAATTACCTAGGTGATTACTAAAAACCATATGTAAAAACTAACTAAAAATCATACGTGATAATTAAAAACAATATTAATTTCTAATCTATGCTAAAAACGCTATCGAAAATAGAAAAACCCATCAAGGTGTATTTTCTACCCAACTATTTAAAAACCAAACACGAAGTATCTAGCCATTTCAGAGATATATTAGAAAATGAGTGAAAAGCACAGTTTCTCAGTTTTTCCCTATTGAAATCAAAAACACCAACATTAATGTTTCTGGATACTCAAATTCATGGTAAAAGAGCAACGTTTCACTTATTTTATTGTATGACGTGGAAGCGCTTTGTCTTCATCTCACCGGTGTCAAGTTATGAACAAGCCGAAGGTGGAAGCGCACTTCATCCGGAATCCGCAGCAGACTGAGGAAAGTCCTATAACCAACCAAACCGAGCACAACTTTGTAACTCCTTGAGAATCGAGCCCGGGACTTCTGATATCAATGGGCGAACCTTACAGACAATTACCTCTAATAAAACCTGTGTTGAGGCGCATACTTATATCAGAATACTCACGTTAGGTAGGTATAATAATAATATATACTCATAGTTATTCATTATCTCGTACACGTAGGTAGTTAAGACATCTCTGCTTTGTCTTTTTGCATATGCTTTGTGCAAAAAGTTCTACCTAGAGTAGTCTAGTAAAACGTTCTAGAATGTCATACCGGTCGAATGTAGCCTACTTATCTATTACGGTTGAAGGAGGTGTATTGTAAATACCTACCTAAATGTTTGTAGCATTTTTTGTGTAAAAGCAAAAAGTACCTCCTCCTAGCTAGTGGATCACCCGGGCCATTGTTCCCGTTAACACGTGGGAATTTCCCAAAATCCTTTCGTGTTTCACCTTTTACCACGAAAAAGAAGCTACTCTAGTAAAATGTGTGATAATTTTTGCCTGCGACTTTGCCCGTATGGTAGGTGCCCATCTTTACCAACTTTCCCATATCTATACTTAACAAATTCAAATTTCATAAGATCAGCTAAGTCATAAAGGCCTTGTCAGTCGTGAAGACTTTGTCATTATTTAGTAGTGAAGCCTTTGTCTTGTGATTCTTTGGAAGTACAATCTTTGTCGTTCTTTAGTCGTGAAGTCTGTTATTCTTACAGTCATTAATCTTTAGTGGGTATATTCAAGTTATAATGGTAAAAACAATCTAATCGCATGACTTAGGAAAATATTTGGAAAAAATACCTACTAGGTACCGGTAGGTTCCTAGTAGGTATTTTTTCCAAATATTTTCCTAAGTGATGCGATTGAGACATTCTTAAGATAGGTTAGGTAATGGATTTTTATATTAGGGTCGCTTAAATTTCGATATTTTATTAAGCCTCCTCTGTGGTCTATTGGTTCACCAATCGGTGTCAGATCCAGTGGTCCCGGGTTCAATCACCAGGAGGGCACAATGCTGTGCTTGGTTTGGTTGGTGTTAGGATTTGGTTCACGTCCGCCTGGTTATACCACCATCTTACCTAAGTACTGTTGCAATAATTCTTAAATTGTTGTGCTCCGCCATTTAGAGGTAAGATGGCCAGTTCCTCAGTAAGTTGAGGATTCCGGGTGAAATGCGCTTCCACCTTCGCCCTTATCATAAAGGTGAGATGAAGGCTAAGCGCTGCATCGTTATGTACCTACACGTGTACGTGTCATTGTAATAAGATCATGTAGTTATGACAGTAAATGGCCGAAATAGTGAGGTGCTTACTTATCAGTTATTTTGGATATTTTCTGATGTACTAATCTTGGTTTACCTATATCAGGTTGAACCTGAAAACATAAAATATTTAGTGGCAAATCCGCTAAATTCCTTAGAAAAACCAAACAGAAGGCTCGTTAGCTTAGCAGCTGAATATATTTCCAGATGATGCCTCCTGTAGAGGCGACACGAGATTTGTTTTTTTTAAAGGAATTTAATTGATTCAGTTTGTAGATTTGTGTGTGAATATTTTTCTGGTTTTTGTTCATATTTTTAATGGATCAAAAGTATCGCCTATTTAATTAGTTAAGTTTCTGCAAATTCAACATTTTAGGATTCAACATGCTGCGAATCAACTTTTTGCAAACTCGGCATTTTAGGAACTCAACTTACTGTTCCCGAAGGGTTTTTAATAACCCATTGGTGCCGATTACGATTATCTGATGGGTACAACACATAAAATAAAAAAAATAACAGTTTCCTCTAATCACAATTATTGAGCATAAAAATAGGCTTTTTTATGCTCGCAAAAGTAAGAAAGATTTCATTTCAAACATTGAGCAGATTATGTAAATTTGTGTATAATTTGCTGATTAACCAAAATCACATCAATAAAGGTCCGATATGGTGATTAGAAAATAAATCGATTTCAGACATTTACCACCTGCGGTCGGTAAATCTACGAATTAAACGGTAAATCGCACTGCAGACACCAGTAGGTAACTAATTCACCTTTCCCTTTTATTTTGGTTTAAATAATCTATTTTAAACGACTTTGACGTAACCGCAGTTTGATTATGAACTGAGCTATGAGGATTGTAGGTATTCAAGATTTTCTATTATTTTTGTATTTTAAGTGATTGTAGGTAATAGGTTAGGTTAGTCACAATTTTTACAGATTTTATAATGACACAAAATTTTACATGCCGCGATGGGACTCGAACCTCGAACCAGGTTAGAGCTTTTCCTGCTTTAGGAAAAGATGCGGGTTCGAGTCCCGTCGCGGGTTGTGAGTTTTTCATATCTATGTTGGAATACAACAAAAACGTATGCCGCCCTACCTCAATACAACAGTTCTTTCATTTTATTCGTCATACTGATATGAACCTGACTACTGATAGATAGTTCCTCAAGTACATAAACAACTTCAGGGCTTCATTTTGTTTTGATATTACTTTACTTTTGTCACTATCTGTCCAGTGTAGAAACAACGAGACAAAAGTTATGTTATATCAAAACATGAACGCTTTAAGACGTTGTGGTTAGGCCCCAGTTGTCCGTCGCCTAGAGCTGTAGCAAACACACCTCTCTTAGAAGAATAACAATTTAATAAAAGTAATATTTGAAACGAAATAGTTATTCCACTAGACTAATAACCCAATGGGATTACATTAACAAGCCTCGTAGCTCAGTTGGTAGTAACTCTGCCTTCTGCGCTGTAGGTTGTGTGTTCGATTCACACCAAGGACAAACATTTGTGTGATGAAAATAGATGTTTGTTCTGTGTTTGGGTGTTGTATCATATTATAGTACGTATGTATTTACAACTGAAAAGTATATAAATATTCTATCCGTAATCTAGTTCCCATATTACAAGCTATGCTTAGTTTGGGACTGTATAAAATGAATGTCCTGTAATATTTGTTACTATAAATTATTTATTTGTACCCTAATTCTTCAAGTGTTGATAATCGTTGTTTCAGGTGGTGCCATTCGGATTCCGTCGGTTGCTCGCCTGGATCTCCAAAACCTACAACAACGTGCCCATCATAGTGACAGAGAACGGCTACGCAGACTTCAACGGAGTGGACGACAAGACCAGGGTCTCCTACTACAGCCACTACTTGAACGCTCTCCTGCACTCCATCCATGAAGACCGTACGAATGTTATCGGGTACTTCGCGTGGAGTCTGATGGACAACTTCGAGTGGGACGATGGATACGTGTAAGTAACATTTCACGAGGATCATTTACCGAAACTATTTTCGCTTTGTAGGTATTTTGCGAACGTACATATTGCTATTTCAACGTTCCCTGCAGCCCCTGCGTCCGACAGAGAAAGTTGCTGCATAAATTATTGATAATTGTGATCAAAAAGGATAATTTACGTTTCGGGGCATAGCTCTGGGTGAAAACCCAGTGGCATTTTGCTTAAATTTTTTGACATTTTTAAAAACTGGCAAATATAAGAGGTTTTAAACACTGGTAATAATGTGTTGATTACATTTAAATAAATCACCGAAATCATACAACCTATAGGTTGAAGAGCCTTTTTTTTTATGCACAGGTACCCGGTTTATGATAATTTAACTTTTTAAGGCATTTGCACAGAATTTATACAAAGTATTAATACATTTATTCAATAAATTAAACTAACTAAGTACAAAGGAATCAGTCAGATTACCTAAGGACCGTTACAAACGGCCTATAGGTAACTCAACTGTTCCAGACCAGACCAGTATTAATTAGTTTATACAAAGTATACATTAGAGAGAGCTGATTAGATCCAGAGATTCTGGTGCTCGGTTTGGTTGGTGGTTGTGTACCTAGCTACCACTATCTTACTGAAGTACAACGCTATAATAACAATTCTAATTATTGTGTTCCGACATTTAGAGGTCAGGTAGCCGTTCCGCAGTATGTTGCGGATTCCGGGTGAATAAAATAAAATAAGTGAATATGAAAATAGAAAAACTATACCGCACTTTTCACTTTTTGTATTGTTTGCAAAAGAAAATGAAATGAAGAGAGCAATGGTCTCTAAGGAGACCGTTTTCATTTTATTTAGCTGAGTAGCTACCTACCTACTAGTAATTCGGTCCTGTACTCTGTCTAAGTACCTACCTATACACAATAACTCTTACAGTAAGAAGAATACTGTCAAACCGACGCGACGTTTAGAAGAGTTTTCTGAGAGTTCCATGAAATTAAACAATTGTTTTGATAATTCAAAACTTCAACTCAGCAAAGTGCCGCATAGGTACCGTTCTATAAGACTCATGCCTATAGTGCATTAGCATTTGAGAACGGATATTTAAATAACAGTGCCATCTATGCATAGGGCTTGAAACGTGTTGCGGGCTTGGTTTTGAAAGCAAACTGTGCGTAGGCATAAACAATTCACTCTGCGAGTAAATAATACCTTAGTAGAGTAGTTGGTTCCATTGCCGCTAGATGTCATCACATCTACATGTTTTATTATACTTTGCGAGTTGCGGTTATTTTATCGCATTATACCTAATTTAAGTTTTGTTTCTATTATCATCACACAAATGTTTCTCCCGCATGGCAATCGAACCTAAACCTTACAGCGCAGAATGCAGAGCTCCTACCAACTGAGTTGAGAGGCCAGACATATTATACTTACATTAGAATAAATAGTTGTCAGGTTTAATACGGTTCAAATAGGTACCTACCTCGTCCTCGTCACACCTTGTTAGCATACGTAGATAACGGCCTTAGCGTTACAAAAACAATGGGCACTGCTTCATAAATAAAGCCTTCATAATAAATAAATCCAGACAAGATCGAAACTAATACTCACAAGTTTTTTTTGTTGTACGTCTATGAAGCGCTTGGCTATATCACCTGAACCCCGATCCTACAGAACTAATCGCTAAATGGTACCGTCACAGAATGGCCATTAGCACCAAAAGGAACCTCTACTGGCCATTTGCGATGATAGCATATCATAGTGAGGCGATTGGTTTAGTAGAATCGCCCGAACGACACCAGCCCCCTCAGCACGGGGAGGGGATAAAAAATGTGTCCTCTGTTTTTATCCACCATCGGGAGACAAAATTATCTCGAAGGTTAAAAACAGTAGACCAAATTTTTATTCCCGCCTCGTGCTGAGGGGACTGGGCCTGGTGTCAAGTTATGATAACGCCGAAGGTGGAAGCGCACTTCACCCCGAAATCCAGACTGAACTGGCTATCTTACCTCTAAATACCGGAGCACAAGAATAATAAATTGTTGTTCCATACCGAGCATACATTTGTACTCCCCGTGGGGATCGAACCTGGTACTCCTGGGTATGATACTGCTGGGCGAACCACTAGACCACAGAGGAAGTGTTTCTTTGGTGTTCAATAAATAATTGATCTACTTTTCCATGTCCAACATAGCAAATGGGCAGCAGTTCCAATCAGAATGAACCCGCATCCCAAACATGGGGTCTGTAGCTGAACCATTCAGTCTTGGAGGTTCATGTCTATAGATTGAGGGATTTAGAAGTGATGAGAATGTAGCAATTCATGGGAGGTCGCCCCGGAAGGCATTAGGGGGATTGGTCAATAGAATGTTCTTGGCAAGACGTGCGTGAAGCGATTTGACCTTCATACTAGATTGTCAACAAAAGCCACTAATAGCTTACATTGTATAAAAATTAAATACGATTACTAAGCCCATATACGCATGAAACATACGCTATAAATCCAGTATAATCCAGTGATTGCGTTGTTTTTATAAGCTATTATTTTTTGGTTCGCATTAATAAAAAAAATGATTGACTCAAAACCCGCTCCATGAATGTGAAAAAAAAATCTGCCATAAAAATATCTGCTCTTGCCTGCTTATACATATTTACATCCTAATACTTCGAATTATAATTTGTAAAAATATGCAAACACATACCTTCTCATCATGGAAGCTAATTGGCCGATTGTCAATTAACGCAGAACCCAAACGAGAAGACCTAGAGACATCAAATGTTCAAGGGAGTTTCCGCTTGTCAGCGGTACCGGGAACAAAGTCCGCGCTAGAGACTTGAGACCTAAATAACCTTTTTTTTTTATAAATGGTGGGCTATCCGAGGCTAAGTATGAACTAGTTTTGCGACCCTCTACATCGCGTGTCCATTTTCAACGTGAATTTGTACCTATGAAAGTAAGATTACGAAAGAAAAAGTTGCAAGGAAAATGATGAGTATGAATGTGGATGACTTAAAGAGTAGAGAAAGGCCGAAAGAGAAATGAGAGGATATGCGAGTGAAAGGAACGGATGATGAGTTGACGGCTTATTTAAGAGAATGGAAGATTATGAGGACAAGATGATGATGGGTTATATCTAAATTTTTGCGCTTGTCTAGCTCTGGGCTAGAGCAAAGATGAAGTCTACGAGGTTTTCCAGAAGGCACTCTCCCGCACCCGAACACTTCAGCAGGAGCCATAGTACACAGATAGACCTTACCACCACCAGTGTTATGATCATTCAACCGGCTAAGCAAGCCAGTGATTCCGTTGCCTAGGATAGACTAGGGCACTAGGATGTAGAGTCTATGTCTAGACATCACTCTACATAGACCTGATACCACAAGGGGAAGAATACTGAAAATCTCAAACCTCTAGGTTCTCGAGACTTCTACGTTGATTGACACCGTGCCGTACTTCGGTAGAAAGATGGACATACACAGGTGGACCTTTATAGGTCTTACCACTAATGTTATTCAACCAAATAGCAAGCCAGTGGTTCCGTTGCCCAGGATAGACTAGGACACTAGGAGGTAGATCACACATAACCCTATGTTTACTAGGTCTAGCCTGATACTACAAGAGGAAGAAATTCATTTATCATTTAGAAGTCGAAAATAAATAAAAAGAAGGTTGTATAAGTCTCGAAACTTCTACGTTGAATAACACCAGTCATGGTCGATCAAGAAGCTACATAGCACAGATAAAATACACGTTATGTACTCGTTCGTAAATAAGGTATTACTGGATGTTTTGATAGCAATCGCGTTGGCAAGCACCTTTTAATAAGATAATTATTTGGTACCCTTATACATTGTACCCCGAATCGTGTTTATGATTATTATAACCGTTTATTGTAAATACAAAAACCCAATTAAACGTGGGTTTTCGTAGATTTTTATATAAACTGTCGCATGCAGGCGATTGCGGGTTTTCTCAAATGTTACTATGGCACTATTTTACATACGTGTAATTTTTCAATTGGGTTACGGAAATCCGTTTAAATGATAACTAAAATCAGAAATACTCAGTCACGAATAATCTTGCGAGATAGCATGCCCCAGATCATATGCTTGTAAGTATTTCTGTTTATCTCGTTGGGTGCTGTAAAACACACTGTGTTTCATAGACTGGCTAGCACCCAACCAGTTAGGTTTTATGACATTTAGGTTGAATAAAACAAATCGTCAGTCAATATCATCAAAGATATAATGTCACGCGTCATGTTTGTAAATGCATTAACAGGTCCCGCTTCGGGCTGTACCTGGTCGACTTCGATAGCCCGAACAAGACGCGGACGGCGAAGGATTCCGCGAAGCTGTACTCGCAAGTGATCGCCACGCGAGGCCTGCCCGCGGAGTACGACCCTGAAGACTTCACCGCCTTCTCCGGAGCCACCTACTTCGCGCCCACCATTCTCCCGATCCTGTCTCTACACAGGCTCCTAATCTGATCTCTTGTACAAACAATACTCTGTTATATAAAATAAGTAGCTAAACTAGTTACATTAAATGTTAAGTAATATCCTTAAGTTTGATTTCAACTTGATCCCTTAAAGTTAAGCTTACGCTACACTAGTGAGAACGTGTAAGTGAGAAAGGTATACATTCCGCTGAGGGTTGGAGGGAGAGGTCAGTATTCGACGGTGGCGAGTTTTTTGGCGTTGTCGCGCGCCACCTCTCGCTTCAGCTGGGCTTGGATGCAGGCGAACGACTTGCCCTTGGTCTCTGGCAGCACGACCAGCATGAACACCAGCCCCAGCAAGGAGAACACGCTGAAGCCCCAGAATACTGTGTAGATCCCGTACGCGTCTCCCACAACCTGGAAATTATAGAAACTAATTAATTACCTCCTGGATTGGGTTGAGAAATGCGCCATGGCTGGTTTAGATTGAAGGCACCTCGAGTTTGGGTGCTGCGCTGATTAACTTTAGTTGTCCGTCTTTACAATCATAGATATCTCCGCCAATTTGAGGTCCGATTTTGCATTAATCTAATTTTCAAATCTGATCAAAACTCACAACGCAAATCATAGATTAATCCGCCAATTTGAGGTCCGATTTTGCATTAATCTAATTTTCAAATCTGATCAAAACTCACAACGCAAATCATAGATATCTCCGCCAATTTGAGGTCCGATTTTGCATTAATCATAAATGCATTAAGTTCCATAATTACTTTTTATGCTTCAAAGGCTAAAAAGGAAAAACCAGGGTGAATAATTGTTTGCTTTTCCGAGAAAATGAATCTCTAGGCACCCAAATGTTGTTTTTATCGTTGTACAAGGAAAACCGAAACGTTTTGTGGGTGGTACACAAGTACCACAAACAAGCGACACTTGCTTAAATAGGTATTTACCTACTTCAAGGAAGGGTCGCTTTGTTAAAACGAAGATGACATCATAAGAGTCCTTCATGTTTATTTTCCGCTCATTTAACTAGTGCTAGCCCAGTCGTAGGAAGGTAAGGCAAGCGTGCTTCTTAGGCCACATCTTTAGTTGTTTTACATGTAAGCTGGTGGTCAAACGCTTGTCTATATCAATAAAAAAAAAAGGTTCGCCCGAATATAATAATATTAGCTTGCATTCCTTCTTCATATTAACTTTAACTACGCCTAAACTAGCACTCCTTGCGCTCAATATGCTTATTCAAGGAGTGCCTTGACGTAATATGTAGATATGACCGCCTCTAATGGTTCGCCCACTGGAGTACAATATTATGCTTGGATTGGTTGGTGGTAGGACTTTGTTCGCGTCCGCCTGGCTAGCTACCACCATCTTACCTAAGTCGGTCACCTTTGTGCCGGTATTAAGAGGTGAGATTTGAAGCTTCGCGGACTGTTGAGGACTCCGGGTGAAGTGCGCTTCGATATTCACCCTTATGATCACTTGTAAACTAGGTGAGATGAAGGACTAAGGACAATTACCTGGAATAGTTTTTGTACAGCAAACATAGCGAGCCCGGTGTAGATGTGAGCGATGCAGGAGGCGTACAGCTTGACGTTAGTGGGGAACATCTCTCCTATGATGACATAGGGCACGGTAGACAGGCCGATCGCATAGCACACGATGAATACGACGAGAGCCGTGAGAGGCAGCCAGTACAGATGAGTTACGGATCCATTGTGCGTCATATCGAAGTAGAAGTACGTTCCGATAGTTCCATTCATGAGTCCAACGCCCAACGCTGACAGCAAGAGCAGAGGTTTCCTACCGACGCGATCGACGAGACAGACAGACAGTACGCACGTAGCTACCTGCACGCAGCCAAGGATGATGGACTCCTGATACGGAAGGATGCTTTTTGGACTGTCAGTACTCAATGTTGAATTTAAAACTGAAGTATTCATCGGACGAGTCGCGGCTTTGAATATTGTTTCCGCGTAAGCTACCACCGCTGCGCTGCCACACAGCTGCTGTATGGTAAACACTCCCAACGTTATCCACATAGCTTTCCTGTTAGTGGCTTCGCTGAGCAGGTCGCCCCATGACCCACGGTTCTTCATATCTTCTTGTACGTTGAGCTCGATGTTCTTCAGTTCGGTTCTGATGTCGCCGCTTCTTAAATTTCTAAGGGATCGTTCCGCCCTTTCGCTTCTTTCGAACTTTAAGTAGTAGTAAGGAGATTCCGGTAGAAATACGAAAGTTAACACGAAGGACAACGGCAGGATCAAGTTGATTCCGGCTAACGTTTTCATGGGCACGAAGGGCCCGATGCAGTACTGGGCAAGAATACCGACCTGGAATAAAAAAAACAACATATTAGGTTGATTATCATAACTGATCAAACACCTGTACCATTTATGGGAGGTGCGGGTAAGAAACGGGCGTTTACTCTTTTTTCGGACATCAACATTAGCAGCGACTATGGCTTTTTTTTATTTTACGACGGGGAAGCGAGGAAGGCCAAGGCCTTTGTCTCACCTGGTCATAAGTTGAGATAAGGCCGAAGGTGGAGGCGCACTCCACCCGGAATCCTCAACTAACTGAGGAACTGGCTATTTTCCCTCTAAATGCCGGAACACAACATTTTTTAGAATTGTTGTTATGGCGACAGAATTTGGTCCACAGAGGTGGTTAAAAGCTTACAAGGTTTTGCACCAGTTGGCCTTTCAGACGCTTTACGTTTTTAAGTGCATTTTCACAACGTTGCAGTGTTATCAGCTGATAAGTGGTGACTCGTCATCATGAACTATCGGAAGGTAATAATCTCAATAATTTCCTATCGTGTCCATCTCTTGACATGTCTTTGTAGTTTACTTTATGGTGGGAGTGTTTTATATTACCTTATCTAATTTATCTACGTGAGATAAGGCTATGTTTATTATTATAGATAGTAATGGGATATATTCTACACGTGATGTATTCGTGAATCGTGTATACACGGACAATGGGTGTCTTATTAAACTTAGTTTTTAAAGAATATTTTTATCACAAGAGGTACCTTGCAACGTAATTATCGGAAAATCAGCAGGGTACATGGAAAAATACTGTAACATATGATACAGTATTTGTTTGCTTCGAATTAGGCAGTTGATTATGTTATCTAGGCATTCGACACAGAGTTAGGTTTCCATTTATGTTTCCATTGATGATTGATGTTATTATTGCAAGTAGGTATACGTTTTAGAGCCTAATCAGAAGGGCTGCATTAAAAATGCAAGACATTAGCAAGATTGAAGTTGAGATGCGGTTGTGGTGCAGTTATCGTGTCCGAACCAAGACTACTGACTGGAGTATTTTTTGACAAATCTAACGCCTATTCGGAATCGCGACTCAAATTCACGCACACAAGGAATTGTTTAGTCCGCTTGCATTTAGCAATCAGACGCCCTGCATATCCAAAAATTTTCTCATATAGGTTTGAGCTCATGTAATACGTTTCAAGGTTTATTTATCCTTTAGCACGCTTTCATTATGAATAAGTAGAACCTGTAATGTGCCTCAGTAAACAGTCGCAAGTAAAGTTTGCTTTGAAAACATTTCTAACGTGTAGATCAACGCTTGTTAGTAATTGCATCAAAAACAGTGGTCCACGTGTATATATGAAAGTACAGCAATCTGCGTTCAATGCGTAATTACGGCAATGAGTCACGTCTCACGGTGCCGGATTGTGTGGGTTCGGTGATACATGCCAATGCAGAACGAATTGTTGTTCCGAGACTGAATACCGCCAATTAGATGATAACACTCAGGGTCGACCCATCAAATATATTCTGTACGGTTCACGCACGCGTTACTGTCCGTGAGTATCAACTAAATATTATAAAGTTGGTCATCAATTATTGGCAATGGACGCACTGTCCAAAACTGTATCCTAGATTACCCAGTTGCATGACATAACTATTTAGATACTCTTACACGACGAAAGGAATTAATAATCTCTACGCGAGCGAGTTCTGAGTTGCGAAGGTATGCTATTTCAGACTAAGAAGTAAAAGTATTCATATTTATAATATATTTTTTTGTATTTTAAGTGGATATTTGTTCTTTACGAAGTAAGCTAAAACATTTCGCGAATCAAGCCACCATGACCCTCGTGGCTCAATTGGCAGTCTTTCCGGCGTAAGCGATGTGGGTTTGAATCCTGGGTTGTTTATTTATATGCCACGTTTGATTTAATAATAAAAAAAAACGTATTGTTAAATTTACTTTCGTCAGTCACAAAGTTTGGTTTAGCTATAGTGCTACAAAATTAAACGGACATACTGACGTTCTATTTCGTTATTTATGGCTTGCTTTTATTAGTTTACAATGACATCATTATTAATCATTCATCAACGGCCCATTAGTGTCCATTACTGCTTGACAGAGCCTCCTCCAATGCTGGAGGGTTTTGCCATCATCACCACGCTTGGCAGCGCGACATCATAAGCCAAATTAAAATGTCTAAATTCCGACGGTATAATTTTATATACGTAGGATGTCCACCGTGTGTTTAAATTATATAACTTATCACTAAAATTAGTATCTAAAATAATATTTTTTAATTGGAAACTAAAAGTATTTTACGTACAAGTAGAAAATAAGTCTTCACTAAAAACTTGAAAATATTGATCTGTGTTCATATAATTTGTAAGACGGTATTCTTATGTAATTAATATTAAAATCATGTTTTCAGACATTGTTTATGATCTCTTGAGTTTTCACTAGAAAATGAAACTAGCTTCAGCCACAATAGTAATTGCCACATACTTCCTTATAAGACGGTAAACTACTGAGATATCAATAAAAACTCACTCAACGCTTTTGAATACTTACATTTTTTAACAAACCTGATTTTTACCTAACAAAAAGTATAAAAGCTTTGTTACTGTTTTTTGGTCTATTCTCAACGGTGACTCAATAAGTTGATGTGTTATAAAAAATAGCCAGATAAGCAATTACTTACAAAAATATTCCACTGCCTAGATAGGTACATAGTTTTTGAATTCGGTTTCAGGTAATTTCAGTCAGAACTAAGCCATTTATGTGGGCATTAACATATTTAGATTTCCAAGATTTAAACGTATGTAATTTATCGCATCGCGTTTGTAATACTTTCTGAAAGCATACCATAAAGATAAGGTTATATTTACTAGCTATGAAATCGATAAGTTATTACCGATAGTGAGTATAAAATCACGCAATCATTTGAACTTTATGAGGTAAGTTAGTTATAATTTTCCGAGCAAAATTCTACAAGGGAAAACTTAAAATGAACCCACACACATCCTATATAACTAGACGACGGTACGTAGAACCTCGGAAACCTGTTAATTGTGTAGCAACCTGGGCATACATGCTTCTCAGTAAATTACCTTATTAGATCAAAGTCAAAGTCAAATATTTTTATTCATTAAGATTTTTAGGATCATTTTGAAACGTCAAATCTACCGCCTGTTCGGAATCGCGACCAGCACACAAGGAGAAAGGCAAGAACCTCGGGCTGATTAATTTTTTTGAAAATCCATTTAACATTTAGGTACATTGTTTATAATAATTTAATAACATTACAAGTGTTACCTACATCATAAAACTAAAAACTTAATATTATCTTAAAACATTGATTACTACATAACTATCTAATGGGCAGTTTCTTGACATTGAAAAACACCATTTAACTGTCAACTGGTATAGCAACATCGGGCCACGCGTTCTTATCGTCGATATAGTCACTTATTTTGTAGTAGGCTCTTTTAATTAAATTATTCTTTATATACAATTTGAATTTACGAGCAGAGAGTTTGGTGGCGCTTTGAGGAAGCTTATTATAGAATCGTACACAGTTTCCTAAGAATGAATTATTTACTTTTCCTAAGCGATACCTAGGTATGTCAAGTTTATTTTTATTTCTAGTATTAACACTGTGTACATCACTTCTTTTAACAAACTCATCAATGTTCCTGTGTGCGTGCATTAGGTTTTCATAAATATATTGGGAGCTGACTGTCATAATACCAATCTCTTTAAAACGTTCCCTGAGAGAGTCACGAGTTTTCAATTTATAAATTGCCCGTACAGCTCTCTTTTGCAGGATAAAAATGCTTTCAATATCTGCTGCATTTCCCCATAAAAATATGCCATAGGACATAACGCTGTGAAAGTAACTAAAATAAACTAACCTCGCCGTGGTTTCATCAGTAAGATGCCTTATGGTACGTACTGCGTAAGCTGCCGAGCTTAGCCGGCTAGCTAATGTATTAATATGAATACCCCATTGCAACTTTGCATCGATATTTAAACCCAAGAAAGTAGTTAGTAGATGCATTCTGTTTCCTTTGAACACAGCACATTATGGAAAGGAATTTTTGGATTTCATGCTGCTCTACAAAGATAAAACGTTACGAGACAATTTTAATGGAAATCTTTTCGTTTCGCTTTTGTTATTCTGCTTGAAACGAATGAACTGCTATAGTTACGTCACCGCAATGGTTTATGTATAGTTACTCGTATATTTAACCACAGAAAATTTGAAATATGATGAACGATACAAGACGATAGGATGCTCAATGTCAAAGCAAAGACATTGTTTGTTAACCGCAGGATATCGAACAATTGGAATGCTAGCAATAAATGGATGATTGCAGATAATCGCGACTGTAATCGCCTGCCTCCGCTTCAAATCTTCTTGTTGGATGACTATCAACCCACACGCTGGACAAATAGCATGTCACTAACATATTCGGTGATCTCATGCACATTCAAATCTCTACTAGTTTTATATCCAACTCGTATAAAATGTTAAATTCATACACCAGACATCCAATAGGTTTTTGGCAACGAATTTAAAGTCCTAGATTTAATTTTGATCTAGATTAAGGGAATTTATGGTTGTCAATAAATTCGATTCAATAAAAATAAGTGTAGATAGATGGCAATTTATACTCACCATAAAAGAGTTTTACTGATGGAAAGTTTGTTGGCTATAAGCCATTTCATCAACCGGTCTCACAGCTCAGGTGGCGCTGTAGGTTGTGGGTTCGATTCCGACCCGGGACAAATATTTGTGTAATGAACATAGATGTTTGTTCTGTGTTTGGGTAATGTATAAGAAGTATGTATTTAAAAAAAAAAAAAAAAAGTAATTATCCGCCTCTGTGGTCTTGAGTTCTGCCTACCGGTGGTGTAAGACCCAGAGGTCCCGGGTTCAAGCCAGGCGAACTAAGCATACTATTGTATAGTATGCTTAGTCCGCCTGGCTAGTAGGCAAACTACTAGACAATAGAGGCGGTTTAAAGAAGAGGTTGTGAATCGAGCCCTCAACTACAGAGCAACAACCAACAGAGTTGTGAGGCTCTTGTTATTGAACGTAGAAATACTCACTTTATTCATTAACGTGATAAGAGTAGAGAGCGCGCCTCTGACGTCGTTGGTGGCGATCTCTCCCGTATACATCGGAGCGACTGTGTAGACTATCCCGTAGCCGAGGCCGGAGAACATGCGGGCCACGTACAGCATGGTCACGGAGTCGGCCACGATCACCAGCACCCAGCCGATGATGAAGGGCAGAGCCCCGAGGAGCAGCGTCGTCTTCCGCCCGAACCGGTCCGCGAAGTACGCAGACGGCACCGGGGTAAGCGTCGAACACAATATCATGATGGAGACTATCCATGACTCCTCGTCCGGCGTGGCCTGGATCTGGCTTTTGTCTGACCGGAGCCAGGGTATCGTCGGTGATGGCCAGCCGTAGCAGGTACCAGCTGTCGCGGTGATAAGCGTTGCTGGAAAGGAGGAAACAGATATAATTAGTTTCTGGCGGCGAGTTAACTAGCGCCAAGGTGCTTCTGGCAACAACTTTAATTTTATGTCTATTTCCGAAAATGCTGCGGCGACGAAGTATTTCAAGGTATAATACCAATGTACACACTAACTAAAATATAACATCGTTTAGTTATTACCCGCTTATTCATTTGTCAAATGGAATAATAATTTAAAATTAAATAAATAAATATTACAGGACATTAATTACACCGTGCCATCTAGTGCCAAACTAAGCTTAGCTTGTAATATTCGGGAACTAGATTACGGATGTAATACTTTAATACGTTTTATTTTGTAAATGCATACTTATCATTCGATACAGCACCCAAACACAGAACAAACATCAATATTCATCATACAAATGTTTGTCCTGGGTGGGAATCGAACCCACAATATACAGCGCAGAAGGCAGAGCTACTACCAACTGAGCTATGAGGCTTGTTAAGAATTGTGATATATCTATCAGGCTTGAATACAAGTAAAGGCTTCATATTCTAAATTTTAAATTGTCAACATACTATTGCAGACCTTATTTTGTTTTTATGTTCAGAAAGATACAAGTTTTTTAAATCACGAGGGAAGTGTGAAATTCAGTACCTATCACTGAAAATAATCCAACGTGTCGCCGACGATCACCTTGTAGCGAGTGCAACGCCCTGTTTGTCTGTCTGTGTGTTTATATTGTTTATCATGTGTTTATATTATATATACATTGATTGTGAAATAGGTAAACGGAATTGTTTACTCTTATGCGACAAATCGCAATAACGCACATTGTAATTACCCACTTCTTTCAAATATTTCCTACTACGTCGTTACTTGGAATGGACAGATTAGGTAAATATATCGAATTGAAGTGTGCTCATAAAGAATGTACCTACTCGGTTCAAGAGAGCTAGTTTATTTCTTTAGAAGCATGCACCCGTTATTTTTTCTTATATTAATTCATATAAATAAAAATAACGAGTCTTTGCTTCAAAGTAGTGTATACAATACCTACCTCTATACAGGTACCTACTTACATATAATATAGGTACATACACGTTTTATCAGTTTAAAAGTTGGGTTGTTGTTGTATCTGTCTACAACGTAGTTTTGTAATTTGTTGGCAGTTTCAGGTGTGTATATGAAAAGGTGTGATGCTGGTAAATACATGCCCAAGAAACATGTGTGACGTGACATATATTTGGCTGGAGGCGACGATTATTGGTACCAAAACTATTTTTAGAGGATTTGTCTCGTTTTGCGATGTTATTATGTTGAACATTTTCTTTGGCAAGTGGATTTCTTGCTAAATTCATTACGCCAGATGGAGTTCTAGGCCTCTGCTAGTCAATTGGGATTGAGGACAAATGTAGGCGGCAGCATCATTGATTATTCATGGGATATTATATTCTGAGCTGGATGAGGCATAAAAGGTAATGTTACATTCGAGTAATACGAATACATTCTAAACGTTACTGTACAGTTGCCTGTATATGTGTACATTTCATTTAGGTATTCACAATCTCTATTTTTTTTTATAGCCCGCCTCTGTAGTCTAGTGGTCGCCCACCGGTGTCAGGTCCCGGGTTAGATCCCAGGGGAGTACTAAATAATAATATTGTGCTTGGTTTGGTTGGTGGTAGGACTTTGTACAAGTCCGCCTGGAGTCACCGCCTGGAGTCTACCACCGTCTTACCTAAATCTGTCGCCATAGCGAAAATTATAAAATTTGTGTTCCGGCATTTTGTAGAGGTATGTTAGCCAGTTCCTTACACTGTTCGGCCTTATCATGACTTGAAAAAGCCAGGAGAGGTTAAGGCCAAGCACTTCCCGTCGTAGAAAAAAAACCATAAATAATAATAATCTGGTATTCAAGTGTGATATATCTATCAGGGTTATAAACAAAAGACAACCAAAGAAATGGCAGAATTTACCAGAAGCGAATAGCTAACAATGGCTTCATTCTGAAAAATATGATGTGTATACGAATTATTGACAAAAACCTCAGCTCAGTTGGTAGCTCTGCCTTTGACGCCGTAGGTTGTGGGTTCGATTCTCACCCAGGTCAAACATTTGTGTGATTAAAATAAATGTTGTTCTGTGTTTGGGTGTTGTATTGTATAAGAGGAATGTATTTATATAAAAGTATGAAAGTATTCTATCCGTTAACTTGTTCCCATATTGCAAGATCTTTATTGTTTGGGGCTAGATAGCTTCGTGTGAAATTAATGACCTGTCCTGTAATTATTGCTGGCAATGGTACATATATCTATAATATATAGGTATCCATTCCGGTACACTGACTTCGAACATAACAATGTAGGTAATAACATTACCGTAGCCGATATAAGCATTTATCAATAAATAATATTCAATACCAAAACTAAGCATAGCTTGGAATATGGGAACTAGATTACTTTAATGCTTACTTTTTTTTCGTACATACTTATCATACAATACCCAAAGCCTAGCCTATATGAAATACAATATGTACAACCTACATTATGTCTCTTAATAAGATAACTAGTTTATATATTGTTTTTTATAAGAAATAAACTCTATGATATTTAATGAATTATTAATATGCAAGCCCTATTTTGTCGCAAATTTATCGGAAACGCAAAGATTCTAAGACCTATCTGTAGATAGGTACATACTAGGTACGTAAACAGGTATGTTTTTTTATATACAGGATTATTTATTGGTATCAAGGAACTCTGTTTCTACTAAATACTTATTACTTATTGACTTCTCATTTAATACCGGAATACATCATTTATCAATATTTTTTTATCTCAAGAAAACCCTTGGCCTTAATAGATATCGGAAAAACCTTGGAAAACTCATACGTAAAAGTTATTCCGTGTATCAATGTAGACACTAGCACACTTAGCAAGCTCACACTTCATCAATTGAAAGTTCCGGATGCTTTAGAAGTAAATATAAAAATGAGACATTAGTTTTACACAGCGTCATCTCTCTTTTTTTTTATTGTGCGACGGGGAAGCGCTTGGCCTTCAACTCACCTGGTTACAAGTTGAGATAAGACCGGAGGTGGAGGCGCACTTTACCCGGAATCCTCAACTGAGGATGGCTTCTTCTCTCTTCTTATATCTTACCTCAAAATGCCGATACACAACAATTTTTAGAATTGTTGTCATGGCGACAGAATTAGGTAAGATGGTGGTAGCTAGCTAGGACTTAAACAAAGTCCTACCACCAACCAAACCAAGCACAATATATACTTCCCCTGGGGATCGAACCCGGGACCTCTGGATGTGAAATCGGTGGGTTGAACCACTAGACAGAACCCCAAACTAATAAGATATTAATTAGGAATATTTTAACAAAAATACTACCTTCTCATAAACACCCAAACACTATACAAACATATTCATCACACAATGTTTGTCCGGGGTGGGAATCGAACCTACAACCTACAGCGCTGAACTACTACCAACGGAGCTGGGAGGCTGTTGTGCTGTTATCACGTAGCTAACTGACTGACCCATAATCCTAGCTCAGACCCAATAGACCACGTACGTGACTTCAGGCACGAATTTACAGGTCAGCTATCTCAATTATAAAATGAAGCCGGACAGTATTTTTTTTTAGTATTGTGCAGTTAGTACAGTTTACTGACAGTGACAATTAACTGACAGTTCAAAATAAAAGTCAAAGAAGCTTATCTTATTTTATGTACAGTCGCCTACAATAATATAAAATGTATACACTTCACAATTTTCAAAATAAAGCTATCACTTTTATATATGCGTCTGGTAAATTAGTAGTGACATGCTTTCGTATTGTAGCATTTTATCCTTCAGTAGAACAGTAAGTACTATTTTTTATTCTGTGGTAGCGAAGAAGTGCTCTTATAATGGATTTGCGACAATCCTACGGGATGATAAGAACGTAGTCCGGATGTAGTCTTTACCGAACGAACTTCATCTTTGATATTATAATACTAGTTTGTGGTTTTTCAGAGTTCCATACCTAATGCGTGTCAACCGGACCCTATACTAAGCCTCCGCTGTCTGTCTGTGTGTTTGTCAGCGGGCTTTATCTCATAAGCCGTAATAGGTAGACATTGAAATATTCACAGAGTGTGTCTGTCTATTGCCTGGATAACAACATATAATGGAAAAAAGGAGAATGGAGCCTTCCATACAAAAAAAGGTAATTTTTACCTTGAAATTGGTTTTGGCCGGTTTTTTTTTATTTTTTAGAACAACTCAGCTCTTTAAATTAAAAAAAATCTTCTCTTCTCATAAATTCACAATAACACAATTATGTCATTATTTAATTCCCGCGCTTTCACGGACGTGTATCCTTTAAAAATAGAACGTAAAAACGTAACGAACAAAAATTAAAACCATTTTAAATACATACTTTAGAGTTGTTCTTATAAATAAATAAATATTCCAGGATATTTATTTCACAAATCGCAATCTAGCCCCAAACTAAGCATAGCTTGTAATATGGGAACTAGATTACGGATAGAATACTACTTTTTTTTTGTAAAAACATATTATAATTAATGAAGTGTGGATGTTTAGTTTTTGCTTCCTGTCACTTGGGAGTTGGGACGTTTGGACTGTGAAGTGCAGGAACGGGTTTGGGAGTGGCGACGCCCGACAAATGCTATCACCTTATCGACACACTTATGGAAACTTCTGACCACTCCAACATTCTTTTGCCTTTGATACGGATTCATTATCTGGGATATATGTGTTATTGGAAATGGAAAATTTCAAAAGCTTGTTTTTGAAATTAGTCGCATTGCATGCATTATCAAAATGAGGTGTCGACAAAACAATCATGGTATCGTATTCGGTTATATCTTCGATAATGTTGGCATTACATTATCGCCTATATTTAAATGACCTACTATAAAAAATATTCGAACTATTTTTGCGCTATACCTACACCGACGTGCAAATTAATTTATATTTTTCCGCTCTGATTGCATATTTGCGTAATATTTCATACTCTGGGGTCCATTGTGTCAGTTGGTAGAGCTCTGCCTTCTGCGCTATATGTAGCGGATTCGTTCCCCACCCGGGACAAACATTTATGTTTTGAATATGGAGGTTTGTTATGTGTTTGAGTGATGAACTGTTTAATCATTACAGCCCACACACGTCCATTGCTAAACATAGACATTCTCCAATCGATGCCATATCGTCCTAATAGCGTCCTGCGCATCCTCCATCCATCGATTACCCGCGACCCCATATTGTATCAGAAGTATGTGTTACATTAAAAAAATACAAGCGTCCTGTTCGTATTCTATCTAGTTCCCATAATACAACTCAACATTATAAAGCAGCATTATTTTTCATAAAAGTCATAAAACTAACACTCTTGTTGAATTAAATACGTCTGCGTATGCAACCCGTCCTTATTTCAGTAGGTAAAGAATAATTAAAAGACAACAAAATAAATACGGGCAGGTTTTGGAACGCGATGGCGAATGCCAATTGGCACACCCAGCGAGTCCGCAATTCCCGGTAATATACGACAACAACACGCGTCGGGCTGCGGGATCCGTCTCGTTCACCCGAGCTCGTCAGCAGCGATGGCAGAGTATGTAGTGAGTCTTAACCGCCTCTGTGGGCTAGTGGTACAACCCACCGATTTCAGATCCAGAGGAAATCCCGGGTTTGATCCCCATGGGGAGTACAATATATTATAATTCTTGCTAGAATAACAATTCCAAAAATTGTTGTGTTCCGGCATTTAGAGGTAAGATAGCCAGTTCCTCAGTTTGTTGAGGATTCCGGGTGATGTGCGCATCCACCTTCGGCCGAGATGAAGGCCAAGCGCTTCCCCGTCATTAAACGAAACAAAAATGATAAATATGTTGTATTTTTACGCCTCAGAACAAAATCGAGCTCATATAAAACACTTGTGATCATTACAGATCTATTATTAACAACGGACTTTTCACTAAGCCAGTCGAACAACTGGAATGCAGATATTAATTTTGTGATCAATCAAAAAAGCCTGTAGAATAACTAAAGCTATTCTGACGTTGAAAAATTTGTCTGTAAATTTGAAAAATCCGTGCTCACAGGCCGCCGCATTGCCCTTGTAGGTAGATAGATAGAAAATACTTTTTTGTATGCACGCTAGGTAATAAACGTAATGAATAAACAAACTTATGTGTTACAATTGGCTGTCTAATCGCTAAAGCTGCGATCTTTATCAGACAACCTTTGGACGGAGAGGATATATTTTGAGAGGTTGGATGGAGATAGTTGACAGGGGGCTTGTAATTAGGTTATAGCGAAATATGTATTATGTATGACCAAGATTTTTTAGCATTTCTACTATGAAATGTTTGACAAAGAGCCAATGAATTGAAATGATACTGAAAACTTGTGGCTTCAGTGGCTCTATGTTACTAAATACCGTGTCAACTCATGTGTTTTCAAAATTAAGTACTTTTACAGACGCTTGGCAGTGTCCTTTCTATTTGGAAAAATATCCCTTATTAGCACATAACGTTAGGATTAGGACCACAAACTAGCCATTCATTAATGTTTTTTGTCTCTATTTATTTATAAAAAGGCAATAAAAAAACAAATATATGTACCTACATAACAAAAAGTTATGTACATCGGCGAGCTTGTCCTTTTTCTTCTTTTCTATCTTTGAAAGTTTTAAAGAGATTTTATGCATTTATGTAATTATGCATAAAGCAGGAGGTTTTATGCAAAAACGAACATTTTCCTTTGTTCGTTCGAAGATCATAAAATGTATTTATATACTGTCTAAAGTTTCATTGCTAGGACGGGTTGTTGACATTTTATCCAGTCTAATTCCTGTCCCTTTCATGAGCTCTTTGATAGTTTACAAACAAATTTACAAACAACTCCCCGTTAGAACAAATAATCAAAATGAACTATAGAGTTGCAGTAACAGATAATGCGTATAGGTATTAACTTGTTTTCTATTTGTGGTATTAGGTAGGTATACTTACTGTTTTATATTTTAGGATTAACCACTGATAGCGATCATGAATGACCAAATCGGCAAATCTGGGAAAGTGGGCCTTTGTCCTTGTCGCGGATTCAGTCCAGATAACATGCGTATGTGTGTCACATGTGTGTGTATGTAGCATGTGTTTGTGAGTGTGACCTGCAGGGGTGCGGGGCGGGATGCCCGGTGCGATGACGCAAAATGCCAACGGCTTGTTTACAGTAAGGTACTTACGTTTTATATATGTATACCTATCCATACGCATAAAATATGTATTTTGTATATTTGCGTGTAGAAATAAGACGGTTGATCTTGTAGTGACCGTAGGGAGACGGTATCGGCGGCGGCGGCGGCGTTTGTGGAAGAAAGACAGAAAGAGAGACATTTATTTACCCCACAAAAATTTACAAATTGTATAAAAACATAAAATAAACATTTAACACATGAAAATGTTGAGCCCTTGTCACCGAAATAAGCTATTAAAGTGTATTATTCGGTTTAGTGCGTCCTACAATAAGTAATAACTGAAATTAAAATTGGTACATTGAAGCGCTCATAAATTACTAAATAATATAATTGAATGGGCTTGATTTTATCAAGTATCAAATGATATATTCAAAATCATGAATTTAAATTAAATATATATAAAAACATTTAATTATACATAGCTAGGTATATGTTTGAAAAGGAAAAGCAGACGGAGGAAATAAATCGGAGATTACCATTATAATTCATAAAGGTATTTTATTTTATTTTATATGAAAGTCATCTTGCTTCTGTACAGGTACATCTCCTGTGGTTTTATTTAAGAACTATGATCGTTGACTTTACTTTTGCTATAAGCGACGCTGCTGGGGGAATAAATAGCATACTAATAAATTAGTATAACGATAGTTGTTCATTCGCGACGTAGCGATACAGTGACGTTTACAGTGCTGGATTAGAGTAAGGTGGGTTAAGAATGTTTATTGACAGGCAAATTACACCATGATTACAGCTTGCGCCATTTATTGCAGGGCTGTAAGCTTGTTTGTTTACAAATCTAGACTAGACGTGTTTCCTTAGAGTTGTAGGAGGATACCTAGGCTGAGGTTAGGCTAGGGATGTAGTACCTATCTAAGGTATGCGTTGCGTTGTTCTTTCCCAATAAAAAAGTCGTATTATCAGGCTCATAATAGATAGCCTGATACATATTTTTTAATGTTCCTTGTCAATTTATGAGAAAATAAGAAGTTTTTTAAATGTTTAAGTATGTAAGAACATTATTTTTAGTTAAGGCATGTGACGAAGAGTTACACCGCCATTTAACAGGAAATACTGGTAATCGCAAAAACGGTCGGTTTTACCGTCAAATAGGTAAGTTCTTCAATAAAACTAAACTCCAAAGAGTTTTTCGATGTTTTCCAATTTCAAAATAATAATTTTCAGACATTCACAAGCCTGGTCACTACTGGATTTATATTTGTGTTTTTAGTTTGTTTTTTATTACTAACAAAAAAATCTCGAAACAAAACTATCTAGCACATAAAATAGCGGGATAAAACAGAAGGAAAGGTTTATTATAAATTATATTTAGGTACCTACTTGCTATACATATTACCTTATGAATATTATTTTGACATGGATCAAAATTAACATCAGTAGGTAAGGGCCATTTTTATTTTGAACAAAATTAAATATTTTTATTTTCTGTAAGGAAAAAGTGGGCAATCGTCTAAGACCTTGTTGATGTTGCATTGTGCCGAAGCTGCCCAGAATGTTGAGGATTCCGGGTGAAGTGCGCTTCCACATTTGACAAGCCTCATAGCTCAGTTGGTAGTAGCTCTGCCTTCTGCGCTGTAGGCTGTGGGTTCGATTCCCACCCAGGACAAATATTTGTGTGATGAATGTTCTGTGTTTGGGTGTTGTATCATATATTTATTTATTTATTTATTTATTTATTTATTAAACACAATACACTTTACAACCAATTAAAAATACAACTAAAAAAATAAAACTAAGGTACAAATCTAGATTGTAAGGTAAAAAACATGTGCTTACAACTAAGTTAATACATTTGGTAACGAACGGAGACTAAAAAAAAAATGTGAACAAAAACATGACAACAATTAACATAACAGAGTTCTACGGGTTGACAAATTAGGAATTGGTATATAAAATAGATTTTAATTGTTTACTGAATTGGCTTAAGTTGCGAACAAAGATGTCAATTTGACTAAATTCTTTCAGTAAATCATTGTACTGGCGTAACATTCTAGTTAAAGGATTATAAAAAGAGATATTATTTTTATAAACTTGAAGTATAAATATATTGATTTTATTGGAATTTCGTGCTCTGAATCTAATGTTAAACGATATCATCGATAATAAATGAGGGGAGTCAATGAGAGAGTGAATTATTTTATAGAGATATATGAGATCAAAGTATTTACGCCTAGTTTCTAGGGATTCCAACTGAAATTTACTTAATCTTTCTTCGTAACTCAAGCTCAGACGGCCAGGTTGCAAGCGATAACATAATAACCTTAAACACTTTCTCTGAATCCTTTCAATATTATAGATATGCACTTTGTAATTAGGGGACCATATCGGGCTACCATATTCTAATATACTTCTTACTAGAGAGTTGAAAAGATATATTACACTGCGATTCTTCTTAAAAACTTTTGTCGATCTCAGAATGAAACCTAGAAGTTGATTGGCTCTTGTTATAATATGTTGATAATGCGCATGAAAGGTGAGTTTATCGTCAAACAATATTCCTAAGTCCTTCACAATATAAGAGCGGCTTAAAGTTCGACCTTCAATTTTGTAGTCATTTAGAATTTTATTGCGTTTGTTTGTAAACGAAATTGCAAAGCATTTGTCAACGTTTATAGTCATTAGATTAGTATTGCACCATTGAAAAACGGTATCTAAGTCGTTTTGCAATGAATAACAGTCCCGTGTCCCAGAGATGGTCTTAAAAATTTTCAAATCATCAGCGTACAGGAGGCACTTACAGGACAAACGATTTACAAGATCATTCACAAACAAAACAAAGAATAAAGGCCCAAGATGAGATCCTTGAGGAACACCCGATGTTACTATCACTGGCGATGACAGAAATCCCTTTAAAGCGACTAATTGACTCCGATTCTGTAGATAAGAGCATATCCAACGATATAAAGTTCCATGGAATCCATATTGGAAAAGCTTATGACATAATAAACGGTGGTTAACTTTATCGAAAGCTTTAGAGAAATCGGTGTAAATTGCGTCGACTTGACTTCGCTCAGCAAAAGCCTGACAGAGATAATTTTTGTACTCTAGCAGATTACTTACAGTGGACCTATTTTTTACAAAACCATGCTGCTTATCAGAGATAAATGGCTTGACATGGTTATAAAGATAACTGTATACAAGAGATTCAAACAATTTGGCAAAACATGACAGGATACTTATTGGTCGATAATTTTCACATTTAGACTTATCCCCTTGTTTGAAAATAGGAATAACATGAGCTGTTTTCCAACGCTTGGGAAAAACACCATTACAAAGAGATTTATTAAATATTATGCACAAAGGTAAAGACAACTCTTTACTGCAAGATATCACAAACGACGGTGGAATCAAATCGGGACCAGGCCCTTTATTATTGTCCAATTGTTTTATTTTTCTTAAAATATCTTTTTGATTTAAAGTTACTTCGTGTAATGAGTATGAAATGCCACAGTCGAGTAAAGCAGAGGGGGAATCGTTACAAGCTGTGTCAGCTGATGTGTTATCTTTTTCGAAAACCGAACTAAAATAATCAGAAAACAGGTTGCTAATATCTAGACCATTTGACGAGGAATTATTTCCAAATGTCATAGTATTAGGTATTGATACCCTTCCCTTTCTATTGTTTACAAAACTCCAAAAAAACTTGATATCTTTTTCCATAGACTCCTCTGTAGAAGAAACATATCGATTATAACATTCGTTAATAAGAATCTTACATCTGGCACGCAATAATGAAAAGGTGTCATAATCACGGGGATTACCAAATCTTTTAAACAGTTTATGAAATTTATTTTTTTCGCCATTACATTTAATGAGCGCTCTACTATACCAAATTGGATAAGAAGATTTCTTCGGAGAAATGTAGGGAGTATGTTTTTCAATTATTTCAAACAGAATGTCATAAAATCGACTAGTACAAAGGTCAACATCCGAAGAGATTAGGACATCTTGCCAGTTTACAGAGCTAAGATCAGATCTTACACATTCAATATTACATTTATAAAAGTTAAGACGTTTAGATTTACATCGTTTCAGGGATTTTGAAACATTCTTAAGTGGTATGTTAATTAATAAAGCAGGGTGCATCTTGTCCAGTCGACTTAAGGGAAAAGCTTCAATGACAGAAATGTTATCAAGGCTGGATAATACTAAATCTAGTAAACGACATTTTGCATTTAGAATTTTATTAGACTGTTTCAGGTCACATGTCGTTATAAGTTCATTTAAAGCACGATAAGTTTTACTAAGAGTGACGGCTTCTGTAGAAGTCCGAGATTCATTAGTGACGGAAAAGTAATCAGGTGTATTAAAGTCACCAACTAACAGGAAGTTATCATCTGGGTAATCGTTTAGTACTATTTTCTGACAATGCGCGTAAAATTCTTCTCTCTTAACTAAAGTTATGTCAGGGGGTAGATAGCAAACACAAATGTTTAGACGAGGAGAATCGCGAAATTCAGGCACGACAGATACCCAGATATCCTCTATACCGCTGTCCCAAGATGTCTGGCGGATAACCTCAAATTTCTTTAAAAGAGCTATTAAAACACCACCACCCTCACCCTTTTGAGAACAGGAAACAGATCGGTCCCTCCGAAAGATATTGTAACGGTCATCAACGACCTCAGCATCAAACACACTAAGGTTTAAATTTGATTCCGTCAAACATACTATATCAAAGTTAGAATTTAAGAGATTTAAGTAAAAAGTTGTTAATTTACTTCGTATTCTGTTGACATTTTGGTAATAAACAGAAACCATTATCAAATACCTAAAAATATATATCAAAACCCCAATAATCTGATGAATGACCCAACCTATATAGCAATTACTCGCAGTATAATTTATTAATACTTTCGTGATTTTTAATTAGAATAGCAAGACTCTTATCGTTCTTACGTACAAACACTTGACCATAGCGCACCCAAACAAACTGAAAACGAAGGTCTTTACACAATTTTCTAGCTAAGCTATGAAGTTCTTTGACTTCAGCAGAAAGGTGCTCAGACAGATATATTCTCGTGTTAGCGCCACTAATACCCAAGAGGGAGACATCAAGTTTGTCAGTGGGATGGGCTTTATTATAACGGAATGCAGCAGAAAGAAGAGTATCCCGCAGACGCTGAGAAGAGAGCGTTACAAGAATGTTACGCGGTCTCTTAGAGGCTGTATTCATTTTCGAAACACGGCGACAAACCTTAATGTCACTGTCGGAGATAGGAACCTGTAGACTCCCACAGAGTTTTTTTAGTAAGGCGACTAAGTCTTCGGTCTTGCTTTCAGGCACTTCATGAATTTCTAAATTGGAGCTCCGAGATATCTTCTCAATTATGGTGAGGCGGTTCTGAAGGATGTTGAGAGCTTCCTGAGATTTATAAAAGTCAGACTCCAGTTTCCTAATTTCTCTATCTTTTTCAGCAAGTTCCGCTTTTATGTCTTTTTGCTCTAGACATATATGATCTGTTGTAAACGAGAAATCAGTCTTCACCTTCTCAATAGCATGGGCAACCTCCACTGAGACCATATCCTCAAGGTCTTTCCTGAGTGCGGTACGAAGGTTTGACATAAAAGCTGAATCTGATGAGAGTTTCAGATCAAACAGTTGGCTTATACTCTCCATAGTAACGGGCTCATCAGGTCGAATGACTACTACCTTTATCATTAGTACCTTCTGGTAAAGAATGGAACTCATTGCCTTCGTCTGTTTTTCCTCACTAGTTCAAGCTTAGAGTTTTCTGAACTCTCAGAAAAGAACCTATAAATATATTAACTTTAGGTTATATTAGAATTTAAGCGTGCTCCATTTTAAGCCATCTTTACTTGTTTTTCAAGGCAGATGTCGGCCAAATGCTATCACGTATTTAAAAAACTAGCTACCACAATACAGTACCCAAATAACACTGATATTGTGTGTGACAATCGGTTTTTCCATAGGCGCAGACCTAACATAATATACCATAAATATACCTCGCCCATTGTTATATTTCATGGCATTGAATCCACGTAATTAGTCATAGTACCTGCCTTAACTGCAACATACTAGCTGCTGGTATACAAAACATTTTTAGGTACAACAAGCCTCATAGCTCAGTTGGTAGTAACTCTGCCTTCTGCGCTGTAGGTTGTGGGTGCGATTCCCACCCAGGACAAACATTTGTGTGATGAATATAGATGTTTGTTCTGTGTTTGTGTTTTGTATCATATAGTACGAATGTATTTACTGAAAAAAAAGTTTTATCTCCGTAATCTAGTTCTGGGCAAGATAGCGCTTGTGAAATAAATGTCCTGTAAAATAAAAAAAAAATTTTTTTTTGAAAGATTTTGATTTTTTAATACAAATCAAGTAGGTACCTAGTTGCACCTAAACGATGACAATGGATTTAATTTCTAGGGTTCTTTTTTTGCTTTACGACGGAGAAGTGCCTGGCCTTCATTTCACCAGCGCCCGCAGCACGGGGAGGAGATACAATTTTTATCCTCTGATTTTATCCACCTTGTCAGAGCATTTTGTCTCCCGATGGTGGATAAAAACAGAGGACAAAAATTTTATCCTCAGCCCGTGCTGAGGGGGCTGGTGTCAAATTACGATAAGGGCGAAGGAAAGCGCACTACACCCGGAATCCTCAACAGGAACGGCTATTCTCTATCTATAGCTCTAAAGGCCGGAGCACAACCGATTAGGATTGTTGTTATCGGGACAGACTTAGGTAAGATGGTAGGTTACATAGAAAATAATATACACAAACAATATATTTACTTACTGTAAAAAATATTGCTGTTTAGGTTTACAAGATTTCTGTGGTTGACATAGAAATAAGCAGAACTATATTTACGTACTAAGTATTAAAAATAATGCTGTTTAGGTTTATAAGATTTTTGTGGTTGACATAGAAATAGGCAGAACTATATTTACGTAACTGTTTAAAATATTGCTGTTTAGGCTGATAAGATTTTTGTGGTTGACAGAAATATGCAAAACTCTGTTTAAGTACTGTTAAAAATATTTTATAATATTTTGTGGATGACAGACAAATAAGCAGAACTAATTTACGCACTGTTAAAAATATTGCTGTTTAGATTTATAAGATTTTTGTGGTTGACATAGAAATCTGCAGAACTATATTTACGTACTGTTAAAAATATTGCTGTTTAGATTTATAAGATTTTTGTGGTTGACATGGAAATCTGCAGAACTATATTTACGTACTGTTAAAAATATTGCTGATTAGATTTATAAGATTTTTGTGTTTGTCTAGTTGATCGGACAGTTTAATGTGTCTACTTATTTAATTTAATTAGTTTTTTGTTTTTGTTTGTTTTGTTTTGTTTAATGTGGTACTTACATTAAAACTTTTAACATTAGATAGACCTTACTACCCCGATCACTTTTACTTATAACACGTCAATTAAGTTTTTAGGTAGATGTCAGTTGCATTTAAGTTTTTTTTATTTTATTTCTAGATTATGGGCATTCATAATCAATCAAATTTAAAAAGTATAAACCATATCCATCGGATGTTTACAATGATTCGAGGTTTGTCATCTATTGATGTTTGACAGTTGCTTGCTCCATGAACACGTATGATGTGTGAAGTGTTTACAACCGTCTCCAGAGTATACCGCCTGTGTGGTTTAGTGGTTCACGCAACGAATCCAGAGGTCCCGGGTTCGATCCTCAGAGGGAGTACCATATTGTTCTTGGTTTGGTTGGTGGTAAAACTCTGTTTAAGTCCACCTGGCTAGCCTTCCATCATCTTAATTCTATCACCATAACAATAATTCTAAAATTGTTATTGTTCCGGCATTTCGAGGCAATATAGCCAGTTCCTCAGATCGTTGAGGATTCCGGTTGTAGTACGCCTCCACCTTATCTAACTTATAACTTGGTGAGATAAAGTTGGTGAGTTTCTATCATGAAGGCTAAGTGCTTACCAGCCCGGAAAAATATTGTACTTTTCTTTTATTGTATAAAAAAGCAATAACATAAAAACAATATTTTTCCTGGAATAATAAGATTTCCACATTAAATTTGCCCTTGAATTTCACCTTCCTTATCTTATTGACTGAGCGAGAGCGAAGCGCCAGCGATGCATCTCCGTGTCAGCTTGGGCAAAAATTATTTCGTATGTCTTATGTCTGTCCTTCGACGGATGTTCTCCTATACCTACAGGTCGTTTTTGTCAACCGATTCCCGAAAATTTGTGAAAATTATGAGCTTGATAAATAAATGGATTATTTTTCGATTCTATATTTGAAAATTTTCAAAATGGCGGAGATATGGGATTTAACGTAAAATTTCAGCCATTTCGAAAAATTTTTAAATATGTTACAAAACTTTTGAAGACGTTTTACAGAGCATTAAGACGTTATAATGATGTTTTATTTCGTCCGAACAATTTTCTTCCTCCGATAAACTACAAGGGGTGTGAAGAGGTGGAGAATCGCAACGGAATTTTATCAGCTTTCGGAATATAATCTAAGATTTTTGGTTTTTGGTGACCAAACCCCCATGGCCTTTAGTTCGCTACTTTACTTGCATTCGATCGATAAGATGATACAATTACTTACTTGATCTGACGTTCAGTTATAAGCTATGCAAAGACTCGCGAGGTCTACAGCTCTCAGCCACTAGTGAAATATTATAATAGGATTTGAATATTATTGATTTTATTTATTTTGATATCGACAGTAAGTTCAGTCTGTCGGACCATACAAATCTATAATCATCGTTTAATAGACGCTTTTGACATAATGGCAGTAGCGCCCATAATAAAAACTCAGCTTTATGTTTTAAGGTGACATTTATCCAGTTTAAAGCTATGCAAAGACACTCGCGAGGTCTACCAGCTCACATAGCCAATAGTTATATTGGTAAGATAGTCCGGGTTTTTTCCATATTCAGTATTGTAGCTCGAAATCGCGTGAAACTCGGACATACGATCACAAATACAAATAGCAGACGTTTCTCAGAGAGTTACTAAACTTAAGTGAGACTGGGCTGGGTCCCGATTCTACGAAGCCAATCGCTTCATTATGACAATAGTATCGTCAAAGAATAGCCACTAAAATACTAGTAAAATATTATAATAGGGTTTACGTAAAGAAATTACTAGCAATCTCTCTTATTCTTGTTTGCATTGCTGTAGGTGACGCTTTAGTTGTTCGTGTGTCTATAAGCAAATTATAAAATGTATTTCTACTTAAAATCATTACCATATGCTTTTACATTTTTTTTATACACTAAAGCGTCGTCTACGATTGCTATTACTAGGTATAACATATTATTCGATCTAATGTGCAAAATTTCGTTCAGTAGTTTTATGCGTGGAGTAGCAAAAATTAACGAATCAGTTTTTTATGGCTATGTCTGAATAACATCCTACGGGAATTGGTATCGTCCCTGAATGGCTACTAAAATACTATAAGGCTCCTATTGGAACAGGACAATTTGCAGATGTCAGATTAACTGTTGGCGAAAACCATAAGAGAATGGGTGATGACAGGAAAGTGCCTTCATCTTAACTACTGTCAAGTTACGATGAAGCTGAAGGTGGGAGCGCTCTTCACCCGGAATCCTCAACAGACTGAGGAACTGGCT
This sequence comes from Venusia cambrica, assembly GCA_951394065.1. Classification (NCBI taxonomy): domain Eukaryota; kingdom Metazoa; phylum Arthropoda; class Insecta; order Lepidoptera; family Geometridae; genus Venusia; species Venusia cambrica. The sequence continues at coordinate 1,566,652 of OX596068.1, read as the reverse complement.
ATCTAACCTTTAAATGCCGGAATAAAAAAAAAATGTTATGGCGACATACTTAGGTAAGATGAACCCGGGACCTCCAATTCTGATACCGGTTGGCGAACCACTAGACAGCAGAGGCGTTTGAAGTTGAATTCAATACAATCGTAGCACATTTCTCGCAAAAACGTGATGAAACATCGTCTCATGCCGCGAACACGTGATTTTCCAGTACTTCGTCGTGGCTATTTTTTATCTGTATAAACTGAATACATTAGTCCAAATGTCTGGCCATTGCTAATGTTTCTGGTTTTACTAGTGAACGACTGAGAGTACTTTTCTCTCCACCAGTGGCAGGTGAAAAATCATTCCGATGCACCTCTACATTCCAATAGAAAGCTTCACCTACTAATATGCATATCTATCTTTCTTATTGTAATTCATAAATATCAATATTTGCTGTTTGGGGCTAGATGCCGTTTTGTAAAATGTCTAGTAATATTTAATATTTATAACTATTTAGATACTAATGAAGCAGCCGGATAATCTAAGGACAAAAAGTACCCATGAGGCTGCATTGCTACACTGAAAATCGATACGTACTCGCTGGCCTAAATAAGAGCCATTGGTTCATGCGTTACTTCAATCAAAAACATCGTAAAAATTTTGAAACCCAAAGGGCAACAGATCCCCTAGGCCTCAAAACCAAAAATCTCAATGCATGTAGGTACCTATGTATTCATAGTTATTAAAATATTTTTAGATTATTCGCTCCGATCTTGATGACATGGGACGGAGATTCTTTGATGATACAACTCGATTATATTTATTACAGGTACCGTCTGTCCGGGCCTTGTTTCTACTAAACCAATCGCACTATGACATTGATATCATTTCTGCGTATATACCAATGTCATAGTGAGACGATTGATTTAGTAGAAACGGGACAGGGTATCGGTATGATCGTGCGTCACTTCTGCGAACCCATCTCTAAAAGTGCAACACATCAATGAATAGTTTCGCAAGTAGACTATCGATTCCCGAGTTATTGTTGGTAAACATTGGCACCGTCAGCTCTCTCCGAGTCCGAGGAGACCAAGCGAATCGTACATTACCACGACGCACTGAATGATATCATAATATGTCATTGACTTTGCAAGAGCTTACTAGGACTGACTGAACCCGGATATTACCCGGATTAATAGCTTCATAGCTAAATCTTCACCTTGGACGAAATATTATAAACAGCCGTACTTATATTTAAATGAATTGGATGTCATATCTATCATCATTCTCCTGCTCTTATCCCACGCTCAGTTGGGTCGGCACAACATGTTCTTTTCTTCCACTCACTCCTATCAGCCTTCAACTTAGCATCACCTTTTATTCCCATGTTTCACACAATCCATCTATCTCTTCTTCGGTGAACAGCCGTACATTAATTACATTGTACGTCATATATATCATAATTATCTTACCCTTATCCCATGCTAAGTTGAGTCGGCTCATCATGTTGTTATCTTCTTCCACTCACTCACTCTGAATACACATCTTTCATACCCATGTCCTCTTTCACACAATCCATCCATACCTTCATCGATCTTGCTGTCCAACCATGCATTATTCATAACCCTTTTGGTCAAATGACTATCTTCCCTCCTCATTAGCCTTTATATGCCTTTGTCATATAAAGGTAACCTAGCACTCCTCGTCTTTTCTACAACTGGCGCCACTTTCGAACGTCTTCTTATATAGGTACCTACTCATTTCTTATCTTATCCAAACATTTGTACGTCATATCTATAAATTAGCCAAAACTTAAAGGCAACTGAATCAAATATGTCAGAGATTATGTTCTCTATGCTTTGATAATCTTGATAAAAAACTTTCAGAACTTCTTAAATTTTCATAGAAAGGAAGATCCAGACAAGGAAGAGTCGCTTCTTAGCGATAAGACCGCCCATTATGTATATTTTTTGAGTTATCCAGCTTTATCTTTATGGTAAGGTGTACAACAAATCTTTTTTTAAGTATTTATTCATTCATTCAGCACAGTTGGTATGTTCAGGTTACAAAATGTGGAATACCTGTATCTAGGATAAAAATATATTTGAAAACTTTTTTTAGGTTTAAGTTTTAAGTTATTACTTTTAAATATAGTGTTTTTTATATTGGTCAAATTGTTTTTTAGTGTTTTCTCTACACTGTTTTATGTTTGTCTTTATATAGTGTAGTGTAGTAAAATTTATGGGACAAAAATAAATATATATCTATGTCTGTGAAGCTTTAGACTTATTATTATATCATCTCAAAATTAAGCTTGCAAGTACCTACCTAGTAGGTGAGATATAAGTACACCTGCTTTATGTTTGATGACAATTCTCGAATACACATACAATTGCTCTCAATTGTAATGATAATTAAGTTTTAGCTACTTACCAAGTCGTTATGAGTAGTGCAAACCGCAATCCTTGTAAAACCTACTTAAGAATGATTCACAGTCTTTCGACATCAAAGTTTTGAAAACACGAGTAGTTTATTAAACACATTGCAAATTCATTGAATTGTATAAGCGGTACCTGGTTTTAGCGATAGTTTCGATTACGATACACACACGGAGAATGGGATTGAAGATACGAAGGCTCCGAATAAACTCAACAAAATGTTAGAGACGCATAGTAGAATACTGTTGAATGAATTGTTATCCCGCGCCTCCGTCCGTGTGCCCGGTTCTCGGATAAAAAGTATAGCCTATGTTGATCCCAATAGCGTACACTCCATGACAGTTCACTCGTTTAGTCTTGAAAATATAACCAACAAATAAATAAACAAAGAACATTTCATGTACTTTGATATATACATGAAAATGTTCTACGTAATTATAAATATTTCATTTCATTTCATTTCAATTATATGCTTAAACAGAATGTTTAAATATTATTTATCCAGAAACTAGTCATCTTGAAAATATCATTATACATTACCTATATAGGAAGCACAATTATTTGCATATGCAGTAATACCTAGTACCTTAACCTACTACCTATCCTAACTCCTAACAACCCGAAAATAGTCCACTGCAATGCAATACATGGGCCTCCACTAAAGCATAACGCAGAATGCAATGGGGATTTGCCATAATCACCATGTTTGGCAAGCGGGTTGATCGCAGTTTAAGTGTTTTGAACTCAGGGGGTCCAAACCCTCACTTCTAACGACATCCATGGGTAGTTAGGGGAAGAATATTCTACAACAATAATATTCTTTTACGCAAAGGTCGTATACTGAGGTACCTACCAACATAATCGAATTTATAATTGGAAGTCAAGATTAAACTCAAATACCTACTTACTGAAGAAACCCTAAATAATTGACAGATCGTAGATTCCTGGTTTAGTCGGTTCCTTTACCTGAGTCTCATCATCGCTTTTCCCGGAATTTCAAGGTACCTAAGTCTCGGGATTACACAAAGCATAGCGAATTCTTTGCGTCATATTTTCGATAAGCTGCTTCATCTTAGATCCTTATTATCTTGTTTATGATGTTATTACTTGTAACGCGATTATGGATTTCACGATAAAATAGATAACTGAACAATGTTTAGGCTTCTCTTAAAAGTCGGTACGGTTATAATATTTTGATGTTGTTGTTGATCTGATACAATATTTGAAATATAAATAAAATGTTGCCGCAGGCATTTTTTTTATTGAACGACGGGGAAGCGCTTGCCCTTCATCTCACCTGATTACAAGTTGAGATAAGGCCGAAGGTGGAGGCGCACTTCACCCGGAATCCTCAACAAACTGAGGAACTGGCTATCTTACCGCTAAATGCCGGAAGACAACAATGTTTTAAGAATTGTTATTATGGCGACAGAGTTAGGTGAGATGGTTATTAATATTGTACGACGGAGAAGCGCGAATTTAATTATATTATTTTAAATTTAACTTGATAATAATATTCAAATATTTATAAGGGATAAGGATATGTTCCCAGTACCACAACCACACACATACAACTATCGACACGTCCAATTCACCAACGCTTAATCACACACACACACACACACACACACACACACACACACACACACACACACACACACACACACACACACACACACACACACACACACACACAGCATGCTCTTTTACTTAACAACTTATTATTTATCATCCTATATTATTATTTTTTATTCGAGAAGACATTTATTCAATAAAAAGTACAATTAAACTAACTATGTACAAAGGAATCAGTCAGATTACCTAAGGACCGCTACAAACCGCCTGTAGGTAACTCAACTGTTCCAGACCAGTACCAGACGGAAGCGTGCCCAAGACACTGGCTGCATTGCCACGCTGAATAGCTATGCTAATTCGCTGGTCTAAATAAGAGCCAGCCCTTGGGTCACGTGTCGCCTCAATCAAAAGTCCCGCAATATTTTTGAAAACCCGGAGGGCTATTGCCCTCCGGGCCAATATTAATTAATATACATATAATAAATTTATTATAGGATTATTATCCTATATAATATAACGGTGTTATATTATACTTTTAATTTTACATTACATTACTAAGGGATACGTTATTTTTAAAAATAATGGATGTAACTGATTTGTAATACTTGTATCATTCGGGAGAGAATTGTTTTCTGCTCACGGTAATTCAGGAAGCAGGGCCACGGAATATGTGCAAAATGGTGGCTAGTAAAATGTATGGATTATGAAGACTTCTTGATGTGACGCCAATGCGCACTAAAAATAAATCAAGTTAAAAGAGCTTTATTTCCTATACACTAAAACACGTTATAAAATTGAAAGTGAATAGATTATAATAGTCATAATAATTAAGCATTTAAATAAAAGTAAATTAAAAAAAATACTCAATCGAAACATTTGCACATTCGCAACCGAAGTGTTGAAAGGTATCGTGTGAAGCAGCAGTTTGTTAAAGATGAAGAATAATTTTATTCATTGAGAGGGGAGTAAGCGGCAGCACTTTCTCGATTTCACGGTAAAGTGTCCTACACGGTGTAGGCTACTCCTACTTCCCATTCTAAAGTTACTTTCCACACGTCGACACACGTGTTTGTTGCGTTGCAATGTTTTATCCCAAAAAACGTCAGGTAAGATACAAAAACAAAATTGGTACTCCGGTGGCGGCGGTCTACTAAAGTTACAACGCGACGCACTTTTTTTATGGTACCTAAGTCGGATTGACCTTCACCTCACCCGATGTCAAGTTATTATAAGGCTGAAGGTGGAAACGCACTGTACCTGGAATCCTCAATGGACAATTGGCTATCTAAACTCTAAATACAAGAACACAACAATTTATACTCGGTGATATGACGACAGACTTAGGTAAGATGGTGGTGACTAGCCAGGCGGACTTTAACAAAATCCGACTACAACATACCACAAATTATACCCCCTTGGGGATCGAGCCTCTCTCAGAACCTCTGGGTCTGATATCGGTGGGCAAACCACTAGACTATTACCATGGACAAAATAAACTAACATATTTCGTCCATGCATCAATTTGTTCGTGTAAATGTTCTCGAACAAATTGATGTGTAATAGAAGAAACGAAAATTCACGCCAAACCGCCTCTATGGTCCACTCATTAGGTTTGATGAAACCTATTTCATTATATGGGTTTCATTAAACCAAATAATGAGTATTTTATTATTTACATTATTTTGCTTAATGAAACCTATTTCATTAAACCTAATAATGAGTAGATTGACTATAAATTTGAATCATGTTGTGTGCTCTTGGCCTGTAGATAACCTATCTAACCCTGGTGTTTAAAACGGTTAGTAGGTAGGTATCCTAAGTGTTTCAGATTTTTTCACATTAAATGTAATATTACATCATTACATCATCAGCCTACATTCGCTCTTGATTGAGCTCTTTGTTTCTTATGATTGCATATTTATGTCTCGTAAAATTTCTATACATAAATAATATAGGTACCAACGAGGCCCGCATTGTACCGCAGATTTTTCGCTCATGCAAACTATGTTTGCATGGGAGGGCTGGGCCTTATCTCTTAGGTCACTATAGTTTCGAAATAAGAGACATGTTTTTGCATGTCAAACTCTATAATCTTATATCTGTGTCAAGTGTTATTTTCGTTTAGATTTCCCAGTTCAAACAAACATGCTCCACTTTATACATTGTTACAAATAGTCGGTAAGTTCGTATGCAGGTAGGTACCTAACGTACCTAGTCGCGCGATAAGAATATCACTTGTTACAATAACTGGAATAGGTAGATATAGGTACCTTACTTAATTATTTCTTATTGTTTACAGACTACATCACATGAAAGTAGGTAGGTACTCTTAATATAATGGTATAATTCTGAAAGAAAATTCCATAGCTATTTACTGTATGAAATGAAGCATTTATGTAGGTAGGTACTATACGATGTGTGTTATTTATAAAGAAGCGGGAAGGAGTAACGAAAGATGACAGTGTGAAATGTAAGGTAGAGATGATGCTAAAGCGTTACCCAGTGAATCAATTTATATTGTTATGCCTAAAATAATTGCAATTTGATTTGGCATAACTGTAGAGGCCAATCAGAGTCGTAGAGACGGAAATGTGGACACATGGCCGCTCGCTACAATAACTATATAGGTTATAAATTAAACTCACCACATAGTGCAGTCCCATATTCCTTCCAATGTGAACTTGTCTTGGCTGTCATCGCGACTGTTTCAATTTTGACTTTTACGGAACTGCGTGTTTGGAATGAGATTATATTGAGCACTGACTTTAATTTTAGAGAAAAATACTAAATAAAATTGGAACCCATAGTAATGGTTATAAATAATAACAAATAAGTAACTAACTAAATATCACAATAGAATATATTCGATCTAAAATTTAATAGGGTGTTGATAACGAAACGTTATAACCGATTGCGCTTCATTTTGGCAGGTTTATGTGTTGTTGGTCTGGTTCATGGTGCGAGAAGGACGCGTGCAGTGTCGTGTAGCCGCGACGGTGACGAGCGAGCAACTGACCGAGCCGAGAGCGAACGGAACGGATGCGAATGCGATCGAGCGAGGGGAATGAACTAACCGCGGGCGACCAAGAGGGATGGAATGAGGCAAAACTGCGCGGGCGCACGCTTTTGCTGCTTGTTTATCGGGTGGTCGAGTAGCTCTTGTGTTGATAAGGAGAAGGTCGATAACGGGCCGCTGTCGCTGCCGACCGCGTGCGAGCACCACTGACACGCCGGAGACGATACCACCCCGCACCCGCACCGCACTAGACAGAAGTTCTCAACATTGCTGAACAGATATTCTAGGGACACATGTATTTATAGACTTTGTTGTAAAAATAGTACTGTCGGTCGTTAACGGTTTACAATAGCCCCAATCTCTAAGGTCCGTTGCTGGTATAGAAGGTTAACAATTCCTACCGCATGGGTACCTAGGTTACCTACTATTTAACCTTCATCGTCGATCACTCAAAAGTATGAATATTGCACTGCACCCAATCTAAGAGCTTGAAGTGCTTCCATCTTCAGGCTTATCATTATTTGAAACTAGATAAAATGAATGTCAAGCACTTCCTGTCAGTGAAAAAAAAACTATTTTTTTTGAAAAACAGTTTTGTCAAGATATAACTGTAGGTAACGGAATACTCAGTTAATTATGATTTCACTAAATCCATGCTATTAATATTCATAGTTAACTGAAAGGGAAACAATAGCATTGTACCTACATAGGAAAAATGTTATAGGTACGTACCTATAAAATTACGTGCCAAGCAATTCGTTTGCTATATACCTATGTATGTGCAACTGTTGCTGGTAGGTACTTTAAATGGGACAATTTTAATTTATACGTTTTTAATATGTACTGTGTTACAGGAAATAAATAGATCTAAGATAATATTCATGTTTTATGCCCACCGTGGAATAATTTAAACCTCTCTATCAGACTCCAATTTTTTTTTTTTTTTTTTTTATATAATTGTCTGTAAATAAATTATTTAAGCTTTTATGATATAAAATACATTGTACGATTATAATTTATATATTTTTTTGAGTTATAACAATGACCGCAGTAGACATGATGTAATGATCATCAGCCAAAGCGCTATCAGCGCTTAGCATCTTATTTATTCTTTAATTTCATCATTTATCTGCTAAGCTTGCCTACTTAGAATGTAAAATAAGATAACATTATTGTTTAATTTCAAAAATATAGTATGTATCCTTTATTTAATTTCAAAAGGATACTATGTATTATTTTTATCAGGTAAGAGTTAAGTCAAAAGTTGAGTTTACGCTTCACAAACACCTATTCTGGGGAGAAAATATTTTAAGATTGAGAGAGAGATTTAAATGTTGAATTCAAATAATTACTTGGTAAGTAATTTATTATAAGGGTATTAAATTAAATTATGATATAAATTGTAATTTATTTTAGCAGATGATTGCTAAAACACTCAATTCCAGATAAAAAATAATGTTCAGATACATGTCTTTGACTAACCTTGTCTTTTACGCAATAATCTATAGACACAGCGTTACGCTAAGACGTTATCATCATCAGCCTATGATGTCAAATTGATATCAGCGCTACACATCTTGACATTCAATTTCATCATTATGTAAAAAAAAGTAGATATCAGGTAAAGAAAGAACACAATTTTTCATAGTCATTGACTTGTCGTAACGCAGTTCTATAGACACAGCGTCACGCCAAGACATGATCATCAGCCTATGATGTCAGAGCGCTATCAGCACAAACATTGTTTCAATTTATCTTCAAAATGCAATCTATCAAGAAATTCCGGCATTCAAAATTTATGTATGTATCTTCTATAGGTACACATTTATGTTTGCTAATTAGCTTACTCACGGCCAGTGCAAACACGCAGTCATTTAGAAAAAAAAAATGTAGAATTTTATAATTACCTACATACCCTCATACCCACCATACTAAAACGGGACATAAAGTTTTAACACATCGCAATCTATCCCCAAACATATTTGATGAATGGGACAAGTTCCCATTTTTATATTAAGGATAGAAAACCTACTTATACACCTTTTATATGTAAGTACAATCATAAGATACAATATAACTCTGAAACACAGAAAAAAAAAATGGCAACCTCTATAATGGTCGAGGGTTTGCTGCAAGAAGTTTTCATATTTTTCTATTTTTTTTCTATAGCCATGTGTACAATTTTTTTTTATTGTACGACGGGGAAGCGCTTGGCCTTCAGCTCACCTGGTTTCAAGTCATGATAAGCGGAAGTGGATGCGCACTTCACACCCGTATTCCTCAACTTATTGTATTCATTACAAAAATGTTTGTCCCGGGTGCGAATCGAATCCACCACCTACAGTGTAGAAGGTACTGTAGTTTGGGTGTTGTATCATATAGTAAGTATGTATTTAAAAAAAAAAAAAAGTATTTAAGTATTCTATCCGTAATCTAGTTCCCATATTACAAGCTATGCTTAGTTTGGGGCTAGATGGCGCTGTGTAAAAATGTATGTCCTATAATATTAATATTTAATATTTAATAATAATACTACTACCAACTGAGCTGGGAGTTCTGTCACTGATTGCCAGTCAATTAGTCAGTCTGTCAGCAACACAACGATTTTATATATTTTGATTGTAATTACTAGTAAACGTTGGTAGGTACTCGGTTCAATCCAGACATCTTGGAGATTTTGGGCGATCCTATTTTCAAGAGACCCTGAAATACAGGTACCTACCATAATTGGTTTGGACTGTACTATTATATCCATTCATCAAAGGAATATTTTTATAATGACTCACGTTATTAAATGCTAATCACGATGAAAGTATTGATAGGAATCTCACAGTATGAAAATATTTTTGTAGTACTGAAGCATACATAAGGTACATAAGCACACCTAAAAAAATAATAATAATAGTATTATTGTATTTTTGTATAATTGTATTTTTGTTTTTATTGAGTAAAATATATATTGAGTAATGTAAAAACTACTGAACTGATTTGAAAAAATCATTCAAAAATAGAATGCTACTGCATAACATAGGCTTTATATTGTTTTTAGGTTATATTTGGGTTGAAAACTTTATTAAGGATTACCCGAGACTTTGACTTCCACACAAATTTTCAGGCTAGCGTTTGCAGTGTAAGGGTGCACTTATAAAAGATTTCAAGAAATTCGTATACTGGTTGATGGGAACAAAGTCCCAGGCGTTTCACATAATAATCTAGATAAATATGCATTCTAAAATGTGCTTTGGGCTGTAGGTACATTATTAGTCAGTCAGTCAATCAACTATTCATGTCCGAAGCTTTCTTTCACGTTATAAAATTTAACAACTCGTTTTATGGTGCGCCTTTATTTATTTTATTTGGAAAACAAACAGTTGAATAAACAAATTAAATACTTAATAAACAGATATAACTTACACTCCGCTAAGTGGCGATGGGTTTGCAACTCATCACGTAATGAATACTTTAGTACTTGAAATCCGTGGGCATGTGCCGAACGTAGATTATACTCATAATAAGACCCACCCACGCTCTGAGTGATCAGAGGTACATTCTAGAAGGGGAAATAGTCGTGAGTCTATAACTACTAACCACTAAAGGCTATCGCATAAAAAACTCCAGTTATGTTACATCTAACCTAACTAAGTACTCACACAGATTAGTTTTTATCGAAAAGGAAAAAAAAATTACAAACTAAAGAAATCTTTGCAAAAAGTTTCATATATCAAAGACTACTAGATTTTTTGCGTCTAATATGTGCGAGCATATATTGTCACATGACTAACCGGGTTTTTTTTATACAACTAGGAGAGTAGCCCAAGCCAGTAGCCCACCTGATGTTAAGCGCATATCTTGCCTATAACAATGCATTACTGCGTTTAATTGTTCACGGTGTCCACTATAGTAGCCAGTCACGTGACTTCATGAAACGCGCCCATCTTTACAAAATCCAACAAGCTTTACAAAAAGATTAGTCACCATTGCGATAAGATCATCAAGTCCAACATGGACTTTTGTCGGCTGTTCAGTACTTTTAAGAACGATGGAATGTGGACATTGATCAGGCGGATGGCGCGTGGTGCGCACACATCGACACACGCTCACGTGAGTGTGTGTGTGAGTGCCAAACGCCATGTACGCTACGCATAGTTGGCACTTGCAGCGGTGTGTGGCATACAGAGGTTACACGCACACACGGACGAGCGGAGCAATTCTAAGTCACTCGATATATTTTGATCGACTTCATTGAAGTGCATCGGGATGCAATTCTGACGATGGATAATCTATTGATGCCTATGTTATGTATATGATTATATTTGTATTTATATTTAAAACTATATTTTATTTTATTTTGTTTATTAAGGAACAACAAATAAAATTTAAGTGAGTAAATTAGAATTAAATCCGTGATATAACTAAATCAGATTAAGTTAATGCTGCATAATTTAGTATTAGAGCTTGATCGAGCTGTGTGTATAATATTTATTTATGTATTGAGTATGAACAATGAACGGAATATTTCATAGCCCTGCCCCCACAGCACGGGGCGGGGATAAAAATTTTGTCCTCTGTTTTTATCCACCTTCGAGAGCATTTTGTCTCACGATGGTGGATAAAAACACAGGACAAAATTTTTATCCCCTCCCCGTGCTGAGGGGGCAGGTGTGTGCCGTGGATACTCTTTCATATCTATTATCACATCATTTTATTTTATTAATTTATTTTATACTTGGACCAAGTGAGATAAACGTAAAGTAGGTACAGTAGTATACAGGTGGGTACTTCCTTGTTTAAGGTTAAAAAAAATACTAGGAGATCTTAAATAAATCGACCGGTGAAAAGTGAAATAACGTGATATATTAGAATAGCTTAATAATATGAGATTTTTTTTTTTAAACAGCATTAATAAAATAATACTATGACAAGGGAATGCAAGGTATGTTATGATAAGGTCGAAAGAGGAATCGCAATTCAATCGAGATCCTCAACAGTACTTACGTAGGCACTTATGTTGATGTAGGCACTAATGATGGTGCCTACACCTTACCTAACCCGTGTTTTAAAATGTAGTTCGACCATGGACGACGAAATACAATTGTATTTCTTCGTCCATGGTTCGACTCAATCAAGTTTTATAAGTGGTAGACTGAGAAATTTACTGATTCTATTTACCTAATTTACCGATTTCATTAAAATGTTTCTAGTTTCATCATTTGGAATACATGGTAATAACCACCTCCACTCCAACCGTGACAGTATAAAACCTACGTAAAACTCGGTAGGTATTTTATGTTCAGTGTGCTGGTAGGTAGATATATATAGATATAGATGTAGTATAGACAGCATCAGCATAGCTACAAACACATACTCATTATTTGCTTAAGTGAGTACCTACAGTAAACGCCACACACCAAAGCACGAATGATCGATAACTAATTTTATATCGATTATTTAATTACTTAACATGTCATCTGAGATGGTCTGCCTGGAAAATGTCACGCTTTCCCTTTGCCACACTTCACATTGTGGTTCTTAAGCTACGTAAGCCATCTAATCAACATAGTTGCCTGGGCCGTCTTTCGGTGGTTATTTGTTGGACATCTCAGTATATTTATATACATTGGAATAAATAAATATTACAGGACATTAATTTTACACAGCACCATCTAGCCCCAAACTAAGCATAGCTTGTATTATGGGAACTAGATTACGGATAAAATACTTAAATACTTTTTGTAAATACATACGTACTATATGATACAACACCCAAACACAGAACAAACATCTATATTCATCACAAAAATGTTTGTCCTGGGTGGGAATCGAACCCACAAATAAAATAAAGAACAAGCTTTGGTCCGTACAAAGATAGTACCTAAGCCAATATTTGTCCTTCCATACATGCCAAACTGTTTGTCATTCGGTGGTATATTAGCCGTGAAAAGACAACAAAGGGAGATAAGCTCTAAACTCATTTTGTGGTGTACCTTCATTTACAGAGAACATTTTTTAATGATGTTATCTTTTCGTCTATCTATTATTTACTTCACGACTGTTCCAATACCCAGTGCATAGCCTTTTGGTGTTACGCGATTTAAAAATAGATGAAACAATCACTAGTTCAGTTCACCAACCATTTCGACATAATAATTTATGAATGTTAGCTACAGAAATCATAAAAAAATACGATGTCATGGCGTCGTCGGCTCGGAGCCAATTCGATTTCATTTCAATTCTTCCGATCAACGTAATCAAAGTGCCCGCGCAATAGCCGCGCACTGTAGCAAGTATAAGCGGAACGATGACGTTGGTACACACCCACAGAGATAATTTCGAATTAATGATGTGCTATTCTTGCTATCACAGGTTTACTTATACCTTAATTAGTGCGAGCTCAAGATTATTACTCAACTCAAACTGAGCATGTCTATGAAACGTTGGTATAACTCTAAATGAGGAATGTACATCATCCATTGACTCACCTCATTTGACGCATGTCCCGATTATTTAAGCGGCACTTTTGTAGAAGATCGGGAATACTTTATACGGGATATTTACCAAGATTTCAACGTTTTTTTAGATTTAATGGGAGAGCTTTTGATTTGCTCTCGAAGGATGATGTCAGTGGTAATGAATGATTTATTTGATTAATTAATATATAAAAAAAAAAACTTTGTTTTATGTTACCAGTGAAGTGGTTCTGCAAAATATCTTCTACTTATAATAAAATCGTAGAAAAGCTGTGTCTGTACATTTCATGTAAAAAAAAAATACCTATGCTACCTATTGAAAACAAGCAGCTGAGCATAAAAATACAGTTTTTAGAATATTTGTCTGTTTGTCTATTTGTTTGTGGACGCGTATTTCCAGAACGGCTTATCCGATTTGGATGTGGTTTTCGATAATGTGTTTTGTATGGTTCAGGGCAGGATCTGACAATCGATTATTTTCAAAAAAATTGTGCTGACTTTTAATCATTTTGGTTTTATGTATGCATATACTATTTATTAATTATTGGATTTTTATAAATTACACGAATAATGTTAACCCAAATATTACACAATCTACCATTGAAAACCTCATTGATTCGTGTGGTTAAATAGACGTTTTCGGCGTGACGCGTTTAACGTAAACACACTTTTAACTTCTGTGCTTACTCTAAGAAGTACTATGAGTCATCACTTATAGAAATACTCCTTGGAGATTTAAATATCAACTATGAATGTATTATTTGTAGTTGTAAAAGGTACTTATGCAAAATCGTAAAAGGTATGTAATATCGAACATGAAAATTTCAGAGTTGCTGTGTATTGTTGTACGTTTGGCAACGGAACATCACGGTACATTTTTCTGAAGGTAGTCTTTACCTTGGCAGTCCATTGATGTCAGTTTATCATCATCAACTGTTATTCTCCTGCTATGAGGGATACGGCTCATCATATAGGTGGGGTGAGTATCATCATCATCATCATTATCATCAGCGTAACCCTAAAAAAGTTTGTATTTTATTTAGTATATAAGTGAATATTGCAAAGATAAAAAAAAACTGACCAAAGCTTGCTTTAGAAATGAACGATGTCAGTGGTGTAAAATCAATCTAAGCACTGTACATCTTTCTGAAGGCAAGCAGGATAGATCAAAGCTTATTTCTTGGTGTTTTATTTTATGTGCAAGTGATACTGCACGGGTACAGCTACTTCCTGGGCCTTAGGTGCCCTAAAGTTACTTTGTTGGAATCTTCTTTTGATTCCTTGCATGTGAACGTGTTGGCCGTTGCCATTGCGCTTAAACGTATTAATTTTAATAGTAGTCTATAAATTATATAAAACCTGATATTCTGGCATCGTTTTAGAAAATTTGAAACATCATCATCATCATCACTCAAAAAGTATTACTACAGAACATGGGCAAAGCGTAGCAAACGAATCAGTAATTGTAGTGTTGGTATCTCTATGACAACCGCGGGAGGCAGATTTATTTTTGTACCATGCTCTTGACCTCTAGATTTGCACAGACAAGTATAAGGTCTACGATGGACTGAAACTACCCAGATAACCTAACTACTTGAGTGTATGCTGCCACTTATCTCTCAACTCTCATGTCTCAACGAGTGTGACTGGGGATTAATAAGGATTTGCCATAACCGCCACGCTTGACAGATGATGGCAGTATGTTTGTGTCTAGTACTAAAAAGTATGTTGCCCATCTCCCAACAAGAGTAATGGTCATTATCACCACGCTTGACAAGTGAGTTGGTGATCACAGTATTGGTGTGAGGTAGGTTCTTAGATGGATAGAAGCTTTTGCTCGCCCAGTGATGTAACATCTCACTTAGCTTTTCTGTGGGGTAGGCAGAAGAGATCCAAGCTTACATGGTTGTTTGACCACCAGCTCACATGTAAAACTAGTAAAGATGTGGCCTAAGATGGAGCACGCTTGCCTAAAAGGAACCTATTTACTATTGGTAAATATGAATTTACGGCGTCTGCACATAACATAATGTGCAAGTGAAACGGCACTGGTACAGCTCCTATCAATATCAATAAAATACTTATGTAGATCAATAAAATACTTATCTCGATGTACGTGCATTACTAGGAACTTAAAGAAAAATATGTAATTCATTTAAAAAACGATGTGTATGCTTTTAGGTTCCCAGTTGTTTTGTTGAAGGGGTGCAATTATTCAGTAGAAGAGTTTTACGAGAAAATATTTATAATTTTTTCAATTTGACATCCATTGTTAATCTTATATCGAATTAGGATTATATAACATTATGGAAGCGATGTAGCCACTCAAAGTCAAAGTCAGAGTCAAAATTTCTTTATTCATTAAGACCGTACATCTACCTTTTCTCAGACCCCCAACAGCTTTTTGGTTCTATGTCAGTTAATCACCTGTCATTGGCAAACTCTCGTGGTACTCAAAAGGACCGCTGAAAAGCCATAAAAAAGAAGAAGAAGAAGAAGATTTTTTAGGATCATTTTGAAACGTCAAATCTACCGCCTGTTCGGAATCGCGACCAGCACACAAGGAGAAAGGCAAGAACCTCGGGCTGGTTAATCCCCTAACTCCCCTAGGGATGATCCCAGGATCTCTGTATCTGACACCGGTGGGCGAACCATTACACCACAGAGGCAGGTAAAACTTGTACGTATCAAGATGATATTTTACTCAGATATTGTTCTTGTTGTTATCACAAGAAGAAATAATAGTTTTAAGAGCATGTAAACGGACAATGTTGAGAGCTATGCTACTTTGACTTCGTGGGAATCGAACCCTACACCATGAGACACTAAAGTGTCCAACAGAGCAATAAACCGTCCATACTGACATCCATAAAGCCGTTGTGCATGATAAGATGTCCGCATGTTGAGACTACATTTACAGTGACAAGTAAACAAACCTCATGATAAGGTAACGCGGACTGTTATACTAAGTATTCCTTAGGCAAAGGCGTGTTTGTTGGCAACATGTTGGCGAAATCTGTTGGTCGTGTATGTTGGCAACATTAGTTGTCAATCTCGTAACTGCCAAAAAAATTTGAAAAACTGTACTTTCTTAGACATTCGAAGAAAATGTTTAAATTGCGGATATATTCACAACTGCAGTGGCGAAACCGGAAAAAACGAGCATCATGCGTACCTGTACCATGTTTTCTACAACCTTGGTTGAATTACTTTTAATTCTAAGCCCATACTTTGCCATTGATTGATTTGCCACTTCAAGTCAGACTTCAGTCACTCAACAAGTTATTTGCCACTTCCTCCAGTCACTCAACCCAGTTGAATCAATAACTGAATATCATGGCGGCCCTGGCAAAGACTATATAGGTACCCCTCTTTATCTACCCGTGGATGTCATTAGAGTCGACTAAGAGTTTATAGCAGCATCTAACTGGGTATATACCATTAATGCTGCGATCACCATGTATGTATATATTTTTTGTATTATTTCATTTGTCCATTAAAATTTTACTTTAATTCAAGTAGGTAGGAACACTTTTATACCTTTTCAGAGTACCTCTCTCTCTCTCATATTGCTGGTAGAAAACTCTTGAAGGGTTACTCGCCTCTGTACATATGTTTTCCTATGACATGTTTAAATCATTTCTATGTATACAATACATAATTACAAGAATTACACCAACCCGCCAGCCAAGCTTGGTGCATGATCCCTCGTTGAAATCTTTGAGCTGCTCTAGGCGAGGCCCGTGGCCCGTGTCCTGCAGTGGACTTAACTGATGATATTTAATATTATTAGACACAAGTCTGTGTCATAGCTGGGCCAATGCAAGAAGCCATGAAACCTTGTTGACCGTGAACAATATTTTTTTTCAATACAATCACCACACAACGTTTACTGTATTTTTTATCATTCAATTGCTTGATACAAAAAAAAATCGCAAAGGTGTCGTTCTATAATCCAGGCAGGAACCTAATAATATTTTTTTTTTATTGTAAGACGGCAGCGGTTGGCCTTCATCCCATCTGTCAAGTTATGATAAGGCCGAAGGTGGAAGCCCACGTCACTTCACTTCAGGAACTGGCTATCTTACCTCTAAATGCGAGAATACAACAATTCATAATTGTTGTTACGGTGCCAGACTTAAATAAGATCCTAACACCAATCAAATCAAGCACAAATTTGTACCCAATGACGATCGAACCTGGAACCTCTGGGTCTTATACCAGTGGGCGAAACTTTAAAAAGCCTCACAGCTCGGTTGGTAGTAGCTTTGCCTTCTGCTCTGCAGGTTGTGGGTTCGATTCTCACTAAGGACAAACATTTTTGTGATGGGTATTAAAATTTGTTCTGTGTTTGGGTGTTGTATTGTATAAAATATAGGTATGTATTTACAAAAAAAAAGTAAATATATAAGTACTAAATCCGTAATCTAGATCTCATATTACAAGTATTGCTTAGTTTGGGAATAGATGGCGCTGTGTGAAATTAATGTCCTGTAATATTTACTTATTTATTAGACTACAGAGGCGGTTAAAAATTTGTTAATGTTTACTGCGCACCATATACTATGTAATTCTCATCACAGAAATGATTCTAACCGAAAGCTTTTCCACCAGCGTGTTATGTGATACACAACACTATACACACATAATGCAATACTACGCATATATCGCACTATACGTTTATCGGTTATATAAAGCGGCGGCCGCGATCGCTTATGGAAAGCGGCAGAGGGATTCTGACAAGGAGCTACAGGCACGGCCAGAGTGAACGCCGGCGTTGAAGGCCTTCGGGCAACTGCCCCGGCGGCGCGTACTTCCACTGCACTCGGAATCTACGTGTATCATATACTCGTACATACCTGACCTTCAAGCTTTACTCTTTTATTGTTCTCTAATCAACAAGCCTGCTACACACTACAGAGGCGGTTCGAGTAATAGGGAATATTCCAAACCAATTCCAAATGTTGCTACGGAGAACCCGAAGGATAATTCTCGGACATCTTTTTGGAATTTTCTTAACAACATATCAGTCTCAGTTATCCTTGGGAATTGAATCAAAACCATGGGATATTTATAAATAACTCACCACATAGCCAGCAGTAGATAGCAAACTCTGGCCTTAGTTAATATTCACAAATTACATTTTAAACACGGGTTTTACTCACGTATACGATTATGTTGATGTTGGCACCAACAGTTTCGATTCAACAGGTGAATCATCATCGGGGTAACTCTGAGGGTTGGATTCGCGTCTCATACTACGTTAGTGCCTAAATATCAACAATAAATTTAAAGCTAAAATCATACTAAACATACATAAGAGTAGTAGAAGCCCCTAGTGAAAGGGCTCGTCCGGAGAATTACTACCACCATACTTATTTCAGCTGTCAAGCAGCAAAATGTATACCATTCAAGCAAGTTTTGAAATTGATATAAACAAATTCATCGATTTCGTAGGTATTTATTTATTAATACATAGGTATATAACAGTAAATTCGTAGCATACATTCTCCTATGACACGAGCTTTCGTGGTACACTGGGAATGTTATGATCACAAAATTATTTGTAGTTTAAATGCACCGTATTAACATCAAAGGATAATCTCTTCCAGAGTTATCTTCTTATTATATATTAAACGTAACTATATACAGTACTCAAGTATACAGATTTACATAACACTATTGTAATGGTAGCAAATAATTTAGAAAATAATAATAATAAAGCATCTTAATAATTGTACTATATTGTCTAATAAATATAAGTATTTGCCAACCAACTTATAATAAGAACATTTTGCATAACAGTAAAAAAATGAAGGGCTTTAGTGACATACTGACACACTTACTCACTTAATCCGGATTCAGGAATTTCCTTAATATCAGCTCAGCATCATACAAACGTAGCTTAAATTTTAACCGAGGCACATATCAGTAAAAATATTACATTAAGTACTGGGTATTTAAAAAAATCATCGGTTTTCTATGAAATGATTATTATATTATATATAAAACATTTTCACTCAAGTCTTTAAACGCGTGAAACTTTGAAACGGATACAAAGAAAAATTCCGTACAAGCGTTGATATTTACATATAAATTGTGTGCAAAAATTTACTTATTACCTATTCAACAGTGGTGAAACTAACTTTTAAGGTTGATTTTACAGGTATTTATGTTTAGAAAAGCTAGGTTTTTAAAAAAACAAATACATAGGTTGTTCCTATTAGCGGTTAGTAAATACCATACGAGGCTATTTTTCATTAAAACCTGACATTGCCAGCCCTATTCCACTAAGTTCAACTCGAATTTCAACTCGTTGACGTACCTAAATGGATTTTTTTCCAATTACTCAATTTTGTAACTTTTTTGCGAAGTAATTAAACCAGAACATATGATAGCCATATTAGGGTACATTTCATATTTGTTCATGTCCACACCTTCGCCATTGTACGGTACAGTAAGGGCTAAACTGGCGCTATTTACGGTACAGAATGTTGACTAAATGCCTTCCGAATGGAATCCTTTTTTTTTTCTATCCTTTGGTAGATATTAGCTTCAACTTTATGGGGGTAATAAGATGACGCTTGTAAGTATGACATTCTACACAAACAACTTTAAAGGCTATATAAATAAAAGTTTAATGCGTCGATGTTCATTATGTAAACCTCTAGACATTTACCATAAATTACAAACATACATATGCGTTTACGCAATACTTAGTAAAAATATATATATACCTATATTTCGTTCAGTACAGCAATTTTCATGTCGTAATGTTCTATAGATTGCTTTATTAAACATTAAAATATAACCTCCTTAAATATATATATGTTATGTGTGGTTATATTTTAATGTTTAGTAAATCAATCTATAGAACATTACGACATGGAAATTGCTGTACTGAACCACGACATATAGGTATTACATATGAAGTAGGTATCGGTATATTAAACCTAAAATTTAAACAGTATATACACGAACTTACAAAATTTACAAATATTAAATCTACCTTCCTACTTATTTAAAGAGGAAAGAATTGGGTAACGTGGATATCTTGTCGAAGCGATCTTATTGGTAACTCAACTGCATCCAAACAAGGTATGACTGCCTTAATGTATGAACTATAATATATATATTATCTGCGGTATACTCAAAAAGGTATTACTTATAACAATATTTAAGTAAGAGGCACTTTTCATTTAAGTACAATGTGTAAAAATACGTTTTTAAGTTTAATATTCTAAAACATTATGTAATCGGAATTTTGATTCACTCACCGATATTATAGAGTGATTAATATTACTTGCAGGTGCAAGTTATAATAATAATAATAATATACTAGCACTAATAAGTCACTCAGAATGATTTATAAAGTTGGAGCTCCCACTAATATCACAGACTATTGGAGCAACTTACTTGGTGCCTATACAATATGCAGGCAACAGTCGAATTTAAAATTAGAAAGTGTTTATATGTATGGAAATGACATAATGCGACATATTTGTCCCATGAATGTCGTAAAAGCCGACTAAGGGATTTCACCAGAAGAAGGGTAACACGTTCCTTCTAAATATTATATACAAACACCTTTACTGCGATCATCAATTCGCCTGCTAAGCGTGGTGATTCTGGCAAGAAACCTCCAGCTTTGGAGGAGGCTCTGTCCAGCAGTGGACACAAATGGGCTGTTGATGTGTCATATGCGAACGAAAGTCACACTACAATTCCATACGTTTGTTTTCAAGTGTTAAATTCACTGTTAATTGCATCTTGTCTAAACATCCTGCTGCACCATTGCTATATTTAAAATTCTATGGGATAAACTAGTTAACATGTACTATTAGATGCTAAGTGCTTAAGTGCTTATGTACTAATTACCGTTTTAAATTCTTCATATATTTTTCCATTTACATCTAATTGTACAAATATTCCAAAACTAATTCACCTTGTATAACTTTACTACTATACTATAAATATTTAGTATCTTGGAAAAATCGAGCTTAGCAAGCTTATTAGACACAAGTCTGTGTCATAGCTGGGCCAATGCAAGAAGCCATGAAACCTTGTTGACCGTGAACAATATTTTTTTTCAATACAATCACCACACAACGTTTACTGTATTTTTTATCATTCAATTGCTTGATACAAAAAAAAATCGCAAAGGTGTCGTTCTATAATCCAGGCAGGAACCTAATAATATTTTTTTTTTATTGTAAGACGGCAGCGGTTGGCCTTCATCCCATCTGTCAAGTTATGATAAGGCCGAAGGTGGAAGCCCACGTCACTTCACTTCAGGAACTGGCTATCTTACCTCTAAATGCGAGAATACAACAATTCATAATTGTTGTTACGGTGCCAGACTTAAATAAGATCCTAACACCAATCAAATCAAGCACAAATTTGTACCCAATGACGATCGAACCTGGAACCTCTGGGTCTTATACCAGTGGGCGAAACTTTAAAAAGCCTCACAGCTCGGTTGGTAGTAGCTTTGCCTTCTGCTCTGCAGGTTGTGGGTTCGATTCTCACTAAGGACAAACATTTTTGTGATGGGTATTAAAATTTGTTCTGTGTTTGGGTGTTGTATTGTATAAAATATAGGTATGTATTTACAAAAAAAAAGTAAATATATAAGTACTAAATCCGTAATCTAGATCTCATATTACAAGTATTGCTTAGTTTGGGAATAGATGGCGCTGTGTGAAATTAATGTCCTGTAATATTTACTTATTTATTAGACTACAGAGGCGGTTAAAAATTTGTTAATGTTTACTGCGCACCATATACTATGTAATTCTCATCACAGAAATGATTCTAACCGAAAGCTTTTCCACCAGCGTGTTATGTGATACACAACACTATACACACATAATGCAATACTACGCATATATCGCACTATACGTTTATCGGTTATATAAAGCGGCGGCCGCGATCGCTTATGGAAAGCGGCAGAGGGATTCTGACAAGGAGCTACAGGCACGGCCAGAGTGAACGCCGGCGTTGAAGGCCTTCGGGCAACTGCCCCGGCGGCGCGTACTTCCACTGCACTCGGAATCTACGTGTATCATATACTCGTACATACCTGACCTTCAAGCTTTACTCTTTTATTGTTCTCTAATCAACAAGCCTGCTACACACTACAGAGGCGGTTCGAGTAATAGGGAATATTCCAAACCAATTCCAAATGTTGCTACGGAGAACCCGAAGGATAATTCTCGGACATCTTTTTGGAATTTTCTTAACAACATATCAGTCTCAGTTATCCTTGGGAATTGAATCAAAACCATGGGATATTTATAAATAACTCACCACATAGCCAGCAGTAGATAGCAAACTCTGGCCTTAGTTAATATTCACAAATTACATTTTAAACACGGGTTTTACTCACGTATACGATTATGTTGATGTTGGCACCAACAGTTTCGATTCAACAGGTGAATCATCATCGGGGTAACTCTGAGGGTTGGATTCGCGTCTCATACTACGTTAGTGCCTAAATATCAACAATAAATTTAAAGCTAAAATCATACTAAACATACATAAGAGTAGTAGAAGCCCCTAGTGAAAGGGCTCGTCCGGAGAATTACTACCACCATACTTATTTCAGCTGTCAAGCAGCAAAATGTATACCATTCAAGCAAGTTTTGAAATTGATATAAACAAATTCATCGATTTCGTAGGTATTTATTTATTAATACATAGGTATATAACAGTAAATTCGTAGCATACATTCTCCTATGACACGAGCTTTCGTGGTACACTGGGAATGTTATGATCACAAAATTATTTGTAGTTTAAATGCACCGTATTAACATCAAAGGATAATCTCTTCCAGAGTTATCTTCTTATTATATATTAAACGTAACTATATACAGTACTCAAGTATACAGATTTACATAACACTATTGTAATGGTAGCAAATAATTTAGAAAATAATAATAATAAAGCATCTTAATAATTGTACTATATTGTCTAATAAATATAAGTATTTGCCAACCAACTTATAATAAGAACATTTTGCATAACAGTAAAAAAATGAAGGGCTTTAGTGACATACTGACACACTTACTCACTTAATCCGGATTCAGGAATTTCCTTAATATCAGCTCAGCATCATACAAACGTAGCTTAAATTTTAACCGAGGCACATATCAGTAAAAATATTACATTAAGTACTGGGTATTTAAAAAAATCATCGGTTTTCTATGAAATGATTATTATATTATATATAAAACATTTTCACTCAAGTCTTTAAACGCGTGAAACTTTGAAACGGATACAAAGAAAAATTCCGTACAAGCGTTGATATTTACATATAAATTGTGTGCAAAAATTTACTTATTACCTATTCAACAGTGGTGAAACTAACTTTTAAGGTTGATTTTACAGGTATTTATGTTTAGAAAAGCTAGGTTTTTAAAAAAACAAATACATAGGTTGTTCCTATTAGCGGTTAGTAAATACCATACGAGGCTATTTTTCATTAAAACCTGACATTGCCAGCCCTATTCCACTAAGTTCAACTCGAATTTCAACTCGTTGACGTACCTAAATGGATTTTTTTCCAATTACTCAATTTTGTAACTTTTTTGCGAAGTAATTAAACCAGAACATATGATAGCCATATTAGGGTACATTTCATATTTGTTCATGTCCACACCTTCGCCATTGTACGGTACAGTAAGGGCTAAACTGGCGCTATTTACGGTACAGAATGTTGACTAAATGCCTTCCGAATGGAATCCTTTTTTTTTTCTATCCTTTGGTAGATATTAGCTTCAACTTTATGGGGGTAATAAGATGACGCTTGTAAGTATGACATTCTACACAAACAACTTTAAAGGCTATATAAATAAAAGTTTAATGCGTCGATGTTCATTATGTAAACCTGTAGACATTTACCATAAATTACAAACATACATATGCGTTTACGCAATACTTAGTAAAAATATATATATACCTATATTTCGTTCAGTACAGCAATTTTCATGTCGTAATGTTCTATAGATTGCTTTATTAAACATTAAAATATAACCTCCTTAAATATATATATGTTATGTGTGGTTATATTTTAATGTTTAGTAAATCAATCTATAGAACATTACGACATGGAAATTGCTGTACTGAACCACGACATATAGGTATTACATATGAAGTAGGTATCGGTATATTAAACCTAAAATTTAAACAGTATATACACGAACTTACAAAATTTACAAATATTAAATCTACCTTCCTACTTATTTAAAGAGGAAAGAATTGGGTAACGTGGATATCTTGTCGAAGCGATCTTATTGGTAACTCAACTGCATCCAAACAAGGTATGACTGCCTTAATGTATGAACTATAATATATATATTATCTGCGGTATACTCAAAAAGGTATTACTTATAACAATATTTAAGTAAGAGGCACTTTTCATTTAAGTACAATGTGTAAAAATACGTTTTTAAGTTTAATATTCTAAAACATTATGTAATCGGAATTTTGATTCACTCACCGATATTATAGAGTGATTAATATTACTTGCAGGTGCAAGTTATAATAATAATAATAATATACTAGCACTAATAAGTCACTCAGAATGATTTATAAAGTTGGAGCTCCCACTAATATCACAGACTATTGGAGCAACTTACTTGGTGCCTATACAATATGCAGGCAACAGTCGAATTTAAAATTAGAAAGTGTTTATATGTATGGAAATGACATAATGCGACATATTTGTCCCATGAATGTCGTAAAAGCCGACTAAGGGATTTCACCAGAAGAAGGGTAACACGTTCCTTCTAAATATTATATACAAACACCTTTACTGCGATCATCAATTCGCCTGCTAAGCGTGGTGATTCTGGCAAGAAACCTCCAGCTTTGGAGGAGGCTCTGTCCAGCAGTGGACACAAATGGGCTGTTGATGTGTCATATGCGAACGAAAGTCACACTACAATTCCATACGTTTGTTTTCAAGTGTTAAATTCACTGTTAATTGCATCTTGTCTAAACATCCTGCTGCACCATTGCTATATTTAAAATTCTATGGGATAAACTAGTTAACATGTACTATTAGATGCTAAGTGCTTAAGTGCTTATGTACTAATTACCGTTTTAAATTCTTCATATATTTTTCCATTTACATCTAATTGTACAAATATTCCAAAACTAATTCACCTTGTATAACTTTACTACTATACTATAAATATTTAGTATCTTGGAAAAATCGAGCTTAGCAAGGTATTTGCTTAGCCTTCTGTTTTTTTTTCATATAATAATTATTCATTCTTGGTTTAAAAATTCTATCGGTCTGCGAAGAATCTCGCCACAGCCGGAATAAGTAGGTTTATCACAAGTTTATTTTGACCCTTGCCATTTGGTCATCACTCTTTTCGTACATAACCTTATCACTTCTGTACAGTTTCTCCTGTATAGCAGCAAACGATTGGCCTTTAGTTTCGGGAAGCACCACTAGTATGAATATAACGCCGGCTATCGACAACACAGCGAAGCCCCAAAAAGCGACGTAAATCCCCAAATTGTCGGCCACGACCTGATACAACTTGGTCACCGCGAATGTCATCAAAGCCACACATATCTGTATCGCGCACGTGGCCTTCGATTTAATGTTCGAGGGAAATATTTCCGAGGTGATAGCGAATGGCACCGTGGCCAGACCTATCGTGTACGATAATATGAATAGTGGTAGAAATATTAGCGGAATTAATTTGATACTGTCGATGTACCCGCTGTTCTCATGTTGTAGAAAGAAGTACGCCCCTATTATGATGTCCGAGATCCCCACTCCAACGGCCGAGATCAGAAGCAGCGGCTTTCTCCCAAGTCTGTCGACCAGCTGCGAGGAAATAGCGGACGTTAGGAGCTGCACGAAACCGAACACGATGCAGGCCTCGGACTCCCCCATGACGCTGTCCGCATCCTTGAATATCTGCTGCGCGTATGAAATGATAGCGGTGCTCCCACAGAACTGCTGCGTGAAGTAAACTCCTGAGAGAATGAGCAGACCTTTCCTGTTTCCTCGGACGGTGAACAAATCCATCCACCTCCCCGTCTCCTTCATGTTCTCTGTTACCAAATTGGACATGCTCTCCAGTTCTTCTCTAACGTAGGATCTTCCTCGAAGCTTTTTCAGTGAGGACTCTGCCTCTTCTTTCTGTTGTTGTTTGATGTAGTAGTAGGGGGACTCGGGCATCGTGCTGAACGTCACCACGAACAGGATCGGAATGGCGATGTTGAAACTGGCAAGCCCAAGCATGGATACGTATGGCCCGATGCAGAATTGCGACAGGATACCGAACTGGAAGAAATAAAACAAACATATATGAATCCATACCCATAATTATTATATCAGCGAGAACTAGCTCAGGACTTTGTTGCTATCATTATGTATATATTTTGGTTTGTAAGTTTTTTGTATTGTGACCCTAATTCTTCTTCTAAAATAGCAGTAAATATAATAAATAAATAAATATTACAGGACGTTAATTTCACACAGCGCCATCGAGCTCCAAACTAAGCATAGCTTGTAATATGAGACCTAGATTACGGATATAATAATTTTACTTTTTTTTTGTTGTTGTTGTATATACATGTATTTACGTACTGTATGATACAACACCCAAACACTGAACAAACATCTATATTCATCACACAAATGTTTGTCCTGGGTGGGAATCGAACCCACAACCTACAGCCTAAGCTGCCCCTTTAAAAATCAGTTATCTGCGACAGAGAACACAATAAAACAAAAAAAAAATGTATTAAGTATATTATAGTGTCACAGACACCTAAGCAAAAAAGGATCAACCTCGGAATATACCTACTCGTAATAAGCTAGAAACTTGTATACTCTTTCCTTTTGGCGTTCTAAAAGTTGTCTCATTAAAATCTTGTGTCTGTGTCGTAAGTTATCAAGTCAAAGGTCAAATTCAAGGTCAAAGGTATCAAAAATTGTTTTTTCGCGATTATCTAGGTTTCTAAAGCTCCAATGATGTAAACATCTCCGGTCTAATTTGTTAATAACTTTTTTTCATGCGCTCAAACGTTTTTGAGAGGGCGCAAAGCACGCAGCGCTCAGCTATACATAGGTAGGTAGGTACTACTTTAACGCAGTCAACTTTCAATCTCGGTAATCGAGGAGAGTTCAATCTCAAAAACGGTTAAGGGCATGATGAAAACAGTAAGGAACAAATTAGTGGCAATATACATCAATAACATTGCTCATGTTTTTTTTTATTCTATTGTACGACGGGGAAGCGCTTGGCCTTAATCTCAACTGGTAAATCTCCTGGTACAAAGTTGAGATAAGGCCGAAGGTGGAGGCGCACTTCACCCGGAATCCTCAACAACTGAGGAACTGGCTATCTTACCTCTAAATACCGGAACACAACAATTTTTAAGAATTGTTATTATGGCGACAGAATTAGGTTACATGGTGGTAGCTAGCCAGGCGGACTCAAACAAAATCCTACCAAACCGAAAAAACATAGCTGGAGTTATTAAATACGTAGATATCCCTAATTTATTTTTTCACGAGCTAAACAGCGATTGCTAGTAATTGCATACGCATAATATATACACAATAATTAAATGCAAAATAGTGTTGGTTTTAAATGTATGCCACTCGAATGGTTGGTCTCCTAGGCTTACAGAAATAAGCGGGTCAGTTGTTGGCGATGTACAAATGAATAAAGATATAATGTCCTTTCATGTTTTTATCTTCTCTTTCCGATATCCGATCGGCAGCGATAAGAACGCCCATTGCATTATCTATCAGTGTCGCTTAGTTTAAGTTTATTATATCTGATTGATAATCATCAATCATTGCTAATGGAATGTGGTATTTAAAGAGTAATCTATCTATCTAAAATACCTGTAACCCTTCTTTCATCTTTATTAAAATACGATAGGTACCTATACCTATATAATAAAATGTCTATGACCCTGAAACATATCATCATATTGTTTAGAATGAGCGATGGAGCGATCCTACTCAGAAAATTACTATTAACTCTCTTCTTGAGGCTAATTCCAAGTTCTTGCAGTGCGCATTTTTTTATTTGTCGACTGGAAAGAGCTTATGAAATATTTTTTAGATCACTTAGTCCTTGTATGTCATTCCACAAACAAGTAGTTGGTGATATAAAAAAAAAAAAGATTCCGACGAATTGAGAACCTCCTCCAATTAATGTACACAGCAAGTAACGAACATTCATTTGTAGCTATTCAAAAGTTACTATAGGTATCAAGGTATCAAACAGTACCTACCCCATTCATATATGATATACGGGCCGGGCCACACATAATATCACCCCTGTTGCGCCCTAGCCACTGCTTCAGTTTTGACTCATAAGAAAATTAAAACATCTAGTATGTACTCTAGTTTATCTGTAGTCTATTCATGATTGACTCGCTCTAATCTTAGATTAAAAAAAACAAAGACATCACACGCCTAGCTATAAACTGCGAAAATAGTGGCATATTTGATATGCTAGTAAAAGATAACAACATATATTATTATTGCTTTTCAAACAAATATCAACACTAACATCACAGAAACGGCTAAAAATGCAACTCGCCACTTATCTTACCTGATTTTTAAGTTATGATAAGGCCTAAGGTATATTTATAAGTTCCCAATTATATATTTACTAGATATTATAGACAACGCCACCTTGAATGCACTGTGTATTGTGATGCTTATCAGCAGAACGCAAGTCAGGGATGAAGACATCAAAGATACATTGTATTATTTCAACAGACCAATAAATTACACACAATAACGAACCATCAATCGTCCCTCGACGTAGGTACCGGTTGTTCTATATTCTGTGGCTGTACTTAAAATTAAGGCGATTCACAAGATTAACACCTCGGTGTGATTTATTTACTTACCTATCTTAAGAAAACAATAAAAGCTATCTTCAAAGAAAACAAGATATCGCTCATCAAATAAGGTAGCTGACCCAATTGCATTTAAAGATAAAATTATAACCTTGAACTGATTAAGCGACAGTATTTTTCCGCTAGCCACTACTCAGATGTCTCCGAAACACTTCCGTCTTAATTTAATACGCATGCTGTTTCCAGATATATAAAATTTCTATATCAGTACTATAAAAGGGTGATAGTAATGTACAGCCAGATAATGCACTACTCGATACGACGAATTTATTCACAGCCAATATTTGAAGTTTCGAATAATGGGCGTGTAAAGTGTAAAATAGCTTTGATTTATTACGATTCCATTGAGTACGTCAGTAGGTTGTAAGCTTTTTTTAAACCTTGCTCATTTGGATTAGAATAATCGGGTGTACATTATCGTCACGTGTTGATATTGCACAACCAGATAATGTACGGCCCGATAATGTACCAATTTGCATATTAATATTACATGACATTACTTCATCATTATTGTTACAGCGCCATCTAGCCCCAAACTAAGCAAAGCTTGTCATGTGGGAACTAGATTCGAGTAAAAGAATATATAGAATAAAACTAAAATACATATTTTTTCCTAATATATATAATATATACATAACATATAATACAACAACCAAACAAAGAATAAACAAGTACATCATTTACACAAATTCATTTTCTGGGTGGGTATCCAGCCCACAAACTACAGCTCTGAAAGCAGATCTACTACCAACTGAACTGTGATACTTTCTATAAGTTGTGTATTGATACGAACTGCCAGTTTAGGTACAGCTAATTGTCCTAAAAAGTGGATAAGAACTATGAGGCCGTGCATTATCGGGTCGTATTACAGAGACGACATAAAACACAATCTAGAACAATTTGCTTTCAGAAACGGTTCGCTTCATGAAATGATGAAGCCTTGATATGCGCTCATGGGTCAATTATCATAATAGTACGATGACTGTACAATTACAGTTGTTGGTTGCCATGTTGCTAAGTCATTCGTTACTGAAACACGGAAAAATACTCGCAGCAATGACTTGAATTACTTTGTTCAAGTTACTTACCTGAGTTTTGTCGCTTATGTCGCAATTTTGTACGTGCGTAATCTGGAGCATACTTGAATAAGTATATTTGTAGGCTATCTAAACGTATCTATCTATCTATCTACCTATCTCCCCAGTTGCTCCATCTGCTACAATCGGGGCGTGCGCGATTGAGATTTTAATGTATTGTCATCCTACTTTCTCCAATTTAAACATTTAAATGTAGTTTATTGAAAGGAATGCCAGGCATGTATGATACGTACTGGTCATTCGATATTATTGAATAGGTACCTATGTTAAGTGTCATCTTGCTCTAAACTTTACATTTTTTTTTCATGAATAAAAAAAAACATACGTAATATATACACCTATAACAACCGTCTATTACTAACCGACCAACCAGGCTGTCCACCTATATAAAAAATATACTTATCTTATCATACACATATAAACTACGTTTACATAGACAAAATGTATTCTTTACCTTTATCTTACATACATTGAGCGTTGGACTAGTATGGCATGGAAAAGGGGAGTTCATGAAATGGGGACTTTGGCACATGGGGAGTGCCAAAGTCCTTTAAAGAAGAGCCTTTTCAACCGCCTCTGTGGTCTAGTGATCCGGGACCTCTGGATCGGAAATCGGTGGGTTGAACCACCGATTTTCCCGGGTTCGATCCCTAGGGGAATTACAATGTTGAGCTCGATTTGGTTGGTGTTAGGACTTTGTTTAAAACGCCTGGCTAGCTACTGGATCCTAATTCTGTCGCCATAACAACAACTCTAAAATTGTTGTGTTCCGGCGTTTAGAGGTCAGAGCCAGTTCCTCAGTTTATTGAGGATTCCGCGTGAAGTGCGCCTCCACCATCGAACTTATCTTCTCTTGTAACCAGGTGAAATGAAGGCCAAGCTCTTCGCCGTCGTAAAAAGTAAAAAAAAAACTAACCTTGGACATGACAGTGATGAGAGTGGCCATGGCGCCTCGCACCTCGTCCGAAGCGATCTCACCGAGGTACATCGGCGCAGCTGTATACGCGATGCCGTACCCGAGTCCTGAGATGATCCGCGACACGTAGATCGTGGCTACGTTGCCGGCCAGCATCACGAGGATCCAGCCGATGATGTAAGGCACTGAAGCTAGGAGAAGCGTTTTCTTCGTGCCGATCCGGTCGGCGAGGTAGGCGGCGGGGATAGGGCTTACAGCTGGAATCCATAATGGTTACAAATGTGAATTCCTGAGACTGAATGAACACTATCGATTGTATACCAAAACTAAAGCTTGCCATGGGCAGTCATATCGCTTGCCTATGTTGTCATCAATAGTTTGAAAGTTTACGTTTGTTTTACATATATAAGTATATTACTGAATTGTTACCATTAATCTGTGAAACATCAATTACTTAAGCTAGAGAAGCATTTACACAGTCATAATTATCTTTAGCCCTATTGACTTTCA
The DNA here is from genome assembly GCA_951394065.1 of Venusia cambrica. Classification (NCBI taxonomy): domain Eukaryota; kingdom Metazoa; phylum Arthropoda; class Insecta; order Lepidoptera; family Geometridae; genus Venusia; species Venusia cambrica. The sequence continues at coordinate 1,534,739 of OX596068.1, read as the reverse complement.
ATATTAATGAAGTATCGTCTGGAAAAAAGATTCCGACTAATTGAGAACCTCCTCCTTTTTTTGAAAGTCGGTTAAAAATACAAATATCACATAAACAGGAAGGCAGATCATTGACGTAGACTAAAAATAGAAAAGGTTAGGGCCCTTTCTGTTTCTAGTCATCGATCCTTGTGGTATACCTATATTAGGGATGTCCCCGAAGATCTGCTACCGCTAATGTCCACCATATTTGAACGCGATTAAATTAGCTATGCATGTGGTTTATTACCTGTTTCTGGATACCATAGTGTTTAAGCTTTTACGCAGTCAAAAGCATTAGATAGATACTCCTATGGCATCCTGTTTTCCTTCCCAGGCTTCAAAGACGTACTGTCTGTGAGTGTTTTACATAGAGAGCTGGACGCACTGGATGGACCCAATGAATCAACTCGATGAGTCGTTCATAATATCTTAACAGAAATCCCCTAAAAGTCTTCTGAATTTTTGACATGAAAAGGCTTAAAAGCTTAAACAATACAGTCAGCGATAATGAGTCTGAAACTAAAGGAAATACTACACTTTTTAACGCTAGTTTCATGTAGGGGCAATGCACAATCAACAGATAAGTTTAGTGGCCGAGTATGAGTATGAAATGCTAGAGAAAAAAAGACTGCTATATTAATTAGCAACTTTTAAATTATCAATCGAAATTGTAACGTAGTAGACGTTTTGGGTTAGTTACTAACTGGACACAAGAGAATAAGAAATTAGTATCACTTATTCTTTCGTCATCTGAACACGCCAAGATTTTTACGCGTGTTTACATACTGAAACTTCAATTAGATCACTTTTATGTTTTTGCCAACTCGACACACGTGTCCAGTCTCATATGTCCAGTTAGTGAATAACCCGACGTTTTACGCTTATTAAACATTTTCCGTAGCATTTGTTTAGTTTGTTGTCTTCTCTTTTCTTTATATTTGCAGATATTTTGCTGCATTGCATTATACCCTTTTAAAGATATTAGTGTACTTTTTGACGAAACAAATAAATGGTAAATCATGTACCCTTGACTCTCTTTCTGCGTAGAGTTCATACAATCTATTCCTACTTTTATAAATACCAGCTGTATACGCATTCTGCAAACACAGAGCCAGATTTAGCTTAACACGTTGGTAGTAGGAAAAAAATATCGTGTTCTCTTTGATTATGTTAATCAATATTTTATAAAGTTCATTCGGCTCTTTTAAGCATGGAATGGGTCCCCCTATTCTATTCTTCGAACATTTTTGAACATTTCATGATGTGAATTTCGGTGATCGGCCTGTAAGTTATTTCCGGAAGCTTCTGTTTAGAATTACAATCAATAATAACACTTTGACAATGGTGGTCTAAGTCGATATAAAAAAATAAAAATCGAAGGGGAATATCGCTACAGTATACCTAATATTATCAATGCAAGTAGCAGTTGTAAAAGTCACCCTCGTTGGTTTATTGAATAAGTGCTATGGAACTTATGGCAAACGAAATGTTGTAAAAAAGGCATAAATATAAAAGCCTTTGGGACTAAACAAGCAGGTATACCTACTAGAATATAACATTAGTGAAAACATTAACTTAGATCAAAGAATAAAAAAAATGCCTTCTACCCCACTGGTTTTCCATCATCCATAATGCAAATATTTTTTTCGGAATGCGTAACTTGTGAATAAAATAAATCAATCTAGGTCAAGCTATGGTTAAATTTTTGAGGTAAAACAGTTTTTTCGTGAAATTCCACCTGCAGTGTTCAAGAAAACTCGAAAACAACGTGTTTTATTCGATTCGTTTCCATTACTGTTGGAAAATAGAACAGATTTCTTAAATTAAACCTGTAAATAATATATCTCCGTCAGGAAACTGCTCAGGTGTTATGCGATATATTTTATGTGAATGAAGATTCTAATTTCGGTTTTTGGGTTTCCGCTGAAGATACCAACGTGATAGGTACCTACTTGTATAATTCAAGAATGATTGATATAATCTTGTAACTTATACCTGTCAACTATCAATTGTAGTGCCCAGTGGAATGTTTATTGCGAGAGTTTTTTTTGTTGAGTCCTTTGAAAGCTTACATTACAAAAGCTGAAATCTACTTATTTGTTTGCCAAATTAACACGTTTCTTTCTTTCATACGGATCATCGTTTATCACGAAACTTGTATCGGTAAATATTCTTGAATTAGATATATTTTTTTCATGAAATAGAATGATAAATTAAGATTACTTTTATCATAAACGTAATCTACAACATAGCTTTACGTGAATATCACGCTCGTGCAGTGCCTTAGGTTAGTTTTAGAGATAGTGACAAAACCAATTCAGATACTATATATTTTATCAATTTGTGAATTTCAGAAATTGTATTGCGGTTAAATATTTTCCCTTAATTTATGCGCTACAATCGGGGTTTCTTCCTTATTTTAAGCCTTTCAAGGTTGCCTGGAAGAAATAGCTAATAGCGATAGACCGCCCATTGTACTTATATACCTATTATGACAATCACCATGTTTGTATAGTTCGATGTAATTTCTGTATACAATAAAGGGTTCATTCTTTTATTCATTTAATTTGCAGCCTTAAATGTATCAAGATCATCAATCAAATCGAAAAAGATACACAAACAGTTTTTTTACGGAATCGGGAAACGGAAAGTAGAGGTTCCGTAGATCCTCTACTGAGCGTCTACGGACACGCTACGGATCCTTTATGCTACGCAATCGCTATGTACCGCCTACGGGTACACTTCCCTACCATTATTACGACGTATGTGTAGCAGGGATATAATACATATGTTATAATTACGTTTTAAAATTAAAAAGAAAACCGAATTCAATGAAGAATATGATACAATTATTTTTTTCCAATTATTTTGATGACAGACGGTCGGACAGACAGACGCGTGATCCTATAAGGGGTCCGTTTTTTCCTTACTTTTGAGATAATACACCCTAAAAATACCCAAATCGCTTCAAGTGTGCCTATAATATTTGAAGAGTTCCCTCGATTTCTCCAGAATCCCATTATCAGATCCTGACCTGATGACGATGGGACCACCTGTGAAGTATCCTTTCAAGCAAAAAAATAATTCTTCTAATCGGTCCAGGTGTCTTCTAGTAAAAAAAGATTCAAAATAATTGAGAACCTCCACCTTATCTGAAGTTGGTTGAACTCGATTGATTTGATAATTATTTCCCTGAAGAGTTCAAGCGATTCAAATTCCCAAACTCAGAAGGCAAGTTAGTGAAATTGAGATCTCAGTGTTTTGATATTACCCTGGGCACCTTTACTCGTTTATAAGTGAAAAATTATAAAATCACCATATCCTACCGAGAACGAGTTTGTGCTATATGGCACAAACTCGTCAAAATTGATATTTCCCTTATTGATTATTTATAGGAGAGATAACGGAGCACTACGCAACCAATACGGACACAGTATAGGCACGCCATGTAACCGTATACAGACCCTTTACGGAACATTACGCAACCACTTAGAAACCAATCGGAACGCTTCGCAACCACTTCCAATTCTCTACGGAATCACTGCGCAACCGATACAAACCATTTATGGAATCGCTTCTTTGCGAGATCTATTGAAATTTTTGGGGTGGTGGGTCCACCTGGTAATGGCTGGTTTGCGACTAATCGGTAATTTGCCGTGGCGGACGCGGCTTAAGAATCGACCCTCCAACTCTGCCCATGGATGTTGTAAAAGCCGACTAAGGGATCTGACCAGGGCAGCATGGCAGTAGCTTCCTTCTGTGTATAGCTTCACCTTATGCGATCACCAATCCTCCTGCCAAGCATGGTGATTATGGCAAAACCTTCCAGCTTTGGAGGAGGCTCTATTCAGCAGTGGATAGTAAAGGACCGTTGATGTGATATGTTTGTACAAGGCATTTTTTTTTATTGTACGACGGGGAAGCGCTTGGCCTTCATCTCACCTGGTTACAAGTTGAGATAAAGCCGAAGGTAGCGCACTTCACCCGGAATCCTCAACAAACTGAGGAACCGAGGATCTCTAAATACCGGAATACAACAATTTTAGAATTGTTGTTATGGCGACAGAATTAGGTAAGACGGTGGTAGCTAGCCAAACAAAGTCCTACCACCAACCAAACCAAGCACAATATATTGTATTCCCCATGGGATCGAACCCGGGACCTCTGGATCTGAAATCGGTGGGTTGAACCACTAGACCACAGAGGCGGTTGAAAGCGAGACGGTATTACCTACTGCACACTGACTTTTCGCAACTGTCAATATCAACTACCTCTTACCCGAGCATAAGATCATGATGGAGGCGATCCATGAGCTCTGATCTGGGGAGGTCTCTATCGGTGAGTCTTTGTCCAGGAGTTTGGGCAAAGTGGGCGATGTCCATCCGACTGTTGTTCCAGCTGCTGCCGTGATGAGGGTAGCTGGAAAGAAAATCAAAATGTTACTTCGCCAGTTACATTTGAGCAAACGCGCTCCATCTCAAATAAAGCTACTAGCTATCGCCCGCAGCTTGTTATGCTTCTGCAAAGTTCACAGGCAACTTAGCCTCATGTTGCTCTAAACCGGGAATAGGTCATAATGCTACTTTCATCTCATTAATCAGCTCCCGAGCGATGGAACGGCAAATGGAAATACTTAAAATAATCAATTAAGTATACACGGATTTTCATACACTAGGTCTGCCGGCAGGATTTCGTGCAACGCATGCCTTAGTGACATTTCCATCATAAAAAAAGTATTTAAGTATTCTATCCGTAATTTAGTTCCATCCCAGAGGGAGTACAATATTGTGCTTGGTTTAGTTGGTGGTAGGAAGTCAAAGTCAAAGTATTTTTTTTATTTATTAAGATTATTTAGGGTCATTTTGAAAAATCAAATCTGCCGCCTGTTCAGAATCGCGACCAGCACATGGAGAAAGTCAAGAAACTCGGGCTTATTAATTTTGAGTTGATATTAAGACTTTGTTTAATTCCGCCTGGCCGCTGGCCTGGTAGCTATCACCATCTTACCCAATTCAGTTGCTATAACAACAATTCTTAAACTGTTGTGTTCCGGCATATGGAGGTAAGATAGCAAGTTCCTCAGTTAGTTCTTTGTAGGATAATTTATAACCTTCACCTTCACCCTTAATCTCTAAAAAAACAACACATATTTTTATAATCCAATTGTGAGAATGTGCCGCCTTTATAATGATTTACTGGATATCAATTGATTTATTTAATGGTGGTCATCTGCATAAGTTTAAGAAACTTCCTTATGTCGCTCTGTTAAAAGAGTGACAAAACCAACATATCAATTGATTTCAATTATTAATTTTCTTCTTGTAATGCTTGTACCTAAATTTGTTCAAAGTGATGTGTACACATGCTTTGGAATACCACCTAGTTTAAAAAATTTAATGTTTCCTTTTATGTATCTGATTGTTTGATTGTATTCTGTTTTGTGGGCCATCTTCTTCTTTCTATTTAATAAAATCGATTTACCACTGACGTGATAGGTAGGTAGGTATAATCACGCTAGCGTCGAAACTGTAAGACGTACGGATTTGAAATTTTGCCAGGATGTTTATTATGGTGGTCACTAAGAACGGATTTTAGGAAATTCCTCCCCAAAAGGAGTAAAATGGGGTAAAATAGATTGTTTGCAAAATCTTTATTTATGATTGAGTAGAAATTTTGCATGTGTATTTGTTATAACTTTGAGGATTCATTATGAAAAATAAACCTGGAAATGTTTCCTTTAAAAGGGTGACATGGGGCAAATCTTTTTTGTGCGCAGATATATTTTCATTTGATTCAATCCAGTTCAAATTTGGTATTCGTTTATTAGAATTTAAATGCCTATTAAGAAAAAAAAATCAGAACGTATTACTATTAAAGGGTGATTTGGGGCAAATCTCTATGCATCTAAAAATATTTGTAATTTGTTTTTTTAAAAGCAAATATGTTTTCTATCATCCCTCTATATATCCTCTCCAATAGGGATTACACAGAAAAAAGTCTTGAAAATTAAAATCTTTAGTTTCATTCGATTTTTTTTTTTATTATTATTTAAATACTATATATTTAAATACAATAAAAAGTACAATTAAACTAACTATGTACAAAGGAATCAGTCAGATTACCTAAGGACCGTTACAAACGGCCTATAGGTAACTCAACTGTTCCAGACCAGTACCAGACGGAAGCGTGCCCAAGACACTGGTTGCATTGCCACGCTGAATAGCTATGCTAATTCGCTGGCCTAAATAAGAGCCAGCCCTTGGGTCACGTGTCGCCTCAATCAAAAGCCCCGCAATATTTTTGAAAACCCGGAGGGCACCGGCTCCCCACTTTCGATTAAATTGAAATTTGGTATGTGTGATAAATATTAAATATTTGAAAATATTTATCATATTTTTTGGAAATTTCTTCCCTTAGAAGGGGAAAGGGGGGTAATTCTTGTTTCATTTGATGTATCATTTTTTAATTTATTTGTCTGTTCAAAATAACTTTAAAATAAATTGAATATTTAATCCTAGAAACTGGTATTATAACGATTTCCTCACGATATAGCCTTCATTGTCAGTTGTTAATATTAAGGTTTTTTCTCTTTCTCAATTCAATAAGAAATCCGATTTGACCAGTACTAAGCAACCTCCTCTACTCCACGGGGCATAGTGGGTAGGAAAGTAGGTAGCAATGTGCGCTTGAGTAGTATATTATGTACTATAGCCAGGTATCACAGCCATTCAATTTTTGACAAGCCTCATAGCTCAGTTGGTAGTAACTCTGCCTTCGGCGCTGTAGGCTGTGGGTTCGATTCCCACCTAGGACAAACATTTGTGTGATGAATATAGATGTTTGTTCTGTGTTTGGGTGTTGTATCATATAGTACGTAAGTATGTATTTACAAAAAGTACTTAAGTATTTTATCCGTAATCTAGTTCCCATATTACAAGCTATGCTTAGTTTGGGGCTAGATGGCGCTGTGTAAAATTAATGTCCTGTAATATTTATTTATTTATCTAATTTTCCGTAGCGAAGCACGGGTATTTTCAGCTAGTATGTAATAAAATAAAAATAACATAAAATAAAAAGAGGTAACAAATTTACTCAACTAGATACCATTATTCTCCATCCAACCTATTATTAAACTTATGAAATGACATTCATAATTAACCATGTACAAAATAAAAACTTGGATTTTATTGACAATAGTGGAACGACGTGTTCTTTAGCTCCTATATTTATCGATATTTATTGAGCCTGCAGATTATGTAACAAAGATTAATCAAGTAGAATTGTCTATAAAACATACAAAATGCAAAAGCAAAGTTATTCTAAGTCGATAAGTCACAGCATCGGTCATGTCAGAAGTGTCGTGTGCGGTAGTCCTTATTTCAAGTCATTATTCTTAAACCTTGTTGACTTCCTATATTTACACGAACGACGGAATTCCCGAGAGCACATATTTAGTTTAATGTACAGTCGCTGCTGAGACGTGGTCGCTAACTATAGTCCTTATGAAAGTCGAACAGCGAGCTTGGAGAGAGCTATGCTTGGAATTTCACAAGGTGATAAAATCCGGAATATGGATATCCGTGAGAGAACCAAATTTGCTGATATAGCTCTCAGAATTAGCAAATTGAAGCGGTAGTGGGCAGGCCATACAGCTCACAGAACACATAATCGCTGTATAATCATAACAAGCCCAGTTATAGCTCAGTTGGTAGTAGCTCTGACTTCTGCGCTGTAGGTTGTGGGTTCGATTCCCACCCAGGACAAACATTTGTGTGATGAATATAAATGTCTGTTAGTGTGTTTGGGTATTGTATAATATAGTACGTATGTGTTCACAACAAAAATAGTATGTAAGTATTCTATCCGTGATCTAGTCCCATATTACAAATATGCTTAGTTTGGGGATAGATGGCGCTGTGTGAAATGAATGTACTATAATATTTATTTATTCTTATTATAATCGTAGTAAAGGTTATCGCATGGGAAGAATGACGACATTGTGTCTGTTGCGGGGAGTTGATTGCGGGGATGGAGGCGGGTCAGTTCGCTATTTGTGGGGTCGATTGGGGAGGATTATGTTCAGCAGTGGTCGTATGTGGACTGAAATAATGATGATGACAGTCGTCTGCAATAATATGTACGACCATCATTATTTTCAAACCTGTCTTTTATTATAATCTACATTTTACAATTTAGCAAATTACATTTGTTGTATCAATTTGGTATTACAGTGTATTGGTATTATATATATCAGGCTTGAATGAAAATGTGATGGCAGAATTTACCATACGTGAATTTAAAAGCAGAAACTTATTAAGTACATACATGTTATCGCAGGTGATTGTACCTATCTGGTTAGACTTAGTTTTTTCTCACATCGATAGCGAAATAATAAAACGAGTTTGAGCATTTATTAACAACTCATATCTACATACATGCGGGTATTATGATGATTAAAATACCTACACCTACAGTGGCGGTTTCGAAACAATATGGTAAATAGCAGCACAATTATGTAAACAACTTGGGTTTCTATACAATAAGAGTGAATATGTATCTAGATGTGCTTATACAGATCGGAAATTATAGTCAAAACCATAATAATGTAGACATTAAAAAAATACAGGTAAATGTGCCAATATATATGTATACTTATTATGAATTAATGAATGAATAAAAATACTTTATCGCACACCTTAAAAATAAAACTGGATAATTAAAAAAAAATACATGTATTTTTTATGAAGAATTGAATACTAACATGTTATCATGTAAGTATTTATTATATTATGCCAAAGAAATGGGTAAGTGTATATTGTTATATACCTATAGATATTTATGCTTACGTAGTTTCCAAATATTTTTCTGTGCGCCAATATGTTCGTATTTACATCGTCCTGAGGCCCGATTCTACTAAACCAATCTTCACAATGTCAATTAAAATGTCAAGTATACTTAAAAAGCCTCATAGCTCAGTTGGTAGATACCCACCAAGACAAACATTTGTGTGATGAATTATAGATGTTTATTTTGTGTTTGGGTGTTGTATCATAAAGTACGTATGCATTTACAAAAAAAAAAGTATTTCAGTATTCTATCCGTAATCTATTTCTCATGTTACAAGCTATGCTTAGTTTGGGGCCAGATGCCGTTGTGTGAAATTAATAAAGTGTAATATTTATTATTTATTCATAGTGGCAATTCTGCTTCGATACCATTGTCTTATTGAAGCGCAATCGCTTTTTTTCGTTTTGTCGAATCGGGTCCTTACCTTCTGGAAGTTGTAAAAGAGATTGCATTAAGTATTTTCATAATAATTCGTTCATAATTAATTTACCTTTGTGTTAATCTGTATATTGTATTGTATTGTGGCTAGCAATCACGATCACTTGAAAGTCACGCAGATTTGAATCTCACTTCTTATTTACCTATTGCCTGGGCTTATTTATGTTATTGTTCTACATTATCATTATTTTTCTAGCAACCAGATATCGAATGTACTTACTGTATAGATATATGCAAGAGTTGGGTTACCTAACAAGTTAAAAACGATCTAATTTACTTTTGGTTAATGTTTTCAACATTTGAATTATTTGTTTTTTGAATCTGAAAGGGCGAACAAGATAGTTGAAATCCTGAAAGAATTTCATTACAAATATTCATGAATATATATATATATATATATATATATATATATCACTTACATGTTTTAACTAACAGACTTCACGTTATAATACATGTTTTTCATTCAAAGGTTATTTATTGTTGTGCAATTTTCTGCCACTCAGCGACAAATAATGTGTGCAAATTATTCATAGCTACCTGGTACCTAGTAAGAGCCAGTTAGTTTTATGACGCCTTACACATATGTAATTTCATGTAACAATGAGATATTTGCCTTGTCGCATTATATGGTCTTCTGAATTGTATGGTTGAAGATTTCCACTTTATGAAGATAGCCTTTCATAAATATAAATATGACATGACTGTACTCATCTATATATGTATGGCATTAGCTAAATAAATAAAATAAAACACAAAATAAAAACTTTTTATTTCGGACAGCAAGATCCATAGATTTAGGTTAGTACACACAAAAAAGTAATGAATTAATGAATTGATTTAATGAATGTAATGGAATATAATAGGTTTTATAAGATTTAGGTACATTAACTTTTTCATGATATCATTAAGGGACACGTTATTTTTCTAAATAATGGATGTAACTGATTTTTATGATTAACAAGCCTCATAGCTCAGTTGGAAGTAACTCTGCGTTCTGCGCTGTAGGTTGTGGGTTCGATTCCCACCCAGGACAAACATTTGTGTGATGAATATAGAGGTTTGTTCTGTGTTTAGGTTTTGTATTGTACAATACAAAAGCGCACGGCGCTGTGTGAAATTATATGTCCTGTATTATTATAATATTATTATTTATAACTTGTATCAAATCATTCGGGAGAGTACTGTTTCCTGGGCCACAGGTCACCTTCCTGTTAGTATAAAAATATGAATAATAACATTTATGAATAAATTAATATTGAATTAAATTATATATATATATATTATTAATTATATATAATTAAATTACTATCTTACCTAAGTGTGTCGCTACAACAACAATTCTAAATTGTTGTATTACAGCATTTAGAGCTAAAATAGCCAGTTCCTCAGCCTGTAGAGAAACATTTATTTAACCGCCTCAGTGGTCCAGTGGTTCAACCCACCGATTTCAAATCCAGAGGTCCAGGATTCGATCCCCAGGGTAGTACAATATTGTGCTTGGTTTGGCCGCCTGGCTAGCTACCACCATCTAACCTAAAAATTGTTGTGTTCCGGCATTTTTAGGTAATAAAAAAAAATTAAAATGTTTTAACTGTAGGGGATTCCGTGTGAAGTGCTATTTCACCTTGAGCCTTACTTTAACTTGACACCTGATGTGGAGAAGGACAAGCTCTTCCCTTTAGTACAATAAGAAAATAAGCCAGTCCATTTACCGGTTAACAAAACTGTCATCGGACCATCGGTCGTCCCACAGAAAATTTGAGTTTATACAATTTATAATTTGTAGGTTATACAAAAATGTGTTGTCAGCCGCGGCGTTCCCAGTAAGCTATTAGCGTTGTCAGCGAAAGTAGACAACTGTCCATTTCAGCGTAAGCAGATTGCGTGTCTGAAACGTGATTACCACGAACAACCATTCAGTTTTATAGCCGAGATATGGAATGATTTAAAGGTAAACAAAATACCCATTCTCAGGTAGGTACAGGTGGGTAGGAAAGCAGGATACTGAAGGCTTCTTTAATCAAACAGTGGGACAGCTCATGATGTCGACATGCATTTAAATGAGATACCCAGGAGGTGCATATTTACTATCTTCTAGAAGACATTAGGTTCGTAACAGCGGAAATGATTCTGGATTCATTTTTTTGTAAGTTCCTAGTCTAAGCAAGATAAATATCAACCAGGTGGAATATACCTCTTAAAGAACGATAAAGGTGGAATTAAATCGTGATCGTGCTTTACATATAAGAAGCTAAGGCGTGAAGGCGAAATCATACTTACAGAACCCACTTACAGGACCAAGATATTAATCACTTCTCTTCTTTCTTTCTGGCTTTTAATGCATCATTATTTTGAAATAAATAAAACTGATAACCATAAACATTTAATTGACCATTTTGACAATCTACAGTTTGATCCTGTCTGCAGCCGAAAACGGCGATATAAACACAGGTAAGTATACACAAACATTTAAGTGGCCAGTTGTCAAACTATAGATCCTGTCTACAGCCGAAAACGGTAACATAAACACAGGTTCTCGGTAGGTCTACATAAACATTTATTTGACCATTTGTCAAACTATAGTTTGATCCGAAAACGGTAACATGAACGGTCTACGAATTGATTTCATTTAATATTACAGGACACTATTACAGGACACTAATTTCATACAGCGCCATCTAGTCCCAAACTAAGCATAACTTGTAATATGGGAACTAGATTACGGATAGAATACATAAATACTTTTTTTTTTTGTAAATACATACTTATCATACAATACAACACCCAAACACAGAACAAACGTCTATATTCATCAAATAAATGTTTGTCCTGGGTGGGAATCGAACCCACAACCTACAGCGCAGAAGGCAGAGCTACTACCAACTGAGCTGTGCGGCTTGTTAAATGCTTCAAAATGCTTCATGTTCATTTGTCTACGAACTCTCGGGGTCAAAAACTCCGCGCCACTTCATTAGGGTCTACTGCGGGTCACCTCCTGAATACCCCTTATCTTCTATTGCTGATAAATTCAGTTCGCTGGGTTACTGGAGGAGGTATTGTTAATGTTTCTCGGTTTGTAAACCAGCCAGCGATTCCGTGTATTCAACTATTATGCAGCATTTGTTTTGAGTGGAAACGGTGGAAACTCATTTAGAACCCAAATATCAGCAAGTTTTCTCTTTCAAGTAATCATCTTTTTAACTGACTTCAAAAAAAGGAGGAGGTTCTCAAATCGTCGGAATCTTTTTTTTTTATGTATGTTCCCCGATTACCTACTCTAGTCTCCTACTAGAAGACGCCTGGACCGATTTGAAAAATTGGTCAATTGGTCCCATTGTCATCAGGTCAGGATCTGATGATGGAATCCTGGAGGAATCGAGGGAACTCTTCAAATATTAGGTATATGCACACTTAAAGTGATTTGGGTATTTTTAGGGTCGGTATACTTCCCAGGTAATCCCATCGTCGTCAGGTCAGGATCTGATGATGGGATCCTGGAAAAATCGTGGGAACTCTTCAACTCAAAAGTAAGGAAAAAAATTACCCCTATAAAGGATCACGGGTCTGATTGTCTGTCTGTCCGTCCATCTGTCATCATAATAATTGGAAAACATACGCCAACCCGGTATTATAGGACATTGTACTATATTCTTCATTAAAGTCGGTTTTCTGTTTAGTTTTTAAAACGTAATTATGTACAGAGATTACTTGAAGTCTAGTGAAGTCTAGTCTGAGTCAAATCGTGAAGTCTTTAAAGGCTTAGGACTTTACAGCTGCATGATTGTGGCCTGGAAAGACAGACGCAGGTAGCAAGTTCATTCCTTACTGATGTTCAGAGTACCTATAAGTAATTGACTGGGTGCGTGCGTGGGCGTGACTTCAACTACTGTAGTATTTGTTTACAGTGGAAACTCATTCCAAACAATTTACTAATTCTCCACATACCTATCGGCAAGTTTGTTATATTCTTTGAAATTTAAAGGGATTGGTTAGGGTTCAGATAGTTAAACATTATACGGATGATGCCAAATTGTGAGTCTTTAAGTATCAAGACAGCGTGATTTTACTGTCAAGATCGAACAGGCAGCGTGTTCTAATCCTTAGCAATCTCGATGATAAGAAAAAGCGAATAAATAACCTTCTCTTAAAATCTAAAATAAAAATTTGACTAGGTTGTCAGTTCGTCTGCTTTTTTATTAAATTAAAATGACTCTAACATGACTTTGAGTTTCAAGCGTGCGTGGCTCTTCTTTAAGATCACTTTGGTACCTACTTGACTATAGGTACTTATCTTTTCAAAATTTACGTTTGTTTGTAACGTTTACATGGCTAAGCGGCTGATCTAGATGAAATTTTGCAAAGGAGATATTCAGATTATCCTGGAAATAGGTTTTTTGTACCCGGGTGTTCCGGGTAAAAAGTAGCTGTCTTATAATTTATTTGATGGAAATATGAGCCTGGCTGGATGTCTATAGACGTAGAGTAACTTGATATCATCAAGCCAGTTTGAGATTCAAGTTCATTCATGCGTTTCTTGACATGAGTCACCGCAACGCCTGTGACGTGGTTATATACATAAGATCTTGCACCTGTTTCTGATTAAAAACAAATAAACGGTAGTTTCAAATTAATTGGTAGACGTGGGTTCGATTCCGACCGGACCAATGAACTCTTGGTGGTAAATCGTGGACTAGTAAAAGTGAATAAATCGTGTTAAATTAAATCACTTATCATTAAAAACATTATAATAAGTTACAAATATTTGAAACCGTATTCCTAAAAAGTAGAAAATGATGATATGGTTAGTTCATTTTTTTTGAAAGGCGGTATCGGTATGTGATGAGATTGTCCTACTTAAAACAATGAATGATCCTGTGGCTTTGGCTTGGCAAGTGTGCACCACTTTCATATACAAATACTACAGGAAATTAATTTCACACGGCGCCATCTGTCCCAAAGTTAGCAAAGCTTGTAATATAGGAACTAGATTACGGAAAAAATACTTCAAAACGTATTTTTTTTTAAATACATACATTTCATACAATATAACTCCCAAATACAGAACAAACATAAACATTCATCACACAAATGTTTGTCCTGGATGGGAATCGAACCCAACAGCTCAGAAGGTAGAGCTACTACCGACTGAACCGTGAAGCTTGTTATTATGGGTAGAATTATTTTCAAGTTGTTAATGAGTCGGTTCCAATTTTTAAAGTTATGTTCTTGTCAGACCAAAACAGACTGGATTATTTTCAGTGATTCATAATATATGGGAGCTAAAAGCCACCTCTTCAAGACAACCTTCGTATGTAGAGAACCGGGAGGATATAAAAACAGACGTAATAGACGCCTAACAAAAGAGGATTAGAGGAGAAGTAGGAGGAGATAAATTTACGAAAATAATTATAATAATTCCAATACAACAAACATACATACATGTTTGTAAATAATTGTGAGTGTTTCATATATCAACAACAGTAGGTAGGCAAATTACGCCAAGACGGGGTGTGTATCCAATTTCTTTTGTAACGGTTGAATTCTCATTTATAATACGCTACGTTATTACAACTAATGGAACTAATTTCATTCACCACACCCTGTTAACACTTCAGATTGATCTTTGTTTGTTGCAGTGGAAACCAAAGGAACAAACAAAAAACAAAGAATAATAAAAAAAGAAACAAAATACTTTTTTTTGCTGATGGGCAATGCAAGAGACGACATTGACTGTATTGTGCCTGCACTGTATTGTAATAAATACCACACATTAAGGCGATAAATGCCTTTGTACTCATAAAATGCCCGAAGCTGTTCTATTCTGTATTCAATAACAGAGGTAAACAGTTTCATAGAAAACGGGTCCCTTTCTCTCTTGTCACAAAGCGTCTGGTAGTAATTGGTACCAACTGTACTGATACATACAGTTGTATGGGCTGCAATAAAGTGTTCCGCCCCTTTTTGATCCGCCTCTGCCTTTACTGCAGCAGAAGTCAGGTTCACCCACCGGTATCAGATCCAGAGGCCCAGGTTTGGATCCCGGAAAACAATATTGTGCTTGGTTTGGTTGGTGGATTACTTTGTTCATGTCCGCCTGGCAAGCTACCACTACTTACCTAAGTCTGTCATCATAACATCAATTCTAAATTGTTGTGAGGATAGATAAGATAGCCAGTTCCTCTGTTGAGGATCCCGGGTTGAAGTGCGCTTCCACCTTCAGCCTTATCATAACTTGAAGGCCAAGCGCTTCCGAATCATACAAAAATAAAGTTCTTAAATAGGAATTTCAGACGCCTAGCTAATATTTGCTTTCGTTGATCACACTACAGTAAAAGATAAAGATAAAATAAAACTATGGTAAGCACCTAGGTAAGGTTAAGGTTCGCAAGCTGTGCGTATTGAGTACAGGGCTTGATACCGGTACCAATAAATAATACCTGTACTATGGTGGTAATAACGGTATTTTCTTTTCGATAAATTCGATACTTCAAAAGTACCGATACTTTGCTCTAATATATCGGTATTCAAAGTGGTTGCCAGCTCTCCGGTCCTAGTCCTAGCTTACCGTGTCGGGGCGGTAGTGCGTGCTTGCCAACTTGTGCATATTTCGCGCGCGGAACATCTGCAGAGCACACTCATTTTCTCAGATAAAAAATAAAAATGGGACGACCGAAAACTAATAATGTACCTACATGATTATTTCGAGCTTATAGAGTCTTCAGCTAAGTGCAATTTGTGGCCTGGAATGAAATATTTTGAATAAGTGGGTAGCGAAGCCTATGGAATCTGAAATTTCTTATCGAAAAAGGTGTGTGCTGTGCGCATTAACAGTACATTTTAACGATTAAGAAAAAAAACACATATTGACAAGTCTTTCCGGTGGATACGGCGGAATTACATAGCTGTTTCATTTCAGGCTGTATAAATCATCTGGAATGGATGGAAACGGCCTCTTAATTCACATAATCACCTAAATATGTAGTAAATTCTATCAAGTCAAGATACAACTAGCTAAAGGGGACCCGTTTCACTAAGTTCAACTCAAATTTCAACTCGTTGAACAAAATGTTTTTTTTTGTGAAAGTTGAAATAAAAGGAATATTTTTATCCAGAAAGTTAAATTGAAACAAAATATTGTTAAATTGTGAATATATATGTTTGTTCGGCCACCAAATTTGGAATGTAGACATAGCATTATTTTTATCCCGATATTCTCACGAGCATGGGATTATCGATTGAAACGATTACATATCATAATAATGTTAAATCAAAATATACCTAATAATATATCTATGCTTGTAATTGATCGAGTAAGTTGGGAAATCCGGCCCTGTATGTACGTATGTATGTATGTGGCAATGTTTGTGACGGCATAACTCTCGAACGGATTATTCGATTTTCATGAAATTTAAAAAGAACAGAGAAAACGTAAATATAATTTGATTGTCGCGGGGGAATTTTGATAAATGGGGTAGTTTTTGAGATATTAGGGTAAAAGAAATACAATTTTTCGCCCATATCTTTTGAATGGTTGATTCGATCAATTAAAATTTGAACATGCAGAGATTATTAATACTCATCAACAGGTTTCAGGATTTTTTGACACTAGGGGAGTTTTTGAGAAATAGGGGTGTTAAGTGAAACGAGATGATTTTTGGCTTGTGGGGTGTCATTTGAAAGAGTAGATAAATAATTTCCCTTTATTTCAACTTTCACAAAAAGGGTCCAAAGTTGAAAGTATTTTTTATTTCTACAACTAGGAGACGGAATAAGCAAGTAGCCCACCTGAAGTTAAGTGCATCTCTTGCCTATAACAATGTCGTACTACGTAGATCACATCCACAAAGAAGGCTACACAGCACTGCATTGCGCCCGTCAACTTGAGGCATAAAGGTGTTAAGCCTCACGTGTCTGTTATTTCACCGGTGACCATACCCTTCAAACCGGAACACAGCATTGCTGTTTGGCAGCTGAAATAGTACTTGGTGGTACTTCTCCAGACGAGACCTTTCACAATGGGCTCTACTACTCTTATAAAAAAAATTGATTAAAATTAAAAAAATATATAAAAAACTTAATTTCGTTCAAAGAGTCGAAATTTGAACTTAGTGGAATAGGGCCTATTAAGGTATTTTCTTTCCATTTGAACTTAGTTTTCAGCACACTTCGTTGGATTTAAAACGCGCGTACATACGGAACAGAAGCAATTTATTACTAAACTAAAACAACAAACACGAAAAACCGCTGCGCGGCAGGCGGCGGCGCAGTGGTTTTTCTAATTTCTCTCTCGCTTGCACAAAATTGAATTGTTGATACCGATATGTTACGTCCATAATATCGGTAAATATACCGATACTTATTGAAAATACCGATACCGATGAAATTACCGATACCACACTAAGTCTAATTATATCGGTTCCAAAAAATACCGTCATAATTTATATCGATACCAAAGATATACCGGTATGACTTCAAGTTCAGTCGAACCGGTATTAGAAAATACCGCTATTCCAAGCCCTGATTGATTATCCATGTTTCAGTACATTGTAATGTAATTTATATCGTGGGTATCAAGGGTATCAATACGATTACCCCCTGGTTAATATTATTTTCAATAGGACTTAGCGATTGCAACATTTTGTTTTTTATGTGATTTATACTTTTAGCTCACAGAAGTAAATAATAAATGAATATTGCAGGACATTAATTTCACACAGCGCCATCTAACCCTAAACTAAGCATAGCTACTTACATGGGAACTAAATTACTGATTTTTTTTTCTAAATACAAACTTATCATAAAATACAACACCTAAACACAGAAAGAGCATCTATATTCATCACACAAATGTTTGTCCTGGGTGGAAATCGAACCCACAACATACAGCGCAGAAGGCAGAGCCACTACTGAGCTATGAGGCTTGTTGTAGACCCTATCCTTGCACGATTCGAGATTAAGAGCTGACCTTATACTTAGAATATAAAAGCCATTTTACTTAATTAAATGACAGCTAATTAAAATAGATAAGCTCTATTATTCTATATTTGATATTCTATACTATACTTATTACGATACGAAAAATTATAAAAAGGTGTCGATAAGCGATTAATTGCCTTACATTTCCTAAAATCGACACTCGCTATTTTCTGTATTAAATACTGCAAAAGTCGGAAAAGTGCGAAAGTCGGCACTAAGCTCATAATTATATCGAATCGCCAAAAACGATTGCTTCCAGGCAACCTTATAAGCCGAAACAGAAAGTGAATAAAGATCAATTTAGCTAAAATATCATTTGCATCCATAAATAATTGTTTTATATGTTTTAGCTTCGATTTCGGATCTTAGTGCAGACTTTCGCTATTGATCGAGACAAAGTTTGCAAACGACGAAGTAAACATCAGACCTGGGGAGGTACCACGACCTCTTAAAGCATTACTGTTTTGATGTACTTTACTTTTGTCACTATCTGTCAAGTGTAGAAAAAACGAGACAAAAGTAATGTAAGATCAAAAATAGAACGCTTTAAGAGGTAGAGGCCCCTGTTCGATTTATCGGAGGCGCAGCGCTTGTTGTTCAACTCCTATGTACGTAAGGAAGGTTCCTTCCTTATACAATAGGTACACTTGACGCATAACAAATTAATCGTATGTAAAATAATTTAAATGTATTGCAAAATATTGTGAACCGCGCACGTGTACTGTGAATCGGATAAGGAAGTGTTCATACAATTAATTGCAAATCAGGGTCAACGTGTACAAAGTCAAAAGTTACTGTTCGCTTATTTGGAAGAGTAGAGCCCCTTGTGAAAGGGCTCGTCCAGGGAAGTACTACCACCATGCCTATTTCAGCCGTCAAGCAGCATTGCGTTCCGGTTTGAAGGGTATGGTTGCCGGTGAAATTACGGACACGCGAGGCTTAACACCACATTTATGCCTCAAGTTGACGGGCGCAATGCAGTGCGTGTAGGCTATGTTCTTTGTATATGTGACCTACGCAGTAAGGCATTGATATAGGTATCAGGTGGAAAATGCTTGTTCCGTCTCCTATTTGTATAAAAAAAATAGTTTGATAATCACAATGTAAATAATGTTTTGCTTTCGATAACGTTGATGAGCATAAACTATGTTTTGCACTTCCAATTGAAATAATATATTAATCAAAAGCTACAGCTGTGATTGTACATAGGTATAATTTATTATTATTTAAATTAGAAGTGCTGGTATTATCGAACCGAATAAGCAAACTGTAACTTTTTTGACTCATATAAAAATTGTAGGAAATCATTCATTGACGACATAGTTTCAAGATTTAAATATATCTACACACGAAGAAATATTATTGTTTGGGGATTTTTAAATTGGTAATGTCACACTTTATTATAACTCAGGAATACGTACCTATATTACTAACATCAAAAATAAAAACAAACACAAGCTAGGTAGGTACCTACCTACTCGCATTTTACCAGTAAATCGAACACGCAAAAAACAAATTTTGAATCCAGATAACGATAGTAATAACATAAGTCGTAAAAAACAACATTGGAGTTTACATTTAAAGTGCGTTTACCTTTTAATTTATAAGTACCTACATAGACTGGTACATCTTTAAATTGAAGCATTTTGTTAGCTACTAAATTCTCGTCTACCTTCCTTATGGTACCTAGGTACTATTATGTATTTCTGTATTCTGTGCCTTAGGTAGTGTAAACACCAAAGTGAATCGATTTGCTGACAAAAACGGCATGTAGGTACCTACTTACCAAAGGATACTCGCAATGTAACGGTAGGTAAATGATAACATTTTCATTTAGAACGCCGTCAGTTGGCATATTACTGATTACAACAATGTGTGGTTCTTAAAACATTGACCGGTCTTTACCTAAATAAACTTATCTTGACCTCAGATTATTAAGTACTAACCATCAAAATAGCACCCAAACAAAAATGAAGTTGAAATAATTATCAATACAAAATCCAACTAGGTCCAAGTACTAGGTAGGTACTAGGTATTAGGTCAAGGTAAATCGAATATTTGAGCACGTATATTTTTTTATAATCGTAAGCATTTTCGAGAACATACTTAGCGCAACAGAATAATAACAAGTGTGAAACAAAGTAAGATATCAACAAAAAAGTAAAAGTAACAGACTCACGACTTTTCCCCGAGAAGTGAATACTGATCACTCAGGGCGCGGATCTATACATTACCAAGATAAATTAGTTGAAAAAACAAATAAATAAGGACTAACCGCTCAAAGCCGCCACATACTCCCTCCATTTGCGGTTGCCTCGGTTGCTGCTCATTGCTGAATCGAACACACACTTTATTTACTAACATTTATGTTCTGTACCGGTTTTACACTGTCACCTAGCAGACGGGAGTGAGCACGCAACTCCGAGATGCATGCCGGTCTAATATTAGCCGGCCACGTGCTACCCGCGTTTCGCCGAAAGCGTGAATGCTTCGCCCAGTTCCGCCGATCCCTTTTTGTTGACAGTCTCAGTTGTCAATACACGGCCATAGATTAAACAGATTATTAACGCACGGCCGTTCGCTGCGAGAGTCGCTACTCGCCGGCGACTACTAGCCCACTAGTACTAACCGACCCACTACAGAGTGAGTAGTAACACACTTACGCTTCAGATAATAGTGTTGTTCGCTTATCATTTATTGGTGTGCGTACTAGACATCGGCGATTGTGGTCTGGCGTGATAACGTCATTCTGGCTCGCTTGAAACTTCACGTTGAACTTTTTCGTTCAAATAAAATGGAACGTGATATCATTGGTTTTCAAATATTAGTTTATGTCGGAGAGGTTTGTTTAGTTGTATTAGAAAAGAATACCTAGTATTTTCGTATTAGTGCAGGGTAACCTGTAATTGGCTTGTGATTTCTGTGTATATATAGCAGTCGGTTTCCCGAATTTTTATGAGTAAATAAATTAATATGTCACGGGTCTTTGTTTGTTTCGATAAGCTTGTACATTTTTCACAAAAAAAAGTAAAAGCGAGTAAACTGACCCCAAAAAATTCTCACAGCTCAGTTGTAGCTCTGCCCTGCGCCGAAGGCTGTGAGTATTCGACTCCCACCCCCAGAATAAACATTTGTGTGATGAATTTGTTTGTTTGTTCTATATTTGGGTGATGTATTTCATTGATGTATTTTATTTTGTGAACGCATGAATATGCATTTACAAAATAAGTTCTCTGTCCGTAATCTAGTTCCCATAGTACAAGCTTTGCTTAGTTTGGAACAACTTATATGATACTGTCTGATGTAAATAAAATTGTACTTATCATAATTATATTACCCATTCGTTAAAAGTACATTTTTCGTTTTTCTTTTTATATGATACCGGAAACAATGAATCAAAATGTTTTAAAATAGTGTCAAAGAGTAAATTGTAGCTTAGGTTTGGATCATTGTTTATTATAATTTCATTGTTTTCAATATGATTATTAATTATAGTTCTATAGTTATCAATTCTTTTAGTAGTCACATGCCTTTTTCGAGTTGTCACATTTTGCTCCTCTTTAGTAGAAGGTATTTCAATGTATTGACCTAAATGATCCGAACTAACCTTTTTCACTAACGTTTTATATATAATGGGACAGTTACAGAATATATTATCGATACAGGTGGCGGAGTGATCAGTAATTCTAGTTGGTTCCAAAAAAAGATAATTTAGGTTGTAACTATGAAAAAGATTAAGAAATTTATTTTTATTTTTTGTTTCAATAAGTAAGTTAATATTGAAATCACCCATTACTATCACAAATTTACCACTGTTGCTTAGTTTGCTGAGTACCTCATCAAGAACGGTTTCAAGAACATTATAATCTGCCGACGGAGGACTGTATGTATTTAACAAAGATATATTTTTCCAATTCTACACACGAAAGTTCTACTTCCTGTTCTTTCGTTAATTTTACGATGTCGTCTCTTTTTTTAAACTTTAAAGTATTTTTAATTAATATTATTGATCCACCTCTTTCTGCAAATTTACGACAGTAGAAGCTACCTATACTATAGTTAGTAAAATTAAATAACAGTTTATGTTCTTTAAGCCAGCTTTCAGTAAGACACACTATGTCTATCCCAGCCTCTTCCAAAAACAAACTAAATTCTAGCTCTTTGTTTAAAAGTCCTTGGATATTGTGGTGCATTATCGAAATGCATTTTCCGTTTGTATTACGCCTAAAAAATCGGTAGTTTTGTTGGAACAACTGATGATCAATTCTTTATTAACAGTGTCAGATTTTACAATATTCTACCAAAAAATATAACTGATCTTAATGAAAGAACATTTAAAAGTACGATTAAGAAACACTTGACCGTTAACGCATATTACACAATAGCAGAATTCCAGTCAGACCACAAAAAATGGCAGAATATTGTACCGTAAATACTATAAATTGCATTTGCATGCGGTACATACCTACTTACATTTAAGTACCTATTAAATTTTTAGTATATGTATAATGTTATTGTAACAAGATAATTATATAATAGTGTAAGATAAGAAGATACATAAGATAAGTGTAAGAATATTTCGACTCTTGATACAAATAATTGTAATGTTTGACGTTCCTAAGTGCAATGTAATTGCCTATTGTGAAAAATAAATAAACTGAAACTATAATCAGTCCACATCCATTTACTAAACGTGGTAAATATAACTTATATTTTGTTACAACATGTAACAACCAAAGTTCGTGCTTCGTTCAACTAATACCTACGTGAGTAAAACTCATGTTTGAACATTTATATTTAATACTCACGCGAGTTTTGGAAGTGGTAAAATTAAATATCATCATTGAATTGATCACTCAATCTGTATCCATAGCGTGCTTAGAGGCATGGGCATGAGCTTAAAAAATAAGAAAAAAGTTAAATCTGGTCTTTCCCAATAAAAAATATATGAGAAAACATGCCATTAGGACAATGCGTTTTATAATAACTATTATACATCAATGAAGAATTAGTTGCCAGCATATTTTTTTCCATAAGGAACATTTTGGAAGGCTCGCTCGATAGACCTCATACTTACCCAGGCAAGCCTTGAGAAAAAAAAATGCAGATATTTGTAGGCATGTGTAATCACACATGCTATGAAGGTTATACAGCCTTCTGAATTATCTAAATCAATTTATAATACTTAACATATTGTTTAGTAGAGCTATGTGCTAAGTGGGTGCAAAACAGGACTTTTTGGTTTTTCAGAAGTTTATGTGCGCATTTGACTAATGCACATGCTCTGGAGGTGAAATCACTAGCATTGTGAAGAAACAGGCATTTCTATGGGATCATATTTGTCTTGGAATATCTTATTCTAACACTGTTTTGCAACTAGTACTCCGCTAAGCGATGATGGTTTCGCAACATGTCACGTATTCGCTACTTGCAAAACGTGGGCATGGTCGAACGTAAGGTTGGACATAACTAGACCCCCTAGCAGGTGATCCTCATAAAATCCACGCTATGATTAGTTATCAAAGGTGAATTCTCGAAGCGGAAAAATCGTAAGCCTGTTCTATTTTAATATTATTTATTTGAAAAAAAATGTTGACACTACAACAGCTTTGTGTTTGACAGTATGTAAAGATTTAGGTGTTATGAAGATTAGCCTCATACGAAGTAAGCAATCTGCTAAAATGACTAACAAACATAAAGCTATGAAATATGAAATTTAGTCATAAGCAATAAATATGAAATTTAGTCATATAGCGACTTAGTGTCTCTAGCACTAGGTACAACAGGCTTATGTACTCTGTACCTCGATCGTCCTTTGCTCGAACCAAACATCGTGGTGCACCTCGTACAAGAACTGGAAAATTTTGGAACAATTGAGCTATAGATCGTTTGCAAAGGTACATTACTTATGTCCCACTGATTCCCTTGTATACACATTGTATACGGCGGCGCCCGCCTGTGCTGTTTCCAAGATGGTAGTCATATCGAGCCATTCCTATAAAGTGTGCCTACCTACTACCTATCTACCTACGTAGTGGTAAATTGAGTGAGACATAATTACGAGTATGTTAGTGACTTTTCTTTGGAACTTACATACAAATGATTTAGTTAATTGCGTACCAGGTAGGTACGCAATTGATTTAGTTAATTGTCGGTACGCAATCGTAGGTACGAGTGATGTTTAACTTACAAACAACTATTGTGAATTAAAAAAATATCCTTGGAAGCTGGTTATTAACTTAAGATCAAGTCAAGTGAACTGGGTAGGTATGTAGGTATGTACCTACAAAACTTACAACATAGGTAGGGAATTTGTGCGTGTTTAAAATCGTATTGTAATCTTCCGAGCAGCTGATACCTACCTACTGAAAACCCCCCTCACTGCTTTGTACACATATTCTGTTATACCGTGTAGGTATAGTTAGTTTGATTTAATTCAAAAGTCTAAATAAAATACATAACTGTCAATAGGGACTTATGATACGGAACTGAGTCAAAACCAGTCTCTTCGCAAATGGTATTAACCCTGATATAAACATAAACCTGAATCCGATATAGGTGATATAAATGTAGAAATAAAAGCTATTTATAGTAATTGCACAGGGCATGTAATTTGAACCACGCTTGACCGGAAATAATTGTACTAAAAGTTGAAATACTTTTCTTGAACTTTGTCATCATAGATCAATTCAGATCTCTGTATTGAAGTAGGCACTCAATAAGTAGGTACGAGCCTGAATTTAGTATGTTTTCTTGGAAGTTATATGAATTATATATTTGATATTTAATTTTACTATACATTAAAAAACAAAAAACAAAGGAGTCATCTCTTCGTTGACGTGTCAATAACCACCATTACCTACTGTACTATTCATCATCTTCAACCTTAATAGGTTAATGTGTATTTGTATAAAAGAGGGGTCTTAATAAAAGTAATGTGATGGTGGGAGGTGGTAGATGGAGCAACCACCTCCTTAAAGAGGCGGGCAGTGAAAGGGTGAGAAAGGCCGAAGATAGGGCTCAGTGGCACTCCTTGGGAGAGACCTACGTCACTGTTGACTGCAGTCTGACACCAGGGCTATCAAAAACGAAGAAGTCCACTTCCGTCCGCAAGAAGTCCGCACGGGCTCTCATTTCACTTTTGGGTAATTCTACTTTTAACATAAACCGAATCTTATTGTACAAAAAAGTGTGATCGAACTTTATGTGGGGTAGGTCCTCTAGAATCTTCCAAACCACTTTTTAGGAAATCAAAATTATTTTGCACACCATACTTTACGCAAATAAATACTATTCTATTCTACTATGCAAGTTAAAGACAATCTCGTATAAATTTTGCAAACGCAACCAAGCCATTGTAGGTTTTATCAGTCAGCTAAACATTCTTCTAAAATTAGTACGACCTACTTTTTTACGTCAAAGAACGAGAATTTCCAAGAGATAACCTTTTAAAAGTACTAAGTCTGTTAGCATATCTTTGATAGAATACAACAGATATCTGATAACATGGGTTAAACCTTGGATTACAATCGGGTACCTACCTATGACAGACTGAAGTGTGAAAAATGGAAGCAGGAAAACCGAATAATGAGGCAATCTTGGTTTTCCTGTTAGCAACTATGATGACTCCGAGAAGATTCTAGCTATAAATATTACAATATTACAGGACATTAATTTCACACAGCGCCATCTAGCCCCAAACTAAGCATAGCTTGTAATATGGGTACTAGATTACGGATAGAATACTTAAATACTTTTTGTAAATACATTACGTACTATATGATACTACACCCAAACACAGAACAAACATCTATATTCATCACACAAATGTTTGTTCTGGGTGGGAATCGAACCCACAGCCTACAGCGCAGAAGGCAGAGCTACTACCAACTGAGCTATGAGGCTTGTTAAATAGCTGCTAACATATAATCACTCTTAGATTATCACTCCTAGAGTGGTCATTTATTCAACACTATAGCTACTGCTCGCAGGTACGCCTTTAACCTGGGTATCATAACCCGGGTTAAAGCCTATATGTTATTTCTGGTCTATATATGTACAAAATTCAGATCAATAAATGTTGACTGTTTCATCGCTGTACAATCTTGTCTTAGAAGATTTTATGATAGATTTTCTGTCATTTTTTCCATCCAGTGAAGTGCAGAGTGAAATGGTTCCTTTTGGTAAATGCGCTCAATTTTAGTCTACATCTATATAATATTTGAAATCTGTATTATGTGTTCTGTGGGGCAACGCAGTTGATGTCAATGTCTTATTTATTGCACAAAAAAGTGTTTACGTGTCATTTTCAGTTTGCCACCATCGACCCCATGCAAGAAACACAAGATTTTGCCATTGCCATTATGTACATTTTTGAACTTTGTAAATTTGTAAAGATAAACCCAGAGTTATTCGAACATTCGTATCAGTAAATCGAATGAACTCAATACACAGAGAGCGACATGCTCTCCCTTCGTTTAAAACGGAATTATTCCAACGCAATAGCTATGTCATGGCAATTAAGTAGAACAAGCTACCTGATAATGTAAAAGAGGCCATATCATGTTTTTATTCTGTTGAACATTACATACTACTTGACATATCATTTTAGTAAGAGTATCATTTATTAATAATTTAAAATTCGATGTACCTAAATCTATTGCATGTCCAGCTTTTATCAATTGATGTGAAACTAATGTTAGTAATAAGACCCACTATGTTATACCATTGTTACAGCAATAAAGAACCTATGACGAATAAATAAAATGTCTTAGGTATTATTTAAAATCTGTAAAATTTTCAGTATGCCACTATTTTACCGTTCTTGACTGTTGGTTAAGCGAAAGTTTTGGAAAGTACCATCATCATTATCGTACGGCCCTTTATTCCACACTAGATGGGGTCTGCACAACATGTACTCTTCCTCTAATTTCCTCTATCATCATTCTCTTCTTGGAAAGACCCATTAAAATATAAAGAAAATACAGGTATTTCCACTAACTCGTTCATAAAATAACTGAAATATGAAATCGTCCAGCGGGCTGACGTCAAGCTGGATTATCTTCCATTTAGATTTTGCTTTTTCTCGGTCCTGAAAGTTTAATCCATTAAAATTATTCGGGGTGTTCCAAACTTTAACATAAATTAATGAATGAACACAATTAAAAGTGCCATGGTTTATCCAAATTATCCGGATAAATTATCATATATCCGTGGATTAATCCGGATTGATGGCATACAGGAGGTTAATTAAATACGTCCATATTAAAATGTAGTTTGCCAATTCGGACGATTAATCTTCTGTGAAACAAGTATTCAATAATAAAACTAGACGCACGTGTGTGCCTGATGTAATTTTCCATCAAAGTTAATAATATTAGTATATGTTACAGTTATAAGTATTACCTGAGGTTTTTGCCTTTCTCCTTGTGTGCTGGTCGCGATTCCGAACAGGCGGTAGATTTGACGTTTCAAAGTGATCCTAAAAAATCTTACTGAATAAATATATTTGACATTGACTTTGACTTTGACTTTGATCTATAGACCGTAGGTACTTATAATCAGACTGCTTCCCTTGTCAGTTAGTTTAATTGTTCATATTATTTTGAATTGTTACTAAATAAATATATTTATGTTGTTATATAATATTAGTTGCTCGCGAAGTTACTCTTGCGCCAAGGTTCTAGGTTCATTACTATCATTTCACCCCATATAATTCCATCCCCTTTCCATCATCAGAATAGTAAACGTACGGCAGGCTCCAACCCTTACATTGTAAAATCATGAATACTGGTAAGGAATGGAACTCCTAGCCCCCGTCTGGTTTTCCGCACGTTTAAAGTCTTGGAGTATTTAAGTCCTGAGTGAACACGTTCATTTTAGACAAGAGTGCTCCATCTTGGACCACATCTTTTCTTGTTTTTCTAGTAAGCTGGTGGTCAAACGCTTGGCAGTAAAAAAACAATTTTAAAAATATATATTTAAGGCCTAAGAACAAAGCTTATTCTGGGAAGACTCCATGGTTGACCAAACTTTTGCCCAGATAAGGCAATAGGTTTGACCTATGTAAAAACAGACCTCACCAGCGTCGCCTCTATCAAGTCCAAGTGAACGCCGGTCATAACACAGCCCCTAGTTGAGATCGCAGCCTATTCGTCTGCTAAGTGTGGTGTTTGTGGCCAATATTACACCTAGTTTAAGAGATCACCCATTTCAAATGAAAAAAAAATGTTTCCGGTACCACTTTTGGTTCAAACACATCCAAAGGTTGCCTGGAAGAGATCGCTTTTAGCGATAAGGCTGCCCATTGTACCTAGTTTAAGTGTTTTTCTTGCTTGTCTGTTTATTTTTGTTTTTTGGTGTACAATAAAGAGTTTATCTATCTATCTATCTTTTGAAGAAACAATTCAGGAACGTGTAACAATGTACTGGCTTTTCCCTTATCTACTTAGAACTATGGTAAGTCCATCACGATCGAATCATTGATGAAAATATTACGATTATGACGCTCATTTTGAAATTCAAGATGGCGGATATGTCACTTTTTTCATGAAAAATCTATATGTATGTCATTTTCGGGGTTTTTGAGGGTGACGTTATCATATATGTTTTTTTTAAATAGGCGCAAAGAGAAGGACTGGGATTTAAAAATCTAGAAAATTTCAAGTCTAGGACCTTCCAGCCTACAGAGGCTGTCCTTTAATTGTCAGAACAACCCACATTTCCAAGCAAAAAAATGATTTTTTTCAGTCTTAGCGCGGGTCCGACTCACGCTTGACCAGTTTTTATAATTGATTGGTATACCTTTAAATTAAGCGCTATTTACACTAGTTAAAAAATCTGGATATCCATTAGCTAACGACAGAGCTAAAATAACAATTTATAAATACGTTTCTTGTAGGTATGTGAATCCGCTTCATTCATTTTTTTTAGGATATTTCGTGTGGTAAGCCGTTTTCTCTGAAAATTTGACCTGCTACCTGTTACAGTTCAAAAGATATACCTCTTTAAAGGTTGTTTGCTTAAATGTTTGAACCCCTACCATTAAATGTAGCATTGTTGATTTCATATAATATATATTATTATATACAATGGGCAATCTTCATACGAATTTTCAAGCTATCATGTACATATCTACTGGTTTCGAAAATATGCAACATTTCACTCCGAACTTTGAGCCCCAATTTAAACCCCTTGGGGTGAAGATTTTCAAAATTATTTCCTCAGTGAGCGTTTGCACACCAAGACAAACATACCCTCCAAATGTCATGTTTCTAGGACCAGTGGTTTAGGCTGTGCGTTGATATCAGTCAGTCAGGACTTTAAATTCTATAAATATAGATTATAGTGTAGAATAGAAAGAAGAAGAAAATAAATACTCTTGCAATAGCACCACATGCTATAACAAAATTTTAACACCAAATTTATTAGTTTTAAGTTTTCTTTTCTTACTAACCCATATGGATTTTTAGTATCTGAAATAATCAATTTTTATTTATTTTTAGTATCCTTATGTATCTTTTATTATCCTTATGCAATTCGAGCGCGTCAAAAATGTAGGAAATCTAGTTATTATTCAAAACTATGAGACGAAACGTGAACATCGCTTTAAATATAAGTACATCTGTGACTGATTTATCAAGTGACAAGCCAGCGCGTCCGTATAAAATGTATGCAAGAAACCCTCGATTTGCATATGTATGAAAAACAAACAGATATTCCGTGATTTAATGTGGTCAAAATATACATTGAAAATAATTTACAGCTGTGAAAGCCAAGAAAATTTGTATAACGAAACACTGAAAAGAAACAAAGAAATATTTTAATGTGTAGGTCGAGATCGACGCATTTAACCTGAGCTCATATTGGTCTAGTACCTATAAAATTTTTGTGGTGTAACAAATGTACGGGGTGTGGCAAACACTCACTTTAGAATAATACTGAATTTCAAAGTATAGAACTATATGTTTAATAATTTTAATTCAATAAAAAGTACAATTAATCTAACTATGTACAAAGGAATCAGTCAGATTACCTAAGGACCGTTACAAACGGCCTATAGGTAGCTCAACTGTTCAATATTATAATATAATTTATATTTATTTTTAATTGGATGACGGCACAGCGGTGGCGCGGCGGGTAGTTGGGTTGGGTGTTGGGTACCGAACAGATCTTTAAAGTTTTATTTTTTCGCACAGGTGGCGCCTCCAGTGGCGCGGTGTCTTTGCTACTCCAGCTATGGCTTACTGCTGACAATCAAGTTCACCACGTAACTGGATCTTTAAATGATGAGGGGTGCACTAATTGTGGATTTGCAATGAAAAAAGAAGCACACAGTCCTTGGTATTCACTGTTTAGATGCAATAAATGGATATATGATGCTTATGAAAAAACCCAGCCTTATAATGAATAGCGTTAACAAGGCTATTATTATTATCGAAAACCCTACCTTTTTAGCACTCTATTAGGTGTGCAAATTTTGACGCACCAATAAAAGCATTGTTGTTTCTCAATAGTAGCGTCCATGTTGAAGGTTATATTTTATGGTTCAAAAAAGAGGATGAGTCTGTGTATTAACCTTACAAAAGGTAAATATAATAAAAGGTAAGTTATATACAAGCCTCATAGCTCAGTTGGTAGAAGCTCTGCCTTCTGCGCTGTAGGCTGTGGGTTCGATTCCCATCCAGGAGAAACATTTGTGTGATGAATATATATGTTTGTTCTGTGTTTGGGTGTTGTATCATATAGTACGTATGTATTTACAATAAGTATTCTATCCGTAATCTAGTTCCCATATTACAAGCTACGCTTAGTTTGGGGCTAGATGGCGCTGTGTGAAATTGATGTCCTGTAATATTTATTTATATTTATACCTACAGGTGTGATAAAACTGTCATCTAGATCGCATGCGTTGTAAGGTTTACCTTATCATAGTTTTATGCAACAATGACGTTAAATATTAATAAAATGTGTATTAATAAAAAATAATAATAAATTACTCATCAACGTTATAGTGAACATAAAATATATTATTTTTTATAACAAAGTACCTATATAAGCAAGGAGTATTCCTCCTTCTGCGATGTAGGATGTTGGATCGATTCCCACACAGAACACTTATTTGTAAGTTGAATAAAGAAGTTTGTGTGATACCTTATCATACATTTCAACACCCAAAAACACAAAAAACTTTTATTTTCTTGAAAAAAAAATAGTTTAACAAAGATATATGTACAAAATAATAAATATCCTGTCCTGTACTTAATAAAATTTAAGTTCAAAAATTAAAACCGGAATACCAGTCAAAAGCAATCCAAATTTCGCTTCGCCGTAGTCCGATAAAAAAATAGTGCTTTTAACCTAAATTATACAAAATTTAGATACAATTCTTGGTCTCAGGTAACATCAGAGGGTGCAAGTTAAGCGCCGTAGTCCGTTTTCCGGGTTTTCAAGAATCTGCCAAGGCTTTTGATTGTGGGCCAAGAACGGCTCTTATACAGGCGAATTAGCATAGCTTATCAGCATGGCGATACAGCCGGTGTCTTGGGCACGCTTCCGTCTGGTACTGGTCTGCAACTATTGAGTTAGCTTTAGACCGTTTGTAACGGTCCAAAAGTATTCCAACTGCTTCCCGTGTAAATAGATAGTTTAATCTTTTGAATTTAAATTTTAGTTTGAATGTTAATCATATCAATAATATCTTATTTCTACTCATAAACATTCTTAAGTATGAGTTTAATCACATTAAAACAGATAAAAATGTACCAACGTATCGTCTGATATAGACAGACAAAGACCCTAATGTTTTGTACATTCTGAAAAAGAAGAAAAGCATTCTCGTTTTTAAATCCTTCGAAAATCGTAAATACATGCAGGTTAAACATCCATTAGTCGGAAATTGCATTCGAACGAAATTAAACGAGAAAATCTCTGGCTTTGTCGCCGTTTTTGCCATTTTTGGGGCAATAATGGAGCTCGGATACGGCAATAAAGAGCGCAAACGACCGAAGCGAAGTCCTGACGTGACACTTCATTTTGTAACTTTTTTACCTACATGATACACCAAGAGACTTGACCCGAAACTGTGGCTTGTTTGATCCACTGTAGATATATTTTAATATTTTTGAATGTGAATTTATCCTTCCTGGTCATAAGGCCTAGGTATGGGATCTTAGTGGGGTCGGCAAAGCACGTACTGTTCTTCCAATTTATCCTTTTTTTTTACGACGGGGAAGCGCTTGGCCTGCATCTCACCTGGTAACAAGTTGAGATACTTCACCCGAAATCCTCAACAAACTGAGGAACTGGCTATCTTACCTCTAAATGCCGGAACTCAACAATTTTAACAATTGTAGAATTGTTACTATGGCAACAGAATTAGGTAAGATGGTGGTAGCTAGCCAGGCGGACTAAATAAAGTCCTACCAACAACCAAACCAAGGTTCGATCCCCAGGGGGAATAAAATATATTTCAATATATTTTATTCCAGATATCCATAGATACCAGAGGATCCAGAGGTACCGGGTTCAATACCCGGGACCTCTGGATCTGAAATCGGTGGGTTGAACCACTAGACCACAGAGGCGGTTAAAACCTGTCACTACTCCTCCCACATGCATATCGTCACTCACAGTCCATCCATCTCTTCCTCAGTCTACTCCTACTCTTACGTCCGTCCACATTCACACCTCACAATCTTTTGGGTATGTGACTTTCTTCCCTCGGCATGACATGTCCTCCGGAATACAACAATATAATTGTTGTTATGGCAAGACTCAGGCAAGATAATGGTAGCTAGTCAGCCGGACTGAGGCGGACTGAGGCGGACTTAAAAAATGTCCTACCAAACCAAACATAGTATTGTCCTGGGATCGAACCCGGGACCTCTGGATCTGACACCAGTGAGTAATCATCGAGAGGATGAGATCGCGGCGTTTCACACTCCATCAACTTGCAACCAGTAGCCTTATTGTGTAACATGAAATACATTACCAATGAGGTTCAAGTCGATTACAGTATCAAACCCAATCAGAATTTGTCAAACATAAAGACGAAAGTGACAGTTGAAGCCCTTAGGGTGCGTTCCGTTAGTATACAATTTCGCCGCGTTCGACCGTTTTGGCGTTCCATAAGTAGCCGCGATCGACGGGGTCAAGCTCAAGAAACATCATTATGACGTCACCGACGTCGACTGCGACGCCAATAAATACAAGCAAAATACTGTTTCTCCGCTTGTATGATTCCACCACCACCATCATCAACAACCTATTAATGTCCACTGTTGGATAGAGCATCTTACATTAATCCTACATGAATCATCCTTCTGCGCGATAGGTTATGGGTTCGATTCCCACCCAGGATAAACGTATGTACTATGAATATTGATGTATGATAAGTATGTATTTAGGTACAAAAAAAAGGATATAAGTAATATTTACGTAATCTAGTTCCCATATTCCAATATGCTTAGTTTGGGGCTAGATGGCGCAGGATGAAATAATGTAATGTAATATTTAGCTATTTATTTTATTTATTAAAGTGTGTAAATGCGTTTTCCTTCATAGTTTAAATTCAATTAAGTTCAAATTCACAACTTAATAAGAAAATTACAGCTAAGCACACAAACATGATTAACTTAAATAAAAAATTTAACATAAACTTACTATAGCTACGAATTTACAAGTAAAAATTATCAAATGGATTATCTACAAAATTAATATGTTATAGGTAACCCGGTCGATCGTTATCACCACCAGATTGTAGCGTGGCCAGAATACTGGCGGCATTACCACGTTGGACGGCAATACTCACCCGCTGAGCAAAATACAGTCCAGCGTTCTGGTCACGTGTAGACTCTTTGAGCCTCTTGGCCCCTATAAATTATATGTGCCCCTGATCCCCAAGGCCCAAGAGTTTCTACCCCAAATGGCTCAAATATATACCCCTTATCCAGGAGTGCATATTTACGCCGTTTAAGGGACTCCGCTGATGTTGCTGCGGAACCCGCCTGCAAAGAAGTTTTAGAGATATGGGACGGTGCTAGGGTATCGACGCAAGTAGCATCCCAAACAAGCGGCCTAACTTCCAAGGGACCAATGTTGTCTAAAATGGTACCTATATTTTTTGATGGCAATGCGTGTAGCCAAAGCCCTGACTCTCACTCCGAGACAGCGAGAAGACGTGCTGCCTCCGACAAGCTGCTGGAAGTTTCGAGTAGTTTTTTACCTTCCAGCTCGCAGAGCGGCTCATCCCAGTCTCTGAGAGTACAGGACTTTGGGTGGAATGGTGTCAGGACAGGCTTCTTTCCAAGCCTCTTGTAGTTCTTCACTCTTTTTGTAACAGCATACTTTGGCTGCAAGTCTAAGATATGTTGTTCCGACCGCTATCGGCCGTATGCCACCGTATATTTTATATATATATATATAGAATATCGATAACGCCATTGTCGACATTCCCTGACAACATCATATTAACCATAGAAGTAATAGTACCAAGAAGGACGTCGCCGATATCTCCACAGCCACCACAAAGCAAATCTTTTAAATGTTGTGGAGTTAGAGCGTCTAAATCTCCTGCGGAACCATTCTGAAAAGGATTTATAGCCGCCAGTATTTCTTCAGATGTTACAGACATTGGTTGAAAAGAAATATCTGGAGGCTGAGGTAAACATAAACTTGGTGCTGCTGGTAGATGTTTGGCCTGTAAAGACGATAACGTTTCACTGGAATTTGGTGCAACTGTGTCATTGGAAAATAACAGACGAGCAGCGCCTCCGATGTCTCCTTCTCCAAGTCGATTCTCTACCATATTGGAAAGATATCGAATCGCGATTTCGTATTGTATGTTTTGTTAAAATTTTCAAATTTTGGAAGAATCGAAGGAACTAAATTACACTTTTGTTTGATTTTGGCCGTAAGGGAATTTTTAGTTCGGTCATTTCGAGCATGTAGATTGCTGTATGGAAAAGTCAACAAATGTTCCTAAGCTGATTGAGTATTTTCCAAAATAGCTTTTTTTATATCATTTGTGTAAGCCTGTGCCACACGTCTACGTGCACAACGAGGGATACGTTTGATAACTGGTAAATTTAGTTTGCATATTGATAACTGTTTCCAAAAAGATGTTGGTGCCAATGATAGGGTTAGAGATGGAAAGGACTGGTACCCCTTTGTGTTCCTTACCTTCATGTATTTTTAAACCTTTCAGGCCTAAAATTCTTTATTTGGGAACATTCACTGCATGGTATTAGATTTTCATATGACACAGTGGTATGTTTATTAAACTGGAGTGTTCTGCCATAATCACCACGTTTGACAGGCGAATTGGTGGTCATAGTACAGGTGCTAGGTAGCACACAGAAGCAAGCTGCTGCCCTTGTAGTAAGCAAGTCTCCAGTCCAGCTACGATTTACCTGATACTGGATCAGTCAACAAATAACTTTATTTATTTGATTCGGAAAACAGCTGATATATAATGTCACCAACAAACCTAATAGAAATAGCTAGCCAATTACAGGTCTTCACTGATAGCAACAGCATAGATTAAAACTGTGCCCTAGTTTGCGCAAAAATAAAACAAAACCATAACGATGAAACGCTTTCAGAAAAATGTAGCTAAGACTGTAAAGCAAACAGCCCGTATGGGTTTCTTACGGAGACATAAAAATAACATTTTCCCGGCTTTGAACGTAGCAGTCCTGTAAAGAGGAAAACTGTTACCATAAAAACGAGTGCGAGTTTTTGGAGAATGAGAAAAAAACACTTATGTGGAGTAGACTGACCCGGCTTGGATAACATTTTATATCAACAGCCTGTCAATAGTCTTCTACTGAATAGAGCCTTCTCCGACCACGCTTGGTAGGCGGATTGATGATCGCAGTAAAGGTGAAGATAATACACAGAAGGATGTTGCTGCCATTTTTTTGAATAGCACATACAACAAACATTATTAAACATACATTATTCATAATCAAAATACCATTTACAACAACTTCGCGTCAGTGACTAAGTGCCTGACTGACTGACCAATATACAACGCACAGCCTTAACAATTAATCCTAGCGACTTGAAATTTGGAAGGAAAGTTATGGTGTGCCAAATGTCCGGGCATTAAATAAAAATAAAAATATTTGTTCAATATGAATTCCAATGGAAATAAAAATGTATTAAAAGATAGCATTCGGTAAACGGTACTAATATATTTTAACTACCTATATAGTTAGCGGTATCTATAATGTATTGTCATAAGAATGATCATGTTATCATAATACAATTGTTTATTTACACGACGTAGATCCATAATAATAATATGTTAGGAAGATCACAAAACCAATCACAGAGTCAAGTTGGGAAATCCTGTACTGTGTGTATGTTTATACACTCTATGAGGCAATGTTTGCGACAGCATAATCGATTTTAATGAAATTTTATGAACTAGTAGTTCGCCCGGAACTGAGATCTCGTGATGTCTGGTTTGTGACGCAGATTATTTATCAAATAGAACGTAATTAACAAACGATAAAAGTGTGCTTTCATTACACTTTTCTCACCTTACTTCAGTACTTTTTTCTCGAACTCTCTTTATTCACCTGAGTGTTCGAGGCTCTCTCTACAAAGGTTGATGTCGTTTTGAAAAGTGCTCTCAAAACTGTTGCCTTAGTAGTTGTGGTTTAAAATTCTACCCCTTCAGCCCAGCTTTTATCTTTGTGTAAACAAAACTTTAACTGTGAGCACCAATCTGTCTGTTTAGCGTGGCGATAATGGCCGTACCGTACCGTATTGAGTGAATAACAAATAGACAAATAGACCAGTTTCAATGAAATTTCGAATACCCTCTTAACTTACAAGACCTGATGATCATCCTTTACAACCTTCATCTTAAAAACCACCCCTAATAAGGGCAA
This sequence comes from Venusia cambrica, assembly GCA_951394065.1. Lineage (NCBI taxonomy): Eukaryota > Metazoa > Arthropoda > Insecta > Lepidoptera > Geometridae > Venusia > Venusia cambrica. The sequence goes on along the minus strand of OX596068.1, from coordinate 1,497,555 downwards.
AATAAACTTATTTTGAAGAAATTTCATCAATTTCATTTCTGTTGCTATCAACACATTTTCAAGACTTCAATCTTATTTAACCCTTTTGTAACCCTTGATGTAAATACAGGGGTGGTTTCAGCAAATCATAAGTAAGTTAATCAAATTTTATTTACGTTATCTCTATTCAGTTTAAATTTCATGAAAATCGGATACAGATTATCCGAACTTTCGAGAGTTATGCCGTCACAAACAGTGCCAACATACATTTATGCATACATACATACATACATACATTGCCGGATTTCCCAACTCAATACAGAAATCTCGTTCGCTTTGCTCACTCGATCAATAGAGAGATTACACGAACATACATTGGGAATCGCGGGGAATTTTCGATAAGGTTGTTGTTGGGATATCAGAGTGGAAAGGACTACAATATTTCACTCATGTCTTTTGATAGGTGATTAATTAATATTTTTTAATTTGCAAGGAAAACTCTTTCATCGGTAGAAGTGCTGTTTTTAAACTAGGGGTCGTTTTTGAAGAAATGGGGGTGCTAAGTAGGTAAGCCTGCGGTCAACCTATTTTTTTTGTACGACTGGGAAGCACTTCGCCTACATCTCACCTGGTGTCTAGTTATGATAAATAAATTAATATATTATTATACTAGTGTCCTATTCACATATATAGCGCCTCCTAGCCCCAAACTAAGTTAAGCTTGTTATAAGGGAACTAGATTACGAATATAGTAATAAACTTCAGTAGATTTTTTAATGATAGGCCGTTGCAAGCGAATTTCACCCGCAATCTTCTACTACTGAGGAACTGGCTATCCTCTAAATTCTGGTACACAGCTACAAATTAATATCGTATTATTCCTACACTATTGCTTAAAAACATTTCTAGACATCTAGAAGCTGAAGGTGGCGCTAGCTTGAACAAGTGTTTTGTTTACATCAAGAAAAAAAACATGTTTTAAAAATAATAAACTCAATTTGTTACAAAAAGTTTTAACACTAATACAACACACAGTGTTTAATACGTGTGTGACAGTGTTTTTCTCTACGGCATTCTTTGGATTTGTGAAGATTTTAATATTTTGGAATGAGTACCTACAGTGCCCAATAAAAGTAGGTATGGACAACAAATGCAAATAAAAGGTATAATTTATAAACACGACTGAACACAGATTATACCGCAGATCAATGAAATGCAGTGATTACATAAAACGATAAGATCTTTAAAGTTTATGAGGTTATAATTCCACAAAAACAACAACAACACAGACAACCTGCGACTAACTTCAGATCGCTCATCGGAATTCTCAACCGTAACACAGTAAGCCCTATTTTCGTTTAATTTATAACGAGCTCGGCGGCGCTGTGCAGAAGTGTTGCGGAATTCAAGTACATGTACATGTTTGGCGACTTCAAATCCCAGTGGCAGAAAAATATTTTGTTATTTTTTCCATTATTTAATTTAATAATTTATTCAATATTTTTGATTTCTGAATGCAAAAAATTTTAACGGTACCTACCCAAGATGAATTTACAGTGTGCTGGGTGCCTTCAAAAGATCCCAGATAGAATGTACCTCACATGTTCACGATGCAAAGAGACTTATGATACACAGTGTGCGAATGTCTCAGACACGAGGTTCTATATAATGAATGACGCAAGAAGGAAAAATTGGGCATGCTTGAAATGTATTAAAAGAAAACCCAAACAAGATAATACCCCAATCCGACGCCTCACTGAAGCCTCGCCGCCTACGACAAGAAATGTAACTTTGAGGTCAAAAAAACAAGTTCCACCAGTAAGCCACGACTCATGTTCATCTCTTGACATTAGTATTTTGGGAGATACAATTAATCCGGAAACAGAGAAAAAAGACTTACACAAAATGTCATTGAATTCTTCGATAACTTTGGAACAAATTGAAACCTTTTTAGACAGAAAACTGGAAGAAATAAAAACGTCCATGCTCAGTGAAATAAAATCAGCAATAAAAACAGCAACTGCTGATCAAATGATAGAATTAAAAAAGGAAATAATAGAGACTACAAATACGTCAGAACAAAAATTACTAAAGGAAAAAATAGAAAAAACGACCAAAAATATTGTTGAACTTCAAAACGAGAACATTCGATTACAAAAAGGGATAGAAGATTTAAAAAACATTTCAAGCGACAGGCAACTTGGCAGCGGGAAAATAACTAGAGAGAATTTTATACAAAATGATGTAAATGATAAAAAAATAGTCCTTTATGGCTTAACGGAGTACTCAAATGAAAGTGAATTTGAATTACACGACAGAGTGATATATCTCTTTCAGGATATATTAAATATGAATTTACTTGGATACATAGAAAACCTTAAAAGACTAGGAAAAAGAGGGTACAGAAGGCCATTAGAAATTGAACTTCTTAGCAAGAGTATGACCAAATTGATTATGCAAAATCGCCATTATTTCAAAAGTACTGGCTTAGCAATCTCTGAAATCTTAGGACCAGAGTCACTTCAAAACAGGAAGAACCTAGTGGGAAAACTCATTGAAGCCCGGAAACATGGACACCGTGCTAATATTATAAATAACCGACTGATAATAAATGGCAGAGAATATAAAGAAGCTATAGAATCCGAGGAAATAATCGTTTCACAAAAAGCTCCTCCGACAGGCAACAGTACAAAATCTATGAACACAACATATGAGGGAAAACAAAAAAATAACCTGACTGTAATAAACAGACCAACTACAAAAAATGAATCAAACCCACCACCACTGGAGACGTTTTTTCGAGGGAAAGTTTAACATCCTATTTCAAAACATACGAAGCCTAAATAAAAAACGACACTTGCTCGAATGCGCAACCGAAAACGATAAAAATATACATGCAATTTGTCTTTCCGAAACCTGGATAACAACACTTAAGCTAGATTTACTATATGTTGAAGGATATAGACCAGTAACATTCTTCAGTAGATCCAATCACAATGGAGGAGGAGTATGCATCCTGTTAAAAGAAAACATAGAATTCGTAGAGATCAATAATATCACTAATATGTCAATAGAGTATATAATTGAAACATGTGCAATAGAAATACCTAAACTAGATTTAGTATTAGTCAGCTTGTATTGGCCTGATGAAAACAGAATGCAAGACATTTTTTTTGAAACACTTACAAATATATTACAAGCATTGAAGTTAAATTATGGTACTAAAAATATAGTTATTGGTGGTGACTTTAATGTAAATGTATTAGAGAGTAAAACCACTACAACAACTCTTTTAAATCTGATGAATAGTTATAATTATTATCAACATATAAAAGAACCAACAAGAGTAACCGAGAATACATCAACTTGTATAGACTTAGTATTTACAAATTTCTATAGCAAAAAATCAATTACCATTGTCAAAGAATATGGATTTTCAGATCATAAGGGCATCTTAGTAAAATTTCCAACTAAAAAAATTGATTCACGCAAAATTTGGTTTACTAGTAAAAGACTATACAACGAACAAAATATCAGACTGTTCATATCTAAATTGCAAAATATAGACTATGGAAAAGTTTTATGCGAAAATAATAATGTAAATGAAAATTACATCTCTTTCAGCGAATGTATAAAAAGTATACTGGACTTATGTATGCCAAAAATAAAAAATTAAAATATGTAACAAACAAAAACGCACCTGGCTTACCACCGGAATAAAAAAAAAAAAATCCTGTCAGCATAAAAGATTACTAAAAATATTAACAACACAAATGAATGATCCAATCTTGAACGAATACTATAAGAAATATGAAAAAACCCTAAAAAGAACGGTAACAACTTCAAAAAAAATACAAAATATAAAGAAAATCAAAAATTCTGATAATATTGTAAAAGCAATGTGGCATTTAGTAAAAAAACAAACAAATAAATTACCAATTAAATCTCAAAAAAACTTAAAAATGTTGATTAACAATAAAATAACGGAAGAACCTTTGGATATAGTAAACTCATTTAATAATTTTTTTGCATCTGTTGGAAAAGGAACAGCCAGCGTGGATACCTCTACTTCTCTCCCCGCCGGTCAACCTGTAATAAATCTATCAGAAAACTCGATGTTCTTGGAGCCAGTAAACCAAAAAGAGATTTTCGATATTATCCGAAATTTAAAAAATAAACGAAGTTTTGGATACGATGAATTACCACCATCACTAATAAAAAAATGTGCAAAAGAGTTGTCTCCGCCTCTGTCATTCCTCATAAACCAGTCATTTACAGAAGGAAAGGTCCCTAATGCACTCAAATTATCAATAGTAAAACCCCTTTACAAAAATGGAGATAAAAAAGACACAAATAATTACCGACCTATTGCTCTACTTTCAACATTTTCAAAAATATTTGAGAGTGCAATGTCTAAACGTCTCTATCGGTTCTGTGAGAAATTTAATATATTCAACAACTGTCAGAATGGGTTTCGAAAAAATCACTCCACATCACTTGCTGTCTATAAATTTATATCCGAAATTCTAAACATAATAAATAAAAAACAATATGCAGTAGGCATATTGCTAGATATGAGTAAAGCGTATGACAGAGTCACGTATAAAATCTTATTAGACAAGCTATATGGTATAGGAATACGAGGTCTAGCTCATGATTGGTTTGTGTCTTATCTAACTAATCGTGTGCAACAAGTAGAAATCGAACATTTTAATAATACGACTGGAGACATTTTAAAAGTAAGATCACAAAAAATAGATATAACCCAATCAATACCACAAGGTAGTGTCCTTGGTTGTGTATTATTTCTAATATATATAAATGATTTGCCTAGTATTATAAATAGTCATTGCACCCTTTTTGCAGACGACATATCCGTTGTCATTCCATTTCAAACAGGCATTAATAATAACCTAAATGAACATATCAATAATAACATGTCAAAAATTGTTAAATGGCTTTTTGACCATAATCTAGAAATAAACTTTAAAAAAACCAAAATAATGCAGTTCAAGCCCTATCAAAAACAGCCTTTGCATATCGACTATACTTTTCAAAACACAAAAATAGAATCTGTAAATAACTACTCATTATTAGGAATAAATATAGATTGCAGTGTCAACTGGAAAGAACACATCAAAAAAAATTGTATCCAAACAATCAAGATTTACTTATGCATTATATGAATTAAAAAAGAATACAGACAAAAAAACCGCCACCTGCGCATATTACGCTTATGCACATGCCTGGCTACATTATGGTATAGTACTTTGGGGCAATAGCACAGATCTTAATAATCTATTTTTGTTACAAAAAAGATGTATCAGAATAATCAACAACTTACATGTAATGGAAAGTTGTAGACCACACTTTAAAAAAGATAAAATTTTAACCCTAACCTGCATTTATATATTTGAAATTTCTAATTTTGTAAAAAATAACATGAAACTTTTTCCGCAATACTCACGACCTCAAAACCTTAGGCCACGCACCAGACTAGCTCAACCTAACTCCACATTACAAATAATACATTCTGGACCATATGCAATGTGTGTAAAAATATACAATAAAATCCCTAACAATATAAAAGATGAGCAAACGCCCCAAAAATTTAAAAAGTGTTTAAAATCCTACTTAACAGAAAAATGCTTTTACTCTTTGCATGAGTTTCTGGGTGATACATAAACTAAATAATTAGCATGTAAGAAAAGTAAAGGTATAATGAATAAGAATAGTAGTTTATTATTGAATTTAGTATTATGTATAGTTTTATTTAGCTATTAAGTTTAATGCGCCTCCTAGTGTGATATTGCTGTGCCCTAACAGGGTTTATGTTTGAAACTTTTATCCTCACAACACCTGTATACCTAATAACAACATAAGTGCAATAAATAATTTGAATTTGAATTTGAATTTGAATTTGACATTGGCTTTTTTGCTCATATCAAGATTTTTGATAAATATAATGTTACGGCAGATCTCGTAGGTTATACGCGCTGTTTGCGCAGCCGAGACTCTGAACATCGCTTTCGGCGAGTTCGTTTATGCAAACACTCCAAAAGTCTTCTCCCACTTGGCGCGCATTTCCACTTGGTTTCAATCCAACTTTCTTAACAATATTCGCTGATTAAAAGTTCAGTGTTTGAATAATGTTAAGCCATTAAATGAGTTCTTTAAAAGTTGTGGAAGATGGTTTAGGAGTCAAGCGCAAGTCGTTACTTTGGTAGCATAATTGTCTCTTGGTGGCACTGACACTGGTGGCGAGACGGTAGGGGGTCCACTGGGCTTTATACTATCTTTCTACCGCAGGCGCCAAGCAGCCCCGTCGATGTGTGGTGCCGTTTTTATAAGCAGCTTCTGAAAAAACTATTTTATCATAGACCCACGCCTTGAGGTCACGACGCCTACCCGTGGCAAATTAACAAAGTGTTTGTTGGTTGGACTTTGTCAAAGTTCTAGTCCTAGTCAAAGTCCTAACTACCACCATCTTACCTAGTTTGGCGCCATTACAACCAATCGAAATTGTTGTGATCCGGCATTAACGGGCTATAGTACCTCAGATTAGCAACACAACGCAACTTCACTCTAGTTTCGAACTAAGATGTGGTATAATAAAGGTGACATTGCTGTGCGCTCAGCCACGGCGTTTATGACCACCACATGACAGAAATACGCGCGAATTTCAGCGTTTTATTTTTTACGGTAAAACAAACATTAATTTTGAAAAACATTATTATTATTAGTTATTGAAAAGGATTTCGTAGACAAGACAATTTTTTTTACGTACATCGGTATTATGTACTTACTTATCCAATCTGAATTCTATGAATGTTCCGATTCCGAAAAAATGTTTCACTGATACGTTATGCCGATGTATTTTTGTCAGGCACCTCAGTAAATTTAGCCTATAATTATTGTCATCATTAGGACCAAAAGATGTGAATCCACTGAAAAGCTAAAACTGGGTCGTGTCTTTTTCTCTTCAAGGATTCACTTTGATCACTACGCTGAGCGTGGATCTTAAGAGTACACTTATGAGGGGGTAGTCAGAGGCAAACCGTGTGCTTGTGCCCAACGTAAGCTTGAACGTGCTTTACGTTCGGCTGTTCGGTTTTTTTTATTGTACGACCGTGAGGTGCTTGGCCTTCATCTCACCTGGTAACAAGTGAAGAACGAAGGTGGAACACTTCACCCGGAATTCTCAACAAACTGAGGAACTGGCTGTTGGATTAGTTATAAATAATATCCAACCAATAATAATTTGTTTTAGTTTTTATTCTTGACTTTTTACGTAGATCTAAGAGCGTGGCAAAAGGTAAAGGAATTCCACAGATAAAAATAGAATAATGACATTTCTGTCTATTTGACAGTTTCAAGCTTGGATACACGCTCTTTGGCACATTTGAGGCCACATATTGAGTCTGTTACAGACTTTCTGTTAACACTGGCTATCTTACCTCTGAATGCCGGAACATAACAATTATATTTTTTTTGAATTGTTATTATAGCGACAGAATTGGGTAAGATGGTGGTAGCTAGCCAGGCAGACTTAAACAAAGTCATATAACCAACCAAACCGAGCACAATATTGTACTCCCCTGGGGATCAATGCCGGGACCTCTTGATCTGAAATCGGTGGGTTGAACCACTAGACCACAGAGGCGGTAAAAAGGTTTGCTAATTGCTAGGATTTTATACGTGACGTTATAGGTTGCAAGCCTATCGCCGCTTATCGGAATACTAGCCAGTGACCCATGCCTTTCGGGATTTTGGTCCTTCACCATTAGAGTCGACGTCATATTGGAAGACGGGCTTAAATCCATTTGGCCACATAGCTTTCCCGTTTACTACTAGCTGTACCAGTGCCGTTTCACTTGCACATAACATAGGAAGCCGTAAATACATATATACCGTGTAAAATTGGATCTCTACTGCCTACCTCACAGGAAAACTAAGCGAGATTTTACGTCACTGGCATAACATATTACCTATCTAATGCAAAGTTTCTAGTTTGTGGCAGCAGCAGCGCGGTAAAGACTCCTAGCAAAAGGACTTATTGACCCATTGACTCATTAGATTCGACTAAGGGATTTTAAACAATGGGCAGCAACAGATACCTCCATCTAAGAACCTACCTGACACCAATACCAATATCACCAACTCACCTGTCAAACGTGGTGATAATGGCAAATCCCCCAGTCACACTCGTTGAGACTTGAGAGTTGAGAGATAAGTGGCAGCATACACTCAAGTAGTTAGGTTATCTGGGTAGTTTCAGTCCATCGTAGACCTTATACTTGTCTGTGCAAATCTAGAGGTCAAGAGCATGGTACAAAAATAAATCTGCCTCCCGCGGTTGTCATAGAGATACCAACACTACAATTACTGACTTGTTTGCTACGCTTTGCCCATGTTCTGTAGTAATACTTTTTGAGTGACGATGAAGATGATGATGATGATGATGATGATCATGTTTCAAATTTCCTAAAACGATGCCAAAATATCAGGTTTCATATAATTTATAGACTATAAAAATTATACGTATATTAAACCATTTGGCAGCGGCTTACATACAAGGAATCAAAAGTATAAGATTCCAACAAAGTAACTTTAGGGCATCATCGCACATAAAATTAAACACCAAGAAATAAGCTTTGATCTATCATGCTTGTCCTTCAGAAAGACCTACAGTACTTAGATTGATTTTACACCACCTTACATCGTTAATTTCTAAAGCAAGATAAGTCAGCTTTTTTTTATCTTAGAGTAAAAGGTTTCCAGTTAATATGGGTCAAGTTTATAAAACTTTTTTGCGAGTGGGAATCACTTACCATTACTTTTAAAGTTGCGTAAACATAAGTTTGATAGTTAACTTTATGTTTTGACAGTTTTGCGAGTGTAAACGACCAATTTTAACATTTATCGTGTAAATTACTTTGTAGTTATGTCGTTCACTTGAAATTTCTAAGTGAGGAGGAACCGTGATTGTCTTGACTATTATTGTGCGAAATAGTTTTTTTTTATTATTGTACGGCGGGGAAGTGCATGAGGAGATTGAAGGAAGAGGAATATTCGCACAGAATTCCGCAACAAATTTGACCCTACGAAAGACCTCTCCGAGAACAGTTTCCGTGATACGTATGTTACAAATATATAATAAAAATAATAAATGTAAAAAATACTATATGAAAAAAAATTTTGGTCCAAAAATATTTTTCGCCACGCCTCGATTGTCCCTAATGTCGTGGTGCCCTGATCGTCCCTCGCTGCACTCGGGCCGATTTCGGTCTCCATGCATAAAAAAAAAATTAAGGTCCGAAAGTTTTAAGCAAGGGAACCCAAAACGTCTACGTCATAAAAAAAATGCACTCGTGCTTGGCCTTTAAAATAAGATAAAAACTCGTGTTTGGCCATTGAAAATTTCAAATTATTTCGAGCTCGACACAGATCTAAGTAAAAATCGGCCGATATAGAAGTGGCATTGATATTCCTTTGAAAATCTCCATACATTTCCCTTGAAATTGCCACATCTAGTAAGTACGCTATAGATCTATGCAATTCTCGAGTATCAATCGTCATTTTTTTCAACAAAGCTTAGTTTGGGGCTAGATGGCACTGTGTGAAATTAATGTCCTGTAATATTTATTTGTAATATTTTGTAATATTTAACTCCCAATGCCTCAGCCAATATTTTAAGTTTAAGCGCTACGTGTGTGTTCAAAGTTTTTCAATCTATGATAGGTACGTGTACTAAAAAGCCAGGTAGATTTTCAACTCTACAGATTTAACATCGGAGCATATTACGAATTTTAGGAACAATGAAGACTTTTTGACCCTTGGAATAAGAGGAATAATCGACAACTCTATTTACTTGTTATAGTTTTTATGTTATTTTTAACCGACCCTAGTCAGACCCTTTTTTCTTTCTTTTTTTATGCATGTTTCCCGATTACTCGAAGACGTCTGGACCGGTTTTTTTTTATTTGTTTGAAAAGGTGTACTTCACAGGTGATCCCATCGTCATCAGGTTAGGATCTGATTATGGGATCCTTGAAAAATCGAGGGAACTCTTAAAATATTAAAGGCACACTTGAAGCCATTTGGGTGTATTACTCGTACCTCAAAAGTAAGGTAAAAACGGACCCCATATATTCACTACTTCATTGAATTAACAAGTCTCATAGCTCAGTTGGTATTAACTCTGTCTTCTGCGCTGTAGGCTGTGGGTTCGATTCCCACCCAGGACAAACATTTGTGTGATGAATATAGATGTTTGTTCTGTGTTTGGTTGTTGTAACATATAGTACGTATGTATTTACAAAAGTATTTAAGTATCCCATCCGTTATCTAGTTACCATATTACAAGCTATGCATAGTTTGGGGCTAGGTGGCGTTGTGTTAACATAAATGTTCTCTAATATTTATTATTTATTTTAATGTGAAATCGGTTTTCTTTTTAGTGTTTAAAATGTAATTATTGTATTTCAAGTGATTGCACTAGTTCACAACATTTATAAATAATACAATGACACAACAATTCGGAGCGTACGTCAAGACCCTTATTGCTTAATTGGTTAGAGCGTACAACTTGAGGAAAAGTTGCGAGTTTGAATATTTTTTTGTGTCATTATAATATTTGTAAAAGCAATACTGGTTTATACCTCTAGAAACTCAATACAGGCCTAAAAATAAACAAGCAATGCGATGCAGGCCCCGCTCCATATTTTATGGCAAACCATGCTGGTTGTTTAAATTTTGTTCTGGAGCATTTTTGTGGGACCGTCACACGCTTGGCCAATTTTTTTTTTCATACATCATTATTTATATTACATTAGATTATGATACCATGTAGATGTGATGCTTTTAAATGAGATTATTCACGTATCGAAAAAAAAAATACCCACGTCTAGTACATTTTTTACTATGGTGGCAAACTTGTACGATCAACTTTTGGTGTGCCCCAGCAAAATGTTGTGCTCTGAGATAACGATATAAAATTAGAGTGTTCTGAGTTGTAATTATGTGCCAAAAATAGGATTTGTGTGTCTTATACTCTCAGAGATATTTTACGATAAACAGATTTTGCGGGGTATGGGATACCCCATACCCCGCAAAATCTGTCTGAAACATTACTGCAGCAAAATATTGTGTCCGATACGGGAACCAAATACATCAATAGATAGTCAGGTCTTTACGCGGGTCAATCGTGCCCGTAATTTTGAAATTAGTTTGACCTTGATTTGGGTGTAGTTTAGTATTTCAAACAAATTGGCGAATACATAGAAATCAATTAGTTTTTAAAATTATTAAAAACCGGATTTACAAGGATCATAACAATGTGTAACAAGTAAAATGTGTCAAAAGTGGTGTTGGTAAGGTGTCGCTAATTCAATGTTTTTTTTTCCCATCTCAAGCAAGATATTTTTTACTGGCCGTCACTTTAATTTTTTGGTATGATTAGATTTGGTTATCTCCTATGTGTAGATAGCCGTTTTCGTTTTTTAAATATTTGGAATAATAGTTTCCCCCAGAAGAACTTGTAAATATTTCTCGCATGAACGAAAATAGTAAATAGTAATCGTAAGTATGACGCCGTGTAAATGTTTGTGATAAAATTAAATTCGTGTATGGTTCTGAAATATTGCAATTGTTAACAAAATATAACTACCGACTAAGTACTAGCTTTCTTGGGTTATGTAGGTATAGGTAGTAGGTAGATAATTCAAGTACCTATTCTGACTATCCACTGACGGCTGTCGCATAAATCTTCATTCCAAACTACATTAAAATCCGTTCGCAGTAATATTTTTCTTATTAATAATCGTGAACCCAATCGTAAAGTAATAGTATATGATTTATCTTAGTGTAACGCATTTACTGTGCTCAGCGTCACAACCTCGAGCGACTGTGGCGCACTGTGGTAGCTTTATGCACTAGAGCGGGCGGTGCAAGACGCGCGGGTGAAATATGATTTTTTCCTGGTATTGGGCGCGCTCCTATGCTCAGCTGCTTGTTTTAAGTAGGTAGCATCATTTTTTTTTATATTAAATGTACAGACGCAGCTTTTCTACGATTTCATTATAAGTATATATAGATAGATAATTTAAGAGCTGACAGAACAGAAAATAAAAATCAAGTGCGAATTGGACTCGCGCACCGAAGGTTCCGTACAAACTTCTCGGTAAGGTATCTAAGTACCTATATGAGTTCAATAGTTCGCCCATCGAAAACTTTTTAACAAACTTAACTTTGCAGTTCGATCACTAGAATGGTTATCGTATGAACCGCAAATAATGTGTGTCATAGTAAATTAACTGTTTGTTATTAAACTACATACTTACTCGTATTTACGGTTTTCCGTTTTTTTTCATCACAAAGGTATGTGCTGTAAGTCATTGCTATTTGTTAAATTTCATGCCTATATCTCAATATGATCTGTTAATCTCATCAATATAATATGATAATAAAATATGCGATATTCTCGCATAATTTCCGCTTTTAGCTACAGAAACAGTAATAGGTATATTTTGATTGCGTCGACTTACAAGTTTTTTTTTAAACAGCTTTAAGATACCTGAAACCCATTTGAATTTGATTTAAATTTAAACTTGATATTATCTTCATGCGTTCCTTAGAAACCGGATCTTGACAGACAGACGGACAGACGGACACCATGTGATCCTAAGGGTTCTTTTTTTAGTTTTGAGGCACAGAGCCCTAATTACCGGAAAATAAGCCTAGATGCAAGTAATTTTGACGATGAAGATGATAGCCACGCGTTTGACCACCAACTCACTCGAAAAACAAATAAAGATGTGGTCCAAGATGGAGAACGCTTGTCTAAAACGAACCTGTTCATTCTGGACTTGAAGACTCCAAACTCGGAAAACGAGATTAAGGAGTTCCTTATGCCTTACCAACTTCACTATAGTTAGCTTTATCTCATAGGTACCTAGTGTAAGAAGCAAGCGAAGTTCAGAGGATTCACTGGTATTGATTAATATTGTCTACATTGTTACAAGTAACTTTCTCGTTAAAGTATGTTTGGAGCGTACCTACCAGGAAGTTATGAATGCAATTTATATGCAATCCAGGGTGTGCAAACTTCAAAGTACCAAAGGCCAGAAGCTCTAAGTTTGCCAATTTCCCACAGCGGCTTACCGCTACTTATAGCATGTCGACGAAACTCATGACTGGACAATGACTTCATAAGCAGACATGAAGTAGGTGTTACATTGTAATTGTTTAGTTGTCTGCGGAAACTTGTAATTAGCCGTCAACAAACAAACATGCTCTGTCTAATCAGGTATGTTCCATTATCTTCATTTGTCTCTTATACCTAGCTGTAAGTTTTCCCAAAATTTCGTAAATTAATGAATGCTCCTTAGGGACGCTGAACTTAGAAGTGAGCTATACCTATATACCTACTACGTTACAATTATGTCGATGATCTGTACTAAAGTATTGGGAACAAAGAGATCAATGCTCTTTGTCTGAAGTATCTAGGTACCTTAACAAGCCTCGTATCTCAGTTGGCAGTAACTCTGCCTTCTGCACTGTACGCTGTGGATTCGATTCACACCCAAGACAAACATTTGTGTGATGAATATATGTTACAGGACAGGACATTAATTTCACACAGCGCCATCTACTACATCTACTACTAGATTACGGATAGAATACTTAAATACATTTTTTTTATGTAAATACATACTTATCATACAACACAACACCCAAACACAGAACAAACATCTATTGGGAATCGAACCCACAACCTTCAGCGCAGAAGGCACAGTTACTACCAACTGAGCTATGAGGCTTGTCAATAGACGTTTTTTCTATGTTTGAGTGTTGTATCATATACGTATGTATTTACAAAAGTATTTAAGTATTCTATTCGTAATCTAGTACCCATATTACAAGCTATGCTTAGTTTGGGACTAAATGGTAATTCATGTCCTGTAATATTTACCTATATTTATTTGTACTTTAATAGAGGCTATGCAGTGATCGAAATTCGACTTCATAATTGTAGCTTTCTACACTTCTCTGCAAAATCTCACACTCCCCCGTGCTTGCTAAATGCATAAGAAATCTCACACTCCCCGTGCTTGCTATATGCATAAGAAACCTCACACTCCCCCGTGCTTGCTAAATGCATAAGAAATCTCACACTCCCCCGTGCTTGCTATATGCATAAGAAACCTCACACTCCCCCGTGCTTGCTATATGCATAAGAAATCTCGCACTCCCCCGTGCTTGCTATATGCATAAGAAAGGATCTATAGGTTCCCTAATAATCGGTCGGTGGTTTACAATACATTTTCATACAAAATCGTTTCATATCTATGATAAACAACCGATTTAGATTGGAATGTTTCTCAATAATACAATGTTAGCTTTTCTCGAGTGAGAAGCAATCAAAAGGCAAACAGCTCTTTTTGAAATGCAGTTTCTAGATCTTCAATTGGATGTATAAAATATAGCGAAGACGTCGCGCACCGGCGGAATAAATTCCAGGCTTTTTTCCAAAGACATGTCTTTCCTATTTCAACTCACTCAGTATACAAAATTCGGTTGCGCAGGTGGTTTACGTAGTTTTCCTATCCGTTCTCAAACAAAAGGTTTTAATCATCTAAAAATTTCACCGACAAGAGACCTTGGACGCTAGTCATATAATTGCTCTATTCACCAACTTTGCATACCTATTTATAGGTAGGTATATAACACAATGATGTAGGCAAATACTAGAACAGAAAAAGGTTTTACCAAATTCTTAGCTTTAACTGTAGGTATATATGTATACGTATAAAATGTCACAGGACATTCATAGAGCGCCATTTAGTCCCAAACCAAGCATATAGCTTGTAAGATTGGGAGAAGGAGATTACGGATACAATACTTTTATATGTAAATACATACTTAGCATACATTGAGTATTAAGTATAAGTACTTATTGTACAACGCAACAGCCAAATACGGAACAAGCAACTATATTCTTCTATTCTAATCTAACAAGCCTCATAGCTCAGTTGGTAGTAGCTCTGCCTTCTGCGCTGTAGGCTGTGGGTTCGATTCCCACCCAGGACAAACATTTGTGTGATGAATATAGATGTTTGTTCTGTGTTTGGGTGTTGTATCATATAGTACGTATGTATTTAAAAAGGTATTTAAGTATTATATACGTAATCTAGTTCCCATATTACAAGCTATGCTTAGTTTGGGGCTAGATGGCGCTGTGTAAAAATTAATGTAAAAAAAAAAAAAACATAACACAAATGTTTGTCCCAGGTGAGAAACAAACCCACAACCAACGGTTCAGAAAGCGGAAAGCTACACCAACTGAGTTGTGCGGCTTACTATGTGACATTTGCATAATAATTCTCGACTATGAGAAGCCCAAGAAGTTTAGTACCTTTGTGTGAATAGGGGCTTCGTTGAAACCATAAAAGCGATTTCTTCAGCACAAAAGGGATGCTGTCTGAGATGCGAGTTACATTTGTAACTTGTAAGTGAATGAACTACCATGCATATTATGATAAAACTGTGTAAGCTATATCTATCTATTACTTATTTGACCATAAAGTATGTAAAATTATTGTTTTTGTAAAGACCATGTCAATACGTTTAAAAAAGATGGCGGTCGTGGCTTTAGAATTTCCCAGCTCAGACAACAGATGTCGCAAAAGCAGCTTTATACTACATTATATACTACAATACTACTACAATACTACATTATTACTTTATAATACAGCATGGTGATTAAGGCAAAACCAGCTATGGAGGAGGTTCTGTCCAACATTGGACATTAATTAGCATCTGTGTGACATCTCAATTGTTATGTTAAAATGGTAGAGGTGTACAGAAAATCGACGTATTGGCTGTGATTTGCTTGAACAAGCTTTCCGATTTCCATGGTATAGGTACTATTGTAGAGTCGTATTGCATGTAGCGTTCCGTCCGTCACGGTGGAATTATTCTCCCAATTTATTTCACCCTCACGTGACAGGACTTTCATTGGGAATACTCCTCGTCCCCATTCCCATTCCGACATCCTTACTTTATTTCTTTACCCCAACAGAATACTCACTCAGTAAGTAACAAGATTCTTGAGTTTTCCTTTTACAGGACAAACTGTGCAACTAGAATACTTTATTGATATCGTCTCTCGCCTGAACAATAGCGAATTTGTTTTTTGTGTAGACTGGCTGTACCTCTATATTATTTATCTGTCTAGTCCAATCAGTGGTTTCTGGAGTTCCATTTTCCGTTCTATATTTTCGAGCAGTACTACAATCATTTATGAAATGAAAGTACTTTATTGTAGGTACATCTTTGAAATAAACCTAAATTACCTAGCCAATGATATTAGTAATACCTAACTCTGCAAAGTTTCATTCAAAATCAGTATCTATATCTATACACATAACAAAATATAATAATACTTATATGTCACGATAACAATATTAAATTCACGATATCTTTGAGTGGAATGTTCGATTTGAAAAATCAAAAAGTAATCTATCGGTACTGAAAAAGTTTTAACTACGAAGTTATTTATTTGAATAAAGATTATTACCAAGATACAAATAAACAAATACTATAATAGCTGGATGTATATGATCACTGCTTTTTAGAAGATATTGATGTGTTCTCAAAGCTGTACAGTGCTCTATCATGTGCGCTACGAAAACTATTGCTTCGTAGCGCACGCGACGTAAGGATTTTTTTATCGGTAATTTTCCTTCACCAAGGGTTCGAGTGTTCGTAAGGATTCCTGATATAACCTGATGATACAGATACTATACATTGTATTGGTGAAACCATTTTAAAAATCAGTGTAGTAGTTTTGAGCCTTTCAGAACAAACAAAAATACAAACGTGCAAAAATGCAAATTTTATCTATTTAAATATTAGTGTAGATATATGCGCAAAGGGCGGTCTTTTGTTATTGTTCAATAGGGAAGCGTTTGGATTTCATTTTACTTCATCTTAGGTTTCAAGTTATGATAAGGCTGAAGCGCACTTCACCCGGAATCTTCAACAGACTAAGCAAATCTTTCTTTCCTCTAAATGCCAGAACCTGAAAAATTTAGATTTTTGTTAGGCCGACAGACTTAGGTAAGACGATGGTAGCTAGTCAGGTGGACTTAAACAAACTACTCCCCTGGGGATAGAACCCAGGAGCTCTATATTTGTCATCGCTGCGCGAACCACTCGACCAAAGAGACGGTTATGATCTTCGAGACAACTTTTGGAGAGGATTTTATAGCTAAAGAGGTGTTTATAACGAGGATAGCAAATAACAGCTGTTTTTTTTCTGCTGGATTTATAAGCATCTCCCAGAACACCAATTTCGACCCAAGCAAGTGTTTTAAGTCAGTTAAATATAATCTAACATCAGATTTATGGCGACAAACCATGAACTCAGAGGCTATAAAGACCGAGAGAGCATTTTCATATTTGAAAAGGCGTCATGTGATAGAACACCCGCATTTGTTCCACGTCAGAGATAAGCTGTAGACTATTTCGCATGCTTTCTAGATTGCCTTTGTAAAGCTTGTGAACATTCATAACATACACGGAAGGCAAGTTATCAGCGATGGAACTTATGGATGGAACTAGTTTGCAGTACCGGGGTTGGAGAGGAAATGAAAAAGTCGGACTTTAAAATGTCTGCATTAAATGGTATGAATGAAACGTTGAAAACAGGAATGGAGTACAGAGTTGGTAATGGTAAATGGATGTTATGTTATTATATTTATTCACACAGGAAAATTACGACGTGGGCAGCCAGTCGGTTTAGTCGTCGAAGAAAAATCGTACCTTAGATAGTGTGGTTTTATTAGTAGAGTTCTTAATGCAGTCACAGTATAACCCAATATTTACAAAAAGTGGTGTGAATGAACGAATGAATGAACACTTTATTGTACACAGAAATAAATACACATTACAAACATTTAGTAACAATAGCGTCTAAGTATAGCTATTTCTTCCAGGCAACCTTATAAGGAGAAATGTAAACAGTAAAAGACAACAGAAGTAGTGCACAACAATAAGTATAAATATATACAGAAATTACAACAAATATATAGTTACATATATAATTAATACAAACTATGGACTAATACATACCTACAACAACAAAATAAAACAATAAATAAAATAGTCAAATAAATATATACATCAATATAAGAATTTTTTTTTTTTTTTTTAAATTTTTATTCAATAAAAAGTACAATTAAACTAACTATACAGTACAAAGGAATCAGTCAGATTACCTAAGGACCGTTACAAACGGCCTATAGGTAACTCAACTGTTCCAGACCAGTACCAGACGGACGCGTGCCCAAGACACTGGCTGCATTGCCACGCTGAATAGCTATGCTAATTCGTTGGCCTAAATAAGAGCCAGCCCTTGGGTCACGTGTCGCCTCAATCAAAAGCCCCGCAATATTTTTGAAAACCCGGAGGGCACCGGCTCCCCACGGACCCAAGGTCTCCACCCCAAAAGGCTCAAATAAGTAAGCTCTGTCGAGACCACTATATTTGCGCCTTTTGTGATCCTCGGCCGAATCAGCCGCCGCACCAGCCCTAACTGATGTCCCAGGCAGATGAGATGGCGCTAGGGTGTCGACGCAGGTAGATATATAATATAATATAAGTTATATATATATAATATATATATTATATATAATATAATATAATATAAGTAGTTCGGGGTATTTCGCGAAATTCCGAAAAAACTAGAGGTGAATGGCTGAATTGGAGCCCACAAACTCAAGATCAGAAGAAGGGCGCACATGACCACACGGCTCAAGTTCTGTTGAACTGAAGCTTCATTTCAAGTGAAGGTTCTGTTTTTGGGAACGTTTTTGTGCGCATTTGACCCGTACACATGCTCAGACAGTTACGACCAAATCGTAAGGAAGCCGGCATATCCCTATAGAACTAGAATCTCTATGGCATGTGTATACCGCATGCGGTGTTGGGCTTGCATCATGTGACGTGTCGAATGAATGCACTACTTGCAAACCGAGGCCATTGATTAGGCGTGCCTGTGACTACCTAATAGGTGATCATCGTAAGATCCATGCCGTATAGCATTCAACTATATTATTGTTTATTAGTATTTCAGACTCGATAGGGAAGATTTAAAACAGTAGTATTGTTACTACTGTTCTAAATAACAATATTGATTGTCAATGGGTTTATTAAAAAAGACGGATAAAATATGCCCGGCCATATTACTTTCCAGTTTTACCAAGTCAAAGGTACCTACTTCTAAGTAGCTCCACCCAGGAGTTGACTGTGGAACGTAGTAGTATTATCAGGTGAGGCCACAGTGGAACAAAGGCACCTGCGCGGAAACTGCTCTAAACTTGTCTAACTAATTCCGAATACCGTATCACGTCGAAGTTCTGACTTTGGGATATCAAGTTGTGTGATTATTCAACGCGCGCCTGTTTCAGCCGTTTTCATTATCACACCTTTCATTTGATGCCGCTATTTGCTTGAATTGTTTGTAAATGTTCTCACAATGCTTGTAATATTTTAAAAGCTTCACGCGAAAGTTTTGTTTTCCAAATGAAAACTGGGTAATTAGCTTTATTACATCGTAAATGCAATGGTAATTTGCGAATAAGACCTTACTCCGATATACACGTACAATAAAATAATAAAGCTAAATTATAATACATATATGAATATATTGTGCTTGGTTTGGTTGGTAGTAGGACTTTGTTTAAGTCCGCCTGGCCAGCTACTACCATCTTAACTAATTATGTCGCCATAATAACAATTCTTAAATTGTTGCGTTCTGGCATTTATAGGTAAGATAGCCAGTTCCTCAGTTTGTTGACGATTCAGGGTGTGCACTTCCACAAGTGCAAAATAAACCCGAAAAAATATCATTAAAAATGTTACTTCGGGTGCCTACCCGAATTAAAAGAAGAGAGAGAATAAGCCCGGCAGCCATAATAAGTCCTACATATTCTGGCTGCCGGCGATGACCTGTGCTATGATTGACTGTTACCCTGTTTTGTGAGGAAGTAATGGCAAAAAAAGAAATGGCTGAACTTGAGCGATAGCAGACGACTGATCTCCCGATACGAAACAGAAGACTAGGGCGTAGGAGTAGCATCTTCCATGCCCTAAAGAGACCCATAGCAGGTTTTTAAAATGTTTTATACCTAGGAGACGGAACAAGCCAGTAGCCCACCTGGTGTTAAGTGCATCTCTTGCCTATAACACTGCCTCTGCTAAGGTCACATCCACAAAGAACA
Source organism: Venusia cambrica (assembly GCA_951394065.1). NCBI lineage: Eukaryota > Metazoa > Arthropoda > Insecta > Lepidoptera > Geometridae > Venusia > Venusia cambrica. Next base: position 1,477,291 of record OX596068.1, on the reverse strand, counting down.
TACCTACACGGCATTGCATTGCACCCGTTAACTTGAGGCATAAAGGTGTTAAGCCTCGCGTCCCCGAAATTTCACCGGCAACCATACCCTTCATTCCGAAACACAGCAATGCTGATTGGCGGCCGAAATAGTTATGGTGGTAGTGATTCTCCGGACGAGCCCTTTCACAAGGGGCTTCTATTACTCTTAAAAGGTAATGATAGCGGGGGCAATCCTCACCAATACAAACCTTAGTGCGGAATACTGCCGTACTACTTGTTGCATGCTAAAAACGGGTAACTCCATCCATTCTGGGGTCTACAATGTGGACCAACGCCGCTGAGGCCGTGGAAGATTACTTGTGTTCCCACAACCAGGGCAACCAAGGTGAGGAAAGGTAATCCATGGGGTTTTAGCCCACTTGATGGGTTACCGCACCAAATGGGTATCCATCTAAAGGATTTCCTTTTTGTTTTCTTTTTAAATGATCATGTTGGCTAAGACTAGTTATGAAGCTACAATCTGGACTGCATTAGTGTTTAACTTATAGGTAAAGTTTCTTATACCTACCAGTAATTCGTCAATGGAACTAAATTTAATAAAAAAACAAAGACTAACTTGGCCTTATTTTAACCTTTATACCTACCACTGACCGCAATGATTCTTCTTCATGTTGTTATGTACGTAAGTAAGTACCATGGCCTATTTTTTCCTACTCATTTTCATTGTGTTCCAAGCAATAATAATAAGTAGATATAGATGGTAAATAATATACTATTACCACAGATAATATAAGGTACTATTACTAATGTTAAAAGGATATTTGCCATGATATTAAAATAATCATAATTTTGTTATGAATAAAAACGAATAAAAAAAAATGGGAGGTAGAGGATATCAAATGTTAGGTGATTAGAAACAGGCTGATTCTAAATATGATATAAATGATAATACTTTTTAGTGCCTTTCTTTAGGGTTTCTTGTCTGTATCCTGTTCCGAGAAGGCGGTACATAGAAAAAAATACTGTTTATAGCTGAGGCGGTATATTCGACGTTTCAAAATTATCTTAAAAATCATAATTAATAAAAAAATAATTTGACTTCGACTTTTAGGACCGTGAGAGCTAAACCATGAAGTTGGAAAGTTATTAAGTTTTCCACTTTCATCATGGAAACGAAAAACCTATACTAGTAGTAAGTTGGTGGGTACGAGGTACATAAAGATTGAGTACTCCAAAAAGCTGCGCTTCACTAGGTATCTCTCAGGGGAATAAAACTTGTAAGTATTTACTCCCTTCCGTGAGGAATAGTACCTTAGCTATATGTTTCGCGTTTAAGATGCCCTGGGTATTGTAACATTTCTCTTTGATTTAAAGCTAGCTCCCTGATACAACAAATTTTTTTTAATTGTACTACGTGCACGTGTTTGACCTTCATCTTACATGATTTTTAAAGTACAGTAAGTAGTAAGTTATGATAAGGCCGAAGGTGGAAGCGCACTTCACTCGGAATCCTCAAGACACTGAGGAACTGGCTATCTTACCCCTCAGTGTCGGAACAGACACAATTAAGAAGCTGTTATGGCGGCAGAATTAGGTAAAATGGTGATCGCTACCAAGTGGATTTAAACAAAGTCGTACCACCAACCAAAGCAAGCACAATATTGTACTCCAGTACAATATTGTAAAACAGTAGCTAAAATACGAGTGCTGATCAAGGAAGTGGCCTTGCCCGTGTTATATTGCCCGTGTGATCAGATAATTTTCGGAAGTGCCGGGAATGGTCACCGTAAATTCCACCTTTTATGACCCATTACATTGCCTATAATTTACTCCTGAACGTTCTAGTATATACCTATTTAAAAATGGAGTCGGCTATATTGTCTGTATATTTTTGGGTTGTGTAGCCGATTGGATGATTGACAATCAACGCACAACCCTAAATCAAAGACTTTCAAGACTACTGCAGAATTCTGGAACCAAACGGTTTATACCATGTTCCATCGGAGCGTAACAGTTGCCTTAGGTAAAGATCGTTCCATTATCCTTGCTCTGTGTTGAGCTAGTCAAGCCTAGAGGTCAAGAGCAAGAGCAAGACAGAGTATAACCGCCTCTGTGGTCTAGTCCACCGGTGTCAGATTCAGAGGTCCCGGGTTCGATCCCCAGGGGGAGTACAATATTGTGCTTGTTTTGGTTGGTGGTAGGACTTTGTTCAAGTCACCTGGCTAGCTGGTAGCTATATGGTACCATCATACCTATTCGGTCGCCATAACAGCAATTCCTAAATTGGCTTTTAAAGGTAAGATAACCAGCTTCTTAGTTTGTTGAGGATTCCCGGTGAAGTGCACTTCCACCGTCGGACTTAAAATAACTTGAAAAATCATGTTAGGTGAAGGCCAAGCACCTCTCCGTCGACCAATAAAAACAAAAACACACAACAAAATGAAGTTAAAAAGTGTAAAATTAATGTAGTGAAGGGAAGCACAGACAATTGGTTTTAAATCCTCCAAGTTCCGCGGAAGTCTTCAAAATTTCCCTATAAGGGAAACTCACGCGAAGTAGCGCAGCAGCTTACGTCCGTGTAGTATCTAACACCTCACTGCGATCATCAACGCGTCTGCCAAGCGTAGTTATAATGTCAAAACCCTCTAATTTTGGAGGAGGCTCTGTTTAGCGGTGGACATTAGGGGCTGTCAGAGAGGTGATGTCTTATCCTTGACAGCTAGTTAACGTGTCTGATTTCTGGCACCTGGACAAGGAATCTTGGACATTAAATATCTTTAAAACCCCTTCTGTTTTCAATCGTTCCATCCATTTACGAGATTTTGTGTAAATATCATCCCATTATGTAGACGTAGAACCGTTGAAAAGCGTACTGTAATACCGAGCTATCATAATTTCAGGATATTTTACGTAAAGCGAGGGAAGCCAATAAATTGGTCCCAAAGGGCTGCCATCAAAAACACAGCACTTAATGTTTGTCTCGCCCCAGGAGGATTACAATGGACCGAATCGACGATTACGTACCCATTTGTATGTATGATAATACTGGGACAATAGCCAAACAAATGTAAAGCCTACTTAGGGAGGTGTTAATGAGACAATGCTAAGCGAAATTGGTGTCAAAAATTGCTGAGCCTGTTTATAACTACGACCCTGGGGCCCAATTCTACTAAATCAATTGTTTCACAATGATTTTATCGCAGAATGGTCATCATTGATGCCTTTTGGTATTCTACAAACCCAATCTATTTTCTATAACTGTCATTGAATTGACTTTGACGATCATTGAAAAAGAGAGTCAACTTTTCGTATTCTGCTAATCAATGGGATAGCAATCGCTTGCGATAGTGCGCAAATTTTGGTATTCTGATAAATTTTCAATGACATGGTTTATCTCTGACTATGACTTCCAATGACAATGGTTTGGCCGGTGTAGCCAACGCATCTAAATCACAATATTACGCGCGAGATGACCTTATATTACATAGACAATAGACTTCAAAAAGTTAAAGTTGTCAACGTCATGTTAACTTACCTATGCAAAACAAACAAATATTTTCTTTGTTTATTATTTCAACTCTTTTCTCTCGAGAATTCAGATACATCTGAAGAACCACAGCTCTACTAAGGCTTCCACATAGTGCATATTGAAGCTCTGTTTGATTTCCTAGAGTGCCACGACTCTAGGAAGTGACCACACAAGAGTTGGCGCTTGGTATCATCCACAGGAGCAAGGGCCACAATTTCTCAAGCTAGCTTTGGGCAGTTTGTGCTGATACGCCTGATAGACAGGCTCGGTCAACTTATGAGTAATTATGGAGCAAAACGTGGAGTAAAACATACTTCATTACATACATACATTTAATAAGTATTTTCTTTGCTTTATTCAATAAAGATTGCGGCAACAATCTTAATGATCAACCAATAGCATGGTGCCACTATGATTATTTCCTAGAAAATAGCAGAATTGCCCACCTGATATTCGTATGATAAATCTAAAGTACTCATGATCATGAAGTTATCTAGTATGTTGTAGAACAATTAAGATCTTGATATTAGTATCAATATTAATTGACTATTGATTAAAAAAAAAGTATCTTGAGTTTAGTAGATTAGATACTATAGTCCTTGAAACCCTAGAGTTGTGCAAAGGCCTCTTTTCACCCATTTATTTTTTACCCATTTCGAATAACATAACTTGAAATTTTTGAAAAAAAAACATCCTTGCTCCGGCCTAGCCAAGCCTTAGAGGTCCAGAACTAACCCTTTTTTTTTATTTTACGACGAGGAAGCGCTTGGCCTTCATCTCACCTGGTAACAAGTTGAGATAAGGCCGAAGATGGAGGCGCACTTCACCAGGAATCCTCAACAAACTGAGGAACTGGCAATCTTACCTCTGAATGCCGGAACACAACAATTTTAGAATTGTTATTATGGCGACAGATTTAGGTAAGATGGTGGTAGCTAGCCAGGCGGACTTAAACAAAATCCTACCACCAACCAAACCAAGCACAATATATTGTACTCCCCTTGGGGATCGAGCCCGGGACCTCTGGATCTGAAATCGGTGGGTTGAACCACTAGACCACAGAGGCGGTTAAAATTTATTTTGATCTGGAAAAGCGAATTGAAACCACTTGAAGGAGCAATCGTCATCAAAAATTCATTACAATTTCAGTCGAGTGGCGTTTTTCAATTTACAACTTTCTGTATTGCTTGTCGTGGCGGCAGGGCTTCAAGTTTCTAATTTGTCTTCCAACCAGTTCGAAGGTCTAACAAACAACTGTTTTATCTCAAATCAGAATTATAGAGTACATATTTTATGGACTTTTGTCTAAAACATGGGTCTTTTCTAAACTTGAGAGTACTTTGAATATTTTGTTTTACATTTTATATATTTTGGTTTATGTCCCAGTGTTAACTTATGAGTTCACGTGAGTTAGCATAACTCATTAAGTAATTGATCATGTAAGTTACCTGACCAACCCACATCGTCAAAATGTTCAGTTTCATTTTATAATTTAGCTTGTAATCTTCTCTGTAAAGTGGTGAAATATTTAAGCTGTTAAAGTAAATTTTATCATAAGGTACTAACTACTATTTAATAAGATATATCAATGAAAAGTACTTGGTATTTTGTGATATGAAACCCTTTTTTTATATAATAACAATTTAAGATTTGATGTTATGGCGACGGCCTTATGTAAGGTGGTGGTACCTACCCAGGCGGACTTAAACAAAGTTCTACCACCAACAGAAAACACTAACCCTATTTCAAAGGGATATGCCAATATCAAGAACGTGCAATAACAAGCCCAACTGCTTTTATTATCAAAGCTCTTGACCTCTAGGTTTGTCAAGCTCTAGCCCAGAGAAAATATGAGGTCTACGACGGAGAAAGCTCAATGCCAATTGTCTTGTATGCTCATTGATGTAAACAATAACGCATCTGTCCTTCTGTAATAATAGTTTGCTGCTGGACCGTATTAGCAATAATACAAACAGGTATTGAGTTGAAGGGCTTACTGATTAGCATAAATAAATAATAATAAATAAATATTACGGGACATGAATTTTACACAGCGCCATCTAGCCCCAAACTAAGCATAGCTTGTAATATGGGAACTAGATTACGAATAGAATACTTAAATACTTTTTTTAAATACATACGTACTATATGATACAACACCCAAACACAGAACAAACATCTACATTCATCACACAAATGTTTGTCCTGGGTGGGAATCGAACCCACAGCCTACAGCGCAGAAGGCAGAGTTACTACCAACTGAGCTATGAGGCTTGTCATGCATATCATATATGTCATATGCATTATTGATAAATTATTAGCAGAACCCACAATACCTCGTACATATCACTAGGTTTTTCTATTCTTAGGATTGATTTCAGACTAGGTAATTCAAATACTATCAATGAATGAATATTCTTTACACCAAAATAATACAGGACAATTGATAATTAAAAAAAACAATATTAAACAGACTTTAGCAATAGGCGGAATTTATTAGCAGAACCCACAATACCTCGTATCAACATATCACTAGGTTTTCTATTGTTAGGATTGATTTGAGACTAGATAATTTAAATATTATCAATGAATGAATATTATTTTTACCAAAATAACAGAGCGCAATTGATTATAAAAAAAAAACAATATTAAACAGAGTAATAGGCCAGCTGGTGAATTACATAACTCAGATGCAAAATAAAGCCAAAATGATAATGAGAAAGCAGTCACGGTGATTACTCGCCTAAGATCCGATAATGCCGTCGTTTTTCTCCCATAATCCTGAAAAAGTGATGCTGCCCGAGCATTACTGGAACGGCTATAAAAACGATTCCCTGACTAATATAAATAAAACCTCTCGGATTCCTGTTTTAAAGCCAATCCTGTCTGGATTCTTTCACGGAAATAAATCTTGAATTGTCAATAAATCCGATATTGGTTTATGTTAGGTGTAGGTGCTCAGGAATTAATTGCATATCGTACCTACTTCAAATTGAATCAAAAGAATACTTCCCCATTGATACTAGTCAGCTAAGCATTTGCTTTTGATTTTAAAACGATTCCGGAATTCTCGTCGTTTTATTTTCCTTTGATTTTGACTAGATCATAAAATAGTAATAAATAAATACATTTTAGTTCGCCCCTCATTTTAGTACTTTAGGCAACAGATAGATATAGAACAACAGATTTTCATAAGCCTATAAGTAAATCCTAAATATTTTCTGATCATAAAAAGTGTAAGCATCGAAATTTACGACGTGTGAATTCCATTTATAACATGCATCTGGTAAGTGTGAGATTCCTTTCACCTTTTATATTCAACATCTATTTATTACATGCTTTGTCTTCGGACATTCTCTTGCTTTTTATGGAAAACCTGGAAAACTTTGATGGATTTTTTCGCAAAGAAATAAAAATATTTCTGTAATTCTGAATTTTGTTCTTTCACGACAAAACTACTGAAAAGCTAAAGCTGAATTTTTTTACAGATAATATTCTAGACCAGGATAGTTATTATACCATATTATTCAAGACAACATACATATAACATACAGGCTACTTGGATGTACCAAAGTAGCCCATTATCACAATAAAAGAAACGAAAGTTTGTGTGTATGTATGTATGTTTGGCGCTCAGTCACGCCGAAACGGCTGAACAAATTTGTATGAATTTTGTTACCAGGATAGCTTACTTATTGACATATATGCTACTTTTGTCCTGGAAATGTGCAGTGTTGTCGAGGGATAGCAAAGTTATCAAATATCTTTGTTACTCTTTCATGCTAAAACGGAGGACGAAGGGAAGAATAATAAAAAGAGAAGAGCGAAAGGTTTAAGCTATCCTGTGGGATAACTAACGTATAGGCTACTTTTTATCCTGGAAAATATGATGTGCCTGTCGGACAGAAACGCATTTACTTCTAACAAGAAGATCAGATCCATTTTTTTTAAATAAATATTTAGTTCTTTTTTAAAGTTTCAGTTCAAATATTTCTTACGTGTACAAACTTTTTCGTTTTACGTGTTATGGCATTATATGCTGCGCAGATGCTAGTATTTTAACATATTGCATTTTAACTGAATATTGCGATTTTAAATAAAAAGCATAAAATGTACCTAGTTGCAATTCGATTGTAGAATATTAGTTACTACCTACGGTACTACGTAGGTACCAACTGATTTATCTTGCAACTTTCAAAATTTAATAATTCAACGAAAGAGAGGGATGGTTCAAAACTTTCAACACTTCCAAGTCAAGATATCGTCCAAGAAAACATATTTTGATTAAATTAAATCTTAATTTTCTAAAGTGGTCTACAAATTTCATGATTGTCAATCTCATAGAATCATTTAGTCATTGTTTTACTATACTGATGTTTCAATCACCAATATTAGAACAAGAAGGTTTAACCGCCTCTGTGGTCTAGTGGTTCAACCCACCGATTTCAGATCCAGAGGTCCCGGGTTCGATCCCCATGGGGAGTACAATATATTGTGCTTGGTTTTGTTGGTGGTAGGATTTTGTTTAATTCCGCCTGGCTAGCTACCACTATCTTACCTAATTCTGTCGCCATAATAACAATTCTTAAAAAAAATGTTGTGTTCTGGCATTCAGAGGTAAGATAACCAGTTCCTCAGTTTATTGCGGATTCCGGGTGAAGCGTGCCTCCATCTTCGGCCTTATCTCAACTTGTTACCAGGATTTGATGAAGGTCGCTTCCTCGTCGTACTATAAAAAAAAAGTATCTATTACTTTTTTAATCTTATGGAAAAAGCTGTGTGTCCAAAAGCAATATCGAAGTTTTAATAGTTTATCCGTTTGGATGATAAAACGAAGTCAAGCGTCGTCTATACATAAAAGCAGTCAATAAAAACCTTGTCGGACTCTCACATTGAAAGTAAACGTTTTTATTGTAAGTATTTTCAGCATCGTAAGGCGCCGGAAGTAAAATAGCGAAGCAGCAGAAACCGAGGCAAAGGTTAGAAAGGTTTTATGGCTGTAGGAAACTTCGTCATAAATTTGAGTGGTTGACGCTCCTTCCGTTCGCCTTGCGCCAGGGCTGTCCTTCACCCCTATTCATAAAGTGTCAATCTAATATAAACCAAACATTACATTAATTCATTCACCAAAAAAAAAACAAGTTTGAGTACCTATTTACTATTTGTGAATTTGTATGTGTGATGTGTCGATGAGGCCAAATTGAAATTATTAGTAAATTTAATTATGTAATTGCTAGAATTTCGATTAAGGCGAGGCAATCCGAGTGCTTTTTTTGAAGATGTTTCGGTAGGCACTGGCCGCCCGGCGCGAGCGTTTGACCGGCCAGATTTCCTTTGTTTTTGTTCTCAAAGATTAATAATTACAATATTATAAAATTGGTTTTAGGCAAGCCATAATAAATAAGAAGCCCTATCTTTTGTTATAACTTTAACATGGTTTCAACGAGAAACCTCTCAGTTCTACACGTTCAAATATCGATTTAGTGTCATCTTTATGATTTTTCATGTACCTAGGTAGTAATAGCTAGTAGGTAGTAATACCTATCTATTTATACTCACATGAACCTACCAATCTACTTACCTTGTTACCACTACTAGCTTGTTCTAGTACCAACTAACTTGTACCTATAGTATTTCTTCTATTTTGCTTGTACATAGGTATGTATAGGACAGTACCTACCTACTTTATACCTACTTGCCTAATATCTATGCTAAGGTAGCTGACACAAACATGACAACTACTGTTGGTTAGGTATAAAAATTACTGTCTTGGTGAATACCTAACTTGGCTACCAACCTAAACTATAGTTTATAACCTGTCTGCCAAATTTTGTAAAAAAATACGATATAAAATAAATAGCTTTCAAAAAGATTACATATATTATAAACCTTCAAATCATAAGCTTTAAAATGTAGTTACTTGCCCATATTTATATTTATGTGCACAGCGCTTGAGTATATGTTAGATTTTATAAAAATATTTTTTTGGAGCTACTTCGCACTATAATAGATATACAGAGGTTCAAAAAGACCTGGTGGGCAGTTTAAAAAAAAATTGTAGGTACTCCAAAATAACTATCAAAGTTAATGTATCTTTTGTTCTGATTAGAAACAAAACGGACAAAGACAAACTCAGAGTTCCATTTTAGCAAATAAACTTGAGTTCCAGACATTTTAACGTCGGGTGTTGACTGACAGACAAACAGACGGACGACCAATTGATCCTATCTCGAATCTGCTATATGGGAATTATTAATATACTATAAGATATAAGAAGCTTGCGTCAGACGTGGTTGGGTATAAAATGGAATTTTAAATCACGGTCTAATTAATTTTTATAAGCACTCTGCCTCTATCACATTTATGAATAAGGTCGTTATTTCATGTTGCAACTTTTTATTTCCGCTTCCTGTAACATTCCTCTGTTACTGGATGATGCTGCAAAATGCATCCGTGCGTTAGCTTTTGGGCTAGTTTGGTTTAAAATGCTCATTAACTGTTGGTTGGTAAGGAGATAGATAGGTTTTTATTAAATCCAAGCTACCTATACAATGTGTTTTTTTGAAAATACGAGCCTCGAGATAGGACTTAGGATGAACATGGCAAAGATCAAAATAATAACCAAGTAAGCGTCAGATAGCAGTTGATGGTGAAGTAATGCAGTATCTCCAAGAATACATCTATGATTGGCCAATTAGTCTCCTTCGAGGGCGACAAAAAATAATAACAAGACGCACTGAAAACGCCACGAGGAGCTATTAGTCGATGAAAGAGTTGATGGGGGGAAATCCCTATTGTCCAAAAGAGCATACTGCTGGACATGTGCATCCATCCTGTCTAGACTTATGGCAAAAGTATGAACTCGTATCGATGAGTGTAGTATCTTGGGACTTAAATTAACCGTTCGTATTAATACCTACTAATACGCTCCCGAACCAAAATCACCGATGTTGAAGACACATGCCGATGCTTCAACCAATTGACAGCCCAACGAGGGTCCTGACGCAGATTGCGAATTTTTGTGCCATATCTAACAAGAAAACAGAAAGATATATAGTTTGAAAAAAAAAACAACTCGACACGTGATTCGCCTCTACACGAGGCATCCTCAGGAAATATAGTCTTAAGTTTTCAAATCGACACGTGATTCGCCTCTACACGAGGCATCTTGATGAGGAAATATAGTCTTAAGTTTTCAAATCGACACGTGATTCGCCTCTACACGAGGCATCTTGATGAGGAAATGTAGTCTTAAGTTTTCAAATCGACACGTGATTCGCCTCTACACAAGGCATCCTCAGGAAATATAGTCTTAAATTTTCAAATCGACTCGTGTTTCGCCTCTACACGAGGCATCCTCAGGAAATATAGTCATAAATTTTCAAATCGATACGTGATTCGTCTCTACACGAGGCATCCTAAGGAAATATAGTCATGCTGCTAAGCTGCAGCGCAGCGCATTATATCCAAATATATCCAACTCAGCTTAAAACTTTTTCTTTAGGTATGGGGTATGGGGTCGGCCTTGCATATTCTCTTCTCCTCCCTACTTCTATTAGGCATTTAACGCCCAAGACATCCGTTATGACAAAGACACATTTGAAATGGATTACACAATTTTATAGGCAATCGCATGAATTTCATGTTTTACGATTCAGCTTTAGAATCAATTCGCGTAGAGTTCAATAAAATATTTTCATAAAGGATGTCCCAGAAACACATTTGAAAATTTACTTGAGCACAGATTATCACGGTGTTTGACTTAATTAATTTACTTAAGTGAATGTTGTTCAACTATTATGAATTATTGAGGTACGTGCAATGTTCTGACCAAGTTCGGCGCCGAGTGGTTTGTGGTGTTTCGACGATACGCTGGAGTCAGTGCCTTCTGGGAAATCTCGCTCCATCGTAGACTTCAAATTGGCTCTGTTTTCAATCAAAATTAAAATAAATTATCGTTTCCTCCAGTATGTTTTTTAGGATTACTTTGAAACGTCAAATCTATCGCCTGTTAGGAATCGCGACCAGCACACAAGGAGAAAGGCAAGAATCTCGGGACAGTTATATTTTATGATCTATTAGATACTGATAGCTTAAAATTATCTAATACTAACTACAATTTTTTGATGATACTGATATGATTCATGATACTAGAGCATGTTCTTTTTTAATTCCAGGCTTTAATATCTACCAGGTAATTTGTCATTTTATAATAAGCTTTCCTAGATAGCTTTTGTTTTGAATTAATTATTCGACAAGTTTAGGTCTAGTCTAGAGCCTAAAAGTCAGCTAACACATAATTTATAAAAAAACGTAAGTACATCATTCAATTTAACATGAAAATAGATTTTCACGAATCAGCTTAATTCGTTTGAAACATTTCAAATCGACACGTGTTTCGCCTCTACACGAGGCATCCTCAGGAAAATCGTCAGCTTAGCAGTCTTGCTGCTAAGCTGACGATCCCTCTGCCGATCGGATCAGTAACATGTCGACTTGAGCGGATTTGGTACCAAATATCTTTCTGTTTCAGGTTATTTATATTGAACAATGGATTGCCGCCAAATAACGCCTGAATCAATTAGCTATCGTAAATACATTACATTTTGGGTCACCTTGTACTTGAAGTTTATGGCGAAGGATGGTCCCGTTTTAGATCCTTTGTCGTTAAATCTAGTTCAAGTTTTAGTGTTTGTCTCCGAGACGTGGTCGTACGACGACATAATCTGATGTATTGGCACTCGTTTCATTGCATGCTATGGAAACTAAAACATTTTTTTTCACTGGTTATAATTGTTTATTATTTTATGTAAGTGGTTTCTCAGGGCTATGTAGGTATGCAAATATCACATCAACAGCCACTCCGCTGCTCAGTGTCCACTGCTGGACAGAGCCTCCTCGAAAACTGTAGGGCTTTTCCATCATCACCACGTTTGGCAGACGGATCGGTGAGTAGTTAATACACAGAAGGAAGCTGCTCTTCTTCCGATGAGATCCCATAGTCGGCTTTTACGACATCCATGGGCTGAGTTGGAGAACCGCAACCGCCACGGTATCTATGGTAACTAACGCGAACTATGGTTCTTCGGAAATCATAGTTTTAAACGCATAGTGGATACATAGTGAAATTCGCCACTTCATACTTACAGGCTACCAACGTTTAATTTGAAAAAAAAATTGTAACTAGTTACATCAAGGGTTGTCGGTATGTAATGTTCGAAGACAAGTAACGAATTTTACTTGTTTCAAGCCACGCCTGCTTTGAAACGATCGATTATTATTCGCAGACATCAACTTTTAGTGTTTCTTTAGACCACCTTGTACTACTGTAGTTTATGGCGAAGGAGGCTTTGTTTCAGATCCTTCGTTGCTAAATCTTAATCTTAGAGATTCGAGTTTAAGTTTCAGTGCAGGACAACTTAGTACATAATGTACATTACAGAGAGCTGGCACGGTTAGAATATACACTCTAATGCAATCATGTGTGTGTTTATAAATGTAATGTTAAATACTAAGACAAATTATTATTAAATATCTTAAAATATTCTTGAATATCTAAGATTTGATAACCTGTTAGTTTTTCTATTTTATTTGTAGTTATTTCGATGTGTCATAAATGTCATGCCGCCCGCTTATTCACATGTAATAAACAGGCACAATGTATAAATATATATTTTTCGTGCCAGGAGGCCTACGAAAACGAAATATTACGACATTTTAGATGACGGATTGCGCGTATTTCAATACAAAAATGATACATTTTCGTAGTAAAACCTCAGTTTTTCGTAACGCACTTAAAGCGATACATGCGTACAAGCTACATAGCGTAGTTTAAGTGTTTCCGAGACGCGGTTGTACCACAATCTAAAGTGTCTCGTCTTGTTCGTTTGCATGCACATAGGAAACATCCATTAAAACTTGCAATTGACTTGAATACTAGCAGCGAAGTTAGGATTAGTTTCGCGAACTAAATCATTAATCTTTCAAAAGAGAGCGTTCTTCAGATGGGGGCGCACAACGAATCAAAGTTACGTGAGAGCTAGTATTTCAGCGCGTGAAAGGTTAACTCGCAACGTAACTTGCAAATCATTAATCGATTCACGCCAATTATTTTTTTTTCGAATTATTTTTATCACCTAGGTACCGCATCAAATATAATAAAAATCAGTTATTAATCGTTTATTCAGTAATATTTTCTAGGATAATTTTGAATCGTTAAATCTACAGCCTGTTCGGAATTGTAATGTCGGGGATGATCTTAGCCTTCATCTCACCTGATTAAGATGAGGCCGAAGATGGAAGTTCACTTCACCCGGACTCATCAACAGACTGAGGAACTGTTGGGCAATTCTGCTATTTTTTATTAAATAATCATGGTGACACCATTACATTGGTTGATCGTTAAGATTGTTGTTATTTTGGTATTCTGCTAAATTTTTAATGACATGGTTTATCTCTGACTATGACTTCCAATGACAATGGTTTGGCCGGTGTAGCCAACGCATCTAAATCACAATATTACGCGCGAGATGGACCTTATATTACATAGACAATAAATAGACTTTAATAAGTTAAAGTTGTCAACGTCATGTTAACTTACCTATGCAAAACAAACAAATATTTTCTTTGTTTATTATTTCAACAAAGTAGTGACTTCAACTATTTGTCGCCTTAGATTAGGTAATTGTTGCTCACTAGTCTTTTTGGCCAAACTTAGGATTAGGAATAGCTCGCTGTGTGAATGTGGCTTAGATGAGGGAAACGTGAATCACATATTATTTAATTGCCCTTTAAACCAATCTCTCCACGATATGCTCCCTCCTGATATTCCTCGTCCTACTTCCCTCAAATCCCTCCTTAGCCTAACCTTTTCCCCCCTTATTTGTATATTATGTAAATTTATACATAAAAATAGCATTAAACTGTAAATTTTGTATATAGTCATCACACTCTAACCTCATCGCTTTTATATATTTTTTACTAACAACATGTGTTTGTATGTGTGTTTTTATTTTATAGATTGTAGATTAACCCTCCATTTAAAAAAATAAATAAAATAAAAGGGAATTAATCAAAGTGCCGAGCCTTCAATATTGTTCTCCCACTTTTTCTGTTTACGATACTCACAATACTCGACACTGGCAGAATCGATAAAACGGTTGCACGCCATATCAAAGAAGTTGAAGTTATTATTTCAACTCTTTTCTCTCGAGAACTCAGGATATATCTGAAGAACCACAGCTCTAACTAAGGCCTCCACATAGTGCATATATTATGAACAGAGCTTCACTCTGTTTGATTTCCAAGAGTGCCACGACTCTAGGAAGTGACCACTCATGAGTTGGCGCTTGGTCACGTCCACAGGAGCAAGTGTCACAATTTCTCAAGCTAGCTTTGGGCAGCTTGTGCTGATACTCCTGACAGACAGGCTCGGTCAACTTATGAGTATTATGGCGCAAAAGTTTAGTGAGTAAAACATACTTACTTACATTACTTACATACATTTAATAGGTATTTTCTATGCTATATTTAATAAAGATTGCGGAAGTAAATACACTTCTATGATGGTGATGTTATTTATTACTCATACATAATTATCTTTTCAGAAACGACAACGATGTCGACGTCGGTGGGTGATATCTACTTCTGACTCCAAATAAGGTCTATGGAGTCGCGACGCGTTGCACAGCATTTCCCTGCAATAATTATAAATCAAGTTAATTCAAATCACAAGAAAAACATTAACGCTGCATACCGTTTTCTCTGCAATAGAGTAAAACGAAACTGGAACCGTCTACCTAAAGAAGTTGTTACCGTCACCTCTCTATATATTACCTAATAGGACATATTTACATAAGTAAATGATTAACATGTATTTATGCATTTAATTTCTCCTTTCCATCACCTGTCAACAATATCCTGCTGCAATGCTCCACCTGTTAAGAGCTCTGGGTTAACCCCAAATAATCTCCAGTGCTTAGCATTGGCTCTCAATTCTTCTTCAATCTGTAGAAGTTGTATTTTTTTATTGGGGTTTCAATGTTTGTGTAAGGAAGTGCAGTATATTGCTCAATAAATTGTATGATTTGTAATTAACGGTTACAAAAACCATATTATAAGTAGTAGGTGATATTATGCACCTTAACTGTGTAATTAAATACCCTAATAATATACCTAAAATTAACGTAACTTCACTCTTAATTATAAGTACCAATCTGTAAATTGTTCAGAAATAAACGATTTATTTATTTTTATTTAGCTACACTACTTAGCAAACTCGAGAACAGAGAATGTTTCATTACTTACCTGCCTTTGTATCACCGAGATCCCAACATGGCGCCACCATTCCTTTTGCATATACTGATTGATCCTTGACTAGATCTCCTTTCGTCTCGTGGAGATCTCAAAAAGGGTCCACCGTGCTTTGCGAAACAGCCCAACGATGTTGACGATGTCAGCGCTAGCAAAGCCGACGTTGCTGATACCTAATATTAGCATAATAGCCTTTTGTCTGTACATATTATAAAACTTATTATATTAGTCCGTGCTATCACAATAAGATATACAAATGTAATACAAAATACTACGTCAGAAGAGACGGGACCCCATACAAAAAACCGAGGCTACATAGAAAGTGAGTGAGATAACAATATTTGCCTTTTAAATTCTGCCTTGTTTCATACATAGTTTTTTGTATGACATCGCGATACCCTGCAACAATATGCGTAAAAAGAAACCTGATACCATTATGACTAATTCATAGACGAAATAACGATGGGAAGAGTTGTTAAAAAATAGCAGAATACCAAATTTTGTCCACTATCGCAGGCGATTGCTATGTCATTGATTAAGTAAGAACCTCTAAACGCCGGAACACAACAATTTAGAATCGTGTTTGGCGACAACTCCATCTTAATAGTGTTAGCTAGCCAGGCGGACATAAAACAAGTCCTACTACAAATTGTACCTCTCAGGATCGGGAACGATCGGGATCCTAGACCTTTGAGTCTAATACCGGTGAGTGGACCACACGACCACACAGGCATCCGCTAAAGAGTCGATACTTAGACTGCGACTTCAACGGTAAATTATCAGCCGTAATAGCGTACTATTACGGCCGATAATAGAAGATCGTAATCTTGTATCACAAAGTACAATATTTAGGTATGCTTTTTAATAAGCTAAGTATAAAGAACTCAATGTCAAAGCTACGTATAATACTTATCTAATGTAAGAAGATCCTTGGCACCTATGATTAGTACTACGAGTATTAGTTATTCTGTGCCTATACCTACCCGACGATTTCATGAAAGTAAGATCAAAGAGATTCTCTAAGCTTGAGTAGTAGTTAATATACATGACGTAGGTGCCTATTTAATACTTACAGCCTAAATAGGCACGTAAGAACCTAATTTATTATTATGATGAAATCTTTACTCGGAATCCAAACCACATCACAAAATTAATTGTATGAGGTATTAAATATATTTACGTTTAAAGCAAAATTTATCACAGCCAAATAAGACTCTAAAACTTTGCCTTATGTTTCCACATCACAAAATTAATTGTATGAGGTTTTAAATATATTTACGTTTAAAGCAAAATTTATCACAGCCAAATAAGACTCTAAAACTGCCTTATGTTTTTCGATGCCACATATTTCCAAAGAAATTGTGTCAAAAGTAACCTAATTAAGTAACTATTCAAAACCATCAGAGTGGCTGGACAAGAAGCAGACAACCAATCGATTTTGAGAAATGAAAATACTTACTAGAATTGTATGAAATGTCATAATGTCGAATCGATAGACAAGTCACAGTCGCTTGCACTATATACACTGCATACTTTTCAAAATGGTTTTGTATCCACATCTGGTTTTTTTTTTGTACGACGGGGAGTCGCTTGGCCTTCATCTCACCTAGTTATAAGTTGAGATAAGGCCGAAGGTGGAGGCGCACTTCACCCGGAATCCTCAACAAACTCGGTTTGTTGAGGATTCCGGCTATCTTACCTCTAAATGCCGGTTTTTTTTTATGAATTGTTATTAAGGCGACAGAATTAGGTAAGATAGTGGTAGCTAGCCAGGCGGAATTAAACAAAATCATACCACCAACCAAACCCAGCATAATATTGCTTATCCTGGGGATCGAACCCGGAACCTCTGTGTGTTTAGTGGTTCAACCCACCGATTTAAGATCCAGAGGTCCCATTTAGAGGTAAGATAGCCAGTTCCACAGTTAGTTGAGGATTCCGGGTGTAGTGCACCTACACCTTCAGCCTTATCTTAACTTGTAACCAGGTGAGATGAAGGGCAATCGCTTCTCCGTCGTACAATAAAAATAAAAATAAAAACATTTACGGTCTGGACTTTGTTACACTAGAGAGGTAGGTATATTCTTAAGAAACCCGCCATTACAGCTGATCTAACGTCACGTCACTCTTAAATTTTAAAGTCAACTCTTTTCCCGCGATAAATTCTCGATGATCGATGACCTGTCACGAGGTTTATCGGATTCGGGTAGCGGCAAGCCGCCGCGCCGTATCGACAAACTTATATATTAGGGGTATTCTAGAAGTACCTATCGATAAGCATTACTCGTTGATCGATATAATTAAATACCAGAGGAAGTTTCAATGGCATCTACTATGGGAGTTATATAAAATATGAAGAAGCTTATATATTATATAGTGTGGTAACTTGTAGTAAAGAGCAAAGAAAAGAGAAGGAAATATCATATGATTAGAAAACAAGTGGAGAGAGCTTTTAAGCGTGTGTGGAAAAAGAACATTTATGTTATACTGCCTACACGTGAAATGAGGGCAGAGGAACAACACAATACAATACTCATTACTGAACAAATAAATAAATTATGAACTAATTTATATACCTAACAGTAAATTCGCCACTTCAACTTTGTAATTCAAACAATATGTAAATTAAAATGAACTGCTTCAAAGGGAAGCAGCCGGGCTACCTGAGGACCGTTAAAAAGGGTCTGTACGAAACTTTTCTAGACCAGTACTAGACGGAAGCCTACCCAAGACACTGGTGGCATTGCCATGCTGAATAGCTATATGATACGTTATTTGGTATTAGTAATAATACCTATAATTTATAAGCGTTCACTATTATATACAGAAACAATATATATAGTTTTAATAAATATTGTATATGTAGGTAATACAATGCGTATTACCTACATATATAATGTTTATAACTAATGATTTACAATGGAAGTATTAGGGTTACTTGAGGACACACGGTCTAAGTATAGGTACAAACTCAACTGATCCAGACCATTTGCTTGATATATCAATATGAATCTAATTATAAATCATAAACTATATATATTTGCCCGCTTGCTGGTCGGCACAAAACATCCTCTTATTACAAGAACGATTAGAAACTCTATTGACAGATTTGAATATAGACCTAAAGTGGCATTTAAAATGGTCACAAATCGATTTAATTTGATTTGAGTTCCGCCGTTTGCCAGGGAGGAGAGCTCTAGAGTTAACGAGTTTTTCTTCAAGTGTAGCCGAGAGCAATTATTTTATTATTATCACTCCTTCGACTTCCTATAAAGTGAATTCACTTGTGAACTTTAGTTGTTTGCCTGATGTTGCTATCGGATTTTCTTTCGTGTTGAAAAAATTCCAAGGCATTCGACTGCGTAAATTAACGAAACATTGATTTACAAACAAAAAAGGCCACATGTTTTTTTCTTGGAAAGATCACAGAAGATACCAAGTAAAGTTTCGTTGATAATATATAGATAGAGATATAGATAATAGATAGATAGTTGATTGAGATAGATATATATACTGTGTGTCAAAAGAGGTTAGAAATAACAGTAATACACGTATTTGTACAATACTACAATTTTTTAATCCATTTATGCACAAATCTTTCATTGCAGTACATTTAGATTGCTGAACATTTAAAAAGTACCTACTTACCTACATGTGAACTTTGCACCCAACCAAAGACAAGTGGCAATACGGGAAGTTAAGACAGAAGAAGTACAGAAAGCTCATAAGAATAAGAGTAATTAAGAGACGAGCACGATCTGTGATGATTTGTATTTTTTTATTTATCAGCAGTCGAAAAAAAATTACATACATCTTGCAAAGATTCGCATTTGAATAATTCGACAATTACAAAATCACAAAAACAGCACAGTCATGCCTTTTTGTGTTTGAATTTTTTATCTTATTTAATATTTCTCGATACATGCAAATGTAAGGATGAGGTCTATGTACGAATTAAATTTGATTAATTAATTATCAAGATATTTTTAAATGTTTAGGTAGTTCTAAAAATCCGCTTGATATTTTGAAAGAAAAGAAAATCGGGTTTGCCTCGACACGAGGCATCATTAACAAATACTGCTGCTAAATTGACCAGCTCCCGGTCAACGTAATAGCGGATTTAATGGATACTAAATCTTTTTACTTTTTCATGATCACAAACTTGACTTCCGCATAGGAAAGTTGTGGTAACTGGATATTGGTTCCGGATGAAGTGCGTATACTTTGGCCCTATCATAACTTGACACCAGGTCAGATGAAGGCCAAGCGCTTCCCCGTCGTACAAAAAAAACAACGCCTTTTCAAATAGCTATCGATCATATTAAAAATCTCATCATGGACGAGGATATAAGTAATATCTAGGTAGAGAGGCACCCACGAAACAACGTGCAGAATACGTAAGTGATTTGGACTTCTTCCCAGAGTGCCAGAAAGTTTATAGGGAAAGTTTCCCGCTGAGAAGCCTGGTGAAATATTCAACTAGTTACAAAGCTGGATAGGCGAGGATAGTAGAATCAATAAGCAGCCACTCATTACCACTCAGCACTCAGTAGGGAACTGAACTATTCATAAGAAAAGAATCCGCCAAAGACAATTTTTATTGATTATATAGAACTACTTTTTGGTCCGCCTTTTTTGACGTTTCGTTTGTCGTTATTCAGGTTCCGTGCCCAAAGTGTGCCAATGAGACCCTATCACTTAGCCACCGATATCTATCCATCTGTCGCTCAGATATGTCAAATTTTCATAGAACATGTATTTTTATTACCGCTGTAACAGAAAATGATACTTTTTTTACAAAATTCTGATTCAATGGGGCTTTAATTAGTTGGGATTCCAAAATGGTATAAAACTATTTTTCTACCCATAACCATTATTGCCATTTTTGTTGTAAAACATCTTCATTTTAGTAATAGATCACAAATTACTTGTTCATGATCAAATATAAGGAGAAATTGAACAAACGTGCGATGGCCGCAAAAAATACATAACGATCGAGAGAGATGTAATGGAGCCGATAGAAATAATCCTATTCGACATAAGTAAGAGCGACGGATAGTGACGATATAAAGGTTAATGACGGATGTATATATTTTCCCGGAACTGATTTGACTTCCCCACTAGCCCTTTGCCCACTAGACGTTGAGTTCTAGGTCACCCTGTAAATAAAGTAAGTAGGTTTAAATATCCTTGCTAATAGAAGATCTACTGACCAAAAGAGTTCAACATATGACTATGTTGACTATGTTGAACTTTGATCTTGACAGCTGAGCGAAATATGAATAAAACTAAAAGGCGAGTTGAGATGATTTCAAAATGAGTTCCAAAACCTGGACTTTCAGTAAGGGTCAACTTTGGATATCTTATTATCCATTGTTGCCTGAGCTAGGCAACATATTTCCATTCCACATGCTACCTCTTCGAGCGTTGATTCAACCCATGCTCCAACAATTTGCATCTGTCTCGTATTTTGGCCTATTTCCGAGTTTCGAAGCTTCTTCGGCCTTTTCTTTCTCAAGTTATGTGATTGGGTTCATCGGTATTCCGCCCACGATTCCTCAACTTTTCACAGGCATCACAGCTCAGTTGGTCTGCCTTATGCGCTGTAGGTTGTGGATTTGATTCCCACCCAGGACAAATATTTGTATATTTGTGTGATGAATATAGATTTTGGTTCTGTGTTTGGGTGTTTTATCATACGTATGTATTTGCAAAAAAAAAGTATTTCAGTATGCTATCCATAATCTAGTTCCCATATATCAAGCTATGCTTAGTTTGGGGCTAGATGGCGCTGTGTGAAATGAATGTCCTGTTATATGTATTTATTTATGTGGGTGTTGTATATAATGTCAACTAAGTATTTACAAAAAAACCGTATAGAAGTATTATTTCCGTAATCTGGTTCCTATATTACAAGCTTTGCTTAGTTTGGACCTAGATGGCGCTGTGTGAAATTGATGTCCTGTTATATTATTATAAAGTAGGCATACAGCAAAAAGCCGATCGCGAGAATTATAATAATATGAAGGTCGTTTTCGCATGAGAACTCATTTCCTTTGAAACAGCAACAAAAGCAGCTTTTCTAAATGAATGTCACGAAACACACTTGCCAGGGCTTATTCGTCTTTGTCCTCAAGTATTAACGCAAAATGATTTTAAAAGAGTATTAAGTATACTTATACAATTCCTTTTTACTTTGCCTTTAATATCCAAGGCAAAGTAAAAAGGAAAAGTAAGGCCTTCCGGCCAGGAATCCTTTTCTTTCTACCCCTTATCGATCTCTCTTATAACTGAATCGTTGACCTTTAGTATACACACATCAACAGCCTATTAGTGTCCACGGCTGGACAAAGCCTCCAAAACTGGAGGGTTTTTTTATAGGTGATACGCCTCGCAATCGCAATATGCCTGAATTAAGACGATTATGGTGATGATTGATATTTTTTTTGACAAAATCAGAGTATTCCGGCAGTTTAGAGGCCAGTTTCGTGTGCCTTCGGCCTTATCGTAACTTGAAAATCAGGTGAGATGAAGGCCAAGCAAATCCCCGTCATACAATAAAAAAACTAGAGAAATATAAAGAAAAATCTTACGATATCTCTCTGAAGTAAATTATTATTTGACAAGTCCCATCTAAAGGGTGTCCGAGGCCGAAAGGTAAAACCCTTTTTTTCTGAAAGCTGTAAGTTTCGTGACATAAACAGCTAGAGCAAGGTTTAACTCACCTCTATCACATGAAGCTGGAAAGATGTATAAACTTATTTCACTTTTGTATAACTTTTATTACCATTTAGCAATAAGGAATCGTAAGTAGGTTATTTTGAAGAACCTTAGAATTTACTTGTTTTTTTTATTTTGTTTGATTTAGTTTTTTTTGTGTACCTACAGGGGGACATGTTCAGTTTTGAACAAACCTTTAAATAAAGAATTTAAAAAAAAAATCTCTCAGTCATATTTGCGGCTCATATTTTCATGTTTTCTATTCAGTTTTTTATGAGAAATAAACTCTTTAAACATGGGCACTAGATCACGGATAGAATTCTTTTATTGTACCTATTTCCACTTAAAAAAAACATATCTTCAGACAATACAATGCAACACCCAAACATAGACCATGAATTCATCACATATTTTTTTCTCCTGGGTGGAAATCAAATCTGCAACCTACAGCGCAGAAAGCAGAGCTTCTACTAACTAAGGATAAAAATCAGTTTAATCTGTTTAGTATAATTGGTTGAACTTATCACGTAACAAAACAAAATGTATAAAAGTTCATACATTAGGATCTTTTCTACCAACAATACCAACTATACCAAACAATCTATGTGTGAGTTAACATTATTTGTAATATTAGCTGCTTATGATTTTCTATCCAAAGCTGATCAAGTAATTTTAAAGTAAAGTACCTACTCGCTGCCTTGTAAAGCCTGATTTCCCAGGGCACTGAACTTCAAAGAAGTCTGGTATTGCTTCACATGGCTCAGTCCATAACGATTCGGGTAGGAATACTACCCGAATCTTCACTAAATTCGTCGTATTTTATAGTTTTTTTTTAATTCTATTTTTTATTGATGATACGTTTGACCACCAACTCACTTGATGAACAAGTAAAGATGTGGCCTAAGATGGAGCACGCTTGTCTAAAAGAACCTGTTCACTCTGGACTTGAAGACTCCAAGATGTGGGCTGACTGCCGTGGCGGTCAAATCGACCCATTCTCCTTCGCCTCTATGATTTCCCGGGTTCAATCCCTAAAGTGGTTCAAAATTTGCACTTGGTTTGATTAGCCTGACTAGCGACCTATAACTATTGTGTTCCGGCATTCAGAAGTAGGATAGCCAGTTGCTCAGTCTGTTGAGGAATCCTGTTTTTTTTTTAATTAATATGTTATCTACAGGACTTTAATTTTACACAGCACCACCTAGCCCCAAACTAAGCATATTTTGTAATATGGGAACAAGATTTTCTAAATGAATGTCCTCATAGAGATTTTATGCTTCTCTTCACTCTTCGCTTAAAAAACTTCCTTCCCATACATACTAAGATCACTCTAGCTAATTCCCTTCTTATTCCTATTTTTGACTATGCAGATGCGGTTTTTCTAGATATTTCTGAAGATCTATTAAATAAACTTGATCGACTTCTGAATACCTGTATTCGTTTTATTTTCTGTCTACGTAAGTACGATCACGTGAGTCATTACCGTTCCAAAATAAAATGGCTTTCTATTCGTGAATGAAGAAATCTGAGATTACTTTGTCTTCTTTTCTCAGTTCTCAAAGATCCTTTTTCTCCCGAATATCTTAGAAGACGTTTCAAATTGTTGGCTGATTCTCACGACAGACATCTTAGGTCAGATGACAATCTTATTCTGGCAATCCCTATGCACTCATCATCCTTTCTTGATAATTATTATTTTTCTGTTGCTGCGTGTGGACTCTGGAACAATCTTCCGTTTAAAATAAAAAATGTCGATTCCAAAGATTAAGTCTTAAAAGACGGGCTCGTGAACATTTATTATCCATTTCTGAGCTTCACAATTTTAAATTATCTGTTTTTATTTTTTCCTTTTTTTTTTCAAGTAGGTACTTACCTAGGTATTCTTTTCTACTTTCGTTTTTCCTTTCTCATTTTACGACGGACTTATTATAATTTATACCAAATATTTATATATTTCATATTTATGTGTCAGTATTTGTACGTTTCTTATAATATTTTGTATCAGTATATGTTTATATTGGTAGTTGTTTTGTATGTAATCATATATATATATATATATATATATATATATATATATATATAAAGGTATTTATAATTTTTGTTAGATATACTTTAACTTTTTTCTTATTTAATTAAGTTAGTACGCCATCGTTTTTGTAATGTTTTCTGCCAATCTGGTTAGCAGTTAGAAAATGCCTTGGCATTATGCTCACCTTTGTGCAATATTTATATAATATATAATACAATAAAGTGTTAAATTAAAAAAAAATATTACGGATACAATAATTAAATACTTTTTGAAAATACATACGTAACATTTGATGCAACACCCAAACACAGAACATACATCTGAATTTATCACACAAATGTTTATCCATAGTGGGGATCGAACCCACAGCCTACTACACGGCAGAAGGCAAAGTTACTACCAACTGAGCTATGAAGCTTGTTACATTTGTTAATTGCAGTAAGTGAGTTTCCACCTTACGGCCTGATCATACCTTGACATCAGATAGGAAGGCCACTTTCCCGCGCAGTGTTTTAAGCGCGCAGTGGTCAAAAAAGCCGACTAAGAGATGTCACCAGAAGAAAACCCTCCAATTTCGGAAGAGCCTCTTGCCAGCAGTTCCTTTTTTACGACGGGTAAGCGCTTGACCTTCATCTCATCTGGTTACAAGTCTTACAAGTATAAGGCCGAAGGAGGAGGCGCACTTCACCCGGAATCCTCAACTAACTGTAGAAATGGCCTCTAAATTCCAGAAAACAACAATTTAATAATTGTTTTGTGTCGACAGAATTAGGTAAGATGGTGGTAGCTAGCCAGGCGGACTTAAAGAAAGTCCTACCACCAACCAAACCAAGCACAATATTGTGCTGCCCCTGAGTATCGAATCTGGAGAGAACTCTGGATCTGAAATCGGTGCATTGATCGTAATGGGCTATTTGTACGATCAACATAATCGTATACGTGAGTAAAACCCGTGTTTTAAAATGTATAGTACCACTCACGCAAGTTTTGAAAGTGTCATATTACATGTATTTGTAATATTACATGTAGCAAAGGTAGTAGGTATATCTATCTTATATAGAAACCGGTTATGGGTGATTTCTTCCGAAATAAACAATCTAATTTTCGCTTCCATTGCGCGAAAATAAAACAAGAGATAAGAAACAAAAAAACTAGCATACACTTGTACCAAGTTGCTTCAATAAATAAATATATTGATCTGATCGCTACAAAACTTCATACACAAAATGTACCTACATGTAATATGGTTGTATAGACAACCTAAATATTACGTGTATTTGTAATAGGTCGTTTTAGTCCCTTGTGTAATAATCTACTATTGAACTAACGGAAAGCTCAATAGGTGGTAATCACCTTTGCCCTTTTCATTAATTGGTAAGCCAATCAACCGGATCGGACAATGAGGACAGACAACCCGAATACTAAGCAAGGGTCACGTACGATCGAAACTTTGCTTCGCCAGGTTCTGAAGTCCTGATTCCGCCACTGAGCAAACTAGTAGGTACCTACGTGGTACTATACTAGCTAGAATAGGCTGTTTTTATATATATTTTTAACCACCTCTGTGGCCTTTGTTCGGTGTTTAGAATTGTTATTATGGCGACAGAATTAGGTAAGATGGTGGTAGCTAGCCAGGCGGACTTAAACAAAATCCTACCACCACCTGAACCACTAGACCACAGAGGCGGTTAAAATGCTTGAAGTTTATGTTTAGTGGTTAAAATGGTTAAAGCTGTATACTTGTATACATCGTCATCATTATCATCATCATTACAGCCCATAAATGCTAGGCATAAATGCTATAACGACATGGGCCTCTCCAATGCTAAAGAAAGCAAATGGAGAATTTTGCCTTAATTACCACGTTTGGCAGGCGTGTTGGTGATCACAACAATGATTAGGTACTTATACTTTTTTTGTTTATACATATTTTCATTCTTTCTTTCTTCGTGTGGACTGTGTAACAGTTCTGATTTCAGACTATACGAGCCGCCACTATAGGCGTCTAACATGACTCTGTAACGACTACTTTGACTAGTAGCATTATTTGAACTCTGAAAGTATAAAAACTTTTAAATAGGGTATCGGAGACGTCGTGGTGTCGAAGGTTTTACAACAAAAAATAGAGATATTTTTTTTGTTTTATAAAAATGGAACCGTGAGAAGATTGTGAGCTTAATAGTTTCCCATTTTCTAAACTTATAACTATGTAAGAAGACCACTACATTTTAAAAGTAGATAGTTACGTTGAATACGTATTATAGTGGTCTTAAAAGAGCTAACATATTTTAGCCTTTTAGGGTATACCTTCGATATGTAAGAAAACCGATGCCTTTCGGGCTTTCGAATATCTTCCGAGGCTTTTAATCAAGGTGACACGGTCACTCTATTGTTAAGGGCTGGCTATTATTAAGGACAGCAAATTAGCATTGCTATATGTATGGCAAGTTTCCGTCTGGTACTGGTCTGGTTGAGTTACTTTTATTTTAATCAGCGCCATCTAGCCCCAAACTAAGGATAGAATACTCACATACTTTTTTTTTGTGAATACGTACCTACTTATCCTACAATACAACACAGAGCAAACATCTATATTCATCACACAAATGTTTGTCCTGGGTGCGAATCGAACCCACAACCCACAGCGCAGAAGGCAGAGTTACTACCAACTGAGCTTTGAGGCTTGTATATATAGACCGTTTGTAATTATCCTGAGGTAGCCCGAGCTTGCTTCCATTGTAAATAGTTTTGTTTATATTGTTGCATATTTTATTGTGTTTTCATAAATAATAGAGACCAAGCAGTAGTCGAATTTCAACCGTAGAAGAAATATTAGCATTCTCCTTCTCCATATGAACTTTAAGTAGCTATGCCATCTCTTTAGAAGTTTTCTATTACCCACCTAATTAAATACTAAGATGTTTTAATTGTTGATCTAACTAAGCCAATAATGATGTAAATTGCCCCATAAATCTTCTCCGTTATAACACATTTTGTTATAAAAGTGTTAAATTAAGTTTTCCCGTGTTAACTCAAGGAAAACTCTGATTAAGAGCAAAGTTGGAAAAGATTGGAGCTGATAAGTTCAAACTTTAAGTTTATCAGCTACTAAATTTTTAAAGTGATGTTCAACGAAAAGTTTTACCTTGATTGTAATAGTGGAAGTAGTCCAGTTTTATATTTTAATCTTACCTACTACCTTTTGCAAGACTTCGCCCGCTTGATAACCGAAATAAAACGAACCTAAATTGGTAATTAGGATAAAATATATACGAAAAATTGGTTGATTGAAAAAATCCAGGTATGTAACTCCAAATTTAAATCAAATCATTTACATGTCAGACTGCAGGACTTAAATACAGGTAACAAGGCTGTATGAAAATTCGCAATATACGCAATATAATTTGCTTAAAATACCACGAAAATTTTACAATCATTGTAATTAAATGTCAAAATAGGTACTTACCTTGATACTATACTAAAATAATCTATAAACAAGACAAATTTTATCCATTTAGGCGTAAAACGTAAGGAACAGACACATATTTATGTGACACTTTACTATTTAAATAGGTATGGATGGTATTCAAACCATTTTTTTATTTTTGACAGGTAACGCTATATAATTCTATCTATACTTATAATAAAACTGTGAGTGGTCAAAATCTGTACATTAAACATGTACATTTATTCAATAAATTAAACTAACTAAGTACAAAGGAATCAGTCAGATTACCTAAGGACCGTTACAAACGGCCTATAGGTAACTCAACTGTTCCAGACCAGTACCAGACGGAAGCGTGCCCAAGACACTGGCTGCATTGCCACGCTGAATAGCTATGCTAATTCGCTGGCCTAAATAAGAGCCAGCCCTTGGGTCACGTGTCGCCTCAATCAAAAGCCCCGCAATATTTTTGAAAACCCGGAGGGCACCGGCTCCCCACGGACCCAAGGTCTCCACCCCAAAAGGCTCAAATAGGTAAGCTCTGTCGAGACCACTATATTTGCGCCTTTTGTGATCCTCGGCCGAATCAGCCGCCGCACCAGCCCTAACTGATGTCCCAGGCAGATGAGATGGCGCTAGGGTGTCGACGCAGGTAGCGTCCCACACCAAAGGCCTACCCATTTCCCAAGGGACAAGAGTCATACCGTCGGGCCGCTTACCATCATCACGTAACAGACCATTCGGTTCAAGAACGGCTGGCACATTGACACTGGTAAACACTCGACGGATAATGTCATTAAGACTAGCGTGGCGCGAAATCCTGCCGGCAGACCTTGCGCACGAAAGTCCGTGAAAACCAAATTGATCTACGGCCGCACCGCACCGGCACTGGTGAGAGGCGCAGCATCTTGCACCCAACCGAAGACAAGTGGCAATACGGAAAGTTACAGGATCCATAAGTGTACCGGTATTGTAGGATGGATGTGCTTGCAGCCAAAGACCTGATTCCCATTTTGAAACAGCTAAGAGACGAGCACAATCTGTGGAGGTTGAGCGCGTATGTAATAGATAATTCCGTGTCAACTCGCACAGAGGCCCGTCCCACTGCCGTTGTGCCGAAAGGTGTTTTGGGGGATCGGTATTAGGGCAAGCACTATGCCAAGCATTTCGAGCCTCGTCAAGATAAGAAATTTGGAGTATATTGCCTGGAACAGCCGAAATTGATGGTGTTAGAATTTTCTCAACCAAAGAATGTGTACTATAGACGGAAGACAAGAAAGCTGGCAAAGCAACACTAGAAATTTTGCGTATACCTAAGCCGCCCAATCGAATAGGCAATGAGGCCTGCGACCATGCTCTGTCATCCAACTCAATATTCAAAACCGTGGAAAGGGTGTTCTTTATTATGTTGTCTAAGCCTTCCACCAGCTCACTGTGTTTCCACAGTTGACAACATCGTAAAGCATAAGTAAATTTTGGGACAAAAAGGCAAAATTTTATAATGGTGAAAGCCATGTGTGAGTTAATTTTTGAAAGTCTGTCCGAAACCTTCATAAAATTTTGAATTTTGTCGTCGACGAAACCCGGAAAAGATTCATCAAGAATTGGTGAACCTAAGTAGTAGGTGGAGTGAACTCTTATCTACAACAGTAATATTGGAAGCCAAAGTCTCAAACTTTTGAATAATTGAATTTCTATCCAAACATGTATCTGAAACATTAAATATTATTGTCAGCGTTAGATTATAAGCACCGTCCGTTTGTAATATGCCTCGGCATATTGTACACATGTCAGCTTAAGATTATAAGCACCGTCCGTTTGTAATATGACTCGGCATGTAACACAGACATAATTTACCCGACTGTCTCAGAAGGAGGGTTATATATTTCGAGATTATGTATGTATGTTCCATCTTGTTGAAATTTGGCTTGTGATGTGTAATGACACATTCAAATGTGATTCGACTGGATTGTGGGAGTGACATATCTTATTCCATTATTATGGGTGTCCGATTAAAGCTAGTAATATGCCAAATATAAATATACATTTAACCAAAGTAAAACATTATGTAACTAATTAAGTTTAACTCGTATCTATTGTCAAAATTTTTGTTTGTTTGTCAAATGTTTTGTCTATAATGTTTAACACCACTGAAAATTTTACTAAATTAGGTATTTTATAGTATATTAATTTCAAATATTTTGCTTACGCGATTCTATGCACGATCAATTTCACTCCTACCTTTTTTAGGATTTGGTGAAGGATGGTGAGAAATCATTAAAAAAAAATACCGGGTGCCAGAAACTACTAGAAACGTTACGGGAAATATTGATAAACGCGGCTTCTGTTGACTATAAAATTCCATTCGGAACTTTTTATTCTGATTCATATCATTATTCACAAAATAGTGGCAATTATGTACATTTAAGGTAAATACTTGTGATTTCAATGTTTTGTATTTTTGTTTATTTAACTTAAGTGAGGATCGTTACAGGTGTCTCTTTCTCATTTCAAATTAAAACAGGGTGCATGAAAGTGACCCCAAGTTAAGTAGGTACCTATAGAGTTGATAGCATAGTTTTCTTTTTCTCAGAACCTATTTATCCAAATTTGTTTTTGTTTGGTATACCTCAGTAAGTATTATATTCTTATCAAAATATTTAATAATGACTACTATTATCTCAAAAAATAAATCAAAGTCTTATATAATCGAAGTAAGTGTTCATTCAACTAGAGGAAACATTATCATAAATATTATTGATACAGAAGCCAATACATTACTTAGTTTTTTTTATTTTTGGCTGTTTTTCTATCAGGTTTCTCCTGGGGTGTACAATATTGTACTCGGTTTGGTTAGTGGTAGTACTTTAAGAGTACGTTTAAGTCCGCTATCACCATCTTACCTAAGTCTGTTGCCTTATGGCAACAAAAATAGATTGTTGTGTTCCAGCGTGTAGATGACAGAAGATTGCCAGTTCCGTTGAGTATTGAAGATTTACTCTCTTTTTTTCAGGAGAATTTTATCCTCAGTCGCCTCTTACTTCAGCCACAGGAGGATAAAGTGGGGTCATGTTCTTAATCCAGAACCACTGCGGCAAACTGTCGATCATGTACGGATAATTACCCCAGTCCGCAACATAGACGGATCGTGGTTGGGATTCAACTAAATGTCATGTCCGACTTAGCTCCGGCTAAACCGCCAATTAATTGTAGCGGCGTGAAAAACTATCTCATATAAATTCAACGAGAGGATTTTACCAGTTAGTAAATAAAAGAGAGAAAAACATTTTAGTAGCCAGTATAACGGTTTGTAAATCTAAACTAAGCATAGCTTGTAATATGGGAACTAGATTACGTATAGAATTCTTATTTTTTGTAAATACAATATGCTTATCATACAATACAACACACCCAAACACAGAACTAACATCTATATTCGTCACACAAATGTTTGTCCTGGGTGGGAATCGAACCCACAATCTACAGCGCAGAAGGCAGAGTTACTACCAACTGAGCTATGAGGCTTGTTGAAATACAATATAGGTAGTGTTGTTGAAGTAAGTAATATATAATAAATAGCCCTAGTTTAGGAAGGTAATATTTAAATAAAATGTTGTAAATTACATGATAATTTATATGAAATTGTTCCGAAATTCCTGAACAAAGAGTAGGTAAGAAACGGCGTCAGTATATTTCTAAGATTTGAATTTCTAATGGAAACAAAATTTCCAAGCAATAAGCCACTTCCTTTCGTCTGCTATCGCCAATTTCTCCAAGAAGAGGAAATGAGAGTTCGATTGAAAACGCCTAATAGGATCATTGAAACGATCCAATTTCATATTCCACCGTAAATGTTCGGCAATAAATAATGTACCTACCGGTTTATTGGTCACATCGTAACGTGACCGCAACAAACATTTTACGTTCATTCGTCTCAATTTTATGTGAAGTCAATTTATCACTAGTAGTTGACTAATGTTTACTAAAACCTATTTTGTATGTGCTATCAACCTCAAAATTTGCACAGCCAAGGTTGAGGTCAAGGGTAGAGTGAGTCGAAGGTGCTTAGGTACTTACTCTCAAAGTGAAGAATTAGGGTCCTATCGTAACACGGCAGATATACAGACGCCGAAAGCTGATATCAAGTTTTTGCAAATCAATCTCGGCGAAATTATCATTGTTTTTATTAAAAGCCATTGCCCGCTTGTCCGGGGAATTACTACCACTATTTCGGCTCCCAAGCAGCATTGCTGTGTTGCAACTAAAGGTTTGAAGTTGGATTTGATTGCCAATGAAATTACAAGCTCATCACATTTAAACCTCAAGTTGTCGGGCGCAATGCAGTGCAGCGTAGCGTTATTTGTAGATATAACCTACGCAGTAAGGCTTTGTTATACACAGGAGCTCCACTTAATATCAGGTGGGCTGCCTGCTTGTTCCAAAAAAATAAAAATAAATAGTGAAACCCCTAGGACTGCGTTCCCGTCATCCCATGGTCTTCTGATTTGGGCGTTGATTGTCAGTAAGTCAGTCATAAAAATGTTATATAGGTAGGTACTATTCATTAGATCAGGTCTGATTTACTAAATTTTGTCATGATTTGGTTTATTATGCCTCGCTTCACACCCTTGGGTCATTTAAACGTGACTCATTTTAGAAGGTCATTGTTTTGTTCAGTGCCGGACAAAGGGTTGTTTTCAAATTGGCCGGCTGTAGCGGTTTGTTAAACCCGAATATAAAGAGAGTCGATTCGTGAGCTGAGTTAGTTGTGATAAGGTGGATTTTGAATTTGTCGGGTTATACGGTTGTCATAACTTGATTCTCGCATTGCGTAGTCGCGTAGTCTCGTCACCGTTCGGTGCGTAACGACATGCCACGCCTCCAGAAGACGTCTTTGTACTTGACTGTTGCGCGCGCATTCTTATATTTGTAAGGGTGAAATCACCATGGGTGATATTACCCTTATAAGTTTACTGCTGATTATACTGACCTAAAAATAATAGGTTACATATTAAAACACAAAGAACTAAGATTCTAGGTTAGCTACTAGAGAATGGCCGAATATTCGGTGTATGTTCTATATTCGGCATGTAGGGGTTTATCGTTTATCATACCAAAAAAAAACATTTATTCAGCCGATTATTTGGCGAAAATACCGGACATACTTTTACTAGAAATTATGAAATTTAGCTACATAACGTACCTACTGCCTAACCCACCAAATTTCCCTGAAAAATTTTGGCTAAATAACCTACATTAAATAAAACAATATCCTATGTAGGTTAACATTTTATTTTTTGATATAGGTAGGTACGTATTTACTAAACCTTACTTTCCTACATTACCTATATAAGTACCTAATAAAGTTAAAATATTTAATAAATAATTGTACAAGTGAAACGTGATTTTCATTCCGTTTTTTTATTTGATTGTCTTATACTTAATACTTGTAAGCTATTAAAGTTTGCCATGGTGTTGATGGGAACCAACCACCAAAAGCTAAAACACCCTGGCTGGAGAAAACGCTTTAAGGTCATCATCGTCGTTCCATCAAAGTCTATTTTATTACTCTCTTATCGCCAGTTTCACTTTAACCCCTCCAACCCCGTACATCGTTTTCTTGACATTATTGTTTTTCACGCAGATAAAAAACAAACACACTTCCTAACGTGTAAATAATTTCTCGCAAACTATTTAGATGATGCAGTACCTGCGTCCGCGGTAGCGGTAGGGCGAGAGAGTCATGCGCTCTACACGCTCCAACTTGTTATTTTATAATGCAAGACAAAACCCGTGTAAGTAATCCTACCGAATATTTCGGCCCTTGTTCTACCTACCTAGGTTTTTATCTAAATTACGATTCAGCTTTCGGCCCATCATTAGTAGGTGGTTATCTAGTAGCTACATAATAAAAAAACGTCAATGCACAGGAAATAGTAATAAAAATAATGGAATTTTGAGCTATTTCCACGGAGGGAAGGGATTCCAATTAAAAGGTAGGTACATAAACTGTAGCGAAGTATAAATAAGTTCGTAACATTATACAATAATACAGAGTGCCCTTAAGTGAGGATACCATGGTCGTACCCTAATCTAGTACCTACCTACCTAATATTCGCGTAATGTGTAAGATATGGAAATATCTGTAGTAGAATCAGCATCGCAGCGCCACGGTGCGGTCGCGGAGATAAACGCAGAGGAACGTCACGCGCGCTTTGGCCAGTGGCGCCATCTAGCGGCGCAAGCTTAGCCTATCACCTGCCGTGTCGCGCCGCCGCCGCCGCCGCCGTCAGTGAGCCGAGCCGCGACATTTCGCCGTCGCGCTCACACCAGCCAGTGGCACGTAGATATTAACCTTAAAACGTCCATCGCGAAAGACCAATCACCAAAATATTCGCCTACGAGACAATTGTAACAGTGACACAGACCTTTAAATACAAAAAACAGTGCTGTGAACGTGACGTAACCCCGCAAGCCTTAGGATTTACTAGTACAGTGTTGCTCAATAGTGTTCTTCCCGAAATCGAAAGTTTCTAAAGGACGAATGTCCCTTTTGGTGGGCTGTCGTTGGGCAGCCCCCAAATTCTGTGCCAGAATGTGGTGGTTCTTGTTTATTTGTGTGTTGAACCTGGCTCTTAAGACCTTGGCTTCGAACAGCAGTGGTCCTATTTATACCAGTAAGTTTCTTTTATTTATTTGTTTACATTTGTCGTTTATTTATGTAGGTACGTAAATCTAGATAAGTAATAAATAGGTACGTAACAATACCTGTACTAATGCTTTCAATTTATTCTCTTGGTGAAGGTTGAGTAGACAAGA
Organism: Venusia cambrica; assembly: GCA_951394065.1. Classification (NCBI taxonomy): domain Eukaryota; kingdom Metazoa; phylum Arthropoda; class Insecta; order Lepidoptera; family Geometridae; genus Venusia; species Venusia cambrica. Next base: position 1,442,456 of record OX596068.1, on the reverse strand, counting down.
ATGCTAATGACATAGGAATTCAATCGTATGATCTTTCGACGGCCGAGAACCAACCATTCATCGACTGCAGTACTAATTTTATTTATGTAAACATACGTGTTTAACTGGTTTGTTACGTTCTTGGACTGGACACACGTGTAGTTCAGATCTAGTTGTTTTGTTTTTGTTTACTTCCCAGAAGGTGAGACTTGTCGAAATCGGATAAGATAACCGTGGCAGTATCACGCCACCTCTAAAATGATATTGTTAACTGAGGTAAAACGAACCTCCACACTCGACATCATCAGTCAACAACAAATCACGAGCGCCAAGAAAACTGCGCATCTGAGTTTATGATATTGTTCATAGGCTAGAATTTACCTTTTTTATTAGGTACAGCTACTTGAAATAGCTAGTAGGTACCTATTTATATAGGTACAGACAGAAAAAGTGACAAGAGGACGAGTTCAGTGGACAATAGTGGGACTGAATTAGGTTGGCAGATGGACTACGCTCCCTTCCAATTCGACTGAAATTTGTCGCAGCAAAAAACGACCTGTTGGAAAAGGTATAGGTAGGTAGAGGTATGTAAGTACAATACTTAAGCAGTGTGAAGCCTTATTATCGAAATATAAACTTATTAATACCATAGACCAAATTAACCTTCATCTACGCTATTATACCTACTGCTCATTGAATCATCGGTAATGACAATACACCATCGTTCAATCTTTTGTTTTTTCAGCAATTGTTTGTCTGGGTTACAGTTACCTAGTTACCTACCTAAATTAATTCGTGTTTATCACCCATTTTTGAGCGGCAACAAAATTTTACAAAAATAATAGTGTGAAAGTATCTATACCTACTTACCTACCTACTGAAGTTTGTCACTAAAATGAAATCGGTATGTATAATTAGGATTAGGACTCGATACCCTATTTTTATTATTCTGAGAACGCAAAAGACGAAAGGTCTTGGTATCGTTATGATCCACTAGAGGGGCTTTTATGGACATATTTTCTATGGGTTGAATTAACATTAAAGTTATAATGAAAGGTATGTACTATATGTATACCTATTTGCTAAGAGGATAAAAAAAAATACGCTTGAATTCTTTTTCCGGAAGTTTACCTGGAACGCTGTTTCCCATCAAACTGACTATTGTTATTTTAAGGGTCTTTCTTGTGTTCAGTTACGTTACATTTGTTTCTTCGACAATAATGTTACCAAGTGACCAACTAACGCCAGTTGAGGTGTTAAATAGATTTATTATTTTTACGCGTAACCAACCCCCATTAATAAGTTTTTTTTTTTAATGTGTAGTGGATACTCCTAAAATGACACCCCACAAAGCATAGATCATCTTGCCTCATTTAACACCCCTCTCTCAAAAACTAAACAATTTACCAATAAATGAGCACTACCCTATACTTACATGTATCTCTGCGAATTCAAAATTTCGATTTGATCGGATCAACCATTCAAAAGATATGGGCAAAATATTGTAGTTATTTCTAACCCAGTTATCAAAAATCCCCCGCGATTATTAATTTATTTTGTGTCATATTATTATAATTTAAATCTCATTAAAATCGGATAACTCTTTCGAGATTTATGCCGTCACAAACATTTCCCAAACATAAAGCAACAATTATACATATATAAACAGATATAATGCCCAACTTAACTCGGAGATCTCGTTCGCTTTGCTCACTCAATCAAAAAAGAGAAACAGGTTGACGAAGCATGTATATTACATAATTATGTCGAGAGGGAATGATGCAGTTGGGAGTTGAAGACCTCGGCAAACGTTCTGTAACCAAGTACTTAGTCTTACCTCTAAATGCAACTAAATGCGGAACATAACCATTTAATAATTGTTATGGCGACAGAATTAGGTAAGATGGTTGTCTCTGTTAACCCCTCGCTCACGTCTGAAACAGGCGTGCGTCTATGTATATATGTTTTAATTGAAGACAGTCTGTGTATTCTCTTTCTCTGTCGCATTTCAAGCATTGTTTCTTTAAACGAATCGGGTAAGACAAACCGCCTCAGTGGGCTAGTTGGTTGGCCTATCCGTGTCAGATCCAGAGGTCCCGGGTTCGATCCTCAAGGGGAGCAACAGTATTATGCTTGGTTTGTTGGTGGTAGGACTTTGTTTAAGTCCACCTGGCTAGATCTACCACCATCTCATCTAATTCTGTAACCATAACAACAATCTATTTTTTTTTTTTTTTTTTTAGTCTAGAGGATAGCCAGTTCCTCAGGCTATTGAGGTTCCCGGGTGAAGTGCGCGTCCACCTTCATCCTTATCATAACTTGACAACCAGGTTAGATGAAGGCCAAGCGCTTCCCCAACGAACAATTAAAAAAAAAAGAGAATATGAATGACCTGAGCTGAAATATAATCATCTCACCCTGTCTTGCTATCTACCTATTAATGACTGCATATTGGTAGGTACCTACACTAGATACTCAACATAAGCTAGCGCATATCCTCATGTTACTATTGTGTTAGGCAATATTATCGGCATACCTCGAACGCTAAACACAATACATAAGGCCTTATGCGGTTTCTGCTAGCTTGCAGGATCTGGTTACGTATCATTCTCACCAGCCGATCCTGCACATTGGTTGTCAGCGATTCGTGATACTTACCACTATCAGCTTACCTTAGTTTAACTACACATGCTCAACATATACAACCCCTGTCAGCCTCAGCCTCACGCAGGACAGATGCTCTACAGGTTGTGCTTCGGAAAGCCCAGGAACTGCACACTCCGCAGTCACCAGACGCACAGTTAATTATCATCCACATTTGGTTGATATTCCATAGGACCAAGCCTCTATCAAATCATGTATACTGTGCACTGCAATTTTTTTTTTAATTGCCAAAGCGTCTGTTTTTCCACTGACGTTTGACCATAACACCGTATGCATTTTTCTGGGAAGTCTTGCTCCCTTGTGGAACTTATCTTTGCCCAGGCAAGTTTCGAGGTCAAGAGCTGAGTCATCGGGAATAAAGACAAAGGAGATGTTGTGGTGTTTTATGTTGAACATTAAAATTCTCTATGCAAGGCCGCACTGTCGTGTCTGGCGCATTTTTTTTTACAGTGAAATGCTAACCGATAGTTGCGTTATGGGTTGCGCTAATATACATAATTGTCACTAAAATTTTAAAGTGATGCAATTATCAAATAGTCAAATAGAAATAATAAGCCATTTACGAGTATAGTCATCTGCTTAAAAATTACGTAAGTAAGAGTAGTAGAAGCCCCTAGTGAAAGGGCTCGTCCGGAGAATTACTACCACCATACTTATTTCAGCCGCCAAGCAGCATTGCTGTGTTTCGGTTTGAAGGGTGTGGTATGGTTGCCGGTGAAATTACGGGACGTGAGGTTTCACACCTTTATGCCTCAAGTTGACGGGCGCAATGCAGTGCCGTGTAGGCTATGTTCTTTGTGGATGTGACCTATGCAGTAAGGCTTTGTCATAGGTAAGAGTACACTTAACACCAGGTGCGCTACTTGCTTGCCGTCTCCTAGTAGTATAAAAAAAAACATAGATTTAAGTCAGTATATTCTAAATCGATGACTGCACATCATTGCGCGCATGTGGCCGGTTCTTAGATATTTGCTAAGCAAGACAAACATGATGCTGCAGGTGAATTATACTGTAAACTGTTTGAATGATCATTTCATACTGATACCATATTATTGATAACACAGTAAACTTGACATTTAGACAGCAAAAATACAGTAGGTAATACAGTTTTCCGCTGCTTATCAATTCAATACCAATCAAAGTAAATAATACCTACTGTATCATTGTGCTAAGTCTTAGGTATAATATACAATATGAGTAATATACCTTACGAGGAAAGATAGGATGTTAGAGGTATTTAGATAAAGAAATAAACTTCTATTGTGATTACACTTCAAATAGTACTGTTTAGCCACAAACTGAGCAGATATTGAGCAGATATTGTATTATGGGAAATAGTTTACAGATTGAATACCTACTTGATTTTTATAAAAAAAAACAATTAAGTACCTATTATTTCTGTAAAGGAACTAAGTAGGTACTTATATTATTTAATGATAAATATCGAGCCATATAATATGTCATAACTTGTAAAGAACATTTTACAAGAAACACTTATTGATAATTCCTTAATTGCGGTTGTGTGGCCAATGTTATCATATAGGCAATTTTGTTTTATATTGAAAGTGTCATATTTTCTGAACCAGCTTGTTTTTTTTTCTGAACCACCGTGGCGCCCCTTGCTAGTAGTAGATACCTGCCGAATTATCCATTTAAAACGGGACATTCTGTATATTAAACAACATCGTCGTATCTATTTACCTAGTTACATAATGTGCCTATTCAGTCTACCGCAGATGTAGGTACCCAGCCGTTAATCAATACCAATCATTGCGATTGATTGTGCCAAGACTAGAATAGAGAGACAAACAGCCGAAAGTAGCTAAACACGAATATCCTGAATCAGTGCAAAGTTCAAAACGGCGGTGGCACCCAGCCAATGTTTGAAATGGGTATTTCGGTGATGTTTACTGCTTTGCTCGCGGTGACGCTAGTAATTGCAACAAATATTCAAAGCAATTGTTGCTATGATCAATAGGATCTTCTTACAAGTGGACAGTCGCTGAATGGTCCATTGTCCACCAAGACGATTCCGAACTTTGGGAGGGACGCCAACTCATTGGTTAGAGATGCCTAAAGAGGCTAAAGAAGACAAACTTAAGCCTCTTACTCTTTTGTCGATAACACTCACTAACAATGAAATGGCAATAGGCCGGCCATCTATAAAGAATGCAAAGCAGCAAGTGGACAAGAAGAGTCACATTAAGGAAAGGTCCCATAGGAATAACAAGACCAGACCAAAGTCTAGATGGGCAGTCGAAATTCAGAACGTAACCACAACAGAATACTGGAAAAACGTAGCAGCAGACCGAAACCAATGGTAAATACTGGAGAAGGCCCTACCCTCTTTCCAAATTTTCGAGAAAGAAAATGTCAAAATGTAGACCCTAGAGGCGTCCTAACCCCAATTTGACCGAAGAAGCAACATCTATCCAATAACTATAACATTTAATACATTATGTGACATTTTATCAATTGAGTACCTATTCTAATATGTTATATTGTAATATTAAATAGGACTTAACTTGTTTTGATGTGGTAGCTTAGTACATAAACATTCTAACGATATAAGTTACACACAGCTCCCTTGCACAACTAAGGAGATATCGTCATTTTAGTCTCACGCGCCGCTATGACGTGTAACATTCCGCGCGTGACGTCACGGTTGTGACACAGAAACGACGTCACGCCAAAATGGCCGACACCGTTGAAGGGATAATTGGTATCACAATGAGCATATACCTAATTGTAAGGGTTAAGGAATAAAATGTATTGTATTTTTATTAAGCGAATTCAAAAAAAGGAGGAGGTTCTCAATTCGGCTGTATGTTTTTTATTTTATTTTTATTTAAGAGGCTGACACACAGAAAACGTAACATAGTAAACAAGGCACAAAATGTGTAAAAAAAATAAACGCCTAGTATCAGTAGTCCGATGATGCTGATCAATACAGATCCTCGGACTACTGAGCCTTTTAGTCCGATATTTACAAATTTCGACTTTCCCAACACAAGAAATGCGTTAACTTCAGATTATTTTTTCCAACATCCTAAGTATAAAGCTATTTGTGTTTTATAGTGTCATCAAAATCGTCACCGTAATATAATATCTTAATTAAAGCATATTGCGATTGCGAGACGTATCACTTACGCGTCACTTTTGCGTAACGTCGAAAACATACAAAATCGCGCGCCCGATTCACCTTCACACTGATCTGTCACACTGGCGTTACGGTTAGGAAATATTTGTACTAACCACCACACTGCTAGTCAAGCAGTGTGACAGGCAAGAAAACTGTTTCCTAATCTTCACATTAGTTTGAACTATAGGAAACCAATTTCTGATCTTTAATCTTAAAATAAGGTTTTCATTGTATATTGTTTACAATTGAAACCTCTTTTCTCTTAATTGATCCGCCTCATGATTTTAATAAAATATTTTTTATAATAAATTTCACACTACGAGTGCTGAGTCCCTAGCTACCTATGAAGAACGCAACGTGTGTGTTTCACAGCACCCAACGAGTTAAATACATTGAACATCAAACTATTTTATAGGAGAACATTTTTTTTTTTTAAGTAGATTCTACATTAATGGTATTGTCTGCCGAAACCCTTTCAAGTACAAATAAAAGCAATGTGAAGGTTAGTCCATATCAATGGTAGGAAGGTTAGTAAATTCCAAACAGTGTTAAGGTGAGGAAATCGTATTTTTATCCTTCATACTAGTGTGGTGGTTAGTAAAATTATTTCCTAACCGTAACACCAGTGTGACAGCGCAGTGTGAGTCGTGCGCGCGAAATCGGGACATCTTTTTTTTATTATTGTACGACGAGTAAGCGGCCTTCATCTCACCTGATTTTCTAGGTCCACTCACATACTTTATAGATATATACTGATGATTTGTCATATTTTTAAGTTTTTTTTTTTTTTATTGACAGTCCAGCGTTTGACCTCCAGCTTACATGTAAAACAAGTAAAGATGTGGCCTAAGATGGAGCACGCTTGCCTAAAAGGAACCTACATTTTATTTCATAGGTAGCTACATTTTAGTATGTAGGTATTAAACTAAAAGGAACCTACATTTTATTTCGTAGGTAGCTACATTTTAGTATGTAGGTATTAAAAAAGATTTACTTAACTACCAATCGATAAATAACGTAATACATATTTGTATGCTACATTATATTTCGGCGGAAGGTATAGGTATACTATCGCACAGGCTTATCCTAGTTTGGGTACCTATGTTTTCCCTGTGGAATGTTTACTTAGTCATAAGTCTATGATTATTTTTATTTTTGATCTAAGACGTTTTAGATACGAAATAAATTATCTTATCTCATGTAGTTATGACTAGGCCGAAGGTGGAAGCGATGGAATCTTGAAGAACAATACTGTACTCCCCTTGGGAAACGAACCCGGGACCTTTGTATCTGACACTGGTGGGCGAACCACTAGACCACAGAAGCGGTTGAAAAGATACAACGTGGTGCAGATGGCTATAAATCGGAATCCTTGGAGACAGGTCGTCCATGCTCGTGAAACGAGTTCCGTCCGGGTGATCACGATCTTCAGTAATGAAGTACCGACTACAGAAAAAGGCTAACAAAAGTCCGACTTACCCACTCGATCGAAACGGATGCGGGGTGGTCGAATGTAGAAACAGAAGTATTTGTAGTTCGCCTCGAACTGAGATCTCGTAATGTCTTGGTTTGTGACGGAGATTATTTCTCAAGTAGAACGTAATTTACAAACGATATAAGTGTGCTATCATTACACCTTTCTCACCTTACATAAGCGCTTTTCATCCCAATATCTCAAAAACCACCCCACTTATCAAAAATCCCCCGCGACAATCAAATTCTGTTTACGTTATCTCTATTCAGTTTCAATTTCATGAAAATCGGATAATCCGTTCTAGAGTTATGCCGTCACAAACATTGCCAGATTTCCCAACTTAACGTAGATCTCGTTCGCTTCGCTCACTCGATCAAATATGTTACTGACTCAAAAGTGGACCAGGGACAGTTGACACGACGTTGGCCGTTAAAGCCCCTCTCACGAATGAGCACAATCCTATAGTGACGGCTATAAAATGAGCTTTATGCCCCAAGGAGTCGTCATTATATGAAAACGAAAAACGAATCACGCTTACCATAGTCAGTCAAATTTTACGAGTGACACAGCAGTTCCATTTGTGAATTTGTTTTACATAGACATCTCGATATTTTCGTACTTATTCCTCACCAATTTTGCAATGATCATAAATTATCGAGTTGTATTTTGTTTTATAGTGTTAAATATAGTTGGACGCTTTAATAGGAAGGTAAGACACCACCTGATGTGAAGTGCAAATCACCGGGAATAACTGCAGGGTTGGGTCTTGGGTTAAGTTACAAGGCTGAACAAGGGATCCGAGTTTTTGCCAAAGACCAAACTCACCTAGCTCCGACCAAAGTCAAAAGTCAAAGTCAAATATATTTATTCAGTAAGATTTTTTAGGATCACTTTGAAACGTCAAATCTACCGCCTGTTCGGAAACGCGACCAGCACACAAGGAGAAAGGCAAGAACCTCGGGCTAGTTTTTTTTTTCCATTATCCATTCCAATAGCTTAAAATTATCTAATACTAATTTCAATTTATTCACTGGAGCAAATTCATTTTTTTTAATGCCAGGCTTTCTTATCTTCTAGGTAATCTGAAATTTTATAATAAGCTTTCCTGGATAGCTTTTGTTTCACAAAATTTTTGAATTTATTATTTGACAAGCTTAGCAAATCACTTGGCAATTTATTATAAAAGCGTACAGTTTAACCCTATGAACGATTTAATAACCTTATGGAGCCTAGTTGTGGGAACAGCGAGTTTATTCTTATTTCTAGTAATATAATTATGTTTATCACAGTTTTTCCTTAGCTTATCTACATTGTTAAGAACTTCAAAGGTTCTTTCGACGAAACAATGGTAACTACGGTATTGAGCGATCGGATTCTCACGACACGAGATATAAACTAAATTTCAAATTGTAGGGCACATCTACAGCGTAAAAACACGTTCGGGAAGGTTACGCTCTAATTAAGGTGTCGGTACAGCCACGTGACCTGCATGAAAAACAAAATTGGAAAATAAATCACTCAAAATATGGGACTGAATGTTACTGTGAATATCAGTGGTTTTCCAGTACCGCGTATTTTGACGTTTCGTTCTGTTTTATGACCGCATCCGTCAGGCTTTACCGCACCATCGCCATTTATTAACAAATGAGATAAAGGTTTTGGTTTTGGTGGAATTCATGTTTCGGCGTATAAACTCCCGGGGGGTAAATTAAACCCATAAAATATTATATTGTCAAGCGGACATAACCCACCCGACACAAAAGCAATGGTTGATAATATCTGTACAAATTGTATCAAGATTATTTTACATGTACCTATTGCCTTCGGCTACCTTCACCCTGCCACTGAATATACCTACAGGTGACACGGCTCTAAATACTGATTATCCTGTAACGCCACACAGGCAGGCGATTTGGTTAGCAATTTAAAAATATCATAACTTGGGAACAGTGGCCGTCAATTTCAGAGGAAAGTGATTGAGGGTAACCTTTTTTTTTATTGTGGAAGGATATATGGATAGATGTAGAGTATACCTGATAAAGAAGACAAGGTTGCGTCTGATGAAAATCAAAGGAGATAAATAGATAGATAAACTCCATATTGTACAAGAAGAACCAAAGTCAAAGTCAAATATATTTATTCAGTAAGATTTTTTAGGATCACTTTGAAACGTCAAATCTACCGCCTGTTCGGAATCGCGACCAGCACACAAGGAGAAAGGCAAGAACCTCGGGCTAGTTTTTTTTTTTCATGATGAACCAAAACAAACATTCAGAGAAAAAATACGAGGCACAATTAGCTTTTACGGATTAGCTCTTCCAGGTAACCTTATGATAGATGAGAGCAGACATAAAAATATATTTTTTTACCGACCCCATATCAAATGACAATAGAGGGCAAGACAATTATCATGAACATTGGAAGAACATATGAATTCTTCGTTCCCAACAGTAATATTAGTTATCAAACATGTCTTTGCGGTAATATCTACACGAGTTTATGTCACAAACGTTCCTCGGATATAGGTCGATATACACAAAATAATCAACTTGGACGCGGTTCATTATAGAGTTAGTTCCGACTTCTCAATTAATTGCAAGCAACTACGCAAAGTTTAGTTGGTAGTTGCACAATAGTGCTCACATATTCAAGAAAATCACTTACTGGTTGCCAAGCCAATGACTAACATAAGCGCTACTACGTTTTAAATATTTTCGCTGCTTTTGATAACGTAGCGTATAAGTAACGCAATTAATAGTAGTGCTATCGATTTATAAAAGCAGTTAAATGGCTATTTTTTATCCAATTTACTTCTCAATAACTTTTATCCGATTGAATCAATTTCGATGCTATTCACGCTACATTCTGAGCCAAGTGTCGACACTCATAATATTAATTGCATAACTGACAAATAACATATTGTTATAACAAACGGTATTATATAACTAAACCTCGAATCAACATATACTGCTTATTTTATGAGGTAGTAGGTATTTGACATAAAGTTAGTGTAAATCGTTATACTACAGTTAAATCGCGTTTTTGGTTAGAACCCATTTTAACTAGTTAAAACTAGTTTCTAGGAATGACTTTGTTACAATACAATTTACTACTGATCTAAAATGATATCAGTTAAAGCTTGTTACTAACAGAACAAACTTGAACAAATTGACTCGGTTTAAACCGTTTTGGCCGAGGTCAAAGTTCATTCATTAGATCCATTGAATCGTTTCTCCCAAAAAAGTTTATCTTTCTAAACTAGTTCTGTCTGTATTCTACAATGTTAAAACTAGTTTACTAAAATTAAAACGTAAATATCAGTGAATTCAAGTTATGACTAGAAAAATCTAGTGTAAACAAAGTTATCCAGTACAAACTAGTTATAACTGACAACGCGTTATGACTGATAACAAATAATATATGAACACCATGGAAGCCAAGTGGCAGAAAGAGCCCGACGTATGCCAAAGCCTATGGTAAAAACACTTCGAATCCATTACCACCTACCTTTTTTTTTTTTACGGTGGGAAATCTGTTCGCAGACACCCTAACACACCGAGGGATGCGAAAGGGTAGTGTGAGGATGACGGAGTCGTCGACACACTAAAACCACCCCGGTGGCCGGCCTCGATACATGTCGAGGGGCTCCGACAACTCTTTATAGAACATTTCGGTGCCCCTCTCGCATATCGCCTCAAAAGCCTTAAGTAGTCTGCGACTGTACAGGTGGCAGGGGAGTTGGTGGCGTGAGTCGGGCGTTCACCTTCCCTTCGGCCCGAAGATGACATAGCACCCAAAGCCACCGCCAACTTCTTGTCCATTAGAGCGCCGATACGCTCCATGAAGCGGCCTTCCCAGTCTCTCCCAGTGGCTGGTGGTGACACCAGCCGCCGGTTTAGCCGCGCTGTCACCAACGACAGCCTGTAGGCTGACCAACTCCTCCACCTTGGCGGATAAAGCAGCCATCTGCGTGCGCAACTCGGCGTTCTCGTCCTCGAGCCGCTTCACATTAGCGTGCACCGTAACGCGAAGCAGGAGCTCTGACGAGATCGCTTTCGCCCTCCTCACGGACGTTCGCAGACCCTTGTTAAAATTGCCCTTCAAGTTCTTAGACTTGTCGGCAATCTTCTCAATGGTCTGCAATTCGATCGTCATGCGGGTCTCAAGCTCCTGAGAGCGAAGCATTTGCATCTCTTGAGCCAGGTCCTTGGGCCGAGGCAGACCTGCCTTTGCCCTCTTATCCTCCGGCGCGACTTGGTTGTCGAAGACCTCGTTCTCGTCACCCTCCCCCCTGCCTTTGATGAACATGGCGCGCTTAGACCCATTCGGTCCCAGGGCGCCATCACCACCATCCTTCTCGGGCTTTCGCACCCGCTTCCGCAATACGCGTGATGCTTCCGACGCTGTTAACGCTCGAGAAGAGAAGGAGATAGAGCAGTCCGACTCTTCTCCCACATCACTCGCCATACAACACCCTGGCGTCGCCGGTCTCGCGAACTTCTTCGCCGAGACCACTACCTCCATCTGACGAGAGCTCCCGGAGCCCTCGGAGCGATAGTTGCCCCCCCCCAGAACACGAGGGGCTGGATGCCGAAGCACCGCGGGATTCTCCGGCGTCGGAGACGCCGGTACCCGCCTGGGGTCGTTTTGACTAATCGCTTTATCCATTTTTTTTTCCTCTTTGAGGGGTGAGGTCCCCGAAAATCCGCAGTAGCGGTTGGTTTTCCGACCAACCCGCCTGGCTGACAAGCCTTCCCTGATCCCATGTGTTCAACGGTTCACGGGAGAATTGCCAACCAAGCGATTTTTCACGCTGCGTCGCCGTTCAAAATACCTGATTTTTTTTATGAGAGGTTGACTCCTCGCGGCCCAGGCGGTAAAGCCGAGCACGTCCAACGCGCAGAGAAGCTCCACATCCAACTTGGGCGAGCTAAGGTATGGACTACCATCTCAAATCTCCCCCTTCCGACCCTAAAGCACACACACACACACACACACACACGTACAAACTAATTCACACAAAAAAACTCATTCACACTCACATACACACCAGTGTTTTGTCCGCGCCAGTCTGTCGATAACTTCAGCAGGTCCGTGGCCATTCACCTACCTAGACCTACCAGCCATTGTTGTGTTGCAAATCTACAGCGTACCTTTGATGCACTGTCACTTAACACTGCTTTGTGTATCTATCTAGCACCAGAACACCTTGAATGAGAGATTTCCTGCCTTATAACTGACTAAAAATTATGTAACAGAGAACACTTTTTCACTCTATTTTAAAATGGTTGAATCACATAGGTATTAAAAAAAGGGTTCTTAACCGTCCTCGGTTGTTCTTGTCTAAAAATCTGGAGAGTTCTATATAAATAAATAAACTCCAGCTAGACATTTTACACAACGTCATCTTGCTCGAAACTAACCAAAACTTGTAGGTACCTAAATGGGAACTACTTATATAGATTACGGATAATATACATTATGGACTTATAGTTTGCAATGAAAAATTGATTAAAACGAATATATTTAAAATCTAACGTTCAAATGAAAAGATTTTTGAAAAAAACTTTCACATTTGTAAATCAGTAAGTACGTATGTAGTATAATATTAGTAGGATTAAATAAATAAATAATAAATATTACAGGACATCGAACCCACAACCTACAGCGCAGAAGGCAGAGCTACTACCCACTGAGCTGTGAGGCTTGTTAAGTTAAATTTTTAATTGTTACGTTTATTTCAAGGGATTTTTTTATGTGGAATGGAATCTTGATTATTATTTTTTAAATAAAAGTAGCTAAAGTAAGTCCCATTAACATCAGCACTCTTCACTGGCAGATGTCAATGAAGAGTTCCGTCAAAATTGGTTCATCTGTTTCGGAGATTAACTGGAACACACCGACAAACTGACAGGCAGACAAAATAATTTTGTTATAGTATTTTTTTGTGAAAAGAACTGAATATACTTTCATACGCTTTCAGTAAAAAGCTGTGATCTTAATATGATTATATTTTATTGTACAACGGGATAGCGCTTGGCCTTCATCTCACCTGGTAACAAGTTAAGATAAGGCCAAAGGTGGAGGCGCACTTCACCCGGAATCTTCACCAAACTGAAGAACTGGTTATCTTACCTCTAAATGCCATGATATGAAATACAAACAGACTTCAACTACAATATCCAACGAATGAATACCAAGAATCTCATTGGAATTCTCCCTACGAAGGGGATATATAGTAATTGATCGATCGAAGCTGACGCATCCATCTTTGTTTGTTCAAGCATATTAGTAAACCGAAGAGCAATCGGTCACAGACAGGAAAAAAGAAGGTTTTTAAAAGCTTTTATCTCATATATTTGCAGAAAATATGAATGAAATTACTTGTATGCTTTTGTTGTGATGACGCTATCATTGTATAGCATCTTTGCTGTAAAAAATAATAATAAACTTTCCTTCAGTTTCTACAGATTAGCTACTATACTTCTAATTATTGTCTTAATTTCCTCTCACTGTTTCTATCCTGCTTCTAAGACCTTGCTGGCGGAGATGACAGTTGAAACTCAATAAATGTCTGTCGACAACTTTCCATGGTTTTATCCTTCTTGCTTTTTTTAATTTGGTTATGATTTCCAAGACCAGAAGTCTCTTCGTCTTGAATGACGTTTACAGATTGTAGTGGCTAAGACTAAATGAATTGCAAAAACATTACCTAACGCTATTTACAAAATGTGTGTTTCTACGTAGCATTGGGATTCATTATAAGTGGGAGTAATTCGTTTCTACTAAGTACATGTCATTCAATACAAAGGAAATAAGCAAGTAAGTTTGGACGTGCCTCCGACTACCTACCTTAGTATAGTTAGTATTCAGATATCTGTGCCTATGGTCTTTGTTTGTTTTTTACGGATACTCTAGCCTAATCTCGACCTTTATGGTTATAATTTGCGTACCTACAATAACTTAAATGTAATACTAAGTAAATGTTTATCGTAGCCTATCCACTATAGTAATATGTATATTGTACCTACTGTAATAACGACGAATGTGAGTGCCCAGACTAACCTGCATAGGTTAAAGGGTATAAATTTATATAACCTTGTAATTTTTATGAACTAAATACTATACAATACAATAAATACAATACAATACACCACGTGCCTCTTAGTACAATCCTACTAAAATCCACGCTCTGATCAGAGGTGAATCTTCAGAGCGGAAAAAGTTTATACTAACGTAAGTATCCGATGCGACAGGGAGGTACTTGACCTTCCTTACACCTGGTTTCAAGCTATGATAAGGCCTTCGGGCCGGAATCCTCAACAAACTGAGAATCTGGCTATCTCACCTCTAAAATTCCGGCACACAACATATAATAATTGTTGCTATGGCGACAGAATTATGATATCGGAAATACACAATAGAAAATCATAGCATCAACAATAAGAGGGATCCCAAAAAGACCTAAATCAGTATACTCGTCTACGCAGGTTGTGCACCTCGCGCTGGTCTTTCGTTGGAGCCTTTGAGAACAAATACTCAGTAAAATTAAAACTACAATAGTCTAGTGGTTGTTTGAAAATGAAATCTTCGCTGCGGCAACCGGCAACCAGCAATGCAATCGTTATTACCTTATTGGTTGATAACATAACGATATTCATTTTATTGGTCAGCCGTTCCAGCTCCGCAGTCTATGCTATAACCGCTCAATTAAGGTCCGCTGCCAAGTCCAATGCGACACTTAACGTTGACCTCAATCCTGTATTCGACCGTTGTCATTAAGCCTTACTGCCAGTGCCACCCTACGCCGTATGACACAGACGCGTCCAATAAGCGAGGGTTAGATAGCAATTGGAAATCAACTGAGCGCCCAAACGATTTTAATACGTCGAAATAAACTGGTAAGTTTCACTTTTCTTTGTATCGCAAGCGGACTTCCAATGTTTTGATTTACAAAAGCTGTTAGCTTTGATGCGTGCATCGATTGTTTCCATTGCGCCGGATATTCGAGCAACAGATGCTAATTGCGTTTTAATTTGTATTCATTGCTGTAGCAAAACTCAGTGTCGTATCTACGGCTGTTATTTGATCGAGCACACAGCCTTCATACCGTTTGTATGATTCATTAGTTATTAGTAAATAGTGTTGAAACCAAATATCCTTAAACAGCGTGGTTTTTTCTTACGCTGGGTCAGCTCTTGATCTCGAATCTTGCCTGGGCAAAGATGACTTTACCTAGCAAATGCCTATTTGATCTCTTTTTTAAGGTTTAGGGTCATATTATTTAACTGGAAAATCAGACTCTGGCAGATGATTCAAAAAGCTTGCAGAGCGAATTATAATCTACAGTCCGTTTGACTTATCTACATAAATTTATCAGCTATTCATTGTTGAATCAACGTATAGGCTAATCCATAAATTCTAGAGATGTAAAATTTAACTAAGAAGAATATTCAATATACCAACGAAATGACGAAAACGAAATCTCTGGCGTTCTACTGGTCAAAAAATGTTGACTTACATTACTAAATTGGGTTTTTTTAATTGTACGAAGGGGAAGCGCTTGGCTTTCATAGATAAGAATACTATCTAGTTCCCATATTACAAGCTATGCTTAGTTTGGACTAGTTGGCGCTGCCTTAAAGTCCAGTAATTATTAATTTGATTCGTATAGTTAACAGACGTTAATTCATACAAATAAGTTTCATAAATAAACCAACTTTCAGGTTATAGCCAACTTGTAACTTTTTCAATGTCATTAGAAACAACTGTTTTCTCATCATGTAATAATACACAGAAGTTTATACTTTTTCATGAAATTTTGAGAACTCCCATCTCGGCGAGCTGTAGCCGGTGAAAGTTAGCACATTAGCGGAACCGGAAAAAGGGGATGATAAAGTTCACGACAACTTTCAAAAGAAGAAGAAGCACTAAAATCGCACAACATTTTCAAGTTAAGTTTAAAGTTGGAACAAAATATAACCTACTTAAGCCGAGGCGCCTGTGTAGTGTAACAGCGGGGCGTCCCTGGTTTCAGATTCAGATACATTTATTCCATTTAGACTATACATTTGGAAACACACTTGGAACAGTCACAAGGAAGGTAAACAAAAAAAATAATTTAGGTTGATAACCTAAGATCCACTACGTGTATGTACTGTTTATTCAAGCAATTCAACATGTTGCTTATCTGTATTAAACCCATTGTCTTGAAAAAAAAATGGCCATTTACAAATAAGATATGATTAAGTGAGACTTCAGAAGGCGCCATCTCATGAGTCAATTTCATTAAAGTCACTACAATATTACTATAAGTAGGTATAATTAATTTAAAGATTAAAAAGGAGCAATTAAAATAGTACAGCAATAATAATACAATTACACTTCAACATTTCAGAAACATCGCCATACACACATGTCAACCTAATTTATCAGCATTTGCAATTGATCTCAAATGGTTGCGATCCTTGGCTCAAACATGAATTAGATGAACCGAGCTTAACGCGATGGGTGCTGTAAAACACTCACGGTGTGCTTAACGGGCTATAGTACCTCAGATTAGCTACTCAACGAAATTTTATTCTAGTTTCGAATTAAGATATAGTAATAATAAAGGTGACATTGCTGTGCGCTCAACCACGGCGCTTATGACCACCAGATGACAGAAATATGCGCGTATTTCTACGTTTTGTTTATTTACGGTAAAACAAATGTGAATTTTGAAAATCGAAAACATAGACCGTCTGCTGTATACTGTGTTTATTTACTGTACAAAGACTGCTGGTCTATGAAAACACACCCTGAATGTTTATACTGGCTAGCTACCACCATCTTACCTAATTCTGTCGCCATAGCAACAATTATTAAATTGCTGTGTTCCGGAATTTTAGAGCTCAGATAGCCAGTTCCTAAGTTTTTTGATGATTGAAGTGCGTTTCCACCTTCGCCCTTATCATAACTTGAAAATCAGGTGAGATGAAATCCAAACACAGCCCCGTCTTAAAAAAACAGAAGCCATGGTTTATAACTCGTTAACAGTTATGAACTATGGTATCGCTCAAGTGAATCAAGCAAAAAGTCAGCGCTATCTCGAAGGATTGGGAATTTAAAGCAAACTGAAAACGCAGACGTTCCGAAAATGAGCAACTAACGAGAATAGTTAAACGGACCTGTAATTTGCATACAGATTGGCTTTCAGGGATAAACGATCCATTTGTATTCAAACGTAGGAACCCAGCTCAGTGGCCGAAGAGCATTTATCCAGTTTAGGATTTGGAAAGCCGGTTGTATCATCCGCTTACCGATCATCATCGGGTAAGCACTGCCGTTACTTCATACAACTGCTATCTCGTCGCATAAGATACTTCTCCTTGCCTTCATCTCACCTAATTACAAGCTATGATACCAAGCCTCATAACTCAGTTGTTAGTAACTCTGCCTTCTGCGCTGTAGGCTGTGGGTTCGATTCCCACTCAGGACAAACATTTGTGTGATGAATGTAGATGTTTGTTCTGTGTTTGGGTGTTGTATCATATACGCGCATTTCCAAAAAGTATTTAAGTATTCTATCCGTAATCTAGTTCCCACATTGCAAGTTATGCTTAGTTTGGGGCTAAATGGCACTGTGTAAAATTAATTTCCTGTAATGTCCTGTGATGTAATAAGGCCGAAGGTGAAAGCGGCCCCGGAATCCTCAACTGACTGAAGAACTGGCTATCTTACCTTTAAATTTCGGAACGCAACAATTTAAGAATTGTTGTTATGGCGATAGATTTAAACAAATTCCTACTACCAACCAACCTAAGCACTTGCGCCCCCTGGGGATCGAACCCGGGAGCACTGGATCTGTGCTATAATATAGCGGCCTCGTTACATATCTTGCTCTATATCGTGATTACAGTGGCTCTTACAGCGATGGTTATAGGTCGGTGTTGTGAATGTAAAGACAATACCCGATGGACCTAGATGAGGTGAATGACACGTCACGGTGGGAAGACGGTCAATACAGCCGACATGCGATGCGGAAATAGTCCAATCTGAAATGACGCTGTAATGTTCGTGACACTCATTTACAGTTCGAGTGATATGTAAGTTATTTCAATTAAGATTCTCATGTTATGTTATATGATTAATCGAAAATTAATTAAACCATCAAATAACAAGTTGAAAATGAAAATTAAAAAAAACTTTAAAAAAACTGTCTGCAAAATATTTTAATAATTTGACTTTTTCCTGTGGCGACATACAGTTTTAAACTGAAATAAGTTAGATGCTATAAAATACTTTGCCTAGTAAAATTTTCAGTAGATAAGCATGTGTTTACATTTCTATGAAAACAGGTGGCACACATTTACAAACGTTATAATGACACAAAAATTCACAACCTGTGACGGGACTCGAACCCGCATCTTTTCCTAGAGCCGGAAGCGCAAGCTGAGTCAATTTGACACAAAAACTCGGAATCTGCGTCAGGACCCTCGTGTTCGTTAGAGCGTGACCGGCTTTAGGAAAAGATGCGGGTTCGAGTCCCGTCGCTAGTTGTGAATTTATGTGTCATTTGTAAATGTTGTGACCGAGTGCAATCACTTGAAATACTTAAATTAGGTGTACAACATTATAAACATCACCAACTTACACAGGCGATAATTTTAAATTACAATTCAAGGTACGAGTGATATAATTTAAACTTAATTTGCGTCTATTCCCACCTGTTCTGTTGAGTAGTTTTGTCAGCAGAACTGATGTGGAAAAAAAACCCGGTAGATCTTTTTTTTTTATACCACTAAGTTGACAAAGTTTGGCATACGGCCCACCTGATGGAAAGCGTTACCGTCGCCTAAAGACCCTCGCAACACCAGAAGCATTACTCGCGCATTGCCGACCCTTTAAACATTTCAAAACGCCCTTTTAGAAAAACCCCATACTGCAGGTAGTAGGGAAAACCTCAGCAGTGAGATCATTCCACTATTTAATAGTTCGCGGGAGGAAGTTCCTCTTTAACCTTACGGTGACTTATAAGACTATGCTTAACCCCTTTTGGCTTCTATCTCAACTATTCCCGCATGTTTCCTTAGTTGAAACTAGGTTTCCTAAAAATAAATATAATTCTGTAAAACCTTTGCTGTCGAAAGTGGCCTTAGGGGTTACGTAATTCTGTCGATGGAAAGTAAACAATTTAATTCAGATATGGGAACAAATGTTTATAAGGACGTTCTGAATGAATCATAATGGTCATGTAACTGTAATATGTTTTTATTAGACTGAACAGTGTGATATAGGCTTTGTTGGTTTTGTGTTAAGTGCATAATGCTAGGGGCAAAACACTGATAGTATCTCCAGAGCTTCCGAGATCTGCATGAATGGTGTAAACCTCTGCGAAAGGTACCGGACAAATTTTGAAAATGCCGTCTGCAAATTTTTGAAAATGACGTCATCCGGAATCATAAATGAAGAATAGTTAAGTTACCTCAAAGGGCCAGTACTTGATAAAAATTGATTGCAAACTGCATGTTGAAGAAACATAACTACTGGGAATTCATTTTCCATTCGTTCTGTGAATAGAACTAATTGGAAAAAAAACAGAACAGGTGGAGACAGACGTTTATTTGTGTGGAAGCATATTACTAGCATGTATATATTTAGAATTGGTATATTACTAGCTTTCATTTAATACCCATTTTTTTTCATATAACTGAGACGGAGCAAGCAAGTAGCCCACCTGATGTTAAGTATATGCACTTAACATCAGGTGGGCTACTTGCTTGCTCACAAAACCTTGCTGCGTAGGTCACATCCACAAAGAACATTAGGTACCTACGAGGTTGTTGTAGGTAGTTCTCAATAGTATTAAGTAATCACGAACTCAAGGTACGCCTTCATCTCACCTGGTTACAAGTTGAGATAAGGCCGAAGGTTGAGGCGCACTTCACCCGAAATCCTGAGGAACTGGCTATCATACGTCTATATGCCGGAACACAACAATTTTAGAATTGTTGTTATGGCGACAGAATTAGGTAAGATGGTAGCCAGGCGGACCCAAACAAAGTCCTACCACCACCCAAACCAAGCACAATAAATTGTACTCTCCATGGGGATCGAATCGGTGGGTTGAACCACTAGACATAATATCAATATAAGAATAACACTGATTCCTTTGTACATAGTTAGTTTAATTGTACTTTTTATTGAATAAATAAACTGAAAAATAATTTTAATGAGAATAACACTAATAAATGTTAATCATATCGAAAAGGACAAGGTACGATCCAATCACATCATTCGAGTGTAAGCTTCGGATTGACATGAGCATGTGCTCGTTCAATCCAATTTGATTGGATTGATTGATTTAATCGCCTGCCAACCGCAAAGCATCCTAACAGGCACGGTTGTTGGTGTGCAAAATACACGTATGTTCCGGTTGACCTGGGATTTTGGACCGTAAAATAACAGACGGTGGTTCAGTACAAAGTGATGGACAAATTCGTTGAAGCGGGTGATTTGGTCTCAATAAGCCATTCGAGCACTTTACGCAGATTGGATGTCAAGCGGACTGGTTGCTTCAAGCACGACAACGTTATGCCCAGTCAACTTTTTAATTGGACCAAATTATCTGCTCTTAGTAATCAAGTCTGTCAGATTCTGATGATATGGTTTTACTAGCTGCGCACCGAGGTGTTGCCCGAGGTTAATAAGTAGGTACCAATTATTTTCATGCTGATATAGTACATAGTATATAGGAGCAAGCCTTTCCCCGTAGTACAATAAAAGAAGTTACCTAATATTATCATAATCTCAACCCGTGGGATGGCATTCGTAGCTCATAGTATGTTTCATACTCCTTCACGCTCAAACGGCTGTACGGATTTTGATGAAATTTGTAATACAATTTTGTTAACACAGGCTACTTATTATCCCGAAAAAATGGTCATCCCACGTGAAGACCAAATTTTTCAGAGTAGACTACTATTTATCCTGAAAAGATTCTATCCCCACGGGAATATTTCACATTTTCGATATGATGTAGGATAAAATGTAGCCTATATGTGTTAATCCAGGTATATTCCAAGTTTCAGCAAACTCCGTTCAGCCGTTTCAGCATGAAGAAGTAACAAACACACAAACTGACAAACTTTCGCATTTATAATATGAATATGCTTTTATTATCGTTTTAGCAGACGGTGTATCCAAAAACTCGTCAACCAATTTTAAAATTCCAATTGTTTGCCTTTACATGAATTACCATTGGGGTTATATAGACTGAAAAATAGGTTGAACGATGCTTGTAATTAAAATGAAATTCCTCATCTTTGTCGTGTTTCATTAAGTAGTCGGCTGCAGCTGAAAATACAACCACAAAGGTTTTTGCCTATTTGAATACAAATTAAATTCAGAACTCTCTTTATATTTATTGTATATGGCACTATAGACAGACGACTCGTCGTTATACTTATGTTATTAGAACCATAGGTAGCTATTCTTTAAAATATTAGGTCCTTACATATGAAATTGGCGTTTTGTCGTACTGGCCACTTTGATCTTAAATATCTCCTCTTTGGTTAGGAATTCCAAATTCAAATTTAAACAGCTATTTACTCATGCATTTGTGTTTCGAAAACCGTAATTCATTTGTTTTTTTTCTCTTTTGCTTTTTTTTTCTGCGTCACTCATTTCACAAAATGGAAAACTTAAAATATCGCATTATTTACGAGTACGAGTTTCACCGTGGCACCAGTGCTGCAGAAACGGCTCGAAGGATTAATGATGTGTATGGTGGTGGTGTCGCAAAAGAAAACACGGTGCGTTTTGGGTTTCAACGCTTTCGTTCTGGAAATTTCGACCTGCAGAACAAGCCCCGTGGACCAAGGTCGATAATGATGAATTGAAGGCTATTGTGGAAGCAGATCCATCGCAAACCACATCACAGTTAGCTGCAGGCTGCGGTGTTAGTGACAAAACCGTTTTAATCCACTTGAAGCAAATTGGGAAGGTGAAAAAGCTTGAAAGGTGGGTACCTCATGAATTGAGTGAAGCAAACCGACAAACGCGCGTCGACTGCTGCGTTACATTACTCAACCGGCACAATAATGAAGGAATTTTAAATCGGATCATTACATGTGATGAAAAGTGGATCCTGTACGATAATCGTAAACGCTCATCGCAATGGCTGAACCCTGGTGAACCAGCAAAATCTTGCCCCAAGCGAAAATTGACTCAAAAAAAGTTACTTGTAAGCGTTTGGTGGACTAGTGCCGGTGTCGTACACTATAGCTTTCTTAAATCTGGTCAGACGATTACGGCTGATGTCTATTGTCAGCAACTGCAAACCATGATGGAAAAGCTCGCTGTTAAACAACCGAGACTTTTCAATCGCTCTACGCCACTGCTGCTTCAAGACAACGCTAGACCACACACGGCCCAACAGACGACTACCAAATTAGAGGAGCTTCAATTGGAATGTCTAAGACATCCACCGTACTCTCCGGACCTTGCTCCAACAGATTACCATTTTTTTCGAAATTTGGATAACTTCTTGCAAGGAAAAAAATTCAATTCCGATGAGGCAGTCCAAACCGCTTTCAAAGATTTCATTGATTCCCGTCCGAATGGTTTTTTTAGGAAAGGGATCAATGAACTACCTATAAGATGGCAAAAGTGTATAGATAGCAATGGTACATACTTTGATTCATAAAATATATTTTAATATGAAAAAATTGCCTTTATGTTCCTCCCATACAAAACGCCAATTTCATATGTAAGGACCTAATATATAGGTAGGTACGTAAATGTACGTTTTCATGAAAATTTAATATTTAGGTGGAAAATATTAACAATGGTTTTCATATAAAACTGATATCATGAATCAGAAGAAAAGTTTAGCAGCAACTGTTCTTCTATCGTAGTCGTCATAATGATTTTCTGTAGTACCTACCTGGTTTGTACTCATTTAGTTTAATACCTAAGAGGTTTTATGCCACAAATATAAAGTCTATGCTAGGTCCCCATTCCCTTAGCTGAACTATGCAAAGAAAATGCGAAACTTAAAACATCATACCAAATATATATCTGTGAATAAATGAGTACCTACCTACTTAGATTACTCTCACTGGCTTCAGGAATCTTCTGACCTTACGGCCGTAAACATTATGTAAATTATTTATGGTGACATCCAATATTCCCTAGGAGTAGAATCGTATCTCGGAAAATATTGGAGCATAAATCAGTTCAGTGGACACAAGATAGCCTCCCCATTGTGCCCGACATTCTGACTCTTGTGTCCATTACATAATGGACTTATAAAGGCTGTTTAGGATCATGGAAATGTATGATCGCATCCTAACGGCTATTATATGCGTTTGAGTAGCGCGCCAACTTTGGAAAGGCTATTTCCCTCTGTTGTTCCGTTTTATCTGCGTAGCTTTGCTCTTAAGAATGTGTTGTAGGTAGTGCGCGTCTCGTGTTATCCTCATTTGTGATGTGAATGGAACTTTTGTTGTTTGTGCTGTTGTTTATCGACGAGTAAAATGTTCTGATAATATGAGTTCGAGAGTTTTTTTTTTATTGCACGACGGGGGAGCGCTTGGCGAGATAAGGCCGAAGGTGGAGCGCTTGGCGAGATAAGGCCGAAGGTGGAGGCGCACTTCACCCGGAATGCTCAACAAACTGAGGAACTGGCTATCTTACCTCTGAATGCCGGAACACGACAATTTTAGAATTGTTATTATGGCGACAGAATTAGGTAAGATGGTAGCTAGCCAGGCGGACTCAAACAAAATCCTACCACCAACCAAACCAAGCACAATACAATGTATTGTGCTTGGTTTGGTTGGTGGTAGGCAACAATTCTTAAAAATTGTGGTGTTCCGGCAGTTAGAGGTATAGATAGCCAGTTCCGCAGTTGGTTGACGATTCCGGGGCGTCTCCACCTTCGGCCTTATCTCAATTTGTTACCAGGTGAGATTAAGACCAAGCGCTTCCCCGTCGTAAAATAAAATTAAAACAGCTTACTCTGCCTCTGGGTTTGTTTGGGATATTATGTGCTTTAGTTACGTCATAGACATCTTATTTAAGTATGACGCCATAACAACAAATCGAATTGTTGTGTTTCGGCATTTTGAGGCAAGATAGCAAGTTCCTCAGTCGGGTGAGGATTCCGGGTGAAGTGCTCTTCCACCTACGGCCTTCATATCTTGACACCAGATAAAATGAAGGCCCAATGCTACCCTGTCGAAAAAAAAATATTGTCGTCGTTTCGCCTCATCACATTAGCTAAAGGGTAAAATCATTATGATTAATTATTTGATATAAATTATCATCATAATTTATATCAAATAATGATCTTTATTGTTACCTTCGCGTATAAAACATCGTCACAAAATTTATCTCTTTGACAGAAAGAGAGAGCAGCTGTTTTTATCACGGCCACTAACTTTAATAAAAGCCGACGTCTACGCCGAGATGTCAAGAGTACTTCATTTTAATGTTTTTGTTTCAGCTGTGTGTCCGACCAAACAGTTCCAATGTGCGAATGGGAAGTGTATACCGTTCTCATGGGTGTGCGAGGGAGAGGACGACTGCGGTGACAACTCCGACGAAACCAGAGCAGAATGCAAAAAAGGTCAGTGAAAACAATGAAAAGCTTTCATCAATGTTATGATAAAGTTTTGCTACTATCCTTGTTTTTTGTCTTGCAGTCAGCGGGGAGTCAATTAATTAATGGGTTTGTTGTACTTCGTTATGTTTTATTTAACCTCTGGTGAGGGATGTAAAAACTTCTGTGCATTTGAAAAGATATGACGGATATTATATCCGATTCGAGTTTATTGTTCATAAAAAAATAATCTTTTTTTTTTTTAACCGTTTCCGCGGGCTGCATGCAGCTCGCGGAAACAAATACTAGTCCGATCATTTAAACCGCAAAATGCAGCTAAGTTCTAGCTTTATAAGTAACTACTTGTAGATTCTGCCAAATACATCCATTCGCCTCTACCTTTATCATTAGTACTGGTAAGGAATGAAACTCCTTGCCCTCTCCTATTTTACCGCATTACAATCTTGGAGTCATCAAGTCCAGAGTGAAGAGGTTCCAAAATGCGTGCTACATCTTCCACCTTTACTTGTTTCCAAGTGCTGGTAGTCAAATGCTTGGCTATCACTATTTTTTGTTATTTTTTTTGTACGACGGGGTTAAATAAATAAAAAAAAATAAAAAAGTCGCCGTTCAGGTGGAATGATCATACCATAGGCTATGTTATCGGTTAGAGTCTAGCCGATGAGCGCTGCCCAAAGATAAATTTCCTATCCAAGATCATTGAAGCTCATGTAGAGAAAACTATGGAGATGTGCGTCATCGTATGTATATCAAAAGACGTCTACCATGAAGATGCGGAAGTATTGTCTACGAAGCAGGCTAACAAGCAAACACCTTTTCTCGCTTTTAAAATTAAAGTCGTCTCAGCTCGAACCTCCATACCGGGACATCATGACCAAACAAAAGCAGTTCACACCTACCAAGGGGCCTTTAAATAGTTATATTACTTTGTTTATAAATCCTTAAACAGGCGCTTAAGTGCTTATTACACCTTTATAAATTAAAGATGCTAGGTCATCTAGCCACTTAGATTCACACAAGTGTAAGTAGTTACTTAGTTATATTTTAACATTAATACCGAAATTTTAAAGAATTTAATTTATTTTCTGGCTGCTCCCGAAATTGCTTAAGCTTTACTGGCTCCCAATAAAAAAATAATGCCTACCCATGGGCTAGCTAGATCATAATACAAAGCGCTGACATCGATCGATACCTCAAAAGCCACCGTAAAATCTATTCAACTTCGACCGTAAGTCTTGAACGTCGGTTACAGACGGACCTCAATACCGTGCCATATCAATAATAATGAATCGAATACTCAAACAAACAAGAGTCTTCAGTTCAGAAATCTACCATTTATCACCAATAACGATTTACGATCAAACATCAACATTAAAATATGTTACGAATCGCTGGAATCGCCATTGACAAAGCACCGTTGTATTGACAAATGTGTATTTATCGAAGGAAATAGCTTCGGTTTCTTGAAAGCCGCTCCTAATTTGAGGCCTATTGGTATCTCTCAAGTTTATTCAATTTAATTTCCTGAGGCAATTTATGAAGATGGCAATATCGCTACTCTGTGCGGGAGCAGAAATTAAATTAGTTAAATCATTGACTCGCCCCTTTCATCTCTATATTTTTTCGTAAATCTCTAATACCTTATCTATACAGTAAAATGCCTTCATAAAGATAAATTCTAGGTATGAAAATGAATTACAAGGATGCTTCCATCCCTAGAATTCATGATGAGGTAAGAAAATATCTAAGGAACTCTGCTATTAGGTATTTTATACGTAATGTTGAGCTCAGATTCTCTTTGTAATTGGTCCTTTGATAAACTTCATCTGCATGTTTGAAAATTTAACAAAGCAATTTCGTATAAAATTATTTTTATTTGGTTTCACGGGAATAAACATTTGTTTTTACGCACTGATTCCTACCAAAGCTATACCTACCTGGTAATTAGACCTTCTTTTAACTTGCTTGATTATAAATTGGATAACATTATAACAAACTCTGCTAACGACTTTGCTTCTCGATTTAAAAATGTCGGCATACAATTAGTCTTTATTTCTTCGTGTGGGCTGAGAACTTTACGAGCCATCGTTAACCATAAAAACCATATATAAATAAAAAACTAAATATTACAGGAAATTCATTCACATCTAGCCCCAAACTAAGCATAGCTTGTAATATGGAAACTGAACAGCCTACAGCTCAGAAGGCAGAGCTACTACCGACTGAGCTATGAGGCTTGTTTTGCACTGCATAGAATCATCTTACATATCGGATAGTTAGGTGATTCAAACCTGCAATGTATACAATCTATACAAACATCAATAAGCCTGGAAGAAATAAATAAGTTTATTTTGTACGATTTCATTAAAAAGTACCATTAAACTAACTATGTACAAAGGAATCAGTTAGATTATTTAGGATCATTTTGAAACGCGGGAAGTGTATGTGAAAAGAAGAAGAAGAAGGATTATTTTGAAACGTCAAATATAAAATAGTAGGCCAGTCTTACGTTAAAATATGTTGTACGATGTTTATACGAATTTGTGTGATGAATATATAGATGTTTGGTTTGTGTTTAGGTGTATTAAGTATATGTTTTTTTTGTAAGTATGGATTTTAAAAAAAAGCCTATTATGGTAAGCATTATATCCGTAATCGAGTTCCCATATTACAAGTTTCGCTTAGTTTGGGACTAGATGGCGCCGTGATTATTATACACTGTGTTGCCTAATGTTTCTATTATGTGATGCAATTATTGTGTACAACAAAATAAAGTGTTCATTTAATTCAATTCAATACAGTTCGGGATTTTAACCCAGGATCGAGTGTAACACGGCCTACCTCTAGAAAACGGACGTTTTAAACAAGAAGCATTAAGATAAAACAAGTGGTTCTATAAAGGAATGGGTTCAATCAGCATGATTGCTAGGTCCTTGGCATCTTATTGATGAGTTCTCGCGACTCTCTGGCGCCATCCACTATCTTGATAGAATGCTTGCAACATCGCATTTTTTTTAAGAAAATTCAAATTAACCGTTGGTGCTTAAATCAACACAATCGTGTACGTGATTTACTCACGCGTGTTTTAAAATGTAAAATTTAAATGTATCAATTGAAAGTAAAACCGTCGGAAATTTAAAATATAATCCCATGGAAATCATCATTTCCCTCTTTGGCCACACAGAAAAAGTCAAAAGTCCACTTTTTTTTATTCATTAAGATTATTTAGGATGATTTTGAAACGCGGGAAGTGTATGTGAATAGAAGAAGAAGAAGGATTATTTTGAAAAGTTAAAGCAGCAAGGCATCTATAGAGGTATATAACATAGTAGGCCAGTCATACGTCAAAATATGATTATTATATAAATTCTTATGCAAGTATGCTAGCTACTTGCAAAATATGAGCATGTGCCGAACGTTAGTTTGAACTTGTCTCTGACTACCCCCTTAGTAGGCGACCCTCACAAAATCCACGCTCGAGTAGTTTATCAGAGGTGGATCCTCAAAGGCAAAAGAGACGTAAGTTTACCATATTTAACTTTACTTTCACTTACTGCAAACATCTGATGTCTTACGCTAAGTCTTAGTTTCCTTTTTTGGTACAAGAGGGCATTGTAAAATAAATGAATCGAGACTTTTTGCTTCACCGAGTTGATAAGGACAAAGTTTCAGCCTAACCTTGAAAATCATTACGAAAGATATATGATTTATTCATATCGAACTTCAATCAGAAGAATCTTGCTTCATTAAACGGATCAGTAAGCATTTCAGTAGCGAATGATTGAATCACTTCACACACTCAACCCTTATTTTTGGTACTCCATAACCATTTTCTCGGTTCTCGACTATCGATTGAGTAAATACTTATTTATGCTTAAAATCGCAAAGATGTTCTACGTTATGAGAGGAAATTATGCGTTTAAGAAATAAACGGCTAAAAAAAAACAATATACCTTTTAACGATAACGTACTTTTTATTGTTTTAATTAGTGTACAATAACGCATTTTCTATCTGAGGGCTGAGATTGTAAACGAGGAAGTACCTACTTGGTACCTACTTTCATCTCACCTGGTTTCAAATTATGATAGGGCTGAATCGGGCTATCTTACCTGTCGATGACGGAGCACAACTATTTAAAATTGTCATTATGGCGACATACTTAGATAAAATGGTGGTATCTACCCAAACAAAGTCCTAACACCAACCAAACAAAGCACAATATATTGTACTCCCCATGAGGATCGAACCCGTGGATTTGAACCCACAACCTTCTGATCGGAAGTTCCACTTGGTAACACAACTCTTAAACGTTTATGTATACGTGATTAAACCTGTGTTACAAAATGTATATCACAACTAACGCAAGTAATACACACAAAAGAAGCTTTTAAACTATGAAGATATAAACTTGTAAACTCTTTATCATGTTTTTATTGGATTACAATGTTTACATTTACATAGTCTTGTTTATGCCCGAGGGAAATCGTCTAATTTTCCAAACAACCGAACGAGGCATGTACCTTGATACTTACGTTATAATGTTTCTGATTTTGTAAAGTGAGTGCCAATTTATTTTCTCCTGAAGTTAATATTAAATACAATTATTAACATGGGAACGGTATAAACATAGATCCATTCGTTTTTTTTTATTTTACGACGGCTAAGCACTTGGCCTTTATCTCAACTGACTAGACATGTTCAAATAAGGCTGAAGGTGGAGGCACTTCACCCGGAATCCTCAACTAACTGATGAACTGGCTATCTTACCTCTGAATGCCCGAACACAACAATTTTAGAATTGTTATCATGGCGACAGAATTAGGTAAGATGGTGATAGCTAGCCAGGCGGACTTAAACAAAGTCCTACCACCAACCAAACCAAGCACAATATATTGTACTACCCATGGGGATCGCACCCGGGACCTCTGGATCTTAAATCGGTGGGTTGAACCACTAGACCACAGAGGCGGTGTTTTCTACGCACGTTGAAAAGTACCACATGAAAACTTTAATATTCAGAAAAAAGTACTGAACAGATATATTTATAATCCCGTTGCATAAATTAAAATAGGTTGGGTTGAAATCCATCGGCATGATTTCAATGTCTATTGTTTTATGTTGTTGGATTCCTGTTTTATGTTAATTTACTCGAAAATATACTTTTACTATTTTTACATAAATTAAAATGGGCTGGATTGAAATCCATCGGCATGTTTTCAATGTCTATTGTTTTATGTTGTTGGATTCCTGTTTTATGTTAATTTACTCGAAAATATACTTTTACTATTTTTACATAAATTAAAATGGGCTGGATCGAAATCCATCGGCATGTTTTCAATGTCTATTGTTTTATGTTGTTGGATTCCTGTTTTATGTTAATTTATTCGAAAATATGTTTTTACTATATGTACATAAATTAAAATGGGCTGGATTTAAATCCATCGGCATGTTTTCAATGTCTATTGTTTTATGTTGTTGGATTCCTGTTTTATGTTAATTTACTCGAAAATATACTTTTACTATTTTTACATAAATTAAAATGGGCTGGATCGAAATCCATCGGCATGTTTTCAATGTCTATTGTTTTATGTTGTTGGATTCCTGTTTTATGTTAATTTATTCGAAAATATGTTTTTACTATATGTACATAAATTAAAATGGGCTGGATTTAAATCCATCGGCATGTTTTCAATGTCTATTGTTTTATGTTGTTGGATTCCTGTTTTATGTTAATTTACTCGAAAATATACTTTTACTATTTTTACATAAATTAAAATGGGCTGGATTGAAATCCATCGGCATGTTTTCAATGTCTATTGTTTTATGTTGTTGGATTCCTGTTTTATGTTAATTTACTCAAAAATATATTTTTACTGTTTCTACATAAATTAAAATGGGTTGGGTTAAAAACCATCGGCATGATTTCAATGTCTATTGTTTTAAGTTGTTCGATTAATGTTTTATGTTAATTTACTCGAAAACATATTTTTACTATCTTTACATACCTACCCTACATATAATTCTTCTATAAGTGTGTTTAGCACTAAATTTCTTCTGAACGGCTAGACCGGTTTTGATGTTTTTTTTTTATTTGAGTGGGTCTCTTGATGGATTACATATGACTCGGTAGGAGGCGCCACTGCGATTCTGATGATGAGGGAACGAAGTGGCGTTCCGCTTGAATTATATTTTAATTGGAATTGCTTTTGACGGATGTTTGCACTTCATTACTAAATTCTTGTCTAAACTGAGATTCCGCCGGCTATGTTAGCTACTAGCTCGCTTCGTTATTAAGTATAATGTTTCTTTCCTAAAACTAGGGCCTAAAAGATGCGCTTTATATACGGTCTTAGCTGCTATAATCCGGTATAAGCTGTTCTTAGTTTAGCTATATCGAAAGGATAAAAGACGATACAAGTAATCGGTGTCCTAGAAATGTCGCTTCTGCTTCGCTGGCTGCTGTAAAATGGAAATGTTCTGAATGCAGAAATTTCAACCACTTTGCAATAATAAAGAACGAACAAGCCATGGGCACTAGGCTCTAGGCTTGTCTAACGCTAGGCCTGATCAAAGATGAGGTCTATGACGGATTTTT
Source organism: Venusia cambrica (assembly GCA_951394065.1). Lineage (NCBI taxonomy): Eukaryota > Metazoa > Arthropoda > Insecta > Lepidoptera > Geometridae > Venusia > Venusia cambrica. Next base: position 1,410,993 of record OX596068.1, on the reverse strand, counting down.
AGCGCTTTCCTAAAGGCACTGGCTCTCCCGCGCACCGAACTAACCCAGCAAACCGTTTGGCGAAGTTCGGCAGGAGTGGTCGCTAGCCAAGCGGACCATTTAAGATCCTTCCACTAGTGTTGTAACTATTCAGACGTAACCGTAATTAACCGTCTCTGTGGTCTAGTGCTCATTGGTGTCAGATCCAGAGGTCCTGGCTTCGATCCCCTAGATGGGGGAGTACTATTGTGCTCGGTTTGGTTTGTGGGAGAACTTAGTTTAATTCGACCTGGTTAGCTACCACCATCTTCTGATTCTGTCGCTATACGACGATCATAAATTATCATTAATCAAAAGCGAATGATTACGTTGCATAACCTACACTTTTTAAACCTACCCAAAAAAAAAACAGGGTACGTACCTATTGTTTTTTTTAATATTGGTTTTTGTCTCAAAACCACCAGCCAAGCATGGATATAATGATAATACCATCCATCCAGGAATAGGCTTGTTTACATTGATGTTGTCAAATGAAAAAGGTTTTACATACCATTTTTAATAACGCAGTGGTTGACAAGAGTCACTGTCACAAATCTTTGTATCGTGTCGTGTCCTGGTATGTATATTTGATAGAAAATTACTTTCTTCAAGAGAATAAAGTAGTTTATCAAACAAAATCTAGACTTTAAGTTGAGAAAGTAGTGTTTTACCGAACATATTACGTTATAAGACCTCCGAAAGTATTAAATTATTATTAAGCTAAATAAAAAAAAACTTAGGTTACGAAATACTGTTAAATTTCATTATGAATTTGATTTAATATTTGGCGAGTAATCGAGAAAATTTCACTCATTATTTTACAAGCCAAGCCATAAACTTTGAGTGAAACCCGCCTTTCTGAGCTAAAGTGTGATAAAAGTTTTGGCCTATCTGATGAAGGCGTTCCGGCCATCTTGGAAAATTGCGTAGACCTTCATTTCATAATCTTTTGTGAGATTTAGTATGAGAACCCTTCATTGATACGGTTTTTTATCTCCTGATTCTCACTGCTTGCAAAATTGTTCTTGCTTACATATTTCTGATGTTAAGGGAAAAAATACCTCTTATTGTAATTGGTTTCTGACTATATTCTACATCATTGTACCGCCACAAAATGCTTAAACAACTGTCATGGCTGTACTAAATCGTGTCTAAAATCCAAGCTTGATATAGCTCTTTTTTAAGAACTTTAAATGTTAAATAACAGACTCACGACTTTATCCCCTTCGAAGATTCTCTGTAACCTTTCTTATTATTGGATAATAAGAAAGGTGACAGTGTAATTTACATAAATATTCAGCTAGTCTAGTCTTTCTGTGAATCGTGAAAAAACCGAGATGTATTTCTTTTAACATTAAAAATAACAATACATTGAAGAACATCTCCTCTATCTATGTAACCATGAAATAGTCGTGAAGCGTGACTGACAGACAATCAATGCACAGCCAACATCAGAGGTTCTAGAGACTTAAAATTTTCAGGGTAGCTTTCTTTTGTAGTGTGAATTAAATATTTCAAGAAATTCCCACAGGAAGATGGCAATGAAGTCCCCCAGGCGTTTCAAAAATACACGACATTAATTTCACAAGCGCAATCTAGCGCCAAACTAAGCAAAGCTTGATATGTGGAAACTAGATTGCGAATAAAATACTGATATGCTTTTTCTTTTTGTAAAAATATACTAACTGACCGTCTCTGTGGTCTAGTGGTACGCCCGCCGGTGTAAGATCCAGGAGTCCCGGGTACGATCACCAGGGGAGTAAAATTTTGTGCATAGTTTGGTTGGTGACAGGACTTTGTTTATGTCCGCCTGGCTAGCTACCACCATCTTACTTAAGTATATCGTCATAACAACAATTTTTGATTGTTATGTTCAGGCAGTTCCGCAGACTGTTGAGAATTACGGGTGAAGTGCGCTTTCAACTTCGGTCTTATCATAGCTTGTAACCAGCAGTGCGATTTCGTAACTCTGTCTCATTGAGACATCATTTAGCTACATCAATGGAACAGAAAAGTACTTCAATGAAAAATTTGCGATTACGTAAAACCGTTTCTACCGATTCGCCTGTGATCACATTGACTGAATGAATGACGAGTGATTGCCAACCCGACCAATTCACATATTACTTATTAGGGTGGTGACCGCGCGTAAACTCAATATCCTTTATTTGGTCGTATTATACGACTCTCGGTCTATAGGTTCTGTTATTGAAATCCAATTTTAATGTTTTTTTGAGGTTGTTTTTGCCGGGAAGCAAGTGCATCGTTTCTTTTTGTGAAAAGAAAGTTGGATAGATTAATTATTTTAGTTTCGACTGTTACAATTATAACAGCCAGAGCTGTATTCATTTGAAGTAAGTAAAGTAAATGTATGTGCAGTGATTTGAAAAGCTAGTGAGTGCATCTACATTGCTGAATGGAATTTAATTGGTCTTTTCATATCCAAATGGTACTAAACTAGGTTATATTTATCTATAGATATGGCACCCTTGCGACAACTGACGCACAGACAGTATGAAATGCTTGTGGAGTTTGCTGAAACGAACAGAGATGCTGCTCTAAACAGCGGGAGGTCAGGCGGCCCTCTGGGCCATCAGGAAGCCAACAAAGCCTGGCAAGTTCTGTCCAACAGGCTTAACTCCCTGGGCGAGGGATTAAATAAGCCGGTAGACAAATGAAGCGAGTAAGTAAAGCAGACGCTTAGAATCTTCTTACCTGCAAGGCATGTTATATTTCTAGTGTGCCAGTAGTAGTGGTCGTTTATCTGCCTGACTGTGTTACTGTGCACTATGTATGTATTACATTAACCTACTTACTAACAACATACTGTTTTTCTTTGTGCACTAAACTTGCTAACAAAATGTTATGTTTTCCCCACAAGTACTGGCATTTATTAAAGTGTCGGATAAAAGCCAAAGCTAATCACTAACTTAATTAATTTAAATGTTACTACCTATATTGCTCTGAGTGGTACTTATTCTTTGTATTTTTGTTGCAGATAAGTCATTCCAATGAAAGCAGCTAACTCATGAGCTTGAAAAACTGAGGGAAAAAAAGGACAGTATTATTTTGATTTTAAAATGTAACTAGCTTCTAGCTTCAATATTGTATTATAATTACATTGTAACCAGGATCATACAAAAGAACAGTAGGAACCAAGCCGTAAGTTTCTTGCCTGTTCTTCTAGGCTTTGGTTGCGTGGAACTGGCACCTCGATTCACCTAGTTTTAAGACGTTTCAAAGTGATCCTTGTAATTTTATTAAATAAATACCTTTAGACGTTGACTTTGACTTTATCAATCATACCTATTACCGCTACCTACTTGTAGTTAAGAATGAGGATCCGTAACGTTTTTAGTTGAGAATGCAGATTTATAGAGCTAAGTAATCCTTAACATACAGTGCAAAAATTTTATGTCATAAAGAATAACATGGATATAGTTCTATTGAATTTGTTATAACTTTACTGATCCTCATTGCTTTTATCATAATCTTAATTAAAAGTAGTTTCATATTTATAGTATGTATTGTTAAACAACAAGTTCCTATTCTAGGTACCTACTTTGTCATAGGTAGGTAGTAGTAGTACATTTTGGTTTGGAAGGTAGGTGACTACTCACCGACTACCTAGGTATGTATGAGGTACCTACTTACTCAAATTATTTATTGCAACTTATGCGTGGCTACCTACCTAGTCAACTTCGTTTTTAAATCCTTTTTCTACATTTTTACAGCCTGTTTTAGTATGTTTATAATATTATAATATAATTTTCCTGCACTTAATGAGCACTTGGGTATGTAAATACACTTAGACTAAAGGAAAAACATCGGTTTTTGATCCGGAGCTCCTCAAATATTAAAAAAGGTTTCAAATAAATACAACCAAATTAAAATAATTTGTAGTAGAAAATAACATTTATTCATTGAAACAACGAAGCTCTAAATTTTAGGTAACTGTGTGTACCTAGTGTCCATTCATCCATTTTGCATAAGGAATGTCTGGCTAGTAGGTATAGCCATGGATTATCTGCAACCAAAATAAAAAGATTAAGTACCACTCAGAGCAATATAGGTTACCTACATTTAAAAATCAAAATTATACTGTCCTTTTTTCTGACAGTTTTTCAAGCTCATGAGTTAGCTGGTTTCATTGGAATGACTATCTGCAACAAAAATAAAAATAATAAGTACCACTCAGAGCAGTATTTATGTAGTAGCCTACATTTAAAAATCAAAATTATACTGTTCTTTTTTTCTTCAGTTTCTCATGAGTTAGCTGCTTTCATTTGAATTGATTATCTGCAACAAAAATAAAAATATTAAGTACCATGCCCCCCACTCAGAGCAATATAGGTAGCCCAAACAAAACTGTTGTGGGCTGCTCCCCCAAATGATGCATCCAAATATTGAATATTAAGATGTGAGTCGCATATCTTCAACAAAAAAAAAGTGGTAAGTAGGTAATTTAAAGCAATAATAATATTAGTAGATATACCTAAATAAAGAAGGAAATTCCTACTTACAGCTAATACATTAAGGGAATGGTACCCTTTGCGGTTGTAAAAAGCCTCCTCATGCTCTGTTGGCCGAATTATGGAGACATCTATGCAGCCAATCACTCCGGGCATCCCATGTTTACTCATGAAACTGGAATAGAAGGTTAACTAAGTAAACGGGTTTGATAAAGGTAACTTGTTGGGTGCTAATAAACTCAATTCAGCTGGTACTCAACAAGACAGCATTTTAGATAAAAACAACATAGCATAGGTAAGTAGTTTGTAGATGACTTACTCTGACATAATTGCTTCCCTTCTTTGACGCTGGTTTGTAAATTTAATATATTTGAGTAAAGCTGTTGGCGAATTGAGGGCATTTGTCACCTCCTCTAAGCTGATGGACATGGCTGTCTGAGACAGGTTATGAAGGTAGGAGGCACCTACTCCTCGCTGGTAAGAACCTTGGCTGTAGAAAGTCAAGGCTGCAAGAACCTAAAAAAAATAGCCAAGTAATTAGATAATAGGTAGGTATCAACACAAATCTATGATTGATATGAATCAATGAGTAATAGGTAGCCTATTTTTTGGGTTATTATTATTCCCCAGAGATCCTTGTTCCTCTCTAAATAGGTACCTAGGCCTACTTATAACCTCTCAAAAAACTTTACTACTACAATAGATAACTTACTTTGAGGTCGTCTCGAATGGCTGTTGAGCGGGTTTTTTGGGGAAGAAGTGGCACAACTTCCTGGCAAAGAGTAGCAAACACCTCCTTAGTGAGCCGGAATTGTGCTACAAACTCTCTGTTCGGGAGCATTAGTGGGTCGCTGGCGTCTCGCATCAGTCTCCTAGAGCTGACCAACGCATTTTTCCGACGCTGCTCCTCCGCCAAATACAATAAATATTGACGCGACATCTCAAACTACAATGAAAAAATGATTATCGCGTGGCTTGTAAAATTGATTTGTATTGCAATTCCAAGTAGTATATAGGTAATATAATGTGAATAGAAATGATAAGGTAAATGGTAGGTACATACATTTTTATCTAATTCTGAACTAAGCCACGAAAACACATGAAAATACTTATATTTTGTTGGACAGATAAAACACCCAAGCTGTTTCTTATTTTGAATAGATGTAAGTAAACGATAGCTGTCAGTGCTCTGTGGTTTCATTCAAACCGAGCATCGGTAATCGCAAAATTAACGAATCGATAGATATGTTTCTTTCAAATGTGGTTTCTCCCTCAATGATGCTTTGATAGAGGGAGAAGGTGGTTACGTAATCGCAAAACTGTCATTTTCTTGGATTTCATTATGAAATCCATTGAGACACATTTCAATTAGAGTTACGAAATCGCACTGCAGGTGTTATGAAGCCACATAATATATAATGTAATCTGAAGTTGTCCTGTTTGCTTTAAATGCTAAACGCGTGGCAAATATAATTTCTAAGCGATGCCCACATATCACTGTAAATGATAACAGAACCGTAAATAATATGATTATACCTACTGTGTCAGGCTTACTGTGAATTTTATGCGCCATTAGCTGTCGTTTGCGGCAGCGTCAGCTTTATATAAAGTGACAACCCTTTTTCACGCTCTGTATTACGCGCTATATTGAATCTTAAAAGTGGGCTGTATAATAGCGTTTTTACCGTGCACTCTCGATTTAAATATGAGCTGTACCCTTAGATACAGTTTCGAGAAAGTACGGTACAAGTAATGAGGCAGAAGCTCAGCACTTTTAATATTGCGGTGGAAGCCAGTTATTCATAAAACGTCCATAATATCTTCGGGCTCATACTCTTCAAAGATTCAATGTATTATTAGGTATTAGTCCAAGCTTCAGTCTTTATCAAAGCAAATCTTTAGTACAAAGGTAAAAATTATGATTAAATTAACAGACTTACTCAGAGCATGGATCTTATGAGTATCAATTACAAGGGGGTAATCAGAGGACCGTCCAAACTTACGGTCGGCACATATCCTCGGGTATTCATAACGTGATAAGATGCAAACCATCAACGCCTAGTGGAACTCAAGTCACTGACACATACCATTCGGATAGTTTTTTCTAGGGACGTGAGGAAACCACTTTTACCATGAGTGCATATTCGTGTGTCAAATATCCATGTAAATACCGTAACTCCAATTTTGCACGACAGTATTTGAACCTCCGTATCGAAAGGCCAATCCATACCTAGCCATACAGCTCTGACAAAGGTAGTCCCAGGGTACTTTTCCGTAACTTTAAGGAGTTGGGCGGCCTGGGATCATGATATCATTGGGGGGCAATGCACAATACACTCCAGTGCGAATAAGTGTAGAATACTATTCCCCCCTTTTCTGATTAGAATTAAAAGGCGATGAAAAAGATAACGTTGTAGCGAATAATTGGTTCCGTTACCTTTAGACTATTTTGCGCTTTAAAATGTAGATACCATAGTTGAATTAAGGCTAGACATAGCGTCATAGCGAGCCAGCTGCTTTTTAACTTATGCTGTAACTCCTACCAAATATCAAGCTATTGGTACAAGGCTGTCATCGTACCCATTTGCAAATGGAAAGGCCCGCGGCAGGACTGCTAGAACTACTGATGTTACCTCCTCAGCGTTGCTGGCAAATATTATGCGAAAGTATTGATTGAAAGAGTTGTGAAGGAATTTACAGATCAGGTCTTTTCTCTACGCGCAATAGCCGAAAAGATCCTGGTTAAAAGTCAAAAGGTCTTCTGTGCCTTTGTAGACTAAGAGAAGGCCCGTGGTGAGGAATGAGCTTTGGTCGGTATTGTCCAAGTATGCGGGTTCGAGAGCAACATTGCTCGAGTTCTGAAGTCACTTTACGAAGCCCCAGGAGTGAGGATAAATGAGTTATTCACTGAATGGTTTATGAAAATATAATTTCATATTCACAATCTGCGACGTAAGACTGTGAAATAGATATAGCCGCTATAAAGTGTGGTATCCTCTGAATTGAACGGCCGACGTAAAATTTAAGTGCTCTCAAGTTTTTGGCTTTCAAGTGATTCGAGTTCAATAAAACTATCATAGCGTAAAACGAGGAGACGCTGTTCAAATGAAAATTGGATTGTCGGGAAACAGATTAGTTGAAATCACACTCGTTAATTTAGTATTATTATTCTATGCTTTCTTTTAATAACGTTTATTATTATTTTAGTCGCCTCTGTGGTCTAGTGGTTCGCCCACCGGTAGTCTGTTGCACATTTTTATTGAGAGCCCCTGGGATTTGTTAGTGTGTAGGACTTGTTTTAAGTCCGCCTGGCCAGCTATCACTAACTTACCTAAGTATAATGCTAAAACAACAATACAATTGTTGTTTTAAAGTTGTAGATTTCGGGTAAAGTGCACTTTGTACCTTCGGTCTTATCATCAGGCATCAGGTGAGGTGAGATAAAGGCCAAGAGCTTCCCCATCTTCTAATAAAAAAAAACTATTCTATATGTTTCTATTACAGTAATGCTGTTGTAAATTGATTTACCATCTGAAGTTTCGTCTATTATAAAAATACCAACCGACCAACTAGGTGGACAGCCTGGTTGGTCGGTTGGTATTTTTTTTTCTTTAGTCGGTTAAAAATTCGTTGCTTAGTTGCAGATTGCACAGTTACAATTGATCCTTGACGATTTCACACAAAAAATATAAGCAACAGCGTAGGTACTTCAAAGCATTTCAGGATCTAAATGTTGTCTGTCTTAAACGCCTGTAGTCAAATGGTTCAACCCACCTATTTCAGATCCAGAGGTCCCGGGTTCGATCCCCATGGGGAGTACAATATATTGTGCTTGGTTTGGTTGGTGGTAGGACTTTGTGTGGGTCCGCCTGGCTAGCTACCACCATCTTAACCTTTTCTGTTGCCATAGCAACAATTCTAAAATTGTTGTGTTCCGGCATTTAGAGGTAAGTTAGCCAGACAGCCTCCACCTTCGGCTTTATCTCAACTTGTAACTAGGTGAGATGAAGGCCAATCGCTTCCCCGTCGTACAATAAAAAAAAAGTATGTTGGCTTCGGACTCATTATATTTTTCAACAGCCGATGCGTATGCAGATCACATCACAGCAATCGATCGCTCTACCGACCAAGTTGCCGCATGTTAGGAACTCATTTGCCGCCGTCGGGAAATATACAACGCGTAATGCATTCTCGCGAGCGGGTCTGCGTCGGGAAGTGAAACACTTAAGGGTACATGGTGCGCCGCATTTGTCCCACTCGTGGTAACAAGGCGTCGGCTTTGCATTGTCAGCCCGGTCACGTCTGCCTGCCGCAAGTAAAATTACACGCAGATGTACCCTATCGCGGGCAGCGACCCACATTCTGCGGGAACCAGCGTTGTGTCCTTACCATAGTCTTAAATATCGTTCTTACTTCGCTAGCGCGTCTACTCATAAAATATGTATGAAAACATTTTGTTTTTCTAACAGATCATCATCATCATTATTGAAGCCCACATGCGTACACTGCTGAACATAGACCTCCCCCAATCGATGCCACAAATAGCGACAATGTCCCGCACTCCGTTTCGCGTTTAATCGTGGTCGCCATGCGAGAACCTTCGCTCAATAGCGGTTATCGGCTCTGCAAGCTATATGGTCTGTCCACTGCCACTTTAGCTTGCTCATTCTGAGTCTATATCAGCAACTTTCGTTCTCTTACGGATATCGTAAGAAAACCAAGTCATATTGTATCGGATTTTATCACGTAGTGAAATTTCAAGCTCTCCATAGCTCGCTGTGCGACTTTTAACTTAATAATTTTAGGTCATCACTGGTAACCCACACTGATTAAAGACTTTCGTCTTGAGGGTCTGCGGTATCTTTGACGAGAAGATTTTTCGAAGCTTACCGAACGCTGCCCATCCGAGTTGTGATCGTCAGTTGACCTCTCTATCGAAGTTGGATTTACCTAGTTGTACTTACTATCTGGCCTAGGTTACCCTTTCGCATCCCTCGGTGCGTTAGGGTGTCTGCGAACAGATTTCCCCACGTAAAAAAAAGGTATAACATGGTTTCCAACATTGACAGTGTGCAACATCAGAACATTTACAAGATCACTATCACTAAATAGGAACAAAACAAAGTTGCTATCTGCCTCTTGTCTGTTTCTCCGCTTGCTTATTCTTAACCGGATATACGGTTTTCATTTTCAAAGTTTTTAAAACTCAATTGACGAGGAAGGCTTATGTAATTTATAGGTTTAATTAAGTATTTGGTCAAACTGAACTATGACGGTGTTTTGTCAGATATAGGTACGGTTTTCATACGTTTACATGTGGCTCATAAGTTGCATAAAAACAACATGTGAAATATTGCAGGACTTAAAAGGTCTCCATAAAAGTTCGCAATGTCATGTGTATTATTAGATTGCATCCGTGTGAAGCTGGAGTCAGGTGTCGCTAGTAGTATATAAACTAAAATGTACAGAAATAGTATCTAGTGCACGCACGGAGGCTCACTCGAAGGCGAAAGTCTGCTTGAACATTATTTATATTGTGGTACGGTAACGTGCACGGAATCATGACATTACGGGACATTAATTTTACACAGCGCCATCTAGCCCCAAACTAAGCAAACCTTGTAATAGATAACAGATTGAATACATATATATTTTTTTGTTAATACACACTTATCATACAATACAACACCCAAACACAGAATAAGCATCTATATTCATCACAAATATATTCGCCCCGGATGGGAATCAAATGCACAGCTCACGGTGCAATAGGCAGAGCTGCCAAATGAGCTGTGACGCTTGTTAATTAATTCGAATGTGTGACTTCGCGGCTTCCTTCGAAAACTACTGTATCATAGCTAGCGAATAGATGAAATGTTTTCTATCCGATAGTTTCCGTGTGTTTGAGAATCGTCAGATTATACCAGCAACCCATGGTAAGGCCACGGTTTCCATCTCATCGCGCCAATTATTAATGCGAAATTGGTATAATAACCAATTACCGCTCACGGCGCCTGTTGATAGCATTATGCTGGAACAGCCGTAGGGCTCGCTTCCGGTACAGGTAGCATCGTATAGTTGGCTTTTATAGTAAATCTGGGTATTCATTAAAAACGTGCAGCTGCTATTGGATGTATACCTGAGCGTCATGTAAATATACGAGCTACGTTTGAACCTGCATAACCGTTCCTATGTATTCCAGAATTATGCATATAAATAAATATTACAGGATACTAATTTCACACAGCGCCATCTAGTCCCAAACTAAGCATAGCTTGTAATATGGGAACTAGATTACGGATAGAATACATAAATACTTTTTTTTTTAAATACATACTTATCATACAATACAACACCCAAACACAGAACAAACATCTATTTTCATCACATAAATGTTTGTTCTGGGTGGGAATCGAACCCACAACCTACAGCGCAGAAGGCACAGCTACTACCAACTGAGCTGTGAGGCTTGTTAAATGTATTTATTTAGTATTGTTTTTTTTGTACGAAGGGAAAGTGCTTAGCCTTCATTTCCTGGCTTCTATTAGTTATATAAGGGTGGAAGCGCACTTCACCCGGGATCCTCAATTGATTGGCTATTTCACCACTAAATGCCGGGACATTACAATTTCGAATTGTTTTTATGGCGACAAACTTAGGTGATAGCGGACGCAAACAAAGTCCTACGACCAACCAAACCAAGCACAATATTGCACCCCCTGCGGATTGAACTCGGGACCTCTGGATTTGATACCGCTGGTCTTACCACAATACCTCCGAGGCATTTTGTGCCATAATGTTTGTGTAATATATGGTAATATGTACCAAGGATTATGTACACTAAAGGTTTACATAAATAAATAAATATTATAATATTATAAGCGCCATCTAGTCCCAAACTAAGCATAGCTTGTAATATGGGAACTAGATTACGGATAGAATACATAAATACTTTCTTTTTTTTGTAAATACATACTTATCATACAATACAACACCCAAACACAGAACAAACATCTATATTCATCACATAAATGTTTGTCCTGGGTGGTATAAGTATATTATATTTGATTACTCTTAAGGTATATTAAGTAAGTGACGCCATTCACATATCAAAGGTTTGCTGGAAGAAACCTTTTCACTTTTCTAAGGTCGCCTTACGGTATTCCCCTTTGGGTTTAACTAGATATGTGTACAAAAAAGAATTACAGAATTGCAGAACCTTACAGAAACACAGCGTGGGTTTAGTAGCTATTAGCTAATTTAATACAATTTAAATGCTATTGAAATTATTATTCAAAATTAAGTATATTACTGAGATAGTGGGCTGTAAAACTTTTGATGAGCACCTCGAAATCTCTGTGTCGCCTCGTAGTGTCGTAGCACTGCTACGGCTGTTAAATTCTTGTGCTACATTGGTGAAAGTAATGCTGCGTAGGCGACAGATGCTACGAAGGCTATAGAGATATATTGCGGCATTCATCACAAGACCTTTGGAAAAAACGATGGAACATATTGTCACAACATACAGTCTTAAAAAAAATTCAACCTGATACACTACCTGTCCAGTCAATACAAAATAGACGTCACGTTGATCTCTTTGAATGAAGCTTTCACTGTCTGTAACCCTTTGTTTGAGTCGTTTAATCGAATAATATCAAAAATAGCAGCCAGTTATCGATTCTTTCTCCAATATCTATCTCCCTCTCAAAATGAACTAAAGTCACGTGGGGATCAAAATAGCTAACGTAAAGTGGCTCTTTGTTTGGATACGCGAAATGAACTGCTATTTACCGTAGTACCGCAGTTTATTTTGAGCATTTTAGTGTAAAGAATCGACATGTAAATTGTGTCTTTATTAGAGTATGTTTCAAGTATTGGGAGTACGTGAAATGTACAGCAACGTCGGAGTATTGAAAATCCAAGCACGAATATGTGTGTGGAAATTTGTGAGATGATTTGGAGTTACATTGTGCTAGTGTTAACAAGTACACTGTATTTTTTTGGACTCAATGCATCGAGGTGGCTCAGGATCAATGTATGTTGCTTGGATAGGCCTTTAATCAGCAGGGGCTATATGTCAGCTGAAGTGATGATATTAATATAAATAATCATTGTTTTAACAAATCTCACAATTAAGTTGGTAGTTCTCCGCCTTCTGCGTTGTAAATTGTGGGTTCGTTTCCCGCCCTGGACAGGCACTTATTTATTACGTTGCTCGCTTAATTACATTTCCTCTGGCGTCACCTTTTAACTCCGCAGTCCGGTCCGGACCAATATCCAAAATGAAATAATTTCAAGGGATATCTTTCTACCGATGAAACGGTTCAATTAACTTTTCGCTGGATGTCACGAACCGTCTGCAGATAGTAAAATTGTGATACCTACAATGAAGTTTAAAGAAAGCAAAAGTCGGATCATACTTCGTTCAATTTACATGAAATTTCCGTCATGGAGAATATTTTATTTCTTTTTCCCTGCCTTCGAATGGTAATGAGGGTCGACTGGGAAAGTTCACGAGCAGATTAGATTTTCTATACCTCAGTACTTATTGTCTTTCTTGAATGTCTGGTAAAATGTTCAAATTTCTTGAATGTTATTCAACGCCATAAACACGAGTAAAACTATTACATAGAGTTAATTACCTCTTACTATAAATTATAAGAAACGTACATTTCATTTTCCTTTAATCTTGAAAGCTTTATAAACGCTGGCTTGTGTTCGAGAAAGAAATACCACTTTAAACTAGTATATGCTATTTAACTTGGATGCTAGTGGCATGTATCAAGTAGGTCTGGGCTTAGGTCTAGGTACCTTTTTCGCAACAATCCGAGCTAATAACACATCTACGTCAAGGTCAAATTACTCATTAGCCTACCACTTGGCTGGATCGTAATGCACTTAGGATGTATCTTATTATGTGTTATAAGAAAAAAAAAACGATTTCATTGGCCCGGAAATCCGGTCGGGCATTATGCTCAACCTTCGTAAAACCTTTTTAATTTTGTTTTAGAAATAAAAAAGAAAAACAAGGCTATTTAACTTTTTTGTGTAGGTAGATACTATTGTATTTAAATGATACACGTTTGTGAGTAGGTAATAATGGTAAAGCCTATTTACTTTATTTATTTACTTTATTACATCGAAATTTTTGACTGTCAGTAGGTACTCGATTTTCATTATTATGGCAGACAATTTCACATTTCACAATAGATATAATTAAATCAAATATGATTTTCCTGGTCCGCGCTTATTGGGTATATGAAATAGGCCTGAATGTAGATTCATTAGCGGCCATTCTAAACAGCTGCGCTACTGTATCAACCTAGTTAGCAAACAGTTGTAACAATTTGAATTAATAAAACATTAAGTTCATGTAAATAAGATAAATTGGTCGGGACATAAGCCTAACGGCAGCGCTTTTGGAACTACCTATACAGTAAGCATTGCTTAACTTTGTTGCATTTCTTCCCGTGGGCTGTATAATGGTGTTAGAGTTTACGAGCCACCTCGTTTTAGGCGTCTAATATAGTTATTTTTATTGTACGACGGGGAAACGCTTGGCCTTCATCTCACCAGGTTCACAAGTGATGATAAGGCCGATGGTGGAAGCGCACTTCACCTGGAATCCTCAGCAGTCTGAGGAACTAATTATGTTACCTCTAAATGCCGAGACACAACAATTTAGAATCGTTGATATGGTGCATGACAGACTTATATAAGATGGTGGTGGCTAGCACCTACCAAACCAAGCACAATATCGCTACATATATAATATACCTACATTGTTTTATTACCCTTTTATAGTTGCTCATAGTCCTGCCAGAATCGTGACATCTGACTCGAGCGACTTTGGGTCATTCCATTGTTTTGTTGCCATTGTAATTATTTTGAAGGTCATGGCTGGTATGTGTTTATAGAAAGCTAACAGTGTGTCAAAGAGTGTCCTTTGATTAAACTTAAGTTATATCATACATATACCTTAAGTTACATCATACTAAATTTAGTTAATAAAAAAAATAAGTTCAAAGGGGGTTTGTGAAATTCTGTCTATTTATTTTTTAAACATTCGTTAACTTGATTCGGCTTAGGATCACAAGAGGCGTAAATATAGTGGTCTCGACAGAGCTTTCCTATTTAAGCCTTTTGGGTCGAGATCTTGGGTCTGTGGGAAAAATCAAAAATCTTGCGGGGCTTTTGATTGAGGCGACACCTGACCCGAAGGCTGGCTCTTATTTAGGCAAACGAACTATACAAGCTCTTCAGCTTGGCTATGCAGCCAATGTCTTGGACACGATTCCGTCTGGCACTGGTATGGAACAATTGGGTAACCTATAGTCCGTTGTTAACGGTCCTTAGGTAACCCAACTGCTTTCCTTATACATAGTTAGTTTAAGAGTACAGACTATTTTTAATTGTTTCTGAACAAGAGTAGTAAGTTTAAGAGTAGTAGAACCCCCTGTGAAACGGCTCGTGCGGGGTACTTCCTATTGCAGCCGCGAAGCAGCACTGCTGAGTTTCGGTTTGAAGAGGTGAAATTACGGGCACGCGAGGCTTAACACCTTTATGCCTCAAGTGGACGGGCGCAATGCAGGGCCGTGTAAGCTATATTCTCTTTTATACTCTATTAGATGTGACTTACGCAGTAAGGCATTGTTATAGGCCAAAAGATGCACTTGTTTGAAGGACTCTTTGCTGCATAAAAAATAAAAAGAATGAATGTATGCTTGAATGTATCATTTGTCTGAATAATATTACTATAAATATGTTATATGATCTCAAGTCTCCGCTCAGATAGTCTCCGTTCGTGCTCGGCCTCGCAGTAAGCCGGTGATTTTCCGCTTCATTACTCGCCTGATGCTGCGTAGCCAGCTACGATACAGCGTCATGGGCTTTGCTCGTAGATCACTCAGGATTTACTTCTTACACCTATGCAGTACCAATGCCCTGATTTATAACCGCTTCGCCTCTACCGTTTAGTGGTTGGCCCACCGGAATCAGATCCAGAGGTCGCAGGTTCGATCCCCATGATGGGAAAATTTTTGGCTAGTTAACAACTATAAACCAAACCAAGCACAAATTTTTACTCTCCGTAGAGATTGAGCTCGGGACCTTTGAGTCTGATATCGGAGGCCGAACCATTAGACTACAGAGATATAGGAGATAAGGATAAAGCTTGCCTTCCTGTAATCAGCAGAGCATTCCAGAGCCTTGCAGCTTGAACTGTAAAGGAATTATCGTAGAAATTGAGTCTATGGGCGGGAATTTTCAGCTGTAATGAAATGAAAAGCATCAAATTCAATGCTTCAACATCGTTCAGGCTGTGCGTAGTCTGTCTGTTAGTCAGTCAATATACATATGAAATTGTATTGCATATTGAAAATCTCAGGAACCTTGGTCTATTTACGGTCTCAAATGTATGAAAATGCCATAATCACTCTTGGCACGCGTCTTTGTGATCAGTGTGTTTCGTATAAGTGCTTTGAGTCAGGAAATACCTTACCTATACAAGTCACGTTGAGATTTTTGATCGAGTGAGCGAAGCGAACGAGATCTCTGAGTAAAGTTGGGAAATCCGGCACTGTATGCATGTATGTGGCAATGTTTGTGACGGCATAACTCTCGAGCGGATTATCCGATTTTCATGAAATTTAATCTGAATAGAGATAACGTAAATAGAATTTGATTGTCGCGGGGGATTGTGTGGGAGAAGTGGGGTGGTTTTTGAGATATTGGGTTAAAAAGAAATACAATTTTTCGCCCATATCTTTTGAATGGCTGATCCGAACAATTCAAAATTTTAAACATGATGAGATTATATTAATATTCATCAATCGGTTCGAGGATTTTTTTGAGGGTAGTTTTTGAGAAATAGGGGTGTTAAGTGAGATGAGAAGATTTTTGGCTTGTGGGGTGTCATTTGAAATAGTATCGACTGCACATTGATAAAATATATATTTTACTTTTTATTATTGGTGGTTTTCGTAAGAAAGGGGCGCGTTAAGGGGTTAAATCGCTTGGTATGTATTGTAGGATAGACTGTTAAAGGGGGTTGACTTCACAATTAGCTTTCTTTTGATTTGCTGAAACCACCCCTGCATTTAAACTAAGGGTTGCAAAAGGGGTAAACAAGATTGAAGTCAAGAAAATGTGTTAAAACATGAAATATCATATAAAATAGGGGTTGAGACTGCGGATTCAAAATAAGTTTATTTTTGTCCTTATTAGGGGTACTTTTAAGATGAAGGGGCAAAGGATGATCATTAGGTCTTCTACGATAAGAGAGGGTTTCTTCGAAAATTCGAAATTTCATTTAAACTGGTCTATTTATCTATTAAAATTATATAGAAATAATCTCCGTCACAAACCAGACATCACGAGATCTTAGTTCGGGGCGAACTACTAGTATATTAAGAAAGGTATTATGAGCGTTTTACATTAGAAAAATAAATAGGTCCAATTACAATACATCATATAAAATTATGTCCTTTTATTCAATAAAAAGTACAATTAAACTAACTATGTACAAAGGAATCAGTCAGATTACCTGAGGACCGTTACAAGCGGCCTATAGATAACTCAACTGTTCCAGACCGCATTGCCACGCTGAATAGCTATGCTAATTCGCTGGCATAAATAAGAGCCAGCTCTTGGGTCTCGTGTCGCCTCAATGAAAAGCCCCGAAAGATTTTTGAAAACCCGGAGGGCACCGGCTACCCACGAACCCAAGGTCTACACCCCAAAAGGTTCAAATAGGTAAGCTCTGTCGAGACCACTATATTTGCGTCTTTTGTGATCCTCGGCCGAATCAGCCGTCGCACCAGCCCTAACTGATGTCCCAGGCAGATGAGATAGCGCTAGGGTGTCGACGCAGGTAGCGTCCCACACCAAAGGCCTACCCATTTACCAAGGGACCAGAGTCATACCGTCGGGCTGCTTACCATCATCACGTAATAGACCATTCGGTTCAAGAACGGCTGGAACATTGACATGGTAAAAGCTCGACGGATGATGTCATTAAGACTAAAGCGCGAAATCCGGCCGGCAGACCTTGTGCACGAATGTCCAGATATAAAATTAAGGACTACAGAAAAGGTTACTGGTTTAAGAATAAAGAATATTTATTTCAATAGAAGTACCTACTACCTTTATAATATCACCACATAGTACATTTAGTTCTTGATTCGGTATTTACATGAGGTATAATGCGATTTTCATCGAGACCCAAACTAGGCGTGTGATGCCTGTGTCTTGGGGCTCTGGAATTCGATTTTGTTACTAATGATTTGTATTATACTCATTGGAAACCTCAGAAAACTCCAGCTGCCGTTTCCTTAGTCTACAAGTTCGAAGAAAGCGCTAAGGTTGCATACAAACAAAACAATACACAGTTAAAATTCCAAGTAGGCAAGTTAAGTAGGTGAAGCTCGGGATAGTTTATTTACCGAGGAAGCAAATGCCTTCGGTCATTTTCGACTCACGTCCCTAGAACTCCCGGGGCGCAAAAAAGCGCTTGTCTACGAACAAATTTCCGCAAATAGCGCCTGCCGCGATTGGTTCCGACTGAATGGCCGTATATAAATTAAGTTACCCGCATCTAGATACCTCTGATAAACTTTTACGTCTTCTTCAACAGATCTTTTCCAGCATTATACTGCTTCCGCTTTTATAGCATCAAAAATGTTTGCTGAGACCGTGCAATTTGTGATTCTGTTCCATATTTGCTAAATAATTTATAAGCGGATGAGTTGCGCTCGTGTTCCAATGGCGGAATGCAAGCGGTCTATTCACGATCCGTATTTTTCAGCTTTCAGCGTATGCTAATAAGCCACTGAGTGCGCAGCATAAAAGGGTACTTATTTTATCTAGGTACTTATTTTAGTTCTACCTCAAAGGTCCCGGTGAGAAAGTCTTTTCTATACCTGAAAAAAATAAAGTACGTACGTAGAATGCAAGATAGCATTAGGTAACGATGTCTATAATAAGAGCCGAGATTGATCTGAAATGGCAAATAATACTGTTCATTCTAAAATAGTTTTTACCTAGTATAGGTAGGTGCAAGTAAGCACCTGCCTTGGTACCTATTGCAATACAATAAAACATATTACTTACTTGTTATTTATTTACTTGTTAGTTTATACTTTTTTTTGTTTTTTTTGTAACATAGATTTAGACAAAAATAATACTAACCCCAAATAATCATATATTTTTATAAATGGCATAAATCTTACTATTATAAGTAATCGATATTTATCCATTTTATGATTAAATAATGTATGTATGTAAATAGTAAATAGCATTATTTTTATTTGAATACATATATAAAATCTTTTTATTATATTTCGCCACGAATTTTCTTATATTTCAGTATGTTTAATATCATATTTTTTATTTATCAAATGTATAACTTTAGCATTTAATTATGTAGTATGCTTATGTATGTAATTTTACAAATATATTCATTTTATTTCCATAGTACATTTTAATTTCTCACAGGGTCTTAGGACCGTTTTGAGTCCAGGCTGAAAAACAGCGCCCTCTGTGTTAAGCGGGCATTAATGCTGAGCCGAGACTTTTTTGCTACTGTAGCACACACACACCTGTTACTGTTATGTGTTTCATTTATTTTTTAAGTACCTACCTACCTTCTTAATTTTCTTCTTAGTTTTTTACCATAAAATTATGTTTGTACTTACCTACTATGTTTTTATCGTTTTGTGATGTTGTGTAGTGTGCTATATTAAGTGAATAAATGTTATCTATCTATCTATCTATTTAATCTCTGGATACACCTACAATTCTTTGAAAGCATTCCCAATCAAAACAGTTCTGTAGTTTCCTACCTAATCAATCGGACGAACAGTCTTATAATTTGTAATTTTGAATAATGCTAAACAAAAAAAAACATTGGCAGGTAACTCACAAAACCTTATATTGTAGCCATTAACACAAAAAAGAATCACTGGAATCATTCACCGTCAACAACACTTAAATCGAGAGCTATTGGTTAATTGGAAGTAAAATTGCCTCTCGAATTGATCGCGTGCACCAATCACAGCACCGCGATGGATGCCAGTGAAAATGTTGATCAATGCAAAAAAAGAACAGACCATTCGAATTACAATCTTGGCGGTAAAATTCAACTGGGATTGGTGAATTTTCGTAATTCTCAGCACATTTTAGATAAAGAACTTTGCAATAGCAATGTAATACTGTTCATTCGAACATTATATTTATTATAACTTTATTTTGATTATATCTTTTTTTTAATGTTGGTACTTAAGAAAGAGTTATAATCATACATGTACATGTACTTGTAAAATGTTAATTGTAAAACGAGAATGTCGATAAGATTAGTTGATTTTAGATTAGAGGTCACACAACCGTCTGTCGTGAAGTAGGACAGTTAACTTTACTGACTTTGTACTGACATATTTAGTACCTTTTCTATACGCTAGAGGCGCTAGTTAAGTTTCCATACATTTTCTCTACTGTACTTGCTAGTGAAAGTAGTTGGCATAAACCTGTGGTACTTATAGAACCCGAACCAAAATACAAAGCATGTTTTGTCGTGTAATTTTGTAACATTTTCGTCGACAACGTGACGGAATGGGACAATAACGCGGAGGCTACGCCGTAATGGCCGACGCTGATTTATTTCTATATCTTTTATGTCCTAACCAAATGGCTTTCTTTATAAAATGTTCTCGAAGGCCTTTCGGCTCCGTTTAGAACTATCTTAGACTGCTCTAAGTAAGTTACAGTCACTATATTTTTAAATTGAACTTTGTTTACTTAGTACTTAGTACGGACACGGTTTCACGGGTTTCTATGTAACTAATCGCAGTTTACAGGCCGACCGAATATTAGAGGGTAATATTTTGTTTCAGAATATATGATCGCATTCAAGACGTATACGTTCCTTGTTCTTTTTTCGTGTGACATGGAGGCACGATAAATCAAGCGTGAACAGCAACCTCACGACGGAGATAAGAGACATGGAACAAAGGGGTTCCATAAATCGTTATTAACTACCGCCTCCCTACCCTTTTCAACTCTGGAGTGTATTGAAATATGTCGATAGTGTTATATTCGTTCGACTTTGTCCTAGTTTATGAAAATAGCTGCGATGTGAATTTAGATCGGCGGAAAATTGGAGAAGATAAGACTGTAACATTATTGTTCAAATAACAGCGCGTTATGAATGAGGGTAAGAGTTCTAATATACTGCGTGCGAGATTTTATCTGCATTAGTTTAGTTTGAATGTCTCTTCTAAAGAAATGAATACCATTTATCTTTAGGTAACTCCGATGAAATATTATTAAGCAAACTTTCTCTCACAGGTGGCATTTAAACTTATAAAGATATTCACATTGTGTTCTGATAGTTTGAGAAACTCTGAAAAGCGGGATTGCGTGCCTCATAAATAGACGCTTTAAGCGCGACGAAGTCAAGATCAAACTTCTTCTTCCTGCTGTTATCCCACACTTAAGCAGGGTCGGACAGCACGTTTTTCTCTTCCACTCTCAGAGGAAAATTGACGGTTGACCTCTGTCAACATCCACTCCTCTCACTACATACTCGTATCGTCACTCACACAATCCATTTCCATAATCAACGTCAACTAAAGGTGTTTTACACCGATGTTCCAGGTCAAACTATACTTTATAGGGACATACAATCCATCGAAATGAAATCGTGTGCATTTCATCTGCGAAATAACCATGGTTATGTGACCAACCAAAGTCAAAGTGTTGATATCCTGGCGATCAGGATGGAGATATGCCACAAACCCGTTTACCTAGGAATTACTTTAGATTGTTACCTAATCCCAGAGTAACAAAATAAATGGGTCGAGAAACAACCTCCTTCCTGTCTGACCTCTACTGCGTGGGGAGATACACCGGATGTACTGCGGACCACATACCGTGAGTAAATTTGCTTGCCCAGTGTGGCATCGGTCCGCTCACGCAAAGGAAGTCGATGTGGCCATTAACGATAGCTGCATCATCACTGGTTACCTTAAGCCAGCCAGAATTCCTCTTCTTCTTCATTTTTTTTTAATAGCTCCGCCGCCTCTTCGTCATTTTTTTTATCATTTTTTTCACACCAAGTGAAACAATCATCAATATAACCAATCGTAGTTTTACAAAACCTAAGTAGTTGTATGGTACCCACAATAATGCATGCGCGACGTAGGTACGTAAGTAGGTACCTAAGCCCAGCTTGCACACACACAACAGGTAAACAAGTTCGTCGTGAAATCGCATGTAGTGTCCAAAAATTAAACAATAGACCGAAAACCAACATCCTCTCTACAGGCATCAGCTAACAGCATATACATTAGGCACATTTCAACATTTTATCATTTAAATAAAAACAGAAGTGAGATAAATCAATAAATTAGGAGGACGCCTATTTTAGCGCGACGCGTCATCTGATCCCAATCTAAGCAAAACTTGTAACATGGGAACTAGTTTACGGATACCATACTTATATTTTTTTTTTTTCATAGGTCCTTATTATACAATACAATACCCAAACATAGAAAAAGCATTTATATTAATCACAGAAATGTTTGACCTGGATGGGAATTGGACCCACAACCTACAGCGCAGAAGGCAGAACTACTACCAACTGAGCTGTGAGACTTGTTAGATAAAGTAGGGAATATTTTTTTCATACGCACACGTTCAAACTAACGGTATAACAATATCAATATCTGTGTAAGAATAACGTTCTCTGTGGAATAAATGATGTAAAAACAGAGCTTGGGAGCGTAATATAATTTCGTGTGCCTACTGACGCTTCGATAAATCTAATGTAAACAGCACACACGTAAAAGAAAGGAAACAAAGGGAAACGGATCCCTATTACGGGTCACATTATTGTCCTTTTATAGGCTCTTCCGCTGGGAATTATCTTCGCTCGTCGTATTTTAATATTCGTGTTATTTTTTTAATACAATCTGATGCCCACATGCATGCTAATGCTATTCTCGTCTATACGTCTCGTTACTAGTTTGTTTTCGATAAAGCGAATGAGATCTCCGAGTTAAGTTAGGAAATCCGGTACTAGACACACGTACAGGTATTAGTATGTATTTCCTAACTTAACTTGACTCGAACGCCTTTGCATTTACGACGATTTGTATGAAAAATAATACCTATTCATGAGTGAAAGGCGAATCGAGTGATCCTCCATTGCAACTCGCAAGTTATTCTTGTTACTCTTGAAGGATTTATTCTTTTTATTATAGAATTAAAATATTATAATTTAAATAAAATAAGTTGAAAGTTGAAAACAAACAAAGACCCGATTGCAAAATTAAAACAGGTGTTCAATATTATGGTCATCACCAACTTACACTGAATATAATTTTAACAATGGATTCAAGGTACGAGTGACATACTTCAAACGTAATTTGTGACTATTTGGTAGCATAAAATTGGTTTAATATCTATATATTTAGAATTGGCATATTACTAGCTTTCATTTGATGACCCATATTGATGGAATTAAATCATTTTTTGTGTTTGTTGTTTTAAAAGGTTTGACAGCGCACATCCTACATCAACAGACAATTAATGTTAGGAAGCACAATAACACGGAAGGAAACTGTTGCCTTTTTGGTAAAACCCCTTAGTAGACATTTTCAACATCCATAGGCTGGAGGGGTAGATTTTGCAACTACAATTACCACGGCTACAGTTTAGAGAGAAAGAAAGAAAATAATTATAAGTATTTATTTGGCACCATGAACAAACACAGCGCATGAACACACAATATATGTACGTAGGTAGGTACTTAAATCTAGTAACAAAAGGTAAAGAAAAAAACAAAATGAGTAGTTAAGTACGTAGGTACCCATAATATACTGCGCCGGGTTGCGGCCTGGACCAAAAAGGTACCACCTCAGCAAAAAGCCACTCCACCATGGAGTGAAGAAGCGCTGATTTTCAGGTGGAACTCTCGAGCGAAATCACGCATAACAAGAGAGCATTTTTCATAAAACAGATAATGTCATCATCAGGGCGAGTCACACTCACACTGATGACGATTCACCTATTGAATTGAAACCGTTGGTTCGTACACCATAAATGTATACGTGAGGTAATCCGTGTCTTAAATTGTAAAGGAATGATGTGGCCTAAGATGAAGCACGCTTGCCTCAAAGGAACCTATTCACTCTGGACTTGGAGACTCTAAGATTGTACTTACTGGTGCGGATAAAATAAACGAGGGCAAGAAGTTCCATTCCTTAGAAACATCAACGTCAGAATGTTAAGTACGACTCACATATCTTCACTTTCTTTTTCAAATGAGAAATAAAAAAATGTGGATGACGTTAACAAAAAAACTACTATCGAAAAACGCCTACTGATATACAATAGGACCAAATCCGCTGGATATTAATCCAGCTTTGGTCCTATCTGAGTACCTAAATACGGGAAGCCAAAAGTGGGTGCTTAAATCATTCCCATTTCGTCCAGCCCTCGGCTATCACTGGTATTTCTTTTGCATATCAATTACTTGTATAGAGGTCAATCGAGGTCTGACCCAAAATCACTCACAATAAACTAATTGGGACGTCACCGAGCGTCAGACATAGCCGTCGAATATGCACATTGGACAAACGTTGATATCTGTCGCGATACCCTGACAGTTCTAACCTGATTGATCGATTGTTTATGGATTAGAAGTAATGGTTCGACCAATATTTCAACCTATGTGTTAAATACATGCTACATTTTTTTTTTATTGTACGACGAGAAGCGCTTGGCCTTGTTTTTGTTGTTGTTTAACAATTATTCGAGTCAATATAATACGAAGATAACCCATCAGGGACGCTACCGCAGACGGCGAAGCCGATCTCCATTGATGGCTTAAAATTAGCTTCATGAGAACTAGAAACGATTTTTACCGTCAAATGTACTGAACGGATAGGTTTCATAACATGTGTACACTTTTGAGATGGGAAACGCCATTTTGGATATGACACATACCCGGTAGGTAAAAATCGTTTCTAGTTCTCATGAAGCTAATTTTAAGCCAATGGAGATCGGCTTCGCCGTCGGCGGTAGCGTCCCAGGACTTTTTAAATTCTGTCACATTCTGCCGCTTCAAGATATATTCAAAGTACATTTATTGACTGAACAATACAATAATAATGAAATATTAGTACCAGTGACACATAAAATTATCACTAGAAAAATAACTCAACGGAAATATGATATTCCTAAAACAAGCAATTATTACGGTAGACGTACAATTGAATATATTATACCTAATATGATCAATGCGATGCCCCGTAAAACTTTAGATGATATAAATTATAAGAACTGTAAATATAAATATAAAAAAATATTTCTTAGACTCCCTATAGTTAGGTATGTGTTAGGTATAAGTGAACAACCTGTATGTGCCATTTCGTGTTTGTTTTATGAGTTGATTGCATTTTTGTGGATAGGAACATGTATTTGTTTAGCTTTGTTTTTTGTTATATTGTGTTCTATGCTAGTAAGTAAGTTAGTAGTAGTATTAATATATTAGTATAAGTACCTAAATATTTAAGGAAGAGTGTCACAGTGGCGACTAAGGATGCTAGCACTAGCCAATATTGTTTTTTTAGTGTCTACATATTGTTATTGTTAATAAACGTTTTAAATAAATAAATAAATAAATAATCGGTTTCAGACCAATAGCTTATAAATCTAGGTTTGGTGAAGCGATACGGCGATCGTAAATGACCTGGTATGTCTATCGATTTTCCGCCTCTGAGGTCCAGTGGTTCGCCCACCGGTGTCACATCCAGAGGTCACGGGTTCGATCTTATTTATACTATACTAATTACCCTGGAATAAGTATAGTATAATATAGTATTGTGCTTGGTTTGGTTAGTGGTAGGACTTTATTTATGTCCGCCTGTCCACCATCATCTTACCTAAGTCCAAACGTAACAACAAATCTGAATTTTGTGATTTGGAATTAAGATGTTACCTCTAGATAGCCATTTCCTCAGTCTGTTGAATATTCCGGGTTTCCGGGTGAAGTGCGCATCCACCTTCGGCCATAACTTAAAACCAGGTGAAGGCCGAGCGCTTTCCGGTCTTGCAATAATCGCAACGTTCAGTAAGGATCATAAACAGGACTTTATTCCTATTGGAACTACTAAACCGTTTCAAGCTTCACAGCTCTGCCGGCTATATCAATACGAACATTTGTGTGATGATTGTAGATGTTTGTTCTGTGTTTGCACTCGTTTAGCACTTGGCCTTCATCTCACCTGGACACAAATTGAGATAAGGCCGAAGGTGGAGGCGCACTTCACCCGGAATCCTCAATAGTCTGAGGAACTAGCTATCTTACCTCTGAATGCCGGAACACAAAAATTTTTAGAATTGTTATTATGGCGACAGAATTATGTAAGATAGTGGCTAGCCAGGCGGACTTAAACAAAGTCCTACCACCAACCAAACCAAGCACAATATATTGTATTCCCCATGGGGATCGAACCCGGGACCTCTGGATCTGAAATCGGAGGCTTGAACCACTAGACCACAGAGGCGGTAAATAAAAAGTAAAGTCAAAATAAAAACAAGGTATTTATTAACATGTTCATGTAAGTATTGTTTTATTGGCGATGCTTGGCGAATCCCTACTAAAAAAATAAATACGTAGGCATATAATGTGTAATTTCAAGCTACTAGAGGTCCCAAGCCTTGAAACAATTACCGCAATATTAGGCCAAAGCCAGACAATCTTGGATGTAAGTGAGCACGTTAAGCAGCTTTATAAGTATTGACTGGCTGTTATTACAGCTACTGACTCGTGTTAATTCTCCTGGCTTTGGAGCTCAAGTAAACGACTCCTTAAGCGAGGTAAGAGCCGACAGATCGAGCTCAAGGGCTCAATATGTTATAATATTTGAAAAACCTGTGAGAGCTCATTAAAAAGAAATAAAGAAGTTAGGAGTAGTAGAGCTTGTAAAAGGGCTCCAACGGGAAAATACCACAATACCTTTTTCGGCCGCTATAAGCAGCATTGCTGTGTTCCGGTTTGAAGGGTATGGTTTCCAGTAAAATTACGGACACGCGAGGTTTAACACTATTATGCCTCATTGTTGTGTTCCGGCATTCAGGGATAAGATAGCCAGTTCCTCAGTTTGTTGAGGATTCCGGGTGAAGTGCGCCTCCACCTTCGGCCTTATCTTAACTTGTTACCAGGTGAGATGAAGGCCAAGCGCTTCCCCGTCGTACAATAAAAAAAAAAGTTGACAGGCGCATTTTAGTGCCGCGTTGGGCATTTTGTTTGTAGATGTGTCCACAAAAAAGTGTGTTTTTGTAGTTTTCATTATCCGTCAGCATTTTACCTCAGCTCCTTACTTTAGATGCAGAGCAGTGCTGAACAAAACAATCTACGAGACATTCGCGACAGTCTTAGTCGCGTCAAACTTACCTACTTAACATAATGACGTATCATCGACAGTGTTTCTCCTCATCATCATCTAGCACTCAACTCCAATACATACACATATTACTGTACGAATCACACTGGCTCGTACAGCGACACTGACTCATAAATTCCTTCATCAATTTATAACACATGCATTAATGGTCCATTACAGCAGGCATGAAAATAACTGCTACGACCTTTATCCATATTCAGTCCATCCCAAGCAGGGATACAATAATGTGCGGAACCCGATTATATAATCGCGGAGATTAATGGACTACCATTCCAAATAAATTACGTTGTTAACACGATAGCCCTTTTTGTAAAGTCTGCTATTTTTTTGCATGGATATTCTTTATTGCTCACGTAGTCAAATTATAAAATTACACAAAAAAAATGTAACAAATTTAGAATGGCAAAGGCGAGCTTAACCCTAACGAGGCTTCTCTTCCAGCATACTTTGGACAAAGTAAGAAATCATACATTTATTTTATTGTCAAACGGGGAAGCGCTTGGCTTCCTTATCTGGGTTTCAAGTTATGATAAGACCGAAGGTGGAAGCGCACTTCACCCGGAATCCCCAACAGTCTGAGGAACTAGCTATCTTACCTCATAATTATGCCGGAAAACATTTACAAACACACTTTAGAATTGTTGCTATGACAGACTGAGGTAAAATGGTAGCTAGCCACGCGGCCTAAAACGAAGTCCTACTACCAACTATAAAGGTAATAAAATAGGTCCTATACCCTATATTATTACCCTATACTATATACTAAGATAAATACTTTAATTTACTATCCTATTGGATAGTAAATTAAAGGGTACAGCTGAGAAGCACTAATACACAGTACAACAAAATACCCTGCAGGTTTCCAAAAATCTTGCGAGACTTTTGATTTATTTAGGCCAGTGAATTAGCGTAGCTATTCAGCGTGGCAATGCAGCCAATGACGGAAGCGTCTTGGGCACGCTACCGTCTGGTACTGGTCTGGAGCAGTTGAGTTACTTAGAGACCGTTTGTAAAGATCTTTAGGTAAACCGACTGCTTCCCTTGTATATAGTTAACTAGTTTTAAGGTATATTTTTTTTGTGAATTTAATTATTTAAAAAACAAAACATCCGAGAAGTGATTTTATTCCGTTGTTTAATTGTAAAACATATATAAAACAAACATCGTGATTATATTCATACAATCATTTATTGCTAGCTATCTAAGTATAAAAACCGTATTTCACGCGAAAAGCATTAGGTAGGTCAAACGTATGTTGATTACGCTATTCTTGGGAATGGACAAAGTAGTATAATGAAATCTTTAGCATAACAAAGACTGGGTTCTGTGGGCGAATATGGTAAATTGAATACACTATGTAAATCCTAGTTCGTTGTTGTATTTTCAAGCTTTTCTTCACGTCTATTAGCTTCTCGCTACATTAGTTAAATCACTAGAATAAAGAAGCAGATAATATAAATAAGCGAAAAAAAAACACAATGTACCTTGTGGTAGTCTCGTGGAACTTTTAAATCAGCGTCAAATAAAACTTTCCTCTCTCTGGCAACATGCTTGTTGAGTGAGATTGAAATGCCGATTACCGAAACGGGAAATCTTAAAAACTCCGATTTGCTAACATTTGAAGAGATTGATTGAAATCTGAATTACTTGTCAACATATAGCCGTGGGGTTCGACAATTATAGGAAGGCAGTATATGTATTTCTACGTGTGCCGTTTGGAAAATAAGAAACGAATTCCCTTTAATTTGTTGTTTGAACGGCAATTTTTCTTATTTTATGTTGTGGAATAGGAATCTGATTCATTGGTTGGCCTTTTTGAGTGCTTCGGGCTAAGTAGCCCGATCGAGTATATCGAGTATACGATCGGCAACACCATAGTAAAGTTACTATGGTGTTGCCGATCGTATATATAAGTAGAACTTAGGAGTAAAATAAATCTACAAAAACCTACGTCCATACCCAGAATTTACGTAAGTTTGGACGTGCCTCTAGTAAGTGCTCCTTATCAGATCCAAGTTCCGAGTAATGCGAAAATGTCGTGAGTCTGATATTTTATTGTTACTTTCTAAGCTAAGTAACTCAGTGATTTTTTGTTTTACCTGCGCCGAGTGCTTAGTTCTCACTGAAGTTCGACCTCTTCTTAAGACGGCACTTTTTTACCCAATTGCCACTTACGCAACCGGCGACTATAATACCTAATCATAAATAGCATCTGGTGACTTACGATGACGTGTTCTTGACAAATAATAAAACAGTAGCTCATAAAAAATACCATTTCATTCGACGTCTATGACGATAGTAATAACTCAAGTACTGTATAAAACTGTGCTCATAAATCTTAGTAGCCGGAGTAAAGCTGCGTCGCGGCGTTGAGAGGATAAAGTGTGCTCTATTTTAGAGATATTCTTGAAATTTGAAATATTTCATAGCAATAAAATACTTTATTATACAGGGCAATTTATTTACTCTATCTTTTGCCCGTGGCAAGTCATAGTACAGCGATTGGTTGAGCGGTTTAGATTTCGGGATTCCCTGATCGGAAATCCCGGAGACAAAGGTCTAATCGGTGTTTATAATTACCATTTTCGAAACTTGCTTTACAACTAAATTGCAAGAAGTACCAGTGGGACTACTTGCAGGAACAAAACGTAAGATTATAAATGTTGTGAAATTTGATTCACATAATTCATGAATTCCAAAAACAAAACCAGTTGAATATTTTAGACAACACCGCCGAACTTGAAGCTGTCTGGTTTTTTTTTATTGTACGACGGGTAAGTGCTTGGCCTTCATCTCACCTGGTTACAAGTTGAGATAAGGCCGAATGTGGAGGCGCACTTCATCCGGAATCCTCAACAAACTGAGGAACTGGCTATCTTACATCTAAATGCCGGAACACAACAATTTAAGTATTGTTGTTATGGCGACAGAATTAGGTAAGATGGTGGTAGCTAGCCAAGTAAACTTAAACAAAATCCTACCAACAACCAAACATACACAATATTGTACTCCCCTTGGGGATCGAACCCGGGACCTCTGGATCACACCGGTGGACTAGACCACAGGCGGCAATAAGACGCGGGTGCACTTCGATTGGTATTTTTGTTTCGGAGTGTTACATGTGCTACATGTCCAGACCACTCTTATATTTCGTGTGATATCCCCTCAATGAAATAGGAACGCAACATTAGTAAAGGATCAAAACCCCTCATTAATCCCATTAGGTTGAGCCTCGTAATTAACGCGGTTTCGAGTGAGCCTCGTAATGACATTCGCATTTAAAGTCTGAACTCGATACTCATTAAATTGTGAATTCTCATCATTATTGCGTAACATGGAATTATTGATATGCCACATTTACAAAGCAACCAAAATAACAAACATGTATGTCTCGGAAACCATTTTATCCGGGTCGTTTTTTTTTTGCGGTCACAATCTAGTTGTGAGGTAAATGACAGCAATTAATTCAATTAATCAACACTCAAGCTGAATTTGGTATCATTTATTACCCGTTTACGGCGAAGCAAAAAGGAGCGTAGGTAATGACTTTTACTGTACTTATAACGGGGAAGCTCTTGGCCTTCATCTCACCTGGTTCCAAGCTATGATTAGGCCGAAGATGGAAGCGTACTTCACCCGGAATCCTCAACAGTCTGAGGAACTAGCTATTTTACATAAAAATGCCGGAACTCAATAATTTAGAATTGTTATTATGGCCAAACAAGATGGTGGTAGCTAGCCAGGTGGTCTTTAAAAAGTTCTACCATCAATTAAAAAAAAAAACACTCCTGGGGAACGCACCTGGGACCTCTGGATCTGAAACCGTTGGGCGAACCACTCAACCACGAAGAGGCATTTATAAACGAATTATAATTTGACAAATGAGTTAAAAGCAACTTGATCGTCCGCTGTTTAAAGGCTATGTGATGTCACAATAAATTGCATATGGTGTCCTAAAGGGTAAAGTAAAAAAAAAAAACTAACGATGCCGGGTCGGAAAGATTTGATTAGCACATTTCAAAAATATTTATATCGTTAGCTGTTGCTTGCATGCACTCTATAAATGGGAATAATTTCTAAAATTACGCCTCAGATGTGAGCCAAACATATTTTCCCTAAAAACTACCCAAAATAAACAAAAAATAAATGAAAAGCTAATTTTATTTTGGACTTATATGGTACACAACATGTGAAAATTATATAAAAAACAAAACGTGTGAACATAATCCGGTAGTACCTACCTCTACGCTTTCAAGGCATCCATATCCATCCATTTAGCCAGAAATATTACTGTTACCTGTATTTCTGGCTAAATCTCCTATTAAACTATCGCCTTGGGCTTATGTTGTTTATCACGAAATTATAGCTCCAATTTAATTTAATTTAAAGTAAGTTCAAAAACTAAAACTCAACTCTATCCTTTCAACATGACTTTGAATTTGTAATAACTACATTAAAATATATATGTTTATGCTATTAATATAGACTATTAACATTGCATAGTTTTTACATAAAAAAATCAGATGAGTATATTTTCTTACTTTGTGTTGGTTTTAAGTAAGTAAGTGAGATTGGTTAGGTACTTTTTACTTGATTTTTTTGTAGTCGGATTTTAGTTTTTGAACTTTTTATCTCTTGTATAATTCTAAAACATGTGTTTTATTGTTTATTTACTAAGATCAACCTAATTTATTACCCTTCACTATTATATTTAAAAAAATGCCCGAAAATATGTTATTGTGTTTTAGACAGAGCTTTTTTATTTGAGCCTTCTGTGGTTGGGATCTAGTTTTGATAGAAGCTTATGGATGAGCTCTCGATGATGATGCTGATAAGCAACTGATCATCATCATCTATTGCAGAATTTCGATTATTTAAGTAGTGTCAATTTAGATTACAAGCAAGTAGTCCACCTGATGTTAAGTGCATCTCTTGCCTATAACAATGCCTTACTGCGTAGGTTATCCACAAAGACATATACGGCCTATACGGCACTGCATTGCGCCCATCAACTTGATACATAAAGGTGTAAAGCCTTTCGTTCCCGTAATTTCACCGGTAACCATACCCTTCAAACCGGAACACAGCAATGCTGCTTGGCGACAGAAATAGGTATGGTGGTAGTACTACCACGGACAAGCCCTTTCACAAGGGGCTCTACTACTGCTTTATTTAAGTTATTAAAGCACTCTTGTGAAACATGCCTATTACGGTGTCCACGATGACCGCATGTTAAAGGCGCTAGGTATAGGTAGGTACATATTCCGAACGATGCAACAAAAAAGTCAGATTTAACAGGCACCGTCCAGCATCCGGTAAAGGATAAAAGCAACAAAATCCGCAGACAAAACAACAAAACAATGGTAAATCCGTCTCAGCCGCAATGCCCTAGGTAATACAATTTTTTTGTGAAAATAACGTACCAATATGGTGGAAATGACTCGGTAACGTGAGTTTAAGCTCTTGTTTCATCGAACGACAGTACTTATAACAAGTTATACACAGCACAATGCTTCTTCGCAATATTTCGCTTTTCTTCTATTAGTTAGGTACCTACTATTCGCCATATTCGATTTTTGAAGAGAAACAACTTTGGCACTGTCGTGACTCAATGAAACGAAAAAGCGAAACTAATAATTACGTTTTAAAAACTAAAAAGAAAACCGACTTCAATGAAAAATACAAATTTGTTTACCTGAATGACATATTTTTACCAATTATCTATAATCTCTTCAAGTGTGTATTTTAAGAATTCTCTCGATTTCTCCAGGGACCTCTCTTTCAAACAAAAAATAATAATTTCGAAATCGGTTCTGGCGTCTTCTAGTAATCGGGGAACGTACACAAGATTCCGACAAATTGCGAACCTCCTCCTTATTTTTGAAGTCGGTTAAAAAAGAGAAACATAATTGTATAAGATTTAGACTTCCAGAGAATGAGATAAAATACAGATATCTGTTTGCACGCGTGTTAGTACGTGTGTGCACCTGCGTATTGCGAAGCCTTGGAAAAAGGCCCAGGTGTGTTGGTCACGTTTATCTATGTAAATATTTTTTAGCACATGAAAAAGATTCATTTCTACCGCACGTGAACTAGTTTTTCTTTCCTCCGTAATCGAGTTCTCATAAAGAACAACAATTGAATCAGTAAAACATGTAAACTACCTCTAACCTACCTATGCTTGACATAGGTAAGGTTAGGCCCTTCCCTTATCTGTATCCTTATCTTTTTAAATTCGTCTTCGCGGACCCCAAATGTCTCACAAAGAGTGCTGAGCGTTGAAGATCACAATGTTAGTAAGGGTGTGTATAATCCGCTATAGGATGAACCAAAGCTCGTTAATAAACAAGGCGGTGGACGGGACAGTATCGATCTCATTTGTTATTCACACGGACATCTAATCCTGGGATGGAATATCGGAACCGTCCTTTATTGGGATCGAAACGAGCAGCGCAAACACCCATCGCCACCAATTACGATAAACTGTATTCTGAGAATTAAACCAGCCATCATTACCCTTTATTGGATCAGGTCAAGCAGATTAGCCTTCTCGAGACTAGGTATGGTTTTAGTAGCTTATACATACTATATGTCCATGAAAGTGAGCAGTTGAAATAATCGGGCTACTTTTGTCTTTTGTAGTCGCCTTCAGAGCTCAACACGGTGACTGCGCTGTTTCGATTCTACTTTTACACGCAGGAAGTAACTAAATACGAGGCATCGTTGTAAGAAACTCATTTAAACCACGAATATGATACAGCTATTGAAGGCAAAGCAGAAAGAGAAAGAGTATTGGCATTATTGCAGCATTAAGTGCGTCTAAAAAACACGATAATTAATTGCAACTTTTCTCCTTTTACCTATAGGATTCCCAACAAGTCACACTGATATCTTGATAACGAATTCAATCCCAACGAGTCTCACTGTAGAAATTTAATACCAAATCATAATTAACTCAAGCTATACGACCAATTGACGAGGAATGTCATCAAATTAATCGCAGATTACTGAATGATTGTGAAAGAAGTGAGTGCTTTTACAGTTAGACGGTATTTAAAATCAGATTGTAAGCACGATATTCGCAAGCTTGAAAGTAAACAGAAAGATACGTGACTCCAGTGAGTTTACGGAAATAGGTGTTCCATAAAGTTTCTTTACTCTTTTTCTGTTTGTTTCCTCTGGGATGGGACTTTCCAGCAGGGTTTCCGTGAATCTTCACTTACCCTGTGAAGCTTTTCAAAGCGAATAAACAACATTGCTTATGCATTCCGCCGCACATTACTTACCACGGTTATCTACTGCGTACAAACTGATTGTAAACATATCTGGGTCTGTACTGTACCTTCTGTTGGACAAAGCCGTGATAAAGTACCCTACCCAAAACTAGTTATGTAATATAGATGAATATTCAAATAAACCGACAAAATGCGGACACCCGCACCAACAGATTCCAACCCACATTTCAAGGCAAGCAATAGCTTCTATTATGTGTTTGTGTGTGTGTAGGACTCGATAGATTTTGATTAAATTTTCATGCATTCTTCAAATTATTTAAAATGATCCTGTAAAGTTTGGTCCTGATTGAATCAACAGTTCTTCTTTTGGCAACTTTGAGCAAGTGTAATTGCGCGGGGTGAGCTAGAAAGTACGGAACCCTAAAAACTTTTTTCTTTCATTCTCGTGGCTTAGCATTCTTTTGGCTACCAAGCAGTGGAGTATTGCGTTACATACCTCTATGCTAGACCAATTACCAGCAACCTACATAACAACCTACCAAAGCTTTAATTCTTTTGAGCGTTTTTCTCATAAGTATAATTATGTCCGGTTAGCCACTTTAGTTCTGATTCAGTGAGCTTGACTTCTGACAGAAGTATTCACAACACCTCAACAGCATTATGTGGTGTAAATATACGTTTTCTATATACCATTATTAGATAACGTATGTATCCCACGTCGATGCGTTATAACATTGTAACATGCTAAATCTGCATTATTATTCATGTTTGCTCGTTATTTCAGATGTTTGTTTGATAATGCTTTGCCATTTTCGAATGATATACAGTACTTTACGTAATTGTGTTGTGTTAGCTTGAATTGATTAATGAGGGTTCAAGAATCGGTAGAACACTCATTTTAAACGTGATTTTTTCCAAGCATCATGGTAAAAATCTGAAAAGCGGAAACAAAAAGCTTTGTTCATTATTTATTTAGCTTCAAACAATTAATACTGATTTAGAATTAATAAACATTACAAAAAAATAAGAGTAAATGATACCTACCACTGATTTTCTATGTTAACATTTTTTGGCAACATTTTCCACATATTAGTAGAAGTGTTTTTTTTTGCAGCGGGCAAGTTAAACGGAATTTTTAATTTAAATCACAGAGCATGCCTTGGATATAGGGCATAGCCGATTGAATCTACAAATGGATATATCATACTCGTGAAGAGAATTAAAACAAGTCATAGATATACTTTTTAATTGATAAATATTCCACTATGTATCTACATGTATGTAGGTAGGTACTTATATAATACCTAAACATAAACGAAATGAAAATTAAAAAACTTGAAATACTTCAAATAACTTTTATATTTCGAATGTCCGTAAAGAGAAATAAATATAAACTATGTCAAACTGACAAGATTAAAAAATACTCATGTGTTCTATGAAACGTAAAAAAGTATTACCATTGTAAAGCTTGCATTATTCATTATTGCAATGACATAATTAAAACAACTCGAGTAATTACTAAAATGTCACCTTTCCAAAGACCCACTTTAGACTTCGACTTGCAAGGTCGCAGTCTTCAATAATACATTCTTCATAGCTGTCAAGGTAACGTACCAACCTCAATCTTCCAACCCTAATGCGTGTGCCAGAGTCCCAGATACTACGTGACCCAAGTTAATAAAGGTCCAAGAAGCTCTCACGTACACCTCAAGGTAAACATGCCCTATTCTTTAAATGTATGGAATAAATATGAAATGTTTAAACATTTCAATATGGTTACACAAAAGAAATAAAAACCTATGATAAATTACGTACTATTTATAGTTATACAGCAACTTATTGTATTATGCATCTAAAATGAACATTACCTACCAACATTACCAAACTAAGCATATTTTGTAATATGGGAACTAGATTACGGATAGAATACTTAAATACTTTTTTTTTGTGAATACATACCTACTTTTCATAGAATACAACACCCAAACACAGAACAAACATATATTCATCACACAAATGTTTGTCCTGCGTGGTAATCGAACCCACAACCTACAGCGCAGAAAGCAGGGTTACTACCAACTAAGCTATCAGACTTGTCTATGTGGTTATTATGTGTTATCTATGTATGTATATAACAATATTCGTGGCAAGTAGCTGCGCTTGAAGTCCAAGGTTGAGTTTCATCAATTCAAAATGCTTTGCATCTGGACATGAAGTGAAGGGGGTGGTGTATTGTTCGGAGGAGGTGACGTGAGGGTAGCGCCGGACCGGCCCGAGCCTCGACAGAGATAAATGTTTCATTTTTTCTCCAGTATGCAAGCAGCCGTGCTTCCAAATCTGCCTCGCGAATTTTATTGTTTAATCTGTCCCTTGTATTTTTATTCGTTTATTGTATTAGGTTGCGTGTACAATCAGCTTTTATTGTTATTTTTGCAATGAACGTTGTTTCGTAGTGTTTGTTCGGTTTATTTTTTAAGCTTAATCTGCTAGTTCACCTATTGAGAGTAAGGTTGTGAAAATGGCATCGAAATAGTAATAATAGAATAGGACAATATATTTGTATACAACTGAATGCCCATTAAATGTTTTTAAAAATAAATCGGCAAGCATATTACACTTTACCTTTCGGTTTTTTTTCACTCATACTTAACTTTATTATGAGTAGTAGAACCCCTTGTAAAAGGGCTCACCCGGGAATATACTGCCACCATACCTATTTCGGCCGCCAAGCAGTATTGTTGTGAAGTGTATGGTGGTCGGTGAAATTACGGGCACGCGAGGCTTCACGCCTTTATGCGTCAAGTTGACGTGCGCAATGCAGTGCCGTGTAGTCCATGTTCTTTGTGGATGTGACCTACGCAGTAAGGCATTGTTATAGGCAAGAAATGCACAAACATCAGGTGGGCTACTTGCTTTTCCACCACCTAGTTGTATAAAAAAACACTTAATTTATAAATTGTATACCTGGACTTATATGAAATACTCAGACTGACAGTATGAGAAACATAAAGTACGCAGACCAAAACTAATACGGAAGGTCCGTATTAGTTTAGAAGTGTTTTACGGAAAGGTAGTGCTCTACACCCCATCATTTAGGTGATTAATAATATGACACGATTAGAATAATATTGAAACTTATTCTGCTCTCAAGTCGTGTAATCTGCCTAGAATTTAAACCGCCTCTGTGGTCTAGTGATTCAACCCACCGATTTCAGATCCAGAGGTGCCGGGTTCGATCCCCATGGGGAGTACAATATATTGTGCTTGGTTTGGTTTGTGGTAGGACTTTGTTTAAGTCTCGCCTGGCTAGCTACTACCATCTTACCTAATTCTGTCGCAATAATAACAATTCTAAAAAATGTTGTGTTCCGGCATTTAGAGGTCAGATAGCCAGTTCCTCAGTATGTAGAGGATTCCGTATGATTGAAATATGAAATGAAGGCCAAGTGCTTACCCGTCGTACAATAAAAAATAAGTATATTTACTTACGCAATCGTGTAAATTATAAGATCATGAAATTCCTCGGCATATCGTGATACGCCGCCATATCGCTCAACATCCTTCGTATGACGATGTTTTAAATTCGGGATTAGGTAGGTGGATATAGCAACAAGGTAAAACGGAAACGGGTGTGTAACATGTTCGCGGCTTAAGGGGTAGGGTAACCCAGGGGCCACCTCACCGTACTTTAACCTACCGTCGATGCATTGGTAGTTTTATGTATTTGCTTAAATCTGCTATGTATTTATATTAAGATATGCCCAGTGCCGAAGAATTAAAAAAAAAAAAATTGAAGAGTAGAACCCCTAGTGAAAGGGCTCGTCACTATACGAGCCCTTTCACTAGGGGTTCTACCAGCTATATACCACGTACTATTTCAGCCGCCTAGCAGCATTGCTGTGTAATGGTTGACGGTGAAATTACGGGCACGCGAGGCTTAAGACCTTTGTGCGTCAAGTTGACGGGCTGCAGTGCCGTGTAGGCTATGTTCTTTGTGGATGTGACCTACGCAGTAAGGCATCGTTATAGGCAAGAGATGCACTTAACATCAGGTGGGCTACTTGCTTGTTTCGTCTCCTAGTTGTATAAAAAAAAACATGATCTAGCCAATTTACGATCGGACTTCGACATAATACGCTTCTTAATTTTCCAAATAAATCCATTTCTTTTATATTCACGACTGGCAAATTATGTCACAGCTATTTTATTTAAGCCTGATAGATATTACACACTTGAGTATAACATTAATAAAATATCAACCAAATGCGGACACAAAATCATTTGGAAAATTATGAATTGTATACATATATTTGTAGGCGTCTGTAATATATAATAAGCCACTTCAACATCACATCGACAGCACATTAGTGTCCACTGTTGGACAGAGCCCCTCCAAAGCTACCCTCCAGGGTTTTGTCATAATCACTTTACAGGCGGATTGATGATCGCAATAAAGGTGTAGATAGAAAAAAGAAGGCTGCTATGCTGAACCAAGCTTGGCAGGCGGATTGTTGATCGCCGTATTATCTTCTTCTGGCAAGATCGCCTTTTACGACATCCATGGGCTGCGTAAGAGGGCTCGATTCGTATGCCGCTACCGCCACAGCGATAATAAACCAAAAACTAACGAAATCATTGGTAACAACACTCATTGTAACGACGAAGACACTAAGCATGAGCAATAAGTAGACTTGACCAGGTAATACTATTGGTTGGTGGTAGGACTTTATTTAAGTCCGCCTGGCTAGCTACCACCATCTTACCTAATTATGTCGCCATTACAACAATTCTAAAATTGTTATGTTTCGGCATTTAGAGGTAAGATAGCCAGTTCCTCAGTTTGTTGAGGATTCCGGATGAAGTGCGCCTCCACCTTTGACCTTATCTTATCTTGTAACCAGGTGAGATGAAGGCCAAGCGCGTCCCCGTCGTACATTAAAAAAAAAACTTGCAATACATTTTCATGACATCAATGCAAATCTTATCGCGCATGCCTACCTACTATCGTATTTATTGTATACACGAACGAAACATGAACTCACTTAGATGGAAAGGTATACAATTTGAAGTAGACATTTGCTTTCATGCTTTATTTATTTCAGGTAATTCGAGTAAACGACATGCTATTAAAATTTGGAAGCTGCCTACAACCTGTGAAACGTAAGCTTTGATAAATTAAAACTTCGTAATTTCTATTAATTTTATTGGCTCATAATATGGATAAAGTAATAAGTACCTAATTCGGTCGCCATAATAACAATTACCGCCAAAAAAAAATTGTGTTCCGGCATATAGAGGTAACAACACTCATTGTAACAACGAAGACACTAAGCATGAGCAATAAGCAGACTTGACCAGATAATACTATTGGTTGGTGGTAGGACTTTATTTAAGTCCGCCTGGCTAGCTACCAACATCTTACCTAATTCTGTCGCCATCACAACAATTCTAAAATTGTTATGTTCCGGCATTTAGAGCCAGTTTCTCAGTCAGTTGAGGATTCCGGGTGAAGTGCGCCTCCACCTTCGGCCTTATCTCAACTTGTTAGCAGGTGAGATAAAGGCCAAGCGCTCCCCCGTCGTACAATAAAAAAAAAGTAACCGCTGAATATCAGAAAGGCTTTTGGCTTGCCATTCGTGTATAAAACAATAATTCATAGAATTGAGTTATAAGCCTCGAGCTGTCTATGAAGAACACCCTGTGTGTGCTTAACAGCACCCGATCAGCTAACTCGTTGAGTTTTGAGCCTCTAGGTGTGAATAAAGAACACCCCGTGTGTGTTTTACAGCACCCGACTAGCTAACTCGTTGAGTGTTAAGCCTCTAGCTGTCTATGAAGAGCACCCCTTGTATGTTTCACAGCACCGGACTAGTTAACTCGTTGAGTGCTGAGCCTCTAGCTCCCATGTAAAACACCACGTGTGTGTTCTTGAAACTTACGGCAAAAAAGAGGATGCCAGTAATCAGATCAGGTAGGAAAATAACAGGAAAACTACGGGAAATGTAAAATTCACGCACTGACAGTAAATAATGTGAGAACAGTCAGGATAAAGGGCCTCGCGTGAGTGGCCGCTGGGGACAGATCGAGCCCCAGCTCTTCACTGTATTTATTGTTTGTTTTTACTGCTAAACTGGTTTATGCAGCGCAAGGGCTGTGAAAATTATTCGATGCGTATTGGAGCTGGGGGAGCAGTTTTTTATTTATTCAAAAAAAAACACAATCAGCTGTAGTCTGCCATAGCTTGGTAACTATTTAAAGATTAGCAAAAAATTCCTGTTGATTCTGGTCAACCTCCATGTGCACAAAATGTGTTTTACTATTTATTATTTAGTTTAGTCCACTCATGGATGCATACTTTCAGATCACGTAGCGATTATAGCTCCGATGAAAGGCTCGATACAAAAGCACTCGTGTGATTTTATTGACTTACAAATCGGAAACAAATATATGAGAGTTATATATTAGGATTTCCTACTCACTATTTGACTAGCTCGTCTGGGAAAGTAATGAAAGAATATTACAGCCAAATAGCTCTATATCTGTAATAGAGAGGTAGGGCATATAAGGATTTCCTACTCACTATTTGATTAGCCTGGGGAAGTACCTCCGCCTTAAAGAATATCGCAGCCAAATAGCTCTATATCTATATAGTGATATTTTTTTGCGATGACTTAGGTCGCCAGATTTCCTTTAATAGAGAGGTAGGGCATATTAGGATTTCTTACTAACTATTTGAGTAGCTCGTAAGTACCTCCGCCTTATAGAATATTACAGCCAAATAGCTCTATTCTATGTAGAATTTTGTGGTTCTCATTTTTGTACAGTGACTAGGATCGCCAAAACTTCTTTAATAGAGAGGTTGTGTATATTAGGATTTCCTACTAACTATTTAAGTAGCCCGTCTGAGGAAGTACCTCCGCCTTACACAACGTCGCAGCCAAATAGAAATATAAATATCTCTATAATGCTGTGTTCCTGCGGTAAGTAAGGACCTTTTTGAGGGTCGGCAACGCGCGAGTGATGGTTCTGGTCTGGTGTTGCAAGCGTATGGCCTATGAAGGCGGCGGGAGCCTTTATTATTATTTTATATCTTCATTGTACGACGGGGAAGCGCTTGGGCTTCATCTCACTTGGTTACTTTTGAGATAAGGCCGACGTTGGCGGCGCACTTCACCCGGAATCCTCAAATAAATATCTACCTCTAAATGCCGGAACACAACAATATGTTATGCCTGTTGCACCTTGGTAGTAAAATATATGCTTATATGTGATTCTTTTTGTGATATCGTTGGCTTTTGACCAACAGCTCACTTGAAAAACAAGTAAAGATGTGGCCTAATGGAGCACGCTTGTGTGTAGAATTTTCGTAGACCTTCGTAGCACAAATTTCGGCGTAACCTCGTAGATCGTCTACAATCCTTATAGTTCGTGAACGCTGTATCTACAAGGTCTTAGTTACGACACCGAGTCATATTGCCCACAATTGAATGTGCCAGTAAGGCGAGGAGGGGTCAGTGCTTGTCCGGGTAGGTTTTCTTTGTTGCTGATAGAAAACTAGCAGGTTTAGCTTCAAATAAAAATGAAATGTAGGTCAGCTTCGACTCAAACCAACATAA
The DNA here is from genome assembly GCA_951394065.1 of Venusia cambrica. Classification (NCBI taxonomy): domain Eukaryota; kingdom Metazoa; phylum Arthropoda; class Insecta; order Lepidoptera; family Geometridae; genus Venusia; species Venusia cambrica. The sequence goes on along the minus strand of OX596068.1, from coordinate 1,369,186 downwards.
ACCAAGTTTTGGTTAAACACGCAAGGTATTATTTTCTCTGTAAAATATCAATGAATCTTCTCCTTATGGCCTTAGTAACACAAGAAATGTTCTCTTTATCGCCAGCTGCTCCTCCAATTCCTAATGCGTTTCTAGTAGCCGATAAAGCAACATGAAAATACGGTGAAATTAGATGTACTTATTAGTGTGTCAGTATAGGCAGTTGTTGCTTAATTTGCGTCTGTGGATCTGTGGTCTTAATCTGTAGATTTTCTTTTAATTCTACGACTGGGAAGCGTTTGGCTTTCATTTCACTTGAAGTCAAATAAGTAGGAAGGAAGCGCACTTTACCCGGCATTTTCAACAGACTGAGGATCTGGCTATCTTACCTGTAAATACCGGAAGCTGTTCGGGCTATTATAAAATGTGTAACACATTTTGTAATACCATACCAACGCTACTTGTTGACAATGTCAATTGACAATGTGGTATAACACATTAGTGTCATAACAGAATATATGACATTGTTAAAAGAAAACAAATTATGAAATATATAAAAATTTAACAAGCCTCACAGCTCAGTTGGTAGTAGCTCTGCCTTCTGCGCTGTAGGCTGTGGGTTCGATTCCCACCCAGGACAAACATTTGTGTGATGAATGTAGGTGTTTGTTCTGTGTTTGGGTGTTGTATTGTATGATAAGTATGTATTTACAAAAAAAAAAAAGTATTTATGTATTCTATCCGTAATCTAGTTCCCATATCACAAGCTATGCTTAGTTTGGGACTAGATGGCGCTGTGTAAAATTAATGTCCTGTAATATTTATTTATTATTTATTTATTATTTATGAAATATAATTTTTGAAATAATAAATTAGTCGTTACCGATTTTGTGATAGTTTTATAATGAACTTTACAACAGCAAAAGATATACCTAAAGAACTGTTGTAAATCAGCTCGTGACTGTTTTTGAGATCTCTCACAGACGTCCACTTGAGGCAAGCAGTCATATGACACTGTTTGACGGCACAATAGTGCTTAGAATAAAACTATCATTTTCGCTACTAGGGACTTGTTTTTGCAACATAGTTATGACGGTTTTTTTTGGCACATTTATCGCGGATCTTAAGCTAATTTTTGTGACATACTTAACTCAAAACATGACTTTTCTGTGTTATGATAGTTTTGAAAAATTACGAAATATTGTGGCATTATTCTTAGTTGAACTGGGGAACGCACCCGGGACCTCTGGTTCTGATATCGGTGAGCGAAACAACTAGATCACAAAGGCGGATGGAGATATAGTACTTTATTACAGGGGCCGTACCATGAAGTTATATTGCGATTTAATTGACGACCTAAACTGAGCTGAATTCCTATATCGTACCACGCCGTCGCATAAGCGTGTCATTGTAGGTTCAGTTCCAAACGAGCGACTCAGCTGAGAGTTTATGCATCTATGTACTTACTTTTTACAAAAAAAAAATGGATCATAAATAAGTAACCGCAACGTTCCAAAAATACTGCTGATTTAATTTCAGAACGTACCAGAGACAACATTTAGTTCATTCAACGCTAACCAGTTGTATAGACGTCATGGTACCAAATTGAGCGATCCAGTTTAGGAACCTATACTGAACTGCATCGGAAATGAGTGGCGTCTAATTATGTGATGGTAGGCCACCAGAAGTCGCAAATAAATGAGCTATAAATCGACATTCATTTATTTATTTTGATAACACAAACGTAACAGAACGAAATAAATAATTAAAGAGAATTAAAAAAAAAACACTAAGTAATAAATTAACACGTATACAATAGTTTGTGTGGTTTGCTCAGCAGCAAATAGGCCACAACTCAGCATTATGCCTCACTGCAGCACCGGTTAGCGCTGATATTCTGTTGGTTATTTGAACAGTAAAGATGAGGCACACTTGCAAGGAGGTTATATTATTTGTGCAAAACGAGCCAGATATTTGTAGCTAGCTGTGCATTGAAGGATCTCCGACCTTAGATCGAGCATCTCATCTCATTGATAGAATAATAAAGTATTTGTTTATCGAAGGGCTCATTTACTATTCCATTCAGTTGTTAGCTTGGACGAGGCGTGCTAGGTTATCATAGTATACATGCCCAGATGTAATATGGAGGGATGATACCCATTTAACTAAAAGGGTCATGTATACGAGCGCTTCGACATGCGAGCAGAGGAAGCCGAAGAAGATGTGGATGGATTGTGAAAAAGGGCCTGCTTATTAAAATAATAGAAATAATAATCATGACTTTGATTTGACTTTGTATGGTTGCCGGTTTTACTTTATGCCTCAAGTAGGGCGCCCATTTTTTGGACTTTGCGCATGTGTAACTGCGCGGGGTTGTTACATTTTCATATCTGAAATGTAGATACATGTTGAGTTACCAGAGGTTGTCATGTCTGTAATTTACATACATTTTGGGTTAAGAGAGGTTGTCATTTGATCAAATCCAAATCTGAATGTGCGAATGAAATGCTTGAATACTTGATTATATCACATTTCCCAATTCATTCCTCTAGAGGAATCCTGCTCGACAATACTTTATTACATTTCCATACGGAGCCTTGCTAGCCTTGCAAGGCTTCAATTCAAATCAGAGATGGTTTGTATAGAATGTTTACATGAAAGGTCTGGGATAAAGTCTTCGACTGTTTTATGATTAAATTGTTATCAAACCTCTTTTTTTATATATTATCTTTTGGTACCTGGCCGGTTATGATATCGTCGAACAGGTTAAATTTGAAAAAAGAAGTAGAGAAAGAAGTCTTTTTCCTGCCATTTTTCAATTGTTTTTTCTAAGAACATTTCAAGAGCTAAGTAGTGTCAGTGAGAGTAGCACATCATTGGTTTAAGGCTACCTCGTTAGCGTCCCGCCCATCCGTACTAAACGTTTTGATTCTAGTTTCATCATGCGAAGGTCTAAAGAGTGGAATACGCTGCCTGCATCCGTTTTCCTTGACAATTACGATACGAGCCGATTGGGGTCTTTTAGACCGGCATGCTACCCGGCATCAGGCAATATTATAGTCAAATGTTTTCAATCAGGAAATGTTCATTTTGCATATGTTTGCTCAGGTCGCCTTGTAACAGATCGAGTCGATGCCATTAACAAAATCATAAATAGGACATTGCTGAAGAACTAGGATTAACTACAAAACAGTTCTGAGTCAATTAAACAAGTTTGTTTATTAAACAACTCTATATATAGTTGACACGATCTAACTGAAAGAAACCGCGTTATTTTATCTTCTAAATATATATAATTCAAAGGTGACTGACTGACTGACATAGTGATCTATCAACGTACAGCCCAAACCACTGGACGGATCGGGCTGAAATTTGGCATGCAGGTAGATGTTATGACGTAGGCATCCGCTAAGAAAGGATTTTGATTAATTCTACTTCCAAAGGGATAAAATAGAGGATGAAAGTTTGTATGAAACGTTAAACCGATCGGGCTGAGACTTTGCATGCATAAAGCTACTATGACGTAGGCATCCCCTAAGAAAGGATTTTGAGATTTTACATTTGTTTTGTTTCGGTTTAGTAGTTTTGTTATAGACTCTGCTTTGTATTTGGCATTATGTTTTGTTTTCGTTTGGTTTAAGTATAGGTTTTGTCGGTTAGACTTTTTTAAAATGGCTAAAGAAAATCTGAACGTTAATGGAGAAGTTGAAGAATGTACTGTCGTTTTTAAGTTTTGTAGGCCCTAATTTTTTACACACGCTAAACAAAAGTAAAGCCGCAAAAACTATAACTAATTAATAATAATACTTCTTAACGCGAGCAAAGCCGCGAGCAAAAGCTAGTTAACATTATATATACTAATATAAAATGCTAACTGACTCACTGATAACAACGCACAGCCTAACAGTCACAGTCTAATCGAGACATGAAATTTGGAGAGTATGTTTGTCTTGGTGCAAAAATTAGTGCTAAGAAGGGGATTTTGAAAATTCGTACCCTAAGGGGTTCAAAAGGGGTCGAAAGTTTTCATTAAAATATGCCCTAACTCTGAAAACGTGCATGATAAAAAGTCAAAATTATTATTATAGATTCCTTATATGAAATGAATAAGAACGTGATTCATGTTTTTTTTGTTTTTTTTTAATAACTGAAGGGCAGGGGGTCCTTTTATTAGAAAAAAAAACAAAAAACATTGTTATTCAACAGAAAAAACGCGATGTACTCGTGGTTTCTATAGTAAACTGGTGTATTTTGAGTACTCTTTATACAATGGATGAATGTCAAAACTACCAAGGTCTGATGATGGAGTGGAATCAATATAAAGGGGTTTTTTCAGTAAATAACAGTTAAACATTTAAGAGCGTTGCGCATTTAAAATGATTGTATGTATGATACTCTTCTACGAACCATGTTAACCACGGTCTTACGATGATGACAACGGAACTCCTGAACAATGCATGGTATAATAGTCGTGCTTATACTTTTTGAAATCGGTATAACGAAGTATTCAACGACAAATGTTTTTTAGTCGCTGCTTATCTCACCAGAGGAAGCGGCAGCTTCCTGCTGTATGTTACATAACATTTGACCGCCTCTGTGGTCTAGTGGTTCAAGCCACCGATTTCAGATCCAGAGGTCCCGGGTTCGATCCCCACGGGGAGTACAATATATTGTGCTTGGTTTGGTTGGTGGTAGGACTTTGTTTAAGTCCGCCTCGCTAGCTACTACCATCTTACCTTATTCTGTCGCCATAATAACAATTCTTAAATTGTTGTGTTCCGGCATTCAGAGGTAAGAAAGCCAGTTCCTCAGTTTGTTGAGGATTCCGGGTGAAGTGCGCCTCCACCTTCGGCCTCAACTTGTTACCAGGTGAGATGAAGGCCAAGTGCTTACCCGTAGTACAATAAAAAAAAAACATTTACTGTGATCACCAACCCGCCTGCAAAGTGTGGTGATTATGGCAAAACCCTCCCGTTTTTGGAGGAGGCTCTGTCCAATATCCAATTAACCACTACATAAATAGCCTGTTGAGGCGACTGTATTTACGACCCTTGACTAATGTAACTTGACTACTTGATACACAGTAATCTTCTAATGCATAAAAAGACAAGTCCTGAATGACTGACTGACTGATTCAATTAGATATAACGCACAGCCTAAGCCGCTGGGCGTACAGGCTTGAAATTTCAAGGGCATGTTTGTCTTGGTGTGTAAACACCTGCGAAGAAAGGAATTTTGAAAATTCGCACCCTTAGGGTTCAAAATGGGGTTCAAAGTTCGGAGTAAAATGTTGCATATCCTTAAAACCACAAATTATAGGCACTTGAAAGTTAGTATGTTGATTGCCCATATGGAATAAGTTAGGACATATTTTCGGTTTTTAATAATTTTCAGAAATAAAGGGTGGGGTGTCCAATATTCAGACCTGACTAATAATAAACGTAAAAAAATAGGGGGTTCCCATACATGAAACATTTTTATAAATTGTTATGTTTGACCTGTATAATAACAAATTTGGTGTGAGTATAGTGCTTACTTTGCCGTAAGTAAATAAATGAATAATAAAAACGTGAGTCGAACCGGCACTAAGACTTCAAAAAGGCTTCATTTTTTGTTTGGGAATGTGGGTCAGAAACTTCGGTGTGCGTGTCTGCACACCGAAGGATAAATTTGACCACACCATGTAGGAGTGAACAAAAATATATATGTATAATATAATACTTGCACCTATTTAAAAAAACCAATACGCGGACGAAGTCGCGAGTAAAAGCTAGTATCGTAATGAAAACGAAATTTAATATCACAATTTGTGTAGGATATGCGTAGAAACTTTTCGCCGATTTTATTTCGAGTTATGCACTATGAGAATGCTCTTGTTAATCAAGTACATTAGTCAGACAGGGCAACAGTTTAATACTATTTGGTTGGTGGTAGGACTTTGTTTAAGTCCGCCTGGCCACCATCTTGCCTAATTCTGTCGCCATAATAACAATTCTTTTGTATCAATTAATTTGTATGTAGTCCTACTTTCTTTTCTCTTTGTTAGTTACCTGTGTTGTTTCCTGCTCTTTTTGTCATTCTTACTCCAATTATATAACTTTTATTAGCATGTAACTCATTTTGTAGTGTCATCTAGAGCATTTTATATTAGTTATGTAACTAGTACACTGTGGACAGCGTTGTGGGCCACAGTATTGCCAAAATTGTTGTTTTTTAAGGATTTTGTAATTATTTATATTGTTGCTGTTTGTTGTTCCTTAATAAACAAAATAAAATAAATTAAAATTCTTAAAAAAAAAGGTTGTGTTCCGGCATTCAGAGGTAAGATAGCCAGTTCTTCAGTTTGTTGAGGATTCCGGGTGAAGTGCGCCTCCACCTTCGGCCTTATCTCAACTTTTTAAAAGGTGAGATGAAGGCCAAGCGCTTCCCCGTCGTACAATAAAAAAAAACTATGAAAACCAGTGTAATTTTCTGTTCCGGATTGTCCACCGATCCGATCTAGATGTCCAGGGTCGATCCAGGAGAGTACAATATTGTACATGGTTTGGTTTATTAGGACTTTTTCAAGTCAGCCTGGCTTCTAGCTATCTTATATAAGTCTGTCGCCATTACAACAATTCTAAATTGTTGTGTTCCACTATTTAGAGGTAGTCCTCTAGATCTGACATCGGTACGCGAACCACTAGACTACAGAGGCGATTATAGCCAGTTCCTCAGACTGTTGAGGATTCCGGGTGAAGTGCGCTTCAGCCTTCGGCCTTATCATAACTTTTCATAACCAGATGAGATGAAAGACAAGCGCTTCGCCGTCGAGCAATATAAACAAATATTTCATTTAGATTTTTATCATTAATCTGTGAATTACTCAGACATTTTCCCTGACAAAACTTATCCTCCTTTTATAAATGCAAAAGCTTGTTTGGATGTTTGTGAGTCCTTTAAACCGAAATTACTGAACCGATTGAGCAGTTTTTGCATACGCCTGTAATCTGTAATTATGTAGACTTCTAAAATGTGTATAATTGTGGCACAGAATCGTCTTTAATTTCAACTATTGACAGCTATCTCAAAAACGGAAAGGTTGTGCCATAATCATCAACCAAGTTTAGCTAATACACAGAAGGAAGCTGCTGCCTGTCTTGTGGTGAGAACCCTTCGTCGGCTGGATCTCCATCCTTGATGATGAGCCTTGAAGATGAAGGGGTCGATTCATGAGCCGCGACCGCCACGATATCCAGTAATGTATATTTAAAAACAGTGATGTAGGCACTTTTATTACTCCTGCATTCAAATTAAAACACTCAAAATAGGGACGGGAATCAATTTCCTGCCGTTCAATAAGAACTTTCGAAGATCTTGAATGAAATATCTGTAATTTCTACTACGTATGCAATTTGACCCGGTCAGTACCCTTGAACATTTCAGTCACTACTCATACCGTACCCATTAATTTAGGCCCATAGCAGCCTCGGAATGTATTAGTTCGTGATTGGTAACCGAGAAACCCAGCATTCCATGGGTGACCGCAAATATTGCTGGAATGTTCCTCAGAAATGCTTTGAGCCCTCAGAGGTCTACTTATCAACAAGGTGCTGCTATTATTTGAAATGTACGGTAGATATTTATAACTATGTAAACTTTTTATTTGTTGTGTTTAAAGTATTGAAAAAAAGAGGTTATTTTGGAAAAAGACGTTCTGGGAAAGGGACATTCAGTGTATAAGACATTCGAGAAGTGGACTTAAAGACCCGACTGGACGTTCTGGTAATAAGACTTATATGCCGAAGGGTCATAGACAAATGCAGTCTACAATCAAATTCGACAGTAAATAATTCGTTGCTATCAGACTTCTCTATATACTTATACGCTAAAAAAGAGATAAAACATTGGACCCCTTTCTAAGAATAACACGCGCATGGAGGAGTTTGAGATTTGCCATAGTCAAGTATGTATGAAGGAAAAGTGCAGAAAGCGAACATTCTTTTGTTTTTGTCTGTCAAAGCTCATTTAACCACTTCTTACGGAGTCTACCGGAGGTAGAACCGAGGACCGAAGGCTGTAGCTCCGAATAATTGAATTGAATTGAATGACATCAAATAATGCAAACATTAGTTAACACAGTGAATAGGTTCAGTGAGCGGAAGGAACAGTCCTAGATCAATTTTATGGGATGAGGGATCTCGCACACTCAAAATCGAATGTCCACTTTTAAATGGGTAGATTTTTCCAACAGATTCCATGATAGTCCATTTGTTAATATTTTCTGCATGTCTGTATTTGTGTAATACTGTATGTCTGTATTGTGTGAATTCATCATGTACGTTGTTTGTGTCAAATTACTCCTTTCGCTCCTTCAATAATAAATAATGCAAAATATCATTTGGATACGCACGTGAAGCTTTTATGTACATCTGGATTTATATTACAAAAAGAAACAGTAGAACATAATTTCTCTTTCATGCATAATTTATTTCCGTTTCAATGTTTTGTTTTGTGCTTAGCCTTTTTGCGAAAATGGGAAAGTAATTCCAATTAAAATGTCTTTTGATAGCCAAATGTTGTTCGGGCTTTTATTTCTGGGACCGTGACCTGTTGTTACGGTATCGAGATTGTTGAGTGCTTTTAAGGTGACTAATTGCATATTTCTTGACGATTCATGCCCGTGCTAAGTGCCTGATGAATAAATAAGTAGGTTTTTTCCTTTTTTACTGAAGCATACTTTCTTTTGACTTTTAAAAGCATTACAGTGCTTCCGGATACGTTTGTTGAAAATAACCTGCTGATATTAAAAGAAATGAGTATTCCGTATTTTTTATTCACCATAGCTTTTCAGCGTGCTTCATTTTAGGCTGTTTTACTCTATTTCCAAGTTAGCTAGTGGTTAAACGCATATCACCAATAACAAAAATTCATCAATCGACAGATTTTTTTTTTTTTTCATAACCTTACTAACGCCAAAACCGCCCAATACTAGGTTGAATAAACACTCTGATTACTAGGTGTTGCAAAGGCGAATAGTAGTGTTTTTTATCTATCTACCTATCAATACGGGCGGGCCCATAAAGCTTACGAGCGAACATTATCTGGCCATTATGACCAAATGGTGGACATTAGCGAACGTGTGAATCGCTCCTGCAGTCTGTAAATCATAAGTTTCAAGACTTCCGGAAGAACTAAGTCTGAAGCAGCTGCTTAGACTGTTACAATATTTTTCCGTTTTATTTTCTTCATAAACCTTTTGCAAACTATCACTAGACTACGCTAGTGGTCTGGAAAAAGTCATTTGCTGTTTTCATATTAGCTGTTTTTCATTGGGTATTCAATGAGTACACGAGTTATTTTTTTTATACCTATAAACATAGATATTAAAGTACTAAAGGAAATATCCACAAATACGAATCAGAATGTACTTTTATATAGGTAGACAATGAAAAGTTTAATATTCGGTTTCGTATAAAATTCCATCCATTTTCAAACAAATGAAACTGGGACTTGATAGTATGAAATTCACGTCGTGTTGCTGTATTTAAGTACTTTTATCTATGTAACAAATGGTGAAACAGCGACCAGTTAGGTAATTTGTGTGTTCGTTGAACAAATACAACGTTGTTAATTTTGTAGTTCTGCTTAGTTTTGTACAGTCCAAGCTAGGAGCATTCTTTGTGAGAGGTTTTCCGCAGATGGTGAAACACAGATTGTTTTTAGATCGGCGGCTATTAAAAACCATTAAATAGCGTAGTCGCTAGTAAACAATTTCCGCCTCTTTCCATTCACCGTAAAGGCTACCTTTACGACAGCCAAGGGTGAACGGGTAAGGGTTGACACCCAGTGACACAGAAAAGCAGCAGTTTCAATTACTAGACATTAGATAATTCGACAACATTGCTTATCCCCCCCACCCCACCATCAATTTCTTGAAAATCTACCCCGTTGGAGTACTACAGGGTTACAAATCTATGCATATTAAATCCGACTTCGCACTCATTTCAATGCTTTGTGGACGCCAATATCCGCAGTCTTGTTTTTAGAGTGATGATATGAAAAATTGTGTCTATAGTTTTTTTCCGCTGTCTCAAATACCGTTCTAAACTGCGTTGTTTTTTTATCAATAACTTATTTACGAGTAGATACCACGTGCGCCATGTTGAAACTAGACCAAGGTCGATATTATACCGATAAAGTCATTACCATACTAGCAGCCGTTGCTTTTTATGCTTTAAGTTCGAAACCAGCTCCACAAAATTGAATGACCGTCCAGGGATGTTCATTTTCAACATTCTTCCACAAGTTTCTATATCAAGCTTATCTTGATGATGATACTGTCGGGTAGGTCCCATTTGTTCTATGGAACATAACGTCATAGGACAGAATAAGATATATTTTCTTATTTTGTACTATGGAACATGTAATACTTTTATTTTTCAAATTGTTCTATAGGACTAGGTAAATAAAACGAAGCAAACATATTGTATAATGCTCTACATTTTTAAATTGAACATTCCGACGTTTTCACCAGCAGAAACTATAACAGAAAATTGAAAACGCTACTATTTCTGCTATTCGGGAAACATTTCCAAATCCAAAGTAAAAAATTTAAAGACGATGTAGTTTTCCAAAAAGTCCAAGCAAGAAAAAATTATGTGCGGCCAAAAAAAATATTTCAGGAAACGTGGAAAAAAAATACATAAACGGAGACAGATACATTCAAGAAAACCAAATTCATCTAATAATAATTATAGCTTCTCATGGAAGATTTTGGCAAAATCTGATTTGCATTTCGTTCTATGACATTAAACTCGGGTGAAAAGCTAGTATGTAGTTCTATGGAAAAAATTGGGAAGAAAATGTCTTATTTTGCGATGACGTCATGTTCCATAGAACAAATGGGAGCTACCCATACTGTCGTATGCGCTGCTACACATTAATATAACTAAGCGTGCAACTTAATCTAAGATCCCTGGACCGCAGCTACGGCGCCTTATGGCGGAAAATGCTATTAATCAGGTAATCCGAGCATACTTTATAATGGTTAGTTACACGTGACCTGTGGGCTGGAAGATTCTGTCTGGCGTTGGGTTCGTTAGTTTGTTATACAGATAACTGATATAATAAATGTATTTCTTACAACATATTACATATTATAAACAAGTCACTTATTCTATTTGACAAATCAAATTTGGAATGTTCAGGTAAGTACCCAAACTGGATAAATCCTGTATAATGGTTTACCTAGCCTTCCTCCGGTTAATGTAATGGATGTGAGCGTGTAGTCACATTGGTGATTTTACACACAAGTAGTTCCTGCGTTCAAGCGTTTCGTGTGGATAATAGGATGGTATATATGCAGGCAGCAGCATCTTTTTAAGAAAATCCATTTATAGAAACCAAAAAATAGTTTTCCTCTGTATTACTATTTTTTACATCACCAACTACTGACACTTACATCACCGGTCAAGATATTTGTCTTTCTGTTCAACGCAATATTAAAAATATTTAAAAAAAAATGAAATACAGACTCACGACATTTTCCCTTTGCGGATTCACCTCTGATATACTCAGAGCGTGACTGTCAAAAAGATCAACCACTAGAACTACTGGGAGTAGTCAGAGGCACATCCGGACTTACGTTCGGTACATGCATGACCATGACTTGCAAGTACATCGCTAGTATTCAATACGTGACATGTTGCAAGCCCATCGCCGCTTAGTGGAATACTAGCCAGAGACACGTGCCATTTAGATTTTTTGTTCTAGGAACACGGCGATATACTCAAGAAATATGCATGTTCCAAATGCGCACATAAACTTCCCAAAAACTGAAAAGTCCATTGGTGTATGTTTAGATTTGAACCCACAAACTCCGGAACGGAAGGTTGGCCCATACCCGCTTGACCGTCTTGTGCCAACTTGTGATGCACCTCTAAAACAATAATAAAAGCTCGTAAAAATAAGGGGACACCATTTTTTAATACAATAAAAAAAATAGTAGCGGGGAAGCGCTTGTCCTTCTTTTCATCTGGTTGCAGCTTATGATAAGGCCGAAGGTGGAAGCAAACTTCATCCGGAATCCTCAACTGTCTGAGTAATTGGCTATCTTACCTCTAAATGCCGGAACACAATATATATATTTTTGAATTGCTGTTATGGCGACAGAATTAGGTTAGCTGGTGGTAGCTAGCCGGACGAACTTAAATAAAGTCCTACCACTAACCAAACTAAGCACAATATTGTACTCCCCTGGGGATCGAACCCGGGACCACTGGATCTGACACCGGTAGGCCAACCACTAGACTACAGAGGAGGTTTAAATATATATAACATTATTTCTTGGGTCAATTAAAAACCTCTTTCTCACCTCGGGCTATTAAAAACGCCTGATCAATGTCACTTGGCGCGAGCTTAAAGCCACTTTAGCCGGACTGGATTGACAATGTGGGCGTTCCACTCACACCATTATCCACATGTAACAGATGACCGGCCAAAAGCAATTTAAGTTTGACAATATAGCGCAACATAATAGCAGCATACATCATGCAATGCGATTACATGCAGTGAATCCGGCGGCTGGCGCCTCGTATAAATCTTGCTTTGTCCAAGCACATTATATATGCTAACACCAGGCTATGCCAGTGCCTTAAGAGTCTATGCTACGTGGAATAGCTTGGCTTCAGCGATCATATCTTCCACAATACCGTAGCATTTACTTTAAAATTAATATACGTTATAGTTCAGGATTGATGCTAGAACGCAAGTGTTTCAAAAACACGATTACTTAAGATATAGAAAAAAAATCTAAAGTTGACTCTAATTTGCACCAAAAATTTTCGCCATTCAATAAGTACGCCCAATTACGCCTTGACACATTGTACAGTAAATATACACATTATACACCAGACGGTCTGTGTTGTAGATTTTCTAAATTAATATTTGTTTTACTGTAAAAAAACAAAACGTAGAAATTTGCGCATATTTCTGTCATCTGGTGGTCATAAGCGCCGTGGTTGAGCGCACAGCAATCTTACCTTTATTAGTACTATATCTTAGTTCGAAACTAGAGTAAAGTATCGTTGAGTTGCTAATCTGAGGTAGGCCGTTAAGCACAGCTCTACAGTGTTTTTTTTTTCTGTTAGAAACGAGCCATGTATCCGATGGGGTATCCCATCTTAAATCTCAAAATTCTAAACATATAGGGGATGAATATGTTTGTACAGAATTTTCCAAGAACGTTTGTGACTTCAACAAATGACATTCTATCAAACATACTTTCACTACCAATGTCATATACAACTTTTAATTATGAATAGAAACCTACATCCTCCGGTAGTCTTCGTCTATCTGGCTTATTACATGAAAGTTTATTGAGTTTATTGATCAGACATTTTTAAATAATGAGCGATTTGTCACCAGATTATTTAATAAACCTACAAACAGAAAAACATTTAGTTACAAATCCGCTAAATAAGCTAGCCTCTTATTTAGCGGATTTAACTTTTTAGACATAAGGATGCCTCGTGTAGAGGTGGAACACGTCGATTTGTTTTTTTCAACGAGTAGCCCATCTGATGCTAAGCGCATCTCTTGCCTATAACAATACCTTACTGCGTAGGTCACATCCACAAATAACATAGTCAACATAAGGCATTATGGTGTTAAGCCTCGCATGCCAGTCATTTCATCGGCAACCATACCCTTCAAACCGGAACACAGCAATGCTGCTTGGCGGCTGAAATAGGTATGGTGGTAGTACTTTCCCGGACGAGCCCTTTCACCAGAGGCGTTACTACTCTGTACATGCTTGCCTATAACGATCTATTCGCTATCGACATAAGATCGACAACATCAACGCAACGAGATTTAGGTCTTGACCTCAGAACTTGCGTGGGCAATGTTACGTCTACGATGGAGGGTGTTCCAGCGATTAGCTGGAGATGCCTATTAGCTTTCTTATTAAATGTAATAAGATTAGATCGAATAACGATACAAGTAGTAGATTACTTGGATTTTCCTCTTTTTCGATTATTTTACTCTGATGAATGAAGAGATATCCGTCAAAACTATTGCTGTCAATTAGGGGTTGAACCTTTACCCTGCCGTAACACAGTGTTAAAACTAGCACGGAGGGTATTGTTTTGTAGCTCGCCAAATAGATCTACATAAATTACAAATGTGCAACTATTTTCAGTAATTCGCTTAGTTACATAAATTATTGTGCCATTTATTTCTGAGAATAAATTTATCTTTATCTTTATCTTAGATAAAAGCTTGCTTGCAGCTGCATGGAGATGTATTCAAAGGCCCTCCATGTTGTATATTTAATATTCTTTGATTAAGTCTACTCACAAAAACAGACAGCAGCTGGGTAAACGGTCTTCTGAATTGTGACGAATAGACTTAAAGCGGAGCTTAGAGACCACTTGATAAACCGATGTTATTGTAGCAGTCACGGGTCCTAGGTGGATGGTTACGTCTCAAGGCTTAAAATAATTCATCGTCATCACTACAGACCAAAAAGTCCAAAACAGGTAGGCTTGGTAAAACAACGATTATAATCACGACGCTTGGCACCAGCTACCAACTCATCTGGGATATAAAGGCGCCTCTTACGACAACCGCAGTAGTAAGAGAGGGGGCCACAGACAACATTTTGTTTCTATTTTCAAGTACCTAGCTTATTAAAAATTCAGTTGCGGCATCGCGTTGGCGGAAATGTCGCCGAGCGTACTGAAGTCGCGATTAGAGTTACGTCGCGAAAAGCTTTGTTTAACCCACAACAGAAAATGCAACAAAGCTTTGTGTGCTACGAAAATGGAACCGGTAACGTATTTCTTGCAATAAAACTACAAGGACAAACATTTCATGTGCATTAAGTATCTTTAACTTGAGGAATGTTTGCGTAGGTAGGTTTTTAGTGTAAACAAAGTAGAGATTTACTCGTGGCATATCCCATATCACCAACACTTATTCTTTGATCAAACCAGCTTTCGTTAAGGGTTGTGTGCGACAATTTTTTATTTTCAGAAACCGCTTCGAAAAACTCATTTTTACCGCTATCTTATACTTAGAATTAAGGTGTAACGAGTCAAAATTTGTACATTTGATATATTTTGAACGTTTAAATTGAAGGAAACACTATTATTGATACAGCCAGAACAATATATATATGTATATATATATATATATATATATATATATATATATATATATACTTATAGATTTTATTTTTGTCTGTCTATCTGAAACAACTAGATAGATTTGAATGAAACTTTGCATAATTATGACTAATCATTGGCTAGGATCATGTAAAATCTCTCTATCTAATCTCAAAAAAAATAATGAGCATGGCAAAGGCGAGCTTAACCCTGAAAAGAGTTCTCTTCCAGCAAACCTTATGAGAGAGTGAATTTAATAATAATTTGGTATTAATAATAATAAATGAATTTAATAATAGTGGGTACGTGCAAATAACCAAAATAATAGAGATATAAATACGAAAGTAATAGTAATTAAACAAAATACAAAAGATACGGACAGATAAGTAATTACAAGCCATACATAATTATAATACAATACAACATAACTAATACTAATAATATAATATATACGAGTAAGTATATAATGACAATACAACAAACTTAATATATATTTATGATTGTTTAAATACATATATATAACTATAGAAATTAATATAAATACTTACAAAATAACTATACATATATAATTTAAAAAAGAAAGATAATGCTCTTTGACTTTACGTTTGAAAATACCAAGTGAGGGACTAGCGCGGATATCATGAGGAAGAGAATTCCATAACTTAATGGAAAAACAAGTGAAAGAGCTTCCATAGCGACTGGCGAGGCGTGACGGGGAGTAGAAAGTAGAAGGGATTTTACTGTTCTGCATGGCTTACCACGGGGGACAAGGAAATCAAAACGATCACGAAGATAAACTGGATAGAGAGCATTGTTAAGAAAGTTATAGACGAGAGAAAGAACGTGCGACGACGGACTGGTAGCCATTTCAACTGAGCTCTGTAAACAGAGACGTGATCATACTTGCTCAATCCAAATATAAATCTGATGCACAAGTTCTGAAGACGCTCCAGCTTACTGAAAATCTCCTCAGTTGCATCAAGGTAACAGCAATCAGCATAGTCCAGAAGAGGTAGCATCAGAGTTTGAGCTAATGTAACTCTTGTCTCAAAAGGCAAGAACTTCTGGAAACGCTTTAGAGATTGGAATGAAAAGTAAACTCGTTTGCTAATTCCGTTGACATTTCCAAGATAACTGAGTGTCAAAAATAACACCTAAATTCTTTGTATTTAGAAAGGGAGAGTTAGCGTACAAGAGAGGAGGTGGGGAGAATTCACATACCTTATTTAACATATAGGGAGTACCACAAATTATAGCCTGAGATTTCACTGGGTTAACGAGAAGACCAAAAGCCATAGCCCACGCATAAATATACTTGAGATCAGCATTTATCTGGTCGATACCAAAAGAAATCTCGTCAGCTTTGTAATGGCAATAGATTTTCAAATCATCGACGTAAAGATGATAGTGAAAAGATATTACCTGAGTGATAGCGCTTATAACAACTGAAACTGTGTTTTTTTACTGGAAAGTCGAACATAAAACTTTGTGTTAATATTCTTTATGGTAAACGATAATAAACATCAATTTCTTGAAAATCGAACCCGTTGGAGTAAAGTAAAGACAAAGTTTAAATCGATTGAATACATTGACTTGAAAGTTGCTATAAATACAAAACAATAGAAAACTATGAACTTCGTTTTCATTTCTTCAACGATTACAGCCTTTAAAAGAAACCAACAACTCAATAATAAAATGACAAAAAGTTTACTGGGCGCGAGGGGTCTTTCCATTCAATTACAAATATTTACTAAATGATTGACTGGAAATATAAAGTATGAATATGGAAAACCTCTAGTCGTTTCTTAAAAGTGTTTGTTGTGTATAGCTGACCTAAGATTTAGTGTTTAAGGTTAGTGATGTTTTTTTTTTTTCATTTGAAATAGGTGAGCCTTTGAACTGGATATATATCCTTACTTTTCCAGAAAAACTATAAAAAACTGTTTTTTTTTTTAATGCAGAACTGTTTTTTTTTAATCGAGCAATGACTTTTCGATAACTCTCAAGGTTTCAGACTTGGCCTCAGTGGCCCTGGAAAAAAACTCACCTTGTATATATATATATTTTATACAACTAGGAGACGGAGCCCACCTGGTGTTAAGTGCATCTCTTGCCTATAACAATGCCTAACTGCGTAAGTTCACAAAGAACATAGCCTACACGGCACTGCATTGCGCTCATCAACTTAAAGCGTAAAGGTGTTAAGCCTCGCGTGCAAGTTATTTCACCGGCAACCATACCCTTTAAAAGGGAACGCAGCATTGCTGCTTGGTGGTTGAAATAGGTATGGTGGTACTAATTCTCCGGACGAGCCCTTTCACAAGGGGCTTTTAAGATATAATTGGCCATAAAACCACACTTAGCAGACGAATTGGCCGCGAACTCACTGGAGATGTGTTGTGAAGCAAACACGTGAAGTTGATAGATAGAGGCGGCTTATGATCACTAGCGAGGCCTGTTTTTTATATACGTAGGGTCAGCGCAAGATCTCGTGGCTTGCCTGGGCAAGAATGAGGTCTACGATGGACTAAGCCTTCCCAGAAATTTCTTTGTTCAGCAGTAGGTTTATATGTGCTGGAACGATAGTGCACTGGTCAGCTAGTACCTAATAAAGATATTTTTGATTTCGTAACAACAACATAAATATCGGAATAACATCCTCAGAGGCTTATAACTAAGTTTTAATAGTAAGAAAAGTAGGTATGCAAACTGAGATGAAACCTGCGCAATGGTAAACCTCAACCTTCTGCCAAACTCACGAGTTTACACTGAGTTTTGTACTCAATATGTACAAGTTTAGATATTTAATATTCGTAGTAGTGTAGCGTAGAGCTTGCTAGTGCTACGAAGGTATACGCGGATATGCTACGAAAGTGCTACGACTTTTTACAGCTGGGTATCGCTTGGCCTTTATCTCATCTGATTATAAGTTAAGATAAGGCCGAAGGTAGAATTATTGCTATGACGACATAATTAGGAATGTGGAAGCTAGCAGGCGGACCAAACAAAGTCCTACCAACAACCAAACCAAGAACAATATTGTACTCCCCCCGTGCATCGAACCAGGGACCTCTGGATCTGACACCACAGACGCGGTTGAGCCTATAACCTAATATCACATTACTTATGTAGGTATTCGACTGAGAGAGGATGGGTTTGCTAATGTTTGTTAAGATCAAATGGTTTCTTACTCGTGGTCCACCTACGTGGTTCACCTTGGTGTTTCACGGGTACCTTTTTGTACCCGTGGTCCACTCAAGTGTACTATGGGTAATTAAATGTATCTGTGGATTACCCATTGTTCACTCCCACGTCTATTCCTATATCTTCGTTGTAATACATGCAATACATTTATGACATTAATAAAATACAACACTGAGATTAATCTCTTTACACTGACTGGGCACATAAAGTAATAAATTTAGACTGACATCTCATCTTAATTCAATACAAACAAGCACGAAAATAATGTATTGTATTAAGTTCGATTTCTTTCTTATAACAAGGTATCTATTTTACGATAATAATATTTAATATTCGTAGAGTATTATATCGTAGAACTATCTAGTGCTACGAAGCTACGCCTTTTTTGTTGTTCATTGGATTGAGATATGTCTTCCGCCATGTTTGTCGATATTTGCTACGAGGTAGTTAAATAATTTCACTTACATACGTCATAAATTGTTGTAGTAGATTTTTTTTTCTCTTTTTATTTGTGTGAGCTGTGTAAAATCTAATGACGACCCCTACATTACTATACCGAGTAAATAAAATAACGTTTTTTTATAATTTCAAATATCCGCCATGAATCGTTCAGAATTAGCAAATTAAAGAGATTAGGAGGCCTTATTGGACCGCAAAGAAGAGGCTACTATTATTAAAAGATTGCTCATTCATTCATTGCACGTTCAGCAGTGGGCGTTTTTTGGCGGCGATGAATAATTTTGTTGTTTTCCGTCAGTAAA
The DNA here is from genome assembly GCA_951394065.1 of Venusia cambrica. NCBI lineage: Eukaryota > Metazoa > Arthropoda > Insecta > Lepidoptera > Geometridae > Venusia > Venusia cambrica. Next base: position 1,350,093 of record OX596068.1, on the reverse strand, counting down.
ACGATTTAACAAAACAAACTCAATAATTCAGACCAAAATTCGATATAGTCGGCTATCCGAAACAAGATCAAGAATCCCGCTTAACTATTAACGATCCTCCTCCAGCTAGAATGGCATTCAATTGAATTTGCGCTGGAACTGCTGTAACTTGCATGTAGCGTGTCTTGCCATTGCATATAGCATATTTACAATGAACTCAGTTTGTGATCATCGAACATTGAATCAATTTAATCATACATAAAAAAACCCTTTCTTTTCTTTGGCACTACCGCTTGGCACTATTACTAGAGCGAAGGGAAATTTTACTTTCCCATGACACTATTGGTAGTGCTACGGGTACCTACGGGTAAAATTAAAGTGACACTACACTGTTGCCAGTAGTTTCATGGGAAATATTATTTCCCTTGAAATATTATTTCCCTTGTCTCGAGCTTATCGCTTCTGAATTAAAAAAAAGGTTTTGTGTGTTTATGATCTACGCCATAGAAACAACGACAGTTTGGAAGGTTGGCACTTAAAATTAATAAAAAGGTGACGCTAAACTTGCGACAGACTATGATGATCACATAATTGACATTCTCCTTCAATTTATCAGTGGAGAATAAAAGGTTGATTTGACGCATTCGAAAAGTTTCGTTGTTTTTTTAGGGTTCCGTACCAATGAGGTCCTAAACGCCTAGTTTGTTTGTTTATGTTTTACCGTAGTTTTGTTATAGGAGATAACTTTTGTTTAAGACTATATTTGGAACAAATAAATATTTTGTTTATCTTGCTTTGATATACTAAGAAGGTGTTATTCGTGCCAGTGCTAATGAGGTAATCCATGGGAAATTTTATAGTATGCGTTAAATCAGCCAATAAGAATAGTAGTGGCACGGGAAAGTAAAATTTCCCTTCACTCTAGTAATAGTGCCTAAGAAAATAAAGGAAAAAAATATATATTTATTACTAGCAACACAATTATGGACACTAAACAAGACTGCAATTGACAAAAATAAAACTAATTCGATAGCTGGGCAAGTAACGCCTTGTATAAGAGCTTGAATGAGAGTTTTAACCGCCTCTGTGGTCTAGTGATTCGGCTACCGGTACCAGATCCAGAGGTCCCTGACACAACAATTTAAGAATTGTTGTTATGGCGGCAGAATTAGGTAAAATAGTGGTAGGCCAGGCAGACTTCAAAAAAGTACCCTACCACCAACCAAACAAAGCACAATATTGTACTCCCCCTGGGGACCGAACCCGGGATCTCTGGATCTGATACCGGTAGGCGAAACACTAGACCACAGAGGCGGTTAAAATGCAGGGATCAATTGAATATGGCAATAATCATTACGCTAAGTGGTAGCCACGACGAAGCGCGTTAATTTTACAATGACATTCACAATGGATTATGACAGATCAAAGAGTAACCTCCATTTCGAAAAAGTGCAATTTTCAGTGCATGTTTTACCTCTCCTACATTGTGCATAAAGATAAATGCACTTACATACGTCAGGCTTGTCGAAGAGAGAACTATGGTACTTAATTTTACTGTTAACCGTAAAATGCAAATGCCATCATTGCATGTTTGAAGACCGTCTTTTAGACACATGCACACACAGCGAAGAATCTATAAACCAGCCATAAACCTAAAGTCAAGATGACGGTGCTCTGTAGTGAAATCGACGTCTATATGCTTTGTTCTGAGTGGATATGACGTAAGCAGGTCTCGTGGCAAGCGGCTTATAATATCAGGAAGAGCAAATGGTCTTATTGTTGTTTTGACACAGGCCCATGCACTGACTGTAAAGGTAACATCGTGAGGAAACCGGTATGTCCCTAGCAGCAAAAATCCGAATTACACTGGCTAGTATTCCGTTTATGCCACGTATTGAAACAAGCTACTTGTAAACCGTGCCGAACGTAAGTTTGACTAAGCATTACTCTAAGATCCGAAGTGAATCCTCGAAGGAAAAAAGTCGTATTTGTTTTAAGCAAATGTTCTTTACTTGGTAGAAAAGCAAGGTAAACAGGATGAATAGGGATAACAAAGAAACTCCTGATGTAGTTCCCTGTCTAGTCGGAGTCACTACACGTCTGGCGTGCCACGTTTATTGGCTCCCCCGACGTTGACTGACGACCCGATAAGAACGAGACCTGCTGGTATTTATCTACTCCTCCCACGTCGGACAAAGACCCGTTCGAAATGCGAAGAAGAATTTATTTAGTTTAGTAATTAACAAGAAGAAAGATCATAATTTTTCAACGGTTATCTTTTTTTATTGTACGGCGAGGAAACGCCTTCATCTCACTCATGAGGCCGAAGGTGGAGGCGCACTTCACCCGGAATCCTCAACAAACTGAGGAACAGAATTAGGTAAGATGGCTAGCCAGGCGGACCCAAAAAAGTTCTTACACCAACCAAACCAAGCACAATATATTGTACTTACTCCCCATGGGGATTGAACCCGGAACCTCTGGATTTGAAATCGGTGGGTTGAACCACTACACCACAGAGGCAAAAGTAAAGTGGTTGTGGTCAGATCCAAAATTGATTTTGAGCAAAGTTATCTAAAAAAGCAAATTTACAACTTTAGTAGGTAGTATTTGGCCATAAGATGGAATTATATATGCTATCAAAATAACTTGTAAGCTGATTTTAAGTGAGACTTATTACTGAGCCTTCGGTGTCCGTTCGTCCGTATGTCTGACTGTCAGCGGACTGTATCTCATGAACTGTATAGATAGACAGACAGTTGACATTTCACAGTGCGAAGTTATTTATTTTGCGGGTATAAAAAAATAGGGAAGAAACGTGATTTTTAGCCTTGAAATGTGGGTCAGAACCCTCTAAGAGGGTGTAAGGTGATTTATTCTTGTTGACCGAATATAAAAAAACATTTTTCCTTTTATCATTACCACATTCGCTCGGGAATATATGAAAAAAAAATAGGTATATACCTATGAAAAAAAAGTTGTTCAGCAAGTAATAGTCACGTTTTGAAAAAGATTTTACAAGACTTGCCTTGCAAAAAAAGACTAAACGATACTTCATTCATATTAACGAGGGTAAAAAAGACAATTTATTAACCTTTTTTTACCCTTTTCCCTTTTTGTGCCTCATTAAACTACCAAAAATATTTAACAGGTATTTTGATGAGTACATTTTATCAACTCTATTAATAGCTATTGAATTAGTCTGCTTCTACAATACTTACAATAAGATTTTTCACAACCATCTTGTAACTTTTCACTTATCAATCTTCACAATCAGGTTTTCATACAGGGCATCAAAGAACTATATTTTTTTATAATTGGCTTTAAAAGTTTCTCGTTACTCTAATAAGACTTCCAATCGACCTTGTGTATATTTTCCTCAAAGTCACGTGATTAAATACTCTTTTTAGTACAAATGTTGCCTCGGGGATTGCCTTCCTCAAATCCAAGAAGATTGTGTTTCCTTTCTTTTCTTTCGATAGCGGGCAACCTTTATAAGTAGGGACAGGTACGATGGAATTAATTTTTTTGCAATAAGTATTACCAAGTCAAAGTAACTAAGTGAATTTTCGCTGAGTGACGTGTGACGTAGTTGGGCTATTTCTGCTTCTGTTCTGTGAGGCCCATGGTCTTGTTTAATAATTATTTAATGTTACAGGCACTGTTGATGCCATTTTTGAAGTGTAAACTTCTTAAGAAGCGTTGGGCATTTTTTGAGATGGGAAAAAACCATTGTACTCGCGAAACGGTTAAGTACCTTACCGACACCACGAAGTTAGGCTATTGAGAAATAGCGGAACTATTTTATCTGAGTTACCCGTGTTGCTGACGGTTGCCTAGCAACCAATCAACCAACTATGACAGTTGATTAAACTGACTTGAAAGTTTTCCGTGTTTGTTTTGAATTCAATATGTTGGATTCCGCAACCGTTCTCCTATGACCGATTCGCCATTGGACTGTTCGTCGACAGGACGATTCATTTATTTCCGTTTCACCAGCCAGAGCTTTTCGACAACAGGCCTTTACAGCTACACGACGATAAACATATAACTCTTTTAACTACAGACATTTCTATCTATGGAGAATTCGCCGACAATCCTATGATAAGCGATATTTAAAAATATACACATTCTGCAGCTTACTGTGTCGTTAGTAAGAGATCAGAGCTGGCTAATTTCTTACTTTATCACGCCGTAAGATATAGATAAATCTAAAATATTTTCTTCAAAATCAAACAGAACTGTAGGTATATTTGATTTTGCAGAAACACTTACTTTTACGACTACTATCACCATAGTCAACCAACACGAACCACTGATTTTCAGGGCTTATTTACACACGATTAAATGGAAAAATTAAAATGAAAAAATATTAAAAGAAAATGAAAGCTATGACCGAGATCTATATTTTCAAAGACAGCTGTCAAACTTAAAACGGCCATATCTCTGAAATTACTAGTCCTGGTCTCTCCGTTCTTAGTTGAATTAAAGGTATTATCCTTCTGGGAAACAGGTGTGAGTCTGTAGGCATGTGCATGTTTGTTTTTATGTAAGTTAAATATTATGTTATAAGTATTAGCATTTCGTCATAATCGTCACGCTAAGCAGAGGATCGCAATGTAAAAAATAACACAAAAGTCACTGTTGTCTGGTTTTTTTGCTCAAAGGCGTGGCGGCGGCGGTTTAGTACGGTATCTAGAAAATTAGTCGCCTTATACAGCACCCGCGTTTGAAAGAGGTCAATGCTTTGTAAACTGCAGGATTCCGAGTGCCCACGGACTTTGTTAGTTACGGTTAGTTACAGAATGCAATGAGCACGTACCGAGTTACAGAATAGACACTGTTCGCAAACGAGTTTGACAACTGTTCATTTCAAGTTGTTTGTTAGCAGTTGCTGAGGACCACATACGAACAGACGGACAACGAGAATAGCGTATTTTAAACTTTTTATATGTTGGTACTATTTTCATTTTCCTTATTTTACGATATCAAAATGAAATGTGATGTATACAAAATCAAAATCCCGCAATGATCCATTTCTGGCCATGAGATTCTTCCAAGCATTGAAGATGCGTAGTAGAATAGTCATTATGTTCTTCTTGTCCTTATCCCGCTTTAGGCAGGGTCGGTACAATATGTTCATTTTAACCGACTCTGTGGTTCGCTTACCGGTGTTAGATTCAGAGGTCCCGGGTTCGATCCCCAAGGGGAGTTAAATATTTTACTTGGTGTGGTTGGTAGGGATTTGTTTAAATCCGCCAGGCTAGCTACCACCATCATACCTACTTGTGTCACTATAACAACAATTCGAAAATTGTTGTGTTCCGGCACTTAAAGGCAAGATAGCCAGTTCCTCAGATTGTAGAGGATTCCAGGTGAAATGCGCTTCCACCTTCGGTCCTATCATCATCATTCTCCTGCCCTTATCCCACGCTAGGTGGGGTCGGCACAACATGTTCTCTTCTTCCACTCACTCCTATCAACTGTCAACTCTACATCTACACCTTTCATACCCATGTCCTCTTTCACACAATCCATCCATCTCTTTTTCGGCCTTCCCTTGCTCACATGTCCATCCACGCTCAAATTCATAACCCTTTTGGTCAAATGACTATTATCCCTCCTCATTACATGCCCATACCATGCCAACCTAGCACTCCTCAACTTTTTCCTTCGGTCCTATCATAACTTGAAAATTAGGTGAGATGAACGCCATGCAAGCATATCCCTGCCATACTGAAAAATAACAAAAAATCTTCCATTTACCTCTTCAGCCGGCAGCTCATCATCCACTCTTTACATACTCATTTTCCCTGTTACGTAACTAATCCATCCATTTATTTTTCGACCTTCCACGTTCATACTCAACTCCTTGCAACGTGACTTTTACTCTTTTACTTATATTTTCAGTCAATAGCGCTACTTTCAAGCTTCCTCTTTTATATATGAATGTCTAGTAAAGAAACGAATGTAGTTTCGTTGGCCAGAAAATTGGTAGAAGCGTTTTCTGTGATGTGTTTTGCTAGTTATATGCCCGCCCACGGGCATATCGTACCAAAAGGAATTATGGCCTTTTACTGACAAAACTAAACGAAATACTAAATGAAATTAGCAGCCTAATGAAGCACATTTTCGGCAAGAAATATCGTTGATGTAACACAGAGCTCCATTAAAGAGCCAGTGACAAATTTCGGTTACCCACATGTCCCACGGACCCTCAAGAGTCAGTAATTAAACTGTAAATTACCCCTAAGTGCAGGATCGTACCGAAGGTCGTATCGGAGACACGGTTAGAATACCAATGAACCTAGGACCGTAATCAAAAATTTATTCAGCACCAGCACAAGAAAGCTAGGTACAAACACAGATAGAAATTCTTTCATCCAAAATTGAATATAACGCTTGAATGTTTGGTGATTACCTACGCATGTACATACAAAAGCTATTCAGCGTAGCAATGCAGCCAGTTTCTTGGGCACGTTCCGTCTGGTACTGGTCTGGAACAGTTGAGTTACCTATAGGCCGTTTGTAACGGTCCATAGTAATCTGACTGATTCTTTTGTACATAGTTTAGGTTAACTGTACATTTAATTGAATGAATAAATACTACACATTGACGGTGGCGGCCCCGGCAAAGAATATTGATCCCATCATATCTTCTCGTGGATACCGTAAGGGGCGACTAAGGACTTTGTACCAGGGGAAGGGCAGTAGCATCGAACTGAACATCTCATTACAGGGATTCTTTGTATTCTACGCTATTTCTGAAGGTACTTAATTCGGTATTTTATGTTGGAACTGGTTTTATCTATATAACGGGTATACGGGCTATCCATTTGTTAAGACCTTCCCGCAACGACGTTGAGGCTGAGTCGCAACAACGTCACGGTTCTGAATTATAAAAGGCGAAGTAAATGGTTTCGGTTTCCGGTCACCACTGCTTTGTTCCACTAATGGGACCAAGAGGATTTTCAAGTACTCGTTTCGCCACTGCTTATCATGAGTGGAGCGATTAGAATTTACAGAATAGACACAAACATTTGGTCACACAGTGTACAAGTTTCTTCGGGCGGCCTTATTGCTCAACATTATTTAGAGACCTGATTTTTTTTTTGTACGACATTCACCTGATTTTCAAGTTATACAAAAAATGGAACCTAATGCGCAATGTTTTATATAATTTCATTTGCACGAAACAAAATATGCGATGGCCGGCGTCGTACGCAATTTGCTTCATCATACCCGTCAAAAAGATAAATGACGCACGAGTTCAGAATTCATATTTTCTTCGGAGGTATGCTAATTGCTGGGGCTTGTAATATAATTTATAATAATTTATTTTCAATTCGATGTAGAGTACGCCATGTCTTATTTTGAAGAGAGTGAGTGAATGAATGTGTTTTTTTGAATGATGCATTGGCACCATTTCGGTTCGGTCAACTGAACCCAATCACTATTGAGTGGGGTTCGGATGATCGAACAAAGGATGTTTCGATTAATTGTGATTTTTAGTGCCATTTGCCATGGCAGACTCTGAAATTATCTGTAAATCTATAGAGATGGCTTGATAAACAGTGGTTAGGGATACAGCATCTACACTTAGGGTATTAGACTCGTTTCGTAGATTCTGCATTCCTTCCAGATGTAGTAATAAATATGCCTTATTTCAGTATAAGCATTTGAAAATCGAACGGATTTGCAACGCAATCTAAATATATTATATATGATATTTAGATTATATATATATAATCAAAATATTTTTTAGTAATGATTGGACATTTTGGAATGTATTGTATGTTTTGTTATTATTAATAAGTAGCTATATAAATTAATGTTTATTTTAGTACACCGCTTTGTCTGCTCTTTGCTATCCTTTCCATCCAAAGGTTGCCTGGAAGAGATCGCTTTTAGCGATAAGGCATTGTACCTAGTTTAAGTGTTTTTCTTGCTCGTCTGTTTAATTTTGTGGTGTACAATAAAGAGTTTATCTATCTATCTATCTAATAACTTGCGTCATGTGAAATGTACGGGCCACCAGAAAATAATTCACAATTGAAACGAAAACAAACGATATTCAATTATAACATTTGACATATGATTTGGTTCGCGAGTACAATTGCCCCGCGCTCCGCACGCTCGGTATCTGCGAACGTTACGACGTTGATAAATGGGGGGTGGCGGACAGGCACGGTGGCTGGCGACACAATTTCACATTTATGTCTTTTTGTGGTTCACATTTCCATCACGCATAAGCGTTATTGTAATATTGGTGGTTGGTTGTTTTGTTTAAAGTCCGCCTGGCTAGCTACCACCATCTTACCTAATTTTGTCGCCATAACAGTTGTGTTCCGGCATTTAGAGGTAAGATAGCCAGTTCCTCAGTTTATAGAGGATGAATTGCGCCTCCACATTCGGCCTTATCTTAACTTGTAACCAGGTGAGATGAAGGCCAAGCGCTTCCCCGACGTACAATAAAAAACATTAATACCCAGGCAAATACTTGCACACACAATTATATAAGCATACAAACAGAATTAAAAAAGTATGGCAGAGGTGAGTTAAGCCTATAAAGAGTTATCTTCCAGCAAACCTAGGAAGATAGAGAAGGGAAAAGTCTACAACATTAATTAATAACATACCTACCTAACATAAAACGATAAACGACATTATATTAAACATATAATTATACTGTTAAAACTATCTATACATTTTTTATTAAACATACTTATTGTATGATATAATACATACCTATTATATATAAGAACATACATATATACATACATATTTACCATAATCAATATGGAGCGGTAGTGCTCTTTGAATCTGCTCTTGAAGATAGCCAGCGAGGGACTAGTCCGGATATGTGGGTTAGAAAATACTTACCTATTTCGTGAAAATAATGACCCTGGAAATAAATCTCTAGAGTACTCGTGGAGCTCCAAAGTTTCTAACAAACTATATACTTGTTTCACTGGTAAACGTGTAAAGGTCCACCTGTCTAGCTTCCATCCTTTTACCAAAGTCCGGCGCCAAACGTTTTGCCATGTTCGTTCGTCGTCGGTGCGCGGGAGAAGTCTTAAAAAGCTCACTCTACCGTAGACTTTGTTCTAACCTAGAGCTAGCTAGCCTAGAAGCTAAGAGCTAAACAGACACTTGTAAAACATAATGTGAAGCCAACACAGAAAAATAAAGCGTGTAAGTGATTTGCGTTACTTTCATTAATTCATAAGTAGGTACATAAAACTAAACAAAATTTAAATGATGGTTCTGAAAAAGTTTCATAATAACTGTGCGTTTTTCATACTACCAAGGCGACGAGCAGTTATACGTCCACGTAGTAATATATCCACGTAGTAATATATCCACCTGATCGTATAAAGCGGCATCATGGCAACCACCAGCAGCATTACTCGCGTGTTGCTGACCCTTTAAAGAAGCTCTGACAACTTTACTCAACGCAGGAACACAGCACTATAGGTAAAGTGCTATATGGCTGCATATTCTGTTTACTTCCCCAGACAGGTTCTGGACGGAGTGCAGCGTCAGCGCCCTTCTCCGAAAACAAACATTTATACTAACGAACTATGTATCATAGCACGTTTGAATGGAGACTCGACGTCGGAGAACTCATACCCAAAAGTTGAAGCATAGTCGACGTGCCGGTAATCAGGCGGCGGTCAGCGTTAAATGACTCGACGTGGCAGGAATCGATTTAAAATGAGTATGAATGATAGGAACCATTCTTACGTTTATAGAAGACATAATAATATTTGAAGTAAAACGAAGCCTAACATTCCATATATAAAGTTAAAAATTATACAAACAAAAAAAATGCAATTTAATTCCTATGTAAAGAAAAAGTTCAGAATTACTGTTTCAATAACGCAAGGAAGGGGAAACAGTGACTAATATTACTGAATTTAGTATCTTCCTATGCGATTCTTCTGTTTCTGGCTCTAACAGAACAAAATAAACAAAATGTGATGAACATATTTTGCGACTTTTTTGATTCCTCTGGTCCGCTATTTCAGCGTCAGTTCAGCAAACAAACTAGCACTAAGAACGTATTTAAACTGACGCTGCTAAACCAAACACATTTAACCGCCTCTGTGGTCTAGTGGTTAGTCCCAATGATTTCAGATCCAGAGATCCCGGGTTCGATCCCCAGGGGGAGTACAATATTGTGCTTGGTTTGGTTGGTGATAGGACTTAGTTTAAGTGTCACCATAACTACAATTCTAAAAATAGTTGTGTAGCGGTATTTTGAGGTAAGATAGCCAGTTCCTCAGTAAGTTTAGGATTCCGGGTGAAGTGCGCCTAAACATTCGGCCTTATCTCTTGTAACCAGGTGAGATGAAGGCTAAGCGCTTCCCCGTCGTTCAGTAAAAAAAACATTACTTTATATCTTATCTAATGCTGTCACTTATCTAATGTTTTAAATTGTTGTTGAAAAGTGCGCTTCCATCTTAGGCTTTATCATAACTTGACACCAGGTGAGATGAAGGACAAGCGCTTTCCCGTCGTAGGTTCAGTAAAAACAAAATATCTTCAGAACCTACACATGAAAAAGCCACGTCAAACTTGAGCTCATTTTCAGCATCAGAACATACACTTAGTGGATATCGGGTTTGGCTTCTTGCCAGTTTATAACTACCGCCATTAAAGGTTAACCATCTAATAATAGTTTCAAGTTTTGAATTCGAGATTTTATGCGGTTTCCCTTCAAAATGTTATTCCAACTTTTCTAATATGATTCATTCAGCTGAACAAAGGTGTTAGCGCTTGTGCCAGAATCCAACTGAATTAGCTTTTATAAAGTTTGATTTGTCAGCGCTCAGAGCATCACGTCCATTGCATTAGACTCACGCTAAAGGTGTGCGATTAAGTCCACAGAAAGTTGAAGATATTAGTAAAGTTGGTACACGAAGCGATCCCGTGACCTAACTTTGCCGGTGTCGTTTAGCTCCTAAAAGAGCGTTACTACCGCTCTGAATAGATAATAAGGATTTTATTAAAATTCCTTGTCCTTATTCTCCCAAGGCCCGGTGGCGTGTCCTTTGTTCTGCGGCATGCGAGTCTTAAATTGTACCATCGTTGTCCCCAATGAAATTTCACTGCCTCATTTATAGCTCTCTTTTGTTTGTTTTTGTATCGAGTTTAACCGTGGTTGTAAGGGAAAGAGTTTTTTTGGGTGTTTGCTTATCTCGTCTCGATTTACTTAGGTTCAAATTCACGAGCATTTCTGTAAAAGGGATGCTTGAGCATACTGTCGTTATGTTTAATTTGATTTCTATTTGATACGACCTGCTAACAGAGGACTATTTATCCACGAAGGATTAAAGTCAGATTTTTGTTCTTTTTAACGCGATGAAATTTCCCAGGCAAAATATCATCGTCTGTGCAAAGCAGAGCCTCGGGGTAAAAAATGAGCAAGAGAGTTTTAAGCCGATACTACTTATAGTATCAGCTTAAAATGTTCTTGCTCATTTTTGGCTATTACTGGCTTACCACTTAACTACTTTTAAAGTATTTTGATGCAATACAGTAAATTCAGTTTTTGCAAAGAATTGTCGTACTTGTATTCCTATTTTTTCGTACCTATGATACAAGTAAAACACCCCTTATTGTTCCCGGATTGGAATCGAACCCACAACCACTGGGGTTGAGCTTTGAGACTTGTAAATGAATGATGTTATATTTCAACGAATATTCAAAAAGCTACAAATAAGGAATATCCGAAACAAAAGGCTGATGAAGGACAATCAAATTTAACTTAACATTACACACAATAAAGTATATTTTGGCCTTTCATTTCCGAGTACACCAGTGTAACATAATCTACCTCACATCATATGGTAGTATTATAAAAGTCAATAAAACCCCGAACATTGATTGTTTTAATTCAAAATGAAGCTTGTTGGTCTTTGGTCGAACAGACAAACACAATGCTTAAATTACGTAAGGTAAACACGGATACAATTTTCATTTGTTACTGGATAAATGAATATGAAAAACAGTACCTATTTAAAACTCTCGTGGAAATTTTTAATAACATGTTGGACTATCACGTAAATTATTAAGACATTGTCTGAGGAACTGGCCATCAAACCTTATGTCGGAACACAACAATTATAATTGTCATTATGGCGTATATACTTAGGGTAAGATTTTTAGTTTTTTTTTTTTTTTTTAGTCTATAAATGAATACATTTATTCAATAAAAAGTACAATTAAACTAACTATGTACAAAGGAATCAGTCAGATTACCTAAGGACCGTTACAAACGGCCTATAGGTAACTCAACTGTTCCAGACCAGTACCAGACGGAAGCGTGCCCAAGTCACTGGCTGCATTGCCACGCTGAATAGCTATGCTAATTCGCTGGCCTAAATAAGAGCCAGCCCTTGGGTCACGTGTCGCCTCAATCAAAATCCCCGCAATATTTTTGAAAACCCGGAGGGCGCTGGCTCCCCACGGACCCAAGGTCTCCACCCCAAAAGGCTCAAATAGGTAAGCTCTGTCGAGACCACTATATTTGCGCCTTTTGTGATCCTCGGCCGAATCAGCCGCCGCACCAGCCCTAACTGATGTCCCAGGCAGATGAGATTCTGACACATTGACACTGGTAAACGCTCCACGGATAATGTCATTAAGACTAGCGTGGCGCGAAATCCTGCCGGCAGACCTTGCACACGAAAGTCCGTGAAAACCAAATTGATCTACGGCCGCACCGCACCGGCACTGGTGAGAGGCGCAGCATCTTGCACCCAACCGAAGACAAGTGGCAATACGGAAAGTTACAGGATCCATAAGTGTACCGGTATTGTAAGATGGATTTGCTTGCAGCCAAAGACCTGATTCCCATTTTGAAACAGCTAAGAGACGAGCACGATCTGTGGAGGTTGAGCACGTATGTAATAGATAATTCCGTGTCAACTCGCACAGAGGCCCGTCCCACTGCCGTTGTGCCGAAAGGTGTTTTGGGGGATCGGTATTAGGACAAGCACTATGCCAAGCATTTCGAGCCTCGTCAAGATAAGAAATTTTGAGTATATTGCCTGGAACAGCCGAAATTGATGGTGTTAGAATTTTCTCAACCAAAGAATGTGTACTATAGACGGAAGACAAGAACGCTGGCAAAGCAACACTAGAAATTTTGCGTACACCTAAGCCGCCCAATCGAATAGGCAATGAGGCCTGCGACCATGATCTGTCATCCAACTCAATATTCAAAACCGTGGAAAGGGTGTTCTTTATTATGTTATCTAAGCCTTCCACCAGCTCACTGTGTTTCCACAGTTGACAACATCGTAAAGCATAAGTAAATTTTGGGACAAAAAGGCAAAATTTTATAATGCTGAAAGCCGCTTATATATGGGCTTAAAACAAGCCCTACCAACCTAAGAAATACAAAAAAAGAAACCGAGCACAAATGCGAACCTCTGTGTCTGTTACTGGTGGTTGAACCACTAGACCAAAAAGGCCAATCTGAGCGATAATGCTCAAAAAAATATTCAGAGCGCCAGCTACCATTTGCAAACTTTAAATTGGGCCTGTGTTTGTAGCCCTCGTGAAATCTGGATCGAACGAATCTGCACCCTCGTAGTTGAACTGTTAAAATTAACTAGTTATTTCACTTTCATAGCTTGCGTGAATGTTATTGAACACGGGTTTTACTCACGTATCGTTGATGAAGGCACCAACTTTGTTTCGGCTCTCCCTGGGAACCATCATCAGAGTGAGTGTGATTCCTAACTCAGATGCCGAACGGTTTGCCACGGTGCGCTGAAGAGTCAGTGCCTTCTGAGAAAGCTTGCTCCATCGTCGACCTCATCTCAACAAGCCAAGTAATAAGACTTCATTTATTAAAAAACAACCTTAAGGCTGTATATCCAAGTATTCTCCGTGGTGGTCGCGGCTAAAGAATTGACACATCCAACTCAGCCCCTGAATTTCGTAAAAGCCGACTAAGGAATCTCACCAAAAGAAAGGCAGCAGCTTCCTTCTGTGTACCTATTATCGACACCATTACTGCGATCACCAATCCGCCGCAGCCTTGGATTGAGTTCTGTCGAGTAGTGGACACTAATGGACAGTTGATGTGTGTAGGTAAATGTCATATTCGTTTTGGAGCTAATCCATATCGTATACACATTTTATGTAGGGACCAGAAAAACTTAATCGTTTTTTTAATGAATTAGGCGAGGACGGTACGATAAGATCTGTATAGGACAAGGGTTTCCACGTGATCCCACATTTAATAAAGCGTGTGGTCAGTATTCAAACAACAGCAGAAATCAACCCTTAACGTTGAGAGGGGTAAACGGTGACTGAGCACGGTAGGCTATGTGCCTTTATTAGTTGTCGTGGTCAAAAAGAGAACTAAAACAACCATGCTACAGGTTTTAGTCCGCTTGTTTGACAATAACACAAGAGCGCCCCCAAATCTACGATAGTTCTATTTTAGAAAACGAGTACGACCATCGCATCGCACCCACACGTGACATCTGACAGCTGTCATGCGTGACATTCACACACGTTAAAATTACTTTTCTGTTTAAATCAAAACACTATGTTCTGATTATTCATTTATTTTTATACAACTTGGAGATGGAACAAGCACTTAATGTTGAGTGCATCTCTTGCCTATTACAAAGACTTACTGCGTAGGTCACATCCACAAAGAACATGATTTACGCAGCACTGCATTAGTCATTTACTTGCTTACCCGTTATATCACCGGAAAACATTACCTTCAAACCACAACACGGCAATGCTGCTCGGCGGCCGAAAAGGTATGATGGTAGTACATCCCAAGATGAGCCTTTTGACAAGGAGCCCTTTTACTCTTAGGATACATATACCTACCATATGCATAATACTGGTAAATATAGTAGTGGCAAATCCTTAGCCAATGTTGCCATTTTTTATCTGCACTTTTCACACTGTTTCTGCGTGTCCATAAAAGTTGCTAACCTAGGATAATGCTGAGACATTATTTTGATATACTTCAAAGCAAACAATTTTTCTAACTTATGCCATCCCTGGTCCCTCAGCAAACTTTACAGACGTGAATGCCAGATGGGTGCCTAAATCAATATCTCTTGCGCGCAAATGATGGACGCAATAGAAACCCGAATATCAATTTGATTGATTTTGAAGTAGTTGGAGTGAATAGGGACCCGGGATCAGGCCTTCAAACTATGTTATGAATGCTTACAGTGCGTTATGTTGAAATTTCAGATTAATCTATTACATTACGGTCGAGATTGGGTAAGTTTAGTAGTCGGCTCTTGGACGCAAGTTCGGCCATTTGTCTGCTACACGCTATGCCTACGTTTTGTTCTGACGTGAGGATATGACAGGAATGAAGGAGCAGCTACAACAAACTTATCTTGGAATTCTGTTATATTCTGTACCTATAGGTAGAAGGTACAGCAGAGAGTATTTTTATACAATGATACTACATTTTGGGTGTTCAATCTTCGCAATATCTATAGTATAATTTTAGATCGACTGAGTGTGCCGCAGATTGTAATTAAAACACACAAGACTCTTTTAACTTACATATATTTTCCAACTGGCACAGATTTTCCCCTAATTCTATCCACTTTTATAATATGCGAATGTAAAAATAAGAGGCCATAAAATTATTTGTAAAGTCTTCGCTACAGTATTGCTATCAAATGAAAGGTCGTAATGGTAACTTGCCGATTCTAAATATAAACATATTTTTATAGTTACATCTTAAGGTTGTTTCCGGTTAAGGTTTCTTCAACGTTCAACTATAGTTGTTTTGATAGCTAAACAATACTTGTACGAGTTTCACCCATAAAAATAGCTTACCAGATTCTGCTAACTCTGTCAATCTCGCAGTTTATGGCACTTGCAATGGCAGAAAATGAATCAATAAAATAATTGCACGCCAAAACAAGGAAGTTGAAGTTAGACTTTGCTACGAGGTGCGCCGTTCATCCATGAAATGCCTCTTATCTGCTACCAATGATAGTAATGGTAGTACTCGAAAGTGGCGGCCTTAGCTTGGCTTAATTCGGATATTCAACATTTCTACTCCTTATCTGTTCATTTATTTATTCCCGCGATACAGGTCCAGCCTGGTGTGGGAATCGATGTCGTTAGAAAATATTTGCAAATCCTCTCTTCTATCACAAAAATATTTTAGTTTTACCTAAATATAGTTCTGTATTAACTTTAATTCTGTTTAAGTAGCAATAAATACCTACATATTTCATTTTTAATTTTTCTAAAGTGAGTAAGTCTTGAACTAAGGTGAAGTACTTGGTTTAAATCTCAAACATGTTTTGTGTCAACTTGTTTCAAGCGAAAATATCAACCAAGCCGGTTGATAATTAATGCATTTTCACGTGAGTTTTACACTTTGTACAATTGTGAATTGCCAGTGACGTCATTCGTTATAAATGGAAATTATGGTGCTGCAGGAAATCAATTTTCCGCGTGGCTTCGTTAAATGGAGAATTCGCTGGGCCGTGCTATTCGACGTTTCGATATATGAGGCTATGTCATTATAGATGCTGTGTCTCCATTTACAAATAAGCTTAAAGCATCAGGAATTATCAATTTAAAACATTTGATTTCTGACATTCCATTAAATGTACGTTTTTATTAAATAATAACACAGAGGAAAAAGGGGCTCATGGTCATGATAATACTTTTTCATTCATCCCACCGGTTGAAAGTTAAGATAAGGCCGAAGGGGGAGGCGCACCCGGAATCCTCAACAAACTGAGGAACTGGCTATCTTACCTCAAAATACTAGAACACAACACAACAATTTTAGAATTGTTATTATGGCGACAGAATTAGGTAAGATGGGGGTAGCTATCCAGGCAGACTTAAACAAAGTCCTACCACGAACAAAACCAAGCACAATATTGTACTTCCCCTGAACCTCTGGATCAGAAATCGATGGGTTGAAACATACTAGACCACCGGACGGTTTAATATGTATTGTTAAAGATCATCAGCGGTAGCGACAAGTGATACTCGTAGTACTGGTACATCATACATCATCTTTTGTTCCTTAATGAAAAACAAAATGTGCCTTACAGTCTCAATATTGCACGAATACACAATCGGTGTCTGAAACTGTTGGAGCTATCACAGCATTATCAGCAGTTAACAAGCCTCATAGCTCAGTTGGTAGTAACTCTGCCTTGTGCGCTGTAGGCTTTGGGTTCGATTCCCACCCAGGGCAAACATTTGTGTGATGAATATAGATGTTCGTTCTGCGTTTGGGTGTTGTATCATATAGTATGTATGTATTTACTAAAAGTATTTAAGTATTCTATCCGATCCGTAATCTAGTTCCCATATTACAAGTTATGCTTAGTTTGGGGCTAGATGGCGCTGTGTAAAATTAATGTCCTGTAATATTTATTAATTTATTTATTATTATCGCCTCGAAGCCGTCCACTCGATACCATTATGATACCTTCGTACCGAATAATAATACATAATATACTTATATTATGTCATAATGCGTTGTGAGCTGCTTCGTGACAACACCTGCCCCCTCAGCACGGGGAGGGGATAAAAATTTTGTCCTCTGTTTTATCCACCATCGGGAGACAAAATGCTCTCGAAGGTGGATAAAAAGAGAGGACAAAAATTATATCCCCACCCAGTGCTGAGGGGCTGTAGTTCATGATAGATATAAGAATAGATGGATTCTGGTAAGAGTTTCAGGACTATACGTCAGCTTGCATATATTTGACGTACTGTCCAGATGTAGATTAGAAACTAATTCTAGCGCCATGTGGCAAAATGTGATGACTTTTGATGTACAAGTCACCTAAAACTTCAATATCAAATGTATAACATATACTAAAATTGACTTTTTGTTATTATAATAATTGCTGTTGGTTTTCTAATATAAAAAAAAACTATTTTCGAGTCAGCTTCAAAAGTACACTCACGATGTGTTTTTCATAGAGCGTTACGCGCAGCACACAACGAGTTAGTAATTTGTTAACATAAACATCGACTGTTGAATATCCGGTTACAAAGTTACATTTACTCGGGAGTGCCTCAGGACTTTCCAAGAACACAGAACAAGCCAGAATAGTTCTTTAAACTACACGTGCTGACTTTACCTGTCTATAAGATATTATCATCATACGTAGTCACTCCCCACTGCTTAATACCTCCTCAAATGAATGCCAGAAACCCTGTACTGCATGAGTGGTCCGGAAAAGCCTTTCCTACGATCCACATCCACATTAGTTGGTGGTAGGACTTTGTTGAAGTCCGCCTGGCTAGCTACCACCATCTTACCTAATTCTGTCGCCATAATAACAATTCTAAAATTGTTGTGTTCCGGCATTCAGAGGTAAGATAGCTAGTTCCTCAGTTTGTTGAGGATTCCGGGTAAAGTGCGCCTCCACCTTCGGCCTTATCTTAACTTGTTACCAGGTGAGATGAAGGCCAAGCGCTTCCCCGTCGTACAAAAAAAAACATCACTGACCCATCGGTCTGGTGGTCTCCCAACACTCCATCACGCTTCTAAAGATATTATTTCTTCTAATGATTGATCATTCTGTAAGACGTTGATACATAAACCAGAACCGTTTTGTTGTAAAAACACTAAAGCTATGCTTTGGATTAGATTTGAGCTTTATTATGAGAGGTTTTAATTACACATAGACCTACTTCTCGCTTCTGTCTTTTTCAATCAAAAAAACATATTTTTTTTATCTATGATAATCTTTGTGATGAAAAACAATACGACATACCTAAATAAATAAAGAAATATTACAGCACATTAATTTCACACATCGCTATCCAGTCCCCAAACTAAGAAAAGCTTGTCATTTGGGAACTAGATTACGGATATGATACTTAAATACTTATTATCTATTTTGGTTTAGATTTGAGCTGTATTATGAGAGGTTTTGATTACACATATATACCTACTTCTCGCTTCGGTCTGTTTCAATCAAAAATTCATATTGTGTTAAAAAACAATATAACATAAATAAATAAATATTACAGGACATTAATATCACACAGCGCTATCTAGTCTAAAACTAAGCAAAGCTTGTCATTGGAGAGCTAGATAACGCTAATAATACTTAAATACATATTTTTTTATTGAGATTGATCTTTTTATTTTTAATAATAATAATTTTATTATGAGAGGTTTTGATTATTACACATATATACCTACTTCTCGCTTTTGTCTGTTCTTTCTGACAAAACACAGTAAAAGTGGGTAAGTAAAAGGAGTATAGTGAGGGATATTTTTATTATATCTACCTTACTGCAAAAACTATCGGTTTTACGTTTAAATTAGTTTCAAACTGGATCCAAATTTCCAATTTTTGTGTCGTCTCAAAACAATGAGGTTCTAGGTTTCGTACTAGAACCTGAATAAAGTATTTATTTTCCGCTTATGAATTTCACGTCACACAATCTTGAGAAGGGTTAAGATGACAACAAACGACAGAGGTCGCCTTTTATACTGACTGCTAAAGGGTCTTGTGTGCCCGCACCGCTATTTTGAAGATAAGCTGGTTTCTAAATGTCACGGTTTCGAAGACCTTCAAGCATAATAGTGACAAAGTACTTCGCTAAATACGGGAAACTCATCATCGCTTTCCACCTCCTCACAAGTAGACGGCCCGATTCGTACAACTCACCGTGTGTGTTTGTCAGCACCCGACGAGTTAGTATGACGTTCATGATACGTGATAATCGTTCAGGAAAGCTTTACTTCGCATTTATAAGTGAAGGTGATCAAGTTAATACCTACTCATTAATTCAAACGTACAAAATGAACATAATATGCAATATCCGGATTTCTCTTCAACCGAATATCACACATCTGGAACGGTATTGTAGGTAGCGATCGAAGAAAGTAGGTGGATGGAGTCGCTGATGCTGTCTGTTCGCGGAATCGTTTGGGTGAGGCATATGTAAGTGGAAAAAATATTACTAGTTACAAATTTGACGCTTAGTTATAAATATGACGCTTAGTTACGAATATTATAACAAGCTTCGCAGCTCAGTTGGTGGTAGCTCTACTTTCTGAGCCGTAGGTTGTGGGTTCGATTCCCACCCAGGACAAACATTTGTGTGATGACTATTGAGGTTTATTCTGTGTTTGGGTGTTGTATTGTATGATAAGTATGTATTTACAAAAAAAGTATACGAGTATTATTTCCTTAATCTAGTTCCCATAGAATTATAAGCGTTGCTTAATTTGGGACTAGATGGCGCTGTGAAATTACTGTCCTGTAATATTTATAATACTGATCATATATATATATATATATATATATATATATTTGATATATCAGTCGTCAGCTTAAGATTTTTTTTACATTATGAGTTTTATCGGCAAGAAAACACTCGATAGGTTTAGGAAGTAAATTAATAAATTGCAAAAATAAATTAGTAGCTAAAACCTCGTTTAAGCTCTATTCATCGCGAGTAGAATGTTGAGTTGGCTAAGACTAGTTTCGTTCTAAAATTGGTTCAAAGAAAGTTCGAAGCTTTTCAGAAACATTTCGAAGTCATTTGAAGTCTAAGCGCCATGTCGAACATTCTTGTTTCAAACATGATTTTTATTTTGTCCACTTTTGTAAATTTCTCACTTGTATAAGGTTGCCTGGGCTATCAAAGCCTTTCAAAGACAGTTTTTGACTTTGAAACAATCGTCATAGCTAGGTGTCATTACCTCGACTATTTAATACATATACATAAATAATATAATGACTATATATATAGTTATGTATACTCATGATACTTACTCTAATTACTTTGTGTAAAATGTAAACAGACTTTTAGCTCGATGGTATGTTTATGAATAAACTTGAATGTATCCATTCAAAATTAATGTAGGTAGGTATTTGAAATTCTTGTACTAATCTAAATTTTTACAAATGTACAATGACACAAAAATACAAGACGAGGATAAGAGTCATTATAACATTTGTAAATGTTGTGACCGAGTGCAATCACTCATATATATATATATATGACACTCATCTGATCTTGATACAATTGTTTTTACATGAAAAAAGTTGGATAAATGTAGGAAATATGATCTACTTGTTCAGCCTTAAGAACGCCTCTCTGTAGCGGATCAGGCTGTATTGATGATGATAGGTAGATTATAATACAATATATATTATATAGGAATAGTAGTTGATGAGTGATCAACTACTATTTGGTTTGAAATTCGATATGTAAATGAGGCGAGTTAGCCGGTTGAGTTTGCAAGGAAACGTGTGGGTTCTCGGAATGCAATCCAGCTGGGACGTATCACGGGATGATTGATTTATGGAAGGTAACGTAATTAAATGAACGTTCGCTGCCGTGGTGAACTTCCCTCTCTCTATTTGTTTTCAATAGTTATTAGTTTTCATTTCTATACCAAAAACTGCATGAAATGTAGCATAGCTAGCAATATGGGATTTAGATTACGGATGGAATACTTAAATACCTTTTTATTTGTAAATACATACGTACTATGTGATACTATGTGACCCAAACATAGAACAAACATATTCATCATACAAATGTTTGTCCTGGATGGGAATCGAAACTACAACCTACATCGCAGAAATGCAAAGTTACTATCAACTGTGCTATGGGGCTTGTCAAATTTATGTACATA
Organism: Venusia cambrica; assembly: GCA_951394065.1. Classification (NCBI taxonomy): domain Eukaryota; kingdom Metazoa; phylum Arthropoda; class Insecta; order Lepidoptera; family Geometridae; genus Venusia; species Venusia cambrica. Next base: position 1,328,453 of record OX596068.1, on the reverse strand, counting down.
TATTTTTTTTTATTGTACGACAGGGAAACTCTTGGCCTTCACCTTACCTATAAATGCCAGAACACATTTTTTTTTTAAGAATTGTTATTATGGCGACAGACTTAGGTAAGATGGTGGCAGCTACCCAGGCGGACTTAAACAAAATCCAACCAACAACCAAATTTACCGTGATCGGGCTGCATTCGAGACAAAAAGCAGTCCAGTATTAGTGTCGTTAGTCGCAGTATAATATTGAGGAAGAGGGTAGATCGTAAAAGACTTCAGTGTATCTGTGGGGCACCCAACTGCGTCAAAGCTTATAATTCAGTGACCAACAAAACATGCTAAATATACCGCTAATACTTATTAGTTATAGTATTAATAACCATGACAGTTTCAAAAGTTATAACTTATGCCATAACCTATATTATGTTATCGACCAAGTGATTAATGCGGGCATTATTTATAATGCCCGGGCATTTTCCGTGGTTTCGGGCAAAGTGATTAATTATTATCAAAACTTTATATTTATCACATTGTCTAGTCATTATGAATATTGCTTTGAGATTGTTGGGCAATCTGATGATATAGATACATTCTAGGATATAGGATACGTTAGACAGTACTCCATACAAAGCCATGTTTTGAACGAAGTTTAATGTTTAAATGTTCTTATATTCTGTTACCACACATGAGATTCTAGTTGATATTAATAACAAAATCCTTGAGCTTTTGCTCCAACTAAATACAAACAGCTAAAATGATTACAAAGAAAATAAAAAATTGCGCAGATAAAACAAACGAGAGAAATTTTTTTTAAAGTTTTTCAGAAGCTAAGGTATTCCGCAAAAAGTAATTGAAGATTTATTTTCCTGAAATTTACCTTCCAGGTAACTAAGTACGTAGACATTTCAGGTACATATACCTACTAACTGTATGTATGTAATGAGGTACTGGCGTATAATTAACGGGGAATGTAGCAAACCCGACATTTAGAAACACGCAACCCGTTGTGGTAAACCATTCATATGTCTCCCGGGAGGTTATTCCGGCAGCGTAAGGTTTTTTTAGGTGAAAGGTCTTGTCCACAAAACTTGGAAAATATGAATAATGAAAAAAAAATATGAAAATATATATAACTATAAAATATTTTGCACAGGAAATATGAGGTCTACGATCGAGTGAGCTTACAAACAGCCTATTATATATTAAATTAAATATTACAGGATTTTTTTTCACACATCGGCATCTAGTCGTAAACTAAGCAAAGCTTGTAATATGGGAACTAGATTAAAATATAAAAATATTACAGGACACTAATTTCACACAGCGCCATCTAGTCCCAAACTAAGCATAACTTGTAATATGGGAACTAGATCACGGATAGAATACATAAATACTTTTTTTCTGTAAATACATACTTATCATACAATACAACACCCAAACACAGAACAAACATCTATATTCATCACATAAATGTTTGTCCTGGGTGGGAATAGAACCCACAACCTACAGCGCAGAAGGCAGAGCTACTACCAACTGAGCTGTGAGGCTTGTTAAATAAAAAAGATTAAGGAAATAATACATTTTTTTTAATATTTTTTATTCTACGACGGGGAAGCGCTTGGCCTTCATCTTTACTGGTAATAAGTTGAGATCAGGCCGAAGGTTGAGGCGCACTTCACCCGGAATCCTCAACAAACTGAGGAACTGCCTATCTTACCTCTAAATGCCGGAAAACATTATTTTGAAGAATTATTGGCGCATGGTTTAGGTAAGATGGTGGTAGCTAGCCAGGCGGACTTAAAGAAAATCTGCCACCAACCAAATAATCTGTTTGTGAAAACGTACTTTTTTTCATACATCTTTTATTTACAATACATACTTTTTTTATACACCTACGAGACGGGACAAGCTAGTAGTCCACCTGATGCTAAGTTCATGTCTTGCCCATTACAATACAACACCCAAACACAGAACAAACATCTAAATCATCACACAAATGTTTGTGCTGGGTGAATCAAACCCACACCTACAGCGCCGAAGGCAGAGTTACTACCAACTAAGCTTTGAAGCTTGTTAGGTATTAGGTATCTGGTAACACATATTTTTTACTTGTAAATATTATTTAAATTATTTTAAACAGTTGTAAACTATTGAAACTTAGTAAAATATATTTGATTTTGAATTTATAATAAAAAAAATACCAATTTCCTCTTGTAAGAATGAGATTGGTAAACAATTCCACTAACTACCTACATAGCTATGTAGGTACGCTATCCTGCATAACCAAAGTTTTAACATTCAGGTATTTTTATGGGAATGTCTGAGTTATAACGGATGAAAAAATTATGTAGCTACGCTACTTAAAACCACAAACGGCAAAATCATATTTCAGTATCCTAAACGAAAAAACTGTGCTAACTTTGCTTAATTGTTATGTAAACCAACATTTGAGTGAACAAAAACTTTGCAAGATTACTTTCTCGTAATCATATTGTAATTGTGTTTAAACTCAAGATCATGACATCAAAGCGAAGTGAACATCAACGCTTTAGGTAGACGGAGTAACAAATAACTTTGTTGTTCAGGATAAACGGATGGACGAAACTTGGAGCCCAAGAGGCCACTTAAAACTTATGTGGCTTCGTTAGCCATAGCTATGTATTTCAACTGTTGTTAAGATAGCCCAGAATAATAAAGCAAGACCCTCAAAGTTTGCTTCCCGCTATCATATCATATTTTATGACGTCATTTCATATGTAATATTGCTAATAGAACTTCACTAGGTTTTATTAGTCTGAGTAGGTATTTATATCAGATTGATGTACTTGTTTGTTTCAAACTGTTGACCAACTACGCATAGCCTAAATGTTATGAATAGAAGAGCCCCTTGTGAATGGGCTCGTCCGGATAAGTACTACCACCATACCTATTTCAACCGCCAAGAAGCACTGTGTTCCGGTTTAAAGGATATTTTTTTTAATATTTTATTTGAAGGATGCTGTCGGTGACATTACGGGCACGCGATGCTTAACACCTCTATGCCTCAAGTTGACGGGTGCAATGCAGTGCCTTATAGGCTATGCTCTTTGTTGATGTGACCTACACAGTTAGGCATTTTTATAGGCAAGAGATGCATTTAACATCAGGTGGGCTACTTGCTTGTTCCGTCTCCTAATAGTATTAAAAAAAAGCATCTCAATCCACCTACCAAGCGTGGTAATAATAATCCACATATTACACAATTTGGGTTAGTTTGGGAAAAGCCTTATAATCAAGAATTCAGATACAGACTACCAACACACCAATACTGCAAGAATTAACTAACTTAAATGATATTTGTATCGTTGATATGCTTAAATAAAATCATTTTTATTTAAAATTCGTAAAACATTTTGTTAGTAAGTGGGTATTAAGTTTAAATATTGTACACCCAATAGGGTAGATCACATTGCACATTACCTTTGTGATAATATCGTATTTACATGTGTTTGATTCATATCTTCCGGCAATCAGAGGCAAGATAGCCAGATTCGCAGTTAATTGAGGATTCTGGGTGAAATGAACTTCCTTAGTCTTAAAATGTATTCGACAATCTGATTGAACTCCGGATTTAATATAGTCGATGTCCTATTCCTGTTTACTCAATCGTAAGCTTCGTAGGTATCGAGGTGTTCATATATATATTCGAAAACTGTTTGGCATAATTGTAACTATCTGAATTACATATGCTATTTAATTTATATTGAAGATGTTTCTTTTCCAAATTAAAAAGCTACCACCATCTTACCTGATTCTGTCGCCATAACAACAATTATAAATAATTGCCTTATCATAACCTGAAAAATCAGGTGAGATGAAATCCAAACAAATCCCCGTCGTACTATAATAAAAAAAAACATAAAAAAAAAACTTTGGTACCTACATTAAACATAGCATTATAGATACGTAATGTAACCACCTACTATTGTAACGTATGTACCCGGGACAAACATTTGTGTGATAAATATTTGTTCCGTGTTTGTACAGTGTATTGTAATATGTAGGCATTTACAAAAAGTGCGGACACGCAAAACCGAGGCTACATAAATAATACATTTATAGTAAAAAAAATCACGTTCCTTGTAATTTTTAGGGTGCTGTACCCAAATAGTGGCAACGGAATCCTATTACTAAGCCTTCGCTGTCCTTCCACCCGTCTGCCTTTCAGGGGCTATATTATCTCATAAGACTATAGCTAGACAGTTGAAATTACCATTCAGTGTATTTTTATTGCCGGTATAATACATAATTAATAACAAAAACGGGTCTTCATCGCGTACCTTTTTATATTCCCAAAAGTTTCGACCGTGTTACAACAGCCGTGGTAAAAAAGGTACGCGATGAAGACCCGTTTTTCTTATTAATTATGTATAATAATCGCGATAATTAAAAAAACGGCATAATACATATAATCAAAATAAAACAATTTACCTGCATCATCGGAGGCTTAGTGGGGTGCATAGGGTGCCGTTTGGTTACGTATCCCTAAAAAGTATGTGAGTGTTCTATCCATAATCTAGTTCTCATATTGAAAGATATTCTTCGTTAGGGGCTAGATGGTGCTGTGTAAAAACTAAATAGCCCGTAAGGGAATTCTCCCATACATATACTTAGCGATGATAACATTCAGTTAGGTAAGTAGGTAGGTAAGGTACCTATTGACTGATTTACCACGAAATCGTTTTAGTAATTAAGTGAATGATTGAAGACTAACAATAATTTCTATGAAATCATGATGTATCGTCTTTAGTCATGATTTATCTTTTTCAGTCATGATTTATCTTCTTATTTTCAATGGATTTCGGTGACTGCACTGAATATTACAAAATGCACGCGAATAACCATTTCCACATATTTCATTTTAAGATTTCAATGCACTCAAACCTGAAACGTTGTTGAAAACATTTTCTTTGCGTTTCTCCACTCTACTGAGAATTTACAAAGATGACAAAACACGTCCATATATAGCGTGGCCCCACTACAAGTTTTTTCCAACTTTAACCGCTATCGCTAACCAGGATAGTAGATATTTTTATCACAATTCATACAGCGAATCTAACGTATAAAATATCTACTAAACTGGACAGTACAAAGCCAGTGAAGTAAGCTGCCCTACCCACGTCACGTAAGTAGGTACATTTATGTATTTTATTTAATTTTAACTTAAAGAAAAACTTACTAGGCTTACTAGCTAGGTACTTAAATAGACTAATATACAATTATACATACCTATATTATGTATAGTAAACTTCAGTGATCCTGTGGTAGGTGCCGCAATTCTAAGCAAATAGAGGATCGAAATATCTAGTAGTGCCATAGAATAACTAATAGTTAGAGCATGGATTGGCGTATTGCATATTTTTAAATCGGTATGCGCCGACAATCTGGCGGTATTCTTGCTCTGGATGTGCTCATACTAAAACTACTTTGCTTAAATGTATCCTACAATCAATCCATATGATTTAAACAAACATTTTTGGTTCTACAATTTCACGAAATTGGCAATTCGTAGGTACTGATTATTGACGTAACTATCTGTCCGTTTCAAGTGACGGGTTTCATTTAAAGTTAAAACATAATAGTGTTTTGGTAAGAAAAGTAACAGACTCACGACTTTTCCCCTTAGCGGATTCACGAAATCACTAATCGAGTAGTACTAGTAACTTGAAGGATTACCTACTAAGTGGTAGTCAGAGGCACATCCAATCGGCACAGACAACGTACACAATACATGACAAGTTTTGATTTTGATTGGTGTAGCTATTATAGTAGGTAGATACGTTTACATATACCTATCAATAACGTTTAATACCAGCTTCAATATAAAATGGTTTTGAATTGATATTAACTTGTATTTCAATAGATCTACTCGAGCGTGAGTTTTCACTGAGAAGCGGTAATCTTATATCAGATCATGTCAGACCGCACACGTTCACTGCTGAAGACATGCCTCCCCCAATCGACGCCACAAAAAGTGATCCTGAGCTTCCTTTATCCATCGACTCCCCGCGACCGCCATGTCGTCGGTCCATCGAGTGGTGAGAGGTCACACTCCGTTTCGCGTTTAATCGCGGTCGCCTTGCAAGCCTTTTATCCCCAGTGGTTATCGGTTCTGCGAGCTATGTAGCTAGCCCACTCATCTGCCACTTCAGCTTGCCAATTCCGAGGGCTATGTCAGTTTAAAAATAATTTGTCATACATATTTTTGTACGGACACTTATGTATGTGTTTCGCTGTCTTGCTTATTACTCTATGTATTTCCTTTCTTCGTTCAATTTCAAAACGATTTGGAGGGTTCTATAAAAAAAAAATTGCAGGTAGTCGAACAATAATAGCTTACTGAAAGCTATACTAAGCAGTAAGTAAAGACTTGCTGCTAAATCTAGTAAGCGGTCGGCTAAAATCAACTATTTACGGAATGAGAAAGCTACCTTGCGGCGCGCAAACTTCCAGGCGTTTAATAATAAACAGCTCTGATTTAATTTCGACTAATACTAACTTTATCTTCCTCGTTGCAGGTACGTTCAATGTTTTCGAAGAAATTTGCTCTGCAAAGCAACAATAAAATGGTGAGTTTTTGAATAGTTAATTAATCCTAATTTGTAAAATTGTAGCATCTGTGGCCTAGCGGTTCGAACACCGATGTCCGATCCTAGAGGTCCCGGGTTCGATCACCAGCCCCCTCAGCACGGGGAGGGGATAAAAATGTCCTCTGTTTTTATCCACCATCGGGAGACAAAATGTTCTCGAAGGTGGATAAAAAGAGAGGACAAAAATTATATCCCCGCCCCGTGCTGAGGGGGCAGGGGGAGTAGGTACAATATTGTGCTTGGTTTGGTTGGTGGTAGGACTTTGGCAAAGTCTGCCTAGCTACCACCATCTTACAGAAGTCTTCGCCATAACAACAATTTCGAATTGTGGTGTTACGATTTAGTGGTTAGATACGAGGGCAGTTCCTCAGACAGTTGAGGATTCCGGGTGAAGTGCGCTTTCACCTTCGGCCTTATCATTACTTGTAGCTAGGTGAGATGATGTTAGGAGGTATTCAGAGCCACGACCAAACTTTTTTTGAAGTGAAAACTTCTTTAGGCGCGCTCGCCATTTATTGATATGAGAAAATACCTTCGAACTCGCGACACCGACACCTTACCGACACCACTTTTGACACATTTGACTTTAAAACACACTGTAACGTTATCTTTACGATCCTAAGACGTACAGGTAGGACCGTTCGAAGACTGCCTCTACCTATAGACAGACGGTTGACAGCCATCACAGGTATCTATCAACGTCAGTTCTAAGGAGTCATTCTGTCAGGTGTGTTGAAAAAAAAAACACCAACGCGACAACATTGAGATTCAAGTACCAACAATCTCACCTGTTTTCTTCGGCAAAGATCGACAAACGTCCATTTTTCACTTCTGTCGGCACGGAGTTCAACATATTTTTTTTTATTAATAGTGTCGCGCGATTTACTCAGTGCCTTGTTTTTGTACTCGTCCAACCTTAAGTTTGGCATATGCCCACGGTTGTTGTTATCAACCCATTTAAATGGAATGAGTATTTAAAGTACGTTCTCTACTCGTGTAATGTGACCTTTATCCGTATATTGTGTCTAAAATGTTAATCGTAGGATGACCCAACTCCACCTAACTCAGAGCCGGAACCGCAACACAGGCCGATCTGAGTAATAATAGCTTTAAGTGCGACTTGAGACTAATTCCAATGTGGTATCGTGCAACCTCATTACTGAAATAGAGTTGCTTGAGAATATCAAACTGTCTGTGAGAGGGTTAGTGATCTAAAAGAGAGGGATGGTGCTATACACACTTGCACGTATTCTGTGCACGGATGACGGGATTTCAAAAAAGAAAGAAAAAATCATTGAGAAAACACAAATGATGTGTTTTCACAATTAAAAAGCTATCGGAATCATTTCAATTATTATTTATACGGTATTGCCAAGAATCTTATTATCAATGTAATACTTGATTGACCATAGTCATGGTATATCATAGATAGCTATGAGTAAATTTAGTAAGAAAATTTTAACCTAATGCGTTTCCATAAAAACAAATTAGCAGACAGAATTACAGCACCAAAGTTTCATACATGCTGTAGCTTATAAAAGCACGGTCGCTGAGGTTCGTTGGATTTAGGCGGCTCACTATTTGTGGCATCGATTATTGGATATTCTCGATAAATATTTTATTTAAACCTCAGTCAGAAATGTTCATAACACCACGCACTCCACGCGGGAGGTAAATTGTAATTTATTTAAATCAACTAACTGTGCTGGGGTTAAATGTTGCCAAACAAGGCTAATGTGGAGGTAAACGTGTAGAGGGTTTTTGGAAACTCCGCTGAAAAGTTATTATGATAAACGCCATAATAAGCCTCGTATATCGGGTCTAATATGGGTACCACGGCACAACTTGTAATTTACGTTTACCAACTTTCAAGTACCTACGGCCTCTGGATTAACGAGTCGGGAAACTGCTTAATTGTGGATCCCATAGTTTGCCATTATAAATTAGATATAATTGTTTGATATATAGTTTAATCGAAAAAACTTATAGATTTCGCGTATTTTATCTACATTTATCCCGTTTTATACTTTAATAAAATCCAACTCAAATTAGTTTGTTAATGATATAAATCACAGGTCAATAAAATTACTTAAATAGCAATTTACGTTACAATACAACAATAGGTCCGTACTTATAGATATACATGCTAGGTATACAATAAACTTAGTAACTACTGTAGAGGAGAATGCTTATTGGATCAGCCATGTTTTACATCTGTTTTAATGACTATGTCTTGGAGCCTCAACGATAAAAGCGTTCTTGTTAAGTGCATATCTCTTACTGCGTAGGTCACATCTACAAAGAACATAGCCTACACAGCACTGCATTGCGCCCGTCAACTTGAAGCATAAAGGTGTTAAGCCTCACTTGTCTGTAATTTCACCGGCGACCATACCCTTCAAACCGGAACACAGCAATGCTGCTTGGAATATTTACTCGTACACATTGATATTAACATTTTATTAGAAATTTTATCCGTAGGTACTGTGGTCTAGTGGTTCGCCCGTCGGTGTCAGATCAAGAGGTCCTGGGTTCGATCCCCAGGGGTACAATATTGTGCTTGGTTTGGTTAGTAGTAGGACTTTGCTTAAGTCCGCCTGGCTAGGTACCACCATCTTACCTAATTGTGTCGCCATAACAACTATTCTTTAATTGTTATGTTCCGGCATTTAGAGGTAAGATGCGCTTCCACCTTCGGCCTTATCTTAACTTGTAATCAGGTGAGATGAAGGCCAAGCGCCTCCCTGTTGTTCAGTAAAATAAAATAAAAAAATGCGAGCGGGACTGTAGCTTTCTTTAATAATAAAATGTTTTCTCTGAAAACATGAGAGGGTAAAACAGATAACTAAAGTAAATAATCACCGCAAAACTTTGTTACGAAATCAAACAATTCCAAAAGCTTTCCTTCAGAACAAGCACCTCATTCACTCACGCTTGGCTATCATCAATAAAAAAATAAACTTTAGTGATTATTATTCCGTAAAACTGCAGTCCCAGTTTTGAACGAAACTTTTTTGAAATTATGTTTTCGATTACAGTTTGTAGATTGTCATTGCTTCCGTGAATTCCTATTTCGCCTTCACAAAAGAATGACATTGTGTGATGTTATCTTGAAGGTATTTCAAATGATGTACCCACCTACGCTCCGTAGCTCTCAAAGCAAGGCTTCGCCTTGTCACAAAACGAACGTTTTGTATTCGTACTTCAATATCTTTTAATATATATTGAAATAGTTGCAAACGGGACAGCCGCTTTCTTTAAATATAATATATATGATCTGAAATAACCACAGAGTGAAGGGTTTGGAAAGACTAACAGAGCAGCGGGAGAAGATGTAGATTTACGTGTCCGGAACATAACAAAACCGCCCGGAACATAGATCGGCCATGGGAGAAAGAGAAAGATATCAGATATCTATCAGTAGATGACAGCTGTCACCTTAGAGTTATACAGTGACATTATGTATACGTGATGACAAGTAATACGTTTCGTTTAACACATTTCAACAGAGAGTAAGTACATTCCAATATCTTGTTTTTTCATGGGTTAGCTCTTGACCTCTTGGCTGGTCTAGCTCTAGGCCAGAGCAAGGATGAGGTCTACGATGGAGCTAGCTGTACCAGAAGGCACTGGGTCTCCGCGTATACTGACGGAACATGGCAAGCTGTTTGGCAGCAGATTTCGTCAGGAGGGTGGTCGCTAGCTAGATGGAACAGGTTCTACGCCACCGTGTGATCATTTCAGCCGTAGCCGCTAGCAAAAGCCAGCGATTCCGTTGCCCGGGGTAGACCACTAGGTAGTTAGATCACACCTTCCTCTAAAGGTTATCAACTGGATGCTGTTAGTGATGATGAATATTCAATCTAGACAGATATCGTTTCGTAAAAAAGAAGAAAGTATAAAGTTTCAGCGTTGACCAGCGTTGACAGGTTCCATATTTGTCGAAACGTGCGCAACTTTACGAGCTTCTATCTAGAGTTCTAGATAGTAGCTCGACGAACAGCAGAGTTAATATTAACGGTCCACGTATGTACACACTAACGTAGTTTGCAGTGCAAACATTGTACGGTCTGAGCAAATTCATATTACCTTCTAGCTTTTGCTTGCGGCTTAACCGGCGTGGTACCTACCCGGCTACAAAGTAGCTCAAATTGTTCCCCACAGCCAATTTAATTTAGACCGGTCAGTTTTTCAGTCGTGTAAATATTACAAACGAATATGTAATACCTGAATAAGTCTGTCGCCTATACAACAATTCTAGACTGATGTGTTCCGGTATTTTTAAGTAAGATAACCCGTTCCTCAGTCTAGTCTAGTCGGCCTTATTATAACTTCACTCCAGGTGAGATGAAAACCTAACGCTTCCTAGTCTTACTATATAAAAAATAGAGCTACTTTCCAATTCATAATATATAATACTATAGGCTTTAAAGCGGAAACGAGCATCACAGAGCTTTATTGAATTGCAGTATGAAATGTCCGGTAAAAGGTTTTATGAGTTCGCGGGACCCGCCTGTGTTTGTTTACTTTTTGCAATATATAGCAGTCAGTGCTCTGCTTGCCTTTGTACACAGGTACTTTGTACACAGGTAGTAAAATTGTCTTGAACCCTATGAATGCAACAAGTTTTCAAGATACAAATAGTTGTTTTATATATCAACTCTCTGCCTCATAAAATAATGAGACTTTGGATTACAATACTTTTTAAGGTGTAGCATAGGGATTACACGATTTGGCCAACAGCGTCTGCCTCAGTATCTGACACCATTGCCATCCCCAATCAAACCGCCAAGCGTGGTGATGGCAAATCACTACATAGCACTCTATGGGGATGATTGTTTCTCTTAGGGTATTACGAATTGCATCATTATCACAATCGAAACCACAACCATAAGAAAAACAATAAAAAATAAAAGTCAGCCTTTCGACTTTTCGAATTGACATCTCACATAAACGTTAGATAATGAAGACGCCATCTTTGTTTCGGTTGTCCCGGGACCATCATAGGATGAGTGTGATTCCCGGATAAAATGGCGGTCGGCAGCGAAGCAAAGTTAGTGCGACCATCGACTAATACGTGAGTAAAACCTAAAAATGACCATTGATAATCTACGGAACTATCTAATAACGGAAACGACTTTCAGCTATTGTCTTTTTCAAGCAAAATGTTCATGAATCGTGCTCTTGGGACCCTGAACGAGTTCAAGAACACGTAATTAGATAATAACGATGTCGGCCAATGAGGCAATTACTGGGCGAGGCAGCCGGGGCCTACTCCTTCAGAATACTAGAACCGCGGTCACGGCTGGCGAACAATAACTTCGAACAACCCTCTTCGTAAACAACGGAGAACAAACAAAACAATTCGTATTGCGGTCTCTTCATTCGAAATTTGATTTCATTCGATTTTCATGAAAGGAAACTAATTTCATTTCATCGTTACAGTCTTTGTTCTGAATGATGTTGGAGTGATCATTCTGGAATACGAAATTTTTGTAACTTTTATTGGTGGCAAGCGTTTGACCACCATCTCACTTGTGAAACAGATAAAGATGTGGCCCAAGAAAATTTAAAAGAAACAAATTTATTTACTGTTATTTTTTTTCTAAAGTATAAATAATAAAAAGGCTAATAAGACACTGACCTATATTTATACTACGTGAATGTGCCCATTGGCACTTTTCTTTTTGTCTCCATTTAAGTTTAGTCACTTAATCATGTATTTTTTTGAAGTAGACTTGCATTTTACTACACAATCATATTATTTATACTGCACCAACTCGAAAGGTTTTGAGGGTATATAGAGTTCGTTTTGAACAGCTCGTCCAGGGAAGTACTATCACCTTACCAATACCGGCCGCCAAGCAGCATTGCTGTGTTTCGGTTTGAAGGGTATGGTTGCAAAGGTATACCTATATAGGGTTATGTAGGTATATACCTATATGGCTACATAACCGTCGGTTCTTTAAGGATAGATCCTACGCAGTAAGCCTTTGGTAAGATAGGCAAGAGTTCCACTTAATATCAGGTTTACTGCTGTTCCATCACATGTCGTATAAAAAAGTTTTGTTCTTTTGAGTCTTCTCGCCAAGTCCGTGATAGACCCGGACATAGCGGACTTGAAGACTCCTAGATTGTACTTGTGCGTATCACATAGCTTTACTGAGCTAAGCTATAGATCTAGGCTATAAGGTCAATGTCCTCTCTGCGAGACACCATCATGATTTAAGCAAGATGTAATTTATTCAGCGTAGCAGCTCCCTAATGAATATCATACATATTTTTTCAGCATTAATTTTATCATACCTTTGAAACTTAATTAACAGTCATAGGATCACTTCGGCATGTTTGTATTCAGAGCCTGAGCATGAAACGAGCCAGGCGTGTTACCAATCTATGTAATAATATTTCCAGTAACATTTTTATATACGACGGTGAAGCGCTAAGCTTCCATCTCACCTGGTGTGAAGTGGAAGTGCACTTTACCCAGAATCCACAATGAACTGAGAGAATTTAGATTTGTTGATATGGCGACAGACTTTGGCAAGATTATGGTAGCTAGCCAGGCGGATTTAATCATGTACAACCAACCGAACCGAACACAAATTGCTACCCCTTGTGATCAAATACGGGACCTCTGGGTATGATACTGGTGTGTAAACCACTGGACTACCAGAGGCGGTAAAATAGCACAATCCGCAAAAGCATCGAGTGCATCGATCGAGCACTTTTTCGTACATTTTCGGTAATACATTGGCTTTGCCGACCAATTTCAATCCAATTTACATTTCAATCGGAGCTTCATGTAAAAACATGAGCGGTGAGAGCACGCCGGCGCGCGCATTGAGCAAAATATTGCAACTCACAAATATGCGAACTAGGAATTCGAATATAGGCCCTCATAATTTCATGCCCATTCAACAAAATCCTCATAATTTACACAGAGACACTGAGTACCCGGGGCCCCACTCCCCAGGTACAGCCATAAATATTTCGGTTGAAAACCTTTGCTACACAGCCTTTGAAATTCTCGAGCGTGCAACTGATATGCTCGCTCTGTGCTCTCATTTCGGGAATTAGCATCTGATTTCCACCTTTTGCACTACTTTTTGTATGTAGATTGCTGTCCTTTGTGGCACGCCTTCGCTTTGTGTGTGAATATTGCCGCTAATAGGTAGGTTAGGTACGTGTTTACTTATTATACTCAAAGTAAAACACCTTTCAATTTGGCTATCTACCACCATCTTACATGTAGTCTATCGCTGTAATAACAATAAATAATTGTTGTGCTCCGGCTTTTAGAGGTAAGATAGCCAGTTTTTCAGTCTGTTTAGGATTCTGGTTGAAGTGCGCATCCAACGAACTTTCGACCTTATCATAACTTGTCGTACAATTTTTATTTTTTTCTATGGTCGGACAATGGAAGCGCACGTATTCTTTATATATTTACTAAAAAAATCTTAGATTAATTATTCGGTCTTAAAATATTAAGGTTTATCATATTTTTCGACCTATTTCTCGTAGAATATTTTAAATAGCAATGGGCTGGTATCTGAAATTCAAACTCGGTCAAAACAACTAGGCGCTTCGCTGAATAAACTTAAACATGTATGAAGAAAATTACGTGGATGTTTCCAGTTTGCATTTTGCGAGTGAACTTTGGGTGCAAAAGTTACTAGGCAGTTTTAATATTTCCATACACTCTTATTGCTATTGAGTAGAGTCGAGAGATGCATTTTCGTAAGTTTCCAGGCGAGGCGGCGGTGGCGCCACGAGTTGTAGATAAAGTTGCTAAGCGCAAGCCCCAGGCGTACACTATAAACTACATTTATTCGACCATAACAATGGCCTCCCGGGACAACGAAGCATTGTCTCGCGACTTAGTTTCATTTTTTGCATCAAAACTCAAAAATAAATATACTTTTTATATTTTCTTGGCTTTTTGGAACAAGGTACATAAATACCCACTAAGGTATATGATCAAAATGAATTTCATATTACTTTTAGGATTTATTTATTGAGCTTTGACTTGAGACCCAACGCCAGACCAGCACCTACTGAAAATTACTGTCTCGAATTTTTCAAAGATATGGACTTAAACATGGGAATTACCATGCTATGAAAGCAATGAAGTCCTACTAAACTAGATTCGCGTTAATATTTACGGACGGCTTTTCACGTCACAGTCACTGTGAGAACCCGCAGGGCGTTTGACACCGCTGCGTGATCGGGACGACACCAAAAACGAGATGATAGTGCCAATAATGTTTGTTCTGTCTGTGCCCAATAGGTAGATAGGTAATACATGTTTTAAGATAGTATTAAGTACTTGGGTTTATGATGTACCTACCTAGAATGTTATTTAAAACTGTATATTAGTTATACAGTATTTTAAATGGATCATCAAAAATTAACCAGCCCGAGTTTCTTACCTTTCCATCTTCACGAATGTGTCTCACCTGAAACTCCGCCAAAATTATAATTATTAATTTGTCTCATCTGCCCTCGCACAACGGGGCGGGTATGACAATTTTTTTATCCCCAGCCCCGTGCTGAAGGGGCTGGTGTACTGTTATTATAAGGCCGAAGTTGGAAGCGGACTTCACCCGGAATCCTCAACAGACTGAGGAACTGCCTATCTTACCTCTGTATGCCGGAACACAATAATTAATTTAAAAGAAAGAAAGAAAATTTAGAATTGTTGTTACGGCGACAAACGTAGTTGAGATGGTGGACAAAGCCCTGCCACCATCCAAACCATGCACAAATTTGTACCCCCTGGGGATCAAACCCGGGACCTCTGGTCTGATACCGGTGCGCGAACCGCTAGACTATAGGTGTTTATCCAACGGCTTTGGTTAATTCTATTTAAATGTTTATTTTTTACGAAATTAATCTCGTAATAAATAAACAGACACTAAGACTATGGAGGACCATTTGTCTGTTCTAAGGTAAAATATTTATGAAGGTAGGTAATCATTGAGGTGTTCTCCAATACTTCAGATAAAAGAAATTCACTAGCACAAAAATAATATAACCTGAAAATAGAGATAAGAAAGTACCTATGGGTGAAATTCCACACCTCTCAGTAAATTAGATCTGCGCCCCAAAAACACCTTTTGTGTTATAAATAAGCTTTTAGGGAGCTACTGTTGGTATGCAAAAAGGCCGTGTAATACAATAAAGAACACGATATTTATTAGGTTAGGTGTGGTAGGTATTATACGAGGTACCGATACCAACATCATACACACATCAACAGCCCATCAATGTCCACTGTTGGACAGAGCCTCTTCCAAAACTGGAGAGTTATGATTGCCACGCTTGGCTGACGGATTGGTAACAGTCATCACGGTGATAGAAAAAACAGGTGAAAGCTTCTGCTCTTTTACTGGTGAGATCCCAACACGTACCGTATCTTACGTTACCGTAAGCATATCTCTTCAATTAGTAAAGGATATAGAAAAAAAGGTTGAGAGAGAGAGGCAAACTGAGATCAACTTATAAGTAGATCCCATTGTTTGTGGTGAGAATGACCTGTATTATAGATGACCGATGTAAAACCTTTACTATATGCCAAATACAAATGCATCACCTCGTAGGTCAATGGACTTATTAAAAGCTTTCGAGAGCACATCAAAGACTTAAGGGCCTATATATAATAAGCAGGACCCAACATTCTGAAACTGCCGAAATCGGTGAGCGGGGAACGACCTATTTTAACTGCAATCTAAATTTAGGCGTCCGCTTTATGTTAACCACCTGTATTTTTTTTTATTGTATGTCGGGGAAGCGCTTCGCCTTTTAAAAGATAAGGCCGAAGGTGGAGGCGCACTTAACACGGAATCCTCAACAAACTGAGGAACTATGGCTATCTGACCTCTAAATGCCGGAACACAACAATTTTAGAATTGTTGTTATGGTGACAAAATTACATAAGATGGTGGTAGCTAGCCAGGCAGACTTAAACAAAGTCCTACTACCAACCAAACCAAGCCCAATATTATACACCCCCTGGGGATCGAACCCTTGACCTCTGGATCTGACATCGGAAGGCCACCAGACCGCACAGGGGGTAAAACTGTTTGACTTTTCGTATGTAAGCCAAAACTATTCATGAATTATTGTTTGAAATACCGATACATTTACAATGCACTATTAAAAGCCCTCAGTGCTATTAAAATGAAATGGGTTTCACGTCTCACAGTCCCGGCGTACCAAGGTGCTTTGTTTCCGCGAGTCCGCCCCGGAACTCTTGAGAAGTTATTGTTTTCGCATGTCATGACAAAGGTAGGTAATATATTGCTTTGAAGAGATGCGAGGAACTGTCTAAATCGCATGGCACATTTAGACAGTTCCTGTCGTATCTACTTATCCCTCCTTTGACCCATTCTCAACAATGCGAATTCATCACATTTTGAAGATCCAAAGAAGACATGTGTGTTCATAGATTCAATATTATTTTAATGAAGAACGCAAGACTACCAAAAGTAAATATCTCAATACGTAGATCAATACTACTGGCGCTGAAAGGTTTGATTTTAGCTATCTTCAAGAATATATACGCTGTTAGTTTGGTTTGGAACCCATGTTACTACCTAAAACATACGCTTAGAATGTTAACCCAATAAAGCCCAGGCTTGCAGTTGAATCAAGACTACGGAATAGGGTGGGGGTGGACATGAGTAACCACCACTATTTGTCTCAGGCAATATGGCCACCGCAGACTGATGCCCCCTTAAAGCTCAGGACACTTTATCAGATTTCACATGAGAAAGCCGGCTCATTCGTTTAATTTACGATTTCAACCTTCACGTATCTAATGAAAGCGTTGTAGGTAAGTTAACACGCCATCTGTTTTGCTGTCTTAATTGTAGTTTGGTTAGGAGTCAGGAAATGCCTTCAGTTATGCCCACCACTTGTTAATATTTTTTTGTTTTGTGAAAATTAATCTAAGAAGCTGAAGGCGTCACGTAGCATTAGACTATCTACATGTTTATAATAAATTACTTGAATGTGCGCAATTCAAAAAGATTACCTATTGAAATGCGCACATTCATCCTTAATTTAAGCCAAAGAGGTCTCTATTTGCACGCAAATATTTACATGAACTTGAACAAATAAAGGAGGCTCACTGAAGATTCAAGAAGCTTTAGGAGTAAAGGTGTCTACCTTTACTCCTAAAGCTTCTCGAACCTACTAACAAAACAGAAATGTTTACATTCTGTATGGCTACTTCATTATACACAGGTAATAGGTAATAGATATTTACTTGAATCTTCCCAAGCCTCCACGTGCGTTCATAAAAAAAACGCATAAACTCACAATTTGATGAACCTCCGGAATGAAATTTGCCATTTAACAGCCGAACATTTTTCATTTTAATGAAACACTTGAGTGTGCGCATCAAATACTAAACGCTCGTGTTCCTTTACGTTACGGAGTTCGCTGTTTACGTCTTTACGTATAACCGCCTCGTAAATTTTACGAACTTCGGGTGATATTGCTTGGTTATTATGCCGCGTAGTTGCGAAGAATAACCGCTGCTGGGTTATTTGCATAATTTTAATATCGTCACCGTGTAAAGGATTTAACAATAGTGTGTTGCTTATATATACTTGCCATAAAAGCGAGGATTCAATCTCGGTGTATATTATTTTGTTAATAGGGTAAGTGTAATTTACTTCGTAGTGTACCCCGGGCAACGAAATAATAGCTTTTGCTAGCGGTTACCGTTACGGCTGAATGAACACAACACTAGTAGGAACTGTAAAGGTCCGGCGGCAAATGGTTTGCAGTGTTCCGTACGGGTGCGTGGGAGAGCCTGTGCCTTCTGGGAAAGCAAAGCTCGCTTCGTAGATCTCACCCTTGCTCTTGACAAGCTTATAATCCTAGAGGTCAACAACTAAACCATCATCATTAAAAAAAAATGTCTTACTCTAGGAATGTACTATAATTTGATGTAGGTGCGAGCCTACTCCTGATTGTAAAAATAATTACGTTTTAAAAACTAAAAAGAAAACCGACTTCAATGAAGAGTATGATACAATTTCGTTTACCTGGATGACGTATTTGTTCCAATTATTGTGATGACAGATGGACGGACAGACAGGCAGGCAGGCAGACAGATGCGTGATCCTATATGGAGTCCATGTTTTCTTTACTTTTGAGGTAATACACCCAAATCGCTTTAAGTGTGCCTATTATAATATTTGAAGAGTTCCCTCGATTTTTCCAGGATCCGATCATCAGATCCTGACCTGATGACGATTTGATCACCTGGGAAGTATACCGACCCTAAAGATACCCGATACAATTTCGTTTACCTGGATGACGTATTTTTTTCAATTAGTTTTGATGACAGATGGACGGACAAACGACAGACAGACGCGTGATCCTATATGGGGTCCGTTTTTTCCTTACTTTTGAGGTAATGCATCCAAATCGCTTCAAGTGTGCCTATAATATTTGAAGAGTTTCCTCGATTTTTCGAAGATTCCGTCGAATTTAGAACCTTCTCTTTTTTTTGAAAGTCGATTAAAAAGACAATCGTGGCTTTACTTTTTTTCAAGTAAGCTGGCGGTCAAAAACGTATCTCTTCTCTACGATCAATTATCACCAATAAAAAAGAGGTGAGTTAAGAAACGTATATATTCTTCGCGTGTGGTCCCGTCCCGATCACAGAACATAAATGTGGTCCTGTGGTCCTTAAACGTTAGCTGTAAAGATGCTTTAGATAGGTTCTCGTAGCAGGCTTGAGTGGACACGGTAAAACTGTGCGCAAGGTAGTAAATGGTCAGCCGTGGCGAGCTGGACGCCGGCCAAAACCAGCGGGTGCGCTGCTTGCAAACGTAAACTGGAAAAAATGCAACATTCATAGTAACAACCCTATCTGTTGCGAGCACTTTAGCACGTATGTTTTCTTTATATTGCTTAGCATATGCGTTGTATTGTCGATAAAGATAAGTTCAAGATGTATGGCCAACATTTTGTATGTTTTACAGGAGCTTCATTTTTAGCTGTTCTCAAACATTCAGATCGGTTCGAATTCGGAAACTTCCGATGGAGATTCCGAAAACGCTATTCGGAAAATACAAAATCTGAAAACGTTGACATTAGTACTCGAAACTTCTACAGAAGATTTTCAGAAATGGTTTTTGTTGTTGAAATCTATCGGATTCTGAGTCGAATCCGACAAAAAGTGATGTTTCTGATCTAAAAACATACCGTATGTTTGAAAATCGCTACTAATGATACTAACTTACCACTAATGGATCTTTAAAAAAAATCATTATTAAAATATATTAATAAAATCCCTCTGCATCAGCTGTAGGTTGTGGTAGAAGAATATTTATGCAGCTCCATCATATATTTTACGTGAATATCTATATTCACGTCAGTTGTATACTAGCAAGAAGCAACACAGACCGACTAACTATTTGGTCGATGGAATACAGTGATATGCTTGAAATTACAGCTAAATGACGCAAATATCTATCTCCCTCTCGTACGCAGTGCAGCCACGTAAGTAAGCCTTGTCCAGATAGAAACTGACCAACGAAGTATTTATCACTTTTAAAATGATCTTGGCTATGAGTTGATCATAACTTATAATTATTATATATTATTAGCTGTCAGTTTTCGTTACATTCTAAAATAAAATAAAATAAGACCTCACTTAAAGACATAGACATTTATTTACGTTTATATTTTATATTATGTACTTAAGCACATAATATATATAAAACATATATTTCTGATGTATTACAGAACGAAAAAACACTTTTGAAAATAAAAGAGAGAATAATAAGGAAAATATTGGCAAGCAGTAAAACAAGAACACAATATAATAAAGGTTGCACTGAGTACCTAGCTACAACATAGAGTGGCCACAACATAGTATAATGCCTCACTGCTACGCAGCTCAGCGCTGATACCTTTAATACATGCTGCTGAAAACCAGCTGAAAGTCGCAAGAACTAAATCACGATTACAAAATTTCTAACTGTATGGTCTTTTTTTTATTGTACGACGGGTAAGCACTTGGCCTTCATCTCACCTGGTAACATGTTGAGATAAGGCCGAAGGTGGAGGCGCACTTCACTCGGAATCCTCAACAAACTGAGGAACTGGCTATCTTACCTCTGCATGCCGGAACACAACAATTTTAGAATTGTTATTATGGCGACAGAGTTAGATAAGATGGATTAGGTCACGAGAAAATACAAAGTAAATATATAATATAGAATCGGCATAATATAAATCGGCATTCTTTTGATATAGGTACATATGTGGTAGTAATAAAACCTTTTTTTAACTCCCCTCCACATTTTTGGCAACCCACTTTTTTTCAATAATATCACTTCCATGATTTCGACAAACCAAACGACAAAATCCATCAAGCCGCTTAGGCTGTAGGTGTCAATGAAACATACTTACATACTCTTGGAAAACGTAGCCCTCTTTCTGCGGCAGTCAGGTAAAAACGTATAACGGTCTACCTGTAATTGAAACTAAAATGTTTTTTTTTTTACTAGTGATAGTCAAGCGTTTGACCACCAACTTGCATGTAAAACAATTAAAGATGTGGCCTAAGATGGAGCACGCTTGCCTAAAAGGAACCTATTTACTCTGGACTTGAAGATTCGAAGACCCACCTATTTCAGATCCAGAGGTCCCGGGTTCGACCCCACGGGGAGTACAATATATTGTGCTTGGTTTGGTTGGTGGTATGACTTTGTTTAAGTCTGCCTGGCTAGCTACCACCATCTTACCTAATTCTGTTTCCATAATAACAATTCTAAAAAAAATGTTGTGTTCCGGCATTTCGAGGTTAAATAGCCAGTTCCTCAGTTAGTTGAGGATTCCGGGTAAAGTGCGCCTCTACCTTCGGCCTTATTTCAACTTGTTACAGGTGAAATGAAGGCCAAGTGCTTACCCGTCGTACAATAAAAAAAAATGATACAAATAATACTCAAAATATAGGTTTTGTAGCGTTTGTATGTACGATATTCCATGTAACGGTTTCACCGCCTCAGTGATGTAGGTCGACGTACAATTTCCTGTCTGTGGTTGGCTGTGACCGCTGCTCTTTCCCGGGAGGCTCCTGACAACCTGGAAACGTCCCGGATATGGGACGTCAAGGCGGCCAACTTTCGCTGCAGGGCCATCGAAATTGCTTCCGACAAACGCTGGATCATTCCACAATGCAATCTGATTTTTCTCATGTATTTTGTTGAGTTACCTATAGGCGTGTAACGGTCCTTAGGTAATCTGACTGCAATTCCTTTATACATCTTTATTCAATAAAATTTACAATTAAACTAACTATGTACAAAGGATACAAAGGTTGCCGGTGAAATTACGGGTACGTGAGGCTTAACAGCTTTATGCATCAAGTTGACAGGCAGTTGACGGAGCAATGCAGTGCCGTGTAGGCTATGTTCTTTGTGGATGTGACCTATGCAGTAAGGCTTTGTCATAGGCAAGAACTTAACACCAGGTGCGCTACTTGCTTGTCCCGTTTCCTAGTAGTATAAAAAAAGGAATCAGGGAAAAAAAGGAATAACTCAACTGTTCCAGACCAGTACCAGACGGAAGCGTGCCCAAGACACTGGCTGCACTACCACGCTGAATAGTTATGCTAATTCGCTTTCTACAAAGTTGGTTTAAATGTACATTTTATTGAATAAAAATAATTTTGTATAGATGATACCTACGTAGGTACGATAACCGTTGGACCGGACCGATTATCAAACACACAGAAAGATTTCGGATCGGAGAATTCGGATTTTCGGAAACGTTACTTTTTGTAAGATCCGACATAGAATCCGAAAGGTTTCAACGGTATTCTCACACCATTTTCTGAAAATCTTCTGTGGGAGCACCGAATTCTAATGTCAAAATATTTCGATTTTGGAGTTAGAATATAGCGTTCTCGGAATCTCCATCGGAATCTTCCGAATTCTATCCGATAAGGCTTTCCGAATGTTTGAAAATAGCAACCATAACGTAATATAGCATTCTCGAGTTGATCTTACATTACTATTGTCTCGTTTTTTCTACACTGGACAGATAGTAACAAAAGTAAAGTAATGTCAAAACAAGAATGCTATAAGAGGTCGTGGTACCCGCTCCCCAAGTCCTATCCTCATACGCACATTATATACATACGCACCGCGTGTATATTTCTGCAGCCGCCATAGCAGAACTACAAACCGGCAGAACACGCAAGAGAGTTACAATTGTAAAAATCTGTTTGAATTACTGCGTACAGCCTAGCTCATTGCAGCCGTGGAGATAGTAATTTTAGTTAATATCTCTATATGTAAATGATATTTGTAAAATGTTAGTGTTCTTTTTTTTAAAGCTCCTTACTCTTTTTTTTGTGTAAAAACAATTTCTAATTTTTATTCTTTGTTAGTATTTTGATGTAGGTTTTCCTGATTATTTTTAATATGTTTTTTTATGTAGTCACCTATATGCCTTTACTTTTGAATGTTTCTTCTGTATTTAAATTTGTTTTTTACACTGTAATTATTTTTGGGCTCGCGCCGTCAGCGCCATCCAGGTCCGCGCAAAGCTGTCGCCCTCCCGGTTTAGAACCTGGCCAGCGTATTGTCCTTTCAAAAAAAAAGTTATTATTTTTAAGATTTAGTTAATATGACTGTCTGGTTACATTTATTTCTAAATAAATAACTTTGACCTATGTCGCAGTGCGTAAAAGAGCCAACAAAATAAGTAACTTTATCAACGTTAGAATGCATGGTCCGATGTTGCTATACCAATTAGGCTGCATGAAATGATGATTTTACATTGAAAGCAAACTCCATTAGTAGTAATAAATATTTTGACCATACCTTGTATTAAGTACTTATCTACCCCGTTGCTACCCCGTATTACTCGAATTTTTAACGTATCCATGATGACAAAAAAGATCCAAATGGTATAAAACATAACGCTAATCAGTAAACAAAAGACTGATTTTGAAAATAGAATGGCATGATTCAGAAATAGTTTTTATTTGAAATGACCAGTATACTACGAAACGGCAACTTCATAGGTGAAGACCTATTATTAGTAAACAGGCGGTAGGTATTTATATAATTTAAGTACTTACAAATGTTTTAAAAACTGTTTTAATTGTTGTAACTATTGAATGGATCATCGAAAAACTAACTAGCCCGAAGATCTTGCCCTTGTGTACTGGTTGCGATTCGATCAGGCTGTAGATTTGACGTTCCAAATTATAAAAAAAAAACTAAATTGATAAAAAAAAGGACTTTACATTTCTGCGTTCCAAGCTTGTAGTCGATTGGCAGGTTAAGCCAGTGGAGCTTGGCTCTTCGAGTGAGTTTTCGAATGATACGTGTTCATTCAAATAAATT
Organism: Venusia cambrica; assembly: GCA_951394065.1. Taxonomy (NCBI): domain Eukaryota; kingdom Metazoa; phylum Arthropoda; class Insecta; order Lepidoptera; family Geometridae; genus Venusia; species Venusia cambrica. The sequence goes on along the minus strand of OX596068.1, from coordinate 1,304,452 downwards.
GTCGTGCAAAGAAATATGGCTTATAAGCTATATTATTATGTTATAAAATAGCTATAAGCTTAAGCTATAAGATCTTCAGTCACAACATTTAGTTAAAAATATATCTGTCGGTTATAAAACCCAACAGAAATGGTAAAGGGTAAGCCGAAACACTCATTCCTGCGACCTGAAAGTGCTTTTTTATGTAATGCCTAGCGATTTCCAAGGCAACATTTACTTACGTTTCCGATAGGTGAAGGCATCAGTGAAAATGCCACATAAATAATTCAGCGGGGGACTATCAGTATTGAGAATTTGAGAGATGTGTTGAGCCTAGCCAAGTCATACCTACTAAGGTTGGGAATCAAGATCGTGCTTACTGTTCAAAATGTGTGGATACCGAGTTTAGTACTGAGTTGCTATGCGTCTGACCTACCAAAAGCTTAGTAATTTTGTGGCTTAATATTAAAATAACCGCCTCTATAGTCTAGTGGTTCGTTAATGGGTATCAGACCGTTCAGAAGAGTAGAGACCCTTGTGAAAAGGCTCGTCTGAGGAGGTACTGCCACCATACTTTTATCAGCCACCAAGCGGTTCATTCAGGTCATTACTGTGTTCCGGTGTAAAGGGTTTGGTTGCCGGTGAAATTACGTACATGTGAGGCTTAACACTTTTGTACCAAAAAAAAGAGCCATAGGTACCGGGTCCGATGCCCAAGGGTACATATTTGTGCTTGGTTTGGTTGTTGGTAGGACTTATTATAAGTCTATTTATTTAGTTAGGGAAGAACAAACGACTACATTACATTATTATTTTATATCTGCATGATAAAGTTTTAAGAGTAGTAAAAGCCCCTAGTGAAAGGGCTCGTCCGGAGAATTACTACCACCATACTTATTTCAGCCGCCAAGCAGCTTTGCTGTGTTTCGGCTTGAAGGGTATGGTTGCCGGTGAAATTACGGGTACGTGAGGCTTAACACCTTTATGCCTCAAGTTGACGGGCGCAATGCAGTGCCGTGTAGGCTATGTTCTTTGTGGATGTGACCTATGCAGTAAGGCTTTTGTCATAGGCAAGAGTACACTTAACACCAGGTGCGCTACTTGCTTGTCCCGTCTCCTAGTAGTATAAAAAAATACTTTAAATAATATTAAAGTTAAGCGATATTCTTAATGTAGACCACTGCGCTATCCACAAATTAAGGTTTATACATAAAAATAAAAGAACATGCAACTAGAAGACCTAGTCATCTCAAAATGAAATAGGTCTAGATAGCGTAAGGCTCCTCAATTATACAACAAGAAAATAAAAATAAACATAAATTAACCATGATAAAATAAAGTGTAAAGTGTGTAAGTGTAAAGTAGTTTAGACTCACGAGTACTACAAAATGCCAATAGGCAAATAGGCAAAAAGGCCAAAGTCCATTGGGTACTGCCATTTAGAGGTATAGCTTCAGTTCGTTGAGGATTCCGAAAAAGTGTGCGTCCACCTTTGGTCTTATCAAAACTTGACATCAGATGACATGACGGCCAATCCATATTTTGTACCCATATTTTACCTATTACGGTTAAAAATATAGTAAGGTACCTTTAAACGTTTGAACGGACCAACGAGCAATGAATTTTGGGTCCGGAACCCAAAAAAACACCATCCGAACTAAAACGACATATTCTCATCAACCCTACTGAATTGGAACCACAATTGTTGGTATCTAGTGTTTTAAATATGTATCTATATCTGAACGGGTATTTTTTTCGTCCTAGTATAATAAACACGCTTGGCTTAGGTACAAAATTGTGTCACGTAGAGCCGACACAGTTATTTTTACAAAAGCTCTTATTTGTATTCGATCATAGACAAAACTAGGCTCTCTACATTTATTTTTTGTTGAAATGGCTCAAGTATTCGGTATTCTACGCCAGTCCTATCTTGATCTATGTGCGAGGTTTGTTGGTAACTTGGTGAACTGAAATTGCTTTCCCCACGACTTACGAAGGGAGGCCTACATCGGCATTCACAGGAGCAATTTGTTGTTATTAGAACGTACGCCCCCTTAATGGAATTGAAGGCACTTTAGATCATTTTTGCAAAATTAACACATGTGGTTTTCGTATTCGGGTGAGCATGTGTTGCTGAATTGATCCTTTGGGCTTAATGTGAATAAAATGAAAGGAATCGAGCCTGTTTTTCAATACTATAAGAAGCAAAGAAGACAACATAGGTAAAGTACCACCCAATAGGTACCTACATTGTTCAGCAGCAAATTTGGTACCTATTTTTTTATATTAATCTCCATTGATTTCACACAGCACACAGCAGCTGGTAAATATGGGATACTAGATTACGGATTTAGTACTTAAATACCTTTTTTAAAAATATGATACCAAAACACAGAACAAACATCTATATTCATCACACAAATGTTTGATTTCCATATCCCACTAGCCAATGGCAACCAATGGCAGAGCTTTCCGGACTACCAACTGAGATGAGGCCTGTAATCGTAAATTGTGTAATTTAACTTTTCAAATTCTCTTTTACCTCGCAAACATTTGAATAATCTGTGAGCGTACATAAAATAAGTATTCAAAGGTCAAACACTTCAAGTATTTAAAAGTTAAAAGGGCTTCTAAACAAGGATTTTCAAAGATTTCCGCGCCATTCATGGATTATGTCTAAGTACCTATAGTCGAGCAGTCTGAACCGGGACGACAGCGGAAAGCTTCGCAAATGCATTTCAGTCTCGAACCCGGTTGTGTTGGGATTCAAGCGGAGCAGAGGCTTTCAGAACGTTTGTTTGTAGTCTCGCTTCTTTTGTACACAAAGCACTTTTGATTCACAATCATATAAATGCCAACTATTTATTCACAATCATATAAATGCTCAATATACCGGCCGGCCGTCTCAACGAGGTAATTCGAACCAAAATCGACTATTATGAATTCAGTGACCTTCTTTTTTTTGTAGGAGGGGTTAGCACTTGGTCTTCACCTCACCTGGTTACAAGTTAAGATAAGGCCGAAGGTGGAATCCTCAACAAACTGAGGAACTGGCTATCTTACCTCTAAATGCCTGAACACAACAATTTTAGATTTTTTATAATGGCGACAGAATTAGGTAAAATGGTTGTATCTATGCGGACTTAAACAAAGTCCTACTACCAACCAAACCAAGAACAATATATTGTACTCCACATGGGGATCGAACCCGGGACCACTAGATCTGAAATCGGTGGGTTGAACCTCTAGACCACAGACCACCAATTTTAAAAAAGAGAACAGTTCTTATTTACGATGGATTAGTTCTAGAATTCTTGGCTTGCCTGGGCAAGGAAGATGTCTACGATCCCACATTAAACTTTTGCCGTGTCATCGTTCCAATTTTATCGAATGTACCCTAACATGTATAGTTCCAAATATGTTTGATTTTTTTATATTTAGTAATTTTTCGTAATGGCTATAATATGGGTAATATATCAACGGCTACTAGCTTCCCCGAAATATGCCTACCTATAACTCCCTTTTTTTTTTTAAAAGGTGAGTGGGGAGTGGCGCCTGATAATATTTTTTTTGCGATGCACATTATACATTATTTTCTTCACTTATTTTTTCAGTATCAGTTGGTTTTTTTATAGCTATATTTTGAAAACATATATTAAATCAACACTAAAAAAGTAAGCAAATAATGTTCCAATAAATACCGACTTACTAGGAACAAACTTCTTAAACTGTTTAAGTTGAAAATAATGAATACCTATATGATTGAATAAACAAATTACCTAAGGTTATCGCCCTTATTAAATTTACTAAGCTTTGTCTGGTTGGTAATTAAATGTCATATGCAAACCTTTAACACAAACCATGTTTCGCGACATGTCTGTGCTTGGGTTTATTAGAGAAAATGGTACAGTGAAATTATAAATTAAATCGCAAAGCGTTCATAAAGAGACCGCAGAGATAAGATAACCCAATAATCCGAGGCGCGGAACATTAAATGCAATCAAAGTCACAACGAAACAAGTCGAGGCAAAGACATTATGTGTGCCGTTATATTAATAATATTATGAAAACGATTCAATCAAACGACGCAATTAGATCTTTATTCCTAATACGTCAATTATTGTTATCTGCCCGCGATTAGAAAGGGCAACGCATCGAACTTGTTTTATCTTTATACTTTTTCCTGTAACGGCAAAGATTATTTGATTGATGCAACGTATTCCATTCCTTAGAATGGAATACGTTGCCTGCGTCTGCTTTCCCTGATACTTACAATATGGGCCGGCGTCCTACATCGTAGGTCACATCGTCGCTTCCCATCAAGCGAGATTTTGGGCAAACGTAGGTTTATTTCATAAATAAAAACCGGATTTTGCAAGTGTTTGCTTATAAATAACATCTTTCAATGGTTGATGTTCTAATGTAATTTAATGGAAAACTTCCGCTTAGGGTTTTTTAATGATGGGTCGGCCCTTGTTCTCGAGGTTTGTCTGGACAAGAGTGAAGTGAAGTCTAAGTTGAAGCGAGCCTTCCTAGAAAATGCCAATGAATAACTCGCTTTTTGAAGCTGATAGGGTCAGGATAGGGGCATCTGATTCAATTTTTTTACAGAGCGCATGATAAATGTTTTTTGTACAGCTTAGGTAAGGATATCTAGGACGGAAAATGAAATAACGTCACGAAGCACCTGCAGGCAAACTCTCCGTAGAAAACCTGTAGAATACCAACCAACAGACAACCTAACGACGACGGTGACTCAAGAAATTAAGGCCAAACCCATCATGAATTTTTATAGCCATAATAATAGTTCTTAAAATTGTTGTGTTCCGGCATTTAGAGGTAAGATAGCCAGTTCCTCAGCTTGTTGAGGATTCCGGGTGAAGCGCGCCTCCACCTTGGGCCTTATCTTAACTTGTAACCTGGTGAGATGAAGGCCAAGCTTTCCCGTCATCAATTAAAAAAAAAGAATAAAAAAATCAATACGCCTTTTGTCTTGGCCCTCCGTTCAACCGAGTCGATTTGGTATTTTGCTGAACCATCCCAAATTTGGTAGCAATACTTCATACAAGATCGGACTTGTGCTTTGTATCAAGGCAAAGCTGGCCAGGTGTTATCGCTTATCCTTACTAAAGATGCCCAGCTTATTGGCCACAGTTTGAGCTTAACTTATTTGTGGTAATATACCCGCATGAATTATTCAATATGATTTATATTTCTACGTCATTAAATAAACGATTATTTTTAATTTTATTTATACATTATTATGATTATTTTTGTTAATTATACGATTATTTTTGAAACAAATAGCAAAACAAGCTGGCTTAACAAATCTAGTGATATTAACTTGATTGATTCTTATTAAAGAGCGCAACAAAATTAATATTTACTTAATTAATCTTCTTTTTGATGTTCAATGTTTATTCTAATTTGATGTATTAATCATTTTCTTTCCACATTTTATCGTAATACAGATCTGTCTAGTTTTATGTCTATAATATTGCTGTGTGCACATTCTAAGACATCTAGTTCTATAGTCTCTATGATTTTGTTGTTATCTGTTTGTATTTTGTTATGTGTGTCTAAATAAATGGACAGCACAAATATGCATTTCCTCATCGGAAATCCGATTAACAAAATCCAAAATGTGTACCGAACATGGCATTGATTGTGGACCGCACTCCACTACGCTCGAGTTAATATGGCTGGCTGTGGTGCGATTGCAGCAAATCACATCCTAGTTTTAACTATACTCAGAAACTTGACCATTTGTCACAAACTTCTGTGAAATTGCAAAATTCTTACTAAAAAAGCATCACTGATACTGCTAAATGTGTATTCCAATTTCATAATATATTTTATAATGATATGAAAGATAGGCTGTATATAATCACCTTAATCAAAAAGTTTTAGTGCGTACCTATTTACTTACCTATGAACGTTATGTTCTAAAAAAATATACATGTTAGTAAATGTGTTAATCAGAAAGTTGTAATTAAAACAACAAGACAATCACCCTAAAGGTAATTATGTATCCTACACTAAAAACTACACTAAGTATGCAAATACTTGCACATTTATATATTTAAAAAAACTCCCTATCTGGAATACTAAAGGCTGTAGTTGAGTTGAAATAAACAACAGCTCGTGTTGAATTTTGTCGCAAGTCCCGACAAACTAGGCAGTCGGATTTCACGCGAACCCTCTTTAATCCGTATGGTATGGATTTGAATCCAATTGGAAATATGTTGGATTTCTATCCAGTGATGGGCATTGGCAGTGGCCAATCTTTTTAACTGACAAATACAATTCCACGAGCAGTGTGTGATGTGTTGAATAATGCAGAAATATTCTGCGTAACCAATTGGATTCCCGTCTACTCTGCATAAAATAAATAAGTAAATATTAGGCATTAATTTCACACAGCGCCATCAAGTCCCAAACTAAGAAAAGTTTGTAATATGGGAACTAGATTACAAAATTAAATACTATATTGTATGCGTTTTTTTTATAAATACATACAATACGTAGGTACCCAAACACAGAACAAAAATTTGTAAGCATCACTATAACTTGTCCCGGGTGAGAATCGAACCCACAACCTGCAGCGCAGAAGGCAGAGCTACCACCTAAGCTGTGAGGCTTATACATTTGTAGAGACCCTGAACCTAATAATCATAGATTGACTGTGTTACATAGTTTCAAACTGCACATTAACAAAAGATACGTAGCTACTTTACTTGGACACCCGTGGACACCCCGTGTATGATTCTTAAAGCAAGTTGTGCACGCAATAATTTTATCCATAATTTTATTAATGCTCAGATGAGCATTACTACATAAAATTTATTTATAATTGAAATCGAAAGCAATCGAGGGTTAAGATTCATTGTCTGAGAAACCCCGACTTGCAGAGGCAATTCCGATCGACTTTTCGGAGGCAGAACGATTTATACCATTCATGAGTGAGATCAGCAGGATCGGAACATCGTGTTCGTGGCACTTAAAAAGTCATAAATTAAGGGTGGTCGGCCGCAGGCAGGATCGGTGAGCTTCACGTGAGTAATAGCTCAGGAATGGTTCCAACGACGAAGGTGTTCCGCATTCTAAGACATTTCGGGCATTTATCTGATAATTCCTGCTAGTGAACCCACGTTATAATTCTTGAATTGGATTATTCAACATTACCCGTTCAAAGATCAGTACGTATATTGTATATAATTATTTTTGTAGGTTGTTTTTTGATTGTCCGACGAGGGAAGTCATAGGTTGATCTGTATAGCTATTTTCAAACATTCGGGAAACCTTATCGGGTTGAATTCGGAAGATATCGATGGAGATTCCGACAACGCTATTCATAATTCCTAAATCTAAATATATTAGAATTCGATGCTTATTACAGAAAATTTTCCTAAATGGATTGAGAATAGCGTTGAAATCTATCGGATTCTATTACGGATCCGACAAAAAGTGACGTTTCCGATCTAAAAACTTTTCGTGTTTGAAAATCACTATGTGGTAGTCACTAAGTGGAAGCTGCAACCGGAATCCTCAACAGACTGAGGAACTGGCTATCTTACCTCTAGTTACCGGATGACAATTTAGAATTGTTGTGGTGACTTAAGATGTAGATAGAAAGATAGACACTTGTGTTGTATGTAGTGGGTCGTAGTGCTACTTAACGGGAGAAAATTATGTTATCATTTATTACTAATACTTAATATATACCTACAATACCTACAATAAATCAAAAAAATATATATAGTAATAAATAAAGTAAAATGATTAAATACCTTATATACGATTAAATTACTCAGGTATAATAGACACTACATATACATAATATATTACATAAATAATTAGCTGGTAGATGTAGGTGGTAGTTACCCAAATCAGGTAGATACACAAATATGTACCCCCTGGGGATCGAATCCGGGATATCTGGGTCTGATACCGGTGGGCGAACTGACTGGCATGTACGCGTTACAAGCTTGCAGGTTAACAATACCTACCGTAAGTAAGATGCAGGCAACGGTTTGAGATCGCGGTAGCACGCTAGTCACAAGTCCAAATAAGCCCTCGTCTGCTTCAATATGTCCCAAAGGCTTCGTTTGACGCGAGGTGTTTCAACTTTGACCGAAACGGCGAGTAAGGAGTAGGCACTTAAAGGGTCATAAATTAGTAGTAGCCGCCCGCAAATGGCGAGGTGGGTTGGTTCGCCAAGTGAATAATGGCCGCCGAGTGACCCAGCGATGCCTGTAATGTTAAAAATTTCCTATTTACAAAATGTAATTTATTTCCTTGTTTATATTGCTTTGTTCCGCACTAAGGTTATTTTATGATTATCAACGTAACACGCGCATATTTTACGTTTTATTACTGTTCTGTTTTCTATCGATTCTCCAAAGTCTGTTTTCTTTTCGTGCTGAAAATATGCTTTCTTCGGATATACCTAGTAGTAGCATAGCAACATTATCAAATAGGTATCTACCTATCGTTACCGAATAGGTATTGCCTTCGTGTAAGTGCTATCAGGTTATCAGACCGTTAAGTTCTTACTTACTAGTAAACTAAAAATAGAAATAAGTACCTATATCAGTTCATTTTTATTTCCAGGTATGTGGTTTCAGAGGAAGTCATTGTCAGAAAGAAGGAAGGTAAGTTAATTCACCGGGAGTTCCAAGTCCTTAAAGGTACGCACCTTTTCGAGAAGGTTAAACTCTACCAAGCTTAAGCACGGCAAAACTAAGACACTTTTTTAGTTACGGAAATTATATTAATGCGATTCCTCTAAGTTAATCGATATAGAAATAACTATCTAAGAGTGCCAAGGTTATATGTACTTATTTTCATAGCTCATATCTATCCAAACAAAACAAAGGCGGTCTCATATTATACGTCGCATAAAGTGTTACGGAGATGATAAATAATTGGGTCAGACGGGCAAGGGTCGCGTCTGGGCATATCATTCTGATAACCTTATACAGCACGCGTTGTATGATTATCTTGATATTGTTGATTGTCAAATAATTCAGATCAGCATAATAGTACAATATCAGCTTTTGACTTTATAAAGAGCACAAGTCCGCTCCTGTCTGAAGTATTGCTGTCACCTTTGGGCTAATGGTTCAGCAATATACCAACTGAAAACAACCAGCTTGCCACACCAGACTCGGTGGAACACAGCGTCAGTTTTTTTGATGAAGAGTATCTTGCCAAAGCAAGGTTCGATGGCTTGAACCACTGTCCCACTGCATAAAACTCAGCTACCAGCATCCGATTTTCCACTGACGCAACCTTCAAAAAGCGCATTTTAAAGGGCATTTACTGGAAATATTCCCTTCATCGTAGACCTCACCTTTGCACCAGGTGAGCCTCGAGGTTAAAAGCTGACCTGTCATAAATAAAAATAAACTTGACACATTTGGTTAGGTTATCAACCACGCCATATTGACGGCTTATGGCACAGTGGCAAATCAAAATCATAGGTGTTATAGGTTTGAATGAGCTTATATGATATTGTAGGACAACCATATATAACGTAATGTATGGAGGAGAATGAAAATACTTCTAGGAATAACATCATTTCGTGGCTTTCCTCAGAGCAACATTTTACAAACAATGTTTACAACAACAGTAGCAAACTTTACCAACTTTTATGTAAGTAGGTACTTATTTACTTACTTTTATTACCTACTCGCTTACTTAATTCTCAGCATATTATTTTGCTAATTGTTTCTTCTAAAAAAATACGCTGGTGTAACTATGGTACTTTAAAAGATCTGAGGTGCATAAACCGCTTGACTTCTATTTCCGGCGAGAAGCTCTACTTACTCTGCATCCTCTGGGATCTTCGCTGCGGTAAAATGAGGAAACTTACTTCCCGGCTTTGTCCTAGTTAAGTGGGATGCTACCCGATTGAAAGTTCATTTCGGGTTCCCATTATGCGATCGAATGTAGGTCTGCACGATAACATATGTAGGTACCTACCTACCAGATTTATTATCGTTACTACGCTTCATTAAATAGATAAAGAAACTGTGCCAGAAATAGCCAGCTAAAATTATCAGTTAAGAGTCTATGATATGTGAAATGGCTTCTGCGATCATACCTTCCACAACACTGTAGCATTTACGTTGAAATTAATATATGTTATAGCTTAGGATAGATGCTAGAACGCTTGTGATTCGAAAACACAATAACATAAAATTTTCTCGATGGAAAAAAAAACCAAAGTTGACTCTAATTTGTACTTGAAAGGGCTTGAAACTTTGTACAGTAAATAAACACAGTATACAGCAGACGGTCTGTTTTCGATTTTCAAAATTAATATTTTTTTACCGTAATAAAACAAAACGTAGAAATACGCGCAAATTTCTGTCATCTAGTGGTCATAAGCGCCGTGGTTGAGCGCACAGCAATGTCACCTTTATTATTACTATGTCTTAGTTCGAAACTAGAATAAAGTTGCGTTGAGTTGCTAATCTGAGGTACTATAGCCCGTTAAGTTTACAAAAACAGCTTTTATCTGAAATAGTATTTATGTTTTCGCCTTTTACTTAAAAATGACAGGACCGAATGCATTGCTTTGCTTCGCCTGCAATATTGTATTGTGCTCAAAGAAAATATTGCCATTCCGGATCCGCGCAATATTTCAATTTTTCGCACATTCGTTTCGTTTTGTTCTTGTTACCCTGTATTAGTACATAGATTTACAATTATGTCTTCCCTTGCTATTATTGTAAGTGGTTTGAATGAAATCCTAACATCTCTATAGAAATAAAAACGAAGCTTTATAAAGTTTGTGCATAAATTGAGAGTTTCAAAATGGCAGCAACGGCGGTGGTGACAGCAACTCTATCAGGGCACCTGCGTCCAGGTTCTACGAATTTAGATTAGTGCATCCAACTTGAGGCAACAGTCGCGCCAAGTTTTCTCCGAAGGAAATCGTATAAATGTTAATGAAAGTCAGACGTCTCTAATGAGATTACAGCTCCCGTGAAATTGGATTCCCGTGGGACTTCTTTAATTTTCAGTCATCGCGAAAATTAGGTGAATCAGAAAGGGGCGTCGATCTTTGACCGAATGGCAAACATTCAACTTTCAACTTGGCTTTTATGAAATTGAGAGCTAAATTGAAATGATTTATGGAGATGAAGAGCTGAATACAAACATACGATGAGATATTGTTAAAAAAATTGATATGATTGATGTCGGAGCCTAGCTATGTGGCCAAGCTATCGTTACTAATCCATTTACCAGTACGTTGCCATATTTCACAGAATTCATAGAAACGGCAGTCGCCTTCCATAGGTAGGTATAGTTAGTTCAATCAGTCAGAAGCCTCGGCTCACGTCATGAATTTCACAGTAGGTTCTGCAATATTCACCCCATCTGTCGCTACATGCCTACCAGTTTATAGAGATCTTTGTTCATGTTTACTTTATGATATTTTTGTCGTTAAATATTTTTGACTTGAGAATTTATTCACAAATATAGAATCAGGTTAGATTAGTAGAATTTATTCCTATGATTATGACACGTACCTCAGAGCAACGTAAAGTGGATTATCCTATAGACGCAAGCTTTGGAACTCATCGTTTGGAATTGGCGAAATCTCAAGCAAAATCAGGGCATGGAGCGACCGATGTGGCTAGGGTTGGCGCGGCTTGTGGGCTGATCGGTCTGTGCCTCAAATTGAGAAGCGACCGGCACCGTGCAAATTGAAAGCGCTCCCAAATTGCTGCAGACCTTTGTATTTGTAACCAGGGCCGGAGTGCCGAGAATCAATCAGGGTAATGGGGGTTTGTCCGAATCTGCTAGGATTAGTCACACTGTACGCCGACGGCCGATGGCGATGGACTTTCCAATCGGCCAATGGACATCCTTTGTGGAATTGATTGAATGGAATACGATCAGCATTGAATTTTGGATTTCAAATCGCGTAGCTATTCGTTTCATCAGTCTGTTACTCTTACGGTTCTTATCGTTACAAAACTATTTCAGCGGAGCCCTGCAATTTCTAGATATGTGATCGCAGTACGGTTTTCTCATTGTCTAGAAATCGATATGTTTGGAAAGGGCCTTTAATATGCAAAAGAGAATGTTCGTCTCACGTCCCGGCACACGGTCTGCAATAATCTGGGGATCAGGTGCCAGATGAAGCGTTGATATCTAAATGTTAATGCGGTTCTCGCTGTAACATGGCTATATGTCATTCGTAATCTGAACTTGAGATTACAGATATACCTATATAGTAATCTCAGACACTCAAATTGATATATCCAGTTCATCTTAAGCTTGACTACCAAATCTGGATTACCAGCAGTATTGGGGTCTCTACTAATATGGAAGATTAAACAAATATATAGGTACACTTAGATACCTGCTAGTCATCAAAGCGATATTAGGTATAGCGTGGCCTTATCATACGTTAGCAACTAAACCAACTAAGCTTGTTTCAGTGCTCTAATATACAATGCTGATCCGCCCGCTTTGCATATGGCTAAATCATATAAATAAGTAATTTTGCCAAAAATTATAAACCAATATGTATTTTCTTACATACATAAACCTGTTTCCCAGAGGGGTAAATAGAGACAACGGATTTCCACTGTTCTTCATAAATGTTCGTCCGTTTATGGTCTTCTGACCTAGCCATTCTCTAGAAAATACCCTATCCAAATATTTAAAACACTCGACATGATATGCATATTATATACCTTCTCCTTCAGCCACTAGACCACAGGTTAAAAAAAGCATTAGTTTAATAAATTACATAATTCAAAAATTTAAGCATGCTTTAATTTAAATTTATTAAACTTATGCTTTTTTTTAACCGCCTCTGTGGTCTAGTGGTTTAACCCACCGATTTCAGATCCAGAGGTCCTGGGGAAAAATTACATTGTTTTGGAATATAAAGTCGGACCAAATGGCCGGTTGACTTTTGTGTATTAGTAGAATGACAGGATATTGTTTCGAGTGCAGCTTATTGCGGATTACACGTACACAATAGCGGATGGCACGGCATGGACCACGTGAACCCATAACGTGACCCACAAAGCATTTACGGATTGCGAGCGAGACTGCGGTCCGCCGCATGCAGAGCACAAAGCTTTAGGAAATGTTCCTACTGCTATTGGACCTGACTATTAGCGTAATAAACGTTTGTTCACCCTCCTGCTTTTTAATCGCTTTTAATAAAATTTAAAATCGGGGTGGCAAAAAGAAGGAAAGGAAACTGGACGTTTGGTCCTTTTTTTGTATACTTAGTAGGTACTCACAGCTCAGAGCTCATATTTGCAGAAATAATTTTATTATTAACAAAAATAAAGTAGGTATGGGTGATGTTTGACTCGTGGTCCCACTTATTTCGTCTCGCCATTACTCATGGTCCCACTAGTGAACTGTAGGGTTCGTGGTCCCACCAGTCATAAGTATGAAGTAGGGCTCGTGGTCCCACTGCATTAAGATTATAAATTTCAATTCTAACTTTGTGAAGAGAATGGGGATTGGTCACATGTAACAACAATAAAAAGGAAAATCTAAAATGAAAACTACGATATACATAAACCATTCATTACACTTTTTTATTGCACGACGCTATACTTATTCCTATGTTACCACCTTATTGGTTATGGACGCCTGGTACGTTTGCTCCGAAATCGCTAAAATAAATGACGCTTAGACATCAAATGTTAAAAACTTTACTAGAGAAACTTAAATAGAGGATTTTCTATTTTCTAAGGTACCTAAGCACTTGATTTCGAGGCTTGCCTGGGCATTTATTGGGCAAGGACTAGTTCTACAATGATACGAGCTTTCCTAAACGCTGCCTAATAAAGGCAATGGCACTTCTGCGTACAAAAAGAACACTGTGAAATGTTTGAAAAGGCACCTATAGGTGTAAATTTCGTTTAGAAAACGATTAGTTTACAAACGCCTAGACGAGTTTGGAACAGCCGGTGGCGATCCAAAGGGACACGTACCACTTTGTCACATCAATCTGTAGCCTCGTGCATCGCTTCCACTATTTCGAAATATGCAAGCTGGCTTATGTGTTGAAATGTAGACGTAACATAATACCCGTTAAGTTCCCTGAATTCAAAGAGGATTGCAACAAAATACAGTTTTAAGCAATGTGTTTGTGAGTAGCAAGTAGAAGATAAGTAACATAAATAACTTATTCAAATAATTCATAAGAATTGAACCGAATAATCGGCATTTAATTTTTTTTTCAAATGGGTCAGCTCTTGACTTCGAAACATACCTACACAGCCAAGGGTGAGATCTACGATGGAGCCTGCCCAGAAGATGCCTATTGACTCTTTTCTTAGAGACATTAGGGTCGTACACAGCTGAAAAACAGACGCCTTGAGCTGATCCCAAGTTCTTGCAGTATAATAATAAACTTGGAAGTGCTTAGTTATAATAATGTGGGATATCAACCAGGTGGCGAAGATAATAGGCTGCATACATACGGTGAGTTTTACAAAAACCTGCTTTGAGTTGAGTTCAGACATTTTGATATATTATCACGTGTTTTTTTTTTAATCAACGTACAAACCTGATTTCAGTTTCAAGTATTATTATCATACAATTGTAAGAAAACTTACAAATAAGTAGGTATAGAAGCACACAACCTTACCTTTTGAGACTCTCTTTTTGAGAAGCTGGACATTCTGCCTTTGAAATGTATTCGCAGTCGACGGGGCCTTTCAAACGCGCCGTGATAGTGCTAATTAAGTGTGAAGTGTGTACGTACTAATTACTCAGCTTGAGTCGCGTCGTGTGTGCCTTTATTAAACAACCTCTGAAGCTTGCTTGGGGCGCACCAACATTTCATGATTTTTGAGTTTATTTAGGTGGAATTTGTTTACTATGAAAGACAGTGTCAAATGCGCAAATAAATTTACTGGATTTAAACCTACAACCACCGGATCGGAAGGCAAACCCATACCCACTTAACACAGCTCTAAATTATAATATATCTATATAGAAAGATTCTTCTAGACAGATTCTCGTCTACATGACTTACTTACTTGACTTAATGTCCTAAGACCCCCTAGATGGGGCAGAGGGTGTCCACAGTAGACAACCGTTCTGTATTGAGCTTCACGCTTGATTTCGTCTTATCAATTTCTGCCAACGTTGAGCGTCTCCAGGTTTGCTTGGGCTGGCCACGTCTTCGCTTGCCTTGAGGGTTCCAGTCCAAAGCTTATCTGGGGATGTGTTCAGAGTCCATGCGAAGAGTGTGGCCAATGCAGTTCCACTTTCTAAGACGAATTTGTATTTCTAATGCTGTTTCTTGACATTTATTTAACAACTCGATGTTAGTTATCTTGTCTGGCCAGAATATTCTGAGAATGATTCGCAGACATTGGTTTACGAAGACCTGCATGAAGCTCGTGAGGTCTTTTGCCACTTTCCACGTCCCGCATCCATAAAGCGTCTACAAATATATTATAAAATGCTATTCCTGTGGTTCCTGGTGCGCTGAAATGGAAAAGAACGCGGTCGGGGAAAGTTTTTAACCAATTTATTCAATCCCGCGACTGTACGGGTGTCGACCGTGTTTGTTTGCGCCAACAAGAAAAGTTTCATGTTGTTTTTTTTTCCTTTACACACATTTCAATTCACGCGAACAATGAATAAACAACACCGACTAAAGCTACACAATAAAGCTATAATTTGAGTAATTTGTTGAATTTATTGCTCGATAAAACTTTGGGTAGCGAAGTGTTTGTAACATTCACAAATGTATTGATCTGCCGGTTTTTGTTTAGGAACATACTCCGTTCATAGATGTTGATATGATTTATGTAATGGCGTGCCCATTCAGTTTCGTCGTTTGAAGACCAAAATTCCTTTTCAAAGTATTCCTCACGTAGCTTCATACACTTTGACATTCGCTCGAACCAGTTATTAAAACATTTATTCCACTCCATAGTGAGGGTGTTCAAAATGGCTGACTTGAAAGCGTCTACTGCTTCTTTACAGATGAACCTTTGATCACGAAGATTTTTCTGAAAATGTAAAGAAATAATTTAGGCTTAGATCAAGACTGGTATTGGATTGGAGGGTGGTTAAGAAATTCTACGTTTTCCTGCTTTAAATACTGAATCACTTGACGAGTGCTGAGCTGTGTAGGCTTGCGTTGTCGTCGTGAGGATGGTGTGACGTTTTGGGGCTTTTGGCGACTTAGGTCTATCAGGAATAACGACTAGGTATAAAAATGACTAGAACGTGATATTGTCAAGAAAGAAAATTGGAGACATATATTATTAACTAAGTATAAAAATGCCGATATCAAATAAAAGTCGAAGGTGATTGTTGCCTGAGTATAAAAATGCCGACATTTAAAAAACTCCAAGATGATTATTACTTAGGTATAAAAATTACGGCATATAAATATCAGTTTACTTCAGTCATGGGTACTTCAAATAGATTGTATATATCTTCCTACCTCTAAAGAGGTTCTTCACCTTATTGAAAGATAAATTGGGGATGAATATAATAGAGTTCAAGTGCGATTTCGAAGTTGCAGTAATGAATGCCGTGATGAACGTTTTCCCAGAAGCGGAGATATTTGGCTGCTTTTTCCATTTTCAAAAGGCTATAAGGAAGAAGGCCGAAAATATTGGACTCTACTTTGATACCAGAGAAGGAAGGAAACTGATCCAATTAATCAGTAATTTACCTCTCATACCTGCGGAGAATATGTGGGAAGGATGGATTTCAATCCTCAACACTGTTCAAGAGAATAATGAATTAAAGCAATTCAAAAACTATTTTTTGAAGTATTAGATGAACAAGTATCCATTGCACATTTTAAGTTGCCCTACTAACAGACATAGAACGACGAACATAGTTGAAGGGTGCCACCCACCCAGGAGGCTGAATACGAAAATCCGACTCTAGCGGCCGACTCTGTTTCGTTTTATCAAAAAAATTAAAAAAGAAGCTATACATTTCGATTACAAAATAAAGAATAGCTTGTTTTTTTAGGAAAAGAAAAACCGAAGGAATAGCGACATCCTTTTTGATAAGACCTATAAAAAATATTTAGATCAACTACAGCGAAAGGAAATGTCACCACTACAGCTTATTCATAAAGTTGTAGATTTCAAGCGAAAATATATGTAGATTAGGTACTAAATACACGTACATGAGTTTTTTTTTACTAGTTAAGCAGAGTAAAAGTTATTTTAAAATTTATTTCGTTTAAAGGCAAAATAAAAGAATGTTATTATGGAACAACGCAGTTTCATTTCAGTTTTTTTAGGTATTCTTGACATTTTTATACTTAGACGTTCTGGATCATAATCTTGCCAAAATAATATGTTTACATTTTTAAATGTCGGCATTTCTATACTTATACTTTCTGGGTTATAGACATTTTTACATATTGACATTTGTAAATATCGTCATTTCTATATCTCGGCATAAATAGCCTTCAACAATTATATTTTATAAATTCGACATTTTTATACCTAGTCATTATTCCTGATAGACCTAAGTCGCCAAAAGCGTTTTGGGTCAGATTTTCGAATTTAAAGTTCGGTGATGACGTTAATATTTTATTATCTGTGCTTGCGGTAAACAAACGTTTCGTAACGATCGTGACTACCATCTTCTTTGAAGCGCTTTGAGAGCGAACAATTTTACTCGGCTTAGGTTTGTCTTAAAAACCTAGATTGCTGTTTGGAATCAGGATCGTAGACATAGATACAACATTCGTAGAGTTCCAATTTGTTTTCTACCACGGCAAATCCTGCAAATACGTCCGAAAACAATAGACGGAGGTGGTGAGGCAGCCTACGCTCATGTCCATGTCGAACCAAGGTATTATTTATCCAAAACATCTCATATCATGAATTTGGTTATCGGGTAAAACCAAACTCAATTTATCTTATCCGACGATTATCTCAAAGATATTTTACGCGTTTCAGGCAAATCCTTTGATTTTATTGGTATTGAAATTGTTTTTTGGTGCGGTAATGGATATGAGAATCTCATTACTTGACAGAAAAAAAGAGATAATACAATATGGTTTTGACGAGTAAACGTGATTGAAAGATTGAATATTGGAAAAAAGCATTTCCGGAAAAAATATGCATAGCAACGCACGAGTAAATGAACAAATGATTGTGATTAGGCAAATTGCGCGCTAAGCTTGTTAGACACGAATGATAAAACAAAGACCTTGGTTAAAAGGGGCTGCTCCTCACGTGGTAGGTACAAGCCAATTTATTTGTGGTTAAGTGCTCACAATAAATTTCTCAAATGGCCCGTGCTTACTCCGACGAAGGCTGTGTGCTATTTATTTCCTCAGTCCGAGCTTTATCGTCGAACCCGCCGACATATTGTACGTAAGACAACGGAGCTTAGATTTGTCGCTTGATGTCATAATAAAAAGCACGCATTACCCGCTATTTGTCGCTTTATATACGCTTTTACAACGTTTTTATATCCCATCATAAAGTTAAGCCACTAAGGGTCGCGTGTTTCTCAACCTCTCATCTGACCTTAAACGAGGGGAAACTTTACGAAATTTGAATTCTTTTTTCCCTAATTAACTGAAACACTGGTGAAGGCTGAAGTTTGATTAAAAACGCTAATTGTTTTGACGTGGAAACCGATGGGTTGATTCGGTAAACAATTTAGGGGGATATTAGATGAGCGAACAAACAGCCGAGAAGGCAGCCATCGCGAGGAACAACGGGACTCGTTAGCGGGTATTGAATGCTTCTTGGAAACAAAGCCGCAATTAAATGGAGCAATTGACTGGTAAACATTGCCACGTGGTGCTTCAAGTACCTGGAGACGAGAAACAAAAGAGGAATGTACTTCCCAGAGGAAGACGTTAGACACGTGCCTTCCTCGTATGAACGAGTTGAAATTTTTTATGTATGATATTTTATGATAACGTTATATAATTTAATCTAAGATTCTGTGTACCAAATATAAGAACAACATAGTTGCTTCTAGTCTAACTAGGTTCACAAACAATTAATGAATTGAATTGAAATTGAAAATACCTTAAGCCTCAAGATTTAGAAGATAATTTGTTATTCATATTTCAGAATAAGTTTTATTTTAATATTATTGATACAGGAAGCTTTTGTGTGCATTTTACACATGCAGATGCATACTCTTTAGGTGAGGGTGAGGGTCATATCATGAGGAAACCGTCATGTCTTCAAAACCAAAGATCCAACAACCTGTCACGTAATTAATGTCATTTGATACTAACTACTTGCAAACCGTGGGCATGTGCCGAACGTACGTTTAGACGTGCCTCTGACTACCACATAGTAGGTGATATTCATAAAATCCAAGCTCTAAGTCGTGATCAGTAGCTCTATGAGTTGAATCCTCGAAAGGGAAAAAGTCGCGACTCTTTGTTACTATCGATGATAAAAATATCATCGATATTTCACAATAAAGTACTCGACGATTAACAATAAATAGGGTAACCCATTACTTCCCTTGTACATGGTTTGTTTATTTGTACATATGTTAAATACTGTCGTCTAATTTACTGTTCTTTTATACTTTATGTAAACTGTATTTTATTAGTGGACATTTGTAATTGGCCTTCAGTTGGACATAAAATGCACATATAAATAAATATTTAAAATTGTGGTAAAGTAATTCTCACCTCGGTTTGACTCACACGCACCCAGGTGAAATTGCACCAGGTAAATTCGCTCTAAAGACGCAGTTATTTCTTATTACCTTGGCTAATAAAAATAAGGCGTTAGCAAAGCGTTAATGGGCATCGTAAGCTCGCGTACGAACCTTCTTGTATTTATGCAACGGCACGTTAACAAGACAACATTACACTACACCAAGTTTGTGAAGCAAACTTTATAATTAATGCCCCGTTTTATAATTTCTCCGCCGTGTGCAATATTAAAGTAGTTAAGGAATATTTTGACCATGCAGAGATATGCAAGCTAACTGAAGTTTTGTGTACTCTGCGTGTTGGTTGCGGGAGTTTTAGCTAGCTAGTGGATTGGACGACGTGGTTCATGGGCTTAGCCATATTGGTCTTTACTTTAGTGTAGTTTGACTTGAGTACCTACGTGCCTAGTGTAAGGCAATTTATAATTGAGAATGTTTGTTTGCTCGCCTATTCTATAGCCACTTTTACCCATCCATCTGAACTTTGTTTAGTGATTACAGATACAGCAACAATAACAAACTATTTAATACTGGCTATCAAGAAACTTTTTATCAATTTAATTACTGTTTGAACTTTTCCTTGTTCATTAAAGTATGATTACTATAATGTATTGCGTAGTTAATTATCGACTAGGTATTATTAATACCTACTCCTATTAGCATTAATAAACTAATAGGATTTGATTACTTCATTTAAAACGATTACTCATTGAAAATGTCATAAACATTTATTGTGTAACGTATTTCATTTTAAAATTGATTTTGTTATTTTCTCTTCAATAATTGGAATATGTATAAAAACAACCTGAGACTGGCAACATACCGTTACAGGAGGATTGGACTTCATTCTCCGAAGACAACATTAAAAGTTATAGCAATTTCCTAAACTCATTTGAACTTTAGCAATGAAAGTCGATAATGTTGTATTTGAATACTGTGATAAGGGTCATGCATGTCAAGTTGAGTCACATACAAATTCACAGCCGTCGCTTGTGTCACTTTCCTGCTCAAGAGAGAGAACAAATTGGCTTGGAATGACTTTTCAATGTGACCTGCCCCAGGCTCTATAGCGGTCAGAAGCTTCGAAAGCCCGAGCACACTTTGTTTTGGCGAGCAAAGTCTCTTCGTTTTATTACGGCGACCTAAATCGTGGTACAATAAACTGAAAAAGCGAACCCCATTTTGTTTGAAGACTTTCATCCTATTTTATATTTGCATCAGTCACTATGGTATTAAAAAGGTGTACCCTTTCTTAGGCTGAAGGCATAAAAAATACGCTCAGAAGTACGAACATTCTATTAGTAAGCTCGTGCAACCCACAGAGACGATAATAAATATTGATGTAGCTAACTTTATTTATAAGGAAATAAATCACAATGGTTGTCGTTTTCGCGGCGGGACTATTGACTTATTAGTTCCCTAACGACAACTCCACTTTTCCGTATCTGAACAATATTTTGTATGATTTGCCTTCGTTGTGTTTTGTGTTTGAAATTTGTTGGAAGTTTGTAAACATTACTGACCCCAGAGCGGTTCAAAATTACTTGTAGTTTACATGAAATATGCGACAAGTTTTTGAATCCTAATTGGAAATCAACTATGTTGCTTAGAACAACAGCACTTTATCTTGAAGTTTTCGCTTACATTTATTCAACATTATGCTGGATTCATACTAATACAGATTGGATATGGTTACTTTACTTAGTTTTCGTATTTTTAAGCGTATTTATTTTACATAGCACATTATTATTTTGTTTTTTTTTTACTAATCTTGAGAAGTTTTTGTGTAGATAGAACAAACTTTTCAAACATTTATCAGTAGTGTTTAAGCTTATTTAAGGTTAATAACATAGATATGGGCTTACAAGCGAGCGTATAACACATTCATCAAATACATACTGTACTTACCTAGCATAGGAACGATGTCTCTGATATTTACAAGTACTTAGGTATTTTATTTTAAGGAAAAAACTACAAGACCTACTTTGGTATTAAATGTTATATTAGATACAGATCTCCTTCATACTGGTATATACGTAAAGGTATGGTCTAGATCGTGGCTCATAGCCAAATTATCTAAAAAATCTGAAAAAAAAAGCCATTCCAATTTTTAGTCCTAGTGTCTTTCCGGTTTCCTCACGATGAGACCTTCACCGTCAGAGCATGTGCATGTGTCAAATATGCTTCCGACAACCGAAAAGTCTATTAATGCACGACTGGATTGTGGCAGGTTATTTCCGAAACTACTCGTCCATTTTGAAAAAATATCTCACCAATATTTTGAATGGACTTTCAGGGCGGACAAAGGCTTTATATTACCCATATAAAAGGGGCTTTTCATGGCGACCAATTTTGTAACTAAAGTTGTCGAAAAATGGTCAATGTTTTTTTATAAAAGCTGTCTAACGGTAGGTAAATAAAATGCAATTTTAGAGAAGTTGTAGGACTCAATATTTATAGATCATTTTGAGTTCCACAAGGCCACAAAGCATCATAGTCATCATCTTAGTTATATTTTAGCTGTATACCTAATTCAGATGCAGTCATCTGCATAAGAAATAGATACTCTTTTACGCATCTAAAGTAACAAATCATTCAAGCAAACAACATGCATACAAAGTTACAGATATCAGCTCCATAATTTATAGAAATAGTAGATGGTTTCTATACTGAAGTCTACTGTAAAAGTAATGTAACTGTAAATGAAGGAATACAACCAGGTGAGGCTAGTTAGATAAGCCGGATTGGAGACAAATGGAGCGAAGACAGGCCGGTGTCCCCCAGTAGCAAAGAATACCGTGTTTCTCAAAAGATAACAGCTGGATCACTTCCACCATCTTACCTTATTCTGTCGCCAAAATAACAAATTTTAAAAAATGTTGTGTTCCGGCATTTAAGAGGTAAGATAGCCAGTTCCTCAGTCTGTTGAGGATCCTGGGTGAAGTGCGCCTCCACGTAAACCAGGTGAGATGAAGGCCAAGTATCGGAGGAAGGTACATTATATTTTCATATCAAATAAACAAACAAACTAAAGACATATTTCTGTGGTTCAAGTGTTCAAGTGGTTGTAGTTCACTTGCAACAATGACACAAAAAATCACAACCCGCGACGGGACCCATTTATAAATCATTAAAACATTTGTAAAAAAGTCATGGTCTATATATATCAAGCATATACAATAAATTATAAATTGATTCAATAAAGCCATCATGTAAGGGATATATTTTAGTCAACGATGAAAATAGTCAATGGGGATGCTTCTGCAGCCAGGGCTATGAAACCCTGAATAATGATGTTAATTAAAACAGTCGCTGGGAGGTAAAAGAGCAGGCTAATCTGTTTGGGCTGTGCCATCGCCTCTGGCAGCCACTGATGAAATTACGCAAATGCTAATGAAAGTCGAGCTACTCCACTAAGATTAGCGTCGTCGCTGCAAAATTGGACCTGTTTAGGGGACCATTCTCCTTCAATCTGAGGGGTTTAACTTTTGTCTTTTCCTTTTAACTTACTGAGGTAGAACAAGATTTTTCAAATCCATCACAATATTAATTTATACAAGCTTCTGTTTGCGGCCTCGCCTACATGTGGTACCCATAGAAATCCTATTTGATCTCTGGTCAATGTAATGTAAATAGTCAATGTACTCGTATGTAGTAGTTTTGGCGTGAATGCGTAAAAACATTTATCCTTACTAAACGTTTGCATTTGTAATATTAGTAATGAAGTAGGATTTGTTGCGATCAGTCAATGACTTTATTTTCATAATCTGGCAGGATCTGCATCTCTAAAAACTTTCTCGGTGCATAATCACAGTTATATGTGTACTTACCTAGGTAATTTTTGTACCCGACTATAGAGGTATGGGTAGTAAACGTACGTTTTCAGGTGTCAAAGAACCTGAAAAAATAATTCGAGCCTCGGCCTCTAAAATACAAGTTTTCAACTTAGTTTAGGTCATATATATCTTAAATATTTTATTTTAAGTGCTAAATACATTACCTATATATTATGTTTACCCATTAAGTAATAAGGCTGTACAACTTTTTTGAACAATAAACGTTATTATTAGTATTATTATTACATTATAACATTTTTTTTTGAGACTACCTATTGTCTAACAAGAGAGAAATTTTACTAAAGCATCGTACGAAACGGCGCATCTAAACGAAGCTATTTATTGCAACAATACGTTTGGGACATTAATATAACGACAATAACTTCCACTACTTAAATAAAAGTAAATATCTCCGCCCCACCGGACATAGCATACGAAACATTAGGGTTGGCTTTGACTAGATTCCATGATTGGTTTGTAAATTCTATAGTGAAAAAAACCAATACCAAAAAAAATATTATATGTGTATCGTAATGTAAGTTCTAGTTTACACCAGAACGAATATCACTTTACAAAAATAATTATTCATTTTTGGACATACGGGAATTTACACAAACCTTATTATTGATGTAAAACATCAACGTTTGTGTTGCAACTCCGCGATATAATTATTTTTTATTAAAATAACTATCGTGGATCAACGAATTCATTTTTGGACATACGGGAATTTTATTTTTGATAATTAATTTATAAATTTGATTTTATGTTCTTATTATTGATGTAAAACACCAACTTTTGTGTTTTACATCAATAATAAGGTTCGTGGAAATTCCCGTATGTCCAAAAATTAATTCGTTGATCCACGATAGTTATTTTAATAAAAAATAATTATATCGCGGAGTTTTTTTACTAAGACACGAATCTACAGTATCATCTGATAAAAGCAAATGGTATTTCTTCATTTGTAGGTCAAGTCACTGTTTTTGTTGAGTCTTTATCCAAACCAAATATTATTCAGCTGAGCTTTGGAAACTGCAAAAGAAATGTATAATAGCTTCGAATGTTGGTGCTGTAAAAAATCCACGGTATGTTTTTCATAGAGAGCGGGACGCTCAGCACTCAATTAACAATATATATTGGGCTATTCAGCCCCTAAATTTAGGACCACATCCGAATAAACTTGTAAAATAACATGTCATAATATATATTTTAATGCGTCTGGTAGGAGTGACAACCCTAAATAATACTAGTGATAGTGTAACCCTATATTCTAGCATTGTATGGACGCGATGTAATCCCCACACCGTTAAGGCTATTTCATATTTGCCCGGATAAAGGACACTGTCCTCTTAATTGGACATTTTTCCCTTTCCCGTTATATTTAGGTTTATCACGAAGGCATGGGCTGCTTATTAGTCGGGTGAGCTACGAAACCACCAATAACAGCATGGGTAAGCCGCAGAAATTAATTAAAAATGTGTAAGTATACAAAATGCAGGTTGAACATTGAATGAAAATTGAGCTAATTAAGGTATGCCCTGAAATGTTGTTATCACCGAACTTGACGATAAGTTCGACCATTAATTAATTTTAGTGGAAAGAAGAGGAGAAATATTTATGAGATTCGTTTTTGAACTAACTAGTCTTGATAACAACATTCAAGAACATACCTCCCTTATTATTTCTGATTGTATTTTTTTCAGAATGAATGAATTTATTAAATTAATTAATGATTGTGAATGTAAATGTAGTAAATAAACTAGCCCTTCAATTTAAATTTATTATTAAAGAAGTTGGAAGTACAAACCACCTTTGTTGCTGTTTGCTGCGAGTTGTTTTTGGCATATTTATTGGATGACAACATGTCAATATTTAACGGCGTCGATTTTTGTCTGAATGATTATGATACGAACGTAACATTATCTCGTTGATAGCGCGATCAACCACGTGTGTGTGGGTCAGCATTCAACGAGTTATAATTTACACACAATAACAACAAAATAATACTGACAGCAATCAATATTCAGCTACTCTTTTTTATGAATGGCGGGCTAGCTCTTGACTTCCAAGCTTATCTGCATCTAGCCTTTCTTTAGCTTTCTCAGAAGGCACTGGTTCTCCCGCGCGCCAACACTTCAAATTATTTGGCACCTGACTTCGGCTCCTGCTGCTAACTTGGGTCGCCAGGCTACCAGCGTGTTGTGATGATTCAGCCGTAACCGCTAGTAAAGGCCTGCGATTCCGTTTTTCGGGCTAGACCACAGGAGGTAGACTCGTTTCTGCGTTTATGTGATACTTACGTGTACCCTAAGCGTGTACTGCTTTACTCAAATTATTTTTCTTGTAAGATGAATGAGAGTACCCAGACTGACCTGACAGGTTAAAAGGGTACAATATTTAAATAACCTATGTAATACATTATATTATTAGATAAATAAAAAAGCGATCACACCCACCCGACTCGGATAAAACAGAATGCTTAAAAAAAATCTACGAAAAAAAAACACTTGTGCGAAAGCTACGTAAGCGCGTGTAGGTAAGTATGCGTTCCCAAAATGAGCATTAACCAAAGTAACGTCACAAATCAACGTTTCCGTTCAAAAGCATTCATTCCCAAGCGGAAAAAAGGTGAAGGTACAGTTATAAATCATGAAAACATTGAATGCAAGTCGTTACATTCATACTGCACTTGTTGGAGTCGCGCGACGCCCGAACAAAGGTACCTTTGTTCAGCACAGCGAAGCTCCGCTAGTAGAGCACCAAGTTTTTCTGTTGGCTCTTATTTACCCTTCCACCTAAAAATGTCAACTGCATTTCCGTGCAATCTACGCTGATAATGCAATTACAAAGAGAATGCACGGGTATTCTTTTTAATCTTGATGATGAAAACTCGTGGTATAGAAAATCAGGTTTATATACTAGGATAAGTAGTCAAGTAGGCTAGTACTTAGCTAGATCCTAATGTAATCAAGCTGTAGGTATTAGGGATGTTACGGAGCTTCGGTTCCGACTCCGAAAAGTCGGAACTTCCGATTGATATTACACCTCCGACTTCGACTTCGGTTCTAATACTTTCAAACCGGAAGTTGAAGCATAGCGGCGGCGGCGGTGAATTGACCGCAGGCAGCGCAACTTAGGTACAAACAAGTTTGTGTATGTCGCGTGGGAAATGCCCCTCCCTCCCTTCATTCCTTTCGTTTCGTCGATTACCGACTCGGTCATTTGTTTTGTTTACGTTTAGTGAGTTTGTCTGAAGGTACCAAAAGGAGTTACTACTCTTAATTTAAAAGGTCATCTAAAGACTTAACATGCTACTGTATACGAAGAATTAAATAAATTAGAAACTAAAAAGAAAAATAGGTACAGTACAGTCTTCGACTTTTACACCAAAATTTTCAAGTGAAAAAAAAAAATCGTGCAGGTAGTTCTAATCTTATATGGACAGATTGATGACTTTAATGATTACTTTGCAAGATCTACCCCTTCAGTTTCGTAGAAGGTACCTATAGGACGATTCAGTACAGTTCATTGCGCCAAATTATCAGTCATGGGAAGACAGTTTTTACCGAATATACCTATTTGTGGTCAACTATATGTAAGATTAGCATAAAATATAAAGTATTTACTGTAACAATTTGAGAAAATCTCATTCACAACAGATGTTTGGAGCGACTCAAGTTTAAATGTATCGTTATTATATATATAGCAGCACACAGCATAAATGAACATTTTTAACTATTTAGCTTTTTTTAAACTTTAAATTTAACTAGCGCGTCTTTCTTCCACCTCTGCCTCCGCCTCCAACTCCAACTCCGACTCCGACTTCGGATCCGTTACATCCCTGGTAGGTATAATGCCATTGGATATATTCTCAGTCGTAACTTGATGCATAAATCTAAGTCAATGTCAAATTACTCATTGGTCTACCATTTGGCTAGATCCTAATGTAATTAGGCTGTATAGTGCCATTGAACATATTCTTAGTCGTAGCTTGATGCATAAATTTAAGTCAATGTCGAATTACTCATTGGCCTACCATTTGGCTAGATCGTAATGTAATTAGGCTGTTTAGTGCCAATGAACATATTTTTAGTCGTAACTTGATGCATAAATCTAAGTCAACGTCAAATTACTCATTAGCCTACCATTTGGCTAGATCCTAATGTAATTAGGCTGTATAGTGCCATTGAACATATTCTTAGTCGTAGCTTGATGCATAAATTTAAGTCAATGTCGAATTACTCTTTGGCCTACCATTTGGCTAGATTGTATTGTAATTAGGCTGTTTAGTGCCAATGGACATGTTCTTAGTCTTAACTCGATGTATAAATCTAAGTCAATGTCAAATTACTCATAAGTCTATCACTTGTCTTGATCGTAATGTGATTAGGCTGTATAGTGCCCATGGACATATTCTTAGTCGTAGCTTGATGCATAAATCTAAGTCAATGTCGAATTACTCATAAGCATATCACTAATTAATTACTATGTAAACTAAGAAAAAAAAGTGTTTGCAAATGCAAAAGATATTCCTACATGTATATCTCAATGCGAAATAATACATTCGTATAAATTATACAAGACTCAGCACGATAACTATGTCATCATTAAGATACGGTCGAGTCTTTGTCTCTAACATTTAATAGTTTTTATCGAAGTTCAATGGTAGCTCGCATATAACTGACCGTTATGTGTATTACAATCACGCATTAAAAGTTAATGTTTTGCATAAATAATAAATTAATTATGAACGGTCTCAGGGAAAATAGCATCATTCAATTATGATAATCAAATTGAACAATACAATATATTGTACCGGTACTTGTACTGCTTTATTTTATCAGTTTATTGGTACCGACGAATAAATCAGGATTACGGATACATTGTAAGCACGGATTTCAGAAAACGGATTTAGGTTTATAAACATCGATTGATTTAAATTGTTTTATTTTGCTTCAGATTAGATGAAAAGAGAGTGGTCGGTGGTAGGATTTTGTTTAAGTCCGGCTGGCTAGCTAAGATAATATGTAGATAGCTAGGTAAGATGGTGGTCCATCTTACCTAATTCTGTCGCCATAGTAACAATTCTTAAATTGTTGTGTTCCGGCAATTAGAGGTAAGATAGCCAGTTCCTCAGTTTGCTGAGGATTTCGGGTGAAGTGCGCATTCACCTTCGGACTTATAATAACTTGAAAATCAAGTGAGATGAAGGCCAATAACATCCCCGTCGTACAATAAAAAAAAATGTGCATTTGACTGAGATGCGATTGTTAAGGTGGTTTTGTGGTGTAACAAGGTTGGATGAGATTGTAATCTATGAGTTCATCAGGGGAAGTCTGCATGTAGTACGAGAAAGTCTGAAAGTAGTACCAGTGACGGCAACAATATGTTGGCGTGGTGGGATAGACATGTGATGCGGAGGGAAGAAACTCACATAACCCAAAAAAACGTTTGGTTTGAATGTGGACGAACGTAGGAGTAGGAGTAGACCAAGGAAGAGATGGACGGATTGTGTGGTAAAGTAGTACCAGTGACGGCAACAATATGTTGGCGTGGTGGGATAGACATGTGATGCGGATGGAAGAAACTCACATAACCCAAAAAAACGTTTGGTTTGAATGTGGACTAACGTAGGAGTAGGAATAGACCGAGGAAGAGATAGACTAATTGTGTGGTGTGAGTGACGATATGCATGTGAGGAGTGGATGCAGAGTTGACGGGTGACAGGGGAGGGGGGAGTGGAAGACGAGAACTTGCTGTGACAACTCCACCTAAGTGAGATAAGGGCAGGAAGAAGAACATTGACCTTCTCCCCGGCCGTTACACTCTTGACAGAGTGGTCGTGGTCACTAGGTACTGTTTCGGGCCAATGTGGCTAGCCTAGATATCTCGCCATTTTTCCCTGTTAGTGGATAGTCTGCCACATTAATGCAGGTTGTTGCGCTGCAGTGCAGATTTGGTCGGTCCAGCGCATAGGTGACCTTCCTCGTGGTCTAGTCCCTTCTACTCGCCCCTGGACAACAATACGCTCAATAGAGTCCACATCTCGCCTTGAGACATGTCCGAAAAACGTCAGTATGCGAGACTTTACCTACTAATGAAGATAAACACTGCTTGATGCCTAGTTCCTGGAATATCGACACATTGGTCATTATACCTTAAAGCTATAAAAGTCTTGTTTGACTGGAAGTATTGTAACATTGGCGGTCGCGGCTTAAGAATCGACCTCTCCAACTCAGTCTATGGATTTCGTAAAAGCCGACTAAGGATTCTCACTAGAAGAAATCAGCAGCATCCTTCTGTGCATTATAAACACCTTTACTAGGACCACCAATCCGCCTTTCAAGCGTGGTGATTATGGCAAAACTATCCAGCTTTGTAAAAGGCTCTGTCCAACAGTGGACTCAACTTTTACGGCAGGCTGATTAGAGGTGTTGATTAATAGAAATGATGATTCTGTTCTTTTAATCGAATTTTACGACAGCTGCTGGCTGAGTTGGAAGTTGGTCACGGCTGTTCTATGGGGACAAAAAATAATTTTGAAAGAGAGCCTTAAAAAACGTCATGCTTTCTTGTTGAAACCAATGCTGGCCCCTTCATCGCTTAACATTTTATGCTCGTTGATGATTTTGGGCTTCCTACTTTTAAGTTCAGACGCTACCTTTGCCTTTACCGCTTTGTCTATCATCAGTCAGAGCTTTGACGTAATTTGTTGATATACGAAACTAAACAGGTGATCCTAAAATCTTAATGGAGTTGGTACAAAACAAATAATTAAAAATGAAAATGGACGTGTGAATAATTTGGATTCCCTTTGTCACACCGTAATAATAATAGAGCCAGACTATTAACTACAAACAAGCTGAAGCGAACTAATTTACTTTTTGGTCAAGCAATGGTATTATTTTAGGCTGTCTGTCATCACGAAATTCTAAATTAATATTCTGATTCAATGTCTTCAGGAAGATTGCTACACAAATTATTATATAATCTTCTGTTCTTATACTAGACAACAAAGGATTGATTTGATTACTGCTCCGTTTTCCCTTGAGCTACCTTAAAAATGAAAATATCCGTAAATGATTGTGCATGCTATCCTATCCTGTTGAATACATTATTAACAGGCCAGCTTACACTCGCTGCATAACCATTCATGCAGTGCACACGCCTCAACGGATATTTACGCTTTGTAATCAGCTTTTGGGTCTAGCTATCAGAAATTAGGTTATTAATGGCTGTCCTTAGCAGCAATAGGTACTAATAGCGGCCATCCGTTACAATAAAGGCCATGATTCGTCATAATCAACGAGAAAGCAGGTGAGACGGGCAGAGCATAAATTCATTAAACAAAAGGCGTCCAACCCAGAGTAATGAAGAGGGACCTTAAAAATGAAAATATCCGTAAATGATTGTGCATGCTATCCTATCCTGTTGAATACATTATTAACAGGCCAGCTTACACTCGCTGCATAACCATTCATGCAGTGCACACGCCTCAACGGATATTTACGCTTTGTAATCAGCTTTTGGGTCTAGCTATCAGAAATTAGGTTATTAATGGCTGTCCTTAGCAGCAATAGGTACTAATAGCGGCCATCCGTTACAATAAAGGCCATGATTCGTCATAATCAACGAGAAAGCAGGTGAGACGGGCAGAGCATAAATTCATTAAACAAAAGGCGTCCAACCCAGAGTAATGAAGAGGGACGCCTTCTTTGATTACCTTTTGTATTTTTGAACTAACCAGGCGAACGTATAAATTAATTTTCTTTCGGTAGCTTGTCCAAGCACCATTACGGCGAGAGTGAACCCCCTTTGTGTTTGGTGTGCCTGGTTTATTCGAGACGCTTTTGCAATATCTCTAACAAGGCCAATTTAAAGGTTTTTCGATTTAGTTTATGCGGGTAGCCATAGCTTTTTGCAAGGCGTTTAACGTTCATAATAGCAATTTATAACAGATTTATTTATTGTATCTGTCTTGATAAGATAAGATAAGATAAGATAATTACTTTATTTACCAACAAATGTTTACAATGTATTTATGTTTCAAAATATAACAGATTACAAATGGATCCCGCACTAGGGCTGGCCTGTGCTGCGGGCATCCGAGATAAATTGATTGACAGTTTGAGAAATAAGACACTTGTAAAAAGGATATATAAATTTAGAAACGAGTATAGTGGGTACAAATTAACTAAACTAAATTAAGTTAAATTAAGTGGATCAAGACAAGGTTGAATATAAAGACGTGAGCAAGCTTGTGTATGTATGTATGCGTGTGTAGGTGTGTGTGTGCGTGTGAGTGTAGGTGTGTTTGTGAGTGTGTGCATGTATGTAAGGATAGAAACAAAAAGCAACTACAGGAACCAGCTGAATTAAAAATTAAATGATGGCTACCAAAAGTTTTTCTGTTCCATTGTAGTCAAGGGTAACAAGCCACTTTTTTATTTTTACCTTTGCTCCATAAAGTAAGCATGACAAAATATCACAGTGATTGTTCACACAGCGATAGATAAAAGGGAAAGAATAGCTTTTAAATCGCCTAGCAAATGAGGTCCTGACCCGTGGTACATTAATACGAGTACGACGTTGACTTTTGGTTGGGGTAACAACGGGCAACTGAGACAGAAATACCCTATGATAAGCCGAAGCTGCTCTGAGAATGTAGAGTTGGCGAACACTCAAAGTCTGAGAATCAGAGTGAATCGCAACTGTTGGATAACGAAAAGGTTTACGATACATTACCTTTAGAACAGCCCTTTGGGCCCTTTCAAGGACAATCATATGTGTCTTGGAGGCACCACCCCAGACAGTAATACAATAGGTCAAGATGGATTCGCAGAGAGAGGTATATACAAGTTTAAGTGTCTCCTCGTCAGAGCCATCACGGAGCAATTTCATAATATGAATTAGTTTTCTAACACGATTAGATAAAGAAAGAATATGCTTTTTAAAATTTAGTGATTGGTCTACAATAAGTCCTAAGTAGCGAAGGAATTCTACTTTTTCAAGGTTAGGACACGAACAGTTACTATTCAGGGTATTGCCACATTTGTGTATACGTACAGTAAGACTGGAAGGGGGTCTAGACACTTTAGTTTTATGAAAACACAGATATTTTGATTTGGTTGCATTCAACGTAAGTAAATTGGTGTCTAGCCAATCAGCAACACGCGCCAAACCCTCCTGCGCTCGCTGAAAGACCTCTGGCCAACTATCACCCGTGAATAGGATAGCTGTATCATCAGCGTAACAAACAATTTGATTAAGAGGAGAAAATTCAAATAGAGATATAAGATCATTGATATATATTGTGAACAATGTTGGCCCGAGGATACTACCCTGCGGGACTCCAAATGAGAGGTTTTTAACTTCACTTACCAGCCCAGCAATTGACACGCATTGTCCTCTATTTTGCAAGTAGCTATTGAACCACTGAAGAGCAGTACCTCTTATTCCCAGGCATTCTAGCTTTTTAAGTAAAATGCTGGGAGACACCGTGTCAAAGGCTTTTGCCAGGTCTAAAAAGACGCCTATACACTGCCTGCCACTGTCGAGAGCTGAGACCGACTTATCAAGTAACGCATGGACCGCGTCCTCCGTGGACTTACCACGCCTAAATCCGAATTGACAAGATGATAAGATGTTGTTTTTCTCAAGGTACGTTGTTAATCTTTTGTTTACTAATTTTTCGAGGATTTTAGAAAAAATTGGAAGAAGAGAGATTGGACGATAGTTGGAAGGGGAACTTTTATCACCATCCTTGTGAATCGGAATAACTGACGCAATTTTCCAGCAGTCAGGAAAAACTCCATTGGATAGGCTTAGATTCATAACGTAAGTCAGTGGTTCCAGAAACAAGTTAAAATATGTTTTTAAAAATGTGTTTGTCAGTCCATCTTTACCGGGGGCACTATTATTCTTAAGGTTTTTTATTAATGATGAAATTTCTAGATTGTCGGTTGGTGCCATAAAAAACGAGTTTGGAGAGTCAAATTGAATTGATACTTCAGCTGCAAGGTCAGATTCGCTTTTTTTAAGATTAGAAAGAATCGAACAGGCTAAGTTTTTTCCTACGTTTACAAAGTAGTCATTACAACTGTCAAGTGAGCTTGCCTGGGATGATTTGAATTGAAGTAGGCTATTAGACGTTTCTTTTTTAGAGTTTAGTTCACAGATGTTTTTTATGGTCTTCCACAGTTTACAAGAGCTATTTTTATTTTGTAATATATTATTTTTATTATAATCTGTCTTTAAGCCAGTTAACAATTTATTGAAAACGTTTCGATACCTAGCGTAAGACTGTCGCAACTTCTGGTCTTCGGGATGTTTTCTGACCTGCAGGTGAAGAGCGTCTCTGTATCTCATCGATTTTATAAGCCCTGGAGTGATCCAGCTCTTGAAAGTCTGTTTACGGTGGCTTATTCTTTTTATCCTAGTATGACGTTTGATTATTGATTCCAGCTGAGAGGACAAAGTACAGGCAGCGGTAGAAGCATTTTCACAGGAAAAAACTTCAGACCAGTTACAATTTGTTAATTCGAGGGTTACTGCATCATAGTCTACAATTGTTCTATAGCATTGTTTAATAGAACTTAAAGTAGTGTTTATACCTGATAACACAAGATCATGATCCGTTATAGCTGAATTGCAGACAACACTACGCGCACGGGCTTTAACATTGACTAAAAAGTGATCAAGGCAAGACTGTCCTCTGGTAGGAATATTAATGATATTTCTGAGTCCAAGTTCAGCCACAGCACATAGATATTCGTCATATTGGGAATGAGTTGTTGTACAGTCTGGAATTATATTAATGTTTAAATCACCCGTGATTACTATATTTGATTTAAAGGAAGAGTTTTGTTCAAAAAAGTTATTAAGTGAGTCTAAAAAACTATTAATTTTAAGAAAGGATGGAGATCTGTATAGCCCGAGGATATGAAAAGAGTTTGGTAACTCAATTAAAAGAGAGTCAACTTCAGAAATATTAGGTTCCGAAACCTTGATTTGCCAATCAGAACGAACATAAACAACAACACCGCCTTTACTATTATTTATATGCATGGAGCTATAGTGAGAGTAGCCAGCGAGAGTACGTAAAATAGGACAAGTCCCTAAGTGACATTCAGTGAGGATGATTATGTCTATATTTATTGATGATCTTTTCAGGAAAACTGTAAATTCATCAAAGTTTTTTTGAAGGCTACGTATATTAAAAGTAATTATTTTTAAATTGTATTGCTCACCAATAAAGAGTTTGAAATTTTCTGGAATATCACAACGACAACAATTATCATCAAAAATTACGTCTAAGTCAGCAAATAACTCTACAGAATCCATAAATTAAGAATTTTGAGTTTTTTGAGACGTATGGAAACATATGTAATTAATGTTGTACGTTGATTTAGGTGAGTATTAGAGAGAGAAAACAATTGTGGCTTGGATGCTATTATTTGGAGTATGTAAGTGTAGAAAATAGTGTGTGTGTAAGTTCTAAGGTTGTGTTTATAAGATCCACGTAATTTAGATAGCAAAATTAAACTAAAATTAAACTAAGAGCTATGGTTACAATGCTGTTAAAGACTGGAAATATGAATGAGCTTGCATTGGTAGTCTGATTAATTATGTCTTGTCTTGGATCGTTATTCTAAAAAAAGGTATAAGTACTAAACAACAGAATACATAATAGTAGTACAACTGTAAAAATATGTTGTTTTTTTTTTAAGTGAAAACTTGTTTAGTGCGCGTAGGGCATTTTTTTAAGATGGGAAATACCATTGAACTCGCGACACCGTCATTTAATCGCAACTACTTTTGACACATTTGACGTTAAACACATTGTCACGTTATCTTTACGATCCTAAGAGGTACGGGTAAGGACCGTTCGACATTTTTTGAGATGAAAAAAAAAACATTGAACTCGCGACATTTGGTCGATTAGGCCGAAGGTGGAAGCGCACTTCACCCGAAATCCTCAACTGACTGAGGAACTGAGACTTATGTTAGTAATGAAAACACTGTATGCAGTAAGATGCAACTCGTACAAATGACTTATTTATTTTATTTTAAAGAAAGTCTACAGCTATAAAAGTAGAATAAGATAGTTAGAGAATAGAAACATAAAGCCAATAACAGACATTAACAAATAGAAACAGATTGAACAAGAATTAAAAAGTACTTATTCCATAGGATTGTAGGTTGGTTTGTAATTCATTATTTTCTACATTACAAATCTTCCTACTATCACATTATACTTAATAGTATAAATAGTAAATGTTATAATGACATAAAAATTCACAGCCCGCGACGGGACACGAACCCGCATCTTTTCCTAAAGCCGGAAACGCTCTAACCAACTGAGCTAAGAGGGTCCCGCCCCGGGTTGTAACTTTTTGTGTCATTTTAAGATATTTAAATATTGTGACCAAGTCCATCACTTAAAATACAATTTGTTTTACACAATTAGTGTCTATAAAATGACTAGCTACTTAAACTAATAATACTTTACGTTTTCTTTGAAAATTAATGTGAAACGAGTATAAGCAGTTGCCCGAACATTAATTACATCAAGAAAGTAATCCCTAATATAGTTTTCATAATAAAACTCAACTGAATATCACACTAAACGATATCTATATAACGTTGGAACCACCGCGATAATGCCGCGGAATCGGAAGTGATATATTACTAACGCAGCGAATCGTGTTGATATCGTAGGGGAAACCGAACTGCTACCAAAAGCGTTATTTATCACGCTTTTAAACATTACTTGAATAAGCGATCGCACACATAATGATAATCAATAAAATTACGTGTAATACAGGCAGCCACGTTACCTGCTGGGCTGACCTGAGTCTGTTTCATTTTGGTTTCAATCAATATGGCGGTTTATCATCACCAAATATTATTCGGTTTAATTGAGAAGTCAAAGAAAAGCATCAATTTTTATTGGAACCGATTGAAACTTTAATGAAACAGAGTTAGGTACCTTATACGCCAGTTGTTTGACATGATCCCCATCCCATTTTTTATGTAGCACGATGGGGAAGGCCTTGGGCTTCATCTTGGTAGCTATGATAAGGCCGAATTTGAATGCGCCCTTCACCCGGAATCCTCAACAGACTGAGGAACTGGCTATCTAACCTTTAAATGCGTAATACAACAATTAGAGTTCTGTTCCGGCAACATAGGCTCTTGAAGCTCATCCCGTTCGCTAAACTTTTCCAATATTTTTTTCATCACGTTAGTCAACTTTCCCGGCGTTTCACGGCACCAAACAAACAGTATTTCCCCTCAGCCACATAAGTTTTTCAAGCTCATTTCCATCCGAAAACGCTAAGAATTTATTGGCTCCTAACTCAAAGCAAAGTTAATCTATAACCGACTTTGTTGGTTGTGTGGATTCAGTGTAATACGCCATTGTTACAGGCATGGCTAGAATCATATGGCTGAGATACACAGCACAGCTACCGCACATTAAATGTGAATAGCTGTACTGTGTTTATAAATATCCTTTAAATGAATAAATAAAAACTTTTGTTTGTAAATACCTTCAGGTATACCCAAACCTTTTTTTAGTCAAAATAATTACTACAAATCCAATCAATGGTTTTGTCGTAATTATTACTCTTGCCAAGCGATTTGGAGATAGCAATAGTAAAAGATTTTTACTTATTACAGAAGGCAGCTTCTTCCATTCTTTAAGTGAGATCAATTAGTCGACTTTTACGACATCATGGGCTGAATCAGAGGGGACCGCCGCGACATAGCACTGAATTAATCTATACAGACTCTTTTAACCGCCGCAATATTGTGCTTGGTCTGGTTGGTGGTAGGATTTTGTAGGAGGAAGTCCGCCTGGCCAGCTACCACCATCTTACCCAATTCTGTCGCCATAATAACAATTCTTTAAAAAAAATGGTTGTGTCCCGGCATTTAGAGGTAAGATAGCGCATTCCTCAGTTTATTGAGGATTCCGGGAGAAGTGCGCCTTCATCTTCAGCCTTATCTCAACTTGTTACCAGGTGAGATGAAAGCCAAGCGCTTCCCTGACGTAGAATACAAAAAAACGAAGGAAGAAGGGCGTTGGTGTCTTCGACACAGTTTCATAACTATTGCAGACATCATCGTTTCTCACTTTATGTTTATATGTTTCTGTTTCAAAATAAATATACTTATTTGATAGTTGATTTGATACAATTTTAGGAACATGCAAGAATATCCCTAATGTCTTCAAGAAGAGAGTTGAAAGCTGAGAAAGTTCGCTATCATAAACCTCATTCTTGGCCATGCAAGTTTTGTTGCTACAGCTGATCCACTCTGAATTAAATATAATGAACTAGCTGTAACCACCCGCGGCTTCTTTCACGTTTTTTTTTTGGTTTTGAATCATACCATACACAGGTACCATACCATTAGTAATCCGTCACGATAATTCAGATTTCCAGAAATCTACAACCATTATGATGGAGGTTTTTTTTTATTGTACGACGGGAACGCGCTTTGCCTTCATCTCACCTGATATTGTGAAAATAACTATATTTTAATTTATCATGTACAATTATGAGGCAATTTCATTTTATTTTGAGCACCTATCCTTAATTCTTCTACTTTAAAAAAAATGGAAACACGTTTTCTTAATTTCTTTATGCAATCTAAACTTTCCTACTAATTTGGAAGTGTCTACATCAGTATGTGGAGGCAACTTTTCCGAGCTTCCACCCCAATTTTGAACCCCTTGGGTACGAATTTCCAAAATGTCTTTCTTTTTGCAGCTATACAATACAAAAAAGTCTATGATGTATGGTTTGAGCGTAGATTATCTCTCAATCGGTCAGCTTCACGACGTTTTAATATATTTAGATGTGCTCTCTTCTACCTTTTTTGAAAAGCAGTGTTCATAAAAGCACTCGGCAGACGATCTATGAGGCTGAGTCGTGGTCGTTCTGTCTTCGTTATAGCCACATCGGTTTTCATTAAGCCTGCCTCCCTGACGGCCATGCGTGTTCCAGGGCTGTGACACTAACTGCCTTCGAAAGACTTCGCTAACTTAAGGAGAACTTTGTATGTGTGCGCACCGTCAACATCAATACATTTTCCTGGTAAAACCTCTTGGGAATATGTATGGAGTATTTGTATAGAGCTTCGTAAAGATTATGTTAAGTACAAGGGAGAAAATTCTCTGATGGTTTTAACGATTTTGACTCTGGGAAATGTTATTTATGAAGCAATAACAAACGCCCGGGACTTCGATTCCGTTGATTTATCTAAATTAATTCTTAGTGCACCCACATACGCATATACCACGGTATGACTCTACTTTATAAATATCTATGTGTGTCTATGGGATTTCATGATTTTTTTTTCAGGGAACCCATAACATTTTTCTAAAGTAAAAGTAGTTACTCCTTATAACATCACCTATCTGTCACTGAGAGTACCGTCAAAATTGGTCTGGCCGTTCGGAGATTAGCTGCAACAAACGGACAGACAGCAAATATAATATACTTTTTTTGTTATAAGAACCGTTCAAAGAATTTCATTTGCATTCATCTACACTTCTCAGTATTCAAACAAATTCACCTAGATTCGTTTTAACGGGAACATTAAAATTAACTCAATATTATTTGAACCTCTAGAGTAGAGTTTAACAAGCCTCATAGCTCAGTTGGTAGTAACTCTGCCTTCGGCGCTGTAGGCTGTGGGTTCGATTCCCACTCAGGACAAACATTTGTGTGATGAATATAGATGTTTGTTCTGTGTTTGGGTGTTGTATCATATAGTACGTATGTATTTACAAAAAGTATTTAAGTATTTTATCCGTAATCTAGTTCCCATATTACAAGCTATGCTTAGTTTGGGGCTAGATGGCGCTGTGTAAAATGAATGTCCTGTAATATTTATTATTAATATTTATTATATTTATTTGTCTATTGATCTGCTGTAAATGCATTTTTTAAATACTAATACGTCTATGTTCGAAGTTAATAATCGAATTATGTTTAAGCATACTTACCTACTCTATATACCCTATTTATTACTATTGGTATTCAAATTAAAAAAAGCATGGACACTTTACTTGGGAGCTATCGGGTCATACATTATCGTCACGAGTTAATATTGCACAGCCTGAAAAAAAACGAATCGTAATCGTTCTCCGCCACAAGATACGTATTTTTTTCTATATATTTTAAATTACTTTATCTATAATATGCCGCTTCAGGCTCGGCCCAAATCTGAATGACGATTACCGGTAAATCGGTCAGACCTTTGATTACTTGTAGGCAAGTGGGACGAATTACATCGACGTCGCTTTGGTTATCGTTTATAGTGGAGTACCCTCAGCAAATAGGTCATGCGTATCCGGAGGGTGCTATCGCGAGATAACGTCATTATGTATAATAATAGTTTTATCTGCATACCTAATACCGAGCACTTTAAACTAGAATAGTTAATATAATTGTTGCTGGATTGAAAAGCTCGTGGCTGCAACCATGTTACTAAAATATTTCTTAATGCCCACACCTCATACAAATAGTGAGGTAACTATAATCTGGTTTTTAATTTGAGTCCAAAAAGTAAACTATTAAAATGCCACGTCATGCCATTGTCAATGTCACATCATGACTATTCAGAAAAGAGAACATTTGGATCCTTAATTTTAATTACTTTACAGTATAAACTGTTACTACAAATAGCATATTTATTGAATTCCAACCATGGAATGAACATAAACTAAATGTGTAACATCAATGCAAAACATTAGAATGTGACCAGTACCACAAATATTATTTCAAAAAATATATATGTCTAACAAATTTTAATTTAATAGTTTTACAAGTTTCGGCTAGAATTATAATTCTTACCTATTATTTTGAAGAAATATAGTTCACTACAGCAAGGAATGTTTTTTTTTCTACGATATCTCTCTATTTTTACCACTTTGAGGATTTTCACAGGGCTCACGCCCAGCTCAGTTGGTAGTAGCTATGCCAGCTGCGCTGTAGGTTGTGGGTTCGATTCCCACCCAGGACAAACATTTTTGTGATGAATATTGATGTTTTTTCTGTGTTTGGGTGTGTATTATATAATAAGTATGTATTACCAAAAAAAAAAAGGTCCTTAGGACTGGGATAGTGGTCATGCAGAAAAACGTAATCGTCGGCAAACCCTTAGGAGAGGAGAGCAAGGTTAGCAGACCCTATGAAGGAAGTCACGAGGAGAGGTAAGCAAGTTTAGCTGTGGTAGGACCCTGTGAAGGAGGTTACGATCTTCAGCAACGAGAATAGTTATCAAAACAACTGATAAAGTGATCATTGTTTTTATTGACAATCATAGTAGACGCATGATGATGACGATAATAAAAAGGTCATATAAATATAAGTCATTGTCAACTATAATTCAGACAATAAGAAACATATTTTCGTGTTATGTTTATAAAATACGGAATACGGAACTAGCAAAATATAGATAAAAGGACCGCAGCATTGACAGCAAAACTATTGCAAAGTTTACGTTGGCTATAAAGTTTGAAGCTAACACGTTCACTTGGATTTTTCAGATAAAATACGCTGAAACGTTAATCTATAGCGATGACGCCGTCGAACTGACATTAATAGTTAACAATCTTCTGTTTGAAATCGAGATCAAGCCTGAAGGGGCTTTGGCTGGCGATACCACCTTCTAAAACAAAAAATATCTTATTTATATATTCTTTCACCAACAAACAGAGAACATTTTATTAATAATTTGTCAAATTATAAGTCTGAATTGGAAGTACATAATAATCATCATAAAATAACATAAAATCATTAATAACACGTATAAAATTCACTTAGAATACTTACAAAAAATATATATACTCGTATAATATATGAAATTTAGACGCCTATCAGTCTATCTATATAATAATTTGCTTATTTTTTTTTCAAAACTGTAGAACGTCTTATCGATGAGCCAGTTTTTTAGCAACGACCCAAAGTCCTGCTCCTGTACTTTAAGGAGCTGCGCTGGCAGGGGTAGGGGTTAGTTAAAACAATTGGGGTTCATTGACCGCCTCTATGGTCTAGTGGTTCAACCCACCGATTTCAGATCCAGAGGTCCCGGGTTCGATCCCCATGGGGAGTACAATATATTGTGCTTGGTTTGGTTGGTGGTAGGACTTTGTTGAAGTCCGCCTGGCTAGCTACCACCATCTTACCTAATTCTGACGCCATAATAACAATTCTAAAATTGTTGTGTTCCGGCATTCAGGGGTAAGATAGCCAGTTCCTCAGTTTGTTGAGGATTCCGGGTGAAGTGTGCCTCCACCTTCGGCCTTATCTTAACTTGTTACCAGGTGAGATGAAGGCCAAGCGCTTCCCCGTCGTACAAAAAAGAAAAGTGCCAAAATAAAAAATAAAAAAAATATTACAGGACATTAATTTTACACAGCGCCATCGAGTCCCAAACTAAGCATAGCTTGTAAAATGCTTAAATATTTAATTGTAAAACATACGTACTATATGATACGACATCCAAACACAGAACAAACATCTATATTCATCACACAAATATTTGTCCTGGGTTGGAATCGAACCCCACAGCCTACAGCGCAGAAAGCAGAGTTACTACCTTCTTTGCTACGAGGCTTGTGATATATTAATATATTCTTTGTTTACCTTACTTACCTTGTTTATCGACAAAGCGATGCAAAAGACTCGTTGGAATTAACTTCTCTACCTATACACTTTACAACAAATGTTAATACCGAGATGGATCTAACAAGCAGCCCACCTACTTGTCTATAACAAAGCCTTACCGCGTAGGTCATATCCACAAAGAACATGACCTACGCTGCACTGCATTGCCCCCATCAACTTGAGGCATATGGCGTTAAGCCCCGTGTGCCCGTAATACCAGTTCTGGATGGGTAAACTAGGCTCATCCGGCAAACCCGCTGCCGTTGGTTCCACGCAGATATCAAAATATACGGATATATATAAACCATATCAGTCTTACACAAGTGTGGTCACCGCGACAATGAGGGAATACGAAGTCTTGAATAAAATCGCGATAGCTGAATGAATCAGCCGTTATTTTGCGGAAATATATTGTTCGATAGGCGAGGATAGGCGAAACACGTAATTTAGTTTATTCGATTTTGAATATTTTATGTTTTCCGGTTAATAATTAAAATTGCAATAATAATAATGATAAAACAAATTGTCGATAAAGCAAAAAGATAATTTTCGTTTCTGAGATTTTAACCCACTTTCAATAGGATGTAGACGCAATGTGATTATAACCCGGGCCTTTATCGGGAAATTTAGAGAAGGTTTAAGTTTGGGAACATTTAAAGGTTCGAGGCGATTATGAACTGTTTTGTAGAAATATATCTTATTAATTGAAATTACTTTTAATGTATTATTAGTTTTCTTGTTGAATTGCAATCAGTAGGTAATTATTCAAATTAGTTTTTACTGTATTTTAAGTATAGAGTTATTATGAATAAATATTTATTTATTTAACACTTTATTGCACAAAATAACTAGTGTACAATGGGTGGGCATAATGCCGATGGCATTTTCTAACTGCCAACCAAACCAAGATTGTAAGAAAAAAAACAGAGGTTGGCGTGCTAACATACCTACCTATCAATAATAAAACTAAGCAACATAACTAATTACCTAGAATTAATACTTACTGCCTATCTTTATATCTACTACACTATACATATTTTATTTGCATACAATAAACTATACTATAACATTATAAATAAGAATCAATATTAATATATTTAAATACTAGGTACCCCTAAATGAACCATCGTGAAAATAAAGTATCGT
This sequence comes from Venusia cambrica, assembly GCA_951394065.1. NCBI lineage: Eukaryota > Metazoa > Arthropoda > Insecta > Lepidoptera > Geometridae > Venusia > Venusia cambrica. The sequence continues at coordinate 1,261,122 of OX596068.1, read as the reverse complement.
TTGTATAAAACAAAATAATTTAATAGGTAAATTAACCATACTTGGGTAACTTTATTGGGTTATAAGCGGATATGTGATACAAAAGCTGCAAGTTAGTATTTTATTTCTTACAAAACCTTGTCAACATTTTTATACAGTATTTTTACCGGCAACCATACCCTTGAAACCGAAACACACTGAAACACAGCAATGCTGCTTGGCGTTCTAAATAGCACTTTCACAAGGAACTCTACTACTCTTACATTTCCTACGTTGTTGTTTATTATTCCAATTACCAATTTAGTTTTAAAGTAACACATTCTTGGTTGCACATCATTTTTCAAACACAATTAAATTTCAATGCTCAAAGCTTTTATTATTAATTAGTCGATATGCATGCTCCTAGAATAGCTGTGCAAAAAGAACAGTCCGCCATTTTCTCCCTATTCCATTTCACAAGTGGATGCTCTCAAATGACTATTGGATGCAAGCAGTAATTGGATAGACTCAAATTTACGTTTCATTTTGAACGGGTATGCTAAGGATTCATGAGAGATAAGAAACTGGAATAAAGAATGGAATAAAGGGATGGGGTACAAGAAACGTTACGTAATATTCGGCGCTAAAGACGATTCCTCTGATTTAACCGCCTTTGTGGTCCCGGATTCGATCCCCAGGGGTTAACAAATTTGTGCTTGGTTTGGTTGGTGGTAGGACTTTGTTTAAGTTCGTATATCAACATCTTACATAAGTTCGACGCCATAACAACAATTCTTAATTAAGTTCCGGTATTTTTAGGTAAGATAGCCAGTTCCTGCGTCTGTTGAAGATTCCAGGAAAAGTGCGCTTCCACCTCCGGCATTATCGGCAAAGCGCTTCTCTGTCATACAATAAAAAACAAAAAAAATCTGTATGTTTTTAAGTATAACCTCCAATTGTTCAAGTAATGTTAAAGTCATATGTGACCTGGAAATGGAATAGGCTATTTTTAGCCGAAAATTGTTTCAGATTTATACATCACATACATTTACCGAAATGACTTGCGTCCAATATAGAAGCTGGTGCCGACACACAGTCATGACATTTTTATCTGCAACACAAACTAGCAATAACATTCGCAGCGTGCGTCGTAATTCCGGCCCTCTGCCGCGCTAGGATTGTGGTAGTATACATTTGCTTGTGGAGGAATATAGGATTCTGTTACAAATTAACGAGGAGTCAGTCAAGTGTCATGTCGTCGAGGCTCATTGCTCCGGAGCCACGTATTCACATGCGGCTGACACAATCTCACCCTCTGCCTGATGAGAGTAAACACGGATTTGAATCGCGTCACTGTAAGCTACGAAATTGTATCTCAAGTTTAATTTCGTGTTGGCTAATATTTATGAGCATATAATTACTATACTACTTTAAAAATACCGTCATCATCATCATTGGCCTTATTGCAGATGATTTAGTTGGTGTCAAGCAAGATATCAAGGTAGAGGACTTTGTTTAAGTCGCTTGTCAAGCTACCAGCATCTTACCTAATTCTGTCGCCATGACAACAATATTAAAAAAAAATGTGTTCCGGTATTTAGAAGTAAAACAGCCAGTTCCTCAGACCGTTGAGGATACCGGATGAAGTGGCTTTATCGTAACTTGAACCATCAGATGAGATGAAGGTAAAGCACCACCGCATCATAGAATAAAAAAAAGGAGCTCATCAAAACTATAGGGACACCAGCACAGGCGTCGAGGAGGTTGGGTATTTCTTTATATTGCAAAATTAGCAGGATCTTTATAATCTTATAGTTAAAACTTCCTTATAAAAGCTCTTTGTATAATGCATATTGTATTTTCCTCCACGCTCCATCGCGCCTTACGTCCGTGACTCATAGATAAGATTCTTAGTAGGTACCTACTTAGATAGAAGCTAGATAGCTAGTTTCTATCTAAGTGAGCCCACGGGAACACTAGAACTTGAACTATTTAATTTACATAGCCGAAGCTCTTGCATGGAGTGTCTTATCTACCTACGGCTCATGGCTGGCTCTTATTTAGGCCAGCGAATCAGCATGGCTATTGTACGTGGGCGCGCTGCCGTCTGGTAGGTACTGGTCTGGAAACCAAGCATTCACCGTTTATACGAGTATAATATACACCACCAAAAATTTAATTGTTTTGTCTACAAAGGGTCGTCAGTGGCTAGTAAAAAAAGTTTGAAGTCTATAAACAATTTTTATTTCTCGATAAATTGGATGTAGTTTCATCCAATTACAGTGCACTTTATACAGACTTACATTGAGCCTGTCAGGCATAACATTTAGACAAAACAAAGCCAATCAAATAGACGTACATATCTTCTCTCGCAAAACATAACCCCCTGAGGCAGTTGTGAGGATACACATTTGGACTTGATATGAAAAGGATATCACAAAATCTTCAAAGAAATGACAATCTCGATTAACCTTTTAGTTTGAATGTTTAGTTAGGTTTCTGGGTAAAACTTTAGTGCTTCGAAGCTAATGACTGTTGTCTGTCATGACGCAATGTCTGCTGTCCAGACATCATCAATAAGAAACCGGTGCAGGTTTAAGTAGACTCGTTTGCATTTTTAAAAGCACTTTAAAGTCACGCAACCCTAGGTGCGCAGAATGAGGGATGGCGCTATACGTTATCGCGCGTAGCTGAGTGAAACGGATAAGCGGGATTTCATTGCAAAAACACAAACCTTTTTTAGTTGATAACTAAGGTATCGTACATTCTTATGCCGAGAATCTAGCTACCTATTAAATCAAAATCTACAAAAGAATCGCGCTATTTCAGAGACGGATTTGGAAATCTGTTCAGTACACGGGTTTTTGAAAAAATAATTCGCCAATCGTGTTTCTGAAAACCCAAAATTAAGACAAACACCAAAGTTTAATGCAGGTTCAAACAAGCTACAGATCGTAAGTTCGGATAAGATCTGTAGCTTTTTGACGGCTCCGAGAATTATCGGTGTATTTTAATACAATAAATAGTACAGCCTATTAATCAGTAAGTAAGTACAAGTAAGTAGTAGTGTAGGTACCATAATCGCAAAACGATAAAAGCTTTCATTTATTAATATAAATGGCAAATAAATACTCAATTATTAACATGTGGAATACATTGCAAGATTATTATTAGGTTGCCAATTAAAATTACAATAAAATACTTCTAGAAAATTAGAAGACTTAATTTTATATAACCAATAATTAGTATTTTTCACTGATGAAAATGGTAAATTACTGGTATTATACTAATATTTTACGATATAATGACGTATTTTACCTCTAGCTTAGAATCTTCATTGTTATCTCAGAATAAGTACCTAGATTATAATGATTGGTCATTTTAGAAATCTTTAATCGTAGCTTTCTCGAGGAACAGGAATTCGCCATGAGAATAACCTACTTATAGTATCCTGTATTTGAAATAAAATAATGTACTTGATGGTAAAGTACATTATTTTATTTCTTCATGGAAATTGCATTAAGTATCAATCAAAAAGGTACCTAAAGGAAATCAACTACCCGTTTTTGATTAGTTGATAATTACTCGTGGTTTAATTTATGATTATCCGTCTATTTGCCAATCCTTTTGCTAAATTCCTACGCAGTGAACAAGGAACATTTCAAACCTAATATACCTACTCTTTTGTAAGCCGTTTGTGGATTTAGCAGTACCCAGCGGATTACGTTGAGAACGAAGATAAGAAACTCTTGCCATGCCTACAATGTTGTTAGATTTTTATGACGTACAGTAGGGTAAGAGCCGGTATAAAGAGCACCATTTTTATAGCGAAGTAAATACAATGTTTGCGAATGTTTTGGTACATTTCATAGGATATTTCCCTATTCTCGAGTCTAGTATAATTTTATCATGGAACCAGACAAACAAGGTTAAATTGCAGAGTGCGCCACATCAAATGTATAAGCATCAGGCATAAAAACTTTAGAATGCTGTCGCTGTTGCAGAAATCGGGACGACATATTCTTTACTACTTATAATTAATTATTATGGTAAGTTAAATTACTGTACCGACTCTAATAAAAGTATGAAGGTAATGTACAAGTTAGTCCAGCTGGTCATCGCCAGAGGTTGGTCTGAACAAATACAAGTTATAGTTAGCGAGCAAAGTTCAATACTTCCATAACGTAACTTGGTATAACGGGATAGCCAAATTAATTACCCCCACCAATGGGAAATGGGTCCAGTGAGTGTTTTTTTTATTATATGAATTTCACACAGCGCCATCTAGCCCCAAACTAAGCATAGCTTGTTATATGGGAACTAGATAACGATAAGAGTAGGTACTTAAATACGTTTTTATTTGTAAATATATACAAATATGTAAATACATTATCATAATATACAACACCCAAACAGAACAACATCGAACCCACAATCTGCGCAGAAGGCAGAGCTACTACCATCTGAGCTATGAGGCTTGTTATATGGACTTTTATTCCTGAAACCTCCCATTACATTTTTTAACAAGCCTCATATCATAGCTCAGTTGGTAGTAACTCTGCCTTCTTCGCTGTTGGTTGTGGGTTTGATTCCCACCCAGGACAAACACTTGTGTGATGAATATAAATGTTTGTTCTGTGTTTTTTTTTAAATAAAAGACATTTATTCAATAAAAAGTACAATTAAACTAACTACTCGTATGTACAAAGGAATCAGTCAGATTACCTAAGGACCGTTACAAACGGCCTATAGGTAACTCAACTGTTCCAGACCAGTACCAGACGGAGACCAGTTCTGTGTTTGGGTGTGTGGTATCATATAGTACGTATGTATTTACAAAAGTATTTAAGTATTCAGCGGTAATCTAGTTCCCATATTACAAGCTATGCTTAGTTTGGGGCTAGATGGCGCTGTGTGAAATTAACGTCCTGTAATATTTATTTATTACAACAAAATTTCGAGTGACTGTTCTGGTATCTGGGAACATAGCAATCTGCCAATGATCTGATATCGGCTGCCGCATATCTAAAGCAAGCAATTAAGTGGTCGAGCCGGGCGAGCAGCATATTTTCTGATGCAATCTGAACGCAAACGCAACGAGAAACCTGCGCTTAAGCAAAGCTTCGAACATGCTATTAAGTTGCGCGCAAAATTGCAAACCTACTTTTGGCTCAGAAAGTTGAAGAACCCTGATGTAATAAATCATTAAGGTACATCATCGGATGATAAAACTTTTACCGTAAATTGCTATTTAATGGCATCCTACGAAATCTTGGTTTTACTACGTTATCATAAGAAGCTGAATTTCTGGGTACCTACGTAAATAAAGATACGACAAGATATTTTATAAAAAACTTGTAGGTATGTTCATATACTTTTGAAGTTGGTGTCGACTTATCAAGCCAAACAATGGGATGTTTTGTCGTTAGGTAATCTCATCACATACCGATATGTATTGCCTTCAAAAAAAAAACTGACCTACCCAAAGAATTTTTGGTCAGTTGTGTAAAGCTGGTTTCAATTTTTGGGCCAGAACATACAAATCGTACTTCAATTTGCGGAGATATCTATTTGCTGTTGTCCGTTGAAGAGTTTTGCGCCCCAGATCCGAAGATCTTCATCGGGTTCCCGTCAAATTAAATTGGGACAAATTTTTGGCTTAATTAACTCTATCGATTAAAAATATAATACGCAAAACGGAAAAGAACTCGAAGAGTAATCTATGGACATACACAGAAAATAAAATACTGTATAAATTAAGAACCTCCTCTTTTTTAGAAAATTAAAAATACACGCGACGAATATAGAACCTCCTTCTTTTGGAAAGTCGCTCATTATTAAAATCAGACTATGACAATTAAATAAGTTGCCAGCAAGAAATTGATAATACGAGAGTGATTCATTATCATTAACATCACAATAACACTCTGCATAACGCTTGTCATAGACCATTGTAATAATAATGTACCTAAATACCTTGATTTAGTACCCGCTTGAACTGAATTACTTAGTGAAGTGTTCCTTACTCTACCTATCTACTATTAAAATTCTTATATATACTAAGAGGAGAACTCAAAGATAAAATATTTTAAAAATATTGAGCACGGTACGTATTCTTTTACACGCTCTAAGCCGCGCCTGCTGGTAAATAAAATATTTACTCCCACAAAAGTATTATAGCAAACGAAAACCACTAACGTTTAGTGTTTCAAAGCTTTTAGTGCCGAATAACATACCAACATTCCACACAAGTTGATTTCAACACATAATTGACAGTTTAAGCGTGATTTAACAAAGGGAAACCTACTTATCATTTGCCCTCGAGAGTGGTCATTTTTCTATAAAATTCGCGTTTTCTTTACTAGTCGCATGATATGGGAACTATCATGGCGGAGTTTAGTGACTTCTGAAGTAGCAGGTTATCAGACGTGGGGATGGAAGGGGTAACAGGGTGGGGGGTAGTAGGGGGGCGAGTGGAGGGAAGCTGGATACTGGTGGTGCGTTCAGCCCCCGCACTCGTGTCCCGTTGTTTGGCGCGCCCGGACGCGTCCTCCGCGAATTAATCGATCCCTACAAGTCAGCTCCTACTATTTTTTTTACGCAGCGTCTGTTTTTTTAATCCGTGTGAATTGGAGGTTCGTTGTGTCTATTGGAAGTGCGGTTGTGGTTTTCACGGTTCCTTTTGCGGCTGATAATTTTATAAGGTTGACAGGATTATGTTAGTAGTTGTGGTAAAGAATGAATTTTGATCTAATTATGTATATATTTATTTCGATTTGAAGAAAAATGTTACAAATACTTAATACGTTGGGTGATATTACAATGTCTTTGTTTCAAAAACGAATATACAAGCAACTGCGCGAAACAAATCGGTATGTAAGGAAGCGATTATTCAGTTAAACCATCTCATAATTATAATTTATTACCTACCAAATAATAGTAGTTTTGTCTGTTTGTAAGGTCTCTTATTACGACCGAATGAATTTTTTCAACATTCATTAATCACTAGGATCACCTAGTATAGTATACGTGACACTATATTAACACACACATTTGTTAAATAGACACGTATTTAATTTCAAGATCGAATAAGAAATATGATTGATTTTACCTTTAACCCCTTTGAAGTAAAATTTTGGGATGTTTTGTGTTAAAATACCCTTCAGTCTGAACATGCAGCACTTAAGGTGATATTGAAACTAAGTCTCAAAATCCCCTTTAAAGGTGATATTGTCAGGGGATTTTGACACTAACCCTTCACAAATAGCGATTAAGACAGCAGGCATATACCATTTTATTCGCAGAATGCGTTTCTTGTAAGCTCGAATACTTTATCCCCTTAAACTCGACTATGCGTCGCTTCTATAATATAATATCTCTGGAGATCGAATTTGCGTTAGTGCGAAATAATGAGTATAAAGATGCAGATGTATCAAGTGTCCAATAACAATAAAAACAGCACTTTGATAAATTGAGGTCTATCATCCTTTTTACTGTTATTCCCGGTTTGCCCTTTTCCAGGCGACTTTCGGGGTAGGCTGTTACGCCTGAGAAAGTGCGTCGCTGCTCTTCCGCCAATTTTTAAATGAAAGGAGGCGGAAAGAGTCCCAAAAACGTCTTAGGATTGGAATTTACTCGTGTAGGTATCTGTACCTGTCACTTAAGATGCCTGAATATACCTTTAGCTTTGATATATTCTGAAAATCGTAGCTTTAGCCAAACTTGATTAAAAAAAAAAAAAAAAATTACTCAAATTATCATATCAAATTACTCAAGTATTGTATTAGGTACTATATCAAAAAGTGTACTAAGGTCCACATTGAGCGATTATATGTGTAGAATAGGACTATTATATTATATTAGGACTGTAAGCGCACTTTTTTAACTCGTTTTTTATAAAATTCTTATAACTATTGTCTCCAATTTTTTATCGCAAATTGTATTTTCATACCAAGTTGTGATAATCAGGTTTACACAAGCGTACCGACACAGAGTATAGTTTTTTGAAGATATTCTACCTAACTAATACCTACAACGAAAGATGAACCAAATAATCTACTTTTGTTTGGCGACAAGGCTTTTTTGAATTCTGCCTAATAAGCTATCATCATCCTTTCTAAGTCTGTCGCCATAACATAATTATTATTCTAAATGTTGTGTTCCAGAATTTAAATAAATAAATGAATATTACAGGACAAATTTCACACATCGCCACCTAGTAGTGTTTAGAGGTCAGACTGAGAGCCAGCTTCTCAGTCTGTTGGGCATTCCGGGTGCAATGCGCTTCCATATTCAGGCTTATCATAACTTGACTCCAGGTGAGTAGCTTTCCCCGTCGTACAATAAAAAAAAAACATTAACAGATTTTGACTCATTTTGTTCAAAAAATAATTGAAAAATCAAATCCCCTGCATTTGACGATCCTCACTTAACTCACGAGACGCTTACACACGCAATGTTAGTAAACAGCATAATGGCATCGCTACTACGCAGTCTGGGAAGTGAGGTTCCTAGTTCCCGCCCTACTCTACTTATAAGGCATGTGGCCTCGGACACATAAAAACGATAAAATCGCGCTTTCGATCCGGACTGAGCGAGTTTCTATCTAGGAATATAACTAGCTAGCTAAGAAGTACCTACTATATTTGCTGGAGAAACTTTCATCCTTAGGTCATATATTTTCGAGTAATTCTGTTTATTAAAATATCGGAACGGTGTGCCGTATTTCGTTAAACTATCGGTTAATTGTTTTATTATAAAATTTCTTACGTAAAACAGGCACTTCATCTTTGTTTATTTGTAAAGATAAGTCTTATAATAACTTGATGTATTTTCTTAAATACATCAATACACATTAATAAATCCTCCCCACCGTTGGGGAATAGACTATCGTAGGGATATACTATACTAACATACTGATATCGCATTTTATAATGCGCCACGACCCCCACTCTTGGTATGGGAACCTCACAACAAGATCCTTACACAAGCCTTACACCTCATTGATTTTTAATATCCAGAAATTGCAAACCAACAACAATTCTAAGCAGAATTTCAAAATCATCTACATCGTCAAATCCAATCAGCCAATTAATATTGTAAGTAATTAGATTTTATATTAAATAATTTTCATTAGATTTTCCATGAAATAATTTGAGCAAGCTAATATCAAAGTTGCTATTTTTCTTAGAGATGTAATTACAAGCCTAGGTAACAACCTTTGATTATATACCTCTAGGATTATTATCAACTTCAGAATCGAGGCCAACTATTCCTTATAAGACACTTTGAAATACAGGTATGTTAGTAATTTGAAAAACGGCATCAAATGTTTCTAACATTAAATTTAAAGTTTAAGCCTGCGGACTTTTGTTGACACTCTACTACTAGTAGCACCGTGCTACTAGTAGCAAATAATAATAATAGAAATAATACTTAATATTTTTTTTATTAATAATAATAATAAAAAAAATATTTCCTGTAAATAGGCTTATATAGGTTCTAGTCTAAAAGGTAATTTATTAATGTAAGTGTAATTTATTAATGGACTATCTGTAGGTATATTACATGTATATCACCATGTTAATATATTTATGGAGTGTGTGCCATCTCACACTATTTTCTCTCCCGCAAAATAGCCAGGTTCGGAGTTATCACAAGGTTAGCTAGTTAAGGTGCTCATAAATAAATGAATATGATAAAAAATATTAATAAAAAAAAATCAGTTACCTACTAAATAAGAGGAATAAGGTCAGTAGGGAAGGCAGTTTTCTTTACGTATGGGTTAGCTCTTGACTTCTAAGGTTGTCTAGCTCTAGGACAGAGCAACGAGGAGCGATGGCATGACCTTCCTTTGCTTGTAACAACCCCTTCAGAAATAACCCGCTATTGTACAAGTTCAAAATTAGTTTTATTGACCGAGCGAGCGAAGCGTCTCAGTTTCGAGATTGGCCAAAAATGCAGTTGTCCGCTGTCGGCTGTCGGTTTGTTCTCACCTACAGGTAGCATTTTTCAACAGATTTTGATGAAAATTGGCACACATGTTCCTTGATTATTTTTTTTTAGTCGATCGCGATTTATGATTGGGGTGGAAAATGGGGAAGTTTGATTTAGCGTTATTTATCAACGGATTTCAATTAAATTTGAAAGACACACTAAATATTTAATTCTACACAAGATGCTGTGAAAAAAATAAACAAAAAGGGTGAGTGGAGGGGGAAAAGGGGAGAAGTTTACTGTAGGTTTTTTTATAGAATTGAAACTTGTGTGGCTATGCAACATAATTAAATAAATGAAACGGTAATTACCAAAATGATCTCGAAACGTCAGCAAATCGACGTATAAATTTTGTGGTAATAACCGTTTCATTTATTTAATTATGTAGGTTTTATTTTATTTTTCGGACAATTTGTACGTTTACTTATCAGACTACGCAGTCCTCTCTGCCTTTGCAAGACAAATCGGTAGACACCAGATTCGATCTCCTCAGACCAAGGGAACGCGAATAATCGCTAAAACTTATACCCCTATTTGCACAAAAGTAGAAAGAGGAGAGCATCGGCTATTGCATGGTTATAAGGGCTCACGAGGTCAGTAGACCTCTCTTCTTAGAAACACTAGCTTCTACTAATTCACTTATCTGCTACCATATAAAAATAAACCTCCAGTAGGTTAACATCCAGTATAACGTGGCGTATTTGAAGTGCACAGTTCAGAGGCACTTATTGATCTACGAGAGGTATGTAGACTAAAGCGTTCCCCGAGGACACACAGACACATTGAATGTCAATCGTGAATGAACTTTTGACATTGTACTTGTAAAATGTACTCTCCTTATATTTGTATACAAATTACTATATTCGTTTGCAAATTTTACTCGTATTTACGATTTTCATGGTTTATTTTGATATAAAAAATAATATAATATTTCATAACATACCTTTGAAAAATCAAGTCGACAAGTGTTTCGCATCCACACGAGGCATCCTCGGAAAATATAGTCTTGCTGCTAAGTTGAAGAGCCCCCTGGGTGTTTTCACTCGGGCTTTGCGCTGCATGCATGCATCACAGCCTTAGGAGCTACAATGTATGCCTTGAGTAGAGACGAAACACGTGTTAATTTGATTTTTCGTTTTTTTCAAAGAAACACAGATTTGGTAGCTAATATTTTAATAAGTTTATATTTTTATTTGGTATAAAACCATTCTAACATAATATTTAAACAATAACAAAGACAACATTAATGCAGAGTACAACAAACCCGAAGACATCCCATTTACAACAGGCAAGGAAGTCCTTGACTGTCTACAAACTAAGAAATACGATAAAAACCCAGGGCAAGATTGGTAGTTAAACTACCGAGGCATTCAAAATTGGCGAACCCGAACTGCTCTCTCTTAAAAACAATTTGTTCAACACCATTCTAGTTACTGGTAACTTGTCATTCGCACATTGTTATACTTCACCAGAAGGGAGGCAAAACTGACATCTTAAACTAGGCCAATTAGTAATTCTTAATTTAGACTTGTGACACATCTGGATAAGGCATTTATTAAATTAATTGAAAACCGAATTGGCGGCACTCTGGACCGACACCAACGAAAAGCACATGGAGTTCCATAAATGACGCCTATGCATAGCCTTCGTGGACTACACATTAGAATTCGATAACTTTCACGTTTCCCCAATGCTTAGTTCATAAAAAATCCAAAAAATCCTTTCTACATAGGTACATAAATCTCATTAAATCAATATTTTGTCATAGCACAGCCAATATTAAACTACATTCAACCGACATAGCATTCCATATTCAGAAAGGAGTTAAGCAGCAAAGTTGGGAACCCGCTCTCTCCTATTTTGTTACGAGTTCGCTTGAACACACGCTACAGTGGCAGTCCCATGTTAAAACAAAGGTATTGATGTCACAGTATTGATGTCACAGGCCAACGCTTGACCAGCTTACGTCCCGCAGACGACATTGTCATGTTTGCTCCATTGGCGGTAGAGTTGCAAGAAATGCTCCAAGAACTAAGTTGAGCAAGTCATAAGATTTGGACTTCAGATGAAACGTTCAAAAACGCAGGATGACCAACGTGATAAAGCGCAGGATAGAGGTAAACGGGCAAGATAATATATAAAATATGTCGATGAGTATATTACATGGGCCGGTAAACGCGTAATCTGTGGAAAGAATTGGGGAACCTTTACCGATAATGTAGGTCAGATTAAAAAAGGGTATTTAATAAAATATTTCTAGAAAAAGGTCGATAAAGTTAATAAACCTGTAGCATCATATGATATAAGTAATTAAAGATAATATAAAAAAACATTTTTGTGACTGAAACTTTTTACAATCTTATAAATAAAGGATAAAACGAAATATATTCGAAACATTTTGTACTATAATATAAGTGCCTACTAAAATTTTACAATCTCCAGAGTTAAGTGCGCCTATTACAAGATAAAGAGAAGTCTCAGAATTATGTTCGCAGATACGTTGTAGGTAATACTTTTCAGCCGCTTTCGTAGTATCTGCTAAATTAAACGGCAGCTAAACGGGGAATCTATGTTATTGCATTTTTTCGCTCGTCGTAATGCGCACTTTGAACTTGATGGATGGAAAGTGTAGGAGCTGAAAGCGGCACAGAAACGTCGAATCATCATCTTTACCGCGTACCCTGCACCGAAATGAATTATAGATAATGATAGATGCTTGCTTATATCGGAGCTTCCATGTTACCTTTTCCTCCGTTATCAACTCTATTTTGATAAATCGCATAATTTTTGCAAACGTAGCTTAATTAAAATAAGTTATTATTTTAAAAACACTTTATTAAGATTGTACCTACAATTAAATTAAATGATCAATTTACATAGCACGGGGGTCACGTAACAACTCAGAACTGTGTTAGGGAAATCCCTGTGTTGTCTCATTATAAACACATAAGTTATTTTTCTTACGATTTACCTACCTAAGGTACCTACCTACCTTACAGTTAATCTTGAAGAACTGATAAACGCTTGTTGATGGGCAGGCACCCACCCACTAACAACTTTAAGAGGTACCTGTACACAAACGCTCTAAAGAAACAGGTAGGTAATGCAGGATTGAAACTTTATTGGGAGTAAAAAAATACCTAGGACAACAGACCTAGGTGGCGAGCGGGGCACATCTTGTGATATTTGTTCCCTGGTATACGCACAAGCAGAAAGTCTTTTTTGAATCCTCCGTTTAATCGTTGATCCGCATCTCCCATCACATTAATATAACATAAAATACTCTCGTAAAACATAACTATCCTTCTGAGACCGCTGGTAAAAAAGTCCTAAAATATACATCGGGACAGTTATGATCGCGGATGCTCAGGTAGGTCAATCGAAGCATGTACTACTGATTTCCATATCCATTGAAAGTGGCTAATTCGTTAACCTTATTACTTTACTTATATTTATCGCATTGCAAGTACACGGAAAAATAAAACAATTAAATGTTCGCTTAAAAAATACTTAGCTCAGCGACTTGAGCGAGAATACGTCGGCATTTCACTCCTTTAATTGGCAGGCAATTTCCTGAGGATGGCTCATATTCAGATGACACATGATTCGAGTTTTTCTTCAGATATTTAAAAAATATTACTTCTTAAAAATATTACTTATTAAATTTGATTATGGACAAAATGATCTGTACTAAATTCGGAAATAAAGAACTATGCAAAGGATAAAGTATTGAAGGCCTTTAAAGTTTCACGATTGTGCACAATCTGTTTCTAATGAGCATGACACCTTCAAAAGACGAGCGAATAGATATTGCTCTTTATGCGAGCTGTGGCCTGCCCACTGCCACTTCAGCTTGCTTATTCTGAGATATGTCAGTGACTTTGGTTCTACCGATGTCAACATTCCGGATTGTATCACGTGGTAAAACTCCAAGCGCAGTTCTCTCCTTAGCTCGCTGGAGCCGTAGGTCATCTGTGAACACACACTGATTAAAGACTTTCTTGAATAATTGTGACAAGTACAGCAGAGAGAGAATTACTGATGCTCAAATTGAGCGTCAATCGGACAGATATTGGTACGTTCATTAAAATCTTATCCGAACCCAATTCTGACGAGGCAATTTTGCTGGGGCGCACATTTTGTTCATCAGTGATTTAGTTATTTATAAAGTAGGTATATTATATTTCATATCCTTTAGATTTTAAGTTTTGTGTTATTGTATGAATTAGGGTACGATGTGACTGCCATGCCTGTTATGGCAAGTCACGAATAAAAATAGAAAAAAAAAAAGTCTTGTTTTTTTGGAGAAATAATCTTTTGTGATGTGTGTTTTGTGAACCGCCTTTGTGGTTTAGGGGTTCAACCCACTGATTTCAGATCCAAAGGGTTCGATCCCCAGGGTATAATCTTGTGCTTGGTTTGGTTGGTTAGGACTTTGTTTAAGTCCGCCTGGCCAGCTACCACCATCTTAACAAATTCTGTCGCCATAATAACAATTCTAAAATTGTTGCGTTCCGGCACTTAAAGATGTAAGACAGTCAGTTCCTCAGTTTGCTGAGGATTCCGGATGAAGTGCGCCTCCACCTTCGGCCTTATCTTAACTTGTAACCAGGTGAGATGAAGGCCAAGCGTTTCCTCGTCGAATAAAAAAAAAATGTTTTGACGAGAAGATATTGCTAAGCTTTCCGAACGCGTAGGGCGCGTGTAGACTAGTGTGAATTTGAGACTAATAGGATTTATTATAATGCTCTGTCACTCTCGATCGGCGCAGCTCCTTGTGGTTCCAAAGGAAAATTACGAGTCGCGTCTACGCCTCGTTAAGCACGCGTTTCAGTTTAATGATCTCGTAAAAGGGCTGTAAGGTACGAGCGCCGGATTTTTATTTCCGTTATTAATTTTGCCGCGGGTTTTCATGAATTTGCTAGCTTGTGGCATGGGGTCCAACTAAAAAGGGAAAGGCTAAAGTCGAAGTCAAAGTAAAAATTTATTTATTCATTAAGATTTTTTAGGATCATTTTGAAACGTCAAATCTACCGCCTGTTCGGAATCGCGACCAGCACACAAGGAGAAAGGCAAGAAACTCGGGCTAGTTCAAATAATTGTCAATAGTAATGCCATGTGGGTCAAATCAGAAAGAAAGTTTGTCAAAATTACAGATTAGAAAATATACACCCTGAAAATGCTTGTTTTGAATAATTGTTAAACTAGAAGAAATATTACTATCATAGCCACAATTTTAAGTAACCATTTTTATTAAATGTGCTGTTTTTGTATTTTTTTATTATTGTATTTCAATCTTAGTTACTCATGTTTTAGTATTGATGGCACTATTGTAACTTGTATTTATATAGGGCCCTACGCTACGTTAGTATTCTGTTAACAATTAACTATGAACGGTCAGTTAGGTATATATGCAAGCTTCATAGCTCAGTTGGCAGTAAGTCTGCCTTCTGCGCTGCAGGTTGTGGGTTCGATTCCCACCCAAGACAATGATTTGTGTGATGAATATAGATGTTTGTTCTGTGTTTGGGTGTTGCATCATCGTTATAGTATGTATGTATTTACAAAAAAAAAGTATTTAAGTATCCGTAATCTAGTTCCCATATCATAAGCTTTGCATAGTTTGGGACTAGATTTTTTAGCAGATGGCGCTGTGAGAAATTAATGTCCTGGTAATATTTGTTTATTATTATTTGTTTATTATGTTAGTATTTATATAGACCGAGTGCGTGTTGCGTATCCTATAATCAAATAGAAAAGAAGAAATCGTATCGCATCAACACCAATTACTAGTATAAGCAAAAATATTGAAAAGGTACACGAAATTAAGATAGCTGTGGTGCTGTATAGCTTAAGTCGTTCTTCAACGGTTCGATCCTGATAATTCCTTGCCACCAAATTTTATGAAAATCACCGTCATAGACAGAAACAAAGTTAGTTTCACTGTTGAAACATTTATTTATTTATTATTAATGCTGAAAACGTTCAATTATTAATGTTAAAATTTATTATAGCTTATTGTTTCTAAAAAGCAAATATCAAAGAGAAAATGTTATCTACCAAATCCCAGATAAAGCTTTGTAAAATGTCTTTCAGCAAGATGTCGAGTGAAATTCAGATGCCTACACATTATTTTTGCCGACTTTTGGCTGTAAAGTGAGCGCAGTTCAATTTAACACAATTTTAAATCTTTGGTATAGGTAAATATTCAACATTTCAGCGGCTACATTATGGTAGTTTATTTATATGGACTTGTTTATTCAGAATTTGATTCGCATGAGAATTTGCAATGTTTTACTTCAGGAGCGTAATGTTTTTGGAGTGTATATGCAGGTATAGGTATGAATGCATATCGAATCCGCACTACAGCCTAGACGTCTTGATAGATTTTAATATTTGAGGCGTCATTTATTTGAGCAAAATTATGGAAATTACAAATTGTAATGCCGATTCCAAATATATATATATACATTATAAGAGTGAGTTTTTTACCAGGGCGACTGAGGCGAAGTCTGAAACCGTGAGAGTTATCGAAGAGTCACGTGCTCGACTTAAAAAAAATAAGTTCTGCATTTAAAAAAATCTATTATTTTTTATCCCATATAGTTAAGATAAAACATTATAAATTTTAAATTTTATTAATAATTTTGCGGAAATAACGCACATATAAAAAATAATATATTGTAATACTCTTTATGGCCGTGTTATAATAAAATGTTGACGTTGGAAATTTTGCAGCCAGGCTAATGTTTTTTTTTACTTTCAACTTATTTCGTTTGCTGGTTACTCCACCACCCAGCGTGCCTAGTGCGATTCGCGTTTGCCTACAGTGAATGGTGAATAAGTATTATTTTTCATACAAACTGACGTAAACGCAAACGCGTTCGAGCCGGTATTGAGCAAGTATAAAACTCGCACTAAACTCTCTGAAAGTAATTAGATTTATTGTGAACTCTCAAGTTTTGGCAGCATCCTAGAATAATGGCTAGTGTAATTGACGGCGCCCAAGTTCGTAGTGATTAATTTTAGAGGCAATCAATCCAATTTTCCAGTTAACATGGAACATGAGGTTTTGAGCGCCCTACCTACAGCCTTTTCTCATTGTCGACTAACATACGTCAATTGCAGATACACTGTATTTTTATGTATCTGTAATATATCTTTTTTATAATCTTATCTTTTCTAAATTCGTTTTCGAAAAGATATATAATAGATTGTACATCTTTTCGAAAACTAATTTCGAATATTTTCGTTTGTATTCTTTTTCATTTCGGATTATGAAAATACCTTCTACTTTTTTTATTGTCACACGATCACAACCACCTGCATCGTTCATGATCGTTTTGAGCCTCTGTGGTCTTTTGGTGTGCCCACCGGTATCAAGCCAAGTCTGTTGAGAAGTCGCTTCCACCTTTGGCCTTATCATAACTGGACACCAGGTGAGATGAAGGCCGAATGCTGCCTCGTCGTATAAAATATTCTGAAAACTAAATTATTTATTTGGATTTACTTTCAACGTGCTACTACTTAGTAGGTGATCCTCATAAGATTGAGTAGTGATCAGATTTGAATCCTCAAATGGGAGAAGTCTCGAGTTTGTTTTATATTGCACACGTAAATTTCATGAACAGTTGGATGGAACTGTCTCATTGATTTATAGTTTAAGTATAGCCCAATTGCGCATATTAAACTTTTTGTGTTCTCATTCAACACAAGGAAAGCGTACCTACTCATCAATTATTATGAGGTATTAAGTAAATAAATTACCTTCAGTGTAAAATCGTTCATGTCTAACAGTGGAAAGATGATCAGAGTTGACACGAAGCGAAAAGGCGAAGATTACCCATGCTAATTAAATTCATACCCACATTACAACGTTAGTATTCTAATATTAAATGTGAGCCTTACTATTCACGTATTTTTTCATGACTTCCAATAATGAAGTCATGATCAAATTTGGTCTTGAAATTTCTTTCTAGTCCTTCTAGTTACTAATAAATAACTAGGACTAGAAAGAAAGACGAAGAAAGAAAAAATAGAAAGAGGGACTAGGTAAAAATACACATCTTGTTTTTTAAATAAAATAAAATCCGGGTTTCATGCTGCTCAAATCATTATATCGATTTTCATTAAAATTATTGAGACGTCCACAAGATGTTAAGCAAAACCATGTAAAACTTAGAAAAGAGTGTTAGTACCTACTTAATGCCAAAAAGAGATTTGTTCCTCAGCATGAGCTATCACAACAGCGGACATAATTCTAAGCAATAACTTTCAGAGTTACAATCCAATATATTTCTCCTACTCTAATTCAAGAGACGTAGTTTCTAAATATTTTATTTTCTTGTTATATAGAGCCAAACAGATCGAGATTTCCAATCATTCGGTTCCAGTATTTGTTGATACATAAAATAAAACGAAACGCCTTTCGTGATCCACTTCCATTTTGAATTCGGTTCCAATGGTACACGGCAAATCGTAAACAATACCGCTTGGCTCACGTAAACACCACAAGAGTTTAAAACTGAAAATTCACATTATTTACAATCTGGATTCGTCCGAGCACCGAAACCGTAATTGAATATTTAATAGAATTAACCGGACAAACAGTCTCGACTGAGGTGTTTGAGTGCAGAACAAGCAATTACACTAATTAATTCCATGAATACCAGGCGCTCCTACTTTATTAGAATAGTTCAACATTTTCTCGGCAACTCTGTTGAGTCTACTCTTCATTTTAATTACTTAGCTGTCTTCTCTGAATAAAGACTAAATAATTTAGAATAGGCAGACCGTTAACATTTTTTTGTTGATAAAACTTCTAAGTAAGCTCATTTTTTTTTAATACTTATCAATAAAAATTAAAGTGTTCGGTGTCCGAACAAAAAAAAAACGATTACATTTTAAACCAATACTACTTACTAAATGGAAATATACACATCGGTATTTAAAAATAAATAAAAATCGAGGGTATCATTCAGTTTCCATAGTTTGTGTTTGTTGCGATTTGCCGTGTACCAATGGACCCGAATTTTAAATGGAAGTAGATCACGAAAGACGTTTTATTTCATTTTATATCTGGAATAATAAATTGTAGAACCGAATTATTGAAAATCTCGATCAGTTTGGCTCTAGATAACTAGAAAATAAAATATTTAGGTACCTACCTTCTACGTTTCTTGGCTAAGGAAGTTTTCTAGAAAATATCTCATTAGAATACATGAGCAGCATTGATACCCCGGATATTTTCATCTGTCACATTGGTCTGAAATAAAAGGTATCGCTTTTCGGTTGTTCGTTTACAAACAGTAGAACAGTTCATCACCATCACGTATTTGACTTCAAGACAAGACAGTTTTGTACCATTCAGCGGTCACAACGCGTGACCGACTTCTGGTTCATTCCTTGATTAAATTTTCATACATGAGATCTATCTCCAGGCAACCCGGATTACGTAGGCGACAAAGTTGCGGACGCAAGCATTATGAAATTACAAGGGTTCCTTACTTAGGGAACATTACAGAGATCAAGTCTTTGTGCGAGGAATACTAACGTACGAAATTTGAGGTCGACTCACTATTACGGGTACATTTCGAGGGTTTTACCGAAATTACTTGATAGTCATGGTTAATAGTACTTTTCAAGTAGGTAGTTAATTGCAAATAAAACACTTACTTACTGTTAACTCTTATTTTCGTACAACTTTTCGATCGATTTAAGATAAGATAATTTATTTCGATTCTACAAACGTCTTAGATCAAAAATAAAATTCTCATAGGCTTATGACTAAGCATGGACAAAATGGACTAAGTAAACATTCCGCAGGGAAAACATAAGTACCTACCCAAACTAGGATAAACCTGTGCGATGGTATACCTATACCTTGCGCCGAACAAAGCGTGATTTTACTATTTAACAAATATAATGTAACATCCAAATATATACTACGTTCATTTATAGTTAAGGCGACGAGCGTCAAGTATTTCGGGAATCGTATAATGCAGCTTTTATCAGTAGGTACTTCTTACAACTTCACTCGGTACACTTTATTTTTCGTGTAACCCAGACCCAGGAGGTCTAAGTGCTACAAAAAACCAAACATGATGCCGGTTTACACGTTTTTCAATACAACAATGACAGAAGTTCTTTCGGATCAGATGACGTTCGATTTTAATAGTAGGGCCCCTGGTGTCAGACGTTACGAGCCGCCGCCATAGGCGTCTGACATGGCTCTTTACCGACGACTAAGCGTGCTCTCCGGAACACAGAATCGTACTTATCTACTATATAGCCTTGAATGTCCTTACCAAACTGAGGACGAACATCGTAAAGATGTGACCCACCCGGGATTTGAACCCAGGATATCTGGATCGAGAGCTAGAGACCCTACCACTAGACCACGGGAGTGTAATATATGTTTACTAAATAAGGCAATTATGATATCCGAACCTATTTTTATTTTACTACGCGACGGGGAAGCGCCTTCACTTCATCTGGTTACAAGTTGAGATAAGGCCGAAGGTGGAAGTGCACTTCACCCGGAATCCTCAACAAACTGAGGAACTGGCTATTTTACCTCTAAATGTCGGAACACAACAATTTTAAAAGTGTTGTTATGGCGACAGAATTAGGTAAGATGGTGGTAGCTAGCCAGGCGGACTTAAACAAAGTCCTACCACCAACCAAACCAATCTAAAAATAACTAATCTTAATATTAAAATATTTAATTTGTAGCAACTAGTTTGTTTGCCTCTTGGCAAAGCCCTCCCCCAAAATTATCCATGCTTCTCAATAAAGAGGAGATCCGCATTTCTGGTCCTGGTCCGGCCTGCCACCTTCACAATTACATCAACCAATCGTGTATCTGAACCTACCAACTATCAATACTTCATTCATAACTGCGTGCGTGTGATGTGATAAGGCAATCGTCCGTTGTTCCACATTCAAACAATAAGTCAAATAAATCATGACACAATTCATTTACTAAATCACTGACCCATTCCCATTCCCAGCCCCCGAACTGTAAATGAATTGGTATCACGTGGTATCACAATCACAGACGTGACTGAAGAAATTTATAGCGTCTGATAAACGGGAGAATTAGTGGGAGGATCCAAATCTCAACTCAATTGGAACACTTGGTTGGAGACCCGAGGTTACTTCGCAATTTGATCACTGATCATTTCTTTGTCAGCATTACTTCTTTGTCTGGAGAGTGTAGTGAAAAACATCTACGAAATTTTTTTTTTTTTTTGATGAATTCATCTCGAACAATCCCGAATTGCTGATCAGAAAATGTGTAAAATGAAAACTTTGTCAGCACAGCACAGAAGAAGAGAAATCTTCTTTGTGTGGAAAGTGGAGATTGAAATAATGTACGTTTTTTTTATTATGAATTCATCTCGAACAATCGCGAAATTGCTGGTGACACTATCAGTGTGTAAAATTAAAACTTTGTCAGCATGTCTCTACTTCTTTATGTGGAAAGTAGAGAATCAAATAATGTAAGAAATTATTGTATTTTTGTGATGAAAACTTCTCGAGCAATCACGAAACTGCTGTCAGATGGCAATTTCATTATGGACCCATAAACCATAAATCAAAGTAGTTTGCAGTTTCATTATGTAGGTACCCATAAACCAGCAATCAAAGTGGTATGCAGCGAACACAGTCAGAATCAATTCAAATATTTGATTGATGTTATTAATGCGCAGTGTATATCAGAAATTATACGTCAAAATCATATCATAGAAAATCGGTAATATCTGGGAAACTATCATTCATTTTAATCTCTAATATCTGGAAACGGGTTCGGGCAATATTTGATAGGTATCATAACTTTTTAAAGCCTTGCTAGGATAAGGGTAGGGGCTGAGGGGTCGTTTACCCGGATTACTGAGGACCCGTTTTAATACTGTCCATTCCCTGTAGGTTCATCATTCCAACATCCAAAAACAACAGATTCACAACTCACTTGTAGAATTCATTATCGTTCGATAGGTGTTTGTGTTGGGAATGTTTGTTTGCTTATGGCAAACTTTGAAGGGAATGTACTTTTAGGCGGAAATCGGGTAACGGAACAAACGGAACCGTGAAAATGTACAACAGCTTCGCCGAAACGGAACCGTGAAAATATACAACTGAAACGTGATTTGCCATTCAATTATTTCCATAGCTCAAGAGACACTGATGTTGAAAGGGAGAAGTTTGCTGAGAGTGCAATTCATAAACTCTTAATTAGTGAAGATATAATGGAGTATTGTTGGATTATCTGGCTGTCGGCGGTCGCCCTCGCGGCGAGCAGCGAAGCCTCTTTTTACGATGACGACTACGATTCCTACACCAAGAATTACGACTACAAAAGCGCAGGTAAACAACCCCTCGTTTATAATATTAAAATCTTTTATTACCAACCAAATTTCATTTCAGCCGCCTTGCCTGTCGATGGAGAATATCAGCCAGCTAAATTGAGTTTCGCAAACGAAGCCTCCAAGGCAATAGCCGTTAGACGGTGGCTAAACTAGATTATCTTCGGCGTTTGTATAAATTGTTATATGAATTTATCAAAAATATATCATTTATTTTATAAGCAAGTGTATTTAAAGGGTTTATCTATTCAATATGTGACAAAGCCTATTGCAAAAGTTTAAATTGAGAGAGCATCAGATAATGAATGCGCGTGGAAGAATAAATATAAAGTAAATATATATATAATTACTTTTTTGTGAATAAACGGTTAGCTTTTACCTCAAGGCTTGTCTAACAGGCCAGGGTAAATAAGGACTAGGATGGAGTGAACTTCCCCAGGACCCGATGACACCGGAATTTCGGAAGGATGGTGGTCTCTAGCCAGGTGGACCCTTACAGGGCATACCACCAGTTTATTTATCTTATTTTATTCGGGAGATATACGTTATATGTTGTACCCGCAGATACAACATATAAAAAGGTTTTTTAAAAATAACTAAAAGGCATTAAAAATAACTCTTACCTTATCCAAAAACAGTTTCAAAAAATCAAAGAAAATTATTGTACTTCTGAATAAGTCACTAGTCTAATTTTTATACATAATATTACTTCAGGTACCTATCTACATTAAAGGTAAGCAGAAAATATAATAGCAGAAAAAAATCTCGATAAAAATATTTATTGAAACTGGTACGTTTCAAAATTTACAAGCGAAATATGTTGATACCTACAATGAATATTGACTAAAGATTTATTTTAAATTATAGGTTACATAATGATCTACATGAAAGGTAAGCTAGTTTTTTGATACGAATTCAAATTTAATTTTAATCATGAGTTATTTGAAAAACTACAAGCGCACCGCGCGCCCGCATTTCAATCAGTACCTCTGTGACCACTGTCGTCGCGCGTCGTCTCAACGGCCGGACAACATATAGACTCAAAATAAATATCAGGATGAATGTAAATGAGGTATTTGTTCCGTGCCAGTAAAGGTACCATCACATGGTCACACATGGTGGCAGTACATACAACAGAATTTAGAAGAACACTTTTAAAACTGTTAAGCGATAGAAAGAATAAGTCCAATAACGGCGAACTTCATAATACAGTTACACAAATAAATGTTTGAAACATAGCTAGATCGCGCTTCACGTGGTTGAAATACATGTATTTTACTGTAACTAAGTATAGTGGTCATTCAGCCGTATCGCTTTGTAAAAGCCAGCGATTCCGACACCTACCTCAAAATTACAATTTTTCAACAGGTTTTTTCGATGGAACCTCAGCATGTAGCAATAGTGTCAACCTATTGTAGAATAAACGGGGATATAGCTCACTAGAATGCTACGAACGGTGACAAAGCAATCTACAACTCTTCCGTTGCACAATGAAAACTCATAACCGCTGTGTACCTGTGTATACGCTGTGTGTCTAGTGAATATGTGTAGAATGTCTTCGATGAAATCACGTAACAATGTGTCGATAGCAGTGCAGACATAATTGCGGAGTTCAGTATTAGCGCAGTTGGTGTCCATTTTCCTAATGAGCGGGTTGGAAATGTTAGTATCTGAAGAGCTTCGTGTAGCAACTGCCAGAAACATGTGTGCAAGCTCTCAGGGATACTCAGCAGAGAGGTGCTTCCGTCGGTAACGAATGCACTCATCGCCTCCGTACCAAGGAAGGCTAGGTAATACAATTTCTCGATGCACAGCTATCGCCGTCTTGGGAACAATTTTGTCTAATACTTATGCAATTTGCAACGAACGTCGCTTTGAATATTTCGTCGAAACGACTATATTGTCTGGAGGCGAGTTCTAAGGAAATTGAAACCGGTGAAAATGTGTCCACGATAACAACTAGGGGTGACCTATTTAAGAAAGTAGAATTATTTTTACGTGCTTACTTGTTTGGGGCCCGTAAGCCTTCGTCTGTCTGTTTGACTGACAGACAGCGTCCTTTAGAGGGCTGTATCTTTTAAATAAATAAATATTACTGGACCTTAATTTCACACAGCGCCATCTAGCCCCAAACTAAGCATAGCTTGTTATATGGGAACTAGATTACAGATAGGTAATACTCAAATACTTTTTTTTGTAAATGCAAGTATATGATAAAACACCCAAACACAGAGCTGACATCTATATTCATAACACAAATGTTTGTCCTGGTTGGGAATCTAACCCAAAAACTACAGCGCAGAAGGCAGAAAGTAAAGTAAAAGTAAAGTAATATTTATTGCATGAATACATGTGAAAAATAGAGATGGTAACAATGTCAGAATGTGCATCAATGTATTCTACCGTATAACCCAATATTTTGTGTCCAATATTTTGTCATTTAAAAAGAACAATCAAAAAATCATAGTTAATAGAATAAAATAAATGTCAAAGATTAAATATTAGAAAAAATGAAAATTGTCAATGTCACAAGTTAATATATCAAAGAATATAAATTAAAACCGAATAAAATTATGCATCAGAATTGTCAATATGTTACTACCAACTGAGCTATGAAGCTTATTGCTTTGGAATGAGTACTTAACTCGTTGAGATTATCATGATGACCTGACAAATAAAAAATAAAAAAAAGTTTTTTTTGTGTTAGCTCTATAATAAAAACGGGTTTACCTGTGAGCGTCAAACTAGGTGTGATTATAGTGACCACTCTGACGTACAACAAATACTAAAAACCATAGATGATAAAATACTAGCGTAAACCAAAATGCAAGGAAATGCATATTTACCTTTAAATGTAGGTTGGAACTGGTGTATGTTCCAACTCGCACATGGCAAGTATATTATTTGTTAAACTGGAATTGTTGTTTTCCGGTGTTTAATACAAAACTTTTGTAGAAGTTCTACCTATATTAAACCCTTCTCCTTGTTGGAAAGTCTGTTAAAAAGTATGTTCAACTATTATAACACGAGAGATAGGTATACTTTTACAAATTTATGTACCTACTTTGTATAAAAACAAAGGTCACGTGAAATTTTACGCACCTTATAAGTATTTCACCTGATTCATTTTGTTTATGTGAACTACGATAGCCGTTTTCTGGAAGAAACTGGTACCAAAATACCAAATTCTGAAAATGTTATCGACAAAAAAACTTTCATTTTACAATTTTTGCTGTTGATTTTAGTAGGTAGCATTAGGTTATGGTGCTTCCAGCACCATTCATTATAATTTTAGTTAAACCGGCTAATTATCATAATTATAGCTGTACATATACTTACAGCCAGGTTTTCACTGTAATCCGATCAGCAGTCGGATTACTAGGGTTATGTAGTAAAATCGAGCAAAATCCCCACGACTTAGCTATGAAGAAAGCATTCGCATTGTGGAACGGGAATACACAACCCTTCACGTTTGCATGCACAAATATAACCGCCGCCTAGGGGACATTGCATTTCTCCAACGTCATTGCGAAAGGAAATTTCAGCAGCTGTGAAATGTTTGTTTGGAAATGTGAAGCAATGTGTTACCGTTTGCGAGTTTTCCTTATCTAATCGCAAATGTGAATTGTTTAGTAGTAATAGGTATTATAATTATCATATGATCCATGCTGCTGAAACATTGTTATTTTTTTTGTACGATGGGTAAGCACTTGGCCTTGATCTCATCTGGTTACAAGTTGAAATAAGGCCAAAGGTGGAAGCGCACTTTACCCGGAATCCTCAACTAACTGAGGAACTGGCTATCTTACCTCTAAATGCGGGAACACAAAAATTTTTAGAATTGTTATTATGGCAACAGAACTAGGTAAAATGGTGGTAGCTAGCCAGGCTGACTTAAATACAGTCCTACCACCCTACCACCAACCAAACCAAGCACAATATATTGTACTCCCCATGGGATCGAAGCCGTGACCTCTGGATCTGAAATCGGTGGGTTGAACCACTAGACCACAGAGGCGGTTAAAAAGCTGAAAAATATTGAAAAGCTTTTGACCTGTGTGGCCAAGTGGATATGAGCCCGCCTTCCGAACCGGATCATTCACCATTGGACTTATTATCGGAAGTTTATATGGGCATTTGACACATGTACATGCTTTGACGATGAAGGTCACATTGTGAGGAAACCGCCATGTTCCTAGGACCAAAAATCCGAATGGCATGTAGCCCGCTGAGCAACGATAGGCTTGCAACCTGTCACGTATTGAATACTAGCTACTTGCAAACCGTGGGCATGTGCCGAACGTTAGTTAGGACGTGCCTCCGACTGCCCCCGAGTAGGTTATACTCATAAGATCCACGCTTTGAGTAGTGATCAGAGGTGAATCCTCGAAGGGGAAAAAGTCACTAGTCTGTTAATTGTAAAAGGTAGAAATAATTTAGAAATGCAAAATTTTCATAATCTCAATTTTCCAGTAAAACTATAAACAAAATAATTTTATTTAATGCCGAACAATTTATTTTTAAATCGAGCACGGTTCAGACTTGGCCTCAGTAGCCCTGGAAAAAATTCAACCTTTGTCTACGGTGTTTTCCAACAACAAAAAAAACTTTTTTTTTGTCTGTCTGTTTGTTTCGGCTAATCTCCGAAAGCGTGTGGCGTGAAAGTCCCGTACAAATCGGTCCAACCGTCGTAAAGAGTACCTTAGACCGTATTAACGGTCCGCGCAAATTCATTAAAACCCGTGATTTTTTTTTTGTAAAAGCTGCTCGCTACTTTCTTGTATAGGGATATAATATATATATATATAATATTGTATAGAAATAAATTAGGGAAATTCCCACGGGCTAACGGGAACGAAGTCCCAGGTGTTTGCTAGTATCATAAAAAAATATTAGCCAATTGAGTACCTATTAAAAAAATATCAATAAAGCGAATAGTAAAACAAATATCTGCACAAAACCCGACGCAATTCAATGTAAGAGCGAAACGTGACACGTGACACGTGATCACACGTAGGTAACTACACGTCCAATGAAGAACAGGAAAGGCCTTAGAACGTTCAGAAGCAATTTCGCGGACGGCAATTTTTGTCGCCATTTCACGATAGAGTGGTTTTGTGGACGAACTAGCTTATCGTACGAACACAGACCTATCTAAGATTCACCCATTCGTATCTGTAGTGGGGCGAGGGATCTATACGTTGACTGGGGCTGTACGTTCCCCTTGTTACTCGTACATTTCCGAGTTACATTACCAACAATGTACAAGGAAAAAATATTCTGCTCAAATAACTGGGTTATGTTACCTACATTAACATTTTACTAAGAAACATTCATATCTGAAAAAGAAAAAAAATATCAAAACGTTTTTTTATGTTGAAAAATCAGGTAACAGCTATCTGATTGAAATGAGCCCAGACACAGATATTTTACTGTAATTAATCGAGGAGTTCCATTGAACAGCTCCTGACTAATCAGATAAATTTAATCAAAATGTCATTTATTCAGACAACAAAAGTTAATATAAGCTTGCTGTCACCATAGTAGTATACTTAAAAAAGGTACCTTGCCAAGTTTTCATTGATAGGTAACCATATTATGGGGGGTTGACAAAAAACGTCATCGCCATCTTGTGGAGAAGGCCGTTTTCTACTCTTCAAGCCCTTTTATTGATACCCATATAATGGGGGTTGACAAAAAACACATCATCGCCATCTTGGGGAGACGGCCATTGTAAGCATTACAATATTGCGTATTGCATATTGTATTGTTACCAAAACTAAAGGCGAATCCAAAATTTCAGCTCAATCGGATGTCAAGTGGCTAGTTTTACCTGAACAAACATACTACCATACAAACATACATTGCAACATTGCAAATAATTTAGAAGCTAAAAAAAATACCTACCTACCTACTTCGTGTTTCGTGACATTAGTACCTACCTACAAGTTAGGAAGGTAGACAAGATAAGATTAATTATTGCAAATGGTACATACCGTATCTTGATTTTAGCACGTTTGACTTTATCTGTTTCATTGAAATAATAATATCTCAAGTAGGTAGGTAGGTACACGACAAGAAAGTCGTTAAGATCTAGATTGATAAATTGTTCGCTCGTTTCACTCGACTAAATGGACGACCGCCCGAATTTATTGTTTTTGATAATATTACGTATTCACAGATAGTCCCAAATTGGCAATAGCGACTTCATAATAAAGGTTAAAAAGAATTCCTTCTGCAATGCGACTCAAAAAAGATCAAATATTCACGCTACTTCTAAGTTACAACAGGGTGAGGTGAAAAGCTCATAGCTATTAAATAGAATGTCTTACTCAAAACGAGGACTAATTGCAGACCGCGTCTCGTTAAAAACTCTCACGTAATACAATAATGGGAAAGTACAGCGATAACCGAGCTTCAAACAAGGATTGGAGCGATACTCGGTGAGAAGGAGCTTGCATTAACATTTCAGAGTGGAGGAGGCAATAATGTGGGTGCTACAAGGTTAACGTTGACTCCACTCGAGCCAACTGCCTACCACGCTCCGTTGGTGCTAGGAAATAATCTGAGTGGGTCTCTTTCTCGGGGAGTTTCCGTGGCGACTGTCCACGTAGCTTTTACCGAAAAAAACCAGCACGACGGAGGTTGTTCCTAATCCGATATATCTTGGAAAAGGATCGAGTGAAAGGCGTTTCCGTCAAAGTGCGTCTGACTAGCCTTGATCCACTCCACATTCCAGAGTAGAACTATGCGTCGTGCTAGGACTAGAATTTAGACCAGCAACTGTTTACCAGTAGATTAAATACTGCATATCAATTAAGGCAAACTCAAAACGCAAGCTCGTAACTATTAGACTTAATATACCTGTCTTAGTTACGAATTTTAACCTCCTCTGTGGTCTAGTGGTTCAACCCACCGATTTCAGATCCAGAGGTCCCGGGTTCAATCCCCAGGGAGCAATATTGTGCTCGGTTTGGTTGTTGGTAGGATTTTGTTTAAGTCCGCCATAATAACAATTCTTAAATTGTTGTGTTCCGGCAATTAGAGGTAAGATAGCCAGTTCCTCAGTTTGTTGAGGATTTCGGGTGAAGTGCGCTTCCACCTTCGGCCTCATCATAACCTGAAAATTAGGTGAGATGAAGGAAAAGCACATCCCCGTCATATAATAAAAAAAAATGTATGTAAAGAAGGAGGAAATTTATAGACATGACGACGATGATATTATCAGATGAAGAGAAAATGATTTGTAAAAGGTTTGCACTTTCATATTATTAATTAGTTTTCGTTGTACAGGTAACATTTACGTAGGTAGGTACTCAGGTTTGGTTCTAAAGCTGACACATATACACAAAGACAAACATTATACTCGGCAGATGTATTCGGCTCATAACTCTACGAGTTTTCATCAGATTGAGATAGCGAATTCGGTGTAAAATACAGCTTTACGACGATGCTTGTTGCTAAATGTTACCTACATACCTAGGTAGGTACGTACACTTGAATTGATCGCCCGGGTTACAGTGAAAGGGCTTGAAGCTCGGCTCCGAGGCGATATTATTCGACAAGGGTGCGTTTTGTTTACAAATTGCTTGTCGGCGCGTGCCTTGCTCAGTTCAAATCACACTGGAATCACTACGGACGGTTCGCCCTGTATCGCCTTGAAGATAAAGCGGTCACAACAACCCGTCTGGCGTCTATAATTTTCTCTAAGCTTGTTTTACACTTTTAACGGCAATTTCAGCCGTGAATGGATTGAACTGGTTACGGGTTTCTTACTTTCAAGATTTTAAATCAACGGAATGAAAGCGAATGTGACGTTAAAACTTGATGACTCTCAATGGTTGCGCAAATGTATCATTTACTATCATTTCCACTTACGGTTAATTGAGCGAGCTAGCGAAGCGTCTTAGCTTCGAGATAGGCAAAAGATTGCTTTTGTCCGCTGTCTGTCGGCTGTCGGCTGTCGGTTTGTTCTCGTTTACAGGTCGCATTTCTCAACAGATGTTGATAAAAATTGGCACACATGTTCCTTGATTTATTAAATTTTTTTTGTCGATCGCGATTTTCGATTGGGGGGAAAAGGGGGAAGTTTGCTGTAGCGTTTTTTTATCAACGGATTTCAATAAAATGTTGAAATGCACACTAAGGATTTAATTCTACGCAAGATGACAAAAACAAAGAGGGTGAGTGGAGAGGGAAAAGAGGAGAAGTTTCCTGTAGGATTAAAATTTTAGTTTTTTTTTTCGGAAAATGTATACCAACGCTTACTTATCAGACTACGCAGTCCTCTCCGCCTTTGCAATACATATCCGTAGACACAATTTATTCCCCTATTTGCTCGAAAGTCCAAAAGGTAAAGTGAAAGAGGAAAGCATCGGTTATTGCATGGTAAGGGCTCGCGAGGTCTACTGTTCTTACAGAACCACTATTAATAAGAGGTACGGTACCTTAGAATTGAAACTTGTGTGGCTATGCAACATAATTAAATAAAAGTGAAGAAGGGGTCTCAAAATGATCTCGAAACGTCAGCAAATCGACGTAAAAATTTTGTCGTAATAACCGTTTCATTTATTTAATTTTGTACGGTACCTTATTTAAGTTTTCTTTCCTCTACCTACCTGTGCCTTGACAACGAAATATATGCCACTGATGATAACAATAAGGTACCTATACAACAAGTGTCTTAACTAAGGGTACTTATGTACACTATAATAAAAATAAATTTGATAATAAAATAAATATAATAAATATTACAGGACATTAATTTTACACAGCGCCATCTAGCCCCAAACTAAGCATAGCTTGTAATATGGGAACAAGGTTACGGATAGAATACTTAAATACTTTTTGTAAATACATACGTACTATATGATACAACACCCAAACACAGAACAAACATCTATATTCATCACACAAATGTTTGCTCTGGGTGGGAATCGAACCCACAGCCTACAGCGCAGAAGGCAGAGTTACTACCAACTGAGCTATGAGGCTTGTTAAATTGATAAAACTATACCTAGATATAGGCTTTAAACCCAGAGGTTCCAGGCCTGAATCCCTAATGAGTACAAATCTGTGGTTGGTAGTTAGGTAGGGCATGTTTAAAGTCCGCCTACCACTATCTTATCTCAGTCTGTCGCCATAGCAACAATTATAACTGTTGTGTTCCGGCATTCGGAGGTAGTAGCTAGTTTAGGCCTCCGGGTATAAAGGTGACTTCCACCTTCGGCCGTATCATAACTTGACACCAGGTGAGATGAAACTTTCCTTGCTTTGCTTCCCCGTCATAATAAGTAAGTAGTGTTAGCACTGATTTGTGCTGATTTAAGTAGGTATCCGATCTAATAATATGCTTCCCTGGTATAATCTCGCAGTGTAGGCAGCCGAGTATAATATAAGTGCAGATTAAAGACCCCCCCGAAAGATCCGACGAAGTGTTGGTCGACACATCTTCGAAATAAATTAAAAGGCGGCAGGAGATCCATCTATTCGTCCCACAACATGAACATTTATTTCTACGACATTAAGGTCTCTTTTACTTCAACATTTTGACTCATGCCAAAATATTTGTCTGCGAAATTGTGGTTGGTCGGGAAGTAATGAAAAATTCACCCCTGGAACAACCTGTGGTAGCGATATTGTAGGATTATTTTTATTATTCATTTGTAACGTTAGTACCTTGCCTAGCAACTCGCCATCGCGGTATAATTTATTTGAGTAAAACGAAGTAATTTAAGAAGTAGCTAAATAGAAGTGGAATGAGAAAATTAATTACCTAGGTAAATATGTCGTGGCCTATAATAATAAAAATATTTTTCTGTTGTTACTTTCAGAAAGTCGAACGTGTACAACATCAGAATTCCGATGCAAGTCAGGCAGATGTATACCAGCTTCATGGCGCTGCGACAGTGAAAAAGACTGCTCTGATGGCACTGATGAAGATCCTAGTATTTGCAGTGAGTACACTTTTATATTTTGAGTGGGTACTTTTTAAAAAAAACAATAAAACAACTAGGAGACGGAACAAGCTAGTAACCCACCCTACCCACATTATGTTAAGTGCATCTCTTGCCTATAACTATGCCTTACTGCGTAGATCACATCCACAAAGAACATAGCCTAAATGTCACTGCATTGCGCCCGTCAACTTGAGGCATGAACGTGTTAAGCCTGTAATTTCATCGGCAACCATACCCTCCAAACTGGAACACAACAATGCTGCTTGGCAACTGAAATAAGTATGGTGGTAGTACTTCCCCGGACGAGCCCTTTCACAAGGGGCTCTACTGCTTTATTAGGTACCTACACCTACATTGCTTCAAGTAAGTAAGGCAAACAACTGAAACGTCAACACGTAAAAAGCCGAGGATCCTTGACAGTTAACACACAACTCGTCCGCTTCTCTCGAACTTTTGACCGTAAAATTCGGCATATGGAGCAAACATCAACCTACTTAGCAAAATTTGTGTGCGGAAAACGCAAACACCGCTACGCTGACAAGTTTACTTTGGCGAGATGGCTGTCCCCAACCCTATTTAGGAGTAGAACAATGAAAAAACAAAGGCCCCGAAATGACAAAGCCAGATTTATGGTTATAAATACAGGGCCAACACAAGGGTTAACGATTTACCAAGGCAAAAAGTTCATAAGCCTCTTTCTTTAGATTTGCATAATCACCTCGTAGGTATTTATAGTGAAAATAATGGTTCGTCAAGACGTACTGGACAAAGAAAATTGTCTAGCTGAAAAAAAAGGAACCTCATATGTTATAAGTAAAAATATAATTTTTCAATAAATGTATTAGAAAAGTTGTAAGTTATCACGTGTTCTATGGGTCAAATGAAGGTTCACCTCAGTGTAGATTAAAATCTTAAAAATGACGAAGTTCTCGAAATCAATGTTATGATTTTGTTAATTTATTCTCTTTCCCGATGTAAAAAAACATGATGTAGGCGTACCATTAAATTTTTATTTTATTTAACATTCAGATAGGTAATCGGATACTTATAAATATGTACATTTTTCATATTTTTTGTAATATAAATACCAGTTTTTTGAATGAATATTTGGGGTGTCAGTTTATCTCCGACACAGATAAGGCAATGAGATAGAACTAGAGATAGTTTGATCATTGAAACAGGAACTAGACAGATCCGATAAATTTAATAGATTAAAGATCCGATCGTTTTTTTTTAAGATCAGGGGGGGTACCACGACCTCTTATAGCAATATTGTTTTGATATTACTTTACTTTTGTCACTAGCTGTCAAGTGTAGATCAAAACGAGAATGCTGTAAGACGTTGTGGTTAGGCCCCCATTGTTTGAAAAGTCTTGTCTTGTCAAAGAATTGAGTAGGCATGTTCGAGAATTATTATTAAGGGAGCAAAATTGAGAGATGCTGCTATGGAAAAGCATCCAATGAATTTCTCCTTTGAGGCTGCGGCATTTATAATACAGGCCTGCCTCCGCGTATGAAAATTACAAGAAGGCGTAATACCAAAATGTTAATGATAAGCCGTTTACTTTGAAAACGAGAATGGGGTATAAAATATTATAAAGCATACGTATCTAATAAATAAATAAGATCGTATAAGACGAAAAGATATCGTGGCAGCTTCTAGTAAAACATTTATACCTACATTCTTATTCATATATATATTATATATATGTGGTCCCACCCCAAATGTCAAAACTAGGACATTCAGAAAAATCATAATGTTTTAAATGCAAATCACATTTGAGGCGTGAAAAATGTATGGGTAATGTATTTCGATTTTATAAATGTGTTCGAGATAAACACGTGGTAGAAAATATTGTGAAAACGTCCAGAGAATTTCAAATTAGAGAGGTTCCATAGACTAATCAAAAATAATATGTACAGCTACATCAAAGAAAATGTAAAACAGCTTACATGGTAGGTAAACTCGAACATTAAACACGATGTCATCGCATTTAAAACACTAGAGCAAACACAAAAAATCAGCGTCATCTGTTTGGTTTAGGGAAATTGCTTCGTTCATATTCCGTTTTGGTGTAAATATGCTAAAAAGTTAGACTGTTTCCGAGCGTGAAGCAGACTTTTAATTCCTTGTTTTTCTCAAACTGCAACACTGTGAAAAGCTTGTGAAACTTTCCAAGGTTTTATCGAGGGTTCGCGAAGGGTTTCGTTCCGGTGACCGCACGGCCGGCCGCTTTATTACATCCTCCGCGATAGTACGTCACGATTGGAAATCTTTTCTTCATGGAGAAAAAGTCAAACAATATCTTGCAAGTAATTAATAATAATAATAACTTTATTAACCATAAAACTGCTTTACAGATCAGGTACATAATAATGTATTATTGAATGGAAGTTACATAAAAGATAGGAAGATTGTACCTTTTTGAGCTCTCTTCTCCGCACTAGGTCTCTATGGAGCCTTTCAATTCAAAGTAAATAGTACGTAAACATAATGTGTAAGTAGCAAAGCGTTGACAATACACAATGTGCAGATGCAGACATATAGAGCTGCGTACGATGAAAACATTGTAATCGAATGCATACGGATTAATACAGTAACAACAATGTACTAACACGTTGCAAATTGATTTAGGAGGCAAATGGCATTCTGCTTCATTTGTAAACATGTAAAACAGATATTTCCAATTCTCCATGCATTAAAAGGATTCACCGAGAGATAACCGTGCTTTTAATTAATTCGTTAGCTCAGACAAAAGCTAAATGATCAGTCTAATAAAGGACTGCTCAGCATCATTAATTACTTTAGCTCGTGCTCACCGTTAGCATTTAATATTTTTGGGGTACTCGCCCCTAGAATTCTAATCGTGTTTGCAGTGTCAACGCTACGATGTGGCTGATAGGATCGTCTCTCGACTTACTTAATTTTATTCAAAGTTTTAATTGTTTACCTACGATAATGATAAAAACCCTCATAAATTCTGAGCAGATTTTGTTGATCAAATCAAATTTATCATAACAGTATTGTTTAGATTTCAAATTGTATTGTTAACAGCTATGTACCTTCATAGTTTGAAACGCTTGTTCAGATGCGTATTTCAAGTAGGTATACATTTAAGTTTCACATGCAGCTGGCGCCCGTGACTGTCCCGAACACCACTTTATTTGTGCCAGTGGACATTGTATCCCTGCCTCTTGGCGGTGCGACTTGGCTGCCGATTGCAAGGACGGATCTGATGAGCATCAGTGTGGTAAGAGTATGCTCAAACGGGAGACGCATGAACTCGCATGGACGATTCAAATTGATCACAAGCAACCGGGCAACGTTGAGCATGATACGGAGAGATATTTTTCAGGATTGATGCAACAGTGATAGAGGAAGAGGAATCGTATATAACAAAATGTAGCGTTACAGAGAAAACTCACGTCCAAACATCAGACAATCAAAATAATATCATTATTAATACTTATACCTTTCCAAGAATAATGTTTCTTTGAATTCGTTCTGTGTACGTCTATATCTGTATCTCTGAGCATGAGCATGAATTGGGTTCGGCAGAAGTGGAGCCCTGTGGCGCAGACGAGTTCACCTGCCGAGGCAAGTCCGGAGAATGCATCCCTCTCACGTGGATGTGTGACGACAACGCAGACTGCTCCGACGGTTCCGATGAAAAAGCATGCAGTAAGGGAGCATTTTGATCACCTACAATTTTATTTGGCGGTTACTGATAGAACTTAACAAACCCACACACACATTCTAGATACTGTTAAGTTAGCGACAACAAAGATTTATAACAAACAAGTTCTCTCAATAAACGCCATGACATTAAATAATAACATGCCATTATTTGATTTCCATTTGGAAATGTTTTGGTATGGAAGCAAGCATTAAATAGATTGTAAGTAAAAAATAGGGCAAAAGAAACCGCTATATGTAATGCAAGCAGTGTTTTCCAAAATCATTTGATACAACTTTTATAGAGAAACTTTAGCCAAGCTCTCAAGCACAAAGTTCAACCGCTCCCAATTTTAATTATCGACCAGAGGCCGCTCATAAAGTTTACTTCGTCATTGAATGAACTTTGAAACCTGATAGCATTTGATCGTCAGAGGTCAGTAGTAAAATGTGAGCTTGTCAGTAAACTAGATCAAACCTTCATATAGTGAACTCGACCGCAACATTATCGCCAAATTCGAGCACATTTACGAGTTCAAGGAAGATAATCGCGGATTTTTTGGAACAATTACATACCTACTTATAAACCTATTTAATATCTAGGTTAGTATGTCGTTGGTCTATGAGAAAATAAATTGAATGGATAATTGTCTTGAAATATTTCTGATTTCCAATTTGTTTGAACATGTTTCTATTCGTATATTCGTGTTTACGTAATTACTCCACGTCACGTAATCCCATTCATTAAAAGGTACACATGGGTCAGCATTAATGCATTACCGCATTTCATGCATATTCAATTGTATTTCCGAAACTACCATTAATTGTTAGTCCCACTGGCATGTTATCATAATCTGAACTGCGTAATTGGCGACTAGAACTGTTTTCGTGGAAATTGCATGATGCCGACCTACATGTTTTATCAATGTTCAGTGCAAAGAGCACATCGCTAAACTAATTTCATAGCTCAGAATATAAGAAATATATATCTTATTAAAGTCTTCAATTTGGTAGAAGCCCGTTCAACAGGAACTCACGTTTATCGTCCGTTCATTCTGTTCAGGCAAAGTAGAGCAACGCTATTCGATATCGACGGAGTCAATCAATCATTAGGATCGTACCCCCAGCAAACACTCTTGTATTCTATCAACGCCCGTTTCATCCGTCTATAAATTCTTATCTGCCCGCACCGGACCTGCCTAAGGTTGAGTGATGACGTAGCTTGTGTATTTTGAGACCCACGAGCCTTGCAATAGGTATGATTACATAGCTGAGCCTTAGTGTAATCTACGAGCTTTCACATTTACCTGGAAATATGAGTCGCTTTATGACGCTTCCCGGCTTTCATTATATTTCCAGAGACGAAATGCAGAGCAATTCATTCACACGAACAATGATTGGTAGGTATATTTTTCTAGTAATTTACAGTGATCATAAGGAATAAATTTAACTATGTATAAATGAGAGGTCCTTTCTGAAACCAATTCATAGGAAAATATTTTTCTTATTTAAAATGAAACGAGTTCCTGTTGGATGACAATATTCCAACAAA
This sequence comes from Venusia cambrica, assembly GCA_951394065.1. Lineage (NCBI taxonomy): Eukaryota > Metazoa > Arthropoda > Insecta > Lepidoptera > Geometridae > Venusia > Venusia cambrica. The sequence continues at coordinate 1,223,613 of OX596068.1, read as the reverse complement.
GAGGTTCCTAAAGAAATCCACAATTCTCTGAGAATGAAACTAGTTCGCTGACGATAAAATACCGCTCTTTTCTCGTAAGAAAATAATTCCGCACTTTTATTTCATTAGTTACCTACCTACTTAGGATGTAAATTATACAAAGAGAATTTTAATGAGGCTGCACTTTTGTGTGCGCTTATTTCTTGTGTTCTTTCTTTAAGCTACCTTCATTTAATGAGTGTTAAGTTAAAATTACATGAATCGGGTTCTCGAACTTGCCTCGCGTCGGACTTGTCAAATTCTGTTTTAAGTAGAACAAGTTTTAATGGATATGTTTGTGTGTAGATGAGACATGCCGTTCGGATGAGTTCACATGTGGGAACGGAAAGTGCATTCAATCGCGGTGGGTTTGCGATGGCGATGACGACTGTGGGGACAACAGTGACGAAGTCAAATGCCCAGCGCCGACCTGCCAGCCTCAAACACACTTCTCTTGTGCGGACGGACACTGCATTTCGGCCTGGTGGAGGTGTGACGGAGATATTGACTGCCCGGATGGAAGCGATGAAACGGTAAGACTTTTGAAAAAAAAATACATTTGCAAGTAATCTGGTAAACTACGACTAAAATATTACACCAGGAGATATAGTATACTCACCAACCTGCCTCACCCCTCGCTGGAGGGGAGGCATTTCCTGCAGTGGATTTCTTCAGGCTGTGATGATGATGAACATATTTGTATATCGAAATTTTGAGAGCACCTTATATTCAGGTCAAGGCTTGTGATATAGAAACCTAACCCTACTTATGCTATGAATTTTCGGCTCAATCGGATAACCCGGTAACGGAATGTCAAAAATATTCTCAAGATCCAATATGAAGGGCGTGCGTGACGGAAATATCAAAAACCGATGTCGACACCTACGTGTTTATTGAGAGCAATATTACCTCGCTGCGCCTAGTTTTATGGACAACCCCAGTTTCATTTTGGTCTGATATTACGGTATTTTCTAGAATTGGCATTCAGAATAGAAGACCAAGAAATCCATCCACCATTAAATTGGACGTGGCGGCAAAGAATATGGCTTGTATAGTTGCTATATCAGGCAATATACCTTTTCCGGTTGTAATAGATGATGATAATGAATCTCTCAAATGTAAAGTATTAAACGAACCGTATATCACATTCCAGGGTTGCGCTATAACACCGAAAGTGCGTTCGCCGTGCATATCAACGGAGTTCGAATGCCATGACCGCATGACATGCGTCCACAAAGCGTGGGTCTGCGACGGCGACCGGGATTGCCCCGACGGCGGAGACGAAGCCCCAGAGATTTGCCGGGGAAATGTCACGTGTCGCCCTGACCAGTATCAATGTAAAGACCACAGCTGTATCCCTGGAGCGCTGTATTGTAACGGAGACAAGGACTGTCCAGATGGCAGTGATGAATTGAATTGCAGTAAGTATATTACGATAGTTGAAATTTGAGTTGAATTAGTGGAATAGGCGAAATTTGGTAGCCGAACAAATATATATACACATACCTGTGAATAGCCTCGCTAACACGCCGGGTGACTGCCAGTACCAACAGCATCCTTAGGACTGTGGGAGATAGGGGGATAGGACCCATGATGAGACACATGTCAAAATTACATGTGTTCCCCTCGTCACGTGCTGCTAAAAAAAGTAATTTGATAAATCTAATGTAATTTAATCTACTGAATTCTAAATTTATTATGAATGTACCTAATGCTGATTATTAAAATTTATTTTAATGTGTACCTATTTATCTTTTTTTATAATTATGTGATTATGATGTATTATATGTTATTATGGTTGTAAAATATATTGTAAAATATGTGGCATATGCGTAGGGAGGCCTATACCCAGCAGTGGGTGAAATCAGGCTGCGGATGATGATGATGATGGTTGTAAAAAACTGAAATAAAATTTTATACAATACAATACCTACCTACACAATTTATCAATATTTTACTCCAGTTGAACTTACCGGATAAAAATATTCCTTTTATATCTTATCTCTTTTTATATTTTATAAATTTCACAAAGTAGGTAGTTACCGAGTCGAAATAATTTGGGAAAAAAAAAACAATTAGTTCAACGAGTTGAAATTTGAGTTGAACTTAGTGGAATAGGCGCTCACTGGCTACTGTGTATGCGGTTTACGGTCACTGTACTACGACTATTACCTACTATTTTATTGGGAAATTAACTTGATTCTATAATAAGTATATAACTATTTACATTTGTTTTCGAGTTTCGTTATATAACAGTGACTCAGTTCGTATTCGCATACCTGATCTGGTCCGGATTTTCATTAAACTTTTTCGATTAGAGGACCTCAATAAAAACACGGCAAACATCATTCGAAAGAAACAAACACGTGTTTGTTTCTTAGGAAGAAAATAACATGTCCGTTTGTACTACTAGAGAACCACAGATATTGTAAGTATATATTGACCAACCCAGTATATATAGTGAGTATACCACTTTATCCCTCGGGGTTTTCAAAAATCTTGCGGGGCTGGCTCTTATTTAGGCCAGCGAATCAGCATAGCTATTCAGCGTGTCAATGCAGCCAGTGTCTTGGGCACGCTTCCGTCTGGTACTGATCTGGAACAGTTGAGTTACCTATAGGCCGTTTGTAACGGTCCTTAGGTAATCTGACTGATTCCTTTGTACGTAGTTAGTTTAATTGTACTTTTTATTGAATAAAAGCTCACTTTGAGTTAAACTTTATACATAGGTAAGTATCTAAATGATGGTGTGAAGTGAACTCGACTAAGTATTCGTTTATTTCTTACATGCTGTAAGAAAATGAATGTCGTTAAAGCGACTTTACAAGAAAGCTCAAACTTAAACAAAATCTTGTCATAGAACATTTAAGGCTATTATTTACGGTTCGTTCGTGAAAGGAAGACGCCAGGCTTAAATTAAACTTGCATCAGATATTTCAAGATATCAACCCCTTTTTCTTTGTGAATGATTTCATAAACAAGTCTTTCGTTTTAATTCACAACTCGTAATTGTTTTTTTTTGCCAACATTTAAAATTATTTAATTGGTTATTTTAATTAAAAACTATTCAAATACGATTAATGAGCTAGACACGGTGACAGTTTTAGAATTGCAGACCTGCTGGTGGAATATTGAAATGTATAATAAGGCTACCACCACGTTCATGTTTTGAGCCTTAGCAGCTTAGCTTAGTTAGTATTTAGTAACATCAGCTTAAAAGTGAACTGTAATGGCACTAATAATAATACTTAGTTAATTTGCCATAAAACGGTTAAACAAATCAGGTATCATTATGTATTATAATGATAGTTACCTAAAAGATAAGAAGATTGTACCTTGTTGAGCTCTGTTCTCCGCACTTGGTCCCCATTAAACCTGTTTAACAGACATAGGATCTCGCCTCGGACTCTGTCGCTCGTAATTTACTATTTGAGATGTAAGCAAAAAGTTTACGTTTACAAAAATTTAGAAGGAAAATAGTTCACTTACAGCTTATTTGAAAATAATAAGTTTTAAGTGTCCTAGTGTCATCTCGCAAGTAAGTAGGTATTGTTAGATAAATAAATAGATAGATAGATAGATAACTCTTTATTGTTCACCATTAACAAATAACATAACAAAATACAGATAGTGGAAACTTAATCTAAGCGTCACTGGTAAAACAATGTTAGGTGTTAGGAAGGTAATGGTGTGTGTTGAGCTGTAGATAAGTATTGTGTACCTACTTATAGAGGTCGATGTCTGAATATTGTGCGTGATGAATTAGAGAAAGGAGTCATTTTGATATTTCTTTAATGTTTAACAGGAGGTCTAAGTTAATAGAAGTGTAGTAGGCGTCCTGTGAGTGTTTTACTAGATTATCTGTTTCCTCGTAGTTAGTTTAGGTAAGAATCCCAAAATTATTACAGTATTTTAGAGATCTCTCAAGTTTTTTGTCTTGGTACAGTTGCTAAGTCGCTTCGTGATATTGTAATAAATAATAGTGAGTCAGTGACCTATGTAAATCATATACCTGCATAGGTCGGTTTTCTTTATTGACACTCGTTATTACCTGACTACGGTGAAGCAAATAGGAGAGTTATTTAATTTCTAATATCAAGAGACAAGCCATTGTCCAAAACGTAGTATATATACTCGTATATAGAACATCGTAGTGACCACGACACCTCTTAAAAAATTCAACGAACTAGAAGAATAATTGCTATGTATAAATAAACTATTATTAAGATCAAAGTCATATTAATATCACAATCATAAACTGACTGAAACAAAGAGAGCAAGAAAGCTTGCTATGGTTCCATAATTATCGAGTTGGCGTGTCTGTTAACATATTTTATCAATTCCCCAGCACGGCCAAAGACAATATGCGATAAGAGGACTGAATTCGACTGCGGCGAAGGAATGTGCATTCCCATATCTAAGGTCTGTGACAATAAGCCTGACTGCCCCAACTTCGAAGATGAGCCTAAAAACAGATGCGGACAAAATGAATGCGAAAAGAACAACGGAGGATGCACACAGGTGAATACCAAAACTAAACTAATAGATGTGCTTATTGAACATGACTAAGTAATTGTATTATTTGCGGCAACATCGAAGGCGGTGTTTTTTTAACGGGCAAGTTTTTTGACTAAAGTCTTCAATGGAGAGAACTTAATGGAAATTATTGACACATTAATCTACTGATGGTACCTACACAATCAATGCAAATTATTATATAATAACATGCACAAACATAGGTATAGAATATAAACAAGAAAATTTCCCTCGCTGCGATTGTATTTTCAGTTATACGGAACATACTAAAGATTATATTCAGGGATCCGATTTGTGCAGATTTTTTATCCAATATCCCTTTTTCTACTTATACGAGTACATTCTCATGTATGATAATGCGCCCTGTAAGATGCTGTAGATATGGTCCAGGAAAGCAATCATGTTGGGTATTCCTAACTAATAACGATGCTGCCTAATGATATGGCAATATCTTTCAGTTTTGTCGGCTCATGTTTTATACACATATCAACAATGTCTGAGGATATTATGAACTAACTTGAAAACAATATTTTTAAACAAAATATTGCATTAATAGCTTGTTGACTTTTTTATTGTATTACATTATTCTGAGTCATTTAATAAAACTACCGACCGACAGCAGGATCTTTTCACTGTTTTTTTTTATTTGCAAAAATTTGCTCTTACATTACACAGCACTTAATTAGGAATCAAGAAAAATAGAATCAAAATTAATGATATAATATCATTATATTTGATTAAATAAACCATGCAACTGTAAATTTGTCTGAAGAAATAATTTAACGTTCATCACAATTGCCTAGTTATGAGGGAGTTCATACAATATCCTTAGACATTGTTGATGTGTTTAGTTGCACTGTAAGTTATATATATATTTCTCTTCATTTCAGAAATGCGTGGACACTCCAGTTGGATACTACTGCGACTGTGACAAAGGATACAAACTGACCGACAACCGGACTTGTGAAGGTAAATAAAATATACACAACATGTTTACCTAATAGCATAAACTAACATGATTTGGTCCATACTGCATTGTTCAAATCCGGTACCCATACTTACAAATGAGAACCGCAAAAATAGAGGAAAACCAAGTCAAAACCAAGAAGTACTTGTAGGATTTGCCAGCAGGAAGCGACATGTACGAAAACAAAAAGTAAATCTATTCGTGGGACAAAAATACTATCGTGCAAGAACAGAGGAAAACGGTGTCCAAATCAAAACAAGTTGATTTAGGTTGGTATTTATGCCCAGTACATAGTATGATATCCCTAGAATACTTAAAATTTTATTGGACACACTTTTATTTTACCTATCACTCTAGAAAAGTATCATAAGTTTTTCCCAAGCTCACGTTTGTGCCAAAAACAATCGTTTGGCAATCGGAGCGTTCCTTTGAACTGTTTACGTTTTTGTATTTGTAAATATATAACAGCCTATAAATAATATTCTTTATAGGTAAGCCCCATATCTTCACTTGCATTAAATTGGTCAAATTCTTAAATCTCCAGTGTTTAAAGATGTAATCACCTTCGCTATCGCAATACAGACACCAGAGTGTTGATCCAGTCCCAATGGAACACAGTTAATGAATATCTCGTCTGTGACAACTCGATATTGACAGCTCACTAGAAAACAACCCCTGAGACGCGAAACAAAGTTATTCAAATACGAATTCGTGTAACGTGAATTGATTGATAGGCTCCAACGGAGAACAAAAGTTCCCAAGCTGGTAATAATTTACAAGTTATGCACCTGAATATTATATTAAGGTGCCTCATTTTAATATTTCATAACGTTCCCTACGTATGCGATTCACAAAATGGCAGTAATAAAATTATGTTATTATATTTATAGAATAAATTATTTGTACGACTTGGCCTTTCGAATGTACATGAAGTGCTATCGTGTTTGAATGGGCACTACTGACGCACGGATACCCCTACATCATTAGCCCGCCCATCTCTTGGTACTGAACATCATGCGAACGACTAGGGAGTGGAATACGTTGCCTGCGTCTGTTTTCCCTGACAATTTGAAACTGCCAAATTCAGGGCAAGAGTGAATAGGTGTCTACTAGATAGGCGAAATCGAAGCCACATCGTGAATCAGAAGAGATTGTGGTCAATCTTTTTTTATATAAAAAAATTTCATTTTTCACATGGAACGAATCAGCAAAGTGCCAGGTCAAAGCACCAAATTAGATATTGCAAAGCTCCCGAGTCTTTAGAGCCGGTACTGAATGCACGATTGCCCCTCGAATATTGCCTGATATGGAGGAATATCAGTTGATTTTCGTCATGTCGTTCAGCGTGGTGAGGCTGTATGCGAGTATAACCTTGAGTCACCTGACCTATGAAGGCGGAAACTATTTTGAATTGGGTTAAATTTGCCAAAAAATGCCGTGGCGGTCGCGGCTTTATAATCGACCCCTCCATCTCAGCCCATGACGCAAAAGACCAAGGGATCTCACCAGAAGACGGGCAGCAGCTTCCTTCTGTGTATTATCTACCTTTACTGCGATTTGGCAAAACCCTTCCAAACCCATCAAACCAGCAGTGGAAGCTAATGATGTGGGTTAAACCACTACGACGTGAAGACCGTAGAGGTGGTGGAATACATCAAGAAGAAAGCTGGAATGGGTTTGAGAGTAGAGAAACTGGACTCTCGTCATAATGTGAGCTTCAGTTCATTTATGGTGAGGGTTCCTACTGCACGCATCTCGACCTTCCTGAGCCCTGACTTCTGGCCGAAAGGGGTGAAATTCCGGCGGTTCAGAGGCCGTCTGCCACACGACCCCCGCACCGCAACACGTCGGCGACTACACGTGTAACCTAGATTAAATAAGTTTTAATAAATATTGTATGTATATTAGTTTTAAGGTATATATTTTATGGGTCCTAGAATTAGTATTTAACATGATGTACTATTCTTATGTTACCTGAATTAAACGTTTATTATTATTATTATTAAATATGTTTGTGTACGTTTTCTTTCAGACGTGGACGAGTGCGCCGACGCTGGCGCTTGCTCTCAAATGTGCATAAACGAGAAAGGCACATTCAAATGCGAGTGCCACGCTGGGTACGCGCGCGACCCCCGCAACCGAACCCGCTGCAAGGCCACCGAAGGCCACCCATCGCTCCTCTTCGCCAGACGCTTTGACATCCGCAAGATAAGCCTGGACCACCACGAAATGGTCGCCATTGTGAATGACACCAAGTCAGCTACCGCGCTGGATTACGTGTTCAGGACGGGGATGATTTTCTGGAGTGACGTGACTGATGAGAAGATTTACAAGTAAGTCTTTTTTTTCATATCACGTGGTTTTCAAGTTATGATAAGGCCGAAGGTGGAAGCGGAACTGGCTATCCTACCTCTGAATGGCGGAACACAACAATTTAAGAATTGTTGTTATGGAGACAGATTTGGGTAGGGTAAGATGGTGGTAGCTAGCCAGGCGGGACTTAAACAAAATCCTACCACCAACTAAACCTAGCACAATATTGTACCCCCTGCCCCATCAGCACGGGGCGGGGATAAAATTTTTGTCCTCTGTTTTTATCCACCATCGGGAGACAAAATGCTCATCAAGGTGGATAAAAACAGGGGACAAAAATTTTATCTCCTCCCCGTGCTAAGGGGGCTGGAGATTGAATCTGACACCGGTGGGCGAACCTCCAGACCAGAGAGACGGTCTTGGCTTCATCTTTATTATGTATACTTTAGTTATTTTCTATAAATTACAAAGCGTTGCTAAAGTTTCAAACCAAATGCCCGCAGCGTCTATGTTTCTACCGGGGATAATGTACGACCCAAATGCACAGCCAATAATTGGAAGCTATTCTTCGAGGCTTCGAATAAAGTAAAAGTACTAAACCCGTGACTACGGTCGTTGCAACACGGTCGAACCTGTCGGGAATATGAAAGGGTACGCAATAAAGAATCGTTTTTGTTATTAATTATAAAAGTACGTTGTTGCGTTTGTGTAAGTTGTTGTGTAAAAAAGTGACATTGACACGATCAAGCTAGCGTACACATGACCGTACTCGAAAACGGTTTATACTATAGCAACGAAGTCTACACACAATAATAGAGCACAAATACTGCCCGAGCTATACAAAATTTTATAATGATTGCTCTTTTGCTTAAATACTTTTTTTTTGGAAATGTATAAGTAGGTACCATATGATACAACACCCAAACACAGAACAAACATCTATATTCATAACACAAATGTTTGTCCTGGGTGGGAATCGAACCCACAGCATACAGCGCAGAAGGCAGAGTTACTACCAACTGAGCTATGAGACTTGTTAACTCTAATTATCGGGTTGTACGAATATAATTATCGGGGATATTTTTTTAACTAGTTGAGAAATTTGGTTCTTAAGTGAGACAAGAAGATCGTTGTCTTGTCAATTGAATGAGTATCGAATCGACTGCACATAAAAAAAATCATTTCAATAACCGACAGGTTTCGTAACAAAACGCGCACCCTTTTTGTTAGAGGCTAAAATGCTTTGTATATCTTGTAGGGTATAATGTTAAAGAAGGTGAAATATATTTTTATTCAATAAAAAGTACAATTAACTATGTACAAAGGAATCAGTCAGATAACCTAAGGACCGTTACAAACGGCCCATAGGTAACTCAACGGTTCCAGACCAGTACCAGACGGAAGCGTGCCCAAGACACTGGCTGCATTGCCACGCTGAATAGCTATGCTAATTCGCTGGCCTAAATAAGAGCCAGCTCTTGGGGTCACGTGTCGAAGAAGGTTGACTTCCCAAGTCACTCCTTGATTTTTTATATATATGGCCCTGGGATGCTGATTGATGGCATTGCTTCAAAGTTATTGAGGTTGATGCCGCTTGTTCCAAGTAACTTTGGTCAAGTAACTTTTGTAGACCGGATTTCACTCTGGCTTCCCTTGTGGCGGCGCAGTGAACAACCAAGTGCTCCATCGTTTCTTCTTGAAAACATCCGCGACCTAAGCCAGTATCTGTGGCACCGGTTTTGACAATAATGGTGGTTGAGTTAATACTACAGGATAAATATTACAGGACATTAATTTCACACAGCGCCATCTAGCCTTATTTTTTTTTATTTGTAAATACATACTTATCATACAATACACACCCAAACACAGAACAAACATCTATATTCATCACACAAATGTTTGTCCTGGGTGGGAATCGAACCCACAACCTACAGCGCAGAAGGCAGAGTAACTACCAACTGAGCTATGAGGCTTGTCTTGTGTCAGTTGTTTGTTGTTGCCTCGATTTACGCTGACTTTTTGTCTATGCTATTTGCCTGTGTGTTCATTAGTCAGCTCTTCTAGAGCATGAGGACTAGCCCTATTGTCAGTGTATTGACGTTTCGGCATGAGTCGTAGTAGGCGGCGCGGCGTAGGTCATCACAGGTAGGACGCACTGTGACTACCCACACAAAATAAAATATTAGGTCCTTACATATGAAATTGGCGTTTTGTCGTACTGGCCACTTTGATCTTAAATATCTCCTCTTTGGTTAAGAATTCCAAATTCAAATTTCAACAGCTATTTACTCATGCATTTGTGTTTCGAAAACAGTAATTCATTTGTTTTTTTCTCTTTTGCTTTTTTTTTCTGCGTCACTCATTTCACAAAATGGAAAACTTAAAATATCGCATTATTTACGAGTACGAGTTCCACCGTGGCACCAGTGCTGCAGAAACGGCTCGAAGGATTAATGATGTGTATGGTGGTGGTGTCGCAAAAGAAAACACGGTGCGTTTTTGGTTTCAACGCTTTCGTTCTGGAAATTTCGACCTGCAGAACAAGCCCCGTGGACGGCCGGAGACCAAGGTCGATAATGATGGATTGAAGGCTATTGTGAAAGCAGATCCATCGCAAACCACATCACAGTTAGCTGCAGGCTGCGGTGTTAGTGACAAAACCGTTTTAATCCACTTGAAGCAAATTGGGAAGGTGAAAAAGCTTGAAAGGTGGGTACCTCATGAATTGAGTGAAGCAAACCGACAAACGCGCGTCGACTGCTGCGTTACATTACTCAACCGGCACAATAATGAAGGAATTTTAAATCGGATCATTACATGTGATGAAAAGTGGATCCTGTACGATAATCGTAAACGCTCATCGCAATGGCTGAACCCTGGTGAACCAGCAAAATCTTGCCCCAAGCGAAAATTGACTCAAAAAAAGTTACTTGTAAGCGTTTGGTGGACTAGTGCCGGTGTCGTACACTATAGCTTTCTTAAATCTGGTCAGACGATTACGGCTGATGTCTATTGTCAGCAACTGCAAACCATGATGGAAAAGCTCGCTGTTAAACAACCGAGACTTTTCAATCGCTCTACGCCACTGCTGCTTCAAGACAACGCTAGACCACACACGGCCCAACAGACGACTACCAAATTAGAGGAGCTTCAATTGGAATGTCTAAGACATCCACCGTACTCTCCGGACCTTGCTCCAACAGATTACCATTTTTTTCGAAATTTGGATAACTTCTTGCAAGGAAAAAAATTCAATTCCGATGAGGCAGTCCAAACCGCTTTCAAAGATTTCATTGATTCCCGTCCGAATGGTTTTTTTAGTAAAGGGATCAATGAACTACCTATAAGATGGCAAAAGTGTATAGATAGCAATGGTACATACTTTGATTAATAAAATATATTTTAATATGAAAAAATTGCCTTTATGTTTATCCCATACAAAACGCCAATTTCATATGTAAGGACCTAATATAATATACTAGTACCTACCACTTAAAATGGCTACAGTAATTGTAGAAAACGATACGAAAATTATTAACTGATAGATAATTATGATAGTGTTCTATAGATCGATTGCGATTCTATGACTGCTGACGTAAGTAGACATAGTACTCAAATCAGACAAAAAAAATGTTTGTCCAATTTGTAAATGATTACAATCAAATCTAAGGAATTTATAGATATAAAACCTATAAGCTCAGTTACGTGTGTTTTTAATTAGGTACATGAGACAGTGACTATGGGAAATAATCATAATTCGTATACATGAAGTTATATGTTCGAAGTAATTCTATATTGATAGGCCATCCATGCATTTTATGAGTAAAAAATATTGCTAAATTAAACCGACACACCTAGCGTAACCATGTTATATAGTTATTGCGATTAAAACCAATAAATTAATGTATTTTTTTCTTCAAAATTTTACTGTTTTTTTTTCTCAAGAGTCTATAGACGCGGTATCAAACCCCTAGTGCCGTTTTCATAGAGTAATAACATTTTGGTACCCCTATTAGATAATAAAATATGAAAGAAAAGAAAACAGTCTCACGACTTTTTGCTCAGGGTTTACCTTTGATCACTACACAGAGCGTGGGCATATCAGGATCACCGAGTCAGAGGCATGTCCAAACTTATGTTCGGCACAAGCCCACGATTTGCAAGTAGCTAGTACACAAAACGTGACAGGTTGCAATCCCATCGCTGCGTAGCAGAATACTAGCCAGAGACACATGCCATCCGGTTTTTTGTCCTAGGGACATGGCAGTTTCCTTGCTATGTGACCTTTACCGTCAGAGAATGACAATTTAAACATATTCCTAATAAAATATTTTCTTATGAGTTGAATAGAGTGCCGTTTTAACAGTCTTTCTCCATTTAATATATCGAAATTATTTTGCCTATCCCATGCCTACTGCTTTAAAGTACTGAGATAAATTCTCAACTCCGTACAGGATAGGTAAAACCTCAATCGTCATCAACTCTACGCTCTCTTCTTCACACTTTCAGCTACAAATAATATGTGAGATTAACCAGCGTCGCGGTTACAGAGCACCAATAGACGAAGGGACGCAGCGCACTGTCGTGATCGGCGACCAGCTGATTACATCCGACGGACTGGCCGTAGACTGGATTTACAACCATCTGTACTGGACGGACACGGGCAAGAACCACATCGAACTGTCTGACCTGCAAGGGAACATGAGGAAGATATTGATACGGGATCAGCTGGAGGAACCGAGGGCCATCGCTTTGAATCCTCTCGACGGGTAAGTACGATCAGGCAAACCTATACTCGTGCAGAGGGCGTGTTTGAGAAATAAGGGTGTCAAAGTCAAAGTCAAAGTCAAATATTTTTATTCATTAAGATTTTTAGGATCATTTTGAAACGTCAAATCTACCGCCTGTTCGGAATCGGTGTTAAGTGAGACAAGAAGATTGACGGAACAAAGTTAAGTGCATCTTGCCTATAACAATGCTATACTGCATAGGTCACATCTATGAAGAACATAGCCTACACGGGTACATTGCGTCAACTAAGGCATAAAGCCTGTAATTTCACCGGCGACCATACCATTCAAACCGGAACACACAGCAATGCTTGGCGGCTGAAATAGGTATGGTGGTAGTACTTCCCCGGGCGAGCCTTTACAAAATGGGCTTTACTACAAAAACTACTTCCCCGTAGGAACACCTACAATAAAAATCATTCAAGAGACGATTGCAATATTCACGTCTACAATAAAAAAATCCTTCACGCAAGAGACGATTGCAATATTCGCGTTTCAACGAACTGCCAGTTATCATAAATCTCGGAATGCATTCCAAGATTAACGTTTACCACCCGCAGTTCAAATCAGAACTCTTTTATTTTGCATGTACCGTCATAATGGAAAATAATCGTACTTGTTTTATTTAGTTGGATGTACTGGACCGACTGGGGTCTGACGCCGAAGATCGAACGTGCTGGGATGGACGGATCCCACAGGGAGACAATCGTGTCGTACGACGTGAAGTGGCCCAACGGCTTGACACTGGATCTTGTACGAAAACGCGTATACTGGGTAAGCGTTATGATAAATAAATAAATAATAAAGCCATCTAGCCCCAAACTAAGCATAGCTTGTTATATGTGAACTAGATTACGGATAGAATACTTTTGTAAATACATACGTACTATATGATACCACACCCAAACACAGAACAAACATTTATATGCATCACACAAATGTTTGTTCTGGGTGGGAATCGAACCCACAACCTACAGCGCATGATAAACTTACTTCTCTTCAAAATCCACAGAAAACCCAACATAAAAGCTCGGTCCTAGATTGCCTCCCTTGCTATGTAATACTGGAGTAAGGGGGTAACCCGTTGAACAATCTCTTGTTTACCGCGGCATTGAACAAACCTCACAGCATAGTTGGTAGTAGCTGTTATAAATATAAATAATAGAGAGGCTTTACAAGCCTCATAGCTCAGTTGGTAGTAACTCTGCCTTCTGCGCTGTAGGTTGTGGGTTCGATTCCCACCCAGGACAAACATTTGTGTGACGAATATAGATGTTTGTTCTGTGTTAGGGTGTTGTATCATATAGTACGTATGTATTTACAAAGTATAAGTATTCTATCCGTAATCTAGTTCCCATATTACAAGCTATGCTTAGTTTAGGGCTAGATGGCGCTGTGTAAAATAGATGTCCTGTCCTGTAATAAGCCTGGAATTTTCGGAACAGCGAAGGCGGTATAAGGTAGTAATAGGATTGTTAACGGTTAAACCCAATATGGTTTTATTCCAATTGACATTTATTAGCAATTATTTTCTTTTTACTTTTTTTTTCATGTGTTCATTTTCGACGTTTGACGTTTTGTAAGTATTTAATATGAATTTAAATTTTATTGATTTTGATATCACAATGTTATTATTTTTTATACCTTTTTTGTGTGTTCTGTACCTTGTTTTATGTAAATTTTGTATTTTCTATGATCCTGTGTTGATTGAAAATAAATATGTTGAAAAAAAAATGAAAAAATATGCGGATAAAGACAGACCAACATAGATTGCTAATAACTAATGTACAGATCCCACGTGAAAACATAAGGCGTGTCTTGCAAGAAATAAAATTATGTTGAAATTGAAAAAGTTCCACGATGTACCAGAATAATAGTTAAGTAATAGTTAAGTTATGGTTTGTCATGTTTGCTTGTTTTTTAAATAAACATATTTCACAATTATAAAAATAATAATTTCAAGCAAATTCATGTTTTCTATTCATACTATTTAACTTTTTGAATATTTGACTTCGTACTAAGTCCATATCTTTTTTGTTGGTAATTCATAACTGAAGATCATGATCACCCGAGATTCGTTTTATACTTATCTATTATTTTTTTGTCCTATGAATTATGACCTATGAATTAAAGACGTATTACGTCTAAAATTTGTTTGTATTCTCTGAAGAGTACTTATATATTTTATTTATGTCGAAAAAACCTACCTAAAAATAATCGAATATTCGAATATAATGCAAGCCCTATTCTGATATCATACGTAGGTTGGCATAATATTAACGCGCGCGTACACTACCTACCTATACCTACCTAGGTACCAACTCCGTCGGCAATTCCTTTGAATTTGACGTAAATAGGTTTCGTTATTCAAATATAATTAATAAATAAATAACTTGTTGGCTATTGCGATACGTAAATATTTATCATTTGTATTTTAAGATACATAACGAGACCACCAAACACAGCAACATTACGTACCTACCTACTTATAAAAGGTACCTATCATAATAAGTTGAAATAGTGACATCTATATTAAAAAAGAGTACTAACTTGATTCCTCATGTTATTTATCAATATTTCGTAAAAATATGAACATTATGACTACTATCGACAATAACATCACGCCTATTTTAATTTATTATACTTAATAAATATAAAAACAAGCATTAACAGGTAGTATTTGTTGTTTATTCTGTGTTTTTCACAAACTTCGTTTTTGCTTTGACACACATGGCGACATCTATTGATATTTTTTAGAACTAGCCTAGCCCTTTCTATGAGTTGGGACCTCATGGTTCCATCATTTAGAGGTAAGATAGCCAGTAGGTAACTCAGTTTGTTGAGGATTCCGGGTGAAGTGCGCTTCCACCTTCGATTCTTATCATAACTTGAAAAATCACTTCATCGTAGACCTCATCCTTGCCTAGACCTAGACAAGCCTAGAGGTCAAGAGGTAGGTCAAGAGCTACCTTTAATTAAAAAAAAATGGCCTACCTGTCAAATACCGACGACTGTATGGTGACAGGCGGGCTCAATCGGCTCGCTGTTACCATATAAAATATTTTGTTAAAAAAAAGTAACTAAAAGTATTTTATTATGCTAGTACATAGCCATTGTAGATATAGTGGAAAACTACTATACCTATCGTATTGAACGTAATTAAATTAGTATCGTACGTAGATGAGCAAGAAGCAGTTAAAAAAAATATTGCTTGATTTACACATTCAAGGTAGTTATTATGTTAGCTTGAAAATATAGGTAACAACAACGCAATGATTTCAATGGAACTTGAACGTATTTGTAGTATTTTTTTTCCATGATGGAAAAATCTGATAGACCTGACTACACTAGGTAGGTAGGTACGTTTGACAACATAGGTCTATGATTACACCTTTTGAATTGTTTTTGAAGCTACAGATAATACAAATAATTATTTTAGATAAATTAATTAATTTACCGTTTGCCCATAACCCAATTTTTTCCAAAAAACAAAAATTTTGAAACATGTACCTACCTAGTTATTTTGTTCGTTTTATAAGGGCAATCCACAATCAAGATTTCAAGTCATCATGTGTGGCTATTGTGATATAATACATTTTATTCTGAACTTTCACCCTAATTGTGAACCCCTTAGGATAAGAATTTTGAAAGAAGAACCTTAAAACCTGACCTCTGTTTTGGGATGTGCGTTGATTGACAGTCAGTCAGTCACTGGTAGTTTCACGACGATTTTATATATCTGAGGATAGTAGTTAAGTATACAGGGCGTAACATTTAGATCGGTCAGTATGGGAAAGTCTGAAAATATAAGACATACGAAGATCCGTTTTTAGAAACCATGTCATCGATTCTGGTATCAAGGAAAACTGCATACATACATTTAAAAACCAATTAAGTACTCAGCTCGGGAATCGAAACAAAGTAACCGAAACAATTGTTCAGAAGAAACGACGCCATTTTGATTGCAACCAAAATTAAATAGACTGAGGTACCTAAATACCAGTAGATCCACGAGGCCTCAATAAAATGTATTTGAACTTGACACGCCGCGTCGCAATCGCGACATAACGACTGGCCTTGTTGATTAATAAGTAGGAATGTCAAATGTCCAATCAGTAAAACATCAACTGGACCGTTGATGGTAAATTGATTGAGGATAGAGGATCTCTGTCAGACGAATTAACCCCATAAGATAAAGCGGCTTCAAATCTAAGTAAAAACGATTTGTTTTTTTGTGTTGTATGCGAGTCTTTACTTTGAGGATTTTCAGCATGATAATGCAAAATGTTATGTTAAAGGCAAGTTATTCAAATTACAAAAGGATTTGAGGTCACTGTACGAAAAGTAGGTACCTATTCTTAGGTCCGTCAACTTGAACTTAACCTTTTTTTAACATACTTAGTAGTTTAAAATGTTGCAATTTTGAACTAGTGAATGTTAAGGGGTGAGTATTCAATTACAAATGAAAAATAAAACCAAATTAAGTGATACATCTCCAGTGTAAACTTGTCCTAAAAGGAATCTAATCTAAGAATGCGTTCACTAAGTTACACTTTTCTAAAACTAATGGCATATATAAAAAAACGTGTAATTAACTGTTTTGGGAAACATGTTAAACAATTTACGCAAGCCTTAGTTGAGCATCATTTAATAGGCATACCTAATTAGGCGTGATAGGCGGGAGCGATGTTGTTAAATATTTAAGTTAGATTTTCCTCATACGAGTATAGGATAATGTAGCGGTTTCAGGTGGATGCCAAAATGAACATGACATTATTTGCAACATCGATGTATCAGCTAAGTAATGCAACTAATATTCTATGATATATCGAATCTATCGCACTAGCATTGCGAACTTATTTCAACAAGATTTGGACACACATATTGAATACGATATCTTCTTGCAAAATATTCGTATGTTAACTACCTGAAATAAAACTTCCTCTGTGGTCTAGTGGTTCAACCCACCGATTTCAGATCCAAAGGTTCCGGGCTTGATCCCCAGGGGGAGTACAAATATTGTGCTCGCTTTGGTTAGTGGTAGGACTTTGTTTAAGTCCACCATTTTACCTAATTCTGTCGCCATAACAACAATTCTAAAATTGTTGTGTTCCGGCATTAAGAGGTAAGATAGCCAGTTTCTCTGTTGAGGATTCCGGATGAAGTGCGCTACCACCTTCAGCCTTATCTTAACTTGTATATAGGTGAGATGAAGGCCAAGCGCTTCCCGTCGTACAATAAAAAAAAAAAGAGATAAGTCGAAGTGTTGCATCATATAGTACGTATGTATTTACAGAAGTATTTAAGTATTCTATCCGTAATCTAGTTCCCATATTACAAGCTATGCTTAGTTTGGGGCTAGATGGCGCTGTGTAAAATGAATGTCCTGTAACTAAGTATCTTCTCTACGATCTCCAACCCACCTTTGATATTAGTCATGGAGTACGCCCATGTCGAACCGAGACTATGATGAGGCAACGTGCTAATGAGATGTGATGATATAATACATTTTATGTTGGTATATATAATAGTATTTTGTCGGATCCTATGTGTAAAGAAGCTCAACTGTTTTTTTTTTGTATGTATATTGTATGACTTGTATGTACGATTGGGCGATGTGGTCGAATAGCGACAAAGCTGGGGCTTTGAAAAGGTAGGCCTTTTGATAATCTAAATCATCAATACTCATTTCGAACTGAATTTGACCAGGTGGACGCCAAAATGAACACGATATCGTCATGCAACTACGACGGATCATCGCGGCGCGTGGTATTGTACTCAACCGACGTGCTGCGCCATCCTTTCTCGATAACCACCTTCGAGGACTGGGTCTACTGGACGGACTGGGACAAGACTGCCGTGTATCGCGCCAACAAGTTCAACGGGAAAGACATTGAGGCCATCACCTCTACACACGCTGTAAGTAGTAGCTTTATTAGAGTAGGTTACCTGCATACTCGGACCAAGTACCTTCAGTGGCGAGACTGTGATCTTTGCTATACTTACCTAGCAGGTAGGTATACCTATATTTTGATGAGATGCTGAATGCTGTCATTGTAATTGTTCTATATAAGTACCTACTTATACTTACATATTTAATCATCAACCTTATCTTTATAAATTGACAAGGCTTAGCTTTTTTTTTAAAAAAAAATACATATTTTTTCAATAAAATGTACAATTAAACTAACTATGTACAAAGGAATCAGCCAGATTACCTAAGGACCGTTACAAACGGTCTTATAAAAGAATTAGCTTAATTTTTTTTTATTATGGATTGTGCGAAAGAGGACTGTGTGAAAGGAGTGGATACAGAGTTGACAACTAGATAGTGAGTGGAATAAGCAATATTGTGCCGTGTAATAAGGCAAGGAGGATGATGATGATGAAAACTATTATATATTTTGTCAATCTACTTAAAACGCCAACATGATAACTTACTTCACAACGATCTTGGATAAGACTTACTTGGAAATTACAATATTTTCTTTATCATTCTCAAAAACAGCTGCAACGATTTGGGCCAAAAGTATTTGGTATTTACCTCTAGATACGGGTATGAACTGCTCTTATGCTAGCAATGTCATACGGTTTTTTTTAATTATGTACCTAAAGCCATAATATAGCTTTAATAGCCAACCAGTGAAATTAAATTTCCCTATAATCATATGCAAGTAATAAATACCTGTGATTCGTATTTAAATAAGTATCTTTGAAAAAAAACATTATTACAAAAAAAAACGCCGAGCAATGCTCCGTCGCCCAGGTACTTTTATATCTAATATCCACCTAGTATCAGTAGTCCGATGATTTAGTCCTATGATCGGACTGATGAGACTTTTTAGTCTCATCAGTCCGATGATGCTGATCCATACAGATCATCGGTACCTACCTATATATGTTATTTGACTTATCATAAAGATATAGTGATTGTCCAGTTATTAAGTCCTACTACCTTATAGTGATAGTCTACATGTAGATTCTTCGTGTCTAAATTACAAGTTACACTAAGTTGATGATGAATACCAGTAGGTAGGTACCTCAGCCCCCTCAGCACGGGGAAGAGATAAAATTTTTGTCCACCTTGTCAGAGCATTTTGTCTCCCGATGGTGGATAAAAATAGAGGACAAAAAATTTATCCCCGCCCCGTGTTGAGGGGGCAGCTTTCAAAAAATGAGAATAATCGCAAAACCAAGGAACTATTTGTGCCTATGCCTACTCAATCTTCATTTTAAACTCCTTATTTGTATTTGTTAACTATATCCTAATAACAAAACCTACAGTCAGAATTATAAATAAATAAAGCAGTCCAATTTATAAATTACAGTTACCTACTCCTATGAGAACCTATGTAAGCCTGTGTATAAGAAATAAATGTTTTATTATTGATAGAATAGTACCGACGACAGTTTTACAGGAAACTTATTTTTGTATGCCGGTAAACCTTAAACAAAATTCAGGGGGAAAAAACATATGCAAATAGTATTTTGTACATAATAGGTACCGTTTGTAAGGTTTTGTTTGTTTTACCATAGATAACACACATCATTGAAGGCCAATGTTATACAAGCTGTCTATGAAAATACGTAAAGCACGTGTAGCTATAGGAATTCATTCAAATGGAATTACCCATATTTTCGTGGCTTCGTGACCTGTGAAGGGATAAAAATGCAAAAAGTTAGGTCAACAGTCTACAAAATGTACGAAGACCTTATACTTTATAACTTTTACCTATACCAAAGCTATTGTTCTGGATAACGAGCGATATTTACAAAGACTTCGTAATATTGACTCAGGATATGCGTCACAATCACAATGTATGTTCACTCACACACCCACCCTACCTACCTACCTACCTACGCATTTTTCTTCATAATCTCATGTAACAATATAAACGTTTGGTTATATCTGCACATGGGTTCCATAAATTTACCTGAATTATGTAACATTTAGCTAGACACATTTAGCCATAAAATCCTCTCCCTACAAAGGTTGTCTGGAAGAAATCACCTCTAAGCGATATGACCGTCCATTGTATAAACAATATTATTGAAATATCAATTTTATTTTAAGATGTGCAGTAAAGTATTTTCATTCCATATATACAAGCCTCATAGCTCAGTTGGTATAGTAACTCTGCCTTCTGCGCTGTAGACTGTGGGTTTCATTCCCACCCAGGACAAACATTTGTCTGATTATTATAGATGGTTGTTCTGTGTTTGGGTAACTATAGCAAAGTATTCTATTTGAAATCTTGTTCCCATATTACAAGCATTGCATAGTTTGGGGCTAGGTGGCGCTGTGAAAAGTTAATGCCCTGTAATATTCATTTATTGATTCATTCGATTCCATGTATGCAAAAGTATCGTGACCTCCAAAACAGGCGTGTTATCGCGATTGCTTCCCAGCAGGTCCAGAACCCGATGGTGATCCACGTGTACCACCCGTACCGGCAGCCGGACGGCTTGAACCACTGCGCCGCAGTGAACGGCCACTGTTCTCACCTCTGCCTGCCGGCGCCCAGGTTCGTCGCGATGTCTCCGAGAGTCTCCTGCGCCTGTCCCAACGGGCTGAGACTCCTGCCTGACAACCAGATGTGTGTCGAAGACAGTGAGTACTATGCGTTCATACTTAGCATTCTTGGCCTTCATCACGCCTGGTTACAAGTAGAGATAAGGCCGAAAGTGGAGGCGCACTTCATCCGGAATCCCTCAACAAACTGAGGAACAATTTAAGAATTGTTGTTCACCAACCAAAACAAGCTCAGCATTGTACTTCCCCTGGCGATCGAACCCGGGATCTCTGGATCTGACACCGTAAAGCGCAGACCATAGATACGGTTGTCATAGGCTTTAAAAGTTGGTCTAGGTTTTATAGCTGTTTTACGAACATGAGCTTAAACTAGCAGATGATGATGACCCGACAACATAAACAATTGAAACTGATTCAATATACCGAATGAAGCAGTGTTCTGACACTGAACTTGAATGTTTTAGCTAATGTTTTTCATTTCAGATATGCTATTAAATAGGTACGATCAAAGTAGGTACAAAAATTTATTACCAAAAAGTACTGTTTTATAAAGATTACGTATGCTGATTGCATGGATATATTGAGCCTGGCTCCAACCGCTGTCGAGTTTTGATTCAGATAATGCACTACCCTTTTATAGCCACCAAGAACGTGGCAATGTTGTTTGCGAATTGAAACTCGTTATTTATGCATGGAATGCGCCTGACACCGGAACATTACCTTCAACCTTTTTATGGTGTTACTGTATGAAAAAAAAACTAAAGATTTCGGCCGTACATCAAACTTAAACAATGCTTGAGATTACTTTCGTATGGATCGCAATCACAAGCTCGCAAAACATGTTTATCAATTTATGTATACGATTCAAATCCAGTCGTACTCCAATGGAATTTTTGGAAGTTTATGTGCTCATTAGACACATGCACACTCCGATGGTGAGAGGAAACTGGCATGTCCCTAGGACTTTTTGGTCCTAGGACCAATCATCCGAATAGAATTATGTCATTGTCTAGTATTCCGCTAAGAGGCGATGGGTTTGCAACCTGTAAATGAATTGCATTATAATGCAAACCTACTAGCTATACCTAATTGCAAACTTTGAGTGTCTGCCCAACTACCTACCTAGGCTTGAACGTGCCTCTGAGTACCCCCCAGAGGTGAATCCTCGAAGATGAAAAAATGTGATTACTTTTTTAAGTATGTGATGTACGGGCATAGGTAATGTTGAGACTACTTTCGGATCCCCGCCATGCAATTGTGTTTCGTTTAATAAACTATCTACGAGTAAAAATACCTATTACTACCAAGTTATCTATGGCATTTGTTATATTTCCTTTAGAATTTCCAAATGTTTTTGTGTAAAAGTACCTAACTGGACTAATTATAATGAGTCATGCTCGTGCACAACATCTTGATAAGGCAACAACTGCTTTGGATAAATAATAATGAACTCACTTATCAAAGATAACTTTTAATTTCGCTGAAATCGGTCGCTCAAATGAACGGATAGGCTGTTTTTTTCTTCAAATTCATACCCACATAACTTGTAAGGACACAATCATAGGACAACTGTTTCTAACATTAAAGGTATGGACGCAACATGCATGGGCGTTTGACACGATATTCACCTTACCTTTGTTGATATCAAGATCCACCTAGGTATCGGAATCGAGAATATCGGGATACAAAAATATCATTAGCGATTCAGCCATAACGACGTATCGTCGGCTGATGTAATCACCATTGATGTTGATGACCCTTTGATTTTATATTTATAATATTAACTGTACAGTAAACAGAACAATAAACTGATTTATCTACCTACGACATAGATCAATATAACTTCGAACTGGATTTATTTATTAGTCATTGATTCTTTAAATAATACGGAGTAACTAAGTAGGTATAGACGGTATAGGTATGTAGGTTTATAAATAAGAGAAATCCATTGTGACAGACCATGTCGTAGTAACGGGAATAACGGTCATTTATAGCTCAGTTGGTTGTTGTCCTGCCTTCTGCGCTAATGTTGTGGGTTCGATTCCCACCCAGGACAAACATTTGTGTAATGGAAATGGATGTTTGTTATGTGTTCGGTGTGTTATAACGATGTGGAAGCGCTTGGCCTTCATTGGCTGGGTAACAAGTTAAGATAAGGCCGAAGTTGGAGGCGCACTTCATCCGGAATCCTCAACAAACTGAGGAACTGGCTATCTTACCTCTGAATGCCGGAACACAACAATTTTAAAATTGTTATGATGCCAGGCAGTTTTTAACAATATCCTACCACCAACCAAACCGAACACAGTATTATATAACGGTACTCCCCATGGGGATCGAACCCGGGACCTCTGGATCTGAAATCGGTGGGTTGAACCTCTAGACCACAGAGGCGGTTAAATATACCTACAGGTATTGTATGCTAAGTATGTATTTACAAAAATAAATGTAGGTTTTTAAGTATTCTATCCGTTATCTAGTTTCCATATTACAAGCTTTACTTTGTTTGGGGATTGATGACACTGTGTGAAATTTTCAAGTACTGGAATTAGTATTTATAATTTTTTTCTCCCCGTTTGCCCCTCCCCCAAAAGAGGACATGCCGTTGTCCCCTTTAAACCTGCGTTGATGTTATTTGATGCCATGACTTACAACATAATATAGATATTTAAAGTTCCTAAATCATACGAAGGTGAGTAGGTATAATGAAGATGTATTGCGAAGATAATATAAAAAATGTGATTTTGATTGATAGATTAAATTAATCGGCCAAGTTCGAGTCGGACGGACACGCATACTGAGGGTTCCAATAAGATTGATCCGTCCCACATTCAATGGTAAAATATGCGGGATTTTTGGATTTTGTTCTAGGCTCTAGTCTAGAGCCTTAATTCCGACACTCACTTGACCAGTTTAAAGTATGTGTTGTAAATCAACACATATATATTATCGTAGGGTAAATAAAGCACTTCAATTACACTTAGTTTGAAATTGGTAGGTAGGTATTACCGAATTTACGAATGAAACATGTTTATTATATGAGAACGAGGATTTTTATTAGTCAGATAATATTTATTACTTTCTGCTGTATCATTTGAATGAAAGAAAGAAATAATTCTTTCTATTATTAAAAAAAACAGCCCCTTAAAAGTCAGACATAAAGACATACAGAGTGCCTAGTGAGAGTTGCAATCGAAGCACACTCGATTCGCGTTTGCTCACCGCGAATGATGAATAGTTCTTATTTTTCATACTAATCGTGGTAAACGCAAACGCGTAGTACTTTCGAGTAGTAGACACACAGACCACAGTCAGACAGCCAAATCATTCCTATAAATATGATTTCATTTGCACACAGTTGAGCGCGGAACCCTAATGTTTAAACTCGCGTACATAGATTATAAAATGATAGGTACCTACGTACCTATTATGATTATAGGTAAAGTATGTAATGCTTAATCAAAGTATGTATGTAGGTAGGTAGGTAGAGATAAATATTTTTTTATTTGGGGTGTACGCTGTAGTACCTACACCACCATAGCATAGGTCTTTATTAATATCCGTGAACCTGTATAATAAAAGCTCAAAAATACTGGCGTGCCTTTTAACTTTTGTCGTTTGAAGAAATAAAACACAAGTAGGACCTTATAGTACCTAGATAGTTATTATTGCTTTTCAAAGAATTCCCCACGTGGTTTTATACACTTTTCGAATATCGCGAACCAGTTATAACATTTATTCCACTCCTATGTGTTCAATATGGCTGACTTGAAAGCGTCGACTGCTTCTAACCGCTTCTAACTGGTACCTTTGACCGCGAAGATTTTTCTTAATTTTAGGAAATGTTGAGAAATCGTTAGATCTCAGGTCAGGACTGTATGGAGGATGGTCAAGAATTTCTACGTTTTCTTGCTTGATAATTTGTGGTATACAACTCTAGATTAACCGTTCTACGGTCGCCGGTTTTCGCAACGGACGTGGTCACCATTTTCTTTGCTTCGCAAACAACTTTAGTCGGCTTTGGCTTGCCTTGAAAGACCTAGAATGTCGATTGTTGTTTGGTATCAGGATCTTAGGCATAGATCCAATTCGACACCACTGATAACCGTCCTCGGTAGAACCTTTGAAGAGTTTCTTACACCATCTGACGCGGGCCGCCTTATATGATCATCGAAAAGCAAATGCGGAACCAATGGCAAACTAGCTTTCTCACACCAACTGCCACATTGAAAATCTTCTCAATAGTTGACCTTGTGATGCCATAAAACATGACGATCTTCGAGAATTAGTTGTCTCACAGCAACAAATTGTATCTACAGTGAAGGCGGATTTTGTACGTTTTTAACGTGATTTTTCACTAAGACTGGCGTCCCTCTTACCTACCTATACCTAACATCTAATAGGTAAGTATGTACCTACCTATACAATGTTGTATGCGTGCGTCTCTTTGAGATACGAATACAAATGAAAAGATAGTAGGTAGTCGCAGCAGAGATAGGCTTTGCAACATGCCTAAGATCTTGTTCCATCCTCTCAAATGGCCAACCTAGCGAAGGCGGTCCGACTAATACGTATGTACCCAGCTTATAACCAATTTTTTCGGTCTCCAGCTTCCATCCTCATATCATATTGGTCCCGGAAAAAATAATAATAATGAAGATGAAAGGTTGCCTGGCATAGATCACTTCTTTTTATCGCTTATAAGATATATTTAACATTTTTATAGTTATCCAATTTTGTCTATAAAGTATTTGCATATCACAAAATATAGCTTATTATGGTAAGGTAGGGTGTACCAATCGAAATTTTAGTTGTAAAACACCTGATGCTAGCAAATCCTATAGTTATAAATATTACTTATCATGGCAAGGTACTGCTACTGAGATTTCTTCCCTTGTGAAACACCTTATACCTAGCAAATCCGTTGACAGTTATAAATATAACCAAGTGGACGTTCATATTTCATTAAACAATATTGAAGGTACCTGTACCTGTTGAAAGACACAATAGCCATGAACAGAAAGACCCATCGCTTCTAAGAACGGTCAACCTCGACAAATAACTTGCCATCATCCTCATCCGTAAGCCGTAAGGCGAGATTCGAGATACCTACTCTAACTGGTAACGCTGAAGTTTATTTGTATTTTGATCTACTTTTTTCATCAATCATACATTTTTTTTGCACGTCTTGTTGAAGTACCTACCTTTTTTTATCAATCATACAATTTTTTTCGCATATTTTTGTTTAAGTACCTACCTACGAGTAGGTAAACACTTATCATCTATTTTAACCTTCATAAAGCCGTCTTATAATATTTTTTATCGGAATGTATATATAGCTATGTGATAACACGTTTTGTTATAAAAATAAACATTTGTATTTGTATATAAATAACAAAGTGACACATGATCTGTACCTACCCTACCCTCTGCCGATATAGGTAGGTAATAGGTACCTTACCTGCATGTTATAAAGAATTACTAGACATTTTACACAACGCATTCAAGCACCAACCTAAACTGAGCAAAGCCTGGGATTTCGATTATGGAGAATGTTTGTACTATTTTTTACATATAAAAAGAAACAAGGTTTCTGTGCGTTTCCTACACAAATTTCTTTTTTTTTATGATGTTAAAAATCCAGCTGGTTACCTAACCTACTAGCTAGATAATGTACCTAGTACAATACCCGACGGGATTTCCTATCCCATAGGCTAAATCTCAGCAACAAACCGATTTCTTGAATACCTTCATTTATACAGTTGTATCAGCGCCTAAACAATGAGAAATTAAGAACTTCTATGGCAGTTTCAACCCCGTAATTTTATGAAATAATACAAACTTTCAACCCCTATTTTACCCCGTATGTAGGCCCTTGAGCGTAAATTTCCCGAAAATGTTGATTACATTAATTATTATTTGTATTTAAACAGAAGCATGGGGAGTACACAAGCCTCACAGCTCAGTTGGTAGTAGCCTTCTGCGCTGTAGGTTGTGGGTTCGATTCCCACCCAGGACAAAGATTTATGTGATGAATATAGATGTTTGTTCTGTGTTTGGGTGTTGTATAGTATGATAAGTATGTATTTACAAAAAAAAAAAAAAAGTATCTATGTATTCCATCCGTAATCTAGTTCCCATGTTACAAGCTATGCTTAGTTTGGGACTAAATGGCGCTGTGTGAAATTAGTGTCCTGTAATATTAATATATTATTATTATTATTACAATATATTGTGCTTGGTAAAAAGCTCTTAATCTAGGTGGTAAATAATAAAATATGAGTTCGCAATAATCACCACGCTAAGCAGGACTGTTAATGATCGCAGTGAGTCTATGATACGTGATAGTGTATAGCTTCAGCGATCATATCTTCCACAATACTGTAGCATTTACTTTGAAATTAATATATGTTATAGTTCAGGATTGATGCTTGTGTTTCGAAAACACGATTACATAAAATTTCTCTATAGAAAAAAAATCCAAAGTTGACTCTTATTTGTACCAAAAATGTTTGCCATTCAATAAATACGCCGAATTAGGCCTTTACACTTTGTACAGTTAACAAACACAGTATTCAGCAGACGGTCTGTGTTTTAGATTTTCAAAATTAAAATTTGTTTTCCCGGAAAAAAAAAACGTAGAAATTCGCGCATATTTCTGTCATCCGGTGGTCATAAGCGCTGTGGTGGAGCGCACAGCAATGTCACCTTTATAATTACTTATTCTTAGTTGGAAACTAGAATAAAATTGCGTTGAATTGCTAATCTGAGGTAGTTAGGCCGTTAAATGGATGGAAGCTGCTGCCCGGTTAAATCCCTTTGTCGAAATTGTATTTTATTTATTATGTACCTACTATATTACCTAGTTAGTGCACTCATAACTAAAATTAGGCCATTATCTGTACCAATCGAGCAGTGGACGTTAGAGCTTTTAAATAAAATTTAAAACTGTTCACGAAAAGATCAACAGCGCAGATATTCAGCGTGATCTCACAAACTAGGCGAACTATTGAGTCAGCCTTCATATTCATACACGTCATTTGATGACGACACACTCGCATGATGTTTTTATCGTCAAATGGCGATGCGATCAAACCTTACCGTACCTGACTACCGTGAAATTCCACTAGACCGAATTCCTTTGCTCTAGGTTTACCTACTGTACGTCAAATCTGATAAGTATATCATAGTGGAAAACATACCTATTTGTAGGTACGCTATAAATCTGATAAGTATATCTTTTTCGCAAGACAAAATTAATCCGCTTCATTGGATTTGTGTATTCAATGCCACGTAATAAATAGTATCTGTCTGATTAAAACGTTGTATTGAATGACGCGCGTCTGCGTGTAGTATTGGTTGTAGGAAAATTATCGTAATTGCTGCGATAGGAATACTTATAACAACATACCACGCCTTCGTGTTATCTAAAGGCGATGATACACCCACATAATAGTATCGACATAGAACTTTGCAGTGTTCATTAAAAAAAAAAAAAAAGACGACTTTTTCCCTTAGATCCCTTTGATCACAGCTCAGAGCGTGGATCTAATGAGGATCGCCTACTAGGGGGTAGTCAAGGCTCAGAGGCACGTCCAAACATATACGTTCGGCACATGTCCATGGTTTGGAAGTAGTATTCATACATGGCAAGTTGCAAGCTCATCGTCGCTTAGCGGAATACCATCTCGTAACACATGCTATTCGGATTTTGGTCCTAGGGACATGGCGCTTTCCTCACGATGTGACCTTCACCGTCAGAGCGTGTGCATGATCTGGATCAGGAAGGCCCATTCCTACTTGCCCACACAGTTCTTTATGTTATGACACAAAAAGGCTATGCCGATTGAGCTACGATAATCCTGACCTGCACATTGTAATTTTATTGATCAGTCAATAAAATGTATTACATTAAATCGTTGGATGACATTTACTTGCACCTAATTGATCTATTGTCGATATTTTTATTAATCTAGCTTTTTCCTCCGGCCAGAAAAAAGAAATAGCCTTTGTGTCTAGCCGTCACAAAAAGGTATACTTTACGTACACATATGAAGATTTAAAAGAGAGACGAATGTATCATGATTAGTAGGTAATTATTAAAAAAAAACAGGCAAACTACTTTTTCCCGTTTGAGCATTCACTTTTGATTACTACTTTAAGTGTGGAGATCTTATGAGGATATTTTAAGAGAATAATAAACTTACCTAATGTTATAGATTGATAGATGAAAATATAAGGCACTTTCGTTTCTTTGTTTGATTACACTACTTCAGCCTATTTACAACTATTCGCTCGTTTAACAAGCGGCAATTATTGGCCATCTTGAGCTCTTAAATGTAGATAGGTATCTGATCTATAAAGTATAGGAATAGGGTAGTGAAATCGTTCGTAAAAGTGTATACACACCTTAAATTTAATAATTATTACCAGAGCAAGTGCATGACTCATTGTTTACGATGATACCGGACATTTCCCAGACATAATATGTAATAATCACATCTTTAGTAGTATTTCTAGCGTAATAACAGTTGACACTGCGTGTAGTAAAATAATGTAGGTTGTGTATGCTTGAATACGCACATGACATGATAGTGTGAGGCGCTTTGTGAATGAAGTGTCGACAAAATATCAGCAGTAGTTTGATGCGAGATATAAAAAACAATTTAATTTAGATTCTTGAATAATATAAGCTACAAAGCGATCCATCACGAAGGAATCCCAGCTAATCATATTAACTTGACAAACTTGAAGTCTGATATCAAGATGAGTTGTCTTGACCCACACAATGTCCAGTAAACGATGACATTGAAAGTGTACAAGTCTTATTGGTTCAATTGAATGGCCTCATACGTGCATCGCCTAAACGCTCCGGCACACTGGGCCCAGTTACTTTCGTTATGATGAAAACGGCCCCGACCAATAGCGGCTGGCGCACACGGCGAGGTCTGACGTCACGACATCACGCCACCTTTTGTTTAGTCAGTACATGCGCCGGCATGACATTCTCGCGCGACTGGTTACGCCGCTTAACTATTTCTGTTTCAGTTTATTCACATTCAGTTTTGCTTACATTGACTATTCCTATAGTCAATGTTTCTTTATAGGTGTACCTACATACCTACCTAGATAAAATTACATAGGATAGATTTACTACAAATAAGCCGATTCCTACGTACGCCAATGAACGGGCAGTTCAGTGTTAAAAACCTGCGACAATCGAAACGGACAGTATCGCTTACGGTTATAATTGCCGAAAAACGCACAGGGCACGGGGCTACGGGACGGGGCACTGGGAAGTCAATCGTCACGTCGATTGGTCGATCCTTCGCCGGTGTGTCGGATCGAGATCGAGACGAGTCATTCCGCCTGGTGGCATAGCCGCAGTCGCGTGTGTTGTGCGTTTTCACTTCCCAAACTCCGATGCAACCAAAACATCAAACAAACCAATACTTATTTACACATTAATTCGGAACATCAACTTACAAGTTTATTTTAAACAAAATTCTACAGATGCAAAACAACAACCCGCGGAGGTGATTGTACCAACGAATTATGGTACAAATTCAACTGTTTTAGTTGAAGAAAAAACTGAAGCCAGTGAGTATTTTTTGTCACATCCAATTTGTTATGTTCAAACCCTATCCTCATTAACCATATCCCGAGTTTGTGAAATATTAATCAAGTCTGTGACGTTTGAGGTTAACTTTAACTTAACCGGTTAATGAAAGTGAAGGTTGTACCTACTTATAGCTTCTACAAATTTGTTGGGTAATAAATATACGGATTTAAAGAAGAGTTAATTTAAACGCCACAGATTGGATTAATCTAAAATGCTTTTATTTGAATGGGGTGGATAATCAGTGTTATCATTTTGATAAGATTGTTTATGTTTATCATTGCGGATATTGGGCATTAAAGAATCACTAACAGTTGCGATTTCTCATTGCCAAACTAACTATTCACTGTGAATGTTCAAACAATATCTGTGTGTCTTCAAATTGGCATTCGTTGACTGATTTTCAGGGCATGCCAACGTACCCATTACAATCTGGTGCTTAGATATTCTGAGCGAGTGGTCGATCAGACAACTTGACCCATATGGTGATTAAAAGAGGAGAAGGGTTCGGCCTTCTCTTGAAGTTGACGCGAGCATTGTTAAAAACTGATGATACCAGCGAGCAACCAGAAGAAAACGAGCCGACAGAACATACAGAAACCTCGCCGGTCGACGGATCACAAGCTGAACCAATGCTTGCTTACTGGAAATCAGATTTAAACGAGAATAGGAATAAAGCAATCATAGATAGCTTCAAGGAAGGCATTGCTCTCGATAGAATACCAGATACAACGCCAAAGCCCGTTACAGAAATTAAATATAAATACACAAAATTGATTGAAGATTTACAATCTTTGCCTAAAGTTCAAGTTGGAACTACTACTATTCCACATAGCGTGTCAATTGGAAATTATATTAATGGTAATGTATTCAAAACTACATACATTTACGTCAAAACAATTTAGATTGGATCGTTTATATTGTGGAAGACACACAGATTAATTCTGGACTTGGTGCATGATACTGCTTTATACCTACTTTTAAAAACCTTGCAAACATTATAATAATGTGCATTCATTCAAAAGAGATGCATGTTGGGATTTCAATTTAACTAACAATCATTCTAGCCACATATTGTTTAGGAACAATAACTATTTGATGCTTATGCTAAATAAACAACTGCAGAACTTCATGGTCTGTCAATTACCATGAAAGGTTAAAACAATGAAATAGGTCTATCTATGTAAACCAAGGGAGAAATGACAATTGGCGTGATTCATGTTAATTCTACTTATTCCATGAATTGCCCACTCTAAATTTATCGTATGTTCTCATTCATCAGTATCAGTTTTTATTGAACTTCAATGGATAAATATGTTTTTTTTTAATTATATAAAATGAGTTACAATTACTAGTTATTACTCTTCGTAGTAAGAGTAAAGTATTTGACAAATATATTTCAGTTGGCACGTTTCATTGAAACTAACTGTCCACAAATAGCATGAGTGGTTCGATCTCGTAACACACGAGTTTAGATGAGCAATTACTAGTCTTTTCAAGTCGTCAAATCATCTCGTATACTTGCGGAAACGAAACCAAGCCATTGAACCACTTGAAGCTCATTGTCGTCAATTTTGCTGACCATTGACAATAAATCTGTCGACAGAAAGTGTACAGGCAATTGTATTCCAAGATCTTCATGGTCTTTGAATACAATTGCCTGTACACTTTCCGAGCGGCAAGTTTCATATTAGATTTTACCGAGCAATTTGAAGCAGATAACAATGTATTGTTTTAAAAAAATGTCTTCGTTTAACGATAATTTAAGTGTCTAGTGGTGGTTTTTCTCGGTACCTGAATCACTTTTTACCACGACCTCTTGTTTTTATATTACTTTACTTTTGTCACTATCTGTCCAGTGTAGAAAAAACGAGACAAAAGTAATGAAATATCAAAACGAGAATGCTATAAGACGTTGTGGTTAGGCCCTTGGTTTGCTTTTTGTGTCTAACTACTTATCTTATAACACAATCACTGCCTGGTTGTCTTTCGTTTTAATCGTGGTGATTCGTCATATAACACAACCAATGAATCAGATGTTTACTAATACAGAAAACTTATTAGACTTCTGCAATGTTACATAATGCGTTATAGCCCTATATTACATTTAAATTTAGTCAATTACCTATTTGCATAAGTCCTATTATAAACTTTCCTACTATACAGATTACTGACCGATATTATAATTGCGATGTATCTGACGCATTATTATGTATCTCTACCTACTATCACAAAAACTTTGCAGAAGTCGCAAAAACTTTTTCTTGCCTTCAATTTTCGCTATCTTTTAAAGGTGCCACAACACCGAAACCTGGATCTGGAATCTCAAGCAGCAGTGGACGCGACGCGGGCGTGGTTGCCGGAATCGTGGTAGCAGTAATCTCAGGAGTCCTTATTTTAGGAGCATTGGTAAGCATTTTCAGAATATCGAACACATACATTCGGAACAAATCCAATAACAGTCGGTCAACTCAATGGCAGTCATTCATTGGGTTTGTTCCGAGACAAATTTTATATTTTTCGCGGCATTTAGCATTTATTGTGTCTATTGATGAATGTTGATGGTCGGTTGGGGCCGGCAGAGGATACACTGCACCAAAACGAATTAACCAATTTCACCTGTATGTAATGCGAGCACTTTTCCATCATACCAACATACTTATATACATACAGACAGGTTATCAGACAACGGTTATGCAATGCTCATCAAGCTAACCTGATGAGCATGTATGAAGATTGAGAGAATGAAACCGAAAAACATATTTATGTATATACATATTTTTAAGTAATCTAGCTGTATTTTTATGATGTGTAATAAAGTATTTTCATTCATGTATGAAGGATGTAACGAGAGAAAGAAAACTCGATGTTCTCAAGACAGTCCAGGGGCCTAACCACGTCTTATAGCATTCTCTTTTTGATCTTACATTTCTTATGTCTCGTTTTGTCTACACTGGATAGATAAGACAAATGTAAAGTTATATCAAAACAAGAATTGTATAAGAGGCCTTGGTACCACCCGGGGGCAGAAGAAGGTAACTTACCTTAGGGTAAGTTACCTGATTCTGCTACTTCTACTAACATCTCATCATCATCTTGGTTAAATAACGTTCTCAGTGGTTGAGACCACAATATCATATTATGATGGAAAATTTTCGAATGCCAGGTGATTTTGGCATCAGTTTTGTATGAACGGTGCATTTTTCCCCAACCCTCCACCGCCGGCTCCTTATGACAATATTTTGCAACTCTTAATGAAAAGTTTTAAACAGGAAGCGTGCTGTATTAGCATCATTTTGCTATCAGAATAACCTTGATTAGGCCTTAATAAATATACATAGCTGTTCAAATATAAGTAGTTGGACATATACTTACTTATTGAATACCCACTCAACTCATAGAATTGTTAAATTGAGTTTGATGTAAAACGACGTAGCTATTGACCATCTAAATTGAATTTTATTACACGTAGCCTAGCAACATGTAACGTTCAAATTACAAATGTGTAAGATGATGTCTGTTTCACTGGTAACTACGCAAGCTGAGAATGATGCAAGCTTTTGCACCATCATCAGTATTGGATACATTGTGATGTATTGTATGTAACGGTTCCAGATCGCGGTTGTCCTTTACAAACACTATGTCCATCGCAACGTAACCTCCATGAATTTCGACAACCCCGTTTATCGCAAGACCACGGAGGATCAGTTTGCTCTGGAGAAGAATGGATACGCACCGGGCAGCAAACTGTACCCCAGCACAGTCGGAGAAGAGGTAAGAGCCCTTACGGCTATGGAGTGTACCCTCAACATACAGAACAGTCTCAGATAAGTCTTAAGCAACTTCCTACTGCCCTCCGACAAGGAGCCAATTATACGTCAGTGTTCAACTCACTGGTCTCAATTAGAACTTAATTTTTCATATATTTTTACTATAAACATATTTTAAACGCATCTTTTCTCAATCTTGTGTACAATGGACATTGGTACCCCCAAGTAAATGGCCAAAATGTTGTATATATCAAACGTAGCTCTAAGATAAACGTTTTAAGTATTGTCGATGGTAAGGTCTGCCTAAGTCATTTTAAACTTGATGTATTTAGAGGTATACTTATTAGTTATAATTTTATGAAGACATAGAATATATTTTCGTTTAGATTTAACAATTAATCGTGGCAATTCAATAATGTGCCAACATTTTTACCGCATCAGTATTAAAACATAGATGCCAAATTTTATTGGTCTTTAATTGTAGGTGTATAATGCTGTAAATAGTCCCTAGACTTTATATTAACGCTTCAAGTTTACGTACAGATTGTATCTGACCGCATATTCAATTTATTTTTCATGCTTGTCGAGGGTTTAAATGGTAAGTTTTTCTGCAAAAAGACACTACATCACAAACGTCGCATAGTTCTGGTACAGATAAACTCATGTGCTTTTCCTTTTCCCAGGCTAAGGAACCTCTCAACACACCCGGCACAAATGAATATGTGTAATGCACAAGCCGGAAGTAAATACTTAATAATGTCGATGTATGTTAAGAGAAAAAGACGGACTTGTGATACACACAATACAAAGCTAACCAGTGAATGGGACGTAAGCTGAACTCTGACGTGTCAGCGTTGTGAAGTGAAGTGAAGTGAAGTGAAAAGCTCATTGGAACAAAGTTCTGTTTGCCTCGCGATGCAAGGATCTCAAAATTGTTGCAAACATTCGTTATTTTTTGTCAAAACGATTATCATGAGATCACATTGAAAGCTTTTATTTGTATCACATTTGGTTATTATTAAGGGACGTCGCTATAATTTCTCCTTAGACTGTGAATAGCATAGATGTTTGTCGAGCAAAATGCCTGGTGCATTGTTAATATAATTATTTATGTAGAGTTTTACAATTTTTATACTTTCACTTTTAGCTAAGGATTCCAAAGCCTTTGTGTGAAGTTTTCCTGAATATTACACTCTTATGTTCCGTTAATGAAGCTCCTACGTAAGATGTACTTATTTATTTTACAATTGTTTTAAACGTTATATCGTATTGTAACTTTAAATTAGAAGCTGTATCTCATTATCGCGGTGTATGTACGTCTATAGAATGTTAAGTAACTATTTATTTGGATATATTAGAAAGAATTAGAATAAATTGATGATTTATGTGCCAATTGTAGTGAAATTAAAATAATACATTGCCAAATAAATGATTCATGAATATTAGTTAGCTAAATAAATAATCAGTTGACACGATTTATTAATGCATTATAGTATTTATTTAAAATTATATGATCGTTATAGCCGGTTCTTTTCTATGTACAGGTAAAATTTTACTGTCCAACCAATCACAATATATTGTATTTATTATTAACAGTTATCTAAATATTTGGAATGTGACTTTGTCAAGCAAAATCCTGCCAAATTAATTATATTTTGCAATGTAATTCAATTACATTAAATATTTGATGCACAATTCATACAATACGCCTAGCTCAATAAGTGTGGTCACTAAAATTGTAAATATTGTCAGTAAAATATATGTAAAAGGTGTTAATTTGATTATGTATTTTTATTTAGCCCCAAAGCGCGAAGGAATTCAAAAAAGTGAGATTACGTACTTGACTGTGTGAGAATTAGGTGTTTATCGATGCAAATCTCTTGAAATCCACTCATTAAAAATTGTCCCAGATACGGAAAAAAGTCTGTATAAGGCTTGGATTCAATGATTTCCAAAAATACTTATCATGCTATGCTTTGGGAGCTGGGTTCTATATGTACTTAATATTGATACTATCAATCTTAAATTAACAAACCTCACAGCTCAGTTACGGTTTAAGATTATTTATTTCTCATCTAGATTAACATAATCACTTACTGAGAAACTATAACTAATTGTAATTTAAATGTAGTGAGCGTTACAAGATGAACAGAAGCTAGGTATATAATTATTACGTCGAGTTTACAAAATATCATGCAATATTAATCACACGTACTATTCGTTTCAGTTTATTTTACAGTTGATAGTAGCTCTGCCTTCAGCGCTGTAGGTTATGGGTTCGATTCCCACCCGGTACAAACATTGGTGTGATGAAAAGTGATGTTTGTTATCATAAGTATGTATTTACAAAAAAACGTATACAAGTATTATTTCCTTATTAAGCTTTGCTTAGTTTGTTTGTAGATTACTTATTATATCAGACGACAATCGGGAATATAGGGTTTTTCAATAATGGCGTTTTGAAATGTTTAAATGGTCGGCATCACGTGGGTGAAGCTTCTGGATCCCGATTCTATTAAACCAATCGCTTCACTATGACAATCGATACCACTGTCGCAGAATGGCCATGACTTGGTATTCTAGGAGCCCTGGTGTTGTGACCGTCAATCGGCGACGGTAACATCTTTCCATTAGGTGGACCGTTTACCTGTTTGCCACTGAATTTTCACCGATTTCAGATCCAGAAGTCCCGGGTTCGATCCCAGGGAGAGTACAATATTATGCTAGCTACCACCATCTTACTTAATTCTGTCGTCATAACAACAATTCAAAAAAATGTTGTGTCAGCATTTAAAGGTAAGGTAGCCAGTTCCTCAGAGAGTCGAGGATTCCGGGTGAAATGTACTTCCACCTTCGTCCTTATCTCAACTTGTAACCAGGTGAAATTAAGGCCAAGCGCTTCCCCGACGTATGTACAATAAATTAAACTAAAACGAAAATGGCTTTGGTCAGTGTTTATTACAATAAATAAAAGTACAGTGGAATGTGTAGGAACACACAGTGTCAATCAACATTTTATACGCCAACAAAATCCAGTTTTAAATGTAATTAAGTTTCAGCGTGCCTAGGCAAAGTCGTCGAGCGCTGACCTATATTAACAAACCTAGCTTAGCTATATAAATTTTAAACCAGCTTTGTTACCCATGGTAAGTTCTTATATTAATACAGAACGAGGACTTATTATATTTTTAATTAAGGAATTAAAATCGACATGGTTTATCGATTGTTATAAATATATATTGACAATATCAGTGGGATATTTACCACGGTCTGATGGTAAATGAGTTGCTCGATATTTAGACGCAGATGTATCCATGCAACTGCATCGAAATATAAAACAACTCATACAGAACTACAACATTGATAATATTGATAGTGTTCATAACACTATCAATATTATCATGTGTTCTATTCTTAATAGATGAGGAGTACTAGGTTGGCATATCAAGAACTCCTAAGAAAAAATCTGGCCAATCCTCGTTATTTACAAATTTTAGAAAAAGTTTTGCACATCATGTTTCTAGAGATTTGGAGAAAAACTAAATAAAATATGTAACTAAATCACTGGATGTATTTTGGTACGAAAAATATATCACATAAAAATTTTGGATTATTCTTACCGCTAACTTGTTAACTTATTTTTTTTGATGTTTTTACATTATTCTATTCTTTTTCATAAATTATTAAAGGTTCAGCTGACAGGTACGGTCCGCACTTTTACAGCATTCATACTACGTAACCACTGTTAATTTGAAATTATCTACAACATTCATTCATTTTGAGTAAGCAACTGACTGGACCAATCATTTCCTCAAATATGAATCATTAATGAACCATTTACTTTATAAATTATTATACTATGTCTTTATGCTTCAGTCATAAAAACCGTACGAACTCAAACATCACATAACAATCTTAATCCAATCGTTGCAAACGGTGAAAAAATAAGTACAATAATAATTGAGAAAATGTGTTTTCCTAATTTGGAACTAGGTACAGCAATCAAACTACTTATATCTATTATTTCTACTTACTACAGATAACAATTACCTACATCTTATAGCATTCTACCTTGACAACTGATCTGATGTTTATTTGGTTTCGTAACTATTTGGTTATCAACAATCATAAAAATATCTTCACCGATCGTGTCGATTTAAAAATTAACTCTTGTGTCAAGGTATAATGAACTTAGATGTAATTGGAAACTAATTAGGTACGTAAGTACTATAAATAAATAACAACTAATCACAGCTAGCCAGGTAATCGTAAACACGCAATAGCCATATGTTTGCTTATTTTTTTCATCAGGCGATATAGGCACAATATAAGTGTAAAGCGATGACGGAATGGATTCCAAAAACCGGATATCGGAATGTCGGTCAGCAAGATATTACCAGCATCGCGAACCTGACCTGGATGAGACTGGCACAAGACCGTTGGGCGTGGCTTATGCACAGGGAGGCTATACCCAGCAGTGGGTGAAATCAGGCTGCGGATAATGTTGATGTCAAAGTCATAGTCAAATATTTAAGTAGTCAAATATTATTTAAGTCCGCCTGGCTAGCTACCACCATCTTACCTAATTCTGTCGCCATAATAACAATTCTAAACTTGTTGTGCTCCGGCATTCAGAGGTAAGATAGCCAGTTCCTCAGTTTGTTGAGGATTCCGGGTGAAGTGCGCCTCCACCTTCGGCCTT
The DNA here is from genome assembly GCA_951394065.1 of Venusia cambrica. Classification (NCBI taxonomy): domain Eukaryota; kingdom Metazoa; phylum Arthropoda; class Insecta; order Lepidoptera; family Geometridae; genus Venusia; species Venusia cambrica. The sequence continues at coordinate 1,184,362 of OX596068.1, read as the reverse complement.
ATCTCAACTTGTTACCAGGTGAGATGAAGGCCAAGTGCTTACCCGTCGTACAATAAAAAAAAAAAGATTTTTAGGATCATTTTGAAACGTCAAATCTACCGCCTGTTCGGAATCGCGACCAGCGCACAAGGAGAAAGGCAAGAACATCGGTCTGATTAATTTTTTGATGATCCATTTAACATTTAGGTACAGTGTTTATAATAATTTAATAACATTACAAGTGTTACCTACATAAAACTAAAAACTTAATATTATCTTAAAACATTGATTATTATATCTAATGGGCAGTTTCTTAACATTGAGAAATCACCATTTAACTGTAAACTGGTATAGCAACATCGGGCCACGCGTTCTTATCGTCGATATAATCACTTATTTTGTAGTAGGCTCTTTTAATTAAATTTTTCTTTATATACAATTTGAATTTGATGAAGTCTATAAGACTAATGCTGGATAGCCAATTACTACAAGCTTACCAATTTTGCTGTCTGTTATTATATTCTAATGCTGGAGGAAATTATGTGATACACAAGTGTCTATATGGCCTGATCCGCACGCCTTTAATTCAAAACATGCGTAGGCTAGGATGAGGGTTGCCTTTGAGCGAGCTTACTCAAAATATGTCTTATACTCTTCTTGAAGACATATCGGTGGTAAGACAATGAAATACAAACGGAAGCTTTGAAATATTTGGAATAATATGGCAATTATGTTTGTAGTGGGATTAATATGGCAATTATGTTTGTGTACGTCAGCTCAGGTAGGCTTACAAACATTTACGCTTACACATTGTGTACTTCGCTCGGAGCGCAATGCGCCACGCGGCGACCGCAACCTCACCTGCGAGTCACGCTCACCCTGATAATGGCTCACCTGTTAAACTGAAACTGTTTGTGAGTATAACCCGGATTTATAAATGTATACTTGTTTCACAAAGATTTGCTGAGCTCCTCGCCACCAACATCTGGCCAGTACCAGTAGCACGTGTATTATGGCTTTAATGATCCATGCCTTCAAAAAGTCAAAGTAAAAATTTATTAAGATTTTTTAGGATCATTTTGAAACGTCAAATCTACCGCCTGTTCGGAATCGCGACCAGCACACAAGGAGAAAGGCAAGAACCTCGGGTAAATAATCCGTTAAATATTCCGAGCTGGTTAAATAAAAAATATGTAAATTATATTTAACTACTAGACTCCCACTTTTACGCTCTTCTTAGTTTACCTAAAAATGGTTCTGGTTCCCAAGGTAAGCCTATAACGAGTTTTGAGGTTAAGATTAGATACGAGTCAGTTATCGAGTGTTTACGAGTACAAGCTTTATCTACATTACCGATTCACGTTGCACACTACCGTTGACGGTAAATCCATTACTCACTTTCTTCTTCTTGATCTTGACGCTTTCAATGACTTTGATCTCGTTAGTCCGTTCCTTGGCACTCAAGTGCGGCTTGTGTCCATCGAATTGGTACACGATATGCGACTTGTAGACTGGGAATGTCCCTGCGGCGATGTGGCGACGAGCGTGAACGAATAACTGGTCGAAATGGTGCAGGTTGTGTCTGGAATGGGAAAGCGTGATCAAGCTATGGTTGTGGGTTCGATTCCCACCCAGGAGAAACATTCGCGTGATGAATATAGATGTTTGTTCTGTGTTTGGGTGTTGTATTGTATGATATGTATGTATTTACATTTAAAAAAAGTATTTAAGTATTCCATCCGTAATCTAGTTCCCATATCACAAGCTAAGCTTAGTTTGGAACTAGATAGCCCTGTGTGAAATTGAAGTCTTGTTACATTTTTTTTATTTATACTGGTACAGTTGGATAGTTTACCGTAAGCAATATGTACCTACCTACTCACATTAGTGTAGACTATGCATAGAGCCAGCCCACAACTGACTGTTAGCAGTCAAGTGAGAATTTTAAAAGGAACTCGTAATATTTATCTATCGAAGAAACGATATTAGCTTTATTTTAATTGCATAAATATTGCTCAACATCTTGTAAACGTGGACAAATATTTAACCCAGTCATATCCAAACTTCCCAGCTTCCACACACTCTGCAAGTGACACAAATATACTTCCGTATATTTGTGCTGTATACGGGAGTATACAGCAGACCTATGAGGAGGATCTTTTGACTATATCCAAATCACTATCACATTAACAAAGCGCAGTCCGTTTCAGCGACATTGCGTTTCATTGTTGGCTACCAGATCTTACCAATTAAAAAAAATATAAATGCTTTCTTTATACAACTTCCCAAATATACAAATCTCTTGCCTATAACGATGCCTAACTGTGTAGGTCATAATCAACAAAGAACATAGCCTACACGGCACTGTGTTGCGCCCGTAAACTTGAGGCATAAAAGTATCAAACCTTGCGTGCCCGTAATTTCACCGGCAACCATACCCTATGCTGGTAGTCCCCGGACGAGCCCTTTCACAAAGAGCTAAGGAGTCTAATGTATAGAACATATCCAAATCAACAATATGTATACAATTCTGGTAGGTAGATTTTCTTGTGTAATAATTGTATAGGAATAGGAAGGTAGTACAAACATGCTCAATAACACCGATGCAAGCATTTCCCTCGTGTTCAGCAAATGGCGGATGTAAGCGCGCGTGTGTTTCTTACACGCCAAGCATTCGCAGCCCTCCAGTACCGGTCTGAAGTCATCTTTATACCTGAAAGGAAACGTAGTAAAAACAAATAAATAATATGTGGTCACTCAAATGTTTGGTTGAAATTTTGCTACTATACATCTTTTTAATCAAAACATAATATATATATTTATTTATTCTATAATTCAATATAATTCTGTGTATGTATTTATTATTTAAATTATGTAGTATATATATATATTCAAACTCAAATTTTGTATACATTTTTATTATTTTGAATAAATTGTTCATTGTATATGTATGTACAGTTTCTCAATTTGTATTAAAATGATAATATTCTTGCCTTGACTGTCTATTTAAAATTATATTTCTATAAAATGTAAATCTATTATTGGTCTTAAGAAAAACATGTATGTTAAGTTTATTTTAGAATGAGGACTGTTGATTTAGTAAATAAATAAATAAAATAAATCAAAATAGAACCTTAAAAAAAAATTTGGTTGGTGGTAGGACCTCGTTTAAGCCTGGCTAAGCTACTGTAATAATAAAAAACAAAAAAGTTGTGTTCCGGCATTTAGAGGTAAGATAGCCAGTTCCTTAGAACGTTGAGGATTCCGCGTGAAATGTGCTTCCACTTTCGGCCTTATCATATTTTGATAACCAGGTGAGATGAATTACGATTAAGATGAGCGCCTTCCCGTCGTACAATAAAACCATCTTGCTGCTTCATAGAAGCAAATTTGACCTTGGACTCGATATGGGAATCGAAACATATTTTTTTTCATTAGGTATATTTAGTAAAATAGCTAATTGATTCCGGTGTTACTAAGCAGAAATCCATTGCTCAAAATAAATAATCTGAAAACATAAAGATACATAGTAACAAATCCGCTACATTAGTTAGAAAGAAATCAAACGCAAACTTGCAGCTCTTCTTAGCTTAGCAGTAAGACTATATCTTGAGGATGCCTCGCGTAGACGCGAAACACGTGTCGATTTGGATTTGTTTTGTTACTATACATCTTTCTATTATTAATTGATTATATTTAGTAATACCGTCTTACATCGGGTCATTTAAGTCCAGTACACACGATCCCTCCCGCGTCGTGTCTACATCGAAGGCGAGCGCCAGCGCTTGGCCCGCGTTCGTCAGCTTCACGGCGTACGACCCGTCGACCACGTCCCAGCCGCTCTCTATAGCGGACATCATCACCGATGGACTCCAGCTGCCTTCTACGAAGCGGACCAGGTCTTTAGGTATCGCCTCCTTGAAATATACCGTGCAGAGTTGAAACAGAGTTGACACAGTCATGCCATAGCTCACCTAAAGTCTGTGCTTTTATCTTCACTCGTAAATACAACCTAAGCGTGCTCAACGCTTGTCTAAAAGGATTTATTCTACTTGAAGATTGTGCTGGTGCGGGAACATACGAGTTCCTTTTGTTGACATATAATTATTCGGTATCATATCCAGAGGTGCAAAGAGACTGCAAAGTGAAAGTTAGAAATCCCATACATACATACTGTTGAAAAACATATCCCTCCTTCTGAGGCAGTCAGATATAAATAAATGTCTATCTTGACGAAGCATTCGTTGACTACGAATTTCAAGTAGGTCTATTAAGCTGTGTGTAACAATTTTGCTGGGTCAGCAGAATGCCATGGGGTCCCAGGCGCCAGCTAGAGCTATGGGAAAGAATATGGAGATCGCTCAGAATTTGATAGCTCAAGGCGACGGACGGATTTCATAAAGTAAACAATATATAATGATTTTCGATGTTGATTTTATGACGACATCCGCCAACTCAACCGAAGCTAAAGTCTAATAATAACGGGATCTCACCAAAATAAAGGCAACAGATTCGATATGTGTATATACACTTTTACGGCAATCACCAATCCGCCCTCACCATATTACGTTTCATAGAAGTAGCATAACTCCCTTTAACGTCAATTATCTGCCTGTGAAAGTTTCGAAATAGGTCTAGCCATTTCGGAGATTACCCAGAACAAACCCACAGACAAATAGAGACAAAAAAAGTTTATTTTATGTTATCAGTACCGTAAATACTTTCATATGCATTTAGTAAACAAGCTGCTAATTTTATATAATAAAGTGACACTTCAATTTTATTTTGTTTGTATAGCTAAAATCTTGTATATTTTAACCGAAGAGAGAAGAACTAGAGAAGAACCAAGGGCATATTGAATTAAGTGTGATAAAATAAACTTTATCGCTTTCTACTATTCAGGCCCTTTCATTTGATACCCATAAAATGAGAATTGAATAGAAAGACTATTCTGGTTGGAGAGGGGCAGAAGGGATAAGATCAAAGATAGGACAATAATACCAACTTACACTAACTCTTCTGAATATCTCCTCCAGCTTTTCAATTGGAATGCTATTGGAATCTTCATTGCCATCTGTCAACCCAGATAATGCAACACCACACAGTGAGTCTTTGTGGGCGAGAATCCGTTTGATGCAATCACTACATCGCATCTCGTCGCCCGGACCAACAATTACACCTGGAATTAAAGAAATCATTATGAAAAATCAATAATCGTAAGAAAACAACCTAAAAGCAGCTACTTTTATAAGACATATTTTTTATTTTTTTTATTGTACGACGGGAAAGCACTTGGCCTTCATCTCATCTGGTTACAAGTTGAGATAAGGCCGATGGTGGAGGCGCATTTCACCCGGAATCCTCAACAAACTGGAGGAACTGGCATCTTACCTCTAAATGCCGGAACACAACAATTTTTTAGAATTGTTATTATGGAGACAGAATTAGGTAAGATGGTGGAAGCTAGCCAGGCGGACATAAATAAAGTCCTACCACCAATCAAACTAAGCACAATGCTCCCCATGGGATCGAACCCGGGACCTCTGGATCTGAAATCGGTGGGTAGAACCACTAGACCACAGAGGCGGTTACTAGGGAAACACCCGGGACTTCGTTCCCGCGGAAATTTCCCAAAAACCTTTAATATTGCACCCCTATACTATAAAAGGATAGCTTCCTTTTATAGTATAGGGTATATCGTACTTTATTTAAAAAATGACTATAATGCTTATATAGCTGTGTTTTATTTGTAATCAGAAACCTAAACTTAAAAATCTATTTTAAACTTACGAACAAAACCATTCTAAACTTAAAAACAAAATCCATTCCCCGGACTTCTGCATAATTTCACCACTTTTGAAGTTTACTTTTTAAGTTATATTTAATTATTACGCAAATAAAGATGTCGCCATTCGGTAATATAAAATTCCGATACATAATATACATATATGGTTTTTGATCAGAATAATCCATTAATTTGGACTAAATCTACCAAATAATGTATAATGCCCACAGCACAGGAAACAGCTGCAAGCCTTTTCCACTAAATACTCCTCAAGACCTTCAAAAAGAGTCAAAAAGCGATTTTCTGGGAATCCAAATCAAGACCTTATCCCATCGTAAATAGAAACAAAAACTACAATTTGTTCCACTCACCTACTAGTGAAGAATTAAGCTGTAGTACACTAGAGCCTTTATATCGACTCACACATTTATCTAACATGGTGCATGTTATCTCGACTGATCTAGCTATCTTCTTTGATCCTTCACTGAGTGATGAGCGATTATCTGCAACCGCGAAAATTATGTCTGGTTTGAAAATCTCCATTATATCCATATATCTGAAATTTAAGTAAGCCACAATCTTTAATTGAAGAAGTCCCACTCAACAATTTGTTAATAATAATCAACATAGACAACACAACCTTTGGCAATATTTGAACTGGACCACATAGTCTTCTTTTCTTTTATAATCTCTCTTACCATTACCCCCCCGGAACATTTAATTTTACACAGCGCCACCTAGCCAAATTATACATAGTTTGTAAACTTGGAACTAGATTATGGTTAAAATACATAATTATATAATTTTAACATTCATTTATTCAATAAAAAGTACGATTAAACTAACTATGTACAAAGGGATCAGTCAGATTTAGAATTATTTTTTCTGCAGATATCAAAGGATTTTTTTTAATAGGTAGTTATCGAGAAATATGGATGTTACGTGAGAAAATAAGATCTATGTGTGATCGTGAATTGGTTCATTCATCTCCTAAAACCACCCCTGTATTGACACTTAGGGTTGAAAAGAGGGTACTTAACTAAGATTGAAGCCTAATGACATATTATATGACCTATCATATAATATGTCATTAGACGATGGATTTAGACGGCAGATTTCAAAATGAGTTCATTTTTGTCCTTATTTAACCACCCCTGTTTTCAAGATTGTAAAGAATGATCATCAGGTCTTGCAAGATATTGACGTGAGGACTTCTAATAAAGCCAATATGAAAACTGGTTGATTTATTGATTATGTTCTATTTATTTTTCTCAATCAAAATGCCTGTTTGTAAGCTTTGCTTTTTTTTGAAGCTTTCAAAGCTTTACGTTAATTTAGTATTAATCTGATAAATGCTAGATTCCTACCTAAATCTCATGCAATGGAATTTCGACAGTACTGTTGGCGAGAATGAGTGTGAACGAGTTAGAACTACAACACCCATTTTATTACAGATTTAAAAATGGGAAGTTTTCAATTAGTGGGAATCTTTTTTTTTGTATGTTATCAATTACTCGAAAACGCCTGGACCGATTTGGTAAAATCCATATTGAAAATCTAAGCATTGAATTTCAAATATAATGTTGTCTTTACATATATGTAAACCGTTATCAGATACAAACATAGTTTTTAATTAATATATGCCATGTCAGATTCTAAAGAAATTTTACAGAAATAATTGGTCACAAAGTCACAAATGCTTAACTTTTACCAAAAACACAATACAAGTGCAAAAGATTTCTTACATACAGACTGATGCATATATTTTGATGTAAATTGTGTTTTAGGTAAAGTTAAGCTACAAGTCTATTTTAGACTATAATTATAGCATGCACAGCAATACATGCCAAAATGTAGTTTTATGTGTAGCAAAATACCTGTCAGCTGTTATAAGTTTCTTTCCCTGTTTGGTCCACAGTGGCACTTTATCTCCTACAATATGTCCAATTGGTGTGATTTCATTCAGGTTGTTAAGTGTAATACAAGTAGCATGTTCAGGTATCCCCGCAAACTGTGCTATACCCTTGCCTTGCGCTTTGACACCAGCTTCCAAATTAAAGGTATTTGAAAGTGGAACTGATAACAGGCGGGAACTAGTGAATACTTTGGATAATACTTCTGCTGTTAAATGAACTACACTGCCTCCCTGGAATTCAGAAAAGTTGTTGATTATGTATTTTTCATATGGTTGGGCATGATGATAATATAGATTTTTAGTTAATAAGAAATTACAAGGATTATGAGGTAGTCCTCATAATCCTTGTAATTTCTTATTGATGGCAAGCTTTTTTAGAATGTATTTAATTCACAATGCCAGCTCACAAATAACAGCATTTTAGCCTAATCCACTCTCTTCACAACCACTACAAAGTTGTAGCAGTCTTCCTGCTACAGTGTTCTTTCATTGACTTATCTCTGATACCACTCCAACCATTCAGTACATGGCATTCAGCTTTTGAATCAGCCAGTGCTATGTATAAATGTAATTATACCATGCAAAGGGGCTCAAAATTAAATAATAAAAAGTAAGATAAACCTAAAACCAGACCACTGAAAAATTTTGTTACATTCATATAGTCGGGGTTAAAAGCTAGTATGTAGTTCTATGGAAAAAAAATAGTTTGTTCAATGATATCCTGTTTCATAGAACAAATGGGAACAATAAACTAATAATAACAATAAACAGTAAACTAATAAACTAAAATGAACAATATTATATTATTATTTTTTTAAATTGAACAACTCATGTTTCAAGTTATGTTATGGCCTAATGTACTCTACAAACTGAGGAACTGGCTAACTTATATCCAAATGTTGGAACTTGACAATTTAAGAATTGTTGTTATGGCGCCAGAAATAGGTAAGATGGTGGTAGCTAGCCAACTGGACTTAAACAAAGTCCTACCACCAACCAAACCAAGCAGAGTATTATACTCCACCTGGGGATCGAACCTGGGACCCCTGGATCTGACACTGGTAGGCAAACCACTAGAACACATAGGCGGTTTCAAATAATAAAAAATAAAAAGAATACGGAGTGTATTCAATATTTATGGAGTGAAAATAATATCTTCGAGACCCAATCTAACTTTGAAACGTAGTTTAGTTTTAAAGATTAATCTTACTAATCTATATCAATTATCAAAGTGTTAACTGAAGTTCATAGCCGTTGCATACACAAGAAGGCAGTTCTCGGTAAATCACGTCGAGGACCTTGAAAAAATTATCTTACTTGCGTCAGTAGCGTACAAGCTGGAGTTTCTATCACAGCACTGGGAATATCCACAAATCCAGTAAGAACTCCAAGTCTTTCACTGCCACTTGCTTGTAAAATTTTTAAACGCATTTTCTAGTAATTAATATATTTTTATTATGAAGTGAAACGGCAATCTGTCTTATAACCTCAAATTTAAAACCAACCAAAGAGAAAACAATCACGTATCTTACGTACAACGTCAAACAAAACTAATAAACGAAATACAAAGAGAATCTGACAATTTAAAACACATATTGTAGGAACCGCGAACGCTGCGTGTTGCGTGTCCGTCAAGGTAGCGTACACATGATAGAATACGGTTTGCTGTTAGGCCTAAAATCTACTCTGCGTAAATACAGGCAGTATTTAAATTAGTACAGAAATAAAACAATCTGCCTCCTTGGTTTCAGAGATAAACACCATGTACGCTGGCGTGACGATCAAGCTAGCGCAGCACCCATGACGGTACTCGAAAACTACTTACATACATTATAGAAACGAAATTTCATACAAAAACTCTTTTCAAATACCTATTGCCCGATCTATTCAAAATTTTATAACGATTGCTCATAGAGAAACGGAGATATTGAACAAAATTTGTGGATAGCATTCCGGCCAAGCGTTATGACAGCGTACCCTACCCATAACAAAACGTATTGAAATCATCATCGGTCTTCAACACCTCTACTGTTTCTGGGAGGTGCGGGTAAGAAGCGAGCTTTGACTCTTATTTCTAGCATCAACTTCAGCAGTAACGACTGCTGAGTCATTTGGATTGCCAAGTTTTGTAAACCTTTCAGCGGCTTACAATGTCCTTGGCTTACAGTTGCGTTTCAACTGAAGGTATCTTTTTAGCGTGCGGTATGATTAGATAGCCGTATCACGTCCGAGGTGCTCACGCTTCGCTGCCCGGCACCGAAGATGGCACCGGGTGCCGATGTCACCGACCGCACTAGGAAAGGGATCCTTGTAGGTGCTGGTCGGAGGGGCCATGGCGTTTTTGGTGTAGGTGGCGAGTACAGTTTAAGTTTAAGGCGCTTCTCATCGCCGCCATGTTCTTCATCGGAAGAATCACGGTGCCTAGGCTATAGGTACGGCTCGCGCTTCGGCAGGACGGTCGGCTTCTGTTGGCAGATCTTCAGATCTGCCAGGGTGGAGACCCTGCGCATCCATCCGAATGGAGTACAGTCGCCATCAGGGGGCGCCTTTTATCAACCGTTTCCTGTCTAGCCTTGGCTCGATCAGGTGACTTGTTGCTTCCAGACATACTAGTTCTCACGGTTGGTTGTGTTGTTGTTTTGCTGCCGACGCTATCGGCACAATTGATGATTTACGCCGACCGGCGAAAGTTGGGAGGTTAAGTTTGGTACCACACTGCACATTTTACTATAAAATAGCAGGTAGTGACTGCAACACGAACCGAGTGTGAGCAATTAGCTAGTAAGCACAATAACCACTCAACTTCTGTATTACAAGGAAATCCACAACACTTTCACAACAACAACAACACGTGGCATCATGGCAAACCACTCAATCACTCACTTACTCGTTTCTATAATGTATGTAAGTAGTTTTCGAGTCCCATCATGGGTACGCTAGCTAGCTTGATCGTCAACCAGCGTAAACAGTAAAAATGATGTATATTTCTGAAACCAAAAAGGCTGACTTTTATTTAGCTCTGCACTCGAGAATCGTCAATTGACAAATGCCCCATCTCTTACTTATCCACTACTGGATGCCCAGGGCCGGAGGAGGTTTGCGCCAGTGGCTCGAGCCGAAATATAGGCGCAGCATCTGTAGGTGCAATTTTCTCCTCACCCAGTTGCGAGCAATACCTCTAACGAGATCAATGCCCACCATGCTTTGGTAGAAGATACAGTCAAAGACTTCCTTTCAAGGCCAATTCCTCCACTCTCAGATGAAAACTTCATTTCCCCATCTGAAGTTTGCCAGGCCATTCTCCGTTTACCCAAACAAAAAGTGCCAGGCTGCAATAGACTTCCTAACATTGCTTTGCTTCTCTCGCTTACATATTGAGCCTCGACCCAAGCAATTCAGGTTCTATTCCAGCACTCCACTACGCTACAACTTGTTAAGAGTATTCCATCACTTAGCACACGAACTTAACAGTGGCCGCTCTACACTCTACGCTCTGCGTTGGAGTCTTCCTCGACGTGGAAAAGGCCTTTGATCGTATTTGGCACGCGGGCCTTATCCTAAAACTGATCTGATCCAGTGCACCACCTATGCGTTTACAAATCATAGCGTCGTTCCTACGAGGTCACCAATTCTATGTATCGGTGGAGCATTACTCCTCACTACCTCGCCAAATCACCGCCGGCGTACCGCAAGGGAGTTACTTGTATCCCATTGTAAAAACTCAATACAGATGACATCCCCACTCTCGCGACTGATCTCGGTCCTGGAGAGGAAGATGTCACCTTGGCACTCTTTGCAGATGACAGTGCCTTCTTCTCGTCCTGCATTAGCCCAATTTTAGCACGGAGACAGATGCAACGTACTTGTCGCTCTTCCCGAATGGTTGGCTGGCCTTCTCATCACGCGCGTCTTTACGCCACTTACACTACGAGGCCAAGATACAGAATGGCAACCTTCTTTTCGATATCTTGGTGTGAATATAGACAAGTCCTTGACGATGATTCATTCGCCAAACCCGTGCTGCCAAGGCTATGCTGCGACCAGTCCTTACATCAAAACTCCCGTTACGGACCAAGGTTGGAGTTTACAAATCATATTTACGGTCAAGACTCACCTACGCAGCACCAGCATAGTATGTGCTGTGCTCGGCTATAAAACGCAACAAAATTGAGTCCCAGCAAAGTATCGCCTTGCGAGTGTGCACAGGTGCGGGGGCGGTATGTAAGAAACAAAACCTTTACCCGTGATTTGCTAATGAAAAGTGTAGAGGAGTTCGTGGTGACATTAATGCATCTCAACACTATTGCCCCGCTTCATATTAGACCTCCGGACGACAACCGCCCTTGGCGACCTCTTCCGCGTGAACTTCTGCTTTAGTGTTTTAGTATATTTTAGTGAGCTCCTACGCCACCCTTATACTTATTAATAATAATAACTTAATAATAACCGCCTCTGTGGTCTAGTGGTTCAACCCACCGATTTCAGATCCAGAGGTACCGGGTTCGATCCCTATGGGTAGTACAATATATTGTGCTTGGTTTGGTTGGTGGTAGGACTTTGTTTGGGTCCGTCTGGCTAGCTACCACCATCTTACCTAATTTTGTTGCCATAATAACGTTTCTTAATAAAAATGTTGTGTTCCGGCATTTAGAGGTAAGATAGCCAGTTACTCAGTTTGTTGAGGATTCCGGATGAAGTGCGGCTAAACCTTCGGCCTTATTTTAACTTGTTACCTACAGGTGTTGTTAGGTGAGATGAAGGCCAAGCGCTTCCCCGTCGTACAATAAAAAATAAAAAAATAAATATTTTTCTATTTGTTATTTTATATGTTGATTTTTTATGAATTGTGTGATGATTGTATATTAGATCGTTTATTGTACAAAATTGTAATTAGCCTCTAACTAACTAATCAATAACATTATATTGACATGCATACCGCAAGCCAAGAAGATACCGGCGGCAGTCGAAACGCAACTGTAAGCAAAGAACATTATAAGCCGCTGAAAGGTTCACAAAACTTGGCAAACCAAATGCCTTAGCAAAATGTCTTTATTGCTGAAGTTGACGCTAGAAATAAGAATAAAAGCACGCTTCTTACCCGCACTTCCAAGAAACGGTATAGGTGTTGAAGACCGATACGCTGTTTTTGTTTACTATTTTGATTTCAGTGATTTTATTTTATTCAGTTCAGATTCACAATGCCCCGGCTTTGTGCCTTTGGGTGCAAACCAACCGGTAAGTTCCTTTACTGGTTACATATATTATCACCCTGGGGTACAGAGCTAGAAGGGACGGGGACTAATTTACCTAGTATGAGATTATGCATATTTATCAAGATGTAGGCTTGCTGAGGCAGTTTTTTTTTAATAATATAGTTTAATAAGGTCTAAGCCACACTGACATTCACTGGATTGTGGGTATCTGCACTATTTAATTGTTAATTATCAATCCTCTAGTTATCTACCATACATTGTGTACAATGTGTAACCTTACTATCAACGGAATACAGGGGTAGGTGAGATCTTCCTCAAGGCAGTCTGATCTAGGTAACTGAATAGATAGTTACCTGAAAGTTTGTGGTTGGTGGTAGGTCCGCTAATTGATCAAGTCATATATATATTCCGCTTAACCACATAAAAGACATTAGTTGCCTTTCACAAGAAATTTATTAACCGCCTCAGTGGATTACCCACCAGTGTCAGATCCAGAGGTCCCGGGTTCGATCCCCAGGGGAGTACAAAAATGTGCTTGGTTGGGTTGGTGGTATGGTTGAAGTGCGATTCCACCTATGCCCGTTTTATAAAAAGGGAACTAGGAAAACAGTTTTGTATAGAATACCAAATCTTTTTCTTCTCAATTTCAGTTGCACCTATACATCGGTTTCCCAGCTTAAAAAAATGTCCAGAACGCTTTAAGACATGGGTTACTCTCTGCAGAGGAAAACTAGATACTCATTCTGATTACGAGTCATTCCAGACTAAGCTTGTTTGTGACAAACATTTTGCAGACAATGCTCGCAACCGATACAATCGACTGAATACTTTAGCAGTACCTTCACTTTATTTGAATGGTAAGTTTCAATTTAATTGAGTATTACTAGCAGGTATTATAAGTAATAAAGACACATTTATTCATCCCACATGAACTCACACTTAAAAACAATATAATGTAGGTAGGTAAGTAGATACAGTTTACATAGGTACCTACCTAATACCTATACCTATTTAATGAACACATACACAGTAACTTAAACAGAAAACATACAAATAAACAATTTTTTTATTAATTATTATACTCAATTAGTTAAATGGATACCTAATCTCAAGCATAAAACATCAATAATTTGTAATATGCCTGAGAGTAAATGTTACATTTTTTTCTATGCGGATTGGTGGCGCTATTAACAACTCATGTCCCATTATATATTCTGAATATTCCTTTGAGATTAATAGGAAAAAGATAAAAAAGTAGCCATTTTCATTCAATGTTATTACTTCTCTCTTTCACTACTACCATTAAAACAGTACAAGGTACCAACTTAATCGCTAGACCATGGAGGCACATAGTAATGTTCTACTTTTATACTATGTTTAGATGACTAGTAATTTTCTAATATTATTTAAGGTTGTTTATACACCAATGATTTTTTGATTGGCTATAGTTCATATGGGAAACTTCGTCAAGTTTTCTTTTCGACCATCCTGCAGTACCTATGGAATGGAGGTGCTATGGAAATTGCTGTGCTGGGCGTTTCTGGACTGGAATAAGGTTATCCAAGAGAGAATCAACATACCTATAGACATAGCCAATAGACTGAAAATCGGTGGAGTCAATAAGTCCTTCGGTGGAGACCACATCTAGGCAAACGTAGTGTAGCATACCATTAGACGGAGTGACAACTTCCATACAGTTGCGGGCAGAGTGTGGATGAGATAGATCTACGATCGGGCACACCTTGGGGGAGTCCTATGTACAGCAGTGTACTGCAATAGTTTAATGATTATGATAGTGCAATTATATACTGTTTGTTAATAACTTGTAAATTTGTATTAACAGGTACATCAGCAGGTGGAGGTTTGACTTCCTTTGATGGTGTTGATACTGATGGAGTTGCTAGCCCCTGTCAAGATTCACTTCGTGAAATGTCTATGACAGGTATTGTACAAAATAATTTATATATTTACCCTCATCACAAACTATGTAATATATATTTAAGACATTGCAATCGGTGGAAACACTATTATCGATACAAAAGCCAAAACAATGGTATTTTTTTCTATGTTTGTCTGTCTATCTGCCTGGCTGTGTAGCCATTATGGGGCCGCCTTCCGATCCGGAGCTAGTAACATTCAAAGTATTATTGGGATAAAATACTACAATTTTTCCAATCCATTTAGGTACAAAACTTTTATTGCAGTTCTTAAACATTGCAGTTAGATATTAGATAGCTGAACATCTCTAATACTAACAAGCCTCATAGCTCAGTTGGTAGTAACTCTGTCATCTGCGCTGTAGGTTGTGGGTTCGATTCCCACCCAGGACAAACATTTGTGTGATGAATATAGATGTTTGCTCTGTGTTTGGGTGTTGTATTGTATGATAAGTATGTATGTACAAAAAAAATAGGTAAGTATTCTATTCGTAATCTTGTTCTCATATTACAAGCTATGCTTAGTTTGGGGCTAGATGGCGCTGTATGAAATGAATGTCCTGTAATTTATTTATTTATAATATTTTATTTTATCTCAATCGTACTTACTTAGCATGTGAAACGCATAATTCTGAGATATATGATAGATGCGTTACATCCTGGTACCTACTGCACACCTAACCATAATAAATCACGTCTATTTACCTAACTGACACTAATTTTCATTTTAATACCTAGAATCTACAGGGTGAGTTTTTTTTTTCAGGGCCACTGAGGCCAAGTCTGAAACCGTGAGAGTTATCAAAAAGTCATGTTAGGAGTTACGCACTCGATTTAAAAAAAATAAGTTCTTTATTTAAGAAAATCTATTTGCTTTAATAGTTTTTCTGAAAAATCGAGAATTGTTTTTTTTTTGCATTTTTTATTTCATTGTTTGATAATAAAAAAAATATGTATGATGACTATATGCCCAAAGTTGTTGGAACACTTTCAAAATTGAAAATTTATAAATTCATCTTTATTTCTTCATCTTCAAACCGTACAATTGCAGTAAGGATACAGGATACTTACTGCAATTGTACGGTTTGGCACAATATTCTGACATGTCTTCAACTTCAACTTCTTTGATATGGCGTGCAACCGTTTTATCGATTCTGCCAGTGTCGAGTATTGTGAGTATCGTAAACAGAAAAAGTGGGAAAACAATATTGAAGGCTTACTATGATTAATTCCCTTTTTTTTTTTTTTTTAAATGGAGGGTTAATCTACAATCTATAAAATAAAAACACACATACAAACACACGTTGTTAGTAAAAAATATATAAAAGCGATGAGGTTAGAGTGTGATGACTATATACAACATTTACAGTTTAATGCTATTTTTATGTATAAATTTACATAATATACAAATAAGGGGGGAAAAGGTTAGGCTAAGGAGGGATTTGAGGGAAGTAGGACGAGGAATATCAGGAGGGAGCATATCGTGGAGAGATTGGTTTAAAGGGCAATTAAAGAATATGTGATTCACGTTTCCCTCATCTAAGCCACATTCACACAGCGAGCTATTCCTAATCCTAAGTTTGGCCAAAAAGACTGGTGAGCAACAATGACCTAATCTAAGGCGACAAATAGTTGAAGTCACTACTTTGCTAAACTTGTTAAATTTGAAAAACCATGGTTTGGCAGGAATGTCAGGCTGGATGTCCGAATAATGTTTACCCTTGATTAATTTAGAATTATTCCATGCATTTGTCCAGGATTCATGAAGGTATGATTTGGGAAGTAGGCATAAGTCGTGACAGTACGTTTTAAAATACTCGAGTGAACCCATCTCTGTGGCTGATTTGGCGAAAGAGTCTGCTTTTTCATTACCGGGAATCCCCGAGTGTCCTGGAATCCATGCCAGAACGACATTGATTCCAAGATTTTTGCACTCAAATAGACAAAGTTTAATTTTAAGAATTAGAGGAATTCGAGAGATTTTAGATCGGAAGGGGCTAGAGAGTATTGACTGGAGAGAGCTTTTTGAGTCCGAAAATATTAAAGATTGGTTCAGATTATGGGATTTCACAAACATAATAGCTTCTAATAATGCTAGAGCTTCGCCGGTAAATACCGATGCAGTGGGGGGGCACTTAAAACTCAAACTAATATTAGTAAAAGGTATCCAGACCGCGGCTCCCACATTACTGTCCAATGATAGCTTGGAGGCGTCGGTAAAGATATAGCGCCAGCCATCATATTTTGAGAGTGTAATTTCATAGAACTTTTCTCGAGCATTAGTAGTGTCTTTATCAATACCAAAGTATAGTAGTATATTGGGCTGGAATATTAAAGCTTCATAGGGGACCATGTATAGAGGGAGGGTAGGAAATTGAAAAATAGGATTAGGCATATTCGTGTATTTTAAGAAGCTACGCAGAATGCAAGGGGATTTATCTGGATCAAGTGAGCCAAACAAATCTCGCAATCGGACTAATTTGGGAAGGAGAGGGTGATTTGAGTTCTGAGATATTTTAAAGATAAATCGATCTGACAGGAACTGTCTACGCAAGTAAAGGGGCGGATCATTACACTCAATTTGCAAAGCATTAATAGGTGAGGACTTCATGGCCCCAATAACAATGCGTAGACTTTTGGATTGAATTTTATCGATCTTGTAGAAGCGAGATTTGTTGCAGAGATTGAGAAGGAATAAGCCATAATCGAAATGACTTCTAATTATGGCATTGTATAGAAGCTTTTGGGAGAAAGGGTGAGATCCCCACCAAACACCCGCAAGTGATCGAAGAATGTTAACATTTTTTTCACACTTTCGGGATGTGGAATCAAGATGATGGATGCCTGTCATCTTAGAGTCTAAAGTGATACCTAAAAACTTTACATTACTAGTCTGGGGAATAATTTCATGATCAATATACAAGTTAATATCAGGGATGATTCTTTTTTTGGTAAATAAAACAACAGCACTTTTAGAAGCAGAAAGAGATAAACCATGGTTACGTAACCAGTCGCTTAAATAGGACAAGGCAGAGTTTAGGCTGGAGGAAGCTTCTTCCAGGGAGCTACTCTGAATGTATAGAGCTATGTCGTCCGCATATTGGAGGATGTTGCAGAATGAATCTACCGATTCATTGAGGTCATAGGTGTACAGATTATATAGAAGTGGGCTTAATACAGATCCCTGAGGTAGGCCTTTCCAGACTTTCTTGGGGGAGAGAAATCCTTGTTGAGTCTTAACTACAACGGAACGCTCCATTAATAAATTACAAATAAAACGTACAAGCTTCTCAGGGACACTCAGCTGAATAAGCTTATTCCTGAGTACCGGAAGCAGAACATTATCATAAGCCGAAGCAATGTCTAGAAAAACTCCGACAAGATATTTTTTTTCTTTAAAGGCAATTTGGATGTCCGTAGTTAATATGCTGAGGCTATCTATGGTACTCATACCTTTTCTAAAACCGAATTGGGATCTTCCAAGGATGCATTTGTTCTCTACCAGCCATTCTAAACGGTTTTTTATGAGGTGCTCCATTATTTTAGCCATAACTGATGACAGGGCGATTGGTCTTCTACTGCTAGGGTCAGATGGATCTTTACCTGTTTTCAATAATGGGATTATAATTTGTGTTTTCCATTGCTCGGGTAGTATACCACTGTCAAAAAATGAGTTTATAAGGCTTAGATACAAAGATTTAACTTTTTCTGATGAGTTGATAATAAATGAGTACGGGATACCGTCTATGCCGGGGGAAGAGTCGGTTAGTCCGTCGAGTACAAGCTTTAATTCATTGAATGAGAAAGGGGCGTCAAAGCAGTTATGTGAAGGAAGGAACGAAGGAGTGGAAGGAAAGCAGTCAACAAAAGGGACAGATGGGGGGGCAAGTTTATCCGAAAAGGCTTCAATCCATGACACAGGGTCATTTGCTGAAGAGTTCTCTATATTACAGGAGCTTCTAAATCTTCTAATCTGTTTCCATACAAGAGATGAAGGGGTATTGGGAGATAAATTTTGGCAAAATTGAATCCAGCCTTGTTTTTTTTTTTTCGAAGATAGACGTTTGTATTGGGCAGCACACTTTTTGTAGGCAATGTAGTTGGCTTCAGTCATACTGTTATTGTACGTCTTTTCTGCTTCTTTGCGTTTAGAGGCTGCAGCTGTACATTCTGCATCCCACCAGGGGGTAGATATTTTAAATTCTCTTGTAGGTTTTTTTTTTGGAATGTGTCGGTCGGCGCTTGCAATGATGTAATCTATGTATGAGTTATATGCAGAAAGCGGGTCCGTATTTACAGGTGAAGAGTTGGATTCTAAAATTAGGTCAAGGAAGGCAGAATAAGAGTCCCAGTCAGCTCCAGAGACTCTGTATTTCAGTGAGGGGGAGGGGTTACGAAAAGGAGAAGTGTTATTAGGGTGATCAAGATACATGTTGATCACAATGGGAAAGTGGTCACTTCCATATGCATGGGAAAGAGTTCTCCATGTGGTAAGAGGAGCTAGCGAAGGCGAGCAAACTGATAGATCTACAGCGCTTTTCGGGTTTTGGTTGGGGTAAACTCTGCGAGTAGGTGATCCGTCATTTAGGAGGCAAAGATTGAACTCATCAAAGCTATCCATGAGTGAAAGGCCGAATGAATCTGAGAAATTATGACCCCAGATGGTATTGTGACCATTAAAATCACCAACCACCACCATAGGGGCTGAGATGGATGACAAAAGGCGTGAAATATCAGGGATATTAGAAGAGTGAGGATGAGGAATATAGATGGATATGAAAGAGATATCCATACATCTGATACCAACAGCATTGATACCAGGAGGAAGGGAGGGGAGGGAAATTTGGGAATAGGGGAGTGTGCGCCTCACGAGTAAGGCGCATCCATTATGCCCACCAGCCCCGTCATCCCGGAAACAGGAGTAGCCTGAGACCCTAAACTGGGAACCAGGCTTTAGCCATGTCTCCGAGATGGCTATGACCGATGGGCAGAATTGATTGATTAAGTGAACCAGATCATGCTTTTTCGGACGCATGCTCTGGGTGTTCCACTGAAGGAGGACTACTGGATCCATTATGACCAGTCAAAGCGACTAATTGTGTCAGTTTTGAGGCAACGTTGGACGGTAGGGGATGAGGATTCATGAGGATTATATTAATTATTAGAGAAATGAGAGTATCTAACATGTTATCACCTTGAGGTATGCCAGAGAAGACCTGACTATTACCCAGGGCGCAACCATTGGAAAGTGCTGATGAGGGGTCAGAGACCATGTCTCTGTGGGCTGTTCTGTCAAAGGATTTTCCTAGAGGGGCTTTTGGATGAGGAGTAGCATAAACTGTTTTAACATATGATTTTTTTTTATTATGGGACTGAGAACTTGGAGATATGAAATCTTGGGATGATAAAAGATCAGATTGAGGATTTGATTCTTGGGACACTTGAGCATATGTGCGTGTCACTTTGGGGAATTGTTTGGCTGCTTCTTCATATGAGATATTATGTTGCGACATAACACTTTTAATTGATTTCTGTCTATCTTGTTCTGGGCAACTCCTGCTCGTGGCAAAGTGTTTTCCTGAGCAGTGCAAGCAGACTGCCTCAGTCTCAGATATAGTGCAGCTGTCCGCTGTGTGTTCTTGAGAGCAGCGGAAGCATCTGGGTTTCGACCTGCATTGAACCTTTGTGTGTCCGTATCTACAGCACATATGGCATTGAATCGTTGGATACTGGTACAATTCTACAGGTAGAGAGGTGTAGTACAGGAATACTTTTTTAGGGAGGTTTTGTCCCTGGAATGTGACCACAACTGATTGGGTAGGAACCCACGAAATTTTCCCTTCATCATTCACCTTCCTATTTAAGCGACGTGCTTTCAAGACAATGCCACACCCAGCGGGAATGGATAGGTCCTTTGCAAATTCATCCATGGAGAGGTCTGTGGGGACCTGACGGACAAGCCCCATCCTAGTTACATTGAATGTTGGTATGATTGCATTGTATTTACACATGGAAAGGATAGGAGAAACAATAAAATTGTTGGCATCTTTGCTTGATAAAAATTCCACTGATACCTTATTTCGTCCTACGCTTTTTACTCCTTCTCTGCAGATGTTGGCGAATTTGTGGGTGGCCAAGAACTGACCAAATTTGATTGGCCTGATTGTGGTTCCGGCAGCAAGCTCAGGCTCGGAGCGGGAAACATGGACAACATAGGGACCTTTGTCCTGGCTTGTGTAAGTTTTGATCGACCCAATCACGATGGACGGATGGGTGTACAAGGTCTGGATGGATGGGACTTCAGGGTTCGAATTACTCTTCATGGTCTTAGGTGTGGGATTTTCAGTATCTACCAAAGATCTTTTAGACCCCGTAGGAATAATGGGAGGGTCTGGAGGATCAGGAGGATCCCCAGGCCCCACCGTGCCCGCAGGGGGCACGGCCTCAACGTCCATGTTTGAGGTGTAAGAACCTCAAGCAAGTACTATGATGCCGCGCCGACGGTCAAATTAGTAAAATCAACAAACAAGCAAAACTATGGGTTAGTAAAAGCTTACCAATACCCCAATGAATCGCCCAACACTAGTAATAGGAATTAATCATGTGAGATTGTGAAAAACTGAAAGATTTATATGTGAAAAACCACTTAAATAAAACTTCTGTTTACTCGCTTCCGCAACCAAAACGAAAAAAACTGACATGTCTTCAGAATTAAAATAACGAACATTATGTACGTACGTAATGTAACCAATTTTTATTTACGTTCATTAAGTTCAAATGAGTGAATGAATCGTCATCATTTGACGATGAATATAATAATGTGTCCTTTGTCTTCAAAACAGCCTCTACGAAATATGCAAGTTTCTTTTGTGATTTATAATTTTGCGTGGAAGAATCGAGTGAATTTGTCTATCTATGTCATAGAAAAAATTTACTGTCTAAAATGATAGACGGCGCTAAAATATCCCATTATCATCATCATTATCGCCAATCTTATCATGCTAGGTAGCATGCTTAGCTATTATCATTTTTGAATAATGTAGGAAACTGTAGGTATTCTATGCAAACATTTTCAGAGAACCTTAATATAACATTCGGTTATAATTTGTTAGGTACCTATATACATGAAGTAGGCATCCAGGCCTGAAAGTATCTTCCTACTTATCCTGCCAAAGTTTACTTTTGTCTCGATTTTAATTCGCATAAAAACATGAATGCATTTTTATTTAAAGGTAGGTCACTCAATTACAAAGATCGGTATGATTGTACATCAAATATTTATTACTTAACGTAGGCATTTAACTTTTTGTACTCACCGACATAATTATTACTGATTTAGTATAAATAGCAAACTAACACATATATTTCTTACAATGTAGGTAGGTAGTATGTTCGTCTCTCATTTAACCAGAAACATTCCTCCGGGTCAACAACTCGCATTACGAGAGGTTCAGCCAATTAAAAGAGAGCTAATGATCCAGAAGCAGTAGCAACTCGGATGGTCAGAAGTTGCTCCACAGTTTTACTGGTAATGTCAGTCAAAGTACTTGGTACAACCACATCTGCTAATTTTCTTCTTGTTTTACTTTTTACTTGTAATTACATTAAAATTAATGCGAAAACATAAAAACCATTAAAATTTTTCATTTGATCACTGGTCTTCGAACAACTCTACCCGTTTCCTAGGAGGTGCGGGTAAGAAACGAGCCTTTGGCTCTTATCTCTGGCATCAACTTCAGCAGCGACGACCGCTGAGTCGCTTGGTTTTGCTTCGAGACTTTTATTTGATTGACTTTTTGACAATAATTTTGACGTTTGGCACATTGACAAACAATAAATTTGCAATTTGCAGCCTAAATAGTCTATAAAATGTTTAGGACCAAATAGTTTTTATGCAATTTGAACGTTGTTTGCGTTTAATGCCTCGTTACAAACGCGTAAGTTAGTTGACCGGGTTGACCGGGACGGGGCCTGGTCTATGTACTGCATTCCATCAGGTCCATGAATGATTAATTGGGATGGGAGAGGCGATTTGATGTATTATTTACGTGCCGGTGCCAGTAATAACAATGTCGCTTCTGTGTGTTTTCGGATGCAAAGTAACTGGTAAGTTATAATGGGGATGGGGATATGCTAGATCTTGAGCAAAATAAAGCTTTGTTTGTCTCTTGTGTACCTATCATAGCTAAATGAGATAGACAACAATATAGGTTGTTACAACTGTTGCTTCTCAGAATCAATGAAACACGACTTAATTGTGCTCAAGATTGCTCCTACCACGCACCAATCATCAAATGGAGCCTAGCTACTTTGACTTTTTTGTAAATCAGAGAAACTGTCCAAAACTGGCTGATCCAAAGACATTTAATTACAAGGTTGTTCCGGTTTTAATCAGGCATGGTACACAAATATAGGTACCTATTTACCCTAAATGGTAACCTTCATGTTTACACTAGGTATACTAATACCAACACCTTTTTTGTGTCACTCACTCCCGTGTTGCAGACCTTTTTAAAGAACCTCTAGCAACCAAAATTCAGAAACACTGCATTATATAGATACAGTGATTTTTGAACACTGATCACACTGAATCTTGCGCTTTTAGCTACAATATTCAGTAAGGCAGAGGTACCTCCTCTGATGGGCTGCTCAAATAGCGAGTAAGAAATGTGTTTTACCTCTTGATTAAATGAGCTCTGGCAACCTTACTCACTGAAGGAACACAGCACTATATAGATTCAGTGATATTCTGTAAGGTGGCAGGGCAGTACTTCCCCAGATGGGCTGCTCAACTTTTTTTTCAACTTTCAACAAAGTTGAAAATTTTTGCCTCTCAGATTGTACATAATTCTGAAATGGGGCCCATTTGTGTCCGTAGCTCATAGGAGTTATATATCCTTCTACCCAGTCAGTACACTCTTGACTGTGAGGTGGTTGTCTTCACTAGGTATTATTTAGGGCTGATGTGATTGTGCCTAATAAAATCATATTTCCCTGCTGGTGGACAGTCTGCCACATTTGTGCAGGTGGTTGCTCACTGCATATTTGATTTGGTCAGTCCAGTGCATGTGGTCTTGTTCCTTCTACTTGTCCCTGGACAACAAGGTGCCTAAAAGAGCACACACTTTAAGTATTATTGTAATAATGTTTTTCTGTTTGGTGTATATAGTATAAAATCCGATCATTTGTATGGGATCTAAAAGTGTCGGTAGTGATTGACTAAATATCAAGTATACTATTATTATCATTACAGGTGTTTCCATGCATCAATTTCCTAATTACCACATATATCCCAAATGCTTTAAAGCATGGGTCACAAGCTATGCAGGGTACCGGACACTGCATACAGTGTATGACTATGAAAGCTATAAAAATAAATTTATGTGCGAAAAGCATTTCACTAATGATGATTACGATGATTTCGATGAACTCAAGAAAACGGCGGTACCATCAAAGCTTTTGTTTGGTAAGACTATAATCATAATGAACATAGTTGAAAGAGAGATGAAAACTCATAGGGAAACATATATTTAATCAGCTTAAATCCTCAAGTTATGACAAATCATGTTATTTTTATTATGATATTTTTATCAATAAGATTCATTTTTAAACATCAATTCTACCGCATTGAGCCAAAGTTGAGAAATCATCATTTTAATTTGTTTCTATTCTAGCTATTCTTTAATTTTGTGTTTTTGTATATATTTATAAAGTCTGAATTTCCTTGTTGTTGCTTGTGCTGAGTAAAAAAAAATTCTTATTTATCTGCCAACTGGGGTCCAATAATGGCTGCTATGAGCAATTCATATATTAAAATTCACTTCATGACCCGTAATATGGCCACCTTCCCGAAAATTTACCGAATTGAACTAAATATTAAATAAATATTACAGGACGTGAATTTCACACAGCGCCATCTAGCCCCAAACTAAGCATAGCTTAGTTTAGGGCTAGATGGCGGCTAGCCCCTTGGGCTTTTTGTAAATACATACATACTATATGAAACAACACCCAAACACAGAACAAACATCTATATTCATCACACAAATGTTTGTCCTGGGTGGGATTCGAACCCACAGCCTACAGCGCAGAAGGCAGAGTTACTACCAACTGAGCTATGAGGCTTGTTAAGTTAACTGTAAGATCCATACCTAGCCCGCAATTCATCCCTTTGACAAGTCTTGTATGGGTTTTCGTAAAATGGCCCACTAGATGAATTGAATAAATGAAAGTTTCTACTTTCATCTATTATATATGTCGAGTCGAGACCAACTTTTTTCAATTCATTTCACACTTCCAAGGCAATAATAACACTTAACAAAGCTTAAAAAGCTAGGTAATTATGACGGTATAGCAACATCGAACCACGCGTTCTTATCTACACTATTATTATAATTAAAGACAAAGGTTTGTTTTTTTTGTTGTACCTAATGAATAAACTCAAAAACTACTTAGCGGATTTTAAAAAATATTACACCAGTAGAATGCTATAGGTAGTATCACTGAGTAACATAGGCTATATTTTATCATGTTATATTAGGGATCCGTACGAAACTCTAATCTTATTAACATTATATACTAATATAAAATGCTAACTGACTCACTGATAACAACGCACAGCCTAAACGGCTAATCGTAGAGAGATGAAAATTTGGAAGGTATGTTTGTCTTGATGCGAAAATGAGTGCTAAGAAGGGGATTTTGAAAATTCGTCCCCTAAGGGGTTCAAAAAGGGGTTGAAAGTTTTCATTAAAAGTATGCCCTAACTCTGAAACCGTGCATGATAAAAGGTCAAAATTATCATTATAGATTCCTCATATGAAATAGATAAGAACGTAATTCATGGTTTTTTGTTGTTTTTAATAATTGAAGGTCAACTGAGGTGACCTTCAATTATTTCAGATCATTTGATGGGATGAATCATTTTATTAGAAAAAACATTGAACGCTATGTGTTTTGAGTGCTTTTTATGCAATGGATGAATTTCAAAACTACCAAGGTCTGTTGATGGAGTGGAATCAATATAAAGGGGTTTTTTTCAAATTTCAAAAATAA
Organism: Venusia cambrica; assembly: GCA_951394065.1. NCBI lineage: Eukaryota > Metazoa > Arthropoda > Insecta > Lepidoptera > Geometridae > Venusia > Venusia cambrica. The sequence goes on along the minus strand of OX596068.1, from coordinate 1,158,478 downwards.
CTATGTGTAATATTCTTCTACGTACTATGTAAACCAGGGTCTTAAGTTGATGACTGCGGAACTCCTGAATAATGAATGGTGTAATTAACGACAAATGTTTTTTTTTTATTTACCCGGTCGTAGCAGTCGCGTCTTAAGAATCGACCCCCTCCAACTCAGCCCGCGGATGTCGTAAAAGCCGATTTAAGGGATCTCACCAGAGGAAGCGGCAGCTTCCTGCTTTATGTTACATAACACCTTTATTGTGATCATCAACCCGCCTGCAAAGTGTGGTGATTATGGCAAAAACCTCCCGTTTTTGGAGGAGGCTCTGTCCAATAACCAATCAACCACTACATCAATGGGCTGTTGACGTGACTGTATTTACGACCCTTGACTAATGTAACTTGACTACTTGATACACAGTAATCTTCTAATGCATAAAAGGACAAGTCCTGACTGATTCAACTCGATACAACGCACAGCCTAAGCCGCCGGGCGTACAGACTTGAAATTTCAAGGACATGTTTGTCTTGGTGTGTAAACGCCTGCTAAGAATTTTTGAAAATTCGCACCCTGGGTTTCAAAGTTCGGAGTAAAATGATGCATATCTCTGAAACCACAAATGATAGGCACTTGAAAATTAGTATGTTGATTGCCCATAAGGAATAAGTTCTGGCATGTTTTCGGTTTTTAATAATTTTCAGAAATAAAGGGTGGGGTGTCCAATATTCAGACCTGACTAATAATAATAATAATAAAAAAATAGGGGGTTCCCATACATGAAACGTTTTTATAAATTGTTATTTTCGACCTGTATAATAAACACAGTTGGTGTGAGTATAGTGCTTATTTTGGGGTAAATAAATAAATGAATAATAAAATCTGGTCGAACGTGAGTCGGACCGCCACTAAAACTTCAAAAAGCCTGCATTTTTTGCCTGGGAATGTGGGTCAGAACCCTTGGTGTGCGTGTCTGCACACCATGTAAGAGCTAATCGGTCAAATTTATCCAGATATCCAACAAATATATATATTTATAATATAATACTTGCACCTATTTCTAAAACCAATACGCGGACGAAGTCGCGAGTAAAAGCTAGTAAGTAATAAAACCCAAGGTGAAAGAAAAGTTCCCTAAATCGCGTACCTAGGTACACTGCGAAAACGTTTCTGATATAACAGTGATGTTCTACAGTTTTAGAGATCACACCAAAACCACAAAAATAAGTCAGCAATAAACCATTATGTCCTGTAAATCACCTGTAAATCAGATGAGAGTTATGATAAGGCTGAAGTTGGAAACGCACTTCACCCGGCATCCTCAACTGTTTGAGGAACGAGCTATCCTACCTCTTAATGAATCTAAATGAACACAACAATTTAAGAATTGTTGTTATGGCGACAGAATTAGGTAAGATAGAGGTAGGTAGCCAGGTGGACTTAAACAAAATCCTACCACCAACCAAGCCAAGCACCATATTGTACTCCCACTGGGGGTTAAAATTATCACATAAATGCGAAAGCTTGTCTGTGTGTGTGTGTTTGTTACTTTACGCTGAAACTTGAAATATACATAGAAGGCCAAGTGCTTACCCGGCGTTCGATAAATAAAAAATGTTAACGCATAATTTTTTTGATGTTTGATTCTATTATCTAATTGTTCTTTGTTAGGAAATGTTTGACGGTTGCGTGAAAGAGCGATTATGGCGACTAAAACGACTTGGTGGGAAATATAAATTAAAAAAATATTGTTCAGGTACCTGAACAATATTTTAATTTCGAATAGTAGGTGTAAAAAATAGAATATTTGCAAGCCTGCCAGCATAGGACCTTCACTTGAATTGTAATGCAGAAATGGTGGCTGAAATAAGGACAAGGTTTCGCAGTAAAGGTGCTTGGTAGTATACAGAAAGAAGCTGCTGCCCTTTTGTTGAAAAAATCCCTTAGTCGGCTCTTACGATATCCGCGGACTGAGTTGGAGGAGTCGATTCTTAAGCCGCTTTATAGCCGATTACCTTTTATTTATGATCGGTGCAGAATACTATAAAAAAAAGTGAGTGTTAAGATGTAGTAGTATGGTTGTGTAACTTTAGCCTTCCCGTAGATAAAAAAAAAACAATGTTTATTTATTTACTTCCAGTTCGTCTATTCTATGAGTCCAGTTGAGTTTTTCCTTTCCTCTCCTCCGTTTATTTGAGAAATAGGTAGGATACCTTGTGTGTGACTATGTGATATGATACCTTCAGATAGGCCCATACTAACTGTCTCGCATCTCGGTGTATTGTTATACAAAATGCCTCGTTCAGCCTGCTGTGTTCCTGGGTGCACAATTGTAGCAGAGGATGGTATGTGTATATCTAATCCTTACCATGTAGGACTTCTGTATAGATCTCTTCGTCTTTCAATGTTTCACGGCGATCTATTGAAATCATCACTACTAGGCGTTCTTACCAATGTGCCCGGATGCTGGCTTGGGGTTTGCTGGCCCGGGCATGAGACAAGTACATTCTGTAACTGGGCCCTTTATTTTGAAAGTAAAACAGAGTACTCTCAACTTTAGGAAAGGGTTGCAATGAGAGGGAGAACCAAAACTGCACAGTCACAATGTCACACAGTCTTGGTGCCTTGGTATGTTAGTCTTTGAACAACCCCTAGAGTTAAAAGTGAATAATTTGTGTGGGTGCCTGAAGCTAAGGGATAGCACAGAAATAGACAGGTGTTTGAATATCTTTTTGAATGCCCATGCTGCTGACCCACAAATTCATGTGGTTGGTGGCTCTGCACACCATTCACCCAGTTTCATTTTATTTTCAGGCGTGTCTCTACACTACTTTCCAAACTTTAAAAATGACACTGAAAGATTCCAAAATTGGGTAAAGAATATTTGGGGTGGCATAGCAACCTTAGACAGCTTAACCATCCAAAAAACTCAAAGGATCTGTCGTAAGCACTTTAGAAAAGAGTTTCATTATCCAAAGAACAGGCTCTGTAAAATGGCTGTTCCATCTTTGCTTCTACCCTTTGAGGACCTGACAGGTAAAATGTCATATGCTTAAATTTTTTAAAGTTTATTAATACTAGCTTGCATCTGCGGTTTTGCTGGCTTGGCGCCCATTATTCCAGTCTAGAGTAACATAATAGGACCTTTAATGTCCTTCTATAGTAACTCTTTTACAATGCACAGAGCTGTTCGGGAAATTTATAAAATGAAAACTTGTGACTCTCTCAGGGAATGTTTTAAAGAGTATTCTTACAGTCAGCTTGCAATACATTTATGAAAATCTAATGCACACTCAAAGGAAAATTGATGAGCTTAGTAAAAGAAGTGATGCACACAGTGTTAAACTAGAAATCAAAATAAACTTAGGAAAAGTAAATAGTTCATTCTTAAGAAACTATGTTATCTATGATAAGCTTCCTCAAAGCACCACCATACTATCTGTTTGTAAATTACAAATTGTATGTATATAAATAATAATTTAATTAAAAGTGCCTATACAAAATAAGTGAGTATATCGACGATAAGAATGTGTGGCCTGATGTTGCTATACCTACTAGTTCACAGCTAAATGGTGATTTCTCAATGTTAACAAACTGACCATTAGGTACCTAGTTAGGTAATAATAAATATTTTAGGATAGTATTAAGTATTATAGGTTTATGATGTATGTAGGTACTTGTAATGTTAATTAAATTTATTTTAAACTCCGTATAGTACATTTTTTGAAGATCCATTCAACATTAAGTTGAATGGATCATCAAAAAATTAACTAGCCCGAGTTTCTTGTCTTTCTCTATATTATGTGTGATGGACGCGATTCTGAACAGGCGGTAGATTTGATGTTTCAAAATGATGCTATAAAATCTTAATGAATAAAATAAAGTTACTTTGACTTCATATTCAAGGCGGCGGCGGCGGGTAGATTTACAAAAAAGGAACAAAGTGTAACATTGTTTTTTTCAACATTATATTACAATCATGAACCAGACAGACAAAAAAGTAATAAATATATGTGTTTTGGCTTCAGTATTGATTAATTACTGTGTTTCTCCAATATATTTTTTCAAAATATATTTTATGTACAGACCCGTTGACCCGTTACAGTTTTATTATAAGTGTAGATATTAATTTATCCACTTTAATGCTTTCTTCCACATTCAGTGACTGATGAATTGTGTTAATGAGGATATTCATGGGAAAAACTGTGCCGATCCCACCAAAGTGGAGTGATAATAGAGTGAGATATTTGCATGTACAGAAATACTTTCTCTTTAAATGCACATCAGCTATTCAAAATTGTATGTTTTCTAACTAGATGCCACCATGATAAAATAGAATAAAATTAGATATAATTGTAATGTTAATGTACCTAAATGTAATTTGAATTATATGTAGTATATTCATAAGCAATTGTTTTATGTTTAAGATACGACAGGTATAACTGAAAATAATGACCCAGATGATTCCTCGGGGCTTCCTACAACAACTTACGGAATCACTCCCAAGTCAGTTCGGACATGCCATAATACCAGGAATACACAAAGGGATCGGAAATCACACAAATTCAATGCAAAGCCTCAAAAAATGACAGCTTCACGAAAGACGGTCTGTCAGATATGCTTAAGTACTGATATTGAGTGCATTGGCGGCATAGATGGTGCACTTGTCGATTTTCATAATGAGCTTGTTTACTATGATGTAAGTATAGTAAAGTATACTTTTAGCAATCATATAAGTTTTCTTAAAAAAATACCACACCTGAACTCTATGTGAGTTATGTAGGTACTCGTAGTTAAAAACGCCTGTCTAGTCCAAATAGTCGCTTTCATCATGTATTGTGTACGCAGTAGATACAATTAAGCCTAAAATATTGCGGGGCTTTTGATTGAGGCGACACGTGACCCAAGGGCTGGCTCTTATTTAGGCCAGCGAATTAGCATAGCTATTCAGCGTGGCAATGCAGCCAGTGTCTTGGGCACACTTCCGTCTGGTACTGGTCTGGAACAGTTGAGTTACCTATGGGCCGTTTGTAACGGTCCTTAGGTAATCTGACTGATTCCTTTGTACATAGTTAGTTTAATAATTGTACTTTTTATTGAATAAATGTTATTAAGCCTAATAGAGCTCTACCTCGGTGTGATGTACACTCATTAGGTGCTTATATCACTATTCAGCTAACCACTACCTTAAGAGCTTATCCAATGACAGAGCCTCCTAAAATTGGAGGGTTTTGTCGTAATCACCATTGGCAAGTGGATTGATGTTCGCAGGTATTCTGCTTATCTATATCCCCAGGCCAAGTTTAGGTAGACAAACTAAATACAGAGGCGGGCAGAGAATGGATGAGAAAGGCCAAATATTAGGCTCAGTGGAGCACCTTCTGTTGGACGTAGGTCCAGTTGACTTATATAGATTGATGATGATAGAGATCTACCCCTGCCCATGCCCTGCCCATAAAATGCCCATTTTTTTATATTGTACGACAGGTAAGCGTTTGGTCTTTTTCCTGGTTTCAAGTTTTGATAAGGCGAAGGTAGAAACGCAGTTCACCTGGAATTATAGAATTAGGTATTGTTATGTCGACAGACTTAAGATGGTGATAGCTAGCCAGGCGGTCAACAAAGACCTACCACCAACCAAACCTATTGTACTCTTATGGGAATCAAACCCTGGACCTCTGGATCTGATACCAGTGGGCGAACCATTAGACCACAGAGGCGACAAAATCTCATAACAAAAGAAAGCTAAGCACAATATTGTACTCCTATGGGAATCGAACCCTGGACCTCTGGATCTGATACCAGTGGGCGAACCATTAGACCACAGAGGCGTCAAAATCTCATAACAAAAGAAAGCTAAGCACAATATTGTACTCCTATGGGAATCGAACCCTGGACCTCTGGATCTGATACCAGTGGGCGAACCATTAGACCACAGAGGCGACAAAATCTCATAACAAAAAGAAGCTAAGCACAATATTGTACTCCTATGGGAATCGAACCCTGGACCTCTGGATCTGATACCAGTGGGCGAACCATTAGACCACAGAGGCGTCAAAATCTCATAACAAAAGAAAGCTAAGCACAATATTGTACTCCTATGGGAATCGATCCCTGGACCTCTGGATCTGATACCAGTGGGCGAACCATTAGACCACAGAGGCGACAAAATCTCATAACAAAAAGAAGCTAAGCACAATATTGTACTCCTATGGGAATCAAACCCTGGACCTCTGGATCTGATAACAGTGGGCACACCATAAGACCACAGAGGCGACAAAATCTCATTACAAAAGGAAGCTAACTTGAACATCTGAAGCCTATCTATGAGCTTTGCGTTGTCACGTAGCAATGTAAAGATTGTAAATATATTTTGTCACCTTCCAGTTGTTACAAGAGCCATGCCTGCAGTACTGCGCACCCTGTCTTCATCTCCTCAGGAAGTTGTACAACTTCAGGCAGAAGTGCCGTCGGGCCCATGTTCTACTTAAAGGCTGGTTTGATAATGAACAGGTAAATATCTACTTCTCCGCTTCGTAGCTTTGGAGCTAAGCCATAATTTATAAATGTCTTTATTTTTATTCAATAGCTTTTAAACTATGTATACTACGATTAAAAATAGACCTGATAGTCTCATGGCGAGACCTTGAATTAGATATGCTACACAATGCTATTAGGCTTTTTTTTATGTTCCATAACAAAATATAGTATATAAAATATATAAATAGGGGTAAAGTCCAGAAATTTGTTATTACAGGACAGGACAGGACATTCATTTTACACAGCTCCATCTAACCCCAAACTAAGCATAGCTTGTAATATGGGAACTAGATTACGGATAGAATATTTTGTAAATACATACTTATCATACAATACAAACACCCAAACACAGAACAAACATCTATATTCATCACACAAATGTTTGTCCTGGGTGGTAATCAAACCCACAGCAAACAGCGCAGAAGGCAGAGCTACTGAAGCTAAGCTCAGCTAAGAAAGACTAAAAATAAGGTGGTTATTTGTTTTAGAATTCTTCAAACCAGAAACCCCTAGAGTCGTTACAGAGTGAGCTTCCGAAGCCCATGTCCCGAGTGGAATTGTGCTCCGCCGAGTCGAGGAATCGGGTTTACGACACAGTGACCTTAGAAAACACCCAGCACAAGGAAAAACTCCCTTGGATAAAGCGTACCCTGCTGATGAAGAAAATACAACTAAATCAAAGCACCGAAAACTCCGAGCACTTACCGGACTCGGACCAAATCGGACCAAAGCGAAGAAAACATGACACGCTGATAAATATCACAAATGACTCGTCGCTGACACGTTCTGACGCAGCACAATCCACAAATATCAGATCGTATTTGCAAAGCGTTAGTCTCAACGATGAAGGGATGAGCGAACCGAACGCAGACAGCGATGATTACCAAGAATGTGACTCCAATTATATGTTCACGTTGAGTGACAATTGCAATGAGACTCTCCCAAACACTCGGAGGAAGAAGAGTCGCGGACAATACATGAAAGAATATCATGCCGCCGAACGGTTGAAGTTCAAAACAGCTGTAATTAAACTCATGGACCAAGGGGAGTTCAAAGGCATTCAAGATCAGGGGATAGTTCTGACCAAGGTGAGCCGACTTCTAAGCTACTTGCTTTTATATGTTTCGTTCTAATTTTTTACTGTCTTTTGTTTTCCATGCCTATTATTACTGCGGAAACTCTCAAAGAGGTAGGTAATGAAGTGCGCAGGTGTGAAACATGTCGATTTAGTAGGGTGTCGAAATTGTCGACTAATAGATTTTTTTTATTGTAATTTTAAGATAATATGAAAATGAACTCGGAAAACCAATTGTCCTACAAAATCGATGGTTTGACATGGAGCATCCTCCACGCCGAACATGTCGAAATAAACCGTAAAAGTTTTGTAAACCTTTCAGCGGCTTACAATGTCCTTGGCTTACAGTTGCGTTTCGTCTGCCGGTATCTTCTTGGCTTGCGGTATGCATGTCGATCTAATGTTAGTGATTAGTACGTAAGAGGCTAATTACAATTTTGCTTGTACAATAAACAGTCTGATATACAATCACCACACAATTCATAAAAATTCAACATATAAAATGACACAGAGAAAAATAAGTATCAGGGTGGCGTAGCAGCTCACTAAAATATAATAAAACTAAAACACGTGGAAAAATACGTATTCACGTGGAAGAGGTCGCCAGGGGCGGTTGACGTCCGGAGGTCAAGCATGAATTTTAGAATTTGATGAATTGGGTTTGTTAAATGAATTTGGTGGTCGGGAATGTTCAGGAATGAAACCTGTCACAATATTTATATATATGTCAAAATCATTAATTCAGAGGATCATATACCGAAACTGTTTTCGCGTTGTCGGTATTTAGCAAATGTATTGCTATCTCAGTGTTCCCTGCAGTTGCCCTATGCATTTGACTGAGACAGTTGCTGCTCGTGAGATTATTAGGTACACTTTTGGTAGAGTTTACGTTTCGGGCATAGCTCCTTTCACACCCAAATTGTAAAATGTTTTGTTATCGGTGTCAATCGCTTGGATAGAATGTATTGTGTAAATGTTTTATTATTTTCGAAAAAGTTATTTTGGAAAAATATTGATTTATAATAGTTTCATTGCAAAAACATGACGGGATATGATGATGAAAAATTAGACGTTTATACTCAGGTAATAATGTGTTGATTACATGAAAAACAATATCACCGAAATCGGACAATATTATGAGGTAGTTCTTTTTATGGGGGGCAGGTACGTGATATATGATCCTCTTAATGTTTTATGTACTCCAATTAATAAATAGATATTTTACACCACCTTATCTAGCTCAATTTTAAGCAAAGCTTGTAATATGGAAACTAGCTTGTGGAGAATATTAATACATGGATAGCATTTAATTTGTAAATACTTACAAATAAGATGCCTTGAGAACTTGATGGTAAGATAAATTCAAGATTACCTTACTTTGATATGCAGGGACGCACTAAAAAATAAACTTGTGATGATACTTTAATTATACCTGTACACAGAACAAATATTTACTATACATTCATCACACAAATAATTGACCCGGTTGGGTATCAATCAGTCTACAGCACAGATATCATATTATAAGTCGCCAGATTACAGAATTACTCTTTAATTGGACATTTGAACAGTTTTATTTTCTCAAAAAGTAAAGATGTTTGTCTAAAAATAAATAAATAAATATTACAGGACATTAATTTCACACAGCGCCATCTAGCCCCAAACTAAGCATAGCTTGTAATATGGGAATTAGATTACTGATAGAATACTTAAATACTTTTTTTTTTTTTGTAAATACATACTTATCATACAATACAACACCCAAACACAGAACAAACATCTATATTCATCACACAAATGTTTGTCCTGGGTGGGAATCGAACCCACAGCCTACAGCGCAGAAGGCAGAGCTGCTACCAACTGAGCTATGAGGCTTGTTAAAAAGAACCTGTCCACTCTGGACTTGACTCCTAAGATTATATTAATAAAATAATGTTATTATTTTTCAGGAGCTGTTTGCGGAGCTATTAAATAAAACTTTGGTTAAAACAATTAAAGCAAGTATGTATGTTTCAGCTAAAGTAATTTAGTATATATGCGTTTTCATTTAGTTTCTGGTTACATATTATGTTTTGCGATATTTTTTGCTAATATTAGTTTTGGCGGAGTTTCAAACATTCTGTTGTATATCCATCATCCTCCGACGCTTTTTCGAGAGCCGCCCTTATCTTGTCAAGGCCGACGTCAGGAAAATCGTCGGTATAGTGTCAGTTTTAACGGGTACTTTCTGCGATTTATGCCCCCTACATCCCCCTAGTCACTATGAGCTTTTTTAGGACCTGGTAAACTGAGGAACTGGCTATCTTACCTCTAAATGCCGGAACACAACATTTTTTTAATAATTGTTATTATGGCGACAGAATTAGGTAAGATGGTGGTTGCTAGTAGCCAGGAGGACTTAAACAAAATCCTACCACCAACCAAACTAAGCACAATATATTGTACTCCCAATGGGGATCGAACCCGGGACCTCTGGATCTGAAATCGGTGGGTTGAACCACTAGACCACAGAGGCGGAAGTGAATATTTGCGAAAGGCTGGCACACATTGGATGTGGTCAGACGAAGTCGAGGATCAGTAGCTAAACTTAAGAGACTGTCCAGCAGTGGCCTGCGGTTGATGAGTTTGTTGCCTGTGATTACTTATAATTGTAATTTTCAGAGGACATACCTACGATAAGGAAGTTCCTCGTGAAGCTACTGAGGATTTACAACCCGGTGTATGAGACTGTGTTTGAGACTGAGCACTTGTCTACCGCTGAGAAGAAAGCAGACGAATTCCGCAGACGGAAGGACAGCGCGCTCTACTTGGAGGCTCAGTACAAATGCCACTTGTGCTACAGGGTACGAACATGCCTCATAGCTCAGTTCAATTCCCACCCAGGACAAACATTTGTGTAATGAATATAGATGTTTGTTCTGTGTTTGGGTGTTGTATTATATAGTACGTATGTATTTACAAAAAAAAAAGTATTCAAGTATTCTATCCGTAATCTAGTTCCCATATTACAAGCTTTGCTTAGTTTGGGGCTAGATGGCGCTGTGTGAAATTAATGTCCTGTAATATACCTCGCCTATTCATACATAAGGATGTATATAGTGTTTTTTTTGTACGACGGGGAAGCGCTTGGCCTTCATCTCACCTGGTAACAAGTTGAGGTAAGGCCGAAGGTGGAGGCGCACTTCATTTTGAATATAGATAAAGAGGTCCCGGTTTTGATCCCCAGGGGAATACAATATTGTTCTGGTTGGTTGGTGGTAGGACTTTGTTTGTGTCCGCCTGGCTAGCTACCACCATCTATTTATTTATTTATATGGAAAACCAAAATAAGATTTAAAAAAAAATTGTAACAGAAAGCTAATTAAAAGGTTTTCACGTATAGATAGCAGAATTAAAACATTTTTTTTTAATATTGACTTATAGATAGTATCTGTAAGTTATAAGTATAAGTAAGATACCTATAGACAGGCTTATATAGTATCTTACTTGAGCCTGTCGCTATAACAACAATTTTAAATTGTGTCCGGCATTTGGTAGTAAGATAGCCAGTTCCTCAGTTTGTTGAGGATTCCGGGTGAAGTGCGTTTCCACCTTCGGCCTTATCATAACTTAAACCAAGTGAGATGAAGGTCAAGCGCGGTGCTTGTATAATGTCTAGTTCTAATTTTTGGGGTACCTACTTATAAAGGTTGATTGTTTTGAGTAGTTTTTTAAATAGGTAGCTGTTGTGTGTATCTTGATTCTGTGTTTTGAATTTTCTCATTTAGTTCTCACGTAATTAACCAAGATTCCGCTGAAGAGATTGTATAGCGCCGTCCCCCTCATTTTGAGCACCTAGGGGGTAGGGTTGGGGTTCCTAGGGTTGGTCTGAGTGAAGTTCGTAATATATGTATATTTATGCCTAAACCGACATCGCTTTTTTTTTTATTGTACGACGGGGGAGCGCTTGGCCTTCATCTCACCTGGTAACAAGTTAAGATAAGGCCGAAGGTGGAGGCGCACTTCACCCGGAATCCTAGTACGTAAGTAATTGTTTTCTGTGACAATAAATACTGACTTTATTTGAACTATACCTCTTTTTTCAGAGTTTCGAGTCGAGCAAAGTACTGAAGAAACACATGGGGTGGCATGAGGTATGTATACTTTTACGCCCCGATCTGTCCAGAATAAACAGAAAATCTAAACTCTAATGCCATAGATGTACTTACTGCTCAAATATCATAACTGGTTGTGGCAAATTTGCCAACATTTTCAATAAATGCCGCATTCAGTTTTGCTCATAACATTGATCACTGGTTGATTCGCGTAACTCGCCGCATGGTGTGTCGCCGCTAAACTAACCTAAAAATACTAAACAGACATATTGGAAGATCTTACACCATCGTAGAACTCGCCAAGTCTGGGAGGTCAAGAGTCGACCACCCGGATGAAGAGTAGAGTCTAGTAAGAGTCTGTTTTCCTAGTCCAGAACAACTAAAGTGCAAAGTTTCAGCTCGATCTGTTTAGTAGTTTTTGTGTGAAGGAGAAAAAATTACGAACCAGATTTGTGTGGTAGTGTTTCACATCCAAAAACATGCTTCACAACTTTTTGGTAGTAAGCTTTCTGCGCTGTAGGTTGTGGGTTCTTTTTTTTCTCAACATTTCGCAAGTGCGCCATACAAGCTAGTAATAAATTGTCTGAGAAAGAAAACATTTTTAAATAAATTAATATATTCATCATAACAGCCCGCAAACTTCCACTGTTGGACATGAGCCTCCTCTAAGACTGGCGGGTTTTCCATTATCGCCAAGATTTACGGATTGGTGATCGCAGTACTGGTCATGTACTCGTGCGGATGCTGCTGCCCATCCATGGTGTATTTCATTCCCTTATTCGCCTTTTACGACATCCTCAGGAGTAAATGGAGGGGTCCATATAAATTAAAATATTAATTAATGATAGTCAGAGTAGTCTTATATTAATAACAAAATAATAGTTACAAATCATAAAACATAAGTCACATACTAAAATCGAATATAACTAAGTATATTCATAATAAAATAAAATAAAATTATAGATAAATTTTACATGAAAATATGCCTTTATACCGTATACTTGTACATCATCTACCCCATAAAGGTATAATCGAATGTTTATTCAATAAAACGTACAATGCAGCTAGTGTCTTGGGCAGGCTTCCGTCTGGTACTGGTCGAATATAACTAACTGTATTCATAATAAAATAAAATAAAATTATAGATACATTTTACATGAAAATATGCCTTTATACCGTGTACTTGTACATCATCTACCCTATAAAGGTATAATATAATGTTTATTCAATAAAACGTACAATGCAGCCAGTGTCTTGGGCACGCTTCCGTTTGCAACGGTCCTTAGGTAATCTGACTGATGATAAAAGGTGTGATGATGTTTTTTTTATTTATACCACGTGGTATTGTACTCCAGGGGATCAGACCCTACGCGTGCAGCGTGTGCCCTATGCGGTTCCGGACGAGGAATGAGGTGAACCACCACGGCTATGCGAATCACACGCACGTGTTCCGGTGCAAGTTCTGCGCTTTCTACACGTCATACCGGTAACTTTTGTAATATACACTCGAAAAATTCGAATTCAGAATTCAAAGACGGTTCTATACAGACGCACGAAAAATTCGAATTACGAATTCAAAGACGGTTCTATACAGACGCACGAAAAATTCGAATTACGAATTCAAAGACGGTTCTATACAGACGCACGAAAAATTCGAATTAAGAATTCAAAGACGGTTCTATACAGACGCACGAAAAATTCGAATTACGGATTCAAAGACGGTTCTATACGGACGCACTTCGTAAACGCATATACATAAAATTAAGAATAAAACTCTTTATAGCACCGCCAACTGTATCATGAAACTCATTATAGTACCGCTATCTTTTTTTTTATTGTTTAATTAAAGTAGTCTATGGTTTTAGGCTGAATGTGAAAAAAGCGCACGCATGCGTAGTTTAAAACTTAATTTCCCGCGCTTCCCATACATTTTTTTCGCGATCGTGTTTTTGTATTCGGGATTCCAAAAAAGTTTACTGAAATCCTGTAAGTGATTAAAATATGATTGGAGAAGAGAGTAGTGACGGCGAGATTTTCACTCCGTCAGATATTCTAGACGCGGCATTGGCGTTAACTGAAAGTCTCCTGCCAGAAAAATAAAAAAAAATGTACGACAAAATGTATCAAGAATTTATAGATTGAAAATTACTTCCTTGTAACCTAACTCCTTTATTTAATTTATTTTTTTCCTATGAGTGAAGATAAAGTAGTGTATGAAACTGTATATAACTTAGGTATTAAAACACTCGATAAACAGACTCTCGTGTTTTAAATATCTTATATGACAGTTGCATACACTACTATTATTGTACGACGGGGAAGCGCTCGTCCTTCATCTCACGTGGTAACAAGTTGAGGTAAGGCCGAAGGTGGAGGCGCACTCCACCCGGAATCCTCAACCTGAGGAACTGGCTATCTTACCTCTAAATGCCGGAACACAACATAAGTAATTCTGTTTTCAAACGCTAAAGTTGTATCTTCGCATTCGGCGATTTTCGGCTTTTTGAAGACGTTCCGACTTTCAAAAGTTCTACACGAACAGCAAAAGAGGATTAATTACTTCGCTTACGCATTTCAGACTTCAACTTTAAGTGTTCCAACAACTTTGGGCACATAGTCATCATACATTATTTATTTTATTATTAAACAAATAACTCAAAAATGCAAAAAATATTTTTTTTCGAAATTTCACTTTTACAGAATATTTTTTATAAGAAAAATTAGTTTTTTTTTTTAAATCGGTCACGTAACTCCTACCATGACTTTTCGATAACTCTCTCGGTTTCAGACTTTGCCTCAGTGGCCCTGAAAAAAAACTCACCTGTATACAGGATATACCGCTGATACGAGTATAAGTTAGAATGTTTGTTGCAGCCCGTCAATGGTGAGGCATTTCATATATCACAGCACGAAGGACTTGCAGACATCTGTGTTCATGTGTAACACATGCCATACGCTCTACGGGTGAGAATATTTTACATTTATATTTAAAGAACTTTAATTAACCAACAAAATAAAAGGAGGTTTCTCAATTCGTCGGACTTGGAAATATTTTTTTTGTTTGAAAGGGTATTCTTCACAGGTTGTCCCATCGTCATCAGGTCAGGGTCTGATGATGGGATCCTGGTGAAATCGAGGATACTCTAAAAATATTATAGGCACACTTGAAGCGATTTGGTAATTTTTAGGGTGTATTACCGCAAAAGTAAGGAAAAAACGTATTGTATCATATTCTTCATTAAAGTCGGTTTACACCGATTCGGAAAATTGATTTTTAGTTTGAAAGGGATTTGAAGTGATACTTCACATGTGGTCCCATCGTCATTAGGTCAGGGTCTGATTATGGAATCCTGGAGAAATCGAGGGAACTCTACAAATGTCATAGGCACACTTAGCGATTTGGATATTTTTAGAGTGTATTACCGCAAAAGTAAGAAAACAACGTATTGTATCATATTTTTCATTAAAGTCGTAATTATTCTCATACGAACACATTACTATTTAAATGACTTTAAAAGTTTAACATATTGTGATATATATATATATATATATATATATATATATATATATATATATATATATATTTATTGTGTATCAATATAGTGGTCTCGTAAGAGCTTACCTATTTGAGCCTTTTGGGGTGGAGACCTTGGGTCCGTGGGGAGCCGGTGCCCTCCGGGTTTTCAAAAATCTTGCGGGGCTTTTGATTGAGGCGACACGTGACCCAAGGGCTGGCTCTTATTTAGGCCAGCGAATTAGCATAGCTATTCAGCGTGGCAATGCAGCCAATGTCTTGGGCACGCTTCCGTCTGGAACTGGTCTGGAACAGTTGAGTTACCTATAGGCCGTTCGTAACGGTCCTTAGGTAATCTGACTGATTCCTTTGTATCTAGTTAGTTTAATTGTACTTTTTATTGAATAAATGAACGCATATTGTGATACATATTAAATAATATATACCACAGCAGACATTATGTGAACATAGATCATACGTCCCTCCATAGGAGCGAAGAGTTACTGCACCAGCACCAATTGGCAACCCACGGGGATCATCGGCTGGAATGCTCGCTCTGTGGTATCGGGTTCGCTTCCCATGAAGGACGGACGAGGCACATTGAGGAGCAGCATGTCGTGAGTTTACTTTATCATATGTTTTAACCGCCACTAGTGACCGGGGGGTATCAGAATTTGTGCTGGCTTTATTGGTGCTAGGACTGTGTTTAAGTCCGTCTGGCTTGCTACCATCGTCAAACCTCATTCTGTCGCCATAAAAACAATATAAAATTGTTTGTGTTCCGGCATTTGAACAAACATTTGTGTGACAAATATAGATGTTAGTTCTGTATTTGGGTGTAGTATTGTATGATAAGTACCTATGTATTTACAAAAAATACATAGGTACTTTAAGCTTTGTTTACTTTGCGACTACATGGCGCTGTGTGAAATGAATGTCCTGTAATATTTACGATTATTTTTATTAAAATTAGTGGTTATATAACCAGTTCCTTAGTATGTTGACGATTTTGAGTGAATTGCGCTTCCAACTTGGGATAGATCATAGATCATAACTTGACGCCAGGTGAGATGAAGGCCAAGCGCTTTCCCGGATATATATCTCAATAAGCCTACTTTATTGAGTATTCCGGGTGAAGTGCGCCTCCACCTTCGGCCTTATCTCAACTTGTTACCAGGTGAGATAAAGGAAAAGCGCTTCCCCGTCGTACAATACAAAAAAAATCCGTCCTTTTTTCTACTCCTAATCCCTTCAGACTAAGAAAGTAATATGCTGTCGGCAGGACGCCTCCGAGGAGCTATCAATCCCTCCGTCAGAGCGATGCCAGCTCTGCGCCGCCTCCTTCCACCGCCGAGAGGCGCTAGACCACCACGTGCTAGAGCAACACACAGATCGGTCAGTACCTTCCACTACCGAGAGGCACGCGACAGACACATGCTAGAGCGACATACAGATCGGTCAGTACCTTCCACTACCGAGAGGCACGCGACAGACACAAGCTAGAGCGACACACAGATCGGTCAGTACCTTCCACTACCGAGAGGCACGCGACAGGCACAAGCTAGAGCGACACACAGATCGGTCAGTACCTTCCACTACCGAGAGGCACGCGACAGACACATGCTAGAGCGACACACAGATCGGTCAGTACCTTCCACTACCGAGAGGCACGCGACAGACACAAGCTAGAGCGACACACAGATCGGTCAGTACCTTCCACTACCGAGAGGCACGCGACAGACACATGCTAGAGCGACACACAGATCGGTCAGTACCTTCCACTACCGAGAGGCACGCGACAGACACAAGCTAGAGCGACACACAGATCGGTCAGTATCTTCCACTACCGAGAGGCACGCGACAGACAAGCTAGAGCGACACACAGATCGGTCAGTACCTTCCACTACCGAGAGGCACGCGACAGACACAAGCTAGAGCGACACACAGATCGGTCAGTACCTTCCACTACCGAGAGGCACGCAACAGACACAAGCTAGAGCGACACACAGATCGGTCAGTATCTTCCACTACCGAGAGGCACGCGACAGACAAGCTAGAGCGACACACAGATCGGTCAGTTCCTTCCACTACCGAGAGGCACGCGACAGACACATGCTAGAGCGACACACAGATCGGTCAGTACCTTCCACTACCGAGAGGCACGCGACAGACACAAGCTAGAGCGACACACAGATCGGTCAGTACCTTCCACTACCGAGAGGCACGCGACAGACACAAGCTAGAGCGACACACAGATCGGTCAGTACCTTCCACTACCGAGAGGCACGCGACAGACACAAGCTAGAGCGACACACAGATCGGTCAGTACCTTCCACTACCGAGAGGCACGCGACAGGCACAAGCTAGAGCGACACACAGATCGGTCAGTACCTTCCACTACCGAGAGGCACGCGACAGACACAACCTAGAGTTTGTGCGACACATATACTCCAATATTGTAATATGTAAAAAAAAATTACGATTACTTATTAAATTCCTTACCAAATTCTAAAGATAAGAGTCAGACAAACAAGACGGTGACAGTCAAATAACTACCAGGTTCATGATCAAGACTCCGAGTGGCAAGGTGCTCTGGCAATCGAAGCAGTTGCACGATTACCTCGAAGCGGCGAAAGCGAGCAACAGAGTTATAACCGCACTGAACTCCAAGACGGTGGTTTTCGAGACGTGTTACGTCGTGAGTACACATTTTGATCTTCACCATAGAGCTTACCAATTTTTTTTATGAAAATAAATTCTAGCTCCCTTTCCCTTGTTCGAAAAAAATCTGAAAACAGAAATATATTTTAATCCTCACTCGCCTCTGACGATATTTGCGGAGAATATAGCTCGATGTTATTAACCAGCTAAATACATTATTCTGTTGTTCTGTGTTATTTCATGAAAAAAACATGCTTTCGTTATTATTTAAAATTTTAAACTATTTCATACATGTCTTCGTTGGTCTAGTGTTTCGCCTACCGGTGTCAGATCCAGAGTTATTATTAGTGCATGCTATCCTAATGTTTGTATACCAATATCTGTTGGAATCATGTGAGACCTAAACTATCTGTAAGAACTTTTTATGTACCATTTTTATGATTGAACAAACCAACAAATCATTTATCAGAGGTCCCGGGTTTGATCCCCATGGGGAGTACAATATTGTGCTTGGTATGGTTGGTGGTAGGACTTTGTTTAAGTCCGCCTGGCTAGCTGAGGAACTGGCTATCTTTACCTCTAAATGCCGGTACACAACAATTTAAGATTGTTGTTAAAGCGACAGAATTAGGTAAGATGGTGGTATCTAGCCAGGCGGACTTAAACATACTCCTACCACCAACCAAACCAAGCACAATATTGTACTCCCTTGGGGATCAAACCCGGGACATCTAGATCTGTTACCGGTGGTCGAACCACTACACCACAGGGGCGGTTAAAGTTTAGGTTAAGTCTATATTGATTGTAAACCAATTGTAGCTAATTGATTCAGGCGTTATTTTGCGGATCCATATTTCAAAATAAAATCTGAAAAAAAAAGTAACAAATCCGCCAAATGTCTAAACAGGAAAAATATTATTTTACCGTTTTCGGAATTTATTTTCAACTAATTGTAATCTAGTTCATACAAGCTTATGCTTAATTTAATATCTTGTAATATTAATATTATGACCATATGATATAAATAAATATTACAGGACATTCATTTTACACAGCGCCATCTAGCCCCAAACTAAGCATAGCTTGTAATATGGGAACTAGATTACGGATAGAATACTTAAATACTTTTTGTAAATACATACGTACTATATGATACAACACCCAAACACAGAACAAACATCTATATTCATCACAAAAAGTTTGTCCTGGGTGGGAATCGAACCCACAGCCTACAGCGCCGAAGGCAGAGTTACTACCAACTGAGCTATGAGGCTTGTTATCCGCCGTAAATCCGTCAAATCTCTAAACAGTAAAAATATTATTTCACTGTTTTCGGAATTTATTTTTAACTAATTGTAATCTAGTTCATACAAGCATGTCTTGTAATAATATTTGTGATATTAATATTGAAACTGTCGTTTGAATTATTAATAAATAAATGTATTATATGTATTATTTCCAGTGCGATGAAGTGTTGCACAGATTCCTCATGTACGAGCACTTTATTAACCAGCACCCCTCTGTGGCGTACCGCATTCCCAGCAAGAAGCATTTACTCTGTGAACTATGTGGGAAGTACCTTTCGGTGAGTTTTGTGATTATTATCATTTTGTATTTCAAGTGATCGCTCTTGGTCACAACATATATGAAAAGCTTTATAGCTCAGTTGGTAGTAACTCTGCCTTCTGCGCTGTAGGCTGTGGGTTCGATTCCCACCCAGGACAAACATTTAAATTAATATAGATACTTGGATTGTTTTTTCCCATAATACAAGCTATGCTTAGTTTGAGGCTACATGGCGCTGTGTGAAACGAATGTCCTGCAATTATGACACAAAAACACTCACAACCCGCGACGGGACTCGAACCAGCATCTTTTCCTCAAGCCGGAAACGCTCCAACCAATTGAGCAACGAGGGTCGAGGGTTCAGGTTGAGTTGATTTGTTATGATGTTTGCGAGTGGGGTAGCCAGGTATACCTATAACAGAGTACCAAACACGATACGTAATGCACCTTCCATCAGTACGTTTAAAGCTTGATTAAAAAAGTGGATACTTGTTAATGTTTTTGTAGTCTTAATGAATTTTATTTATTACCAGAATTGTGAAATTTATTCATTTAAATTATTATTTTAATTAAACTTAATTATTATTATTATTTCATTAGAAGGTATTATATTTGTTGTACCAAATTCTTTCTGACCTGTAACTGGGAGTTGTCAATTAATGATCTGTATCCTGTATCTGTAAAAATCTCTAGTTCGTGTGGATGTCCAAATGATTAATTAATGAGCATATATAAGTATTTTCAAAGAAATCACAATGCCAATTTTGATGAAAATGAAAACTGTCGTAAATTTGATACACATTTTTGAATAAATAATTTCTATAGGCAGGAATCGAATCGGTTGATAAAAAAATGGAGTATTTGTTAGCCTTTGGGCTAATTGTAGTGGTTTAGTGATTGAAAGGCTACATTTCAAGTTACTTATCTATTATTCATTTTATACAATTTTAGATTTTGTATGCATAGATTTTTGTATATTGTAGATGGTAAGACTAAAAGGAGTTTTGCACAAGTATTATTGCACTGTCTGAATGTGACGCTTTTAAGGATTAAGGTTCAATAGAAGAAGAATAGCATAAATAAATATTATTCTATTCTATTCAATAAGCAATGTCAAGTAATGAAACTTATTTAAAGACTTATTTATACATTTTTATTACAGTTTGGCATACCTACATTTCTAAATTTCCACATTTACCGAGGTATCTTCTGCAAATATATGTTGATATGCGGCGAAAGGTTCAATATGATATAATTTCCCCAACATTGAACATCAGATTAATTATTAATATATCTTTAGATGTTGATATTTTAGACCATAGCGTGCCGAAAGTCATAAATATGGCGCAGCATTTGTTTGAAATTTAGGTTGAATTTATATCATAAAATATGTTAATTAAATTATTCTGTTACTTACAGCACCGGCTTAGGTTAATTATCTTTTAGGGTGTTGTAATTGGTTTTAAATAAATAAAATAAAAATATTGGATTTCAAAATCTATGCAATACGCGTAACCAGTCAAGTCAAGTATTGATATTTCAATGATTACAATGCAATGTTTGTTTCAGTCAACGTATTCTTACAAGGAGCATATGAATTGTCACATGGGCGTGCGGCCTTACGAGTGTAGCGAGTGCGGGGCGCGGTTCAGTCGGCAAGGGAAGGCGGCCAAGCACGTGAAGAGGCACGGGGAGTCAAAGTACCCTTGTCGCTACTGCGATAACATATTCAATACAAGGGCGGGACTCTCTCAGCATACCAAGGTAAGAACGTAAAAATAAAAAATGAAGATTCTTTATTGTACGCCAAAAACATATAGAATAATTTACAATTTTAAACTTAAGTTAACAGTACAATGGGCGGTCTTATCGCCTTAAAGCGACGTTCCAGAAAACCTTAGGATGGAGAAGATAGTAAAAGTACGGTTGGTGGTAGGAGGGTGCACAAAATAAATGTGGATAAATAAATGTTTAAATTTACAAAACTAAACATATCTAATTTGATACGTAATAATAATTTAAACATGATAAAAAATAAAAAGTATCTACTTACTAAAATACCTTAAGATAATATACCTTAAGATGGTGGTAATTCCAGGCGGACTTAAACAAAGTCCTACCACCAACCAAACCAAGCACAATATTATACTCCGCTTAGGAGTCCTGCACTTTGACGTTCACAACATAATGATAAAAGTTGTTATTAACATGTTTTTTCGTTTTACAGATACACAATAAGGAACAAAAATATTGCTGCCAAATCTGTGACAAAAGGTTCAGCTACCCTTCGGACCTCAGATATCATATCGATGGGTATGTATGACTTCCTTGGTTTCCATATTCTATCACATTACATCATCATCAGCCCATTAGTGTCCACTGCTGGACAGAGCCTCCTCCAAACCTGGAGGGTTTTATCATAATCACCACGCTTGGCAGTAAAGGTGTAGATAATACACAGAAGGAAGCTGCTGCCCTTCTGGTGAGATCCCTGAGTCGGATTTTACGACATCCATGTACTGAGTTGGAGGGGTCGATTCTTTAGTCGCGGCACATCACATATCACACTAATATTAAAAGAGTTCGTTTGATATTTGCTTTCTCACGCTAAAACGACGGGATGGATTGAATTTCGACTGATATTGTCTGCTGAAACTTCGGACATATGTTACTCTAGGAGACTTCATCCCATAAGTCAGTTCCCGTGTGATGGGAATCAGATGACAAACATACATACAGCACTGATTAGTTCTTGTGATGATTCTTCTACTACTAAAAAATAAATAAATATTACACGACATTAATTTTACACAGTGCCATCTAGCCCCAAACTAAGCAAAGCTTGTAATATGGGAACTAGATTACGGATAGAAAACTTAAACACTTTGTAAATACATACGTACTATATGATACAACACCCAAACGCAGAACAAACATCTATATTCATCACACAAATGTTTGTCCTGGGTGGGAATCGAACCCACAGCCTACAGCGCAGAAGGCAGAGCTACTACCAACTGAGAAATGACATTCTCTCACCAGATGCAAGGGTACATAGAGCAACTTTCTGAATACTTAGTCATTTCGATTTTGGAGATGTGATATGTTGCTCCAGACCGAGTAAAACGTAAAAGGCCTACATTTTTGTAAATATAATAAAAATACATTAAACAGCACAAAAAAATACTTATTTAACTCATAGTAACTGTGTAGGTTATTTCAGAGTCTATAAAAAAAATGTTGAAACCGCATGAATCCTGACCCACTTAGAAGTCTCAGTTAGCCATGAAAACCGCCTCTGGTCTAGTGGTTCAACCCACCGATTTCAGATCCAAAGGTCCCGAGGTCGATCCCCATGGGGAGTACAATATATTGTGCTTGGTTTGGTTGGACTTTGCTTGGGTCCGCCTGGCTAGCTACCACCATCTTACCTAATTCTGTCTCCATAATAACAATTCTTAAAAAATGTTGTGTTCCGGCATTTACAGGTAAGATAGCCAGTTCCTCAGTTTGTTGAGGATTCCGGGTGAAGTGCGCCTCCTTCGGCCTTATCTCAACTTGTAACCAGGTGATATTAAGGCCAAGCGCTTTCCCGTCGTACCATACGAATTATAGACACGACTATTGCAAAATGTTCTAGCTTCGTTGTAAGTTACCAAGAAACGTGACTTTCACCGGTCCACATAGACAGAGGCGCCCTCGCCAACGTCCCAATTGTAACGCAATGCGTTTTGTTTACAGAGTGCATAGAAACATAAAGCGCGTGAAACAATCCGCCCAAAAAGGGTTGCGACGTCGTTTAAATCCAGCGTTCGTGAAGAAAAGTCAAGACGCCAATGTACCCGGTACAGTCGAAAGTGAAGACCTACCAAGTCACGGTGTGGAGTTAGAGAACCAAGTTTATGAGGAGCTAGAGAACCAAGTTTACGAGGAAATACAATTCTCAAACCTTGTCTTCGACGACGGCGAAGTTCAAGATTACGTAGAGTACGAGGTACAGACTCAGAGCGACGATGAATCTATGACGGGAGAATCTTGACGCATCTTGAGATATAATATTAAGTACAGTTTTATGGAGTTGCCGGGCTAAGGTCAAATTCGACTTTTAAACCAAAGGAGATTTATTTGATAATAACTTTGATTTAATCTTAGGATGATAAAACCAATTCAGTTACATTCATTCAAGATTTGAACATAATGTGAAAATGGTAAAACAATAATATACACGGCTATGTACCTACCTCGGAATAAATTATATGTATAAGTAAGGTAGATAGGTAATTAAATATATTTTTATTATGTACTTTTTTGTCGTTTCTTTTTCCAGAAAAATATGCTTAGGCCCTTTTTTTAACAGGCCTTATAGGTAGCCAGGTTGTTGGTTCTATTCCGAACATGTAAGTTCTGTGGGTGTAGCTATTGTATGCACTTATTTCTCTAGTTGAAGAAAACAAACCCCGGCTGCGAAAGCTACACTAATAATATAAAAAGAAAATATATGTATTTTTGTTTGTATTTAATAAGCTCGGAAACATTTTTTTTGTATTCTTTCACTTGGACGTCGTTTAATTTAATTTAATCCTGTTTAGAGATTTTTTTCAAAATCTATAAATAAATATTACAGGACATTAATTTTACACAGCGCCATCTCCATAGCTCCATATTTAATAAGCTCGGAAACATTTTTTTTGTATTCTTTCACTTGGACGTCGTTTAATTTAATTTAATCCTGTTTAGAGATTATTTTCAATATCTATAAATAAATATTACAGGACATTAATTTTACACAGCGCCATCTAGCCCCAAACTAAGCATAGCTTGTAATATGGGAACTAGATTACGGATAGAATACTTAAATACTTTTTGTAAATACATACGTACTATATGATACAACACCCAAACACAGAACAAACATCTATATTCATCACACAAATGTTTGCTCTGGGTGGGAATCGAACCCACAGCCTACAGCGCAGAAGGCAGAGTTACTACCAACTGAGCTATGAGGCTTGTTAATTTAGCTCCCCAATTGCGGTTATTGCCCACCGTCCACCTCCTGTGACCACCTGGGTGGACCGTTGAAAGATTTTTTTTACAACGGCTCACCTTACAGATAAAACATTGAACGCTTTTACTTTATATTGGTAACGGTACACCTCAGAAATTAGATACTGGCCATTATTATTCATTATTGTAGGCCATTGCCACAGATTTAAATACTGAGCACTTTTTGTCTTCTAATATAGAAATTTCCTTAGTTTGGAGCCAGTTCACTTTTTTGTTTTTGGTGAAAAAAGTTTAAATATCATAAGCTGAATGTCTTGACATTCAGCTTATGATAGCGCTAACGCTATCAATCAAATTTACCAGGAACAATCAAGGTGGTTTGAGCAAATACTAGTTTCTTTGAAAATAATATACAGGTTGAGTTTTATTCCAGGGCCACTGAGGCCAAGTCTGAAACCGTGAGCGTTATCGAAAACTCATGTTAGGAGTTACGTGCTCGATTTAGAAAAAAATAAGTTCTGCATTAAAGAAAATCAATTCATTTTAATAGTTTCTCTGGAAAAGTGAGTTTTTGAAAATAAAACATTTTTACATTTATGAGTTCTTTGTTTGATAATAAAAAAATATTTTTCAAGTAGGTGGTACAGACTTGTTTCATTGCAATGAAATAAATAAATAAATATTATTGCATTAATACAGCGCCTTCTAATTCTACTATGAGCTCTGAACAAAGAGTACTACGCGCGAGGGGTCTTTTACCTGAATGATTTCATTTGAAATGGGTATACCTACTTACATTCGCTAGAGACACTACACGACCACACCAGGATCTGTGTTGTGACCGGCGCGGCGGCGGCTGCGGGCACGTGGAGGCGTTGGATAGAGACGGCTGATATAGGTACCTACGTATCACTGAGTAACATAGGCTATATTAGGGATCCATACCAAAACTCAAATTAGGTCGTTATGTAACCTAGGTAGGTACCTAATTTGAAGGAAAATGACCAATACAATTCCTTACATAGCGTGCGCGGTGTTCTTCTACAATTTTAGAGAACGACATTATTATCTTTGTCCGCGTAGACCATGTAATTTTTTTTAAAGTACCTAAATAGAAACGCCGGAAACGGGTTTTCCCAGGTGGTCAGATTGATAGTCTAGTCTGACTATTCCTGTTGGTCAGATAGTTTTGATACACTTATTTGTACTTTGGTATTATGGAGTGCTATAGAACTTACTAAAATAATTATCATGCTTGGCAAGCGGATCGGTGATTTATGGGAGGTAAGTAGAAATGAATATGATGTTGCAGGTGACTAAGGGATTATTTATAACTTGACAAAGTGCAACCAGTGTTATGCACGTCTCCAGCTTGCACAGAACGAATCTGTAATTTCTAAATATGACAAATATTTGGTTCAATCTGAAAATCTAGTTTAAAATTTAGGTTCCAATCAAACTTCGTAGATACAAGCTTGAGTAGGTGTGTAAGCCAGGGACAGGGTCTACAGCTTACACTTGCTGGTAACGCCAAACTGGTCTATAATTAATAGCCTATAATTGTGTGCAAAATGGGTTCACTAAGCATCACAGATTTAAGGCCTGTAGCTATAGTACTTTCAGAGGTACAAGGTAAATACAACGTGTATGATGTAGACCCATGGGGGACATGGGTCTACAGCTTACACATCTGGATTAGCGAAATGGCTGAATACTGGATTGTGATTGATAGCCTATAATTCTGTGCAGAATGGATTCACTAAGAACCAAATATTTCAAGCCTGTATGTAGCTATAATACTTTCAGAGATACAAGGTAAAAACGACGTGTATGCTGTAGACCCATGTCCCCAGCTTACACATCTGGATTAGCAAAACGGCTGAATACTGGATTGTGATTAATAGCTTAAATTTGAGTCTGGAATTGGTTCACTAAGCATCAACATTTTGGTACCTTTAGACCCAGTGGTTTCAGAGAAATAAGCAATAAACTTTTTCCCGCCAAAAAATTCAAATATACTTGAGAAACCCGTCCACGCGTTAGGTTGCCGTTCAGTGCAGGCCAGTTACAATCAATTTTGAACTTTATTGTCTTGAGAATAAGAACAGTTTTGTCTGTAACATGAAAATTATGTAATGTCTATGAGATCAAGAGCCATAGCATATAAACGTATGTAATTTTACACCCATACAAAGGGTGATAAATGGATATGATTACTGATATTGATAATTATGAAATCTATAGTTAATTTTGTTGATTATATAACAAGTTGCCCAAAACAGGCAGTCGTGCCAACCGGACCTAACAAATTACAGACCCATCTCGGTCACGTCCAGTAGTAAGACTATGGAACGTCTATTGAAACATAAGCGCTTTAGACACCTAGAAGAAGCTAATGATCTCCTCAGTGACCGACAATACGGCTTTCGCCGAAATCTGTCTACTGAGGACCTAGCATATGAATGATAGGAACCAATTCACATCACGCACGTATGGAGCGAGGCCATTGAATGGAGTAGACTCCTGACATCTCAAAGGCCTTTGATAGTCTGACACGATAGCCTTATTAGTAGCAAGCTTCCGTCATATGGTCGGCCTCCTAGCCTTTGCGCTTGGATATCTGACTTCCTTAGGGATCGATTGATTCGGGTAGACATCGATGGCTGCGCTTCTCTTCGAACCTCTTATCTTGCTGCATATTAAGGGGTTGTTTTTTAACATGGGGGTAAAACGCTTGGTATCCCAGCTAAAGCTCTATAAACTTTGGGTATGCAGATGACAGCAAAGTTGCCGAGCTATATATACATCTGATAGATACTCTGGCTACTAGAGCGCAAATACAGTCTCTACTTGAGTTCAACTGAGTGACTGTATTTGAGATTTGAGTATCAAAATCATACCATAGATACCTATCTTATCTTCAGAGGTTAGGAATCCTAGAAACTGAAATAATATCACCAAGTACTTATAGCATAGGTTTATTAGAATTTTCTGAAGGATTTTTTGGATCCCTTGCCCTTTGAAACCTTCAGTACGTTGAATCTGACAGTCTTCGACAAAGGTCTGCATTCTCCGATGGTCACGATATCGCCCATTTCTACATCCCTGAAAAGATAAAGTTCTCTCTAGAAAACCAAACATTTACGTGGGAAGCTATATATTTATTTATTTATTAAATCAGATATTGGGTTAGAAACACGTTCTTCGTCAATTGGTATTCGGAAGACCGTCGTGGGAGTTTCATCATTTTAGGTTGTCTATTTCCTTCAGCCTAGTAAGCAGACTAGGAAGCAGTCCACAAATAGCTTGTTGCATTGGGGCCAATCATCATATAATGGTATACCCACTGCTCCATGAGAGTACCTTGAGGTATTTTGCGTCCTAATTAGGTAAATTTATGTAATTTCTACACTAAAACAAATTTAGATTAGTTTTAGCTCCCTCACTAATCTCCTGCGGATGTTAAAAGAGGCGAGTAAGGGATCTCAGCAAGAGCCGCATTGGATCAAGAAAACCAGGCAGTTTTTTTTTCAGTTTGAGCCCTGTTCCCGATTGCGTGCCAGCAAACTAGTTTTCGATGGTTCAAAAACATCCTCGTAATTCAACAGCAACTATTGAGTGTTTCGGTGAGTAGGAAGGTGGACATTTTCAGGCTGTAAAGATGAAGAAAGCATATGCTCATTATTATTGGCCTACCTAAAGCATGGAGACAAGTGCACGGACATATTCCTATGCCTCTTCTCAAAGCGGTTGTACTTTGGCAGGTAGTGCAGGTAGTCGCGGCGGATTACGATGGTGCGTTGCATCTTCATCTTCTGAACCACCCCTGTTAGGATACGTCCACGGATTGAGACATTTCCGGTGAACGGGCACTTCTTGTCGATGTATGTGCCTTCAATGGCCTGGAATGTTATGGAGTTGGGATTCAATTATAGTTCATTTGGATGAGCACAGGTAAGACAGGGGCAAAACACAGTTCATTTGATAAATGTAGTGCTAAAAATATTTTTAATTTTAAAATAGTTGAGTTTATTTGCAGCTTGTGATCATCTTGCTTTACAGGTTGGGTCACATTTGTAGGTTTATGCTATTTTATGTTCTTTTAAAAACATTTACTGTACTGATATCCCAGTATGTTTTGCTAGAGGATTCTGGAAATGGTATTCTAGCTAGAAATAATTCCGTAGATAACTTGCTTGACTGTTCAATCAGAATTTGGGTTAGATATGCACTTGTCTTCATCATTTTGTAAGTCAGAAGACCGTCGTGGGGTTTCATCATTTAGAACAGTCATAAGAATTTTTAATAGCTCTAGTTATAAACAGAAAACTAAAGTTCTTCACACACCCACCCATTACATACACATATTGAATTTAACTACAATTTCTATTTAGTAGCCAAAATCAATTATTGATTTATTCTAGACAAAGCTAATCATAATTTGGCTTCAAATAAAACAAGCCGATACCTTTTCCATTTACATATAAAATAATTGTGAAGCTCATAATCAATGCACAACCCAAACCGAAGGTCAGAGACTTTAAATTAGATATTCATAGTTATGTTCAGAGGATACCTGTGGTTATATGCCACTTTGCCCTGAAGCTTATGACTACTTTCTAATGTTAGAATGTATTGTTGTTAGGTTATGTGGTAAAAGTGTTAGCCTCTGAACATCACTATGAATATATTTTTAAAAACAATGAAATATACATGTCTAAGTTGTTCATATATACAAAAATTAAATAGATTGTACATAACAATATTAACCAGAATATTAATTATTACTTTTTGGAGTATAGTTTATTGGCTTTAGTAGACTGGCCCTACGGGGCCAGTTGACCTAATGCATTTAATTTATTACTTTCCTTTAGTCAACTGGCCCTATTACTAATTTGAACAGAAAATCTAGTGTCTAAATTCAAATCCGTGTACAAAACATACTCAATACAAACAGAAATTAAACATTATAGTTACAAATATGATACTTATTGGGTTCTTTTGCTTTACTTAGAACTAGTCAAAATCAACAATATACTTCACAACAAAGTTGGTGCCGAATTGCCAAGCACAAAAACATATTTATTGTATGATGTTGTTCATACACAAGAATAACAAGAATCATCAAAATCTATTTCGAATTGGTGGAGTAACAAACAAACAAAAAGCATACAGCAATTGAGAACCTCCTCCTTTTTTGGAAATCGGTTAAAAATTCTAACTGTGCTAGACTTACCCAGCAAGGTACAATATTCACTTTATATATTATCTTTTATTTTAGGTAGGTAGGTACTTAAAGCAAAAGCTTTGAATTTAAAACACTTTTCTTCTTGTCTATTATAATAAAAAATCCTGTAACCGTGCCAGTTAACCAACTCAAAACACACATTTTTTCAGTATCAGTAGTAAAGTTTTTGAACGAACTGTTTATTTTACTAGAGAATCTCAATATAAAGTCATTAAAATTTTCATGTTACTGCATGACATTGTGGGCAGTTCTAAAATAATAAGCCACCAGATGTGGTTGTATGGTTTTGAAATTACAAGAATGTCCTAATGGACCCTCATCTTTACGGACACATATGTCTATAAACAAAAGGGACATAGAGAAGGATCTTTTCATCTCAACTCACTAGTAATATTATAAATAGATAAATAATTAGCAAGAGACCCATAGCACCTTACCAATATTGTTAATAAAATGAAGCACCAAGTCCAAGCTGGTAGAGTTATAGATGGAATCATGATCATATAGGTAGCACCGTATAGCCCAGTAATCATTCTGGTGGTAATGACACATACCTTAGATTGAATGAAGACCATAATTAAATGAAAATGATTTAGCTGGTTTTGTGTAAACTGTGAAAAGAGGATGAATGATGTGATGACCTCAGAGTGAAATTTTCAATATTGAATGATCCTTGAAGGTGTGTAGTGCCCAGATATTATAATGAAATCGCCATTATGAAGGCCCTGTAGTAGCACTCCTCCATATAAACATTTCAATCAGTACAAAATGGCATGTCCGATTCAATTAAAATTTTGCAGGTACAGGTTAGGGATAATCTGTCTGTGGTGCACAACTATTCTAAACAAAATCAGCCAAGAATTTGACCACCAAGCTCATTTTAAAATGTGCTAAGTTGTGGCCGTAAAGATATTTAAATGTTTGTCTAAAATGAAACTAGCTAGTCCACACTATATGTATCAGATGTGCCATATTAAAATGAATGACAGACTTTGTACAGGAGAGTACAAAAATGCAGTACACTGGGGCCATAGTGAATAGATGTTAGAATATGATAACATTCATAAGAATTTTTGCAGATTGTTATTGTTCTGCTCTATGATTTGTAAACCATTTGATTATGTTTAGTACTTAGTATTCAGTATTTTTATTATGTTTTAAATAGGGAAAATTACCTAAGTATGAAACTATTCAGACAAAATTATGGCTACCCAAGCAGAACATATTCAAATAGTCAGTAAATTAAATGATACCAAGCCCGCAACGCAGCATAGCAACCAGCACCAACATAAACTGAAAACAGACCTCACGTGGTGTCTTGAAACCTAGACCAACATTCTTGGAATGTCTTGTGTCCTTCCGCTTCAGACCCCCCTTTTTGTTCAGGAAGATTGTAGCCTGTTTCTGAAACGCTTTCTCTGTCTACAGAAAAAAATACACATATTAGTTTAATTGTTGATTTTTTTACCTCTCGTGGGGTCTTGAATCCGAGACCCAAGTCTTTGTGGTACCTCAGAGGCTTGCGACTACGCTTTATGCCAATTCCCTTCTTACGGTTCAGGAAAATGGTTGGTTGCTTTTGGAAAGAACGTTCCGTCTGCAAGAGTCGGTCAAAATTATACTAACTACTTCACAACAAACATAATATGTAACAGAAGGTCTCGGAACTACTACTAACACACATAATCGGCAAGAAGATTACCATGCATTTCAAAAGTAAGGATCACTTCAAAAGCCAGTTTTAGCCAATTATTTCGGCAAAAGATTAGATGCTAAAATATACGGTGAAACCTCCAGAGTCATGATTTACAGGTACCAGAGATAACCATTTATTTAGACAAAACTAACCTAACATCCAATTGCAAGATCGTGAATGAATTAGTGACAAAACAACAGGTGATTACATGTATCTAGTTTATCACGACTCGAGATAGATAATGTACGGATTTGAAACTGCAATCATCATGAGTTTTTTGTGCAGTAATAGTACTTTTCTTTATCCGCGAAGTAAGCGGCTACCCACGTGCACAATCTTCGAGGCCACATTTTCACTATTCAGTTTTGATTTCACTTATTAGTATGCATTAATTGGTTATGTATTTTTAACACGACTTTTGAAGTAAATTCAGTAATATACGCCAAGATTTTACTCTAATTCGTGAATAAAATCAGCACATACCTGATCCGCCATCTTGCTTGACAACGAAAGGACTTTTTAAATGTTGCCATGTTTTGAAATGAAATTATACCAAATCCCTGACTCCTGATGGCTCTTATTTTTAATCTATGACGACGGAAAAATTACGGCCGCATGGTGCATGACTAGGTCGTGCAAACCCGGTTTCCGGTTTTGCTGAAAACTGGAAAGCCGGACAAAATTTACCGATTTTTTAAAACCGGGGCTTAGAGACAAAACCGGAATTAACTCCGGTTTCCCGTTATTGAATTAAATTTTGATTTAAAACCACTTTTTTCGAACGCCCTCAAAAAATTTGTAATTTTGAGTCATCATCGCGTAAGCAACAGCAACAACAGATGGTCCGAGTGTGATGTGTGACATCCACAAGACGATGGAATCAGAATCACAGTCTAGAAATCGAGACCCGTTCAAGCAAATCCAGAATATACACGGAGATGAAAATCTTTAAGGAAATCTCCCCTAGCAGCTGATGCATTGCGGGACTTATTGTATTATTTAATTGTTACTAAAGGTGCCACAAACTTAATAAAATTTTAAGTTAATTTTAACCAAACAATTCATGTGGTCTACTTAGTAGGCATACATGGTTGATTAAAACAGGTATATCAGAAAATTTGTTTTGTTTGAAGATTTTGTGGGTATTTGGGTATTGTTTTCCAGTTCAAAATCTACTATAAAAAATATAAAAATGGTGCCAAAACCTGGTCTAACACCGATTTCCGTTTTTGGGCGCTCAAAGCCGGAATTAAAAACATTTTTTGAGGTTTTGAGAACCTTCCGGTTTTGCACGCCCTACGTGACGACCGGCGCGGCGCGGCGGTGGCGCTGCAAAGTAATTTTAGGTCGGCCAGAGATAGAAGTGTATTTCACCCAGAATCCTAAAATTCAAGACTAAAGAATCTTACCTAAACATGATATAAATAAAATAATATTATATATACTTTTATGGCAGGCCAGAAAAATAATCTTCTCACTTTGGAAATCAACTGAAAATCAAAACCACCCAGCTGCTCAATTCCCACAGATTGAAGAGGAGCAGGGATGGGACAGTGTGTAACATAGCGTTACAATTCAATACTTTAAAACACAAATTATGTGCCGCGCACTGACGTGACGGGAGACCGGGTTTGAACCGCGCGCTTGTGACTTAGCTATCGGTACATCCAAAACGGCGCTCTTGTTGTTAGTTGGTCGCTTTTAGATCGTACTCCACGCGAGTTAACACCAACTATCACCAGCTCATGCCTTTTAGCCGACTGCTGACGAGCGCAATATATTTATATGGAATATTGCCATAAACATAAATAATTAAAAAGTT
The DNA here is from genome assembly GCA_951394065.1 of Venusia cambrica. NCBI lineage: Eukaryota > Metazoa > Arthropoda > Insecta > Lepidoptera > Geometridae > Venusia > Venusia cambrica. Next base: position 1,125,273 of record OX596068.1, on the reverse strand, counting down.
ACTGTAAAAGTGTATTTCCGTTATAGGGTAAGTATTCAATGGAACACGATTCACCATAATTGTTCTCTCACTTGTCAATCTCAACTTGTAACCAGGTGAGATGAAGGCCAAGTGCTTACCTGTAATATAATAAAAAAAAAGTTTTTTCTTGTTTCGAAATCATTTCAGACACGTGTTTGGATAGAAATTAAATGTTTTTAAAAGTTTTAGGCCTCTTTGCCTGCGATTGGGCGGCTTAATTATACGCAAAATTTAATTACCCTGATTTTTATAATAGATCAATGTTGTGTCTTTTGGGGCTACCAGATTAAAAAATAGCTTCATGTTGAAAGAATCCATGGAAGTTTTTCCAAATAACCCAAAAAAAATCACCGGACTTTTCTTTTAGCTCTGACCGAAGAAATCCTATCTTATAGGAAATAATGTGTAGTATTTATTTTTGCATTTTTTTCTCATTTATTACAATATCAATATTTTTTTAGCAGAAACATTATCTCCATCATCTCATTCGATTTGTTCGATTTTCATTGTTCTTGATATCGGGTGTGTTATTCGCTGCGTGATTGCATTGTTAATGTTTTCGTTACCTACTGTTGAGTTCGAAAATTGTTAGTTATCTCATTCTTGTTTTTCTTAAGATACCTATATGGAAATGTTTATTCAAACAGCTTAGGCAACAGTGGTAAAATAAAAACATCTGCTTTTTAATTTAAAATCAGATTTAGTTTTATGTTAATATGTCTCGTACGTAACTATGTATTCGGCATTAGTACCTGCTTGTTCAATAAATAAAATAGTCTAAAAACAAACAACAACACGGACACTAAATTTTTCAGGAGGCACAAAAAACTAAATTACTTTGAAATGAATAACAAATTGCGATTTTTGCGTAATATTAAATTACACTAAATGACCTATTTTTAGTCTATTTATGACTACATACAACAGTCGCAAGTATAAGTTATATTCGTTTTATAGTTGTTGACATGTTCCCTTTCAAACTCCAACGGGATAAAGTTAGCAAAAAATAGTACAAAAATATGATTTTCGTAATAATCATCATTAATTACATGAGAAAAATAAAAATAAAAAAGATATTTTCAATGATATTAATTAATTACCCATCATCCTTAAATAAATCCTAAGGTCGTGCGGTATGTACTGTAAAGTGCGTCTACAGTTACCAGTGGCGTTCTAGTGGTTATGTTATTATTATATTATATTATATATATATTATATTAAGTCGTCAGTGTCCCACTGCTGGGCAAAGGCCTCCCCCCACTCCCTCCAGACTTCCCGATCTTGGGCATCATACCTCCAGTCTTCAAGAAATTTATCTAGCTCATTTTCGTTTTTGAACGCAGTTCAGTGTTACGTATTCTGTTATGGTTCTATCTGTTATGGTTCTATCTGATTATGTTATATCGTAAATTTTTTTTTCATAACAGCTATCTCGCCTATGGACTCTCACTATTGCGTCCATAGGCGACAAATTGAAAACAATACTACGTTAGTTTCGTTGTTGCTTATGTCATGGAAGAACCTCCTTACTTCTTTGTCTACTACTTTACCTTTCTATCTGTATGTACCTTAGACATTTTAACCAAATTAAATTAGGTTAAATGGTCTAAGGTACATCAGTCACAGATATCAGAATACTACGTACATCAGTACATACCTTAGACCTGTACTAAATGTGAACTGCTGTACTGCTCTGTGGTCAAGAACAAAGTTTGCATTGGGATAGGTTAAGTTCTGTGGATAGATAAATAATGTGGAGAGATATAATCTGTGGATAGGTAGGTTCCTATGTTGTCATGTCATTTTCATGTCAATTGTCAAATCTTTGCAAATTGCAAATATTAAAAAAATATTCTGAAGAAAAATATATTTCGTATCTCAATATTTAAGTGATTTTTCTTTCATCTCTATTATTAAAATGTATAGAGGCTCATAATTTGTTACAGCGATGTGATTCAATTATTTTAATTTCATTATGCGAATGTATAACAACAGCGATGATATTATTCGACCCTATTGTTTTCGGCAGAAATTGCTTATTTTCTGAATAAATTGTGATGGAAGAAGTAAGACAGTTGGTGCAAGAGGAAGGTAGGGAAGCAAGGAATCTCATCGCATTCCATGTGGCTGTTGACACACCAGGTAAATAACAATAATCGTCAATATCTTTCAGACAAATATATTGATGGTATACCTAGGTATCGTGGGCGGTAGATACTCTGTCTTATATCTATCTAAAAAATCAGTAAATGTGCAGTTCTTATTGTCCCCTAAGAATTTATAAGAATCCTGTCTTCTACCCTACAATCAAGGACTAAGGAGTTTTAGCTTATTCTACCTGAGCCAATAGTATGTATAGAGTATCCTGTATATTAGGTAGGTAGCAATTTTTGTCGGCCAGCTTTAATGTCAAATTTCAATAATATCATTAAAAGGAGCCTAACTGAGCAATAGAAATGTTTTGAATGTTATTATTGTACTTGTTGTCAGTGTAGGTAGACTATAGCAGATGTGACTGACCTTGACCAGCTGTTGCCTGCCTAGTTTTATGCACATAGCATAGTCTTTTGTTTAACTAGAACAGGCATTTTTCTTATAAATAAACATATACTTGAGTAAAAGTAAGTAGGGTTTTTCTTATTAACTCTTTTTTATAATTATTTCATGTATAATTTCTTGTTTATGTTATTTTGGCTGCAGGGTGTGCCAATGAAATATACATAAAATGTATATCATTATGTCATTATGAATGAAATATTGCTTGAAAAATATAATTCCTCATTACGCAGCCTGGTATAAACAAACCATTCAAAAATAGCAACACAAAATGGCTCTCCTTATTCACCCAGTTAGTAATTTAAGCACAGATGTTCAAAGAGCTAGCTAGCTCTTTAGCTGTTAGGAACCGGTGTGCAAAATAAATCAATACTCTGTTACTATATTTAGTGTTGAACACCTGTTTTCTGCTATTGGTCAATACTGTGAGAAAATGGTGTCCTTATTTATTTAAAACAAGAAATTTTGAGTAATGTTCTTCAACATAATTTAACTGGAACTTCACATTTGGAAAAAAATCATGTGCATTGCAAGTTTTCAAAGGGTTCGCATATACCTAGTACTAGTAGCACTTGCAAAGCTGCTACTGTTTCTTCTTTTCTATGAGATTTAACTTATTCACTATGGGACCACACACCTTTGATGATACACAGCCACCAGGCCATGCCAAATTTATCGAAATGGTGGGGTGTATAGTTCTATCGCAGCTGATGAGTTAAGTTTTACACAAGGTTGTATTTCTTATTCTTATTCAAAGAGACAACACAATTCACCCTTAGGTTTATAATTGATAGCCCAGCAGGCTATGCCAAATTTATTGAAACTGTGTGGTGTAATAGTTCTATCGCAGTTGATGAGTTAAGTTATACACAAGGTTGTATTTCTTATTCTTATTTTAAGAGGTAACACAATACACGCTATGGTGGGATATTGGTGCAGGCCTTGTGTTGACCAGTTTTTGCGTATTGTCCCCCATGGCTTCATCTAAATCTGTACCTCAGCCAGCTCAGCTCAATGAAATACCGGGCTTGATTTCACAACAGTAACGTACGCAGTGGAGAAAGATGCTTGCTCCAAGCATGGGCCTAGTATTTCCGTGAGGCTCTTGTTCCCCTCAATGACTCTGTAGCTGTAGTAAGATGACATGGACAGGACACCATTAGCAAAACTGGACAAATCTGGACTACTGGTGCTCATTCAGTACAGCTTGCAGTCCCATAGCCCATCTGTGGGGACTCTAGAGCATTGCTGCTATTAACCGAAGATCCAGCTCGGTACTTTACAGAGCTGGGCTGCCAGGGGTCAGGTTAGCTCAGGGCAATGTACAATACACCCCAATGCGGACGTCAGTGCAGAACACTTCTGTCCCACCCTCCATATTATAATTAGAAATTGACTAGGATACATGTCCCACAGGCCGTTTACGGAAGCCGCCACTCTCTGCGCCGGCCCCGCCCCGCCCCGCGCGCCGCACGCCTGCCCGGCTGCGCTCCGCCTCCACCGGCCGAGACAAGCGCTCTGAACTCAGGGCTCGCTACTGGGCTTTGCTCTTTGGAGATCTGCAGCGTGCGGTGACTATTCTATTTGTATTCTCTTTGCTAATCTCTTTTCGGGAAAATATCGCTTTGTAGTGGTAAAACCGACCATTGTATGATTAAATGCAAGTCCTAATTTAAAATCTATTCTTAAAATTGAAATTTTAAAATAATATCTTTTTCTCTAAAGACTAAAAAGTACAAACAGTATTTATAACAAATGTCAGTTTATTTTTTTTTGTCTATTTATTTAATTTTCAAATTCAAATTTAAATTATATTTTATTTTATTTTCGAAACAGCAGTAGTGTTCCATGCAAATTTAGCTTCTATGACGGGACAGATGTCGATGATATTATCTAGTAAAAAAAAAGATTGAAAAATGTATAGAATCACAATTATATCACTTGCGAGGACCTCTGATCACTCTCAGAGCAAGGATTGCTTAAAGATCACCTGCTTGGGGGTAGTCACAGGTACATACAGTTTGCAAGTAACTAGCATTCAATAAGTCATGAATGGAATACTAGCTTGGTAGCCACTGGCACATGGAAGGAATATTTTTGGTTCTAGATATAAACCGGTGTCTGTGTGGTGTGACCTGTCAGAGCATGTGCTTGCACACATAACATTTCAGGAAAAGTTAATTGGTGCACAACAGATTTGAACCCACAAACAACCTCCTGAATCGAAAGCTCTTTCAATAATTTCGTTACTGATTTCTGTTTATGAATTCATTAATATTATGGCACAAATAACCCTCCAGGCTTGGAGGAGGCTCTGTACAGCAATGGACACTAATGATTGATGTGATGTAATGGCACAAAAATAGCATCCACATATTACCATGGACCATTACATAGCCTCACAGGAACAGATTTTGCACCTGGCATAAGCCGAGGATTTATTGTGAGGATCTGAGAATGAGGGTTCCTACAAGCTATGTTATTTGTATCCCGGAGAGAATAACATCTCCAGCATATAAATAACCTAGCTTAGCATTTTGAGAGAGCTCGCTCATTTAATATAGGCGGACTTCGGTAGATAAAAACAATGTAGATTCGTTTTCTGCTACGTATTTGTGATACTACAGTACGCAACAGAGGCTGTAATGCTTGATTTCCAACCCTCCTATCAAGCTTGGAGATTGTGGCATAAGCATTAAGCCTGGAGTAAGCTTATGTCTAACTGATGATGATGGTACCTAGCTGTGTTTGCTTACACTTTCAACTTAATGATATACCGATGAAGACGTTTACCGAACACTACATCGATACACGTTACTTATTGAATACAATCGATCGGAACTGCACGTTATATACGTTATAGCGTTTAGCGGTTGAAGGTCTCCTCCCGACCTTCGATACCTAGTCGCTGAACGAAATCAATAGTTCTGTCTTTATATCATTCGCATGTGTCGTGTCGTGCTCGTAGGTTTACTCGGAATGTATAAGTTGATCTGCTAACATGTGGAATGGAAATCATGCAAGTAAACATTTATGACGAAACTTAGGTACGTTCTTACAATACAAATTGTGGAAAACATCGTAGATTCAGCCTATCAAGTGAGGCGTCCGCCACTGGGCTGCCACTTTGGTAAATACCAGAAATGTCTCACTTCTGTCCAACATTAGGGTTTTCGATGCGCGTTCTCCTGTGGTTTAAATAGTACTTATGCTTTATTTTGCTTGTACAATAAATATACTTACATTATTACAGGTTGGCGAAATTTATAATACAGTTGAGGTTCACGAGAATCCTAACGAGTGCCAAGAAGTTATACTAGTTTTAGAGAACTACACGCGCGATTTCAAAGCCCTCTGCGAGTGGTTCAGACTAAAATGGGAATACGAAAGCACCCCCCCGCCTCAGCGACCGCAAAGCTTAGCGTGGGAGATACGAAAGACTGATTTTGTTAGGCCTGAGTCTCGCCTAACCCATTCCGTCAAGAGTTCCCCATCCGTGTCAGGGAAAAACAGCCCTTGCCTCTCCGGACATAACACTCCAAGTGGCAAAAACAGTCCGAACCTAACTGGCAAGGCTAGTCCGGGCAGTGGAAAGATCAGCCCACGAATGACGGGGCACGTGACTAGTCCGAAAGGCAGCGTTGAGTTTTTCAGCGGCAAAATAACGTCCAAAATCGCGACGAAGCCAGAACCGAAGCTTGGTAAGGAGACGAGACTTTCAGATATTAAAGAGAAAGATGTAAAGGATGTGGAAGAAGATAAAAAAGCAGATGCCATTGCGCCAAAAAAAGATTCACCTGGACACACAGTGGAGATAGGAGAAGCTAAGGAATGTGCTAATGTTACGCCAAGGCAGGTTGTCGTTAAATCACCGAAACGCACCGATGACATGAAGGTTATGAGCAACGGTGAGCTTACAAGTCAAGCATTGGCTACGATTCATAAATTAAATGACATGGAATCTGAGTTCCTTTCAAAGCAGCTAACTGAAAACGAAGTCAAGAATGATAATTTATTGAATCTGGATTTGGAACATGCTAAAACTACTAAACAAAAGCTAAACCAGGCTTTTGAAGTTTTAGAAAATGAGGATAAAAAAAACTCTGAAGTGACCAATAATATAACAATAGCAATCGAGTCTGTTGATCAAGAAAGTGTTTCTACTGAATCTCCGTCAAAATCTGAAGATGATTTTGCAGATGTTTCTAATGAAAGCTCGAAATGTGATGACAAAGTTACAGAAATGATTATAGACGAAACAAAAACGAAACCAGAATCTAAGTCAGATACTAACGAACTTGATATTGCAAAACAAACCAAGAATAATAATGAAAGTCTAAAATATGAGAATTCAATGATTCGGATGATAAACGAATGTAATGCTAAAACTGAACATCTTAAACATGCCCTGAAAATAAAAGATACAACTAAAAGTGAATTAAAAGAGAAAGTCAAACCTAAACATGAGAATGAAACAGAGTCTAAGACGCATACTAAAAAAGATGAGGTGAAAAAAAAGCCTGAAGAAACTAAAGACTTGAAAAAAGATGATATAAAAGTAACCGAAAGACCACAATTTGAGCATAGAGACTTTGAGCTGAAAACAAGGCCAATATTTGAGTTGAAGCCTTGGTCAAGACCGGCCTATTCACAAGCAGCAGCTAAACCGAAACTAGTCTCACCCAAAATGGAAGTCAAAACTCCAACAAAAACAGTAGCTATAACCAAAACTGTGGTCGAAGTACGGACTCAACCTCCGAAATCTCGCTCATACACAAACCGAAACCAGAAAAGCAAATGCAGCTATCCCTTCAACTTAACTACGGGAAGAACGAGCCTCTTTGACGCAGGCAATAAACTAAGTAACACTACTAAAAAACCACTGACAAACAAACAGGCCCAACTAGCTTCTGGAGATAATCGTAATCTAAAACCAGAACTCAAGAACCGTCCAGCACGGCCCATGACCCTGAAAATTAACGATAAAAGTGACAAAACAGAAAAAAATATCTCAAGCATTGAAAAGATCAAAGATCTGGATGAGTATAGTAGTTCAGAAACCGTCGTCACTCAGATAGATATGTCGAGGATCGAATCGAGCGAGAGCTTGAGGACTATAGTACCTGACTTCGATCAAGACATCGCAAATTCTATAGAAGTGTTGAGTGTAGATGGAAACAAACACGATAACGAAGGCTGGCTGACTGTCAAATCAAGACGCTTTGGCCGCGAGTCAAAGAAATCCAAATCGCATTGGTCCAACAGATTCAATCAACCATCAGCAACTACTAGTCTACCTACTTTGAACATGATAGAGTCGCCTAAGTCAGAGAAAAATCCTTCTATCACATCTCAACTAGACCGGGCTAAGTCTGAACAACCGCAGACTATGAATAAGACAAAACCCCAGAATAAATCTGAAAATAAGATTCCAAATGACCCTATAGAAAGTGCAGTTAAAGTGCCAACCGAACGGAACGTCAATGTTAAAGAAATGATGATCCGCCAGAAATCGGACGTCACTGGCCTGAAGTCTCGCTCGTCACGCACAAAGGCGTTAAAAAAGGATAAAAAGCAAAAGGATTGTGAAGAAAAACTCACCAAGAACCGACTCCATTCATCGTTGGAGAGCCTTACAATCGGTTTGGCGAGATCGCAAGAAAGCACGGTAGAAGTGTTCGATTTCGACAAATGGAGGTCCGATTTTGAGTCAACATTTATATATCTAGAAGACGACGACCGCCAGGACAATACAGAGATTCTCATGACAGCGGACCCCTCGGAGATGTCTGAAATCGCGGAGATGACGTCACAGATTGAGGAAAACGAGAGGAAGATCAGCTTGGCGCTGGATTTCCAAACGGAAGTGGATCAGAGGAAGTTGTGTGAGGAAGAGGATTTGTTGAATCGACAGATAATGGAGCTGCAACAGGTTTCAGACATCGATTTGGACACTGAGACCGATGAGACCGAGGTGAGTTTCTGAATATAACAATTACATTTGATCATCATCTTCCTGTCCTTATCCCGCTCTAGGCAGGGTCGGTACAATACGATTTAATCCGCCATCTTATCATTTACTCATTTCACATGCATAGGACATTCAAGTGAAAGCATTCACGCAATTCGATACTTTTTTATTACTTGTATGAATGTATGAATTTATTTTTTTCAAATGTTTACAAACAATAATAATATGTAGACACTAAAAAAAACAATATCGATTTGTGCTAGCATCGTTAGTCGCTACTGTGACACTCTTCCTTACATTTTTAGGTACTTATACTAATAATACTACTTACCTACCTACTAGCAAAGAGCACATTATAACAAAAAACAGCTGGAAGCCGATTTCAAAAACCAGCGCATTAAATAAGCTGTTACACGATGTGATGTGAAACATTCCAGACGGATGCGGAAATCCTCTGCGAGGAGTCAACCCTGTCGTCCTGCCCTTGTACGGAGTCCCTGGGCTCGATCTGTGCTCGCTTGGAGGACCAGTATGAGACGGCCCTCGCCGGCATGTCGTGGGCGGAGCGCGTGGACACCCTGGGGGCGTTGGAGGCGCTGGTCGCGAGGGATCCGGGTAACTGCCTCCTTACATGCTATGTTCCTAATATTCCAGTCATAGGACACTGATAAATCAACAGGTGCCACAGACAGTGGCTTATATAGCGGATGTTTACAAGAGGCAGAAACCGAAGGGGATCTCAGTGCAGAACAATTCCCCCCATTTTGATTTAGAATTATAATTAGAATATTCCAGCGTCAGATCTTATGCTCCATTGGATTGCTTGTTCGTCCTTCTTTCTAGCTTCTCACTCCTATTGCTCTTAGATCCTGCTCCACTCCATCCAGACATCTGAGCTTTGGTCTTCCAGGGGTGTGCGGTCGTCCGGTCTGCCATGGAGACGCTTTGGTGTTCTGGCATTCTCCATACTCTCGACGTGGTCTGCCCACCGAAGACGACTCACTTTGATGAACTTTACAATAGTTGGCTTGGAACTTACTGATGGGTTTTCTTTTATGACGAGGTGCTTGGCCTTCATCTCACCTGATTTTTCAAGTTATGATGGATGCGCACTTCACCCGGAATCCTCAACAGACTGAGGAACTGGCTATCCATACAGAGTTTTTTTTTTGAAATGATATCACGTCAGCTTGTAGCTAGCCAGGCAGACTTAAACAAAGTCCTACCACCAACCAAACCAAGCACAATATTGACTCCCCCTGGGGATCGAACCCGGAACCTCTGGTACTGAAATCGGTAGGCGGACCACTAGACCACAGAGGCGGAACTTTTAGGTTTCCGAAAATGAGACATGTTCACAGCATACTCTGACAATGTAGAGGAAACCGACACTCCAAATGTGTCACAGTGCCACTGGCTAGTTTTCCGATAACCGATCTATTTGTTTCCTTTTGAAAAAGCAGGTAATTTATACAGGTGTGTATTGTTTGGTAGGGCGAGCCCAGCAGCTCCACGCCAAGCTGTCCCAGGGCATGAAGCGTCGCGGCAGTCTACAGGACGCACTGCGGCGACTGCAGGCCAAGCAGGCCCGGGCTGAGAGGCAACGCACGCACTTCCACACGGAACGGGCTAAGAAGATACACCAACTACTGGCTAGGGTGGAAGAAGTCAAGGTAACCGCATTTTTATAGGGTAGCCCAGGTGGAGGGAGGTCGCCCTACAAACAAAATAAATAAAAATGAACATTACAAGACATTAATTTTACACTTCAGTTACTTTCACAGTATTATGTCATATGGCATTATATTGTGGGGAAGTGCTGCAGATATAGACACCATATTCGTTTTGCAGAAGAGGGCTGTTCGCGCTGTTTACAAAATGGGTGCCAGAGATTCATAAGGGACAAGTTTAAGGAAATGAATATATTGACTATGCCCTGCCAATATATTTATGAAAATATTATGTACGCGCGTAAAAACATGAGCTTATTTGACAAAAACTGTGATAAACATAATTATAATACTAGAAATAAGAATAAACTCGCTGTTTCCACAACTAGGCTCCATAAGGTTAGTAAATCGTTCATAGGGCAAACTGTACCCTTTTATAATAAATTGCCAAGTGATATGCTAAGCTTGTCAAATAATACATTCAAAAACATTTTGTAAAACAAAAGCTATCCAGGAAAGCTTATTATAAAATTTCAGGTTACCTAGAAGATAAGAAAGCCTGGCATAAAAAAAAATGAATTTGCTCCATTGAATAAATTGTAATTAGTATTAGATAATTTTAAGCTATTGTAATGGATCATGAAAAAAAAACTAGCCCGAGGTTAGGCCTTTCTCCTTGTGTGCTAGTCGCGATTCCGAACGATAGATTTGACGTTTCAAAGTGATCGTAAAGAATCTTACTGAATAAATCAATTTGACTTCGACTTTGACAGCGCCATCTAGCCCCAAACTAAGCATATAGATTCCCACATTACAAGAATGTGGGAACTAGATTAGACATAGACATTCATTTATTTACTATTACACACATACAACAGAATACACATATAACAGAATGATATTGTCAAACAGAAAATCACGAGTAGGTAATAAGTGAATACAGTTTGTGCTGTGTGCGAGATTACGGATAGAATACTTAAATACTTTTTGTATATACATACGTACTATATGATACAACACCCAAACAGAACAAACATCTATATTATAAACACAAATGTTTGCCCTGTGTGGGAATTGAACCCACAGCCTACAGCGCAGAAGGCAGCGTTACTACCAACTGAGCTATGAGGCTTGTTAATGAAACGGGTTTGGGAAACTCGCAGCGGCAAGGTGTTTTGTTTTCTGTATGATCATGTGTCTGAGGGTTGTTCTTCATCTAAAGCCTTGTACGGACTAGGCGTTCCAATGTACGCGTAATCTAGGTATGTTTAATACGCGTACAAGGCACCTTATGCACCTTGGGTGATTATGAACGCGTGGTGACAAGTCGCGTGGATCAATAGCTATGTATATGAGCTAGAGCTGTCTCCCTGAAGCCGACTGTGACGACGATATGCGTGCTCGGAATGTATACGCGTTGCTGCAAGTACGGTCTAGGCGTTATAAATAAATAAATATTACAGGACATTAATTTCACACATCGGCATCTAGTCCCAAACTAAGCAAAGCTTGTAATATGGGAACTAGATTACGGATAGAATACATAAATACGTTTTTTTTTGTAAATACATACATATCATACAATACAACACCCAAACACAGAACAAACATCTATATTCATCACATAAATGTTTGTCCTGGGTGGGAATCGAACCCACAACCGACAGCGCAGAAGGCAGAGCTACTACCGACTGAGCTGTGAGGCTTGTTTACGCGTACATTGAAACGCCCATCGAGTATATATCGCTTTATAGGCGTAATAAGTTTTTCAAGTTAGCTGGTAATCAAACTAGACTACCAGCTAACTTGAAAAACTTATTAAGTGGTTACGAGTGAGATTCAACTTCAATCGAATGTTTGTTGGTAATTGAGGACCGCCGAAAAATCTTCCTCTGTCTTCAATTGGCCAGCAATTGAAGACAGAGGTCCGCTTGATAAAATATTAGTAGAAGATACAACAAAGAATTTACACAAACAATAAATCATAGTATAAATCAGTCATACTTTACAAAGTATACAATTTAAATTTAAAATTCCTATAAATCAATCATTATTATCTATGTATACATAGAAAAACTAATTACGAATGAAATTGAAAAACAAACTTATTGAGTTGGTTGTGGTTTTCCCGTATATTCACGTTATTTGCTTAATTAAAGTAACATGTTTCGTTCCCAGGTTGCGAAGACCCAACTGATTGATGAGAAAAGGATTCGAATGGAAAGGCGACTGCAGAAAGCCGCTGAGAATCGAGATCAACATTTGAAGGTGCGTTTTTATTTGAGTTTTAAAAATAAGTTTAATTATGTCTCATATGGCCTTATCTCAACTTGTAACCAGAGGCCCGATCACGAATATGCTATCGTACGGTAAGCGTATCGTTCACGTTAGCATTTTGTATAGGATTTCGCACAGCGCCTCTACAGTACGTAAATAGAACTAAATTTGCGATCATCGTAATGTAAAGGTAACGTTAGCGTATCGTCACTCGACGTCACTCACGTCACTCACGTTTACCTATCGTTGTTACGTGAGTGATACGATAGTGCTTCGTGCTTCAAGTAATGTAAAGGTCGGTAACCGAAACGTAAATACGTTACCTTTACATTACGATAACGTTAGACATTCGTGATCCAGCCACTGGTGAGATGAAGGTCAAGCGCTTACCCGTCGTACAATAAAATAAAAATAAAAAATAATAATTGGTTTCTATACTATAATGGCAATGTAAATATTAAATAAATAAATACAAAAAATACGTGCCATTTAAAATAAAAAATAAAAATGCGAGTATTTTAACTGTCTGAAAAAGAGTTTTCCTCTAACTCCATGTTATGTCGTTTATTTTTTATTGAATTTAAAAACAGTTAAAAACCACAGACCAAAATTATCTGACCGGGGCTTTCTTCTAGTATTGAGTTCTACAATACTGGATTGAACAATTCACTGATATATATCACATGCTAAGTTTGTATATAGTAACTGTAATAACTTAACCGCCTCTGTGGTGTAGTGGTTCAGATGCAGAGGTCGGGGTTTAATCCCCTAGGGAAGTACAATATTATGCTTGGTTTAGTTGGTGGTACGACTTTGTGATCTTACTTAATTCTGTCGCCATAACGGAACACTACAATTTAAGAATGGTTGTGTTCTGTTCTGGCTCAACAAACTGAGGTACTGGCTATCTTACCTCTAAATGTCGGAAGACAACAATTTTAGAATTGTTGTGTTCTGTTATGGCTCAACAAACTGAGGAACTGGCTATCTTACCTCTAAAATGTCGGAAGACAACAATTTTAGAATTGTTGTGTTCTGTTATGGCTCAACAAACTGAGGAACTGGCTATCTTACCTCTATATGTCGGAACACAACAATTTTAGAATTGTTGTGTTCTGTTATGGCTCAACAAACTGAGGAACTGGCTATCTTACCTCTAAATGTCGGAACACAACAATTTTAGAATTGTTGTGTTCTGTTATGGCTCAACAAACTGAGGAACTGGCTATCTTACCTCTAAATGTCGGAACACAACAATTTTAGAATTGTTATTATGGCGACAGAATCAAGTAAGATGGTGGTAGCTAGCCAGGCAGACTTAAAAAAAGTCCAACTACCAACCGAAAAAAAAAAATCTGTATTTTCATAAACTGAATTTGAAACAACATGATTATTGATAATTCCAAAATGTCAACTATCGAATGTTCCAGGACATCGTCCGCAAAGCCCACGACGAGGAGGAGAAGTTGCGAGAGATTGCGTTCATCACGCAGCTGGAGGCCGAGAATCGAAGGCACGAGTTCCTGGAGCAGTGCCGCTCGCACACCACTCGTCTGAGGGCGATGCGGAGGGAGCGGCTCGACAAACTGGTACTAGTCTACTAATAAGTTTTAACATTTTTGTGATGGACATAGATGTTTGTTCTGTGTTTGGGTGTTTGTTTTGTATGATAAGTATGTATTTACAAAAAAAAAAGTATCCAAGTATTCTATCCGTAATCTAGTTCCCATATCGAGCTATGCTTAGTTTGGGGCTAGATGGCGCTGTGTGAAATTAATGTCCTACGAGATAAAATGGTATTATTGTTACGCCAATCAGAAACGTCTAGAATATTCGCGAGCCTTCGCATACTTCCCAGAAAATAAAACAATGTGTTATTGATAAACAACTTGTTTATCAATAACACAAAAGGATGATTTATGACCGCCGTGCCAGATTACGCAACAGTTAGCGGCGCGACCATTCCCGCGCTTACTAGAACTTTCGATAAAGTTGGATAGACATTGACGCGCGATAACAGTGTTTAGTGATTCGGTAGTATAACTAAGTAGTGTTGTACTGTGTTTGAGAGTAATTAGTTTGGTGCTGAATAAACGTGTCTTATTTTGAGTAATAACCGGTTGCTTTTAATTCTTACGAACCCCAGCTCGTAACATTATTATTAATTTTGACATGTAAAATAAAAATAAAACAATACTTGTATGTATTTTTAAACTTAAGATAGCTAATTGATTCAGGCGTTATTTTGCGGAAATCCATATTTCAAAATAAAATCTGAAAACGGAAAAAATATTTTGTAATAAATCCGCTAAATCTCTCTGAAAAAATCAAATCGACACGTGTTTCGCCTCTACACGAGGCATCCTCAGGAAATATAGTCTTATACTATACTGCTCACTGACTAGCCCTCTGTGGACGTGCTGTCGCTCCGAGCTCTGTACAGCAAGGCGAAACACGTGTCGATTTGATTTTTTCAGAGAGATTTAGCGGATTTATTACTAAATATTTTTTCTGTTTTCAGATTTTATTTTGTTAAACTTATTAAAAATTTCAGGAGCAAAAGTCTGCCCGGGAAGCCGCTGTGGGGGCTCGCAAGAAGGCTCTGGAGGCTGCCCGGAAGCAGCACGTGGAGAGTCTTCTAGAGAAGCGGAAGGAGCGGGATGCCAGGGTGGAGGGGCTGAAGGAGCAGAAGAAACAGGAGCGGGATGACGCGGCGCGGGAGAAGGTGGCTAATACTTTTGCTCTATTATACTGGCGGCCATTTTCATTTGTCGCCGCGTTTCAAGCTACCGGGTTCCCTCGTATCATTGGTCGATATAATATTATTTGGTTTCACTTTCGAAACTTGTGTGGGTTTTCATTTTTTATCTATCAATAATAGCTTGTATTTATTAACCGACTTCAAAAAAAGGAGGACTTTTTTTATCTATGTTCCCCGATTACTCGATGAAGCCTGGACCGTTTTTTTTTTTTTTGTTTGAATGGGTATACTTCACAGTTGGTCCCATTGACCTGATGGTCAGGATCTGATGATGGAATCCTAAATAAATCGAGGAAAGTCTTCAAAGTGACCGCGACACTGATTGATCACGTGGTCGGGATCGGGCGCCGTGCTGCCACCTGCCTCTAGAGGTAATGATGGCCGAACTACTCAGCGTACCTGCGGTATTGCTCTCAGTCTATAGCAATATATATTGTCGATTGAACAATGAACCTTATCTCAATAGGCGGAAGGTGTAAAGTCTCGTCTGTCCGCGCTGGCCGCCGCCGCCGAGTTGGAAGCGGACGCGCTCCGTTCCCGTATCCGAGACAAGCAGGACGCGAGTCAGCAGAGGCTCGAGTGCCACCTGCAGGCCATCAGGGAGAAGGCCGTCACTGGACCGAGGCAGGCGGTGAGTGATCCCGGGAGACTCATTTCATCAGGAACCAAATTAAGAGAAATATATATCACGTACCGTACAAAAAGAAATAGGTCTTTTCTACCTCTTAATGTTCTCTCAACATCAACCTATCAACCTAGGTTTAAACGTCTTATTTTTTCCAGTTCTTTAAATCACTTTTTAAGTACTAGCATCTTAACCAGTAATGTTTTTGCACTGACAATATGTGTTAAAAGTTTTTTTAGAAAATAATAAAACGTTTAAACCTAAAATACATTCTATTCAAGCGATTGACACCAATAACAAAACTTTTTTTACAATTTAAGGGTAAAAAGAGCTATGCCCCGAAACGTAAATTCTATCAGAAAATGTACCTAATGATCTCACGAGCAGCAACCGTCTTGCTAAATGCCTGCAACGCGAAAACAGTTTTGGCATATAATCCTCTTAAAAAAAACTTATATATCATTTAGGGGTAGGTGTGGTCTACTCCGGGCAACAGAACGCAATCGCTGGATTTTAGGTTGATTCATCACTATACAGCCCGCGATAGTTTGTCCCCACTAATCGCGTTCAGAGTTTTATTCAAATGTGGATTTAGTGGAAATAGTGCACATTTCCACTAAATCCACATTTGAATAATTACTCGACATGATTACACGTGACCAACGCAACCGCACTCTGCGTTGTGGAACTGAAACTAGAAACCTACGAAAAACAAAACATGACGTATCCGGGGGGGGGGCATTAGTATACTTGCCACCGAGTTTCGTTCGCGCAATAGTAAACAAGCCTCATAGCTCAGTTGGTAGTAACTCTGCCTTCTGCGCTGTAGGCTGTGGGTTCGATTCCCACCCAGAGCAAACATTTGTGTGATCAATATAGATGTTTGTTCTGTGTTTGGGTGTTGTATCATATAGTACGTATGTATTTACAAAAAGTATTTGAGTATTCTATCCGTAATCTAGTTCCCATATTACAAGCTATGCTTAGTTTGGGGCTAGATGGCGCTGTGTAAAATTAATGTCCTGTAATATTTATTTATTATTTATTTATTTAATAGTGGTTGCGTGGGACCATACTCGATAGCCATCAAGGTGCGGCTTCTTTGTTGATGGAGTGAGCGAAACGAATAAGATCTCCAGGATTATGTTAAGAAATCAGGCAGAGGATGTCGATAAGATCTAAGCATTACTTTTGAGATGTCATGGGGGTTTGACTGAGCAATTCTCACATCAACAGAGTATTGTCCACCACAATTTATTTATTGATATTTAAGAGAACGTCCTCAAAAACTAGGGTAGATTTGGCTGTAATCACCACGTTTGTCAGACAGATTGGTGTTCGTTATTAAAGTGTTAATACAAAGAAGGAAGCTGCTGCCTTTTTGGTGAAACCCCTTGGTCGACTTTTACGACATCCGTGGGCTGGCAACAGTTTTGAGAATATTTTCAAAAAATAAATGTAAGGGGTGAATTATTCATTTATTGTAGCTCAACCACTATTACGTACGGTTGGTGCTTTGATCTAATTCTGGTTTTGCATAGAATGATAGTTGGATGAGAGAAAGCCTCAAACACTAATATGAATAGATATTGAGAAAAAGTGATGTGCTTAGAGAGGTTTACCTAAAGCAGACTTTTATCGTAGTGATAAAAACGTTATTTTTAATATCTAATAAGATAATATCCGTGATAATATCTAAGCATACATCACGAGATCTCAGTTGGCAAACTACTAGTTCTACCATACGATTAGTGCAGTGCTATATTAGGTGAAGTTGTTTCATGCTAGGTAAATCATTTAATTGGAATATATATAAAAAAATAATTGTGTAGCCTGGTAATTTTCAAAACACCAGGCTGTTTAATTAATATTAAGATAAATATAAAATTAAGTTCACCATGTTAATGTTTTCAGACGATATCAGAATGCCAGGATCCGTATAAAATTGAAGAGGAAGCCAAGGCCGAGCTGGAGAGGGAGAAGAAAGAGAGAGAGAAAGTCAAGAGCGTTAAAAAGAGAGCGCGGAAACTGAAGCAGAAGTTGTTAGTTGAGTAAGTATGATCTAGTTACTATGAGAATCAAAGTCAAAGTAAAAAAAAATAATTTTCTTTCGAGGATCCTCTGATCACTTGCCAGAGCGTAGATCGCCGGATTACTGCTGATTTTCGCCCTCCAGTACAAACGTAGTTCCTTTTTATTTCGAAGTGGTAAGTATTCCCGATTTTTTTACCGATTCACATGAAGTTTTGCAGGTATAATCGGAATTAGATAATCTGTATCTGTGGTGTGCTACTTTTTCTTAAGATGCAATAACAACGAAAATATATGAAAAAGAGTGTTTGTATGGAAACACTCTTTTCCATATAAAAAAGTAACGCACCGCAGATTATCCCTATCCGATTTTACCGCAAATAAACTTTTGAATCAGACTTGCCATTTCGAAATTAAAATGGTACCTCGTTTGTATGGGAAAGTGAGACTACTGGGCCTTATTAACTATTGACTGTTTCTTTATCATTCACATACGTTATTCACAATAATTTGAATTTGATTGCTGAATGGTATGTTAAATTAAATTAATTCAAATATTAATTAATGATTCTTATCCGATTGTTAACAGTTATGTGGACAATAAATGAAACATTAATTATTTCAGCTCCGAAAACCAAAACGCAGACAATACCGAACCCCATCAAATGATGAATTCCCGCGTGGCCAAACTACACAAACTTGTCAGTCACATACACGGCTTGATCAAACCGTTCCTGACTGACGAGACTGACGGCAAGACTGATGACGTGAAGTTAGAAATCACCAAAATTACTAACAATAATGAGGAAGAAAAGCCTAAGAAGAAGAAGAAAAAGTCAAGGTAAGGAACTCTTCTATAAGATGTTCATCAGGTTTATTAGGTACGTGCTAAAATAAAAGGGAAAGATCCCTGCTATAAGGTGATCTGAGAATTTCGGGTGAAGCACAAACCAGGAATCCTCTACAGTCTGAGGAACTGGCTATCTTATCTCTAAGTTTCAGAATACAACAATTTCGAATTGTTGTCATAGACAGACTCAGGTATGATGGTGGTAGCTAGCCAGGCGGACTTAAACAAAGACCGACCACCAACCAAACCAAGCACAATATTGTACCCCCCTGGGGATCGAACCCGGGATCTCATTTCGGTGGAACCACCAGACCACAGAGGCGGTTTTCAGATGGAGTCATCGCGAGTGAGTTTCCGACCGATATCTACTCCACTCGGAATTAATATATACTCACTAAACAAAAGGTTGTCTGGAGGAGATCACTTATAGCGATAAGGCCGCCCATTGTACCTAGTTTAAGTGTTTTTATTAGCATGTCTGTTAATTTTTATTTCTTGGTGCACAATAACGAGTTTATCTCTTTATCTAAACACATAAATGTTTACAAATGTTATATTGACACAAAATTTACAACCGCGACGGGACTCGAACTCGCATCTGTTCCTTAAGCCGGAAACGCTCTAACCAATTGAGCAACGAATTGGGTCCTTTGTATTTGTACGCAGATTTTTTTTGTGATTCCCGTCGCAGATTGTGCATTATGTGTCATTATAACATTTGTAAATGTTGTGACCAAGTGCAATCACTTAAAACACAAAAACACAAATGTGTTTTTTCAAAAAGTTGAATGTATTTGTCGGTAACTCCCAGGGACCGCCAGCTGAGCGCGTGCGACTCGGTGTGCAGCTCGCTGAGCGACCGCAGCTCCAAGGCGAACGAGCAACACAAACAGACTCTCGCGCTGGACGTGGCCGGGGTAGACAGGGCGCTCAACGAGGTTCATCGGATGTGCTCTTCTCACGACACCAAGGAGACTGTGGTCAGTACTGTGCTCGACTATCTCACAAACAAGCCGCATAGCTCAGTTGGTAGAGACTCTGCCTTCTGCGCTGTAGGTTGTGGGTTCGATTTCCACCCAGGACAAACATTTGTGTTTATAATATAGATATTTGTTCTGTGTTTGGGTGTTGTAGTAACAGTAAAAAAAAATCTTATTTCAGTATGACGCCATAACAATAATTATAATTGTGTTCCGCCATTAAGAGGTCAGATAGGCAGTTCCTCAGACTATTTTTGATTCCGGGTGCAGTGCGCCTCTACCTTCGGCCTTGTCACCAACCCCAGCCAGCCTAGCTTCTTAAAATAATCTCAGCTGGTAACAAGTTGAGATAAAGCCAAAGGTGGACGCGCACTTCACCCGGAATCCTCAACAAACTGAGGAACTGGCTACCTTATCTCTAAATACACCGGACACTCTAAACATGTCGGAACACAACAATTTTAGAATAGTTGCTATGGCGACAGAATTAGGTAAGATGGTGGTAACCACCAACCAACCAAACCAAGCACAATATATTACCATGGGGATCGAAATCGCACCTCTGGATCTGAAATCGGTGGGTTGAACCACTAGACCACATATTCGGTTATAATATTATCTAAATGTTGCAAAGTTTGCCTGTTTGATATATACATGATGTATGTTGTGTCTGTGTGTAGCTCCTCGAAGAGAAGTCGGCGTCGACCCGAGTCCACACGATCCGAACCCTCGGCCGAGTGATATCGCTTGCAGTGGAAAGGGAAGACCTCTCCACTAGGCTGACCACCCGGTATGGCATTCATTATTTATTTATGTATTTATTTATTTATTTATTTATTTATTTATTTATTTATTTATTTATTTATTTATTTATTTATTTATTTATTTATTTATTTATTTATTTATTTATTTATTTATTTATTTATTTATTTATTTATTTATTTATTTATTTATTTATTTATTTATTTATTTATTTATTTATTTATTTATTTATTTATTTATTTATTTATTTATTTATTTATTTATTTATTTATTTATTTATTTTATTCATAATACAGAACAGAACACTATCATTACAGGGACACCTAATGCAATTGTGAACCTACTTAGTCACATTAATACCTATAATATTATATTAAACTAGAGAACATATACAATTATATAATATAATAATAATAATAATTACCTACATAAACATGTCAATTCATTACAATCAAAAGTTATATCTTCGTCATAATTATTACATAAAACCTAAACTAATTTTGACTGACGAATTTATCGTCGGTCAAAATTATTCCTTATCAAATCTGATTACAATAACATAGAATACATAAAACAGTACTATGACATTCACTCAGAGCGCAGCAAAAAAGATCGACTCTCTCCGCTAGTAGATTGAACGCGTTAAAGGTGCCATATTTAGGGGGTTGGTACTTCCTCTTGGTAGTAGTAAGTCTTGCTAGTAAGGCCGGTCGCCTCCGGTACACGAATCTATCAGGCACATTCAACCGCATTTCCTGCAAAATTATTATATTTACATCACGTACACTTTGATGAATGTATGCGAAAGTTTGGTGTGGCAGAAGAAGAATGAAAGAAATAATAATAAAGAATGAATTAAATGCAGTAGAGATGAGAGCTTTGAGAAGCATGTGTCACCGCCTCTGTGGTCTAGTGGTTCAACCCACCGATTTCAGATCCAGAGGTGCCGGGTTCGATCCCCATGGGGAGTACTATATATTGTGCTTGGTTTGGTTGGTGGTAGGACTTTGTTTAAGTCCGCCTGACTAGCTACCACTGTCTTACCTAATACTGTCGCCATAGTAACAATTCTTAAATTGTTGTGTTCCGGCATTTAAGAGGTAAGATAGCACTTCCTCATACTGTTGAGGATTCCGGGCGAAGTGCGCTTCCACCTTCCACAAATCCTACCACCAACCAAACCTAGCGTAATATTGGATCGAACCCTGGACCTCTGGATCTGGTAGGCGAACCACTAGACCATAGAGGCGGTAAAAAATGAAAAATATGTTTATTGTATCAATGTAATGTATTTAATATTGCACGCAGGGTGATAAACACGTGCGTCTGTATAATATACAAGATGTCGTTCTTCTGCCCGTTCGCCGGGCGGACGTGGCTCGCTCACCCCGGCGTGGTTCACAGCGTGATGTTACTGCAGCAACAAATGGTGAGTTGTGCTTCAGGCAGAGAGCTAAACAATCCAATCAAACAACTAACGTTGTACCTATACATGGTACAAAATATCTTCCTTGCCCACTCAACATTCGAAAACAAGAGCTAACCCATGTAATATAGTTTTAATAAATATTACAATAACAATAGAACAATAATTCCACACAGCGCTATGTGTGAATAGATAACGGATAGAATGATTAAATGCCTTTTATTTTTGTAAATACATACGAGTATCATACAATATGGTACCCAACACAGAGCAAACATCTGTATTCATTATGTATTCTATCCGTAATCTAGTTACCATATGAAAATACAAGCTATGCTTAGTTTGGGGCCCAATGGCGCTGTATAAAATTAATGTTATAAAGTGTCATATTTATTTATATATGTATGTATTTATTTATTATATAAGTGTTAGTACGGTGGCAGAGTCACTGCCACCTGAGTTGTTAGGCTATCTATAAAATATATCTTAATACAATGTGCGAAACTTTGGATGAGTGTGGTCTTGACTGTATAAATATAGCGTATAATAAACATTACAGGATGTTTTGTGTGATGTTGATTAATTTTACACTAGATGGCCCCCAAATTAGCATGTAATATAGATTTCGGATAGAGTACATATTTTTCTTAACTACATATTTGTCGTACAAATACAACATCCAAACACAACAAAAAAACTGAGCTGTGAGGTTTATAAAAAAAACGAAAAAAAAAGTAAATGGGGTTTGTGAACCATATTATTATGCCTAAAGCGCTTTGTTGTATTTAAACAGTGCCATCTAGCGACAAAACACGTTTCTATTTTACGAAACAAGGGTCTATTCTGTCAAGGACCCGTCTGTACCGGTTTGCTAAGATCTTGCTGTGTGCCGAGATTACTGTTAGAAACTATTGTAGATGGCGCTACTGGTACAATTTTTCTACGAGGTTACTCCAAGTAATGGATTGAGTTGTCACAATTTTTTTTTATAGATGGGTACTTATTATTTCAAATAAAGTTAAATTTGTGTGAGCTACATTTCGTATATACAGATTTTCTTAATAATTCAACACTATCTTAGGATGGATATCGGTAAGAAAACGAAAGTTTCTGATTTAGCTCAGAATTTACAAGCTGAAGTAGCAGTGGGCAGGTCTTCAACGTAGCTTTTTTTATTCGGGAAATACACAGATATAATATGTGAAAAAGGTAATAAATTCAAAATGATTCGATGCATGATGGATGGATGGTGACTCTCTGTTAGTGGCGATGATCAAAGGATAGGGCCTATGTTCAGCAGTATGTGCGCTGTAATGATGATGATGATGATGATGATGATAATGATTTTGGTGATGATGATGAGGTCTATCAACCCGAGTACGCTACAACCCGTCTCACCTGCCAAGCATTGTGATTATGCAAACCTGCTAGTGCATATTATTTGGGGGATCGATGTAGACGTTGATGGATGGAAGCAAAAGTTTCACAGTCAATGCGTAGTTTTATTGTTTTGTATTTGGTATAAACAAAAAGTGCGATAAAACGCAGAATTTGCTGTTACTACGTTTTCCCAAATGACAGCGGACCCTTACAGGAGGTAAAACATATTTGAAGTCAGAGTAGTTAATGTGTACAGAGCAGATTCAAAGAAGTAGTCATATTTATGGGGAAATGAGTCCCGAGAACCACGTTTTGTCTTTACGGAAAATCAATTTTAAGGCAAAATAGCATTGTTTTTTTTTGTTTTTTTTTTTATAAGTTTAGGGTTCTAGTTAGTAAGTTATGGGAGTCGAAACACGATTGACTAAACTTCACTCGATACAATAAAACCGCATAATATCATTTTACGAGAGATACTTCTACGGAAAAAGTAGCTTCATCTGCTAGTTATTTCACATTTTTCAATGAAATTTCGTCTACGTGTTCCATAATAAATACTTAAGACGATTATAGTTTCATTTTATTATGAAAATGTATTATTTTGCAGCAAAAAATAAATTAACGTTTGTGAAACCCCTCCAACTCAGTGCATGGTCCATGTCGTAAAAACCGACTAAGGGAAATCTCCTAGCATCTTTATCTGTGTGTGTGTGTGTGTGTGTGTGTGTGTGTGTGTATGAGGCAGAGATACTACCAACTGAGCTGTGAGGCTTGTTAAAATCAGAATCGGAATCAGAATCAGAATTCGTTTCGTTTATTGCGATACACAGGTAAAGTTAACAGTTCTTAAAAATATAATGATAAAAATGTCCACTGTGTTCAACCCATTCTGGGCGTACAATATTAATAATACCTAATAATATAGCATACATAATTAAAATGAAGAATATTACAATTTATTAAATCTAAATCTAAATTGAATTAAGAACAAATTAAATACCACACGATTTACATAATAATATATATTTAGGTCAGGGAGTAGTCGGGCTAAGAGATGCAACTAGTTATAAAGATGAATACGGTACCTAGCTTTCTCTATCATCAAGGTATTCCTCGATGGAGTAATATGCCTTGTCGATTAAAAAAAAACAATTTGATTTTAAAACAGAAAAGATCCTCGGAGCACACTATATCTACCGGTAATTTATTAATACAGCTTAGGAGTATTTCCCATACCATTCCGTAAACGCTCTTTGAAAATAATGTTGTGTTTATGCTAGGGGCACGAACTTAATTTTGTTGCCTTTGCGATTTTGGAACCGTAAAATTATTTATGTTAGCTTTTACGTACATTGCCACAACGAAAATGTACTTGCATGGAAATGTAAGTAGGTATTTTTAAATTTTGGAAGTGGGGCTTGCAACTTTCTGGTATTCTTATATTACATATTGCTCTGATGCACCTTTTTTGCGCCTTAAAGACAAGCTCCCAGTCTCTTGAATTGCCACAGAATATTATACCTAAAATATAATAGATGCTTTGTGTTCATACCTCTGCGCTCCCCTTCCCTACTAATATGCCTCTTTCCTTCATCCAACTTTTCTATTTGAGTGAAAGGGGTAGCACACATTTTCCGGGCAGTTAGTTTTGACGACTCCAATCAGTTGCCGTCAGCCTTTAGCTCGGAGTTCTCGATCTCGTTACGTGAATTAGGTTTACGATTTACGTTTCTTATTCATTGTAAATGTTTTGATACTCTTTTGGTTTGTTCCTGCTCGTTAGCAATTCAAATCATTCGTTCGTCTCATAAAGTCACGTGATATTTTTTTATAGCTTCATTCACAGAGAGCAAAAACTGTAAGACACGACTTTTTTTGTTTCGAAGACCTTAAACGCTCTGAACAGTGATCGGAGGTGAACCGATCACTATTCAGAGCGTGGATCTTATGAGGATCACCTACTAGGAGGTAGTCACGTCCAAACTAACAACATTCGGCACATGCCCACGGTTTGCAAGTAGCTAGTATTCAGTACCTACGTGACAGGTTGCAAGCTCATCGCCGGTAAGCGGAATATTAAACAGTGACACATGCCATTCAGATTTTTGGTCCAAGGTATATGCCAGATTCCTCGCGATATGACCTTCACCGTCAGAGACTATCAATGCACTTGACATATACACATGCTCTAGCGGTGAAGGTCGCCCAACGTCAGAGTGTATGAGTATGTGTCAAGTGCGCACATAAACTTCCGTAAAACCTAAACGTCCATTGACGCACGACTGGATTCGGACCCACAACCTCCGGATCGGAAAGCCACACTTGGCCACGCAGCTCAAAGAAAGTATTGAGCACTATTTCATCACGAGGATCGTTTCTACTCCCTAGTACTACAAGTATCGGGATATCCCACAGCCGTGATTCGTTCAAGCCACCTATCACTGTCGAAAGAGGTCATGATTTAAGCAAAACTGACCAATCTCATCCTTCGCTAGTTTGTTTTTGGATGTTATAATTATAACTTGCACATATTGTTTGTACCAAAAGTTAGCTTGGTCTAGATAAAATACATGTTTTAACCTCCTCTGTGGTCTAGTGGTTCGTCTACCGATATCAGATCAAGCGGCTGCTTTTTATCTTAATATTTTAACCGCCTCTGTGGTCTAGTGGTTCAACCCACCGATTTCAGATCCAGAGGTCCCGGGTTCGATCCCCAAGGGGAGTACAATATATTGTGCTTGGTTTGGTTGGTGGTAGGATTTTGTTTAAGTCCGCCTGGCTAGCTACCACCATCTTACCTAATTCTGTCGCCATAATAACAATTCTTAAAAAAAAATGTTGTGTTCCGGCATTCAGAGGTAAAATAGACAGTTCCTCAGCTTGTTGAGGATTCCGGGTGAAGTGCGCCACCATCTTCGGCCTTATCTCAACTTGTTACCAGGTGAGATGAAGGCCAAGCACTTCCTCGTCGTACAATAAAATAATAATAATTAGTAACTTATAAAAATAAATAGTAATTGATATTAACAGGAGATTTTCCATAAAAAACATGCTTGGCAGAGAGCATTGAGTACTTATGGCACTACGATCACCATCTTGGCAGCCTGTTGACTATCGTGAATCCCACCATATATTGGGAGAGCTTCGTGTCCAGTCAGTGGACTTTTTCGGTGTGTTCTGGTGATTCTGATCATATGCAGCAGTGTAGAGTATCTCGTCCGCTAAACGTAAACCTGCACTCGTGTCCAATGTTATATTTTCTCGTTAAAATAATACACCAACGTAACTCGACACCCCTGGAACGGCGGCGTAAGTGGGTGGCCGCCCTAAAAGCAGCGGCAGTGCAAGTCTGTGCTGCGTTTACACTGCTTAGTGAATAGAGTCTGTGCCTAGGACTAGTCAGGTGACTGCTGATTACTACTCGGACTCAACTGATTGGTACCAGATACTAGTGCTAGTGAACTTGCCACGTAATTGCGAAGCAATAAAAAAAAAAACACTTGCACTCTATCCCAAGTTATACATAGATAACTTGGGATAGAGTGCAAGTGTTTTTTGCGCTATTACTTACTATTTAACGAATGAATGAATGAATGAATGAAGAATGAATGAATGAATTAACACTTCATTGTACACAGAAATATGATTATAGAACAACACAAACATTTAGTGACAATTATGTTTAAGTACAATGGGCGGCCTTATCGCTAAAAGCGGCCTTCTGGGCAACCTTGTATGAAGAAATGTAAACAGCAAAATATAACAAAAGTAGTGCACAACAATATAAAGAAATATAAACAGAAATCACAACACATACTAGTTACATAAATAAATAATACAAACCATAGACATACAACAACAGTAAAGTAAAATAATAAATTAACTAATCATAAATTGTCAATATATTGTAGATGGACAGCGTCAGATTTAAATAGACGCAAGGTAGTGATTTTTCAGCCTCGATTTAAAAGTATACACCGACGGAGCCAGTTTAATTTCACTGGGCAAGTCGTTCCAAAGACGGACCGCCTGAACACTGAAAGAGTAACCATAGAAATAATGGTTAGGGGGGGAAATTTTAACAATAAGTTTTCTGATGATCTAAGAAGACCACGTGAGTGTGAGGAGTGCAGAAATTCGAATCTGTCTTTAAGGTAAGCAGGTGATACGGGGGAAAATAGTACAGATTTTTTTTTATAATTATTCTATGACTTCCCAAAAAGGAGGAGGTTTTCAATACCGATTGTACTTTTAATATATTTAAGCGTACCTGCAGATAAATGCTGGTTTCAAATATATCCTTCTAGGGATCCTCATAAGATGCACGCTAGACACGCGCAGAGGTATATCCTCGAAGGGAGAGGTCTTTTTGCCACGCATGTTTAATTTAAGCAAAATGTCAAATCAATTATTGTTATGCTTTTCAATGAAAAAAAACAAATTTCTCAGTTTGTTGAGGATTCCGGGTGAAGTGCGCCTCCACCTTCGGCCTTATCTTAACTTGTTACCAGGTGAGATGAAGGCCAAGCGCTTCTCCTTCGTACAATAAAAAAAAAACAATGAAATGCGAGCGGCACTTCAAAAAAACTAGTTGATAGGTATGTGTTGATTTTGTACTTGCTCCGATCCTAGCTTATATTATCCTTGTTCACTTTAATTTCATGCTTATATCAAACATGCTCTGAGGATATTCTGAACCTGGCTACCGTACCATACGTACCGAGGAATCGGAAATACCGGATAAAAAGCCGACCGACCAATACTGACATTTTCCAGGTCGAATTAAAAAGCGAGTAGGCATTGCATTTTGCGAAACTTTCGAAGGATAAAAAATACCGCGTTTTATTTAAAATTCATTTTACTGCGGCACAACAATGTCAATGGTTTTATTATTATTTTTTATTGTTTTTGCCGTATCGTTTGATATGGGCAGTTAATTTTGGATTGATCCGTTAGGTAAGTTCATTATAATACGTTTTTCATTAATTGAGTTAATTGGTTGTGGCCTTATATTGCGAAATCCTTTCTTGAAATGTTGGTTGCGTGGCAACAATTGTCAATCTACTGAGCTCGTCAGGTCTACTAATTAATGACACATATGATTCTGTTGCAATGGTGGTGGTCGTGACTTATGAATCGACCCCACCAACTCAGCCCATGGAAGTCGTAAAAGCCGACTTAGGAATCTTACCAGAAGCAGGGCAGCAGCTTCCCTCTGTGTATTATCTACACTTTTACTGTTATCACAAATCCGCCTGCCAAGCGTGGTGATTATGGTTAAACCCTCCAGATTTAGAGGAGGATCTGTCGATGTAGCGGTGGACACTAATGGCCTGTTGATGTGTGATGTGATGATCTCTGTAAAAACATGCAGAATGTTGCATCTTTTTACAAAGAAAACTACGCACTTTTGCCGGTATAAAACTATTTGTACCCAAAAGAATGTTAATGACAGTCAATGACAGTCAATTTATACTGTATTATAAATCTTTCTGTTCTTAGAGATAACTAAAAGACTAACTTTAGATTTCGCTACTTTGAAATGGGTATTCCGACAAATAAATAATTCCAGCCGAGATAATGTTGAAATACCGCCACAACAATTCTAAAACCCAAAAATGCAAATCCGCAAACGGTCACCTAAAAACCGAAATTTACATACTTCCAATACCGTGTCGGTTCGAAACCACATCCGCGATAAAAATGCTAAAAAAAAATATTGATTTTAAACAAACACGGTTCAGAATTTGTCTCAAGAGTCGGTTAATATCTAATTAGAGGCATTTTTATTTTTACAACGGCCCGTAAACGTTACGATGCGGAATATTTGTTGTTTTTATTACACGGTAGCGAAATTTGAACTGAAACGGAGCAAATATTTATTTCAAGTCGGCTACGGCGGAAGTTTGATTTTTTATGTATGTTTTAATGTCTGTGAGAACACAGCCTAATTTGGTGATTTTTTGTTGCTACGCGTATGTAGATATTAAGCGTTGCAAGATATTCATATGAGACTATTGCTACTGAGTATTCAATATACCTTATTCACCATAGACAGTCGTCTAATAGTTCATTAGACGACTGTGCAATCATTTTTTTTTTTGATGGCAGTTAAGCGTTTGACCACCAGCTTACTTGAAAAAAAAAGTAAAGAAGTGCCCTAAGATGGAGCACGATTGTCTAAAAGTAAGATTTACTCTGGACTTGAAAACACCAAGATTAAATCGGTGCGGAAAAGCAAATGAGACCAAGGAGTTCCATTCCTTACCAGTTTATGATAAAGGTGGAGGTAAAACGATGAGTTCGGCACAATGGAACATTCACAAGGTACGGGTTGTAGCCTGACTAGCTGACGTACGGCAGTACGTCAGCTAGTCCGGTGGTGGAAAGGGGATGGAGGGATCAAGTCAATGATATCGTGCGCACACAAAATGTGAAATTTATAGAACTGGCAACTCGCCGTCTATGTTCTAGGGCCTTTAACATAGACGGTGGGTTGCCAGGCTGCCAGGCTCTGCAAATTGGCAAATTGGCAACAAGCGAATTATCTCCTATGAGCCAGCACGACGCTCAATTAAATCCAGGTCTTCGAGCTGATACTTGGCTGACCCATCCCACAGATGACATCACACTAATTACAAATGGGAAAGTTTGTTGGGATGTTTGAAAGTTTCTTCCTTCTTCACGTCAAAACTACCGAACGAATTAAGTTTAGGCTTAATTCGTTCGGTAGTTGTACTGTCATAAGACCGGGAATATGACAGCGGCTACTTTCATCACATAAATTCCCATATCCAGGTCCGATGGGGTAATGGGATGTCTAACATCCATATAAAACTGATTTGTTCTTCGATTATGTCTCTTGTTTGTTTATGATAGACTTAGATAGTAAGATGGTGGTAGCTGGCTAAACAAGACCACCAACCAAAACAAGCACAAATTTGTACCGCGCTGGGGATCGAACCCGGGACCTATGGGTCTGGGTCTACGTGATATTATTCAATCAATCAATCATTTATTTGTTTGAAACATAGGTTAAACAATTAATGTAATTGTTTAATCGGCATAATGTCATTATTTTATCGGTAGCTTACTTACCTACTTCTTTCTTGATATTTATTGTTTCTAACACTTAGTTCTTACGATTGCCAATTTACTAACATCAATATGGATCTTGTTTTGATTTTTTTTACCAAGTGAATGTACCTACCTCGTAAAATAGAACACATTGGCAATTCACTTTCAAGATTGTACCGTTGTGTAAATCCGGATGATAAAAGTAAGCATGATACCATTCAAGGAAATACCTTCACATTCACAAATGTTCGATCTCCACCGAATTTCTCAAGCGACTTTACGAGCCGCGGCGCACATTATTTGCAATTAAAATATCGTTTATTGTACCGCGGTCGCGCGGCCTTGTTAATCGGCCTTATCTGTGACGCCATCTCGGTAATGGTTTTTTACTTTTTGTTGTATATTTTTATCTCGTTAAATCTAGTTGTTTATGAGGTTGCGGTTGCTTGGAGGATTCGTTTTGGTGACAGTGACACGTTCCTTGGGTTTGAACGTGTTCGTTTGGGGCCACAGATTGTGGGTTAATTCTCACGCATTCGATGATGATACATTATTATCAATGATTATATCACGGTACTCTTTTTGTAAAGTTCTAATGGTGAAATTGAATTATATATCTTTATAAATAATAATTATGCTATTGGTAAATATTAATACACGTACACGTTTATATTTACTTTTGAGAACATAATTTAATTACATAATTGCTGCACGAACCTTTTATCTGAAGTCACAATTAATATTTTTGACAGCAAAGTGACATGGCATGACCATTTCTAACTTGTTACGCTAATAATAATAATTATATTACCACATTTTTTTATTTTTATTGTATGACAAGTCTGGTTACAAGCTGAGATAAGGCCGATGGTGGAGGCGCACTTCACCTGGAATTCTCAACAAACTGAGGAACTGGCTATCTTACCTCTAAATGCTGGAACACAATATTTTTTTTAGAATTGTTGTTGTGGCCACAAAATCAGGTCAGATGGGGGTAGCCAGGAGGACTTAAACAAAGTCCTACCACCAACCAAACCAAGCACAATATATTGTATTCCCCATGTGGATTGAACCCGGGTCCTCTGGATCTGAAATCGGTGGGCTGAACCACTAGACCACAGAAGCGGTTTCAAGAGGTTGTAGTCTATTGGCGGTCTAGCTCTGACGTTAGACGCCTTTGCGGTATACGACATCCGTGAGTGGGGGAGGCCAGTTTCAGGCTAGTGGCCAGTAACTAGCCAGTGTAGACGCTCCCCCGCCCTAATGGCCCGACGTGATGAACGGAGTGTGCCCGCAGTATAATACCTGCATTATGTTTTTACACCTTTATTATGACAAATATTAAATTAAGCTCCGTCTGCACTAAGTAACTCGCCGTGTCGACAACGACAAGAACAGAACGAAGTCCTTATAATCCAACTCCTTATAAGCTTTAAGCGGAGTGTACGAGAAGAATAGAGACAGCTTACCCACGGATGTCGTGTAGTTGATTTGAACATTGGTAACAGCATTTTTCGTAGAATATTTTTAACCCTGCGATCGACCCGCCAGCCAAGTGTAAAACCTATTTTTCTGATGTAAAGTCTTCGATTACTCTTCAATTGATGTTGCAATTTTTAAGGTCGGACAGCGAAGTATAGTAGAGGACCGTTGGCATCCATTGGCTATGAAACCCTCTAATTTAACTAGAGTACTTTTTAGGGTACTCTAATCTAGTTAGATTGGAGTAATTTTTAGGGTAATCTAATCTAGTTAGCAGACTACTTTTTAGGGTACTCTAATCTAGTAAGTAGAGTACTTTTAAGGTACTCAAATCTAGTTAGAATCTAGTTTTAACCAAGCAAAGCTTGCACTTTACTGAGAGCTCACAGTGCAGTGCAAGCTTTGCTTAGTTTTGGGCTATTTTACCTGAGTCTGTCGCCATAACAACAATTGTAAATTATTGTGTTCCGGCATTTAGTGGTAAGACAGCTTCCTCAGACTGTTGAAGATTCCGGGTGAAATTGAAAGTGCGCTTCCACCTTCGTTCGGCCTTACTTGAAACCAGGTGAGATGAAGACCAAGGACTTCTACGTTGTACAATAAAAAATGATGGCGCGGAAACAAAGCTCCATAATTGATCGAGCGAGCGTAGCGAGCGATATCTCCCAGTTCACTTGTGTGATACCGTATGTATATATACACACACTAGGTATATGACTTACGTTATAATATTTACTTGACATAATCTGCTCGAGCTTCCATTTAAAATGAAATGCTATTATAATCACTAAGAAGTGACGGTTACCAATTATTAATTTAATGAAAATATGAATGAAATGAATGTTTAGTGATATTTCATTATTTGGCACAGGAAAAGGATATGCTAAACGACCCGAAAGAAGACGAACTGACGAAAAATCTAGCAGAGGCGGTGTACGTGGCCTTGAGTACCGCGCTGTCTGACGCACATCTCTGCCAGGACAGGCGTCTCGCGCCCATCAGGGCGCGGGCTCACAATCTCATCAGGTATGTGTTACAACCGCCTCTGTGGTCTGGTGGTTCAACCCACCGATTTCAGATCCAAAGGTCCCGGGTTCGATCCCCAGGGGGAGTACTATATATTGTGCCTTTACACATCATGACACACTCTGCTTTTTTAGTATAACGCCCATGAAACTACATTTTGATCTAGTCTGCGTATTTTTTTGTTGAATAAGTATTACAATAGAAATTATTTTAAAGGTGCTGTGTTTCTTAGAGTTTCTATTTTGGAGGAGACAGTTTGTTGTGTTTTGTTTTGAAAACTCTGACACTACATTATCACATTTTACACTTCACAAACTCAAAATGTTTAGTTCATTTCAGTCTTCACTGTGTTTGTGTTGTCATGTAGCTGGATTGACTCAACTTTCTCATGTTCATGAGGATTTTTCAGCCAGATTTTGCATGTTTTTTAATAACATTATTGACGAACGTAAGGTTAAAGGTGACGTCATTTCTGATGTCCCTGAATAACTGGTTTTTGGAAGCGTTGTGTTATTTTAATGTTAGTTTGTTTGATACATCACTCATACAATCTACAGCTGAATACCCATTAGTCCGTACTAGTATCAGGACTACTTTGTATCGCAAAATCGTTGTGTGCTGCCAATATCGCCTATCTACCGAGAAGCCAGTTTATTATTTTATATCTTATCTCTAATTCTCTTTTTTTCTTCATGACGTGGGCTTTTCAGCGTCGCTTTGCGGCAAGGGTCATCCATGAGTACTCCGTGTTTTCATATGATACAGGCTTTTTGTTGATATATCGGGCAATATTGATCTTTTTCACATCATTTCATGGGAATGTTTGTGTTTCGAAAGGTAGTGTTAGTGTGTGAGGGAAGGTTGGTAGAGTGAGGGTGTACAGCGTACTACGGGATTGGAACAAAGTCTCAAAGCGCTTTATTTAGTTAGTGTGCCGTAATCTAATTTATGTAATGCATTTGAGAAGAGAGTCACTCCCTGAGGGGAGGTTGGGGCAATCGGGGTCACATCTATTTTGTTTTAGGGAAAATATTTTAGTATCATTAATATCAATATACCTACATATTTAAAAACTGTCAACATTCACAGGTTGCGCGGACGGCAACTAGCTAAAGTTTTAAGTTAATTGGATACACGCTTTAGGAGATTTAGGAACACACAGAAAAGGAGTCTTGGAGTCTTCAAGACCAAAGTGAATACGTTATTAAAAGACAAACGAACGAACAAACATTAATTATCGTATATCTATCTAAGCCAAGGTTTGGTGATAAATTCCGATTACTTACCTTAACAATTAAACATTAAGAGTCACGAAGGAAGGGCAGACCTACGACACAAGACCTCCGTCTAAGTGTAGGCACTGCGCGCATATTTATTTTGTTAATGTATATTCTGTAAAAATAAATGAATTGAAATTGAAATTGAATTGATATCTGCAAGTGTACTTTCAAACCATCTTCGTTGATATATACCATAATGAGTTGTTGAATGTCTGGTCTCTATCATCCCGTAAGAATATCCTGAAATCAAAATTTGTATTGTAGGAAACACTGCAAAAGGAAACTACCCTGATAATTGCAAGTCTCTAGGACTCCTGGTTTTGACAGTTCGTTTTTTGTCAGTCAGCATGGAAGTCTATCTACGCACCGATTTTATGCATTCAGATTTCTAATTACAGTCTAATCACAGATTTCATTTAGTACCCTTGCCTAACAAGTGTTCATGATTAAATTGTTTAAACAAAACAATATAATTGTTCAGTCTGAATCGCTTATTCAATCAGGTAGCGCCCTCTGCCTGTCAAAACTAAAACAATGCTCAGTCGTCATGTTTATTGAAATGGAAGTATTGCACCATTGCCAGTGGGGTGCTTAACTTGACATAGATTATTTTACCATTTTTGTAAGTTTCTGTGATTAGTTACTTTGAGACTCTATTATGTTATCACTATTTATCGCGCATATCTGTAATTGTCCCGACAGTTTCGAGTGCACTACAACAGTTTATTTTATTCATAGATTACTATATATATTATATATGTAGTCTACTAGGAAGCTTATTTGTTAAAGTCCCCAATATTCGAGAAACGTAAAACACATGATTACTAACTCTACCACTGACTCTTGATAATCAACATGATCAAAATGTCACTGCATAGTAATGGTACTATGCAGTATATTATTACTAGTAGGTAAAAGGTAATGCAGACTTAATTTCTAAAAAAACGAATCCGTATCTGTGTTCTATAAGCGAAAACTGTTTGTTCATCTATATTTCTTTGCCTAAGCTTTCTATGTAAAATACAAATGTAATAAATATGTATATCAGTCGTTTATCAACACAATAAGACCGAAATTCCATTGAATATTATAAAGAGAGACACAGGGTAGAGCAGGGTCGTGTTTACTTTCGTTTTTAATTAAGCACCGCGACGCGACGCATGGCAAGTTGGCATTGTGACCTGTGCGGCGGAGTGTGACTGTATTGACAGTTTTTTGTGCACTCGCGATTGCCGCGTCGATGAACGGGGATGAGTATTGGGATGTGAATGGATGGTTATTGCGATTGCAATTGACAGTTTTGTGAGCGGAATTAGCAGAATAATGGAAAAGTTGGTTTATTTCGAAATATTCAACAAGGTTTGGTAAAAAAATGGCTTTGTTTTAAATTTAAAATTCCATATCCTTCCTTTGAATATGATGATATATGAAATCAAATCATTTGGCATACCCATGATTTGAATAAAGGATATGGATAGACTGTGTGAGGGATGATGAGGAGGGAAGAAAGGAGTAAGTGATGAGATGATGTCTGATAGAGGAGAGTGGAGGAATAAGACTTGATGTGATCCCACCTAGTGTGAAATGAGCAGGGACAAAAATATGTAGCGTGCTAAACATATAAATAAACATGACTTGACATTTAACACATCTCCAGCACTGAGTAAAGCGAAGTTGTTTTCTAAACAATTGCAACACATATATATAAGGCATGTGCTGAACTGATGGGAACATAAAGAAAATGGATATAAAAAAAAATGAAATAGTTTTCTTTGCAGTCAAGCGAACTTTTTCGAATAAATTTTATTTCTTGCTTTGTTAGAGGTAAGCCTCGGCAATCCACTATGACATTTTGTCTTCTTTAAATCTTTTTAGCTTATTAACAAAAAAAAAAACAAAACGCCCATCGAACAACATTTCATTTTGTGAAAATACACAGCCTCGTATTCGCAAATTGGCGCGTCCTATATTTAATTTTATATTCCCTTCCATTTCGAAAAAAAGCGTTTCCACTCTACTGATTGTCACAACATACCGTCGTACAATCGGCCATTCAAGTCGCACAATGGGCTTGCGCGATGTCGTAGCATTGTGTCCATATGGACAGTGGACCGACACTGACTTGCCCCGGCCTCCCCTGTGGCACGGTGAAAGGACTGTCACGTCACGTTTGCCCCAACCTCCCCGAGCGTAATATAGAAAGTTATTTGAGATTTTTCAACTTTCGCTCTTTAGCGCGTTATTGTTTTGGGATTCTGTGCAGTTTTGAATTTCATACCAGCTGCGTACAAGTAATGAATTCGTATTTCTCAAGAAACTAGGCACCTGCGATGCGAAGGGATTATATTACTGTAAAACATGATGATTTATTTTATTTGATTACTGTAAAACAAGATAAAAAGTTTAAATGGTAGTACAAAATTTACATATGAGATAACTTATAATAGCAGAACTGATGTTGGTCAAGACGTAAGCCTCACCCAACAACAGTTCTGAGATCAGTCCGTATTCGATTGTAGACATACAAACAACATGAATACGGGCTGATCTCCTTGTACAAAAACTATACCGAGAGTTTGCCGATGCAATTACGTATATATTTATAGGTTAATTAGTGGGTAGGTAATAGTTATTATTACCATAATAACGTTCCTGCTGCTTGGTCATCGGCGGCATACTCTCGATTGGCGATGATTATTTGGCATTGATCCACGCGGACCCAGTGCACTTCGCAGGTCGTATTAACATGATATAACATACAATTTTAACCAACTCTGTTGTCAAGAGGTTTGCCCACCGATATTAGATCCAGAGGTCCCGGGCTCGATCAACAGGGGGGTACAATATTGTACAATTGTTCTTGGTTCGGTTGGTGGTTAGACTTTGTCGCCATAACAACAATTCTAAATTTTTGTGTTCCGGCATTTTGAGGTAAGATAGCCAGTTCCTCAGACTGTTGAGGATTCCGGGCGAAGAGAATCTCCACCTTCAGCCTTATCTTAACTTGTAACCAGGTGAGAAGAAGGCCAAACGCTTCCCCGTAAGTTTTAAATGAGGTGGTTGTAGACTTTTGGTGAAGCATAAAAATTACTAAATATAGGGTAGACTTTAAATTCGAATAGTAATAATTCCCTTATTGTAACATATCCTCCCGGATCACCCTTTCAACTAATCACGTCGCTAGCCGATTAGATCGATGATCACTTGTAATCTGGACCCCATAGACACATTCAACCCACCCACCCCTGTTTTGTGATTTCGTTACATCCAAGTAGCGTTATGTTCCCTGTGGGGTAAATAAGAATGATTAAAGTTTAATGGTCTGGCTTTGCTTATCTACTTTTAAGGTGTAACTATTTAGTAAGATGCCCTGCAACTTTGGTCCCGTCATCCCGTGGTTCTAAGAAAATCTAATTTCTCTAAGAGATTCTGTTTTGGGCTGTGCGTTCAGACACACGACTATTTCATATATTTTGATTTAACTCGCTAATAGTCGCCGTATAGTAGTAGTTGTAGTAGTAGTAGACTTACTATTCTATAGTAACGTAGTAGTAGAGTGGAATAGTAACGTAGTAGTAGAGTGGAATAGCACCGTAGTAGTTTAATATATTTTAACATATATTTCACACAGCGCCTTTTACCTCTAAACTAAGGAGAGCTTGTATTGAAATACAGAGATTACAAATTATCATATTTTTTTCAATACATATTTATCATACAATACAACACCCAAACACAGAACAAACATTACAGAAATGTTTGTCCTGGGTGGGATAACGAACCCGCAACCTGCGCAGAAGACAGAGCTTCTACCAATTGAGCTGTGAGGCATGTCGAAATGCCTCTGAGGCAGAACGTATAAGATATTTGTTAGTATAAATAGGCAGCCGTTTTTTATGTTGTGTGTTTCTTACACTGTTTTATATACTAGTGGCTCTGTAATATGATAAATTACAAACGTCCGAATATTTTCAGTATAATTACTAAAGCTAATGCTTAGTTACATAGTTTAATGTGCTATTTATTTCTGAGAATAAATTTATATTTATCTTTATCTGTGAGCGGTAGACCTCGCGCGCTGAGCTGTCTTTATGCAGCTTAAAACTGAAGAAATGATCAACGCGCACCAACAACATCCTTGAAACAAAAAACTGTTAAAGAGATATTTTTTTAATATGGGCGCTTTCTTCAATCTATTTGTTTACCTGTTTTTATTTCTTCTTATTCATTAGATTATTTCTCACAGTATTAAGTACCTAACGCATTAGATCTTTTAAATTTCTAGTTAGTAAGACCTATTTATTATCTATTACCTACGTACTTACCTAACACAATCGTATTATATAACCAAGCAGTACCTTACCTATGCCTAATTTAATTATTGATCGAATGCAACTAAAGTAGCGAACAAAATCTATGGGGATAGGGTCACCAAATGCAAGTAAACTAGTTAACAAAACCGTTTTTCGAAATTGCTTATTTTTGATTTCTATTGTAAATTTTAGAAAATATTCAAAAACTGAATCGCCAAAAAAAAATCTTATTATTTTTATTTTTTTTATTGTACGACGGTGAAGCGCTTGGCCTTCATCTCACCTGGTAGGCGCACTTCACCCGGAATCCTCAACAAACTGAGGAACTGTCTATCTTAAACCTCTAAATGCCGGAATACACACGACAGAATTAGGTAAGATGGTGGTAGCTAGCCAGGCAGACTTAAATAAAGTCCTACCACCAACCAAACCAAGCATAATATAGTGTACTCCCTCTGGGGATTGAACCTGGGGCCTCTGGATCTGAAACCGGTGGGTTTAACCACTAGACCACAGAAGCGGTTAATATTCTCGTGAAATATTGTGAGCAGGTGCTCACAAAATTTCACGAGAAACGGTTAAGAAATGCACAGACACACGAAAACATTTTTGCCCAAGCTGAAACGAAGACACTTCGCGCTCGCTTGATCAATTAAATCGCCTGTCTTGACGTGGAGATCATGTAAAACCTTGAAAGGAAAAGAGAAGATGAAGTCGCTTTCTCAGAAGAGTAAACTTCCACATTACAGCTCGAAAAATCTATTGCTGGACATAAGTCTCCTCGAAAGCATCCTAAAGAAAGCATTGAGGGGGCTTGCCATAATCACCGCGGTTGGCAAGTGAATCGGTCAGTCACAAATAAATCAGTATTCCATTTTCGCTTCTAATAAAGCCATTTTTTGATACCGATGTTTCTACTTTGCCCTATGATTCTTTAATAGCGTACGCCCCCACTCAAATTAAAATCGCAAATTGCTGAGATCCTTAAAACCGCTCAGGTTTCTAGTATTCACTCAGACTCTTCAAATCAAGCTTCCGGAAGTGAGCA
Source organism: Venusia cambrica (assembly GCA_951394065.1). NCBI lineage: Eukaryota > Metazoa > Arthropoda > Insecta > Lepidoptera > Geometridae > Venusia > Venusia cambrica. The sequence goes on along the minus strand of OX596068.1, from coordinate 1,085,737 downwards.
GCCTCGTAATTGATGCTTCCAAGTGGCAGCACTCTGATTGTAATCACTCGAATTAAACACTTCGATTCGTCTCGATAGCTCTCGGTCCAATAATTGGATTTTATGGGGTTTTTGATAGTCTGCGATTGTTCTTGCTGTTCTAGGGGTATTGATTGAAATGTTGAAGTACCTTGAGTTTCTCCATTCTTTTACTTTTTTATATGAATGTGTAAAGCCCCAAACTGAGTAAAGCTTGTAATATGAAAACTGGATTACTTAGAATATACTTTTACGTAAATACTTTTTAAGTTACAATATAACACCCAAAAACATAACAAAGGCAGACCTATCAACAAATAATATTTATGTAATATATTATGTATATGTATGTGTTATTATTATACCTAAGCAATTTAATCGTATATAAGGTATTTAATAATTTTATTTTATTTATTACTATTTTTTGTTTTATTGTAGGTTTATTTTTCTAATATATATATTTTCATCCCGTCATCATAATTTTTCTCCCGTTAAGTAGCACTACCACCCGCTCCATAGTACACAAGGGATATCTGGAAGAAAACGTATCGTAGCATTAAGTTCGTCCATGAACTTTTATTTATTAGTGCAATAAAGTATTTTCTATCTATCAACTAAGCTGTGAAGACAGTCTGAGAGACATGTGTTGTACATGGTGATTCAATTCCCACCTGGCAAGCGAGATGATTATGGCGATACCCTTCAATCTTGGAGGTTTTTGCCCTACCGTGAAAGGTTACTTACATAAACTCCCGGCTGTTTCCCAAAAGGGTAAGCAGAGACAACGGAATTTAATTTACTAAGTGCAAGGAGTCGCCACTTTCGCCTCATTCACTCGTCACGTTGTTCATATCTCGTCGGCTTAGGGTACTTTACCTGGTCCTTCTCGAGAAGATCTCAGACATGGTCAGAGAAATGGTTCCCGCCCCTCTGTACCGAAGCAAGTATAGATCTAACCGCCTCTGTGGTCTAGTGGTTCGCACGAAGGTGTCAGATCCAGAGGTCAAGGGGGAGTACAATATTGTTATTGGTTTGGTTGGTGGTAGGACTTTGTTTAAGTTCACCTGGCTAGCTTCCACCATATAACCTAATTCTCTTGCTTAACAACAATTCTAAAATTGTTGTGTTCCGGCATCTCATAGATCAGAGATTTCTGTGAGAAGTGCGCTTCTTTGGCGTTATCATAACTTGAAAAACCAGGTGCGATGAAGGCCAAGCGCTTCCCCGTCGTAAAAAATAAATAAATATCTGAATACACTCGGGAACTTGCCTACTTTCTTCGACCTGCTTTCATCCATACTCTCTATGTACTCTATATCTCTATCAACTCTATAATATCAATCGCAGATGAAAAAAAAACAGGTCCCGCCTCGTGTTTTAGACTTCATGTCACCAATATTCCACTTAGTCTTGATAAATTGAAAGCAAACATTTTGTCGTTTGATCCTGTTTGAACCCGGCCTTGTCATTAAGCAGTATGTCCACCGTTGCCCGGCTTCCCCCCACTAGCGATATGGCTCGGCTTTGGTTAAGTACATTGTTTTATTTTTATACACAGTCATCATCATCGATCTTCTACACTTCACTGTCTGGATGGTGTGGATAAGAAACAAGTATAAGCTCTTTTTTCATTTTTCTACTTCTGCGGTGACGACTAGTTGGTCGTTTTTACCCTGAAAGGCTAGAAGTTGTTACGAGTGTTATGTGATTTATAAGAGTGAAACGTTTTTTAATGAAATAAATGATGGATTGATTGACCACCATTTCACTTTACCAGTCAATAAAGCAAGAAAACATGCTTTATTACGGTGAAATAAGTAGTATAATTAAGGTTTGTAAAAAACTGGCGTAAATGAAGTCCCGATACAATTAGAATTGAATTCTAACCGGAATCTAGAAGGTTTCCGGAAAAGTCAACATTTACTCTCTGTGCCCAAAAATAATAGCGCCAATTCGTCAATCCTCAACCAATCAATTATATTTGCATTGAGGGTAGTCTACTCTTCATAATTAGACAGCATGTGACGCCCCGCCCACCGATTCCGAAATTAAAAAGTCGCGTAATTTGAAAATGAAAGCGGCCAGGGTCCCGTCGAGTTTGTTTGGGACGGTAGTGGCAGCGATTAGCGAGTTAATTACTTACGCTTCTAAACCGCTATTATAAAGGGCGATTGAAACTTACGTTTATTTCTAAATCAGTGATTATGCAGGCATACCTTTCGATTGTACCTCATCTGCTTCTGATATTTGGTATTTTTTCTACATATTAAGTTCCCAACTGACTCACGTAAAAAACGAGCGGAAGTACTTGTGTACAGTTGTCTGTTCATCTTTGATGGATGGAAAAGGCTCACGATGATGTTCAGCAAATCAATTTCCGCTAGCAGTCTAACAAACCCTATCTCAATAATTGTACGAGGACAATTTTAATTTATTAAACATCAGGGTTTGATTATTTGATATTCAAAGTCAATATTTATTTTTTATTACGTCCTGCGTCGTATCGTACATCTGGACTTGGCGATCATGTTTTTGTTCGATGTATGTTTGACGTAATTGTTTTTTCGTGTTTATCAATTTGAAAAAATAACCTTCATTTTTATTATTTTGTGCGGATAAATAATAAAACATTCGATATAGACTGTTTAATCATAATGCTCTTTCGATAATTTACTTTCTACGTACCTTGCGAAAGTTCTTCTGCTTGCTTTATTGATCCATATCCATGTTATTCTGTTTTAAAAAGTTATACGTTTTCCTACAATTCGATTCAAGAACGAAACCCTTCAAAACTATTGTGAATGTTGCAAGCATAAATGGTTTTTTTAAGATTTTATATTGAAGTTGGCATTCACTACTTTAATAATTTGTTTGAAAAATCTTTAACTCAATTCACTCCATCAAATGACGCGCACAAAGCCCCCATTATAAACAAAACGTCACCTGTAGTTAAATCGAGCGAGCATCATCGTACACAAATTGAATGCGACCACCCCGCGCCACAACTACCCGCGTCTCCCCTTTTAAGGCAGATGTATCGTAATGAAATAACGTTGGGTGGCACGGGCAATAACTATCGAACGCTTTAAAAGAATCTGTTGTTTATTTCACTTAAATAATGTTAACTAGACTTAATTAAGTCTATTGAGATTAGAGAACGTCTTAATAAATCGAACGCCGGTTCTTGATAAAGCATGTAAACCTGAAGACTGAAGGTTTTATATGAGGTACAAAACACGGCGAGTGAATTAACTTAGTGGAAAACAATTTACAAAGTCGGTAAAATTTAAAAAAATATGCAGAAAATAATATTGTATCGATGAATTCCCTGAAGAGTTCACAGTTCGGTCACACGTGGCCGTAATCGAATTAGAAAAATTGTTGGATTACCCGCAATTTCTTGACACGTGCGTTGCCTATGACATCACTCATTATTGTGCAGGCGACAACACTCTATCCCCAACCACATAAGGCATACAGTACAGATGCTGCAATCTTGCCTAGGTTGGTCTACGAGTATGTGTTACGTGTGTCTATGACGCATTTCAGTTTAGACATTTGGGAATTAAAATTATATTTTGGCTAGAGAACTACATTTTTGGTAATGCACCCGAAAATAACCCCTATTTGTTCTTAGATAAGGAAATACAGATTTAGATGCGTGTAACGTTGATATCGTTCAGACGTTTGGGTATGAAAAAATAATATTTCGCAAAAGAATTAACGGCTTTATTTAGACACGTGCCGGAAATTATAACCGTTACAATGTTTACTTTGTGGTTTCGGATATTGTCTCTTCGATCGATGTATACTAGTGGATAGTTTGATGATACAGTAGGCATTACATGTAGCAAACTATTACAACATGGTATTGAGGAGAGGAATGAAGTAAGAAGACATTTTGTGTCGAACCTACCTAGTGTGGGATATAGTGTAGAGTAAGAGAACTGTTATAAGTCCTTGGCCGACCCCTCAACGCAGCCCGCGGATTTCGTTAAAGCCAACTATCGAATCTCACTAGTGAAACCTTTACTGACCGTGAAAACCGTATCTACCTTCAAACTCAAATTAAAAAAGTTTCATCTGACCGCTCAATCTGAGGTATAAAGTGACATTGATAAGCAACTTCCATAACCGCAACTGTTAGGCCAGTGTGTATTTTGTATAGATATGTATATATGTATGCATATGTATATAAGTATATATGTAAATTATCTATATTAGTTTTATCAAAATGTATCTAAATAATGGCAAATGGACTAAGTAAATAGCACAATTTAAATGTACCTACGTTTTAATTGTAGTTAGTTATATACGTTATTCTCTGTTATTTTTTATTTTTGTTAGATAATAAGGCTTGTGTGTGTGTGTGTGTGTGTGTTTGGTGCCTGGTTGTGCAACAACACCCTCCATCACTCCGGCTCAGACTGAAAACCAGCGCTGGTACGCCTAGCTTGTGCTTGGCAGCATTAAGCTGAGTCTGGGCCCGTTTGGCTGTGCTGCACTAAGTATTCCAAATGATGTTGTTATTGTTGTTATTTTTAATTTTTGTGTGTATCGCCAGATAAATGTATTTCATTTCATTTACTGCGATCACAAATCCTGTTGTAAAAGCCGGACAACGAATTATTAGTGGAAGGGCTACTTTTGTGTATTAGCTTAGCTTTATTGCGGTCACAAATCCACGTTCCAAGCGTTGTGATTATGGCAAAACACTCCAATTTTGGAGGACTCTTTCTATAACAGAAGATTATCACAATACCTGTCTATGGTTTGTTGTTTTCGACTTAATGTGCAGTCGAGTAGAATCTAACCAAACATTGCCATTAACGCACTCTTAAAACAGTTTACGAGTAAAATTTGGATTGATTGATTAGCATATTCATCATAGCAAATAAAAGCTTATTTAAATGTATCGGATAGAAGTAATGCACTCCATTCGCCCGTGAAGTAATAAAAATCACTTGTCCTAATACCTTACGCACTTAGGGGAGGTGCGGGCCAAATGGACCACTAATAATTCATGACGTTATGTATTTTTTCCGAGTGTGTTTTGATTCGATTTCGCATCGCATATGGCGTGTGCTCTGTAGGTGCGTCAGCGTGTTTTATACTTGTGCAGCGATGAGGTAATCGGGTGGAAATGGTTTTGATTAGTTGTTATTAGCGCAATATGTCCTAGAGTCTGTGACATTATGTTAATCGAAAGCATGTCTTTCCATGTTTTGTGCAACACGAAAATATAAAAATATGTGTAAAAGTTATAAAAAAAAATTAACCCACTTCACCAAAAACTTATGGGTCAGTTCATATATTTTTGAAGTTGGTACCGGAAACTAGCTATTCAAAACAACAGAATCGATGCCGTAACGTATCCATGCATCATCTTCCAAGATGTATACCTACAGTGGTCATATAATTAGAAACACCTAGTCATTTCACATTCCTATAAAGTACTTACCAAACTAATATTCTAATTGCAATGAATAAAAGTAAAACACCTTTATTTTAAACACGATTTTATCACTTGAACTAGCCACGATTTACCACCAAAAAGTTATTTGTCGGAGATATCTTTGATTTGCTGTAGTTTTTAAAGACAGGAGGTCCAAAGAACTTTATCGAATATTCACCAAACTAAAATGGGACCAATTTTCAAGTTCAACATTCAAGTTCTGAGGTAACAAGCATACAAAAAAATACAGCCGAGGGTTATAAGGATTTGTTTCTAAATATGCATTATATTAAATGAGGTTTTTTGTATTAATTCTGATGTTAAATGACGCAGGTCAAAACGAGACTAAATAAAAGCTATTCTTACTTAATAATTTTACTAAACGTCTATAAATTCGAGTGTCGGAAGTAATTGTTGCAATAACTGATTCCGTGACCGGACAGTCTCATTCTAAGCAATGATAACAGCTGAGCTAAATGATAAAATTATCAACGTCTCGACCTTTAACCCTTGGGACCTCGAAATTCCAACAGCAGAACTGTGACTACCGCAAAAACTGCAACGTGTGACGGCACCCCAAACTAGCTATATCATTTCGAAATGACAGACAGACGTCACGAGGGACTGGGAATCGAACCCGTTCCCTCGTGGATACATAGAAACCGCATTTGAGGCACGCGTCTGACGGTAATTTTGTATTTGGAATTATTTAATTACCTACAGTACGGTTAGGTGGATGGCGTGAGAGCGCGGATGAAACATTCTAGTCGTGTTTTTAACGCGTTAGAAGTTTTATTTCAATTGTTCGAAGGGGAAACGCTGGTCCTTCATCTCACCCGGTTACAAGTTAAGAAATGCCGAAGGTGGAGACGCACTTCACCCGAAATCATCAACAGTCTGAGGAACTGGCTATCTTACCTCTAAATGCTGGAACACAACAAATTAGAATTGTTGTTATGGCCACAGACATATGATGGTGATAGTTAGCCTGGCGGACTTAAACAAAGTCCTACTACCAATCAAACCAAGCACAATATTGTACACAGGGGATCGAACCCGGGACCTCTGGATCTGATATAGGTAGGCGAACCACTTGACCATGGAGGCGGTTAAAAATTATATTAGCCACATGTGAAACAATTGATCCGGAAAGTGCGCAATCAAATACGTGATCTACTACTTACTACCTACTATATGTCGATTTTTACCGACGGAAACTGGTGGTCAATTTCCTAATGTAATGCTCCTAATAGTAAATGCTGCTCTCCCGTGGCAGTCTTCAAGAGCTTAAGTAAAAAGCTAACAAGTGATGTACTAAGTTTGTCAAATAGTAAATTAAAAAATAATGTGAAAGCTGTATAGGAAAGCTCATTATAATATATAATATTTCCGATTACCTATAAGATAAGAATGCCTGACATTAAAAAATATTTGCTCCAGCGAATGAATATCAAAGCACTTTGTAATGGATCATAAAAGAATTACAAGCCCGAGATCGTGCCTTTCTCCTTGCGCGCTGGTCGTGTATCAAAACAGGCTGATGAAAGTGATCCTAAAAATCTTTCTGAATAAATGAATATAGGATTGAATTGACAAATAAATTCTTTAGTTCTAACTCTAATCCGCCTGCCAATCTCACTGAATCTCACTCAGCTGCCGAGTTAATAACCGATATCGATCATACACAAACGCAGCTTGACCACAACGCCCCGTTGACTCGCCACCGTGGAGCACGTAGAGTAGCACAACACAACATCGCAGCGGGACGCCCGATAGAGACGTCCAGAGGCGTGGTCGTAATGGGACTTCCAAGGGCTTGTTTTGTTGTGATTTATTTTTATTGCGAGGTTTTCAATTGAGATAAATATTGGGGCTCGTGATGAGTTAAACTGCACACTGGAGTGCAGTTACATTTGGAATATGAACCGCTAAGACTAGAGGGTTTTGCATTCCACACAGCACAATGCTGCCGCTTATTTGTCGGACTATGGAGCTCGGGAGTAATAGGACATCCTATAAAATGATGCCCTCTGGCGAGCAGCATCGTCGGTAGCACTCTTAACCATAAAAATCTTGACAATTGCCAGTATTTATTTCGTCAGCCATTTAAAACGCGGTATCCAGCAAAAAGTGCACATCTCCACTTCCCGTCTCCTTATCGCCTTCCCGTTTGGGGCGCGGTAAGTGCCGTGCGAAAGGCCAGGTGCGTTTCACGCGGTCCCGGGTTCGATTCCGTGGGACGGGTCACGTGTTGCCAAATTGGGGGTGAATGTTGCTCTGATTCTGTCGCGGAAGTTTGATCAGCTGCTGTTGATTTTAATTGGAACAGATTAAAGACTCCTTTCGCGTTTAGATGAGGATTCAAAGTAGCTGCAGTCAAGGAGTAGTTATTGTTTTACTATCAATATTTATAATTCTCACAGTTTAATTAAACATAATTGTAATTTGATTATAATGATTACTTCACTTGTTTTATGTTATAAAAGTGCAACTAGTTATTTTATTTTGTGTTTCGATATTCTGTCGGTTTGAAGAATGCTACTGAAATATGTATCGTTCTCTTTATGAATTGAGTTTTGACCCGAAAAGCCCCTTGTGTTTATCACGTAATTCGAGTGCTGGAACCCGATATGTTCTTTAACCGAATAATCGAATCGGACATCCATAAAACAATTCAATGCATCACATCATGCCATTATCGGTTCCATCGCTAAGTAGTCTCGACTCGCGACGTCACCCTCGCAGGGGCGTTGGAGCGGGACGGGGGATGTGGATCAGTGCGGTGCGAGCGAGATGGAAGATGTGCTTGAAATGTAGTGGCGTTTCAGCGACAGATTGCCGCGCACATGTCACGTTGCGATGTTCTTTTCGCTAACTCTTGTTTAGGGATGGGATGTCGTGCCAATTTGAGTTTTTGTGCCTACGACGGACGTCGGCGTTGATGCTATTATTTACATCTTTACTCAGATATGCTACGCCCACATTAGTTTTAGCGTCAAATGCAAATTTACTAAACACAAAGAATACATAACAGTTGAATACGTAGATTTTTTTTTTCAAGACGAAGGTCATTCTTTGATCTGTCAAAAAAGACCGTCGAATGCCATTATGCATGCCATTGTAAAATTAACGCGCTATGTTGTGGCTTTGGCTACACCTACGCTATTATCGTTATAAATGTTGTCATTTTCCGCAGGTGTGGCCCTCGCATTAAAATGCTTTGCATATGGCAAGTTTTTTATTGTGTATTTCAACACTACGACTCCTATCCGCCTGGCAAGCGTGAAGATAAACTTTACAATCTGTGGAAGGATCATGTCCTACATTGGATAACTAACTCCATGGTAAAACGCGATACCATCGCGTTCTGCTCATCATCAAATCTGTTTCTCTGAAGACCTGATCTAAAGTCAATACTTGTGTCGCCTATCATTTGGTAAAACCTTATTTGTATTCGGTACCTACCCCATCACTACACTACACACATTCGGCAGTGCGTTCAAGGGGGCCCCGGGCGAGTAGCGCAGCACTTGTTTGTGCGATTTAATTTCATTTATCAACGCATTACTTACTCAGAGAATTACTTACCGGGATTACCCGGGCTCACCCCGACTTACGGGAGGATAGCTCGCACACTTCACTTTATACAATGTTACACTATATTTACATGAACTGATACGATTTGTGTCAAGCCTATGTCGCTAGATTGAACGTTTCGATCGAGCCCAGATTCCATCTAAATTTCTTTAATAGTCATTGAATATTTCAACTTTTTACATTATAAATATCTATTTGACGTATCCGTGATGTTTATCATTCAAAACTTTGTAGAAAAACCTTGCTATTAACTCATCATGGGTCTGAAATATTTTTTTATAAAGTCTGTGAAAAAGATACAGTATCCTGACTCCAAATTGTAAGGTCAGTATCAAGAAAATAAACTCATATGAATACTACCTAATAACAAAGTTTGGACGCGCCTCTGACTACTCCCTAGTAGGTGATCCTCAAAGATCCCAACACTCTGAGTAGTGATCTGAGGTGAATCCTCGAAGGGGAAAAAGGCGTGGGTCACTGTTCCTTTTACTATTACAAATTACTATTTGGGGACATAATAATGAAGCTTAAATTATTGTCTTCGATAAATAATAAAACTTATTAACAATGTGCGTGTTAAATTGTATCCTACCCTTTTGATTTCATATAAGTTCCTTAATCTTGTAACTTGTAAAATGTCTTGACTGTCCTCGTCTGAGCTGGGCCCTTATGTAAATATCAATTTTAGAGTTCCGCAACGCAAAAAAGCTAAATGTATTATCTGTGAGCTTTGAAGCCGTGCCATGCGCGGTAATCCACTTTTTTATGTTTTTGGGTAACGTACTCGTAATTCAGTTTGTGAGAGAGATTGCGAGCTTTGATTTCAGACACACACTTAGAAGGTAATCAAGTCAATGGTGGTCTGTTTTCAAATATGTGATTATATGATGATCTTTTTTATTATTTTGGTGTGAAAGAACGAGTATCTTACCTACCTTTATATTTTCAAGAATTTTCAAGACGCCTGATGCAAATCAGGCGTAGTCGCGGGCAGACTTTTCGTATCAAAATAATGTGCTCTAATCTGATAAAAAAAAAATGTTTAGTTTTACATGTCATCTATCTTATTTTACTCATACGATCCACGCTCTGTTACTTTTTTACGTTAAATTTGCAATTATTTTTTGCAATATTCACAACTTCCCCTACCTCTGTACTCACATTAAATTTCAATAAAAATCTTTGCAAAAAAAAGAAAGCGTACCCCGTGCATAACATACGCGCAACTTAATCCATTCAGCTCGGAGGGGCGCAAGCGCAATGAATTTGTTTACATTCTACATTTGAATTTTATTTGCGTTTATTAAAACGTAATAAATGTGATGTCTCAATGCGATGTCACGCCTCACGCCAGTGACAGACGGACGGCGCTTTGTGGTGCCGTTTTACGATGTGGACACCTGTTTCGGGATTTATACATTTCACTATGTAATGGAGCATGCGAGTTAGCAGTTGTGCGAAAAATTGACTAGGTGCTTTAGTAATTTTTATCCATTGGGTAGTTTTTTTAGTAGTCGGACATGTAGAAGGAAAGCGTTCACGTGGCAATCTCCAACCAAATGGTCTGACCAGCTAAAATATAAGGATACGACATTTTACGGCGAGGTACAAATAGCAACGAATCGGAAGCGCTGGAGACAAGTCGTCCATGTCTAAAAAACTAGTCCCGGGTGATCACGTGCTTCAGTTATGGAGTACCGACCACAAATATATTTTTCAGTTCAAACCTATCCTACTAATATTATTAGTTTGGATGTTTGCTACTTAATCAAGCAAACACGGATGATAGGATTTGGATGAAATTTGGCATACCTATACCTACATATTTATGACAACGTTAAACCGCGGATTGCAAGATGTCTGTAGAAATTTGGCTCTGATTAGAGATGTAGACTGGACTCGGGCAGAAACCAGTTAATAATATTGTGAAAAATATATATTTATAAAGACCCTAGTATTCTTTGATTTCTTTGGCATTTCGTAGAAAAGTTTTTGTGCTTTGTTCGCACTCATAATACAAAACATCTGGTTTAGTTGTCTAACCTAACCTAACAGCTCATTTGATCATTTATTTAGAATGCATGTCTTGGCATAACAAAAACGCTACGAATAAAACAAGTATTCCGTTAGCAACTTCCATTAACGCAGCATTATGAGTTGTATCGCAACCGCAACGAAAATAGCCTCCACTTAAACTACATTAAGGAAAAAAAACACCAAAACATCCCAATTGAAGTTCACAGTTCAAAATACGTCCTTTCATTTCCTTCGACCAATTAAAATAAATCTACATTTGGAATTAACATACCTCACACGCTCTCGTCCCTGGTCTACTTTTCTTGAAACTCCGCGAAAATATTGCGTCTCTTTCTATTGGTATCAAAATCGGCTATTCCCTATTTCCTTCTCGTTCTGCCACAGCTCTGTCATCTCTGGACGTTTTAAGACACACACATGGAATACTAAGTAGTTGGTACACAGTAGCTTCTCTACAATGTATGAACATGTAATCTCAATTTGGTTACACTGTATTTTATTATCTGTGGTTACACTTACAATCGATTTATAACTTCTTTTTTATAAAGGTACCTACTTACATAGCGAAGTCCTCTTTCGCAAAATGATTAAGGCGGAAATTTTAAACTGATTTTATTGTGTTTAATATAATTATTACCCCCGACTAATATGAGTGGTGTTATAAATTTTAGGCCTTGGTTTGTCTGTCTGTGGCATCGTAGCTCCCAACTAAAGCTCCGATAACATTACGATTTTTCTAAAAAAAAAAAAAAAAGGATTTTTGTCATGTTTGGTGGACATATATATGCAGCCGTTTTCATACTATGATACTGATATCCATCAGCTTAGAACATCTGTTTTAAAATGATCTCGGATATCATTTCAGTTTTAAACATTTAGCATGATATCTCAAATTATCTATACTTAATAATCTGAAAGTCCATTCTCCAGGGTCTGCATAGGATGAACAGGATTCATAGGATACTTTATAGCTGTTTCATGTAAGCGAGAGAAATTGTTTAAATAATCATCAGGGGCTTAAAAAGCTTCTGATAAAGTCGAAGTCAAAGTCAAATAAATATATTTATTCAGTAAGATTTTTTAGGATCACTTTGAAACGTCAAATCTACCGCCTGTTCGGAATCGCGACCAGCACACAAGGAGAAAGGCAAGAACCTCGGGCTAGTTTTTTTTTTTTCATGATCCATTACAATAGCTTAAAATTATCTAATACTAATTACAATTTATTCACTGGAGCAAATTCATTTTTTTTAATGCCAGGCTTTCTTATCTTCTAGGTAATCTGAAATTTTATAATAAGCTTTCCTGGATAGCTTTTGTTTTACAAAATTTTTGAATTTATTATTTGACAAGCTTAGCACATCACTTGGAAATTTATTATAAAAGCGTACAGTTTGCCCTATGAACGAGTTTATTCTTATTTCTAGTATTATAATTATGCTTATCACAGTTTTTGACAAATATGTAAAATAAGATATGTAAAAACGACAATCGAACTTGAGTCTAATGTGAATACAATTGAATCCATTACTCCCCATCAGCAATATGGCAGTGACGCAGCGCAGTCGTCCGTCGCCTGCGCACGCGTATATTACGTTGTAAAAGGCGCCGAAACGCGCGCGCACTTTATCTTACTGAAATTAAGAACGAAAACATTTTAAACGGAACGTAAATTTTTCCTGAGGTTTGAGTGCTTTCTACGGTGTTGCCAGATGTATAGCTTGCTTTGTAGTTGCCATTATTAAATGAAAATTACTTTTCTTTTGAATACTCTACGCCATTTTTTTTAACGGATTCAGCTGAAATGTTGCTTTTGATATTGTTTTAGACAAGGAATTATACATTAAAAACTACATTTTATCCAGGTACTACGCGGGCGAAACCTAGAGTTATTACTATAAAGCATTATTGTCAGTAGCCGGCTGATCGGTTCTTAATTAATGCAAACCGATCATCCAACATAGGTATTTCATTACTTTGTTAATCGGCATATATTTTTTTCAGTTATTGAATTATTATTGAATGTATGTTTTGTGGATCAAGTTTTTTTTCAATATCAAGTTCTTTGTAGAGTTTATACTCGCCCCCCCATCTGGCAACCCGAAATCCTTTAGATACGCAGACGCCTCGCACGCTCGGCTTCCATTAGCGTGTTTGAATTTAGAACTCGCCGCGATTGGGCGACAGGCGCTATGAATCATTGGCGCCTGCGCCTACTAGACAAGATATACAGGGTGTGGAATGTGAGATGGGCTCTGTAAGGTAATTTTAAAAGTTTAATGTTTTTTCGTGCGTTATTGAAATGGGTTTTAGGAAGGTATTTTTATAAACTGTTACGGAAATGGATTAGGGTTTCGGGAAGAGTCCAAATGGTGATGTCGAGTTAGTCTTAGGTTGGTCACGAGATGGCTCTTAGAACTTTGATTTATTATGATGTTGGTATAAATCCATGGGTATGGAGAATACCTTATAGCTAAGCACTATCTAATAATGAGAATAGCACATGCTATCAGAAGTTACTGATTTATACGCATATAGCAAAGATACGGTAACCAAATTTAAACCCTCCTCAATTAACGAAGTAAGCTGAAGCCGTACATATCAAAATGTGCCAAAATAATAAACTGACACTAAATTGTATGCCTTTGTTGATTGTGATGTAAACATTATTATATTATACAAAACCTTGGTGCTACTTTTGTATGACAAGATAATGTATAGTATTTATTAGTTTATTCATAATTATTTATGTAATAGTATAAATTATTAGTTACACATATTTATATACCTAGGTATATTATGTTAGTAAGTGGGTAGGTTTATATTCTAACATAGTCAAATTATTAAAACGTATTTATTTAGATATGTTTTGTATTGTAAATATAAATATTTACTTATTCTTTTTTATTATGTAGGTACACCCCCCTACCATCAACCGTATTTGTACTATCCTTTCCATCCCAAGGTTGTCTGGAAGAGATGGCTTTTAAGCGATAAGACCGCCTATTGTACTGTTTACTTTAGTTTTAAATTGACAATTGTTCTACTTATATGTTTTTGGTGTACAATAAAAAATTTTCATCCATTCATTTTTCATTCATTGACTTACTCAAAGAGGTCGTTCTAAAAGTGCAATTTTAGTTATACACTTGTGTTTATTAAAAATCCCAATAAGTAGGTACCGACCTACTTTCATACCGTTACGTCGATGAACAGTTACTGTTGATCGTTTGTCTTGTTATATTATTATTAGTAACATTAAGCTAATTTTCAGCTTAAAATTGAAACACTAATAAATGTTATTATATTTTATTATTAGATAGATGATAATATAGTTTACTTGTTTTATTATGACAGATCGATATGCCGTATACCTAATAGATTAGGTGGTATGTATGTACCTACCTACCTATAGTTATACTGTTGATTATCTATATATTCTACTCATTCCAAAGGACCCCTTCATCGTGAACATTGCCTATAAAAACGCGGAATGCGTGTAGCGTCTATATTCGTAATCGAAACATATCGAAACTGACCTTTGATACCCTGACGCCAGGAATATTAAGATTATGTTATCTTAACCCTTCGCTCCGTGTGAAGGTCTGACGTTATCGAAAAATTTACATAAAACCAAGTTAATACACTACTTCTACCACCTTTACGCTATCAGAAATAGAGTTGAAAGTCCAGCATAGAAAACCGGAATGAAAATTGCACAAAAATTACGTTACGCTTGAACGACCAATCGGAAAACGGAATAACGAATTCCAATTTTGAATTCTTGTCGTTCCGTCGCCATCTTTTTTTGTTGTTTGTGAAGGCGATAGGTTTTATTGTTGTAATTAATTGTTCGAGCAAAATTTTTATTTAGCGTAATAATTTGAATTGACCTTATATATAATAGAAACTAGGTACCTACATACTAATATTATAGATGCCCTTATGTATGGTTTTTTAATGTTTGAATGTATAGTTTACCAGTAGTTCGCCCCGAACTGAGATCTCGTGATATCTGGTTTTTGTCAGGTATATTGCCACGGAGATTATTTTTCAAATAGAACGTAATTAACAAACTATGAAAGTGTGCTTTCACTGCACCTTATTTAAGCAGCATTTTCGCAATATCTCTTTAATCGCCTGAGTGTTTGAGGCTCTCTCTCTCGTTGCTTTCATTTTATGAAAAGCGAGAGCAAAGTACCAAATCACCAACTGTACGTCATAGTAGGTGGGTAGAAAACAATAAGTGAATAAGTCACCCCTTACAAACATGCAACGAAAGTTGGTGTCGAGTTGAAAGTACTCTCAAAACTGTTGCCTTAGTAGTCACGGTTTAAACATCTACCCCGTAAAGCCAACAAAGTGGCTTCACCGATCAGCTAGCATCAGATGTTTTCCATGTGTATACAAAACTTTTACTGTGAGCACCAATCTGTCTGCCTAGCGTGGTGATTTTGACCTCTAGGATTGTCTAGCTCTAGGCTAGAGCAAGGACGAATTTGGCGTCTAGCAAGGCACTGGCACCGGCTGGCGCCAGGCCAAACCTTGGTTTACAGATGTAGAGGAAGTTCTTTCCATATTGTGGTGGACAATAATGCGCTGTAGATGTGGGATATGCGCAGTCAAAGCCTATAAATTACTTCCCAGAAGTAATTCTTGGATTTTTGGAATTCTTGCATGTTTGATTATCCTTTATTCTCGTCTATCAGACTTCATTACGATATATTTATTCACTTATTTTTAACCCACATTAATTTTGACACTATTTATTGTCTGTTCATGAGTTTCATAATTCATCTTATTCGTATTATTCATTTACAACATGAATTAATGTTGTTAATTAATATAAAGGGCAGACTGATATATTTGATGAGCAATCTCGGTATAACCGAGATAATATCAAATCTCTGTTACAATCTCGTTATGTACCCAATTTTCTTGTCCAACAATGGTTACAGAAAAGATTAAATCCACGACAGCTCAGATCCGCTAATACAACGGAGCAACCCTCTCGAGGCTCTAAGACTGTGGCTCTCAAAATGTTACATTGAAGAAAAAAAATGTTGCTTCATTTTATTTCATTTATTTGTTCACATTTTTATACGTAAATGCAAAAAACCCTTGAAACCGAATAATTGTGCCTTCGAAGACTACCATATTTTTTTATGTACTCTGAAGAAACTTTCATTAAAAAGATCGTAATATACCTTTGTCTGCTATTCTGGAGCTGCACGTGCAAGCAAATGTTTTTAACTCGTTGACCCACACGTGTCTGCTGCAGGCACAGGACAAGACAGCAAGTTTACTCGCCTAAAGTAAAAAAAAAAATTGTTGCGTAAATATTTTGTCGCAACATGTTCAATCCTGATTGTACGAGTACGTACCTACGTAGATCAGGACTGGGTTCAAGTTTGGGAGCCTGCGTCCCACCTCGGTACAGTCAGCCAATATTTGCACGAGATATAATTGGATACTCCGCGAAGACGCACAGCCATGTTTTAATTTGTGTTTTAACCAATTTTCCCTTGTATTTGTGTGTTTATCGGAAAAAATGCAGAGTGAGCTCGTTTGATAAAATTGGATAACACCAATTTACTGCTTTCTTTTTTTAACTTTTTATACATTCCCAGAGAAGAATAATTTTATTTGACACACTGAAAATAACTGTAAGTACTAATAATATCGTAAGAACTAAGAAAAAAATGAAAATGTGGCAAATAGAAGTCAGTCTCATCATTATGTTGCACCTTGCCGAGGCATAGAGGAGAGAATGAAGCAACGAGAGTTTTGGAGACGACTCGTCCAAAATGGGCTGTAGGCCTGTAGGACTACTCACCACTTACTAAATTTATCTACCCTCCGAAATTGATCTAAAATCACCATGCCAATCCACCTTATTGACCATGCACTTCAGTACTGCTCTCTGCCTCTGTAGGTATTTTCAATAAGGGCTATTATCTATTTTGATTAAAAAAAAATACAGTTTGTTGAGGTTTCCGTGTAAAGTGCGCTTTCACCTTCGGCCTTATCATAACTTGAAAATCAGGTGAGATGAAGGCCAAGCACCCGTCGTACAAACAAAAAAACTATTTTAATTAAACCGCCTCTATGGTCTAGTGGTTCAATCCACCGATTTCAGATCCAGAGGTCCCGGGTTCGATCCCCAAGGGGAGTACAATATTGTGCTTGGTTTGGTTGGTGGTAGGACTTTGTTTAAGTCCGCCTGGCTAGCTACCACCATCTTACCTAGTCTGTCGCCATTACAACAATTCTTAAAAATTGTTGTGTTCCGGTATTTAGAGGTAAGATAGCCAGTTCCTCAGTTGGTTGAGGATTCCGAGTGAAGTGCGCCTCCACCTTCGGCCTTATCATAACTTGAAAAATATCAGGTGAGATGAAGATCATGCCACTCTCCGTCGTCGGCTACAAAAAAAAAATCTCCATCCACAATTTTGTATATTGGGTCGTCTCCTGACCTGAAAACTAACATAGGCTAGGATTAGATCTACGATGGAACGAGCCTACCCAAAGGTGCCTATGATAAGAATTCAAGAAGAGTTACTCTTCTTGAAGACTTTAGGGTCGTAGCACAGCGGTAAAACAGACGCTGGGATCTTACTCCAAGTTCTTGCAGTGCGTATGATAAAAGATTCTTGAAAGACTCTTCTTTATTATTAATACTGGTAAGGCATGAACTGCTTGCCCGTCTGTTCCGCACCAATACAATTATGGAGTCTTCAAGTCCTGAGTGAACAGGTTCTTTTCAGGCAAGCGTGCTCCATCTTAGGCCACATCGTGGTCAAACACTTGGCTATGATCAATAAAAAAATAAGCCTAGTTCTTATTTTGTGGAATATCGACCAGGTAGGGATGATAATACGCTGTGCTTCTGAAATGTCTATTAACGGCGAAAGCGGTATCCTTGTATCGAAGATATAAGAAGATATATTATATTCGTGAAGCCTCTGAGCACACTCACCGAAGTACAATCTGTAAAGTACCGACAAAAACGCATGTTTTGGCAAGGTACTCTTCATGAGCCTCTTGCCTCTGCGCTCCTTCTATTTCCTTCGAGACATACGTAACGTACATTATACACTCACTAAAGTTCTATTATGTGTGAATGAACCTATATCATTTGAGGACTGTTTGTTTGTCCTGAAGGCCTGCGCGTGTCCGGTCAAACGACGACAACATGTCTGTTTGCTTTTCATTCGGATTTGCGAAATGTCACTAAGTTAGAATTATATCGCGTAGATGGCTTCCAGCCATATCCAGGCCGTAGCGAGGAAAACACGAATGTTCCGATATCACTCGCGCATAGGTCGTATTTTTTAAACTTATTTCGATAAATGTTATTATTACACTACTTGTACATTTAATATTTTTTCCTAGGCAATTAAAAAAAATATTTCCCCCTTTTTTTATTGATGATAGCCATGCGTTTGATCACCAAATCGCTTGAAAAACAGCATGGAGAACTATACCTACGTATTATACATTTACCTACTGTCAGTATCCCCAAACAGTCACCACCTCAGTATGGTATACATGACACATTTTCTAAATACAATTGTTCCAAATAAGTTTGTGCTTGCTAGGTCTAAATGTTCGCAAAACGAATTAACAGCTCATTAAGGTCCACTGTTGGGTAAGGCGTGAACCAAAACAATCTCCGGTGACCTGTAATACAGGTTTATAAGAACCTACATCAATGCAAGTACCTACCTAAATATGTCTGTACCCCATGGCTTATAAGTATATGTTAGTAACTTCTGTGAGAGATAATAAATAAATGTATTATTATTATTATCAGTATTACGTCACCTAGATAATCATCATCATATAATGTATACATTGTTGCAGTTTCCTCTGCCTGTCCGGAGTGGTTTCGTACCCTGAACGCTACAAGGACTCCCGGAAGACCATCCAGACGCTGCTCAACGCCTGCGGAGATGTACTGCTTCCGATGGAAGATGATGTAAGTCTTCATTCAAGTTACAATTCTCAATTGTTGTGTGTCCGGCATTTAGAGGTAAGATAGCCAGTTCCTCAGTTTGTTGAGGATTCCGGGTGAAGTGCGCTTCCATCTTCGGCCTTATCTCAACTTGTAACCAGGTGAGATGTAGGCCAAGAGATTACAAGCGTACAATAAAAAAAAAAAAAGTTTATCGGAAGCGCACTTGGAATCCTCAATTTACAGCTATCTTGTAACTCTAAATGTCGAAAACACAACAATTGAGAATTGTTGTTATGGACAAACTCAGGTTAGATGGTGGTAGCTAGCCAGGCGGATTCAAACGAAGTTCTACCACCTTCTAAACCAAGCACAAATCTGGGACATCTGGGTCTGATACGGTATAAATATTATCTCAGCACATCACACATCAAACGCCCAACAGCCCATTAGTGTCCACTGTTGGACAGAGACTTTTTTTTTTTGCCCTTATCATCTCGCTTGGCAGGCGGGTTGGCGATCGCAATAAAGGTGTAGTAGCTACTGCCCTTATTCTGGTGAAATCCCTTAGTCGGCTTTTACGACAATCCATGGGCTGGGCTGGAGGGGTCGATTCTTAAGCGATCGCCACGGCAACTATCCAACCGCTTATTTATTATTGGTCTTAAGCAATCTTCACACAATCCTACCTTCTTGAATTTTCCTTTTAAAGTCATTGTTATCTCCAGGACAAACATTTGTGTGATGAATGTAGATGTTTGTTCTGTGTTTGGGTGTTATATCGTATAATACGTATGTATTTACAAAAAGTATTTAAGTATTTCTATCCGTAATCTGGTTCCCATATTACAGAATAGAAGAAGACATATTATTAAGCATAGCTGCTTAGTTTGGGGCTAGATGGCGCTGTGTAAAAATGAATGTCCTGTAATATTCATTTATGATATCCAATGTGTTCACCATTATCTATGACTCTGCCTCTTCGTCACACAATTCATTCCATGAATGAGAGTTAAACCTTACATGTTTCCCGTTAGGGTCCAGAACGCAGTGTCGCCCAGCAGAGCCTGCGTTCCGTCCTCGGGCGGGACATTTTCAACATGAGGAATGACTTCTGCATGCTGTTCGCGGAGGGCGCGGAGATCGCTCAGAACGACGTGTTCGTGAACGCGGCCAGGATCGCCCATGTGTTGCGAGCGTTGGCTGAGATCGACCATCGGATCGTACAGGTCAGTGAACGAATGAATGATCGTTTCATTGAATGATGAACATTTTGAATGATGAATGCATTTTTGTATAGCCTTCAGGTCAAACAGTGCTGCCAATACTTATATGTTTACATCGAATGCTGCATCGTCGCTCACCATCAGACAAGCTTGCAGTCCAATGCCGGAACATTTTTTTTTTATTGTACGACGGGTAAGCACTTGGCCTTCATCTCACCTGGTTACAAGTTGAGATAAGACCGAAGGTGGCGCACTTTACCCGGAATCCTAAACTAACTGAGAAACTGGCTATCTTAGAGATCGCTCCAAAGCTGGGATTCAGAGCTGATGAATATCATCATTGCATGGGATCGGGTTCACCGAGCATGTCTAGTCTATAGACCATCCTAGATTGAGTTTTTTTAATATATTCTTATTATTGTGCGACGGGAAATCGCTTGGCCTTCATCTCACCTGGTTACAAGTTGTGTTCAAAGACCATATGAGTTCCATTGAAAAAAATCTTTAAAAATATTTAAATTAATAATAGGACATTTCACACAGCGCCTTTTAGTCCCAAACCTAGTAATATTGGAACTAGATACCGGAAATAATACTTAAATACATTTTTTGGTAAATACATACTTATCACACAATACAACCATCCAAACACAGATCAAACATCTATATTCATTACACAAATGTTTGTCCTGGATGGGAATCGAAACCACAACTTACAGCGTAGAAGGCAGAGCTACTGTCAACTGAGCTGTGAGGCTTTGAGGTTAGAAATCCTATATAAACCGGAGCATCAGCTTTGTACCCGTTTTTTAAAACAAACATTGTGGAATAGATATCCTCGGAATGTTTCACCGTTCCCAGCACCATAACACACAATACACAACACACAGTACACAATGGCCGGTAGCCGTCCCGTGTTTGCGCGTCGCAACGATACTCCAGCTAATTGAGGACCTGCACAAATACGCCACACGCGGGGAGAATGCTAAACGCTTTCTTTGGTAATTAAACGTTGAATTAAATAGAATATACTTTTTTGCCACACAAAATAAATCCGAAAACTTGTTTTTTTTAATTATATCTTGGAAATGATATACATACATAAACTCACGCTTGTGTAGAGGAGTAAGTCAACTGATTTCCGTTTATTTTCTTATAAAACCATCTGCCAATTCGAAAGCGTAACTAAGCAAAATAGTAATTATTGTGGATGCCTCAGCGGTGGTATATCGAATGTAGTGGATTGTATTAATGGTTTTATTAAAAAGATGAAAATAAGGTGCGCACTTGGTTTGGGATTTGCTAAAAAGGCAACTATCTCGGCCCTAACTTATTAAATTTTATATAATTTATTTTAGGAAAACTTACAGCTAATCATATATTATAGTAAATTAAATAGTGTATGTAGCCATTAATGCTACATGCAGGAAGGCCAATTAAAAATCCGTACCTAAGTGGTGCCCTTGCCTCAAAAATCTAAAAATCTATTTTTGGGCTCGCGCCTTCAGCACCAGCCAGGTCCGCGAAAGCTGTCGCCCTCCCAGTTTTGAACCAGGCCAGCGCATTGTCCTTTACAAAAAACCACTTGTAATATAAATATGGCGGCCGCGCAGGCTTTATTTTAATAAAACTCCACACTAAACACTAATCGGTGATATACACGCCTCGAACCAACATATTCGGTTGTGATTGTGAATCAACCCTGGTGCGAGCCGCCGCTGCATACGCCATGGTACGACCACTACCCTGTAGTAGTGAGCCGACCTCTGTAGTCTGTAGTATACCACAGACTGGAGTGATCGCATTTGACATCGCAAACTAGTTCGCTATCCTCTGTCAAAACCATCACTAAAAATACACACACAGCAAAAGCCCCTCTATTCACAAGTACCGCCCCGACCCCCATAAACATAAACATTGCGAACACAAACAGTCTCAAGCCGCATCTGAGCTCACACGGCGCCCTCTGTTGGTTCACTCCACATTATGGCACGTGGCGTTGATTCCATCACTTGAAACTGAGAACATCCCCGGAGACTTATAATTATCTGCGTTTTTTTTTTAATGTGAGGTTTGCGTTCGACTGCTTTGTCGACTGATGTTGCAATGATGCAGCCTACGTTAGAGCACGCTTGTGCTCGTGTAGACTCCTATGTTGTAGTGTTAGGGAAACAGAGACTCAGGCAAAGCGTTCCATGCCTCGGCGGTGCATTGTAAATGAGGAAGAGAACCGCTTAGTGCGTGATGAAGGTATCCACCATAAACCGGTGGCACATCGCCGAGCGTCTGGTTGTCCGAGAAGAATGGGGATGGCGGAATCAGATTGTGTAGTTCCGCTGCAAACTCTCCAAAGTGTATCCGAAAGAACAGACTATGGTAAGACAGCGTCAGATTTTGTTCACGTCACAAACATACTTATGCATGTCTTATAATCGTTGTGTGTCCAAGTGGGTATGGGGCTACTGATCCGGAGGTTGTGGATTCAAATCCAGCTGTGCACTAATGGTTCGAAAGTACGCATTTGACACATGCGCTTGCTCTGACGGTGAAGGTTACATCGTGAGGAAACCGGTATGTTCCTAGGACCTGTCACTTGCCACTTGCGTTTTGTAGTACGACAGGGAGTTGCTTGACCTTCATCTCACCTGATACTCAAGTGATAAGGCCGAAGGTAGAAGCGCACTTTACCCGGGATCCTCAACCGACTGAGGAACTGGCTATCTTACCTCTAAATGTCTGGAACACATTTTTTTTAAGAATCGTTGTTATGGCGACAGACTTAGGTAAGATGGTTGTAGCTAGCCAGGCGGACTTGAACAAAGTCCTACCACCAACCAAACCAAGCACAATATTGTGCTCCCCTGGGGATCGTACCCGGGACCTCTGGATCTGACACCGATGGTCGAGCCTCTAGACCACGGAGGCGGTTAAATGGTTTCGTAACTAGTTGCGAAATTGATTTTTTCTCTTCCTTTCGTAACCAGTTGTGGGTGGATAAGGAGGGACTATGTTATTTTTACCAGGGTCGCCACTACTAAATACATAAACCTATCTTTGGAATGCACAATGTCACACCTGTACGATGGCTACTCGTAAAGTCTGATTCATATCGCAGTGTACTTATTTCGCCTTCTCTAAATTCATGGCATTTCAAGGTATCAAAAAGGTATAGATACTAGCTTCGAGTAAAGTCAATCAATTTGAACTCCAACGAGAAGCCAATTTATCTGCTTTGACTGCTGGGGATGGGGTAACTCAGAAATCGATCAAATATATCGTTATCGATGAAGAGTCTGCACCTTTTCGCTCGAACGAAGCAAACTTTTCTATTTACTGTTTTATTATTGATATACCTGCAAACAAATAACGTAATGTTCGTATATAATGTGTATTTTGCTTTTTAAATGAGCAAATGAAAAAAAGAAGTAACAGACTCACGACTTTATCCCATCGTGGATTCTTCTATGATCATGATTCTCCTCAGTTTTTTGAGGGTTCCGGGTGAAGTGCGCCGCGACCTTCGGCCTTATTTTAACTTGTAACCAGGTAAGTTGAAGGCCAAGCGCTTCCCCGTCGCACAATGAAAAAAAACATTACTCAGAGCGTGGATCTTATGAATCATAAAAATATGATCTAATGTTAACATCGGTGTAATGTATAGGTCTTACCTTGATCTCGAGGCTTGCGTGGGCATGATGAGCCAGTGCCAAGAGGGGAAGATTACTCTATCGTAGTAGAGTGAGCTTCCCCTATTGGCACTGGCTGTCCCGGTCACCGACAGAACATGGAACACCGCTTGACGCCCCAGGGTACAATATTGTTTATTGTGACTTTGTTTAAGTCCGCCTGGCTAGCTACCACCATCTTACCTAAGTCTGTCAACATAACAATTATTGTAAATTGTTGTGTTCCGGCATTTTGAGGTAAAATAGCCACTTCCTCAGACTGTTGAGGATTCCAGGTGGAGTGCGCTTCCACCTTCGGCAAAGAAGGTTCTCGAATTTCGTTAAGACTCATCAAAACCGTTGTACACGTTATGACGACCAGCATGACTGAAACAGTCTATTTGTCAGATGTCAAAAGAGTGGACACCGGCATCGCAGGCTCCCCGCACTGAACGATATTTGCACAGTTCTGCAAACATATTACTGACTGTCTGTTTGCACTCGCCGAGTTATGCCGGCCGCTGTGCTGGCGCGTTTATTTCCGTTTTTGCCGAGCTTGCCGTAAAGAGGCTACGAATGAGCGAGATTTCATTGCAAAAACATTACCGATATGTTAATTACGTTATAGTTAGAAAAGGTTTCGAAAATACGAAAATATGAAAATCAAGATTACACTATTTACCAAAACCTACGAAGTTTACAAGGCGCAGTTTAAAAAAAAATCGATGAGAACTATTCACCAACCTATGTTTCTAAAAACCCAAGTTGAAATTGATTGACCCAAATCGATTGACAAAACACCTTAGAATAAGGTTTTTAAGCCCTATTTTACTTAGTACAGCCATTATACAGACTTTTACTGGGTCATAGTATTATTCATAGTGATTCATAGTAAGCTGACAATCATAAATAATGCGTTTAAATTCGAAAATTTTGGGAAAATTCGTGCCTATGACTGACGACCAAGCGCTTTCAATTTTATTATTATATTGAAAGCTAGCCTCAAGATCCTACAACGTCTAGACTAGATCGAAAGCAATGCTTCTGTTAGTCGTCGATCAGCTATATTTTATTATACTAACAAGCCTTATAGCTCGATTGGTAGTTACTCTTCCTTCTGCGCTGTAGGCTGTGGGTTCGATTCCCACCCAGGACAAACATTATTTTTATAGTACGACGGTAAGCACTTGGCCTTCATTTCACCTGCTTACAAGTTGAGATAAGGCCGAAGGTGGAGGCGCAATTCACCCGGAATCCTCATCAAACTGAGGAGCTGGCTATCTTACCTCTTAATGCCGGAACACAATCATTTTAGAATTGTTGTTATGGCGAAATGTGGTATTTAAGTATTATATCCGTAATCTAGTTCGCATATTACAAGCTGTGCTTAGTTTGGGCCTACATGGCGCTGTGTGAAATTAATGTCGTGTAATATTATTTTTTATGATTGATATATACTCGTATATATATTTATATGAGTATAACGATAGCATTATCCCACTGTCAGTGCACCATAAGGCGTGACGGACACAAATACGTCCCGTGCTTCTAATCCATTAGCAGTCTCGTATCGATTACGAGCGGCTACCGCGCCCGCCCTCGGTACCTCGTCGGGGAATTTACATTATTCTTTTGTATTCTAAATGCGCCTGCCATTTTAATACAATCAATATTATTTAAAACAAAGTCGGATTAATTACACCATTTACCGAAACGGATGGACATTACGAAATATTGGAAAAAAAAACGGATTTGTTTTTTATGAAAAAAAAAAAAATGTTTCTCATACATGGTATGGAACGGCTCATTAGATTGTTTGTTCCTGCTATTTTAATACAATCAATATTATTTAAAACAAAGTCGGATTAATTACACCATTTACTGAAACGCATGGACATAACGAAATATCGGAAAAAAATACGGATTTGTTTTTTATGAAAAAAAAAAAAAAAACTGTTTCTCATACATTGTATGGAACGGCCCTTTAGATTGTTAGTTCGTCTTCACCTCGAGTATCTTCAGACTTCGCGTATTGGAAAAGTAAAAAAAAATATTTACTCATCATTTATTGGTTCTTCGGCGGTACGAAGCTCGCAGGGTCAGCTAGATTAATATAAACATTTTGAGCTGTCTAATTTCAGTTTTATTATATGGGTGCCAGACCTGCTGGCCTATTACCTAACTGTTCCATATGGGTTTCAATCGGTAATGTATGCATTTGAATTGAAACCGAATGAAACCCAAATGAATCAGAGTTAAATAATAAGCCAGCAGGTCACCGACTAAAGCTGCTAGTTGTGAAACGTATGCCAGAAAGCAATTGACAAAACCATAGATATAATAGAAATAATTAAAAACAAAACGCTCAGAAAACTAAAAAAGGTAAAAGACGTTATGGTCTTTGTCAAAGGGCCTGAAGTAAAGGCACAGACTAAGAGGAGTAAGTTGTAATTGTAAGGAGTAATGGAACAAAAATATCGTAAGTTAATAAGGTATTCTACTTCTATAGGTGGGATGACGAGATCACAAAAAATTGCGGGGAATACCTGGGGCCTAACCATAACGTCTAACTGCATTCTCGTTTTGATATTACATTACTTTTGTCCCGTTTTTTCTACAGTGGATAGATAGTGACAAAAGTATAGTAAATATAGTACTATCAAAACGAGAATGCTATAAGAGGTCGTGGTACCCCGCGGAGCCAAATAGCACAGGACAGATTGGAGGTAGTTGCAAACAGATAATGCGGCTGTTGCCGATGACATGAATATAAATTTCAACTATTTTTTTTTTATTGTACGACGAGGAAGCGCTTGGCCTTCATCTCACCTGGTAACAACTTGAGATAAGGCCGAAGATGGAGGCGTACTTCACCCGGAATCCTCAACAAAGTGAGGAACTGGCTATCTTACCTCTGAATGCCGGAACACAACATTTTTTTTAAGAATTGTTATTATGGCGACAGAATTAGGTAAGATGGTGGTAGCTAGCCAGGCGGACTTAAACAAAATCCTACCACCAACCAAACCAAGCACCCGGGACCTCTGGATCTGAAATCGGTGGGTTGAACCACTAGACCACAGAGGCGGTTAAAATGAAATATAACCTGAGGTGTAGTAAATCTATCTTATCTAATATATATATATGCTTTTTTATTGTACGAAGGGGAAGCGCTTGGCCTTCGTCAAGGAAATAGTGGTAACCACTTTTAGATATTATTATCGTGACGACGAAAGGTTGATATTATATTACTATATATATAGTAAGTAAAACTTTGTGTACTTATTACATAGATTTTTTTTATATCAACCTTTCGTCGTCACGATAATAATATCTAAAAGTGGTTACCACTATTTCCTTGACGAAGGCCAAGCGCTTCCCCTTCGTACAATAAAAAAAGCATTTTAGGACTCGAAAATAACCCGACATCCATTTTAGGTCTTTGTAATTGTATTGGCCACTCAATATCGCTTGATGTTACTTAATTTAATGTTCAACAGTGGATTAGTATGGGCGGACATAAATAACACTGTCTGTTATGATATGCAATACGCATTTTCATATTACATAGTTTCCATAGCCTCAGATGCAGCCCTTCTATTTACTCAACAATCAATCATAAATAACATCCCTAGCAAAACATGTGCGACCGCATCTTGCTAATAAACCAGTAATTCTGTTTATTATCTATTACGGGGTCCATCTAACCGTGGGCCTGCGCAGGGCGGTCCCTTGGGTCCGCTATTATTCATGCTATGAAAACCGGGAGATGTAGACATCAAAGCTTTGTCGCTGGGGATTTCTTTTGTTGGTGTGTGCAAGCCTTGTGATTTTATTGTATACCGCATTTTTAAAGTATTTGAGTATGTTTTGAGCTTCAGTAATGATGATACTCAAAGTAAACAAGCGCGCTCCATCTTACTAACAAAAAAATGGGTATCACTTGCTTTGATGCGATGTTTTGACTGACTCTGTGGTGTAGTGGTTCGGCCACCGGTGTCGGATCCCCAGGTCCTGGGTTAGATCCCCATGGGGAGTATAATATTGTGCTTGGTTTGGTTGGTGTTAGGACTATGTTTAAGTCCGCTTGGCTAGCTACCACTATCTAACCTAATTCTGTCGCCATGACAACAATAAAAGTGTTCCAACATTTAGAGGAAAGATAGCCAGACTTTTGATGATTCAGGGTGAAGTGCGCTTCCACCTTCGACCTTATCATAACGTGAAGATCAGGTGAGATGAAGGCCAAGCACTTCCCCGTCTTACAAAAAAAGAAAGATGTGATCAATCGAGACATTCCTCATGGCCCTCCGATAGTATTTTACTAACATCACCGACTGTCATTTTGCCTTTGTGATAAGAACTCTTTGAATAGTTTGAAATATTACGAGATATTGATATGCTAGGCTATTCCGGGTGAAGTGCGCCTCCACCTCCGGCCTTATCTTAACTTGTTACCAGGTGAGATGAAGGCCTAGCGCCTCCCCATCGTACAATAAAATAAAACAATGTAGTGCCATAATTTCCATGCTTGGCAGGCTCTCGGGTCTTTACCTACCTGCTCATCCCAATGTAACCCCTTAACCACATTTACCCTAATCCCCTTAATCGCCTTAAACCACTTCTGTATACAGATCATACAACAAACAAAAATATACGGCTCGAATTGAGAACCTCCCTTTTGGATGGTGGGTTGAAAATAAATTTAGGTTTTTCGTGTAGAAAAAAGTTTTCTTACATATATCCAACATGCCTAAGTCAGAGTCCGTAAAACGGTAAAGCAAAGCTGTACCACCATAAATCGTATTTGAGGAGATCGCCGTGCGTGTCTGTGGCGCATCTCACTCACGGTAACTCACTTGACCCGGGGGGTACTGTGAAATTGAACATATCACGAAAATTTACAACTCGCGACAGGCCTTGAACCGCATATTTTCCATAAGCTGAAAACGCTTAAGCCTCAAGGGCCCTGACGCGATTTGCGCGTCAAGTTAAAATCTACCTGATTTGAATCCTCGAAGAGGAAAAAGTTTGTAAATATAAAAAAAAAAGTTTTTTTCTGAATCAGCTAAGTATTGTTTGATTTTTTTGTTCTAAGGCTAAAAAAGAAGCAAAAAATATAAGTTGAAATAAGCATTAACGTTTTTGAATTTTCGTAGCAAGATCTAATAGTATGCGTGTGTGTTTGTGTGTGTTACTTCTTCACGCTGTAACGGCTGAACGGATTTGGCTGAAACTTCTTTTTTTCCCGAAAAAGTGAAGTTTTCCCGTGGGATGGCGTTTTTTTTTCATGGTAAACTACTCTTTTAGTCTTATATCTTAAATGTCTTTGTAATTGGCATTTCATCTCGTTAGCGGCAAATCAATGTGGGTTTTGTCTTATTGCCCAGGGCTTTTACACAGCCCACACGAAAAATGAATAAAATAGATAGTTTCACAGTAGCACCTGTCAGTAACGCAATCTCGACATGCTCTAGTCTCGTGCCTTGCCGCATTATTCTCCGCACGAATTCTCCTCAGATTTGTACGTCCGGTCATCCCCTATTAACTTCCGCTGGTGGAAGCGGTTTGTTGCCGAGGTTTTACGAGGTTAAGGAGTTTGTGGAGGTCGCCTGATTCTGTTATATTAGTGGAAAACTAAAAGTTTTGGTGAAAGCTCGATACGGTACTCTATTTGAACCGTAGGTCTGTGGACTCCTTTCCCTATCTCCTTCTTTTAGCGAGATAATGAACAAGGATACAAACATACTTCAAGAGAAAACTTAACAATAGCTGTGTTTGGTCAGTTCTAATTACGGGTGCCAAGTGTACCAACACTTAAAATAAATAAACTAAAATGGAGATGGACAGGACATGCAGTAAGGAGAAAAGAGAAATGGATTAGAACTCTGAGGAATTGGTACTCGAAATACAATAAACGTAAATGAGGATGAAATGATGATGATGAAAGATGTTGCAGGGACTGGAATAGCGAGAGACAGAGAGGAGGGAAGTTGGAAGTGGCCTTTGCCAAAAAAGGGCAAAAAGATAAAAGTGTCGGTGTCGCGTGAAAAGTTAAATTAAGTACCTAGATACTATGTAACGTGTCTGCAACAAATAAAAAGGTCCGTGGAGTCTGTCCAAGACGCCTACTTTGAAAATTGAAGCATGATGTTTCCGATGACGGATTGCACGTTTTTCAATACAAAAATGACAGAAGTTATTTCGGAACCACGTCGTTTGATTTTCGTAGTAGGGCCTCGAAAGTCAAAGTTTAACTATTGAGTCACAATATAATGGCGTTGTCCACCGTTAACCATTCTAGCTTTTCTCTATAGCTATATATATGAGTCATTTCATTGTAACAAGAGACTATGTTCTTCACCAAAATACAATGTAACCCTTTTCCCAAATTTCATTGAGTTCCAGCCGTTTTGTCGTGAAGACAAACAAACAAATCAACAAATAGAGTTACATCGACTTCACTATTGGTGGTTAACTAATGTCGAAGTATTATTCCCGCCAACTGAGAGGAAATCAAATGGAGTTGGAACCTGAATAAAGGACTACACTGGTTTATAAAAGAAGAAACCAGCCTTTAATCGCTGAAATTACTAGAAAACGAAAATGTTTAGACCGACACTCACCGATTTTGGATAAAATGTACAGTCGCTATATAATAAGTATACACTTAATCATTTACAAAATGGTTTTGCATCTACATCTAGTGTTCAAGCATAAATATACAAAAGTAATGACAGAATTTACCAGACGTAAATATAAAACGTAAATATAAAAGAGATGGCATCATTTTGATAATTATAAAGTGTTTACATTATAATTGCAGACTGTACTATGTAGCATGAGAATGGTGCAAATGTTTCCAAGAATTCCGTAGAAAGTTTTGAATAGTACCAAAACAAATGAAATATGAATATGAATTTGAACTGATTCTGACAATAAGCGATATTTATACAAATAATACTTACGAGAAGGCACAAACTTTCCCCCCATACATGTAACAAGCCTCATAGCTCAGTTGGTAGTAGCTCTGCCTACTGCGCTGTTGGTTGTGAGTTCGATTCTCACCCAGGACAAACATTTGTGTGATCAATATAGATGTTTGTTCTGTATTTGGGTGTTGTATTGTATGATAAGTATGTATTTAAAAAAAAGTATTTAAGTATTCTGCCCGTAATCTAGTTCCCATATTAAAAGCTATATGCTTATAGCGTTTTTTAAATCGCGATTATTATACATAATTAATAACAAAAACGGGAATATAAAAAGGTACGTGATGAAGACCCGTTTTTGTTATTATGCTATATACTTAGTTTGGGGCTAGATGGCGTTGTGTGAAATTGATGTTTTTTTTTTCTATTGTGATGTTTTATTTAGAATGATATTTAAAAGTAGTTTGCTATCACAGGAGGCTTTCGGTGAAGGCGGTTGGCCGCTGGAGTTCCGCGCGGCCATCGCGCGTCTGCTGTCTCAACACGCGCCCAGCGACAAGGAGGCGCCGAGGACTGAACCGTTGCGTGAGTCGTCTTTTTCTTGGGGGAAGCGCTTGGCCTTCATCTCACCTGGCTTACAAGTTATGATAAGGTCGAAGGTGGAAGCGCACTTCACCCGGGATCCT
The DNA here is from genome assembly GCA_951394065.1 of Venusia cambrica. Taxonomy (NCBI): domain Eukaryota; kingdom Metazoa; phylum Arthropoda; class Insecta; order Lepidoptera; family Geometridae; genus Venusia; species Venusia cambrica. Next base: position 1,054,164 of record OX596068.1, on the reverse strand, counting down.
CAACGGTCTGAGAAACTGGCTATCTTCTCTCTATGCCAGAACACATTTTTTTTATTGTTGTTATGGTAGATAGCCAGGCGGACTTTAACAAAGTCATACTACCAACCAAACCAAGCAAAATATTGAACTCCCCCTGGGGATCGCACCCGAGACCTCTGGATCTGACATCGGTGGGTTGAACTGCGGTCTTCTTCAATAGATTGATGTGCACCGTTGGACTGAACCTTCAAGATTGGGGTGGGGTTTTCCATAATCACTTCACTTAGGAAACAGGTTGATGATCGTAGTATTGGTGATGAGGTACCTTGTAAATAAGTAAAGGCCTTTTCGAGGTTGGCCGATATCCTGCAGTGGACTTATTAGGACTGTGCGGATTAAACATTCGTGAGATCGTGAGATGTTTCGTGTATGTAAGTTGCGCCGTGTTACAGGGCCGGGCGTGATCCGGCTCGACGCCAAGGTTTCGCTGACGTTCGTGATGGATCTCATCCAGCTGACCGGATATGTGACTGTCAACAATCCCTCGTTACGAGTGAGTATTGACCTCTATCTTTTACAATGTAGGTACTAGCTTCTGCTCGTCCCCGTACAATGTAAAAGTATAATAATAACGTTTTAAAAACTAAAAAGAAAACCGACTTCAATGAAGAATATGATACAATTTCGGTATGGATGACGAATTTTTACAATTATTTTGATGACAGATAGACGGACAGACAGACAGACAGACGCGTGATCCTATATGTGGTCCGTTTTTCCCTTACTTTTGATGTACCTAATACACCCAAATCGCTTCAAGTGTGCATATAATATTTGAAGAGGTCCCTCGATTTCTCCAGGATCCTTTTTTTTTTTTTTTTTGAAGTCTGTTCTTGTGTTTTGTTATTGCCCTGTCGCAGGCTTGTTTTTTTTGGTATCCGTAAGAGAACCAAAGTTACTAACATAGCTGTCAAATTTAGAAAGCTGAAGTAGCAGACGATGTTGTGGCGGTTAGATGGAGGCGGCTCGTAAGCTGATGAAGCTTATACTTTTTGTAGTTATCTATCTATATGTAACCATGCTGCCTATCCTTACTGTCTTGATTTTCTTTTGTTTTTGTATATATCTTTATCAAACAAATGATTGTATATCTGTGTCAATTTCGGTTTCGTTTTCTATTTATTTTTATCTAGCCCCCGAACTATCGTATTATGGGCACGTATGGAAAAAGTAATGCAGGGACTTCCAACCGATAGTTTAGGTAATTATGTGAATGTCCGGCGTCACCAGACCACCGCGTGACGTCAAACACATGCGGGTGACACCTGCGAACACGCGTTGTTCACGTATCTCTCCGCTTGTTTCCTTGTCTTGTAAGGGTACATTTAATTTGCCTTAGGAAACTTGCAATGTTTGTTTATTGATAACTGCTGCCTGTACGGAATTTCTGGCTTTTGCTAGCGGTTACGATTGAATGATCACAACACTGTGTTTTTTTTATTGTACGACGGGGAAGCGCTTGGCCTTCATCTCACCTGGTAAAAAGTTGAGATAAGGCCGAAGGAATATATATGTATATTTTATTTTTTATTTTCATAAAAAATGCGACGTTTGTTGTTCTCTAAAAAAAGCCAACAAAAACCTACGAAACTTTCTCTTTGGATGCCAGTTGAAATTTAAGACAGGCAGATAGTTGATGATTATTTAAAATAATCATAAATGAGTCAATTAAAATGACTCTAGATTTATACATATCCACGAAGACGTAATTCACTCACAGAACACAACTTTGATATTCTTTACAATGCGAAAAGGTCAGTTAGTGCATAGCCGGAATTCGAACTCACCACCTTCGAATCGAATGAAGGTCAACACGTCTCGAGCGCATCAGGAAGTAAACACTAATTGGTCGATTTTATCCACATGTTTACAACACCAAACATTTTACATCAAGTGCAAACTCCCCAAAAGTATTTGAAAATTGCACCTGTGTTTAAATTAACATCACTAAATATTCATCAAGTGTGGGCTCAGTTGTCTCAGTGGTAATTTCCCACGGACACAGGTGTCTTCCGGGAGTCAGTCAAGGAACGACGCGCGCCCCTCTCCGTTCCTTGTCTACATTACGGGGGTACTGACCATTAGCTTGAATTGTGAATGTCGTCAGCTTAAATAATATATTTGATGACTTTTTAAGGTGTAAGTGATGGGCGTAAAGTGGATTGGGTTGTTTTATTGTTGATTATTTTGGTGGGGAGTGTTGATGTATGCGCTAATTGGGTTTGTTTGTCAAACAATGCAATCAAACTTCAGTTGATCATCATCATCATCAGTTACAAACTACTGGAGGATAGGGAGGAGCTTATATTATTTTATTAACTACTAGAATTTTGTTCGATTACTAAGGAACACGGCCTCCACATTTCAAAGTATAACTTAATCCTAACGACTTGGGCTGCGGGTTATACGTCAGTCAGTCAGTCATTCACTCACGTTAAGCTATTTTATATACTGTCATTATGATATGATTCGGGGCAACCACTAACCACTAGAATGTATATGTACATTACATACATTACATTTACATATGTAAATATATTTCAATTTGGAACAAAACATACATAATTATGATTCTAATTCGACAAGCCTCACAGCTTAGTTGGTTGAAGCTCTGCCTTCTGCGCTGTAGGTTGTGGGTTCGATTCCTACCCGAGCAAACATTCGTGTGATGATTTTTATGATGTTCGTTATGTGTTTGGGTGTTGTATTGTATGATAAGTATTTATTTATAAAAAAAAGTATTCAAGTATATTATCCATAATCAAGCTTCCATCCTACAAGCTTTGCTTAGCTTGGGGCTAAGGTGGCGCTGTGTGAAATGAATGTCCTAAAAAAAGTCATCGACAAATTTGCAAATAAAATCTTAATAAATTATTAAAGTCACATTATAAATAAACTAATTATTACACATTTATACAACGTTTCTTAAAACTAAGTCACGCGTCCGAATATTATACTGTGCTTTATTATACTGTGCCGAGGTTCTTGCCTTTCTCCTTGTGTGCTGGTCGCGATTCCGAACAGGCGGTAGATTTGACGTTTCAAAGTGATCCTAAAAAATCTTACTGAATACATATATATGACTTTGACTTTGCTCTGCTAAATTGTTAGTCTTCACTTATGACCTTTAAACCCTTGAACAAGAGAGTAAACGAGCATTACCTGGGAACCAGATACTGCCCAGGCAAGCTTCGAAGTTTAAAAAGTTCTGAACCCATCTTAAGTATAATTATTCCATTGCATAGGACACGATATGCGACAATTGGAGTGTGATAAAGATGTTGTGCAACTTGCCTGCCAACTGGATGGTGTCTCCGCCGCACATGCACCAGCTGCTGCCCACTCTACTGGTGCTGGCCGAGCGACCGGCCACTGCCGAGGTCATAGCTTCCGAGATCAACTTGCAGGTACGTACAGCCCTCACCGGAGGTTCCAGACACCTCACTTTTTCAGGAAAGCTACACTGAAAATAAAAATGTAGCACAAAAATGTAAAATAATGTGTTCTAATCGTAAAAGTTTAAAAAAGATACAACAGTCTTTTTCAAGACTATTTTATCTTCATAGTTCGTTCGTTAGTTCATTCATATCAAGCAAAAAGCTAAACAAACCATCAATGTACGAGTAAGCTGTAATATACGTATAAGTATATTACATACCCTGAAGATACCGAGGCTAATTGTAATTCTATTTGGGGGAGGGGAAATGTTCTGCACTGACGTCCCGCACTGGGGTGTATTGTGCATTGCCCCCTGCTATCCTGAACCCAGCCAGCCCAACTCCTTGAAGTAACGGAGAGGGGTCCTGGGATGCTGACAGCATTGCTCCAGAGTACTTGATGTGGCCGTTTGTTCCCAAGCAGATGGGTCAAGTAGCTTTTGTAGACCAGATTTTACTCTGGCTTCCCTTGTGGCGGATACCGAGTCTGAAACTATAAAAATAAAGTTAGCGACAGGCAATTTGTGTCGTTGAATATTTAATGACACCGAGGACACAGGTGGCCGGGCGAGTACTGTTCTCGTAACAACTTCGCTAATCACTTGATTTGTACGCTGGTGTACGATGTTATCAAAGTAAATTATTAATAAATCTCGAGAAAACTTTCTCTTTTAGATAAAATCGGGAGAAGTCATCAAAAATCAACTTGTTCGAATAGTCTTGCTTTTCTACTAGTGTGCTGGTCGCGATTTCAAGCAGGCAGTAGGGTCGACGACTTGAAATGATCCTAAAAGTCTTGCAGAATAAACGGTTTTTTCTGTTTTAGTCAGAAGACTGAACCTTTCTATATGGAATTCGTCTCCAAGCGTCTGCTTATTTTTGTGATTCCGAACGACAGGCGCAGGGACCATCTGATACTATCAAAAGTGTACCAACGCATTTGAAGCAAAATTTTTTTCTTGCAAACAGATACTGCAAGACTACATGAATAGCGCCATCGCTCAGAAGGTGAGGATCATACAACTACTCAAGTTGGAGCAGAAGGCGGGGGCGAAGAGAACGAATAAGTAAGTGTTCATGTTCTTACTTGAAACACAACTCGACATACGCAAATTTTATCACTTCTTTGAGAATCAATACCTTGTTATAAAGAAGGTGATTACTCATTTGAGATACAATTCTGGCACAAAAACTTGTCAATGATATTAGTTTACTAACTTGAGATGCAATGAGTGCACAAAAACTTGACAATGTTATTTGTTTACTAATTTGAGATACAAATGTAGGTACTTGGTTACCAATTTAAGATGTAACTATACATTTATGTGTATAACAATTCTTGCTTACTAATCGAAATACAATTCTTCATATTTAATGAATCGGACATGTAAATGAATTGAGTAATTATCGTTTTTGATAAGACTAATGTAACTCGGATTTTTTGTAAGTATTTTATAGAAAATTCAAGAATTAACAAACACAAACTCTTTGACAGTTACTGTAATATTATATAGAAAAACTTACTGAATCGAGGGCTTGTTTCTCGTTATTTCTATTAATATCGCGATGCTCACACGCCGGAATTGTTAAAAAATTCGTCTTATAAAATTATCTGGCCCAGTTTAAAACACTTTTAAAAGTTTCGACATGTTCCAATATTATGCGTCTGTATTTTCGTATGGCATCGACGTAGTACTATTCATTATGTCCCTCGGTGAGTGAACTAACGGGCCAGGTGAGTCTGTAGAACTATATTATTACGCCATTACAACTCCAGAAAAATTTGATGATGAAATGTCATTCTATGATAAATAAAACGTAAAGATGTCTTTTGAAAAGAAAAAAAAAAGATTACAATCGGAGCACCAATTAGAATGTAGCTGGGATTGCGTGTGTTTCCTAGTTTGTCTTTTAGATAAACAATGAATACTGGACATTAATTTAACACAGCGCCATCTAGTCCTAAACTGGATCGGTACTAAATACAGTTATACAATTTGAGGAGTAATTACGAATCACATATTCTTAAAAGTATCTCATTTCAACGGGTAATTTATGAATTTGATTTTGTGTAGCAGCTATAAAATACCGGAGGTAGATAAAACCTGGACTTTTTCATATCTCAATATAAAATATACTTGTAATACATACTATTTGTTATTGTAGCTCTTGTGAAAATGTACACCCTTTTCAAATATTAAATCTATTGTATATTTTTCTATGTGTAGTGTAGTCCCGTAGTGTAGTCTCTACCCTGTAGAGTAGACTCGAAAATGTTAAGAACGCTTTCAAATTGTTGTTTGGAAGTCGAGTTGAAATCACTTAATTATTCGTATTATTTGTTGAGTTGGAGACTTTTCTAATATTATTAATTTAATTAGCAACTACGAGGTTATACTTAAAACTAACAGGGTATAACTTTTCGGAACTTCAAAAACGTCATCACTATCATCAACGCTAACCTTTGTTGTCACTACATACGTAGATTTTTTGATTAAAATTATGAAAAGACAAAAAATAACATATTTTCTTAGATACCTTTTTACAAATAGACACAGATTTCCAAACACCATGCCACATGATTATTTTATTATAATAGTAAAATTATTTTTTTATTAATATTAGCTCTTAGAGAATAAACCTTTAACAGCTTGTGTTGTAATTTGAAACATATGTAGCTGAAACATATTTATGTCGGTTTCTACGCATTGCATTTGAACATGAATTGCACATTTTTATTGCTACTTACTTAGATAAACAAAAAACAATGTTTCATGTCACTAAGCTCTCTAAAGGTCATTTTTTAGAAAATGTCACGGATTTTTTCAAAAAAGAACTAGAGTTTAGAGATAAAATCCGCACCACTAATTAACTGATAATGATTCTTCACTATCACAGCTTAAGGTGGCCCTGTAGTACCGCTGTCCCATACAAACGTAAAGTTCGAAATGGCAAGTCCGATCCAAATGTAGTTTTAAGGTATAATCGGATAGGAATAATCTGTGCGGTGCTTTTTTCTTTTCTTAAACAGTTTACTATTTTTTTATTTTGATTGTATTCATAGAAAAGGTAAAGTACCACGAAATAGATTATACCTCTCCGATTATAACTGTAAAATTTAATTGAATCGGACGTACCATTTTGAAATAACGACAAACTACATTTGTATTGATCGAAAATCGGCGGTACTCAGGGGCGCTTTTAAAACGTAATTAAGTGGTAGCAATGTGTAAATTATGTCAGTATTTAAACGTCTAAATGTTAATTGTCTGCATTGCATCTGCAATCTTGTAAGCATAGTCTGAATGTGTCAAGTATTCATATAAAATAGTTGTTTGATTGTTTGTACGAACGTCTAATCGGTATGGCAAAATATATAGTCTTTCATTGTAAATCCTTTTAGTATATAATAAGAAGTCGAGGTATGCCCGATTTCACCATCGACGCTGCATGACAAATACATCCTATAAAATTTGAGTAATAGTAAGAAAGCATGAGTTTTAGAGGTCGATGATGAGAATGGGAATAGCTGTAACAGATATGGTAGAGTCTGTTCAGAAAAAAGATCCGACGTTCATTTGGGGACGCTCGTGTGCTTTTGTCGTCCGAGCTTCGTTAAATCCTACGGGATTTATGCTAGTCCCCTTTTTGGCCACGGAGCCTCTCTTTCTGAACAGGCTATAGATCGCCAGGATATATTCTTGGAATATGAGCAGTGTATGAAAACCTTTGATATCTATTAATCTCCAAGTGAACCTGTAGAAAATACTTGTCGTATATGAATTTCGAGCATATTGCCATTAAATTTATTAATTTTCGCTTAAGCCTCTTAATATTTCTGTTGGAATATAAGATGTTTTCTTTTTTGTTAAGAATTCATTATTTTTTGCGCTGATATAAATATGAAATTAAAGGAATGCCCGATATGTGCCTTGTGGGACACTATCTTATAACACGATTATGGTAATGAAACGTATAAATATATTGTTTAAACGTTGGGGAAGCCTGTGATAAAGTGGAGGTAGGAAAAATAATTACTTAAACTAACTTTTATAACTAAAATTAGAAGTTGCACTGACAATTTACAACGTCGAATGCTTAGTCAATGTCTTATTGACTACAATTGGTTTCCAATTTGGTTTGTATTCGTGTTGCTATAGGACGAGTGATCTTTAGATATTCTGGAGAACGGGCCTTAGTATTCTTAATGCTACGGAAGTAATATTGTTTAGGCACGTTTTTAAGGTTTCCTAGAATAAATCTTCATATGGCAACATGATTTGAGTTGTGATAATTTTCGACATATTACTAAACTGTGATTATTTAAATTACCGCTTGAACTTAATATATTTTTAAATATTTTTTTTACTTTTAAAATGTACGCAGTATTTAGTCTAATGTATTTCATCTGTGATTTTCTTTATTTAACGTTTACTATGCGCGTTACTTTGATTGTGTAATATGTGTGTACGTGGCAAAATAAATATTGTGTAACTAAATACTCTTGTTTTTTTCTTATTTGGTAGCCGTAAACGGCACTTCTCAGAAACGTTTCGTCAGAACATTTACTGTATCTTAAAATGGAATATATAATATAATATCAGCACTGCTGTCGATCGTAAGACTAATTGTTTTACTTGTACTTTAAGACTTTTAATATCATCCTGACAATCTTAACAAAACTGACTGAATAAATAATCTGTAAGTATTATGAAATGCATAACGGATTTGGAGAACTAAAGACACAATAAATAAATAAAATTAAAAAAAAAGACAATAGTACATACCATTGTGTCTTAAGTGCCCCTTATAATATAAATCCTGTAACACCATCATATTATAAAATGTATAGTCAGTTCCAATACTCGCCCTTTGGCTTTTAAAATAAAAAATGCTTTAAATATATCGATAGAACCCTCAATCGGAAATACATTGTCCTGTCCGCCGGCCCGGGCGATTATTTGACGTTTTTCTACAAATTTTCAACTCAGTTATAAAAAGCATTCGTGTGTGCGTAATGCCTTAATGTGGGCCTGAAGCTCCGTTTATATCGGTCATGTGTTTAGCGAAGTGGCGAGTGTAAGTGCTGAAAAATAGTGGCTTAAAACTGGTGATAACATCTCATCATAGCTAAGATATGCTAAGAGATGATCCAGAAGTTTTGAAATAACCCCGTCGTATCGTATGTTAAACAAAGTACCTACCCTATCCTTAATCTAGTTCCCTTATACAACCATAGATTGGGGCTGAATATATTCGTTGACACTCAGACAGACAGAAATATATTGCAACTGTCTCATAAGGTGTTCGCTATTGATTTAATTATTTTCATGAATAAGCTTTTTAGTGGGGTTTTGGTAGTTTCTCGTCATAAATTTGCCAAAAACATTTTGACGGGTGACGCATCAGCTTGATATTTTTGACACTACCCACGCACCACTTGATGGGAAGTGTCAACTAAAACATAGACATCTATTTTATCCCAATCCAGTACCAAGGCAGTTTTGTAAGCAAAGTTGGTCGACAGTACTTGCTCACTTCGCTAAACACTTGACCGATATAAACTGGGCTTCAGGTTAAATCGTTGAGAAATGGAAAAATGGGACTGAAACTGCATTGAATTTGTGTATCGAGTTGGAAAAACCAGTAGAATTTCTTTGATTTGGTCTTTTAAGAATACCTAAATGTAGGTAAATAAAATATGAAGATGTGTCCTAAGATGGAATTCCTATAGATTGTTAAATACCAGCGGATTAAAAAAAATCCTTGCAAACATGTACATACATTTATAGAGTTTTGGTATAAAGGCGGTGTGGTGTTTTTTATTCTGAATCACAAGCTCTTGGGTTATGCTCTTTTCTATGTTATGGGCGTATTATTTTATTCTAGATTACTTAGGTTATACCTACCTACAATTCTAAATTGTGTTTTTTTTAATTTTACGATTTGCTTGATTTTCATCTCACCTGATTATTCAAGTACGATAAAAACTATCCTTACTCTAAATGCCGAAACCCACAACATTTTACCGGTGTCAGATATAGAGGTCCCGGGTTCGATGCCCAGGGGTAGTATAATATTGTGCTGGGTTTTGTTGGTGGTAGGAATTTGTTTAAGGCCGCTTGGATAGCTACCACCGTCTTATCTAATTCAGTCGCCATAACAACAATAATACTAAATGCCGGAACACAACAATTCCTAAATTGTTGTGTTCCGGCATTTAGAGGTTAGATAGCCAGTTCTTCAGTTTATTGAGGATTCCGGGTGAAGTGCGCATCCGCCTTTGGCCTTATCATAACATGACAGCAGTTGAGATGAAGGCCAAGCGCTTCCCCGTCATACAATGAAAAATAGGTTTTTATTTATTTGCTGTAATCACCTTTATTGCCAGCATTTTTGTTTCGGTGATCCATTTGTCTACTGGGAACTGGACTACCGTATGGTAACAGCGCTACGTCAATCCACCTCTAATGGAGGCTACAGAACGTGTGGAGACGGTGCTAGTTTTTTTTTTTACCTTTTTTTTTTGTTATTGTCATCCCCTACGTCGCCAATTAACCTTTGCTCAACAATAAACGCCTAAACCTAATTTTATTTTGGTCAAAATTAAAGAGTAAGACCTATATATTTTGAGCTATTAAATATTGGGAAATAATTAACCGCATACCGGAAAAATATTTGCAAATCTAAGTACTACACCTAATAAACTACATGTACACCGAAAAAATGATTGCACTACTTATTTAGTATACCCTCAGTTCGTATACTAAATAAGTAGTGCATTTAGTATACTTACTGGGTATTTTGTTACGGGGTTAAACGTTGCTGCCCATTACCTGGGGTAGTCTTTTGGTTGCTTCTGTGATATCCGAGGGTTGATTCTTCCTATATTATGAATAGCAGTGAAGTCTCCACAGCGCGCTTTGTCTGGCCGCGGCAAGCGGTGTTGTCGGCGAGATGCGCGCATGTATAACATGGACAGCGGTATGCAACAAGGTAATATTCATAGCCTGAAGTTTGTTTGTACTTTATAATCAGTGAGGGATTCGTTCTTCAAAATAAGACGGGTTTATTTAAAAACAGAGAAAAAAACGAAATCACACCATGTGATTTATTTTAACATTTTAAATCAAAATCGCATTGGTAATAGATTTTAATGAAATTAATCACATTACGCGATGTAATTACATGCACTTAGTGTTGTAAACCGGAATATTAGCTATTATGAAGTTTTTTTGGTTTAGTGAAAAAAAAACGAGACTATAGCCTTTTACAGAAATATGCTTTATGCGAAGCATATGGTTCGAGTATGGTTAACAGGTATGTAGAAATAGTACCCAGCTCTAAAGGTAGGTATACCATACTAAATGCAAAATAGGCATTTTGCATTTAGTGTGGTAATCTTCTGACACTGAACTTGCGAGTTCAAATCCCGGTCGGGCAACGATAGACATTACGTTTTGTTTTCAAAAAGTGAAAACCCTGTTAATTCAATTTAAAGTAAACTTTTTAAAAAGGTATCTAACAAAAACATCGTTACATGATGTAACTGTTTTACAAATAACAATTTAACATCATGTGCCATCCACCAAACCACATCGTGTCCACGTTTTCTTTTATTGTTTATTCGTGATACCCAAGCTTTTGACCACTAGCTCACTTGAAACACAAGTATATATGTGACCTAAGATGGAGCATGTTTATCTAAAAGCTATTCATTCTGGTCTTGAAGACAGGTGCGGAAAAACAGACTAAGGCAACGAGTTTTATTACATACCAGTACTAAAAATAGACTGGAGTCAATGTGGTCAGCACAATTATGATATTAACCGCCTCTGTGGCCTAGTGAAGGGCGCTTCCACCTTCATATCTTAACTTGTCATAACTTGTGAACCAGGTGATATGAAGATCAAGCGATTCCCCGTCGTACAACAATAAAATAAAAACAATGGAACATCGTCAATTTTAACCGCCTCTATGGTCTAGTGGTTCAACCCACCGATTTCAGATAAAGGTCCCGGGTTCGATCCCCAGTGGGAGCAATATTGTGCTTGGTTTGGTTGGTGGTAGGATTTTGCTTAAGTCCGCCTGGCTAGCTACCGCCATCTAACCTAATTCTGTCGCCTTAATAACAATTCTAAAATTGTTGTGTTTCGTCATTTAAAGGTAAGATAGCCAGTTCCTCAGTTTGTTGAGGATTCCGGGTGAAGCGAACCTTCGGCCTGATCTCAACTTGTTACCAGGTGAGATGAAAGCCAAGCGCTTCCCCGTCGTACAATAAAAAAAAGGTAGGTACACGTTTATGATTGTGACCCACTTACTTTAGCGGAGGGTAGGACAATGTCCCAACTATGGGAATTGTATCAGCTTATGACAAAAACCTAACGATCTAACATTATTCAATTAAATTCGTGTCTCTCTCTCGCTGTACCCCGTCCAGAGGTGCGCACTAAAAGCTTTCAGCCCGACCGACGTAAACATATTTATATTATTATTGTTTTAGTTTTATTTTTAACGGAGAATGATATGCGTGATCTGTTTTCATACATATCGTGTTTTGGTATAGGTACTTACTTAAATGCTTGCATTTTGTAGTCACGCGCGCCCCTCTATATCCACCCGTGCACATGGTCAGAGGCGACTAAGGGATAGAGATAGGTATTAAGAGATCAAATTATTTGTTTGAACAAAATAAGTACCTACCTATAACTAGTGGTCGTTGAAAACAGTTTTTTTTAAAACCTTATAGTATTAAATAATATAGTTTATTTTTAGCAATTTAAGGCGAAGTGGGATCGTGGTTGCGTAGGGGATGGAAGGCGAGAGCGGCGTAATGTGTAACATTTCACTGGAAGTTATTTAAAAGTGTTTTTTGCGACAAAATAATACTCTTTCGCAATAAAATAAAACCATGATCGTCTGAGGTATTTATTATGGAACGCGTAGACGAAATGTAATTAAAAAATGTTAAATAATTAGCAAATGATACTGATCTTTATGTAAGTATCTCTCTAAAAATGAAGATTTTGAGGGAACTGCGATTTTATTGTACGAGTCAAGTTTAGTCAAATGTGTTTCGACTCCCAAACTTAGGTAGGTACCAACAGAATATTACTTTTGATAGTCATCAAAAAGTTAATGTGCTTTGCCTTAAATTTATTTTCCGTACAGCAAAACGTGGTTTTTGGGGCTCACTTCACCTATCCATAATTATTTTGAGGCTTTTAGATCAACAGTTACGGCTGATTGAGCCTATCGCTGTTTATAGGACCTGTAAATGTACCCCTGGCTTGCATTCGCCCTTCTGCCGCAGTCCGAAACCAAGCAGTTCATCGTGTTCTGTTGGTGCTAGCTCCAAAATAGACCTCATTTCCGTTCAGGACCAGTCCAGGTTAGCCTCGAGGTGAAGACGTTATCCAATTCAAATGAAAAAATAATATTAACTCATTACTTTGTAAATTTTCACATAATAAGATATGCTTACATCAAATTTGACTCCTATGCTGTTGTCATCAATATAAAATAAATGTAAACAGACTAATGGAATACAAACAGACAACACGCGCCTTCAATATAGCTCCGAGATAAGATACCGCGTTTTGTTATAGATAAGATATATACTTATATAATAAAATTAACGACGCGTGCCGTATGTCTGTATAACGAGGGAAGGGAACATTTACTTGTTTCGTCTCTTATTTTAAATACATTAACTGTCTATTAATGTCCACTGTTGGATTGAACCTTCTTCGAAACTGGAGGGTTCTGCTTTAATCAACGCATTGTGCTGGATCAGTTGGCCGCAGTAAAGGGTAAGGCAGGTAATAAACACGGAAGCAAACTGCTGCCCTTCTGGTGAGAACCTTTAGTTCAGTCTTATCAACTGCGTTGAAGGGGTTAATCCAGCAACTGCTTTCCGTTCTAGAAGGTGCTGATTCAAAATGTGATCATCACCAACCTACTTCTCGTTCTGTAAATTTTTATGGACTTACTCCTTAGGTTAGTAGTGTAAGTACCTATTAGTTATTCTTTCTCAATAATATTATAGACGCAATAGTTTGGATTTTCACGCCTCCAAAACACCAGAATGGGGGCAGATATTGTTTCAGACCAGGAATAGCATTTACCTATACCCACTAAGTGCGTTTATTTGATCTGGGTACCACACGGGCAAAGCTGCGAGTATGTACGAGCTAGTAGTACTTAGTTGTACTTACCGTACTACCTATGTGGTTGACCCTCTCACCTGTTTCCAAGTGGGAAAAATATAAGATTGTTAAGATACAGATAGAAAACTAAAAAACTACCTCAGATTTCCCATAGTCACCGTAAATAAAATGGCGGACCACCGTTATTACCTTTATAGATGAAAAGATTACTTCACGCCTACAATGATTTTATTTGTTCCATCTAATTACTATAGATTTTATCTAACACATGGCGTGTAGATTCTAGGGTAGATATAATTGTGGTAGCCAGTAATCGTGGCCTACGGGAACTTGACATTTGTTGGGATATAGGGGTCTGGTTATGTTGGCTATGACGGAATGCATGACCAAGGTCTATGGTCTATGGAGACTAGGACATGATTCACGAGTAAAGGTCTGTTTATATTGGACCTTCAGAAACGAGTCTTATGGTCTATGAGGAGTAGGAAATGTGAAAGGTTTCGGGTTTTAGTTATGTTGGTTATTCAGAATGTAAGTGACCAGGGCTTATGACATATGGCGGGAAATAGATCTGATGGGTATCGAGGTCTGGTTATGTTGGGAATTTTCAGAAATGTTTGCCAGATTCTATGGTCTACGCCTACGGATAGTAAGAGTTTGGAGGTATATCTAAAGGTTACGTTGGTCACCGTTGCTGCAAGGATTTGCTGTCAATACGTAACCCCAATAGATTCCAGTAACAGCGACTTTGAGACGCCTCCTTCCTCTGATGTTTGCTGGAAGAAAACTTTAACAGGATCAAGTCAATTATTTTCTCTGGAACCAAAAATAGTTGCAGTAGAAAACGGGGATAGACTTTACAAAAAAGGTTTGTAATTAAAATTTGTCAATCAGTAGGTAGGTATATTATTAGTCTGGCTACTTTTTTAAAAAAATATTTTTTATTGTACTAACTACTTACGAGTACGAGGTACACCATAGATCATGGTATTCCCATCGCCCCGTCCATCAGCTAATTGTAAGGGGTGGTGTGGAGTCGACGGCCGCGTGTCCACTAATAGGGCAGTGGCTTTGTTTGATGCCATCATTCTATGCATATCGAATATTTAAACAAAGTAAGGTACATCAAGGTACACACACATAAAATTGGTAGTCTAGGTAGCCTTCTGCTCTGTAGGTTATAGATAGATAGATAAACTCTTTATTGTAAACCAAAAAACAAAAATAAACAGACAAGCAAGAAATACACTAAACAATGGGCGGCCTTATCGCTAAAAGCGATCTCTTCCAGGAAACATTTGGGTGGAAAGTATAGCAAAGAGCAGACAAAGCGGTGTACTAAAATAAACATTAATTTATATAGCTACTTATTAATAATAACAAAACATACAATACATTACAAAATATCCAATCATTACTAAAACATATATATAAATAGAAACTAAACAGCAGTAGCGAACGAGACAATTATAAGTTGGTCGAGGAAAAGTAATGATGGTTATGGATTGATTCCTTTAATTTCGGAAAATACAAAGTAATTCAATTGTGATTACAATGCACGAAACAAAATAAAATGATGAACAGAAAAGTTTGAATTGATTCTGTCATCGAAAACTGGATTAATCCAGTTTTTCAAGACTCATTTAACCTAAAATACAACTTAGATGTAAAATTTTGAAATCATATACCTAACACGCATTAGTTAAGAGGCTAGCCAGGCATTGTAACAAAAAAAACTTGAATACACAAAAGAGACCATCATTTTAAATATTAACATCATTTAATCCATTTTTGCCGTCCTTGACCTACCCCGTATCATTTATTTTTTTATTTTTGAGCAATTATTAGCCACAGATTCAAATATCTTGTTGTCTGTCCTTATATATGTATTAAACAGGACTCTTTTATCTTTTTAAAACACAGTTTTTCCTACTACAATTAGCACGGATAGAATGTACCCTATATTATACTTATTGCTGTTATCTACTATTTTACTTATTACCAAAATTTTGTAACTAGTTGTAAGTGAATACCGAAAAAAAAATGTTTCAAATAAACGTTTTATCTTATCTTTATCTTATCTTGTCAACAGCCCATTAGTGTCCACTGCTAGACAGCCTTCTCTAAAATTGGAGGGTTTTTGCCATAATCACCACGCATGGTAGAAGGGTTGGTGATAGCAGTAATTGCAATGAGGTGAGTGGTATTTTTCAAAACATCCTCTTTCTATGCATAATTTTTTGACAATTCTCTTACATTGGCAAAGGGCTTTTATGGCGTTTGGCGCAACGTACCTGTGTACCTGTCTTGGAAATTTAACAGGGAAGTGTACAACTACATCTGCGCTCATATTAGCTGGCTCCATTGACTAAGGTTACAATAAATCTAAATTAAAAAATATTTATTTGGATTGACCAAATAAATAATTTAAAATTTATGAACAATTTCAATGAAGCAATGTACAAAAACTGATGCAACGATAATGCTCGCAAGAGTTTTACAAACTGTGTCGCGAAACCATCAAAAATCCAAAAATGTACGAGGTGGTGGTGGTTTGTTTAATTAAACAAACTAACTAACATTACTATCAAAATAAAAATATGTGGAAGTGCTAAAATGTTGAGAATTTAGTGTGGAGGATGTATTTATGAGAACACCAGTTTCATAAGAGTGGGCAGTAGAAAAATGTGTGTGATGGTGTGTGTGTGTGCGTTTTGCGAATGTTTGTGATAAGAGTGAGTTTGTGTATGGTGTGAAGATGTTTACGTGGAGTGAGTATTGTTTACGTTATTTTGTGTCTACGACTTCTTCAATCTTGTATCACAAAGATACACTATATGGCATTGCGAATTCGTTATTTACAACCACAACATCAATAAGTGAAAAATGAGGGTAGGTAGTTAAGATGGCCCAAGATTAGAATGGGTTTCATAGCGCTAGTATAAGTGGGTAAATAATAATAAACAAAATCGAAAAGCATGTGTTTACTTACTGGCTTGTATTTCGCTATAAGCGGCGATGGACGTGTAACCTGTCACTTATATAATAGGTACCTACCTACTAGCTAGGTATCTACTTGCAAACCGTGGGCATGTGCCGTGCGTTAGTTTGGACGAGCCTCTGACTACCCCCTAGTAGTTGATCCTCGCGTCATCAGACGGGATCAGACGTGAATCCGAAAGGTAAGATATTAAGTCTATTACCTACTTAAAAAAAAGGTAAAGTATTATATTTTTATTTCTAGTAAGTCGAGACGACATTTTACGGTATATTTCACGAGAAGAGAACACTCAATTAAGGATCAATAATGGAAAATGTTTCCACGTTATTGATAAGACCAAGAGTATCATTACGATAATTGAAAGTTATGTAGCGTAAGTGAAATAAAGTAACATACTTACATCTTTTTCCCCTTAGAGGTTCTGATCACTTTTCAGAGCGTAGTTCTTATGAGAATCACATGCTAGGGGCTATGAAACTAGAATTGAAAGTTTTAATTGATTATTTGATATTTTGTATGGATACTACTTTTATTCATGCACCATATGGTTGAAGCGTTATATATTGTCAATACAGTCATAAACCAAGTCAACCCTTAGCTTGCCAAGCGTTATGGCAAAACCCTTCAGAACTCCAGAGGAGATCCATGTCCGAAAGTGGACTTAATACATTTTGGTGTCAATGATAATGTGACCCAGTTTAAACCCAGGTGTACCTACATGGTAAGGGCGTACAAAACAAACATTTGCAAAAATATGATTAAGTTACAAGCGAAGTACATCTGGTGCTGGTTCGAGTCCCGACTGAGCAAACACGTGTCGTGTGTCAGCGAGGACAAACAGACGTAATGGATGTGCGCGGTGGGTGGCGGCGCCAATATCTACGGAAGTATGTAGATAGAGAGGATAGAATGTAGGTAGATAGAATACTATATTGAACACACACCCGTTTGCCAAATGTTATAATAATAACAACACATTCCAGCTATGGAGCAGGCTTTGTCCAACGGTGGACGGGACATCTAATGATAATGATGATGTCAGCTATTGAAACCTTGTTTCCGTGTGGGCTGTGTTACTCTGATGTCAGATTGTATGAACCGCCGCCATAGGCGTCTGACATGGTCGAGTACCCAGGGTCCGACGGTTTTACCGAATCATCTTACTTATCGGGCAATATGTGATTCAAGTCTGCAATGTCCGTATCTAACATCACTGAGTGAGGCCAACTCGGGAATCGAACCCATGATCCCGATCAAGAGCTACTAGACCACTAGACCTCGGAAGCGTTACACATAGTAGGTATAGGTAGTAGTAATACCTAAGAATATTATTTTAGTACTGAGGTAGATGCTACAAGCCTTACAGCTCAGTTGGTAGTTGGTAGTAGCTCTGTCTTTTGCTGCTTCTGTAGGTTGTGGGTTTGATTCCCACCCGAGACAAACGTTTTTAGATGATTGTTCTGTGTTTGGCTGTAATAGGTATATGATACCTACCTACTAACAAAAATATATAAAAGTATTCGCGATCCATTTATTTGTTAAGATTGAGTCTAGATTGGCGCGTCTTGTAATATTATTTATTACAATTAATAAATTCAATAGTGACATCAAGATTAAATTTCGTAGTTGCCTTTCCACCAGCCAAACGCGAAAATTTTAGTAGGCAGCTATAAATTCCAGCTTTGGAAAAACTCAAACAGTAGAAGATTTTTGTTCGACGGGTATGTCCTTGGACTTCATCTCTCCTGATTTTCATGTTATGATAAGGCCGATGGTGGTAGCGCACATCACCCGGAATCCTCAACAAACTGGGGAACTGGTAAAACAAACTGCTTAGCTGTCATGTAACTCACCCACCCCTATAACAAGCCGAGCACAGAGTATCAACAGTCAGCGATGTCCACCTGGCCATGACGTCATCAGACGCCAATTATATGAAGATTAACTTTAACCGTGATTACGAGGTGTGGTGAATCATGGCGAGGGTGAGGGGTGGTCGATGGCAAGTCCTGATTACAATATCATATTGTACCTTTATTAGTTAAGTCAGGAGTTAGCATATTTGTGATCAATCAAACTAATAAGTTGGTTAGTACTAAGTTTATAAGTTATTTAAAAAAAATGGAACTGGCTGCACGGTAAGCCGTAAGGTATCTTACCATATCACATGTTCTTTTTTTTTGTGAAAAAGGATTAAGTTTAATCACGATTTTTTGGCTACGGGAACTTGTACGCCAATCGAACCCACGATCACCAAATCTAATTAAAACCACCATTAATGTTTTGTCAGATACTCAATCACATAAAAAAATAATCGTGCAAATCGGACCTCAACCCGCCTAGATATCAGAGTAAGTATAAGTGTATATCTACCTATTTCTGTGATTTTTGGTCGCCAGATTCAAGGTCTTAATCGGGCTTATACCTACAAAATGAACAAACACATATTTACAACGGGGACGAGTAACTGCAAAAGTAAAAAACTGTCTCAGCTAGGGAGCTACCAACCGCTGTACTATATTATTCAGAGGAGGGCCTCTGAATAATATAGTACAGCGGTTGGTACAATTAAAATAAGTAAGAAAGAGTACTAAGAGTAGTAGACCCCGTTGTGAAAAGGCTCGTCCGGAGAAGTATCTACTACCACCATACCTATTTCAGTCGCCAAGCAGCAATGCTATGTTCCAGTTTGAAGGGTATGGTCGCCGGTAAAATAACGCACGTCTCAAGTTGACGGGCGCAATGCAGTGCTGTGTAGCCATGTTCTTTATGGACTTACCTACGCAGTATGGTATTGTTATAGGCAAGAGGGCACTTAACATCAGGTGGGCTACTTGCTTGTACCTTCTCTTAGTTGTGTAAAAAAAAATCAGAAAAAACATTTATATACATCACACCTGGATGGAGATCGAACCTACATCCTACGTAGGAGGCAGAGCTACAAGTAACTGAGATATGAGGCTTGTTAACCTACTACAGCTGTTAGTTTTCTTTCGTAAAAAAATAAAATATATATGAGTTATATTAGGTACCTGCCTAGAAAAATATTTTTGCGAAATTTTGGCGCCAGTCCTAGTTTGAGGATGAACGATCATCCATTTAAAACAGCCAAACAAACTTTCGCATTCATAATATTAAGTAGCAGGATAATCCAAACTTTAGACAACTCCCCGTAGAACAAAGCTCACAACTAACATCCATTAACATTAAAACAAAGCAAAAATGCAAATCCCTTGCCGGGATGCGAACCCACGTAGGGTAAAGCTGCCCCGAGTGAGGGCTGGGGGCTAAAAGCATAGTTATGTTAGTTTGTGATGATGACGGACCCTCTACAATAGGCGACGTCGTAAACTTGATATATAGGTATCACAAAAACATAGCTAAAATATCTTCGATCGTGTTAGCTGAGGCCTAAAAAGCCCCTCCAACTGAATGTCATAAAAGGCGACTGGCAAAAAAATGCTTTACAATCGATGCATTGTGTTGCTGTTGTGTTGTTTGAGCACTCTCTTTTATTCAACGAAAATACCAATGGTTTCAATTATGTCTTAGCGTGAATCGTCCAACCAGCCTGCTTACTTGTAAGCCCATTATCAAAGGGAGCGTGACAATACAGACAGTGTCTTGGACAAGCTTCCGACTGGTACTGGTCTGGAATAGTTGAGATACTTACCTATTTTTGATATCTACATAGATATCAAAAATAGAATTGTACTTAATGGTCTCCAGTCAATCCGACTGCCGATTCCCTTGTAAATAGTTTAATTGTGAATATTGTTTGAATGAATGTTTTAAAAACTCATTTTTAATACCTACATATTGTACATAATATCTATACCAGAGTATATATATTATAGAATCTTGTGAATGGTATTCCGCTAAACGGTGATGGGATTTCAACTTATCACGTATTGAATACTGGCTATTTGCAAACCGTAAGCATTTGCCAAACGTAACTTTAGACGTGCCTTCTGAATACGACCACCCCCTAGTAGATGTTCCTCATAAGATCCACGCTCTGGGTAGTGATCGGAGATGAACCCTCGAAAGGGAAAAAGTCGTGAGTCTGTTACTTTTTTATTCTAACAGATAATTAGGAGAAGTCCCTCATTCATTCCTCGAATCAAATAAGTTCATAAAATAGTAATCGATCAATGTTGTATGTCTGTTTGTCAGTACGTTATTAATGACTTGTTATATGAATATTCAGTATTTGGGGTCGAACGGTGCTTGATCTATAGGTAATGGGCACGTGATGTCATCAATATTATTGAGCCAGTGTGTTGAGTTCTGGTATAACAAATAATAATAAAATATAAGTATGTTTATTTTCTCAAACAAAGGTACATACATATATATATACGAGTATATCATAAAATAAGATATAACCCCATAGATCGTACTATAGTAACTCCATTGCTTCCCTTGTAGTATATTTTACTAGAATTATACACACAGATTTGGATTAGTGGCAGGGCTTTGTTCAAGTCCGCCTGGCTAGCTACAACCATTTTAAAGCCTTTCGCCATAATAACAATTCTTAATTATTGTGTTCCAGCATTAAGAGGTAAGATAGCCAGTTCCTTAGTCTGTTGAGGATTCCTGGTGAAGTGCGCTTCCACCTTCGGCCTTATCACAACTAAAACCATGTGAGATTTATGCCAATTGAAACTCAGTGTAAGTTCACATGATTATCTATTTATATAGGTATAAAAAGTACAATTAAACTAACTATGTACAAAGGAATCAGTCAGATTACCTAAGGACCGTTACAAACGGCCTATAGGTAACTCAACTGTTCCAGACCAGTACCAGACGGAAGCGTGCCCAAGACACTGGCTGCATTGCCACGCTGAATAGCTATGCTAATTCGCTGGCCTAAATAAGAGCCAGCCCTTGGGTCACGTGTCGCCTCAATCAAAAGCCCCGCAATATTTTTGAAAACCCGGAGGGCGCCGGCTCCCCACGGACCCAAGGTCTCCACCCCAAAAGGCTCAAATAGGTAAGCTCTGTCGAGACCACTATATTTGCGCCTTGTAAGTTGTAGTGTAAGTTGCAGGTTTAAAAAAATAAAAAATAGTATGAGTAGTTTGCCTTGGCGGTCGCGGCTTAAGAATCGAATCCTCCAAATAAGCCGAAGGATCTCGTAAAAGCTGACTAAAGGATCTCACCAGAAGAAGGGCAGCAGCTTCATTCTGTGTATTATCTACACCTTTACTGCTATCAACAACCTGCCTGCCAAGCGTGGTGATTATGGCAAAACCGCGGAGCGTGAGGAGGCTCTGTCCAGCAGAGGCCACTCATGGGCTGTTGATGTGTGATGAGTAGCTTAATATTAAATATGGAGTCAGTCAAGCGTTTGCAGTGTCAAGTTGGTAGGCTATTATAGAGAATTGTTACCGTCTACCCCACGAACGACCCCCACGTGGGGGCAGACGGTAACACTTATGGCTACCTGCCCCCACGTATGAACAGTGGGGGCATTCATTATAGTTACCTGCACATATATTCCGGTGTTGTATGCCAGTTCCATTTGATTACGTTGAAAGGAAAGGGTTAGAGCGGCGGGTCCGCGAGGCTTGTCTGCGTTGTCTCTGTATCGGATTATTGTGCCATTAGCTAATTGTGGGTTAACTGACACCCATCGGCTGGGATTACTTTGTTTGGTGATAGATCAAACGAAAATTTTACAAAAAAGTCCCATTTGAAATAATAGCAATATACAAATCTTTTATTCAAACAATATGCATATTTAAACTAACTAACTACAAAGGAAGAATTCAGATTACATATTTTATGGACCGTTAAAAACGGTCGTTGATAAGCTAAGCTTAATCGCTGGCCTAAATGAGAGCCTTTGGGTCGGGCGTCGCCTCAATCAAAAGCCCCGCAAGATTTTTGAAATCGGAGGGGCCTCACTGAGTCTCAACCCAGTTTGGGTCTCAACCTAAATACATATAAATCAATTTTGAAAACAATGAAAATTTAATATTTTTTTATTTTTGGCGCCCAACATGGGGTGCTTAGATCATCATAAAGTTTGTTTGGATGTTTGCATGAATGTTCGTTCCTTCGTCGTGACGAAATTACTAAAAGAAAGAAGCTGAAAACTTGCAGCATGACCAACTTGCAATTGCGTTTGACCGGATGTTTGATAGAGTAGCATATATCCTGTGTTGGCTAAATCACCTGCTAAGCCAACGTAAACGTCCAATGCTAAAAAAACCCGGGGATTTCCCAGATAGAGCTGCTTGCAGCGTACATGAAATAAAATGGCGGTCATATGTCGCGAAATAATGCCTCATCACGCGTCAATGGCGCCCTCGGCCACGCTTACTCCGTGTCAATAAAATTGAAGGTACCTACGTGATTTGGAATGGCGATTGGAGATTTTAACAGATTGTTTATTTTATTTGAATAAAGACTCTCATATATACTATTGTTTATTTATTTATGCGCATTAGTCAAGCGAAAGGTCCTATGAGGAGGTCGCGACCCTAAGATTTGATTCCGATGCAAAGAGGAGGGAGATCACTGGTAATAGATTATCAATTTTACCAACCATGTCATATACTTATGTGTAATTAGCCCAGCAAGCCCATTAGATGTACGACGGGGAAGCGCTTGGCCTTAATCTCACCTGGTTACAAGTTGAGATAAGGCCGAAGATGGAGGCGCACTTTACCCGGAATCCTCAACAAACTGAGGAACGGATCTTACCTCTAAATGCTGGTACACTACAATTTTAGAATTGTTATTATGGCGACAGAATTCGGTAAGATGGTGGTAGCTAGCCAGGCGGACCCAAAAAAGACCTAGCACACTATATTGTACTCCCCATAGGGATCGAACCCGGGACCTCTGGATCTGAAATCGGTGGGTTGAACCACTAGACCACAGAGGCGGTTAAAATATACCTATAGGTAGGTATCTCCTAACCTGGCATTGTTCTCATGGAAAATACAACCAAAACAATACATCCATTCCCTTACCTCTCTTGATTAGAAATCACAAACAATCAAATCGATTGCACCTTCGTTCCGTTTCGGATGTCGTTCAACAATACGTTGCCACTCCACTCTCTCCGCGGATGGCATTCAGCAGCGCACCTCAAGCATAAGTATTGTCAAGTAATTGGACGATATCCAGGCTGACCCGGATTCGTGACGATTGATTCGGCGAGAGTATGTATTTATAAGAACCGTCGACGTGTCGTGAAAAGGAAGTAATATGATTGCCAAATTAGTAGTAGAGCTTCTTGTGAAAGGGCTCGTCCGGGGAAGTAGATACTTCATACCTATTTCGGCCTCCAGCGTTGCTGTGTTCCGGTTTAAAGGGTATGGTTGCAGTGCCGCTTAGGCATTTTCTTTGTGGACGTGACCTATCAGTGAGACTTTATTATTGGCCTGCTTGCTTGTTCCGTCTCCAAGTTGTTTAAAAATAATGATGAAAGGCGCATGTAAGTATAGCTCTTATTTAATTGATTTTGTTTGACGCTCTCTTATGACCACGCTTGTATAGAAGGAACCTATTCACTCTGGAATTGAAGACGAGAAGAGAGTTATTAGAGAAGGTATTGTATGAGAGTAAAGAACATCGCTAAAGAATAAAGATAAATTAAACTATATATTCTTTTCCTCAGAAAAAATAACAATTAAATAAAAACTAAGCAAAGTAAAACATGAAAACTATCTAACTATTTGATTTCTTTTGGCGGAAGCTAGTTGGTTCACTTTTTCGCGTCGTGACCCGTGATAGGAACCCTATTGATCCAATATCTCAATACTCTACAGCGCTAAATTCAAACCTTTATCGGAGCGATGCCGCCGCGCCGGTAGCAGCGACCGGTCTCGAATCAGGGCAAGAACAGAGTATTCATTGTGTGACAACGGGAGTATTGATCTGTGACGGGATGACAGTTGACAGATATGATGGGTGCATATTGCATGGCTCGAGTCGGAGTGTGGGAAAGGATTCATTGGGTATCAAACTTACTCATAGATATGGTGGTATCTCTGTGTAAGTTTGATAGGTATCCCGGCCAGTGGCATGTATTATAGTCAAAGGGATAAGACCGTTCATTGTATGTTATCCAGATTTATTTATACATATCGTCAACAACCCATTAGCGTCCACTGCTGCACAAAGCCTCTTCTAAAGCTGTAGTGTTTTGCCATAACTATCACGCTATGCGCCTGCCAAGTGATTGGTGATCGCAATAAAGGTGTAGATAATACACAGAAGGAAATGGCTGCCCTTCTTCTGGTGAGATCCCCTAGTTGGTTGTTACCTACGACATCCATGTTCATGACACGGTTTACATATAAGGTGAACTATAAAGTATTTTATTTACATTTGGTTTTATACATTACATTTCATAGCTTGTATGTACTCGAGGGTAAGCAACTACCAAGGTGCTCGAAATTTAATAGCGCATTTCAAATACACTTTTTATTGATGATAGCAAAGCGCTTATATTTAAGAACTTAGAATGTTTCTATATAGAACACATAGCGTGAGATGCTTTGCTATCGCGTGTTCCATGACACCTTATTTTTTATAGCAAGTAGGTTTGTGTACCTTGTTTTATCATGTTTATGATTAGAAATATCAGTGGCGGGTATGCCCACCCATCTAGTAATGAGCGTGTGCGCATGCGATAATCACGCGCATCGCAACAGTTGCGCGCAGTGACGCGTGCTGCCATCTGTTGTGCGCACGCGAGATACTTGTTAGGGGCTGATTAGGTTGGCGATGGGGCTACCATCAAAATACGTCCATGGTATTAATCATCATATTTTCCCGGCGCAGCATGTCTTCTTCCTTCACTCTTAACCACATCTGTGGTCTAGTTGGTTCAACCCACTGATTTCAGATCCAGAGGCCCCGGTTTCGATGCCGTGGAGGAGTACAATCTTGTGCGTTCCGCCTGGCTAGCTACCACCATCTTACCTAATTCTCTCGCCACAACAATTCTAAAAATTGTTGTGTTCCGGCATTTTGAGGTAAGATAGCCAGTTCCTCAGTTTGTTGAGGATTCCGGTGAAGTGCGCCTCCGCCTTCGGCCTTATCTCAACCAGAGCCAGATGAGATGAAGCGGTTCCCCGTCGTAAAATTAAAAAAAAAACTTCTTCCCGGACGACATTTAACTGTGAAATATATTTTTAAGGCAAAATAAAATTTATTCAAATTATAGTACATGCCATTAATTTTACTAATCACAGGGTAGCAGTCGGGTTAGTAAGGAAAAGGACCGGTGTAAACGGTCTTTATGTACCTAACGAGGAAGGAAGCGAGGCCAAGACACTGGATACATTGCTACGCTGAATAGTAATGCTACTATAATAGTAGTAGTTAGAATAGAATAGAATAGAATTACAGTTTATTTGTAGCAATATCAACATGAACGTTATACAGAATAGAAAAAATTGCGCATAGAAAATTACTACGAAAAGGCTCATTACTCAGAATGATGCGGGTTGTCCGTAGATAACCCGCCGTGGTCTTCCGCAAGAGCCTTCTCCTGTTGCGGACGTAAAAATAAAGAAACGATTAACAAATTGAACAGTAATAAAAAAAATATGCATGCGTATCATTAAAAATAACACACATCAAACTAAACAATACCACACACAAGAAAAATTACATAATTTTTTTTTTACACAATTCATTTTGTACTATATTACCTCTAATAGTAGGTATAGTGTCTTGTGTTGTAGGTCTGCCCTATCTTCGTGACTTTACAATGATAAAACCATTAAAATAACAATTAAAAGAGAGTTTTGTATCACATTTATTTTTTAAATAATTTTCTATCACATTGTTTTTTACAAGATTAGAAGAAACACTTAAATTTATCAAAAACCGTCTCGCGCGTTCTCGCCATAGTTACCACCGCCTTAAGCCGTGACCGACCCATGTATCCGCTAGTGTGACTTCTAAAAGCTTTCAGGTCAGCGTCAGCAGGTCACGGTTAGTCTGAGAAATGATGGTGACCGTTAGCAGTCTTCCATTAGTCTGCCATTGTCTTTTTAAATAGTACAGACAGGTTCACTGTGTTGTTTTAATGACTGTAGGCTGTTTGCTTGTTTGTGGTTTCTTTTTACACGGATAAGGCAAGTATGTATCTAATCGAATTTTCTAATTGTGTCCCACTTCTGATCACAAGTCGCACTCGCATTGAAACACACCTAATGGAGTAGGGTAGAGTTAAATATGTAACATTTGGTCGGTGGTAGGACTTTGTTTACGTCCGCCTGATAGCTAGCACCTTCTTACCTAAATCTGTCGACATAACAACAGCTCTAAATTGTTGTGTTCCGACATTTAGATTTATCAGTTGTTTTTTATTGTAATACGGGGATATGCTTGGCCTTCATCTAAACTGATTTTCAATTTATGATAAGGCCGAAGGTTAGATAATACAGAAGTATGCTGCTGTCCTTCTGCTAGTGATCCATTACTCGGCTTTTACGATATCCGGGGGAAGAGTTTGAGTTAAACTTGGCCTTCATCTCATCCGAAGGTGGAAGCGCACTCCACCCGGAATCCTCAACCAACTGAGGAACTGGCAATGTTACCTCTAAATGCCGGAAACATTTTTTTTTTAGATTTGTTGTTATGGCAATAGAATTAGGTAAGATGGTGGTAGCTAGCCAGGCGGACTTAAACAAAGCCCTACCACCAACTAAACCAAGCACGATATTGTACTCGCCTGGGGATCGAACGCGGGTCCTCTGGTTCTGACACCGGAAGGCGAAACACTAGACCACAGAGGCGGTTAAAAGTTCGTCAAGCTGTTGAGGATTCCGGGTGAAGTGCGCCTCCACCTTCGGGTGAGATAAAAACCAAGTTGAAATCAAACTCTTCCCACGGATGTCGTAAAGCGAAATGGATCACCAGCCGAAGGACAGCAGCATATTCTGTATTATCTAACATATTTACAGCGATCACCAATCCGTATGACAATTGTGGTGAAACTGGCAAAACCCTCCAATTTTGGAGGCGGCTCTGAGGTAGAAGTAAATTCAGGTATAAGCCATGGCATCTTACACTCTTAGAGCAGTAAATACAATCTCGTTTTGTGTTTTGTTCAAAGTAAACTGTTGCTACGTACTACCAACAATGGCTGTAATGGCTGTGTATGAGCTTCCGTGTATTATCTATTTTATTGCGATTACCAATCAGAATAATGGCAAAAACAGCAGTGGAAACTAATTAACTGTTTATGTGTAGGTACTAAGTAAATAAACTTTAGGAAATTAAAGTCCACAGCCGAGATTCAAACGCACGATCTTAGGATATGAAAACGATTTTATTGCCATAGTATACAATTTACAGAGACATCTTACCGAGCATTCCGCTTCGAGGGTCCGAACAATAACAGGGGTTATTCTCGAGATGAACAGGGTATGCAGTGGAGAAGATGTTTCTTTTATTTTTGTCCCGGTTCTTTTTTTAATTTATATTTTAATCATTTATAATAATGTTGTACAATATTTTATAAATATCACCTGGTCACAAATTTGTGCTGGTTTGGTTGTTGGTAGGACTTGCTTTTAGTCTGTCTGGCTAGCTTTCACCATCTAATCTACACCTGTCACCATAAAAACGATCTAAATTGTTGTGTTCCGGCATTTAGAGGTAATATAGCCATTCCCTCAGTCTGTTGAGGATTCAGGGTGAAGTGCGCTTCCACCTTCGGCTTTATCATAACATAGATGTCATGTTATGATAAGGCCGAAGGTGGAAGGTGGTTAGTAAGATTAGAGTACGCTGCCCTGTTTTTTTTTGGTCAAATATCCCATGGAATAATTCTTTAAATGAACAATTTGTCTGCAGGTTTAACTGTGACACAGTATATCACTATGACAGATGCTAAGCTTCCTCGAGGCTTTGTGCTTCAGGGGCCATATAGCTAAATTAGTTCCATGGCAGATCTTATCTTAGAATCTACTAAGTACGCATGATGTTTAGTGTAGGAATTTTGCTTTGTTCTGTTGTATGAGAAAACATTTGATTAAATTTGACTAACTTTCGCTGCTCAGTTTTGTTTTGACTGAGTCGATTGGAATGTTTTTTTTTAATTTCATTCATTTTAAGGCGCTTCTCACGCTTGAACAATATTGCCTAAATGTTTTTCTCCAAAAAGGAGCTGTTGTTTCGAAAGAAACTACACCTGTATTTCCTCAGGTTTTTGGAGCCCCCGTATACTGACCCAGTTAAAAAAAAACACTGTATATATAGCTATTAATCATGCATTATAACTTTACAAATGGAGTAGATGGCTGGATGGAGTGACGACCTCACTGCAGTCACCGTTAGAGTGGAGGGCAGAGGGTGGATGAGGGAGGCCAAAGATCGGGCTCAGTGGCTCACCTTGGGAGATACCTACGTCCAGCAGGACTATCATAGGCTGATGATGATGATGATCGGAGCAGGTGGCTATTATTATATAAGCCTTGAATTATTAACGTACATAAATCACAAATTACAATGTGAAAGGTAATGTGGACTTTATAGGTGCTTTCCGGAGAGATGGCACGTACAATACATTCATACATTGCTCTTTTTTAGTAAATAGTTCTTTATATGAGCGCACGTCATGTCGAATCATGTAATCCAAAAACAAACAGATTAAAAAATATTGTTTTCTTTATTATCTTTTTGAAACACACTGTAAAATTAATTAACATTGGTGTTCTGTGAATGTGCCAGCTCTTCGTAATGCACCTTTAAGTAGTAACAATTACATGGCAAGGCGCAGTGTTACATGCAACACACTTTTTTGCCATTGCCACACAAAATAAAAGCTTTCGAAAGGAGCTATTGCACCAACAAGTTGAACATTTAAAACAGCAATGCCCAAAAATAGTAGTAGTATCATCAAGTATATACTTACTTAATCCTGCGAATTTCAGGGTTGTCTCCATAGTTTTCTAGGTCCTCCCTCTCCATCCATTAAGGGGATTAAAAAGCAGTGTGCCGAGCCTCGTCACCTCTCTACTGACTCTCTCTGCTTATCAATCAATGGCTGCAATTGAAACGGCATTAATGTTCTCTGTGGGCCACGGCTTGTAATTTTATTGTTAACAAGCAGCGTGACTTTACAGCGGCTTAGGACGTTATTTGTGGCGTCGATTGTGAGGCCTCATCAGCAGTGGACGTGTGTGGGCTGAAGATGAGGATAATAATGAATTTGGTTAATTGACCGAGCGAGCAAAGCGTCTCAGTTTCGAGATTGGCCAAAAATGCTTTTGTCCGCTGTCGGTTTGTTCTTGTGTACAGGACGCATTTTCCAACCGGTTTTAATGAAAAATAAAATTTTAGTCGATCGCGATTTTTGATATCTCATATAAATTTTAATCGCCTCTGTGGTCTTGTGGTTCAACCCACCGATTTGAGATCCAGAGGTCCCGGGTTCGACCTCCATGGGGAGTACAATATATTGTGCTTGGTTTGGTTGGTAGAAGGACTTTGTTGGGGTCCGCCTGGCTAGCAACCACCATCTTACCTAATTCTGTCGCCGTAACAACAATTCTAAAATTGTTGTGTTCCGGCATTTAGAGGTAAGATAGCCAGTTCCTCGGTTTGTTGAGGATTCGCCTCCACCTTCGGCCTTATCTCAACTTGTTACCAGGTGAGATGAAAGCCAAGCGCTTCCCCGTCTTACAAAAAATATAAAAATACAATAAGCCGCTCAGCGGGAAATACTTTTGCTATTTTGAAGTGTATCATGTAAACATAATAATCTTCCATACCTACCATAAACCATATGGGATACATACGTGGAATCTATTTGGATTTTGGAAAATTGATCCGAAATCCTGTAATATCCAGAATATATTCAGACCTCAATTGTGTGGACCCAACAATCGAAAATGCAAAGCTTCCCGGATATGAGCTGATTTGAATGTTATTGCATCCGGGACGCTGTGGCCCGGAGCACCCGGTAAACACTTCACGTAGACGGGACGAGACTCGTTCCGATTATTCGCTCGACGTTCTGTTCTAGTTTCGTTATTAGTTTACATTGAATGCTCAAATATAATTGATAAATTCATCTCTGGATTAAACAAATCCCGTCGGTTCCTTTTAGAGAAGCGTGCTCTATCTAAGGCCACATCGTTATCAAGTGAGTTTTTGGTCAAACGCTTGGCTAATTTACCAATAAAAATATGGTGCATGTTTTGTTTCTTCTACTTCTTGGAGGAGCGCGATGTATTCCTTGCGGTCCAAGAATTTAAATAGAAGGAATTATTTATTCTAATTATTAATAATTAGAAGTTAAGTCCACGAGTTAGTTTCATGCTATGTAGGATGAAACTAAACTCACATCACATCACACATCACCAGCCCATTTGTGTCCACTGCTGGGTAGAGCCTCCTCCAAAGCTGGAGGGTTTTGCCATCACCACGCTTGGAAGGCGGATTGGTGATCGCAGTAAAGGTATAGATAATACGCAGATGGAGCTGCTGCCCTTCTTCTGGCGAGATCCCTTAGTCCTGGCATCCATGGGCTGAATTGGAGGGATAGATTCTTACGAGTAAATCGCTACCGCCTTGGCAATCATCATCACAATGATCGCATAAACCGCATACATCGTATGTCTGTCTGCTGTTCACTCGTTCAAGGCACGTGAGACCAAACATAACCTACCGCCACACCGCCAAAGGGCAGACGTCAAAGTCCCGATGCCACTTCACTAAGACCAGAAGCTATAAATACTCAAGCTATTTGAGATGCACTTGACTGAGCTCGCCGTGAGTGTATAGACGCGTATATATGAACGACCGTATGCCTGCCAAACGATCACAATAGTTCACTATTTGTGACGTAGGACAGTTCACTTCACTGACGTTTACTGGTAATTTTAGCGCCTATTTTATACGGTAGAGGCGCTGTACGTGTATCAAAAATTTTCTTGCGATCCTCACTAGTGATTGTGTTTGCATGTAAGGCTGTGGTGGTAGCCAAACTCACAAGACTTAGCACTAGGTATGAGTGCTGAGTCTCTAGCCACTTATGATGAACTTAACATGTGTGTTTCTAAAGAAGATAGGACTTGGCTTTTTCACTACAACGTATTGGTACACAACCTATATTGTAAGACTTCCGACCTTTCTAATAGAGGGTAGTCAGACACAACAGATATATTTGGTTGGTGCGGTAGGACTTGCTTCAAGTCTGTCTGTCTAGCTACCACCATGTTACCTAAGTCTGTCGCCCTAAAAACAATTATAAATTGTTGTGTTCCGACATTAAGAGAGTTAAGGTAGCTAGTTTCTGAGACTGTTGAAGTGCGCTTCTACCTTCGTCTTATCATAACTTGAAACTGGTGAATTGAAGGCTGAGGCGAAGTAACAACCTACATGTAAGGTAGGCAAAGAAAACGGAGTTCAACATAATTAAGTAGCTTGTTGTTGAGAGTTGCATATAAAAAAAACTAACGTTTCATCACTCACCATCATGATTTTCAGAAGCTTTTCAGAATAAGATTTTCATCCACCAAGTAGGTATTAGTCCTGGGTTCGATTCCTGGGCACTCCTCTTTGTAAGGCTCTTCCCACTTCCCAGTTCGGTTTCGTATATGCAATGGACATATTACCTATGTTTTCATGACGAGAATACATTACTTACGCATTAAATTCAGAACCTTCTTTATCTAAAATCGGTAGAAATATCCGTTTGGATTGACACCGCAATCTCACCCGAATAGCAAGTAGCTGTCTCGATTACAAACCAGTTCAAGTATGTAGTACCTATTCCCATCCCTAAAGCTTATCTCCGACGGAACTCTAAAAAAAGATGGCGCCGGCGCCGCTTTGATCTGCCAGACGTGGGAATATACGCGGCGCACAGTCATGAGATCCGTCGAATACAGTTTATAAATAAAGTAGGTAGATACCTAAGACGGGTCGTGATACTAATGAAAATACTTTATTTACACACCTTTTAAATAATTAAATATTTATTATTATGATTTTCTATGGATAAATCTTTAACAAGAGACCCCACCACCTTGAGGGTGCGATGAGGTTATTTGAGGTTGCCGTGACCCCGACGACTCACTAAAACCCCGCCGGTGCTCGGCCTCGATGCTAAGGAAGGGATGTTTGTTACAACTTCTTCCAGTGCCTCCCCTTATATTGCCATAGCTCAACCCTGGAGCATCATTATAACCGCCCCATATGCTCACGGTCCGACAATACATGCCACTGTACTGACACCATTCCCGGAACCTAACTTAGCTTTGCACTGCGTGGGTGCTCAAATACCTACCTGAAGGAACAACATGGGAAAGCGAGACAAGCCCAAGAAAGTAGATCTAGAGAAGTCCTAGTTCGTAAGACATTTTATGATTTGATTTGACATCCGGTGTTCAAAAAGGTAGCAATCTATATAGCTATAATTTGTTTTTAATGCCTTACAGTGTATGTACCCATAGGTATATTTCCCAAAGGGCCTAAATTAATTTTTTGCCCCTCTTTGGGCCTAGTCCTGCGTGAAGATTGATTCTGAAGAGGGAGAATGTATCGGGAGGACGCGGAGCTAGTGGCCGAGTCTACATCATTGGCGAAATAAAATCACTCAAGCTGCGCTGGCTCGGTCACGTGGTGCGAGTATCGGGAGGCGAAACGGGCATACCTGGGAATATGCGACATCCTGTCGGGTTCCTGTTATCATCCTGTTATTTACTGATTTTATTGTTATTTATTTAAAAAAAAACACACACACGCACACAAACACATACACTGTTAAACTATCGCATTTATAATATTAGTGTGATGATATCCGCGGGTACTTAGGTACTATTGGGCTTCATAAGGGAAAACTATTGGTTCCTTCCTAACTTACAGGATAAATTAACTTTACAGATTAAAATTTATTTTTTTAATTTAGTTAGGTATTATTTTTATTTAAGAGAGTAGCTCTTTATAGAAATTTGAATATGTAAATTCTGCTCTGTATCAGAGATTTGGTATTCTTAGTGGAACGCATGATGCAGTTATTTAAAGTGATGATAGATTATTTTACCTATCATCAGTCAAACAGTTTTTATATTTTAATAGCACGCGTCGAAATATTTACTTGCCATAAACATAAACAACAAAGATTCAAATTTAGAATTACTTAGTTTCGGTTGCGCTTGCGTCGGTGTGTTAGCCAATGGGAGGCGAGAACGCCCACTTGGAAAGGCGTGGTTGGCTACAACCAGTCTATTTTTATCTGGAGTAGAGTACGATATCGTATGGAATTGGTAATGAAATCTGTAAAAAAATGTACTCGTATGAAAATGGTAATAAAAACTTTGTATTTTCATTTTACTTAAATGTCAAGTGCATTTATTCTAAATCAAACTACATTTAGGTAATCGAAATTGAAATCAATATCTAATCGTTTCTTTAGAAAGAGAGTTTTGATTTTAAACATAAATCTATCGCATATTCGGAAACGCGACGTTATCATATCGCGTTTGCTCACCGGGTATGGTGAATAGGTAGCTAAGTATGTTTTTTCATACAAATCGTGGTAAACGCGTTCGACTAAGGTACCTATGGAGTATGGAGCAAGTAAAAAACTCGCACTAGACACGCAACACATGATGAAAACGGCAAGAGCCTCGGGCCAGTCAAGTATTAGTTTGATTAGAAAATCCTCATCATTGGTACCTACCTAGGTAAATTTAGCCTTTGCTTTAGTTATAACGTTCAACCTACTAAATAAATATTTTCAAAGAATGGATCCTTTATGTTTTAAAATATGACGTTTTGTCAGAAGATTTTGACCGCCTCTGTGCTCTATTGGCCCTTAAAACCACCGATTAAAGATCCAGAGGTCTCGGGTTCGATCCCCAGGGCGAGTACAATATTTTGCTTTGGTTTGGTTGGTGGTAGAACTATGTTTAAGTCCACCTCGCTAGCTACCACCATCTTACCTAATTCTGTCGCCTTAACAACAATGGGATTTTTTTAATTAAGTGAAAAATATAATTACCTACTTATCTACTATTTTTCACCGTCTCTACATAAGTAGAACATAAATCAAATTATAATAATGTTCCAATTATGACATAGCATGTTTTAAAGATTCAAGATGCCCTATCTGTCTTAAATTACATAATTATTGGTTGCCAACCTATAATTTAACTCATGGCCCCCAGATTGAGCTGACCCGATTGGCTGTATTGGGCTATTAGGTAAGTTATTAAATAGGTAGGTATTACGACTACAGTAATGTGGTTATTTAGAAAGGGATTAGACAAAGTAAGAATTAATTATAAGGGCGATATTATCATTAATAATCTGTTATTATCATCAGTGCCCAGGCAAACCTCTGTTTTTCAGTCATTTTCAGTAGAGCTTAATTAGCATTTGTAGTGGTCAAACGCATATTAGGTAGGTACCTACCTTCTTATTCAGGTTATGTTTATGTTTCTAACTAACCGCAAATAAAAACAAAACCGTCTTGAAAACATTCAATTGTCTCAAACCGCGTTTTAGCTTCGTTATCAGCTGTCAAATCTGACATTTCAAAACGCCATTGTTCCGCGCCGGCCAATCGCGGCCTCTTTTTTGAATTCAGAATGCTTCATTTTTAGTTCCGATCGCTATTGTTTTCCATACGTAGGTAGATATTTTTTTAATTCTTTCATATTTTTGTGGTAGAGACGAAAGCTGAATGCATGAATTGCCCTAAATTTTGCCCTCGTCTCAATTGGTCTAATCTTGTGCCGACATTTTGTCAAAATTGGTCTAATTTTGGACCGGCTCTGATCGAAATTGGACTAATTTTGAGTCAGTATTGTGTTGCCTAAAAGCTTTTTCTGTCGACTCACCCTGGAGGAAACTCGAGGCAATTTTAAAGTGTAGGTACACTCAGCTGTAGAAGACTAACATTATCTTACTGGTACCTAAATATATTACAAAACATTAATTAAGTATTGTTATTACATATTACTTTTCATGCCCGGTCACCCGACGTATGCTTGTTTTTATTTTCACGGTTGTAAAAGTCATGATTAGATCTAAGTATATTGCCAAGAATAACTTCTGGGATGTTATGCCCTTGCATAACATCCCAGAATTTGAATGCACTATCTTATATCAACAGCCCAATGTATAAATAACTTTCTCCAAAAATTATATCTAAAATCACCACGCAACACTTAGACAGATTGGTAAAGTGCATTGATTTGAATAACGCTTTATTGTATTAAAACACTGGGCGCCCTTATCGTAAAAAAAATCTCCCAGGCAACCTTAGTAGGTTAGTAGAAACTGAATGCTGTGGAAATATTTGTGTTCGATGTTAAAGGTTTGCTTATACTCGTACACAGAAGGAAGCCTCTCATATAAGTGACACAAACATAAAAGCCCCTTTTATCTCCTTCTATTGTGTATTGAAGTTTAGGTACGTTTGGCCGGAGCTCCTCCCGGGAAGGATGACGGAGACAGGTTGCCACTCGGCTTTCGTCTCAGTTCGCGCGCTAACCGCGTGCGTCGTCGTCACCGTGCTTTGTTTTAATGATTTTTAGATCGAATTATTATATAACAATTATTATGACTTCAAAACATAATAATTCTCATAAAAGACACTGTTATGTATTGTATATGGGTTTTAAAATAAATAAAAACTAAACTACGGGAAACTACAGTAAATTTTTCAAGCCGCGCGGATCAACTGAACAGGTCGATACATGTTTGTAGAACTTGAACGCGCTGCGCCGTACCTACCTTATAGTCACTCAGTAATAGTTGCGTATGTTTGTAGTTAACTAGCCAGCCACCTAAGTATATTTATATCGGCGAGTGGGAGCCCTATGCTTTGACCGCGAAACCGGTTACGGAATATGAACGCTAGTACCACACAATAAGATTCAATCTCGCGTGCAAGTAGTAAGAGTAGGTACATTTTTATACCTCAACATGAATGTTGTTAGAGTGATCCTTCTGTAAGTAGTACTATTAGTTATTCTGTGCCCGCACTATGACGTACGGTCATACGTAGGTATAAATTATAAAAATACGGATTATAAATATAAGTAAGTAGGAACTTTTTTTTTATTCTAAGACGGGGAAGCGCTTGGCCTTCATCTCACCTGGTCACAAGTTAAGATAAGACCGAAGGTGGAGGCGCACGTCAACCGGAATCCTCAACAAACTGAGGAACTGGCTATCTTACCTCTGAATGCCGGAACACAACAATTTCAGAATTGTTTTCATGGCGACAGAATTAGGTAAGATGGTGGTACCTAGCCAAGCGGACTTCAACAAAGTCCTACCACCAACCAATCCGAGCACAAGGTATTAGAACCATACCTACCTACACGAAAATATAGCTACAAAATTGTCGTCAATTCAATTCAATACAATTGGTAATTTTGATTAAATGTAAAGTAGCATTAAGTTATCGAACTGAATAAAAAGTGTTTCAGTAATAAATGTAGTTGACTGTACTTTAGCCTCCCTTGAAGTCACCGATAATATTTTGACAAGCAATTTTTAGGGTTCTCCTCGTCAACTTAAAAGGTTTTTTTCAGTTGGAAAATGGTCACCTTTAACCATTCGTGACGTGGCAAAATTTAGCCACCTGCAAATTCTTATCAATTACTATCGATCTCCATAAAAAGTGTATTTTTTATGCGACTGAGTTTTTCTAAGCGTTTAGGTTACTCGCTGAGTAGAGGAACCGTCGATGAAAAGGAAGTAAAAGTTAAAAAAAATAGTTTTTCTTCAAAGTTGTTTACCATTAATTCATCAATAAAATGTGCTACTATAAAACTAAAATAAATGGCAGTTCACACACATTGTCACTACAGAATGTGTGTGTGTGAGTGAACTACCTTAATTATTCATATTCCCATTTTCCACGGAACCTGTGGGAAACTCGGTTTTCGCGATGATCTGTGGAGAATCGGAGTTCATGAGAACTTCATTACTAAACATATTGTTCGCCCCTACTCGGCGATACGGACGGAAGTGTGCTCTACTAGCATTTTGATAATTTATAACATATACAATAATACAATAACAATAATGTAGGTTGCGGTTCAGTGAATGCGGTATTATTATTATATTAAATTTTCAGTATTTGAAATCACGATAATTTATTTTTGAAATCACGATAACGCATTCACTGCACCGCAACTCACATTATAAATTTATTCAAAAACATATAAAAATAATATGTAGGTACAATCAAAGTAACTATGCACAAGGAAGCGGCAAGGAAGTCAGGTTACCTAAGGACCGAAAAACATAAAATTAAATTATAACCATATGAAAAACCCGCGAAGGCTGTAGGTATGTATGTGCATTTAATTTAAAAAAATCGAAATTTTGATCTTCAAAAATACCAAACTCTGCAACTCTTTGGAAAAAACTAGAAAATAGTCCAAAAATAATCCCGAAATTTATTTTCCAATAACCTTTTTATTTTTACGTTGTTTTACATATTGCTAGAATTTATCAACAATATAAATAAAGCCATCCACTGTAAAGTCAAAATTCAGAATATTTTTATTCAGTTCAGTTTTTAGTTCAGATTTCATAGGAATTTTATTCTATTTATATTGAAACATCAAATCGTAAGCACATAAAAAAAGAAAATAAAAAAATATTAAAAAAAGCTAGGCCACATAGAGCATACACTGCGGTGCACAAAAACCGCGCCACTACTGTGTCGAATTGTCGCAAGAGAGGAGGCGTGTGAACGTCGACCGTGACGAAACGTCACGCGTCACTCACACAATGTGTGTTGTGGATTGCTGATTAAAAATACAGACAATCAATCAATAATTTCAATTGCCCTACATAATGATAAAAAAAAATATCAACTTGCGGATAAAACATCATAAACCTAAGCGTTAAGTCAATGAGCACTACCTCTCCTTATAGATTCATATATATTAAATGCTAGCTTTTGCCCGCGGCTTCGCTCGCGTTAAGAAGTATTATTATTATTTAGGTATAGTTTTTGCGACTTAACTTTTGTTTAGCGTGTGTAAAAAATTAGGGCCTACAAAAAAACGACAGTACATTCTTCAACTTCTCCATTAACGTTCAGATTTTCTTTAGCCATTTTAAAAAAGTCTAACCTACAAAACCAAACGAAAACAAAACAAATACCAAATACAAAGCACAGTCTATAACCAAAACTACTAAACCGAAACAAAACAAATGCAAAATCTCAAAATCCTTTCTTAGGGGATGCCTACGTCATAGTAGCTTTATGCATGCAGTCTCAGCCCGATCGGTTTAAAATTGACAAAGTTTCATACAAACTTTCATCCCCTATTTTATCCCCTTGGTTTAGGCTGTGCGTTGATAGATCACTATGTCAGTCAGTCAGTCACCTTTGAGTTATATACATTTAGAATAGATGTATGATAATAATCACTCTTTTGTGTATTTATGTAAATGATGAGTTAGCTATTTGATCTCTAGACTTATCTAGGTCTAAGCCAGAACAAAGATGAGTCTCCAATAGAGTGAGCCAGAAGGCACTGGCTATTTCGCGCACCGTTTCACGGCTAACCGTTTGGCGCCTCAGCTGGAGGATGGTCGCTAGCCAAGTGGAAATTTACAGGTACTACCAGCGGTGTCATACAGCCTTATACATCCGTAAAACCTTCAGAAAGTCAGTGTGTCCAATGCTCGGGGTAGAACATTAGCTGATTGATTACAGTTACACTGACCTGTAAGGCCGATGACCGGTAGATTTGACGTTTCAAAATGATCCTAAAAATCTTAATGAATAAAAATATTTGATGTTGACTTTGACTTTGACCTCAAAACACTTACTTAATGTCCTAAGACCCCTAGATGGGGCAGAGGGCGTTCACAGTAGACCGCCACTCCGTTCTGTCTTGAGCTTCACGCTTGATTTCGCTCCAGGTCTTACCAATTTATTTAACTGCTGCCATCGCGTTGAGCGTCTCCAGGTTTGTTTGGGCCGGCCACGTCTTCGCTGGCCTTGAGGGTTCCAGTCCAAAGCTTGTCTGGGGATGTGTTCATCCCCAGACAGTTCGAAGAGTGTGACCTCAAAACACACTACACAACAAAAAAAACATTGTGACTGAGCAGGCGAATGGTTCGATTCTCATCCGCTGGACTAAAACGCATGTGTTGCCCTGCAAATCGATGCTAAATATTTTTTTGTTGACGTTTTGTACTAACCTACGAAAATTATGAACGATTTACATACTATATGTATATATATATGATTATAGTAATAAGTGTGAGGGTCCTGGCGTTTTAAATGCCAAGACCCTACACAACCGCGAAGTGTGCAATCTCAGGGAGTACTGTCTTCACGACATGGGATACATCGCGATGTATCGTAGCAGTTGCCAGAGACTTTACTCCGCTCTCTTTGGTTAAATATAACTGGCGCAAACCTATAGTATTGAGTACCCAAGACCTTGAGGCTGTATAGGAAAGCAACGAGCTACACGGACGGTAATGTACCTCACACGTGATCAACAATCTGTCTAGATAAAATTGGTATCCCTTTGAACTACTTACAAGTTATTATTGAATTTATGTAATATTATTTAGTGCCGGTCTGGCCCGGGTGTGGCTTTTAAGGAAATTGTCTGAAGGTGTGCCCCTTTCCCTAGCGTACACTGCAGTGCACCGTTGAACGATCTGCATATTCAATATATTTATTACACAACAAAAAAATATATAAATGGTACACAATATTTTACGCGAGCTGCGTATGATTTTAATTAATAATATCGGCATAATAATCTAATAAGTACCTACTAGTTAAAGTACCAACTTACATGTTTAAAAAGTAATACGATCGACACTGATAAATTTTAATTTTAAGTTATTGTTTAGTGTTGAATAACGATTAAAAATCCTACGTTGGCGAAGCGCTTGGCCTTCATCTCACCTGGTGTCAAGTTATAATAAGGCCTAGGGTGGAAGTTCACTTTACCCGGAATCCTCAACAGAACAAGGAACTATCTTCTCTTTACTTATTCTTACGTCCAAATTCCGGAACGGAACACAACAACTAGAATAACATTGAACAACAGTTTAGGTTTTTTTTCTCCTCGAGTGTACCATTACCGTGAGTTAGCAGTAAAATGAAGCATGAAATAGAGTCACGCCACGCTTATATCATAGTGCGCTTTGATATTAATATTTAGTGGTTTACTGGCTCGATACATCATCATTATCATAGCACCAAAGGTCTACTGGTACTTTCCTTGCCCAGATAATTAATATAATAATTAACACTAAAGTTAAATTATCAAAATTAAAATGAGCCAAGCTAGGAGTTTGGTATAATCTTGCTGAATTGGTACATCATGATAATGAAATAGTGAAAGCCTTTTTTTAAACAACTAGGAGACGGAACAAGCAAGTAGCCCACCTGATTTTAAGTGCACTCTTGCTTATAACAATGCCTTTCTACGTAGTTCTGATCCACAAAGAACATAGCCTACACGGCACTGCATTGCGCTCGTCAACTTGAGGCATACAGGTGTTAAGCCTATGTGCCCATAATTTCACCGGCAACCATATCCTGCAAACCGAAACGCAGCAATGCTGCTTGGCGGCTGAAATATATGGTGGTAGTACTTCCCCGGACGAGCCCTTTCGCAGGGCTCTTCTACTTTTATACTTGCATATACATACTCACACATTCACAAGATTGTTGCTATATTTAGACATACATAAACCACTAAATTCTTCAATGAAATGCAATGGTAAACTCAGAATGGTAGGACCCATAACCGCTCTTCCGGGGCGTCGGAAACAATAGTATCAATTTGGCGGCACGCGTGCACACGTGCGCGACACGCTGCGCGCGACGCACGCTGCCCATTACCGTGTTTTGTGTTGATTAGATTAATGGGTTGAGCTATGGAGAATAGCTTTTAGAAAGTGACTTGGGACTCACGACTTTTTCCCCTTCGAGGTTTCACCTCTGTATACTACTCAGAGCGTGGATCATAAGAGGA
This sequence comes from Venusia cambrica, assembly GCA_951394065.1. Taxonomy (NCBI): domain Eukaryota; kingdom Metazoa; phylum Arthropoda; class Insecta; order Lepidoptera; family Geometridae; genus Venusia; species Venusia cambrica. Next base: position 1,012,535 of record OX596068.1, on the reverse strand, counting down.
TTACTTACTAGGGATAGTCAAAGGCACGTACAAACTTACATTCGACACATTGCCCACAGTTTGCATGTCACTAGCATTCAATACGTGACAGGTTACAAGCCCATCGCTCGCAGTGAAGGTGTCGATAATATATCAAGAAGGAAGTTACTACCCTTCTTCTAGCGAGATCCCTTAGTCGGCTTTTACGACATCCATGGACTGCGTTGGAGGGGTCGATTCTAAAGCCGTGACCGCTATGGGATAAATCAACACTGATATAGATAGATGGATAGATAGATAAACTATTTATTGTACACCAAAAAACAAAAAAAAAACAAACAAGCAGGAAAAACACTTAAACTATAGTACAAGTACTAGTGTACTAGTATAGTGAAGTATTACAAGTATGTATGTATGGATGAGTAGTAGAGCTCCTTGTACAAGAGCTTTTCTGGGGAAGTACTACCACTATTCCTGTTTCGGCCGCCAAGCATTGACTGTGTTCCGATTTGAAGCTACCATTCCCGATGAAATTACGATCACGTTGCAATATACCTACAGTGCCGTGTAGGTTCAATGTGGATGTGACCTACGCAGTAAGGCTTTGTTAGAGGCAAGAGTTTTTATTTTAATTAAACATCTATAGAATGCACTTATAATCAGGTGGACTGTTTGTTCGGTCTCCAAATTGGTCATATATAAAAAAACAGAGGACCTGGATAACTTGATACCAGGTGTGATAAAGGTAAATATGTAGGTACTTACCTTCTATTGGTACCGGGATACGATCCAACGACCTTTGTAGCAGACGGTGAGTTTTGTACCTATTAACTTTTAACCGCGTCTGTGGTCTAGTGGTGCAACCCACCGATTACAGATCCAGAGGTCCCGGGTTCGATCCCCAGGGGAGCAATATTGTGCTTGGTTTGGTTGGTGGTAGGATTTTGTTTAAGTCCGCCTGATGATGATGATGATGATAGAAAGAAGATGGTGTTAGTTAGCTACCACCATCTTACCTAAATCTGTCACCATAATAACAATTCTTAAAAAAATATTGTTTTCCGGCATTTTGAGGTAAGATCACCAGTTTCTCTGTTTGTTGAGGATTCCTTGTGAAGTGCGCTTCCACCTCCGGCCTTATCTCAACTTGTAACCAGGTGAAAGTAAGCGCTTCCCCGTCGTATAATAATAAAATAAAAAAGTACTGAATGAACATAACTCTCAAGTTTATAAAATGTAAGTAAATCCGTTTTTGGCCATAAAATAGATTCTAACTTTAGGCCCTTTAATACATAAACTAAGGACTTAGATTTTGTATGATAAATAAATAAATTTACTCTTATACAATTTATTGCAAGTTTAAAAAAAATAAAAAACACAAAATATCAGTGTGTATTCAACTCGCTATAAAAATCCAAATATTATTAACATCGGCACGCGTCGATCATGCATTAAATGGCGAAGCAAAGATGGCGGATTTTCGCGGTTATTTTTTGGCGCTATGATAAATCGCTTCGGTAATACTTCCGTTTCCGGTGCTAATGGAGGGGATAGCCATGGAGATTGATGTTTTTGTGTTTTTATTTTTGGCTGAGATCGTTTTTATTACCAGCCGACTTCCACAAATTATTATATAGGTATTTCTTGTGTTTTTTTATTTTAATACGGGGAAGCGCTTGACCTTGGCTTGCATCTCACCTGTTTTCAGGTGATGATAAGGTCACCTTCGGAGGTGGAAGCGCACTTCACCCGGAATCCTCAACTGCGTCTAGGGAACTGGCTATCTTAAATCTAAATGCCCAAATACAACAATTTAGAATTGTTGTTATGGCGACAGGAATAGGTATGATTGTGGTGGATGGCTAGCCAGGCGGACTTAAGCAAAGTCCTACCACCAACCAAACCAAGCACAACATTGTAATCCTCTGGGGATCGAACCTGGGACCTCAGGATCTGGCACCGGTAGGAAAACCACTAGACCACAGAGGCGACATATATCATATCTCAGATCAAATCTGTTTGCAAAATAAGTAAATCTATATGATTAAAATATTCCTTAACAATTCTCGGTCAGGCATTATTATATCTTGTAAGAGTAAGAAGAGACGTATCTTCTCAGACTGGAGGGGGCAGGGTTCCACGCTTGGCAGGCAGGTTCAAGAACGTATTGTTGACTTACGAAACTGGCCGACAGAACGATCGATTCTTGTTATTTTACTTGTGAAGTACCCTAGTTGCAATTCCGACTGTATTACTGGCGATAGAAATGAATCGTCCTGTCGACGAACAGTCCAATAGCGAATCGGTCATCGGAGAATGGTTGCCGAATCCCAAGGACCGTAACTCAACAGTTCCAGACGTATGCGTGCCCAAGACACTGGTTGCATTGCCACGAGGAATAGCTTTGCTAATTCGCTGGCCTAATGCTTTTCTTAAGAAGGGGTCACGTGTCGCCTCTATTTAAAATTTGAAATACGGAAATTAAATTACATGTTTAATACATGGTGGGATGAACTTGCCCAACAATGGGATGACCAGGGCAGATAGCAATAGTTTATGATTTTATGTACTTACGTGTTTAAAGTCTAGCTGTTAAAGCAACGATTTCATAGACATACTTTTTCGTCGGTTGTGTAAGTGCAAACATAATAAGGATTATATATATCGATGCAACGATATCGGGTGGTCTGTGCGTCATCGGTATAGATCATGTTTGGTTATAGGATTGGGCGCTTTGTGATCAGGTTATGCAGTAGGTAGCCAAGGTATCTGTTCTAACTGTATTTTTGTTAAAATTCTACCAATATATTCCTAAATCGATGTTTTCTTTTCATTTGTCTGCATCTTTTTATGAGTATAAATTATCATGGTTGCGACTTAATAGTTTCTCTGATTATGTATGTGTTTTTTTATTTATTTATTCAAACTATATGTACAATCAAACTATTTACAAGGGAAAGCAGTCAGGACTGTTACAACGGTTCATGGGCGTGGAACAAACATTATTACACCTAATTAAGTACAAATAAAATAATTAGCAATGCGTTATACAGCGTACTACAGTCAGTACAATTGTCTTGAGCACCCATCCAGCTGGAACTGGTCTGGAACAGTTGAGTTACTTATAGTCCGATCGTAACGGTCCTCAGGTAATCCCACTGCTTCCTTTGTACACTAATATTGTAAGGAGGTAAAGTTTGTAAGTTTGCATGTAGAAGGTTATTTCTGAAATCATCCAATTCAAAAAATTCTCACAAAAATGTTAAGACTGAACTTTCAGGGTTGAAATATATGTTTTATGTGATTTTTGAATATAAATACTTAGTTGAGAAGAGTGTTATCATCAGTTATATTGTTTTTTTATGGATACTCTTACCGTCACAGAATGCCGCGGGTTCGTGGCTCAGGCCCCCAGTGGTCAACGTACTGTGGCCGACGCCCACGCTATTTTAATAAATTTGCCACGCGGGCTTAGAGTTACCCTCTGTGATCTAGTGGTTCAACCCACCGATTTTAGATTCAGAGGTCCCAGGTTCGATCCTAGGCATCTTACCAAATTCTGTCATTTTAGAGGGAAGATAATATATAGAGATAGAAATGATATAGAGGGAAGATTCCTCAGCTTGTTGAGGATTCCGGGTGAAGTACGCTTCCACCAGTGTGGCATTGGCTTGTATTCTGTCAATCGGAAATGGGCTTGTAACGTATCACATATTTAATAGCTACTAATACCTGCTTGCAAATCATCTTGCCTATAGTAGTTTTAGGGTCTGATCTGAGTAGTACTTAGAGGTGAATACTTGAAGGGAAAAAAGTTGTGAGTCTGTTTTTTGGACTTTTATCTATGCGATGAATTTTTATTTTGGAAAATGGGTGTATTTCATTGTTGATCCACTAAACGTTTACTATCTAAATTCAAATTTTATTTTTTTATTGCACTTATGTTGTTATTGAGGTATAAAGGTGTTTCGTGGATTAAAGTTTAATAAACCAGATACGCGTCTCTTAAAGTATCTGTGTTGCATACCACCATCCAAATAACATCAATATATCAATGGATTAAAATAGCCTCATGAATGTTTCATGCATTGCATCCAACTTGTGGTAGCAGTATTATTATTATTTGTATGTTCTGTGGTGCATCAGGGTAATTGGTTGTAAGCAAACATCGTAGGGGTGGTTTAGGGGAGAGAAACTTGGGTATTAGAAATAAGCACCAATATTTTATTTTGCTGGGTTTGGCAGAGAATTACGCCAATCCCTTTACACACGTGTCGTGAAAGGTGACTAATGCGGTGGCAGACCATCTCAGGACTAGGTAAACGATATGACTATTACCCTGAGAAATAGAAGTTAATTGTTTGATTATCATAGGGAGGAAGGGTGTTTTGCCATCACTCACTCTTGGCAGGCAGATTGGTGATGGAAATGAATAACAAGAACTTACAAACTTATCTACAATTGAGCGAGCCTATAGAAGAAAGTGCCTATTAACTCACTTCTTGAATACATTACCCCTCCCTCCCCTATCTTAGGCGCCTTTTATGAAATCCATGGGCATTGCTGGAGAAAACAGAGCCTTAACCACAGCTTCACTATGAAAATCAATGGTATCGTCGCTGAGTTGCCACTATAGGTGCCTTTTGTTAATCTAGTGGCCATTTTGCGATGATACCATTGCCCTCCATAGTGAAGATATTGGCTTAGTACCTAGAATCGAGGCCCTGTTCGTATGCCGAGACTACAATTACGGAAATGTGATGAGGATTAACTTCAGCGTGCGGTTGAAAGGGCTAACTAACAGCTTATAACTTCACCACCTCACTGTAATCGACAACCATAGTCAATAATAGGATTATTTCTATTACTTATTAGGTTTTTACATTTCCAATTCACCCTTAGTAAGGGTGGTCGCGCATTGAATTATATCGGATTAAAAGAGCGTATCATCGCCAACGTCCTGTTCCCGGCACGTTCTTTGTGAGTGGTCCTTGTCTTGTTTTAAGCCGGGGGCATATCGTAGGTAGCTATTTAATTATGCTTTCCTGTGTTCGTCCTGACAACTGAACACTCAAGACTATCTGTCCATAGAACATTGAATATTGTAGTATGTATTTACAAAAAATGTATATCAGTATTATATCCGTAATCTAGTTCCCATATTACAAGCTTTGCTTAGTTGGAGACTAGACGGCACTGTGTGAAATTAATGTCCTGTAATATTTATTAATATGAGCCTACACATATTCATTTGATAAAAGAACTTTTCAATTTCAATTGTAGCGCTTTCATGTAATCATATTGCTATAATCACCACACTTGGCAGACTGATTGGTGATTGCAACAGGAGGGTGCAGCTGATCATCCCCTGGTGAATGGGTATTGTTGTTGTTCTCATTACCGTGAGACCTGTCGCCATATGACAACAATTCTAGTTATGGTGTTCCAGGATCTATATACAAGATAGCCAGTTCCTTTTTATTATATTGTACCTACGAAAGGGAATCGTTTACCCATCATATAAAAAAGGGGTTCCACTAGCATGCAAATTTGACTTGGGTCTCGAAGATATCATTTGTGATATGTTGGGGTACGTAGTAGGTATAATAGTTTTCTGCAATTTGACGTTTTCTCTACACGTGACCCCCCAATGTACCACCACATACGAATAACCCAACCACCCCGCTTATCCTCTACGTGAATGTTTTCCTTGGACTTTACATTAATTTCTTAGCCTGATGGTTCCACTGTTGATTGATTATTTTGTATAAAATGCTGGTGAAATTACTGCTTGTTTAGTTTTGACTGTAACGTCAAGCGATCGTGTTAAGATGATTCGAAGTGATACTAAGAAGAAGCTGCGCGGTAAGTTATTATTGTTTTACTTTAACTCTTGAAATAATTTACTTCACTTTCGTCGCTCTATGTAAGTTTAGTCATGTTTTAAACCCTTTCTTCATTAAAATACACCAAGCTACTAAAAGAACACACCGGGCAAACAGTTATTACCGAGAACTATGTCCAACATTTTCATCCAACATTTAATTAACAATAACAAATCTTTTACATATTTTATTTTCAGTGATATACGTAAGTACCTAACCATGACCACATCTATTTTTATTCGTATTGTAATTCAGTAGTACGGTGTTTAAAATAATCACTCAACACTGATTACAAATCGGGGAATTCACAAAATGCACAATAAAAAGGACGTGCTAAGGATGCACCCTTGCGGCACTCCCTACCATTACCGCGGTTTTAATCAAAAAATCGTGGGTGTGAAATCCAAACAAATAGGGGAGTCCTTCTTTCCCATAATGATAATGAAAAACACGGAAAATAATACAAAATACATGTTGTTTGAGGCAACCTGCGCGTGCGACGGTATCAAACGCCGATCGTGAATCAGGAAATTGCTTGTGTCAATAATTACACTGATTTGCGGGAAGTGATTTCACGGACAGCGATGACTTTCGATGATTGCATTTGATCAGAGGGTGGGAAATGTAAACGTGACCGGCAACGGTAGGTGGGTTGACTCTTGTTATTAAGTCACAGTCACGAATTAATATGAGTAAAATTACTGCTAAAAAAGTTAAAACATTTGATTAAAACACGGCATTTGATTATTTTGCTAGCCGACTCCTAAAAACGATGGATATTCTTATTTCGATAATAAAAAAAATATTCTCCAAACGAAATTCGCTTGGCTTTTGTCTACTTAACTCGATGGGTGCTGTAAAACACTCACGGTGTGTTTTACATAGAGAGCGAGACGAGCAACACCCAACGAGTTAGCACGATGGGTGCTGTAAAACACTCACGGTGTGTTTTACATAGAGAGCGAGACGGGCAGCACCCAACGAGTTAAGTCAATTCAATAATTGTATACACATTCATATATTAAAGAATAATTTACAGACGTCCGTCTGTTTGGAATCGCGACCAGCACACACGAAGAAAGAAAATATTTTTTATATTGTTGCGGACATGAGTCTCAGCAACAGTATAGAACAAACTATAGATAACAAAATTGAAGCGATTTCTGTCTTCACGCTTAGCTGCTAACTAATAGGCGAGTCACTGCGATCAGCATCACCGCAACTTACCTATCAGTTAAAACTCAAAATGATGCTGTTGTTTATACCCTTTTTTCATATATTACGGACTAGCTCTATTCAAGAGCAAGGATGATATACAGAGTGAGTTTTTTTTCCGGGGCCACTAAGCCAAAGTCTGAAACCGTGAGAGTTATCGAAAAGTCATGTTAGGAGCTACGTGCTCGTCACCGTTGTGCAAAACTGGAGATTCCAGAAATTTTATCCATGACATAAAACCTACATTATTATAATTTTGAAATTAATGAGTAATTCTGATTTTAAAAAGTTCTTCGCGAACAGCAAAAAAGAGTATTTATTAATACTCTACTTTGCTTACGCATTTAAGATAGCAAATACAACCTTTACTAAATGCATAAAGAAGAATTTATAAATTTTCAATTTTGAAAGTGTTCCAACAACTTTGGGCACATAGTCATCATACATTAAAAACTCACCCTGTATACGATGGAGCAAGCTTTTACAGCCTAAGAGCGCTGTGGCCAAGTCAGTATGGGTCCGCCATCTGATCTGGAGGTTGTGGGTTGAAATCCAGTCGTGTACCAATGGACTTTTCAGTTTTTCGGAAGTTTATATACCTACGCATTTGACACATGCACGACAGTGAAGGTCACATCGTGAGGAAACCGGCATGTCCCTAGGAACAAAAATCCAAATGACACGTGTCACTGGCTAGTATTCCGCTAAGCGTCGATAGACTTGAAACCTGTTACGTATTGAATACAAGCTACATGCATGCTGTGGGCATGTGCCAAACGTAAGTTTGGACGTGCCTCTAACCACCCTCTAGTAAGTGTTATTCATAAGATCCACTCCCTGAGTAGTCATATCTGTGGATGATCAGGGATCAGAGGTAAATCCTCGAAGGGGAAAAAGTAGTGTCTGTTTTTTATACATAGACTCACATTTGTTTCCCAGAGGAGTAGGCAGAGACGACAGACATGTAAGTGGTTTACGTGAGTGCAATAATGATGGTATCGCAGTGAAACAGTGGCTCCACGTAATGAAGTGTAATTCAATGAAGTGCGCACGCGCACAAAGGGCCCAATGGTGCGCGATAAGTCTGCGCTATGCGGCCATATGCCGCGGGGATGGTTGCTGAGCGGTCTTGATACTTGACTGAACTTGCTAGTTATAAATGATAAATAAATATTACAGGACATTAATTTCACACAGCGACATCTAGCCCTAAACTAATCATAGTTTGGGGCTAGATGTTAAAGATGATAAAGTTTTTTTTTCTTTTTTTTTAGTTTAGTTAGACACTACCATATTCTTGTTTTTTTTACTAACTGTGTTTTATTTTTATTTTAGAGAAAATAATTATGTTTGTAAGCCTGACACGGCAGACTAGAGGGCCAAGATAATTGTTAAGACCAACTGATGTTATTTACCTGGATCTGCAAACAATAAATTCATTTCATTTCCTTTCATTTCATTTCATTAAAGATGTTACAAATTGATCCTATTGTGAATTTATTGAATAGATAGTTTTTGAGTTGATACTTTATTATATTTGTTACAAGGCTTTGTACTAGTTCCTAATTATTATGAATTATATATATTAAAATTAAAGTTTTCACTAATCTTGTTTCTGAAAACACAAATTAAATGTAAAAGATCAAAGTCTGATGTACAAAAAAAAACGATCTGCTTTTCAACAAGTACTAAGAATTAAAGAGGTCTTAATATACCACATTATTCACACAATCTTCAGCCTCATTGAATTTTTGCAATTATCATAACATAATCATAACAATTACGCAATTATTTTATAGTTATTTTATATATTATTTATATTTATGAACAAAATAATCCAGGCACGTGTAGACACGCACGACACGACAGCCTTTTTTACTAGCGCAAAAAACCTATCTCGTCTAAACTTAAAAACTATAACGAGGTATCTGTAATCTACTCAATTACCTAATTAAACTATTGAACAGTGAGCTTATATGACAGTGCGTAATTTAAAAAATGTGTCAATAAAAATGTTTTTTTGTTGTTTTGAAATTAGAAGTTTTTTTAAACTCTGCAAGTATCAAAACGATTACGTCTAAACTTGCACCCCACACAAATCTCGCGCGTGTTAGGGTGACTTGACTGACAACTAAAAGAAAATATTTTCAAAGAGTCATGAATACATTAATTATTAAATTGAGTATTCATTTCATTAGAATATTACGATTTAATTTAGAGAATATGTCCGGTATGTTCAGGTATTGTGCATTTTATTTTGTACATTCAATAAAGGGTACGAGTACAAAGATTTAAGGACTCTTTGTTATAAATATTCAACAAGAACCAAAAGTGTAATCGTTGTAAAATACAGTGTTCATATTGCTACACTTTTAGTACCTACCTGTACATTATACCACCGTCATAGCTTAGGCACTACTGACTCACAGCCGATTATTATCCTCACCTGCCACCTCAGCACGGGGAGGGGGATTTTGCAGTCTGTCCTCTGTTTTTATCCACCATCGGGAGACAAAATGCTCTCGAAGGTGGATAAAAACAAAGGACAAAATTTTTATCCCCGCCCCTTGCTGAGGGGGCTGGTTGATATGCCATTTATCAGTACCAAGTGCTCTCAAAATCTATTACAATGCGCACTGCAAGTCAGGACTTGCAATGTGCTTCCAGCGTCTTTATATCCGCTGTGCTATGATCCTAATGTCCCCAAGAAGCGAATTACTAGTACTAGGCACTTTGACCTCTGCTTTGCCGGTGTTTCCTCATCTCTCCTTTCCTTGACATTTCCACCACTGGACTAGCAGAAGTTCCTACGGCGGACTAGAACTGGTACCTTGCATCTGTTCAATTGTGCCATACACATCGATTCGCCTCTTGGCTGTAACAAAAAACAAGTCAAGTTAAAATGATTAACTTATAGTTAGTATAAATTACCGATCTTTTTACGATTAGTAAACCACCAACCGCCAAAATTAAATTTTACCCATATAAATGTTAGCTTGCTCATAGAAAACTTGCTTTTCAGTAATTACCATGGAACGATGGGACCAAAGTCATGTGTTATTATTAAAAACAACACTTCATTTCTGTTTTATAATAATTGCGTAGAAAATATTGCAACATCACTCAACATGTGCCCCTAAAGTTAATAAATTGAAATAAATGATCTGGATTTTTTGTAGAACATGAGAATCATCGACAGAGTATTTTTTATCCATTTACAACCCCTAACTAGACTATTTGGGGGTTGCTTCTAAAACTTACTCGATTTTTTAGGCAGAGCACAACCACAGAGGACTTCCAAATTATATTAACATCACATTTAAACCTATGTTCGTCCATAAATTGTGTAATTTAAGTTATATTCTATACATAAATGGTGGACGTTCGGACGTGCTTCTGACCTGACTACCCCATAGTATCTGATACTCATAAGATTTTAACCGCCTCTGTAGTCTATTGGTTTGCCCACCGGTGTCAGATCCCGAGGTCCCGGGTTCGATCCCCAGGGGAGTACAATATTGTGCTTGGTTTGGTTGGTGGTAGGCCTTTTTACAAGTCCGCCTGGCTAGCTACCATCATCTTACCTGAGTCTGCTGCCATAACAACAATACTAAATTGTTGTGTTCCGCCTATTACAGGTAAGATAGCCAGTTCTTCAGACTGTTGAGGATTCTTGATGTAGTGCGCCTCCACCTTCGGACTTTTCTCACCAGGTGAGATGAAGCCCAGGCGCTTCCCCGTCGTAGTACAAAAAAAAAAAATAGGATCTAAGTTGTGATCAAAGGTGAATCCACGGCGGGACAAAAGTCGAGTCTGTTACTATCAATAAATAATTAAATAAAATATTACAGGACATTTATTTCACCCAGCGCCAAGCCCCAAACTAAGCATAGCTTGTAATATGGGAACAAGATTACTGATAGAATACTTAAATACTTTGTAAATACATACGTACTATATGATACAACACCCAAACACAGAACAAACATCTATATTCATCACACAAATGTATGTCCTGGGTGGGAATCGAACCCACAACCTACAGCGCAAGGCAGAGTAACTAAAAACTGAGCTGTGAGGCTTGTCAAAATACATGTATAAATGTATAATACACTTAACAGCTTAAATCTGTGGCAATGCTTAGTTTTTGGCTGGATGATGTTGTGTAAAAGTCCATTAATGTTTATTTATAAGTACACATCAGTAAATTCTGACAGCGGATGTTGATGATGAAGTTTTACCCTTTTCATATCAGTATAATAGGTACTTAGGAGGGATAGCCTAGAGGGATATAGCCTTGGCAACCGAGGCGTTAAAAGACGGGGGTATATCAATGGCTATGGCCTGTCTGGATTTTCCCGTCAAAAATGGGGTAAGGTATTTTTTTCAAGCATCCCACCTGATGGATCATTTGCCTACAAAGCCTTACTGCGAAGGTCAAATCCAAAAAGAACATGACCTACAACTTCAACTTGAGGCATAAGCTTCGCGTGCCTGTATTTTCACCGGAAATAATACCCTTCACACTTACACAGCAATGCTACATGACACTAATGTGTATATAGATGGAATGAGCCTACGAACTTTACGCCAATGCTCTCTGATTACTATTTGTGTTAAAAATAGTATTTGCATCAGCCCCAGGCTACGTAACCAAATCGCAGCAATAACTCTCAAGATGCCAGACGAAATAAATCAAATGATCTTCTAATATAGAGGCAGGTAAAGGCGACATTCCAAGGCGGCGACACTTATCAACGAATAAATCGCGCGAGCCTCGCTCGGGGCCTCCGTACGTCTTTATTTGAGATTAGATATTTAGGTCTTTACGTATTTTATTTGAGGGTTGACGTTGTAAATCTTTGAAAGGTCCTTAAATGGTTAAGAACTTTGTTTTTCATGAGATATTGCAATGTTTTCATGTTATGTTCTTAAACAATTCAATTTAGTACGCTATATTAGGCTAGTGACATTGGTTGGAATGTTTTTTTTCATACTAAGTTGGCCAAAATGGTCCCGAAAGTCATGTATATATTCAATTAAAAAATATAAATATATTGTTTTCCGACCACCAGATAGATACCTTGAAAAACGGAGCACAGCCTGTATTAAAGGTATCTTTTTACCCTGGATTTGATGACACCATGATTGGATTGATTGAGTTGTTCCTTTACAGAGAACCTATTTTACTAATGGATGTCGTAAAAAGTGACTGTTAATTTAAAGTTTTAGTGGCATTCGCTTTAGCTAGAACGTCCATTGCATAGCAGGGTTATCTGTTACTTTCAACATGTGTTATTCAACTCCTTTACCAAGTACGGAGAATACGAAACCAATACAATGCAATTTTTTTGTTAATACATACGTCATACAAACAACACCCAAACACAGAACATCCACATTTCAGACAAACGTTTGTCTTGGGTAGGAATCGAACCAACTACCAGCAGAAGGTATAAATACCTAATAGAGCTGTGAGGTTTGTAAATAGATAATTTTTATCATAATCCCAGGAATAAAGTGTCAATATTCGTATCAGATATGTAGTTTATTATCTAAATGTATGTAAATATTTAGACAAACGTACATTTACATTATCTGCTACCAACGCCGCCATATGGATAGCCACTTGATGTGTAATTCTCCATATGGTTACAAAGTTATGCCTACCGCATTTTAAGGGATGATAAAAAATACAGAGTCAGTGTGGCTACAAAAGGCGAATACCAACTACAGTTGCTAGCGAGGACAGAAGAGAAAATGTACGAAAAATATAAGCTTACGCAACACCTCAAGCGTATGCTTCGAAATTAGGCAGTACAAAGTCAGTAAAGTAAACTGTCCTACGTCATATAGTAAACTACCTGTGTTGCTGGTTCGTGGTAGGACTTTGTTTAAGTCCGCCTGGTCTAGCTTACTATCTCACCTAATTCTGTCGCCATAACAACTATTCTTTAATAATTGTGTTCCGGCATTTTAGAGGTAAGATAGCCAGTTCCTCAGTTTGTTGAGGATTCCGGATGAAGTTCGAACTTTGGCCTATAATAACTTGAAAATCAGGTGAGATAAAGGCCAAACACCTCCCCGGCGTACAATAAAAAATATAAAAAAAGATCCTGTTGTAGGCACGCTGTATGTAAATGTAAATTACCATTTTACAAGTCAAGGAGACAGTACATTTTTATCAAACATAAGCTCTAGACTGTGGATCGCTTGAATCGCTATAAAGCCATTTTTTTCCGGGTGAAGTGCACCTCCACCTTCGGCCTTATCTTAACTTGTAACCAGGTGAGATGAAGGCCAAGCGCTCCCCGTAGTAATATAAAAAATAAAAACTAGAAAGTAAGTTTGAAAATAGCTAGATGCGGTCGTGAGGAGTTAGTGGATGGACGCAGCTCAAGATTTGGAAAGCTTCATCAGCTGTTGATACTATGTTTGACTTCAAGATTTGCCTGGAAGCTAACTTAAAGCTTGGAAGCCTCCGAGCCTTATCCAGTGCCTTATCGGCAGCTGCCCATAAGGCACTAGGAGCTGCTTGTCACCAGACTTCGGCACCAGAGTGGAGCCAGACGGACTTTTACAGGTTACCACCAGCGTAATATGGGCTGCAATGACGATGATTTTGTAACATTTTATTAATATTAATATAGAACTAGCTGACCCCGCAGTTACATTTGCGCCAAGGTTCTAAGCTCTGCTGAACACATCATTTTCTGGGAAGGCTTGCTATATTGTAATAGACGTCATTATTGCCTCTCAGCACAGCCTCGAGATCCAGGGCTAACCCCACGTTTTATTTACGTTCAAGCGTTTGGCCTTGATCTCACCTGGTTTCAAGTTATGATTTGAAGGCTAAAGGTGGTGCGCACTTCACCCAGAATCCTCAATAGCCTGAGGAATTGGCTGTATATTAATAATATGAAAACACCATCCAGTTAAGACGCCTCGCGCGTATTAAACTCTTTGTACATGGAGCTCATATTAGGTTGGGTATTGCTATGGGTTGGGTCTCTATTACATTTTCTCTGATAATCATCGATTTAAAGGCTTTAAACCCTTGGATTGATGATAATCATAGGCTCCATACACAAATGTTTCATAACTTACTTTGAAACTTTCGAATCAATCCAGCAATTCAATTTAGTAAAAAACCTTTTCACACCACCTGCTCGACAATGCCAAATTACAAATCATGCCAACCTTACGTAAAGCAAATCATTTAAGCAAGCCCTTGGCTTTAGCCGGGGTGTAATGTTGGACTGAACCTCATTATAACCCGCTGGGTTTTAATATTTTTACTTTTCATGGTTCTTATGGCAATGGCCTTAAAGTCTAATTTCGTAATAATAGATCAATAGACGAATACTCGAAGGCCGGGGTCGGCGCCGCGTCGAACTTATTTGAAAATCGAACTATCATTGACTTTCGTGTTTACGAGTTCATTTCCCTGACAAGCGCCATTCACCTCAAAAATTAAGGCCACCTTTAATAAAAAATAGGAATGTCAGTACATTAATAAAAAATCTTGCGACAAAATAATTGGGTAGAGTCTTAAAATGAATTTTTAATAAAACGCTGTATTTAGTAGCCTTGCTTTTTTATTGTCTCGCAAAAGGTGAGAAAAGTAGAGTACACTCCTCGGGGATAAAGCTGTTTTTGTCTTGGGCGCGCTTGAACCCCTCACTGCGCTCTGGAGTCGTCTTAACGCTAGCTGCGCTCGGGAGTAAATCTGGAGTCCTTCGTTACGTTCAGAATTCAATATCGCGCCCGTGACATAAAACAGTGCTTTATCTCGTCATACAATAAATTGTATGAAATGTCCGATTTAATTAATTTAAAAAAAATGAACAGGTACTAAACAGCCTTGACCACAGTAACTAAAAAGTAAGGTATGTTGACATTATTATAATATAATATAATATATTATAATAGTTGTACGTGTGGTATTACTGTGTTTTTCGTAAGTATATTAATGTGTTCTGTAATACTGTGGAACATTGCCTGGCTGTCAATAGTTTTCGCAGTGCACGCGAAGATAGGAATTTTATTGGTAATTTTCTTTCACCTTGGGTATTACATTCTTCTATTCTATTCTAATATATTCATTAAGTTTTCTAAAGGATCCCTAATATAACCTGATAATAAATAATACTTTTGTTATTTAGTGATACTATAGCACTCTATTGGTTCACTTATGAGACTAATCAAAACGATCAAATCAAAATAGAATCAAATTTTACAAATATACTAATCTTTTCTTTCTATAATTTTAGTGTAATTAATGAATAACTATGATATGTCAGTGGTTAATACATAAAAGACTATATTTAACATACGTGAAAGGAAAATATTTTAAGATATTGAGCGCACGGCAGTGTGTGGGATTTGGTAAAGTTCTATGAATGACCTTTACCAAATCCCACACAACTCCGTAGGAGTAAAACTACATTTTCCTACGATCAAATTACAACTACTGGAACACTTATAAATATGTACCTTTACATAAATTAGGTACATAGTTATGTAGGTACAACCTTGATTCGTTATAAACTAGAATTCCAACGAACATTCCTAACAACAAAGTTTACCTCACATCTCAAGCTATTTCCAACATAACCCAACAGACATCAACCCTACAACGAAGCCAATAGAGTCCACTTTTATTTGAATATTTCAATAGATAGGTTATAAAATATCAAGTTGATAAAGGCAGTACGCTGTCAATGATCAATGATAACAGCCAGTGCACACCGGCGATAATGCCGCTCGAGCGTTTTGTAAACATAGCTTTATCTTTACGGGTGGAGGGTTTTAGCCGAGAGGCTCGGATCTAGGTAATGGCGCCGGGGGCTGTTTATTTATAGCTTAGCTCTGGACCTTGATACTTTCACAAGCAAGGAAAACGAAAAGGTCTACGAAAAGCCTTAAACTCTCATCATTTTATAATTAAATTATTTACATTGAATAATTTGTTGCCTTTTTTTACCGACAGGGTTGTGCTTGGTCTTTACATCACATCATTTTGAAGTTATAATAAGGCCGAAGGCGGAATCGCTCTTCACCCGTAATCCTCAAAAAATTAAGGAACTAGCTATCTTACCTCTAAAATGTCAGAACACAAAAAAAATAGAATTGTTATTATGGCGACAGACTTAGGTAAGATGGTTGTCCAGCTATTTGGTGCGCTACAGAGCATCGGGAAAGATGATACAAGCCTCATAGCTCAGTTGGTAGTAGCTCTGCCTTCTGCGCTGTAGGCTGTGTGCCCACCCAGGACAAACATTTGTGTGATGAATAGAGATGTTTGTTCTGTGTTTGGGTGTTGTATCATATAGTACGTATGCATTTACAAAAGGTATTTAAGTATTCTATCCGTAATCTAGTTCCCATATTACAAGCTATGCTTAGTTTGGGGCTAGATGGCGCTGTGTAAAAATAAATGTCTTGTAATATTTATTTTATGATACTAAATTCGAGTCATGTTGATACTATTTTGTTTTGAAAACATAAGGGTCAACGATATGAGCCTAATAATAATAAAAATCTTTATTTCAGTAGAGGTTCATATTAAAATCCTATTTTAATATGAACCTTGATTGTAAATCAAGTCAAGTTCAACAAGGACATAGGATAAATAAGACTTAATATTAAAAGGAGGCTCCCTAAATGTTATAATGATGTGCCGTGTTACGGTAAGTAAACCAAATATTCAATGAATGTAAAACTAAAGGCATGTTATTTTTCAGAGTCTTATCTGTCCAGCACTAAGATGCTTATACAATTGAAATATTTTCCTTCAATACATTTTCTTTTTTAAATCATGCTCTTTTAACCTCTTTTTTGCAATTTTCTATGAAAAAACTCGAGTTAGAAGACTAAAATAAATACTAACAGTAAGAAAATTTGTTTTAATTTCCAGTACTAAGACAAAATTTCTCTAGACCTATAATTATTCTTATGATTAACGAAATTAGATTTGGTACTTACGTCCTTTCCTTCCGAGCAGGAATAGGGTAAAGAAGCGCAAGCGATATTCAACCTAATAGCGCTCTGGAAAGCGCGCAAGATATTTCTCAGTACAGCGCTATGCGCCGACGAAAGTGGACCGAATGAGTAAGTACTCATCTTATTATATATATTAACTCTATTTATATTTTACAATGGTTTGATCATATTTTTTTTAAGGTTTTTTGTTCTAATTAGGTATTTAGTTTTGTTTAATGTACATACATTAAACAAAACTAAGATACATCTTGTAATGGGTGCTTTTTTAATCGATGAATCTTGAACCCAATACCAGACGTATCTACAAGCTACTCGTAACTCGATATGTTATTTTATGATCATGCTGTTAATTTTATTATACGTGTTCACGGATTATCAATGTGTGTCTTTGATAATGGTCAAACTATTTTTTTTCTTTCAGAATGAATTCCAGCATACATTTGTGATAAAAAATGACCCAACGAGGAAGAAAGTTACAGTGAAATTGTATGTTCCGGCTTTACTGACTTCTAAACAATATTAAAATGTAATAAAAAATATTGTTTACAATAACATAGTACCTATTATTGATCGAGTGGGTGAAGCGAACGAGATCTCCGTGTTATGTTGGGAAATTCGGCACTATGTGTATGTAGGTATGTGGCAATGCTTGTGACGTCATACCTAATAATAAACTCTTGAATGGCTTATTCGATTTTGATGAAATTGAAAATGCATAGAGATATCACAATTATAAATTGAGACTTTATAAATGGGGTAGTTTTTTAAAATATTGGGATGTTTTTTTTTATTATTAATGTACGACGGGGAAGCGCTGGGCCATCATCTCACCTTAGTGTCTAGTGCGAGTTTTATACTTGCTCAATACCTGCCCGAACGCGTTTCACTTTACGGCGATTTGTATAATAAATAATACCTGGTCACCATTTTTAGATTGCAACTCGCACTACGCACTCAGGTTACAAGTTAACGGCCTATACTACCTTAGATTAGCAACTCAACGCAACTTTACTCTAGTTTCGAACTAGATATAGATATAGTTATAATAAAGGTGACATTGCTGTGCGCTCAACCACGGCGCATATGACCACCAGATCATACACAGTAATACGCGCGAAATTCTACGTTTAATTTTTTTACGGTAAAACAAATATTAATTTTGAAAATCTTAAAACACAGAGCGTCTGCTGTATACTGTATTAATTTACTGTACAAAGCGTTAAGGCCTAATTTGGCGCACTTATTGAATGGCGAACATTTTAGGGACAAATTAGAGTTAACTTTGGTTTTTTTTTCTATAGAGAAAACTTTATGGATTCGTGTTTTCGCAACAAGCTCAACAAAGCGTTATGAACTATAACCTGAACTATAACATTTATTCATAGGAAGTACTTTGATAGCTTATTCTATTTTAAATAAAATTCATTCATTTTCACACACTAACATAGATTTGAAATTGCAATTGGTTCCGTCTCATATAGGTTTAAGAGGTAACGAAGAGGCTGACAGATTTGCAAAACAAGCAACAGAAGGGACAGACTTTGACATACAACCTAGCTATACAGAACAATGATTTGAAATAAGGAAGTTGTGTTATAATATGTATAAAGAATATTTTGATGAAAGAAGTAAAGAAAAGGGAATTTGGTATAAAACAATCCAATGTCAGCCTCCTCGTATTCCGTGGTTTGTCCAAGGTAAACTTAATAGGTCATTTATAGTTTTTATGCATAGAATACGTTCTGGTCACTATCCATCAAGAAAATTTGGATACCTCATGAGAAAAGTAGATTGGCCGAATTGTGAGGTATGTGGAGCATTGGATGACGTGCACCACCTCTTGATGGATTGTGACAAGTACAGGAGAGAGAGAGAGAGAATCACTGATGCTCAAATTAAGCGTCAATCGGACAGATATTGGTATGTTCATTAAAATCTTATCCGAACCCAATTCTGACGAGGCAATTTTGCTGGGGCGCACATTTTGTTCATCAGTGATTTAGTTATTTATAAAGTAGGTATATTGTATTTCATATCCTTTAGATTTTGAGTTTTGTGTTATTGTATGTAGTGTATGTTAGGGTATGATGTGACTGCCATACCATTTATGGCACAAGTCAAGAATAAAAAAAGAAAATAAAAACATATATTAATTTCAAAGTAAATTTGTGGAAAATGTGATCGCTGAAGCTAAGCCATTTCAGGTACTATGATACCTCTTAACCCGCCATTTGTGACGTATATGTCTGTAAGACCCGGTGAGTTGAAAAAGTCGAAAAACTTTTTTACCAGCTATCGAATTGAGTTGTGATTTCGTGTACTTTCCTAATATCGCGTAACCACGTGTGCGCACATCTTGGAGTTTTATCGCAAACCCGGTGTTTGAGACCGGGGTCACATGCTATCTATTTTCTAGGAACGTCAACGCGTCATATTCACCACGGTAGTGTTGCGGGGGCATGGAGCTAGAATAGAATATTTTTTTGACAGCCTGGTCTTAACAATAAATTATATATATCAATTATAAAAATAATAATAAGCTTTTATTTAATTTTATTCCAAGCTACACAGTGCGCATAATCAAATAGTTTAGATCTAATCGTATTTTTACAAAAGACTGTTCAGAGAGAACCGTCGTAGATTTAGGCCATCGCGTGTGCTTCTATCAAACAAGCGCCCTTTTTTGGTCACAAACAGACTATATTTGATGGATTGTGTGAAGGATATGAGCAAGAATGTACGGAAATCACGTCATACAGAAAATAATTAAGTCAGTAACAATGCTTTGACGATCACACCTAATGTGGGTTATGTGGGCAGGAAGATCAAAGTTCTAGTTGTGTCGTCCTAACTCCAGCCCTGTACAAGCACTGAACTAAATTTATGTTTTACAATGCACATAAGGCCCGACTTTTATTGATGTAGATATGCTTTAAAATATGTTGTAAGCCTCGCGGATACATTCAGATCAAACGAATAATTGCTCTCGAAGCAATTAAAATTATCTTCTTCGAGTTCTTTAATCGGTGTTTCATCATCATCATATAACATCCTCCTGCAGATGACGTACAAGTCAAATCTTGGATCTCTAATGGAAGATGACACTGATGATGTATGTTTTTTCTTACAACATACAGAATTTACCAACCGGCCTGTCATGGTCATTATGGGAACTCTCGTTTCGCAGAAGGCTCTGTCTAACAATGGGCAAGTAATGGTGGTGATTTGAGACATTTAAAAACAAAACCTTTCAATAAAGAATATGGAAAGTAGCGATGTCTGCTGTGTATTTAGTTATACAATTCTGCGATCACCTATCCGCCTGCTAAGCGTGGGGATTTTGACAAAACCACACAGTTGCGGACTGTCATAGACAGACTGTATCTTAGTCTCATTAGACAAAGTGTTGATGGTTTGCTACGATTTGCTACAAGCGGCTACGCCGTAGCACTTGGCGTAGCAAGCATTAAAGTTTTATAGCATAACATTTTTTTTTCTTATTCAATTTGACTAAATTGAATAAGAAAATTGTGTTGCCTAAATCTAGGCGGGTCGCTGACTTGTTAGCGGTTACGGCTAAATGATCCCAATACTCGTGGCAGGACCTGTTATGTCCTGCCACGAGTATTGTGTTTCAAATTTTATAGATAAAATTGAGTATAAAAGGTTCGCCTAACTAGCAACCAACGTTCTGCCGAAGTTTGGCACCAAACGGTTCGCCATGTTTATATAAATAGAGCTATATAAACTCATTAAAAAAAAAATGGTGTCATACTTTTACGAACCATCGCACAGGTACTGTACTGGTGAATTATGTCAGACGCGTAGGTAAGGTACATTACCTACCAGTCAAAAAATTATAATAATTTCCCTAATCAGTCTATCTTCGTCTTATTTTTCATGCAAACTACAAATCTAAAAAAAAAATTGCAGCGCAGAGCTCGGAGCGACAACACGTCCACAGAGGGCTAGTCAGTTAGCAACAAGACTATATTTCCTGAGGATGCCTCATGTAGAGGCGAAACACGTGTCGATTTGATTTTTTCAGAGAGATTTGGCGGATTTAATACAAAATATTTTTTCTGTTTTCAGATTTTATTTTGAAATATGGATCTCCGCAAAATAACGCCTGACTCAATTAGCTATCTACAAAACTTTTTTTTATATTTCATCATATTTAGGAGGATTTAAACCTCCATGGATAGAAACACATCTCTGTCGAACCTACAAATCATGGCGCAGTCATGATTTGTAGGTTGACCACTGGCACGTGACCACTGGCACGATTTACTTCTAGACTACAATATTATAAGCAGGTAGTTTGCTAGTTTTTATGTGGGAAGTAATCTTCGATAATACTCTTTTTTTTACCAATATTTTTTAGTATTGTTTATAGTGGTCATGGGCTGTATATATTTTGCTGTTTAAATAAAAGGGCCTTTCGCGACCGTTCGTAACTGAAGTCGATGAAAAAACGGTCAAACGATTGCGTTTTGTTACGAACAAATCCCAAGGGACGATGGGAACAAAGTCAAAGTCAAAGACAAAAATTCTTTATTCATTTACAATTTTTAGGATCATTTTGAAACGTCAAATCTACCGCCTGTTCGGAATCGAGACCAGTACACAAGGAGAAAGGCAAGAACAAACGCCCGGGGTTCGCTAGTTTGTAACATTTGCCTACCGACGATGAAATCTTACTCATTCAAATGCTTTGTCTGGCAAAAAGTTCTAATAACATTAAAAAAACAAACATAATCCATAAGCTTCTTACGTGTTAAGTCCCAGAATAGGTGGTACGACTATATATATGTATAGTATGACTGTCTGTTAGTATAAACATTGTGAATAAATGAGCTGTGTTGACCAAGCCAATCAAAAGTTGACGTCTTCCTACTAAACTGGAGGATGTTTTTAACCGCCGCTGTTTTTACCAAGCGCTTCTCCGACGGACAATAAAAAAAAATAGAATACCAGTAGATTTCGTTGAGGAAAGAACCAAAACATCTTGAGAACCAGCACATTTTTTTATTTCCAACCTGCCTTGGTCCCGCTTGGTAGATTTCGATTCACTGTCGCTAGTTGAGATTAGGTCGGTGGCCAGTGGTGTCATAGACACAAGTGAAGTCATGGTCGTTTGCTAGTAGCTACTAGTATTTCTCTCACGTAGTGCGGTAGTTAGGGCGTTGTAAGAAAAGAGCAGTGCTGGGATTAAGCCGTAATGGATGGGTGATTCGTACGCACTGAGCTGTACGCACGTCGCATTATTTTAGTTTTGGACTTTTTAGCTCTTTTTGATATCAAAAAACTTTATTAATTATAATTATGATAATGTTTCTGTTTTGTGTAGGCAAGTTCTGTGAGAGCACTGACTTTGATTCTGTAAACCAGTGTGATTTTCCATATTAGCTAACTGTGAAATAAGATTGAGGACCCTAAATCTAGAAATCGTATTGCTACAACTTTTTTTTTTTACACACGTGTGTCTAGGAGCTACACGAACTTATCCTCCTTCACTTCACCGTTCATTAGATACAAACGCACTTGAATATAACATATATATTTTTTATTTTACGACGAGGAAGCGCTTCGCCTTCGCAAACAACAGACATTTTATAAGCCATTTGAGAATTCACCCCTGGACCGACTGGTCGACGCTGCGCCGCCAGAACCGCCCTCGAGATATATTAAAAAAAACGATAAACGATATGTTAAAAACATAACTTAAATACCTTTACGTCGATGTTGCATTCAAACTTGTCCGACCTTCACGGGTACTCCCTTGCAACTGGCTATTGTGCCATCTAGCGGAAACTATTAGAAATACAAATCTGTGAATTTTCACACATTAAATATGCCAAAACACAGGTGTTTTGTCATATTTAACTCAATTTCGTAAAAAACTACATACGACATTGTTTTACCAAATTAGTGGAAATATGTAGACCACGCTGAAAATTCGATGATATAAATTAGTAGTGTTGTATTGTAAAACCCACCGATCGTAAATCTCCAGTGCGTAATAAAGTCGCCGCCACACTAACCGGATTACGCGCGCCGCTGATGATCGACAGTGACGGTCCAAAGGCGGGTGACACAATGCGATGGCGACAAATAGCTCCTTGGAATTGTAACAAAGATGTGTTGGTTACAGTTTTTTTGGGCTAGCTTTATTTTGTTGAGCCGAATATATGCCCCGAGGCTAGCGAAAACAACGCCTTACTGAGCTTTGTGTCACTTGTCTTGACAATAAGCGGCCTGCGCACATAGCAAAAATATATTTAACATTTCTTCTGCAGTCTCTCTATAGTATTATGGAGTTGGTCGAATTTGACTACAGGTAACTAAGAAGGCACCTAGTACCTACCACCAAAAGTCAACAGCCCATTAGTGTCTACTGATGTACAGAACCTCTTCCCAAATTGAATGGTTTTGCCATAATAACCAAGCTTTGCATACGGATTGGTGATCACAATAATGGTGTTGGGTAGTATACAGAAAAAACTGCGCTTCTGCAGTTGAAAAAAAAAATCCTTTAGTCGTCTCATACGACATCTGCGGGCTGAGTTGAAGGGGTCGATTTTTAAGGCGCAACCGCCACGTTGCAGCTGCAAGTAACAAAATAACTAAAAAACGAAAAGTAAATCATCGAAAAACACGTCTTTTTTATGTAGGTATATATAAGTTCTATCGTAAAAACGGTAATACCTACAAAGACTACAAAAACCAAAGCCAGACTAAATACTGGCAAAGTGTGAGTTGGAATAGGCTTTAGAACGTAATGAAAGCTACATACTTTGCACATTAAATGTTGACCGGAACCCTTATTGTGCGTTTGCGACTCGTACTTGACCGGTTTATTATAGATACAGCAGCAACATTTCAGAATAAGGACTACAAAGGCTATTAAAAGGTATCTAAAATTAAAAATCTGAAAAAAAAAGCCACAGAAAGAGTATAACCAACGCGAAATGGACAACTCACAATAAACAAACAAGCTTTTATACAGAAACTCGACACCGAGGCTTTCCGTAATCGCATCACGGGCCGAGCGTGAAATCCGCACGGTGTGTTAGGGGCCTTAATGCGGATTGGTATGTTCAATCTTATTTAGATTTATTTTGGAATACCTGCATTTTTTAGGTTCTACCTTATTCACAAAATTATGATAACTCATTATTTTTAGTCGATAATTAAAAGAAAAATGGTTTTGAGCTACCTTTCAACAAATCTATGAACAATATTACTATATTTGTATAAAAATTGCACTCAAATAACTAATGTTTATAATCAGTAGATTGTGGTGTTGGCCAAAAAAAAACAAGCTCAATATATGCGTTTTTCCATTATCGATACAATCTCGATTCATAAATCGAATGTGAGATAATGGCGCCAATCGAAGTGTTAAACGCGCCCTATTTTGACAAAAGAGGTTTTACTCTAATCTTCTTACTATCATTTTTTCCTCAACGACAAAGGTGTTCTGTCATTCTGCCGGCGTTCTTTGCTCTTTTGTCGGTTGAGGGTTATGTTATTTTTGTGATGCATTGAAAAAAGCTTTCTGTAAAATGTGAAGATGAAGTAATTTGTCCATTTTGCCGCCTACATATCTATGAAATGCATCAATGACGCGTCAATGTAAATGCGAAACTTTTTCGTTGCCAAAGAGCTGTCAGTTTGGTAATTCCTATGTTCAAGTTAATCTAGAGATTGCGCCGATGCTGTTTTTTTTATTTTAATATAATTTAGTTTTAAACATAAGAGTTCACATACGTTAGGTACCTACTAAATTCGATTTTGGTTCTTATATATACCTAAGCATGCATGTTATGTAACAAAGATAAATATTTTTTATCAAAAATAGGTACTTATGTAGCAGCAAAAGTAACAACTTTTCATTAAATAGTTACTAAATACCCAGTCATTCCCTTCTTCGTCACGATTTCTTGAGCAAATTCATTTAAAGTGGAGCTGAGACGACAGCTCAATTTGTTAACGTTCACAGAACGTTCGAATGGTGAAGTGCTAGTTAAATCTAATGAAATGAGTTCTGTATATTTTCTAAACTCTAAACTTAATACTTATTCAATTATTTTTGTTTACAATAATTTTAATTTGAAACTGTTTTTTTACTTTCACATCAATTTTACTTGTTTTAAGGTTATTAATAATAAATAAATATTACAGGACATTATTTTTTACACAGCGCAATCTAGCCCCAAACTAAGCATAGCTTGTAATATGGGAACTAGATTACGGATACGCTACTTAAATACTTTTTTTTTTGTAAATACATACTTATATACAATATAATTATATACAATACAACACCCAAACACAGAACAAACATCTATATTGATCACACAAATGTTTGTCCTGGGTGGGAATCGAACCCACAGCCTACAGCGCAGAAGACAGAGTTACTAACGACTGAGCTATGAGGCTTGTTAATATAATATTATTTAATTAATTTTAATTGTACGACGGGGAAGCGCTTGGCCTTCAACTCACCTGGTTACAAGTTGAGATAAGGTGGAGGCGTACTACACTCGGAATCCTCAACAAACTGAGGAACCGGGTAGGTATCTTACCTCTGAATGCCGGAGCACAAAAAAAATAGAATTGGAAGGATTTATGGCTTACATAAATAGGTAAATAGGTAAAAAAAAAAAAACAAGCCAGGCGGACTTGAACAAAGTTTGAGTTTAACAATTACTTTATGGATAATTTTGAATCACCAACTCTACCGCCTGTGGACACGCGACCGTCACACAAGGACAAGAGTCAATTCAGTGGCTCTTCAATGATTCAACACTCCCAGTACCCTGGTAAGATTTTGGGCCCCTAGCAATGATGAATGTCGTACAAGGCAACTAAGGGATTCGACCTGGTGAAAGTCCAGCATCCACCTGGCACTCAATACTGCAATCACCGATCTGCTTGGTAAGCGGTGCAGTTTTTGAGGAAGCTCTTTCCAGACTGTGGGGAATATTAACGGGTTGTTGATGTGGGATGTGCGCATTCGAACTCCTTGTATGACATCCCCAAAGTAATACTTGGATCTTATTGACACCCTTGGCTTGGCAACCCTATTGAGGGAAATAATAATACAAAATACAGTTTTCATTTTTATAAGAAGCTAAATACCCTCACGTCACTTACCTTGCAAGACCTGACGATCATCCTTTGCAACACTCTATCTAAAAATCACCCCTATTGAGGACAAAAGTCTACTACTAATAATATAAAATTCTTTGCATTGATCAGCTGATAAGTTGTTGTATTTGTACTTTAAAAAAATATTTGATTTCTTAAAAAAAAATACTGAACCCCAAAATCATAACGTCTTTCTCAGTCGCCTCTAATTCAATTAGTGCCTACTACAATAATTATTAACAGACCCTTCTGTTCATTTCATACGTATACCTTTCTTTGTCGTCAGACTAATGACGGTTTCTATGTTTTTTGTTCGAAAAAGGAAAAACATTCTACTAGTGTGCCTTTTGGGGTCTTGACCTTGGGCCCGCAGAGAGCCGGTGCCCACCGGGATTTCAAAAACCTTGCGTGGCGTTTGATTGAGGTGACACCTGACTCCAAGGGCAGGCTCTTATTTAAGCCAGTGAATTTCCATTGCTATTCAGCGTGGCAACGCAGCCGGTTTCTGGGCTTTCGTGTGGTACTGGTCTGGAATAGTCGAGTTAACTATGGATCGTTTGCAACGGATTGGAACTTCAGACGTTTCATCCCCTTCCGGTAGGTATTCCATTTATTAGGAATTAGCTCAAGCACACAATCCTAATGTTTTTTTATTGTACGACGGAGAAGCGCTTGGCCTTCATCTCATCTGATTTCAAGTTATGATAAGGCCGACGGTGGAAGCACAATTCACTAGGAATCCTCAACAGTCTGAGGAACTGGATATCCTACCTTATCGGAACACCGGAACACCGGTGACCGACTTATGTAGAATGGTGGTAGCTAGCCAGTTAGGACTTATACAGTCTTTCCACCAATCAAACCAAGCACAATATTGTCCTGCCCTGGGGATCGATCCCGGGACCTCTGGATCTGATATGTATACGTGTCTTGCCACAATCCTTCTGCCGAAGTCCGGTACCAAGCAGTTTTCTCTGCCCGTCATTGCGCGAGAATGCCTTTCTATGTGCCTTTCTAAGCAGCTGCTGGGTAGATTTATCTAATCGTAGACCTCATGCTCGCACAGGCCAGCTACGAAATATACAAATTAGATATGTAAATAGGTATCTAAAAAATTACAAAAAGCAGTGGCACTCCGGGAGTGCCGACAGAAGTGAAAACTTAAAGCTTGTCGATCTTTGCCGAAGAGAATAGCTGAGATGGTTGGTACTTGAAACTCAATATGTCTTGCGTAATGATTTGTGTTGTTGTTTGTCAAATACATGTATTTTTTTCTGTGTCAAACGTGGTGTCGGTAAGCGTAACAATGTCGCGAGTTCAACGATTTTTTCTCATTTCAAAAACTGACCAACGCGCCTTATGATGTTTTAACTATAAAAAACCCTTAACTAGAGAGGCCCTTGTAGATGTGACGAGTTTTCGTCGCGACCGGCGCCACGCGCCACGTGTGCGGCGACCCTAATTTTTTGCTTCGTGGATTCCATGGTGGTGTCATCGTTGACAGACCTATTAGTTTAACTGCTAACATCCGAAATCAACAGAGTATTTTTGACCGCTTTATCCGGATAGGATATTATATCTTATCCATCAATATCTGCCTCCTATTTATGTGATAGAAGATGAAACTTCTAGCTAATTAAAATCTGAAAACAGAAAAAATATTCAGTAATAAATCCGCCAAATCTCTCTGAAAAACTCAAAACACGTGTTTTATATATATGTACTTCATATATACGTGTTTCATCATATAATATTTGGATACACGGCGAACTTTTTGGCGGGTTTATTACTAAATATTTTTTCTGTTTTCAGATTTTATTTTGAAATATGGATCTCCGCAAAATAACGCCTGAATCAATTAGCTATTTCTGACTAATTGATTTTTTTTCCAGTATGTGGGTATATTATGTGTGTTAGACAAAAATTTTGACAAAAAAAAATGCCTACGTACTAGGTGTACCGTGGCACGCTTCTGTTTTTTATGTTCTGGATGTAGAGCTTGCTCGTCTGCTTCTTTCGGTTGATGAGCTGCAGAAAGAAGCAGAAGACGAAATTCTTGCTGAGGATTGAGAGGATGGGATCACGCTGGTTATTAATCGTTTGTGTTGCGTGTTTCAATTGAACGTCTCTCGGTCTTCACTTAAGTAGAACTGTGGCCGAAAAGTATTGTATTTATAAAATATCGCTGACGATTACCAAACACAATACGAGTGAGTCACGTACAGACTTTTCGTGCCAATCAAAGTTATAGTTTATTACATCATGTATGTTTGTTTTATCATATTATCATCATGTAGCTTTGTACCGAAGATTATGTCATACAATATCTGTAGATATGTACCTACCTGTACCACAGGCTTATATACACTACAGGCGCTAGCGATGACGCAGCACAAAGAACATGACATGACCTACACTGCACTGCATTGCGCCCATCAATATGAGGCATAAAGGTGTTAAACCCCGTGTGCTTGTAATTTCACCGGCAACCGTACCCTCAAACCGAAACACAGCAATGCTGCTCAGGCGGGATTGCTGTGAAATAGGTATGGTGGTAGTACCTACTTACATCATCGGACGAGCCCTTTCACAAGTGATCTACCACACTCAAAATGATGTATTTACTTATGTTGAATGATAATTATCAGAATCAGAAGTTTAGGTATTCCTATTACTTCCTAAAAAAAAACTTAAATTAGCAATGTAAATAAAATTGAATGCAATAATAAAAAGAAACCAAATTTATAAAAACAAAAAAACATTAATTATAAAACTTAGCCCCTCGGCTAAGTCCCTATAAATACCTACTATCGATACATATTTTTTTATAATAAGGTTAAGGTTATAATGGGTATTCATTGAACACAAATCTTTTGGTCCGGTACAAGTTTTCAGAACAATAAAATCAAAGTACCTACGTACTTAAACCACGATAGAATGCATCGAAATGAATTCCCCGCAATCAATACTGAGACGTCATTCCGGTCAGCGGCTTCCGGTTCCGTTTCCGGATGGCGCACTTCCGGCTGTCTTGTCCGGAGGGAAATTAATTTATTTGCGTTGCTGAGAAAGCATCGGAATTGCAAATAATTAACGGGGAATATGAGTTCTTTTATTTTCTGACTTTTGCACTTCTAGACCAACAAATCGATCTTGAGACTGAATTTACTAAGAAAATATATATTGGTAGATACTGAATTCAGTTCCAGCTTCGAGTAGGTATACCTAAGCTCAAGAAAGTTTGTTGCCACACTATACCTATACTTCTTATGGCACATCTTTATGCTTTTTTTTTTTTACTTTCTATAGGTAGGTATAGTAAATTTATCTAGACCCCTATTCATCTTGCACCACCAAACACGTCATAGCCATAAAATATTTTCCATACAAAAGTTGTCTAGATTTTAGCTATTTTTTTTTAAGTTGAAAATAAACATAAAAATTGACTCACGACCTTTTCCTCTTCGAGCAACTACTCAGCACGTGGAGTTTATGAGGATCCCTGATTTTCTTTAAGTTACCCAGTTTCATTAGTTCTATTTATAAGACATGCAATAAACTATTTTTATTTCATCATCGCTACCCATCAGATACGTTTGTGGTCAAACGTAATAGGTCTATCTTAAGCAGACTAGAAAATTCACCTATGATCTCTTGTCAAAAGCGTCCTCAAAAATCCTCATAAGATCCAATGAGGATCACCTTTTTTTTAAGCTCTTGGCCTTCATCTCACCTGGTAACAAGTTGAGATAAGGCCGAAGGTGGAGGCGCACTTCACCCGGAATCCTCAACAAACTGAGGAACTGGCTATCTTACATCTGAATGCCGGAACACAACAATTTTAGAATTGTTATTATGGCGACAGAATTAGGTAAGATGCTGGTAGCTAGCCAGGCGGACTTAAACAAAGTCGACCAACCAAACCAAGCACAATAAAATACTCCTAGGACCTACTAGGGCGTAGTCAGAGGCACGTCGTCCAAACTTATATGCCCATGGTTTGCAAGTAGCTATTATAAATACTTATATGTGAGCTTGCAACTTGTCATGCAAACCCATCGCCACTTAGCGGAATACTAACCATTGACACATGGCATTCTGATTGTTGGGTCCTAGGGACTAGCCGGTATTCTCACGATGCTTCCAACGAAGAGGAACACTACGGTCATTTCGAACAGTATCGTTTGATTTTAAAAGACCCACGACACCACCAGTGGTGTCGCCGGGGGTATCGTGGGTCCGTAGTGCATCTTAATCAATAAAAAAATCTGTTATTGTTAATACACGAACAGCCTATAAACATATCTACTTATAAATTAAATAACTTTTACAAGGGATTTCGGGTTACCTGACCGTTAGAAACGCTCTAAAAGTAACTCAACCATTCCAGACTTGTATAGGTAGGTAGGTATATACCAGACGGAATAGTGCCTCAGACACTGAATATATATTGCCATGCTGAATAGCAATGCTTATTTGCTGGCCTATAGGTATATCTAAGAGCCAGCCCTTCGTTCACGTCGCCTCATTGAAAAGCCCCGCAATATTTATGAAAACCTATTACAAACTTTCGTGCTCGAGAAAAATAAAATGAATATTTATTTTAAAACATTTCAATAGGTAAATCTACCTACGTTTTTAAAATGCTTCCTTCCTCAACCTCTCAAAATACCACTTAAAATCCATCCCATTACCCAAAAATAGTTTCGTTCAAACCTTTCTCTAAACATCTGCTTGCCATAGACAGGCTAGACACTTATCTATAGAAATGTTTTATCTATGGCGTGCAAAGTATAGTGCATGGTGCGAACATTTGGCGCCATGGGGTTGTAGACTTGGCCCCGTTTTTTAACAGTTTTTTTTTCGTCACCTCACACGTTGATTAGTAAACCTAATTAGAAGTTAATAGAGTGTGGTATCTATCCTGATATTGAAAAAAACTTTAAACCCGACAACTCATTTAAAACTACATGGTTTCATTGAAAAACGGAAATTCAATAAAAATAGAGGACAGACTTCACTCAAAACCTGTCAATAATTATAAAATCGTATTATTACATATTTCAATTTTGCTCCATATCATGGTAGTAACAATTAAATCTTATACAATGTTATATGTGTTGATGACAATTCGAGTTATATTCAATTACAATTATTTAAAAACAGTGCAACCGAGCAATTTTAGAAACGACTATTTTTCCATTTATTGGCTAATGCGTTACCGTTACCGATATCATTGAACATCATCCTGTTCAATGATATCGGTAATGTTCAATGATATGGGTAACGCATAAACGCTACCTAAATTTACTTATATATTTTTGAAGTCGATAGTTGTTAGTTGATTTCATTACATATCGATAGGCACAGTCTTCCAAAATATTTTCCAATTTTATTCGTTTTAGTGACAAGGGATTTAATTTAAACACGATTTTATCACTTCTTGTATTTCCAAAAAAAAAGTATGCTAGGTAAGTATTACATCCATAATCTTGTTACCATATTACAAGCTTGATTAGTTTGGGACTAGATGGCACTGTGTCAAATTACTTTCCTGTAAAATTTATTTATGATTTTTATTAGTATAATTTTACTTGTCACGATTCACCACCAAAAGAAATGGTGCTAGCTAGAATCGAAACCAGAACGACCTCCATTTATATAAAGAACTATTAACCTGTAGCTGTATGTACTCAATAAAATAAAAAATATCATATCATTACCTTTTTTTAATCTACTGCACACAAACAATATAGGTACGAAAGAAAAAGTGCACCGGCCATGTTTAAGGCAATATGACACTGCAAAATATTTTCGAGAACTTAGGGCTAAGGGCACCTTGGCACTGAAATGACTTAACAAAATGAACGCACCTTCCAAAACATTTATCATCGCACACAACACAGAATTAGGTACAATACAATCAAATAACACTGAAGCCAAATGGCGCCCTTACACACGCCAACGCGCTCAAGATGTAACACAAATCTACCTCCGATTAATCAAAAAACAAACCACCTAAAACACAAAAGATTAACATACCCAGATTAAAAAAAAGAGTCGAAAAGAACTGACGGATCAAAATCATAAATCATGCTCATTATATCCGAACTGGATTATTTTTTACCAAATAAAATGCTCAAAAAAGTATCAAAAGGCTATAGGGGGTCGCCATTTTGTGAGGGTATCGGCGATCAGGGCGGGAACAAAGAACCGCGCCAACCAATCTCAAAGCTCGCTTTCAAAAGGCGTAGTGGAGCTCAACCAATGGGAAGCATGGTTGGTCTGCTCATGCGCTCTAGAATCAATCCATAGAATTATAGCTATAGTACGGCAGTGTGGGGCTTGGCCTTTGCCGTGAGAGGACGTGCGTGCGATCATTATTTGTTCAAAAAATAAGACGAAGCGCCGGACTCAGTGGTTCATCCGTGCAGTGTTGTGTCGAAACGTGTGATTGACAAAAAGCAAGTCTCCAAATACCAAACCAATGATTCAATAGCTTTTTCAAGCGAATTGAACTGGTTTTTAAGTATTTTCGGTAGTTTCTGATACAATTGTGGGTGTGATGGTGATGGCCAGCGGC
The DNA here is from genome assembly GCA_951394065.1 of Venusia cambrica. Lineage (NCBI taxonomy): Eukaryota > Metazoa > Arthropoda > Insecta > Lepidoptera > Geometridae > Venusia > Venusia cambrica. Next base: position 979,712 of record OX596068.1, on the reverse strand, counting down.
GGCGGTGGAGGACTGGTGCAGTCCCCACCGGAGATGATGCATCGCCACATGGACACCTCTGCGCATGTCGAGATGATGCCAAGTAAGTACCTTCCTAGCCATTACCTGTCTATTAGAAGTATGGTAGGTACTTCTAGACAGGTACCATGCCATAAAATAACTACGTCTGCATAGTTACTTTATGGTGGATGTATTTTATGGTGCATGATTCAACTGGGGATATTTCTATTCACTGAGTATTGATTTATTATGACTGGGAATTAATTTGTAGGTAGCAGTGGGTTAGAGCTAGAGCTGTCAATGTTGATGATGATGATGTTGTTTATCCGTTGCAATTAAATGAAAAATAAAATTCCAGCAGGAGATTTAGAATGTATACAATTTTAAAATTCAAAATTGGTTACATTAGGTAAAACAACAATTATGAAAAATCAATTCAAGGATTTTAATTGTTTTTTTTTATTAATTGTGATAATACATTTCTCAAAAAATCAATTTATTTATATGCCCGTGTAAATATATCAAAGTCATTTAGGCATTCAAAAATAAATTTATTAATATTAGGTTATCTATACCTAATATATTACTGGACAATTTACAAATTGCTACCTAGCCCCAAACTGAGCAAAGTGTGTACATCTAGGTAGGTAGGTACCTAATAATTATGGAAACTTAGATTAACGAATACGAATACGTATAGGAATAGGTACTTCTTTTAAATACCTACTTAGGTGCGTACTTATTATACAATACATACCCAAACACGTGACAAACATCTATATTCATGCCACAAATGTTTGCCCCGGGTGGAAATCGAACCCACAACCAACAACCAAGAAGGCATAGCTACTGAGCTGTGATGCCAGATGAAATATATAATATATTATAAATATATTTAAATTTTAATAGACTAAGTTTATTTAATTTTGTGTAAATTTGGTAGGTAGGTACAAGTTAGCTACCTATACCAAGTAGGTATGAAGGTACTAGGATCTCTTCGCGGAATTTATAAGTTCAATGTTTATGAAATGTTTAAAGAAAATACTTCTGTTCAAACCTGTTTAGAGCTTAGAAAATAAACAAACATACATACGTTTTGTTTCCATCAATTTTTGTTATCCGCGAGGAACATGTGTAGGTAATAGATACATAAGCAGCAAGACACGAAAATATCATCAATTATATATTTATCAATATAAGTATGTTGTCATTTTCTGTGGAGGTGATGGTTGATATCATATGGATTTTATTTAAATATAATTATCATTAGTTGTTTGCATCCTTAGAGTCAGCCCCGCTCAGTTATTATTTGATTACAAAAATAATAGAGTAAGAAAGGAAAGCAAAGTAGGACAATATTTATATTGACCTGTTTTGTTTCGTTGTTATTTTTGATAATGTTTGATGAAACTATTTGACACAAATCGAATCTAACATTCGAATACCTCTTCATAACCAATAAGTTATGAAAAGCAATGTAATTACTTAGTGTAATTACACAAGGAGAAAGGCAAGAACCTCGAACCTTTTAGGTACATAAAAAAACGTATATGAGTATAGTACCCGTATAATTTAGATCCCATAGTAGGTACGTACAAGCTTTGCTTAGCTAGATGGCGCTGTGTGAATTTTGTCCCAGTTATTTTTTTAGTTTTTTTAATTAGAAGCGTATACATATTTGTGGAGGCGACTGTACATACGTAGTACGTACGTAGGCATAACAGGTTTTTGATTTATGGACACAGCAGCCTCAGCGTAGGAGATAATGCTACCTCTGGTGTCTGGTGCCTTTAGGTAGTTACGATGCATACCTATAGGATAGAGAAATGATCTAGAGTCTGTTCTATGAGTTATTTTTAGAGATTATTTTAGGTATCAAATCATATTCATAAATAACTTATGCCAGTTATTAATTGATAATACATTAATACCATCTTATCCAAATCTGTCGCCTTAACAACAAAAATTCTTAAAATTGCTGTGCATTAGAGGTAAGATAGCCAGTTCCTCAGTTTGTTGAGGATTCCGGGTGAAGTGCGCTTCCACTTTCGGCCTTATCATAGGTACTTAAAAATCAGGTGAGATGAAGGCCAAACGCCTCCTTGAAAAAAATAATTAAATATAATATTTTTATAATTTAAAACGAGTAGATACATAAGTACCAACTAATAGTAGTCTTCAACAATCAAACCATCTAAACTAGCTTTTAGAGGTTCGTTGAACAGTATCAGATCATGAGGGCCTAGGTTCGATCCCCACTGGTACAAACTAGCACCTTTAATGTCATTACGATGCCGTAAGATATCATCTGATTAATTATTCACAAGCCTCACAGCTCCGTTGGTAGTAGTAGAATGTCTTCTGCACCTTTGGTTGTGGGTTCGATTCCCACCAGGGATAAACATTTGTGTAAGGAATATGTTTGTTATGTATTTGGGTGTTGTATTATATAAAAGTAAGTAAACATTTACAAAAAGCATCTATATTACAAGCATTGCTTTGTTTAGAAATGGATGGCGCTATGTGAAAATGGCCAAAACAAAGTGATATTATTAACTCGATAATGTAAAACTCTTTGTGCATCTGCAAGCATCAACTGCTTGCCCCTATGCAGATGCAGACAGCTGATAGAATATGGGTAATTATGTCACTGCCTGACAATTGTTATGTAATATCATAACTTTATTGACATTTAGATCAAATAATTCACACAAAAAATATCTAGTGCTTTAACTTGAAAAGACACTTACCACGCTTCTGATTTGATTTAGTCTAACTACATGTACAGTCGTCTGCAGAAGTATGTATACCTACACTTAATCATTTTGTTGGTTATGAATCCACATCTGGTTGATATGTTATTGTTATTTAATAGTAGGACTTTGTTTAAGTCCACCTGGCCAGCTACCACCATCTTACCTAAGCCTGTTGCCATAACAACAACTCCAAATTGTTGTGTTCCGGCATTTAGAGGTATGATAGCCAGTCGAGACCGTTGAGGATTCCTGGTGGAGTGCGCATCCACCTTCGACCTTATCATAACTTGAAACCAGGCTTGAATAAAGGTCAAGACGCTTCCACGTCGTTATAAAAATTACGAAGTGTAGGTATATATTATTGTAGGTAACTGTACCTACTTACTACAAATTATTTGAGATATTGCAATAAAATATTTCCTAAATTATGTTGTAATTATATTATTATTGGCATTAATGCATATTAGTACGTAATTTAAAATGACAACTGTGTGAAATAAATATAGGAATAAGATAATAAACTAACCGAAGTTATCGTTTTCTAACAACAAATGCGAAACGTCCGTTTTATTTTCTATAAATGAGCCAATTTGTGTATAATTTATTGATTCAGAATTGTTTTGGCATGCAAATTTTGTCACGATGGTATATTTATTCGTAATGAATCAACGGTTTATAAAACCTATATCTATTATATAAATATATACAAAAATAAATTACATTAGTCTGTAATTTTGAAGTGTCTGTTTGCTTAAACAAAATAAATGATTTTTTCTAAATGTACTTATGTACGGTAATACAAGTATAGTTAACCTAAGCATAACAAAATAACAAGACAAAAAAAAAGTGTCTGTCTGTAATGTCAAAACTACTGCTTCTCAATATATACAGGTGAGTTTTTTCCAGGGCCTCTGAGACGAAGTCTGAAAATGTGAGAGTTATCGAAAAGTCATATTAATAGGAGTTACGTACTCGATTTAAAAAAAATACACGTAACTCCTAACATGACTTTTAGAAAACTATCACGGTTTCAGACTTCGTCTCAGTAGCCCTGGAAAAAACTCACCTGTATATATATGCTCATAACAAAAAAAAAACTTCGTCTGTTAGCCTGTTTATTCCAGGTAATCTCCGAAACGGCTGAGCCGATATTGATGGGACTTTCACTAGCAGATATATGATGTTACAAGGAGCATATAAGCTACATTTATTTTATGACAATAATCCGGGTTCCGCGCAACAAAATTAAAACCTGAGCATTCCAAATTTTATTCTAGATTTATTTAGGGTTGCTTCCTTTCGCGGTATAGGGGTGCGATATGAAAGGATTTGAGAAATTCCCACGGAATGACGAAAACGAAGTCCCTGGAGTTTGCTTGTTAAAAATCAAATGTTAAACAATAATGCAAAGTAAGATACAACGCAAACATTAATAGAAGAATTTACGATTTTAAATTATGAATTCAACAGGAAACCAATTATAAATACATATCTAGCGCTTAACAAAGCAGTTGAGTGTGAGTTTTTGTTTTATTCATTTGGTATTTAAATGTCTTACATTTATCTCAAATATATCCGCAAAATACCGTGGCGGTCGTAAAAACGGAGCCGCCTCTGTGGTCTAGTGGTTCAAACCACCGATTTCAGATCCAGAGGTCCCGGTTTCGATCCCCAGGGGAAGTACAATATATTGTGCTTGGTTTGATTGGTGGTAGGACTTTTTTTAAGTCCGCCTGGCTAGCTACCACCATCTTACCTAATTCTGTCACCATAATAACGATTCTAAAATTGTTGTGTTCCGGCATTTAGAGGTAAGATAGCCAGTTCCTCAGTTTGATGAGGATTCCGGGTGAAGTGCGCCTCCATCATGGGCCTTTATCAACTTTACCAGAACCTTATCACAACGTAACCAGGTGAGATGAAGAACAAGTGCTTACCCGTCGGACAATAAAAAAAAAAAAGGAATCTCTATCACTGTGAATGTCGTAAAAGGCGACCAGAAAATGAGCAGCAGCTTCTAACCACCCACCACCTATGAATAGTGATGATGATGATGATGATGCCCGTATTATGATACACTGTTATGATGATGATGATGACCTAAGAGGAATGCAAACTTAAAAGCTACCCCTCAGGAAGATGTACCGTCATGTTCAGGAACCAAGTCCTGAGAAAAAATAACGTTATTTCATTAAACATATTTCAAGAGATCGCACTTGGTCACCACATCGACAAATGTCATAATGATTCAATCAGCGCTCAAGCTGAGCATTAATATGACACAAAAATTCGGAATCTGCGTAAGGACCCTCGTAGCTCAGGTTAGAGCGTTTCCGGCTTTAGGAAAAGATGGCGATTCGAGCCTACAATGTACAAAGCAAATTAGGAAGACACATCACAAAGAAGATTCGCGTGCCGGGACCAACCCGGGTGGGGCACACCACCCGGGTTTGTCCCGGCACTCGAATCGAACCCCTTTAACTGATTATACATCAAATCCAATTCATAGAGAAAACTATCTAGTTGTTGGAAAGATTAAGTAACCGTTTCATTTCTGTTAAAGTTTTACCATAGTGGAGTCGATTTAAAACCTTAAAAATCCCGAAAAAAAAAAAAATAGTAAACGTAACTCATAGTATGTTTATTAATTATTTGTCATTCTTCACTGAAGTCGGTTTTTTTTTATTTTTTAAATCGTATTATATCAAATACGTTTGTTACGATTCGCATACATATAGAAAAAATCAAGACCGGTTTCGTATTCATTATTTAAATACGTATAAAAGAGTTATTTAGGATTAACCCGTTGAAAGGCATCCGTCCACGACACGCTTGAGGTCCAACGATTTTAAACACAAACTAAGCCAAGCCAGCGTATCTAAAATGCCTAAGTAAGGTACCTACTTAACAAGTCTGCGTATGTATCTTTACTTAGCATGCATTGGTAATAAAATGCCAAGCTGCGTGCTAAAAGGCAAATACTATGAAATAGCTGGCATACCGCTAAAATACCTCGAACATTACCTTTCACTCGTAAACTATAGAACCTACAAGTACTGTATAGGGTTTACAGACGCGTAAGAATTTGGTATAATTATTTTGTATACCTACTCACATAAAATATTGAAAACTACATAATGCATGTACAGAGGCGAGCAACCTGAGAGAAAAAAATATAAACAAAAAACAGAGTTTTCTCAACTCATTTTTACTTATAAGTTTTTCTTCAAAAAATTGTATGGATTCAGTTTTTTTTAATGGCGTAGATAATATGGGGGCTTAAACCTAAAAAAAAACATATTTCAGCCATGTCAAAAAATGATCCATAAAGTTTTTGTCCGCTACTTTACTTGCATTCGATCGTTAATCAATTAGCTTCAGGTAATTACTTGATTTGACTGGTTAGTTCTTTAATACGAATATGTTAGGTAAGGCTGTAGGTAAACGAGTAATTATTAGGTTTTACTAACGAAAAATTTCATGGACCAGCGTAAGGTACCTAAGTACATATTAATTAGATTATTTTTCACTGTACTGATGCAGTGATTAATAATAAATAAAAACGGTAGCGCCCATATTAGCATAGGTATATCTCTCAGCTTTTTATCTAAGGTGACGGTGTACATTTTTCAGTCAGTTTTAGCTATACAAAGACAGACTCGCGAGGTCTATACAGCACACAGAGCCACTAGTAAATATTTTTTTTTTCATCATCATCATCAGAGCATTTATTTTGTTACAGTAAAATTCCAGCAACTAGGTGAATAGGTACTAACTTAAATAGAGCTGCATAATAAATTTGTTGTTGTAATTTCTGTTTACATTTATACTTATGGTTGTGCACTACTTCTGTTATTATTATTTTTTAATGTTTACATTTCTCCTTACAAGGTTGCCTGGAAGAAATCGCTTTCAGCGATAAGGCCGCCCATTGAACTTGGACGCTATTGTTATTAAATGTTTGTTATGTGTATTTATTTCTGTGTACAATAAAGTGTTCATTCATTCATGAATTCATTCATTCTATAAATATATTTATTTGGATAACTTAGATCCATTGAATGCTTTATAAATATCATGTTTCCGATCCGAAAGCTTTTCGTATGTTTCTAAATCACTACACTGTCTATAATACTTATATAGCAAGGTTTGATTATGTGTAGATTTATATTAATATCTTAGGACGCATAGGCGTTGACCTACGATGTAACTAAAGCTATAACTAACAAAAATTGGCAGCTACTGCCACTACCTTTGTAATTTCTGAAGCGCTGTGAATTTGTTAAATAGACACACGAACAGTACATTAGGTATAGTAGGTACTGTATAGAAGCCATATCTTACACTTAGAATGTTACTTCTACGTTTTTTGCGAAGACCTAAAAATGGTGGAGCCCTGAGCGAGGAAATTAACTGAAAGTACAGAGGCAATTACCATAAAATACTTTTTTGTGTTATAAATAACTAGGGTTGGGTCCGCGACTTCGCTTAGTGGCCCATAAACCGCCCTGTCAGCGAGTGACCAATGACGTCGACTTGCCAGGTTGCAGGCGGTGACTCATGTCATATTGCTCAAAGGATTTTAGGTATCAATCGACTTCCAGAAAAGCGTACCAGCAAAATATTATTTTGATGGGTCGAAATCATAGTGAAAGTGCTGGTCGTTTAAGTATGCGTTAGGATAACACAGGATCGAGAAGGTTGGCTCAAGAGAAGAGAGGCCTATGATGATGATGTTAAACAAATAGATATATATTGGACAAGTCTGTGAAAACATCCATGAGATCGCCTCGCATTACTACAAAACTTGGGGCGTATCTAAATGTCTGACGGGAATTAAAAAAAATCCGAGTTAAAGTCCGAGGCTGTAAGGCATTCGTTGGCTCGTATTCGTAGGATACTCCTGATTAGAAGTCGTTAGTACTAACACTCGTAATACAATGCCATATGATCGGACGGTAATAAATCAACAAATTTCTCGAAATTATGTCACTATTACCTACATGAATTATGATTAAGACTCATGGTCATGGCGTAAAAAATGGCGTTGTCTGCGCTTACGCAATAGTTATTGACATTTATGTTTATCAATACATGATTAGACCGTTATTTCGTCAATCTAGCGCGATGTATTTAACACCTACGCGTGCGTACATTTTGATGTCATAGTTTGACAGTTGGCGGATCTGTCATGTCAGATGTAAATTCCGGTTGAAAGCAGATTATAAGAATTTCTCTAAAAATAGACATATTGTACACATTTGGTTCATTTTCCCGTTATGGCTGACAAAAAAATGGTATGACCAGAAGCTACGATGTTTCTCGTAGCTTCTGGGTTGTGGCTTCACCCGCTTAGTATAGGATTTGTTTCTGTAAGACGGGGAAGCACTTGACCTCCAATTTATGATAAGGCCGTAGGTGGAACTTTACGGAATCCTATACAGACTCAGGAACTGGTGATACAGTGTATAATTGTTGTTACGGCGACAGACTTAGGTCAGATGGTGCATGGTACTAGTGGACTTATACAATTTTCTACCACCAACCAAACCAAGTACAAATTTATACCCCCTGGGGATCAAACCGAGGTCTGATACCGGTGGGCAAACAGACCACAGCATATTGTTCTGAGTCAGGAATAACAATTAGGTATAGTCATTTTTTTTTATAGCCGCTTAGTAGCAAGTATATAGTTAATGTAGTTACAATTGTATTATTGCTGGATATACTAAAAATTATGAATCAAGTACCTACAATCAAGCCGTAAAACTCACTTCCTGATCCGTATCAATACGCTCATATTTATCTACAGATTATCATTACTGTTAAGAATCTACAAACTGTAGATACCTATAATTTAAATTGAAATAACTATATGATAACTAATTAAATAATGTTATCTTATAATAAGATTAACGGTTTGTTTATTTTTTACAGATTTCGAGTCGGCGCAAAGTAAGTTCATCATTTTTACTTTCATCGAGCTCTTCTCCAAAGTATCCACAGGTTTTTTTGGATATGATTGCTTTCTAGCGATAAGACCACCCATTGTACTGATAGTAAGGTTTTTTTTTCCAACTGCTATTTACCTTGATGTGTCATGGATTTTCATTAAATTACGTAAAAAAATAGGCAGCAATAGTTATTGACCACAGCTGGTCATCAGCCACCTAGACTGTATGAATACTGGGACTGATGTACCTAATGCTAAAACTGACTTATTTTTTTTTATTGTGGTCTGTTCGTTATATAAGTATATACTTAAATGTCTGTTAGTATGTCTGTGTGTCTGAATAGTTGTGCAATAATTGTCAACTACCAGTACCCAGAGGCAACGCCTCTAGGTAGGTCTCTGTAGGTCGAAGTGTTGTCTACTGTGTCATATGACAATATAATTAATGAGTGTTTAGTATTACTAATTCTAAACGCACTTGTGTTGATTTTCAGTGTCTAGCTTAGATAAAAACAACAAAGGCTTTTGCACTATCTGTCCTAATGTAACTTACCGAAAACTCTGGTGCGTTTTGGTAGAGTTAGGTACTCGTTGTCCGTCAAGGTGGTAACGAACGGTACATTTTAAGTTCTAATTTCTTAAGTTAGAGTTGCAATTTGTTTGATAAGCAGTAATTATAAATTAGACACGCTTCCGTCTGGTACTGGTATGGAACAGTTGAGTTACTAAAGGCCGTTTGTAACGGTCCTAACACATAACTCAGCGGGTGCGATATCATTTGTTTTTTTATTTAAGCTGTTGTCGTTAGGACATAAGTGTTTCTTGACATTTGTCACACTGCCATCTTGTCTCAAACTAAGCAAAGCAATGGAATATAAGATGGGAACTAGATGAAAATACGAAAACTTTTATAAATTATTTTATATACATGATACAATATACCTAAGCACCCAAAAACAGAACACACATCAATATTCATCAGGCAAATGTTTGTCCCGGGTGGAAATTGAACCCACAACCTACAGCGCAAAGCCAGAGCTTCTACCAACTGAGCTGTGATGCCAGTATGTGACATATATTTTCTTTATTATAAAAACTCTTGGTACCTATATTTCAGTCTCAACTAAAAATTAAAGACGATTATCATTTCGAATGTAACAATTAGGAGAAAAATTATCTGCGCCGATCAACTCTATTAGCGTGCAGCTAACCCTATAAATTTCTAACACCTGCCCACACAAAGAGCCTCGGTGTCGGCGTTGGCCCTTCCCGTTGTAAAACCGTAAAACACAGTAATTTGGTAATACCGTCATCATAGGCACAGACACGTGCGGGCAAGGGTTGATCATTTGAAAAAAGAAAGAGAAAACAAGAAAAGAAGGCTTTTGACACTGACCGTTACCTAAAACTGTCAAATACTCCGCGATGACAAAACCATAAAGATGGCGGATGGTTTTGACATTGACTTTTGCGTAAAACTGTCAAATACCCCAGAACCTCGAAACTACCAGAGCCCAGAGCTGGCCTAGATGGTAGCGTAGAGGCCTTTATTCGCAGCTAGACTGAATTGAAGCTGCAGATACAAGCCAGCTGGAACTTTATTCATTATATCATCAGCACTGTGATCTCTCCGCCGATCAAGCGTGTATTAAAGAGACTTAAGTCAAGCAGTGGTCTGTAACAGGCTATTGATGAATCTTTTCTCTCTTTTACATTTTTTTTTAAAATAAACAAAATTAAAACGGTATTTTGTTATCATACTCAAAATACCCCATTTGAATGTGATATCGGCTACCGACTTCGCACCCCCATAAATATACCATGGTGGTCCCGCACCATAAACCTGTACTGACCGTAGGTACCTGTGTCGGATGAACGGACGGACATCGTACCCCGATGGGCCCCTTTGGGTATATAACCCAGAAATCTTACAAATTCAGTGTTTCTGACTCTTTCAAGCTAAAACATCTAAACGAATTGAGTAGAAATTTTGCACAGAAATTGTTTTGTTGTGTCCTCACGAATCACAGTTTACCAGACGAACAACAGTTAACATCATTGATATTGTGGTGCCATATGTACCTAAGTAGTAGGTAGTAATTACGCGCCTCCACCTCACCTTCGGCCTTGTCTCAACTCGTAACCAGGTGAGATGAAGGCCAAGCGCTTCCCCGTCGTACAATAGAAAAAATAAAAAAAAAACATTTGGTAATCTCGCTGACGCGTAGGTTACTCCATACACCAATGAAGTTACTCTTAAAATATTTTCATTTGTCTAATAACCTACGCGATCGGAGCCGCTAGCAGGAGCTAGTGGGATACTTGCACAATAATTACGTTTTAAAAACTAAAAAGAAAACCGAGTTCAATAAAGAATATGATGCAATTTCGTTTACCTGGATGAGGTATTTTTTTTTTATTATTTTGATGACAGACAGACGTCAAGTGTGCATATAATATTAGAAGAGTTCCCTCGATTTCTCTAGGATCCCATCATCAAATCCTGACCTGATGTCAATGGGACCACCTGTGAAGTGAATCAAACAAAAAAAACATTTTCCAAATCGGTCTTTGAGTAATCGGGGAACATACATAAAAAAAATAGTTCCGACGAATTGAGAACCTCCTCTGTTTTTTGAAAGTCGGTTAAAAATGATAATTTCCACAGTATGAAGGAACAAATTCAAATTGCGTTATTTTACTCGTGAGGTCGGGAGCATAACAAAAGTAGAAAACAGTGGACAACGGTGACCAACTTTCATTGTATCTATTGCCTCATGAACCATTAAAATATCAAAATGTAAAATTCTCACCTGCCATTCTAAAGTTCACGCTTTGATCCACAGAGCATGGAATGTTTAAAATTTATATAGAGACAATTTAGACAAGCAGTAATTGCTTGTCTAAGTTGTCTATATCATATCTGCTCTAGGCAGAGAGTATAGGTAGGTACATACCTGGCAAAATGTATAGCAACTGTTATGTATAAATGTTTATAAGCAAGTTTTACAGCGCAGTTGGTAGTAGGTCTGCCTTCTGCGCTATAGTTTGTGGGATCGATTTCCACCCGGGACTAACATTTGTGTGATTAATACAGATGTATGTGCTATGTTTGGGTGTTGTATTGTATAATGTATCTACAAAAAATAAGTGTATCAAGAGCATTCGATCCATTACTGTTTTCAAATCACAAGCTTTGCTTAGTTCGGGGCTAGATAGCGCTGTGTGAAATTGATGTCCTGTACCTATTTTATATTTTGACAGAAGTTTCATACTAACACAGAAAAGTTTATAAATTCCTGGTATATGATAGAAGCTAACTCTGATGAATAGGTTTCTGGACATAAAAAATAATCAATAGATCTTGCATAGTTAATTTCGGACGTAAGTATGAATTTTATCGTTATTAAAATGGATGAACTATGTGAAAGTGGAATACACTGACATAGAAAGGAATCGGTAAATAAACTAAAAAATATAATAGCGTCGATACAGAAACTCCGTTTTTTTAAAAGGCGGATAAAACTTTACATACTGGACAATATGCTTCACTGTCTTTCCTATTAATATTTATATGCGAATGTTTTTTTTGTGTGTTTGTCACTCCTTCACGTCAAAAGCACTGATTCAACTGAATAATACAAAGTGTGAAGAGCATGAAGCAACCAAATTAAGAATAAAATAAGCGATATTCAGCGATAAAGCAGCCAGTGTCTTGGACACGCTTACGTCTGGTTCTGGTCTACAGCTGAGTCACGTATAGACCGTTTGTAACTGTCCGTTGTTAACCCGACTGCTATCCTTGTAAATTGTTAATTTATTGAAACCAGCTGAGATGTCCATCGTATAAGATAAAAAAAAAATAAAAAAATACACATAATGTTTGAACAAATGTTATTAACAAACATATTGCTATTTTTTATCACGTGTAGCCGCGGGCATGAATTGTTTGTACTTCAACCCTGCTCACTCAAAGTTTATTATTTTCTATACTCTCTGGCAATGTTGTTGCAAATGTATTTAAATACCACATTTTGTTGTAAATGCCATTTTATTGATACCCCATTGTCGATTCCCTTATCTTTGTATTTACATTGCAATGTATGCGATCGATAGCATTAGCATACGTCTTACAGCTAACTACCGTTTGGGAAGATAAGATAATTCAATGTTATTGTCTACTTAGAATACGAATAGCTTTTGTATGCTTAAGTATGTGAAAATAATTCACAGCCTTCCAGTGTTTGATAACCCAAACTTAGATCATAAAAACAAAGGATTTCGCGCCATCCGCCCGAATATGTCTTATTTAAAATTCCACCAAAACGCCCCGGGGCAGCAGTTTTCATTCAGTTTATTAAGGTCGTAACGGACAGTAGCTTACTTTGCATTTTAAGCCCTAAGTTCTTACGTTCTCTAAACTACCTATTCGTACCTTTCAAAATTATGATATTCAGCCACAATAACGTCGCTATCGATAAAAAGGTATATTTTTTATTGAAATACAACTTGAACTACCAACCAACCTAACTCTCTTACCACCTCTGTGGTCTAGCGGTTCGTCCACTGGTGTCAGATCCAGAGATTCGATCCCCAGAAGTGTAGAATATTGTGCTTATTTGTTAGGACTATGTTTTTGTCTGCCTGGTTAACAACCATGCACCATTTTGACTAAGTTTGCTATAAAAAATATTCTAAATTGTGTTCCGGCATTTAGATGTAAGATAGCCAATTCCCCACACGGTCGAGGATTCCGGGTGAAGTGCACTTCCACCTTCGACCTTATCATAATTTGAAACCAGGTGAGAAAGCGCAAAATTAAAAAAAATCAGGGATTGGTGATTGTGATGGTGTTTTTTTTATTTAGATAATATGTACCGATAAAGAATAAATCACGTTAGATAATACATGATTATTCCCGATGTCCAAGACTTGTTTGGCCACCACAGGAGGACAGCAAAACAACTTTTTAAATATTTTCGTAAGCTACATCCCTTCGTGAAAATACTCGTAGCGAATATTCAAGACGTAAGACCGTACATAGTAACTTGTAGGCAGCCCATAAATACCATGTAAAATACAAGCCTCATAGGTTATCAAGCCATGTCACACATACAGTAATATACCACTTCAATAAACATTTTAAACGCAAATAACATTCTGGGTAATACTTGAAAATGTCTGTAACTCGTAAAGTTGTTACCTTATGGGTTGTTAGGTGGCGGGGTACTTAGAGCTCCTATGCAAGTCAGTATCTATTTACACAAAAATACTACTATGCAGGTACAGGTAGTACCTAGTATTTTGTCCATAAATAACATACCCACGAGTAAAAAAGGTATATAGGTGAATACATCATGTATTCGCCTATATACTTGCCTGCTTATACACTTTATCGTCACCACTTTAATTTGATCTAGAAATTAAAAATTTGCTCTAACATTGATTAATTGTAAAACTCACAGTCAACAAACATTGAATATGGATGTTCGAATCAGATTTTTACCGATGTTGATTGATTTGATTTTCCAAAAATCATTATTTTTTTGAATTCGTAGTTCAGTAATTATACGATAGTTTTGAAAGTGAAAAAACTAAACGTCTGCATACCTAAATTAAATTTAACATCTACCTATGTCATATAGTATCTAAGACTAGGTAGTGGTGTAAGGTAAAGCATGGGTGACCGGAATAAAATGCTTATCATTGCTTGTCGCTAAAGCCTATATAACGTGTGGACGTGCCTCTGACTACCGACTTGTTAGTAATCCATATAAAGTGTTTTAAAGTTCGGAAGGAGATAAGCGTTGAGTCTGTTTTTTAATGTATGACAGAGAAGCGCTTGGCATTCATCTCGCTTGGTGTCAAGTTATGATAATACCAAAGGTGAATGCTTTTCACCCGGAATCCTCAACAGACCGAGGAACTTGAGCTGTCTTACCTCTACGCCGGAACACAACAATTTTTGCGACGATTTGGCGAGTGAGTTAGGTAAGATGCTGGTAGCCAAGCGGCCTTAAACTAAGTCCTAAAATAACTTACCGCACCAAAGTCAGATCTAGTTCTTGTTTTTAACCAACCTCCAACAAAGGAGGAGATTTTAAATGCGTTTTTCCTCGATAAAACCCATAGATAACATAAAACACCGACATCGTTTGACCGCGCCGCTATCTCCACATCTCGACTTCCGAATGTTCGAAAGGCGCTAAAGATTTTTATTTGTATTAAATTATCGAAAGAATTTCAATTGGCCGCTTTATTTTAATGTGTTTAATTAGTTACATTGTTGTGTGGGATTGTATCGGCCGGGGCGTTAAGAATATTGCGAGAAGCTTATGTCTTACAATGTATCCGCAAGATCTAGGAGGATGGATTATCTATGAAAAAAATACGTTCAGTTCAAGCTTAAAATAATAATAATGATACTCCTTTATTTCAGACCAGTAAATAAAAATTACATTTTGTCCATAATGTAAGTTTTATTTACTGTTCTGAAAAAAGTAAAAGCTCAAAGCGGAATAAAAGTCACCTATCTCGTACCTTACCGTACGGTACCTTACGGATTTATATTTTTTGGTACTAGTGCCAAAACAAAACGTATTATTCCCTTAAGATTGTTACGTGCTAGGATTTAGTTAACACTGGATTTATATCACCACTAGGTATTAAATAACTTTTGAAAATTAAATTGAATCCAAATCTTGCATAAAACATTTTTAAATCTTACTCCCTTCGGATTCCAAATGGTATAAATCCTAATTTGTATTTGGAATCACACTCACCTAATCATTTATTAGATACTGATATCAAAAAAGAACTAAAAGTGAAAATACTAGTGTGCGGTATCTGTAGGCCAAATCTTAATAATTTACCTATTGAAAGCATAATAGCTATAGAGGTAAGATAGCCAGTTGGGTGAAGTGCGCTTTCACCTTCGGCCTTATCATAACTTGAAACCAGGTGAGATGAAGGCCAAGCGCTTCCCCGTCGTACAATAAAAAAATGCATAGAGATCAACAAGCCTTGTAATTACCAGTTAAAGGTTTAGGTAGGTATCTATTAGGTCACAATCTCCTATATGTATATCTATATCTATATGTTTTATATTGAACATTATTTTATTCTTTATTTATTCAATAAAAAGTACAATTAAACTAACTGTGTTAATTTGTACTTATTAATTTGTAATTACATAGATACCTACAATAGTAAGTATACCTATCATTGAATAAATATAGAGGTTTAATGAAATTGCAAAAGTGATTCACATCACATTTCCATCTAGAGACAAGACACTTTTCCAAGCCTATTAATGAAACCTAATAAAAAACAATAAAAATGTTTGATTCAACAGAAACTCTATTTCAGCTTGTTTGAGTTTTCTCAAATCTTTATGTATTATCCAATGAGCTGAAGAAATCGAAACCGAAAGTAAAACACATTCGAAACCGGTCGTACAGACAGTTTCTTATCTAACGCGTAAATTTTGTCAATTACCCGAAGGGTTTCGAGTTTTTGCCTCCAAAATAAAAAAAGTAAGTCCTCTGCCACTGGCGCCGGTCACAGATAACATTCGAGTTTTGTTTCTTTTGTTTTTTTTCTGAACGTGGACATTATAGGACCTTTATGGACGAGAGTTTGATAAGAGGATTATTCTGGATTTTGTCGATATGTGGACCCTCTGTAATCTCTGTTAAGTCTGATTATATAAGTAGGTTGGTAGAGCGCAAACTTTACATTTATTTTAAATCTCATGTTTCAGCTTAATTAATTTGACCATATCAGCTTTTAAAAGTAGAAAAATATAACGATAAATCGAGGCAGGGTAATTCATTGAAATTCAGTTCGCCAGCGACCACCTGCGAAACGTCGGTACAAGGTAAAATATGCGATGGATACTAATTTTTTCGTATTAAAATAATAAAAAAATGTAAATACCAATTCAGGAAACCTAGCACAGGTAATGTAAAAAAAAAAAAAATAGTCAATAACGAACATTTGACAGTGTCTTTTGAATCTTAACAACATATCTCGATTATCGTGCTAACGATATCTCATACTTTCACAAAAAAGTTCGACTTTATTTGTGTCTAGGGCTGCATGATAACTCTATGTATTTAAGTACATATAAGTACTATATGTTTAGAATAACTAACCCGAAAATTATAACATTTAACGTAACCGCCCTAACAGGTAGGGAATGACACGCAACACGACTCCACAAATCTCAAAATATTTTCTAAACTCCCTCCTCCAAACGTCCATCATAATTTGCCAAACAACGCCTACATTGACAGCTGTCATATTAGTTTGACATCTGTATTCCCGCATTTTTTTGTGTTTTGGTCACTGAGTAAGGTTTTTTGTGCAAATTCCTTTGTTATAATTTGGGGATGGTGACGAATCAGCAAAATATTTTTACCTTCGTAGAGGATTCGATAAGAAAGGCGCCTTAGGATTTTTTGTCAGATGTTGGGTTAATTTTTTTTAACAAATAACTGACGAAAAAGGTCATTACGATTTACAGATGAGATTGAACTAGCCAATTAATGAACTGATGCTGAACTGGAGACAACGGTGAACTATTACGAGAGTTTTTTTTTTAACTCGAAATGTACCTACTATACCTATAAAACCTAGGATAAACCTACGGTTTTAAGAAGTAATGAGTTAATAGGAGTGTGTTTACCCAGATACTTAGGTACTTAGTTTATGAGTAAGCTACTTATTTTTTCGATTCCAATAAATAGCAATCAGATGTTCAAGTAGGTAGATACCTAGGTTTTTGATTGTGTTGCCTATCAGAATAGGATATTTGACTTTTATATTTTATAATAGCAACTTAGAAGTAATAGTATGTAGGTAACTAAATAATGGCATCATTATTAATTTCGAGTGATAGTAGTCTAATCTAGGTATCTTGAAAGAATCTCAATAAAACACATCTAAATTAAACTTTTAAAACAACCTTTTGATTCATCAAAATAATTTCTCATAATTATTTTCATAGATCCCTTTGCAAATCTGCAGTTTTTTTGTACCACCAAAATATAACCCGTATCGTATTAAAACAGTAATTTGACACTTACTACTTGTCAAAGAAATGTCACCGAGTTAAAACAAAAGAAAAAACGAGGCGCCGGACCTCAGTCGCCGAGTAGTGTCGCGTCAGTGACATCCGGTACAAAAAAAAAGAAAAAAAAAATGGGTCATCGACTCGGTCATACTGCCTCTTGATTTATAACTACGCTTCTGGATGTTTTCGGAAGTATTATGAGGGTCACTTGTGGGTTCGAGTGGTTTCTAGTTAGAGGCATTCTACGAGTATGCTCTATACATGCCAAAAATGCTCGCAAAACTGAGTACCTACTCAAAAGCTAAACTAGCCTGCTAGATGTTAATGATCCCGATATTATTTTTAGGATTGCATAATTCAAATATAATCTATATAATTTTGAGATACCTAGACTGGATTTAAGTTCAAATCCAAAAACTTTAAATTTAGATTTTTTTTTTATCTTTGAGTTGTAATATAAATGATTATGGATTCACGCCCAGTAAAGCGGAACGATTGTGATCCAGTGTAAATATATTAGCTGCTGGTGAAATAACAGGTACCCATCCCACATGAGATCAGGTTCAACAGCTTCATAAACATTATTAAACTTTCGCGACTAGAACACATTGTATTGATACAAAAAACGGGTATTTATCGCGTATTGTACCTATATTTATCCCGTATTTACCTAAACGTATATTTATCAGTCTGGCCCGCGATCACAACTGGCGCAACTCCGCCTGAGCGTCGGGATAAATATAGGTAAAACATATATAGGTCCTTACATATAAATTCCCGTTTTTTCGTATCAAAATAAAATATGTATTAGATAGCATATATAGCTTCTGCCCTCCGCTTTGCCCACGTGGTACACCCGAATCGAATAACATTAAATGTTATCTTTTGTCTAGATCAATAAGAGTGCAATATTTAAGATTGACTCGCTTAGTAGGTTAAACGTAAAGAAGGAACATCCAGACAAGCTTTCACGTTTAGAATATTAGTGGGAGGGATGGTTCTACGCTGATGGTTGTAGGTTTGATTCCCACTCGGGATTTACATTTTATGATGTCTGTAGATGTTTGTTCTGTGTTTGGGTGTCGTATTGTATCATAAGTTTTACAAAATAAATAAATAAATAAACTCTTGGCCTTCACCTCACCCGATTTTAAGTTTATGAGAATATGGAAGCGCATTTCACCCGCAATCTTCAATAGGAACCGAGGAACTGGCTTATTTTTACCTCTAAATTTCGGAACACATAAATCATTTATTTTAGCATTGTTTTTATGATAGACTTAGGTAAGATTGTGGTAGCTAGCCAGGCTGACTTACGCAAGGTTCTACCACCAACCAAACCAAACACAGTATTGTACTACCCTGGAGATCGAACCTAGGACCGCTGGATCTGACACTGGTGGACGAACCAATAGACAACAGACGCGTTTCCCAAGCTTTGCCTAACTTGGCAAGACGATATTGTGTAAAATAAAATAAAAACAAGTGGTCAAAGCAGTTTCTTAAAAAAACATTGGTTTTTGAACGTTATTTTCATATCACGAACTAATACATTGTTTTAGTCACAGGTAATCTATCATCTTCAGAGATATAATATCCTGGTTAAATTCTTGCAGCCAGTCATTGTGGAATGTCACTGGCAGGTATTTAATATCCTCATACGTCGGCTTAGGATTGCAGGATTACGGTTTGGGTCACTCTGGGCTTTGAGACTTGGCTTTGACAAAAATTATATACTTATTAGTCATCCTGTCATCTAGAAAGGTCAGCGAAGACAACAGAGTTTTGCTTGTGACTATCAAAGCTCACCTCTCTTGCCTAATATTCTTATGCTATTTATTTCTCTTTAACCGACTTTCTCAATTCGTCGGAATCATTTTTTTTATGTATGTTCCCCGATTACTCGAAGTCGCCTAAACCGTTTTTTTTTTTGATCTGATGATAGAATCCTGGAGAAATCGAGGGAACTCTTCAAATATTATATGCACACTTGAAGTGATTTTGGGTATTTTTATGGTCGGTATACTTCACAGGTGATCCCATCGTCATCAGGTCAGGATCTGATGATGGGATCCAAGAAAAATAAAGGGAACTGAAACTCTACAAATGTTAAAAGTAAAAATTGAAGGTAAAGTAAGGAAAATCGGTCCCCATATAGGATCACGCGTCTGTTTGTCCGTCTATCTGTCATCAAAATAATTGGAAAAATTACATCATCCAGGTAAACGAAATTGTATCATATGCAAGCATACATTTTTCCTAGTAAAAGCATGTAGTGAATCAAGTTACATAAGTTTTTTTTCTGATAAATAAGTTATTTCTAACATTTGTATGGTCCTCATCCGTCTGAGTACTCAACACCACTTCGATCACCAACCTAACCTACCCGTGGTGATTTCGGCAAGAAGTAGATTTTTCGTGCTGTAATGATGATTAGAGATAGTTGCACTCAGTGTGTCCCAATCCGAATTAAAAAAGGCCAACAAAAACAAGTTTTGACAGATCCCTCGCTACCGTGGCCTGTTTTATGACACTGTCAATAATCCGACAAAAAGCTGTAATTCGACTAACTAACTACGAGCACCTCTGTGCTACCAACCTTACTACTTAGGTAGGTAGCTGACAGGTGGGTTGTGGGGATTATCTCATGATGTAGCTTTGATTTCACTGGAAACAGGAAAATATTATATCAATGTGCATTCAATCTATCTTGCCGATGCGGGCTTCCTCTCCGACTCAACCCTCGAATGTCGTAAAGGCTAAGGGATCTCACCAATGCAGGACAGCAACTTACCTCTGTGAACAATAAGCTTAAGTTTAATTTGATAATTCCTTTGTCTGCCTTGTAATTTCTGGTAAGAATAGATTTCGGTAAGCTTGTCAATCGGACGCCCACATCATGCACTAGTGTATGATGGTTAATAAGAGTTAAATTACTTATATTGATAGATTTGATACTTTACGATTGCGATCACCAATTTCTCTGCCAAGCATGGTGCTTATTGCTAGTAACCTTAATTTTTCACTTCATATCATGAGTCAATGAGCAAAAACTGCAATCTTGCGATTCGCAGTTTGATGATAGGGATGAGATAAGTTTTTCGGGCTGTAATGATGATTATGAGCATTAACACTTTTATGCCTCCAAAAGACAGACGCAATGTAATGTCATGTAGGACTATGTAATTTAGAGCTACTAAGACAAAGTCTTGCTCTATAAAATCTCCAAGATTGTATTGAAGCGAAAAGATTACTTTCATCAAAATATGATTGTTCTTACACCATGTTATAATTTTTTTCTTCAAGTGAATCAAACGTTTGACAGTCAAGTTAGCAAACTAAGAGAAGTAACTCTACATAAAAATCGCAATGAACAAATTATACTTATCCTTAACAAACAAAATTTAATGAAATCTTTAAGTTTAGTAATAATGAATTCAAACCAACCTAAAGAGCGTTGTTTCCATTGACATAAGCATTTTTAACCACCTCTGTAGTCTAGTGGTCCACCCACCGGTGTCAGATACAGAGGTCCCGGGTTCAATCCCCGAGGCCAGAACAATATTGTGCTTTTTATCAATATTGGTTTAGTTGGTGGTAGGACTTTTTTTAAGTCCGTCCATAACAATTCTTAAAAATTGTTGTGTTCCGGCATTTAGAGGTAGGTAAGTTCCTCAGTTTGTTGAGGATTTCGGGTGAAGTGCGCCTCCACCTTCGGCCATATCATAACTTGAAAAATCTGGTGAGATGAAGGCCAAGAACCTCCCCATCGCACAATAAAAAAAATGAACCAAATTACTAAGATTCAGAGGCACATCACTAAGCCACCACATACGTCTTTTGATCTTTTAAACTAGTTAGTAGATATCGGTGAACGTTTTGTCATAAGTCCCAAATCACCGTATGACATTCGTTTCTATTATTAAACTGTAGATGGCGCTTGATACCGAATAGAGACGTCAAACGGAGGTCGATTGTAATCTTGAAGTTATTTGTTGGGCTATAGTGTCGGCGGAAATAACCCGCTAGCAATGAAATTATAATTAAGTCCCATACTAAACAAAGCATGTAATATGGGAACTAAATTGCGGAAAATATGAATACTTATTAACTTTTTTTGACAATACATCTTGATACAATAGAAACAGAAAGCAAACATAACATGACCTAAACTTATCATACAAATGTTTCTTGGATGTGAATCCAACCCACATCCAACAGCGTTGAAGGCAGTGCTATTACCAACTGAGCTGTAAGCCAGTATTATTAAGAATATATTAAATAGATTGTTGTTTAAACTTTAAGCATGTGATTTTAATGGTATGCCATGATTTTTTTACCTTTGACCAAACCTTTCTACCCAACTACGAGTAGTTACCCTGAAAAGTGTTATTTGATAGAACTAAGCAACCTAATGCGTACATACAATGTGCTAAATTGTACATTTTGTTTGAATCAATATTAAAGTATAAGCATACATATAGAATTACAGAAACAAAATTATGGTCTACGAAAAATATTCTCCATACAAAAGAGTTGAACGCGCCTCGCGCTACGTCGTAGCAACTGTCTACGTCAATCGCCTTATAAGTAAACTTTTTTTTCTAATTTACTGTCCGGATGTAATACCACCAATTTTTAGTTAATATTATTATACATTACATTTGTAAATAGCAACAAGTCTTAGAGATGGATCCAGAGCCATCGTAGAGCAGGAATAAAGCTGCAACGTTTTCGGTAGTTTTCTATCGCAATGACTGCAATGGCAATCTCCACGCTTGTTAGTCGGATTGATGATTGCAGTATGTATGTTGATTAGGTTCACATGTAGATTATTATCATTTCAGCCTATACACGTCCACTTTGAACATAGACCTACACCAATCGTTGTTGTTGCCCATCATTTCATTATTTAATCTTTTCAATCACTTACGTAATTGTTATAACTTTATTGTGCTATGTATCTTTGTATGTTATTTATTTGAATCAATAGATAAGATATAATACGATGTAATGATTTTTTATTTTGAATTAATGTACTAGTAATTGGTCTGTTTTAATAAAAATATTTAATTAAGTGGTTCAATTTTCATTTTTATTTATGTAAATGGTCTTTTTAATGTAATTGTCCGCTTTAATTATATAAATAAATTAAAAAATATATATATATATATAACACACAATGTATTTTTTTTTTAGTATCTGTTCACGTCTTATCGCTTTTGAAATAGGTAGTCGCTGGTTTAGTAGCCCCACACATTACAGTAGCATTACACAGATGCAATAGTAATTTCCAGACATCTCGATCGATTCCCACGATGGCCATGTAATGACTCATCTGTTCCTTCGGCTTATCTTTCTCTTTGTCTTGAGGGTATTAGAGTCAGCTGAAACGACTAGTAGTTACCTTGTGCACGCTTCGCCAGTTCTAAGTAGTACCTACTTCTCTTTTCAGTCGGGCACTCTTGTCAGAGTGGTTGTGGTCATGGGTCTAATCTACCATGAATGACGGCTCTTGCATGCGTCTCCAATTTGTTCAATTCATGGTAGATTTGGTGAGAGATTTAGTGCCTACCTCGAGTTAATTGTTTGCGATATAAGGGATGAACTTTAAAAATAGGTAATGCCTATGACGGCCGTTTTGTATCACATTTTCCACAAGGCTTATTTGCAAACAACGTAATAAAACTCAAGAAACGCATTTGAATCACAATTTGACATATCTTTGCGATTTATTTTGTGCAGTGAAATGTAAAGACCTAATCGTGTATATCGACTAGCCGAAATGTCAAGATCAAAATGTGTATATTGACATATTTTTTTTCGATTCCGTGCTGTATTTGAGTAAAACTATGGTAACACTTAGAAATAAAATACCGTATCTGTATCTAAATCGTCACCTTAATTATGTTGAGGTACAAATAGTTATACAAAACATCTCCATTAGGAAACGAGAATACATTTTGCATCGATTTGATTTTCAAATCGATGCTACCACTAAGCCGAAATACCCGTACTTAGTGTATATCTAACATATCAACTTGGTGTAATTAAATAAGTGAACCAACCTACATCGCTAAATGGGTCACACAGACACAATTTACTCCCAAATATGGCGATAGCGCCATCTATGTTAAAACTTCGTGTTAAACGCTTGCAAACAAACGTCCGTGCGTCTTGATCTTTAAGGCTTTAAGGCTCGGCTACACTAAAGAGACCGTTACGCGGGATGGAAGCGTCTGGAGGTTCTGATGTTTCTCACATGAAGCTCTTCATTATTTTATTAGTTTGATTTTAATGAATATCAAATCATTTATTTAAAATATTCGAAACAAAATGAGGTCACGCGATTTTTTCTGTTTTTGGGTTTGGTATATAACAACGGAGATCAAACAAAAATAAAGATATTAACACAATGATAAAAGTGTGCTATGATTTCACCAACAAGCACAATTTTTCTCAAGCTCTTTTACACATTTTACATGTGTATCTACACTAACTACCTCTAAGAGTCACACTCTATACTCACACACTTTACTATTATACCCACATACACTTCTTCATTTACTTTCATACTTTATTATTGCGAATGAATATAATAGCGCACCTTCTTCCGTATCCCGCGTCCGACCGCGTCGATATGACCGAGCCTCCTTTCATATTTACTTTCGGTCATATTTGACCAAAAGCCCATATTTACCCATCATATTACCCATCGTCTTTACTCGCCGCGGTAGTTTGTGCTAATTTTACCCGCCGTCCTTTCCAAACAGGTTAAAAACAAACACACCTACCATACAACCGAAAATCCCTTGCACTTTTTAAACTAGTTAGTGAAACTCACCACGGGTTTGGTGGAAAAGTGCAAGCGGTTATGGGCGCTACGGATTATTGGTATTTACTGTTTTTCACTCATATTTGAATTGTACGTTCGGTTAGGGGTATGATGTTAATTTTACAGTTTTGCAACATAAATATCTACGTTTTCTACCTACAGGAATCTTTGTGTCTGATGGCAAAAATCAGTAGGTAGGAAGGTCTTAGGTATTATCTTATAATAGTAGAATTGTTGTACGCAACAAGTAATTTTACCCTAGGCTAGGTAACTTGCCTACTAAGTTGTAACAATAAAGTATTCAAGGAAAATACATCAAAAACTAAATTTTATAAGCTTTTTGGGGAGCTGGTGCCCTCCGGGTTTTCAAAAATCTTGCGGGGCTTTTGATTGAGGCGACACGTAACCCAAGAGCTGGCTCAAATTTAGGCCAGCGAATAAGCTTTTCTGCGTGGCAATGCAGCCAGTGTCTTGGGCACGCTTCCGTCTGGAACAGTTGCGTTACCTATAGGCCGTTTGTAATGGTCCTTAGGTAATCTGACTGATTCTTTTGTACATAGTTAGTTAGTTTAATTGTACATTTAATTGAATATTACAGTAAATTTTATAAGTATTGCAATCGCAACACAGGCCGCACATTAATTTTCGATACCATTTTGCTCTTCATATTGTTTCTGATCCGACGAGGCGTTCAAATCAAAATTATTTTCCATCAATTTTCCAGGATCATTTTAAAACGTCTAATCTATTGCATATTCGGACAATGAGAACAGCAACAACTAGCCCGTTGTGTAGTTGGCTTGTTAGTTTATTGATAATCAATTCTGTCAAAATCAGTTTACAGAATAGAGGCTCAGAGCTGACCAGTGTCTTGAGGTACCTTACTTATACAGAAAAAGTAGCTTTGTCACAGGTAGAGGTCATAACGTTCGAGAGGTACCTTCTAAACTGTCAATTGACCCGGAAATCGTCGCTTATAATCATTACGATACAGCCTCATACGTGAGGATGGTAGTGTGGGTGTGTACGAGTATGTGTGTGTAGGGTTTAAAAACGCGTGCGTTAGAATTTATTGAGTCAATAATGAACAGGCCCTGCCGCCGTGAGTGCTAGGGCTTCCACGCTAGGGGTGCGGCAAGGTTTTTTTTTAGGTTATTTTAAGTATCCCGAGGTTATATATTTTAGTTCTTTTTTTACTTTTTATTATTGAACGGGTAAGCACTTGGCCTTCATCTCACCTGGTTACAAGTTGACATAAGAGAGAGGCGCACTTTACCCGGAATCCTCAACAAACTGAGGAACTGGCTATCTTACCTCTAAATGCCGGAACACAACAATTTTACAATTGTTATTATGGCAACAGAATTAGGTAAGATGGTAATAGCTAGCCAGGCGGACTTAAATAAAGTCCTACCACCAACCAATCAAGCACAATATATTGTACTCCCCATGGGGATCGAACCACTAGACCACAGAGGCGGTTAAATTTTAAGTCTTTATCACTTTATCATAGTAAGCTGTGATCAAACGCCCAAGTATAGGGGTAAATTATCATCTACACATGGTTAGGTATATAATTTATGAATAAATGCTTTCAAGAACCCTTTTGTATTATAAATTTAAAAGATTATTGTGTTTGATTACTATTTGTTTGTATTGTGACCTTTTCAAGAATAAACAGCGGATTCGAAATATCAATTTCCCTTAAAAATTCATTGGCTAATTTATATACCACCAAATGTGGGATACTGTTATAGGGGCATGTGATTTTTCATTTCATGGAATATAATTAAGACCTATATAATTTAAATTATGCTGAACCCAGTCATCAATGTGTACAAAACATACAAATATTTTATCTCATTCTCTTGCAGGCTTAATCCTTTAGATGTGAGTATTATCATGTGATACCTACCATGCGAGCACTACAGGTACTTGCTTAATATATCCTTATCAGAAAGTTCCGAGGACTGCACCGATTACACGTACATTGACCATCCTGTGACTTTAATGTGGAGCAGAGCTAACAGGAAATGTGGCAGATGAGCTTAGAACGAACCTTGTGCGAACTTGCGCTGTGCTCATGGTTTATTTTAGTGGGGTCGAGCGGGAATAAAACTTCCCGTTCGTCCCCACATATACTAACATGGGGACCAACGGGAATTAAATCTTCCCGCTGGTCCCCATGAAAATAAGAATCGGGGACGAAGCGTGGGGACGACCGGGCATAACCCGTTTTTTCATACGAAAAACAAGTAAATTGGATAAGAATCTGTTTAAAATATAAAAAGCCAACCAACATTTCACATTAATTATTAAAAAATACTGATGTTCTACGTATAAGTTCATTGTAATAGGGGTGTTGTTTAAATGTTTGTCTCTTTTTAGTGTTACCTTCTTTTTTTTATTGTAAGAAGGGGAAGCGCTTGGCCTTCATCTCCCCTGGTTACAAATTGAGATAAGGCCGGAGGAGGCGCGCTTCACCCGGAATCCTCAACATACTGAGAAACTGGCTATCTTACCTCTAAATGCCGGAACACAACATTTTTTTGAGAATTGTTATAATGGGGACAGAATTAGCTAAGATTGTGGTAGCTAGGATCTAAATCGGTGGTTTGAACCACTAGACCACAGAGACGGTTGAATTAACTTCTTCGTTCCATTGAGTTTCAAATCACAAATCAAATCACATTGAGTTTTAAATCAGGCCGGTTAAGTGGTGGCAACCCTGTCTCCAATAACAAAGTTGGGAGGCGGCGCGGTAAAGGCGTCGTCAAAGATGCCGCGAACACGGTCGCTTATCTCGCTCGCAGCCGTAAACCGCCGATACTGCGCATTGGACAGATCTAGCTGCTGCCTATGACTCCACTCACTCCCAATCCTATCTACCTTTGAAAAGGTAGTCCCTTCATTGTGTGACCCATTTAGTTCCAGATTTTAACCGCATCTGTGGTCTTGTGGTTCAACTCACCAATTTCAGATCCAGAAGTCTCGGGTTCGTTCCCCAGAGGGAGTATAATACTTGTGCTTGGTTTGGTTGGTGGTAGGACTTTGTTTAAGTCTGCCTGGCTAGCTACTACGATCTTACCTAATTCTGTCGCCATAATACCAATTCTAAAATTGTTTCGGCATTTAGAGGTAAGATAGCCAGTTCCTCAGTTTGTTGAGGATTCCGGGTGAAGTACGCCTCCTCCTTCGGCCTTATCTTGACTTGTAACTAGGTGAGATGAAGGCCAAGCGCTTCCTCATCGTACAATAAAAAATATGAGAAGATTGAGTAATGCCGATTTGGCATGCTTTGATTGCCTCTTAGTCAGACATTTTGTGGGTCCCAGATCTTTAGAGATCTGGGTATACCTACTTCCCACCATCGTGAGATCATACTATGCAGGGTGGATTTTTTTGCAACTGTTTAATCGCATCTAGAGGGAAAGTAAAATACTCGAGATAGCCAGTTTACTGAAAAAATAGTCGGTGGCAGAAAAAAGTAAAAATATGGCAATCATTGAAACTGTCAGCTAATTAATGAGGTTTTGGTAAAATGAACAATCAAACTAATTAACTATGTACAAAGGAATCAGTCAGGTTACCTAAGGTAAGGTGAATTACCTATAGGTAATTCAACTGTTCCAGACCAGTACCAGACGGAAGCGTGCCAAAGACACTGGCTGCATTGCCACAACAACACATTGGTTTTGGTTAGCTCCAAATGTATTATGTCAGCAAGCAAAGTGAATCAAAAAATCAAGGGGGTTTCTAGGTGCAAAAAACGTTTAACAACCAATAGGCACACTCCGCTTTATGTTCAAATTATATGCTATCAAAATAACTCTAAAAAAATAAAAGTTTTTTAACTACTTTTCTTCTAAACTAATCGCTTCACTATTACAATAGTATCGTCGCAGAATGGCCACTATAGGTGCCTTTTGGTATTACCATTGTCATAGTAAAGCGATTAGCCTAATAGAATCGGGGCCCTGGCTAGTTAGTATTTTTATGAGAAATTAATTTTCACAAACTTAAATAACAATTAATAGTTACAATTCAGTCACTAGAACAAATTATTTTAATTGCCAAGCATTTTTATCGGAAATGTATAGCTTTTCTAGCTTTTAATTTACTGTTTTATTATTTATAACTCAAAAAGTTAAACACAACGCTTGGTAATTTACTAAAAGCATACAGTTTGTCTTGTTTGTTGGTTGTCATTAACTTTATGAACCCTAATAGTGGGAACAGTTTATTCGTATTTCTAGACTTCTAATACTATTACTAAGTATTATACGTATAATACTTAGTAATAGTAATAGGTATATGGTGGCTTGTTTCAACCTTGCGCTAGTTTTTTGTCACAAAGATAAATAATTTATGAAATTCAATTACCTACATTATATGAGCCGAATATCGTGAAATAGCCCTGCAGGTAGGTACTCTTTTCCGCCATTAACCATACGTACCTTATTACGATTCGAAGGTTCTGTTTGTTATCTTTTCTCTGGATGTTAATCAAATTTGGCATGGATATAGTGTATGCCATGGGGAATAACGAAGCAATACGTATAGTATTTAAACGGGTTTTTATTTTATTTTATTGGTGATTGATTTATATGTAAAACAAGTGAAGATGTGGCCTACGTTGGAGCACGCTTGTCTATAAGGAACCTATTTATTCTGGACTTGAAGACTCCAAGATTGTACTCGAGCGGAAAAACAGACGCAGGCAAGGTATTCCATTCCATACCAGTATTAATAATAAAGGTAGAGGCGAAACGTTGTATTTGGCACAATGGAACCTTTACAAGGTACGGGTTGTAGCCTGCCGTACGCCTGCTAGTCCGGTGGTGGAAAGAGGATGGAGGGATTAGGTCAAAGATATTGAGCGCACACTCGTAGGCGAAGACGCGGACAGAAGCTAGTTTTTTTAAAAACAAGTGATTTCATAATCCGCAAGACAAAGCGCCGGTTCCACGACCTCTGCACAAAACGTCGTAAATCGTTGTAATCGGCCGATCTCTTCATAATCCATTGTTGAGCGACGTACACGGCGACGGGATGGTGCATTCAACATGTTGTCATTAAACTAAATTCTTTAATTTAATTACTAACTAAAATATTCAACATATCAAAATTATATTCTAATTCATTATATAGAATACAATTGTGTAATTATGTAAATTTAGTAAACAATATATATATAATATGAAAAACTAGATTTAGTGATACGATCTTCAAAATCTCGCAAATTTAAATTCAAATTATCTTCATCGTCGAATATAGTGGCTTTGAATGAAATTTAGTCAGATATCACAAAAATTCTTGCAGTTTGTGGCTATTAAGACTTTATGGAAAATAAAATAATGTTTTCCATAAAATGTATTATTGCTTCTCATCGATAAGACCACACAAGGTGTGCAATAAAGTATTTTCATTCATATTTAATAAAATGTACAGAATATCAAAGTTGCTTTGAATAGGTAGCCTATCCCATTCCTATCCCTATCCTCTTCAATAAATTGTGTCTAAAAAAAAAAACAATAATTTGTAGAATTTAATGCCATTTCTTGCATGTGTTTTACTTATTTTTAAATTAAAAGCTTTAGTGACCGAGGTAATCACGAATGATGTGTCACAAAAAACACCACAAGTTTTTACTGTAGCGATAGAAGACAGTCAAAGAGCTATAGGAATGCTTGAAATGGAAAACCAATGTCGCCTGGCATTTCGGCGCCATTGAAACATTTAAGTCGTCTGGAGGCGTTATTGTGACATAGGTAGTGATCCATCTGAACATCTAGGCCTAGGATGTAGGTTCAACGCGTTGTCAACCCGACAAAATTCAGGTAACATATAGACGTGATCTGAAGCTGACTGCTAAGTTTGTGGCTGATGGAGCTGTGAATAAGTAATTGAATATCCTGTATTTTGATAATAACAAAATATTGTGAATCATCAACAACTAGGTTAGGCCACCCATCCTGCCATTCATTCGACGAAGTAATGAAAATAAATAATAAAAAAGTACTAAAATCATCAAATTAAAATGAACAGTTACCGCATCAGTCCATCCATCATCGTAAAGATGTGCCGTTAACTGCGATAAATTCGCAATTCAAATGTTATTTCTTTTATAATCTTATTTTCAAATCAAGAACATGTGTCATCGGCCACTATTTGACTATCGAATGCTCGAGACTTCGTTCCGAAATCCAAAATAATTTCTCAGTACACTCCTACGAGAGAAAGCTATTCTGATATAATCAAGTCTCTAGGATCTCTTAGCTTGGCTGTGCGTTGATTATCAGTTAGTACATAATATTCTTAACAGCCACATTTTATTTGCGCGACGGCGTTGTGCTTGACCTTCATCTCACCTGATTTTTCAAGTTAGGATAAGGTCGAATGTGGAAGCGCACTTTACTCGGAATCCTCAAGAGTCAGAGGAACTGGCTATCTTACCTCTAAAATGCAACATAAAACAAAACAATTTGAGACTTGTTGTTGTGGCGATAGACAGACAGGTAAAATGGCTTTAAGACATTTACCTGCCTCAGGCATGAGCTCCCTTGCTCGGATTGCAGACCGCAATTACAAAATAATGATACGGCAATTACAATATAAATAACATTAAACGCAGTCATCATTTGGTCTACGTAGGTACCTGTTAGAGGGTCTGCTACAAATTCATAAGTCGCCTATTACACCCGTGAGTGGAGGGTATCTATATGCTATCTTACTCTTATGGATCATCAGTGGATATGTATATTACAGCTAAATAACATCGACACAAGCAAAAAAAAAAAAAAGTTAACAGTCCGTAGGTGCATTGTTCACTGTTGGACAATGCACGTCGCAGTGACAAAAATGACATGTGAATATTAATATACTCATTTAAATTTCTTTGCCCTTACTTATTATACTTTAATGTACAAAATCAGTCAGTCCTGATGCAAGACAGGGACCTTTAGAAAGAGATAAGTCTATTCTCCGCGCTCCTGCAGCAAGGTGTGGTCTGAAACCACGCCCACCCTATCGATTGTATAAATATAAATAATTCATAATTCTTGTATTATGAATGTCCTTTGGGCCTATAGTGGTTTACGAGTACCTATGTATTGCTCATAATTAACTTATCATAACAACGAATTGACTCATATAAAATGTTGTTTATTATTATTTATTTTTACGACGGGTACTAGACCTTCATTTCATCTGGTTTTCAAGTTATGATAAGGCCGAAAGTAGATGCGCACTTCACCCGGAATCCTGTCTGAGGAACTGGCTATTTTACTTCTAAATGCCGGTAGACAACACATTAGGTAAGATGATGGTAGCTAGCCAGGCGGACTTAAACAAGTCCTACCGCCAACCAAACCAAGCACAATATTGTACTCCCCCTGAGGATCGAACCCGGAACCTCTGGATCTGACACTAATGGGTGAACCACTAGACCACAGAGGCGGGTAAATTATTGAGTTAAGGCACCTTCTGGGATGCTCACTCCATTGGGAATGTTTCGAAGTCAAGAGCTGAACAATTTCAAACAAAAAAGATAAAGGGCTTAATGTGAGACAAATATTGACCTTAACCTTGACTGTAGTACCCTAGCTGAATAAAAGTTCAGGAATAACTGAGCCCTTAGACAGATTTAAGTAAAAGTTAAAAAAAAAAATACTGAGTCTAGATTTAAGTAGATAATAGTTTCCATAAAACATCAATCTTAAAGCAAAATTCATGCATGGGGGACTGTTTAGTACAGTCGCTTGCAATAAATAATAAGTAAACACTAAATAATTTTCAAAACGAAACCATTACAATCATAAATATAATTGTAATGGTTTGTTAACGTCTGGTAAATCATAATTTACCAGACGTTAACAAACCATTACAGTTAGGTATATTTGAGTCTAAATTTATAACATTTGAATACTAAATTATTAATCTACCAGCTGTGGATACAAAACCATTTTGACAAGGGTAATCAACGGTGAAAAGTGATAGTCTACCTATGTGATTGTATATTAAACCATATATATATAAGACACAAGTACTCATAATATTAGATAGGCACAGTTCCCCATCATACATTAACAAGCCTCACAGCTCAGTTGGTAGTAGCTCTGCCTTCTGCGCTGTAGGTAGTGGGTTCGTTTCCCACCCAGGAAAAACATTTATGTGATGAATGTAGATGTTTGTTCTGTGTTTGGGTGTTGTATTGTATGATAATTATGTATTTACAAAAAAAAGTATTTATGTATTCTATCCGTAATCTAGTTCCCATATTACAAGCTATGCTTAGTTTGGGACTAGATGGCGCTGTGTGAAATTAATGTCCTGTGATATTTATTTATACAATAAATAACTGTTGAAATAGGTAAAAGTAAACAAAAGTTACTTTTCCACGACCCATAACGTCAAAAAGTTAATAAGTTAATTTCTAGGTACTAGTGAATTTTGTAAATTTACTACGTCGTAGGTTTCATACCATTGCTTTTTACGTAGTAGAGTTAATACATTTCGAGAGCGGCCGCATGGAAATGTAATTGGAAACGACCAGGAATACGTGTGTGACAGTTTCATAATAAATAAATAAATAAATATTACAGGACGTTCATTTCACACAGCGCCATCTAGCCCCAAACTAAGCAAAGCTTGTAATATGGGAACTAGATTACGGATAGAATACTTATATTCTTTTTTTTTAAATAAATACGTACTATATTATACAACATCCAAACACAGAACAAACATCTATATACATCACACATTCAGTTTGCATACATGATGTTTGGGATAATTTGTTTCCTATTTATAGATTATGGATGTACCTGTCTATTTAATTGTAACTCTCTACAGCCTAAACGGTTGGATTTGGGCATGTGAGGTATCATTTAGTCCTTCTAAATTGTGGATGTGACATACTAGGCTATATTATATATGTGGGGAAGTGTCATTAGGCTCCATAATTTAGGTGTGAATAAAAAAGTTCAAAGGGTGGCGGGGGGGTAACAATGATATGTTTTATTATAATAGTATGGTTATCAAAGGTTAGTAACATGACAATTCAAATTTTGATTGTAATGCTTTTTCAAGGGCGTGTTCTCTTAAAACCAGGATTTTAAACTTTGCAGTTGGGTTTTAGTTTTTAAACTTTCAACTAGTTTACCTCAAGAAAACAAGCTAGAAGTGCATACATGTAATTAGCTATAAATTGTCCAGTCCCTATCGAAATACCTTTAAGATATACTTATCAACCGTCCTCTTAGGTCGAAGTTATCAAAATAATCCACTTAGGCTTAAGTCGTGTGCACTAAGTATACTAAATTGCTTACCTAACCAGATGTTTTTTTACAAACAGATGTCAAGGCAGGTAAACTCAACATCTATCTTTCCTGTTTTCCTGTGATAAGTTATAGAATAATTAAGTATAGCCTATTTTCGTGACTCATTTTCAACATAATTATATCGTAGTAACTACTACAGGCCTACGATTTAATTGTGAGACCTACGATTCATCAAATAATTCAAATCAATTATCGTTTTTTTTGTAAGGTGTTGGGTTGACTTTGAATAATACTTTATTTTAGTTGATCAAGTGAATTGGGTTTGCGTTTGGAATACCAGATCACTTGAAAGACAAGCAGCGATGAGGCATGAGCTAGAGCACGCTAATGTCTTAAAATGAATCTATTCACTCTGGATTTAAATTATCCAAGTTTGTTCTGGTGCGGAAATATTAACGAAGGCAACAAGTTCCAACAAGTTCCTTACCTATAATGGTATAATGGTAGGGTGCCAATTAGGTATGTGTTGGACACAATGGGACATTTCCAAGCTACGGGTTATACCTAACCAGTCTGTGTAAAGTAAAAATACTAACTTTTTACTCCAATGCATATAAATGAAAAAATATCACGTAGGGCTTGTGTATACTTATACGGTACCTATTATTACGTTTTTGTATAAAAAACTAAATAAATAGACTCTTAAACTTTCAAAATTAGAACACAATATTTTTCCTTTGCCTTGCTGTTTGTGAGTTCAAGGTTTATGTATTGAGATAACTGCATTTTAAACGAGTACCTAACCCCTACGCAACTTACCTAATGGTCTTACTAGGAAAAACGTATTTTGTATAATAATGGTACAACGGCAAATAAAAATAAATGTAGGTACCATTAATGGTTGATACTGTCTGATAAAATGTAAATATCTTGTTACCTACAATTTTGTTTTGTTTTGTTTCAGAAAAGCTACGGCTATCTCTCTGCGTGGGCTGCGGGGGTCAGATCCACGACCAGTACATCCTCAGGGTGGCTCCCGACCTGGAGTGGCACGCGGCCTGCCTCAAGTGCCAAGAGTGCCGGCAATACCTGGATGAGTCGTGCACCTGCTTCGTTAGGGATGGGAAGACATACTGCAAACGGGATTATACTAGGTGAGATAATGATTCAGGCGACAATTTTTGCAGATCCATTTGAATCTGAAAATAGAAAATATATGATATGATTTTTCAAAGGAATTCAGCGGATTTGTTTCCAAATATTTTTCTGTTTTCTTACTAATATGAATATTAACTAAGTACTTTATTTTGTAACGGTGTATGAAAACCGTATGCAGGCTGTGGCAACAACATCAACCCTAATATGAATGATGTACCTATCAATCTTACTTCTCATCTGTGTCATACGCCTTGCTATTCTATGCTAAGTCTCTTTGTTTTTTTCACCGACAGTTTTTTTTTTCATTCCATCAATACTCCACAATCGACATTTTGCAAAAAATGACAAAGAGTAGAATCAATCCCCATTATTATAAGCCCCGAGTTCATCAACTTCCTATTATTAACCCTTACGTACACAAGCCTACATTCACCATCCAAAAAATAATAATTCATAACCAAACGTCTATCACCATCACATCTCGGCGCCACTTTTTATACACACAGACACCAAAGATGAATTCACTAAAATAACGCGCATTCTGTTTACCTTTTCACCCTTCCATTTCTCGCGGCTAAAATATAGAATTACACGAATGCAAATATACTTTCAACTATCCGACTTCTAAAAACAAATGCCCCCCGTCCTCTGGAGTTCAAAATACAGTCTTATGACAGAGAACATAAAATTAGAAATGTAATGCGCAAACGGCAAAGCGCGCATGTCACTTTATACTGTGATGTGCCGAAGAGAAAACAAACTGAGTTTGACTGAGCATTATGTATTTTGGCGCCAAAACAAACGTCAGTTTGACAGCGCGGCGGGCGGCAGGAACCCGATATGCTCTATGGTATGTTTGTTCCCGTTTACACCGGTCCGGATAAGCGGGTTTTCGATTACATTTATATTATTTCTGTTAGTTTTAGGTTAGTTAACGAGAAATATTGGCACTTACGCCTTTTCAGGCGTTTCTAATGCTAAATTAATATTTTTTCATTGAATACAAAACAAAAAATAATGCTAGACGTAGACTAGAAGTAGAGATTTACGAGTAATAGGTAGTTACTGCCACTATAATACTTACACATCTCAGCCCACACACGTCCACTGCTGAACATAGGCCTCCTACAATCATCGCCACAAAAGCGATCTGAGCCTACTTCATCCATCGACACCCGTAGCGACCGTCACAATGTCGTCGGTCCATCGAGTGCAGGGTCTTCCCACACTCCATTTCGCGTTTAATCGCGGTCGCCATGCAAGAACTTTTATTCTCCAGCGGTAATCAGTTCTGCCCACTGCCACTTCAGCTTGTTAATTCTGAGGGTATCTCAATTCTGAGGGTATGTCAGTGACTTTGGTTCTTCTACGGATGTCTACATTTCGGATTTTATCACGTAGTGAAACTCCAAGCATAGCTCTCTCCGTAGCTCGCTGTGCGACTTTGAACTTATTTACGAGGCCTACAGTTAGCGACCACGTCTCAGATCCATAGGTCATCACTGGCAACACGCACTGATTGAAAACTTTCGTCTTAAGGTTCTGCGGTATCTTGGACGAGAAGATATTTCTCGATCACTATCGAAGTTGGATTTACCTAGTTGAACCATCTGGCCTAGGTAGACGTAATGATCTACAACTTCGATATCATCATCTCGAATATGTACAGGCATGGGTATGCCGCTATAATAATAATAATGATAAAAATAACTAAGTACCAGGCTCTTATATTATCCATACTTAACTTATCAACCAACGACAATTATTAGCAAAAGAGATCAAGAAGCAAGAAGTAGATATCGTTCTTTATCAATCGAGGTTTTCAATAATGTTATTGGCTTATTGCAACATTCGTACCTACTCCATTGCTGGAAAATCCAACTAACCTGTTGTTTTACTAAATAATGGATTCTGTGTTTGGGTGTGATACGACACCATATAGTACGTATGTATTTACAAAAAGTATTTAAGTATTCTATCCATAATCTAGGTCCCATATTACAAGCTATGCTTAGTTTGGGGCTAGATGGCGCTGTGTAAATTTAATGTCCTGTTATATTAATTCATTCATTCATCTACTTAATAGTTAGCTCCCTTTAACTCCAAATTTAAGTTTAAAGATTAAAAAACCTAACCCTTACCTAATCATGATAATAAAAGTCAAACAAAAGGTAGATAATACTAGATACTAGTAACCTTTTAAAAGGATAATGAACAGAGCGTAATCTAAGAATTGTACCTATAAAAATAAAACAATACCGGGACAGCCGCAATCAACTAATTAAAAAAATAAACCCAAACAAAACTATTTTCCCAATTAGACTTCCGACGGAGTACAAACAAACAGGCAACAATATTGTTTATTCAAAACATCCCGCGGGAAGTCTCATTTTTAACAAGGAAGGTGATTTCCTGTATTTGTCTCATTATATTTTAGCTCCCGTTCAATTGATATTTTATTTTTGTTTCGGAGCGTTCTCTCTCATTTCTTTTCTGTTATGACGTAAACAATTATTTCCGCGGCTACTTATATTAGTGTGACGTGTAGGTATGTAGCAGATTGATAATATCGTCGAGAGTTTTATCTTTCTCCTTGTGTGCTGATTCCGATCAGGCTATTTGACGTTTCAAAGTGATCCTAGAAAAATCTTATTGAACCAATATTTTTGACTAGGTATGATTTTGGCTTGGAAATATGACGGTGGAACAAATTGAAATGGTTCCAATTATAAAAATAGTGTATATATATATCCTGTTGTAAGCTTAGCTAGATACTAGGTAGCTTCGTTGTAGGTGCATGTCAGAAGTAGGTATCTATTATTCGTTTTAGAAATACATAAGTAATATATATATAATATAATATTATATATATAATAGTTAGAAAGAACAAAAAATCAAAAGTTTTAACATGACGGTTTAACTATTTCAGGCTAAAAAAAATTACATTGTATTTGTAGGTACCTATAATCAAATAATCAAATTCTAAAGGTATATGTTTACACACTTTCAACACGAGGTATTGCAGAAAAATAAATAAATATTACAGGACATTAATTTCACACAACGCCATCTAGCCCCAAACTAAGCATAGCTTGTAATATGGGAACTAGATT
Source organism: Venusia cambrica (assembly GCA_951394065.1). Taxonomy (NCBI): domain Eukaryota; kingdom Metazoa; phylum Arthropoda; class Insecta; order Lepidoptera; family Geometridae; genus Venusia; species Venusia cambrica. The sequence continues at coordinate 941,540 of OX596068.1, read as the reverse complement.
ACGGATAGAATAATAGAATAGTTTTTTTTTTAAATACTTACTTATCATACAACACCCAAACAAGGCCTGAGAATAAATAATAAAAAAAAACACCCAAACATAAAACAAACATCTATACTTATTTATCACACAAATGTTTGTCCTGGGTGGGAATGGAACCCACAACCTACAGCGCAGAAGGCAGAGCTACTACCAACTGAGCTATGAGGCATAAAGTAACCTATAAGATATTACTAGTGCAGGATAACGTCGTCTGTGCAAATTTTCAGCTCAATCCGTTCAGGTTAAAGACAAAACAATCACATCCTAACAAAATTCGTAACACTATGGTGTCGACTGTAACAGTGTCAGCGAGTTCAATGGTTTTTTGCCATCTCTAAAAATGCCCATCGAGCCTAGACAAGTTTTCACTTCAAAAATAGCCCTTGAAAAGGCCTACAGAAAAAACTCTACCCAATAGCACGTGTCTATCTTCTAACATTCACAATAACTATTTTATCTATGACAGATTAGTGTCACTAACATACAACGCAATCACAGTCATAGGACCAAGTCTTATACTTGAAAATTAGAGGGATTTGAAAATAAGATGTGTGCAGGACACTACGACATAGGAAGAAATTATTTTAAAATTTCAACGGGTCGGGTAGGAAAGCCTGGGCTCACCATTAGTCTTCTAGATGCTTCGCTTCAAAATTCGAACTTTTGTGAATTGTTTGGACCAGAAAATATTTCATCTTAGGTAAATAAAATATGCAAACAAAGTCACTGAAGATGAAATAAATACCTAAAGTCTGTCTCCGAGTCAAACCGGGAAACCGAGTACCAGAAGCCAGTAGACGTAAGATAATAAGTATAGGTACCTATTTGTGTAAAGAGAGTCGATAATTAGCGAAACATGACTCCATCCTGCGGTGTCGGGTGACAGACTATTTACAGACAAACATATTGAATTGAAATCAGGCATGAATTCTGTATCTATAAATAGACAATATGGATTCGAACAATTCAAACTAATACACATCCGAGTCTCTGCAGAGACTTTTCATCCTTGTGAGTGTTATACCACTTTCATTAGGGTGTTGTTCTGAGGAATTGTTTGATATGGTGTCTGGCCTGCAGCCTCTTTTTACGATCCCACTGGGTTCTGAGGAATCTTCTGAACACTAGGTAGATATTAGTTTTTTTTTTTTCAAAAATGTAGGCAAATCGATATCCAAAAAATACTTCAACACGCATACATCATTTCAACGCCAGAAACTGCCGTAAAAGCCTCCCCCGGTCATCGACCCGCACTTAGGGGATGAAACCACCCCGGCACCCCCCGGCAATATCGCTAAAAGCATTGCCTATAGCTACGGATAGGGTTAGGGTGTAAAGTGGGATTAGGGGTCTACGATGCCAAAAATAGAAACAGAGGCAACTGTGGAACTTACCCTACCTACTCGGTATTTATTTTCAAAGGCAGTTTTTTACTACGTGTGTACCTAGCTACCTAGGTACATTTGTTTTATGGGGGGCTGGTAACGACCCGAAACTTTGGTTTGGAGGTCATGTTTCTGTCTCAGGTTCTATACTGTATCTAGTATGTATCCAGTAATGTTACATAGCCCTCACCAATTCAAAAAATTCAAAATTCAAAATTATTTATTAGGATTTAAAACAATGTACAAAAACTGATGCAACGATAATGCTCGCAAGAGTTTTACAAAAACTGTGTCGCGAAACCATTAACGCCCTCCTCCGTAGAAACTGTATCCAAAAATGTACAAGTTGGTAGGTATAATAAAACAATATCTTAGTTAATAATTAAAGTTAAAATAAAAACCTAGTCTCTGCGGTCTAGCGGAACGCCCACCGGTATCAGATCCAAAGGTTATGGATTCGATCCCTAGGGGGGTACAATGTGCTTGGTTTGTTTAGTGGTAGTTTCTTAACTAAGTCTGTCACCATAACAATATTTCTAAATTGTTGTGTTCCGGCATAATAATTGTAAAAAACTCCACATTTCTCAAAAAATATCTGACAGGTTTCATTTGTTTTCAGGTTATTTGGAACGAAATGCGACAAATGCGGCTCGTCATTCAGTAAAAACGACTTCGTGATGCGAGCCAAGACGAAAATCTACCACATCGACTGTTTCCGGTGCTGCGCGTGCGCACGGCAGCTCATACCTGGTGAGTACAGCTTCTTGTGGGCTGAGTCAGCACCGACTGTTATCGGACCCGAAACAATTTCTGTCATTTGGAATGAAAACCGTACAATTCAGCGGCTACGTCCTGTTTCGTGTTTCCGCTTCCATACATTACAAGGCTCTTCTTCTATCATGGCTCTTTAACGACCACTCCATAATGCAATTCCCAAAACCGACGGTTTACAATGCCCTCCGAAGCACGGAATCATATCTAACATATCGGACAAGCAGACCATTGAAGCCTGCAAATTCCTAACTTAACAAAGAGAGCCCGAGAATAGAACCAAGTATATTTAGATCAAGATCCAAAATAGAGATGCATTAGCACATTAACAGTGTTCTTTGAGGATTATCAAAAAGATCAGAAAGGCTTTTTTTTAATGGCTTGCGTTTGACTGCTAGCTCGCTATCAATGATGCAGCAGGTGATGGAACGAACCTGAACTTTTGACTTGAAGATTCCCATGTTGTAGTGTTCGGGAAACAGACTCAGGCAAAGCGTTCCGCTTAGTGCGCGAGGAAGGTATATCAACCATAAACCGGTGGCGCATCGCCGAGCGTCTTGTTGTACGATAGAAGAATAGGAATGGCGAAATCAGATTGTGTAGTTCCGCTGTATACTCCGGTTTATCCAATAAAAAACAGGGTCCTGATTCTAATAACCCAATCGCTTCACTAAGACAGTGGTATCACCGCAGAATGGCCACCAGAATAGTAAATGACACCTGGTGGTGGCCATTCTGCAACATTTGATGATGATGAAGCGATAGGTTGAGTAGAATCGTGGCCCTGATAAGCATTACCATGGTCTATATGAACCATCGCTGGTCTCATGCGTAGCACTGAGTCTATTCTCAGTGCTACGCCGCCGTAGCAGTGCTACGAAACCACGATGACACGCGAGAGGTATCTCGCGGTATTCATGGTCTGATTGCGAAAAAATCCTTTGCAGGTGATGAATTCGCGTTACGGGAAGGCGGCGCTTTATATTGTAAGGAGGACCACGATGTTTTAGAAAAGGTGAGACAAATGTGAAAATCATGTTATTTTTGTTTGATGTTTGAAAAAAAAACACATTGAAAACTTTAGCCCATTTGGTTTTAGGGCTCAGATGTGAAAAGGCAAAAAAGAAGCTTAGTAAGTAAACTATTTATTATTTTCAACCCCTATGCGGAAACATTGGGGTTACGCGGGGGTAGGTAGGTGTTGTATTGTCTTCTTTTAAGTAGTAGATAAATACCTACCTAGTCCTGGGGGCTACTGTTAAAATTTATTATATATATGTCTCTTTTTTTTTGTTTCGTTTTGGTTTTGCGAATCAGGAAACAATTATACAAATTGACAATGATCAAATATACATTAATATAATACCATTTACAGCAGCATGTAGTTTGGTACCTAAGTACCAAAAAAGTATACCTACAATTATCTGGGATTGAACAACTCAGATAATTGTAGGCACAGATTGTAGGTATACTTTTTCGGTTGTCAGTTGGTCAGAATTCTAATATAGTATTTTCTGATACGATGGCTTGTAATCTTTCACACATTAAATGCTTACCACTTGCAAACTGTGGGTAAATAGTTTAGACGTGGCTTTGCCTAACCCCGAGTAGGTGCTCTTTGTGTACTAATCTGGGTCAATCCTTGGAGAAAATCAATTCACCATTATATTGTTTAAAGCAAAGTAAGGTCGCATCGTAACTAAAATAGTAACGTCATTCATTGTAACGGAAGTCATTAGCGGTCTTTATTTAAAAAAAAATGGCGTTGTTACTTTCGTGTTAGCTTCGTCAGAACCACACGATACGTACCAAATTATGAATTATGAACTCACAAGTTTGTTTTACCTGACACCAGGGCCCCTATTCTATCGCTACCCTTCGACAATTAATCGACGCAGAATTGCCATTATAACTATTTTCCTGTACTTTAGTGGCCATTCTGCGATGATACCACTGTCATAGCGAAGCGATTGGTTTATTAGAATCGGGGCATTTATGGGAAATTCCTAACACTTAAAAGTAGGTAGTGTGGTCTGATGTTGCAGTTATAGTTGTAAATAATTTATAATTTAGAAAAGGCAATGTTATTTTATTTATGTATCTGCTAATATTAAAGATGATATTTGTCCATCCCAACTCCAGCTCCATCTAATGTTCAGCTTTGATTGCAGAGCGCGAACACGAGCGGAGCCGGCGGCAACAGCGAGTCAAACAACAACACCACGCTAAGCAACAACAACTCACACCATCCCGAACTTGGCTCCATGTCAGGTGAGCTTTAACGCTACCAAACATTATAAAAAAATAGGACATTAATTTCACACGGCGCCATCTAGCCCCAAACTAAGTAAAGCTTGTAATTTATGGAAACTATATTACAGAAAAATACTTATCGTACAATACAACACCTAAACTCGGAACAAATATCTACTTTCATCACGCAATGTTTGTCCCGGGTGAGAATCGAATCCACAGCTTACGGTGCAGAAGGATGAATAAGTGCGATAGAGAGTTGGATTTAGCTGCCAACGTCTGTTTTTCCACCAACCCTAATGCACCCTTACATAACATGAAAGGACGCTACTAAAAAAAATTGCTTTGTTTTCTTGCGGTGGAATCCTTTATTAAAAGTAGCCTAAGTTACTACTTATAACATCAGCTCCCAGTAGAAGTAATTTGGAGTATATAGGAACATGTCACAAAATAGATACACATCGACTTTTATATTTGAAAGATAGATGACCAAACGTAACTCAGGCTCGCTGCGTGGGTTATTATGCCTATATATATACCTACAAAACGTAATTACGTCACATATTATTGACAATGAATCTGCTAAGACAAAGCGAATATGGGCTCTGAGGCCATACTATAAAAATCAAAAGTCGTCAGACACGAAAGAACTTCTGTCATTTTTGTAATGGAAACCGTACAATCCGTCATCGCATACGTCATTTTTCGTTTTTCGTAGCAGACCTCTTGATCCCCTGATAGGTAAGGTTAACCCGCTCAGAGTAACATCCTTGTTACACGCAGGTTTGGTTAAACGATATCAAAATTACATCAAAACGTATCTATATAGGTACTACAAAAAAACAATTGACACCTGGCGGTGATATCAAAGGCGGCGGAAGCTTTTGTCGGCTCATTTCAAAGCGTTTATCTGGTAATCACTGCAACGCAAATCGATTACTATCGATAGATACATGAACGTAGCTAGTGATGGGATCGAGTCCTAAGAAATTATGGAACAAGCGGATAAAGAAGTACTGACTAGCATCGTTATTAAATTAGGCTCATCATAAACACACATATTTATTTGTTGGTCATATTCTTTGCCAACTTTCAACTTTCCTATGTTATCTTTCTCGCTTTCACTAGGTACCTACTTATATTAAAACTACGTAGTTAGTATGAGTTAGTAGATAGTTAGTAGTAGACATATTAGAGACGTATTATAAATCCCCTATTGTATGAGATACCTACGTACCTAAGTATCTCATCAGGGCCGGTAATCCAGTATTATTCCGGGTCCAGGATTTAAGTACTGCGTTTCCTATTTTCACTCTTAGGAGGCTTAAAACGGAACTGTTTGAATGAGTCGCACGCTAGGCAATAAATCAACTAGAAGAAAATTAAAATTGTTGGATTCGGAAACGGCACATCACTATTGGGTTAGGATTTATCGCCGATAATATAATCGGTATGTAATAAGATAAGGCTAACCAATATTTGGCGTGATCTCGTGTTTCGGCTAGATATTAAAAATAGCCGTGAATTAGGTATAAGCAGGTACTTAGGTATAACTACACTTGACTGACGCGACGAAAATTTACCGTCAACATTTTGGAAACGAATCTACCTATATAGGCATATACCTCGGCGTAATGTGGTAAATTATAAGTCCTTAGCTTCAAAACACATCGCACCGGTACCGACAGTCGCTTGTACGTATTACTTATTTTTTAATGTACACTATCACAAACGCTGTCCGCATCTGTGTAGATATTTTATTAATTTGGTCAAGTGTGATATATTTTTTTTGGCTTGAATATAAAAGCAATGACAGAATTTACCAGACGTGAGTATAAAAGTTAAGTCTTCATTTTGAATATTATAAAGTCTATACATATTAGTGCAGCTGACCGGCATAGGACACGCAACATTACGATCATATTTTATATGGCGCAATACCTACTTTAGGAAAATTAACTTAACATTTTGATATAATCATTCATTCATTAATTTAATATTTTTAATTCCCTGTTTGTTATTAATATTAACCTTGAATAATTAGAAATTAATTCATTGAAATTAACTGCCCTGTTTTAAATATTAACCTTGAAATATTAGAATGGGATACCTTTTAGATAGTATTTGAGAAAGATGATCATACATACCTACCTACCAGCGCCAGTTAGTAGTAGTAGGTACCTATAGGTACTTACCTAGTGACTGCAGTACCTACATACGAATAACTAATAGATGGCGACGAATCGACCGTTTTTAACTGTCAAGTAGACCAGCCCAAAACGGGTAAGCTAAGGATGAAAGTAAAAATATCTAATTTAACTGTCTGTAGATACATTATTAGTATGTAAATTGTCATTATGTAACTGACGCTGGTAGGTACCTACCTACTACAAAATGCACAAAGACTCGAGGATTAAGTCCGTGTGCCGTAGATTACATACAGAGGTGTGAAGTGGGTTTAATACTGGACACCGGTCACTCAGATCCCGTGACAGGACGAAGGGCTTAAATTGCGTTTTAATTCCATTATGCATAGCATGGTAGTGAACTAATGGAAATGGTGCATTGGTTACTATTTCAGGGGGGCGTAGACTTAAGGTATTTTAAAAGAAGCCATTTTCTTAAAAAATAAATTATACTGAGGAAGTATCTTCTTAAGTACTTTCCTAAGCTACCTTTCTAATTACCATCCATACCACAGAATAAATAACCATTCCTACTGTGATCTCTATACCAGATATCAGATAACTCTGTGGTGATCACCAACACCAACCCTCCTATATACCAAACGTAGTAAAAGGCCTCCATAGCACGGTGAACGTTTTTACATGTCGCGTCATTATGTAGCCTAAGGTGTCTTCCAACTGTAACGGTTTTAGATGAAGAAGTATTAGCAAGCCTTATAGCTCAGTTGGTAGTAACTCTGCCTTCTGCGCTGTAGGTCGTGGGTTCGATTCCCACCCAGGACAAACATTTGTGGGGTGAATCTAGATATTTGTTCTGTGTTTGGGTGTTGCATTGTTTGATAAATATGTATTTACAAAAAGAAAAAGTATGTAAGTATTCCATCCGTAATCTCGTTCCCATATTACAAGCTATGCTTAGTTTGGGGCTAGATGGCGCTGTGTGAAATTAATGTCCTGTAATGTTTATTTATTAAAAGCCCGATTATACTCCAATAAATCATGCTGGGTCATATTTTGCGATAGTGTTTGTGTTCTCGCTTTGAGCGAGATGTATTTTGTATTTTAGCGACGTGTCGAAATAAGGAACTGTCGAAATTTAGTTTTTTTTTCTTTGGTTAGACCTACTTTAAATCATTAATAGACACTTTATTTAAAATTTAAATTGCCATACGTATTCCACGTACGTCTATAAGTTTTATTATTTGTGTAACTAGGTGAGATCAAGGCCAAGAGCCTTCCCGCCGTCGCACTGAAAATAAAGTTATTTTGTGTTTGTTTAATTATAATATTGTCATTGGTCTTAGCCGTTTCGATTAAAGTTAAATGAATAAAAAGTAGATGTGATTACAGATTCAGGGAGCGAATCGGGGTCACACAAGAGCGGGCGGCCGCGGAACTCGGGGGCTGCTGATGGGAAACCAACGAGAGTACGAACTGTGCTCAACGAAAAACAACTACATACCCTGAGGTAAGAATTTTTGAAGGCTATTATTTAAACGATCAGATTTTAACCACCTCTGTGGTCTAGTGGTTCAACCCACCGATTTCAGATCCAGAAGGTTCGATCCCAGGGGAAGCAATATTGTACTTGGTTTGGTTGGTGGTAGGATTTTGTTTAACTCCGCCTAGCTAGCTACCACCATCTTACCTAATTCTGTCGCCATAATAACAATTCTAAAAAAATCCTAAATAAACACCGGTTCCTCAGTTTGTTGAGGATTCCGGGGTGAAGTGCGCCTCCACCTTCGGCCTTATATCAACTTGTACTGAGGTTAGGTGAGATGAAGGCCAAGCGCTATCCCGTCGTACAGTAAAAAAAAAAATATTTTTGGTCAGCAAAAAAAGCAAGGTGTTTCTGGGTCCAAAAAACACCTAGCAACCTATTGCTAGTTGTTTATTATTATTAACCACTACGCCATAATTATTCAATCAATGTTTATTGCGGATGAATATAAAATAATACCATCAAATTACTTGCCCTTAAGATAAAACATCCTACTGAAGGTTGAAAGGTTGAAAACATAACAAGAATACCTACTTTCCATGAATTTATTTTATGTCAAACAAGCCTCATAGCTCAGTTGGTAGTAACTCTGCCTTCTGCGCTGTAGGCTGTGGGTTCGATTCCCACCTGGGAAAAACATTTGTGTGATGAATGTAGATGTTTGTTCTGTGTTTGAGTGTTGTATCATATAGTACGTATGTATTTATAAAAGTATTTAAATATTATCCGTAATCTAGTTCCCATATCCATAGCTATGCTTAGTTTGGGGCTAGATTGCGCTGTGTAAAAATTAATGTCCTGTAATATATATTTATTTATTTATGTACCTACCAACCCTTCTACGCACGCAAAAGCAAGCTGTTTAATTCTTCATATAATTTAATTATTTAGTGGAATGCAATGCATGCACGACGACACTTGAAAATGTTGCAAGCTTGATCGTTACTGCTAAGAACAGAAATTACACGCCCTCGCACGCAGTTACCCCAATCATAATAATAATCATCATCATCGTAACTTGAAAACGACTTAGGCAACATTTGGCCATACAACGTACCTAATCACTACGCTTAGCTAATAGAGTTAGGCTTCGTGATTACTGTGTAGTGAGTAATCCCTTAGTCGCCCTACAACATCCTCAGTATTATTGGAGGGGCTTTAATTCTTTGCCGGGACTTCAGCTTGCCATTCAATTAAAATCATATGTTTTAGTCATAAGGTGAGCGTTGTTTAATTTCCAGAACGTGCTACAACGCCAACCCCCGACCTGATGCCCTGATGAAGGAACAGCTGGTAGAGATGACGGGCCTCAGCCCGCGGGTGATCAGGGTCTGGTTCCAGAACAAACGTTGCAAAGACAAAAAGAAAACCATCCAGCTGAAGATGCAAATGCAGCAGGAGAAGGTGGTAATTGATTATGTATGCAATATTTTAAAACGTTTAACGTGGCGGTAGTAGTTTGACTTAGCTTGTAAGTAAATATACCTAGTATACCTACCTTGTATCATAATCTCAAGATTCTCAAGTGCGCAACCAGTCAAAGATTTGGTTAACTATAAGGTATTGTATTAAATTTGCATCATCATCTTCATCATCGAAGTACATGTGCAACTACCTGATATTATTTATTACCACGCTTGGTAAGGCGGGTTGGTATCGTTTTACTGCTAAGTATTTTTTCTCATATAAAAAATATATACCTACGGGTGAGGTACCAATAAACATTCGATTAAATTTCATTTAGTCTGCATCTATGTGAAACAGTGCAAGTAAAAGTGACGTTTCATGTATATTGTTCTTGTATCTTTTGCGTTAGTTGTCTTCTCTGCAACATTCATTACGATCGGGTGATGTCTGATGACTGTGAACTGTGTATTGTGTATGTCAGCTCATCATAGTGCACCTATTTTATTATTATCCGACGGTGAAGAGCTTGGCCTTCATCTCACGGTCTCAAGTTATGATAAGGCCGAAGATGAAAGCGCACTTCACCCGGAATCCTCAACAGTCGGATAGGACCTACAACTTATGGCATAGCAGTTTGTTTAGGAATCCGGGTGAAGTGCGCTTCCACCTTCGGCCTTATCATAACTTGTAACCAGGTAACTTGTAACCGGACTACACAACCGTACCACGGTTAAGTAGCGGAGATGAACGCCAAGCGTTTCCCCGAGTACAATAAAAAAAAGCTAGTTTTTTTAATTGTCATATTTAAATGACACTACATTTCCTTTTGCTATAATTTTGCAACAACATTTAACATACATTAATATGTAATATGATTCGAATAATAACTTATATAATTTAAAACTAACCTATTTCCTACAAATGCAGAATGATCTGTCATACACCACCCACTCATTTTCAAATTTGTGAACATACAAATGTTTCGTCCTGACCGATTAGTTCGTCCTATCAAGCGAAAGCTAGTTATTACCTCAAGTCAAGTCAAGTCAAGTCAAATATTTTTATTCATTAAGATTTTTAGAATCTATCGCTATATATATATAATCTACCGCCTGTTCGGAATCGCGACCAACACACAAGGAGAAAGGCAAGAACCTCGGGCTGGTTAATTTTTTGATGATCCATTTAACATTTAGGTACAGTGTTTATAATAATTTAATAATATTACAAGTGTTACCTACATCATAAAACTAAAAACTTAATATTATCTTAAAACATTGATTATTACATAACTACCTAATGGGCAGTTTCTTAATATTGAGAAATCACCATTTAACTGTCAACTGGTATAGCAACATCGGCCCACGCGTTCTTATCGTCGATACCTTCAATTGAGTGACACATGCTTTTCACAGGAAGGCCGCCGACTCGGATACATGTCGATGGGAGTACCTCTAGTGGCGGGGTCACCGGTCCGGCACGAGGCCAACTCGCTTGCACTTGAGGTGACGGCGTACCAGCCGCCGTGGAAAGCGCTCTCGGACTTCGCCCTCCACGCGGACCTGGATAGGGCACCGCATCATAGCGCTGCGTTCCAGCAGCTCGTTAATCAGGTACCTAATAGGCTTATCTAATGTTTTTTTTTAATGTACGACGGGGTAGCGCTTGGCGTTCATCTCACCTGGTAACAAGTTGAGATAAGGCCGAAGGTGGAGGCGCACTTCACCGGGAATCCTCAATTTAAGACGAGTCCTGAGTGTAGCGAGGGATTTAAGTTCACCCAAGACTAAGACAGCTTTATCACCGAGGAAAATACTCTACTTTTCGTACCATTTGCGAAAACATTAACACAATAATAATATGAGATAAGCAAATAGGCATTTCGCACTTCTCCACGTTGAAAATTCTTCATAAGTTTTTAAAAAAAATTCCTTGGATTTTGTTGGAAGCAAATTATTTATAATTGCGGCAGCATTTGCACTGATGGAATCCGACAATTCACTGTCACTGTCGCTTTGATTTAACATCGTAACGTATTTTTAGAACACTAACATATTTATGAAAATAAATTAAAATAAACTTAACGTTCATGTATTTGAAGAAAACAAAAACGCGGCAAATTCCTAGACTTATATTTTTTTGTCGAAAAAGCAAAGGCATCAAGTTCATACGGCCTCGTCGATTTTCGTAATTTTATTTAATAATCATAACTGCATAATAAATGCGTATTCCTTTTTCAAAAATATGTATAATGCTTTATATACAAACTCAATGGTGTAAACACAGATGTAGTTCAGTATAAATTTCGGTAAGTATTCCAAATTTAAATCACATTCTCCCCCTAGAGGATGAATGAAATTCAGTACAATTTTCTTTCCCTGTTTTTAACAGACTAAAAATGACTAGGTATTGCTATGTCCGCTTTTTGTGGCATAGAATGTCACTTTTTTGAGCAAGTGGTACGAAAAAACTCTTATAGGTTTAAACATAAACATTATAAACATAAAACTACAAGAATAATTGCTAGGCAGGTGTCGCTCGCAACGACGCCTTGTATAAGGGCAGTTTTTTAGGCTATGGTCAACGCCTAGGGTTTTCTGAGCATGTATGGATTGAGGAAGGTAAATAAGAGGTACCTTAACTTTCCTGCTATTAAAGTTTGTATCGGAGTACTGTAATGGCAAAATGTTCATAGTGAATGTAGTGCTTACGTTTACAGAAAAATGTAGGGAAAATTCCATATTGTGCCAACGCCATTTTGGTATCTTATCTAGGTACCGAGTGTGAGGTATAGGAAAGGGAGATGATGATTACAATGTTATGTTTAGTTATGACATATAGCCATACAACATTCTTTATAATCCCCTTACTCTTGACTTCATTAGCAATTCTCATATAATGTAATTTCCGTTCGTCTGAGAATCGCCTGTTGAACATTCCTGCCCATAGAACCATCTTCTATAACAAATAATTTACAGTTCAAGCTGCAAGACTGTGGAATGCTCTGCCGGTCACAATTAGGCAAGCTCCAACTATAGCTACATTTAAGAATCGAGTAGAATCGTTTTATTTGTGTGATTTTTCATAATCATTAATTATTTGTGTAACCGTAATCATCTCAAAATGGTACGCCATGAAGACCCGTTTTTGTTATTAATTATTTAAATATTTATTTATTCACATTTATTTGGTGCACCCTCCTACCATCAACCTAGCAATTTTACTGTCTTCTCCATCCTAAGGTTGTCTGGAAGATATCGCTTTTAGGCGATAAGACCGCCCATTGTACTGTTAACTTAATATAGTAAATATTAAAACTTATACGTATATGTTTTTGGTGTACAATTCTTACAGAGTAGAGTACAGAGCTTATCTATTTGAGCCTTTGGGGGTGGAGACCTTGGATCCGTGGGGAGCAAGTGCGCTCCGGGTTTTCAAAAATCTTGCGGGGCTTTTGATTGAGGCGACAACCCAAGGGCTGGCTCTTATTTAGGCCAGCGAATTAGCATAGCTATTCAGCGTGGCAATGCAGCCAGTGTCTTGGGCACGCTTCCGTCTGGTACTGGTCTGGAACAGTTGAGTTACCTATAGGCCGTTTGTAACGGTCCTTAGGTAATCTGACTGATTCCTTTGTACATAGTTATTGAAAACAGATTTGCGTTTTGACAAATATGTACTAAAAATCTACACAGCTCGATTACTGAGTTCTTTTTAATTCCAGATGCATGGGTATGATGTCCCGTCATTAGCGCCCCCTCGACCCCCGCATGTGCCCGGCGAAGACAACTACGTGACGTACCTTGAGAGCGACGATAGCCTCCCCCCATCACCCTAGTGCTGTATCTCCTAAGCCCGCCGAGGGTTTTGGAACAGACTCTTGTTTAAAGTTTTACTGCCTTTGGACGAAGAAAAAGGAATGGCTTCTTATAACGCCGTTTAATTGACCTTGTGTGGTGAGAAGTGTGTTTTTAATGCAAAGCTAGCTAGATAAATGTAAATAATTCCTAAAAGCGTTTATACAAATGTAATTTAAAACCAACTAATTATGTTACCTATCTACTATTGATGTGGACCGTAAAAATGTCATGTGAATAAAACGTTTAAATTGTTTACCTACTTATTTGATTTGGTACTTTTATTTTAAGGTTATGTATCTACCTAGTATTACGTAGGTAGGTAGTCTTGTAGGTAACCTTGCCTAAATCATTTTTATTAATGGCATGACGTGTAACATACCTACGGTTCAATTTGTGATTTAGTTATAAGGGTAATCATTTAAAACACTAGATACTTATAATAAGTACCTACCTACCTACTGAATTATTTAATTAAGCCCAATTAACAAAACTGTACTTATGTATTGTTTTATTTTGTCATGTGACATTGCTAAGAGAGATCTGTATGAACATGTTTTGAAAATTTGTAAATAAAATGTGAATACATAGAGTTAACATTGACGTATCTAGTAAATAAAGTAGGTGTAAGTAAGTAGGTAACAACATAGATACTTAATACAATCCGATCGTAATAAACACCTTTACCTTTATAACACAATTTTGTCGTCTGTGAAGACTGTGCATTATTTCTAGTTTGTTATTATAAATTAATAGGTAGGTATATACCTAATTTTCACCCAAATGCCTGTAATTGTTGATTCGAAAAAATCTATTAATAAAAATAGATACCTTATTTTCAAATTTTATATTATGTAGATGAACGTTGTAAAAAAGCGTTGAAATCGTTGAATTTAAGTTATAAACCGTGGTACTTATTGCATAGGTATAGGTACCTACCTAATCCTTAAAGAGATTACAAAATGTTAATTTATTCTGTAGATAGATACCTAATACACTGTATTTAGATTGTGAGCATAATGATAATAATAATACCTACAGAACATAATCAAACGTTGTTTCATTAGAACTCTTCATTCATGCTGATTGACCGAGCGAGCAAAGCGTCTCAGTTTCGAGATTGGCCAAAAAGATTTTGATGAAAATTGGCACACGTGTTCCTTGTTTTTTTTTTAAGTATACTGTACCCATGAACGAATAAGTAGGTACTAAAACTGGACAGCGCACTCAAAAACTGGGTACATTAAATTTACACTCCACGCGCTGAAAATAAGTTTCAAAATTGTTTGTCTTATGTCAAAGTAGAAAAACGAGCCAGGTGAGATAGCTCAGTTATAATAGAACCTAGTTATGCAGAAAGCAGCCATATGCCACTTTTTCCAAAAATGAGTTATAAATACAGCCATATTAATTTCGGCATTGTGGGTTTTTTGCAAAGACAGCCATGTCGATATCTCTATTAGATACGGAGATATAAGCTGTACAATGCAGCCGTCTCTCCACCACTGAGATGGCGAGACGTCTCCACGTCTCGCCATCTCAGCCGTTGTGAGCCATTAACGGTACGAATCGTTGCGATACGCACTATTCCGTCCGGGCTAGTATGCAGATTCCAGAAATCTTATTGAAGACGTTGAATGAGCTGCCAGCAGCCGAGCCGACTGTGTTTGATGGAGGTTAGATCTTCATCCGGAACGGACGTTAACGGCTCAAGAGTTAGAAAATGACCTGGGGTCAGCACGTTTATGTCGTTGGGGTCGGATCTCAGCGGGCAAAGAGGTCGAGAATTAAGCATAGATTCGATTTGGATAAATACAGTATTTAACTCTTCAAATGTTAGAACTTGATTGCCGATGATGCGGTATAAGTGGGTCTTAACAGATTTAATTTGGATTTCCCAGACACCGCCGAAGCTTGGACTTGCAGGGGGATTGAAACGGAATTCGATACTTTTAGTCTGAGCAGCAGAGTGCATAAGTGAATGAAGTTGGTTGCTAGCGCCTACATAATTTGTACCGCAATCGAAATGGATAATATTCACTCGACCACGACGACCAACAAATCTGCGTAAAGCGGCAAAAAAGGCGTCCGACGATAGATCAGAAACAGTTTCGAGATGTACGGCCTTTGTACTAAGGCATACAAACATGCATAGGTAGACTTATCCAATCTTAGCACCACGATGCTTAGCGAGCTTAATTCGGAACGGACCACCGTAATCTGTACCTACAATAGAGAAAGGTTTTGCTTGGTTGACACGAACAGTAGGCAAGTCACTCATAAATGGTTCAAGATGAGCCGGATTCGTTTTGTAACACTTTAAGCACTTTGATAAACAATGGCGAATAGCGCGTTTTGGGGAGAGAATCCAAAATTGTTGAGTCAAGAGATACTACATCGTGTTGACGCCTGCATGGCAGTTTTCACGATGCAGTGCCTCAATAACCATACTTGTGAGATCAGACTCGCGAGGTAGATGAGCGGGATGTTTATGTTCGAACTCTAGACCAGAACGGCCCAACGCCCACCCTGAGAATACCCTGGGAGTCGAAAAACGGATTCAATTTACGCATTTGTTTCGATAACAGCTTTCCAGCTTGTAACTGTTGAAACTCGGGAGTAAAATAACGTAATTGAACGTGTTTGACGAAAGCCATGAGCGCTGTATGAAGCCCAAGACGATTAGCTGCTAGATTTTGGCATTGAGTGCGCTTATACCGAATAAAATCAATGAATTTTAACCGTACGCACACTAAACGTTAGATTTTTCGTATGGATGAATAACGTTCGAGCAAAGTGCCAATGAAAGAAGCCATATCGTCGTGGGTGAGGAGTAACTGCGGGTCCTTTTCTTCATTTTGAAGTGTAGTTCGGTCCAAAACTTCATCAGACAGGAGCCAAGAGGACGAGGACTGAAAAAGCCACGGAGGCCCCGCCCACCATAAGCGATTGTTGACTAGAATTGATGGAAGCTGGCCTCGTGAAACAGCGTCTGCTGGATTGTCTTCGGAAGCCACGTGATTGAATGTTCTCAATAATATGTCTGTCACGGTTTGCAACAAAAGTTTTTTGCAATAAAAGTTTTTTAAAAATCATCTTTGGCAAAAAATAGGGAGATCCGGCAATGTTGAGAAATCTGGCGCCATATAAATATGTCACAATGTTTGTGACAGCGCGACGTGGCGTGGCATAATTTTCGAATGGGCTATCCGATTTGAAATTTCTGTAAAAGTCTAGTTTTTCTCGCTGTCTACCAAATATACCAAAGTGTCAATTATTGTAAATTTGATTGATTTTGTAATCTATGATTGGGCAATGTGGTCGCATAGCGACAGAGCTCTACTTTTTGTTGCTATAAATAATGATAAACAAAATAGGTGTGACCAGCATTTCTCAGGGCAAGGGTAGCCAGGTTCTCCGATCGTCCGGTAGTCACGTATGTATGTGCATGTGCATGTGCATACACGCGGTCATACATTCGACGACGCGTTAACAATACCACGAAGTCCTCATCAATCAATCGAGTCGTCAGAAGCTTTTCTATATCAAGCCACTACACACGCGACCACCGGACTATCGGAGACCATGGCTAACTCTGCCTCGTAAAATACTTGGCACACCAGGTCACCAGCTGACCCTATAGGATAGGATGCAACTAGAAATCTCTCCGTATCTCCCCTCAATAAAGCCTCTTAAATGCTCTTAAATTAGCTCTTAGCTCTTAAATGCGGCCAGCTATAGGCCCTTACCCGCAGCCAGACAAAGTTAAGCTGCAGACGACCCGATTGATTAATGTTTGCTGTTGACAGATGGTCGACTGCCTTGACTTGATTGATTGACTGACATAACTTGACGTTGTTTCGATGTTGTTTGTTGTTTCGGAAAGTTAATTTATTTGATTTGATTTCAGTGATTTGTTCTATGAAAACTGTTTATTTTGTACGTTTCAAATTAATTTCAAAACATTTCTCGTAGCAGAAACAACGTACCTATTAGACCACACATGTATTATATTTATTTGTAACTTTTGATCTATATAAACGTTGGTTTCTAGACTAGGTTTTGTAAAGTAAAATGACTCATGAGTATAATTTTGATGAAAATGACGATCTACAGCGGAAGCGGGGAGTTGCGATGGTGAGTTATATTTTGAAGTGCTTACCTACAAATTACATAATTGGTACATTACAATTTTTTTGTTCTAAGTAATAATTTTGAATGCAATATGTAGGGTTACCTAGGTACTTATTTGGTAAAAAAAGTAACTAGTTAATGCAAGTAGTTACCTAGGTATCTACCTGTCTAACCGACTGATTCCAACTAACTTCAAACAATACCAACAGGTTATTTCCTTACCACAATTTTGTGTCTTCTGATCTGTTTCGTAAAACAGAGATTTTCATGCATAATTTAATGATATGTAATAATTATGGGTGGCATATATTTAAATAGTGCTTCTTTGAACAAAAAAAAATACTACTTGTATTTTCTGTCTTATCTATCTTGAATTTGGTTAAAAATAATGTATCAAATGTTAGTATTCCTGATATTGTTATGGTTAAAAAAGAGTGAAGAGTTATGGGATGTGTTATGGTAGATATATATTAAGTTTTTACTTTTAGTGATTCAAACCCTGTTGAACCAAGCAATATGAATATAGCCAGAGATGGAACTTCAACCGATGTGACATTGAGCTTTTGCATGTCTCTCTTTCTAACATTTCATGGGATTGAGTATTATGCTGAGATAATATGACTTCTGCAAATTATGCTTTCTATGATTATATTAAAAACTGAATTCTGCGATAGGTATATGATATAAGTACTTGAAAAAAAATTACAAATATAGGCATCTTGTAAGACACACAAGAATACTGCAACTAAGCATTACCACATTTGGCTTAGAGCCAAGTGTTATCTTTATGGGCGAATTATGTTCTGGTGTAGCGTTTTTGGCTTTCATGGAAGTGTGTTTTGCCTGATATTCCAATGTTTGATGCAGAAAATATTTATGCCATTTAAAATCTGCTTTTGTCTCACTTTGTATGCCATATATGGACCATTAGCAGATATAATTTTTAAAATTCTGGTTTCGTCCTACTTTTCACATTCGGCCCAAGTTTGTTTTATAGGTAAATTATAATTATTTAAGTACAATTAAAGCAATGATACTTCACTTGACTTTTATTTTACATGATATGAACAAGGCCGAGGTAGGTAAACCCAATTTGAAGTGCATGTTTGTCAAAGACAGTTGCAGCAAATTATATGCTTTTGAAACTCATTACATTTCATGGAATGCTCGCATTTGAGACTCATATGCATTACCATGCAAATTGATTTGTGTAACAACATAATACAGAACAAATAACCCGGCTGAGGGTGCTACTAACTCTAGACTGAATAAAACTTAAAAGTAGACTATACATCATCAGTTTCTTAAAAACCATAAGAAATGATGCCAAAATCAAATATTTTTTACAAAATTGTTGCTGATAAACGTTATAGGTACTTATATTATTAAATTATAATTCAAAAAAATATTACTTTACAGTACAACTATGTTGAATGTACTATTGTATGAATTTGAATTTGATAATTACCCATATAAAGTTAATAATAATACTAATAATGACCATCATTATTGGGTGGTGGTTAGTGCTATGTGGTAAATAACACGGTGATAAATTATACTTTTGTCCGTACTTAAAATAATTATGGTATGCGGGACGAACATGGACAAATGTTATCATGCGGGGTGAATAAAAACTTTTTAATAAAATTAAATATAGGCCTAGAAACCAGAAGAGCGTATGATCAGACATAACCAGTGTACAAGTTGCTCTGTGGTACGATAGAAGCTCCTGATTTGCACAATCTTTCTCTTTTGTCTGTATTTTCCTAATAACTAAATAACTACATGCACAAAAGAAAACATAGACTTTTCTCTGTGCCTATTAGTCAAACAGTTGCTCGCGCTAATAAAATAACTCTAGTAAATATAAAATGAAAACATGAACACATGAAAACATTTCATGAACACATGAAAACATTTTTGTTTCATTTGAAACAAAATTTTTCATGTGTTCATTTGAAATAGGTGAACTCTTGAACTGTGTAATAACATTCGCCATAAAAACCAGTCTTAGCAGATGAATGAATTGGCCGTGACCTCACCGGGGGCTGCGGTGCGACCAGTGGAGGTAATTGATTGAGGCGGCTCATGATTATATACATAGTCAGCCTATCTCGAGGCTTGCCTGGGCAAGAATGAGCGATGAGGTGGGCCTTCCGAGAAAATGCTTTGTTCAGGTGTGGGGTTATATGGCCCAAAATGATTGTGATAAACTTAAAACCATGGCTAGTGTAACTGCGTGGGGTTTGCTAGTACCTATTTACACCTCTATTAACCTATAAATTATAGATAGGTGAAACGTAAACTACAATAAACACTTTATTGCATACAATATTCCCATATCAATTTATTGTAATTTACAGCAGTGGTGACCAAATACGTTAACAACAGAGTTTATTATCTGCAATCATAATCTTTATGATTTTCGTATGTTATCATGAACCCCCCCGGTTTTTGAAGGTTTAATCGAAAGTTGAAGATTATGTAATCAAGGCCGCGGAGGCACTGCAGGTTACATTAAAGTACACCAAGATAAAATATAAACTTGAAAAAGTGTATAGACCCGCCTACATTTCTCGTATATCTAGTTGTGTCTGATGCTAAATTTAATATGCTTTATCCTATTTTGTAGTTCTATATCCAAAGGTTGTCAATGGGACCCTAATGACCCTATATTATTAGTACCTGTAAAGGGCTTATTCTTTTGAACCGTTTTGGTAGCCAGGTTAAATTTTCACAGTGTATGTGTTAATATGGCCGTAAAAAAATCTACTTAATAACGATTTCATTATAACAATCTTTGCTTAGTTTGGGGCTGCACAGGACTGTGCAAAATATATGTCTGTAATATTCATTTAAATGTAATCTCTGATTTCTGTATTGCACGAACAAGAAAAAAAAAACTCATTAGATCAGTGAATTGAATCGAGTCGGACCCGCACTATGTCTCTAAAACGAAATACATAAAAAGCTGCTATGAAATGGATGTTGGAACCCTCGGTGTGTGTGCCCGACTTGCACTTGGCTGGTTGATTTCTATGTTGATAGTTGTACTCTAAATACCTACAGTACAGCTTGAGCCCACACACAAATTCATAAATACATCACATAGCAGAATGTTTGACTGAGCGGTGTGTATGTTAATCATCCTAAGTATATTTGTGTAATAAACATAATGTTATTCTTCCAGAATCTCGCATACCGAGGAGTCCCGACGGCAGAATTTGACAATGGCCGATGCGAAAAGCCCTGGCAACGGGTTAATATATTAAACTATTAACATACACACACATACCTAGATACAAATTATATACCTACCTACCTACACCAAACTATTTGATACTTAATGAAGAATTTAATATGAATACCTATCTTTTTCATATATTTTTATACTTCTAAGATGGTAAACAGGCATGCGGCTCGTAGGCTGTAATTTCTATCAATCAATAACTTAATTTACATACACAAGTCAGTTTATTCAAATTACAAACACATACCTATGTATGTGTTTACTCACACAAACTGGGTGCTTGCGTCAAAAACACAAACTGCAAATAATGCTGCATTTTTTTTTATATAAATGCGCAAAGTGTCATCGTTTCAGTTTATAATATTATTCTCGTACCAGCCGCGATATCATATTAAAATATCATAAAAATAATGTGATATTTCGTATATTTTCAATAGCAAGATAATTGTAGTCCAGTAACGTCACAGGTATATATTAATGGGTAACAGTTAGGTATGTGTTTTATTTGTCTATTTTTAATATTATTTTAACATTCTAGGTGATAGAAGGAATTACTAGAAAAGGCAAACATTTGTATGAGCCTGTCGTGTCTGTAAGTTTTACATTCACTTATTTGGGGTATCTGTATGTAGATTATTAGGTATTGCATGATATTGTAAATCTTCAGTGTGTGGAATGGGAGTTTGAAAATTATATGGGAAATTTTATGTCTTTCTTCACGTCTTGTTATTTATAATAGTTATTGCTTAGTAATTTTTAATACCGGTTTCTGAATAAAACCAATTTGTTGCGATTTCTCCAGCGAACCCTTTTTAAAATAAATTGTTTCAACCTTCCATCCCAATAGTATAGCAAGGTGTACGGGATTTTCCATAACACTTCAAATCATGATTAACCATCAGAGAAACATTTCGAAGAATATCTCTTCTTTCTCCAACCACCAAAATCAAACAAAGCAATACAATTCGTTGAATTCGTCCCTTTTTTGGCAGCTCTGTGTATTCTTAGTGATTATATTAACCATATCTTATCAGTGTCAAAACGGATTTATAGTTACTGTACCTTCACAAATACCTAAATATATAGAGGTAGGTCATAGATAACGCGCTTTGTCCGGTTGGCTTCATTCAAGATACCGATGCATAAAAAACTTATTAGAGATATATGACCAGCGTCTGTTCGCGGCTTCACTCCCCCATGTTACCCGAGTAAAAAGTAAATTGTTAAGTATTTATGTTGAATGATTGTTGCGGTTTTATTTGTGAATTGATAAAAAAAAAATCAGCTCAATCCCTGTAAGTAGGTAGGTAGCAGTTTTGGAGGGAAGGAGCATCAAACTTACAAACAAACTTTGGAATATCTACTATGAGTAGGTATCTTTACTTATTAGGTGATTAGGTTCTTATCTAGAGGGTGTTGTACTGTTCGATTTTAAATGAAAAGATGTCCTCCATTCGACTCCATAATTGTTTCAATTCATTGTTGAACCTTTGTCATTGAAATCCGAATTTTCGTGCATTGTTCGCGACAATGCGTGCAAATTGCATGAAACTGTTCAAGTGACATAAATCTTTAAGTAATAATAGTTTTGGTTAATCTGTTAAGTATCTTAAGACGAATCAGCAGTGCAAGTACCTACCGGCCTCCGACTCGATACACAGATATTTGATCGAAACGCCACATTTAATTCAGTTCACTGAGCGAAAGATAGGTAGAAAGGAACCTAAGTACTTAATTTACATATTTATTAGTATAGGTACCTACTTTATAATGTTGTACGTTTGAAAGTGTCTCTGTTTATACGCCATGGGAAAGAACAGGCTACTATACCACCAACTGTTATGGTATTTGACCGACTGTCGTTGAACTTACTGCGTGAGTAGATAGGTATATGACAGACCCAGCGGTTCCGGATTTAATCCCCTGGACAGTACAAATATTGACGGAGGCTTTAGTTTTTTTAATAACCTGCAATGCTTCACTCGAGCCGAAATTTTTGCTCTTAAACCCATTTTTTTTATCCAAAGAAGGTCTTAGCCGAAACCGAAAAGTTCTGAAATTGGTCCCATTTCAATTTCGTGAAAATCCAAATTTGAGACGGTCAATTCGTATTGACGTACGATTTAAAATTGATGCTTTCTCAAGAAAAATAAAAACATTGCACTATTTCATATTAGGCATAGGATATCCTTAGTCCTTTTTTTTCTATAAATATCTAAGTAGGTATATTTTCTCTTTAATCGAGTTCCCTTACAAAATGTAAAATGTATGAAATATATCAAGTGTACCCTACATTACATTTACAATCACATTTTTTTACCACACCACTTACTCAAATGTAGGTTTTCGCTTACAAACCGCACCTAATTCGTATTATCTTAGGTAGAGTAGGTGCTTACTACCTACTTCTGTTAGAGATAAGCAGGAATAGATAGATCATAATCATATTTGTATATTGTATGCCGAGCTATCTGCTGATGATAGTTCGAAGATGATACTGCAGTGCAATATACCTAACCATGATATGCTTCAATCATTTGTAAACGTTGAGTGCTAGTGTTTGTCTCCATTTTTTATATGTCAAGTGTTTGTTTGTTGTTGGGAAATATAAGTATAAGTATCTGCAAAATACCTACTTATGTGTAAATGACTGATATACCATGCCTAAGTTTATGTTTACATACGATTTATCTGGGCCGTGGTCTCGGTCTAAGGTAAGACTTGATACCTTTATTTAGTTACATACCTACGTGCTTTTTTTTTAAAGAATGATAAGAATTACTAACCTGTACGGGCCTGGAGCCTAGCGTGGGACCAATGTTTGATAAGAATAAGCCAGTCCTGCAGCTGCCTGAATTATGACAACGTTGTCCCAAAATGTTTTTGATGATGTAAAATGAACATTCATGTGCTGATCGATGAGCGAGCCTCAAATAAAGTTCCACTCAGCAAGATAAATAAGCTACTTCAGCTAAATGTTTCTTATTTTATTGAACGAATTTGTTGTATTCCTTAAACTACGTACTTTTTTTGTACCTAAATTGAACGTTCGTTATCATAAAACGTTGTTTACTTTGTTGTCGTATTTCAGGCAGATTGAGACACCAATAATTAATTTGTTTGGCACTAATGTAAATTTGAATTAAAATAGGTAGGTACTTACTTATAATTATGGGTATAAATATAGGTACCCTAACTTTATAGTAACACTGATGTAGGTATTCTTTGTGCAATTAAGTTTGTTGACTCAATAAATGATCTTATCTTAAATATGCTTTTATTCCTTCAATACGAGGGTATGGGTTACCACACCCTCGTGGTTAGGGTTCAAAGCATGATTTGAACCCTAAAACCATATCGTAAACATTCACTTCACTAACGTTACCTACGTTTTTAAAAAAACTAACAATTTCAATGCTTAATTTAACATGAACCTCTCAAATGCCCAATAAATAAGTTTTACTTATTTACCTACACAACACATCCTGAGTATCCCTTCTCTTTACAATAT
The DNA here is from genome assembly GCA_951394065.1 of Venusia cambrica. NCBI lineage: Eukaryota > Metazoa > Arthropoda > Insecta > Lepidoptera > Geometridae > Venusia > Venusia cambrica. Next base: position 917,243 of record OX596068.1, on the reverse strand, counting down.
CAAAAAATTACTTCTTAGCTCGATGGGTGCTGTAAAACACTCATGTTGTGCTTTAATTGAGTGCGGGACGAGCATCCAACGAGGTAAAGAAGTGATGAACAGGATTTCCACGGACCACATAAAGTTAGATGTAGCAGGGTAAAATGGGTACCTACTGGAAATAATTTTGGGGTAGGTATTGCTTTCCACGTAGTAACGGGTTCAAACGAAGGTACAAGTCCGCCATTTTATAATACACGTGTCGTGTTTCAGGTACCGAATGTACTGATCCTCATGCTGCTGGGGTGGTACATGCTACTTGCGTTTTGCTCACAACTGATTGAGAATGATATGCCTAGAGTGGTTAACGAGTCGGATTTAGCAAGAGATGTAAGTACAAAACTATATTCAATTTAGGACTGTTCTCACTGACAGCTCAGGGGCTAGCCACAATAATATACCGTTCTCGTTTTGATATTACATTATTTTGTCTCGTTTTTTCTACACTGGATAGATAGTGACAAAAGTATAATAATAGGTCATGGTATCCCCCCAGTTTAGTAGCTCTACTGTAGGTTGCGGGCTCGATTTGCCTTGATGCAATTTTGTACCATGTTTTTCGAACGTAAGATGGTATGCCTTCGGTGGCATACGATACCTCACACGTGTCTATCGTGAAGTAGGTAACTTGTAGGTTGAGTTCTTTTAAGGCTTTCGTGCTTCTAAATCCACATAACTAGTAGTTCGCCCCGAACTGAGATCTCGTGATATCTGGTTTGTGACGGAGATTATTTCTCAAATAGAACGTAATTAACAAACTATAAAAATGTGCTTTCATTACACCTTTCTCACCTTAAGCACTTTTATCTCGAACTCTCTTTATTCACCTGAGTGTTCGAGGCTCTCTCTTGTTGCTAACGTAAAGTATCCTTACTAACATGAAACAAAGGAAAGGCGTTTTGAAAGGTGCTCTCATAACTGTTGCCTTAGTAGTTGTTTTAAAAATCTACCTCTCCACCCCACGGATGTTGTAAAGTCAACCAAAAAGGCAGCAGCTTTTTTCTTAGTGTAAACAAAACTTTTACTGTGAGCACCAATCTGTCTGCTTAGCTTGGTGGCTATAATGGCCGTAACGTCCCGTATTGAGTAAATAACAATGGATGAAATAGACCAGTTTTGATATTTCGAATACCCTCTCGTATCTTACAAGACCTGATTATCATCCTTTGCCCTCTTCATCTTAAAAACCACACCTAATAAGGGCAAAATAAACTTATTTTGAAATCAGTCTCAACCCCTTTTGCAACCCTTAATGTAAATACAGGGGTGGTTTCAGCAAATCAAAAGAAAGTTAATTGTGAAGTCAACACCTTTTAACAGTCTATCCTACAAGACATATCAAGCGTTTTTACCCCTTAATGCGCCCCTTTGTTACAAAAACCACCCCTAATAAAAAGTAAAATATATATTTTATGAATGTGCAGCCGATACTCTTTCAAATGACACCCCACAAGCCAAAAATCATCTCGTCTCACTTAACACCCCTATTTCTCAATAATTACCCTAGTGTCAAAAAATCCTCAAACCGATTGATGAGTATTAATATAATCTCTGCATGTTCAAAATTTTGAATTCGACTTCAACCATTCAAAAAAACCATTTCGAATCAACCATTCAAAAGATATGGGCGAAAAATTGTATTTCTTTTTACCCCAATATCACAAAAACTACCCCATTTATCAAAAATCCGCGACAATCAAATTCTATTTACGTTATCTCTACAGTTTAAATTTCATGAAAATCGAATAATCCGTTCGAGAGTTATGCCTTCACAAACATTGCCACATACATACATACAGTGCCGGATTTCCCAACTTAACTGAGAGATCTCGTTCGCTTCGCTCACTCGATCAAATAGGTACCTACTTAAAAATACGCAATCCACCAATGGTCCGTTAATCATCGAGAAATGAGCATCCTGACAGACCACCTCTACAAATGTTTTTCCTTGATTCTGTTTCGTGATGAATTTCGACACCACACAAAAAAGGAAGAGTCCCTTTCTGGGGCATCACCAGCGGAAAATGAAAAGTAAATACAAAGATGGGATAGTACACTATGTATCCCACACAGCGAAAGCTCTAATAAGGTATGGTGGGCCTATCAGAAGACCATATTAGGTCCTCTACAAAAAATAATTTCTGCCCGTCTGGGTAGCGGAGAGTAAACACAATATAAAGTATTTACAGCCTACATACAAAATCAGCGTAAAATAACCACTACAATTCGAACGACTTGCTACAATTGGAACTGCTTATTCCGTTATTACACGTGTGTTTTAGAATGCAAACACTTTTAGCGAAGAGTCGGCATGGAAACACCTTCGCCACATCCTCGGAGAGCACCCCCGCGTGGCCGGCACCGCCTACCACTACAACAAGACGGTGGACTTGAAGGAGATGGTAGACGACATCGCGAGACAGGCCACGCAGACCGTCAGGACCGACTGGCAGATCGTCTCAGGTAACTAACATGGAGACACCTTCGCAACATCCTCGGAGAGCACCCCCGCGTGGCCGGCACCGCCTACCACTACAACAAGACGGTGGACTTGAAGGAGATGGTAGACGACATCGCGAGACAGGCCACGCAGACCGTCAGGACCGACTGGCAGATCGTCTCAGGTAACTAACATGGAGACACCTTCGCAACATCCTCGGAGAGCACCCCCGCGTGGCCGGCACCGCCTACCACTACAACAAGACGGTGGACTTGAAGGAGATGGTAGACGACATCGCGAGACAGGCCACGCAGACCGTCAGGACCGACTGGCAGATCGTCTCAGGTAACTAACCATAGGGTATTGCACATCTATGGCCACTGCTGGATACCTAACACATATTGCATAATTGGAAGGTTTTGCCATAATGTCCACGCTTGATTGGTTGATTCATGATCGCGGTCTAGGTCCATATGCGTAGGAGTAAACTGCTGACCTTCTTCAGTTTATTTTATAGACGATAAATGTGCACCATGGTCCAAAATTAAATACTTACGTATTTATTGCAAATGTATTTTGGGTAGATTTGGAGAGAAAATATGTTTGGCTCACACCCGAGGCGTGATTTTCAAAATTATTCCCAATTATCGGGTGCATGCAACTCGTGTAAGTAAAGCCGCGAGCAACTGCTAACAATATACCCAACACGATTCCATTTTTTTTTTTTTATTTCATGACTTTATCCCTATAGGGCGCCATATTTAATTTAATATGACGTCACATGGCCTATACCAGCGGACGAAAAAGAAGCTTCCAACGATACCTCATTTGTTAAATTATGAAAAGAATCTTAGAAGTTATGAGGGTACAGATGAACATACTAACATACAAATTCACATACATTACCGGTCAAAATCTAACCCTCCTTTTTTCTTCGCCGTATAATTGTGTAAAAATAGCACATTAACTTTAGTTTAAGTTTTGCTTCAGAGGCAAACTTAAACGTGTCGATGTGTTTTGATTTTCATAGGAATATAGCGGATTTGTTATTAGATATGTTTCGGTTTTCATGTTTAGTTAATGTGCTATTTTTAGTAATTTAATATTCATTAATCTAGTCCTTGGTAAAAACCCTGCCAATTCATAGCATGGTGCCTCGCCTCGGCCTCACGTACATTATTGTTTTACGTACATATCAATTTGTAATGTACTCGTTAAATTTCAATTTAATTGTTTTCAGATTGAAAAACAAAGTATAAAACTGATCCATAAGCTTCTTTCGATGCGACACTAAATGCTAAATCTACATTTTTTCTAATCGTCGTGTAGCGTTCGCATTGACTGACTCAGAATTATCAAACACCGCAAATTAGAGGTCGTAAGACTTGTAATTTTTACCGTAGCTTCGTTTTGTAGTGCAGTAAAAAAAAAAACAAAAAAAAACGCAACAAATAGAGAAAAGAAGTCTCAATGGTTTGTTTGGCCATCATCTCAACGAAGATTGACGTATGATATTTTTTTCAGGTGATTTCAGCCTAAACACTTCAACTCCATTCATAAGCCAGTACGTGAACGTATCCAACATAATAGCGGTGCTAGAAGGAGAGAGCGGGTTCAATCCCGATGGTACCACTGGCACCTCGGTGCTGTTCAACTGCCATTACGATTCTGTGCCTTTCGCTATGGGTAAGTCTTTTACTTATGAAGTAAAAAATATGTTTGACAACCCCACTTATCTAAGTGCATATTATATTATCTAAGTGTATATATATATATATAGATAGATTAAAAGTAATTTACTGTCGTAATGGCTAGATTAAATAATAACATGGTACAAATAAGCTGGCTTACCCTTGAACACGATTCCGATCGATCGGTATTGAATTTGTGTCATTTCTAACGAAGTGTCAAGTGTCATTTCTTGAGTGTTCTTCTTGAACACTCTTGAAATGCGAACCTAGCGCCAAATTGATTTCATATTGTGTGGATATTTAATGAATTAATAGCGATAGGAATTGAATTGTCCAATACATCTATGCCCTAAGCAACGGGTGGGCATCCATGCCGCCATAAATAATATTTTTTTGTCAAAACAACGATTTTTATATTTAATTTGTTTGAAAATATGTTTAGATTGTTTTATACTATTTGCAATCACTGTGTACTGATAAAAAGCCCACATTTTGAAGTGTATTAACACAATCATAATCCAATATTAGCGCAATGCTATCAAATTGTTTTTCAAGGGGCTATTAGTCAATATTGTTAGAGTATTGGATTGCGATTGATGTTGAATTGGAATTGTTATTGGTTTCGAGGGTAACCCTGAAGGTATTGATTTCGGTGATTAATTTTAAATTTACTCCTCTCGGTGTGTAGTTAAACGTCCGACAATTTCAAAACAAGCGGGTTGTAGTAAACATCAAAATATAATAGACATCTTTACTTGAAACATACTTAAGAATTGAAGATCGACACCTTGACTTCCGTCAAGGTGTTGTAAAGTCATTTAAATTAAATTCTGTCTTTTGGTGATTACGATATAAGACGGTTATCAGGCTTATTCCACTTAGTAAACCTAAAAAGTTCAAGGAAGCACAGGATCAATGTACTTCTATTAATGTAATTATATTTAGTGTCTCGGATAGTAGTTATAGTACTTGTCGGCAGATGGCGTTTATCAGTGTTTTCTCCTTATGTCTTAACAAGACACCTTACATTCTCACATGAATCATAATAAATGTGTGTGAGGTCACTCATGTCTTCGCCAAGTCGCATTATGCGACGTTTTTTTCTTCGGTCGCGTTATTATGATTTTTGCCGGATATTAGAAGTACCTATGTATTGAACAGTTCAGTGGATTTTCAGTTCAGCGGGAGGCGAATGGCAATATTGTATTGAGAATTAATTTGAATTCTCCTTGCTTCAGGTGCATCGGACAATGCGATTTTTTGCGCAGTATTGATGGAGATTCTCAGTAAATTGTCAAAAAGGACGCAGAAATTAAAAAATAACATCGTTTTTCTGTTCAACGGAGCTGAGGAAACCGGCTTACTGGTATGCACATTATCTAAGTAGGTATAATCATAATATACCTGTGAAAATCCTCGTTATAAACAGATAATCTTACCGGGACTCTTGTCTCGAGAGACATAAATATTCGAAGATTATCTTCGTGACGTGATGTTATGTGCTATGCACCTAAGCTAACTTCCACCTTTATACCGATTTATAATAAGTATGAGTAAGATATGTCTTTGTGTTTATTCATGTACACATCAAATATACAGATTTAAATATATAAATACTTATCTTGATGTCTCAAGTTGATGGGCGCATTGTGTCGCGTAGGTCATGTTCTTTGTGGATGTAACCAACACAGTAAGGATTTGTCATAGACATGAGTTGCATTTAACAGCAGATGGGCTGCTTGGTTGTACCGTCACCAAGTTGTATAAAAAAAAAACAGTGTCACTCCGGGAGTGCCGACAGAAGTGAAAACTTGAAGTTGGGCGTCTATAGGTAGAGGTAGTATTCAAACGGTCCTTACCCGTACCTCTTAGGATTCGAAAATTATCAATGAACAAGAACACGCCACTTAACATAACAACTTTATTTTCACTGAAAACTGTCCGTTCAATCAACAGTCATAGTTGGTTGATTGCTTACTAGGCTACAGTCAGCAACATGGGTAACTCAGATAAATAGTTCCACTAATTCTCAATAGATGGCGCTATGTCGGTGTCGGTAAGGTAACATAGCCGCGAGTTCAATGGTTTTTCCCATCTCATAAACGGCCCAACGCGCATAAAGAAGTTGACACTTCAAAAATATACCTAGGTAATTGTTCGTTATGGAATGTCATGTAATGATACTTACATACCGTTGCAGGGTTCCCATGGGTTCTTGAAACACCCGTGGGCTGTGGGAGTCACCTCTGTTGTCAATTTGGACGCCGCGGGGATGAATGGAAAGCCATCCGTCTTCCAGGTAAGGACTGGTTCTGGTCTACCCACCATCCTACTCTTTGACTGTTGCTAGACATACTAATAAAATCAAAATGTCACATTTTGATTTTATTAGTATTTCAGCTTACATGTAAGCTGGTGGTCAAACGCTTGACTATCACCAATAAAAAAAATAAAAAAAAACGTACGTTTCGCGTTTTATCGTGGCCACCGTGCGAGAACCTTTTCCCCCGAACGGATACCAGTTCTTCCCAATTCCACTTCAGCTTGCTAATTCTGAGAGCTATGTCAATAACTTTGGTTCTCATACGGACAAACATTTGTGTGATGAATATAGATGTTTGTTCTGTGTTTGGGTGTTGTATTGTATGATAAGTATGTATTTACAAAAAAGAAAAGTATTGAAGTATTCTATCCGTAATCTAGTTCCCATATTAAAAGCTATGACTTATTTTGGGACAAGATGGCGTGTGAAATTAATGTCCTGTAATATTTATTTACTGTAATATTTAACCATATTCCGGATTTATCACGTACTAGAAGTGGTTCGACAACTGGAATTCTGGTTTCGGTCGAACGTTCTCGCTCCCAATAGAGATAAAACCTGCCTCATGTCTTGTAGCCTAAATGGTAGGGGACCAAGCTTAAAAGCCTTTGCAGGAAACACGTCGCTGGTACAGGTCCAAACTACCAAATTACTTTGTTTTCTCTGGACAGTTCCCTCGTTTGGGACACCCACATCGACAAACTCTGCGCCAGGTTGGGAGGCGCTTGCTTCGCGCTACAAAAGCTGACGAGCAACGCGTCACCTGACGTGGTGCTATCGTCGTTAACGGTGTGGGGTTTTTGGGGTTGGGGGAGTCGTTTGTGGGGTAAACGCCGATCGTGCCATGCGTAGCAACAAAAATCATTACCGACCCACAAGTTGGCTCAGGAAGGTCGGTTTACTTAAGGGGCCCCTACGTATACAACAGACTGCCAGATTTCAGATTCCAGATCAGATTCGGGATGCAGCATCTATATCTATATTTCAGAGGAGACTTAAAAAATGGATTATTGATCCAGTTTTTTATAATACTAATACATTTTATTTACTACCGTTAATCTAATGACACTATGTACCTACTTACTTCTATATGATATACCAGCTTTTACCCGCGACTTTGTCCGCTTAATGGTTTTTTGAAATAGGCGCAGCGAGAGATATACTGGGATTTAGAACAATCCACCAAGATTTAAATAGAAACGTATTGCTGTTTTTACGACAGATATATAACATATATATATATAACAATTTATATAAACGTTTCTTCAAAAAATATAAGCTTTTTTTTATTATTTTCCATGTGATCATTTGTATTCTCTGAAAATTTCAACCTGCTTACAGATACAAATATATAGCTCTTTAAAGGTTGTTTCCTTGAATATTGAAGTCCTACCCTTTATTTAAGAAAATTCTAAGAAACCCTAAAATATGCCATTGCTTATTTTATATAGGCAACCTACATACGAATTTCCAAATGTCTATCGTGAACGGTTTCGGAAATATGCAACATTTCACTCTGAACTTTGAACGCCGTTTTGAACCCCTTGGGGTGCGTCCTTTCTTCGCGGACGCCTACATACCAAGACAAATATACCCTCCAAATTTCAAGTCTGTACGACCAGCGGTTTAGGCTTTGCTACAACGCACAGCCAGTCAGTCAGTCACTCAGGACCTATCCTTTTATATTAGAAGATTATAATAATTATTATTAATATTTTTCTGACTTGTTACAATAGTGTTATAAATAAATCTGTATTTCTGTATTTCAGGTGACGGACGGACGCGTGCTCCGTGCGTACTCCCGCGGTCCGCGTCCCAGCGCGCAGGGGATCGGCGAGTTCCTCTTCTCCTCCGGGATCATTCCCTCCGACACCGACTTCAGGATATTCCGGGACTTCGGGGGAATCAACGGTAAGTCAGATCTGATGTGTTTGCTTTAATGTAGAGGGCACGTAAGAAACACGCTTATGTAGAACCTATTTACTGCTGCGGAAATCAGGTGAAAGTAACGAGTTTTTCTTTAAAGAATTTTCACGCACCGCTATCTAGCCTAGCTTTATCATAACATGGTTAGAATAGCCTGGGTTTCGCGCTTCGTTGTACGAGATGAGCATAAAAAAAATAGCTTGAGGTGTCTTGCCTTTCTCCTTATGTGAGGGTCGCGATTCCGAACAAGCAGTAGATTTGACGTTTCATAGCGATCTTCAAAAAACCTTACTGAATAAAGAACTTTGACTTTGACTTTTATATCTTATTTTATGGTATGGTTGGTATCGATGACGGTGGCCTGCAAAAAACACGTTTCTCTTATTTCACTACATCTATCCAATCACCGAGCCTTAAGACAAAAGTCTTCAATCGTGTCGTGATGACCTATGGATCCGAAAAGTGATAAGTTCAAAGGCGCAGAACGAGCTATCGAAATAACTATACTTGTAGCTTCACTACGTGATAAAATCTGATTGGTGACTTTCCTTAGAAGATCCCATGTCACTGGCATAGCTCTCAGAGTGCTGAAGTGGCAGTAGGTAGGCCACAAAGCTCGCAGAACCAATATCCGCTGAGGAGTAAAGGTTCTCACACGGTGTATCGCAAATCGATTCGATATGTGTGTAAAAATATCCAGTATTTTGTATTTGTTTTCAGGTATCGACATAGCGTTCACTAAGGGGGGTCTGGTGTACCACACGCGGTACGACCACCCGGACCTCGTACTGCCGGGCGTCGTGCAGAACGCAGGGAACACTGTGATGGCCGCAGTGCTCCGGCTGGGGGACATGGACGAGCTACGTGATAAGGTAGGATACATTTCAGGTATCGACGTAACGTTCACCACGGGGGTCTGGTGTACCACACTCAGGTTGGAGCTGGCACGCAATCTGCGCACCGGGGACGCGGCACGCTTACAAACCGTGATGTGAAAACAATCAATCCGCGCCGCCGCAAACATCCCCGATGAGATGCAATAGCGGGGCAGCCCCAACACCGCCCTGAGTGCATTGTTGTACTGGACGTGGACTTCGCCCACGGGCTGCGCGTATAGAGAGGTACAGTGCTCGAAACAATGCAAGCTTCACACCCTCTGAGCTACGTGCAAACCTCCGAGCAAACATATTCGCCCTCGCTGACAGCGTCCTCCGCTCCCGTTCTATGTCGTCATTGCCTTTGAGGTCGATAGTGACCAAAATACTTATCACCGTTTTTGTACCAAACTCCTTATATATTATTATTTATTATCATTAGCATAACTGAGATTGTTAACACAAACATCAGCAATATGATATCCGATATGACGACTGCTTCAAGTAGAGGTTAAAAAGTGTGGGAGAGGTCAACCCCCCTGTCTTACCCCACACTCTAATTGTTAAGGTTCCGAGTTCCGACATTGCACCCCACCACCACACACTGTTGATCTCAATATTTAAATACGTTAACAAGCTCAGGTGTTATGTTTATGCTTTTCAGCTTCTCCCACAACATGTTATAGGTTACCAGATCAAAAGCTTTGGACAAGTCAAGGAAGCGGGCATAAAATGTAAACGGAGTCTGATGAGATGATTCGTGTAGCATCTAACTGTATGCTTAAGACACATTATCGCACTTTTATGTTGGGTTTCGACCTAAGTTGTCCAAACTTAGGTCGAAACCCAACGCACTTTTAGTGGACAACGTAAAGTACTCATCTAACTGTGTATTAAACATACCATGATATGACATGCATAAGACATTTATTCTCATTAGAATTACAAAAATTCGCTTGTAGAGAACATGAGAACTAGGGTTTAATGTTAATTTTAAGTAAGTAGGTAAAGAGGATGGGTTGCCGTATGTAACTAACTAATAATCTATGTACCAAACTGGCGTTTAACTCGGCGATATATAATGCAACTAAACGCTGATCTTCCGTTGGAACCAAGATGATGCCCACGACACGTCAAGTCACAAGAAAGCCCAATAGTACCCGAATTTCATTTCGAATGTTGTAGTGCAAAGTCAGCGGTACCCCGGAGCTTTCGAAAGTTTCTGTCTATTTACAAATGTTATAATGACACAAAAATTTACATTTTTTCTTTGTCATTGTAACATTCGGTCAACAGTCCATGGTTTTCAGGTGCAGCCAGCGGTGACCATATACTACGACTATTGTAATGGATTTATGTCGATGTACACCCCGGGGGTCGCGTACGCTGTCGACTTAGCGGTCGTACTCTGCGCGATCACCAGTATCGGTTACTATGTGTGGCTGGTTGGACCCAGTGAGTACCATGTAGTCATTTTTTTTTATTAATGTCACACAGCGCCATCTAGCCCCAAACTAAGCATAGCTTGTAATATGGGAACTAGATTACGGATAGAATACTCATACTTTGTTTTTTAAATGCATACGTACTAAATGATACAACACCCAAACACAGATCAAACGTTTATATTCATCACACCAATGTTTGTAAAGGGTGGGATTCGAAACTAAAACCTACAGCACAGAAGGCTACCAACTGAGCTATGAGGCTTGTTGTTTTCAGTTATACGCTCTATATGTGTTTAACCTACAGAGCAAAAACCTTTTTTTTCTGAGCCTAGAATCCTTTTAAATAATACAAACTAATCAAAAATCCCACAACCGCTCCCGCTTCATAAAACTATAAACAATCTGGAATCAAACAGAACTTGTAATATTATAAGCATTCTATACGACTTATTTTAACTTAACGCGTCAGAATACCAAGATACTACATAGAGCAGGAGCCAGGACGAAAATGCTCTGGGATCTGTCTGAATTTGGAATGCAAACCACTGACTTATTACAATAATGACTTGATCAACACTGGAAGCTTTTATAATGAGAGGTCATATCCGTCGAATCTTACGCGAGTGGATACGTCAGATTTTCGCTCTCAATGGCGACACCTGGCGGCTGTCGAATTGTACACGAGTGATGCGTTAAATATTTGGTCTCAGTGGCGACACCTGGCGGCTCTTTTAGTTTCGTAAAAGTCTGATGGCAATGATAAAAGTAGAGCTTCGCTATGTAAACATTAAGTACAATCGATTGTGCGCCGTCTGTGTGGTAAATTGTCACTCCAATTGCTATAATATATTACAAGTAATGCTTGTTTACTTCAACCGCCTCTGTGGTCTAGTGGTTCAACCCACCGATTTCAGATCCAGAGGTTCCGGGTTCGATCCCCATGGGGAGTACAATATATTGTGCTTGGTTTGGTTGGTGGTAGGTCTTTGTTGAAGTCCGCCTGGCTAGCTACCACCATCTTACCTAATTCTGTCGCCATAATAACAATTGTAAAATTGTTGTATTCCGGCATTCAGAGGTAAGATAGCCAGTTCCTCAGTTTGTTGAGGATTCCGGGTGAAGTGCGCCTCCACCTACGGCCTTATCTTAACTTGTTACCAGGTGAGATGAAGGCCTAGCGCTTCTCCGTCGTACAAAAAAAAGGTTAAAAGTCTCGTATTTGTTAGAATCAGCGAGAACAGAGTACATACAACTTGACGACCGATACCACGCCCGCTGGCCTATATAAGCAGTGCATGCCCTCGACTCGGACACTTCCAAATTGTCCAAAATCGTTTCCTTCGCAAAGCCACTGGCGCGCCATGGTACATGCGTAATAACGATCTCCACCGAGAAACTGCCAATTATCCGAATCCTCTGATACGAGTGATCTCTACCTACCCAACCGATCCGCCGTCGGACCGGTCCCTCCGTAGGCCAAGACACGTTCTTGGAGACCCGGATGACCCACTCACCACCGCAAACCCGGAGGTGCCGGCATCCATTCATTAACTATCTCGTCACACAGAGAAAACACTACACAGATACACCGACTCCGCCGGCGGAGTCGATGAACCTTTCCGCCTCAAAGCGTTACCCTCGGTATCGCCTTCGGCCATTCCTATCCTCCCCCATCAAATGGCAACAGCCCAAGCTGAGGTCCGTACTAAGTGGTGCCCTTGCGCTTGTTGCCTCAAAAATCAATTATTGGGCTCGCGCCTTCAGCGCCAGCCAGGTCCGCGCAAAGCTGCCGCCCTCCAGGTTCAGAACCAGGCCAGCGTATTGTCCTTTCAAAAAAAAAAACTCGGACATTTCGTTCCAGATTCCAACCAGTATTAACGTGTTCATTTGTTTAAACGAATGGTTTGACACAAAAAACAACCCGCGACGGGACTCGAAGCCGCATCTTTTCCTAAAGCAGGAAACGCTCTAATCAATTCAAAAGTTGTGTTGTACTTATATTTAATTAAGGTGTATATTTAAGTAAGGGTAACAAGCCTAACAGCTCAGTTGGTAGTAGCTCTGCCTTCTGCGCTGTAGGTTGTGGGTTCGATTCCCACCCAGGACAAACATTTATGTTATGAATGTAAATGTTTGTTCTGTGTTTGGGTGTTGTATTGTATGATAAGTATGTATTTCCAAAAAAAATAAAAGTATTTATGTATTCTATCCGTAATCTAGTTCCCATAACAAGCTATGCTTAGTTTGGGACTAGATGGCGCTGTGTGAAATTAATGTCCTGTAATAATTATTTATTATATTTATTTGTTACTTTGCTCGAATCATTGTGTTAGGTTGTACTGTTCCAATTATCTTATACTTGTTGTGATTTAGTTTCATAATTATTGAAATGTTGAAAACTATAAATTAGTAAAATATGTGACGATATCTTAGCCATTATTATTGAAGAGTGCACTACATATCTGTAACTGTAATTGAGATATAGTTTGTATTATTCTTATTATTTTATTATTTCGTGTCTTATTTGTTAATATCAATGTTTTTCTTTCCCTTTTATTGCGTAACACAAAAATGTTTTGCTTTCATTTCTATTATGTGTACGCATTTCTATAGATATGATATAGTTTTAATATTGTGATAATCTATTATTTTGTTTTTATCTGATTGTATTTTGTTTTATGTGCCGTAATAACAAATAATTGCTACGGAACGCTGTCATTCCAGCTAAGCCGTGTGAATATGGAATGAAAAAAAATGAAGCATTCACTCGAAAGAACATTCATTCGAGTGAACCGTCTGCTGCCTTTACCTTATTTTTTTAATGGCTCGTTAATTTCAGGATGGTCGACGGTGCGAGAACTGCTGCTGTCGGCACTGGGTCGCGTGGTGTGCGTGGGTGCGGGGCTGCTCGCTGTGTTTGTTCCGATGGTCATCATGATAGCCACCACCATACAACTCCGGTGGGTAAATGTGGTGTTTGTTTCACTAAAGTACTGTGAGAATGAGAAAATAACTCACTCACCGGCTATTGTGACTCATAAGACGGTGAGTGATTTCTTTTCGGATCTGTATAAAGAAGTGGTATGAGTAATTGAGGTCATACATACGATTAATGAATAAAATACCTTTATGTAAAACCACAAGGTTTGCTTTAATTAGCAAAAGCAATATCAAACAGTCGGGAGTTGTATATAACACTTTGTACACCCAGAAATTGGTTAGTCTCAACGGGCTGCTGTGATTGGTTCCGCCATTTTGATAACGTACTCAAATGTCACCCACGTGACCATCACATCTCGGGGATACCTTGTTTCCTTGTATCTTGATTATTACCTTCCAACTTATTTCAACTTGTATCCTTGTTTTATCAATTTTTAACAGATACTCCTTCCCAAATGTTGTTTTTAAGATATACTTACAATATCACAGCCTCCTGATGGGAAGAGACACACATAACCTGATACACCTTTTCCCACACTCATACTCTATTCTACCTGTCATACATTCAATCTTGACTTTTTTATTTTTAAACCTCTTCTGTGGCTTAGAGGTTCGCCCACCAGTGCCAGAGGTCCCGGTTCAGATCCCAGGAGTACAATACTGTGCTTGGTTTGTTTGGTGGTAGCACTTTGATTAAGTTCGCCTGGCTAGCTTGTTAAAGCGATGGACTTAGGTATGGTGGTGACACCATACCTAAGTCCATCGCGTTAACAATAATTATAAATTGTTGTGTTCCGGCATTTATAGGTAAGTTGTCCAATTCCTCATACTGTTCAGGATTCCGGGTAAAGTGAGCTTCCATCTTCGGCCTTATCATAACTTGAAAAAACCGGATGGGATAACGGCCAAGCGCTTCTCCGACTAATAAAAAACAAAGTGCGCTTCAACCTTCATGAAACCAGTATAGGTATATACTCAAACATTAGGAACGCTTATCGGATCGGATTCGGAAGCTTCCGTTGGAGATTGCGATAGCGCTATTCTTAATTCTGAAATAAAATAAGTTTTGCATTACTATTCAAAATTTCCCACAGCAGCGTGCAATAGCGTTGAAATCTTTCGGATTCTAAGTCAAATCCGACAATAACAGATTCCGTTCCGAAAACTTTCCGTGCGCTTCAGAATCGCTACACAGATGAGATGAAGGCCAAGTGATTCTCTGTCGTATAGAAAAAAAAAATTGTTTAATTTAATCTGTATATTTATGTGTTACTTTCAGATATTTGTCATATCCTCTGGTGGTTGTCCCACTGTTCTGGCTGCCTTACATGGTGGGGGCGGTGGGGGCTTCCCACGCTTACGATGCGTGGAGGGCTAAGAAAGTAAGAACCTGTTAAATTGTATGAACAGTAAGCCAGTTTGCAAGCGGCAAAGGAGTAGAAACAGCTTAAATATTTTGAACAATTATGTAAGGGGCTAGAAATTATTAAGGTGTTTCTTTTAGTACAACAAAATGTACGCGGGATCTTAGGTTAATACATATTAGTTTTACTTTTCCAGATTAACTCTTAACTTTTATATTACACGACTGATAAATTCTGGCATAAAATTCACCAGATGTGAATGCGAAATCAATTTGAAAATTATAACATTTCGATTTTGACCCGTTACCGTGTTAATTTATTTATTTATTTATTCAGTTTAAGTTTTACATTGTCATAACAGTAACACTGAGGCGACAATGAAAATAATAATAACATACGAATACTACATCTACATACTATAAATATATACCTGTCTCGTATAAAAATACCATGACAATGTAGGTATGAATAGGTAATCTAGGGAACCAAACAGGTTATTATAAGTATAGATTTGTGAAATTAATGACCTGTAATTTATTTACATTTTTACCGCCTCTGTGGTCTAGTGGCCTATTTGTGTCAGATCCAGAGGTCCCGGGTTCGATCCCCAGGGGAGTACAATATTGTGCTTGGTTTGGTTGGTGGTAGGACTTTGTTTAAGTCCGCCTGGCTAACTACCACCATATTACCTAATTCTGTCGCCATAATAACAATTGTAAAATTGTTGTATTCCGGCATTCAGAGGTAAGATAGCCAGTTCCTCAGTTTGTTGAGGATTCCGGGTGAAGTGCGCCTCCACCTTCGGCCTTATCTTAACTCGTTACCAGCTGAGATGAAGGCCAAACGCCTTAAACAAAGTCCTACCAGACTTTGTAAAAAAACTTTTGTAAACAAAGTCCTACCAGACTTTGTTTAAGTCCGCCTGGCTAACTACCACCATCTTACCTAATTCTGTCGTTATTAAAACAATTCTTAAATTAGAAATGAAATTATAATGACACAAAATTCACAACTAACGACGGGACTCGGACCCTCATCTTCCTAAAGCCGGAAACGCTCTAACCAACTGAGCCACGAGGCTCCTGACGCAGATTCCGAATTATTGTGTCATATTGATGAGCTTGGGTTCGAGTCCCGTCACGGGTTTGAATTTTTGTGTCATTCGCAAATATTGTGACCGAGCGCGATCACTTGCAATACAAAAAAGTGAATGATTAAATTGTTTTGTTCCGGCATTAAAACGTAAAATAGCCAATTCCTCAGTTCGCTTAAGAATCCAGGTGCTTGTTCTTTCAATGCTTGAAAATCAGGTAAGATGGAGGCCAAGAACTTCCCGTTGTACAATAACGTTATAAGAGTAGTAGAAGCCCCTAGTGAAAGGGCTCGTCCAGAGAATTACTACCACCATACTTATTTCAGCCGACAAGCAGCATTGCCGTGTTTCGGTTTGTAGGGTATGGTTACCGGTTAAATTACGGGTACGTGAGGCTTAACCTTAATGCCTCAAGTTGACGGGCGCAATGCAGTGCCGTGTCGGCTATGTTCTTTGTTTCAAGTTTTCAAGTTTCAAGTTTATTAATTCCAATAACAAAATAATTTATATACGGAATGTCACAAAGGAATAAAAATACACAATTCTAGTCAGATGGATAGGTACAATATAAAATCATTTGAGTTTAATGTCCAACGCAAAAATATAAACAAATAATAAGTACTCAATGTCAATACAAATTCTAAATTTAAATTTACACAAAAGATATTCAATTACACATGTCCAACATAAATAAGATAAAATAAACAACAAAATTAGGCATAATATTTATTACAATTTGTGGATGTGACCTATGCAGTAAGGTGCGCTACTTGCTTGTCCCGTCTCTTAGTAGTATTAAAAAAAAATGTGTTTGCATTGCACACACACACATTTTTTTTTTTTTTTAATTTAATTAAAATGGTGCGTCGTTTGGGTGCAGAGTGGTCTGAACCGGTCCATCCGCAGTCTGCAAGCGATGTCGGCGAGCCGCGCGTGGCTGGCGGCGGCTCTGCTGGCGGCGATGCTGGTCCCCGCGCTGACCTCCGCGCGGTACCTGCTCGCGGTGCCGCTGTTCCTGCTGTCGGTCACTGCGCTGGTCTCCATCACGCTCGTCAGATACCTGAGGATGCCGGGTGAGCACCATTTCATCCTCATATTTCAGCCTCATAGCTCAGTCGGTAGTAACCGGGACAAACATTTGTATATAAAATGATGAATGCAGATCTATTTGGCAGAAGGGTCTTCTTTTTAAAAAAAAAAAAATACAGGACATTAATTTCACACAGCGCCATTTAATCCCAAACTAAGCATAGCTTGTAATATGGGAACTAGATTACGTATAGAATACATAAATACTTTTTTTTTTAAATACATACTTATCATACAATACAACACCCAAACACAGAACAAACATCTACATTCATCACACAAATGTTTGTCCTGGGTGGGAATCCCACAGCCTACAGCGCAAAAGGCAGAGCTACTACCAACTGAGCTATGAGGCTTGTTAAAACAACATTTGTACATGAAATGATGAATGTATCATATAGTGCGTATGTATTTACAAAAAGTATTCTATCCGTAATTTAGTTCCCATATTACAAGGTATGCTTAGCTTGGGGCTAGATGGCGCTGTGTAAAAATTAATGTCCTGTATATTTATTTATATCCATATTTTTTTGTAATTTAGGCAGTGGCTTCTCACGTGATTTTCTAGTTGCTAGTATGCTGGGGTTAGAAGTTAGGTGGAAGCGTGGAACTTTACATGGAATACTCAAAAAACTTGCTATCTTACCTCTGGAGCATAACAATATAATTGTTGCTATGGCAGCAGACTTACGTAAGATGTAATAGCCAGGCGGAGTTAAACAAAGTCCTACCACCAACCAAACTAAGCAGAATATCGTAATCCCCTTGGCGATCGAACCCAGGACCTCTGAATCGGACACCAGTGGGCTAACCACTAGACCACAGAGGCGGTCAGAAATGTAAATGTTACAAATCTCTTGTCTGAATGAAAACTTATTTAGCAGGCTTTAAAAGATTTTTGGGGCCAAACTAATGGGTTCGCGTCTCTGATATGCTAATGTGACGAGTTGCGCCAGAGACAGCCGGAGTGGTAAAACATTATCTAGCAAATTGAAAATACTATAAAATTTGATGATACATTTAGTTTCTCTTTTTTTTTTTAGAAATTATCGTGTTTTGATATTTCATACATAATGATAATTTATAAACATATATCATTCAATTTAAAACAGTCAGTCAGTTAGTCACACAAATATTACAGAACATTCATTTCACACAGCGCCATCTAGTCCCAAACTAAGCATAGCTTGTAATATGGGAAATATTACAGAACATTCATTTCACACAGCGCCATCTAGTCCCAAACTAAGCATAGCTTGTAATATGGGAACTAGATTACGGATAGAATACATAAATACTCTTTTTTTTTTGTAAATACATACTTATCATACAATACAACACCCAAACACAGAACAAACATCTACATTCATCACATAAATGTTTGTCCTGTGTGGGAATCGAACCCACAACCTACAGCGCAGAAGGCAGAGCTACTACCTACTGAGCTGTGAGGCTTGTTTAACATCTTACTTGTTTTGTTTTCTAGCATTGCAACACTTACTCCTGGAAGTAGTCCTTTCGACCATCAGCGATCTACAGCGTCATATACTTGGCAGTCGGGGCTTTTTTAAAAAGTTACATGTTTTATTTTTTCTAGCATGGCAACACTTACTCCTAGAATTAGTCATATCGACCATCAGCGATCTACAGCGTTATATATTTGGCAATCCGGGCTTTTAAAAAAAGTTACATGTTTTATTTTTCTAGCATGGCAACACTTACTCCTAGAAGTGGTCCTATCGACCATCAGCGATCTACAGCGTTAATACTTGGCAGTCGGGGCTTTTTTAAAAAGTTACATGTTTTATTTTTCTAGCATGGCAACACTTACTCCTGGAAGTAGTCCTATCGACCATCAGCGATCTACAGCGTTATATACTTGGCAGTCGGGGCTTTTTTTTAAAGTTACATGTTTTATTTTTCTAGCATGGCAACACTTACTCCTAGAAGTAGTCATATCGACCATCAGCGATCTACAGCGTTATATACTTGGCAAACGGGGCTTTTTTAAAAAGTTACATGTTTTGTTTTTCTAGCATGGCAACACTTACTCCTGGAAGTGGTCCTATCGACCCCGTCAGTGATGTTCGTGTACCTACTGACTCTCCGACTGGTGTCGATACTGATTCCCATCATGGGTCGCTCGCCGACTGACTCTCCCGACTACCTGGTTGGGCTCATCAACATAGGGATGGCTGTGGTGCTAAGTTCTACTGTGGTGAGCTTATTTCTTTTTTTATTTGAAATGTAATCTCTTGACTTTTAGGACTCGACTAGCCTGGGCGAAGATAAGGTCTACGATGGAACGAGCTTTCCCAGAAGCTACTTAATAAAGGCACTGGCATTACCGCAATCCTGAACTGCTTGGTGCCGGACTTCGGCTGGAGGGTGGTCGCAAGCCAGGTGGACCTTCACAGGTCCAACCACCAGTGGTATAATTATTCAGCTGTAGCATATATATCCTGTTACAGATTGAACTTATCACCTTACTACATATCTTCTCATCAAGTACGTACCTACCCGAGTCATAAGCTAACAAGTATAATATTATCTAACCTAGCATAAGTCTTTTAGTATTAAAAACCTTACCCAAACCTACCAACTAATCTTAAAAATCTTTAGCTCTAAGTATTATAATTTATCTTTTAGTTCTGTTTTTAAATCATTTTTGTAGGTACCTACTTACAATCATGTATAACATATATAAATGTATACCTACCTTTATTTATCTCCGTTCTGTGTTGCAATTGAAGGGAATCGGTGTGAACCATAGCACGGGTTATTCCTAGCTTGGATAACAACATAACTTTTTCATGTTGCTAAGCACAAAAACACAGCTTACGATTACGTTAACACCTGCATTAATTTTAATAGCAAATCACATCACTGTTTAAACTACTGTTAAA
Organism: Venusia cambrica; assembly: GCA_951394065.1. Taxonomy (NCBI): domain Eukaryota; kingdom Metazoa; phylum Arthropoda; class Insecta; order Lepidoptera; family Geometridae; genus Venusia; species Venusia cambrica. The sequence continues at coordinate 897,109 of OX596068.1, read as the reverse complement.
TATCTAATTAATTTCACTGTAACAAAATTTTTAATTGTTTTTTTTCGCAATAGTTTTCTGATACAAGTAAGTACCTTCGTAATTATCAACTAGATTAATAAACATTGAAGTGAATCATATTATTAGTTTAGTTCAGTAGTTTTGTGTTTCTTCTATAAAATTGTTAGTAACAGACTTATCTTATCGAATAAATTGATTATTATTAGAAATATTATTTTATCCATGGTCTAGTAAAATATCTGCGTAAAATTTCAGCTCAATTTATTTACCTAGTAGTTTAAGCGTGAAGGAGGAATTAACATCTAAATAAATTTTCACATTTAATATGTTCAGTAGATATTTTAAACGATCCATGAACCTTATATTTCGTGAATGAATGAATTGTACAATTTGTTTATACCTTGTTGTTAAGAAAATACTGGTTTTTAACAATTCAACATATTTGCTGGACTAGTAGAAAAAAGCTTAAATGGGCAGTGATCTTTGATTTGAGCAAAGCTTTCGATTAAGTTGATTATGGTTACGGCAAACTTGTGTGCTAGTGTGGTCCTAAATGTGTTAGGACATAGCACGATCGGAGGATATAATTTTAGTGTATAAAAGTTGATTAACGCGAGAATTAACTAGACAAATCACTTTATAGATATTACAAACTAGGTGTGCCCCAAGGCAGCGTTATTGGTCCTTTTTATTTTTTGTGAACTCACAACAACTCTATTTTTTTAAGAAGTGATTTACCTTATTTGTTTCAGTCAGGCATCGAGCTGCTGTTCTCCCGCCGTCGCCTGTGGCTCCCTCTATCGCTGACGTACGTGGCGTGTGTTGTAGTCATGTTTGTACCGCTGGCTCCGTACCAGGACGAGGGACCGGCCACACAGAGGCACTACTGGTTTGTGAGTATATGCATAAAAAAAGCATAACGATTGTCAGGAAGACATCGCTTTTTAGCTATAAACCTGCTCTTTTACTGTTAGTTATTTCAAACACAACACCTGGTTGGTGGTAGGACATTGTTTTGGATGGGGCTAGGACTTTTTTAAGTCTGCCTGGCTAGCTACCACCTTCTTACCTAAGTCTGTCACCATAACAACAATTATAAATTGTTGTGTTCCGGCATTTAGAGGGACGATAGCCAGTTCTTCAGACTATTGAGGATCCCGGGTGGAGTGCACTTCCACTTTTGGCCTTATCATAACTTGAAATGATGAAGTTCAAGCGTTTCCCGTCAATCACTTTATCTATGAATTGTAAGAGATATAGATAATGTGCTGAGTTTTATCTTATCTAGATCTAGTAGTCATCTATAAGGATATCTCTAATGCGTTTTAAAAAACTAAAAAGAAAACTGACTTCTATAAAGAATGTAATACAAATTATTAACTAACATACTATGAGTTACGTTTAGTATACTTATTTTTTTCCGTTTTTTCCTTACTATTGAGGTAATAATATCCAAATCGCTTCAGGTGTGCCTATAATATTTGAAGAGTGCCCTCGATTTCTCCAGGATCCCATCATCAGATCCTGACTTGATGACGATGGGACCACCTTCCAAATCGGTCCAGGCGCATCGATTGTGGAACCTGATGATCCTCCTTTTTTTGAAGCCGGTTAAAAATAAAGGCTATCCCATTTCAGCACTCGGATATATCCCGATTCAATGCCGAAGGTCTAGTCACTGAGCGTTCCACCGGCGTCCTCGCTGTGAAGATGGATGCCTACACCATCTCCTCCGTGGTCAGCGCCCTGCCCGGGTATACCACCAGCAGTAGCCATCACTGCGGCGATAGGGTCTACTGCGGACTGCCGCTGTTTAGAACCAGCTTCGCAAGAACCTTGTGAGTGCAAAAATACACTTTATATACACTCAAATCGAAAAATTCGAATTACGAATTCAAAGACGGTTCTATACAGACGCACTTTATAAACGCATATGCATAAAATTAAGAATAAAACTCATAATAGTACCGCTATATTTTTTTTTATTATTTCATTAAAGTATGTATGGTTTTAGGCTGGATATGAAACAAAAAGCGCACGCATGCGCAGTTCGAGCTGTCAAAAAAATGGCGCACGCATGCGTAGTTTGAACTTAATTTCCCACGCTTCCCATATTTTTTTTTGCCGATCGTGTTTTTGTATTCGGGATTCCAAAAAAGTTTACTAAAATCCTGTAAGTGATTATAATATGATTGGAGAAGAGAGTAGTGACGGCGAGATTTTCACTCCGCCAGATATTCTAGACGCGGCATTGGCGTTAAATGAAAGTCTCCTGCCAGAAAAATCAAAAAATTGTACGACAAAATGTACAAAGAATTTATAGATTGAAAATTACTTCCTTGGAACCTACCTACTTTGTTTAATTTCAATTTTTCCTATGAGTGAAGATAAAGTAGTGTATGAAACTGCATATAACTTAGGTATTAAAACAGACTCTCGTGTTTTAATACCCCTTCTTATATGACAGTTGCATAAACTACTATTTTAACACTCCCCAGGACCTTGAGAGTAAAAAAAAAACACTTTTCTTCCCGATATTTTACTACAACACTCCACCGGAGCTTGAGAGTCATAAATACCCTAATCCTCCCTATATATTATATATATATTTTCATGAGTCAAAAAAAAAACCTTTTTATCCTAACATATATAGGATTGTTCCGAGGGTGATTTTCAGTTTGGTCAGAACATTTGCTCAAATCACATTTGATTGAAAATAGAAATAAAATATTGTAGGACATTAATTTCACACAAATTTCTGTCTAAACTTTAAACTGAACAAAGTGATTGAGTTAATAATAATAATAGATACAACGAAACTAATTGTGCGATAAATGATTCCGTGCTTTAGAGGGTCTACTGGTTGTCATAAAGCCCCGTCATAAACAAAATAACTGAAAGCGTTTTGCCTTTCTCCTTGTGCGCTGGTCGCGACTCAGAACAGGCGGGAGATTTGACAATTCAACATTATCCTACAAAATCTTCTTCCTAAAAAAACTGAATAAACGATATTTGAGTTTTCGTGAGTGTTTCGTATCCGTAAAGGCAGTCGCACAGAATTCCATTTTATCACAAACCAATTTTCCATTCTCTCTAAGTTTACAATAAAAATATTGTTTGTATTGCAGAGATAAAGCAGTGTTCATAGACATGGTCGGCCCGGCACCATTTTCACCGGCCGTTTCACTCGCCACCTCCAAGACTTGTGTCGGTGAAACTTGTACCTACAACTTTGTTATTCAAAGTAAGTGTCTCATAAGTAAAAGCTTTTGCCTGTGTGTGTACCAGTTTAAAAGGTTGCCTTTGTTGTTCCCTATGGCATAGACTATGTCCATGCAAAATGCCATTAAAATCCGATGAAGCGCTTGGTCGTGTTGTGACAAGGTAACTGTGCATGATGTACCTACTTATAATTTTATTAAAATTAAATTAATTACTTAAAACTGTATGCCTAAATATTGAATCATCAAAAAATTATCTAGCCCGAGGTTCTTGCCTTTCTTCTTGTGTGCTTGTCGCGATTCCGAACAGGCGGTGGGAAAACGATCTTATAAAATCTTAATGAATAAACACATTTTGACTTTGACCTTGACCTTGACTATGACCTTTACTTTGACCTGTACTTTGACCTTAACTTTATTAACCGCAACATGAATGCAACGTCTGCCTTTACGCACCCATCCGGAAGTAGGGCGCGAGCCAGTCCGCATTCAAAAACCACGTCGACCACATCTGTCATCTAAGTCTATGAATAAATACTGTATTATTGCCAATACATACATTTTATTTTTGTACACTCCTCTGTAGGAGTGTACAAAAATAAAATGTACCAGACACGTGTACTAGACAAACAATAGTATAAGTACTTAGTGCGCACAGGTTAATTAAGTAAACTACATCACAAACAAATATGCAAATAGATACTTATAAGATGTTATAATACCGATACCTGTACACGGACAAGCAAATTTTTAGTTCGTTCCCGTCACGTCATGTACTTATATTTTTTATTTAGAATGGGTCGGATTTTGAACAGGACAAGGATGAGTTCCAAGCATCAATCAATCCTAAACTATAACATATATCAATTTCAAAGTAAATGCTACAGTATTGTGGAAGATATGATCGCTGAAGCTAAGCCATTTCACGTATCCTAGACTCTATATCTCATAGCGATCTCAAATCCACCCTAGCGTGGAGGATCTTGATATGACTTATTTGTATCCAGGTAACCACGCCGACACAATAACTCTGTGGCCTCGTCAGAACGTGACAGTACTGTCCTGGTCACTGGACTCGCCCGTGACAGCAGCCTTTCAACTTCTCGACCGGCCAGTGTACACTATCATTTATACATACGGCACGCTAGAAGGGAGCATAGCGCCTCACCAGTTGAATGTTACTTGTAATGTAAGTACCTCATAGCTACACTACTACTACTACTGGTAGTAACTCTGCCTTCTGCGCTGTAGGCTGTGGGTTCGATTCCCAAGACAAACATTTGTGTGATGAGTATAGATGTTTGTTCTGTATTTGGGTGTTGTATTTTATGATAAGTATATATTTACAAAAAAAAAGTTAAGAAGTGTTCTATCCGTAATCTAGTTCCCATAGCTTTGCTTAGTGTGGGGCTAGATGGCGTTGTGTAATATTTATATCCTGTAATATTAAAAAAAATATGCTCTTATTTCTGGTTTCAACTTCGTGACAACTGCTGAGTAATGTGTTTTTTTTTGTGATAGGGTAGAATGTAACCTCTATCAAGGTAACATTTGTCAAAACTTCCTTTTGTTATTGTGTCACAGGTCCCCCTGTCCCTCCAGCCCCACTGGGCCCTGGAGGTGTCCCACCACGCTCACAAGACTCACCACCCAGAGGACTTCACGCAACGATACAGGGAGCTCGTGCAGTCCGCGCCCAGATACTTCAACATCGCCTCGTTCCTATCGTTCAGACACGACTATGAGGTGTAGACTGATGTGACACATTAACTAACGGTTGTGAGAAGTTATAACTTCATGGTTAAAGAGACATTTATATGATTGAAAGTCTTAGAGGAATACATTCTTAAATGACAATGATATTTAGATACATAAAAACATTAATCAAGAGTTTTGTTTACAGCATTTTTTTACTGTACGACGGGGAAGCGCTTGGCCTTCATCTCACCTGGTTACAAGTTGAGATAAGGCCGAAGGTGGTAACACACTTTACACGGAATCTTTCTAAATGTCAGAACACAACAATTTTAGAATTGTTGTTATGACGACAGAATTAGGTAAGATGGTGGTAGCTAGCCAGGCGGACTTCAACAAAGTCCTACCACCAACCAAACCAAGCACAATATATTGTACTCCCCATGGGGATCGAACCCGGGACCTCTGGATCTGAAATCGGTGGGTTGAACCACTAGACCACAGAGACGGTTAAATAATCCTTTTTTAATGTTTTTATGTTCTGACTTAAAGTTTTAGAGAGGACTATGAGGCTTAGATAAATAAAGGCTTTGATAAAGATTAGAAATCAGCGATGTCTTAACATCATTTTAATTCTATGTATGCTATATTTGAGGACATCGTCATGTCTCAATCTATGATTCATATCTAGGTACATTATAATCACAAATATAACTCGCTTTAACATTAAGTTATTGCTTTTACATATTATATTTTATCTATAGAATTAAAACTATGTTGAGACATCGCTCATAGTCACGACGTAATGAATACCGAATTTTATTTCTACAAAGTGATAGTTGTAAGTTTAACTTTAATTTGCCATTTTTTTAACTTTGTATATGTTTATGCGAAGTTTCTTCACAGAGACTAGAATGAAGGCTGAAGAATGTAATATATAGTAATATCCGTATTTATGTATCTTATATTGTATGTGTACTTTGTAAATAATATGTGTTGTGTGAATTAAATGATGTGAATATATCAGATTGCATTCAAATCGATTCAGCTCGGCTGTGAATTACAAAAATTACCGCACGAAGTTACTTACACCCAAGTTCTATCAATCCATAAAATTAAATCGTAGAAACTGTCTGAACATCAATTTCAATCATTCCCTAAATAATGAAACAAAGTAGGCACTTACGTAGGCCTCTATCCTGAAATCGGGTAGGTATCTACCTATTAACGCCGGCAATATGCAAAGAGTTGTGTACTTACCTTATAAGTTATAATCTTAATAATTTAATATTACGTACTTGATAATTATCAATGTACCTATGTATCATGTATTACATAAAATCGATTTACCACGTTCTAGGTAGGTAGGTAGGTATTTATCACGCTAGAGCCGAAACTGTAGGACTTGAAATTTTGCCAGGATGTTTATTGTGACATATAGGTGCTCATTAAGAACGGATTTTAGGAAATTCCTCCCCTAAGGGGGTGAAATAGCTTGTATGCAAAATCTTTATTCATGATCCGATAAGCTAAAGAAAATGATTAAACGTTTAATTTATGCGTGGCTTTTAAATATCAACTTAAAACAGAATTAATTTTACTGAAGACAATAAAATATTCTATATGCTACGCAGGTCCAACGTAGCGTGCTCTACGAAGCTCTATAAAGAAATATATTTATTGATATGGAAAAGGAAGCTGGTGGGTTGGAGGAAGGAAAGAGATATTGAAAGAAAGTAGAAAAACTCTAATCTGCATCTCTCTACAACCTTTATTTCCAGAGATAATAGGAATTTAATTCGTTAGTAGAAAAGTGGATGCACGTTTAAGTCTTGTATATGCTATGCGGTTCCGACGTAGCAACGTAGTACGCTCTACGAAGCTCTACGACAAAACATATTTATTTATATGGGGGTAAAGGAGGTGGGATGGGAAAAGTGAGACATACTGAAGAGGGAAAACTCACCTACACAATAGTGAAATCCGCATCTCTGTACGACCTCTATTTGCAGAAGAATTTGGTGTTTTTTTTCGCGCACGTGTCTTTCGCGTAAGTGTCTTCACGCAAATGTTCTTCGCGCATGTGCCATTCGCGCAAATGTACCAGACCTGTCTAGGCTGGCAGAGAGGAAGCGTGCCAATGAAATAGACATAGGTATGTGCATACATACTCTCGAAAAACTTCTTACTTCTTAAGGCAGTCGGGTAAAAAGTAGCGTAAGTTTTTTCCCCATTACGCACACTATATATATATGACATATTTCAATAACATCCGTTCAGTCGTAAGAAACAAACCGACATACACTTTTGAATTCATAATGTTGGTATAGATTTTATTATGTAAGAAGTTATGGTATGCCTATCAAGGCAGGTCGTTAAAATAGCAAAGGTTTTCGCTCTTCAGTGCAATTCAAAATTTCGTTACGGTACTTACACCCAAGTTATATCGTACCTACGTCTCTACGATCCTACGTCTCTGACTGTATCTCACGTACTAGGTGTACCTACCTGCATTGCCTACCTACACCGTTTCTTATCGCTATCGAATCATATCGTGATCTCTTTCCTCCAGTTACCGACTTACCGATTATCATTTCAAACTAGAACCGAAAAGAGAGTGATAGTATTATTAGATGTGATAGCTCGAAATTTGATATTTAAATTACTTATACGTCGGCCAATTCAAATTTTCGCTGAAAAGTAGTATCGTCACTAACAAATTATTTAGCAAAGCAAATTCATGAAATTCGTCATTTTTCCGCTGGGGGAACGCACACAGTTTAATTTCATTTTCTATGATTAAAATAATTTTGTTTCGTATGAAAGTTCTGTGAAACTAAGTACTTAGGTACGTAATAGATTGTGAACTACTAAAATGATCCAAACACATAATTTAGATGACAAAGAAGATTCATGGAAGCGAAGAAATACAAACGTAAGTACCTTTAAACTTTATTTATTTACTAAACCCTTTGGTTGCTGAGAAACACGCGCTACGCGGTGTCTTTCACACCCGCGAGGTATGAAATATTTTTTTCCTGGGAAAAAGGTCATATCAATAGGTAGGTATACCTATTTTGATTTTTTGTTGATTTTAATGAAGCAAATGTGCTATTTTTTTTTAATAACCTATCATCCGATTTCACATAAAGTTGATTGTTTCTGTGCAGTGCATGTGCTCAAATTGCAAATAATTTTGGTGTAACATTTTCCAACCAGTGCGGTTTGGTTTACCTACCTCCTAACATTAGGGTACCTAAGGTACCTAAGTATTTTACCCATAAGGCTGCAATTTAAAATAGTTTTTAAAACACCGATATATCTTGGAGCTTAAACCAACCCGACATAAAACTTTTGTATATTTTCTTTAATTTGGGTTTTCATTTCATAAACAAATTTTCTCTACTTTTACTTATAAAGAAAATACTTGAAAGTTGTTTTGCTCATATTCCCAAAATTATTTATGGATTGGCGTGATACTTTTGAGTCGGTTTGATTTATAAGATAGCTATTACGAGTTCCTATGTACCTACCTATGTATTGAAGTACCTACTAATCTTAATTCGGGGTTTTCGAATTTTCGATAGGTACCTTTTTTGGTTATCACGTACCTACCGACCTACCTAAGTATCTAAGTAAGGTCTGTAGGGACGTGGTAGTAATTGTCAAAATTTGTGTTATAATGACACAAAAAGTCACAATCCGCGACGGGACTCGAACCCGCATCTTTTCCTGTAGCCGGAAACACTAACCAACTGAGCTACGATGGTCATGACGCAGATGTTGTGACCAAGTGCAATCATTTGAAATATAAAAAAATTATAACTTGTGTTTTAAGATCCCGCTCATCTGTGACACTTAGCTACGAGTACTTAGTTTGTATATCGTCATCCCTCTCAATTTGAGCACCTAGGGTAGCCTCTTAACTAAACAAGTAGGTAACTGTAAGTACCTCCTAGTTACCTATAATTTATTGTGATATGAAAAACCCATCTTTTGTTTTTAAACCGATCATAGATAACTACTAAACCATTTCAGTAGGTAGGTACAGCTACTTTTTTTTTGTACGACGGGGAAGCACTTGGCCTTCATCTCACCTGGTAAGAAGTTGAGATAAGGCCGAAGATGGAGGCGCACTTCACCCGGAATCCTCAACAAACTGAGGAGCTGGCTATCTTACCTCTGAATGACGGAACACAACATTTTTTTTTAAGAATTGTTATTATGGCGACAGAATTAGGTAAGATGGTGGTAGCTAGCCAGGCGGACTTAAACAAAATCCTACCACTAACCAAACCATGCACAATATATTGTACTCTCCTTGAGGATCGAACCCGGGACCTCTGGATCTGAAATCGGTGGATTGAACCACTTGACCACAGAGGCGGTTAAAACTTTATTGAACCGAACGTCACCTACGTTTGGTTCAATAAAGGTACCTACTTACTTAGTAGGTACTTCACAATAAAAAACTTTATAGCACACTAAATTATTTATAACTCGCAGACATTAGGTACCTACATTTTCAATGATCTTTAAATCATAATCTTTATGATTCAAATAAATGTTGGTTTATTAACATTGAACCATATGCCGTATCGCAGTGAAATTGGTGTACTTACTCGTACATAGGTATAGAGGTGGGCGCGGCGTCCAAAAAAATCGGCTGCGGCGGCGCCGGTCATAATTAGTCGGCGGCGGCGTGGCATTAATAGATTTTTTTAATCGGTACCTACTTATAGATTCTATCCCAAAATGTTCAACTACAACTCAAATGAGTCCTCCTTGCTTTTCGCTATCTTTGCTGGGTTATGTAACCAATATAGGATCGTAATCATAAGCGTTTTGTAAAAAACACATTCACCGAATGTTTTGTGACGCTTGTGTTTGCTATAGTAGCATTTTCATTTCAATAAATATTCATTACACGCAAGGCAGGACTTTCAACAAGAAAACCGTTTTCACAAAACACGTCCACTGAACTCAGGAAAATTGGTTTACATAACAAGTGCAAGCTGCATTCTGGTGGGTGATTTCGCTCTTTCGCCCGCTGACCATGCGCGTTAGAGTTCGCGTGACCATAAATGTCAAAATGTGTGTGAACGCACACTTTGTGCGTTCAACGATCGTAATCATAAACGTTTTGTAAAAAACACATTCATCGAAAGTTTTGTGACGCTTGTTTTGTTGTTGACACACAAAAAAACTATTTTCACAAAAAACTTCCACGCACTAAGCTCAGGCAAACGTGCTTACCTACGTAACAAGCGTAAGCTGCATTCTAGCATATACAGGATGTCCCACGGCCTATACAGGGTACGTTTTTTCTATGGTCACTGAGGCCAAGTCCGAAATCGTGAGAGTTATCAAAAAGTCATGTTAGGAGTTACGTGCTCGATTTAAAATAAAATAAGTTCTGCATTAAAGAAAAACTATTTTTTTATAGTTTTTCTGGAAAAGTGAGATTTAAAAAAAATTGTATGAGTCCTTTGTTTGTGATAATAAAAAAAATGTATGATGTCTATGTGCCCAAAGTTGTTGGAACACTTTCAAAATTTAAAATGTATAAATTCATCTTTCTGCATTTAGTAAAGGTAACCTACAGGTACCTGTAGGTACGTATAGTCTGAAGTGCGTAAGCGAAGCTATTAAATACTCTTTTGCTGTTCGTGTAGAACTTTTTAAAATCGGAACGTCTTCAAAAAGCTTTATATCGCCGAATGCGAAGATACAACTTTAGCTTTTGAAAACAGAATTACTAATAAATTTCAAAATTAGAATAATAGTGGTTTTATGTTATGGATCAAATTACTGGATTCTCCAGTTTTGCATAACGGCGACTCCAGTGTGCAAAACTGAAAATTTTGAATAAGTAACACTGAACTTACTTAATCGTAAAGCCACCATTTTTTTTGTTGCATATTATAAAATTTAATCAGGTTGCGCTAAATGATACGTGATAGCCCTACTGGAGACTTGATATATATGCCTACCTAAGTAGGTACTTAGGTATAGCGAAGCGGTCCGGAACTTTGATACCGCGTTATAGGCTCGCGCTTTTGATTGACTAATGCGTTGTGAACAATGTACTTAGGATACCTAAATCCACATATAGAGATTATTACCTTGATTAAGATAAAGGATTTTAATCCAGGAATAATGTTCCCTGGGACGACATCTAAATAGGTTTCAAGTTGATCCGTCATGTAGTTCGTTTTTTGATAATCCCACAGGAACCTACATTTTTCCAGGATGAAAAGTACCTATACTGTAAGTTAATCCAGGTCATAAACTCTTTGCATGCCAAATTTCATGTAAATCCGTACAGCCATTTTTGCTTGATTGAGTAACATACATCCAAATATACAAACTTCCACATTTAATAATTAGTACTACTAGGTATACCTAAAATATTGGTTTTCATAGGTTTTTTTAGTTATTTTTCTCAATAAAAGTGGCTTACTTCCTCTAAAACATCAGTTATTAGATATCTGCTAGTAAAAGCTAGTAAAAATCGGTCCAGCCGTTTCGGAGATTAGTTGGAACAAACCCACAGGCAGACAAAATTATCAATAGTTTTTTCGCTATAGTTAAATACCATATTACGTACTACCTTATATGCTTTCAAACTTTTTTAATTTATTAAAGAGCTGTATTTTGAAATGATAAACAGATGCTTCAATTTTATTTATTTTAATAGATCAAGAAAAATCATTTAAATTGCAGCGTACCTATCAAACCATATCATCTATATGGAATAAAAAGTACAGTTAAACTATGTACAAAGGAATCAGTCACATTACCTAAGGACCGTTACAAACGGCCTATAGGTAATTTAACTGTTCCAGACCAGTACCAGACGGAAGCGTGCCCAAGACACTGGCTGCATTAGTCTATATGGATAATTGATAATTATTATGTAGATTAACTTATTTATAGCCTGCCTATCTACTGATGTAGGAAGGTCTAGGTAATTATTGATGTTACTCAATAAAAAGAATACAAATTTCAGATAAGATTTAAATCATTACTCAACACTATTATTATCTCTCTAATTTAATTAATCTGCACTGCTTAAGAGATGCCGACCTCGTGATTCAAATCGGGTAATAACTTAGATCCCAATCAATTCGCAAATCTTTTTATCAATTTGCTCGCTTTTGCATGTGGCTTCGCTTTCTTCTTAGCAACTTTCAACCCTAGAGTGTAGGACTCCTTGCACGACTGCACGTCAAAATTGACATGACATCAATTTTGACGTGCAGTCTCAATCCCAGCTGTTCTCTTGTTATCATCATACCAACGCATTTGTGGCCTTCCTGGTGGTCGCTTCTCACCCCACGGTCTCCACTCGGCCAACGGTTTACACAACCGCCAAAAACAAGGCTTGTAGCCTTTTTTTTTGGCGGCTTTGCCAGCTCACTGCAATTTGAGGTTCGCAATACGTTTAATGACGTCGGTAACCGGATAGGTACCTAACACTTTTGTTTCAATTGCTCTTTTTGCGTCTCTGAGCTTGGTTATGATATATTTTGTGAAGACCCGGTCTCAGCTCCATGTTATGTAAGTGTATAATGGTAGAATACACTTAGCATGCAAGCTCTCTGTTCAGTTCTTATATTCACCTTGAAGGCAAATTAAATTTAAGAATAGGCTACCCACGCTAATCTTATGCGCTAATCGATTTATTTCATCTGATTGTCCTTACCCATCTCACCCTTCTAGGCCATGATACACATACCTTTGTACGCGCTCGATGGTAATCTGGTTTACTTGGATAGATGAGCTGTCATCCGAGCAGGTAGTCAACACGCCTTTGTTTTGTCAAGATTAATTTCCAAACCAAACTTTCCAGAGACTTCACTCAGTTCCTGCATCATGACTTCCAGTTATCCGAGAATAAGACGATGTCATCCGCGTATCAGTAGGGATTCGCCGGTTCTCGACCACCGTGACCACGTGGGTGTTCGAGAGCCCCAAAAATTATTTGTTAAAAATTAATCCCAAACCTAAAAAAAAAAAAAAATCTGCCTCGCCAAATCGATCTAGCGCATCCATTTTACGCTATTTCAAGCCGTTTCGGAGATAGGAATTTATGTTATAAGCGCCTAGTACCCCTAATTAGCTAATCACCACCAACCTCGCCTAGATGCTAATCACAACGAATATTATATTTTTTGATCCTTTATTTCAATTGAACATATGATATACCGATATATCATTATAAATAGTATCGTTTCTGAATAATTCTAGAAATTCACGCAAGGATAACAATTGAATTCGTGATATATATACATCAAGCAGTACTCGCCACATACTGAGGTCCAATCATTTTGTACTCTCCTTCTGTTGTAACACCATTGTTTTGAGTTCCTTTTTAAAAACCATAGGTGGCCTTACGTGGTTGACCAGAATTCAAAGCCTCTTTACCAATCACTCGAGCTCCACTGGAGAATAGTGGTAAAACAGATCGAAACAGTCCCCCCAAAAAGCTACCAATTCCATGACCACGTTGATATGGTGCACCTCTATAGATTACACTGATGCCTGACCCAGCTTGGTGTGAGTAATAGTTTTCATAAGGACAAGATGTATAATTATGTTGAGAATGCATTATGTTTTTCTAAAATGTACCTTTACCCGAACTGGAATGGTATTTTTTCACCTGTGTTTGTACTTTATATCTATTTCAATAGTATCAAACTCCCTACGACACACATATATATATTTAAATGGGTCTTATGGTATTATTCTGAGTAAAGGTGTCATCATATCACCCACGATTTGTGGATCAATTACATCGCAGTAAACTAATAATTGAGATGTTAACACTAAATGCAAATTCGCTGGACACTTCCCCATTCCCTTAGTAACTAAAATTCTGGTAGGTTCAAATCCGAGTTGTAGACACAGCTTAGGTGATATTAATGATACTACTGACTCATCCATTACAGAAACGGAGACAAACTTTGATGACTCATCATAACAAAATCTTACATTTTCTTTTATGTTGTTTAGGGCTGATAAGATATGATTAATATTATCGTAGTTTGTGGCTGGTATATGTGTTTTGTAGTACACTTTTGAGGGTTTCTGTTCGTTAGGTGTATGCATCCATTTTCTCACATAAACTACATTTTAATGTTCTTGGACAGTAAACATTGTGCTTAGATATTGAAATTCAACAACACCAGTCCATGATCCTTCCAAAATTATGGATATCGGCAATTTATTAGAAAAAGAAATTGTAGTGTTTCCTGGAAAGTATTCCATAGAACTATTGCATAATAATCTGAGATAAAACTTTCTCTCATTATTATATATATATATCTATACATATATATTTCGCTCGTTCCTATCTCCGAAACGGGTTGAAATAGCGTAAAATGGATGCGCTAGATCGATTCGGCGAAGCCGATTTACTTCGGCGAATCCCTACTACTTATATCTTTAATAACTCAGTCTGTTCCCAGTATGTTAAAGCCCTACTTTTCCCAGTCTTAGGTCTAAGATTTTAAAAATTTCCTCAAACACCCGTGTGACACCTGTAGTGTCCTTGTCTAACTCCTCATTCTATTCTAACTGGGTTGGTTTCTGGTGGTATGTTTAACGATAGACGTGCTTTTCGGTACATATTTTCTAAAATGTATGTAAAGCGGTGGTCTATTCTGGCACTCAGCAGAGACTGAATAACTGTCTGTGATTGAATTTATGCTTTTGATGTTGTGGTTAAGTCGTTTGTTGATAAGTATGCCAACACCATGCTCTATGAGTCAGAACATCCTTTCATTTGTCCTTAATACATTTGCATTGGCTGAAGCGATCATTTTAAAAGGAAAGCGAAAGATTAAGTTGGGAAATTCGGCACTGTATGTATGTATGTATGTACGTATGTGGCAATGTTTGTGACGGCATAACTATCAAACGGATTATCCGATTTTCATAAAATTTAAACTGAATAGAGATAACGTAAATAGAATTTGATTGTCTTAAGTCATAAGTGGGATGTTTTACAATTTAATAGGGGTGGCTTTTGTCACTAAGAGGCGCGTTAAGAGGGTAAAACGCTTTGTATGTATTGTAGGATAGACTGTTAAAGGGGGTTGACTTCACAATTAACTTTCTTTTGATTTGCTGAAACAAACCCCGTATTCACATTAAGGGTTGTAAAAGGGGTAAATAAGAGTGAAGTCTTGAAAGTGTGTTAAAACATGAAAGATCATATGAAATAGGGGTTGAGACTGCAGATATTAAAACATGTTTATTTTGCCTTTATAAATGGTGGCTTTAAAGATGAAGGGGGCAAATGATGATCATCAGGTCTTATAAGATAAGAGAGGGTATTCGAAATTTCATTAATACTGGTCTATTTATCTATTGTTATTCACTCTATATATATACCCTATTGAAAAAAAGATCAAAAAAGGGTGTCAATACTTTGGGGTTTCATTCAAGGGTTGTGACTGCGCATATTCCAGATCAACATAACATTATTGTCCACCACAATGTAGAAAGAACTTTCTCTATAACTGTAAGGTCACGGCCATTATCACCACGCTAAGCAGACAGATTGGTGCTCATAGATAATGTTTTGTTTACACAAAGAAAAAGCTGATGCCTTTTTGGTTGACTTTAGGACATCCTTAGGGCTGGAGGGGTGGATTTTTAAACCATGACTACTAAGGCAACAGTTTGAGAGCACTTTTCAAAATGACATCAACCTTTGTTTCATGTTAGTAAGGATTGGACATTACGTTAGCAACAAATAAGTGCTTAAGTAAGGTGAGAAAGTTGTAATGCACACTTTTAAATAAACTCCGTCACAAACCAGACATCACAAGATCTCAGTTCGGGGCGAACTACTAGTAAGTTTTGTTTTTATATTTGTTGAAGAGATTCTACGCACCCCTGGTTTCGCCTGATCCAAACAGCTACCGTTATTGGAGGAAGCGAATCCGCTAGGATCTCTTTATGTCCATCAAGTTTTTATATAACATTTTTAAATTCACGATATCTTTTGAATGAATTGTCCTAGTTAAATAATTTAAAAATGTTAATACCTACCTACATAGGATTTTTTTTTGGAATGGGATTAATACCAAGATTAAAATAACGTTGTTTAGGTTCTACCGGTGTTTATACGAACATTTTAAGCATAAAAAAGTAGGTAGAGTGACATTACTATATAGTTGGACTATGAACGTATAAGTTGGACATATAGAATCGCGGACTCTTTTGTAGGTATTAACGTGTTCTTTTTATCTCTAGAACTCTAGAACATTTACTTTGTTCTATTATCAATTCGCAGCGGAACAGATTTTTATCATGTCATTTTCCTTCACCTTGGGTTACCTACTTATTTAGAGTTTTTCGTAACGATCTTTAATAAAACCTGATAAAAAGATAACATAAACTTATCAGTGAAATATTTTTATTTTCTTTTTTTTATCAGATATTAGTGTAGACTTGGCGCTTTTTAAATAAATGCATTCCGGTCTCTTTATTATTATTATTAAAGCCTGTAATTCAGATACTTAAAACGATTACACATCGGCAGCTGCCGCTCTATCTGTGTGCCTTATTTCGGCAAAGGCCTCCCCGACTTCAGCCACACCTCTCTGTCCTGTGACGACTGAGACGACTTAGAAGCATCCGTGGTGACTCATCAACCCGACATTCTAGCACTTAATGAAACATGGATTAAGGATAATATCATAGCCCCAGTTCTACCGGGATATACTCTTAAACTTAGGACGCGAAAAAAAACTGGTGGTGGGGTTGGTTTTTACGTTAGAAAGGGTCTGCGTGTTTGAGTTCGTGCCCATCCCGATTCAGAGCTGGAACAACTTTGGCTCGAGCTAACATTACCCTAGCTCGTATGGCTATAGGCACAGCTTATGGGCCAGAAGATGTAAAAGTAACTCCAGCGTTGGACTCTTTATGTGAATCTATATCGACGTTCTTACACTGTGACTACATTTGCTTGCTAACTGACTTTAATGTTAATTTGTTTGAGACGAACTCCCCTAGAGCCCGCGAGCTGTCCATGTTTTGTTCACAGCAAAATCTAGTTCAGCTAATCAACGAGGCTACAAGAGTAACAGCTTCAACCGAAACTCTTATTGATCTTATTATCACGAATATACCGGAAAGATGTCGGAAAGTTACTGTAATACCCAACAAGAATATAAGTGATCATTCCATGATTCTAGCTGATTTCAATATAAAAAGGGAAAAACCACAGCCACGCTTTATAGAGACTCGATCAATTAATAAAATAAGCCCTAAGCATTTTGATGCGGATTTAAAGTCTATAAAGTGGCAATATTTATATACAAAAAACGTCGATGTTATGTTGCAGGAATTTAATAAAAGAGTAAACGGTTTATTTGATGCACATGCCCCTCTCATCAGAAAAAAAGTTGTAGACTCAATTAAACCATGGTTAACAGATATAGTAAGGTTTATGATGCTACTCAGAGACAAAGCTCTTGTTTGAGCAAATGCAAAAAAAAAACGAATCATCAATTAATTACTATAAAAGTTTGAAAAACCTAGTAACAGGAGCATTAGCTCGAGAAAAGTCTGCTTTTTTTACGCACTATATAAATAAAAATATCAAGCCTAAGAAGTTGTGGAATTATTTTAAAAGAATTAAAACATTCAACAATGTATTACCCTCTATTCCAGATCATTTAATGGATGCTAATTTAATTAATAACCATTTTTTAAACATACCGGGAAATAACCGAGTCGCACACCCAAAACTACTAATGTTTTCTCCCTACTAATGGTCTCAGAGGAAATTGTCAGTAAGATTATTTTACAAATAGACACAAACGCTTCTGGACATGACAACCTAACTGTATAAATGGTCAAACTTACTTTGCCAGAAACCTTAACGCTTATAACTAATATGGTAAATAGTTCTATCTTAGCGAATGAGTTCCCAAAAGCTTGGAAACAAGCCCTAGTTAGGCTTATACCAAAATCAAGTTCCGTTGAAGAGTTAAAAGATTTACGACCCCGTTCTTTCCAAAATTTTAGAAAGAGTTGTCCTACATCAAGTGGAAAAATATCTAGAACATACGAATGTAATACCCAAATATTAGTCGGGTTTCCGGAAGAGCCAAAGTACAGAGACAGCACTTTTACGGGTCACTGATGATATAATTACTGCTTCGGACTCTGTACCCAAAGGCACCCCACAGGGTTCAATTATTTTAAGTCCAATTCTTTTTTCTATTTTCACAGCAGATATGCCTAATTTCATAGACGTCTATAAATACCAATTGTATGCAGATGATACCCAGGTTTATCATAGTTTTAACTCAAATAACACAGTAGAATAACTATTTCTTGTATATAAAGATCTAGACGAAATTTTTAAATGGGCCTCTAGAAACTCCCTCGTTCTGAACCCCACAAAGTCAAAAATGATATTTCTTGGGACAAAATGCAAATCCAGAAAGCTCTGGATGGGAACCCAGAACTTACTATAAATAGCGTGACCATACCTATTGTACAAGATGCCAGAAATTTGGGTTTAATTATTGACAGTGAAATGAGGTATGTCAAGCACGTCAATGAGAAAGTTAGGAATGCCTTTTATAAACTTAAAACTCTTTATAATAGAAATTTCTTATCAGAGGAAGTGAGACTGCTGCTGTGTGACCTTTTAGTACTCTCACCATTTAATTATTGCAGTGCGGCGTATGGTCCCAGGCTATGGGTCAAAACAGAAAGTGCAATCCAACGAGTACAAAATGCATGCATTCGATTTTGTTTTAACGTTCCCCGTAGAGATCACATTAGTCCTTACCTAACAAAAAAAAGGCATTCTCAACATGAAGACTAGAAGAGAGTTGCATTTGGCCTGTACTTGCCAAAAGGTTATCTGGAATAAAAGACCAGAATATTTATTCGAACGATTCACCTTTTTCAGTGACGTGCATAACATTAACACCCGGTCTAAAGTAAAAAATTCCTTAACATAAATCCACAGGTTCAAAGGTTGTTTTAAATATCGGGCTTCGAAAATTTGGAACGATCTTCCTCAACCTTTAAGAAAAAAAAATAGTCCTTTATCATTTAAAAGTAAATTAAAACACATTTTGCTATTACGTCAAAAACATAATGTACAAACAATATTTAAACCTTGTGGAAAGAAATCCAAGAAACATGGTAAAATAGTATACTTAGGTACGTGCAGGTATTTACATCATCAACACTACCATTCACACTGGGCCTCCTGTTGCCTAGACTCTTACGAGACTGGTGTTCTCAGGAGACCCACCCACACACACACACACACACACACTCCATCCATTACACACGTTCACATTATCAACACTTCCTCACATTCACACTGGGTCTCCCGTTGCCCAAACTCCTAAGAAATTGGTGTTCTCGGGAAGCTCACACACACTCATCACACACACGCACACACCCTCACATCACACACATATACATAGCACACAAATGATACTGTTAGTGGTAGTCCAGCTCATAGTAGTTAACTAAGGCTCACTCATTATTATTATTATTTTCGCTTATTTATGTTTTTTTCCTTTTCAAGTTTCAAGTTTAAATCTTTTTTTTTTGTATAGCTTCATTTTTATTTAATTACTAATACCAACTACCCGCTTATAACTGTAAACCCCTCGGCGACCAACTATCACCGAGAAGGGTAACTGTAAAACCAGCGTTGTACTGCACTTTTGTAAAGTAAAAAAAAAAGTAAAGTAAAAATAGTTTATTACTGCTAAATAAAATTGTATAACTTCAAAACAAAGGAAAACAAAGGTTCTAAGGTACTAACATTTTAACACTAATACAATAAATATTTAACAGACTGCAATTTTTAAAGCTAGGTATATCTGTCAGTTTTCCCACTAGGCTAAGCTTGTGTCGGGAAAACTTATTATCGATATTTTGGGTAGATTTTTATGCTCGGGTCCTAATATAATGAAATCAATATGTTAATAGTCAATAATAAATAGATAAATAATAATAATAATAATAATATGTAATGTGTAATAATAGTAAATGTATAATATATATATAACAATAGGTAAATGGAAAATTAAACCATAACATTTAAGATATCTTCTGTTTGATCGTATGTTAGTGTTTTCAGCCATCTTTGTAAAATTAGTTCAGATTGTTGTATTGATTTTGTTTTGATGTCGCAACAAGATACGACTTTATTATATACGTAAATTTTCATAAAGTTACCAACCCGTTGCGCAAAGCTAGTTTTGGTTGAAGGGGTGGTTAATCTAAAGATTCTTTGATTTAATAGAGACTCATAGCTAGGAGATGAAATAACTGATTTATAGACTAAAAGAGATGTATTTAATATAAAAAGCTGTCGTACACTCAGAACACCGGAGTCCTCGTAGACGGAAGACGTTGGGTACCTATAGGGCCTGCAGAGCATTACCTTCAAAACCGAACGTTGCGCTCTTTCAACCTGTATGATATGGGTTTTAGCAGCATTCCCCCAGCATGTTATGCAGTAGCTAATAAGAGATTGACATAGGGCAAAATACAACATTCTGAGCGTGTCAAATTTTGCAACGTTTCTTAAATTACGCATAACGTGAATCACTTTTCTAACACGGGCTGAAAGGGATACAATGTGAGGTACAAAAGACAGATTTTGATCTATGTGCACTCCTAGATATTTCAAATCCATGACTCGCGTCAGTTGTTCACAACTGCAGGCCCCCTTGGAGCATAATATGCTATTGTGGATTTTTATGTGAGCGCTACTATCGGGGGCAGAGGCAAAAGTCTTATGAAAACACATATACATTGTTTTTTTAGAGTTTAGTGTAAGGAGATTATGGTCCAGCCACCGACAGACCTGTGCCATACCACGTTCCGCTGAGGAAAATACAGCAGGCCAAGTCGGTCCATAAAACATTATAGCGGTGTCATCAGCATAACAGAATATGTCTCCATTCTCAATTGGTACATCGTGTATGTCATTGATGGAAAGCAGAAATAATAAGGGACCTAGAATGCTGCCCTGGGGGACACCGAATTTAATTATTTGAGAGCAACTAATAATCTGGCCAATCTTTACACACTGTTTCCGATCCGTCAGGTAACTTGTAAACCAATCTAAGGCGACTCCTCGAATTCCCAGTTTATTCAGTTTGTGAAGCAGTATTGGCACAGAAACAGTGTCGAAAGCCTTAGCCAGGTCTAGAAACAAGCCAATACAGTGTCTTCCGTTATCAAGGTGAGATGACACGGCCATTGTTAGTGTTGTAACGGCATCCTCAGTGTTCTTTGCCTTGCGAAAACCAAATTGATTGGAGGATAACAGATTATGGGTTTCCAAGAACTGCACCAATCGCTTATGAGCAAGCCTTTCCAGTAGTTTTGAAAAAGTTCCCAGCAATGAAATAGGTCTGTAATTCTCTACAGAGCTCCTTGATCCACTTTTATGGATTGGTGAGACAGACGCAACTTTCCAAACTCGTGGGAAAATACCACTGGACAGGCTAATGTTCATTATATGCGTAAGAGGTGTTACAATAGTATCTATAACATGTTTTATAAGGCTGTTTCCGAGACCGTCTATTCCTGGTGCTTTGTCGTTTTCTAAATTCATTATCATTTTTTTCACTTCAACCTCATCTGTTGGATTCAAGAAAATTGAGTCAGCAGGAGAATGTGTGAGCCTTACTTCTTTGGCAAGCTCAATCTCATTCATGTTTCGCTCGCTGACAAAATTCTCACAAGATTTGTGAGAATTTTGTCAGCGAGCCGTTGACCAACTAAAGTAAAATGCTCATTGATCAGGTTAATCGGCTGTTGTGTACTCAGGTTATTCTGGGATAGAAGTTCTATTGGTTCTTTTTTATATTGAGCTAAGTGGCAAATGTTTTTGATTGAACGCCACATTTTCTTTGGATTATCTTTGTGCACTTTCAGATCATTACATTCATACTCTGATTTCAGTTTCCTCAATAGTTCTACTAAGTAATTTTGGTAGCGAGTATAAGTTAGTTTAGCTGAAACGTTTCCTGGGTCACTTCTTGCACGTAAGTGTAGACGATCGCGATTTCGCATGCATTTCATCAAGCCCGGGGTTATCCAAGGTTTTATATTAAATTTAGATCTGGACAACTTAACCTCACAGGAGTGGTTGCTAACAATATAATGCAGCAGCTCCATAAAAGTTTCACTTGCCCTGTCAACGTCATTGCCTTTAATAATCTTAGACCAGTCACAGTTTGCCAGATCTTTCTTAATAGCAGGATAGTCTCTTTTAATAACGGTACGATTGGGATTGGATTGATTGTGCATGCAGCATTTGCTGAATTTAGCCCTTTTGCTCAAAGCACTCAAAATTTCTTACTAAAAAGTGATACCTATATCTATTTTTACTGTTAGTTATACCACAGAATAAGAATAGGTTATACTATGAATTTTAATGTAAGTATTTTGAGCAATAAATGTTTATTTTTTATTTTTTTTTGTCGTGTTTAAGTGAATCGAAGGCCTTGCTATAATCCAGAAAACAGCAATAGAAGTGTATATTGTATTCTATGTTTTTTTTTTCGAATATATATTTAACAACGAATATATGGTCTTGTGTAGAATAACCACTTCTAAACCTTGGTCGTGTTAGAAACTTGCTCATTGGGCTGGTTTTCATATGTGGTTTTGTAATGCGCACAAGTATTACTTTGGCAAAGACTTTATGAATGTTCGACATAAGGCTAATAAATATAATAGGCCTATAGTTGTTAATTTCATTTTAATCGTCTTTTTTATGAAGGAGCGTGATGGTAGACGTAGACCATTGTTCTGGTATATGCTCGCTTATTACTTATTTTGTCAGGGCCAGGTGCTTTGTATTTCTATTTTGCGTTTCGATAGAGATCTCTTTCCAATTCTCGAATTAATATTTAAGGCGGGTCAATCTCATTTGGTGGCTTGAGCTGGTTTTTTGAATCCACTGCATTCTTTGTTGCTGCACATAGATTGTTATAGAAGTTTGTGTCCACTAACATAATATATCTTCTGGACATTTGTTTTCCATTATGTTTTAAATTTGTAATCCACTTTTTTTCGTTCGACAGCATTTTAAAGTCTTTTTTACTCCACCTTTTTTTTATGTGATTTTCAAATGTTTCTCGTCTCAATTTGTGTCTGTCCTTTTAAATACATGTTCTTATTTCTTTGCTGATTCTTGTCTTGTTTTTGTTCATTTAGTTTGTAAGTACGGTTAGTAAGTCTGCTCTTTTTTGTAGAAGTTCTCAGGTTCTATCTGATAAATTCCATCTGCATATCGGTCTCAATACAGTTTTAGTCACCCTACATCATTATCTTCCTTCTTTCATCTCTCAATTTTAAGACCGGTCTCATGCGTCAACCCTCCTTTGGAATAAGTACTCGGTTGTGTGGGGTGACGGTAGTATCTAGAGCAGTCCGTGGTTGCGTGTCACCCATACCGAATGATTTCGGACAGAAATCCGGAGTATCTCTCTTCAATCAGGCAAAAACACAGAAATCAAGCGCTCTTTGGAGAATTTAGGTACTCGATTAAAAGCACGATCAAAATAAAAACTGATATGTTTACACTATTGGCGTTTAAAGATATATAGTTAAGCGACCCCAAATCGACTGAGAAACTGCTTAATTAATTAAAAGACCTACTATTGTTGACCAGTTTCTCAAAAAAGCGCCCGACATCGTTGTAAGTAGGTACCTATAAGTACTTCGCTCTGTTAATACTACGTATACTTAATACCTATGTTAAAAGTAGGTAGGTACTTGTACTTACTAGTATTTTGAAATTAAAGCATCTGTAAAAAGCCTTTGTTCAAAGTAGGTAGGTTGTACTAGTATTTTGAAGTTAAAGCATCTGGAAAAAAAAAACTAGAACACCTTAAAATCATACCGCCGGCAAATATTCATTATAGCTAGGTAAAAAAAACGTAAAACGGAAAACGTCATAGATGTTGTTCTGACGTTTGCATTCCAAGTTATTGGGGCGTGCCGGACTAATTAACTTAGATACCTCGTAGATATCTCTAACAAACGAAAACATTGAGAAGCAATCAAAAAAGTTGCTGTTGGTTTTAACTTATCAAACACGAAGACCAATATAGATAAGAAATTCGTTATTCGTGACGATTATGTCAAAAATGTAGATAATATTAAGCCTTGCTAATACGCCAATCGATTGTTTTTTTTTCGCAAATCCCCAAAGGTAAATATGTATAATGAATGGGAAGTAAACATAAAAGAAAGAGAGAAAATCGTTTATTTGAGGCATAGAAATGGATCATATTGGCGTTCGACTCAGCAATATGCTGTGTAAAAATGGAAAACAAGTCTTAAAATATGCAAAATCATCGTTGGAGGTATAGCTTTAGAACAGTCTTGCCCAAATCCTTGGACTCGTCCTCCGACTTCCGAACACGATAGAAAATCGTCTTGAATCGCCTGCCAATCCGTATGTTTAATATTAATATAGTTTTTAATATTGGACATTAATTTTACACAGCGCCTTTCCAAAGGCTACCTTTGAAATTAAAATCAGTGATTCATGGCTAAGTAGCAGTTTTATAGAACAACCTCAGGTCCGAAGTCAGGTCATAATAATAACGTATAAGTTTAATAAAATCATAACATAACAATATTATGTAACCATATTCATACAATTTATATTTGTTCCAGGTACATAATGGATTGCTATTTATACTGTTAGGTTGGTACCTGCTTCTTGCATTTTTCACTCAACTCAGTGAAGATGACATGCCTAGAGTGGTGAATGAGTCGGAGTTAGCTAGAGATGTGAGTACCTCCTACCCAGAAAGAAAACTGTCTTCGTCGCCGAAAAGGGCTAGGGAGATAACTAACATGATTGACATGGGATTTTAACGGCGCCTGTATTACAAAATCACAGTAGCGCTCCCACATGTAGGTATAGGTACGACGATTCTCTACTTAACCTTTCTACTAGAAAAATACACGATGTTTCGTAAAGAAATGTTTGTATCATATTAATTAGCTCCCACTCTACCCGACATTGTGCCTCATCAAAAAGGTTGCGGATCGAATTTCAAAACACTCAAATAAAAAGTTTCACTTCAAAAAATGTCTTGAAAATTATTACAAAATAAGAACGTAACTTCCTACCTAGTACACCTATATAAATGAGTAAACATTTACAGAATTTGACTGTCGCGATAGCATTTTGATAACTGGGGTTGTTGTTGTTGAGGTTTAGGTTGGAAATAACTACAATATTTCGTCCATATCTTTTGAATGGTTGATCCGATGAATCCGAAAATTCGTTTTGCAGAGATGACATTTTTTGATTCCCATTGTTTGGTAAAAGGTGCTTTGTAAACAGGGTAGTTGAGAGAAGGGTTGTTAAGGGAAACAATAAGATCTATGCCTCGTGGGGTATCATTTCAAAGAGTATCGACAACACATTTCAAATAAAGCTATTTTGCCTTGAAAGATAGTTTTAAATAGCGGCGCGTTAAGAGGGTTACGCTTGGTATGTCTTGTGGGATACCTATAATGTTCAAGGGGGTTGAATTCCCAAGGCACAATTTTGTTTATTTACTAAACGCAAACCACCCCTCTGTATAACTGAATTAAATAGACCAGTTTTATTTTAAATACGAAGCCAAATACCTCACTATCTTGCAAGGCTTGCTGATCATCCTTTGAAACCAAACCTTTATCTTGATAACCATACATATTAAGGACAAAAACAAACCGCCTCTGTGGTCTACTAGTTCGACTACCGGTGTCAGATCCAGAGATCCTGGGTTCGATCCCTAGAGGCAGTACAATATTGTGCTAGGTTTGGTTGATGGTAGGAGTTTGCTTAAGTCCGCCTGGCTAGCTAACGCCATTTTACCTAATTCTTAAATTGTCGTGTTCCGGCATTTAGAGGTAAGATGGTCAGTTTCTTCAGTTTGTTGATGCTTCCGAATGAAGTGCTCTTCCTTCGGCTATAGGTATCGTAACTTTAATATCAGGTGAGATGAAGGCCATACACGTAAAGTCGTACTGTAAAAAATAAAGTCCTTGGCGTATATAAGGTATTTAATCTAACTAAGTATGTGTGTTTCAGAATTCAAACACTTTTAGCGAAGAGTCGGCATGGAGACACCTTCGCCACATCCTCGGAGAGCACCCCCGCGTGGCCGGCACCGCCAACCACTACAACAAGACGGTGGACTTGAAGGAGACGGTAGACGACATCGCGAGACAGGCCACGCAGACCGTCAGGACCGACTGGCAGATCGTCTCAGGTAACTAACATGGAGACACCTTCGCAACATCCTCTAGCCAGCTAGCTAGCTTTACAAGTCCTATCATCATGTATAGAGATCATTCAGCCGTAACCGCCAGCAAAAGCCAGCGATTCTGTTGCCTGGGGTAGAACTCTAGGAGGTGATCACAGATACCCCCAAAACCTGCTATCAATCATTGTCCTTGTTTCGTGGCAATATTAAATAAATATCTATGTCTTATAAATAAATAAAATTAAAAAACAATAAAATAAAATGAAATAGAACCTAAGGATCGCGCTGCCCGATTGACCATAATCACTGGAGTGGGTGAAACCTGCTAAGTTTTCTTCGTCAAAAAACATCGTCACATCTCCCTCTGTGTCTCTTTTAATTTCTAAGGTACCTACAATTCTGTAGTTATCTTTGTTCACTTATCATCTATTGTCCTCATCTGTCCATTTCCATTGTAGTTTCCATACTTTTCTTGTGACATCTTCAGCTTTCATTGGTATAGGCATTCTATGCAGGCTGTTGTGGGAACAGCTAGTTTGTTCTTTGAAGTAGTTAATGAAATAGTAATTATGTTTATCACAGTCTTTTTCAAACATTATATTCATAAATGTATTGGGAGGGCATCAATATATTTATCGTTTCTTACCCGTGGTCCACCTAGATGGTTCACCTTGGTGTTCCAAGGGCACCTTTGTGCACCCGTGGTCCATTCAAGTGTACTATAGGTAATTCAATGTACCCGTGGAACACCCAGTTATATTATGGGTAATTCAATGTACCCGTGGAATACCCAAGTGTACTATGGGTCGTTGAATGTAATATCTGTATATTACCCATTGTTCACTCTTACTTACTTTTTTCTTATTTCATAATTATATACGCAACTATTTACCTATAACATTCATTGAATACAACACTAGTAAACACCTTTAGTTAAACACCAATCGCAAGGTGCAATATTATAGATCTAAAACTTAAAAACGTAAAACTTTAGATTTTACGAGATACCTAGAAGATATCTGTCTCGGTCTGGCATCGGTCTGGCATTTTTGTTTTTCCAGTGAATGAATTGTCATTTAAACACCGTTTTGTAAACAAATTAACATTTATCTAATCTTACCTATTTATCTGATCTAGGTTCTTGCCTTTCTCTTTGTGTGCTGGTCGCAATACCAAACAGGTATTTTGACGATTCAAAGTGATCCTAACAAATCTGGCTGAATAAACGATATTTAATTTTGATATTTGATTTCCATTTACAGGCGTCGTATAAGAATAACTACTTCACAGTACATTTTAAAACACGGGTTTTACTCAAGTCTACGATTATGTGGATGTAGGCACCAACGGTTTCTATTCCCAATACTTCACAGTATTTTATTTTCAGGTGATTTCATCCGACTGCGAAACTCCCCGACTGCGTCTCAATTCATCAGCCAGTACGTGAACGTATCCAACATAATAGCGGTGCTAGAAGGAGAGAGCGGGTTCAATCCCGATGGCACAACCGGCACCTCGGTGCTGTTCAACTGCCATTACGATTCTGTGCCTTTTGCTATGGGTAAGATACGGAGTGTTTAATATGTTTGACAACCCCATTACGAGATCACGATTTACTGAAAAACCAGTTCAGTTTCACTTAGCAATGCAATAAATGACATGACTATGACTTGCACATAGCATACGAAAATATGTATTTTCCATGCTAGTTAGATATTATTATTTTTCATTATTTTTTGTCCGAAAGTACCTATCGAATCGATTTAAATGGTAGATTGTGATATATTTGGACTAATTTTAGAATATTGCTTTTTATTCATAAAACTCCAATCATAAATAAAAAAAATAGCATACCTAGGTTCATTAAAAACAAAATGCAAGATAGTTCTAATATTATACTATTATATTATATCTCTGTTTCAAGACATGGCAGCACTGCGGTTAGCCCAGTGTAGGGCAGGTTTTAATGATATGGTCGAGTCCAGAGGGGTTTTTAAGTCTATGTTGAAATGGTGCCAGAAAACCAACAGCAACTTAAAATGGATAAGATTTCGCAACACCATTTTTCTAAAGACTTCAAACTCTTCTGGAAAACGACAAACAGACTGAGCCCAAAGCCGAGCCATGCTGGGAGCGTTGCTGGATTTTATGATCCCGCGGAAATAGCGAAGGTATAGGAGTAGACTCGCCTCTAAGTCCTTTAGCCGCGGTGTTTGATGTTGAGAGTGGTACTGATAACCTGAGTGTTCGATATACGGCTAAGGATATTATGAACGTCATCAAAAATATGGTTCGAGGTTAATCCCCGGGATATGACTATCTCAGCATCGAACACTTACAGCATTCGGGGTGTACATTTACCGAGTGATATCGCTACTTTTTGACTTTTGTGTGAGTCACTCATACTTACCTGAGGCACTGATGCGAACCACGGTGGTGCCTATTATAAAAAATAAAACTTGCGACGCTTCAGATCTGTCGAGCTATAGGCCGATCTCACTAGCTACTACTGTGGCTAAAGTGATGGACAGTTTGCTTGACCGACATTTAGGTAAGCACTTGAAAGTCAATGATGCACAATTCGGGTTTCGGCCTGGACTATCAACAGAAAGTGCTATCTTATGTCTAAAGGAAACTGTTCATTACTATACAGCTAGAAAAACACCAGTCTATGCTTGTTACCTCGACTTATCCAAAGCATTTGACTTGGTTTCTTATGATCTGCTCTAGGGTAAGCTGAGGTATGAGTCAGATTTGCCTAGTGACCTGGTTTCACTATTTCGCTATTAGTATGGTCACCAAACAAACTATGGAAAGTGGGTAGGTACCTATTGGGTTGGAGTGCGGTGTGCGGCAAGGGGACCCCCTCTTTTCAACCTGTACATGAATGGTCTGATCGACAAACTCAGTGCCAAAAAAGTTGGCTGTCACACAGATGGCACTTGTATCAATAACATCAGCTATGCTGACGATATAGTGTTACTGAGTCCGTCGATCGGAGGTATGCGTAAGTTACTTCGTGTATGTGAGTCCTATGCGGAGACCCATGGACTCAGATATAATGTATCAAAAAGTGAGTTTATGTTGTTTAAGGCAAACTCTGTATACTGGCGTAACGTGCCACCCATCAAGCTTTATGGGAATCAGCTAAATCGCGTCACACGATTTAAATATCTAGGTCATTGCGTCACCGAGAACTTGGAAGACAGTGTAGATAAGGAGAGGGAGCGCAGGGCGTTGACTGTCCGGTGTAATATGTTGGCTCGCAGGTTTGCTCGTTGTATCACACACATGTACACACGTGTGAAGGCGACTCTTTTTAAGGCCTACTGTCAGTCACTGTACACAAGCAGCCTGTGGGTCAAATATACAAAAAAGACTTATGACGCCCTGCGCGTTAAGTGCAACAATGTGTTCAGGGTGATGTTGGGGCTTTCCCATATTTTTATAAATATTTTATTGATTAAAAGATTACTTAATTTGATTAAAGATAAAGATTAAGATAATTTATTTGCATAAACATGTGTTCTTAAGATGACAGGTACCTTGTATTTGGCTAGTGAGGACACAACATGTTTTACCGAGCGTCGGTGTGCAACATTGAGAGAGTGGCATGCTCGAATCATTAAAATATTGAATAATAAACAAGTCAATAATAGGCAAATAAATATTATGTCATCAATAAAATTAAATTAAAGTTCAAGAAACACATTAGATAAAAAAAAATTGTAATTTTGTGTAACCACCAATATGAGCCACCTTGTTGCTTGAAATAAACGATATTTGTTTATTTATATTATTTTTATGATAATACTAAGTGTTAAAATCAACAAAACATTTATGTGTAGGAATACATTTTTCTAAAAACTCGTAAAAAATCGTAAGAACTTGCCATTAATTATTCTCAAACGCATCATCGAAAATCACATCCAGATCGGATCCCATAGCCGTTCCCCTTAAACGAGTGCACAAACAAACAGCAAAATTCTAAATAGTAATTTTAATTGAGTTGTGTGTATTTAGTAGGTAACATATAAGTTGTGTGTCTTTAGTAGGCTTCATAGCACTTATTTCATTTTTTATTGTACGACGGGGAAGCGTTTGGCCTTCATCAAACTTGGTTTACATGTTATGATAAGGCCGAAGGTGGAAGCGCAATTCACACTCAGTTGTTGTTATGACTACAGAATTAGTTGAGATGGTGGTAGCTAGCCAGGCGGACTTAAACAAAGTCCTACCACCAACCAAGCCAAGCACAATATTGTACTCCCCCTGGGGATCGAACCATCTGGATCTGACACCGGTAGGCTAACCACTAGACCACGGAGGCGGTTAAATATCAAATGTACCTACAGACTATTTTTCTACGATTTTATTATAAGTGTAGATAAGTAGATTATTATTATTTCAGGTGCATCAGATAATGCGATATTTTGTGCGGTTATGATGGAAGTTTTGAGTAAATTATCTAGAAGGAAGGACAAATTAAAAAACAATATAGTTTTCCTGTTCAACGGAGCTGAGGAGTCTGGATTACTGGTTTGTATTACATCTGTTATCATCCATCACCCATATCTTTATGTAACTATGGACACCGTCACATGATTTTAGCACCTGGGTGGGAAACAAAAGTACCTACTTATTTTTTTATTACGACGAATAAGCGCTTGACCTTCATCTCACCTGGTTTCAAGTTATGATAAAGCCGAAGGTGAAGCGCACTTCACCCGGAATCCTCAATAGTCTGAGGAACCGGCTATCTTACTAAATGCCGGAAATCAACAATTTGGAATTGTTGTTATGGCGTCAGACTCATGTAAGATTGTGGTAGCTAGAGCCAGGCGGATTTAAACAAAGTCCTACCACCCTCTCTCAAACTCTACGCCAAGCACAATTGTACTCTCCTAGAGATCGAACCCGGGAACTATGGATCTGGACTATTATTTCAATAGTTGTGCTATTTTTGCATGTCTTTTTCAAAACATTTATTATGAATTATGTGTATTACTTTCGCACCACGCGGTGCGCTATGTATCTGCTGTTCTAAAATCACAGCAAAGACGAGCTCAAAATCTCTTTATCAAAGAGGTTAAGCTGTCATCTCCATACATCTCAATGACCCCGCCTCATTTAGTGAAACTACATAAATACATCAGGTATGTCTACAAGGACAGGAATCTTGATAATCCTCCAAGAAAACAAAATAACAAAACATAATAACGTTATGTTATGTCATGACAAGGGACCGATATGCAATTCGTTATGTTATACAAAGATGTTATTTGTTATATTGCAGGGCGCTCACGGGTTCCTTCAGCATCCGTGGGCTGCGGGAGTCACGTCACTGGTCAACCTCGAGGGTGCAGGGATAAACGGCAAACCATCCATCTTCCAGGTACCTTTTTTCAAAGTCGAAATCAAAGTCAATCTATTGTGTGCTAACGATTCTCAAAAGCCCGTATGAAAATAGCATTAAGTATGAGCTGAAAATTGATCTTGAGATATGTAAACTACGAGGTATGACTGGAGACTGGAGACTGGCGAGGCTTTGTCCAGCAGTGGACATAATGGGCTGTTGAAAAAAGTAACTGCTTTTTAACGGCTGTATAATAATGAGTGTGTTCCACGTGTCCAGGTGACGGACGGACGCGTGCTCCGTGCGTACTCCCGGGGTCCGCGTCCCAGCGCGCAGGGGATCGGCGAGTTCCTCTTCTCCTCCGGGATCATTCCCTCCGACACCGACTTCAGGATATTCCGGGACTTCGGGGGAATAAACGGTAATACTAATATTCTATCCCTACGACATTTTTTTTTTCTATTTACTTTTGATTTTCTAAAATGGCACCTCGCGGATCCCGACCTCGTGAAAGAGACACAAAACTAGATCCTAGTTTCGTGTCTTCCATGATTTTAATTAATTCCATGTATATTTCAGGTGTCGACATAGCGTTCACTAAGGGGGGTCTGGTGTACCACACGCGGTACGACCACCCGGACCTCGTACTGCCGGGCGTCGTGCAGAACGCGGGGGACACTGTGATGGCCGCAGTGCTCCGACTGGGGGACATGGACGAGCTACATGATAAGGTAGGATACATTTCAGGTATGGACGTAGCGTTCATTAAGGGGGGTCTGGTGTACCACACGCCATACAACCACCCGGACCTCGATCCAGAGGTCTCGGGTATACGATCCCCAGGGTGTGCAATATTGTGCTTGGTGTTAGGACTTTGTTTCAGTCCGCCTGGCTAGCTACCACCATCTTACCTAAGTCTGTCGCCATAACAACAATTATAAATTGTCGTGTTTCTGCATTGAAAAGGTAAAATAGCCAGTTCCTGCAGGATTACTGGTGAAGTGCGGTATTTTAGTTAAATAATATAAAATAAATAAATATTACAGGACATTATATTTTACACAGCGATCTAGCCCCAGACTAAGCATAGCTTGTAATATTTGAACTAGATTACGGATAGAATACTTAAATACTTTTTGTAAATACATACGTACTACTTATATGATACAACACCCTAACACAGAACAAACATCTATATTCATCACACAAATGTTTGTCCTGGGTGGGAATCAAACCCACAGCCTATAGCGCAGGAGGCAGAGCTACTACCAACTGAGCTATGAGGCTAGTTAGGTTACTTTTGGAGTTAGTTAGATTAGTTAGGTACTTTTAGACCGTTTAAACTTTATTTAGTAAACTGGGTAAAGGGAAGCACCCTTGTAAATAGTTAGTTTATTTGTACATAATGTTGGGTTTTGATAAGGTGGTAGGTGGGTACCTATATGATTATATACATCCATCGATTTCCCTTGATATCCACTATGTCGTCCTTTCCACAAAGTGGGGTCTCTCTACTGTTTTTTTCACTTTTAATCGTAGTCACCATGCAAGAACCTTTACTCCAGCGGTTACCGGTTCTGCGAGCTATGTTGGCTGCCCTACCCCTAGCTTTGATGATGTTTAATGAATCATAGTTTACCATGACAGCCTAGCTGCTGATGTGTCAAATGATGAGCAGATGATTTCCAGGTGGAGCCATCGTTGGTGATCTACTACGACTATTGTAACGGTTTCATGGTAGCATACACCCCGGCCATCGCGTACGCTGTCGACGTAGCGATAGTACTCTGTGCTCTCACTAGCATCGGGTACTATGTGTGGGTTGTTGGACCTAGTGAGTATTAAAACATCATCTAGCTAGAACTTGTCGGTTCTAGCTGGCAACTCTGGTATTGCACCGTTCAGTTTTAGAATGTGGCCACATCTGCGTATCTTTTCGCGCATAAATTCAGCGACAATTTGTCAGTGATCAATGTAAGTATAAATAAATAAATGAATAAATATTACAGGACATTATTTTCACACAGCGCCATCTAGCCCCAAACTAAGCATTGCTTGTTATATGGGAACTAGATTACGAATAGAATACTTATATAGGATTTTTTTAAGTATGTGAGGCACTTATGTAAATATAGGTAGATTTTCATACTTTCAAATTGCGAAGCCACATCCAGTATTAACATTTTAGTGGTACATTTTGAGCGTTCGAATTGTGATTTTGCAAAATCAAATCTGGACAGGTCGGCGCGTAAAGCAAACGTGAATGGCGCTGCGCAATCCTTTCATAAATCTCTTTCCTGTTCTGTCTGCATCTGTTGGCTTATTGGGCAAATTCTCATTAGGTGCTTTGTTGATAATAAATATGTATACTTATTTACATAATAAAAAGACAAAATGGTCGCCTGGTGGGATTTGCAACACACGCTTACCTACTCATCATCATCTTCCTGTCCTTTTCTGACACTTAGAGGGAGTCGGCAATGCATCTAGGTGAGTACTCTTCTTTTGTTCATATCTGTCAGCTGTCAAAATGGCTACCATAGCCTACCATTACACATGCATATCCTTATTTATGCAAAAAAACACATGAATAATGAAATCAAATCAAATTGTGTTTGTTCCAGCCTGGTCGACGGTGTGGGAGCTACTGTTTAGTACGCTGGGACGCGTGATATGTGTGGGAGCAGGGTTGCTGGCAGTGGTGGTGCCGATGTTCATTATGGTTGCCACAACCACACAACTTAGGTATGTTGGCTGGCTAGTTGGAGGCAGGACTTTGTTTAAGTCCGCCTGTCTACCACCATCTTACCTAATTCTGTCACCATAATAACA
This sequence comes from Venusia cambrica, assembly GCA_951394065.1. Classification (NCBI taxonomy): domain Eukaryota; kingdom Metazoa; phylum Arthropoda; class Insecta; order Lepidoptera; family Geometridae; genus Venusia; species Venusia cambrica. Next base: position 862,709 of record OX596068.1, on the reverse strand, counting down.
ATTCTAAAAATTGTTGTGTTACGGCATTTAGAGATAAGATAGCCAGTTCCTCAGTTTGTAGCGGATTCGTCGAGTGTGAAGTGCGCCTCCACCTTCGGCCTTATCTCAACTCGTAACCAGTTGAGATTTTCATCTCAACTGGTTACGAGTTGAGATAAGGCCGGCTTTCGCCAAGCGCTCACCCGTCGTACAATAAACAAAAAAAAAGTACAATATGAGCCGGATACGAAGATTTTACTGTAATGTGTCATTAAAATACACGTAGATACCCTCATTTATAAGTATGTAAATCTCACACACTTACCAAACAATTGACGCCTAATTTTGTGAAAACAAAATAACCGGTGTGAAGAAAATATGCCGTGGCACTCACGGCATGAATCAATACCTCTAACTCAGCCGAAGAAAGAAGAAGCAGCTTCCTTCTGTGTATTATCTACACATTTACTGCGATAACCAATCCGCCTACCAAGCGTCGTGATTATGACAAAACCCTCCAGGTGGAGGAGGCTCTGTCCAGCAGTGGACACTAATTGGCTGTTGATGTCATGTATGTAATATACGGGGTAGGTTCGATCCTAGTGGTCTAACCCGGGCAACGAAAACGCTGTCTTTTGCTAGCAAACCGAGAGAGCTATATAATATATGATAGCTCTAGAACGGTTTGCCGCGTTCTATCTATGCGGGGATCCAGTGCCTTCTGTTAAAGCTCGCTCCAAAGATCTCTTGCTCTGGGACAAGCTTAGAGGTTAAGAGAACTTATTGTATTAAAAATTCAATTCAATTCATTAATTTATTCAGTAAGATTATTTCTTTATTAAATAAGCTTAACACCTTTATGCCTCAAGTTGACGGGCGCAATGCAGTGTCGTGTAGGTTATGTTCTTTGTGGATTTGACCTCCGCATTAAGGCATTGTTATAGGACAAATGCAATCAAGTAGCCCACCTGATGTTAAGTGCACATCAGGTGGGCTACTTGATTGCTCCGTCTCCTAGATGTAAGTATAAAAAAAAAACAAAAAAATATACTTTGAAACGTCAAACCTACCGCCTGTTTGGAATCTTGACCAGCACATATGGATAAAGGCCTTAAATTGCTTTATTACAAAAATGAAAATAATGTACCTATTGATATTATTATACCTGTAAATTTCCAGGATTTTATGAAGGTATTTTTTTTTATTTGATTCGGCATAAACTAGAAATCATGAAGGCTATATAATATGTTTAACTAGGAAGGTACTCTTGTAAACCTTCTTAATATGTAGTTTGACTTCAGATATTTATCCCACTGGTGGATCGTCGTCCCACTCTTCTGGCTGCCTTACCTAGTGGGGGCGGTGGGAGCCTCACACGCGTATGACTCATGGAGAGCTAAGAGAGTAAGTCAATTATTGCCGTACAATAATAATAATATATTTTATTTCAGGCAACAATAGAAAAATTACAGATCTTATTTTAACTTAGTCTATTACGGCTCATTCTAATAAATACCATAAAAAACTAACATACCCACATAATTAACTAGTTAACTATAGGTACTATAACTATTTACCTAATGGCACGACTTACTAGCTAAACACAACACCTTTCGGCCAAAGTTCTTCTTTATGAAAGATCGATAGATTTTTCGTTGTGACTCGCAACACAAAATATTTAAAATTATCGTGGCGAGATTCCAACTGCTCGATCCTCAGTAAGAACTTCGTCTTCTGTCTCACATACTCCACTACATCTTCAGCCTTAATGGAGTGGTGAAGTCGGGACACGTACAGCAGCGCCATGGGCACGGCAACGCGCAAGTTGCCTCTAGAATTGGTAACCCACATAGATGACTATTGAAAGAACTAAATTAATCTTTGTTTATTTAATGTGCTTAGGTCATTAACTCTAAATAAAATAATAAAATAAATATTACAGGACATTAATTTTAGACAGCGCCATCTAGCCCCGAACTAAGCATAGCTACATGGGAACTAGATTTCGGATAGCATACTTAAATACTTTTTTTTTGTAAATACGTAATGATACAACACCCAAACACAGAACAGACATCTATATTCATCACACAAATGTATGTTCTGTGTGGGAATCGAACCATCAGCAGAAGGCAGAGCTACTACCAACTGAGCTATGAGGCTTGTCGTGTTTCTTTGTGTACAAAGAATGGAAGAACATGTCCTCTTGCAGAGTGGTGTGAACCGAGCCACGCGCAGCCTGCAGGCGATGTCAGCGACCCGCTTGTGTCTAGCGATCGCTCTTCTCATGCTGATGTGTGTCTCCGCATTGAGTTCCACCAGATACCTGCTCTCAGTGCCGTTGCTGGTGATGTCTGTCACTTCGCTGGCTTCCATCACGGCTGTTAAATATTTCAGGCTGTCGGGTATGTATGTATTTCATTTTATTTATTTCGGTAAACCAACAGCGTTCTTATGAAATATGGTTAGGCTAACTTCAAAAATAAAGTATGGCCAAAAAATTTTACATAGCGTTATAAATATATTACTACTAGCAGTGTGTGTACATGTGTGTTATGTGTTTAGAGTAGATCTCCCGAGAACACCAGTCTCGTAAGTCTCGGGAGGGAAAGGGGGGGTTTGAGGGGTATAGCTGGTTTTTAAGACAAATTATTAACGGCTATTATTTTTTTTATTTCCCGTTAAGTTTAATGTGGCGAAAAATATAAGACCGGACATTTGAGCATAGTTAGTATGCACGTGAGGAACGTAGAAAAGCTTAGTACGCCTGGTGCGATAAAACGGTGTTGACAACGAGAGACTAACCTACAAGTTCAGGGCAATCCAGCCGACCAGACATTAAATCATATAACAACAAAATATCATACTGTTTTCGTCATTGCTCCAAAGTTTCGATACTATAAAATTCACATGCTTCCAAGTGTGACTCAAATATGCGATGATAACTTAAGAATTAAAAAAAAAAAAAAAAAACATGCTTTTCAATGTACACAACATAGCATGGTGACCAAATACTGCAATGTAATAAATTAAAAGTTCGGAGTATTTTCTCCCGACTGCACAATTTTAAACGATTTTTTGAATTTACAATCTGATCGGCTTATCCGGTTTAAATAAATTAAATATCATTCATCTTTTATTAATCATAAACAAATATGTATAAATTCCTCCATGACTGTACAGTAGGTAATTAATAGGTAATTGAAGCATGAGGACCTTTAGGTATCCCATGCTTCACCCAGGTTGAGAACCGAGGTGCAGTACGGATCCCATATTCCTGACTGTTTTTGTGTTTAAAATTTTTGTTCCTGTCCAGCATGGCAGCATCTACTCCTGGAAGTGGCCTTGTCGACACCTTCGCTGATGTTCACGTACACGATAACTCTCCGCCTGGTGTCCATGCTGCTGCCCATCATGGGTCGTACGACGACCGATACGCCAGACTTCTTCGTAGGGCTCGTCAATGTAGGACTAGCCGTGCTGTTAGCTGCAACGGTGGTAAGTAAAATCTCGTCTGGAAGAGATCGCTATCGAAAATATTAAAAGTTATCATTATATGTATTCACATATAAATAACATTAAAAAAAAACTCGCGACGTTTTCTCCTTCGAGGAATCACCTCTGGTCAAATTTAAAATTAAATTCAGGGCATGGAACTCCAATAAAGCTAAGTTATTCGCTCTTCAAATATACAACCGCCTCTGTGGTCTAGTGGTTCAAGCCACCGATTTCAGATCCAGAGGTCCCGGGTTCGATCCCCATGGGAAGTACGATATATAGTGCTTGGTTTGGTTGGTGGTAGGACTTTGTTTAAGTCCGTCTGACTAGCTTCCAACATCTTACCTAATTCTGTCGCCATAATAACAATTCTAAAATTGTTGTGTTCCGGCATTCAGAGGTATGATAGCCAGTTCCTCAGTTTGTTGAGGATTCCGGGTGAAGTGCGCCTCCACCTTCGGCCTTATCTCAACTTGTTACCAGGTGAGATGAAGGCCAAGCGCTTACCCGTCGTACAATAAAAAAAAGAAAAAAACATGAATAATATTTCATTCTATAATACACTAATAACTAGAATAACCACTCGGTGCAACCCCACCGTAACGTCGTCGGGATAAATATAGGTAAAATACGCGATAAATACCCGTTTTTCGTATTAATATAGTAGAATGGCTCGTCAATACAATAACTTAGCTGGTAATAACATTGAACTTGATAAATACGTTCCAAAGCTGAGTCACTTCATTAAAATTGTTTAGACCATCCTCTATCCCAATAATGCCAATAATATGAGCCACTCTATGGTTCAGAGTGGCTTAGATAGTAGATAGTACCTATTACATTTATGCTAATTATATAAATAACGCAACTCTGAGAAATGACATTTCTCTCATTTGCTTTAACTTCACTCGACAATCTTTGTTAACCTATAATTTTCTTGTGGTTGTGATGGGTTTTGTGCGTTTAAATAAAATGAATTAAAAAAATAAAAGTTTCGGACTACATGTGGTGTGTGAAATTAATGAAATTTGCTATTTATTCATTTCTTTTAAATTATTATCATCATAAGAGCGTGGCTAATTGTGGTTGCAAATAAAACAAGTAGCTGAAACATTTCAACATCTTCATTGTATTTGTACCATCCTTTCCGCTTTTAAGCGATAAGAAAGCCCATGTACTGTTTACTTTCGTTTTAAATTGACAATTGTTCTATATATTTTTGGTGTAGGTACAATAAAGAATTTTCATTCATTCATTCATTCATCTTAATTTATCATACAAACGTTCGTCCCTGGTGGGAATCAAACCCACAACCTGCAACGCATTGGGTAGATCTACTACAAACTGAGCTTTGAGGAAGTACCTAATACTTGTTTCAGTCAGGTATCGAGCTGCTGTTCTCCCGCCGTCGCCTGTGGCTCCCTCTATCGCTGACGTACGTGGCGTGTGTTGTAGTCATGTTTGTACCGATGGCTCCGTACCAGGACGAAGGGCCGGCCACACAGAGGCACTACTGGTTTGTAAGTATGCATAGCGCCTCATCTACACGGCTTAATTTGAACACAAGGTTTCATTAAAATCACTCAGGGATTTGTCGATGTGCGACCAATCGTATTATAAATATAGCTAATAATAGGGAAAACATAAACTTAAAAAAACTTTTGTTCTAAACACGAAAAATAAGTATATAAAACATATACTTATTCTTGGGTAGGTACTGCCGTCAGGTATAAAGTCTTTGAATTAGTTATACCGTATGAAGCATTTTTTTTCACGGTGAAATTGAATAATACAATACTAATAATAATTTGAATGAAAACTTGTTGGACAAAATGTTGTTGATGCGACGCGGCTTTAGAATTGACCTCCAACTCAGCCAATGAAAGTGGAAAGTGGAAAAAGTCTGTTTACTTTTTCCACCTCCTTTTTCCTTCATTCTCTGTTTGGTCTGATTATACTGCCTTCACCAATCCGCCTGCAAAGCGAGAGGACTTTCAAATTTAGCAGGTGACAGTGGACACTAAAATTGCTTACCGTCATTTAGAAATTACCTACCAACAAATTTCGTCATCGCCTCGGTAGTTCCTCAGAGTTAGGTAGGTACGTATCACTAGAGAGTTTTTTTTTTTAAACGAAATCTTTACGAGCAAAGTTTTCTCATCAAAGGAACCAATATAGGAAAATCATTGAATTTCTAGGTCTAGGTCTGGGGTTTTCTATGTTACATCCGTTCCGTATGTAGTGGAGAATGTCACATTATTGAATACACAATGGGTTTGAAAGCTACGATACAATTTATCAAAAAACATAGCCTGGAGTAGCAATAACAATAATTGAAGCGCGTTTCCCGGACCTCGCCAAACTTGGAGTTTTCCTTTACAAGCCTCATAGCTCAGTTGTTAGAAACTCTGCCTTTTGCGCTGTGGGCCGTGGGTTCGATCCCTTCCCAGGACTAAAATATGTGTGATGAATATAGATTTTATTCTGTGTATGGGTGTTGTATCAAATAGTACGTATGTATGTACAAATAAATAATAATAAATAATAAAATAAAAAAATAACCTTGATTACCTGAGACTAGGGAAAACCGGACCGTAGCGACTAGCTACGGCGTAGCACTGCTACGTCAGCGCTACGCCGTAGTAATTTTTGTAGCGACTGGAACGTTATTCCGCTATCTCAAAACCCTTTCCTTATGCACTTCTACACTGGAAAAGGAGGTTCCTCTGAAAATGATCAGGTCCTAGGACTGTTTAGACTCTGCGTTGATGTTGTTTATATCAGACAGTCAAACAGTAACACAACAATCTAAATATTTAAAATCAGTGGACCGCCAATTCCAGAGATTCTGGACTCTAGGACTTCTACCTTCCTCGCACACTTAGCGGATTGATTCCACATTTATACACACCGCCAAGGAATGGAACGCTTTGCCCGAGTCTCTGTTTCCCGAACACTACAACATGGGAATCTACACGTCAAGAGTGAATAGTTTCCTTCCAGGCAAGCGTGCTCCATCGTAGACTGCATCATTGCATGACATCAGGCGAGACAGCAGTCAAACGCAAGCCTGTCCCATTAGGAACTTCGGGAGTGCCGACAGAAGTGAAAACTTGAAGATTGTCGTCTATAGATAGAGGCAGTCTTCGAACTTACCCACACCTCTTAGGATCGTAAAGATAACGTGTCAATGTGTTTAAAGTCAAATGTTTCAAAAGTGGTGTCGGTGAGGTGTATGGTATCGCGAGTTCAATGGTTTTTCCCATCTCAAAAAATGCCCAACGCGCCTAAAGAAGTTTTCACTTTTTTAATGCAACTAGGTGCATCATAATAGCATCTCATGCATATAACAATGCCTTACTGCGTAGGTCACATCCACATACAACATAGCCTACACGGCACTGCATTGCGCCAGTCAACTTGAGGCATAAAGGTGTTAAGCCTCGCGTGCCTTTAATTTCACCGGCATCCATACCCTTCTAACCGGACACAGCAATGCTGAAATAGATATAGTAGTAGTACTTTCCCGGTCGAGCCCCTTCAAAGAACTCGACTACTATTGACACTTTGAAATTACCGGGGGTTTGCTATTTGTATTGTTTCCAGCACTCTGAGATCCTCCGTCACAACGCTGCCGGCGACGTGAGCTCCCGCTCCAGCGGCGTGCTGGTCGTGAAGCAGGACGCAAACACCATCGCCGCGGCCAGCGCGCTGCCCGCCTCGACCAGCGTCGGCCAGCATTGCGACACCAGGGTCTACTGCGGACTGCCGCTCTTCAGAAACACATTCGCTAGCAACCTGTGAGTTAAATAACGAAGGTACCGCCTCTGTGGTCTAGTGGTTCAAGCCACCGATTTCAGATCCAGAGGTCCCGGGTTCGATCCCCATGGGGAGTACAATATATTGTGCTTGGTTTGGTTGGTGGTAGGACTTTGTTGAAGTCCGCCTGGCTAGCTACCACCATCTTACCTAAATATGTCGCCATAATGACAATTCTAAAATTGTTGTGTTCCGGCATTCAGAGGTAAGATAGCCAGTTCCTCAGTTTGTTGAGGATTCCGGGTGAAGTGCGCCTCCACCTTCGGCCTTATCTTAACTTGTTACACGGTGAGATGAACGCCAAGGACTTTCCCGTTGTACAGTAAAAAAAAAAAAAAAGGTACCTGGGGACTGGGTATTGCGGGACTGGAAGGCGCTTGTACTACAAGAGCACAGGAACAGGATTGGCGTATTACATAGATAAACTCTTTATACCTGCACCAAGAAAACAAAAAAAAAACAAGTAAAGAAGAACACTTAAACAATGGGCGGCCTAATCGCTAAAAGCGATCTCTTCTCGCGCAAGCCTTGAGGGCAAGGACTTTCCACTTTCGCTAGCAACTTTGCGGTTTATTTCTTGGCAGCCAGCCCCCAGGAAGCCAAATAATTTGAAACATGGCTCTTTAACAACAACTACCAGAAGCATCAGATAATCATAAACTTAACCTCAACAGTGAAGTGAGAGATCAGTGTGGTGTGAAAGAGGATGTAGTGACAAAGATTGAGAAAGGCATGCTGAAATGGTTTGGACATATAGAGAGGATGGATGAAAGCAGGTTGACGAAGCAAGTATATATGTTGAGTGTGAATGGTGAAGTCGGGAGGAGAAGACCTCGGCGGACGTTCTCTGATCAAATTGGAGACGATCTTGAGAAAGGCCAGGTCAGAAGTACCCTAAACAGACGAGCATGTATGAAGAAAGTAATGAGAGTGAGGCAAAAGAGGTGTGCAAGGAGCGTAGTTAATCGAATTCCGTTGTCTCTGCCTACCCCTTTGGGAAACAGGCGTGAGTCTATATATGTAACCTCAACATGGACTAAGAATATTGCTCAAGTCCATGTGAGATGAATCTACTTGAATAGGTCTGCAGTCAAGCCCTCCATTGCACTAATTGGAGGACATTAATTTCACACAGCGCTACTAGTCTAAATAACTATCGAAAACAAACAGTTTGTTATTACAACCACTATACCTACAAAATATTGGAGCTTGATTACGGAAATTACACTTACTTTTTTTTACTTATCATACAATTCAACACCCAAACACCGAACAAACATCAATATTCATCACACAAATGTTTGTCCTATAGCTCAGAGTGCCTAGTGCGAGTTGCAATCGAAGTTCACTCGATACGCGTTTGCTCACCGTGAATGATTAATGAGATTTTTTCATACCTACACATCGTGGTAAACGCAAACACGTTCGAGGAGGTTTTCACTGATTCGGAGGAGGAGCTAGGTCATCTGCGATACAGTTTTATACTTCAGCATCTGGCATCGTTTCTTGAATTTCGAAATGTACCTACTTGTATTTTTGACATTTATTAAAGTAACACGACAAACAATACATAATAAATATAATTATACTGTTAATTTAATATAAGTACCTACCTACATTACCAGCTTTTAGTGCTGTGTCTAGCTGTAGCTGTGTCGCAGATGACTACGCCCCTCATCCGAATACGTGAAAACAGAAGCAAGTAGAAAACTTACACTAGACACACAGAAGGCAGAGGTTACTAACTACCAGTTGTGCTGCGGTTTTTTTTAACTGTACTATGGGGAAGCGCTTGGCTTTAATCTCCTGGTTTTTCAAGTTATCATAAGGTTGAAGGTGGAAGCGCACATTACCCGTAATCCTCAACAGTCGGAGGAACTGGATACCTTATCTCTAAATGCCGGAATACAACAATTTATACAATTGTTATTATGGCGACAGATTAGGTGAGATAGTGGTACCTAGCCAGGCGGACTTAAATGAAGTCCTACCACCAATCAATCAAAACAAAATATGTGGACTCTCCCTGGGGATTGAACCCGGGGCCTCTGGATCTAACATCGATGGGCGAACCTCTAAACCACAGAGGCTGATGACTATCTAAAAAACCCATTTCGCTGAAACGCACAATTAATGCTTAATTGTCTGTTAAGTTCCAGTGTTTCAATAAAAATATTCGTTTATATTGCAGAGATAAAGCAGTGTTCATAGACATGGACGGCCCGGCACCATTTTCACCGGCCGTTTCACTCGCCACCTCCAAAACGTGTGCTGGTGAAACTTGTACCTACAACTTTGTTATTCAAAGTAAGTAGATACGTTAACAATCGGCAATGCTAGTGAAATGTTAGGCTCAACTCTAACGAAAGTAGTTTGAAGATCGAGCAGTGTTGGCGGTTCTGGGTTCATTCCCAGCCGTGCAATATACACAAACGCACTGCTGCTGTCCTTCATCTGGTGAGAACCCTTAGTCAGCCTTTACGACATCCACGGGCTGAGTTTGAAGAGTTCAAATTTTAAGAGAGCCTCGGTGTATCGCTGATCAGCTCTTACTGGACAACACTACTGGACTACAAACGAAGTTCCTTTTTCATTTCGAAGTGGGAAGATTCACATCTTTTTTTTCAGGTATAATCGGAAAGAGATAATCTGTTTCAATTTTGCAATAACAATGAAAATATATACAAATACAAATACAAAAATACAAAATTTATTTATTATGTAACAATTAACATGGTCATCAAAAAAATAACATATGGAAAAGAGTGTTTGTATGGAAAAACTCTTTGCCATATATTTTGGCCACCACAGACACAAATTATCCCCATCTGATTTTATCTGCAAAAATCTTTTGAATCAGACTTGCCAATTCGTAATGAAAATGGAACTGCGTTTGTTATTTTTTCACATAATATTGTATTTTTTATTTCATAATCTAGGTAACCATGCAGACACAATAACCCTGTGGCCACGTGAGAACGTGACATTACTGTCCTGGTCACTGGACTCGCCTGTCACTGCTGGGTTCCAGCTACTCGACCGGCCAGTGTACACTATCATTTACACACTGGGCACGTTGGAAGGGAGCATAGCGCCTTACGAATTCAGCGTAACTTGTAATGTGAGTATTTTATTTCAGAACAAATTAAATAAATGTTATAATGACACAAAAAATCACAGCCCGCGACGGGACCCGCATATTTCCCTCAAGGAAAACCGGAAACGCTCTAACCAATATACCTACGTCTGAAATTCCTATTAAATAACCGTGTTATTTACGAGTATAGTTTTGACGTAAACACTCAACAAGATTTTACTGTACAGGCAAGCCTTAGCCAGATTTCGGTTTTTCATCTCCGAAACAATTGCATTATCTGCTGATAAAGATATTTTCACTAAATTGTTTCGCTATCTTCCGTGTATGCAACTATCATAGTTGCATAGATAACACGGAAGATAGCGAAACGTCGTAGCTATAAATATTTATATATTTGTATGTGTCAATTAATTTGAAACATAGTTTTTTAATGAATATATATAATATTTTACGTATGTGCTACATATATAAGATACGGCTATTAATTATTGAGTCCACAGGATGTAGTGTGGATAGTGGATGTAGATCCTGGCATAACACATAACACACAACGCCATGTACCTATTTGATTTTATAATATTCATAAAATGATTTAATCTTAGGTAATGTATATTAATAATTGAAATCTTATTTACTTATTGTCTTTATATAATCTAGTGAATTCTGGAATTGTGATTAAACTTGCCGTTGAGACTGATGTTTGTGTCACAGGTCCCCCTGTCCCTCCAGCCCCACTGGGCCCTGGAGGTGTCCCACCACGCTCACAAGACTCACCACCCAGAGGACTTCACGCAACGATACAGGGAGCTCGTGCAGTCCGCGCCCAGATACTTCAACATCGCCTCGTTCCTATCGTTCAGACACGACTATGAGGTGTAGACTGATGTGACACATAAACTAACAGTTGTGAGAAGTTATAACTTCATGTTTTCATATGACAGTCTTTTTTTTAATGTACGGAAAAGCGCTCGGCCTTTACTCAGGTCTCAAGTTATGATGAGTAGGTCCCATTTGTTCTATGGAACATGACGTCGTCAAACAAAATAAGACATTTTAATTTGTCGTCATTTGTCACAAATGGGAACCTACCCGTTATGATAAAGGCGAAGGTGGAAGCGCACTTCACCCGGAATCCTCAACAATATGAGGAAAAGGTTATTTCACTTCTAAATGCCAAGATACAATAATTTAGAGTTATTGTTTAGACGACAGGCTTAGATATGATGGCGGTAGTTGACTGGCGGGCTTAAACAAAGTCCTACCACCAAACAAACCAAGCACAATATTGGCCCTTGGGAATCGAAGCCGGGAGCTCTGGATCTGATGTCCGTGGGACAACCGCTAGACCACAGTGGTTTAGATATGTCTATGACTATAAGATAAAAAAAGTCATTATTAAAGGGTTGTAAGCTGTCTTCACTCCATTTTTAGAGTCATATATGACTGTAGACAAGTCTTAGACGTGGAGGTTTCATCCCTGTTTCAAAATGATTATTTTAGCCGCGAAAAGGTAACAAACAGACAATTAATTTAACATAATATGCAAAGGGAAGGCAAATGGATGTTATTAGGGGAATCTTATGGTTTAGGTACACGGCCAAAATGCTACCGAAAACTTCTTGTTTTTGATATAATTTTGGCTTTAAACCGTATTGTGGGTAAGAGTGAATTCGACACTACATAATAATAATAATAATTGTTTATTTGTCTCTTGAAAACATACAGGTTAAAACTTACTAACATTTAAGTAGGTATAAATTAAGTAGTTAGGTACGCACAAGAGAAATAAAGACAAGAGAAAAAAAGAAAAGTAAAGAAAGAGTATTATAATTAAAACAGAGAAAGGTACCTTATTGAGATAGTGTTAACTGGTAGTACAATATATATGCAATATATAAGTAACATATAAGCTACATGTAACTAAAAACTTGATATGGAACATTTAGATTCCCTTTATTGGTTCCCTTAGTATTTTATAAAATCTTTCAACTTTTTAAATACATAATTATTTATTTATATCTTAATTTAAGGTAACTTGTTAAGAAAAGTCTAATTGGTAATAAATAAAAGACAGATAATGATTAACGTTGTTTTATTGACGAAACCAGTCTTGTGTTTTCAAAAATGAAAACATTTTATCACAGTTAGCACGAAATGTATACACATTTAATGTGTATAATATTTAGTTTCGCATTGACGTCTTGTCTATTTTGACATACCTCGAAGCCAAACTAAACTTGCAAAGGAGTTAAAATAGTTGGTTCAGTTTAACTTGAGAAATATGCATATATGCATGTATTGTACAAAGTAGATAAACCCACTTATAAATATAATCATAATTATACGTACTTACGACATTAACATAGTTACATAATTTATGTAGCTATACTAATATCGTTTAACAATTAAACTTACAAACTAAACTATAGACAAGTCGGGAACATATAAACAAACACGTTAAGTAAATATATGTTTATTTCTGAGATCCAAGGTATACTTGAGCTAATCTAAATATATAACATCGTTGTGTAGCTGACTGACAATTATCGCACAGCCGAAACCCAAGTCCTAGTCATTTCACAAAGAACTCCGGTCCTTTACTTATTAGGGGTGCAAAAAGTCAGGATTTTGGGAAATTCCCGTAAGATGATCGGAACAAAGTTGGGCGTGCAATAGTAGGTAATAAAACATTCGATACAAAGCACTATTTTATTAGAACAAAATTACTTATCTATATACGTGAATAACTCTTATGATGTTATAAAATTATGTGAAGACAAAGTTTTATTTATTTAATTTTTAAAAGAAGGAATACTTTTTACTATAACACGCTTTTAAAAACTAAAGGCACAAGATTAATAGAACATGAAAGCGTTGAGTTCAATAAAAAAAAAAACGTAAAGTTTAATTTCCTGTGATTCATTTATTATTGATTTACTTCAAGAAAATTATGATAAATTTTGAATAAAAAAAACGAGAGAGTTAATATTGCATTGTCATCGAGTTTCAAGCTATTTATGAAGTAAGAAGTCAGCTAAAAATCGTTAACTATATTTGTAGTACACAGATAGACACCCCTTAATAACGTGTTAAAATAAAAAGTAGGTATGAGCAGTTATTCAGTTTTATACTAAAGTGTAATTCATTAAAGAAAGTAGGATTTGTAGTAAATCTAGACTATGCCTTTACGATGTTTAACATAAGACTGTCATACTTGCATATCTTGACTCGTAAAAAAGACTTAAGAAGCCTAGAGGCCGAAAGCCTCTCTCCTGAGTTGTAGTTTATCTCTAATTAGGTAATTATTCATAAAACAAAGAACCATTTTTTTAACTTTATGTCATCCATATTTATCATGAATGGTTTTCACTTGACTCTGAATCTGAATTAGCCCACTTTTCACACGCAAACATTTGCACTTACAAGGATCGAAATATTGATATTTTTCTGATTTTGACGCCTGCTCTCATTTAAAGAGTCAAAAATAAACTTGCCCCAAAATAGGAATTGTTGCCACATAATTTTGGAAAATTTGATTAGAAAATTTACGGGGACATATCTACGTTTTAACATCAGATACTTATTATTTATTACTTTGATAGTATCCTGTCCTATGTTTTTATGCTGATAAATCCTATCGATGCCACACACGCTATAGGTATTATTTTTATGACAGTTAGCTTCGTAAAAAGGTTACAAACGAAAGTACAACAAATTACTTATATAATGTTACAACCAAGTTATTCATAGCTATATAGTACTCATATTAACCTAAACACAGAGAAATACTTATTATCAAATTTGCTTAGTATTTCGAACAAATCAAATTGCCACGTGTTTCGCCTTTACGCGATTCATCCTCGGCAGAACTACTCCTGGTGCTAAGTTGACAAACTCCCGGCTGACATGTTGTACAGTCGCTGATCTGCAACGCAGCTTACAAAAATACCTAGTGCATTTGTAAGTAAATATTTCTCTTTTCAGGATTATATAAAAATGAATATCTGCCAACGCCTTAATCAAACTAATTACAAAGTACTAACTTAATATTACAAAGCATCAAACAAATGTAATAAAATCTTCTTCTTGGAGAATGGTTGTTAATACAAAAACCATAATAAAAGTTATGATATTCTTAACAGTATACACGAATATAATATAGTGTAAGTACCTGGTATACTGATGTATCTATATAATTATATATAAATGGTGTAGCAGACAGTCTGCACCAGATTGACAATCAACGCATAGCCCATACAAAAGACTTGATATATTTCTTGAAGAAATTCTCACGGGATTATGCAAACCTATTCCCGATCGTTTCACTAGTCCACATATAAAATCGTTGCGTTACCGAATAGCTGACACAAAAACAACGGAATCCCGAAAGCAGAACATTAGCTTTTGCTTTACTCTTTTAGTGTACCCAGGATTAACATTCATTCCTACGGGTTATTGGGAACGTCGTTTTTATCTATCACTAGATACGTATAACAGCTCTATTTCACTCTAATGTCAATGGATTAGAGTGAAAATAGAAACAGATCCCTTCATGGCTTTGTCCATCCAAAAAGTCCAAAAAGTAGAAACAGATGATGGCAAATCCATCATCTGTTTCTATTTTTTGTTTCACTCTAATCCATCAATGGATAGGGCGGGGGAACCAATATGTATGCCTAATAATGTAGGAAATACGGAAAATACAGCTCAATACGTTCAACTGTTTCAGTGTAAAGAAAGATAGAGAAAAAAACTTAATATTTTTTTAAATTACGACAACTACTTGTATACTTTAAGCTACGCATCATAAATTTATTTGAATTTTAATATCATAACACTAAAATCTATACTTCTCCCGATATATATGCGATGTTTAATGACATACATAATGTAATTTTTACAATCATCATCATCATCATCATCAACATATCGCGTCTATTCTCTGCCCACCACTATACGAAGGTTGACGATCAAATTATACAGTAAAAAGAGCTGTTTTAGGAATTGAAATTAGGAATATTTAAACACAGAATATTCGTACATACAGTACATATAGAATCTTCATAAATATCGATACAATTTGTTGTCAACCCTAATATTAGAATACCAGTAGAGTATAATATAAACTATAAAATACAAAGCACCCTATTTTAACATTCCAAAAACCAAATAGAGTTGAAAAACAATCAAATTACTCTTTAGCTGTTTTAGCGTCAAAAAACAGATTGCTTAAAGTTAACGTTACAAAACTGGTACAGAGGTTATATTCAAAATATAAAAGACACTGCTAACGTATAGGTATAATAATTATTGTAGTACGTTTATAATTAAATCATTTCTAAGGTGCTAAAACCGTGCAAAACCTCTTAAATGCAACACCAAAAATCTTTTATTTAGCTATGTTATTTCTATCGTAACAGTAAATCGTTTATTTACGGGGTCGATAAACCTAATGACCGTATTTTAATCGCAGGTGAATCCAGGTTAAGTAGCCACGTCATTGAATATTGCTAGATAGCCTGAAGCTTGCCTACATTTCTACATTACTACAATTAGTTCTATTACTAAATAATATGCGCAACAAATTACAAACCAGACATCATAAACAAATAATAAATAAATATTACAGGACATGAATTTTACACGGCGTCATCTAGCCCCAAACTAAGCCTAGCTTGTAATATGGGAACTAGATTACGGATATAATACTTAAATACTTACGTACTACATGATACAACACCCAAACACAGAACAAACATCTACATTCATCACACAAATGCTTGTCCTGGGTGGGAATCGAACCCACAGCCTACAGCGCAGAAGGCAGAGTTACTACCAACTGAGCTATGAGGCTATGAGCTATGAGGCTAAGTATCAAATCGTAATGTTAGGGATTCTCTGTGTCCAAGTCTAAAATAAAATCAATCATAAAAAATCCAACAAGCCCTTGATTCCAAACAGGTAGTAGATTAGTCTTTTCTCAAAATAATTCAAAAAAAAATACAAAGAGAGGTTTATATTTTGGCGTAAATTAGCAACGTAAACTGACAACATTTAAAATGATTTAAAAAAACCGCCCTGTTTTGACTTGTAAGAATCGGCAGAAATATATATATTTTTTTAAATTTCCAATTATATACTAATTAAATAATCCTCCTGTTGTACATATAGGCCGTTTTAATTACATATAGAAAACAACATTACTAATAATATAAATACACGGGGACGATAGCCGCTTTGGGCCGTATGTCTGTTTATGCATTGCCCCTTTATGGTGTAGAAAAACTATATATAATACATAACAATAGAACGCAATAGGTAGTCACTGTCTTATCATTCTATTAAATTATTTGGAATGTCAGAAAGTTACCAGTTTAAAATAACTCTCCTTATAAAAGTGGCCGTAGATAACTTTTGGGTCATGCTCAATAACATCTGATAGATAATTTACTGACAAGTATTAACTATTTATAACACGAAAAATTATATCTAGGAGGGTCTATCATAGCTTTAGAAGGCCCAGTAGTCTCACTTTCCCATACAAAAGGTCCATTTTCATTTCGAAATGGCAAGTCTGATTCGAAAATCGAGCGATAAGAGAGCGAAAATCGGCGGTACTCCGGGGCCCTCTGAAGTAACATTACCTAAAATGTAAATACATATTTTGGTAATGTTTCAATCAATTTCAAAATAGTGTTACATTAGTATATCTACTATTAAAACCAACGAAAGTTTTATGTGGAAATGCCTTTAATGCCTTTTAAAAAGTCTTAAAAAGGACAGTACTATTTAGGGCATAGGGATACAAATTCCATAAAGCTCTTGAAAATATCATGGTTATGAACACTATAAATATATTCAACGGAATATTTACCATTCTATTTTTAGCCTACACTACCCAAAGGTTAAAGAAGAAAATGCTATCTAGAATAATGTAATTTTATTCATACATACTTATTTCGTTGTGACAGTATTATATTTTGATAATATTATTATAATTATTATATTATGAATATACCTATGATAAGATGATTGAATAATACCGTTGAAGCATAGTAATATATCCCATCGAAAACTTCTATAGAGCACAAAACCCGTGTAACATATTTGAAGGAAACACCTAAACGCTAGTTATTATTACATGGTTACATAATTTTTGCTAATTTACATTACTATTTTTATCACTTTTTAGAATTCCTGGTAGTTTTGACTGGTAGGTTGCAACCCAGCCGAAATAATGCTTTACAGTAGATATCAGTAAAGCAGTAAATGGCGTGTTTCAAACGTGATAGCTTATATTAGACAATTTGGTGACAGTTTAAGTACATTATTACTGCAGAGTGACAGTAAGCCGGCTCGCGGCAACCATTTTGTTATTGAACTTCTTTCTGAACGTTTCCGCGGCGGAGGTCGATTTGAACGTTATTTTCGCCGCGCGATCTTCCTTGTCCAATACCAAACTCTGCAACATACCCCATGCGGTTTTCAGATCTATGTTATCTCTCTATGTTATCTATAACTAGATATATTCTTAAAATATCTTAAAGCTATGTCTAGGAATTGCTTGTCGCATAACTGAGAAGGCTTTTGCAGCAGTAGAGTGGTAAGGGAGGATATATAACTTCAATCACAGATATTAAAATAAAATGAACCGAACCATGTACCGAGTTCATAATGTGTAAGGTGATTCGATTTATATGAAAATAAGTGGCTTTCATCGATTTAGCAGAGTTGAGCAAGCTATTACTTTGAAAATATATGAATGAATAAATAAATAAATCAATATTACAGGACATTAATTTCACACAGCGCCATCTAGCCCCAAACTAAGCATAGCTTGTAATGTGGGAGCTGGATTACAGATAGAATACTTATATGCTTTTTTTTTTTGTAAATTATAATACAATACAACACCCATAAGTCCTGCAATAAGTCCTGCGAAACATTAAAAAAAACATGCCAGCCTTATAACAGTTGCCAGCTGGTACAAACTGTACCGTATCAATAACAGTTGCCAGCTAGTGCCAACTGTACCGAAAACAGTTACCAGAAAATAAAGTGCCAATTAACCCCCCACGCCGCTACACTACCGCAACAGCCTACTAAGATAAGCACTACTCGACATGTAATACAGGTATATCATTTAAAAGTGTCGCTCGATTTTTGAAATAACATTCAATGGAAATTCTTATCCACATAACTAGCAGTGCTAGAATTTATGGTAACATTTTCATAAATTGTAATGTACGTTTTTGTAACATATTTTTAGTACATATATGTATTGTGTGACGACAATATCCACACAATTTTTATGTATAAAATAATATACAGACGTAATTCACTATAATATATAGTGCATACATTTGGATTCATGTCAAATTTATAGTGAAGTAGTAATTACTCGAAATAATACAAACATGCTAAGTATCAAATATATACAATTGTTTTCTTTAAACAAACAGTGCAATCAAATCAATAAAAATATAATTGTAAAAATATCACAGATATGTATCACTTGTTATAATTACGTAATAATATATATAACCTCAAGCGTAGATCGATAATCACACAGATCACGTCTCGGATAGGACCTACTAGGGGTGATCCAAAAGTAATGATAATCAGTTATTTCTACTGCACACAAAAATACAAAAAAAATATCAGTCACTTGCTCAATTACCAACTAGTTCAGGAAAAAAAAATCATATAAATAGGCCACGATTCCCGGGAGCTACATTCATTTGAATACGGACTGTCAAGGAGTGAACATCAAAATGGAAAAACACGAAATCTGAGCTGTCATTAAATACCTCTGTTTGAAAAAAATGTCTACCAAAGACATACATAGCGACTTGGTGGAAACATTAGGGGACTCTTCTCCTCCATATTCCACAGTTGCACGCTGGGCTAAGGAGTTTAAGCTGGGAAGAACATCGACGGAAGACGAACACCGCGAAGGACGCCCATCGACGTCCCTCACTGAAGAAAATGTAAAAAAAGTTGAAGAAGTTGTATTGGAAGATCGAAGAGTGACTATCAGGCATGTAGCTGAGGTCACAGGGATCTCATATGGCAGCATTCAAAGAATCCTTGCGAACGAATTGCATATGAGAAAGGTCTCCGCGCGTTGGGTACCGAAAATGTTAAACGACGAGCAAAAGAAGAAACGAGTCGACATGTCAAGAGCAAATCTCGAAAATTTCCAGGCAGACAAGGATAATTTTTTGTCACGTTTTGTGACCATGGACGAGACCTGGATCCACCATTTTGATCCTGAAACAAAACAACAATCGATGACATGGAAACGATCCGATGAACCGACGCCGAAGAAATTCAAAGTGTCAAGCTCAGCAGGGAAGGTTATGGCGTCTGTTTTTTGGGACGCTGAAGGAATAATCATGGTGGACTACTTGGAAAAGGGGGCCACTATTACAGGCTCCTACTATGCAGAACAAATAAGAAGATTGCGGGAGGCTATTAAGGAGAAAAGGCGAGGCAAACTGCGGGCTGGAGTGCTGTTCCATCAAGACAACATGGCAATTGCAGCTTTGTGAACCGGTGCGGTTCACAAAGCTGCAATTGCCATGGCTGCCATTCAGGAAGCGGGCTTTGAGCTGGTGGATCACCCCCCCTATTCACCAGATCTAGCCCCCAGTGACTTTTATCTCTTTCCACGACTCAAGGAACATCTCCGAGGCAAGAAATTTGACGATGATAGCGACGTGATGGCCGCGGTTGATGACTTTTTTGAGAGTCAAGATAAAGATTTTTTTTCTAAGGGAATTTTAGGTTTAGAAAAGAGATGGACTAAATGTATAGACTTGCTAGGAGACTATGTTGAGAAATAAATTTATTTTTTTATTTTATTCATTGTGTTTGTTATTGATTATCATTACTTTTGGATCACCCCTCGTATATGGGACCTAACTGGAAAAGTAAACGTCACAAAAATCGTTAACGGAATTCAATTACTGTACGTCATTTTTTCTTGTAAAAAATGATTAATATACATTAGCTTTGTCAGTAAGTGATTACAATTTTCTTATAATATTAGAATCACAATTTTCACAAAGTCTAAAACACAATTGGAAATAATTCTGTCGAAAATAGATTACAAGTTTCAAAAAATTATGTCAATAGAGAATAGTGTCGATGTACGCTTGAGCATTATAACGTAGATAATTCATAAAAATATCATATAAGTCATTTATAAAAATATGTACATGAATAAATAATCACATTTCATATCACAGATAAAATATCCTTAAATATAGGTTGGTGGTTCGAATGTTCAGAACAAATGTCGTGATTTTAAATCACCAGTTAAATTGTTGATTTATCTATATTGTGATATGTTACACACGATGTTAGGACAAGAAGCGGCTCGTAGAGTTTGACACGAGACTAGAATAAGTTATTTTTGAAAAAAAAAAATGGATCTGACTTCACCATCAAAAAAAACTAATGGTAAGTTCATATAATTTGAAGTTGGTGCCAAATTGCTAAGCAACAGTCCCATTATCCCGTTTTTTTATTTATAAGCCAGACTACTAACCTATCTGGAATCATATTCTTTCAAACAATTTTTTTTTTAATCGGTTGAGAAATGACGGAGTTCTGAGCTAAGAAACATAAAAAAAAGAAAATTAAAAAACATGCAAACGATTTGAATTTAAAAATAAAGTAGAATCTTGTAGTTCAAAGAGCGTCTAAGTAAACGTTCGATACCCGCTGCCTCAGAAGGGTAATGTTTTTTGAGAGTATGTATGTATGTATGTCTTTTCTCGCACTTTCAACGCTCTGCAGTCTAGACGGTTTGATCAATGTTGACATATCCTATAAATTATGGGAGTGTCATAGGCTATATAATTTTAATATGGGGGTGCAAACAAAAATTAAAAGAGAGAGTATACGTAATGATTTTCTATAACAAAATACCAACTGTTGATACTTTTTAAAAGCGTGTTCTCATAAAACCATGGGGTTTGAAATTTTTCATTCATGTTTTAGTGGTTACCTTCCGATCCGGAGGTTGTTGGTATAAATCCAGTCGCACACCAAAGTACTTTTCCGTTTATCGGAAGTCGAATCCTAAAAAATCCTAAATCCTAGGACTAGTCCGAATGGCACTGGCTAGTATTCCGGCTAGCGGCGGCGATGGGCTTGCAACCTGTCACGTATTGTATACTAGCTAATTACGAGCCGCGGGCATGTGCCGAACGTAAGTTTGGACGTGCCTCTGACCACCCCCTAGATGATCCTCAAAGAAGAATTAGTGAGTCTGCTACTTTTGTTTTTTTTTTACATCAATCACATCTGACAACGTGGGAAGCACTTTAATACCATTAGAACCACCAGCTTAAAAATAATGTAATCAGGGTTTACTGATAATTCTCATTGATTTAACCGATTAGTTTCTTCATAATCACCAAAATCTTTTGAATAACAATGTAATGCCTTATCGCTTCACGGATCTTTTATTAATCTGGTATATATTAACGTTTTATCATCTTGCGGTACCTAATATCGCGTTAGCTACAGACAGACAGACAAACGAGGTTCCATAAGATACTGTCCTATCGGTTATATTGGCAATAGTGTAGTTTTACAGGTTTAATCATTATCATTATAGATTTAATCAAATAGTTTATCGCACTATTTGATTAATTTAATTACCTACCAACTGTTCAACCGTTTAGTTGCTTAGGTTTACAAACAGATAAGCATACGAAAGTTTTCTTCCATAAAGGTTTTCGCAAAGCCATAATGCGCCCCGCTGAATATGATAAAGCTGTGGGCGGCTATATATGCGACTAGCTTTTGCTCGCGGGTTCGTCGTAAAAAGTAGCCTTTATGCTTTTCCCGGTCAAAACTAATTCTAAATACTCAATCCATTCAGTGGTGAAAACGTGAAGAAGCAACATATATCTAATCAAACTTTCGCAGTTTCTTTTCCACTGCGCAGAGCTTAACAAGGTAAAAGACACTGCAAAATTAGTGTATTTTATAACTATATTTCTCGCATATTTTCGTTGTGGCGTACATAGCTCTGTAGTAAACCCGCCAAACCTATAAATGTATATACAGGAAGCCCGGGCAAGACGCATAATTCGATTTTATTAAAAACCAACGACAGATGGCACTACTGGACGAGCTCGGGTCGGTAAAGCAGGAGCTCAGCGGCGCCATGACAGTTCGACCAAAACAAAAAATGCGGTCATTTGTTGTGAAAATAAAAATAAAGTTATACAAAGTTTTTTGCTGTTTCGTTACGATTTTTGGCAAGTTATGTGTATTTACTGATTGTATTATGTATTAAGTGTTAACGAATAGACTGTGTATTTAAAAAAAAAATGTTTGTAACTTTTTATTTTTGAATATTAGTGCTTTGGGCAAGACGGATAGCTATCCGTTCAAAGTATAAATTAATCATAAAAATACTGCTGTTGACATTTGTGTGTTATTTTTGCCTATTACACATTCGTTTGCCCGGGCTTCCCAGAGGAATATGGAATAGATACCCGTTGATTGTTATAAAACATGATTATCTGTTTATTTTCTAATCATTTAATTTAACCTTTTTATATATCTATTGATATTATAAATTAGCATAGTGTATATAGTGCTCGAGATAGAAGAATTTTATTTTACATATTATTTGAATCGCGAAAGTTTCAAAAATACCCTACATTTGTGTAAAGTGGGCATACACCAGAACTTAAAAGATCCGCAACAAAAATGGCCGACCGAGAAAATGATCAATTAACCCCGTGACAATGCAAGCCCTGGATGTATAGTTGGTTACCTGCGCGTCCCCGGCCAGCGTGGCGAGCCGGGTGTCCGTCATGCCGTGCGGCAGGTTGCGTACCAACGCCGTCAGGCCGGCGCGCGGCTCGCCGCGATCCTCGTCCGAGCTCGAGTCGTATTCCACCTCCGGTTCGTTGGTGATCACGATCCGGTTGGCCTCCACGGCTCGCTCGGCTCGGCCGATGGTGCGCACCGCGCGGCTGAAGATCCCCGGGTTGGGTTTGGAGGGGTCGGAAACGTCGATGCGCGTGAACACGGATTTGATGTCTCTAGTCGGCTTCCTCTGGATAATCACGCGACGGTGAGAGAAAGAAGCCTTCTCCTGTGGCTCTTCTTTCTCGGCCTATATTACATTACATGCTATATAAGTTCATAGGTTCATATGCAACACAGCTCTATCTACCATATCTCTAGATTCCGAAAAGGCGGTAGATTTGACGTTTTTTTTTATTGTACGACTGGAAAGCGCTTGGAATTCATCTCACCTGGTTACAAGTTAAGATACGGCCGAAGGTGGAAGCGCAGTTCACCCGGGATCCGCAACAAACTAAGGAACTGGCTACTATCTTACCTCTAAATGCCGAACCACAAGAATTTTTAAGAATTGTTGTTATGGCTAAGATGGTGGTAGCTGGCCAGGCGGACTTAAACAAAGTCCTAACACCAACCAAACTAATCACAAAATTGTTCTCCCATTGGGGATCGAACCCGGGACCTCTGGGTCTGACACCGGTAGGCGAACCACTAGACCACAGAGGCGGTAAATAATTTGGCTGTGACTTTGACTTTGATCATTTTGCAGTAGCTCTGACTTCGGGGCAGTAGGTTGTGGGTTCGATTCCCACCCAGGATCAACATTATATGTAATGAATATTGATGTTTGTTCTGTGTTTGGGTGTTGTATCATATTATAAGCTTTGCTGAGTTTGATGCTAGATAGCGGTGTGTGAAATTAATGTCCTGTGATATTACTAATTATGTATTTCACCTTGGCTAAACCATTGTTCTCGAAAATAATCCTCTGTCTTGACTTCGTTGACAATTCTTGCTTCTGTTTTGTCTGAAAAAGAAAATAGCATAGATAGAATCAATAGGACCACTTCGATTCGCCGAAAACTACTTTCATCATCCCCTCAGCCCACAAACGACCACGGCTGAACACAGACATCCATACGACAGCGATACTGAGCCACCTCTATCCACAGTTTTCAATGATACCTTCCTTAATCGAAGTATTCAGTACATACATGGAGGCGCTGGTAAATAAACCCTATGGCGCTGCATAGATCATGATAGATGTTGGTATATAAACAAGAGTAGTAGAAGCCGAAGAATTACTACCACCATACTTATTTCAGCCGCCAAGCAGCATTGCTGTGTTTCGGTTTGAAGGGTATGGTTGCCGGTGAAATTATGGGTACGTGAGGCTTAACACCTTGGTGATCGCAGCAATGCTGTTAGGTTATACCTAGATATAATCTGCTGCCCATCTTCTGGTGATCATCACTTAGTCACCTTTTACGACATCCGTTAGCTGATTCTAAGGGGTCGATTCTTAAGCCGCGACTGCTAGGTCAAACATTACTTAATTGTGTCATATTACATTCTAACATAACATAACATTATGACAAAGCGCTGGTTTGATGCGCCAGCATCTTAACTAAATTATTTTGTTATTAGTTAATATTATTTTTCTCTTTTTTTGTATAGTATGTTTTTTTTTCTCCTCATCTATCAGTTCCTGTCTTGATTTATTATTATGAATTGTCAGTAGTTCTTTGTTTATTTCTTTGTACCTAGCAACAAGATCTGTATCTACACTTATCCTCTGCAAGCAAGCAGTCTATCTTAGCTTTTTATATGCGAGGACACTTAAATGGTTATATTTATTGTGTAAGTTTATTTATAATGTGTGTAAAACTGTTTGTTCTGCGAATACAATTTAATAAATAAATAATTTTTTTTAATTATTGTGTTCCGGCATTCAGAGGTAAGATGCCAGTTCCTCAGTTTGTTGAGGATTCCGGGTGAAGTGCGCTTCCACCTTCGGCCTTATCATAACTTGAAAAACAACAGGTGAGATTAACGCCAATAACCTCCCCGTAGTACATTTTTTTTTAATAAGTCTAGATCCCATTTTACAAACTTTGGTTAGTTCGGGGCTTGATGGCGCTAGTATAGATACAGTTGATGTACGTACCTTGGTTTTCTTCTCAGCTGGCTCCGATTCGTCGCTTCGAGTGGAGCTGACGAGAGGCCGGCGGCTCGGAGACTTGTCTGTAATGCAAACACACGTTTAGTAAATCTCTTCATTCTGAAGTATATCCATAACTTTTTGGGATATTCTAAACTTCAAAGAGTCTTTTGATCACAGTAAGAAATAGGACTTCTTGTACTAGTTAATAGAGCTCCACCTTACGATCACAAGGACCGTTTTCGTTTTTACCAGTTAGTATAAAAAAAACATAAAATATACTACACAGGAGAGCCCCGGAGTACCGCTGATTTTCGATCTCCAGTGCAAATGTAGTTCCTTTTTAATGTCGAAGTGGTAAGTACGATTCACGTGCAATTTTGCAGTTACGATCGGAAGGAGATAATCTGTCTTGTGGTGCGTTACTTTTTCTTAAAACGCAATAACAATGAAAATATATGGAAAATAGTGTTATTATGGAAATACTTTTTACCATATGTTTTGGTTTGTATTAGTTTTTTTAAGAAATATTTTTTTCGAAAATTGAACTAATTTTAACTAATTTGTATGTGCAAGTGAGACTACTGGGCCTTCCTTATCTCGCTACTGTCCACTATAATATCCGCAGCCCAGAAGCGAAGAGTTGTTACGTGAGCTTTCTTTGGAGCGTTACATGCCTTGATAGGAAGTAGAAACACAGTCATGAGTCAAGCTACAAGGTAGGTGTGCTTTTTTCACCGAGAAGTGATGCTTAACAGCGGAGGCTGCCTCCCATTCCTCTGTTTCTCTGGTGTATTTCATTCCCATAGTCGCCTTTTACGACATCCTCAGAAGGAAATGGAGAGTTCCTATTTGTTATCACCCCCACGGCTAATCACAACTGATCATAGTGTAAGGTAGAGGAATTAAGGGATCTTGCCGATCTTATGTGCTGGTCGCGATTCCGAACAATCAGTAGATTTGATGTTTCAAAATTATTCAAAAAAATCTTACTGAATAATTATTGGCTTTGGTGTCATGTACCTTTGGTCCGGTCATTTTTGGGGTTATTGAAGATGATCTTCTGCCTCGGCGGCGGCGGCTTGTCGCCCTTCGGGGGCAGCTTGGAGCGGAGGTCCGACACCTTGGCCGGAGGGGGCTCCGCTCTGTGGAACAATAACAAGCTACTCAACAAAAGGAATTACATCCATTAGCCAAAAACTGCATATCACTAGCACATCTTTAACAGTCTTCTGGCCACTGCTGAACAGAGCCTCCACTGAAATTTAAAGTCTCTGCCATAATTGACCCGCCTGGCAGCATATATTATATATATTGTACAAATAAGCAGAGAAAAAGGAAGACAAAGGAGGAATAGTATAAGACGATAAAACTCTAGCGGAAATGATGTCCCATTGCCGAAGACATAGACTCACATCTACCTTTATCATTAGTACTTGTGAGGAATGGAAGTCGTTGCCCAATTCTGTTTTTCGTCTCGGTACAATTATGGAGTCTTAAAGTCCAGAGAGAATAGGTAACATGTACACACGTGCTCTTCATTTTTGTGTCAGACCCAAAGGTCCCGGGTTTGATCCCAGGGGGGTAGTCATTTGTGCTTGGTTTGGTTGGTGGTAGGACTTTCTTTAAGCCCATCTGGCTAGCTACCACCATCTTACCTGAGTCTGTACACTTCTAAATTGTTATGTTCCGGTATTTCAAGGTAAGATAACCAGTTTCTGAGAATGCCGGGAGAACCGCGTTTCCACATTCGGAGTTATCATAGCTTGACAGCAGGTGAGATGAAGGCCAAGCGTTTCCCGTCATACAATTAAAAACACTACTGTTTTTCATGTGTACTAGTAGCACTTTCTCATAATGTTCGATAAATTATTTTAGCCTCTGTGGTCTAGTGGTCAATATTGTGCTTGGTTTGGTTGGTGGTAGGACTTTGTTTAAGTCCGCCTGGCTAGCTACCGTCTTAACTAATTCCGTCGCCATAACGACAATTTTTAAAAAAAATTGTGTTCCAGCATTCAGAGGTAGGATAGCCAGTTCCTCAGGCTGTTGAGGATTTCGGGTGAAGTGCGCTTCCACCAAGAAGATGAACGCCAAGCACATCACCGTAATAAAAATAATGTTTTTTCTAATGTCACGTGATGTAACTGACTTGACAGGTTTCTCCGCGGGTTGGTTCAGTATGTCGTCATCGTCAGACAGTATCCCGTCGATGTCTCCCAGGATCAGGTCGAGCTCGTCGTCACTGCACGCCGTCGGCCCGCGGGGAGGGGTCAGACCCTCTGAAAACATTTTTATTCCATAAGCTCTTTGACTCACGACTTTTTTCCCTTATTTAGAGCGTGGATCTTATGAGGATCACCTGCTAGGGGGTAGTCACGTGAGGTTCCAAACCCATCGCCGCTTAGCGGAGTACTAGACAGTGACACATGCCATACGGATTTAAAGTCCTGGGGATATGCCGGTTTCCGAAAAGACAATTCAACCGAAAAGGTGAAAATTGGTGAACGACTAGATTTGAACCCACAACCACCGATCGGAAGGCAGGCCCATATCCACTTGGCAACACAGCTCTTTAGCTGGTGTTTTTACTGTCACGAAAATCGATTGAGAGAAACTCAGTGTAACTCTTTTGTACATACAGTGGAAATAAATAAAATTGATGTACCAAATGTAAGGAAAAGATTTGGTGATTCCTGACTTCTCTAGAAAGCTCGGTTGGTTTCTTTTTTAGTAAATAATTTGTTAATAAAATTTTACTAAGAAGTAAAATTTTATTTACTAACAAATGTGTAGGGCTTAGATCATAAGATTTTGAATAAAATAGATATAACTGTATAGGGAAAAGAATTTGCGATGCCTGACTTCCATAGTACCTACTCAAAGCTCGATTGGTTTCTTAGTGAAATTTTATCCTCACACTTGGCCCTTAGTAACTGAGCCGATTGGCATGAAATAAGGTTACAAAAGCATTTTCTGGGTAGAATTGCTCCTTCGTAGACATAATTCTCTCACAAGCAAGCCAAGAGTTAGCTAATCTTAAAAAAACTATTAACATGCTGATATTTTACCACAAACTGGAAATTCCTGTCTCGATATCTATCAAAGTAAAGGACTCATTTTGAAGTTTTCCTGTGGCTTCAGTGGGTATAATCGTGGTCGCCATGCGAGAACCCTCAATCCCCAGCTGTAATAGGATCTGCAAGCTATGTGGCCTACCTATTGCCCCTTCCCTTGCTCATTCTGAGAGCTGCTAGTATCTTTGCCTCGCTTACATATTATAGCCACTTTCCGGATTTAATGAAACTCCATGCATATGCAAAGCGTATTCGATACTAAAAACTGATAAGTGTGAGTTGGACTTACGCCCAGACAAGTACGATATAAAAAAAATCAACAAATTGAAAGGAACATAATATATACTTTTAGTATGATTGTATATTTCATTTGTCTATTAAAATTTTATTTTAATTCAAGTACACTTCTCTACCTTTTCAGCGTATTTATTACCTCTCTCAAAGGTTTGTTGGTAGAAAACTCTAACTTAAGCTTGCCTCTGTACATATGTTTCCCTATGACATGTTTAAATCATATGTGAACAATAAAGAATTACAAGAAAGGTAAGGAAACCTAAGTGTATTCGTCCAACATGTGCTTGACCTTTTCTTGTGATATCTATGTAAAAAATATCTATTATCTATTTTCGATTTTTAACTTACCGCAAGTCGAATTGACTTCATCGTCTTTAGACGGCGATTTCGCTTTCGACTCTAACTCCGGAGTCCAATCTCTTTCTGGAGTATTTTTTGTTGTATCCGGTATAACCTCGGCAACCTTTTCGAACTCTGCGGTTTTAACCGTAGGTTTGTCCAGTTTAATTGATGGTTTCTCAGCGGGTTGGAGGCTTGGCTTCTCTGCGGGTTTGATTGGTTTGTCGACTGGTTTGGCCGGCTGTAATTGTTCCTTCTCCTTTTCCTCTCGCTCTCTGTGAAAGAACAAGGAAGATAGATGTAGGTTTAAACAGGAGCAAGTTAATTTTATCATATTAATAATAAAATTCAATTAATTATATGTGACTAACTAGGTTTTGATAGAAATATTTGCGGTCGGAAAAATTTTTCGTTTACGTTTTGAAAATGTTTACAAGTAATTGGTTAATACATCACGAATGTCTAGAAAACCACTAAAATCTACCTCAAGGTTGATATACACAATAATAATATATAACAGTTAAGAGTATATAGGTACTTGTATTAACTAAGTTCCATTTGGCTTCCAAGGTAAGCAACAATCAACTTACCACGTCGTGGTAAGTTAAAGACTTTAAAATTGGAAAACTTGCATAATCTTTGAAAATAAAAGGCAGTCATAGTTCACAGGCAGCGAAGAGCACAGCACCCAACGCTTTAAAAGGGCCAGGCATAAGTTTTAACATTTGCTAAGCCATCGATTAATCTATAATCAGGTTTTAAAATAAAATTCAAAGATAGAGGGGATTTTCTTTTTGTAAAATTTAGTTAGGTTAATAAGCGATAACACATCCGTATGGATAACGTAGGGTCACGAGAGTTGTTTAACGACAGATTATTGTTTACTCGTAGTTTACAACAATAACTTTGCAAAATTTCAACTCAATTTGTTCAGGAGTTTTTAGGAGGTTACTCGTAAACGGTTAATACAAGAGGTCAGCTTATCCTCTAGTCTTGCCTGGGCAAGGACCTCTGATAACTACTCAGAGCGTGGATCTTAAGAGGATCACCTTCTAGGGTACCCCCGAGGCACGTTTAAACTTACGTTTGACGCATGCCCACGGTTTTAGAGATGCATGTCAACCCTATTTTGAAGTTATCAGGGTCGTAGGTGCGCGTGTGTATGTGGGCGCAGCCGAAGCCAAAAGCTAGTAAGTTAATTACTAGGATTTGTTTATCTTTATCCTTTATCTTTTAACACCCAATGTACAAAACAATTTCAGTTTGCAACATAAATACAAAACGCACCCAACATTAATTACTTATTTAGAGATAATGTGTCTAAAGATGTGTGTTTTTGTACTAGCCCTGTGTCTGACCGCGGTTGCCGGTAAGTATTATATAATTGCTGCCTATCATCTAATTTAAGCCTTTAGTCTCCTTCTTAGACGTCCCCGGTTGGAAGTGAAGGGGTCCATTAGTATTGCCAGGGCTTCCACATACAATAATATAATTGTTTTTTTATAGAAAGTTGCAACATGACCTAACAGAAATGCAGCTTCTAGCTTCAGTCATTATCCTTCTGCCCGTTATCTCACACTAGGCGGGGTCGGCACAAGATGTCTTTCACCACTCGAATTTATCTGACGTCATCATATAACTCACTCTATTTTTGCCTCATTCATCACATTTTTTTTTTCGGCCTCATTGAGAATAATCAATGAGGCTCGTTGATACAAAACCGCATTTTTTTCCTACAAAAGCTGTAGGAAAAAATAGCCGGTCAATTTAATAATTCGGAAAAACTGAAAGATCTTTTTGATTGGATTTATGCCAGGAAAATTATCATCATATAAATTACATAGGTAATGTAAAATATAAATTATCATAAATATCAGATCAAATCATCTAGTAGCCACATGTTTTTTGCGCATTTATTTAAGGCATATATTTGTTACAACACAACCAGCTGTCCCGAGCAGCCCACAGCGCATCGTCGGCGGAACGGAAACGAGAATCGAAGACTACCCGACTGTAGCCGGTCTTCTCTACTCGTGGAACTCTGTCACCTATTGGCAGCAATGCGTTGGAACTATTCTCAGCACGAGGTTCATCTTAACCGCTGCTCATTGCCCCAGGTTAGTATTATCCCGCCATCAACACATGTTCCCGCCGATCTGTCAACCTTTCGGTTTAAGGACCGTAATGATGATAAATCACCACATCGTATTGTAACCGCCTCTGTGGTCTAGTGGTTCGAACCACCGATTTCAGATCCAGAGGTCCCGGGTTCGATCCCCAGGGGAGCAATATTGTGCTTGGTTTGATTGGTGGTAGGATTTTTTTTTAAGTCCGCCTGGCTAGCTACCACCATCTTTCCTTATTCTGTTGCCAAATAACAATTCTACAAAAAAAAAAATGTGTTCCGGCATTTAGAAGTAAAATAGCCAGTTCCTCAGTTAGTTGAGGATTCCGGGTGAATTGCGATTCCACCTTCGGCCTTATCCGTCCGTCGTACAACAAAAAAAAAATTCTAGGTTGTGATTCCTCCTTCTGGCGGGCTAATAAATAAATGGTGGGTCTAAAGGTAAGGCGGCTTTCGATCCAAAGGTCTTTAAATCCCGGGTCACATCTTCATGAAGTTTGCTCAGGACATTGCAGGCTTGAATCACCTGAGTGTCCGATAAGTAAGATGATTTCGTGCTTCCGAGGGCACGATAAGCCGCCGGTCGGAGCCGAGCACTTGGTCGTTGTAGAGCCTTGTCAGACGCATATGCGTTATATCTGGGGTGTCACACAGCACTTGCGCAGGCTATAATGAGGTACATGATGGGGCGAGCCTACCCAGAACGTACCAATTAATTTCGCTTCTTGAAGACACAGCGGGAACACAAACGGAAAACGGAAAATACAAGGTTTTCATTGACAGTGGCGACGCGGTGAACCGATGGCGGGTGCGGGTGGGATCGGCCATCGCCAACAGCGGCGGCGTAGTCCACAACGCTAACCAGATCACAGTACACGCGAGCTACAACCCCAGGACGTTCAACAACAACGTCGCTCTCATGAGAACAGCCACCGTTATAGTCAGCAACGTAGCTGTCAGATTCGCGTCCATAGCATCTTTCAACTATGCACTCGGAGATAATGCGCTCGTCTGGGCCGCTGGATGGGGATACGCTCATGTAAGTTTTTGTCAAAGTCAAAATTATGTAAAAAAAAAAGTAGCTAGAAAATGTCAATCCCAAAGTTGAACAATATAGACACGGTAAGAATTGTTAGATAAACATGGTATGCATGGCCATTATAGGGCTGGAAGATAGTCCTGTGATAAAAAAAAATTGCAAACATGTGTTCAAGGTTGAAAATAAAAGATGGATGGATTGTATGAAAGAGGACATGGGTATAAAAGACGTGGATACTAAGTTGACGGCCGATAGTCGTTTTTTACTAATTAAGAATTAAATTCAAAAATTGATTAGCTATTTTTTCACCAGGCTGATGGTCCAGCGTTGGAGGGGCTACGTCAGCTACAAGCCAGGACGGTGAAACAAGAAATTTGCGAGGAACGGTACGCAGCAGTGGGGTCTACCGTGACCGGTCAGATGCTGTGTACCGGAGACCTGGGGGCGAATGGACGCGGACGGTGCCTCAGTAACGACGGCGGGCCCTTGTACCACAACGGGATCGTGGTAGGCATCAGGTCCTGGGGCCGGGAGTGCGGCAACGCCCACTTCCCCGGCGTCAACGTACGCCTGTCAAACTACTCAGATTGGATACTGTCGCGGTTGTAGTAGTCACTTGTATTTGATGTTAAGGACGGAATTACATTTTTAACGCGCTCAAATTTAGGTATCTAAGCCAGCACACTACCAGCAAAGAGCCCACGCACACATCGAAACCGCTTGACGTCCGATTTAATGCATAAACAAACTAAACTTGATACTTGAAGGTTAAGTAGGGTTCATAAGGCTAATAAAAAAATAAATAAAAATTGATTGTTTCATTTAAGAAAAATCCATATGGGTTATTAAGAAAAGAAAACTTAAAACGAGTAAATTAGGTGTTAAAATTTTGCAATAGCATGTGGTGCTATTGCAACGAGTATTTATTTTCTTCTTTCTATTCTATACTATAATCTATATTTATAGAACTTAAAGTCCTGACTGACTGACTGATATATATTATCAACGCACAGCCTAAGCCACTGGTCCTAGAGACATTAAATTTGGATGGTATGTTTGTCTTAGTGTGAAAACGCTCACTAAGAAAGTAATTTTGAAAATTTTCACCCCAAGGGGTTCAAATTGGGGCTCAATGGTCGGAGTGAATTGTTGCATAATTTCGAAAACGTAGGTACATGATAGTTTGAAAATTCGTATGTAGATTGCCCATATGAAATAAGCAATGCTAAATTTAAGGGTAGGGGTTCAAATATTTAAGGAACAACCTTTAAAGAGGTATATATTTTGAACTGTAACAGGTAGTAGGTTCAAATTTTCAGAGAAAACGTATTATCACACGAAAAAACCTGGAAAAAAATATAAAGGGGATTCACATACAAGAATAAAAAGAATAAAAACGTATTTATAAATTTTTATTTTAGCTCTGTCGTTAGCTAATGGTAATATCGATATTTTTTTTAACCTAAAGTGTCAATTATAAATACTGGTCAAACGTGAGTCGGACCCGCAACAAGACTGAAAAAAAAAACAAATATTTTACTTAGAAATGTGGATCGGAACCATCAGTGTCTGACTCGCACTTGGTTGTTCTGACAATTAAAGGACAGCCTCTGTAGGCCGGAAGGTCCTAGACTTGATTTTTTGTAGATTTTTAAATCCCATTCTTTCTCTTTGCGCCTATTTAAAAAAAAACATATATAATAACGTCACCCTCAAAAACTCCAAAATTGATATACATATTGATTTTTCATGAAAAACGGACATATCCACCATCTTGAATTCCAAAATGAGTGTCATATTCGTAATATTTGCATCAATGATTCGATCGTGATGGACTTACCATAGTATGTATGTTTATAAATTTAATGATGTGGTAATAGGCTCTTATAGTAGGAAGTTATCTACATAGCGAACATTACTTCTCTTTCGGTCTAAAAAAGTATCAACTATAAACAGCCACAATATAGGGTTGCCGACATTTTTTTACCTGTACATTTTTGAAACGGCGATGTTTGTCAAAAATAATCCTGATTTGTTTCGTCGACCCTCAGATATCGTAATACGTAATACCAGAGATAAGATATGTGTACATTCATCAAAGACCACAATTATGCGCAAGAGAATATTTTGCATGGCACCATCCGTATATGATAATCTGCCAAAAACATTAAGGTAACTACCGACCCCACTGTTTCAGAAAAAGTTAAAGTAAAGTAATAAATAAATGTTATTATAAAATCGCACAATTTATGAATGATAGACATTTTCATTATAATTCTGATGATTATAATGCTGAATTTTATTGTGATTTAATTTATATTCTTTGATATATTAACTTGTGACATTGTCAATTTTCTTTTTTTTTAATATTTTATCTTTGACATTTATTTTATTCTATTAACTATATTTTTTGATTGTTCATAAATCACAAAATATTGTACACCCATATACGGTAGAATACATTGATGCACATTCTGACATTGTTTCCATCTCTATTTTTTACATGTATTCGTGCAATAAATATTACTTAACTATACTTTACTTTACCATTTCTTTCGATATTAATTAGCTTTATCAAGGAAAAGTATCAAGGTATTAACAGGTTTATTAAAAACTTTATTCCGCACGCACACCATTTACGTTTACTTTTTTTTAACGCATCATCTATACACAGAAACCTGTTTAAGGTTTCTGTGTATAGCAGTGACGCGTTAAAAACAGTATAATACCGTTTTTGACAGTATTTTTGGCAACCCTATACTATGTTAAAAAATGCGAAACACCCGTGCTTCCATGACCGCGTCGAGCCGAAACGTAATCAAGTACTATATAAAGCAGATTTCCATTGAAAAATGTATGGAGAAATTTTAGTGCGGTTTCGACCGCCTATTTTTTCTCATAGTTGAAAAAAATAATTTATTTTAAAACAAAATAATAAGATAGACATATAGAGGACTATAAAAGACACAATTTAATATAATTTTCTCTATAAAATATGCAGCGGATTTAGCTATTTATGTACCTATCCACACTATTTTTCGTCATTTTCATCGATTCTTGCGACGGTAAACCTGTATTTATGTGAAAATTTTGTATCGAACTGCCTAGTTTTTTTATTAGCTATCTTTGTAGATGAATATATAAGCTTTAAATTTTTACCATGAACTCCTGCAGTTGTGTTTCCTGGTTTATTAAATGGTACCTAAAACCATTGATATTTGTTGATGCGTCCTTAAACACTAAATCTCAGATCCATTAGTGAAAAAAAAAGAGTATAATGAATACAATATAATCGATACATAGGTAGATATATATTACATACATAGATTATAGTAAAAAGAGAGATTATATTCATCGAATTAAGATAAAAGTTCGCGCCTCTTATTATTCTTAAAGCGAGCACAGAGTAGTGTAAGACTAGTGAAGTTTAAATTAATACGGGCCGGTTTATTGTGTTCGTCTTTTTGCCCTACCTTGTTTTCGTGATTTCGGAACCCAAAAAATTCAATAGGTTGTTTAAAATATAATGTATATATTTTTTTTTTGAACGACGGGTAAGCCAAGCGGACAGACGGATAAAGCCAAAGGTGGAGGCGCACTTCATGCGGAATCCTCAACAAACTGAGGAACTGGCTATCTTACCTCCAAATACCGGAACGCAACAATTTTAGAATTGTTATTATGGCGACAGGATTAGGTAAGATGGTGGTAGCTAGCCAGACGGAATTAAATAGAGTCCTACCACCAACCAAACCAAGCACAATATTTTGTTCTCCCCATGGGGATCGAACCCGGCACCTCTGGATCTGAAATCGGTGGGTTGAACCACTAGACCACAAAGGCGGTTAAATATAGAATATCATTATGTACAATGTTCAAGGCTCAAAAATGGAAAGTATGAGATAAATCGGTATTTTATCGGTATATACTTTATCGCGATGTTCAGTACAATTCTTTTCATATTATATACTGTCTCAGATATGCATGTTTTTAAGTAGAGTCTTGAAATATAAAAAAAAAAAGATTATTGCATGTTGTATTTTAACTGGTTCAGTATCATCTTAGTGAACGAAATCCGTCAGACATGCAACCCAAGAATAAATGGAAACGGATTCAAACAACCAAGACGGAATCTTTTGAATAAAAAAAATATATATAACAGGTCATTCATTTCAACTAGGGAACTAGATTAAGGATTCTCTTAGATTTTTTTTAAATCAGGATTTTTAATCATTATTTTATTGCTGTTTATGCGAAAATTAACATCAGTTTCAGTATAAATACTGAGCCTATTGGATTTCATTAGGTTTGATGTGATTACATCAAGATGCGAGAAATTTTTAAACTATATAGCTGTGTGTTTGCCCGTGGTTGCGGCTTTCGGTCCCCATAAACTTACCACAACAACTTTTTTTATCTTTTATCGTTGTAGATAGGGTCCTGGGGTCTACCCATAACCTCTTAAGAAGGCCTAGTAGTCTTACATTCCCATACAAATGTAGTTCCTCTTTCATTTCGTAGTGATAAAAATCAGCGGTACGTACATTTATTTTGTCTCGTTTTTTCTACACTGGATAGATAGTGACAAAGGTAAAGTAATATCAAAACAATAATGCTATAAGAGGTCGAGGTCACTCAACGCATCCATCCCCGGCGTTAATGTACGCCTCTGTACGTACTGTAATTGGATAACGTCGTATATGAGTTTTTACTAAAATACTATAGGCGAGTTTTCTCGAGTGCCCTCTGAGGGCAAGATCTATAGTTATGGACAATTAGAATAAAAATAAGATTAGCATTATAAAAAATCTTATAATTTTGGAGAACATGTTTTTTTTTTTACATATTTTGACCCTCAACTTGACAACAAACTAATAACAATCGATCAAATGTTTTTGGAACATTTATAAAATCCTACTTGCACTGCCAACCCCACCTTGTGGGCGGGTAGGAAGATAGGACCGCCTCCGTGGTCTAGTGGTTCAAACTCACTCCCACTGGTGTCAAATCCAGAGGTCCCGGGATCGATCCCCATGGGGAGTACAATATTATGTTTGGTCGGCGTTGTTTAAGTCCGCCTGGCTAGCTACCACCATCTTAGCGAAGTCTGTCAAAATTGTTGTGTTCCGGCATTGTAGTAAATAAATAATAAATAAATATTACAGGACATCAATTTAACACAGCGCCGTCTAGTCCCAAACTAAGCAAAGCTTGTAATATGGGAACTAGATTACGGATAGAATACTTAAATACTTTTTTTGTAAATACATACTTATCATACAATACAAAACCCAAACACAGAACAAACATTCACATTCATCACAAAAATGTTTGTCCTGGGTGGGAATCGAACACACAACATACAGCGCAGAATGCGGAGCTACTACCAACTGAGCTGTGAGGCATGTTGTAGTAAATAGTAAATGTAAATAGGTGTTTCCCAGTTCTCAAAGCCCTAGTAATAATTTCCGAGCAATCTTGGAT
Source organism: Venusia cambrica (assembly GCA_951394065.1). Lineage (NCBI taxonomy): Eukaryota > Metazoa > Arthropoda > Insecta > Lepidoptera > Geometridae > Venusia > Venusia cambrica. Next base: position 824,960 of record OX596068.1, on the reverse strand, counting down.
TATCTTATCTCGGCAAACTTGCCCCTGCCAAGAAGCTGAAGGTAAATCCCCCGCCGAAAATAGATACGACTCTAATAGATCCATTATCTGGGATTTGCATACGTTTCGTATCAAATTATAAAATGTGCTTGTCTGTATGTTTCATACGATTTTTTTTTAATACATGAATGGTTATAGCTCTCTTGCTTCTATGACTTCTAGGCTTGTTTAGTTCTAGACCAGAGCAAGGATGGGATCTAAGGAGCGAGCTTTCCCAGAAAGCACTGGTTCTCCCACGCACCAACAGAACACGGCAAACCGCTTGGATGACGGTAGGGTCTGTTGTTAACCAGGTGGACCTCTCCAGGTCCACAGGTTCCAGGACCTACCACCAGTGTTGTGATAATTCGACCATAGCCGCTAGCAAAAGCGAGCGATTCTGTTGCCCGGGGTCCTAGTTTACAACAAAACATTACAAACAGACTAAAGTGTCTGTTTGTAATGTCAAAATAATTTTATTTTATCATCATCATCAACCACAGCCAGATTTCAGCCACTGCTGGGTATAGGCCAATCTATGCATATGTCACGCCCAACAAATTTTATTTATTTGTATAGGTAATGTATAGTTTCTTTAAAATTCATAATATTGGTATGAACTTACCTATTTCTTCAAGTTTCACAAAAAAAAATGATTTAAATTGCGCCCAAAAATACCTGATTTACTAAAATGGTACAGCTCAGTATTTTTTGAATGCAGGCATCTATAACCAAACCTGCTGGCAGGACGCAGCTAGTAGATTCAAAACCAAATCGATAATCAGTATGAATTTAAAATCACTATCTATACAAATCAAGATAAGCCTATGCATATAAGCCGACAACTTCAAACAAGTTAACTCACAAAAACCACAAACAAGAAGTAGCGCAACCAACTGTGCCAAGATGCGCGCCATTTTTGTACTAGCTCTGTGTGTAACGGCGGTTGTTGGTAAGTGTAATTATTTACTTAAAGTTAAATAACTGATCACGCTTTAACTGATTCAGTGCATGACCATTATTAATTATTTATTTATTTAGACAATCACAGGATGTAATGTAAGTTCATATTTACATGTAAGTTGTGAATATGATCACTGAACACGCAAGTACTAATTCAGTTTAGAGAACCTTGTGATAAAAGTTGTGTGTTGCCAGCTCTCCCGCAAAGGATTATCGGCGGGACAGATGCCACGATCGACGAGTACCCGACCTTCGCCGGTCTGCTATTCGGCTGGAATTCTGTCACCTACTGGCAGCAGTGCGGCGCGATCATCTTGTCCACTAGAAACATGTTGACAGCTGCCCAATGCCCCGCGTAAGTCAACTAAACTGCACCACGTGATTTAGTTTTGATGCAAACTATACTCGCTAGCTGTGTAGCTAGTGTATGAAAATGGCTCTAGCGGATAGTTAGGAACTAAAATGCGCAGAATATGAATGAGTAGTATTAAAATGATCGAATATAAATTCATATTAAGCTCATCAAACATATGATTATTATTAATACTTAATGGGCGAAAGACCTCAGACGACTAGAAAATATGAATTTGAGAGTTTTTCAGAATGATCAGTATAATAATTAAAAGAAGCTAACAAATGTATCTTATGTAAAGTAAAAAATCTTCAGCTATTCCTGGCAACTCAGCGGCCGCTGCCGCGACATGCTCGCTTCGTTCTTTTTTTCGGCATCTATATAGTATGTAATTCGGACACATGGAATATTAATTCAATTTTTTTTGTTACAGCGGTTTCGCAATAAACAGATGGCGAATCCGCGCCGGCTCATCATACGCCAACAGCGGCGGCACCGTGTTAGTGCTGACCGCGTTCGTGGTACACACCGGGTACAATTCCAGGACGTATGAGAACGATATCGCGGTGTTAAGGTCCACAGTCAGTTTGGTCATTGGGGCGGCGATACGGCCCGCGGCGATCGCGCCTCCCAACTACCATATCGAGGACAGAGCGCTAGTTTGGATGACTGGGTGGGGATTCACTCATGTAAGTCTTGTCAATCGGGTCCATAACTGGTATTAAATCCACCTTCCATTATTTTAGAACACCGTTACTCCTATGTTGCTCAATTTCACCTTCCACAAACCACGATAATTGAATATAGCCTCATAACAGCATCAGTTTTTCAAACATACCTTGGCTTTGAACCTGATAAGCAAATATTTTACGGTGTAGCCCACTAGACTTTGTTATGTTCCATTTAAGGCTGTTGTTGAACTTCTTTAGACAACAGCTCCAACTATATGCCAAGGAAGCTCCATCCAATTCATTAATGTCGGTGACTGAACAGTACCGCTTCTAGTCTGTCGATCATAATGCACGTAGGTGAATAATTGCTTCGTCAAACTGTTAAATTGACGTTCCATGCCTTGCTTGTATGGCAACTTTTTATGATCACGTTTGTTTTTAACTCTGGTCGCGCTGTCAATCATTGTCTGGTAATTGGACTGCCAAAAGATTTCTAAAGCAGTTTGTCGAACCGACGACTCCGCATTTGAAAATATCTGCTGGCGTGACGCCTAGACTTTGCACAAACTTAACTGGGTGCCGAATTAATGGTCAAGCATAACAAATGGAATACAAATTTGAGTTTATTGTTGACAGTTCGAGGGTTCGCCATCAGAAACCCTGAAGCATACTTCTGTGTGGACGGTGAACCAGGCCGTGTGCAAGGCTCGCTACGCCACCGTGGGAGAGAACGTGACCGACGACATGCTTTGCGCGGGGCATCTCGACGTGGGCGGCCGGGATACGTGCACGGTAATCATATTTAACCTCCGATTAACAAGTTCACTTTACAAATATGTTAAAACCTCCGATCTAGCATTTGGACAACAAGCATTTGGATGCATCATACCGTAAAATTGTCGAAATCGAATCAATTCATTTTGTTTCAATGGGCTATATTTATGTTCCATATCGTCAATAGAAAGTATATGCTGTCGATTTAGAAGTTTCCTGTACGTTTTCATCCTACTGGTAATGATGCAGGGGAGTATCAATTTATCATCATAGCATGGAAACAGCTGCTCCGATCGCTGCTTAACATACGCAGAACCATTCTGTTATGTTTGAATGAAACACCGCGAGTGCTAGACAAAAACTGACTTTGTTAGATACCCACATCTGTAGGTAGATGTGGGTATGCAAGTACATTTACAAAGCTAACTATACAAAACATTCCAAATTAATAAGCTTTCTGACGATCCAATATAAATAATATTGGATTCGTAGCTCTAGTTTCGGAGCTACTCAACCACAATTTTATCAGGGTACCTACCATTCCGACGAAACCGCAAGCTTGCTTAAAATTAGCCGAATTTGAATAATTTTAACGCTCGTTTATTTTACCAGGGTGACGCGGGTGGTCCGCTGTACCACAACGGAATCGTGGTGGGTGTGATATCCTGGGGTCGCGGCTGCGGCAACCCCAACTTCCCCCGGGTCACCACACGCGTCTCTCATTACACTGACTGGATCGTGCGCAACATGGTCTTTTAGGTATTGAAAGTTATTTAAATAAACGTGTACCTATTCAATGATTTAGTATTTTTCTTTATTGTTACTTCCTGATCCTGCCCGATTCTGCAATTTAATAGACGAACAATAAGGACCCTTAAATCTCTGATATGAAACAAAAGTACAACGCTGCTTCGATATCCGGCAAAAAAGCAGCCAGAGCTAAATTCGAATTAATTGGCGAGAAACTAGCTAGCCATCCCTCTGGGAGTCAAGCATTCTGGTCACAAGGCTGCCGAAGGAAACTTTTGTCCGTCGTCCTTGCCGCCGCTTCGAAAACCATATGACAACTTGGCACACAGTGGAAAAGAGAAGCCAATCTTCTAGGGAATCTTTTTGTCTCTAACTCGACTATGGACGACGCTTCCGTCGTCCACCATCAATTCCTTGGTGCGGTATCTCCATGCCGGATATCACTATCTGACAACGAGAGGTACGGTGGGTACGGCGGGACTCTCTCTGGACGTTAATATCACTTGCTTCTTGAGTGCGATGATTGACAGGCTGCAGTAGCCGGCGGATGTACGTCAATATTACTCGAAACGGCGCGCGCGACATGCGATGTTTTTGTCTAGGAAATAGAGCTGGTATGCGCGCGCGCCGCGTTTGTGGTGATCGCGCAAACATGGCAGGTGACTGCTCTTATTGTGCTCACTTGCCGACCACTCTTTTGTTCTCGGTGTTATTCTATTTTTTTGTCATTAGCATTTATAGTTTTTTGGCGACCGTAACCACCGTTCCAGCAGGTGTTGCCACCTTAGAGTTATAAAAAAATACCGGTCAGGTACAAGGTGGACTCGCGCACCGAGGGTTCCGTACAAACTTGTAGGTAAGGTACCGTACGGGTATCATACAAATAGTTCGCCCATCAAAGACTTTTCCGCTTTTCCCTTCAACATCGGTCCCCAAAACTTATAGGTATTATTATATATTATTATAGTGTAGCTGCAACTTTATTGTGGTTACTACCAGTGTTAAAAGTACTAAGGTTCATTCATATGTATCACACTAAGAAAGCATCTAACTTGATGCTCTAACAAAAAGACTAACTAGGTTATAGGACAAACTTAACTTTGCGGTTCAATCCCTAGACACGGTAATCACTTCATCTTAGTAAATTTACCTCATCTAAGACTGGAGGGTTTTATCATAATCAATACGCTTGGCAAGCGTATTGCTGATTGACACAGTAATGCGGTATTACGTACTCAGGCGGCCGCTGCTTCCCATCCCCTGGTGTATTTTATTCACTTTTACGACATCTACCTGTCAAGACAGACATCAAAATAGGTCCTGATAAGGTTCCTTTTTCCTTGAGGTACGGACCCTGAATTCTAATTTCAAATTAATTTTATTTTTAAAATATGACATTTTATTTTCAATATTAGTCTTTTGTTTACTGATTAGCGTTATGTTTTCATTCCATTTGCGTCTTTTTCGTCACCATGGATACGTCAAAAATTCGAGTAATTATGGAATACGAGTACCGACGGGGTTAGCAACGCGGCACAAACGGCACGCAACATTAACGAAGTACAGAGAGAACACTACAAACAAACGCACAACCCGTTATTGGTTTACCCGCTTCCGTGCTGGAAAATTCGACATAAAAAATGCACCCCGTGGTCGTCCGGAAACTTTGTTCGACAATGACGAATTAAAGGCGATTGTGGAAGCTAATGATACTCAGTCTACTGTCGAATTAGCAGCAGCTTTCGAAGTTAGCATCATAACAATCTTGATCCATTTGCGTCAAATTATCAAGGTAAAAAAGCTCGACAAATGGGTGCCCCACGAACTTAATGAACGCCAGCGCGAGGTACGCGTTGAGGCCTGCCTTGCGCTGCTCAACAGGCACATAAAAGAAGGAATTTTGAATCGCATTGTTTCCTGCGATGAAAAATGGATTTTTTTCGACAATCGTAAGCGCTCATCGAGTTGGTTAGATCCTGGTTCAACACCTAAAAAATGCCCTAAACGAAAAATTACACCTAAAAAAGTGATGGTTACTGTTTGGTGGTCTAGCACCGGTGTGATTTATCACAGCTTCTTACCAAACGGGACGAGCATTACTGCAGATATGTACTGTGAAGAACTGAACACAATGATGGAGAAACTCGCACAACGCCCACCAGCTTTGTTGAATCGATCATCCTCGTTACTGCTGCACGACAACGCGCGACCTCTCACCGCACAACAGACCGTCTCCACGTTACAAGAGCTGGGGCTGGAAGCTCACCGTCATCCGCCGTACTCACCAGACCTTGCGCCTACCAACTTCTACTTTTTCCAGAATTTGGACAACTTCTTAGCGGGAAAAAAAACAATACCCGGGAGGCAGTACAAAATGCCTTCGAAGAGTTTGTTGCCTCCCGTCCAGCAGAATTTTTCAAGAAGGATATCGATAAATTGCCACTGCGCTGGCAAAGATGCGTCGACTGCATCGGCGATTACTTACTGATTGATGGAAATAATAGGACCGAAAAAAAAATACTGGCATTGATTTCATATAAAACGGCAATTCCATAGGTGACCTGACCTATATTAACTGCGATCGGTTGGCGTGCTGTACAGAAGACTGTGTTGATCTCGACTCATTAGTAGGAGGGAGAACCTCATTAATAAGGAGGTTCACCAGGACACGGGTTCTTTTCAACCGCCTTGTGTCACTTGGATTCTCTATTAGTGCTCTTACGAGTGGGTTTACATGGCATTTCAGACGATCGGTGTATCGCTTCGTTTTGAGTTGAATCTCTTCGACAGTGGGGACTTCAAGGTACGACTACCTTGAAGTTTTTTTGAAGGATTTCTATGATGGTTGTGAACCATGGCGCATCCTCCAGTCAGCTTTAGATTTTATTTTGCTTAGCAGCGTTGGATAGTAGCGGTTGGATTTGCAGTTCGTACTCCATTTCTGTAGTTCATATGTCCACACTTCACAGGATGATATTGTAGGAAGACTAGCCGCTTACTCCAGAGGGACAATTTCGACTATGGTTCAAGAAGCCAGGACATGTTCTTGAATCAAAAGTCTAGTTCGGTTTTCTTGGCTTTTATATGCTCCTTCCACGAAAGGATAGGTATATCCATAAAGAAACCCGATTGACAGTCTTTATAGGGAAGTTCGTCGCCGTCGAGGTGCACAGGAGGACTTTTACCTCTTTTGAGGGCGAATGTGATGTGAGACGACTTGGCGGCGGCGCTGGTGGGGATTCTCCATTTGCTAAGCCACTTCTCGGTCTCCCCCAGTTGACCTTGCAGGTTGTTAGAGGCTACTTGGGCAGAGGAGTTACAGGATTGGATTATCGTATCATCTGCAAATGTGGCAGTGACAGTAATAAGTATTAATAGAAATTAGGTAGAAAATCGCTAAGGACTTGATTCCTTTAACGTCACCTTCTGGGACATCCGTTATAAGTAAGCCCTACAGATGTTATAATTCAAGGACTTATGGTTTAGCCTGTGCGTTTATTTTTTCACTCTTTTTGTCACTCGTTCAATCAGATAAATTATTACTATTGATAAGATTATTGATAATAGCTTAATCAGCAAAAAAATAAAGAAATACAATTACACTTTGCAGTCATCAAAACATGACCATGCCGCCTCTAAGGTACTTCCCCAAAAAGATTGACATAATTAATTTACTATCTAAAGGATTTGGCAATCTAGTAGATAATGCAGTCAACTTATCATCAATCAAAGGGATTAAGATAAAGTATATAAGTGACTTAAAATATTAATACAAGCCGAACTTATCATAGATTCAGCATTGAAGGGGCCTATTGTAGACATTGATAGTACGAAGATGCGCGGCATTTTGTTATTATTTGGTGTGACTGCCGTTGTTGGTAAGCAATAATTATTACTGTCGCTACTCAAGCGTTTGACCTATATCTTAATCAAGTAAAGTTAAATTCAAAGGTACGCGTTGTCACGAATCACATTACATATCACATTGAGAAAAAATCTTCTGAGATTCTGGATGTGATGATTATGTAAAATTGTAATGCTGATATTTAGAAAGTATATTGTCTTGCCGGCCCCACTTAGCGTGGAATAAAAGCAGAACAGTGATACAAATAATGAAATAATTTAAAATGACAAAAAGGGATCCTCAACATGCAGTATCTCGCAAGATACTGCGCTGAATTTCAGATAGGCATGCAATAGGCGTGAAGACCATCCTGACCATTGACTGCACAAGACGCGACGCTAATGTAATAAAAATGTGTCAAATAATAAGGATTCTAAAATACTAGATACAAAGGAGGATTACATATACAAATATACAAAGGAGGAATACAAAGGATTCCTACGGCTACGATACGTACAATAAATAGTTACATAGTTTTTTTTTATAAAACAAGGCAATATAACGTAATTATAGTGCGACTGATTTATTAACGAATTCAGAAGTACACAAATATTTTTTTCGTTTGGAATCAACAAACTGAGAAACTGGCTGTCTTACCTTTAAATGCCTGATCACATTTTTTTTATAATTGGGCGACAGAATTAGGTAAGATGGTGGTAGCTAGCCGGGCGGAATTAAACAAAGTCCTACCACCAACCAACACAATATTTAACTCCCATTGGGGATCGAGCCCGGGATCTCTGGGTCTGACTTCGGTAGACGAACCACTAGAGGCGGTGATTACTTTCATTGTGACCCGGCTCTGTTTTATGGATACTGGTTCTGACATAATTTTTGTTTAGCATCTCTATTATTCTTAAATAAATCCGCCATGACAATTGTGAGCACCATAGACTAATACACGATAATGCAATGATGCCCGCGTTGGTGAATAAATTAATATAGTACAACAAACGTAAATTGATGATTGTAAAACGTTTGCTATAATTTTCACCATGTCTAATTTCCGGTACACAATCTAGCCTTAGCCCCATACATTTCTGAATGAACTCATTTCTACGTCATAATGATTGTGATTAAAATGTTGTGTAATATCCATATTAATATCATCTTAACAGCTCTCCCACAAAGGATCATCGGCGGCCTAGAGACTGAAATCGAAAGATACCCGACCATCGCTGCCCTGCTGTTTTCGTGGAACTCGGTCAGCTACTGGCAGCAGTGCGGCGCCGTCATCCTCTCTACCAGAAACGTGCTGACGGCTGCGCAATGCCCCGCGTGAGTTCAAAGTTCTGTTTTTAAAACTAGCATTTGACAGCGGCTTCGGAAGGTGCTCTGTTAAAAAGTTGCCTATCTCCTTCCCAAAAAAAGAATTGTGTTGCCAAGTGGGTTATACCTTCCAACCAGGAGGTTGTAGTTTTAATCTTTAATTATGCAGACTTGCACCAGTGGACATTGAAGACGGTGAAGGTCACATCCACCACAAAAAACCGCAATTGCGGTACCGAACGAAGTACGACCGCAAAACGTAATGTGTAGCTACTCTTGTTTACTTTCGGATCCGCATCTGCCGGTGCGGTGATCCAGAGTCAAACATCGTGAACGATACCGAATGAAACCACAGATAATGTAACAACAATTATGAATTGCCCGGAATCCTCAACAATCTGAGGAACTGGCTATCTTACTACTAAGTGCCGGAACACAACAATTTAAGAATTGTTGTTATGGAAACAGACTTAGGTAAGATGGTGTTAGCTAGCCGGGCGGAATTAAGCCCAAGTCCTACCACCAACCAACACAATATTTAACTCCCATTGGGGATCGAGCCCGGGATCTCGGGGTCTGACTTCGGTAGGCGAACCACTAGACTGCCGTACGTCTGCTTATCCGGGAGTTGAAAAGGGAAGGAGGGATTAGGTCGAAGCCTAAGAAATCGAACGCTCACTAAAATGGTATTAATGGAAGTGCGAATAAATAATCTGTGGGCAACCTATCCTGGCCCAATGTTCTTGTCCCAGCGGCTACACAGTAAACCGCTGGCGAGTCCGCGCCGGCTCCACCCACGCCAACAGCGGCGGCACCGTCCTCACGCTGACCTCGCTCGTTGTCCACACCGGGTACAACTCGAGGACTTACGAGAACGACCTGGCCGTGATGCGATCCACCGTCAGTTTGCCGATCGGCTCCGGGATAATGCCGGCGGCGATCGCGCCCATGGGCTACTTCCTACCGGATAGAGCATCGGTTTGGACCGCCGGGTGGGGGTACACGCACGTAAGTGTCAGAAAAAGAAACCGCGAAAAGATTTCAGATCCAGAGGTCCCGGTTTCGATCCCCGTGGGGAGTACAGTATATCAATACTGTCGCCATAATAACAATTACAAAATTCACCCGGTATCTTCAACAGACTGAGGAACTGGCTTTCTTACCTCTATATGCCGGAACACTTAGGACTTAGGTAAGATGGTGGTAGCTAGCCAGGCGAGCCTCCTATATAAACGCGTTTTTGAAGAGAAACATTGCGATTTACAGGCGGAAGGATCCCCATCAGAGAAATTGCATCACACCTGGCTTTTGACTGTGAGCCAAGCCGAGTGCAAAGCTCGGTACTCCGCCGTGGGCGCAGATATTACCGACGGCATGCTGTGCGCCGGGTATCTGGATGTGGGCGGGCGGGATGCTTGCACGGTAATAGTTCACTTCCCACGTATATTATACATACGAAAGTTTGGTTCGGTTGGATGGATGTTTGTTCTTCCTTTATACCAAAACTTCTAAGCGGATATTATTCTAGACCAGTATAGCTATTGCCAAACATTCGAAAAGCCTTAGTGAATCGATTTCGGAAACTTCCGATGGAGATTCCGTGCACGCTACACCGAAAAGCGAAAATTTAATTAAACATTTGTATTTGAAACTTCAACGCCAAAGATTTACAGAAATGATTTCAGAACAGCATTGTAATCTATCGGAGTCTTATTCGAATCCGACAAAAAGGTATGTTTTCGATCCAAAACTTAGCGTGTGTTTAAGAATCGCTATCCAGGAATAGGATAGTATACAGGTAGAGTTTTTTTTCAGGGATATTGAGGCCAAGTCTGAAACTGTAAGAGTTATCGAAAAGTCATGTTAGAAGTTACGTGCACGATTAAAAAAAAAAAAAGTTCTGCATTTAAGAAATTCTATTTCTTTATAGATTTTTTGGAAAAGAGAGTTTTTGAATTATTATTTATTTGCATATATAAGGTTTTAATAGCATTACCTAACATGACTTTTCGATAACTCGGTTTCTGACTTGGCCCCAGTGGCCCAGGATAAAATCTCATCCTGTGTATTATGCTACTTTTTATCCGGGTACTTTATTACGGGTATTTATCTCACATTTTAATAAGCGAGGATAAAGTAAATTTTCCAACCTCATTGAGCGCAAGGAGTGTTATAGTTCAAGGTTATTTATAGATATTTACGGTCGAATTTCGACCACTGTCTGACTATTTAAGACTAGTGAAGTGAAGAGCTCAGGGATCTCATAGCAAAATGTGTCCCATGTTCCAGGGCGACATCGGTGGTCCCGTTTACCACAGCGGTATAGTCGTGGGGGTGATATCCTGGGGTCGTGGCTGCGGCAGCCCCGACTTCCCCCGGGTCACTACACGAGTCTCTCACTATGCCGTCTGGATTGCAAGCAACATGATCTTTTAAAATATCAATAAACTCATTTACAGATTACATAACAGAATTTTAATGAAACGGCTTTTAGTTACCAACTCATCATTCTTCTGCCTTTATCCCCAACCAGTTGTCGCCACAAATTACATTAAAAAACAAATTTAATTCAACATATTTTCCTCTTACAGTCACTCCTACCCCTATCACCGGTCAACCCTGAATCCACGCCATTTATATCCATGTAAGGGCATGGATATAAATAAATAAAATAAATAAATAAATATTACAGGACATTAATTTCACACAGCGCAATCTAGTCCCAAACTAAGCATAGCTTGTAATATGAGAACTAGATTACGAATAGAATACATAAATACTTTTTTTGTAAACACATACTTAACATACAATACAACTCCCAAACACAGAACAAACATCTACATTCATCACATAAATGTTTGTCCTTGGTGGGAATCGAACCCACAACCTACAGCGCAGAAGGCAGAGCTACTACCAACTGAGCTGTGAGGCTTGTTAAATGGTCGAAGAGATGGATTGAGTAAAAGAGGTTTTACTCAAACCATTCAACTCTTCGGCCTTCCACTACTCGCATGTCCAACCACGCTCATATCCATAACCCTTTTAGTCAAATGGCTATCATCTCTCCTCACATTTCTTCCCATAAAATGTAAATCCATTATTGGCTGTAGGTTAATAAATTGTATTAGTGTAATGTATTATTTTATTAGAGCTGTGGATTTTGTTTTAATATAAAATAAAACCGCCTCGTTTTATCTACAATTGGCGCCACTCTTAAATTTTTACTCTTGAACATTCTTGATCAAACAAGACGAAAAACCGAAATTAGCTTACAGCAATAGCAAACACGAATTGCTTGGCAAAATCAAAAGTTGTTCGCCCTGAACTGAAATCTCTATGACAGCATACGTTTAATTTGGACATGATGAATCACAAACAAAAAAAACAGAAACAAGTTGAAAGTACTGAAACCGTGAGAGTTATCAAAAAGTCATGATAGAAGCTACGTGCTCGATTTCGAAAAAAATAAGTTCTGCATTTAAAAAAAAAACTCGTTTTTTTATACGTTTTCTGAAAAAGTGTGTTATTGAAAAAAAAAATTCATTTTTGCGTTCTTTGTTTGATAATAAAAAAATTATGACTATGTGCAAAGTTGTTGGAACACTTGCAAAATAGAAAATGTATTAATTCAACTTTATGAATTTAGTATTAGTTGTACGTATATTCTGAAATGCGCAAGCAAAACTATTAAATCCTCTTGTGCTCTTCGTGTAGGACTTTCGAAAGTCGGAACGTCTTCAAAAAGTCGAATATCGCCGAATGCGAAGATACAGCTTTAGCGTTTGAAAACAGAATTACTCATAAAATTCAAAATTAGAATAAATTTCCTCCTTGAATCCAGTATATTTTGAACCAGCATGTTAGTTTTCATTTGATGCTCATATTGTTGAACTATACTTTTTATTCATAACCCCCCACATATAAACAACATAACCTATGAATCTCCCAAAGTTTAGAACCAAACAACGTCATGTCGAAATCCATCAAACCGTCTTAAGAGTCAGATTGTTGTAATGAAATAGACATATTATATGATATATAATCTTAAGGAACATATATACATGGATATGCTGAGGCAGTCGGTAAAAAAAGTAACGAGTACTTTTATGTCAAATAATCAAAATAATGGTTGATACATCATTCCTATTTCAAATAATCTAGTTGTAATTTAAAAAGACCTAAAACCAGACTAACCTAACCTTCAGTCTTATGAAGATACGACCTACTTATATTATTATTATGATAACCTATATCTAGAATCACCATTATAATGTTTTATGAGGTACCTACCCATATTGTTGTATCAAACATGTGTTTATCCTCCCGTCATTTGAGATTTTGAATCGTATTTCCCCATTTGGGAATTATTTAGCCTATGTCACTCCTACAATTTAGACAAACTAAATGACTCGTCAAATAAGATAACCCTCCTTAATGGTTAAGATAGGGGACACAAGGCCTTTTGGGGTGCAGGGGTGGCTCGTATAAGACGCCAAAGCTGTGCCAGCCCGCGCAGACTATTGACTGACCTGTCTTGCATCTGTTTGTTGTAAGCCTCGGCGTTCTTCCTGCGGCGGACTTCCTTGGCTCGCAATATTCTCTCCCGCATACTCTCTTGTTCGCGGACCCGACGCTTGTAATCACTATCCTGTAAAACGAAAGGTAATCTAGTACATTGTACAAGGGAGCATATATATATTTATAATATACCTGCCCAGACGGTGTATTTTTTTTTATGAGGCAGAATGTACGTCTATGCTGTTGTACAAATATATAGGCGGGAAGAGTGTATGGAAATCCATAGCTAACGCGCTGAGCGGGGCAGTAATAGTCTGAAATTTCATTGATAACGTTTGTTGTTTTTTTTTTTTTGTAATTTGGCTCATGTCAGTATTAAACCTTAAATAAACCGAAAAACAAAAAGTTTTCATCACCAAGTCTGCAAAATGATTCTGGCCACTCGCTTTTTCGAAACAAATATTTAAAAAAAAATGCGGCTAAAAAGTTTTAATTGCTGCAATTATTTTTATACAAATTTAAATTACAGAATTGTCTTTTATTTTCGTAGCAGGTATAGATACAGTTGCCGCGGCGGTCGCGGATGGAGAATCGACCCACCAACTCAGCCCATGGTAGTCATAAAAGCTACCATGGACAGCTTCTTTCATTTAACATTGCGATCACCAACCCTCCTGCCAAGCGTGGTGATTATGGAAAAACCCTCCAGCTTCTGAGGAGGCTCTGTCCAGCAGTGGACACTAATGGGCTGTCGATGTAATAGTAAAAAGCACTATGTATCCCTCGGAATAAAGTGCTATTCCCAACTTGTGTGTCTTGTGAACAATGTACTATTTTTTTTTTCTTTTTTTTAATTGTGCGACGGGTAAGCACTTGGCCTTCATCATACCTGGTTACACAAGTTGAGATTAGGCCGAAGGTGGAGGCGCACTTCCCCCGGAATCCTCAACAAACTGAGGAAGTGGCTATCTTACCTCTGAATGCCGGAACACAACAATTTTAGAATTGTTATTATGGCGACAGACTTAGTTAAGATGGTGGTTCCTAGCCAGGCGGACTGAAACAAAGTCCTACCACCAACAAGCACAATATATTGTACTCCTCGTGGGTATCGAACCCGGGACCTCTGGATCTGAAATCGGTGGGTTGAACCACTAGACCACAGAGGCGGTTATTTTACGTCTATCGGGTATATAACAAGCCTCATAGCACAGTTGGTAGTAGCTCTGCCTTCCTTGACACAAACATTTGTGTGATGAATATAGATGTTTATTCTGTGTTCGGGTGTAGTACCATATGTATTTACAAAAAATATTATACCCGTAGTCTAGTTCCCATATTACAAGCTATGCTTAGTTTGGCGCTAGATGGCGCTGTGTAAATTAATGTCCTGTGATATTTATTTTTATTTTATTTATTTATTTAAATGGCGGTAGGTTATCTCTCTGGCCGCTCTATGTTGATATGTTCAGTATATATGTGTTATTGTAATGTAAGCTTACTTCGTCGTTACTCGGCCGGTGGCGCCGCTCGCGGTCCGGCGAGCGGCGCGGCGACACGGAGCGGCGGACCGGCGGCGCCGGGCCGGGGGAACGCATACTGGAATATACACAATGTTTAATCGATACAGGGATTATTGAGATGGGCCACTTCATTGGCCCAAGTTTTCATTGGCAAGTACTCTCTTACCGAAATGTATAGATATTTTTTTCCGCGATGTTTATATATCTAGTGCTCAAAGCTCAGTCGGTTTAGGTAGGGACTTTTGTTCCTTATTGTACGAGCCAATTTGATTCGTACAGTAATATGTATGTATGTACTCGCAAGTTGAGTGCTAGATGATGGTGATGAGGAGAAACACTGTCGACGATCAATAATACGGTTTATTATCACGTAATTATATTAAGAAGGTACGTTATGACGCGACCGAGACGTCTCATAGCTTGTTTTGCTTAAAACTGCTCTGCATCTAAAGTACAGAGCTAAGGTAAAATGTATGTCATCATACACTTATATCGATTGGCATCAAAAGTGTTGTTGTATATATTTTCACATAATCAGTTTACGTTTTTCACCGTTGTTAACCTAATTCAGTAACTACACGTGAGAACCTTTAATTGTCTTTCAATTTATTAAGCGATTGTTTATATACTTTAAGAAGCTGTCGGTTTTCCCAAGAAAAATAAATAAATAAATGAATGAATTCATAAATAAGGTGCAAATAACACAATAGTACGTACCGTCGCCTGAGGCCGGCACGGTTCGCGTGTATGAACTCTTCCTGCCTCCGCAACAAGTCATCGTCGCTGCGTCTGCGCACCGGACGGGCCAGCTCGTTCTCTATCTCGATCGTGGTGTTCTCTATGTACCTACAAGGAGCATCTTTAATGTTTTACTAGCAAATGGGACGACGTTCCCGACATCCCGGGGGAATTTCCCAAAATCTAGTCTGTCAAAACCCTGAAGTCTCTATAGGACAACTGGTTTGGGCTGCTGTGCGTTGATTATCTGTCAGTCAGTCGGTCAGCAACATGGTACGATTTTATATATGAAGACTAAATTAAGTAAACAATACTCATTCATAGAATGTCATTAATTTCTCCAACTTTTCAAGCAAATTAATTGAACTTATCGTGGTCAACCGCACTTTCACAGGGATATTTTTTACTCTTCGCACAGGTTATATTTACATATTAAATTATAATATATATATAACTAAATATATCCCGTTGAATACATTATGTACATCAGCAGTTCATTGATTGATTTAAACATTTGTGTGATGAATATAGATGTTTTTCTGTGTTTGGGTGTTGTATCATATAGTACGTATGTATTTACAAAAAGTATTTAAGTATTTTATCCGTAATCTAGTTCCCATATTACAAGCTATGCTTAGTTTGGGGCTAGATGGCGCTGTGTAAAATTAATGTACTGTAATATTTATTAATGGCCGATGTTGGATAAAGCCTCCTCCAAATCCGGAGGGTTTTGCCATAACCACCATGCCTGGCAGGATTGGCGTTCGCAATAACGGTGTTTTATAATACACGTAAGCAGATGAAATCCCTCAGTCGGCTTTTACGACATCCGTCGACACGCAGCCGAAACCGCAAACAAAAGCTAGTGTCAAATACCATTTCTCAATGTTAAGAAACTGCCCATTAGATAGTTATGTACTAATCAATGTTTTAAGATAATATTAAGTTTTTAGTTTTATGGTGTAGGTAACACTTGTAATGTTATTAAATTATTATAAACACTGTACCTAAATGTTAAATGAATCATCAAAAAATTAACCAGCCCGAGGTTCTTGCCTTTCTCATTGTGTGCTGGTCGCGATTCCGAAAAGGCGGTAGATTTGACGTTTCAAAATGATCCTAAAAATCTTAATGAATAAAAATATTTGACTTTTAATTTGACCATAACAATGTCAAATACCAAAAATTGACAAATACCATAACATAACAATATACAAAGATCATTTAGATTTTATATTACCGTTGCGGCGACCGTCTAGTGACGTTCCTGGTGGCGGCACGTGCTAAGGCGTTCCTCTGCTCCGCTATAAAGCGCTCGGCGGCATCGTCTATGTCTGTTATTGGACCTCCTGTGGCAAAATATTTTGCTTTTTATAGCGAGGTTTTTTTTACAGTACAAATCGTTTTTTCTCATTATTATTTATTCTCAAAAGATATATAATATGGTATAAATAGTATTCAAAATAGTCATGTTTACATGTTTGATAAATAGATAACAATGCCGTATTATTTGCTGCTCTGAAAGAAGTCTCTGATTAAAAAAAGCGATAAATCTACTTTTTTTATAAAACATGTAAAAAAATCAAAAGACTAGACTGAAAACACAAAAAATGATATGCATGGAGTAAAGAGCCAATGGCACTGCCAAAGAGCTCTTTAAGCGAGAAATAAGCCAGCCCTTTTGTCTCCAACGACGTTTATAAATTAAGCTTTTTATAATTTAGCTTCGCTCGCGTTAAGAAGTATTATTATTAATTAGGTATAGTTTTTGCGGCTTTACTTTTGTTTAGCGTGTGTAAAAAATTAGGGCCTACGAAACTTAAAAACGACAGTACATTCTTCAACTTCTCCATTAACGTTCAGATTTTCTTTAGCCATTTTAAAAAAGTCTAAACGACAAAACCTATACTTAAACCAAACGAAAACAAAACAAATGCCAAATACAAAGCAGAGTCTATAACCAAAACAAAACAAATGCAAAATCTCAAAATCCTTTCTTAGGGGATGCCTACGTCATAGTAGCTTTATGCATGCAAAGTCTCAAGCCCGAAAATTGACGAAGTTTCATACAAACTTTCATCCCCTACTTTATCCCCTTGGGGGTAGAATTAATCAAAATCCTTTCTTAGCGGATGCCTACGTCATAACATCTACCTGCATGCCAAATTTCAGCCCGATCCGTCCAGTGGTTTGGGCTGTGCGTTGATAGATCACTATGTCAGTCAGTCAGACACCTTTGAGTTATAAATATTTAGATTTATAATATTAATATTATAAAAAAACGATTGTTTAAATAAAATTCCTGGAATACAGTAATAGAAGAGAAAAATATAAAAAGAAAAATGATGAATTTAAGAAAATAATACCAACAAACAAACAAAGAGGGTCAAGCGTAGTTGTAACCTGCATGTAAGATTATAATATGAAAACATGTGTCTGATTGACTGACCTACGCAGTAAGCCTATGTTATAGGCAAGAAATGCACGACCACACGATAGAAGTGAAAAATTCTAATTTTCAAATTACAAAATGTAATTACACTTCTTGGGCACGCTTCCATCTGGTACTGGTCTAGAACAGTTTAGTTACTATAGGCCATTGTTAACGGTCCTCAGGTAATCTGACTGATTCCTTTGTACATAGTTAAGTAGTTAAATTGTACATTTTATTATATATATATATATATATATATAAAAAAACTTTTATTACACTTTTGATAGTCATATTGTATGAAAATTCTATACTTTTTAAAAGCAGAACGTGGCTGATGACTGCTGGAGTCTAGTATACACTATAGAATTCATCACCGACCCGAGCGCGCTTGATGCCGAGTGGAGTCGAGAAGACCCGATTCAGCGTCACCAACCAGGAGTGAACGTAAGTGAACGGTTCACTTGCGTTCACTCCTTTAGTTCAGAAAAACGCGCCTCACCAAATTTTCACTTCAATAATGCATCAGTTATTCTGTCAAGCAACTACTTATATCATTATACACTAGAAAACCTAAAGCGTGTCGTTATCATGCTAGCTTCTAAGGCAGCGTAAAGGTGCAAAGATTTCAGCAGTCTAATACTACATAGCGAACACTCTCGATACAAGCAAATCAAAACTCTTTCTAATCATTAATAACACATGTTAATTGAACTACGAAAAATTCGCGCAAACATTTTTGTACTAAGTGCAAGAAAGAATAAATCAATTATCACACAAAATGAAAAAAATATCTAGAATTAGAATACATTCGAGTGAATGCAGTACAAGTGTTTTACCGAATTGATTGTCAGTCGTAGGGCTGACGGGCGGCGGCGAGCGGTGTATGCGGGTCGGAATGTACGTCGGTAGCGACAGCCCTATAACATTATAATTATAATCATTATTCAAGCCGTCAGTGTGTAAGCGCACATAAGTAACCGAATATTCGGGCTCAATTTGAGCAGGTCACGTGGTCAGGCGGAGTGATGGCAGGACCTTACCGACTTTATTAAAATTACTGAGGAATATCAAAAGTGCTTTCATTTTTTTTTTTTTACCAGAAGCTAGTCATTTAAAAACTTATTATGATGTATGAGACAAATTAGCTTCCTTTGGTGTTTACTCCTGCGGAAAGATCCAATAGATTTGGACTTAGATGTCACGTGACCGTTGCAACAATTGGACACACAGGTGTAAATCACGTCAAAGGTAAGTCGATTTTGTCTGGGTTTTTTCATATTACAATTCATATAATGCGCCAGCACAATATTTTCGAATACAAGAAACATTAACGGGCTTACAAAAACGGTGTTTAAGTAACTATTTCTTCTTTTTTTGTTGTAAATGATGGAGTAGCTCTTGACAAGACAAGGATGAGGTCTAAGACGTAGCGAGATTCCGGAAGGCACTGGCATTCGCGTACCGGCGAAACACGGGAAACCATTGATTGAAATAAATGAAGAGAATGATCTACGGGTTGAAAGTGAATTTTGTTGTGTTTAAGTACTTGGTGTGAATTGTGAATTTTACTTGTTTTGGTTGGTGGGATAGGATTTTGTTTAAGTCCGCCTGGCTAGCTACCACCATATTACCTAACTGTATCGCCATAACAATTCTTCAAGTGTTGAGTTCCAGCATTCAGAGGTAGGAAAGCCAGTTCCTCAGTTTGTCGAGGTTTCCGGATGAAGTGCGCTTCCACCTTCGGCCTTATCATAACTTGAAATTCAGGTGTGATGGAAGCCAAGCACATCGTCGTAGTACAATAAAAAAAACACTATCAAATAAAACAAAATCATACCCTCAACTGGTGGCTGGAAGTTTCCTTTGAAATGCGGGTTGATGAGCACTTTCTTCCCGGTCAATCCCCCGGGAATGTTCCCAGGGAGCGGCAACATCCTGATTTCCGGTTCCTTCTTATCGGGGACGTTCTGTCTGATCGTCACTTGGGGCATAAGAGGGCCGAATCTGAGAACAAAGTGAAAATACTTGAGAAGATTATTAGATTTTCACCCTCCAATACTTTTGCTGGGACGCACATTTTGTTCATCAGTGGTTTAGTTATTTGTAAAGTAGGGGTATTATATTTCATATCCATTAGTTTTCAAGTTTTGTTTTAATAACTTTTGTTTTAAGATTAAAATGTATTAGGGTACGATGTGACTGCCATTTATGGCAAAAATCACGAATAAAAATTGAAAAAAAAAACCATGCAATACAAACGTAATCTCGTAGTTAATTTTGGAAAAGGACCGATTCCAATAAAAAATCGCAGGTATAATTGGATAGGTATATTCGCTTTACTTGAAAGTTCACAAGTTTATTATTGTAAATACGTATGATACATTATCGTAGAAATGATGGGGAAATCGGAATAATACAAAAGCCACGACAATCGGATTTGGTGGACCACATTTCAAGATCGTCGAACCTCTTTTTCACACTCACTTAGAGGGCCCATGTCTCAGCAGTGTAAAGAAAGATGGGGGGATACAAGTGGCCTTAACAAGTCTCTCCCGTAGTTTTTTTTTTATTACATTATATGACATTAATTATACACAGTGCCATCTAGTCCCTCATTAAGCAAAGCTTGTAATGGGAATTGGGAACTGGATTACGAATATAATACTTGAATACTTTTTTTTTGTAAATACCTTATGAATGAATGAAAAATATTTTTTGTACTCCAAAAACATATAGAACAATTGTCAATTTAAAACTAAAGTAAACAGTACAATGGGTCAAAACAGTCTTATCGCTTCAAAGCGATCTTTCCAGACAACCTTAGAATGGAAAGGATAGTACAAATAAGGTTGATGGTAGGAGGTAGATGGTACTTATCATACAATACAACACCCAAACACAGAACAAACATCATTATTCATCACACAAATGTTTGTCCTGGGTGGGAAACGAACCCACAACTTACAGCGCAGAAGGCAGAGATGGCGCTGTGTTAAATAAATATCCTGTTATATTTATTTGTTTATTTTATCTTCAACCTGCAACACCAATGGCAGAGCAAAATTCTAATTAGAAAATGGCAGCGCAGAATGCCATCCCGCAGGGGATTGTGCATTAAAATAACAGAAGAGGACCTTATGATGCTGGCAACATTGAAGGCAGAGCTAATACTAACTGAGCTGTAAGAAAGAAAAATTAAAGTAATATATTATATACCTCAGGAATGGCTGCCTAGGGAAGTACATAGGCCTTTCAAACTGAGGCCGCATCTGATTGAACATAGCCCTCTCTTCTCTAAACGGAAATCTCTGGAATTGTTGAAATTGAGGCCTATGCAAATCCATCGGAGGCCTCGGCAAGTCCATATGAGGCCTTTGCAGATCCATATGAGGCCCGGGCATGTCCATGTGAGGTCTTCCCATTTCCATAGGCCTTGGTAAGTCCATTGGTGGCCGGGGTAAGTCCAATTGTCTGGACAAGTCCATTTGCTGTCTAGGCAGGTTCATTTGCTGTCTGGGTAGGTCCATTGATGGCCGTAATAAATCCATCTGAGGCCTGAACAAACAATTTTAATTTTAATGGGATCAAGGAGCATTTTTTACTTTTAATTTTGGCACAAAATAGCTTATACGTATTTAATTTTTTACCTATATTATTATTTTGTTAGTGTTATTTTTTGATATTTCAGCATTGCCCGACTGAAAAACAACGCACGGCCCAAGCCAGAAGTCACAAGAAACATATTTTAAAGATATTTGGCATTTTGTCTGTGTAATGTCAACAAAACAAACCAAAATCGAACAGTGGTGCCGATTTGAGTTTGCCGCACTCTTAGCCTAAGTTATTTTAGTTATGAATTTCAATTTTAATTCTATACAGAAAGAACACAGTCCAATGTATATCAATAAATCTCCTAAGAAAATAGACTATTTAGAGTATTGCTTTTCATCATCTACTAAATAACATCAAATAGAGACCGTCAATTTGATAGTTACATTGGAGGTCTGTGTAAATCCATAGGCCTGCCTTGGAAGGGCTGTCTGGGTAAGTCCATTGGCGGTCTGGTTAAGTCCATCGGTAGTCTGGGCAAGTCCATTGGAGGCCTAGGCAAGTCCATCGCCCGGTCTGGTACGAATGGGGGCCGTGGCATCTCCATGGGTCTTGAGAATAGAAAAACATTTTCACAGAAAGTCACTCTCAGCATACAAACGATGGATGACTACTGTAACTGTTTGATGCAGTTCATCTAAAACTATGAATGATATCAATTTATCTCGTAATAATATACCGTCTAAAAAACTAAAAAAACACACCACTTTTTTAGCTATTTCGTTTGTAAATGTCGATGTTTACTTTTGTCATGCGTAAAACTTGACGAAGCATTATGAATCGTCAAATCTACCGCCTGTTCGGAATCGCGACCAGCACACAAAGACTGGCTGGTTAGATATTTGATGATCCATTCAATGGTTAGGTTAGTTTGAAATAATGTTAAATAATATTTACTAGCAAATTATGTGCCTAAATACTTATATTTCATATATTTTTAGCCTTGAAATGTGTACATTTTCCTTTTGATGGCCCTTGATATGCACATCCTTGATGCGAATGGACTCGTCCGGGGAAGTACTACCACCACACCTATTTCGTCCAACCACCATTGCTGTATTCTGGTTTGAAGGGTATGGTTGCCAGTGATAACGCACGCGCGGCTTAACACCTTCATACCTGAAGTTGACGGGCGCAATCCTGCGTAAGCCTTTTACTTTGTGGATTTGACCTACGCAGTAAGGCTTCGTTATAGGCAAGAGATGCACTTAAAATCAGGTCTACTTGCTTGTTCCGTCTCCCAAGTTGAAACAAAAAAATGTACAGTGATCCGGTCAAGTGGGGGACCGGATCACTTGTCTAGTGTGTCGTTTTGTCCAATGATGTCATGTTCCATAGAACAAATGGGAACAACTCGATTGTACCAGTTGGTAGTTACCTGTCCAGTATGTCCATGGGAAGCTGTTGCGCAGGCAGGGGGCCCGGGAAGGAGTGGCGGTGGTTGAAGTTACCCTAAAACGTAGGTACGTATATAAATTAGCTTTATCCTCACTCATTTTGTTATTAAAATAGAATACCTTGGAAAGCGGGTATTAATCGCGTATTTTACGTACATTTATCCCGACGTTTCGGCGTCGACCGTTTTTCGAATCAAAACAATTAGTTCTAATCGCGAAAGTTTAAAAATAGAAAAGTTTAATGGCTCAATAGCTCCCACAAATAAACACAATAATAGTCGTGATTATTTGTATTCATGATTTTTTTTTGCAAGACCGACCGTGATTATTGTAAATAAGTATTTTTTTAATTTAATTTATTGACAAAAATACTAGTATCCATCATTCAATTCATATCTATTTAGCCTCTTAAAGTTGACAAGTGCGCTAAAAGGCCGCACTGACGCTAATAATTGTGGTTTCTGAAAATAAAAAATTCTGCTGCAGATCTACTGCAGCGTTATTTTTTCTTTTAAAGTAATTTCAGCAATTAAATGCGGGCATTTTATTTACATTATTGAGTCATCATTTACAAGTCCGTCAGGACTTAAGCTAGAAAACTTTTACTTTTTACAAGCACTGCTAACTAACACCGACATTTCCAATCCGACTAAGGCGCACGCAAAGCCAACGTGTCGATGGCGCAGTCACGGGAGGAGTGCGGGGTGCGCTCTTAGTACGCACACAAACATAGATGGATAGTCTATTTCTGCAAATACCTAATTTTCATATTCCTCGCCGGTAGGTTTCCCTCTTGAAGCGATTTACCTGTTCGGAATTGTAAAACACAAGGAGAACGGCACGAAACTCTCGATTCAGTTAGTTTTTAGATGGGGCTGAAAATCCCGTACGCCACCGAGCAGCAACCACGCAGTTTTCGCTCAGCATCCGTGCCACCTCCGTCACTAGTGTGTGACACGGGCTGAAGTACGATGTTCACAGAATAATTAATTTCGATACTAAAATAGAGGGATTTCTTGTGGGACAAGACTCTCGAAATATACAGGATAAACGCAAAACCATGCAAACCTGGCACGAAATATGTGGTGTTATCGGTGGCAGTTTCGGCATGAAAGCGTAGTCGTCAAAACGAGTCATAACCGGTGCCAACTTGAGTCGATTTCTGTTGCAAGCAAGGTAAACTCACCCTGGGATGATGCCTGCGGTAGGGGTGCTGGTGCCGCGCGGTGTACTGCGGGTTCCGCCAGGTAGTGCGGCCGCGGACCGCACCGCCACCCGATATCACCACCTTGTCTGAAAACAACAGGCTTTATTGTTTTAACTGCACACCCACTCGCAGAAGATACCTTATTACCAACCGCCTCTCCGGTGTAGTGTTTCAAACACAGGGGACCCAGGGGAGTATAATATTCGAAATGAAAGAGGAGCCATGTTTGTACTCGAGAGCAGAAACCACCGGTACACGGGGCCTTCTTCGATACATTTTTTTTATTATTTTTTTATTATGCATATTTTTCATCTTCGGAAATACGAACGTATGGTATTTTCAATGTAGAGATGTGTCACCATGAAATAAAGTGGATACTGGTTTCCAACTTACAGAGTGTATGGCATATTCAATGTAGAGATGTGTGACCATGAAGTAAAGTGGATACTGGTTTCCAACTTACCGAGTGTATCGGGGATGTCCCTGACTCGTGGTGCGCGCTGAGCACCCACCGGCCGCTCTGATACGAACCTCTCCCGCGACATATCGTCTACAGAGAAACAAACAAACACGTTAACTAAAATATAAGCATTACACCACTGCCCATTTTAAGATCTTCAAAATTTTAGGATCATTTTGAATGAATGAATTAATGAAAATATATTATTGCACACCTTAATAATAGAACTGGATAACTAAAAAAAATATTATATACAATGGGCGGTCTTATCGCTAAGAAGCGATTTCTTCCAGACAACCTTTGGATGAAGAGGATTTCATGGGTAAAGAATCGTCATTCATTTGAAATCTACCGCCTGTTCGAAAATCCCGACCACCACACAAGGATAAAGGCAAGAAACTCGGGCTACCTAGTTAGTTTTATGATGATCCGTTTGACAGTTATAGGTATATATTCATATATTGTATATAGAGGATAGGTACAGGAGTTTAAATAACTTTAAAACGAGTTGAAATATGTGTGGGAGGTGATGAATTTCTCTTTTTGTATAAAAGCTCCACTCCATCAATAGAGATTCATTCATATAAAATAATACAATCAATCAATATATACTTCTCTGAGTAAGACTTACTGGGAATGGTCCCCACTACTTCTGAAGGCACTATTTGTGGTGATTCCATTGGTGCAGCAGGCTGAAAATACACAAAACTTTTAAAACACGAGGTTATTGTATACTTACATAAACAACCTTGTTTTACATAGTATATGTTCCTATCCATTTTCAGATTCATGCAGTGGTGGTTAATACACAGAAGGAAGCTGCTGCCCTTCTTCTGGTTAGATCGCTTAGGAGTCTAAGTGAGGAAACGGGAGTCTTTTTACATTATGAGTCAGAGGGGTCTATTCTTAAGAAGCAACGGCCAAGGGAACAGGAAACTCAAAGACTAAGTCTTGGATCTTTTATTTCAACTATGGGTTAATAGTCAGTCAGTAAGTCAGGTACACTTGCCGTGGTGGTCACAACTTGAGAAGCTACCCCTCCAAAGGTAACAATGAACCTTTCCGCCTCATAGCTTTACCCACGGTATCGCTTTTGGCTATTCCTTCCTATTTCCTCCACCTATCCCCCACCAAAACGGCAACAGCCCAAGCTGAAGTGAATTGCCTAAATTGTGACCTTGCACTTGTATTCAAATAAACCAATTTTGACTAGCCACTTCAGCGCAAGTCAGGTCTACGCAAAGTTGTCGCCCCCCCGGTTCAGAACCAGGCTACTGTCCTTTCAAACACACCACAATAGCAATAGTAGACTTACCATTGCAGTGGGCACGGAATGTTCGGCCTCATAATGTCGAGGCTCATATGGAGCATATGTGGAGTGGGTGGGAGGTACGTTCGGGACATCTACAACAATGTTGGGAACCACACATTCTGCCTCCGCTTGTTGGTACATAACTGGCTGAAACATAGAAACCACAAATCCAAATAATGTTTTTTTTTAATAACTTTGAATTATAAAAAAACTGCCTATACAAAATTGGTCTGAGGCAAAATTCACCATTTCAGCAGTAACATCATTAGTATTCCTGTGAGTAGTCAAAATGCATGGATTTGTCTGCATCAGGGAGATCTCATGTCTTTCCACAGCATTAACATCAAAGAAAAGTGATCTTTGTGTCAGAGGGCTTGTTTAAATTAAATTGTAATATAACTTTAGTAGATATTCACAAAAGTTGAGATGGTAGATATTCATAAAACTTGAGTTGGTATATTCATATTTTATGTCAGGACTCTCATGAAAAATGTCTTTACTACCTTAGATTTTCACTACTTCTTACTTTCACTTATTTTTTTTGCATTCTTAGTAAAACTTGTATAACCTACTTGAGATATTGTGATCAACAGTCAGTCAGTCAGTCAGCCAATCTACCTATTTACATAATGTTTGCCATTGAGTAGCCATGTGAATGGCATTCTGTGCTAGTATACTGCTTTGTTACATGATTTCATTCCTTGCTAAGCATACACATGAAAGAAAGCATGCACTGCACTACTAAAATGCAATGCTGAATACACCAACAAAAACAAAATAGTGAGGTACGAGTTTGACGACAATACAATCATTTTTTTATTATCAACTGCATTTGCAGTACAAACCAGTTAAGGAGCGAAGGGTGTTATCTTATGGCAAAGTCCAAGATTATCTAAACAGTTAACGGTATAAATAATTTATTATGAGGCTGATACCTGAGGAGTGTAATCCATCCGATGCCTGGGATATTCAGCCGGAACCATACCAGACGGTTCTCTGAAGCCATCTACTGTAGAAGGCACATTTTGCGAACTGCCACCTTCGTAATCGTCAGCCAAGAGCTGATCCTCTTCATCATTTCCAAGGTTGTAATCTGCGAGACTATGGTCTCCTAAATCATCGCCTAACAAATCTTCACTGTAAGAAAAAATATTGGCCATTAGCACATGGATGACATTAATATTTTACAGCACAAATTGCCATAACACTTCAACACAGATTCGTATTATTGCAGAGTAACCCGATGGGTTTTCATTAATTTTATATTTAATAACAATATACTCTAATTAAAAATCTGAAAAATATACTAAAATACGAACGTATCGGACATGTTGACAATTATTTTGTTTGATCTATGAATATTAATATTATGAATGAATGAAATATGCATAGTATCGTCAATCGTCAAGCCTGTTTTGAAGACACATGCGAAAAATTCAGCATCATCATTTCATTCATTCATTTGTTTATTTAACCCCCGAGTCTGCTCTCTTCAAACTTGTAGAGAGTAAGATTAGCGATGGTGATATTCAGGGTGCCTCCCGTATACTTTTTTCTAGTGACACGATAGCTCCAAATTCCGTTGCAACCCTCATTTCTCTTGAAAGTAAACATCCGGCCCCGGGGCCAGATTTCCACCTCCCCGATGCACCTCAAGATAGTGATTGCGCTGTTGAGGCGACCAGTCAGGATGTACTCAGTGCCGTTATGTCCTTTCAGAGTGGCTCAGCCGCTGGCCTGGATGCTGTGTCTCCACAGCATCTAAAGGACCTGCTATCTGGTGGGTCTGGCCATGCGGGTGATGTCCTTCTTGAAGAACTGACGGCATTGATCAACCTCATGCTGTCGGGTCGAGTCAACAGCGAGATTACAGAAATCTTGTATGGTGCTAACCTTTGTGCTTTAAAAAAAAAGGATGGCGGGATAAGACCCATAGCCGTAGGCACCACCTATCGCCGCCTTGCAGCCAAAGTCTGCTGTCGAAAAAAAGCCGCGTATCTAGGCGACTATTTCCGACCCGTGCAGCTAGGCTTTGGTTCGCGAGGCGGTTGTGAGGCCGCGGTCCATTCTTTAAGAACATTTTTAGATCGAAATTACGGGGAGGTTATTCTAAAAGTAGATATCAAAAATGCTTTTAATTCGGTTGACAGAGGCACCTTGCTAAATCAAATCAAATCCAAAATTCCCGAAATTTATCCTTTTCTTTTTCAATGTTATGGTTCGCCATCTAAATTAATTTACAAGAACCAAACTATTTCGTCTGCAGTTGGCTGTCAGCAAGGTGACCCTCTAGGCCCGGCCATTTTTAGCCTTGCCATTCACCCAATTATTCAACGCCTGAAATCTAAATTGAATGTTTGGTATCTCGATGACGGAACCCTGGGTGGCGATGTGGACTCAGTATTTGGCGATCTAAAAATTATTATAGATGAATTTCGGCAGATTGGCTTAGAACTAAATTTTTCGAAATGTGAAATATACATTTCAGATACATGTTTGGATAGAAATTCAATTATTCAAAAGTTTGAGACTTTGGCTTCCAATATTACTGTTGTAGATAAGAGTTCACTCCACCTACTAGGTTCACCAATTCTTGATGAATCTTTTCCGGGTTTCGTCGACGACAAAATTCAAAATTTTATGAAGGTTTCGGACAGACTTTCAAAAATTAACTCACATATGGCTTTCACCATTATAAAATTTTGCCTTTTTGTCCCAAAATTTACTTATGCTTTACGATGTTGTCAACTGTGGAAACACAGTGAGCTGGTGGAAGGCTTAGACAACATAATAAAGAACACCCTTTCCACGGTTTTGAATATTGAGTTGGATGACAGAGCATGGTCGCAGGCCTCATTGCCTATTCGATTGGGCGGCTTAGGTATACGCAAAATTTCTAGTGTTGCTTTGCCAGCGTTCTTGTCTTCCGTCTATAGTACACATTCTTTGGTTGAGAAAATTCTAACACCATCAATTTCGGCTGTTCCAGGCAATATACTCCAAATTTCTTATCTTGACGAGGCTCGAAATGCTTGGCATAGTGCTTGCCCTAATACCGATCCCCCAAAACACCTTTCGGCACAACGGCAGTGGGACGGGCCTCTGTGCGAGTTGACACGGAATTATCTATTACATACGTGCTCAACCTCCACAGATCGTGCTCGTCTCTTAGCTGTTTCAAAATGGGAATCAGGTCTTTGGCTGCAAGCACATCCATCCTACAATACCGGTACACTTATGGATCCTGTAACTTTCCGTATTGCCACTTGTCTTCGGTTGGGTGCAAGATGCTGCGCCTCTCACCAGTGCCGGTGCGGTGCGGCCGTAGATCAATTTGGTTTTCACGGACTTTCGTGCGCAAGGTCTGCGGGCAGGATTTCGCGCCACGCTAGTCTTAATGACATTATCCGTCGAGCGTTTACCAGTGTCAATGTGCCAGCCGTTCTTGAACCGAATGGTCTGTTACGTGATGATGGTAAGCGGCCCGACGGTATGACTCTTGTCCCTTGGGAAATGGGTAGGCCTTTGGTGTGGGACGCTACCTGCGTCGACACCCTAGCGCCATCTCATCTGCCTGGGACATCAGTTAGGGCTGGTGCGGCGGCTGATTCGGCCGAGGATCACAAAAGGCGCAAATATAGTGGTCTCGACAGAGCTTACCTATTTGAGCCTTTTGGGGTGGAGACCTTGGGTCCGTGGGGAGCCGGTGCCCTCCGGGTTTTCAAAAATATTGCGGGGCTTTTGATTGAGGCGACAAGTGACCCAAGGGCTGGCTCTTATTTAGGCCAGCGAATTAGCATAGCTATTCAGCGTGGCAATGCAGCCAGTGTCTTGGGCACGCTTCCGTCTGGTATTGGTCTGGAACAGTTGAGTTACCTATAGGCCGTTTGTAACGGTCCTTAGGTAATCTGACTGATTCCTTTGTACTTAGTTAGTTTAATTTATTGAATAAATGTATATCTTTCATTGCATTTGAACTCTTTTGACCTTGATTTGAACAAAGTGATCATAGACAAAATCAGCTTCATAGGTTTGTTCATGGTATTCTGAAGACAAGTCAGTAGTTGCTAATCCGTACAATTAGTAAAAGGTCTGGAACAGTTGAGTTACCTATAGGCCGTTTGTAACGGTCCTTAGGTAATCTGACTGATTCCTTTGTACTTAGTTAGTTTAATTTATTGAATAAATGTATATTTATTAGTAAAATGTATGGAACCCAATCAGACGAAATTCAATCAATGCAAACTATCAGCAAAGTTGCTTTCACAAAATATGTCAGCTCGGTCGGCCGATAAATAGAGTCAAAGACAACTATACTCTAAGCTAAATGACCTTCAGTCTTCCATGCAAGTCGAATACTCCGCTACGCTGGCCTGGTACTAAACCGGAGGGTGACAGCTTTGCGCGACCCGCTGAAATCAGTCAGAACGAAAAATTTGGTGCGATGAAGGCCAAGAATTGTGGATATTACTGATTTTAAGTGGGTTTATAGATTAGAAGTTAACTGCCGGTGTGTGTTCATTATATTTGTTTACATTATAAATTACTAGTATTACTAGATTATTTAGTTATTTCCCTCAGGCATAACAAAACGTTACGCTAAAACGTTCGCGGCTGGCGAGCTACATGCGGCTGTTTAGATGTGAAGCTGCGGCTCTTTAGTTCAATACGCAAATAAAAATTATTTTAGTTGAATAAAAAACCGTCAAAAAATCTTTCTGAATCGATGAACGAGGATAAAGCACCATTTCAATCTCTCAGCAACTCGTATTCACTCTTAACCGCAGCCCTCCCCGTGACACGCGACGTCACTGTCGTCAGTCGGCGGAGGCTCTCGAATGACGTCACCTTCGGAAGTTTCTATGTACTGCAGTCTTAATTCGCTTTCGACGCAAGACTGTTTGCAAGCGTTCTCTTGCATGAATATAATTAAAAGTACAGAAAGAAGCCAACTAACAATAGATATACACAATAGCGCTTCCACCGTTGGCCTTATATGCGATGGCCAATCCATTCAAAAAAACAGAATGAATAATAAATGTCCTGTAATGTAACTAACGTGAACCAAATTCTTGTGAAATACTTACTTTGATACGCTTTCTATAATAAAATTGAGCTTCCATTTCAAAGTAGGTTGGTTTTCTTTTCAAGAGCTGTCTTTAAGTGGATTAAGCTTTCTATGTAATAATATGCTTAACTTATGGCCTCACATAATAAGGTTTAAGCGACAAACGAGAAACCTCATAACGTTGAATTTCCATGAATAGCAGAAAAACTAGGCTACAACGATTTCCTGGAAACTGAAAGAACTTAAGTAGATATTTATTTTTTTATGTGGTATTAGACCTGTGTACTCTTAGCCTTAGGTCGAAAACACAGAGATACACAAGATATGCTAAGAACACTCGCAAATTTCCTGATCAAAAACAAAATCTGAAATTTATCGGATTTGAATTCGAATCATAGGTATTTTCAAACATTCGGAAAGTTTTCGGATCGGAAACATCACTTTTTGTCAGATCCGAAATTGAATCCGTACGATTCAAATTCAAATTCAAATTTCTTTATTTGTATAAGGTCTCATGATTAAAAAAAAAACAATCAACCATTTACAACACGTCTCTTAAAAAACTAAGTCATGGAGAGAAGTCATAGATACAATAATAACATATGTAGATTTGAAAAGGAGCAATTAAAATCATGTCCATGGGTGTTTATCGTTTAGATAAGACGATGTATTATAATAAGCCTTACTACACAATTTATGTTTTATAATGTTTTTGAATTTATTAATTGACATGTCACGTATATCTTTGGGAAGCTTATTATAATAGAGCACACATGTGCTACAACCTGCTTATTTTCCGGAGCCTACTACTGGGCACAGTTAGATCATCTTTATTTCTTAAGTAATATTTATGAGTATCGCTGTTTTTACGAAAATTTTCAGGATTTTTATGAACATAAAGCAGATTTTCGTATATATATATTGTGAATAGACCCTTAGTATATTTATCTCGTTAAATTTCTCTTTAAGTGATTCCCTGGGACCCATTTTGTAGATAGCCCGAACAGCTCTCTTTTGCAATATGAAGATGGTATCAATATCGGCAGCACACCCCCACAGAAGGATGTCATACGACATGACACTATGGAAGTAGCTGAAATAGACTAGGCGAGCAGTCTCAATGTCCGTGTATTCGCGAATCTTCTTAACGGCGTAAGCTGCAGAATTAAGTCTGTTGGACAATGCATGACATGAGGGCCCCATTGAAGCTTAGCGTCTAGAGTTATACCCAAAAAGACAGCCTTATTGACCAATTCAATTTCCTCATTATTAATTTTTACAATAGTTTTAACCTGTGTTACATTTGGAAGTGTAAACCGAATTAATTTGGTTTTGGATGCATTAAGTAATAAATTGTTTATGTAAAACCAATAAATTATTCTGGATAGAGCATTGTTCACATTGTCAACATTAAACCGCTGCTTTTCGACCTCAAACACCAAAGAGGTATCATCTGCGAACAATACTATTCCATGGTTATCCCTCACGAGATAAGGTAAGTCATTACTATATATTAGGAATAGAAAAGGTCCCAATATAGATCCTTGAGGGACCCCCATTGTTATAGGAGATCCAGGGGATCGCTTTCCATTAACATCGATACTCTGGACCCTACCCCCCAGGTAAGAAGAGATAAGATCCAGGGCGCTGTTCCGTATACCGTAGTGGTGTAGTTTCATGATCAATTTATCATGTTGTACGCAATCAAATGCCTTGGACAAGTCACAAAATATACCATACGCATCATGTGACTTCTCCCAAGCATCAAATATGTTTTAAATTAATGCTATGCCCGCATCTGTGGTCGAGCGCCCTCTACTAAAACCGAACTGTTTGTTATGCAAGATATTATTTTCAACGATTCCAACGCTATTCTAACACCATTTCTGAAAATTTTCTGTGGGAAGCATTGACTTCTATTGTAATAGTGTTTGAAACTTAAAACAACAAGTTATGAGCCAAATATACCAAATTGTTCTAGAACCATGCAAAGCTTTGCATGGTTCTAGAACATTGAATTTGTTTACTAAATTGTTTGTTCTTGAAGTATAAGTTAGTGTTGTTAGTAAATGTTTAATTGTTTCAATTTTTTGCCTAAATGATAACTGATTAATTAATAATACCATATAATTATTATTATCTAATTTGTTATGAAAAAAAACTTCTTGTGTATGAATAAATAGTTTATTATCATAAAACTTTATTTATGGGAGTGCTATTTATTTCTGGTTCGTAAAAAAATTGTAGCTTTTTAAAAACCTTGAAATTTCATAAAATGTAATTTTTGACTATCGGATTCAAAAGTTTGCCGACCCCTGGCTAGTGGTTCACTCACCGGTGTCAGATCCAGAGGTCCCGGGTTTGATCCCCAGAGGGAGTACCCACAAAATTGTGCTTGATTTGGTTGGTGGTAGGACATTGTTTGAGTCCAGCTGGGTAGCTTGGTAGCTAACTGTTGATTGAATTAGGTACGACGGTGGTTCATCTTACCGAATTCAGTCAACAATGAATAAATAAAAAATAAAAACTATTCTTCAATTGTTGATATAGAGTTTAGAGGTAAGATAACCAGTTCCACAGTTGGTTGAGGTTTACAGGTGAAGTGCGCTTCCACCTTCTGCATTATCATAACTTAAACATCAGATGAGATGAAGGCCTATTATACTATTGTAAGTATACCAGCTATAACAGAATATATGTACTATGCCGAAACGGGGTTATCCGACTCAACTCGGGGAACAACGTTTGTTTTACGTTTTTTTGAATTTTGGTTCAACAAAGTTCTGATACCAACAGCTGGTTTTTTGAGTTGAGACTACCCTAAAATCAGCTGTTTATTAACTCGCGACAATTACCTGAGCTCTAGACTTAGATGAAGCAACATAGCAGAAGCTCACAATCACAAATAACGAAAAGCGCTTTCACTAACAGAGGAAAATCGTCGAAAAGCCTGGGCTGCTAATGAGACAATCCAATCTGTTAGCTAAAATACAAAATAATTGTTCCTATAATGTACTTTTGTTCGTCCAATATCGCATTCATCGTCTTTTTGTAACTGTAGGTGCCTATGTAATTTATCAATGTGTATGTTCTATCTAATAACCTACTTTCTCGAGATGACTCCAAGTTCTCACTAAAATTGGTTCATCTGTCCTTAATATTCTTTGACACAGACAATAGAAAGCAGGCGCTTTCTATTGTTTTCTAGCTTTTACACTCCGGTACGGCGGCATTGTCAAAGGAAGGAAGGCCGGAGCCTCTTGGTCGGTCACTTTAAGTAAACCGCCACTTTAAGTATTATTTTTAACAATGGTTCCGTACATTTTTTTTTCTAAAACACATTTTACAAAATTTGTGTATTCAGACCATAGAATTTTCTACTTTTCATGCAGATGCTAAAATAAATACTTACCTACCTAAAAACAATTTACTTAGGTACCTACGACTGTTTTCAGTTCGAACTCAGATCATTACACGTAGAACTATTTGAGGGTATTATTTACGGCCGTTTGGCTACAAAGCTCATTATTTAATTTTTATTTTATTTTATTTATTTGGGACAAAAAAAAACAGTCATACATTGTGTATTGTAAACTAGTATAGAACTAAGTAGGTAAATAAATATATGACCCACAACTTTATCCACGGGTTGACAAAAACAATGTTAAGCGATTTCTTTTCGACATATCCAGTTATATAAAGACAATAATTTTAGATATCATAGGAGC
The DNA here is from genome assembly GCA_951394065.1 of Venusia cambrica. Lineage (NCBI taxonomy): Eukaryota > Metazoa > Arthropoda > Insecta > Lepidoptera > Geometridae > Venusia > Venusia cambrica. The sequence goes on along the minus strand of OX596068.1, from coordinate 790,265 downwards.
ATTGTCATAGTGAGACAGGTGATGGTGTCAATCAACGGTGACGGTGACAGTGGCAGCGGCGGCGGCGGCACTCATTACTTTACATTACATTATCATTACTAAAAGCTAAAACCTACATTTAGATAACAATAATAACGTAATTAGTGATTCGCACCGTGTTTACCTACACTAATAGGTCATTCTAGGTACAATCTTTGTCTCAAGCTTCACTGTGGAACTAGCTGCAGGTAGGTAGTGCAAGGTGTGGAATACCTTAGACTACTTATTGACACATGAAAGTAAAGTAATAGGTGCATGAAGGCCTATTTTGACCGTTTGTCTTCCGTTTTTATTTTTCGTAGGTAGTGTAAAAGAACCCTAATATTTTTCGTCAAAAATCTAATAAGTACCTACCACAACACTAGCCGAACCGAAAAAAACTTTAATCTCGTTTCATTCGCGGTTTGGGTTGGCCGGTGAGCAATTTTTCGGATTATCGTGTGTTGTTAAATCGAATTAGAAAAATGGAGACGTACAGTAATGCTGAATATAAATGACATAGTGAATTTGTGCTTGTTTAAAATCGTCTGGTAATCTTCCGACCAGCTGATAGGAATAGGGTCGTCACTATTTATTGTCATTGAGAAAATAAAAAGATTTGTATGGGAAACTGAAAATGGGAATTCACTATTATCTCCCCACCACAACAAATACTTCCTGGTCCGAAAAGCCCTCCCAATGCTTAGTACACATATTCTGTTACACCATGTATTATACATATACTTACACAGATATGTTTTATTTCTTCAACATAGTCTATCAATATACTACAGTCATGTGATTTCTTTTCATAAAAAGATCTAAAGAAGTACTTAATATAAGTTTTATGTCTGCGGTTTTGAGCGTTTGTTTGTAAATTTAAATACCATAATAAATCGCCATAATATATAATTAAATGTTGGAAGATATTTTTTAATTGGTTGTCAATTACGGTTTATGACACGGTAAGTAAAAATAAAGATAAATATCTATTAAGGTAATGTCAAAATTAGTCGTTATATAGTTAAGTGAAGGTAAAGCTCTCTTTAATGGACGCTAATGAACCGTTAACTGACTCTGAAAGTGTTTTTATCCAAATTCACGCTAAGGGACGACATAAATAATGTATATCGTCACTTTGGTGGTTACAGTAAGAGATACAACCCACACCTAGTATGTATAGGAGATAATGAGCAATTAAGTGCAACGGTCAAGCGGCAAAACTTTAATTAGCCAATAACTTTCTAACTACTTGTTAAATATTATCGAAAATGATATGTACTATAGCAAGGATCCTGAGTTATTATTTAGTTAGTTGTATTTTGTAAAAAAAAAAAAATATTGATAATAGTCAAACGTTTGACTACCAGCTTACATGCAAAACAAGTAAAGATGTAGAATAAGATGGAGCACGCTTGCCTAAAAGGAACCTATTCTATTTACAGAGACTTGAAGACTCCAAGGTTGTACTCGTGCGGAAAAACAGACGAATGCAAGGAATTCCATACTTTGCCAGTATTTATTAATGATAAAGGTAGAGGCGAAACGATGTGTTCGGCACAATGCAACATTTACGAGGTACGGGCTGTAGCCAGCCGTATATCTGCTAATCCGGTGGTGGAAAGGGGATTAGGTCAAAGATATCGTGCGCACACTCGCTGAAGTCGAATTTATAGAACACAGACAGCCTGGCAACCCGTCGTCTATGTTCTAGGCTCTGCAAATTAGCCTTAACAAGCGAATCATCACCTATGAGCCTAGCAGCACGACGCTCAATCGAATCCAGGGCTTCGAGCTGATACTTGGCTGAGCCATTCCAGAGATGACAGCAGTACTCCATACAAGATCGGACCTGAGCTTTGTCCAAACATAAAAGCTGTCCCGGTGAGAAGTACCGCCGAACCTTAGCAAGAATACCCAGCTTCATAGCAGCGAATTTAGCCTTAGACTCGATATGGGACCCAAAGCTCAAGTTTGATGAAAGTTCAACGCCTAAAAGGGTCAAATTATCATTGAACTGGAGTTGTTACGGCTTCATCCTTTACCCTTCCACAACCCAGCTACCTATTCCGTACCTAATTTGAAATTGGCGCGCTATACCGCAAATAATAAGAATCATAAGAATATGCAACTGCCAACATAAAACAAACGGTCGGATTTAAATCGATGTGAATGTGTGCTCAAAATAAAACCAAAATCAACTGTGTTTAAACGAATTATTCATACAAGAAGAGTGATCCGTGGGTACCCAGGAAGACAGGAGACGTCCTGCTGATAATCTACGCCTTGCCGTGTCCTGAGTACCTAACATTTCCCTTATTCCCAAATTCCTACTGAGCCAGCTCTTTTGTCTTGTGGTGGCATATCAAACCAGGAGTGAAGTGCCGTTAAAAATGTTTTTATTGTACAACGTGGAACGGCTTGGCCTTCATCTCACCTGAGCCCTTATTCTGTATGACCAATCGTGTCTTAACGCGCCCGCGTTATGATATCTGCATGGAACCACGTATTGACATATCGTTACGTGGGCGCGTTAAGACACGATTGGTCGTACAGAATAAGGGCTCTGGTTACAGGTTAAGATAAGGCCAAAGCTAGAGGCGCATTTCACCCGGAATCCTCAACAAACTGAGGAACTGTGATGGTAAATGTTTGTATCAATTTAAGTATTGTAATTGAGTTTTCTTCTTTTCTTCTTCTTTTATGTAATAAGATATACTGATCCAAAAAACTCAAGCATCTGAAAAAAAAATTACAGAATATTTAAAGTATGTCAGAATATGTTACTTATGAACCTGTTAGAAAACTATTTAGTTATGCATAAATACTTTTTCTTTATTATATTGAGAAAAAGAATAAAGTATTTATACATGTTATTTTCACAGTCACAAAGATAGAGAATTCTGATTATGTACGATGTACTGAGAGTTTTTACTAATATAATATTTATTCACTTTACAATCTTGTGTTTATTTAATGTAACTTGTATTATCCAGTTATAGCTGCAGATTGATAATTATAATAGAACCTAATTATGTTTCATTAGTACCGAATAGCTATACCTATGATAAGATAGTCAGTAAGATTAGGAAGACAGTCATGTTAATATGTATATTTAGTCAGATCCAGAGACCTCAGGTTCAATGCCCAAGGGGAGTACAATACTGTGCTTGGTTGGTTGTAGGATATGTTTAAGTCCGCCTGGCTAGCTACCACCATCTTACTTATTCTGTCGCTATATCAATAAGTAGGTAAGATCCTCAGTTTTTGAGGATTCCAGGTGTAGTACATTTCTACTTTCGGCTTTATCATAACTTGAAAATCAGGCGAGATGAAGGCCTAGCACCTAACCGTCGTAAAATAAAAACTAAATTAAAAAAAATTTAAACCGCGTTTAAAATTCAATTACGTCTAAATATATTGAATTCTTACTTCAACCACGATAATCCATACTAAAACAGATTTGATCCGTTTCGCAGTTTTGACAATTATATCATCGATGACATTTAAACAGCCACTGCTATAAGCATTTTCTTTTAAACATTCACTCTCAAGGCGTACAGACTCATCGCCGCAGCAACTTGGTGGTAGTAGTGATCTATCATAAGAATCTTGTCCGGTAGTTCCACAACATTTAAACTAAAATCATTATTATCGATCATATAACACAATACAACTGTATAGGTAACTGAGCACAAACTACGTAGAGGAGACATACCTACTGCTATACTATATTATTTATTTTTGTATCCGCTCAAAGTTCGTTTTAAAGCAGGTTAGTAAATTGTCTTGGAATATTGGTACTTATAACAACTTTTACTAATAGTTCTCGTCGAACTGAGGTCTTGTGATGTCTGTTTTGTTACGGACATAGAAAGCTATTAACTCCACAGTAAAAGTGTGTTTTCTTTAAGTTCTCTCTCGTTACATACTCTCAATCTCATAATATGCATGATTAAGAGAGATGAAAGCCAATTGCTTCCCCGTCGTACAAAAATAAATAAATGCTAAGCTAGAATTACAAGCAAACTACTAACTATATCTCTGCATTGACTTCAAGCCATAGTATGTGCGGGCAGAATACGAAAAAATTATGAGTCACCCGCGACTAATAAGAAAAGGTTTAAAAATAATATCTGTTGTCTAAAATAAATTGCCATAAGACAACTTACAAGCTTTAAATTTCATTTACCCCTTTGCACCCTTAATGTCAAAACAAGAGCGGTTTTAGTGAATAAATTAACAAATAGTGAATGGTGAAGACGACCCCCATTAACATTATAACCTACAAGATTTGCTAAGGATTTTACCCTCTTAACGCGCCCCATGTTACAAAACTAACTCCGGTTGGAGAGTAAATTATCATTTTGAAATGTGCTTTCGATACTCTTTTAAATGACACAACAAGAAATACAGATCTTCTTGACTCAGCTAACACCATAAGAAATTGTATCTTAAAAAAAATATCTCTATCTTAATTCCGATTTATAAATTCAATCAAGTATAATCTCTGTAATTCAAAATGTTTAATTTATATTAAACCACACTAAGGATTATGGGTAAATGGAAATATTGTAGTTCCTTCCAACCCAATATCTCAAAAACTACCCCCATTATCAAAAGTACCCCGCGACATCAAAAATGTATCAATGTTATCTCTAATGTTATATAAAATTTCATGAAATCAGATAACCAATTTCAGAATTATGCCGTTAAAAACATTACCACATACATAACATACATACATACAGTACTATATTTCCCAACTTAGCTCGGAGATCTTGTTTTCTTCGCTATCAAGACCACTTATATAAGCAAGAAGTGGTATTATTAAAATAAACATTGTGCTACTTTTTATCCGCTACATAATAATATGATAGATAGGTAGTACTCACTGAAATCTCTATACCATGGAATGTCTCGTTACCTGTTGTGGTAAAAGATTCGTCCAAATAATTCTTAGTAAAGTTACGAAGCATATCAGTATATTTGTTCCAAACGATCACCAGATATAATTTGGTAAATATTAGTATTAACATAAAAGCTGCGAACTGAAACAATGGTTTTTTAATTAAAAATAGGTAGGTAGGTAGGTACTTACTTAATATTAGGTGGTCATAATTGTTGGTGCATAACGGAGTGCCAGCACTTTAAAATACACAACACATCAATATTATTAGACATTCTTTCATCACATTATTTTTTTCTATATACATACAGTGTACTGTGTACAGGCACTTCTACACAAGTGTATAATGGATGGATTGTTTGTTGTACATGCTGGCTCGCCGTAATGCATCTAATTTATGGTACCCCGTGCCATCTCCAATATTGCAGTTTGAAATAGATACCTAATAATGATGTAAATACTAGGTAAGGTAGCCAAACTTACCTCATAATTAGAATTTACGTTTGACCGCCTTTGTCGTCTATTGTTTTACCCACCTATATCAAATCTAGAAGTCTCGGGATGAGAGTAGGTACAATATTGTGTTTGGTTTGATTTGGTTTGATTGGTGGTGGGACCACAGAACAATGAATCATCATGTGTTCTGTGGGTGGGACTTTGTTCAAGTCCGCCTGGCTAGCTACCACAATCATACCGGAGTCTTTCGCCATAAAAATAATTAAAAATTGTTGTGTTTGTTTCCGGCATTCCGGCAGAGGTAAGATAGCCAGTTCCTCAGATTGTTGTGGATTACAGGTGAAGTGCACTTCCACCTTCGTAACTTCATTACTTGTAAGCCAGGAGAGATGAAAGCCGAGCGCTTCAATGTCGTACAATAAAAAAATTGCTTCCATACTCCTAGGCTGATGACGAGCATACCATAGCATTTTTGTATTCTAATATCTGTGGTTGTAGGTACTTACTTACTTCTGGAGCAACTACAGCTATATAGTAAATTGTGAATACCTAGCTGAAAATGTAACGAGTCATTGTTTTTTTGCAATGCTATGACGTATCACATACCTACTCAAAATGGTAATAACTATCTAGGCACATATCTATTTTGGTAGGTACTCCTTGCGACTAGCAGATAACAAGAGTTTTAATTCAATTATTGTTACCATTAGAAGAAGACACTTTGTTTCTGTCAACGTTCCAACGCATCCAGAAAGAGAAACAATAAATATGATCACACCCAAACAAGTAATTATTATTGCCACCCATTTCAGTATATCTTTGATTTCTTCACCCTCGATAACGATAGCCTCTGGTAACGATAGATCTACATTGCTTAGAAAGATTATTCCAAGTGCAATAAATGTTATACCTATACCCTGAAAAAAACACCAAGTTATTAGGCAAGTTGTTTATATTTTATTATTATTAATCGACGTTGTAATTACTATAACAATATATTAGGTATTCAATAATAAGTATATTAGGTTTTCATTAATTAATTTTGAAGAAAGCTTACTTTTTATGCGTATCTGTAAATTACTTATACAGTTGAAACTAAATAAATTAGACACGTAAAACTTTATAAGTAAATTTAGGTAGTTCTAAAACTCATTCTTCATACCTACCGAAAAGATAGTATTGAATGCAAATAGCAAAAATTTCACTATACCACGTATGCAACCCATTGTAATTATTTGCAGAATAAACAAAACATGACGAGATTAGTTCCGGACATTATATAATGTAATAACCGGATTGAGTGTCTCGATTTTAATAACGTGTATGACTCATAAAAGTTATTCTTGTTATATAATCCTAGCTATAAGATCTCCTAACTATATAATATAACAAAAAAAATCGCACGCCTCTGTTTGTTTCTCAAAACTTCAAGCCAGCACATTCGGGATCGAACCCGGGACCTCTGGATCTGAAATCGGTGGGTTGAACCACTAGACCACAGAGGCGGTAAAAATACCCTTGTTACAAAAACCAAAATTAAACAAAATTACTTATTTAAATTTGATGAACCATTCAAAAGACACGTGCTAAATATTATAGATATTATCATTCAACCCCAAATAAAATAAAAAAAACTATAAAATCCACCGCGACTATAAATTTACATAGATAAATAATGTTATCTCTTTATTGTTAAATCGCAAAACGAGTTATGCCGTCACATACATTGCCACATACTTAGTACATTTATAGTATCAAATTTCTCATTGATCTCGTTTGCTTTCTCGATTAAATATATATTTATACAAAACATTAAACAATAAATACACTTAATAAAAACAAATAACGAGTGCACGTGTACTCCTAATTGACTTCATTAATAGACTGCACTCCTTAAAAGCCATGGCAGGTCACTAGTAGGTAATAAAGTATATCTTAGACTGGATATACAACTTCTTTCCCACAAGCAGATAATTCCAATCTCGAGTGCTGATGCACTTGACAAGACAAGTGTTGTTTCATGAAAATGATGACTAAACAGCTCGTAGCCACCAACCTAGTCACCTACTTACCTTGCGTAAGTATTTCTTAGCTTTTGCCCACGGCTTTGCCCACGTGAAACCCGGTTAAAAAGTAACCTTTAATTTTTTAATAGCCCTTTGTCTTTCTTTATTGGCATACAACATAATCCATGCATCTGTTATCAATCACAACATTTTAACAATGAATGAAAAAATTAAATTAAGTATTTTTATTATGATTTTGAAGCTATGATATTTTTTTTGGAACAAAGATCGGCGTAATTTCATTAATGCAAACTATCAGCAAAGATACTTTCACAAAATTTGCAGACTCGGCCAGTAAATAGGGTCAAAGACACATAAACCATGAGGTAAATGCATGCAAGTAGAATACTTTGCTAGTCTTTTTTAAACTTTCGCGATTAGAACACATTATTTTGAAATGAAATAAATAACCAGGGTACCTATATATCGCAGTCTACCCGCGACCCGCGACTATAGCTGGTGCAATACCGCAGAAACTTCGGGATTCATTCGGGATAAATAAGTAAAATCGCTTGAAAGAATATCGGCTACACATTCATAAAATATATAGTTGTTATTCACTCACTAGGGTTGCCGAACCAAGGGTGTCGATAAAATCCATGAATTACACGCTTGGAAAACATATTGGTGCTCATAGTTAAAGTTGTTTACACACAGCTGCTGCCTTTTAGGCGATGCTCCTTGGACGTTTTTACGACACCCGTGCTGTTGAGAGGTAGATTTTTTAACCTCGACCACCAAAGCAACAGTTTTGAGAGCTCTTTTCAAAACAACATCATTTTTATTTCACGTTAGTAAGGTGTAACTTATTCACTTATTGTTTTCTGTCCACCTACCACCACCTACACCACCGACGTACAGTCAGTGGTTTGGTGCTTTTGGTATTAATATCAACCCCCATTTGTTTTTTTGAAAACGTATCTATTAGTATTTTACGTTTTTTCAAGACTTCAATCTTATGATTGAATTTATTGAATTGGTGATTTGCGCAAATAAAAAAAAAAGTTTATAGTGAAGTCGATCCCCTTTAACGGTCTATCCTACTAGACATACCGAGCGTTTTACCTTCCTTACGCGCCCCTTTGTTACAAAGCCAGTTCCTCAGTTAGTTGAGGATTCCCAGTGAAGTGCGCTTCCACCTTCGGCCTTATCATAACTCAAAACAGGTGAAATGAAACACCTCCCCGTCATACCATAAAAAAACACCCCTATTTAAAAGTTTAATATATTTTATGAATGTGCAGCCGTAAGGTCTTTCAAATGAGACCACACAAGCCAAAAAACTTCTTGTCTTGCTTAAATCGGATAATATTCGGAGAGATAATATGCCGTCGCAAACATTGCCACATACTTACCTACATACAGGGCCGGATTTCCCAAAACAAATTGGATATATCGTTCGCTTCACTCACTCGATCAAAAATGTTGATTTGTTTTGTTTATTGATGATTTATTTGAATTTAAAATTATACTGTTCAGTTACGGCCTTTTGTGTTTAATCTGTGATTTTTAAAGACAATTGTTTATTGCGCGACGATAATATAAAATCGACAAGCCATTCTAATACTCGGGTAATTTATGATAGCATGAGAATGAATTTGTGTAGGGGAGAGTGGTCATCATTCGTACGCGGGGCACATTCATACAGTTAGTATAACAGACAAACTAAACGGCAAAAAAGCGCGCGTTTGCTTGTGTGCATAGACATACCGGCCGCCATGTTGCTAAGTAGAGTGTCGCGCCAGTCGCACCACGGTGCATCGGCTGGCAAGACGTAACGTGTTTTCGCGCGCGGTGAGTAAATTTTTTACGTAAATTCAATTCGCAATTGTAAGTAGAATTATTATGTTTTTGACAAAATAGTGTTGATTAATATTAATGTTAACATTAATTATTTTGAGCTTTAATTGTTATATTTCTCAAATTAAATTAGAATTTGTATAAAGTAGTATTTTAATTTTGTGCAAGGCATGGGGTGCATTCGGACAGCAAAACAGGGGGCACATTCGTACGCGTACGAATGCTCCCCTATAGATTTTATTAACCACCAGAACATCACAATATTTTTTTTCTTTTTATGAAGTATTCTAATTCTATCAAATCTATATATTTTATAAAGTAAGCCTTATAACTAATATTTAATTGCAGAATCATGGTATGAAAATATAAAAAAAAGGGTACGCGTACACAAGAGGTGGATGAAGAGTCCATGAAATTAGCAATTGATGACGTAATTCAAGGACGGCTGTCATATAGAAAAGCCGCGTTGCAATATAACAGGAAAGGAAAAAAATAGAATAGGAAAGGAAAGCCAGAGCCAAAGCAGTGAAACGTAGTTTGAAAGAACTTAGTTCAAGACAAAAAAAAAAGAAAGCTAAGCAAATAAAAAGTGATGAAGGTTCAGAGGCATCTGAAGGATTGGAATTTAGCTTGCGGGAGAGTTCAACATCTCCAATCGGTTTCGAAACGGACGAAGAGACTAATGATTGCAGTAGCGATAATAATTTAAATGTGACACCAAATAAAATCAAAGATAATTGTTTTGTTTTGGTAAAGTTTGAAAAAAAGACTTCTGTTGTTTACTACGTCGGAAAAGTTCTTAGTCATTATTCGGGTACGGAGCTGAAAGTATCTTATCTTCGGAAGAAACCGGGATCATCATGTTCATTCTTTTTTCCTGATATAGAAGACATACACACTCTGTATATCAGCGATGTCGTCATGATCCTACCTGATCCACAACCACGAGCGGGCTGTACAGCTATAATGGCTAGACTTATTACTTTTGCAGTTAATTTAAATAATTATAATGTGCAATAACTTCTAAAGTAACAACCAAATATGTATGATTATTGACTTTAAGTTTAGATTGTCAAAGACTGTGCAACATACTCATGAAAAATGATTGCAAAGAAATCATTAAGACTGATTGTTAAGCTAAGAATTATCAATAAGTAAACTGTGGATAAACGATTTAATTTTTTGTTATGTTTCTAAAGAAACATTTATCGACTATGAGTCAAGTCAAATATTTTAAGTTAGTTCTTTAATAAATAAATATTTTTGTAATAATTAATAAACATTTAACGACTTTAATAGGCTTTTTAATTACCCTGTATGAATCTACCCCATGGCGTATGAAAGTACCCCACCCACTGTACGAACGTACCCCGTACGTGGGGTACGTTCGTACAAATATCTTATCGTAGAAAAATTACTATAACTCTTTAACCTTTTGACATAATAGTTTCGGATTTTTTTGTAACAAACTACAATATATTTGTTACGCTCAGGTATATAAACTAGATAAATTCAACAATTCATCATAAATTAAAAAAATAAAATATAAAAAGCGTACGAATGGTGACCACTTTCCCCTATTATTACTTTATTTATTTTTTTTTTCTATATTTTATTGAAGAAAATTCAAAAACTCTAATAATTTACAATAGTAGTTTCTGCCGTCATCGGACATTTAATTGGGCCACACAAAAACTCGATTTTGCCCTATTTGCCCAGTGTATGCCTATTTTGTCCCTTTGTCTTGGGCCATCTCTTGTCGCAAACATATTTATGTCTTTGAAACAGTCTCGATGATAGAATAGGCAGGTATGTATATGTCTTAATACAGCCTCTCGACGACGAAAAATACTTAGGGTGCGTTCCGTTGCTAGCCACTTTCGCCCACGACCGCGACGCCACGATTACCCGTTCCGCATACTTGTGATCGTCGCAGTCGAAGCCACACATCAACTTCAAACGGAACAGTTCGTGGTCGTAGTGAACCAAGAAGACGAAGAAGAGAAAAACAAAATAAACAGCGGGAACGCGTCTGCGTCCGTCTAACGTAGAATCAAAGAATAATTCGTAACCTACGACAAATACAAACAATAAAAATCCTTATTATATCCAAAACTAAGTACCTAAGTGCCTAGTAATTATGCCTGGTGTTTTCGTCGGTATTCAGTGTGTTGCGCCGTCACCGTAATCCATCGGAATCAAAAATTTCGAGCAGTGGTTGGAGTGCTACCTGCAACTACAAGGCTTCCTATTGGAAGCCTTGTAGTTGCAGGAAACAAGAAAACGGGAACTTCATCCGCACATTACCACGTACAGAGATCTTATTGACAATGATTTTAAAAGTAGTTTTTGTTTGGAACCAATTGAAATCACTTATTGTAAATACTTATTTCTTACTCTTGCAAATATTAATACCTACCTAACTACTCTGAGCCAGGCAGCCGCCGCCTCGCCTCCACACACAAGTTTTAACTTGGTAAGAGCACAGAACTCCCAAACGAATGTTGCCTCTATTTGTAAATACAGACTTTGTCTAACTAGGAAATCAACTGTAATACCTACCTGTAAAACTACAGTGAATCCTAGTTATAATGTATTAGAATGTTTAGTTTTTATTTAATGAAATAAAATAGCATTGTTTTCTTTATTTATTAGGTTTTTACTTGTTACATACCTACTTAAGTTTTATTGTAGTAAAAAAATAATATTCATAGAAAATTATGTACCTATTGTTAATATAAACAGTCGAGGTCTTAGCTTGCAATACCTGCTTGAGATCAATTATAATTATCTATTCAAAAAGAAAGTACTATGCCATCAGAACCAAAAATGAAGTGGAAATAATAATCATGAGAAATTATAGTGAAAAATAATCTGAAATTGAAAATTATGTTTTGCATGATTTGCATTTCGCGCTCTTTTCACTCGCTTCACTTGTCATTGTCACTAGACGCCCCGTGCCGACCCACATCGCACCACGAGCGTTGAGGGAGTCGCAGTCGACGACGGTGACGTCACAATGATGTTTCTTGAGCTCGACCGCGGCGATCGCGGCTATAAACGGAACGGCAAAATGGGCGACCGTGGCGAATGTGGCTAGTAACGGAACGCGCCCTTAGGATATTAGTGTTCTGTGCCTTAGTAGCTTAGCATTAGCACACAGACACAGATCAGTAACCCCAGAACACTAATATCCTAACGGATATGTCAGTAACTAAACTATGTAGCTATGTACCTATTATGTATCTATCTAGCTAGCTATGACAAAACAACAACAAATAACCTTACATATGAATTTTATCCTATAGGTATTTCTAAAGTAGGTTAATTATTACATATTTTAACGCCCCAATAGTAAGCACATAATATGGCTGAATCAGACGGTGATGTAGAATATCTAGATGAAGATGCAGAAACAGTGCTTCAATGTTTACAACAGTCGGCATCTCTCACAACTTCTCTATCACAGTCAATTACGCAGGGTGAGCGTTCGCGCCAGCATGAAATGCAGAGAAAGAAACGTATTCGGGATGAAGAAGATTCTGACTATGACCCTGAAGAAAAGAATCTACGTGTTCAGAAGAAAGCTAGACCCTTACATGTTCCTCAGCCTACTAGAAAAATCGTCAATCAGTCTGCTAAAGAGAAGTTGGACAATAGAAAAAAAATGAAAATCCGTATTCCTGACTACGATGACCCTCTCTGCCTGCCAGTTCGAGCGTTTAGAAACCAGGAGAACGATAGAAAGAGGTTAGATAATTGGAATAATGTGTGTTTGGAGCATTTCAATTATTGCAATGACATTTTGAAGCCAGAACGTGGAGCCACTAAGAAATCAGTTAGAACTGCTGTGTTCAAGAATGTTGTAAGCAAACTTACGGGTATGTAGCCAATACTCTGAAAGAGACATTCAATATTTAATTTAGATAAAAGAGAACTGATACACTCACTGTTGGATTTGAGTCTCCAGATATTTTATCCAACAATCAATAGAATATCTATAATCACTACTAATGGCCAGATGATTTGTGATATCAGTGCAGAAATTTAAGTCCTGCACTGCAAGCTTACCTAAATGTTGTTATATCAATTTCTTTTCATGGCAAATATTCAGCCACCAACATAGCGATTTTCAAACACACTGAATGTTTTTGGGTCGGAAATGTCACTGTTTGACGGATCCATCATATCATATCAAATATTTAGATTTGGGATATAAGAATAGCATTCTCGGAATCTCCATTGGAATCTTCTGAATTTCATCCGATAAAGCTTTCCAAATGTTCGAAAATAGCTACACCAATCGGATTATAGTCAACATTGACAGAGAGATGAAAAAAATATATATGGTTCAGATTCACCCAACTAAATAAAGCATGATATATCCTTCATTTTAATTCCGTTATATTGTTGATAGCAGGTAAGCAGGTTGGGTAGTGTTCTGTAATTCTCCTTATGTTTTAGGAGCTGTTGAAACCACAATACGGAGTAAAACCTCTGTAGAAGGGGTGGATGGTGACAAGAAATCAGAGATATTCCAATGTGTACTCCCTAGATACAAGGAGAAGAAAACAATCAATAACTTCATACTGGGGAGCAAGAAAGGAAAATCCACCAAAAGTGTATTTGAAGCTGTACTTACTAAAGTAAGGCTAAGAGAGATTGAAATAATTGATGATTATATCAAATCTAATGTTAACTTAATACAAAACTTAAAATAGCACCCTGATACAAATAATATGCATTGGGAGCATTGGATATTATAAAGAAATACTCAAAGCACTAGGTATTTGTTATTTTTAACAAGCCTCACAGCTCAGCCTTCTTTACTGTAAGCTGTGGGTTTGATTCCCACCCAGGACTAACATTTTTGTGATGAATATAGATGTTTGTTCTGTGTTTGTGTGTTGTATTATATAATGAGTATGTAATATCAAAAAATATACAAATAAAAAAGTATTTAAGTATTACAATCGTAAAAATAATACTTAAAAATAAAAATACGTAAAAATAGACTATGAGAAATTTTAATCTGCAGCAATAGCATATCAAGAAAAATCAAGTCAACACCCAAATCTTTTAGCTCATTAACTTATAAATCCCAACTTTGTAAAGAGACAAATAGAAAGCAAATCACGATGATATTGAAAAGTGCCTGCTGAGCAATGGAGTGTTATCTGCCTGACAAAATAATTCACATAATATTTGCTCTAAGTTCAAGCGACTGATTGTAGATGAAGAATGGAAAAAATCATTCACGTGACTGCTGACTGCCTCGGAAGGGTGTTTTTTATCATAACATAATACACATACCGTGAATGTTACAGGAGGTCCACAAAAATGGAGAAGCCTTAGTTGTCTACAAGCCAAAAGAATCACTGTCTGCTGTCTACAATCTAATTGATAAACGGTAAATAACATTATTGTTTATTTAATATAGATAATTATGCAGAATTATGTATATGACAAACAAGCCTCTGCGCTGTTGTGGGTTCAAATCCCACCCAGGACAAACATTTGTGTGATGAATTTTCAATGTTCTGTGTTCTGGTGTTGTATGTTAACGGCCTATAGTAACTCAGATAAGCAACTCAACGCAACTTTACTCAAGTTTTGAACTAAGATACAGTTATATTAAAGGTGACATTGCTGTGCGCTCAACCACGGCGCTGACCACCAGATGACAGAAATATGCGCGTATTTCTATGTTTTGTTTTTTTACGGTAAAACAATTATGAATTTTGAAAATCTAAAACACAGACCGTCTGCTGTATACTGTGTTTATTTACTGTACAAAGTGTTAGGGCCTAATTTGGCGTATTTATTGAATGGTGAACATTTTTGGTACAAATTAGAGTCAACTTTGTTTTTTTTTTTTGGAGAGGTGTGAGTTTGTTCCCTGGGGAATAAAGGTTTTTATGGCGACCTGCCAAATGAATTGTAAGAAAACCCCCTGTTGAATCACCAACGTTGATGTGCTCCCAAGGAGTTGATGGATTTAGGTTCAGGAACTATGATTATTTTATTTATTAGGCACACAACAGAAAATAATCAATACATGACGAACATGTTATTTAAATTGATAATAGCCAAGTATTTGACCAGCCCTAGCACTCTAGCTTCTCATCGGGGCTTTGTGGAACCTGAGGCCCGATCACGAATATGCTATCGTACGGTAAGCGTATCGTTCGCGTTAGCATTTTGAATAGGATTTCGCACAGCGCGTCTATAGTACGTGAATAGAACTAAATTTGCGATCACGAACCTTTTGACACATGTATCGTAATGTAAAGGTATCGTTAATTTATCGTCACTCTACATCACTCACGTTTACCTATCGTTGTTACGGAGTGATACGATAGTGCTTCTAGCTTCCAAGTAATGTAAAGGTCCGTAACCGAAACGTAAATACGTTACCTTTACATTACGATAACGTTAGACATTCGTGATCCAGCCACTGGATACAAACAAACAAAACAACAACAAATATTACAGGACATTCATTTCACATAGCGCCATCTAGCCCCAAACTAAGCATTGCTTGTAATATAAGAATTAGATTAGATAGAATACTTTATTACTTTTTTTTTGTAAATACATACATATCATAAAATACAGCACCCAAACACAGAACAAACATCTATATTAGGACCGTCACAAACGGCCTATAGGTAACTCAACTGTTCCAAACCAGTACCAGACAGAAGCGTGCCCAAGACACTGGCTGCATTGCCACGCTGAATAGCTATGCTAATTCGCTGGCCTAAATAACAGCCAGCCCTTAGGTCACGTGTCGCCTCAATCAAAAGCCCGGCAAGATTTTTGAAATAGATACAAGAAAATACATACAAAAATAATATCAGCCTGCCATTATCTAGTTGTATGGTAATTACAATCATTCATGCGCTACGTTGATACATAGCTATATATGCAATTCCTGTTTGATGTTTACAGAAACAACGGGGAAGGTTCCACCGAGCAGGGACAAGAGACTAAAATGTATCTGAAGGAGTCAGTGTGTTGTAAAGTGTGCGCGGTCTGCTACCAGGGCTCCGATAGAGGAATCAGCAAACTCAACAAACATAGTAAGTCTAAATTAAAACAGCCAATCGCTACTCGAACTCCATATCGAGAGATTAGCGGAAACATTTTTTTTATTCCGTGTAGAACCTTAGTACGAGTTCGACTCATAATATAAAGCTATATTATTTGATAATTATTGACACTATATTTATTTTATTTTACTGTATGCTAAGTTAAAAGGTTTACTTATTTTCACTCCTCACACTATGTTTGTGGAAGACAAAGTGTGAGTTCACATTTTCGAAATCAGAATCTCCTAAAAGCGTTTAATGTATCGCAACTTATGTTCCACCTTAACTTGAGTACCTATTGTAAATCAAATCAAATCAAATCAAATAATTTATATAATATTTTTTATTTTACGATTGTAAATGTACTCAGCCTGCATGCAGGCGTGCAAATATAAAAAATGTCATGCTAACGTCAATTATTACAATTATTTAATACAGTTAATTATTACAGTTATATGATAAATATTCGTCAAGGCTATATAAACAATTACACATTAACCATTCACTTATTTTTTTCTTAAATACAATTCACTTTAACATTTTAATTTCGTCCGGTAATTTATTATACATTTTTATACACATATTATAAACATTTTTCTTATAAATGTCTTTAGAGCAAAGAGGTTGATACATAAGGTTAACAAACCTGGCCCGTTTTTGCCTTGTTATTACATGATTGCGTGTTGTAAAATGTAAGACTAAATGTATTATGATACTATAATACCAATGTGCCGTATGCCGTGGCGGTAGTGGCTTAAGTTCGAGCCCTCCTCTCAGCATGGATGTCGTAAAAGTCTACTACGGGATCTTACTAGAAGAAATCTTCCTTCTGTGTATTATCTACACCTTATTGTGATCTCCAATCCGCCATTATGGCAAAAAGCAGAGCTTTGGAGGAGGCTCTGTCCAGCAGTGGACACTAATGGGCAGTTGATGTGAATACCAATATTTGATACTATTGTTACAGAAACATTGGTGTGCCCTATTTGCGGCGGTACTTTCGTGTCCCTGTACAATCTATTGTCCCACTTCAAAGGACACTCGGTCGTCGATATTCGCCTGTACGAGAAAGCGATAGCCGCCATTTTAACTCACGTAAGTCATAATCTGTTGTTTTTGATCTTATTAGTGTTATTTCTTTAATTGAACAGTAAAGGAAAATGGTAAATTGATTCAAGCGTTACTTGGCGGATATCAATTATAATGTTCATCTGAAAACAGAAACTGTTTTTTTGCAAGACAAGTTCCACTTCAACTTCTTGGTTTATGGCAATTAGTGGATTTGTTAGCTGCCGGTCCAAGAAGCAGCTCGTCCATATGGAATTTCAATTCGCATTTCGTCCAACACGCACTTCGTCCAACAGGCATTTTGACCAGCACAAATTACGTCAACACGCATTTGGTCAAACACATATTTCGTCCAACAAGCATTCGCCTAACAGATATTTTGTCCTAATGCACTAACTATAGGGATAAACCAAACAAATTTTATCAGTCCTTCAGGGTGGCGTTTCATAAAAGCCTGTTACTTTAATTACAAGTGGAACTCTCTTTTCCATTTCTTTTATTAGTAAAAGACCGTTACCGTTTATATTGTGATGGGACTATATTTTGAAAGGATATAACTATGTTATATTTTATCTGTTGTATTTCTCTCTCCCCTCTCACCTGGGTACCTGTACTCCTAGGCTGTACCTATATTCTGCGATATCGTAACGATTTAGCATTTGTAATGTAGTCACCAAATGGACTAACTACGTAATGACGAATCTCGAAATGGACGAACTGCGTTATGACGAACCTCGAAATGGATAAATCCAATTATGGATGAACTGAGTCGTAGACGAACGACAAAATGCGAGATGGACGTACTGCTTTTTGGACCGCCTACAAAATTAGTGATAGTAAATATTTAATATTTGCCTACATTAATAAAAAAAAACAAACATACGTTTTTCTGTATTTTTTTAATTGGCGCCATCTGATATAAGTCACTTTTTGACTTGACTATTAGAGTCTGCACATGGCAGAAGCGTCGTCACAAGCTTTCTAAGAACAAAACGGTCAACTACGAGATATCTCTTGTATAGATATTATATTGTAGGGCTTATTATACTTATTTTTGATATTTTATATGTTGTGTGGAAAACTCCCAAGTTAAATAAAGGATATAAAAAAAAACTACAGCTATAACTGTAGAATCCATTCAGGGTAAAATAATTGCCGAAGGATTGTATGGCGCTTGTATGACAAGAGCTCAGGTGCGCTCCCGAATGTACGGCGGTCCTCTTCCTGTACAGATCTGAAGGCCCATTGTTCCGCTGATTTTTGCTCTCCCAAACACAAGTAGCCTGGCTAGCTACCACCATCTTACCTAATTCTGTCGCCATAATAACAATTCTAAAATTGTTGTGTTCCGGCATTCAGAGGTAAGATAGCCAGTTCCTCAGTTTGTTGAGGATTCCGGGTGAAGAGCGCCACCACCTTCGACCTTATCTCAACTTACCACGTTACCAGGTGAGAAAAAAAGGCCAAGTGCTTACCTGTCGTTACAATAAAAAAAAAAGTTTGTCGTTCATTTCGAAACGGCATCGGCATGTCCAAAGCAAATTTTGCAAGTACTGTGGATAAAATCTAGGTAAAATCAAAACGTATACCAAAAATATCCTAGACGTCAACACTCCGCATACATTTTAATTTTTTGATAATGTTTTGTCTTCATCGTCATCAACCTATTTCAGTCCACTGCTGGACTGAAAAAGGTTTGCGCAAGCTGAAATTGTTTCTTGTACAAAAATGCCTGTATTATCACTTGACTTCCTATAATTTGTAGTTTTAATCATTTATTTTAAATTTGATCCGATTTTTATGTGTGTGTTTTCTTATTATTTTGACTATGTATTTTTTGTGGATTTTTCAGGTTAAGATGTAATTATTTTTTTTCTGAAATGACTACCTAGTTATTAATTTATTTGATATGATGATTTTTTTGTGACATTCCGCATACAAATATCTTTGTTTTTGGAACAAATAAACTTGAAACTTGAAGTCATCACTCTTACGTGCCAGTTGTCGAAATATCTTTGTTTTTGGAATAAATAAACTTGAAACTTGAAGTCATCGCTCTTTCGTGCCGGTGATCGACCTAGCTCAAAGCAACAACAACGTTTTGCCGAGACACGGTCTCCACTCCAGAACTTAAGCTGAAGCTTACCCCAGCGGGTGTTGGTACCCCGGCAAACATGGCCGGTCCACTGCCACAGCCTGCTAACTCTGTAACAGTATATAGGGTTAGCAGGCTGAAGTGGCTGTGGCGAAAGTGAATTGTTACCAGACGGCATACGGTTACACTTATGGCTATCTGCCCCCACGTATGAACCGTGGGAGCCCACGGTAATACATTACTACAGTGTGCCCCCATGTCTCATGTATAGTATACAGTATACTATACTTTCGTTCTATGTCGAGTTGTGTTTAGGAAAAGTAAACTCAGGTTAACCCTCTACAGTTATTCCTGCAAAATAAGACTCTTAAGAGGATCATATACCGAAACTGTTTTTGCGTTTTAAGCTGCAGGGAACGCTGAGGTATGCTATGCATCCGACATAGACAGTTGCTGCTCGTGAGACTAATAGGTAAATTTTTTGATAGAATTTACGTTTCTGGGCATAGTTGTTGTCACCCCCCCAATTGTAACAAAATGTTTTGTGATTGGTGTCAATCGCTTGAATAGAATTTATTTTAGGTTTTAATGTTTTGTTAATTACGAAAAAGTGTTTTGTTTTGGAAAAAATATTGACTTTAAATAGTCATAGAATCAGTGAAAAACATGACTGGTTAAGATGCTTGTAACTATAAAGTGAATTTAAAAAACTAGCAAAAATAATACTTTTAAACCTAGGTAATAATGTGTTGATTACATGAAAAAATTACACAGATATCTACTTCGTTAATACTGTCCGTATTAGAAAAGAGCTATTTCTTTTTGTATGGACAGGTACACCGATGATCCTCTTGATAAAATATGAACACGATGAAGTGCGGCCTTATAGCTAATAGAGATTTGTTGTCTGCAGGTGGTGGGGTATCACTACACATGTCGCGTGTGTCGTCGGCAGTTTGAGACTATCAAGGGATTGAGGCAGCACTTACCTCAACACGGTAAATACTATTACGTTTTTTTTTAATTGTACGACGGGGAAGCGCTTGGCCTTCATCTCACCTGGTAACAAGTTGAGATAAGGCCGAAGGTGGAGGCGCACTTCCCACGGAATCCTGAACAAACTAAGAAACTGGCTATCTTACAAATGCCGGAACACAACAATTTTAGAACTGTTGTTATGGCGACAGAATTAGGTAAGATGGTGGTAGCTAGCCAGGCGGACTGAAACAAAGTCCAACCACCAACCAAACCAAGCACAATATATTGTACTCCCAATGGGGATCGAACCCGGGACCTCTGGATCTGAAATCGGTGGGTTGAACCACTAGACCACAGAGGAGGTCAAAAAGGTGTATTTACCATTCGGCACAGTGGTAGTATTTACCATTGTGCCGAACACAACGTTTCTTATAAATACTGGTAAACTTTAATTATAAACATTAATATAAATACTGGTAAGGAATGGAATTCCTTGCCTGCGTCTGTTTTTCCGCACGAGTACAATCTTGGAGTCTTCAAGTCCAGAGTAAATAGGTTCCTTTTAGGCAAGCGTGCTCCATCTTAGGCCACGCCTTTACTTGTTTTACATGTAAGTTGGTGGTAAAACGCTTGACTATCACCAATAAAAAATAACGACTTATTCGTACATTATTTTTAGAAGTGAAAGATAGTTATATATGATAGCGAGAGATAGTTAAAATGATTCCCTGTAATACAAAAGTTTCATTTCTGTCTTGTGTCTATACGACACACCCTGTTCTCTCGTATCTATAATCATCACACAAATGTATGTCGCGGGTGGGAATCGAACCCACAACACACAGCGCAGAAGGCAGAGCTACTACCAGCCGAGCTGTGAGGGTTATCGTAATTAGTATTGTGTAATTTGTGTGTAATAAGTAAATTGAAAAAGTAATTTTTCAATTTACTTACCACAATGTATTAGTGCGGTGACGGTCGCGGCTTAAGAATCGACCCCATCATCTCAGTCCGCGGGGATCGTAAAAGCCGACGAAGGAATTCCACCAGAAGACGTGCAGCAGTTTCCTTTAGTGTATTATCTGAACATATTTTAATCATAATTACTGCGATAACTGAGTGCGTGATTATGGCTTAAGAAGGCCAAGAAGTCTCTTTCCCAAACAAACGTAGTTCCATTTTAATTTCGAAATGGCGAGTCTTATTCAAAATATTTTTTGCAGGTATAATATATATAGGCATAGGGATAATCTGTGTCTGTGGTGTGTTAGTTTTTCTAAGAAACGAATACAAACCAAAATGTATTGAAAAGAGTTACAAACATACAAACACTCTTTTCCATAGTTTTCCATGAGTTGGCGCTATCTGATCACACAGCGCAAATACGGAAATTTCCAACTAAAAATACATGCATAATTAAGCATTGGTATATAGTAAAACGAGACTATAGCACGGACAATGTGAAGCTCTTTAAAAAACACCTGAGTAGCTTAATGTTTTCTGAAAGTTTCCAATGTCAAGACCCTAATAAGTCCTATGATACGTTTATTGAAATATTCCTACTCATATACAATCTTTGTTTCCCTTTTATAAAAAAAATAATAAAGACGCATATAAAACCTAAGTGGATATCAAAGGGAATAAAAAAGTGTAGTACTATCAAAAGGAATTTGCTATGGAATTACCGACTCAATCCTAGCGCTGAAAATAAAAATAAATTTAAATCATATACAAAAAGATTAAAAAAAATTATAAACCTGACACAAAAGTCACAGAACGACTATAACATTAAAATAGCAGCTAACAAATCAAAAGCCACGTGGAAAGTTATAAATAGAAACACGGATAATAAACCAAAGGATGCCATACAAAAACTGACAATCAACAATAACACAATAGTTAACCCAAAAAATATTGCTAATGAATGTAATAATTATTTTGCTGACATAATTACCAATAATACTAATAATGTAACTAATAATAACATTAATTTTAATCTAAATAAAGTGAATGACAATTCAAACTCATTGTTTCTAGCTCCAACGGTTCCATTTGACATCCTTAAAACAATTATATCTTTGAAAAACACAAACAGCGTTGGATATGATGGAATATCTACGTATATAATAAAAGAAGTTGCAATGATAATCGCTCCAATAATAAGTCACATCATTAACCTTTGTATGGAACATGGTGTATTTCCAGACAGTCTTAAAACATCTATCATTAAACCTTTATTTAAAAAAGGTAGTAAGCACGACATTAGCAACTATCGCCCAGTAGCGCTGATACCAGTGTTTTCGAAGGTTTTTGAAAAAATAATCTATAACAGACTGTATAGTTTTCTAGAAACCAACCATATTCTGTCAGAACACCAATATGGTTTCAGAAGAAACAAAACGATAAATATGGCGGTATATGATTTTTTACACAAAGTTACCACGAATGTGGATAAGAGACAAAGCGCGATCGCGGTATACATGGACATGTCCAAAGCTTTCGATCATGTCAAGCATGATTTGTTACTGAATAAACTTGAAAAATATGGTATACGTGGTAACCCAAACGATTTAATACGTCTTATTTGAACAATAGAAGACAGATAACACACATTACTAAGCTGTGTCACAAAACGCTTACTGATGTAACCTATGCATCGGACACTAGGAGGATGTGTTATGGGGTACCCCAGGGTAGTGTACTAGGTCCGTTACTTTTTATCGTATACATTAATGACTTACCGAACATAACAAATCACTCAATGACATTATTCGCGGATGACAGTACGATACTATTCACTAACAACTCCATTACTAACCAACAAAATGACATTAATATGACTCTGACATCAATAATTAACTGGTTGACATATAATAACTTAAATATAAATAAAACATTTTTAATGAATTTTAAGCAAAGAAATAATAATCCCACAAATTTAGACATCAAATATTTAGATACAAAAAATTATGAAATTGATTCTACCAGATTTTTAGGTTTAGAAATTGATAGTAGACTTAATTGGAAGAACCACATAGATAATATATCGAAAAGGCTAAACCAATTTTCATATGCACTTTATAAACTTAGTAAAATTGCCAATACTCCAACCTTACTAACTGCGTATTATGGTCATGTGGCATCGATCCTTAGGTATGGCCTTATTTTCTGGGGCAACTCAACCAACAAGGCGCAGGTCTTTATAGCGCAAAAAAGATGCATTAGATCTATATTTGGTATGCAACAGACTGACTCCTGTAAAGATGTGTTCAAGCCGTGGGGATTCTAACCCTGCCATCTCTTTATATTCTGGAAATTGCTGTTTATGTTAAGAAAAATCCAATCTCCTTTAAATTTTACCCAAACGGTACTCGTCGCGAGGGTACTTTACATCATCACAAATGTAAAACAGCGCTCTTGCGTAAGAGTGTGTTCTGTATGACACCAATTATCTATAACAAAATTCCGTCATCTATACGAGCCATTAATAATGTAAATATGTTTAAAAATGCACTATCTCAATATCTAACGCAAAAAGTTTATTACTCTGTGAATGAATTTTTAAATGACATGGAAATTTTAATTTTTTGACTATGAATTTTAATTTTTGACAACCTATCGACTACTTATTAATTGACACAATCTAAATCTTACTCATATCATTGACATGTAATTGGTTTTTGGAATTATTTGTTTTTATTACTTAATATTTGTTAATTGATCATTCTCAGATTTAATTTAATGAAACACTTAGTATAATGCATGCTTTAGAACTTAGTTGAAGTGTCTGTATACCTACTAGGTAGAATCTGTGTTACTATTACTACATTAGACCTTAGTACTTATACCTACCATGATTCAACAGACCAATAAATCATTTATCATTATTATCATTTATCATTATCATATATTTCATTTTTTTTTGCGCTATAGGGAAAAGTAGCGCACCACAGACTATTTCTTTCCGATTATACCTGCAAAATTTGATGCGAATCGGACTTACCGCTTCGAAATGAAAAACAACGTTTGTACTGGAGAGCGAAAATCAGTGGTACTCCGGGGCCCTCTTAACCCTCTTATTCTGGAGGGGCTCTGTCCAGAAGACATAAATGGGCTGTCGGACATACTGATGAGTGAGTGTGTGAAAGGAGATACAGACACTAAGATATGGAAGGTTTGGGTATATAGAAAGGATGGATGAAAGCAGAGACTATTTGAAAGCCAAGGCAATCAATTTCATATGCAGAATATTCCTCGCAATTGCGTATTTTCGTCAAAATATTACGTTACCAAAAGTGACCTAGAAAATGACGTTGACGACTGAGCGCAGTCGAAATCTTTCCATTTTTACGAAAATACCATGATAAAGTAAGTAAAGTAAATAAAATAAAGTAAAAATATATGTAATACATGAAAGTTGAAAAAACTAAAACCCGACCACAAAATTTTAAATTTCTGGGTTTAACGAAAACACGGTCCGAAGTATTACAATCTATATAATATATTTAAGTACTCTAAACCAAAGAGCATGTTTTTTTTTGTACGACGGGGAAGCGCTTGGCCTTCATCTCACCTGGTAACAAGTTGAGATAAGGCCGAAGGTGGAAGCGCACTTCACTCGGAATCCTCATTAAACTGAGGAACCCGCTGTCTTACCTCTAAATGCCGGAACACAACAACTTTTTAAGAATTGTTTTTATGTATGAAGAATATGATGAATGTGGATGAGACAAAAAATCCGTTGTCTCTGCCTCTCCGTCCCGGAAACAAGAATATGTAAACCTCCAATCCACTTGCCAAGCGTGGCGGTTATGAAACCCCTCCAGATTTGGAGGACCCAACAGCGATGGGCTGGCTAAATGTTAAGCTGTAATAATACTTGTCTGTTTTTTCCAGGTGGTTCAGAAATATTCAAGTGCGAAGTGGGCAATCATATAGTGAATAATAATCGCAAGTGATATTTATCTATAGATAGAAATAAAATTACTTTCTTCACAAGATTTTGATTATTTTCCTTATCCATAGAATTAGACAACAATGTGTATAATTCAATTTCTTTCCATCAATTTATACACGGTTTTTGTCGTACATATCGAAATGACGCTATCACTGGGTAGTAGGCCGTCCTTGTCTTTCATACAGACGCTAATACAAATGTCCTGTTCGAAGTGTGAAAGTGACACTGCCTAACTGAATTGGTTGCTTAGAATCAATAATGCAATCACTCAGCAAGAAGCTCCTAGTATTTTTTTTTTTATTGTACGATGGGGAAGCGCTTGGTCTTCCTCTCACCTGGTTACAAATTGAGATAGGGCCGAAGGTGTAGGCGCACTTCACCCGGAATCCTTAACTAACTGAGTAACTGGCTATCTTACCTCTAAATGCCGATACAACATTTTTGTAAGAATTGTTACTATGATGACAGAATTAGGTAAGATGGTGGTAGCTAGCCAGGCGGACTTAAACAAAATCCTACTACCAACCAAACCATGCACAATATTGCTCCCCTGGGATCGAACCCGGGACCTCTGGATCTGAAATCGGTGGGTTGAACCACTAGACCACAGAGGCGGTTTAGTAGGTATAAAAACATAAACAAACAACAAAGCTTTCACAAAGCCGGTTTGGACTTATGGAATAAAACTCTAGGGCTCTGCTAGTAACTCCAACATTGAGATTCTCCTGAGATTCCAAAAACTTGGCTTTGCGAATAGTTTCAACACCTGGATTAGTAACTCCAACATTGAGATTTTCCTGAGATTATAAAACTTGGCTTTGCGAACAGTTTCAACACCTAGAGAAGTAACTCCAACATTGAGATTCTCCTGAGATTCAAAAACTTGGCTTTGCGAATAGTTTCAACACCTGGAGAAGTAACTCCAACATTAAGATTCTCCTGAGATTCCAAAACTTGGCTTTGCGAACAGTTTCAACACCTAGAGTAGTAACTCCAACATTGAGATTCTCCTGAGATTCCAAAATTTGGCTTTGCGAATAGTTTCAACACCTGGAGAAGTAACTCCAACATTGAGATTCTCCTGAGATTCCAAAACTTGGCTTTGCGAATAGTTTCACCACCTGTTGAAGTAACTCCAACATTGAGATTCTCCTGAGATTCCAAAACCTGGCTTTGCGAACAGTTTCAACATCTGGAGAGTTCGACAGAAAAATCCACAATCAACAATAGCTCCAAATACAAAGAACGCATGAGCAGACACACAAACGAGCTCGCCAGAAACCTAGACGATAAGAATATCTAAAGCGATAGCACATCACATACTTACTGACCTTGGGTACGCGAGACTCGGTGCATTTATGAAATGATGAAATTGACAAAACATCAATCGGCCTGGAAAATTTATTAAAATATACATCTTTAGTCAATAAAATGAATGATTAAATTAACTATTTAGAAAGGAATCAGTCAGATGAGTGAGATTACCTAAGGACCGTTACAAACGGCCTAAAGGTAACTCAACTGTTCCAGACCAATACCGGACGGAAGCGTGCCCAAGACACAAGACAAGACACACAATTTCGATCGGAGCTGCCATTTCGAAATAGAATATTATTTGAACCTCAAGAATCTATTATTATATTATGGAATCTATTAGATTCTTGACGATCTATGTTGTCCCATTTCAAAATGGCAGGTCCGATTCAAATGGATTTTTTTTTCAAGTACAAATAGGTATGTTGTAAATGTGCACTTCTTTAAATAAAGTAGGTATATCTCAATTAATATATGCTCCCGTTTTTAATTATTGGTCTTTAAATTACACACGGCTTCATGATAGGGATCTTATGGCGGAGTAGGTACGTCAGTAGGTTGTTAGGTTTTTTTTTATAGAAAAGAGAAATACTTTTCTTTTTGTCTTCCAATGAAAGTGAGACTTTATTGAGAAAACCAGTCTTGTTTTACATTTTACCACTTATTTAGCGTAGCTCAGAACAGGTAAAAAGAGATTGATTTGATTTATTTTTTGTCTGAGAAAAGGAAGAACAATCATTAAAAAAGCTGAGCTTTTATATTTTTTTGCTTGCTGTTTTTGCTAAATTAAAATTATCACTAAAATACATGCCTTTCGAAATTAATAAAACTGCATTTGTACTGGAGAGCGTAAAACCTTACGCACTCCGGGGCTCTCTTAATGAAAATTAGATCAAAATCGCGGATTGATTGACCGACTGACAAACTACTTAAATGTCATAATACTGACGATTTCAGAATCTTTACATTGAATGTAAAAATAAAATTGTAAGTAATGACTTGTAATTAGTTTGTAGGTATGAAATGTAGTGGCAAATTTCACTGTCATGACGTAAAACTCATCCAAGATGTGATAAGAAGCTACAATGTATAAAAATCATAACACTACGCGTACCTATTTTGAACCAACCACCTTAATCTGGTAGTCATAACAAACCCTTTATTACATAGACTACATAAAAGAGCTTTTTCATCTCATATACTTACATAAACACAGGGTTTTCAACCTTATGCCGTAACTCATCTTTAAACAAATTGCTAGAGCAGTTTCAACCGTATTTGTGAGGAGGTAAGGTATTGTTTATTGCGGAATTGATGTCTGTGCAAATGCTTTGTAGTTAGGTAGTTAAATTGGTTTGCGAATAGATCGTATGTCGAAGGGATTGGGTACGAAACCATCGATAATAACAATTAAGTTCAAAAACAAAAAACTTCTGAAAAATCATGCTCTAAAATTTATGAAACAAGATAATATTCTCATCTGAAATTGTACAAAATATTCAATATTTGTTGTTGCCTATCTATTAAATAATTATATAAATAATATATGAAATAAATAATATCTATTAAATAATCTTGCGGGGCTTTTGATTGAGGTGACACGTGACCCCAAGGACTGGCTCTTGTTTAGGCCAGCGAATTAGCATAGCTATTTAGCGTGGCAATGCAGCCAGTGTCTCTTGGGCACGCTTCCGTCTGGTACTGGTCTGGAACAGTTGAGTTACCTATAGGCCGTTTGTAACGGTCCTTAGTAATCTGACTGATTACTTTGTGCATAGTTAGTTTAATTATACATTTTATTGAATAAAGATCTGGTTTGTTAAATAAAAGACTTACATGACGTAATATTTAATGTATTTAATACATAATCATAGTGATAGTATCATCTGAATGATAGTCATGGTCATTCATTATGCCACTTTACCTTAAAGCTTATGATTGCTTATTGAACGCTGCTGTTAGAATGTAGGTATTGTTTTGTACTAAATAAATACTTTTGCCGTGGCGGTCGCGGCTTAAGAATCGACCCCACCAACTCGGCCCATGGATGTCGTAAAAGCCGCTAAGGGATCTCACCAGAAGAAGGGCAGCAGCTTCCTTCTGTGTATTAACTACACAGTTACTGCGATCACCAAGCCGTCTGCCAAGCATGGTGATTATGACAAAACCCTCCAGCTTTTAAAGAGGCTTTGTCCAGCAGTGGACACTAATGGGCTGTTGATGTGAAATAAAAACTACGAAATACCTACACAAGCTAGTGTTGAATAAAATGATTGTGTCGATAACTCGTATTACACATTCCCCGTCCCACCACTAGTAATAGAATAGCTCAAAGGTAGCCGTGACAACGGATCGATAGACCACCTCCAGCTATATCCGGACAGACGGTCTGCCCGCTGATAATTACGAACGGATTGCAGGCCCGTTGCAGACGGACTGCATTGTAACTGTTGTATGCAGTTCATTAGACTGCACGCTTTGTTTTTATACGTATAACAATTTCAATGTAATTTTCCTTGTTCAAATTGCTTTAATTTTCCCTGTTATAAAGTTATTTACTTGTATTTTTTTATAGAAAATAGTTTTCTTATAACATATGTACTTTTTTTTTAATCATTTATCTTTTTAATCTAAATCTTGAAACATGTTTATGTCAGCCTTATAGGGTACGACACCAATTGAAACAATCAACAATATAACCAAAAACACAAACACCAATAGTAGTTTGTTTAACAAGCCTCATAGCTCAGTTGGTAGTAACTCTGCCTTCTGCGCTGTAGGCTGTGGGTTCGATTCCCACCCAGGACAAACATTTGTGTGATGAATATAGATGTTTGTTCTGTGTTTGCTTGTTGCATCATATAGTACGTATGTATTTACAAAAAGTATTTAAGTATTCTATCGTAATCTAGTTCCCATATAACAAACTATGCTTAGTTTGGGGCTAGATGGCATTGTGTAAAATTAATGTCCTGTAATATAAATAACACAATCACTACTAGAAAACAAATTAAGCAAAAATTAAATTAAGTTTTACAAAATCTATTAATGTTATTAATTGGAATTCACCATGAATGAAATCAAAACGTTCAAACAAAATTTCTCGAATCGTATTTAAAATTGAAATAATATTCTTACTAACAAATATAACATACAATGTATAGTCATATAAATAGCACGCAGCGGTTAAAATATAAATATCTAAATAAAGCCAACTAACTAACCAAGCGAACTAAGAAAATACATTTTTTTGGCGGATTGGTGATCGCAGTAAAGGTGTAGATAATACAACGAAGGAAGCTGCTGCCCTTCTGGTGAAATAACTTAGTCGGCTTTTACGACATCCATGGGCTTTGCTGGACGGGTCGAATCTAAATCCAGTTCTTGCTGATTTTAGCAGATCCATATGTGGGCATGAATTGGCTGTTGATGTAATGTGATGAAGTCCATGTAGAGCCGGCATTAGGGGTGCCCTTTGCAGACATCAAGGGGTTCATTATGAAGTTAAAAGCAGTCGCATTTCATTAAATACGGATTTGGAAAAGACGGTTGCATAGAGTAAGCCTACCTACCTAGCTAATTGTAATACATCCATAGATTCGTTTTTGCTATATGAATATAGTGGATGGACCCTTTTATTAAAACTTTGTTGTACATCTGTCTGCTCCTTTGTCTGACCTTTAAAGGACTATCTTTTGAACCGTTGTAGGTAAGTAGCTGGTTTAAATATTCAGTGTCCAGATGACAAATCAAAATTATAAGTCATAATCTAAAATCGTTCACTATTGGACATGAGTCTTCGCTCGCGTCTACACGATGAACAGAATCGCCGTAGCAAGGTCTACGAGCTCTCGTAGCACGTCTACGGCGTAGGCAGTGTTACGCGTTCCCTAGAATATTTTACCTTGGTTTTTTCAAGGTCAGTTTCAACCGCCTCTGTGGTGGTGTCAGATCCAGAGGTCCACACAGAGACAGAGTTGAGTTAGTTCCTCAATCCGTTGAGGATTCCGAGTGAAATGCGCTTTCACCTTCGGCCTTATCATTATTTATAACCATTTGTTTTTTATTTGTTAGTTGAGATGAAGAGCAAGCGCTTCCCCGTCGTAATAGGGGGTAGCCAGAGGCACGTCCAAACTTACGTG
Organism: Venusia cambrica; assembly: GCA_951394065.1. NCBI lineage: Eukaryota > Metazoa > Arthropoda > Insecta > Lepidoptera > Geometridae > Venusia > Venusia cambrica. The sequence continues at coordinate 759,368 of OX596068.1, read as the reverse complement.
CAGCACATGCCCACGGTTTACAAGTCAATACGTGACAGGTTGCAAGTCCATCGTCGCTCAGCGAAATACTAGCCAATGACACGTGCCATTCAGATTTTTGCTCCTAGGGACATGCCGTTTTCCTCACGATGTGACCTTCACCATCAGGACATGAACATGTCAAATGCGCACATAAGCTTCCAAAAAACCGAAAAGTCTATTGGTGTACGACTGGATTTGAACCCACAACCTCCGAATCGGAAGGCGGGCCCATACATAATTGGCCACACCGCGCTTATACGATATCAATAAAACCCTAAGAAAACAATTCCGTCTGTGTTTGACACCTTTACTGCTATCTATAATCCAAGTGCGGTTGGCAAGTGCCAAGTGTGGTATTTATAGCAAACCCTCCAGTTTTAGAGGAGCCTCTTCCCAGCAGTGGACATCATTGATGTTGATGTGTTCCTCATCCATAAAAAAATATACCCATACAATAAATAAACCCAAAAATCAGTTTCCAAAATCGAGATTTGCGATCATTATTTTAAAGTAGTTGGACGATTGCTACTTTTCGTTTTGCACAGGGGTGGCTGATTCTAAACCAATTTGACAACGCACCCTTTCGGATCGAGTACATCAGTCCCGTCCTATTGATGTCGAAATGGAAACAGATAAGGGGTGCCCACCCCCTGTCTGCATAGCTATTATCAATCTGGACATCCGGCTAAGTACGAGTCGGGAAAAATACAAAAAATACGAAATTACGTCGAGTTTTTGTAACGTTACGTTTGGACCAAGTACGAGTCGGGAAAAATACAAAAAAATACGAAATTACGACGAACATCAAAAGATTCTCCATTTTAGGAAATCAAGGGTGAAATGTGGAAAGTTGCTTATTTTGATGATTTAATTCTTTTGAAGATCATCTTGTCTAGCCAAAGGCAACTTTTTTTTATTTTTCTTATTGTTCTACGGGGAAGTGCTTGGCCTTTATCTCACCTGATTTTTAAAGTTATGATAAGGCCGACGGTGGAAGTTCCCTTGACCCGGATTCCTCAACAATCTGAAGAACTGGCTATCTTACCTCTAAATGCCGGAACACAGCAATTTTAGAACTGTGGTTATGGCAACAGAATTAGGCAAGATGGTGGTAGCGAGCCAGCCGGACTTAAACAAAGTCCTACCACCAACCAAACCAGGCACAATATCACCTGTACCGTTCATAGTGTTAGTGTAATTTTCGTGTAGTTAATTCAAGTTAGCAACTGCACGATTTGGGTGCAGTGTCCCCGTCACCGCTTTACGAAATACAAGCGACTTTACGAAATACAAGCGGCTTTACGAAATACAAGCGACTTTACGAAATACAAGCGGCTTTACGAAATACAAGCGGCTTTACGAAATACAAGCGACTTTACGAAATACAAGCGGCTTTACGAAATACAAGCGACTTTACGAAATACAAGCGACTTTACGAAATACAAGCGACTTTACGAAATACAAGCGGCTTTACGAAATACAAGCGGCTGTAATATTTGAACCGCCTCTGTGGTCTAGTGGTTCGCCCACCGGTATCTGACCCAGAGGTCCCGGGTGTGATCTCAAGGGAATACGAATTGGCGGTAGGACTTTGCTTAAGTGCGCCTGGCTACCACCATCTTCCCTAATTGTGCTGCCGTAATAACAATTCTAAATTGTTGTGTTCCGGCATTTAGAGTCAATGCGCTACTTATTGACGTGCTTTCCCGTCGTACAGTTAAATAAATAGCCATATGGATATTTGAGAAAGCTCGCTCCACAGAAGACTTTGTGACTTTTGACATTCGTGTCCTAAATGGATAAACGAATTAAAGAATGAAAATATATTATTGCACACCTTAGAAATAAAACTAGATTACTGATTTTTTTGTATACAATGGGCGGTCTTCTAGAAAGCTATTTTTTCGGAGAGCATTTTTATAGCTAAAGAAAAGTTGGTAGTTTACATATTACTTAATAGGGTAAGAGTAGTAGAGCCCCTTGTAAAAGGGCTCGTCCGGGGAAGTACCTACTACTACCATACCTATTTCAGCCGCCAAGCAGCATTGCTGTGTTCCGGTTTGAAGGGTATGGTTGCCGGTGAAATTACGGGATCGCGATGCTTAACACCTTTATTCCTCAAGTTGACGCGCGCAATGCAGTGCAGTGTAAGCTATGTTCTTTGTGGATGTAACCTACGCAGTAAGGCATTGCTATAGATAAGAGATGCACTTGACATCAGGTGGGCTACTTGCTTGTTCCGTCTCCTAGTAGTATAAAAAAAACTAAATTAGAAAATATTATATCATACATTATGTAAAGCTATGCTTCAAATATACACACTTACATTTCTTACAATACCTACATATATACACTATGTAACTACATACTGTACAAATACAATACGCAAAAAAAATATAATATAAGTATGTATCAGGATGACAATATATATTCTATAATAAATATTCTAAAACTACCATGATAAAACATATAAAACGGTACAGAAAACCCCAAATACTTATGGCAACAAAGGATGAGATAGACTAATAGGTCTTCCTATGAAGTTGCCGTCTTGTAGTACTGGTAATTTCGAATAAAAACTTTTCTGATTGTCTATGAATTCTAATTTCAAATTAATTTTATTTTAAAAACATGACATTATTTTTTCAAAATCAGTTTTGTGTTTACTGGTTAGCGTTATGTTTTCATCCCATTTGGTTCTTTTCGTCATCATGGATACGTTAAAAATTCGAGTAATTATGGAATATGAGTACCGATGGGGTAGTATCATCAATATAATATTAAAAAATATTATACAACACAGACGCGGCCGATTCCTCTGCTCAGAGTAGTGTTTCTGTCGAATGTATAGGTAGCTAGTAAAGAGCGCATCTATTCCAAATAAACAATAATATGTTTTCATAACTCATCACTGAATAGCGTTTTTTAAAATTATTGCGATTATTATACATAACTAATGACAATAAACTTTTTTTGAAAAAAAATGGAACCGAGTTCTCAACTAAAAACTTTATATAAATTGAAGTTGGTGCCGTTGGTGTCAAGCACTACAACATGTTTATTGTATGGCCGCCTTCAAATTATACGAACTTACCCGTATAGTTATTTTTATGCTTTTAGTGGTGAAGTCGGTTCCAATTAAAAAAAATAATATATATTTTAAGCTTTTTTTCTTTGTGAAACCTACGACACCACGACGTCTCCGACACCCTATTTAAAAGTCGCGTGAGGGTGCAATAATACGGGATTCTGGGAAATATCTTCGCAATGCTGGGAACGAAGATAAATGCAGATTACCTAAACAAATGTTAAAATGTTTTTACTATAGTGCAGTGTAGGGGTGCACTATGTCAGGAACGATCTTTCCCACTATCCTGTTTTCCTGTATTTTGATTTAAAAGCGGTGGACCTTTATGGGATGTAATGATGATGATAATGATGATGATGATACAAGAATACAGCATTTATAGCCAGAATACATCATAAGACAATTCCACTAAGCCCAAACAATGCTAGGTTAAATTGTTTTCTAAGGAGTTTCGGTGAACATCGTCATCATCGTCATCTGATGATGAAGCCAAAGGCCTACCCTAGACCTACCGGAAGGCAGGCAGTTCAGTGGGACTACTACGTATCGTCATACTGCGATTATCAACACGCCTGCCAAGCGTGGTGATTATGGCAAAACCCTGATAATGATGATGATGATGATGATTCTGGAAGGTAAGCAGTTCAATAGGTCTACTCTAGTGACCGTAAATATCACAGGAAAGCAGAATACGCAATTTCGTTTACTTGGATGACATATTTTTTCCAGTTATTTTGATATAAAAACCAAACTACTGTACTGATTTTGATAACATTTCTATGGAACCAACTCGAAAGCATGACCTACCAATCAAGACTAGAAGATACAAGAATCATGAAAAACTATTTTGAATTGACGGAGAAATCGAGTAACAAACATACAAAAAAAAAACGTACAGCTGAATTGAAAACCTTCTCCTTTTTTTGAAGTCGGTTAAATATGGGTCTTCATCGCGTACTTTTTTTATAATCCCGACAGTTTCGACCGTTAGACTCTCTACAGTTTTTGTTATTAATTCGTCACTGAATCTTAGGTTAGCTACACATCAAAAATATTTAAGAACTGGGGGTTTTCCCAAATTCATTATATATATTTCAAGTCAACCCACTATATTATTTGTAATTGAATCTAATTGAATGTATGTAAAGAGCATCCAGGCAAGGCCATCGCGCGTAGTAAACTCTTTGTGCAACGGGCTTATAATAAGTTGTTTTTATATAGATTACATTCATTAAAGGTCTTACAACGATGATTATCATAAACTCGTGAAACAAACGTTTCATTATTTAATTTGCTTAGTAAGTAGATATAAGCAATAATTATGCAAAGTTTCGATCGAATCCATCCAGTAAATATATATATTTGAATGGTATGGTCGATGTAAATACTTCAATAAGTTGTCTAAAGTTACTGAAACAGCTTTGACTACAAAGTGATTTATTTTGATAAGCGTAGCATAGTTTCTTCCGGTGTATTATATTTACTTTTGAAATACTAGAAAGAGCTTATTGTGACATAACATACGTATAATAATAGTTGAGGTTTTAACCGCCTCTTTGGTGTAGTGGTACAACCACCGGTGTCAGAGCCAGAGGACCCTGGTTAGATCTACCCCAGATAATATAATATTAATATAAAATAAAAAATGAATACCCCTAATTTACCCCAGGGGGTAAATTTTGTGCTTGGTTTGGCTGGTGGTAGCACTTTGCTCAAGTCCATCTTACCTAATTCTATCGTCATTACAACAATTCTAGAATTGTTGTGTTCCGGCAGTTAGAGGTAAGATAGACAGACAGTTCCTCAGATTCTTGAGGATTAAGGGGTGAAGTGCGCTTCTACCTTCGGCCTTATCATAGTCTGAATATCAGGTGAGAAGAAGGCTAATCATCACATCCTCGTCGTACAATAAAAAAAAAGTTGGGCATACGTGACTTTTTTGTTCGTACATTATATTGATGTTTCCTCTAAAACTGTAGAACATTACTTTGTTATGAATATGTTAATGTTATATTATGAACATTTACATCAATAGTTTTCGCAGCGTACGCGATGTAAATAATTTTACCGGTAACTTTCCAGTACCTTGGGTTACATTATCCGTTTTCGTAACGAACCCAAATGAAACCCATATAAATAAAGCCTATGTTAGGTAGGTACTCACTGATTCTATAGTAGACATTCCTCTGAATGCTGTATATCGATATTTACAGATTATAATGCGGCTTTATTTCGACTGGTACGGTAATAGTTTTGTGTAGTCTGTTTCTACAAGCATGTACCCATAGTACCTAACATGTAGTACGTGAATTAAGAGTACCTACATACACTTGTGTGTCCTACCTGTCTCTGGGAAAAAGGCATATTATTATTGCAGTCGGGTTTTAATGTGGTTATGATTCCATTTACTTATGGTGTCGTTTTATCGTTCCTTACTTAAGGATTTAGTTTTCCGTATTGCTTCTTTTGCGAGTGTAGAGTTGCCTAGAAAGAATTTCATTAAGTTATGTGTGTTAAGTGCTGCTGGGCAAAGAACTTCCACCAAAAAAAATTTGCAAATATCAAGACGAAAATAGCACGCAATCTTACATCACAAAATACGACCCTAGGTTTGAGGGTCATTCACCCGTTTCGGGGTCCCTTGGGTCAACAACCCAACCCCAGCTGACGTCATCTTGTATTTTTGGGGTAAAGTAGCACATGAATGAAATGACCCATGCCTAATGCTGTCAATGCATGTGCTGTCACGATATACATTTTTTTGTTTACCGAGGAACAGTCGCGCAAATTGCTTGCATGGCTTACATGATTAGATGGTGAACAGATTTTAATAGTGTGGGATACTTCCCAAATTTTTATACCTCATACAATCCATTAGTCCCTAAAGAGTTATTTTTCTTTAGCAATCCATTTCGAGGTAAAGAGAAGTCAGCTCTTTGCCTCGAAACATACAACGGCAAGGATAAAACGAGTCTACTCTACACGGTTTTAACCGCCTCTGTGGTCTAGTGGTTCAACCCACCGATTTCAGATCCAGAGGTCGCGGGCTCGATCCTCAAGGGGAGTACAATACTGTGCTCGATTCGGTTGGTGGTAGGACTTTGTTTAAGTCTGCCTGGCTAGCTACCACCATCTTACCTAATTCTGTCACCATAATATCAATTATTAAATTGTTGCGTTTCGGCATTTATAAGTAAGATAGCCAGTTCCTCAGTTTATTGAGGATTCCGGGTGAAGTGCGCCTGCACGTGCGGCCTTATCTTAACTTGTAACCAGGTGATTTGAAGTCCAAGCACCAACCTCACGATCAAAAAAGGATGAACAACTGTACATTTATTTTTCAGATGCTGTATTTCATTTGAATGGCACGTGACCTCGAAACAGTGTGCATTTCCTCAGTAAAAATTAGAGTACGATAGAAATTATGAGTGTTCTGAGATGTTGGTAATTGTGCGCCAAAAATAGAACTTGCAAAATCAAATCCTCATCCTTCTCCATGCAAAGGCAAGGATAAAGCGAGGTATAAATATTAACTTCTCAACGTTAGAGTCGTAAATCGCAGAATCGCTGTATATTGCTAGCGGTTACGGGTAAATGATCACAACTGTGGTGGACCTGGACCTGTAGAGGTCCACCCTTTTGCAGCAGTCCAGCGTCAAGCCAGTGTCTTCATGAAAAGCTCGTTCCATCATAAACCTCATATTTGATCTTGACTAGGCTTGTCAAAAGCCTAGGGCAATGGGCCCATTCATAAATAAGTCGTTAGGCAGTTAGAACAGACGCTGATTCACATTTTTGCTGATCGTGTAATAATAGTATATTGTTACACAAGGGATGAGCCAACGAGGGAGGATGAAGAAACCTGGTTATTAATGGGTGTTTTTCACTTCGATTATAAGATATTGAAATAAAACAAGATGTTCATGAATTTCAGTTTCATTTCCATATTAGGAATATCTTCATTTTCACATAAATAGTTAAGTATGTCTTAGACGAAAAACTCTAGCATACATCCATGGACGGAAGAAATCACCTTTTTCATTAGATTTGTCGATCACCAAGCATCGGCACCTACCTACATAGCGAAGTAGTTTTTACTTTCAGTTTCATTTTATTGAACAAATGTTCTTCAATGATTTTCTTTTCTAATGTCGGTAACATCGAAAAGTCGAATTATACTCTATGAGCATATTAATTACACACTTTTCAAGAGAATTGTAAAACATATTTCATTGTTAAGTCCATTAAGACGCTCATAAACACTTAAATTGTATTTAACAAGAATAACAACACTCACCGATCACTATTTTTCTTTTCCTGGGCCTAGATGAAACATAACAACGGATTACCACTCACTACCCCTTTTGCTACACTCACTCTCATAACGTCCCGCATAGACGCTCGTCTGTCTAATAGTTTCTCTGACTTTTCAAACTAAGGCCTTGCTGACAGTTGGTTGCAGGCTCGCAAAAAACTACGCCAGCTTTCGATATTTTGACAAAGTATATATGAAAATCACAATCATTGAATCTATTATGGTTTAGCATTTCTTCAAGCGACAACCGTTTTTCTTATCTACTTTGCGACTTTCTGACAGACACTCGCTTGCACTGACAGTAAAATTGACGTTTAAATCGAAACCAGGCGAATGCAAAAGTGTAGAAAGGAATTTGTGAGTGCGTCATCGAAGAGCTACAATTCCCTATTCTCCTTCCATAGGTCGTGGGTTAAAATCTAAGCCTTTGTAAAAACATTGTGTAAAAACATTGTGAAAAAATCACGGCCTAACGGCTGTAAAATTTCTGAGGTGAATAATATTGTCCTAAAGAAATCTTACACATTCATGTAGGTTAGTTCTAGGAGGTTACAGTTATAATATACGACCTCAGGAAATTGACCTGTTTTTCACACGCTCCTCTTGAAGAAATCATCATCTATTTTCGAATCAGTACGGTCCGGTTGGACTCCGTTAGAATATTAGTGTTCCTTGGATTGGATCTATCCATTAGGCGGGGCAGGTCATATTCGGATTAAGCTAATTGAGCTTTAGGACAAAAACCGAGTAGAAGTCTGAATTGCGATAGATGGTCTACTTCTGGATCAAACAGTTTCGGGATACCACTATAACCTATAGTCTAAGCCACTTTATCTGTTATTGGGTAGTTCAGCAGCACATCAACTGTTATACTCTCTGAGTTTGACCTATACAATTACTCTGTCACAAAGTCCCAGTCGCACTTTTTTGTTAGCCTGACTCATCTTAGGACATTCATTTTCCTTCACGGCTGTTTACATGACTGAACTTCCAAATGGTTCGATTATGTCTGTGATTGTGAGGTGTAGGTACACAGCGTCTACTTATTTACCGTAAGTTTGTACATACTTACAGAGGAGAGATAGGTACAATTAAAATTAATTGATGAATACAAGATATGAGTAAGTATTATATCAGTAGTTTAGTTCCTATGTATTAGCCATCTAGCTCCAAACTATATACACAAAACAGCATAGAACTACCTAGATAGAACAGAGAATAAGTATATATACGTCTATACTTTTTTTCTAAAGATTAATATTGCGGTTTATCTATCAAAACTCCCAATTTTTCTGTTCAGTGTTAAAGTTTACAGACAGTATAATAGATAACAAATGTTTTACCGAGCAAAGCAAAATGAACAATACTTTAACACCCCTCGAACAATAGGGAGACTGTGGGGTGCCACTTGTCTTCATTGGGGTTGTTTGATACAAAACAATCAGCTGTAGGTAAGGACTGTTTTAGCGAGAGAGCATTTCAAATTTTATGATGAGTGCACGGAAAGAGGCTTAGTTATCCAGTTGTGAATCCGGACAGCTTAAGTAGGTAATCGATTAGACTTCAAATAACATCGATGTAGAAGGTAATTATAATTAAAATTGAAACAAGCTATTTGGGTTTTTTATATATTTAGAACAAGAAATGTATAGTTACAACCATTGAGGATATTAAATATCATATCGTAAAAACTATTGTATAAAGTGGAGAAGAATCTTTACAACATTTTTTCCCATTTTTTAAATATTTTTTTCCAATAAATTAATAGTCATAGACACAAAAATTACGTGAAAACATCAATGAATTAATTGAAACAGCCAAGAAACGACTACAAGGTGTAAATATTTGGTTATTAATTCTTAATTTAGGAATGAGTAATTTATAATTTCTAGTTCGAAAAGGTATGTAAGTTGTAGAAATTCTTCAAAACTAACGCATTCGTGTCGCGGTCGCAATAATAGGTAATTATATAATTTTGGAAAATTTCACAAACTACATAAAGTCTTACAAATTATTCGGAACAACATTTAAGTCTACAGACGACACTAAAATCGAAAAATTTCGGACGCATGATATTATTATATCAATTCTCATAAAATTCACGATAACCAATTATTATTTTCATACACATGATAATCACATCAATTGTCATATCTTATGATTGTTGATATAATTTTATCAGATGGCGATCTCTAAATCATATTTTTGATTAAACATACAATATAAAATGCTTGACTCGTTAAATTATTTGTATGTTTATCCAATAATAGTAAGTATCAGATGCGCTGCTTGCGTCCAGATTCACTACTATTTGTTGTGCAAATCATAAATTCCTCACAAAAGCTAAAGAGGTAATTAATTATTTAAATCGACACAATAAGATATAATATAGAAATACCTAACGATTAGGTACAATATCAACTAAATCGGATAATACGACCAACACATACAATCTACTCTTAAATATTACAATAATCCATAAAAAGACGGAAATGAAATTTATTTAAACATTGATTTTTTATTAAACCGGAAGATCTTAAGTGTTTTTCAAACTTTTTTTGATTTTTTTTTTCAATTTTATAAAATACGTATTTGTATCAAAGTGGAGTCAGCTAAAAGGAATGAATTTGGCTGACAGATCTCATAATTTCATTATAAATATCATTGCTTTCATTGTCTAAGTACATCTTAACTGATGTAAAAAATACTTATTCAATACTTTATATTTGAGAATCTTATCTTACGATGCATTTTCTAATTCCCTAGTTGACATAAATGTCGGAAGTGGAAATGAGCCGCTTCCCATTCGGATTTCGAGAATGTAATGAACGATTTATAGGTACAAGGAGTATCACATGCTACTCTGCTTTGTTCTGTTGGCTCCCACCACGCTTTTTGACTTTAATGTGATGACTCGCGTGGTCCCGACTAGTGGGAAGACGCGCCACATTATCAGGTACAAAGACTCCGACCCCATGCATGAACACAGGCGTGGAGAGAACCAACTCAGCAGCCAGGAATCAACACCGAGAATCTAATAAATAGACAGTGAGTTTGATATTACATGATATTATTTTAAATTCGAAACTATTGGTTAATTTAATTCATATCCGACCTGGACGTACCCTTGTTTACATATTTATTGCAATCTGTTTTATCTTACCTGACGAATCATATATAAAAAGATTGCGAGCAGTCGGTCTTGCGTTTGCTACGGACCGCTTTTTGACATATTTTTTAAAGGAAATCTGTCAAATAGTATATCTTTGTCCCTAGGGAGCAACGACCCGTTTCGGAATAAAAAAAACCTACTAATAGTCGATCAGTATCGGTAACTCCACCCGCGATACTTCACTGTCTAATGATGATGTACGATTCCAATGATCGCGCAAAACTCGTGCGCAGGATAGACGCCGCGGCTGTTTTAACAAAATTATCTAAATGTCTAAAAGCTACGACTAGAAACGTATCGAAAATACTAAGGAAGTACACGATGAGCAAGTTTTCAAAGTAATTTTCTAAAACAGCCTTCAGCGGAAGGTTGTGCGGGTCTAGGGTTGAGTAACATTTAGTCGATGTCTCGATTGCTCGCTCGGAATATTTCAATCGATTGAATCGATGCATCGAGCGTTCCTCGCGCTTTGGGTTGAGCACTGCGAGGTCCTAGGCTACTGAAATATTCCGCGCGGGTTTTATAGGTACTTATTTATTCCTATGGAAGATTTTATTAGTTGTGTCTTACCTACGGAGGTCGCGGCCGCGAGTTGCTTTGTGCAGCGCCCGGGACCTCACACACGAAACCTGCTTAGAAAACTCTAGATTTTATCCCAATGCTATCTATCACCGTTTGGACAGTTACCCGCGTGGTAGTCAATTGATTTACTTATTATGGGCTTTCGACCATTTGTACGCGCGAGTGCATGATTCTACCGCAGAACAGAGAAACGAATGTTCGTGAGTTTCCTCGTTTGTGAGTGCGTGCGCTACTTGCGCATTGCGTACTCGCTATTCAAAACGAATGTTCTTTTGTGAGCGTCTGGCGTACGCTACTTGCGCATGGCGTAGGTACTCGCTATTCGAAACGAATGTTCGTTTGTGAGTGTCTGGCGTGCGCTACTTACGCATGGCGTAGTCACTATTCAAAACGAATGTTTCTTTTGTGAGCGTCTGGCGTGCGCTACTTACGCATGGCGTACTCGATATTCAAAACGTAGCTTGAAAATGTTGAAATGCTTCTCTGTTCTGTGATTTGACTTAATCATTAAAATGTTAAGACAATCGTGTCTCAATTTTACACATTTATTTTGCTAATTTCACAGCCACATTGTAATTAGCCTATGCGTATTTAGAGTATTGTTTCTGAGATGCCAATTAATTAGATTTAAATATTATTTTAAACATTTATTTATTTTTAAATTTTCCATAAAATGCGTCAAAACATCGTTCAAAAAGTAGCCGTATGCTATGATAATAGGTCAGGTTCTCCCTCGTCACTTACTGGGGTTCGTTTTGCGTTGACCGTATCTACAATAGTATTTTTAATATTTTTGCAGATACAAGTCAAATCGATTAAATTTTTAATAGCTTTTAAATGACGAAATTTTAGTAAATTTAAACTATTTTGGAAATATTTTACTTAGAAATTGAAAATATAATTTATTTAGCGCGATAGGGAAGGAAGATGTAGGACTCGTAAATAGTTTTAGAGCTATTAAAAAATTTAACCTAGTTTGAGCAGAACATTTTGCGCGCCTGCCTCTTACCGCTATGAAGATATGAATTACAGTATATTTAAAATACATACAAAAATATTAAGTTAGAATTACCCGTGACAAATGGTTTATTAGTAAAACTCACAAGTTTATTTATTGCTTTTCCGTAAAGACTACCGCGCGCATGCGCTCTATACTATTGAGCACTATTATTTTATTATATTTTTATTAGTAATAATTATTTCACAAGGATGGGGTTACGCGCAAAACGCCCTACTTTTGTAAGTGACACCAACTACCCGAATGACTTACGATGCATTCCAAAATATGTTTGATTTTTATATAAAGTATTATTTATATCTAAAAAGTCGATGAGTTATTATTAATATTTGGTGTTTTTGTTTCGATTCAACCGACGTATTCCTATCTCACACGAACGTTAAAACGAACGTCCAAACGAAAGTTCAAATGAATCGAGCTGCAGGAGTGTCTGGAAGCGGATGTAAACAAAATAAAGTCAGTTTTGATGTTAATTCTAATATTCTATCATTATTATTGCTTTAGAAGGCGGAAAGAGGACTATACTTTGTATTCAATTCACTCACTTTTCCCCCACCTGCTATAATTAATTATTAGTAATATTCCATTAGAGCTATCAAGTCATGTAGTAAACTACCAATAGACCTAGAAAACTGACTTTATTTTTGTACAAACGTGTGTTTTTTTAATTATCGCATAACGTATCCGATCTATATAGCCCGATACAAGTTTCCTAATAAATAAATCAATTCAGGTCTTTCCGAATTAGAGTTACAAATAAAATTTAAGTCTACTAATAATATTAATAAATGATTAAACCACACCTAGGATAAATAGACATAAAACACATTAATTGCACATACACTAAAATGAGTTTAAATTTAAATCTAAACAGAAATGCTTAGAATTTATCAATATTGATTAGGTATGCTGATGACGATTATCTATATTGATATATTCACGGCGTTAACACAACACATTACAACAACTATTATAACCTAAGAAACTACCGATAAATTATAATTATAAGTTGTGCTGGCGCATACATTTTATAATAATTAAGTTTAAGTAATTATAAATTAAACACATACCGTAACCGCCCAGACATTACGTCACGATGCGAGTTAAGTAGGTAACTCTCAAGTAGACTAAAACTAAACACAAATACATCTTATAATATGACTAAAATTGGAATGTAAGCATATTTAAGCTGTAAGTAAAATAAGCATTTTTTGTGTTTTTTTTTAAATTAAAAAAAAACGTGCGGATCATTCGCGCGGATAAACGAATAGCTTACAATAAATAGTAAACAAACTCGACTGACGCCGAATCCTTCTAGGTGACATTTTCATTGTCAAAACATCTCTTCGAGCCATTTATTTATTTAATATATTTTTATAAATTACCAACTATTAGTTATTGCACGTTTTACATTTACAATAAATATATAAATACTTGTAAATTTAATTTTTAATCTCATCTTTGGTATTAATGAGTACCTATTCATATTTGAAATGTTACAAAACTGTTTTTTACATCATAGTATATATTTTTTTTACAAAAATCGTTTCAGGGTCGTTAGGACGGCACAATAATAAATCTATTCAAGTTCGATGTTCATTATTATAGGTCATGCCATGCTGGGTCGGTCGTGAGATATTACCATATTGTGGCTGTGGTAGGCGTTGTTACTGTCATTACAATTATACAACTTCTATTTACAAGATTCCATTTAGACTAAGACAATTAAAGCCTACATAGAATAGACGCAGGTGCGCATCCATACATTTAATATTAGCAGGTACTTCAAGTACCGAGTTCCGGTATCCCGATAGTGAGTGTGTGTCGCTTGACACCATTTCCGCGTTGGGTCCTATGACCTCGACTAGTTCCGTCTCGCTCTGGCGCGAGGCCCCGCTCGCCCCGTCCTGCTCCCGCCGGGCCCGGGCTGGCTGCATCGATCGCCTGCCTCTGGCCGCCTTCCTCCCCCCAGATCATACGACAGTGAAGATGAATCTATCATTAAGCGTATTTTACGTCTTCAAAATTTATCTCAAAAATGTCTAACCTATGTACCACTCCGTCGGCGGGAAGACACCATCGCGCAGGTTCGCCGTTTTTAAATTTTTATAAAAACCTATCACAGTTTGACTAGTTTTCATCCTTAAGTTTAATATATGATTAAAATATACATATTAATATATATCTTCGAATCTTCAACAATATAACACTATTTGACTTCGGATGTGTAGTGGGTGTGTAGCCTCGACGGCTGCAGTCAGTCCAAGCTACGACGGGTGATCGAGTGCTTCGGATGAACTCTCAGCGATACTTTGGCAATCGTTGGTCGATCGTCGACATCTACCTCCGGGTACCGTCCGTCACGTTTACGTCACGTTACCTTACGAGACAGTACTTATACGATATGATCGCATACTACATTGGAGCATAGCATTTAGGCTATTATTGCTAATATTTTTTTTTTATTATATTCGAAAACTATTTCTCGATAACCACAACCGTTCATAAGCGAAGTTTAATATCATTATCTTGTTATTGACTATTACCAATATGTATGGTGCAAGTCTGTCCTGGGCGAGCATCGAATGCTCCAGTATTATTGCGCAGTCGCGGCCCCGGCCATGCGCGGGGAACCTCCACCATCTTAATGGCGACACTTAACCCAATTTCGTGGAAACTGGTGACCGGGAAAATGGCGGAGCATGGAGAGTAATACCATATCGAATATTGGACAATGACGAACGCCGGAAGACGTCGGGTCGTGGAGTGGAGCGCGGAGCCTCATGTATGGGTGCGTGCCTGCTGTGCCGTCCTGTGGTGAGCCGCGGAGCGTCCTTAGATGGTCTTTATCTTGTTGGTCTTGAAGCTGACCTGCAGCACGCGGTTGCCCAGCGTGTACCCGTTCAGCGACTGGATGGCCACCACGGCCTCGTCGTAGTTGGTCATCGTGATGAAGCCGTAGCCCTTGCACTTGTTCGTCTGCAGATCGCGGATCACTTTGACACTCTGCACCGCGCCGAACGGGCCGAAGAGCTGCCACAGAACGTTCTCCTCAGTCTCGGGGGCGAGGTTGTACACAAAGATGCACCACTCAGAACCCACAGCGCCGGGCAATACGCCGCCGAGTAGCTCGCCCGCCAGAGGTGAGTACCGCTGCAGGCCTTTGTTGATGGCAAGCAGCGACTTGCCCGCGTTGAAGCGGCCCAGCGGCGCCGGGAACCGTAGCGCAGCTGGCAGGTAGGCGGCCAGGGGCGCCAGCGCCTTACCGTTGTTACTTGGGTTGTTCGCGAACTTGACCGTGATAGGCTCCGTGGCACCCTTAGGCACAGTCCCGTTCAGCTCCTGGATGGCGCGCTCCGCCTCCACGCGCTGATCGAAACGAATGAACCCTACGCCTTTAGACAGACCTTGTTCTCCGCCGTTGAAGGGCCGCCCCCCGGAGTTCTCGCAGAGGATGCGCGAAGTGATGATGCGTCCGTACGGGCTGAAGAGGCGCTCGAGCTCGCCTTGGGCCATCGTCTTTGGCAGACCGGAGACGTAGAGATTAGCTCCTTTGATGGCTTCGCTGCTGGGCCGTGCGTAGGAGACCTTGATGGTTTTGTTCTGAAGACGGAGGCCGTTGAGGGTGGATATGGCTTTCTCCGCATCCTCGGTGCGATGGTAGTTGACAAAGGCGTAGCCGAGGCTCTGCCCACCACCGTGAAGCGCGTGGTTGAGCGCGTCAGGGAAGGCGGCGCCCTTGTTGCGGATCAGCTTGCAGGACTCCACCTCGCCGATAGACGAGAACAGGCTGCGGATCTCCTCCTGCGTCATGCTCTGCGGGAGGTAATTGATGATCAGGTTGGTCTTGGACTCCTCGCCGGAGCCGTTCTGTTGTTCGCTGTCCTTCGACATGGCTCAAATCATAAACGTAAAGAACGAAAGGGAAACGAAAAACGCGATAACGCGAACGCGGCACGTCCGTTCGAGGGCGCGCGACTCCGGTATTGGGCTCACCCTCTCAGCCGGGGCGCATGCCTGGCGGTATCGACCACCCTTACGTAACGCGGGGTTGTTCACCCCCCGTGGAATACTGTCCGAAAAAACCAGATCCGCCCCGCATCGATCCACCCCGCGCCCCGCGACCCACCCCTCTGCACTTGCTCACGGGTACGACGTACCTTACCTAACTGTAATTGGGCTAGCCTAACGTAATACTTGAAACTTTTGGGTTCCTAAGGTTACAAGGTTTTGTACTTGAACTATTTCTAGGCTTGAAAAAGTTCGTAGTTTGTACAATATTTGCGCTATCTATGAAATGACCTATTTTTGTCGTAACCAAACGACGGAAGCAAGTCTTTGTCGAGACAAAGACAACAGCTCAGAGGAGGACAAACAAAGACCAACGAATATTATCTCAGGTATTCGGATCACTAACAGGTCAAATACAAGAAAATAAGGGTACATTATTTAACTGCCTTAGAAGGGAGTTTTTTTTCGAAAGATGTATGAAGGTACTTATATTGAGATGTTCTGCAGATTAAACTCCCTGATCGTTTTTGATGTCGTCGATAGGTTTAGAAAATATGGATTGAAGGAGGCATAATGCCTAGAAAATTTTAGAATAGAAGTGTGAACCAGAAATGGATTGGATTTCTTTTTTTTAATTTTAAAATGGGCATCATATAATATGTGTAGACATGTAGAGTCGATTTAAAATATGAAAAAATGGGGTTTTAGTTTAATCAATATTAACTAGTTTTATGTTAATATATGTATATGTATGTATAATCTACATAGATAACATATGTTACATTCATGAAAAGCAAAACGCGGGTCAATGACCCATTGACGCCCTCCTGTTTTCCTTTGTCCTGATTTCCCGGAAGCGTTTCCCAATCAACTGCGCGAAGCTGGCTACTTCTGGGAAAATTTATCATAAAAACCAACAATAGGTAAGATATTAAAGATAGGTAGATAAGTATAGTCCGACACCTATTTCATTTGAGAAACTGTGAGGATGAAATAAATCCTAATTTATAAGCTTTCTATTCAAAGGTTGCATTTTAGCGATAAGGCTGCCCATTCAAGTTTTGGTTCTCAGCTTGTTTTTTTTTTTTTACAATAAAGATAATAAAATGTACAATTAAACTAACTATGTACAAAGGAATCAGTCAGATTACCTAAGGACCGGCATATAGGTAACTCAACTGTTCCAGACCAGTACCAGACAGAAGCGTGCCCAAGACACTGGCTGCATTGCCACGCTGAATAGCTATTCTAATTCGCTGGCCTAAATAAGAGCCAGCCCTTGGGTCACGTGTCGCCTCAGTCAAAAGCCCCGCAATATTTTTGAAAACACGGAGGGCACCGGCTCCCCACGGACCCAAGGTCTCCACCCCAAAAGGCTCAAATAGGTAAGATCTGTCGAGACCACTATATTTGCGCCTTTTGTGATCCTCGGCCGAATCAGCCGCCGCACCAGCCCTAACTGATGAGGCAGATGTGCTGGCGCTAGGGTGTCGACGCAGGTAGCGTCCCACACCAAAGGCTTCCAATTTCCCAAGGGACAAGAGTCATACCGTCGGGCCGCTTACCATCATCACGTCAGACCATTCGGTTGAAGAACGGCTGGAACATTGACACTGCTAAAAGCTCGACGGATAATGTCATTAAGACTTGCGTGGCGCGAAATCCTGCCGATAAAAAAATTAAGATAATTATCTATATATCTCTTCAAACAATACGGTTTCAGTTTAATTTGAAATGTCCAGTAAATAAGAGAAATTTATTCACAAAAAATGCATTTAAGTATGCTCAATGATATATTTAGTTCCCATAATACAAGGCGTAATTCTGCTCGCGTCTTTGTCGGCGTTGACGTTAGAACTCGCGCCTTATCGTTGTGATAGAGGTAGCTTAACTCTTCATATGCAAGAAGTCTTTTTTATTTTTTATTGTACGACGCAGATGTGCTCAGTCTTCATGGGCCTTATCATAACTTGAAAATCAAGTGAGGATTTTCAAGTTATGATAAGGCCAAAGGTGGAAGCACACTTCATCCAGAATCCTCAACGAACTGAGGAACTGGCTATCTTACCTCTAAATGACGGAACACAACCATTTTAGAATTGTTATTATGGCGACAGAATTAGTTAAGATGGAGGCAGACTTCAACAAAATCCTACCATGAACCCAACCAAGCACTTTATTGCTCCCCCTGGAGATAGAACCCGGGACCTGTCTGACACCGGTGGGCAAACCACTAGACCACAGAGGCGGTTCGAGTCCTCGAGTTTCTGCGGTCTTTTGGCCGAAGGGTGTCGTATTTCGGCGGTTTCGAGGAAGACTTCCCGATACCACTTCCACCACCAGCAAGCAGCACGGAAAGACGTGCCAGATATATAGCTAGATTTTTTTGTATGTATGTTAGTCTGTAAGGTATATAAGTACTATATATGGGTCAATGTATATTTATAAAATTATATTATAATGTGAGTACTTGTACCCTGAAATGAACGGATTTATTATTATTTTTATTATAACTTGACACCAGATGAGATGAAGGAATGCGCGTTGCAGAATAAGATTAATCTATGATTTCACAAAATAATACTTACCTATATGTACTCAGGATTTTAGGGGGGCAGAATGAGCCCCTTCGTTTTTTACTTATCCTTGATACTATTACCGTAATTTGTTCTCAATTCTGTTTACGCATAATGGTGACGAGTAACGTATTTATTTACCACAGTGATAATAACCCACAATGACTACCCTCTAGAAGTTGATCGTAATCCTCAAAAGATCAGAGCTCTGAGCAGTAATGAAGGGGAGTGCCTCATCTACTATGGTATCTACTATTTTTTTGCATTGTACGACAGGGAAGCGCTTGTCCTTCAATGGAATCGGTGTTTTATACTACTTATATGGCTTACAGGCGTACTGGTCACCTGACTGTAAGCGGATACCGCGCCTATGGAAGCCCAAATACCAAAAACAACAATCGCGCGTTGCCGACCCATTTAAAGGAGCTCTCTGGAACATGGAAGAAGAACATAGTTGTGAGTGTGATATAGATTATGATTTAGTATGATAAGTATCTATGTATTTACAAAAAGAAACGTATCTAAGTTTAAAGTATCCGTAATCTAGTTCCCATATAAAGCATAAGCTTTGTTTAGTTTGGGACTAGATAGCAGTGTTTGAAATTAATGTCCCGTAGTAGTAGTAGTAGTCCATTTTACCCAACTACCTCAGTTGTGGGTTATTTTTTTAACCGACTTTCTCAATTCGTCGGAATCTTTATTTTTTTCATGTATTTTCCCCGATTACTCGAAGACGCCTGGATTGATTTCTAAAATATTTTTTTTGTTCGAAAGTCTTATTCTTCACAGGTGGTCCCATTGTCATCAAGTCAGGATCTGATGATGGAATCCTGGAGAAATCGAGGGAGCTCCTCAAATATTATATGCACACTTGAAGTGGTTTGGGTACTTTTGGGGTCGATATACTTCCCAGGTGATCCCATCGCCATCAGGTCAGGATGTGATGATGGGATCCTGGAAAAATCGAGGGAACTCTTCAAATATTGGCACACTTAAAGCGATTTGGATGTATTACCTCAAAAGTCAAGAAAACACGGACCCCATATAGGATCACGCGTCTGTCTGTCTGTCCGTCCATCATCATCAAAATAATTGAAAAAAATACGTCATCCAGGTAAACGAAATTGTATCATATTCTTCATTGAAGTCGGTTTTCTGTTTAGTTTTTAAAACGTAATTATTGGAGAGTACGTACCTACCTACCTATACATATGTACGTATATTTCTATTTATATATATTTTTTAGTAATGATTGGATATTTTGTAATGTATTGTATGTTTTGTTATTATTAATAAGTAGCTATATAAATTAATGTTTATTTTAGTACACCGCTTTGTCTGCTCTTTACTATCCTTTCCATCCAAAGGTTGTCTGGAAGAGAGCGCTTTTAGCGATAAGGCCGCCCATTGTACCTAGTTTAAGTGTATTTCTTGCTTGTCTGTTTTTTTTTGTTTTTTGGTGTACAATAAAGAGTTTATCTATCTATCTATATTTCATTGGCACGCTTTGCGACTTGATGCTTGACGGCTTGATGGATTTTGACGTGTGAAGTATCGTTTGGCTTGTCTTTATTGTAGCAGTTTATATACACAGTATATGTACCAAATACCTCCCTCCTTTATTATTTACAATAATATAGAAAACATGTTTTATTACCACAGAATGGGTATATCAAATGAGAGATATCTAATAATAAGGCTGATTCTCAAAATATTTGGTCCGTAGTTTTCGTCAGTTCAGAGACATTTTAAATTTTAATCTACACACATTGCAATGGGTCTTTGATTATATACTTTTTTCTTATTGATGATAGGCCAAGTGTTTGATTACCAACTCACTTGAAAAACAATTAAAGATGTGGCCTGAGATGAAGCACGCTTGCCTTAAAAAAACCTTTTCACTCTGGACTTAAAGACTCCAATATTGTATTGTGAAATGTCCTTGTGAAAGAGCTCGTCCGGGGAAGTACTATCACCATACCTGTTTCAGCCACCAAGCAGTATTGCTGTGTTCCGGTATGTTTGCCGGTGAAATTCCGAGCATTCGAGGCTTTGAGATGATTGACGGGCGCAAGTCAGTGCCGTGTAGGCTATATGTTCTTTGTGGATGTGACCTACGCAGAACGACAATATTTTTTATAGTTTGACGTGGAGTTGCTTGACCTTTATCGCACCTGATTTGATCCATGTGCTGCTTTTAGGCTATCCAAAATGAAGTAGTATTTCGATGACTTACCTAAATTTTAATTATTATATCTAATACTGAAGGAATGAATTGAATATTACCTGAGTATTATAAATTCATTTACCTACTTTTCACAAAGCTTCGTGTCATATGCAATCAGCTATTATTAGATGCACCTTAACTATGTGCAGCTTGGCAAGCACCATTTCCTTGTAGTAATCGACTCCCTGAAACTTGGCGTTAAAATTGCAAATATAAACCCTAATTCGTCAGGATAAAGCCGATAATGCCCTGAATCGTATGTAATTATACTTATTCAAAATGTAAAACTATAGCTGCTGCTTCAGAAATAGGGTTTAAAGTTGTTTAACATGTAAGTAGTGACATTTAAATGCTACACGTGAATTTCGCGCCGCAAATAATATGGCACAAGACATGAAGTCACAAGTCGGTCAGACGCGCTCTGCTTTTAGATTTGTACAGTCGTGAAACTCTGAACCAGTGAACATGAATTCTAAAAAGAAACACAAAAATCGCCCGAAACCGGCACCAAATCCACCAACGGAAGTGGAAGCGGAAGTGAGAGAGACTGACGATGTGATCGCTAAGAGTGATTTGTGTGAAGAATTAGTTGTGACTGCAGTTGATGAAGCACAAGTGACGATACCTATTGTAGAAAGTGAAATGGAAAGTGAAACACCCAAAAAACCAAAAAGAAAAGGTAAGAAGAAAAATCAGGAGAAAGAAAACGCCGATACGATAGAAAATCCTCAAGAAACTACTCAAACTGAATCGGTTTCTTTAGATGAACAGTTAAAAAGAAAGAACCAAGAGTCAGAAGTTCAGGTGCCCAGTGCGCGCAAAAAGAAAAATAAAAAGAAGATCCACGAGCAATCGAGCAATCAACCTGATATAACGGAAAAAGAGAGTGTTATGACACCTTTAGTAACCGATGTACAGCCTGAAACAGATTTATTTGATACAAAAGAAGATGTTATTTCTAAAGCTGAAGAACCAAAGATCGAAGCAAAATCTAAGAAAAAAAGTAAGAAGAAAAAACGAAATGATTCGGAAAAATCTGATAAATCAGAAGAAGTAACGTGTACCTCAGCTTTTAAACAACTATTGTTTGAAAATGAATTAACGCAAGACACAGAGATATGTGAAAACATCAGTCACAAAACAGATGAAGGTAACAGTTCGATGTTGGAATCTCACAGCAAATGTGACCATAGTGATCACACAAAGACTATTGAAGAATCAAACGAGTGTAAAATCTTTGTTCAAGATGATATCGAAGCGCCCAAAAATGTACCAAAAAAGAAAAACAAAAGTAAGAAAGATAAAAAGCACTCACAGGAAGATCAAGAAAAAGTCACACAGCTTTCTGAAATAACAGATATATCCACTGAATGCAAACAATTCTTAGAAACAGGACTAAAATCTGAACCTATTCAAGAACCTGTTCCTGAACCTGTTGAGCAACCCGAGAAAAAACAAGATGTAGATTTATTGGATTCCCTTGAAATAATAGAATTAAGTCCAAAACCAAAAGCCAAAATCGCAAAGCCAGTAGAAAAGAAACGAAAAGATCAGCAAGATATGCCATTGAAAGAGGATGGATCGAAAATGGATAAAGGGGAATCCATATTACAAATGGCTTCGCAAGACATTTTAGATACACACATTGAAAAAACTGAAATTGTAGATTTGGCTGAAGCAACATCTAAAAAAACAGCACCAACGGATAAAAAATCAAATGTAATTGACATAGCTGATGAGCTTAAGCTGCCTGATACTAAATCACAAGAAAAAAAGCGTAAAAAGTCACCCAAACCTCAAAAAGCTGAAGCAGAAAAATATGAAACAATTAATGAACCATCCCTAACTACCAAAACTGATATAAAAACAGTGATTCTAGATGAAAATATAGGAATTTCAGATAAACAAGAAAGAAGCAGCAGTGTAATAGAAACTTTAAAGTCGTCGATCTCCGATACTCCTGTTATACCGTTGCAAAAATCAGAAAAAAATGACGATGTTCCACCTCTGTTAAAAATAGATGAAATTGATACACCTGATTTGATCGATAATAGAAGTGCAAAGAAGAAGAAAAAAACTCCCAAATTTCCAGTTTTGCAAGCAACTTCAAATAAAGAAATAAAACAACTAATAACTCCAGAAGCACCTGAGATAAAAGAAAAATCTAAACTCGATGATCATCTTAGAACTGAACAGGTGTCTGAATCTTCTTCAGCACTTCTGTCAGAAATGGAGATTCGAAGTATTAAAACTGACGATTCAGGTTCAAGCTGCGATGCAACACCTGACATCCAATTTATGCGTTCATCTAGTCAACTTATTCGCGACCCGAATAAATGTATAACAATACGAGAAATAACAAATATTGATGAGATCAAACAAAATAAACTCGACATACCCTTAGTTGAAGATTCTAGTGAAATACCAGCTAGTGAACCGTCTTTAGTATCTTCTGGCAGCCAAAATACCGAAACTAAAACAACAAAAAAGGAGGAACCTACATATTTGAAGTCGAAAATGATGGAAGTTAACAAAGATATGGAAGAATTAAGATTGTCTTTAGAAAGATCTTTGGCCGAATTTACTGCTTTGGAAAAGAGTGAACAAAAAGCTGAAAAAGACTACGAAACAGATAGAGTAGAGTGTGAAAAAACATTTGCCGATGTAAAAATAACACAACCTAAAGAACAAACTTTAACAAACGTACAAACGTCACCAGATACCGAGATAAAAGAGACACTTTCAATTGCCGAAAGTGGTCCTGTTAAAAGGGCACATAATAAAGGTAAATCTAAAAAGAAAGGAAAACAAGAAACAACATCGTTTGTACCAATTAACCCAACCACCACAACCTCTACTGACACCTCTACTGATGCTAAACATAAAGGACAAGAAAAGACTGAACAAAAGACTGAATCGACACAAGATAAAAGTAAACAAAAGTCTGAATCTACCGAAAAAAAAGACACAAAACAATCAGATGCTACAGAGCATGACCAAGTTAATGTCGACCCGGAGACAACTAAAAATTTTGGAAACTCACCGATATCAGAACAAACATTTTCTGATTCTTTAGAACAACTAGACTTTGCTCCCATTGATAATTTCGAAGATGCTTTAACAACAAGTGCTGATGACGTTAATAAAACATTCGAAATGATCGCCAACGAAGTATCGGAAGAAAGTCAAAAACATTTAGGTGCTAATAAACCCAAAATAAACATCACTGCTCCTACAGAAGATACAGATAATCCAAAGAAAAGCAATAAAAAAGATGAAAAAGTAAACCCCGTTTCGCAGCCAAAAAACTTCCTAGGCCACACCGACATACCTGCACAATCGAATAGAACTGATTACAAAAAAGAGAAAAATAAAGTACCAAATGAGAGACAAGCTAAAGTGAAAATAAAAGACTCTACGGACATAGCCAAAAAATCTAAAGAGTCACAGACCGATGCAAAGTCGATAAAAAAGATCGAAAAATCCGAAAAAGAAAGCTACTCTCGTGTACTCAATGATAACGAAGAGTACGTCTACAAGTACAGTTTTCGGAAGGTTTTCCTCCAAAGCGCGTGTCATATTTGCCACAAGGATCTGGTCCAAAGAGTGCCCTGTGGATATTGCAACTTGGTGTTCTACTGCAGCATGAAGCATAAAGATGAAGATTGGCCGCAGCATCAGGCGCTTTGCTTCGCTGTTTCTACAATAGTACATTTGAAAGGTTAGTGTGTGTACTCGATAAGTGCTTAAACCGAAATATGTATGGTTAAGATAATCCATATGTAGGTATGCGTTTCCTAGACTATAATAACGTTTTAAAAACTAAAAAGAAAACCGACTTCAATGAAGAATAATATACAATTTCGTTTACTTGGATGACGTATTTTTTTCAATAATTATGATGACAGATGGACGGACAGACCTACAGACTGACGCGTGATCCTATATGGGTCCGTTTTTGCCTTACTTTTCAGGTAATGGGTGTAATACCTGAAAAGTAAGTAATCGCTTCAAGTGAGTAACACGTATTTGAAGAGTTCCCTGGATTTTTCCCATCATCAGGTCCTGACCTGATGACGATGGGATCACCTGGGAAGTATATCGATCCTAAAAATATCCAAATCACTTCAAATGTGCATATAACATTTGAAGATGTCCCTCGATTTCTCCAGGATCCAATCCCTCTTTTTTTTTAAAGATGGTTCAAAAGTAATTTACGTTTATCTACCTCTATAGATCTAGAGATCCTTTAGGATCAGAAAGTTGAATTCGCAGCATGTTAAATCCTACAATGTTGAATTTGCAAAATGTTGATGACGCATGATTTTCATCTTTTCACAAACGCTAGTCGTTGAAGATTTGAAGGTAAAGTTCTTAGTGTATCCTTGATCGCATGTGACGTAGGTATTTTAGAAACCTTATCCACATTTAGAATATTGTTAGAATATAGAATATTTGGATAAAATTATGGTAAATCCGGTTGATGGTACTTTTAAACATGATTATTTCAAGTTATATTTTTTAATTGATAATTTGACCATTCAACAGATCAAAAACATGCCTACGCGGATGCTCAGCGCGTGACGGGTCAAGAGTACCGCCTTCTCCGAATGCAGATGATCGTTTCTTGTGAGAAGGTTCTTAAAAGACGTTTGGTCCCATGGGAACAGGAGGCGATGCTGTATCCTAGGATGTGTGGGGAAGTCTCTTGTAGGGAATGGAGGCAAGGAAAGTTGAAGGATTGTGAAGGATGTGGACAGGTAAGGGTTTGGCACGATTCACGAAGAGTTAAAGCTGTGGCATGGTCTCCCTTGAATTGAATTAATGTTTGAGATTATAGAAAATGAGCTAGTAACGCTCATTTTAGTAAAATCTTAAACGTTTTTGAGGCATGAAGTTATTGGTTCTTCTTTGACAGTTTGCGTGTATCTCCAAGATATGATATAATAAATAAAAGGTCCTCAATACACGCCTGGTTAATCGGTCTTTTCAAAACCAACTATTGAATCTACTCTTCCTCAGATTTCGTACTGTGCGGAACAAGCTGAGCATCTGCCGAAGTTCCACCAGCGCTGGTGCAAGTCCTACCATCTGTATGCTAAGTTGGTAGGCTACCAGCAGACGAGAGGACGGCTGGAGCCGGCTCTTCCCTCGAAAGTCATGGCCAGCTACCGCCTCGCGGACAAGATGAACGAAGTCCTTGCTGCTATGTATGAAGAGAAGATTGGTAAGCTGTTCCCTAGTATATTATTTCAAAGGCCGCTTTTATCAATATATAAGTACCTATCCGGGATAGGACCGCTAAACCTGACCTCCGAAGCAAGGAGTAATTTTACATAAAAGACAAACTTGGTGATTTAATTCAATGTTTAATCAAACATGGGACAAGCCTGATTAAATGTTTAAACCTTAAATTAAACCTTGTGTCTACCCCGGGCAACGGAATAACTGGTTTCTATTAGCGGTTACGGCTGAATGATCATAGCCCGTGAAGGTCCATCTGGCTAGCGACCGACTACTAAACTCCGGCGCCACGGTTTTTTCGAATTCTGTCGGTGCTCAGGGGAGCCAGTGCCTTCGCTCTGCTTAGATCAAGAGCTAATCGATAATTTTGCAAAAAAAAGAGTGCACCACCGAAGATCGTACACAGATCTTTCTGAGCCTAGAGCCTCACGCAAGTCAATCCAAAAATCAAATCAAATGGTTTTTTGATTCTGTCACGGTGTTTTAACGCCTATGGGCAGCTCGTAAGGTAATACCAGGTTGTTACACAACACGAAATACAAGAAGAGAGATCAATAAACGATTATTCCTCAGACATGAATGACATCCAGTACGCGGCACTGACCCAGCTCGCCACAGCACCGCTGACGGCCGCATACTGCTTCCAGCTTTGCAGGAATAACATGAGCAATGGTGTCATAAAGGTAAATTCCAACTTGACTCAACTAATCCACGAGGTTGATTTCTGACGACATTGTGGCTGTTGCGGAGAGTCGATGGATGGAGGCGGCTCAGATCGCTATTTGTGGCGTCTATTGGGGGAGGAATATGTTCATCAGTGGACGTATGTGTGCTGAAATGATGAATGAAAATTATGATGTAAACAAAATAGCACGCACGAAAAATAATATGGCAGAAAATGCTTCTCCTCTTCCATTACCCCGTGTTGCCATTTAACACACATTATTTTTCAAGTGTGTGATTTTACCAACATATTACATAAGTTTAGCTAATGTATGAAACGCAAAGGTATACTTAGAACACTCGTGAAAATCTATACAAACCTCTCCACTGCTTGGTTTTTAAAATCACACCACTGTACCTTAATGCATCATTGATAAACTACTATTAGGGTTTGTTTTAAAGTGTTGTTTGACAAGCGGCGTGTCAAAACACACTTCGGAAATTAACGAGGCTGACGCGCCGTGAGCTTGGACTGAAATGAGCTAAACGGGTGTAATAGAGAGCTCCAAGAGTTCAGGCACCTTCTAGGCAGGCTTGCCTGTGTATGTTACGAGGTCAAGAGCTAACCCATTATATGAACTCGGTAGAAAACGTTCTTCACAATCCATGTGGTGGGCGCTGAACTGCAATTCGAAGCGGATGCCCTCAATAAATGGGAGGTGTTCTTCCTCCACCTTCGCCCGGACCTGGATGAGCTGAGGGTTGTCCTCATCAGCCCAGCTCTGAACCCCGGAGACCTGCCTCTAGACTTGCTTGGGAAGATCCGGTGAGCGCCCCTATCCCATACGAACAGCTAAAAGAATCCAATGTAACATAGCGTTAGTAATAACTTACGGCAGGGAAGCGTTTGGCATTCATCTCATCGGTGTCAAACGGTGTCAAACAGGCTGAAGGTGGAGACGCACTTCATCCCCAATCCTCAACAAACTGAGGAACTGACGATCTTACATGTTTCAAGAAAGCTAGAATTTTACATTTGATACTGGGATTTATCACGTATACGATAGTTGCTGAAGAAACAACTTCGTGTGAATCGTGACGTCGAATGGGATCTCAACCAGGAATCACACTCACTCTGATGCTGGTTCCCTGGGAAAACCAAACCAGAGTTCGTGTTTTTTTTAATCAACATCAACTCACATATGGTAGTAAAAATAATCACATGGCGCTGGGCCAAATTTTTATGCATAATAATTATATTCACGCAAGTCTCGATATAATATTTCTTGGTTAAAAGGGTTCAGAAAATATGATTGAATAACTTTTGCTAGCGGCTTCGCTAAAATGACATATTCTTGGTCTAAAAAATATGTAATATATGTGCCTTAAAATTCTTAAAATTCTATAGTTTCGGTGGTAAGTTTCATTTTATTTCATTGTACGATGGGGCCTGAGGCCGGGGCTTACGATAAAGACCGGTAAAGACGGGGGTAAGTGCTCGGCCTTCATCTTGGTTACAAGTTAAGATAAGGCTGAAGGTGGAAGCGCAATTCACCCGGAATCCTCAATAAACTAAGTAAGTAGGTAAGTTGTAACAAATATCCAAACATCTGAACAAACTCATGCATAACTAACTCTGCTATAAGTAGACCTCGCGGTTCTGTCCTTCCATAGCTTAAAACTGAATAAATGTTATTACATTATTTTAGCATTCCAAGTGATTGGATTAGTGTTGAACTTGGTCACAATCACAACATTTACTCAGACTCATCACAACGCGTCCCGTCGCGGGTTGTGATTTTTCGTGTAAATATAACATTTGTGAATTGTTCAAAGCGTGCCTTCAATATGGTCGCTAACGCCATTATGTCAAAAGTGTCTTCAATCTAATCTCTTCTTCCTCTCTCGTTTTAGGTCTTTTAAATTTCTCGTTAGTTAGACCTATTACTTTCTCTATTACCTTCCTACTTACCTAACGTACTCGTAGGTACTATAGGTATAACCAACCAAGTCAAATCAAGTAATTACGTACCTAATTTTATTATTGACCGAACGCAAGTAAAGAAGTGAACAAAAGCTATGGAGATATGGGTCACTAATTGCAAGTAAAGTAGCGAGCAAAAACTTATTCGAACATTTTTCGAAAATGGTTTTTTTTAGGCTTCAACCCCCAAATGTCCGCCATTAAAAAAAACTGAATCGACGATAACAATCCATATAATTATCAAACCGGCTCACAATTTCAGGAGAATCGGTTGAGAAATTCGTCCTGTAGAAGAGAACAGCCATCCGCCGGACAGACATACAAAAACATTTTTGGCCAAGCAGATACAGAGGCACTTCGCTCTCTTTTGGTCAATTTGGGTATATAGGCCCAATATGTTAGTACCCTGATATCTGTGCCCAAGGTGAAGGACATTTTATACCTTTTTATGAACCTTTTTATACCAGAAGTGGTGATTATGGGAAACACTACAGCTATTTTTAAATAGTTAAAGATAAATTTATTATTAATAGTGGACATGTAGAGCGGGTGTTATGGTAATGTGAATACAGTAATCAGAAATTTATTAATAACGCCATTGTCCAACACACAAGTAAAAAAATATAGGTATTATATTTGTAATTAATTCTAAATATTATATTATCGGTAACCTATAAAATTCTTGCATATTATAAAAGGTGTGTTCCACCAACCAACACTTAAGCCTACTCTTGAAATATATTTAATAAAGCCGAGAGAAAAATCAACACGACATTTATTTTGCAATTGTTTTTTTTTCGGGTGGGGGAGGCGTCTGGGTTTCACACTGTTATAGTCGTGTCGCACTATATTCTCCACATTATTTTTTTCCAATCTGATCGTGATAAACTTTTAACAAGTTATGTCAGTTATAATAATAATAATCAATTGATTGATAATATTGTGTTGTAAGTGCCCAGCTAGGAAAGACACGTTATGTTTGACAATAGCCCGAAGTTGCATGTTGATTCTCACTTATATAGAAGACGTCACTCTTTTGAATTATTATCACAAGAGTGTTAACAGCACTACCGGTAACTAAGTATACATAAAAATATAACATTGATGTGTAGCTATCTGATTGACTGACTGACTTTCAATGCACTGCAACGCAATATAAAATTATAGGTTTAAACGTGGATGCTAATGGAACACAATTTTACCTATATACTTCTGCTTACAACATTAAGGTACGAGGTTGGTACCTAAATGTAACTTTAGCATAATTCATTATAAATATTGTAAAAAAGTATTGAAGTACTTATTCACAAAATGTCCTAAGAATCGAACCCAGGACTTTCGGGTCCAGAGCCCCAAGCTGTTCCACATCGATACATTCGTTCCTACGAAGACATTGCTGAGTACCTAGGTAGGTACTCAACACTTTCTTGCTTCTTAAAAAGTCTTTTAAGTCATTTTTTTTTCCTTCGTGTGAAAGGAGTGTAGAGTGGGTACTCTACACTACCCATTCTCACCTCGACCCATCACGAAGAAGAAGAAGAGCATACTAATATGCAACAGCTTACATTCTCTTGACATACTACTTTAATTTGACTTTTGACATTATGACAATTTCACGCAAGAAAAAACCGTAATGTAAATAACTCGTAAACATTTCGTTTGTTTCGATTTATAAATTCTCTGCGATATGTTTGGTTGTAAATAAATTAAAACGTGAAGTCAATCCGAGTGCGCGCTATACTTAAGTCGTCAGTATAGCTAGATGTATGCTATGTAATATTTTACTCCAGTGTACTCCTCAGCTGCTTACATGTTGAGCGTACCTACGCAAGACGCAACACAATATCACAAGTTTATTGGCATTATGGTTCAGTGATATTTTTAAATGGTTTGTGTAATCCACCTATCGCTTATCTAGGTAACGGAAAAAGCAGGAAACATGAGACCAATCCGTGTCTACGTCAATGGATATTTTGTCAAGCTTTGTATGATCTGCGTAACGCTATCAGCTTTAACTATAATCTACTCTAACACCACTATAAGCAAAACAACTTTAAAAAATACTCAAAGAAATGTTTATAATGACAGTCTAAAAAAAACTATTAAAGAAAACGCAAAGAGGCTTGCGAATACTGGAAAACCTATAGAAGTTGATGTTAAGCAAGAAATTAATAGTTTAAAATACATACTGCAATGGACTCCGAAAACTATTAAAGAAAACGCAGAGAAGCTTGCGAATACTAGAAAACCTATAGAAGTTGATGTTAAGCAAGAAATTAATAGTTTAAAATACATACTGCAATGGACTCCGAATCACAATGTGCCATTCGTCTACATGGGGAAAGGAAGAAAAGGGTTTATTGATAGAAAGTGTCCGCATTCGAACTGTTTCGTAACATCGAATAGAAACTATTTAGGGGACTATACCAAGTTTGATGTGATAGCCTTCTCAGGACCACAGCTAGCTCAATGGGAAATAGGTAACCCTGAAAGACGATCCCCTCATCAGAAATACGTTTTCGCGAGTATTGAGTCCTCAAGCAACTATCCAATATGCAGCAACCGTTACGACGGATTCTTCAATTGGACCTGGACTTATCGGCTGGACTCCGAAGTCCACTGGGGGTATATCGTGATAAGGAACTTACAGAACGATATCATAGGACCTAGGAAGAACATGAGGTGGTTGAAGGCGAGTGAAATGACTCCTGTCAGTATGGAGTTCAGAGACAATTTGAAGAGTAAAAGGAAGGCAGCGGCGTGGTTCGTCTCGAACTGTATGTCGCAGAGTAACAGAGAAACGTTGGTGCGTGAACTTCAAAGGAAACTTAGAAAATACACGTGCCACGACCGTCCTTGTACTGTTGATGTGTACGGAGACTGCGGGCCGTTCAAATGCTCCCGAGATAATGAAACTAAGTGCGATAATATGATTTCAACGACGTACTACTTTTACCTGTCGTTCGAGAATGCGCTGAGCAAAGAATATGTCACGGAGAAATTGATGCATGCGCTGCAGAACAACGCTGTCCCTATCGTCTATGGTGGAGCGAACTACTCCGAGTAAGATTTTAATATTATTTATATGTGAACTATTGAAATAATCTTTAAAAACTGGAAGAAAACAATGATTTTATATTTTTTTTATAGTATTTCAAGTGATTGCACTTGGGCACAACATTTACTAATGTTTTGACGACACAAAATTTCACAACCCGCGACGAGATTCTCATAGCTTAGTGAATCACTGCTAGGTGGCGGTAATCATCGCTTAGCTGAATCGAATATGGCACAAAAATTTGCAAATTGCGTCAGGACCCTCGTTGTTCAATTGGTTAGAACCAAGCACTAATATGTACCCCCTTGGAAATCGGACCCAGGACCTCATTGACTGATACCGGTAGGCGATCCGCTAGACCACAGAGGCGGTTCTTGAAGTTTATAAGCATGGAAGTTGGGGATTTCTTGATGTAACATACTTAGGTACTGCTAGCTAGAATTAATAATCGGGCTTCCGTGCCGGACGCATTTTTTAAATAGGCTCTATAACTCAGCCCGTGAATGTTGTAAACATAAGGATAGGAAGACTCTTCTGAGTATTATCTAGTACCTTTACTACGATCTTTTTCGCTTTTCCAGTGCGGCAAATTGTGAATCGGAAATTCAAGGCACCATTTGACTTTACAGATTTATGCCGGACGGGGCGTATTTAGACGCGAGAAAACTGCAAGTTAAGGAATTAGCGGCAAAAATGCATCGACTCATGACAAATCCCGACGAATACGCGAACTATTTCCGATGGAAAAACCACTATACTTACCACAAAACTAGTGATTCAGTGGAAACTAACGAGTATTGTCGGTTCTGTGCTATCCTCAATGATGAGAAAGCAGTGAAGATGGTCTCCGTGTATGAGAACTTCAAGGATTGGTGGGATACTCCCGGCACATGTTGAGCAAAATAGGCGACTTCTTGCGTTTATCTTTATACCACCGGTTTTGTCGCCGTTTAATTTTGACAGGTTTTTCTGATATAGATACAATACAGTTGCCAGTACTTGAATTTACAAAATGTACGGTTAAAATCTACTGAGTATTGATATAATTCTGGCTATTAGAGATTGTACTTTCCCGGAACATCAAAAAGTAAAAATGATGTTCCGGGAAAGTACAAAGGATCTACCCTATTTTCGTAAAAAAAAAAAAAGATCATTTGAGTCATTAAGTCATGTCATGTAAGTATGCCATATGTGTAAATAAAACAGTTGAACTTTTCATGTTTTTCCTAAATGTGTCCGTGATAAGTGATCGTGAGCCACGAACCCGATACGGCGGCCATAATTTTTGTTTTCAATTTTCTAGACGATTTCATTTTATGTGTTCTGTTATCAGGTAATAACCTAACCTGTTCTTTGGTTGTGATAAGCGTAACTGTGTGTAACATTTTGTCATTGAGCTAGGACACTATCCTGTCCGTATCCCAAGCTATCACCCCAGCTAGTGTTCTAACCACAGACTGTTTAGGTGTAGTAGCAAAGGAATTGTTCACCAGACAATTCCTCTGACAATGATTGATGAATGAAAGATAAACAGATACATTGTTTATTATTTCGCTACAATAATATCTGTATTGATAACTATACTATTTACAACTGTAGATACGCAACCTACTCGTTTTTGATACCCACAAAATCGAATCCTTTGGCAGATCAGACTTTTTCCTAATGAAAGTCATCAGAGAAACATTTATGTTTTTTATTCTAAAGTATGTCTGACAAGGCTCTTAAGTAAGGCTAGCACTAGCGTGCCATCAAAGCACGCGCAGTAATAATCTTACGTATCAACCAGCCAAGCAATTCTTACCTGTATTTTCAATACGTAAACTGGGAATGTTCTTACAAAGATAAATACAATGTGATTTGCCACATCCTGAAATTGCTTAACAATAAATAGAAGCCAAGACGTTCAGATTGAAAGTAACCAACGTGGAAAACCGACCACAGATGTTGAGCATGCTAATGAGCTGTGTTGAAATGTTTTTTTTTAAGACAAGCAAACGTCCGGGTCTTCTTTCCCCTCATCCCGTGGGAATTTTACATTTTTTTTTATACTTCTAGTAGACGGGACAAGCGAGTAGCGTACCTGGTGTTAAGTGTACTCTTGCTTATGACAAAGTCTTACTTCATAGGTCACATCCACAAAGAACATAGCCTACACGGCACTGCATTGCGCCCGTCAACTTGATGCATTAGGTGTTATGCCTCACGTATTCGTAATTTCACCGGCAACCATACCCTTCAAACCGAAACACAGCTATGCTATTTGGCGGCTGCAATAAGTATGGTGGTAATTCTCCGGACGAGCCCTTTCACTAGGGGCTTCTACTACTCTTAATATCTCCATATCCCTTTATTATGAAAGGATTAGTAAGAAAGTAAGAAAGAAAGAGAGCATAGTGCACCTGGCACTATCCATTCTTATTGATAAGTTACCTATTGATCTTTTTGCAGGTTATGCGACCACTGTCGTCTGAACAAACGCCGGGTGGTGTTCAGCTTCCAAGACAGGAAGAACTACTTCGAGTACCGATCCTCTGAAGAGTTTGTGTCTCCTGACCTCGGTAAGACTATATAGGAACTCGTTACGTTCGCTGCTTTAGATATACATCTTAACAACAGATCCGCCGACTCTTAGACATAAATCACTTTTTAAACTGAAGGTTTTGGCTTTTTTTGCATGAAATCTCCTGTCCTGGATTAGAGAA
The DNA here is from genome assembly GCA_951394065.1 of Venusia cambrica. Classification (NCBI taxonomy): domain Eukaryota; kingdom Metazoa; phylum Arthropoda; class Insecta; order Lepidoptera; family Geometridae; genus Venusia; species Venusia cambrica. The sequence goes on along the minus strand of OX596068.1, from coordinate 724,704 downwards.
AAATAAATAAATGAATGTTACAGGACACTAATTTCACACAGAATTGAAAGTGCTATTTAATTTATTATCATTATTACATCCTGAGAAGGTAGACTTTTAGTCGCATTTGACGATACAATAATGATAATTATTCAAAACATCACATAATGCAAAGAGTTTACTTGACGTAACTTAACGGTTGATGGCAGGTCACGCAGCATTGATGTAAAGTATCTATTCAGATGAATGCAAATCCATCCCTTGGAGTAAACTATCCGTCGCATTTCACAACGGTGGATGAGAAATTATCTTTTTTTTTGCCGAAGCCGCCTCAGTCTTTAAGTTACCAAAATTATTAGGAAAACGATGACTTATCACATTACAGTGTGTGCCTTCAACCCGAGCATACAACGCTCGTCTATCTACAACGGCAAAGACCCCTGGCCCCTCGCCATCAACTCCATCATCAAGCAGAAGATCCCCTTCATTATCACCGGCTACACCCTCGCGGAGCTTCGCAAAGACGTCGCTAGGATCAAAGACTGCTCCGAAACAGACTTCAAGGTCATCGCCGAACCAGTTTGTAACAGCTTCGCGAGTGTCCGGCCTGATAGGAACTTCATATCTGATGATGAGATGCCGTTGCTGTTCAAGAATTACTGTGTTTCTGTGTTGTGCGGGTGTTGAGTTTTTAAATGTTTTGATTATATTTGTTTTTGTTTATGAGAAAAAAATGTTTTTTATTGAATCTGTAAAATTTAGTTTAAAAAATGTACTTAAAATAGTAGGTGTTTGTTAATCAGACCCTTCAGAAAATGGACAACACGATCTACTTACTTGCTATGCAGAATTCTGAATGTGAATAATTAATTTCGAGTTAATAATTTAAAGTTGGTTAAACTCTTATGACTTCCTTTTTAGTGTAGGGTTTCACAAAAATACTTTTAAACTCCCACGGGAATACAGAAACGCAGTCTTGGGCGTTTCACGAGTAACTTAAAGATAAATAATGTTTATAACAAACCTTAAATTACAAAAACTAAGGATATAAAAAAGAGCTGAATTTGAAAATCGTTTACTTAATCAATCATTTGAGTACTTTAACTAGCAACAATAATAAAAATAATTATGAACTATTGTATCACAGATAAGAAATTAGTCACAGTAGATCAACACTGCCCAAATATAGAACAAAGACATTTTGATACAGAAAATATATAGAAAATAAAACAGTAAATAGCTTGTGACCTAGTGATGTGCAGAGCCGTACCCGATCCCTAGACAAATAAAGACACATTAATACCTGTTACCAAGACACAGTCAAAGAAAGAGAGAATCGACAATGATTAAAAACGAATCTAGCAAAGCCACTGGTTGTCAACACATAATATAAAATAAATAATTAAAGTTTTATCAATAACATGCCATAAAAAGTATGATGATAATTCATAGAAGATAATAAAAACTGGTGTAATGTGCATGTTATTAAAAGCCAAAAACAAATAGTTAAGTTCAGATAATATTGGGATGAGAAAACAAACGGAACAGTAGAAATAAAATTAGTGACAAGAAAAAGTGTAAACAAAGCGTAAAATAGCTTAACAAGTGCAAGTGTTATTAACAAGTATCTTATACATAAACAACCACCTGCGCTGGGGATGAAGATGTGAGTTCAATTGTTGTATTTTCAAGTTTTTCTTCATAGTCTTTACTCGTACTGTCTTGTTGTGTTGTAAAAACGGGTGCTACAGTATCCACAATTTTGATCTTTTCTTGTGAATCCGGAGTAACCTTTTTGCTATTTTCCACCATCAGTTCGGGTTCTTTTGAAGTAAAACTCAGTTCTGTCGTAGTATTCACGTCTAAGTGATTTGTTGTTGAATCATTTTCTTCGTCGGTATATTTTTCTAGCGGATGTTGGCTAGTTCCGTAAAATAAATCTAGTGTTTCTTTTGTGAATATCTCAGTTGTAATCCCTTCTGAATTATCTTGTGAGATTTTGAACGCACCGTTTGAATCTATATTGGTAGTTGATATGCTCAAAATTCCGTTTTCATTTTCTGCTACTATTTGAGTTACTTGAGAATAATTTTTACTTGTGTTAAAATTACTGAAATGAGTAGAGGTTTCAGCTATTGGGTTTATTGGTTCTGTGGTATCTGACGTTGGTAAAATGTCTGTGGTTGCATTGACATACTCTTCGTGTTTGAGTGATATTTTATTCATACTTCCCATAACGTTTGTTACACCATAGATATTATTTGGTACTGTCGTATTTTCTGTTTCAAATCTGTTTTCAATATCATAATAATGTGACTCTTTATGTTGTCTTTCATACGTAGTTGTTACTTCGAACAACATTGAACTCTCTGTATAAATAAAATCTTCTAATCCAATTTGTGTTGTTGTTTCATGATTATTAGTGACTGGGCTAAAACTAAATAACACATTCTTAAACTCTGTAGTTCGTGTTGCTTCTGTAGTATCTATTTTTCTGTGTGATTCAGTAGAAACTTGATTACCATTTTCTCTTATATTAGTATTATTTTCTATACTAACTTTAGTTGCATTGTCCTTATTAAAATTACTATTTAAAACCGAATTAAGTAACAAATCTATAAGTAAGTTATTGTTTAAAAGTGTGGTATCTTCTGTTTTAGTGTAGTTTGTACGTTTCTTAGAGATTTCTTTAGCTACATGGTCTCTAATGTGTTGCGTGTAGTTATCTGGTGGTATCCAATGATATTCTGGATCTAATTCTATTGCGGGTGTTGAACTATCCGTCATATTAACGTTTACTTTAGTATCTTTGTACAAATTATGCGTACGATTTTCAGAAAATGATAAAATATCTTCCCGTAAGTTTCTTTTTGTGTATTTGGCGACAGCTGGGCCAAAAACTTGGTTTATGTAGTTTTTGAGATTGGTACATTTCTGCACTGTGTTGACGTCACTAGAACTGCCCCAAATGATGAATCCTGATGCGTTGGACTTGTACAAAGTAGATAGGGCTGCATTTAGATCTACCTGGAAAGTAAAGAGGTCCCATTTTATCAAAAATACATCTATGATATGACTGACGCAAGTGGCATGACCTTTTTTTTCAAATGTAATGCGTATTTCTATGTACAATATAAGGCAACTGAGTGACATGCTATATATACCTACTTAGTCTACTAGCGACTTTGAGCGTTGAAAGGTATGCATCAAACAACTAAGTATGTATTATGTCGTATTTTTGGCAGTGTACCCATATCGCAAAATCTGTTGCCGTCCAATATAAATAGTGAACAAATCGAATACAAGCCAAAGGTGAAATTGATAGATGCTAGATGCCTTAGATGCTTAATAATAAGATACAGATAGGGAATGTAAGATCGTAATAAAATCGATATTTCCGCATTCATAAGGTACATACAATTGAAAGGTGATATTAACAACAATGGAAACAGCTAAAGCTATAAACTGAGGTTGGTACCTAAGCTTGTTGAAGATAAATCTGTTTTACCACATCTTCACCTTCAAGTCAACTGGTAGTCAAACCCTCGACTCTATCATCTATACCAAAACCACAAATAGATAGCAGGTCAAACTGCCCATTAATAATAATGCCTTCAAGACGACAGGGTTTTGCCATAATCACGCTTAGCTAGCGGATTACTGATCGCAGCTATAAATAAAACACAGAACACATAAATGAAACACAGAGTGTTGCCCTTTTTCTTGAGAGATCACTTCCGCGGTTTGAGTTGGAAGGATTGATTTAAGTGAAATAAACTCTATAGCAAACCTATATGATAAAAAACCCTAGATTCTGTGTTGCCGTTCTCGCATATATCGACGTACCTGGCTAAGAAACCCTGCATCCCTGTAGCTGTACCAGAAGTAAGGCAGTATGGTGCTCCCGAATCGTGCCGCCTCCCTCACTCTCCCGCGGATGAGAGCCGTGAGCTGCGAGGTGGAGAGAGACGACGAGCTGTATAGTGAGGGGAAGAGAGCCGTGCTCTCTCTCCATAGCCAGCCAATACTGAAAATAGTTTTTATATTATTACGTAAAGAGAATAAGAACAAGAAGAAAACTTCGGACCCCTTTTCCAAGTAGGCAAATCTCACAGATGTGTGAAATTAGACTTAGTTATGGAATTGGAGTTTATTTTTTTACGCCCCGATTCGACACTTGGATTTGTGCAATGCAATTTTCGGATTTCTATAATGTGATCTGTTACTTTGACGTAATACACAACTCTGACGCTAAAAACCACATCGCATGGTAGTCGGCATACCCTAAGGTCCAATGATCCAAATGGATAATGTAACAACCTTTTTTTTTGGCGAAAAATTGATTTTTGAGGAAACAAGCGCAAGGGCACCACTTAGGCTCGGAACTCGGCTTAGGCTGTTGCCGTTTGGTGGGGGAGGATAGGAATGGCCGAAGGATTGTATCTGTGTAGTGTTTTCTCTGTGTAACGAGATAGCCGTCACGGCATCCATTCATTAACTATCTCCGGGTTAACGGTGGTGAGGGTCATCCGGGTCTCCAAGATCGTGTCTTGAAAATGTAACTGGCTAGTACCATTACGCTATTTTATATTCTCAGAGGGTGGATCTAATAGATATCTGTACGATAAATGGTCTGAATCATAACGGATACGCAGCCCCAGACTCCTCATGTTGCAAGTGTCACACTTCTCATTCTCCCGTGACATGAGTATCCTTACCCCTCCTTATCCCTCTCCTATTCCATATCCTTATCTTCTGACCAAGTACAACCTAGTCCCAAGGAGGGTTGACGTCAGCAGGTGGCCAGTCTTAAAACTATAAGCCAAACCCTTGTGTTTCAAGGGTTTGGCTTATAGTTTTAAGACATGAATCTAGTGGAAGAGTAGAACATGTGCCAACCTGACTCTCTAGTCAGGGTCGGCACATTAGTAGAATCTTCCGCTCTTTCCGCTTCTCCTCTTCTTTCTCACCGGGATAAGGGCAGGAACATGAGTACGGTACATAGACGGCGGTGATGGGCTAAAGCATACCTATCGTTCTCCTCCGGTACATTGCTGGCGCAACTTTCCTTCATGTTGTTGCTGGCCATGTTGAAGCAGTAGGGGAACCCGTAGTACCCCCATCGCGCGTGAGGTCGATGCTGCTTCGCGACAGCTAACGTCGCCTGCATGAATGTGCGGGCGGCTTCCTCAAACCGGAATTTTGCCTAGAAATTTACAGTATTCATGATTTACCTCACATTTCAGTCAATAGTCTCAAGCCTTCTGGATAGGGTGGTTTGATTCCCACCAGGGGCAAACCATTTTGTGATGGTTAAAGCTATTTGTTCTTTGTTCTTTGTTCTTTGTTCTTTATTCTTTGTTGGAAGACAGATCCCCTGATCAGAAGACCTAAGAGTTTATCAGTATTATCTATCAGTTTATTCTTAAATTATCATTTTGATCCTTCATTATTATTATTATCATCATGATTATTATTGATGTAATTTTATGTATGTACATTTTGTTTTATATTCGTTATTCGTATAGTCCGTCATCCTTGAAAGTCGTTATCTTAGCCATCCAGCGGTTGCCTGGAAGAGATCGCTTTCAGCGATAAAGCCGCCCATTGTTTTACCAGTGACGCTTAGATTAAGTTTCCACCTGTATTTTGTTATGTTATTTGTAAATGGTTAACAATAAAGAGTTATCTATCTATCTATCTATCTATCTATCTATCTAAGACCCTGCTGTTATTTCGGAGGGCATATAGTAGCGAGAGATGCCTCGCACACAATAAATACAACATGATGAATAGTGTATTTTTTACAATGGGTTAGTTCCTGATCTCTAGGCTTATCTGGACAGGGATGAGATCTACGATGAAGTTAGCTTTCCAACAAGGCACTGGCTCTTCCATTCAACGACAGAACGCACACCGAATGACGCCAGACTTCGGCAGGATCGCTAGTCAGCCAGTGAAGTGAAGCCAAGAATACAAATACTTTAACTGATGGAACTACTATCTTTTCCCAAATAGCAAAATTGTCTTTTTTATGCCTTTGCTGTGAGTTAGTTAGTTGTATGACCACGTTGACTACTGGTGGCGCTGTATACCCTGACGCATCTCATGCCACAATGAGCGTAATCTAAATACGAGATACCGCTATGCGGAACACGTTGACCTGAATAATTGCAGATTTCAATTATAGCCACTTGAATGTGCATTGGATTCTTTGAATCATTGGGGCTAATGGGTGCACTGGTTACTAATTGAAATTGTTATTAGATAAATACACATATTATTAAAGTGACCTGATAAAAAAATCATCATCATCATCGCCCACACACGTCTATTGAACACAGGCCTCCATCCATAGTCTCCCCGCTACCGTCACAATGTCGTCGTTCCACAGAGTTCCACCGAGTGGGGGTCTTCCTACACTCCGTTTCGCATTTAATCGTGGTCGCCATGCGAGGACTTTTCTCCCCAGCGATTATCGGTTCTGTGGCAGCTTGGATTTTAATATTTAAATGTAGAGTAGTTAGACTCCTAAACCTTAAGAGACAAGATCTCAGAATCATAGTGGGGACACTAACGGGCCACTGCCCACTAAATAAACACTTGTGCACCATTGGAGCAACGGACAGCCCCCTATGCAGAGGGTGTCTAACCGAAGAGGAATCAGCTGCCCACGTAGTCCTGGAATGTGTGGGAGTAACAGCACAACGCAAGGAAATCCTCAACAACCCGAGGTCACTCTGTGAAGCCTGCGAAGACCCCAGGAGTATTTTGCGCTTCTGGTCGGAGTTAGGCTGGCTACACTAGCCGGACATTCCTCACGCACAATGGACCACTTAGGAGTCTAAGTGCGGAAACGGGAGTCTTTTTACATTACATAACATTTGGTCTAAAGAACTAATTGACGAACATCTTAAAATAATAGTTATGAGGGTATTTATACAAATATGCCTAGACATTGTTGATGTATGTATATTCCACACAGGACTGGGTAATTTAATAGATTGTTGCATTCATTTGTTTCAATGAGATCAAAACCACAAGCGCCTGTGCATTTACCATAGCAATGGTACGAGTCGGTACTTGCCAGTTCAACTAGGAGCCCATGTTTCGGAAAAACTCTCAAAACTTCAGCGCATATTTTATATACCTGCCTAAATACTTGACTTATAGTAAGAATAATTTTATTATAAAGCTTTAAGCTTAACGCTCAGAACCTTGTCGCAAGTGTAGTTGCGCGGGGCAAGCTGTTATAATTCATAAAATCATTTGAGTTTAATATTCTCTCTTGGTGCACTATATCATCTGTTATGCTTTAACTTTCTGTTTCATTTACTAAAGTTGCCTGGATTAAATTTATCTTAGCGATAGGGCCGTCCATTGTACGTATAGGTACACTGTGTAACCTTATTTTTGATTTTTTTGACGTCTTTTGTGTAAAATTAAGCGTTGTTTATTTCAATTTGTTGTTACAGGCGTCCTAGGCTCCGGTAACCGATTACCGTCAGGCAGGTATTCTGTATGCTTGTTTGCTAAATTTGTCGTGTAAAAATAAAGGGAGTGAGTTTGCGGTGCCCTGATCCATTCCATGGCCCACTTACAGACTCCGTGCTCTGCTGCTAGCACATTCTACACTAATACATTCTTGGATTTGAATATTGCCATGGACAACGTTGTAGCAATTTTTTGTGAAAAACCAAGCCGAGTAGTTTACCGTTCTTTTATTTAATATGGGTAAGTTTTTAACCTTGAGGTTTGCCTGGGAAATATCTAGGTGATTGATGATTACCCGTTTAAAGTCATAGGTGGGTACTTAATAATAAATAATATCTTGGTGTAAAATAGATTTATATGATTTAAGTTATTTTGAACTTTGTCCAGAGTGAAAAGATTCCGTTTAGATAAGCGTACTCTATCTCGGGCCATCTCTTTACTTGTTTTTCAAGCAAGATAGTGGTCAAAAATTAAATGAGACAGTCCAGGGATCACCAAAATACTAACTAGCCCGACGATCTTGCCGTTCTCATTGTGTGCTGGTTTCCGAATTGTGTGCTGGTTTCGAATATCGAAGTTCAAAAAAATATCCTAAAAAGTCTTACTTTTCTAAAAGAATGAACTTTCTTAAAGCTGCTTATTACATCATTTATGAACCTACACGATAGTTGTCTACCACTAAACAATAGAAATGTCACGTGGGTTCGAGCATCATCTAATTTTTTTTTGCTACTACTCGACGATTCCAGCACATGGCAAGCATATTGTGTCAGGGCTAAAACGTGTTGTTCTTATCCCTGCCAAAGATTTCACAATTCCCGCATATATTTACGGTTAACTGTATAACATAACATGGTAGGTACCCTGTGACAAAATGCTGGTGATGTCATATCTTATCGTAATAAGGTCAGTGGAATAGTTGGGATTTGCGATGTCGTGGATTTGTTTGAGCTTTGAATATCGGTACTTGTGTAGCGATTCTCAAACGGGTTTTCGGATCAGAAAAAATACTCAACGCTATTTTCAAACCAGGCATTTCTAAAAATCTTCTGTGAAAGTTACGAATACCTATTAATGCGAAATATTTTATGTTTCGGATTTTCGGAATAGCGTTTCGAATTCGATCCATAAGGCTTTCCGGATGTTTGAAAATAGGTGTACCTCTAAAACACTGCCTTGGTAATTCTGAGCAAGATCAGTTCACTAAAATTTAATTGATGTCGAGAAGTATTTAAACCCTCACCTCAGCTTCCAGCCACTTCTTCTGCCACCACCAGTGCAGCTTCCTCTCGATCTCTAGGGAGACATCCTTGTACGGCTGGAGAGCCCCGAAGTTCTGTCGGTACACCGGCCGCCATGACTCGAAGTCTATAATGGCTATACCTGCGATTATGAAAAGTTCTGGAGTTACAATAAAGGCCGTTTATATCCACAAATATTTGTGTAAGCACCCCTTTTGTTCGGGCTTTACGCCGTATTCGTCTGATATTTAAAAGACTTGCTCTCTCTTGTTGTGCATTCGATTTCAACCCAGGCCAAACATTTGTGTGATGACTATAGATGTTTGTTCTGTGTTTGGGTGTTGTATCATATAATAAGTAGTTACTATGTATTCACAAAAAAAGTATGTAAGTATTTTATCCGTAGTATAGTTCCCATATAACAAGCTATGCTTAGTTTGGGGCTAGATGGCGCTGTGTGAAATTAATGTCCTGTAATATTTATTTACCTTACTAACTCCCATAATACAAGTCTTGGCCAAAACTAGAAGAAAAAGGTGATTCTAGTACCTACTAAGATAAACCTCACAAAGAGAAGTGCCCGGTAATCGAACCCAGGACAGACTAGATTTTGAAAGAACCAAACAAGTGAATGACCGATCTGTACAAAGAAAATGCATGTTTATGTATTTTATCGATCATATCAAATCATAAGACGACAGACGAAAGTCATCTAATATTAGATCGCGAATGATTATCCATATCTGACAAAGTTGGATCTTAACCTGAAACATATTCAATAACAAATCAGTTCGGTGTTTTTGAAAAACATATAATTATGTAGGTACTTAGTGCCGCTCAGGGACTAGAGCGACAAAACGTCGGCTGGAAGTCAACTTAAGCAGCAGGTCTATTTTCCTAAGGATACCTAGTGAAAACACAAAACACTTTTTCTCTAAAATGAATATTGGATTTCTGGCTAAATACTTTCTGTTCGTATAAATATACTTACACAAAGTAGCGCCAAATCATTTTTTTATTTCATTTTACGATGGAGAAGCGCTTGGCCTTATCTCACCTGCATGGTTTCAAGTTATGATAAGGCCGAAACTGGACGCGCACTTCACCCGATCCTCAACAGTCTGAGGAACTGGCTATCTCACCTCTAAATGTCGGAACACAACAATTTAATAATTGTTGTTATGGCAACAGAATTAGGTACCTAAGATGGTGGTAGCTAGCCAGGCGGACTTAGGAAAACAAAGTTCAACCACCAACCAAACCAAGCACACTATTGTAATCCCCTGGGGAATGTCCCAGGATTTCTGGATCTGTCCCCAGAACCATTAGACCTCAGAGGTTGTTTTATTCACTACAATATTTTTTAAACTTCAATGATCAGAACACATCAGGAACTTTATAATGCATCATCATATTTTTTATTTAATTTTTATCGTACAAAAAATACAAGTAAACAGTCATATATTGTGTTTAGGTAAACTAGTCTACAGTCTACTAAGAATGTAGATTAATGTATGATCCACAAGTTTATCCACGGATTGGCCGGGTATTTATTGTATAATTCAATTTTAAATATTGCAGACGTTTCAACTGGGTGATCGCAGGCTGACTCTTCAGGATAAAAATATAAATTGCACGATAAATACCCGTAAATAATATAAATGAGCACTTCACTACGTTTTGCTCAGTGAAGATCTAATTTAAAAATATCTGCCTCGTCCTGTATCTCTACCACAGGTTTATGCCAACTACAAGCGTTAGACGGTACCTACCTACAGAAGAGAAAATGTACAAAACTTAACTTATGCAGAGTTTCAAGAGATAAAACATTTGGCGGGTTACGGAATTGTTGAATGAAATGTTTATATTGATTCATATGAGTCATTCATGGTTTGTTTACAAAAACAATGGAGGGTAAGCGTATTTGTGAGAATGCTGAGTTGACTTTGGGTTTTGTTTCAGTACTAAGTATCCATATATATGTAAGGCTATCACGAATAAGATACCTGTGTTCTGATCTTATCTATGCCCACAAAACTATACAACATATAATTTGGAGTCCTATGCCTTGTTGTAAACCCTAGGTAGATGGAATAGGCCAGTAAATAAGGAAATTAAAATATAAACCGTATAACCTGAAACCAGGCATGATGAAGGAAAAGTGTACAATAACAAAAAAAATGATAGTATATGTAAGCATGTTTTGCTTACATATACCTTCTAACATTTTTTTTTATTATTTTTCTAGGAAATGCTTGTTTTCCGGCATTTATAGCTGAAATAGACAGTTTCTCAGACTGTTTAGGATTCTGGGTGAAGTGTGCTTCCATCACCTTCGGGCTTTACATAGCTTGAGACCAGGAGATGAAGGCCAAGCGCGTCCCCGTAATATAATAAAAAAAGTTATTTGTGGAGCAACACAGTCTAGATTTCTGTGGCATGACCTGAGTTATAAATTAGATTACCTAGTCACTTTATAATACGGGCAAGTACAGTAAATACATACACCCGTGAGATATTTATTGCTAGGACCTAGAGTCTAGGTCATATAAATGTGCGGGTGGGTGACCTTGATCTAGTATTTCATAATCTAATTCTCAAGTCAATAATGATGTGTTCCGGTGCACGCGAGGCTTAACACCTTTATGGCTTAAGTTGACGGGCGCAAGTGCCGCGTAATCCATGTTCTTAATAAGCCTCATAACTCAGTTGGTAGTAACTCTGCCTTCTGCGCTGTAGGTTGTGGGTTCAATTCCCACCCAGGACAAACATTTGTGTGATAAATGATGAATTGATGTTTGGGTGTATGATAAGTATATATTTACAAAAAAAAAAAGTATTTGAGATACAAGCTATGCTTAGTTTGGGGCTAGATGGCGCTGTGTAAAATTAATGTCCTGTAATATTTATTTAAGTCGTGTTTTTTTAAAAAAGGTCTCCCGGATTGCCATCCTAACGGTTCGAATGTGTGCTGAAATTATGATGATGATAAATATAATTTTCCGGATTGTCATGTAGGTACGTACCTACATGATAATTACGTACAATAAATGGGTAGGTACATTATATAGGTGCGTTTGTAGAACATAGGAACCGACTCCAATTAGCATATATCCACTAACAAATAGGTACCTATCTCACTGTCACTGCCAAGGCCACAGAATACGAGCATAGCCAGTGTTTGGTATGATTGCTACGATCTCCTAAACTCAACTGTTGAATACCTATATTTTTTTTTACCATTAATTTTACAAAGCACATTTCAACCAACGCAACGAAAACTAAGCAAAGCAAAATATTACGGATATACTTAATTCTTCTATACCTACCTATTTTTTTTGTATACATACAATATAACAACCGAACACAGATCAACATCTCTATGAATTACACACATATTTTTCTAGGGTGGGAATCGAACCCACAATCCATAGCGCAGAAGGCTGAGTTAATACCAGCTGAGCTGTGAGGAAACGCTAATGCCTATATTTAACAATAAAACTAGTCATATTTATAAAAATACTAAAACAAGTTTTTCTTGCGGTCAATAGCCAAGCTTTCAGATCCAGAAGTCCCGGGTTCGATAGCCAGTTCCTCAGTTTGTTGAGGATTCCGGGTGAAGTGCGTTTCCACCTTCGGCCTTATCTCAAATTGAAACCAGGTGAGATGAAGGCCAAGCGCTTACCCGTTGTACCATAAAAAAAGCAATCAAATGATTTTGGCATTTCCACATTGAACGGTCAAATATCTGACTGAACGATAAATGTTTAACTGACTCACAAGATAAGAAGGTTCTCTATTTGGTTGTCTATAGAGTGGTGTCGGTAAGACATTAGTCCACCTTCGGCCTTATCTCAACTTGTTACCAGGTGAGATGAAGGCCAAGCGCTTCCCCGTCGTACAATAAAAAAAAAGTTACCTTATAATATTGTACTATTCTACCATCTAGACAAATTGGAGGGTTTTGCGATAATCACAACGCTTGGCCGGTGGATTGGTGATGAAGTAAACTGCTGGTTCTTGAGACTCCTTAGTTGGTTTTAAAAACATCCGAGGGCTGAATTTTGATCACAAAGGGTTGATCTATTAATGATCATGACAAACTCCTTCATCTTTCAAGTGTTCACGTCATCAAAACAATTGACAAGCAAATGAAAAATGACAGACAAAGAGAAAGCAGCCAATAACTGTATCGAGTATACTACGGAATCACCAGCCTTGTGCTGATGGGATTTTAATTGGTTCTAATTTTGTTTGTGGTCAATTACGAATGCTGTTATTGTTACCTAGTCGCTTGTCGACCCACTAGGATTTTAACCATCTCTTTGTTCTATTGGTTCTCTCTGGTGTCAGATCTAGAGGTTCCGGGTATGATCCCAAGGGGAGTTTTTTTATTTTTTTTTATTGAACGACGAGGAAGCGCTTGGCCTTCATCTCACCTGGTAACAAGTTAAGATAAGGCCGAAGGTGGAGGCGCACTTCACCCGGAATCCTCAACAAACTGAGGAACTGGCTATCTTACCAATTGAGTACAATATTGTGCTTGGTTTGGTTGGTAGTAGAACTTTGTTTAAGTCCGCCTGACTAGCTACCACAATCTTACCTAATTCTGTCGCCATAGCAACAATTCTTAAACTATTGTTTTCTGTCATTCAGAGGTAAGATAGTCAGTTACTCAGTTTGTTGAGGATTCCGGGTGAAGTGCACTTCCACCTCCAGCATTATTATAACTTGAGAAATCTGATGGGAAGAAGGCGAAGCACCTCCCATTCGCTTTATATAATATAAAAAATATATAGGCCTCCCCTAATCGACGCCACAAAAAGCGAGCCTGCGCCTCCTTCAGTCATCGACTTGCTGCGACTGACACAATGTCGTCGGTCCATTGAGTCTTCCGACTCTCCATTTCGCAAAAACCTTTAATCTACAGCGGTTCTGCGAGCTATGTGGTCTGCCTTCTGCCACTTTTTTTTTATTGTATGACGGGGAAGCGCTTGGCCTTCATCTCACCTTACTTACAATAGGTTACACTTCACTTCAGCTTGTTAATTCTGAGGGCTATGTCAGTGACTTTGGTTCTTCTACAGATGTCCACATTTCAGATTGTATCACGTAGTGAAACTCCAAGCATAGCTCGCTGTGCGACTTTGTACTTATTCACGAGGCCTATAGTTAGCGACTCTGTGACTGTGTGAAAAGGGATTATTTATTCTTTAATTCTTCTGTTTGATCATATGTTTGTTTTACCTATTCACGACCAAACGTTAGAATGGATGTTGATGAAATTTGTCAAGATTGATTGTGTTTGTATCCCGGGGAAGGTCAAAGTTTACTTTTTATCAAGATACCAGTAGCTAAAGTCACGGGCAAAAGCTAGTAACACCATAAATGCCTATTAAAGCGTCAACTTCCTAGTGTTCAATCAGGTGATCTGGATGGACCATCTTATCCAAACTGGAAACAATCCGTATAAATTGTGCCCTAAAATCAGCTCTTTGGATCAAAAGCTGCATACCTCATTAGACCAATAAAGCGCAAAATTTTAAGTTTGATAAAAACTGTATAGGCTTTGGACGCCTAAACTATTATTTTATTGCACCCCTACATAACAAAATAAATCTTAGTAACATTAACATACTCACCAATTTTCTGCGACCCCCATGATACCTCAACATTAGATCACTGAGGCGCTAAAAAACTGTAAACGCCTTAGCTATTTCGTTATTGCACCCTATTTTGTTACACAGCAGAGTAAGCAACAGTGACAAACTCACGAATTTTCGAAGGGGTCATCGAGGATTTATTTCTGAGCTCAGAGCCTGGATCTCTATCAATCCAATGAAGATACTAAAGCAATACATTAACAAGGAACGTACCATAATAGTCCTTATCTGGTATGCTCTGGTCCAGCTCAGCCCTGAAGGCTTCCAGATGCCTTTCAAGGCTTCCTTCCTGAGGGACTCCACCGTTCCTGAACTTGAAGCGGCCGCTAGTCTCGTTCTTCAGGAGCGCCGGGAATACTCCGGGGTCGTAGAGGATGGTCACCTTGTCGCCTGGAATTCAAACATTGAGTCGGGACGTAGGTGACTTTATTTTGCATGACAGGGAAGTGATTAGCTTTCATCTCATCTGGTTTCAGGTTATGATAAGGCCGAAAGTGGCAGCGCACTCTTATGGTGACAGAATTATGTAAGATGGTGGTAGCTAGCCAATCTTGTACTCCCTCTGGGGTCTAACCCGGGACCTCTGGATCTTACGCTGGGGGCGAACCACTAGACCACGGAGGTGGTTTTATCTGTTTTTGACTACAGGAGAGAAGTCAAAAAAGGTTCAAAGATCATGTTATACGCGCAATTTGAATTTGATAAATTTTAGGCATCATGTATGTGCTATATAAACAGGGTGTGCGAAAAGACACTCTGAAACTTCTGTATCACAAGAAAACAAATATAATGAGTGAGAATAAGGCCAAGCGCTTCCTACTGATACAATAAAAAAAACTTCACCACGGTGATTGTAAAAAAAACATGAAATTATAAGGCGTTAGCTCTAGAATTCATAGAAACGATTATTTCTGTATCTGTGGTGTTACGGTTGTTTCTTTTTACGGTATTTGTTGTAGTTTGGCGGATGGTATTTAAACTATGACAACGGTTTGGCTAAAGGAATTAAGTTTACTTGTGGCCAAACTAGTTTGGCTACAAGGAAACGGCCAAGCGCTTGGCCTTCAATCAAAAATACCGGATATAAAAATCGCACTCTGAAAATGTCAACTGTCGGACGGATGGACCGACAGCGGAGGCTTAGTAATAGGGTCCCGTAGGTACCTACGGTAGGTACCTTTTAAACCAAAAACGTACCTATGAAAGAGTCATGCTCATTTTGTATGATCCCGAATTTGGCGTACAAATCATCGAAAGGAATCTTCTTTGACCTGCATTGCTTTGTGGGCACGTTCCAGTAGACGCTGAACGGTTTCGGAGCAGGATCTTCCAGCATCTCGATCACGTAGTAACTGGAAGCAGAAATTACCATTTACCACTTATTGTGCAGTGGCGGTCGTGGCTTGAGGATCGACCCCTCCAACTCAGCCTATGAATGTCGTAAAAGCAGACTAAGATATCTTATCAGAAGCCGGGCAGCATCTTCCTTCTATTTATTATCTATTTATTTATTACAGCTTTACTGCGATCACCAATTTGCCTGCCAAGTGTGTAAATCTTTCCCACTTTAGAGGAGGCTCTGTCTTGCAGAGGTCACTAATGGGGTGTTGATGTGAAGACGCTTTAAATCTGTTATATGCGCACTGTAAAAAGATGTGTATTTTCGTTGCCTACGATCCCAATGACTTCAAGAAGAAATTCAATCGGCGCTTTCTAGGTAGGCTTCCGCTATATAGCAGACTTTAAATTACTCTTTAAGGTTTTACGGTTGAAAGTACGTAGGTAAAGTTACGTACCTAAGTGAGAAAACAGACGTTGGCGGCTGATATCAAATATTTTTCAGTCCGCAATATACATGATACACATCTTAAAAACAGCAGCTTCTGTGTATTAATACAACCTTCGCTGCAATCACCTATCCGCCTGCCAAGTGTGGTGATCATGACTAAACCCTCCAAGTCTAGCATAGGCTTTGCCCAGCAGTGGATAAGGCTGTTGATGAAAAATAAGAAGAGACATGAGTTTATTTTTGAACTTAAGTAACCTCGTAGTTAAATAATAAAATAATCTATAAACTAGTTATGTGTAACTAATCATATTTTATAGATAACCCTGTTGATCACTATCAGTTACACAAAATACCTGTGTTTTTAAATATATTAAATTGGATCATATTTAAGATTTGCATTGTAATATAATAAATTTTCATTGGTATATTTATAAATTGGATGTTTCGATTTAATTTAAATTTTTTGAACTGTAATTTTAATTCAATTTCAATGCTAACCTAGTCAATATTAATTCAATGTTTTATTACTATTTTCCTTTAATTAATTTTTATTTTTTTTGTTCTGTATGTGTATAATCTATTACGTCTAAGCACGTCCAACCGGGTTCTCACAGGCCCCAACGGAAGACCAGCGCAGGCTTCACAGCCTGCATTAATGCTGAGTTGGGACCTTTCTGGGATTACCCGCCTTTAAAAATGTTATTGTACCTACCTATTTTGTGTTTTGTAATATCCCAAATAAATAATTTTGAATTTGAATTTGAATTTGAAAAAAGTACCTTATGTACATGAAAGTACATATTTATATATAGTTATGTATTCAATTTTGCTAACTACTTTTTTTAAGTTTCCTGACGGAAGACCGTTCGATACCCTTAAACGATCGCTATAGATGTCTGTCATGCATATTTATCTTCCAAACTGCTCAGCTAAGAGACTTGAAATTTGGCATGCTATTTTTATTGTACGATGGGGAAGCGCTTGACCTTCTTCTCACCTGATTTTTCAAGTTATGATAAGGCCGAAGGTGGAAGCGCACTTCACCCGAATTCCGAAACAAACTGAGGAACTGGCTATTTTACCTCTTAATGTCGGATCGCAACATTTTGCAACTGTTGCCGGGACCTTTGGATCTAACACCGGTAAATAGGCAAACCAGTAGACCACAGAGGCGGTTAAAATTGTAACAAACTGTAGTCAGGTAGTTTTCAGTATTTAGGTATTTATATTACTGCGGTCATTTAAAATACATTAAAACAATTGGCTCCTTGATAAACAAAATCCTTATGCTGCTGGGAGGTTGTGTTTACATAGCCGTTGCGTAAATATGCCTGCTATGTTTGTTTTGTTTTGTGTTTATGTGCTCGGGTACTCTCATTGTGAGTAAAAGCTTGCTCGTTCATTCTTTGGGGAGGTACCACGACATCTAATAGCAATCTTGCTTTGATATTACTTTTGTCACTATCTTTCCAGTGTAAAAAAAACGCTACAAACGTTATTTCAGATCAGAACGAGAATGCTTTATGACGATGTGGCTAGGCCCATGGACTGTTACTGTAGTTTTTTTTTGTAAGTATATTGTATCTGCCACAGGTATCTGCGATGCAAACTGTAATCGATTATACCTTGAACTGGCAAACCCATTATTTTGAAGCTCCCATCTTAGTACCGTATACAATTTTACAGTATAGTTTCAGCATATGCTTAGGTTGGTCTAGGTAGGGTTAGGTAGGTACTCTACCTATATTTATGCGGAGGTTTAAAAACAATATTATACGATATGGAGACGGAACAAGCAAGCTGCCCTCCTACCGCCTCAGCACGGGGCGGGGATAACATTTTTGTCCTCGTGCTGAGGGTCTGATGGATACTCATGCCTATAACAAAGCCTTACTGCATAGGTCATGTCCACAAAGAACAAGACGTACAGTGTACGTAAGTTGACAACTTGAGGCAAGGGGTGCCGTAATTTCACCAGCAACCATAGCCTTTAAAACTAAACTTCAAAACACAGCAAAGCTGCTTGGCGGCCGAAATAGATTGTTGGTAGTAATTCCCCGGACGAGCCCTTTCACAAGTCTTGTGTTCGGGAAACGGATAGCAGCTTTCAATTCTTGTATTTTTTTCTCTTTGTATGTATAGTTAACCGAATACACCGATTTGTGGCACAAACTATCGATATACCGAACACTGGAGCCTACTAAAATAATCTGCGTAAACCATTTTGCATCATTTCGCATCTTATTTCAAACCAGCTCTCCTTTGTTTTTCCAACAACATCGTTTGAACAACCCGTTCTAGTTGATTAGTTAATTTTATATAAAATACTTAAACCATATACCTCTATGTACATGGGTTGAGTTATTACATGCCTTTTTATGTGATTTATTGATTAATAAATGTTACATGAGTGGAATGAGGGAACATGTTGTGCCGACACCTCAGCGTGGGTTAAGGGCAGTAAAATGTTATCACGAGCCTTTCTCCTTGCTGGTCGCGATTACAAAGAGGCGTTAGACTTGACGATTAAAAAATATCCTAAAAAATACTGAAATAACAATAAGTACCTACTTGAATTTAAAGCCAAGCGTGGTTATTATGGCAAAACCATACAATAGCCTATTAATGTCTAGTTCAGTAGTAGACATTAATAGGCTATTGTAGTAGAAGTGCGCCAACAATTTTTTTTCTTTGGTTCCACATGTGTTGCCTTAGCGTGTGCTTACTCAAAAAAACATATATAGCCCTTCCATCCAGTCCGATAAAAAGTAAGATATTTTTTATATACACTGTTGCTAGAAGATGATTCACTAGAAGCTATCTGTAGCATTACATCATCAATCAGGTCAATAACCTCTTTGTACTACTGTATAGTATAGGTACTTAGATGAGGGCTTTTATAGATGATGTATTTATAAAGTTTTTCCTTCAATATTGTTGCTAAGTAGAAGAGCATTATTTGATTTGTGCAACATTTAAACCGGCCAAGTGAGTCAGACACGCACACTGAGGGTTCAACCTACAATTCAAGATAGCAATGTGTTAAAAATAGCTGCACATCACATAGTCCAAAACACAACGATAGGAGTTAATAATCCTGTGGCAACATCTAGAGGTACCTAAGCAATGTAAATATACCTATCTAATAACAAGCCTCAGGTAGTAAGTCCTCAGGCTCTGTCTTCTAAAATATAGGTCGTGGGTTCCTTGCCTACCCAGGACAAATATTTGTGTGATGGATATTGATATTTGTTCTGTGTTTGTATTGTATGATAAGTATGTATTTACCAAAAAAAAGTATGTACGTACGTAAGTATTATTTCCTGAATCTAGTTCCCATGTTACAAGCTTTGCTTAGTTTGAGACTAGATGCTGCTCTGTAAAATTAATGCTCTGTAATATTTATATGAGGTAGCTATTATTTATTTTTCGTGAAAAAAAAAAAAAAAAAACACTGTAATTAGCATAACACTCAAATAAAAACCGAAAAGCAAACAAGTTTCAACGATTTTCACCCAATAATTTTGTTTTATCATTTTTTATTACATTCCAAGATTTCAGCCGTAATAGTTCTGAAAATGACAATTGGCCACCTATTATGTTTAAAATGAGACACTTTACAGGTCAGACAGACAGACATATTGGCAGTCAGACGGGCAGACAATTAATAAGTAATAGTCCCATCCTATGTACATATTTTTTCTGTTTTATTTGTTAATGAGTTTGTGGAGATATAATTGAAAAATAGGCTCCCATTGACCTGATCGGGTATGGAACCCTAAAAAAGAATATATAATGGCTGTTCTCAAGGAAGATACGTGACTTGCTTATGTTTTATTTGCAAACGTGAGATTCCTTATCATAATATACGAATTCTTAGAGCTGCGTAGACGTGCTGGAATCTTTATTCTACGACACAAGCATCTATAAAGATGATAGAATAAAGATTTCAACCCATAATTTGTCAATGAAGGTATAGCCATTACGAAAAATGTAATAAAATAAAGTAAATGAAATAAAACGATGCATAGAAACGATGTGACTCGAACGTGGATTGAAAACTTTTGTGGATTAATTATTTGTCTTTTCTATTTTTCGAATTACAATGCTAATTTCGGTGGAGTGAATAAGATAAATTGAAAGGATTGGGAGTGAAATGAGCAAAATATATAGTTGCCATCCTACGCTTGAAATGTTTGTATTTGTGGTAGGTAGTAGTAGGTGGTAGCTATCCATCATTAGAGGGTGCGCGAATGCTGTATTCTCTTGTACACAATATAACCATTTGACTTTGTAAAGAAGAGCGTTATCTATACAACAACCTTGCCCAGCTACGCATGAGTATAAATATGAGTCACTAATCCGTCTGCCAAGCATGGAGATTATGGCTAATTCATTTTTGACAAAGATGCTTGTCGAGCATTTGACGGCTGGTTTTTTTGTCATAGGACTGTTTAGAATGGGTCAGCTTTTAACCTTGAAACTTGCACAGGCAAAAATGATAAGTTGGTGCTAGCCTTTTTTTTATTGTACGACGGAGAAGCGCTTGGCCTTAATCTCAACTGGTTTCAAGTTATGATAAGGCCGAAGGTGGAAGCACTACCACCAGCTAAACCGAGCACAAAATTTTAATCCCCTGGGGATTGAACCTGGGACCTCTAGATTTGACACCGGTGGGCCACCACCGTAACCACTACACCACCACAGAGGTTGTTAAAGAACCCATTCAGAAGGTGACTATTAACTCTCTTTTTTTAAGGTTCATAACACAGTGAAAATACCGACGCCTAGACGCTGATTACGTATTTATGCATTGCGCTTATTAACATTATTATTTCTGAAAGTATAATAATCATACTAAATAGAATATCAACCTCATGAGGATGATCATTAGCAATATGTCTGACCTTGATAATAATGCTATGTTATAGTATCAGAAGCTACCCATAGTAAACCTTTTTCCTAAAAGGAAATGGACTTATATAAGAAGCGGAACCCTAACCCATTTTGATGTTAGGAACAGATGTATCTAGGTACTATATTACGTTTTGTTTTGTGGTGATAACTTACAGTATCAAAAATATTGCATAGTATATGAGCATTTCTTGCGGCAGATTTAAAAACGTATTTCTTCGACAATATACGTCAATATTGACTGGGTAAGGTACGCTATCGATTAAAGTTTAGTAGGTCAGGTTAAAAAACCTTGTTACTACGCATCTAATCTATATCTTTATCAAGTTTCAACCCAACGTATAGCAATAGAGTGATATTCATGGATCCAGAAAGCTATGAACGCATGTATAATTAAACTCCCTGTGTGGTTGGTAAACCCATCAGTATCAGGTCCGGAGGATCCGGGTTCGATCCCTAGAAGGGTACCAGTGTGCTTGGTTGGTAATAGGAATTTGTTGGTCCGCCTAGCTAGCTACAATATTTACCATCTTACCTAAGTCTAAATTGTTGTGTTCCGACAGGTGAGATAGCCATAGCCAGATCTTCAGGTTGTTGAGGAACACCTTTGGCCTTTTCATACACCAGATTAGTTGAAGGTAAGCGCTTCCCTTTTATACAATAACAATAAAATTGTACGAATATTATTCAACATTAAACCAATAATAATAGTCCATGGTAATACCTACCACACACTGACTTTGTTCGAGTTTCGTGGATAATTCTACTGTCCTCTGCACTTACAGTGTCTACTGGTGAATAATCAATATAAATTTAAATATATATTGATTATTCACCTTACATAACATATTGAAATTAAACATGTCACCGATTTTGTACACGAAACGGTTTTTTATTAGGTTTAAAAGCTATAACATACATGTTATTGAAAAAGAAATGATTGCAATTTAAGCAAAATTCATTAATATGCAGCAAATTATCCAATCTCTTATTAAAAATGAGTCACCACCACAAAATTGAATGACCGCTATAAGTTCATCAATTGACTTCCAGCACCAGTTAGTGCTGATTCAATCTGACAGGTTCCTAGGTTAATAATATCCTGATATAACCAGTTGGTGAATTAGCCCACACATTATACTTGGTTTGGCAATCCAGATCTCTCCTGATCTGAGATCCATCAGTCCTTATTAAGTCCTCTCTTTAAAGAGTATGTTGATATGTGAAGCTGCTATATTTTGTAGGCTTGCAGCCTACGATAGTGCTCGCTTGCCTCGCTTGTCTTAAAAACTCTCAGGTTGTAATTATCGGGAAACACAGTCTCTGGCAAGGCGTTACTTTTTTGCAGTGCGCAATATGAAAGTGGAAGACCGCTGGTAGAAGCAGTTTCTCTCATAAGTATATCTCTGTATTGTCTGTTGTCAAGCTTTGTGAGGCCTTCGTTAGCGTCTAACAGCATCCAGGTGCCATGCACCCTCTGCATGAATGCTCATGCTACAGCGTCCTGTGACAATACCGATTACTCGTTGGGAGTGTGTCACGTGTCTGGCTTAAAGCTGGGAAGGCCTCCTTCGGATCCATGACAGTCCTGCATACCTACTTGCCCAGCTAGTTTTGTCGTTCAATCGTGGATCAGGAGTGGCTATGGCTAAATTTAGGGGGATGATTGGCTCCTGTCTTGCTAGCTGCGTCTTTAAACCTGTCCTAGCTTACTGGCTAGACATACTTGCCTTTTCATTACTTCTGGATCCACTGTGTCTCTTAATCCATTGGAGAGTGTCCTAGTTGTTTTTACTTACTTATTCCAGTAGACGATGATATTGTAAAGTCAGTCCGGAGTTATGGTCACTTCTGTTTGGAGTCTGTAGTACTGCAGCACTTTCTGAGATTATTCTGAGGTTGTGGTCAGATACCTTTCTCTTTAGTACTGCATTCGCAGCCTGTGTTATGCCGACACATTCCGCTTGTAAGATCGAATTGTGTTTGCCCAGTGATGTCGTGTTGTGAATGTTAAGGTCGTCTGAGAAAGTGCCAGCTCGTGTACCTGTTGTAATTGTACAGCCACCAGTATATATTCTTATATGATACATCATGAGGAGCCTGGTGTGAACTGCGAGTGTGTTCTTAGCTTTTACTAGGCTCCTCATGAAATTGTAAAGTGAAGTTCTTAGAGAAGAGGTGTTTCTCGGGTCATAGTTGGATATCATAGATAGGTTGGAGCAGTGGGCTGCACGTATAGCAAGTGGTATGAAGTGCCTGCGTGCTGTGTTCGCATAGTTAACATAGCTTAAGTGTCCAGAATCTATAGATATCCGCAGCTGTCTCTTGTTGCAGATGTAGTGACGGCAAACCATTAGAGCCTTCAAGTGAGGCAGTCATACACCCTGTTATCGGAATACAAGCGAATATTGTAAATTTCATGAGCTCCGTTACTGTGGTGATCTGTATAGTTCGAGGCCACCATACAGAACACCATTATTAAGTTAAAGAAGGTCTTATAACGATATTTTAAAGCCAGAAGGTATATTTTGGGCTGAGACAGCATGTGATAACCTATCTTTTTCTGGCATCGCTAGAAAGAGATCGTTCCCATCATTATTTCGTTGACACCTTGAAGGTGTCTCGCCCAATTTAGTTTATTGTCCAAAGTAATACTTAAGTACCTCCTCGGAGCTATGTGTTGAAAAGTAAAATAAGTTGGTAAGTTCCTAGATTTAGCTTGTTAGTGCTATCACAGTATTGTTTTAGTTGGATTCGATATATATCAACGACCCCTAGAGCAATGCTCACGTGATGAAGCGTTTAGCGTTGAGCTTGGTGATTAGGTAATTTGCAACAAGATTCCACAAAAGTAGTGACTAGTCACCACCCTGCGGGCATCTTCGCATTTTTGCTTACGTCAACACGTATAGCCCTATGTTATAGCATGCTTATGATCCAATGCATGGTATGCATACCATGCTTCTTCAGAGCCATGTTTATGCTGGTAAAATTGGTCACAGGCCCCCTCGATATCTAGGAAGGTAGTAAGACAAGGTGTTTTGCTTATTATGTCTCGTTCTGTTCTGCTAACTGGATATGTAGCGCTGATTCGGTAGATTTTCGCGCGCTCTGAGCATGTTATTGTGGAAGAAAAGGTGATGTTTTTAATTTCTCTAAAGTGCCGGTTGAATTCTCCTTCTAAGGTTATAAGTATGAAGGATGCTAAACTGGTTGGCCTAAAGGATTTCAGCTTCAGTGTAGTCGGTTTTGCCTGGTTTTGGTATATAAATAAAACTTTGACCTTTCTTCATATTAATGGTACATAGCGAAACGCTAGACAGGCTCTGAAATTGTCTGTCAGTAATCCGTTTAGTTGAAGTTCATCCCATCGTAAGGGGCCACGGAGGATACCGTCCATGCCTGGCGAATTTTATGGCTCAAAGGTGTTGATTGCTCAGTCTACTTTCTTCCCGGTTACAACCGTTTGAGCATCCGACCAGTTAGCCTCCGAGGGTATAACAGAGTTGGTCGTGTGCCTCTCGGCTGTTTTTTCCATGTGGCATCCCGGATTTTGAAGGAGTTCATGTGTTTGTGTTGTTGATGATGATGATGATGATGATGATAAGTAAATAAATCGATGAGTCTACACGAGCTGACTGTGCTAAGGTGTGGCGCAGCCGACCTTGGCATTGTGGGACAGACAGACAGATAAAAAGACAATTAGGTAGAGTAGGTAGTGATTTATTGTATTCAGCATTTTGTTGGTATGCTCGTGCCTCTACTACATAGGTAAGTACTATTATACTCTAGATGTTTTTATGAATTTTGGTCGTTGGTTTTTGGTGTGGTTTCTGCTACATTTCAATAAGATGAACCCGCGTATTCTAGCTAGCTAGTTAATTACTTATAAAACAAAATCTGTAGTTTTGTTTATAAGCTCACACACATTCCATTAACAAGCCTCATAGCTGTTGGTAGTAGCTCTGCCTTCTGCGCTGTAGGCTGTGGGTTCGATTCCCACCCAGGACAAACATTTGTGTGATGAATATAGATATTTTTTCTTTGTTTGGGTGTTGTATCATTTAGTACGTATGTATTTACAAAAAGTATTTAAGTATTCTATACGTAATCTAGTTCCCATATTACAAGCTATGCTTAGTTTTGGGCTGGATGGCGCTGTGTAAAATTAATGTCCTGTAATATTTATTTTTATTTTTTATTAAATCTCACACCGAACCGATCACAAATAATAATTTCAGGATTAGGTACAAAAGTAGGTATACTTACTTACCTTCATATAATAATCAGGAGTCAGGATCAAGACGTGAATTGTTTGAATGCACAAGAGAGTCTAAATATAGCCATTTCTCACAACAATCCCGGTTCCAGAGTTATTGAACTGTGCTTATTTTTTAACACTTCACCTCACGCTTAGTATTGCAAAATATTATTCTTAAATTAAAATATTCCTTATTGTTTTGGACCACAGTGCAAATTCCTCTGGCAGTTTGGTGCTCTACATTTGAGCGACTCTGCCGTTGCCTAGCAACGCAACGTAAACAATCAGAATCTTAATTTAAATTGTACCAGAAATGGAGGTAGGCCTGCGCCTGTACCTACCTCCATTGCTGGTACAATTGAAAATGTGTTTTATTGGAAAATAAAAAATAATTCAAAAAATTAGGTACTTACCTATTTATATACATTATTTTATTTTCTCCTTTATGGTCCTTAATAATTACAACTTTTTCTTATTGTCATCTTATCCCTTTTGTTCTGAAGCCACTTGAGTAAAAAATATTTAAACTGGTTATCTAAGTTATGTTATTTGTTTTTTAACCGACTTTAAAAAAAAGGAGGAGGTTCTCAATTCGTCGGAATCTTTTTTTTTGTTGCCTAGACCGATTTGGAAAACTATTTTTTTGTTTGAAAGGGTCCCATTAAGTCAGGATCTGATGATGGGATCCTGGAGAAATCGAGGGAACTCTTCAAATATATAAGACACACTTGAAGCGATTTGGGTATTTTTAGGGTGTATTATCTCAAAAGTAAAAACGGACCCCTTATAGGATCACGCGTCTATCTGTCATCAACATAATCGGAAAAATAACTCATCCTGGTAAACGAGATTGTATCATATTCTTCATTGAAGGCGGTTTTCTTTTTAGATTTTAAAACGTAATTATACTATAGGTATATTTATCTATTTGTGTTCGTTTTTGATGGCCTATGAAAAACATGATTTGCAGTGATGATTCTTGCGTAATATTTTTCCTTTGAATATGGTTTGTTTATCCTGGAGTTATGCGTATATTGCTCTAGTTTAAGTGGTCATAATGGTTGTAATGTAGTCAATGCCGTCATTACTCATAGCGAGAAGGATTAGAAAACCGATGTAGGTTTTCCTGTCATGTCATGCCCATCATTATCTAACACCTATAAGTGTATAACAGGGATTCCACTGATTCAGAAATGGAACTCGTTGCCTTCTATTGGGACAGTGCAACCTTGGAGACTTTAACCCCAGAGGGAATAGGTTCCTTCCAAGCAAGCATGCTCCAATGTTAACTATATCTTCACATGCCTTTTTATTAAAAATGAAAACGCTTTGACTATCAAAATTAGAGTGTTTTATTTTGAGGCTTACCCGTGGTCCCACTGTGTTTACCCACTGTGTGGCTCATTTACATAGTTTTAAGAGTAGTAGAGTAGAGCATAGTTTTAAGAGTGTAAGGGCTCGTCCAGGGAAGTACTACCACCGTACCTATTTCAGCCGCCAAGCAGCATTGCTGTGTTCCGGTTTGAAAGGTTATCATGGTTGTCAGTAAAATTCACGCGAGGGTTAACACATTTATGCCTCAAGTTCACGGGCGCAATGCAGTGCCATGTAGGCTACGTTCTTTATGGATTTGACCTACTCATTGTTATAGGCAAGAGTGCACTTAACATCAGATGGGCTAGTTCCGTCACCTATAGCTGTATTAAAAAAGTATTAAGAAAGGAAAATAAAAAAACCGGCATTGAACCACCAACTATGGCATAATAATGGCCTTCCAATCCACATTGGGTTGAAGTGGTGTATTATCGGCTTAACCTTGAAATAATTCTGTATCCCAGAAGTAAAAAAATATTAGACGTAATATTGTTCCAGAAATAATCTTTGTGAATACAATGAACTTAAAACGTAAAACGTGACATTCACTCTCCGATTTTTGCTAAATTGGCAAAAGGACAAAGAAGCTAACAAAAGCTACATTACGTGGTACATTTAAATTTAAGACGTAGAGGTAAGTGTACAAAACTAGCGTTAACATTAATGCACCTACTTACAAATACATGAATGTAGTACCTACATGAATGGTGACACTAGTTTTGTTAAACGGCAAGTAGGTACCTACCTAATAACATGTTTTTCTTTTGTCAGCAAGAAAACATAGCTCATAAATTAATTTTAGAGCATTTATATCGAAATTATGGCGGAGCACGTCTGTACGTATTACAAGCAAATCTATTTTGCACCCAGAAACACCTTCCTTTTTAATTCACTTTGCTGACAAAATACACTTTGTAATTAAGAAAATATTAGATACATCTTAGTAAGCTTCCTCAGAAATCCTTTACTTATTACTAGTGCAAATAATAACTGAATGATTTAGTATGTACCTACCTAATCATTAAGTTACTTTACGTATAGGGTGGGTACCGAAAATGTATGGCAGAACTTGTTAAGCTTAAATCATACTTACTTATTTTCATTGCACCTTACTGTACATCCCGCCAGCAAAACAACCAAAATAATTTTCATTTTCACAAAAAAGGAATTACACCATATTATTCTTTTTATAAACTATGAATGTTACCAATTTTTTTTTATAAAAATGTAACACAAAATAGTATTTTACACATACGTCAGTAAAAAAAAAAGTCTTTGACAGTGACGCAAAAAAACGCGGTAAAGCGACCAGCGTTCGACGTTTGAACGTGCGCGCCGGGCGTAGGTTAGTTATATACTACCTCAATGGAGTATCGTAGAGAATCAAAACATCACCACAGAATAAACTGTAACTCCAGAAAATAGCCGAGTTTGTTTACTCGGTAATTTGTAGATATCTCATTCATAGTAAACATACCAACGTAAATGTACCTACTGTTTTCATTCAATGCAAAGAATCAATAAAATATGCATTCACTAATAAACATCAGCTTTATTTAATTTAGAAGGGACGTATAGATTTTTCGTTTTATATGTCATTTTCATAATAGGTATTTTCTTCATGTTGTCGAATTCAACAATTTTGTATGTAATGTTTTATTCCAGTCAAGTCGAGAGTAGGTCAGTGCCGGAGTAGGAATATAATTATATTATTACAATAAGATTATGTATTTCCTTACATTATTCCATATATTAAATATTATAAAGAACGGCCTTACTAGCCTTCCTTGTATTATTCCTACTCCGTTACTGACCTACTCTCGTGATTTAGTCGTAAAGTCAATCGCGGACCCAATGTGGAAGTGTGTGGAGTGAAAATATTGTGAAGAAGGCTTGCGTTCAAGTAAGCATTTTTTTATAAACCAAGAAAAATTGAGCCACCTCTATATCTATCGACTATGGAGTCCCCTGATAATATATTGTGATTAGTCCACCTGGCTAGCTAGCTACCACTATATCTAAGTCTGTCGTCGTAACAAAGATTCGAATTTGTTGTGTTACAGCGTTTAAAACGGTATGATAACCAGTTCCTCAGTTTGTTGAGGATTCCAGTTGAAGTGCGCCTCCACTTTCAGCTTTATCATAATTGGAAACCGGGTGAGATGAAAACCAAGCGCTTCCCACTCGTAGACAACAAAAAAAACAAGGATGCTACGTCCTACGTCACATTTTAACTTGTTTATCACCAATTCAAATGATTTGCTATAATCACCATGTTTGGTGGGCAGATTGATGATACATTTATAGTTGGCTAAATACAGGTTTTTAGTTTTGGTGGTGTTTTCTTCATTTTAAGTTAAAGATAAATATAGTCACCTAAAATATGCTTGATCCATTCTTTAGTAGACAATAGTTATAGTGGAAATTCTCTACGTGACATAATTATGCGGACATTATGTTCTGTGGGCGTTCTGCAGAAAAGCATTTAACTATAGGGTTGTCACGATTATACGGCTAAAAAGCTCACAAATTACTACTAAACACGGAAAATACAAACCCTACAAAATCCGGTTGCCCTCTGCCCGTCTTCTTTTCTATATTAGCCAATAAACTTGTTGGCAGCGTACTCTTCATGTCTTCTCATTACATGCCCGAACCATCTTCTGCGGCTCTCGACCAACTTTACTGTGACCGTAGTAACTTTGAAGAAGCTTC
The DNA here is from genome assembly GCA_951394065.1 of Venusia cambrica. NCBI lineage: Eukaryota > Metazoa > Arthropoda > Insecta > Lepidoptera > Geometridae > Venusia > Venusia cambrica. Next base: position 695,274 of record OX596068.1, on the reverse strand, counting down.
TGTCATCATCTGTTATCAATAACTTAAAAACATTTTAAGACGTTTTTGGGTCGTTTGATTTTGCTAGCAAATGTACCTACACCATAAATACACGAACCTACAACTAACAACTAACAAAAATCAAAAGTCAACAACTAACAAAAATCAGCAAGACCACAAGCAAGAGCACAGTTTATCTGCTAAAAGCTTTGTATTCTACGCTGCGCTGTTGGTTGTGGGTTCGACCCACCCAAGACAAATATTTGTGTGATGAATAGGTATAGGTATATAGATTTTTGTGTTTGGTAATGTACATTTTTAAGGCACTTATAATAAACTTTAAAGAGATTGATATACAACCGAGGCTAGTTCAGGACCCTACGGATTCAATATGTTATACTATAATACTGTTTTTGTGTCAAACTAATGATTTTATAATCATTTATTATATTGTATGATAATTACTTATATATAAACAAAAAAGGTGAATTCTTATATTAGTAGGTATTCTATGCGTAATCTAGTTCCCATATTGCAAGTTTTGCCTAGATAAATTAGATAGCGCTGTACAAAATTAATGGCCAGTAATTAATAAAAATAATGCATAGGTATTTAAAAAATTGCTCATATCTTTAAGTAAACCATTAAACCTAAATCCCAAATTAGCTAATTATCAGCCTCATCTAGTTGATATTCCATTTATAAGGCACAACTTGTACTTTTATATATTCTGTGGCACAATCTAGCATTATCTATCATGCGCACTACAACAATTTGGACTGCCAGCCTCCGTTTTCTCACTAGCTTGTAAACTAAACTTGCTGGGAAGGCCTACCTCATACTTGCCCAGGCAAACTTTGAGGACGACAACTGGTCCATTTCTAATTATTAATCATACTGCAATTAATATTTAACATTTCCATTTTGTGACAGCCCTACCCAAAACGTGATCAAAATACAACGCATGTAAATGTTCTTTGATAATATTCCTTTGATCCGCCGAGATGAGCGTTTCTATTGTAATGACAGCCCGTATGTTGTTTATAAATTTACCTTTATGGTTTGTCGACACCTCCTTGGTCTAGTGGTAGGGCGTGTGGCTCTCGATATGGATATCCTGGATTCAAATCATGGGTGGATTTTATTTTTATTTTACGACAGGGAAGTGCTTGGCCTTCATCTCACCTGGTAACAAGTTTCTAAAGGCCGAAGGTGGAGGTGCACTTCATCCGGAATTATCAACAAACTGAGGAACTGGCTATCTTACCTCTAAATGCCGGAACACAACAATTATATAAGAATTGTTATTATGGCGATACAATTAAGTAAGATGGTGGTAGCTAGCCAGGCGGACTTAAACAAAATCCTACCAACAAACCAAGCACAATATTGCTCCCCTGGGGATCGAACCCGGGACCTCTGGATCTGAAATCGGTGGGTTGAACCACTGGACCACAGAGGCGGATGACATCATTGTGATATTTGTTTCCTTTTTCTTATACTAGTGTTAGTCTAGCTATAGGCAAGGTTAAGGTCTACAATGGAGCAAGATTTCCCAAAAGGTAAAACTTTCCATTAAATGATAAGTAATATGATTTCGTCATCGGTTCCCTTGGTATCGTCAACGGCCATCGGTATAGAATTGCTCATGTTATACGCAGAAGGCGGCGGCTCGTAAACTTACACACAGAAATAATACACCTTTGTGGTTATAGGTACCCTGTCTTTATTAAAAAAACATATATCTACCTGGTTATGAATTGAGCAAATAACATATGGTTATGAATTGAGGTCACCGATATTTCATAAAATCGTGGTAAATAAATAAAATAATAAATAAATATTACAGGACATTAATTTTACACACCGCCATCTAGCCCCAAACTAAGCATAAATATCCCGAAGATATTGTTATAAAACATTTACATCTTTTAATAAACAATAGTTCTGTAATTATGCCATACGGAAGACCAGCGCGGGTTGTCTCTGGGCAACCCGCATCATAATGAGTAATGGCCCTACTTACTGTCACATTAGCTGCTTTTAACCGACTTCAAATGAAGGAGAAGGTTCTCAATTCGGCTGTATGTTTTATTTTTGTTTGTTTGTTAACGATTACTCCGCCAATTCGAAATTGATTTTGATGATTCTTGTTATGGTTGTCCCAAATTTCATCAAAATCGATACTTACAGTATTTTTTTTTATAACTGGAAAAAACATGTCATCCAAGTAAACGAAATTGCGTATTCTGCTTTTCTGTTGTGTTTACTGTTACTAGAGTAGTCCTATCCTATCATGATCATCATTATCAGGGTTTTGCCATAATCACCACGTGTTTGTGATCGCAGTAATGATGATACGTAGTAGTCTCACTGAACTGCCTGCCCTCCGGTATCATTGTCATCTGATGATGAAGCCAAAGGGTAGGCCGAAACTCCGTAAAATAACAATTTTACCTAGCATTGTTTGGGCTTAGTGGAATTGTATTAAGATGTATACTGGCTGTAAGTGCCGTATTCTTGAATGAATGAATGAATGAAAAATACTTTATTGCACACCTTCAAAATAAAAACTGGATAACTTAAAAATAAAAGTACAATGGGCGGTCTTATCGCTAAGAAGCGATTTCTTCCAGACAACCTTTGGATGGAGAGGTTTTCATGGCTAAAGAGGTGGTTGGTGGTGGACATATTAATTAGAGTCTAGCTAAATTAACTATACGTAAATATTCCATATAAATATACATTATAAGTAAAGCTATGCTACAAATATACACACTACTTATATAATATAAATATAAATACCGACATACTATACAATATGTACTTACATACTATACTATACAAATATAATACACAAATATAAATATATATATCTTGTATCATCATCATCATTATCATCATCATTACAGGCCATCAAAGTCCACTGCAGGACATAGGTCTACCCCATTGCTAAAGAAAACAGTGGAGGGTTTTGCCATAATCACGACGCTTGGCAGGCATGTTAGTGATCGCAGTAATTATACTTATATCTAATATATTTTATGTAACTACATATTTTCTTTCCTTCTTTCTTTGTGTGGACTGTGTAACAATTCTGGTATCAGTCTTACGAGCCGCCGCCATTGGCGTCTATCGTGGCTCATTAACGACTACTTCAAGCAGAAATTCTCAAGAAAAGTGACTTGAGAACTTCGTTGACTTGGCCACAGAGGTCTTCTCCCAGCTGCATTATTCGCACTCGATATATACAGGGTAGATTTTGTTAACGCCACCTGAAAAGTTTTTTTTTTTTTGTACGACGGAGAAGCGTTTGGCCTTCATCTCATCTGGTAACAAGTTAAGATAAGGCCGAAGGTGGAGGCGCACTTCACCCGGAATCCTCAACAAACTGAGGAACTGGCTATCTTACCTCTGAATGCCGTAACACAACAATTATACAATTGTTATTATGGCGACAGAATTAGGTAAGATGGTGGTAGCTAGCCAGGAAAAAGGAAGGTTTCCTTTGAGTAAAATTTTCTATCTCCAGTATTTATAGTACATTCCCTTCAGGTGGCGTTAAAAAATCCAACCTGTACTGTTAACCTGATCAGGTCAACAGTACTTCAGGTATCACTACTCAGCATGTATAAAGAATGTGATGTGAATCAATGAACCTGTAGTGTTTATTAGTCAACTTGCTTTCATCCATCCCAAAACATCTTAGCATTCCTTTCTCAATCTTTATTATTTTTCTATTACAACATTCTCTTTCACTCTTACCTACCTTGTATATATATATTTTATATTTTATTCTACTCTCCGTGAGTTTGTCATTGAACTCCTACTTCAATGATTTTTTTATTGTAATGTTTTGCAACAATGTTATTTACAACAAATTTGATGAACGGACCCATTTTGATGATTTTGTGTGTATTTGAGTGGGCCCCTTGATGGAATAAATTCACATTTGGACCTGCTGTAGCAGCGATCATCACATGACCAGAAATAATGTTTCGGGTGTTCCACTAGAAAAAAAAGGAGTCAGATAGGTTCGCATATTTTTGATTTCTGTCTACATTTTTTGCTGTGTTGGTATTTGCCCCTTTAATTACGCCCACATTATGTCAATGTAGGAGAATTATTGATGATTAATGTTGGTAATAACTATCGTTAGTTATTCATTCATCCAATTGAAAAAATATACTTACAGACAGGGTGACTCATCGCGTCTGTACTGTCAGCGGCTTGTCAGCTTTTTCTGAGTAAAGTAAATATGATTAAGAAGACTACCTACACCTACCTCGGATAAAAAGTTTTATTTTTACTAGCACCATCTTAAGTCTGTGGCCATAACAACAATTCCTTTGTTTTCCGGCATTTAGAGGTATGCTTCCACCTTCGGCCTTATCATAACCGACACCAGGTGAGATAAAGACCAAGAGCTTCCCCGTAGTAAGTCCGATTAACAAAAATGTACCTAAGTATTAAGTAGGTATAGTTATTATTTTTAATTTGCAATGACTCTTGACATCAAAGGCTCGTCTGGGCATTACCCGGACGAGGATGTGGTCAATGATGAAGGAAAGTTTCCCAGCAGCTGCCTTTTTAAGGATCTCTGGCGCACCGTTGGAACACAGCGAGCTGCTTGGCACTGGTCTTCGGCAGGAGGGTGGTTGCAAGCCAGGCGGACATTTACATGTGCTACCACCACCAGCAACAATCAATAAATAGACTCACGACATTTTCCCATCGAGGATTCACTTCTGTCACCTGTAAATATCACTCATCTTACCCATAAATTATCAAGACTGACTGGCAATTCCACACATTGAAAATAGGCCTCCACAAATGTTAAAAGAGTTATGGGGATTTGTCATTATCATAGCTTGACCGATGGGTTTTATAAAGTAGGTACTCAGGTGAATGCTGTTGCCATATATCATCAGCTAGTCTTCCACGAAACCGCCAAAATACGACTTCCTTCGACCAAAAGTCCTCTGAAAGCTGCGTAGTCAGCACTCGCATTACGAATGAGATAAAAAGCCACCTTGATGCGATAAAATGAATTTGGTCTTCATTTTCACCTACTCCACTAAATAAGTTTCCTGAATGGTGTTAAGAAGGGACATGTAGTCATCATAAAATCAATATCAGTCTGAGCATTTCGAAGGAACGGCACTATGAAGGTGATCGGCAACACCTGTCATTTCCTCTCTCGGTGTTTTCTACTGTTTGCCGTTATTCAGGAATTTATATTGCGGCAATGTCTACTTATCCTCATGGATATAGGAAATGGGCACGGGTGGGTCGTCTGGCGTGGGAGGGTAAACTACTTAGTCGCCTCTGATGATCACACATGGGTAAAGTGTGATCTATACTATTCACTTCATGTACTCATACCAAATCCTTCAAAACTAAAGTTAAAAAAAAACACATGTAAACAGTGTAATTTACAAACATGAAGACTATATAATAACTTAATATTGCGAATAATGTGTGTATAATAATAATTATTTTGTAACATTATTTTTTGTATGAAAATTTTATGACCTGCAACCTATTTTTGCTATAAATAAATTGCTATGACTATGTACTATGACTATACTTTGGCTAGGAACGAGTTAACCTTCACTGTACCTATTTTTATACATATTTATCGTTGCTTTTGCCATTGTAGCAATTAATACCAATTCGCAGAACCAACACACGTTTTCTATCACAACAATCCTAGCGTGCAGTGAATAAGGTACATTTTAATGTTATTTAGTAAGATATTAATCTGGTTTCAATAAGCTTGGATACGTAATGGAAAATGGAAGTTGCCGATTTGAGTTTGTTCGTTGAATTGTTTCCGCCAAAACAGTAACATTTTACTTGATAAAAACGATGTTACTTGGCAATCAATACATTTCATATGACATGATAAGCGTTAAAAAGTAGAGCAAGGACCTTACATTTATTTTTACTTTATTAACTTGTGGGTAGGTATTACTGTGGGTATTTTCGTGTTCAATAAAGATAAATTAAAAAAAGGATAACTTATCATTTTGACCATTTTAACTTACAAAAAATGGCAGACAGTGAAAACTCAACGCTTTGGAATAAGTCTCAACCAACGTCTGAAGATATCTTTAATATTTTTTTCACGTAGATCGAAATAAATATTAAAAATGATATCTAGAAACGGTTTGTCGGTAACGCTAAGCTAACCCATACATTACATACCTCTACCAAAAATCGCTCAACGCGGCAGAAGTTTTCACGTCAAAAATATGCTTACAGGGTATCCACATTAATTCAAGTTATACATTAGAACGATAACCTGTATCCATCTGGATCAGAGTTATTTAGCAACTTGTAAAAATAATGAAAAATGATTTACCAATAATATATAGGAATAAATAAGATTATTTTTATAATTTGAATTAGAAAAAAAAACAAACAAGGAAAATATTTGTTATAATAGGTAATTTTTTTTTTTTTAAGTATTATATATACCCTGTATAAATTTCAATATATCTGTTACATTACTGCTTATATGATTAACAATAATGGGTGACACTGATAATTATATTATATCTGTCACTAAAATAAAAATAAACATATCTGTATACGGTAATAATGACATTATTACCGATATGTCAATACATTGTATTGATGTCATCCGGGTAAGATCACTTTGAACCACTTACCAATTCCATCAATTTCATTTTAGGTTTTCGATATACCTTAGTATATTACAATGTTATTTATAAAATAAATATCGGCGCGAGTACTAAAAAGTTCTAAAAGAAAGACAAATATCACCGAATCATCACAGTACACCATCTTGAAACGTAAACCGGAAGATACATTTCAGTACCTATATATTGTTTACCTCTAAACAGTGTTTAACCGTATGCATCCGAGCTTATGCATAGACAGGCCATGCCTGCCTTCCAATAAGCAATATTTGCTTTCTCTAAAAGTAGACCCCTCAGAAGTTTTTGTTGAGACCGAAACCGTTCCGGCGTTTGCGGGTATATTTATGTCCTCAACATCTTTGTATAAATATTCTCATCATTATTGCCTCTCTTCCACAGCAGCCATAGTTTCAGTTTCAGGAGCGAATCTCCGATAATTCCACCCATAGCTCCGCTGCGTGCTGGTAGCGCGCTTGAAACTCGGGGTAGACGGTATCGATTCCTTAAATGACGTTTCTTCTTGACAGATGGATAGATTAACAGGTGACAGTGACGTTGACGTGGATAGAATGTTGCTTGATAGTTGGTGGTCAGTTTCGAACTCCTTCCAACGGCTGGCGCTGCATAACGGAGATTCCACTTGGTCTACCGTGTTGAGGTTTTCCTCGTCTATAACGTAGGCTTCGTCTTCTTTTGAGTAGCTGTAGTGAATTAATACATATTTTAATACTGATAACTTTTGTCTGCGGCACTCCCCTCGTGATACCTACCCGGATAAAAAGTGTTTTTTTTTCCTCGTGGCATAAACTACATCCACGCCGAATTAACTGATTATCAGGTCAGTCTTTTTGTCGTGACTAACAAATAAATCGAGTTCCGATTGAAATACAATGGGTGTAGAGGTAGATACGGATGGATAAATGCACGACATTTACAAAGCGCCATCTAGCCTCGAGCTAAGACAAGATAAAAGTACATATTTACATGGTTTGCCTAGTTTTTTGTGTATGTGTGAGGATGCTGCTGCATCCCCTGAAGATTTATCGCCTTTTACGATGTTCCAAAATAAATCGGAAGGGTTGTAGAAGATAAATAAGATAGCTGGCAGTTGAAGGGCTAATCAAACTTACTGCAAAACGTTCTTGAAGCGGTATCCCCACATGATCTCCTTGGAAAGGTAAGAGGTCCTGCTCTGGGTCACAGTTCCCATGTTCTTGGATGAGCCTTGGAGGCACACCACTATTTCGAATCTAAAATAAAAATTAACACCGTAAAGTCCCTTTTCGTTTCACAAGAAACTCAAATCAAGTCTCAAAAAAACGATTAAAATGTCGGAAAAAGTCATCATGTCGGAACGTTCAATAGAGAAACTAATTCTTATAGTAGATGTGTGAATTCCACTACATACAGAATAAATGCAGTGGTTTATAATTCTGATTTGGAGGAACAATATCCTTTGATTGACATGCGAGCCAGCGAGGCAAACCAAAGAACATAAATGGATTGCGTAAAAAAGCAAAATGGGTATAAAATAATGTTGAGTCGCCGGTTATCAGTGAGTCTTAACCGACATTTTAATGTCCACTGTTGGTAAGTGCTGAAGATGAAGGTGAGCTCAGTCGGGGATAATAATTATAATTATAATAAATTTACAGGACATTAATTTCACTCAATTTTCGATAATACCTGTAGTCCATACAGTCCTGCGCAGAGAGGTCGTATAGGGGACTCTCCGCATCAATGACGTGGACGACAGTAATCGGCCACAGGAGGAATGCGTTCGCTTCCTTTAGCTTCAGTTGGTGGATGTAGTTCTTTACTAGCTCGCCTTCTAACGTCCTGAAACAAAACACGATCATTAATAAAATAAGAACCAAATCAATAATCGTTTATTCAGTGAGATTTTACTGCATCATATTGCAAAGTCATATCTGTCGCGATTCCAATTCTCACACAAGGATAACGGATAAAACCTCGAACTTTCGGCGTTTTGTAATCCTTAATCAAAGTTTGAAATAACAACCCATACATTATTTAGGTACCTAAATTCTTAATACCACAATAAAATCAGGGTATGTCTAATTCGGTGCAATATCTGGGTACTCATTAGACAGTTTTTTGTAGATTATAGTTTCAAAACATATCGTGAATTCAAACCAGTGAAATTCGACACTTTATTGTATAGGAAGTGTGCATGAATGGCCAAATTCTTATAACTATATTACGATAAAATCATTGTTTTGGTCTTCTATTTCGGGGATGAGTATGAATTAATTTTCAGTCCGTCCATGACAAAGAAGGTTGTGAAACCTTCTTCGTCATATCTTACCTACTTGGTTCTGTTTTTTTCGGTCATAACTATACCTATGCCGTTCCGAATGTTACCAGCATAACACTCAATCCATCCACTCAGTTGGTGGATTAGTTAAAGTCAAAAGTTTCTTTAATAAATAAAATTTCTTTATTCATTAAGATTTTTTAGGATCATTTTGAAACGTCAAATCTAACGCCTGTTCGGAATCGCGACCAGCACACAAGGAGAAAGGCAAGAAACTCGGGCTGGTTAATTTTTTGATGATCCATTCAACATTTAAATATACAGTTTGAAATTATATTCTAAGTAGATACATCATAAACCTATTTATGATTATGAATTTTATTCCTTTCAAACTACCTACTGTCTATACTGTATGTACATACTGTACTACCTGGGTGGTCAGTTAGAAATATTTGAACTAAAAGACCACTTCTTTGTTTTTAGGTCGAAGCCAAATTGTAGAATTTGCATTTTAACAAAATAAATAGGCTTATTCTACAATTTTCCATCGACTTTCATGGTAACGCACATGTCTTGCAGTAGACTTGGGTTGTGATGATGTAGGTACCTGATAGGTTTCAGCATGTAAGCGGTGATATTGCTTCCTATCATGTGGACGTTCATCAAATCCCACACCCGGAACTGAAGCACTAGCTCACCGTCTCGGAGACACACCTGGGGAGAAGAAGATAGTAAATAAGAAACAGACTCACGAATTTTTCCAACTGTGTTCGACTCAGATCGTGGATTATATGGATCAAATACCTGGGGATAGTCAAAGGCTCGTCTAAACCAAATTTACTTCAAGGAGAAGAGGATAATACATTTAAACACTCAACGCCATCTAGTTATAAAATAGCAAGCAAAGAGCTTCTTGCTCAAACATAAATCTTAGGAGCAACAATAACTACTTTATAAAGTTCAAGTTACCTAAATTACTAGCCTTTTCCCGCAACTTCCAAAATCCAAGCTAACTTTTTGTTCGATATTTTCCGCCGTTACGTCGGTATGGCTTTGGTACAGCGGTATACACTAGATGATATTATACTTGTGTATGCCGTCGTCAACAATAAAAAGTCCTTTTTATACTGGTACCTATCAGGCAGGCAAAACCTTAGCAAAGAATAACATTACAGAAAGTGCAAATAAGCTATTCATCCCGTTGCTACATCAACATCAAAATAGACTATTGACAAGACAATAATAATAATATTCGTAGGAAGGTAGATGAAGGAGTAAATAAATATATATAATACAGGACATTAATTTCACACAACGCCATCTAGCCCCAAAATAAGCATAGCTTGTAGGGAACTTGATTACGGATAGAATAATTAAATACTTTTATTAATACAAACTTGTCATACCATACACCACCCAAACGTAGAACAAACATCTATATTCACATGAAATGTTTGTCCCATAACCTACAGCGGAGAAGGCAGAGTTACTTCCTGAGCTATGAGGCTCAGTTGAAGTAACTTAAGTTGCCTCTATGAATAAGAGGGAAGATGATGATAAATGGAAACCTCACAGTAGATTTCTTGCTGAAGCCAACGGAGGAGACATGGCGATTGGGTCTGATCAGCTTCGTGAAGAGTAAGCCGGAGAGGCAGCCTGAGAGCGCTGCACCAGCTACAATCTGGAATCAGAAGCAGGCGATGTACAGCTTTCTAGCGTCCAGATCCTCATCTGCGATTCACCTGTTTAATTAAAATATTTGGTACCTACATCAACATGATTACGATGGAGTCCTAACTGATCTCGGCCACAGGCGTATTTATCATCAACATAACGTAAACATGGGTAAAACCATGGTTTACAATGTAAAGCTTTCTTAGATGTATGTAAAGGCTTTTTAACGGACTTGTATTTCACACACCGCCGTCTACCCCTAAACTAATATTCTGAACATACAATACAGCAACCAAACATAGATAAAACATCACATCACATATTCATTACAAAAATGATTATCCTAGGCGGTTATATACCATAATCTACAGCCCAGAAGGCAGAACTACTTTCAACTATAGTCTCACCCACTTGATGATTAGATTCCGTACTAATGAGGGCACGCTATGCTTTCAATCCTTGCTTCTGGTCGCATACGTCACCCTACCAAGTGTAAAGTATATGGTAGTACCGCAGATCCCATAAGACTTGGAGAAGACTCATGACAATATCATATCATGAGAAATCTCATAAGAAAAATCTCATGAAAAATGAGAAGAAAGAGAAACTCGAATCGAGGCAATCGACGGTTATTACGGTGTGGATGTAAAAAAGTACATAGACAGTTCACTTACCTCGAATACCATTACAATGATGGCTTCAGGGCACTCTTCGTTAGGGAATCTTGTTCCGTAGCCTATGGTCATCTGTAAATAAAATAAATATAACCAAGTCAATTGAATATAATAATATATATATCACTGATATTTTCGTAAAACATCCAATCGCAGATAAATCATTCAAAGGACATTTATTTTACACAGCGCCATCGACCCCGAAACGAAATAAATCAAATCAAATCAAATATTTATTTATTTTCTCATACAAAAAGGTCAGTAACATAGTAGGTTTAGCTAAAATTAGAGATTACAATAACCTGTTTTGTGTGAGTAAATAAAGCTTCGGAACTATATACACAGAACAAATTTAGAAGAACTTTCTACCACAAAAATGTTAGTCCCGGGTGGGAAGAACCCACAACCTTCATCGCAGAAGGCAGAGCTACTAATTGTGATGTGAGGCTTGTCACGCAATTTGAGCCTGTCATGTTTTGAATACTAGCTAATTGCAAAACGAAATAAGCCGAACGTAAATTTGGATGTGCCTCTGACTAATTGGAATGAGTAAGCACTAGACTACGAAACTTGAGTGGGCTAGGAAGGTCAATGATGGAGCCAGCTTACGCAGAAGGTGGCTTTTACGTGTACACGTGAAGACTATTGGTTCGAAAGATAACGGAAGATACAAACGCTGGTAGTAGCTGATTCCAAATGGTTGCTGTGCGCATTTTAAGACTAGCTTTAAACTGCCGTACAGCTAAGAGATTAAAAGTAGGCTATGTTGCTTCTCATGACATTATCAGCAGCTTACATAGGTACGTAGTAACCACCTCTGTGATCTAGTAGTTCGCCCACCGGTTTCAGATCCTGAGGTTCCGGGTTCGATCCACAGGGGGAGTACAATATTGTGCTTGGTTTGGTTGGTTCAAATCCACCTGGCTACCACCATCTTACCTATGTCTGTCACCATATCAACAATAGTCAAATTGTTGTGTTACGGCATTTAAGAGGTAAGACAGCCATTTCCTTAGTTTGTTGAGGATTCCGGGTGAAGAGCGCTTCCACCTTCGACTTTATCGTAACTTGAAAAATCAGGTGAGATGAAAGCCATACACATCCCCCATCGTACAAGAAAAAAAAAACATCTCTCTCTATATTTTACAAGCCTCACAGCTCAGTTGGTAGTAGCTCTGCCTTCTGCGCTGTAGGTTGTGGGTTCGATTCCCACCCAGGACAAACATTTATGTGATGAATATAGATGTTTGTTCTGTGTTTGGGTGTTGTATAGTATGATAAGTATGTATTTACAAAAAAGAAAAAAAAAAAGTATCTGTGTATTCTATCCGTAATCTAGTTCCCATGTTACAAGCTATGCTTAGTTTGGGACTAGATGGCGCTGTGTGAAATTAGTGTCCTGTAATATACCTATATATATTTTTTTTATTCTTATGGATGGAAGCGTTCAGTCCTATTAGTATGAAGAAACCCAGCGTACCTGCGTCTCCACGGACATCATAAGCAGTCCAGCGAAGGAGGAGGTTCCTGTCACGCAATGTTCCTTGCCGTCTCCGATGTCGTCGGCATAGGACTTGGTCACCACGAGCCAGATGGCGGCGAACAGCAGCCAGAACACGAAGTGCGCCACCACCATCAAGAGGATCAGAAAACGCCATTTGCTGTTTATCTATAAACAGGTTTCAATTAAAATTAGAAAAAAAAAAAAAAAAATACAGGACACTAATTTCACACAGCGCCATCTAGTCCCAAACTAAGCATAACTTGTAATATGGGAACTAGATTACGGATAGAATACATAAATACTTTTTTTTCTGTAAATACATACTTATCATGCAATACAACACCCAAAGGGTTAAGGAGGGCACGTTAAATAAGTCCATCGTACCGTGCGCCACAGTATCTCAAGTTTTCTATATACGTAAGACAGCGACGTTGTACTGCCACATTTAGTACTTATTCGCTAGCGTTTATGGGCGCTAAGTTTTACATCCATCTTCTCTACAGTTTTTTTTTATTTTATTGTACGACGGGAAAGCGCTTGGCCTTCATCTCACCTGGTTACAAGTTGGTTATTGTTATCGCTAGCGACTATATATTTGGCATAAGCCTGTGGAAACCACACGGAATCTAGAAGTAGTCATAGAGCCATGCCATTTGTGATTGACGGCCGCTGAAGCAGTTGTTACCAGAGCGGCAGCGTACTTTTTTTTTATTGTACGACGGGGAAGCGCTTGATCTCACCTGGTTACAATTTAAGATTAAGCCGAAGGTGGAGGCGCACTTCACCCGGAATCCTCAACAAACTGAGGAACTGGCTAGCTTACCTCTAAATGCAAGAACACAACAATTTTATAATTGTTATTATAGCGACAGAATTTGTAAAGATGGTGGTAGCATGGACGAATTTCCTTCGTCCATGGTGGTAGTTAGCCAGGCAGACTTAAACGAAGTCCTAGCACCAACCAAATCGAGCACAATATTGTACACCCCCTGGGGATCGATCCTGGGACCTCTGGATCTGAAATCATTGGCTTGAACCATTAGACCTCAGGGGCGGTTAAAATATATAATATTATGTTTCTAAATATATGTCTCTATGCGCGCTATACGTTTGCGAGAACATTTATTAAACACGTGGTACCTACTACAGTATTGACGATATCCCTCATATACTTGATCTTTTTAGATGATATGTTGCTTCTGACGGGGACGTTTTCTTCTCCATCCTTCAGAACGACCCGTCGAGATCGGGACGGGCGACCGTGCCTTCGTCTGGAATGGAAAGGTCAGAGATAAAAATATCGCATGCATAATACCCGGATAGAAGTAAACAGGAGTTTTAACCGCCTCTGTGGTCTAGTGGTTCAACCCACCATTTCAGATCTAGAGGCCCCCGGGTTCGATCCCAGGGGGAGTACAATATTGTGCTTGGTTTGTTTGGTTGTAGGACTTTGTTTAAGTCCGCCTGGCTAGCCTAGCTAACACCATCTTACCTATTTCTGTAAATAATAACTATTCTAAAATTGTTGTGTTCCGGCATTCAGAGGTAAGAAAGCCAGTTCCTCAGTTTGTTGAGGATTCCGGGTGAAGTGCGCCTATACCTTTGGCCTTATCTTAACTTGTTACCAGGTGAGATAAAGGCCAAGCGATACCCCGTCGCACAAAAAAAAACAGATTCTTTGACATATGCTATAGGCACTTTTTTTAAAAAAATCGAGTACGTAACTCCTAACATGACTTTTCGATAACTCGCACGGTTTCAGACTTGGCCTCAGTGGCCCTGGTAAAAAACTCATTATGTATATGGTCATGCCAAACAACAACAATAATAGTTCAGTGATTTAGCCGTGGAAACGTAACAAACATACAAGCTGGATTTTTAACAATGCTTGTAAGTCTGCATCAGATAAACATTATTCTACCTGCGATTTCATTCTTATCTTATCGTATCGGAATTCAATAAACCAAACAGGTAAAAAAAAGATGTGTCAATTCGGATTATGATTATACGAGTAGACTACGTCTTAACAATTTTTTTATAGAATGAAATATTAAGCATACTTGGCTTTAGGATTTAACTACGTTGGCATATTAAAAGGGATATAACAAGCCTCACAGCTCAGTTGGTAGTAGCTCTGCCTTCTTCGCTGTAGGTTGTGGGTTTGATTCCCACCCAGGGCAAACATTTGTATGATGAATCTATATTCAAACAAACATCTATATGTTTGTTCTGTGTTTGTAGATTGTATCTACAAAAAAAGTATCTAGGTATTACTCGTATATCCGTTATCGAGTTCCCATATTACCAGCTTTGTCTAGTTTGGGGCTAGATGGCACTGTGTGAAATTTATGTCCTGTAACATTTATTTATTTCTATTAACTTACAAGTCTTGGTTAATATCTTCCTTACTAATAGTCCCAAGTCAGCGAACTTCGTCATAAGCTGTCTGGTCTTCCATCTATTATTGCATTTGTGTACGAATATCTCCGGAATGTATGTGGTTTCAAAGATTACTAAAATTGTAATATGCGAAGTTTAACGACATATAACCAAGTCATAAAAAAATCTTACCTGTGCCTCGAACCCTTCTTCTTTCTTCTACTATACGGCGTGGAGTACCCTGTAGGTGTAGGCGGTATTGTAGAGTCATCAAAGTCTGCCATTTCTATCCTGTCATACTCAATCTTATCATACTCGTTCTCGACCGGATTCATCTCGGCATGTTTCAGCTCTACCGTAGGTGTTTCTTCATCAATTGTCATGATCAGTCCGTCATCTTCACTGCTATATTGAGAAGTCATGCCATCTGTGCTTGGAATAGGGTCTTCTACGTTAGTAATGTTGAAGGGAAAAGAGATCTCCTTCCCTTCCACGTAGCTTTGTGATATACGATGCTTGAGTATCTCTTGGTTGGTGTATACGTCCGTATTGACTATCCGTGGGATTTCGATGGATGATCTCCCGGAACCATTGCCGATGGCTTCGGAGTAGCTCAGGGATCTTTCTAACGCGCGGCTACGACTGCCCCTACGGCTTTCTGATTCGTAGTTGTTTTGCATTGTTAGAAATTATTAGCAATCTTTTTTTATTATTCAGTTATGTTGCACATATTGTATGATTTGTTTTAAGGTTATTCATAGTTTTTTTTGTGTAAAGTTTTTAATTGTATTTATTGTTACCATTAATGGTTCATTTCCAATTAATGTTCCATAACATTGTTAACATTTAACGTTTTTCTTTGAAGGAAATATATATTGTTTTAAGTGCACACAATAGACACAATTTTTCGTTTGTTTTTTTATTATTATTGTATGTTTTTGTAAAACAAACTTATTTTGATTTGGTAACTCTAAAATCAGCCGCGTGTTACAAGACGAAAAGTCTACTGACAGTATTATCGCGATGATAAGGTACGCGCCTTTATCCTGAGATAACGAACAAAATATATTTGTATTGTATATTTATGTACTAGTTTAGGTAGGTATTTAGAAATATCTAAGAATTTGACGTGTTGCCTTGATACGTCGCATATTTGCGGTTTGATGCAGGTAAAGGTTACCAAAACCATTATCGGATCTGTGCTTGTTGGCTCAATGTTTTTAAGATTTGTTCTATTGTCAAACCTTTATTACATTAAACGTTAGTTTTTACCTATTTTCTTCGCAAGGGCTTATCTTACTTGGGCTACATCTCACTTGATGTCAAGCTATGAAAAGGCTGAAGGTGGAATCGCGCTTCACCCGGAGATCTGAGCAGAATGAGGAACTGGCTATCTTACCTCTAAATTAGGTAAAATGCCGGGACATAACAAACAGAATTGTTTTTGGCGACAGACCTCGTTCAGACCAACTAAACCGAGTACGTAAATAGCATTAATATACCATCCTGGGAATCAAGCTCGTGGTCTTTGGGTCCGATACGGTATGATATCAATGTCAAGTGTAAAAACAAAAACTAAAAACTAGTCAAGTTTGAGTCGGACCCGAGAGCTCCAAAACGAAATGTTTTTAATTAAAAAATGTATTCGGTGATCTGGCTGGTGCTTACTGTATTAATCATTTGTTAACTATTTATATACTATATACTATTTGCTAACCTAACAGCAAAACTCAAATAATAAATTAACATAATTCATTCATGTTGATGACACTAATCATAGTTATTTTATTTATTTGTAGTCAACAGGACATCCTGTGTTGTGGGTAGCTAGTCTCTTCCAAGTCAATGTACTTATTTATTTGTGCTGCTATGTATTTATTTATGACCTAATATTACAGTAGGTATTGCGGTATTGTGATGGGTGTCATCGTAGAAAAATGTATTTGTTTGATTGTTGGTATTCTTTTGATTTGTGTTGACACAGATAATCTAACAGTAGCTGTAGATTTTACGTTTGCCGATCTAAGCTGGTTTGGGTTTAGACCAGCAGTCACTCTGAAACCTTTGTCCGCGGTCCACACCTACTAATTGTATTTAGTACTTTACTTGTGTAACTTTCAGTCATTCAGCTAAATATACGTATTGACTTTATTCAGTGTTTTAACATATCCACACCTATACTCACAAAGGCTAGCTAGAACTGTTATTTAGTACCACACGCACTAAATTGGTGACCCCGACGTGATTTATTGAGCTAGCCACCGTGAACTTTTTCGTCTGAGTATAGCGTTTGTGGTATGTTATGTGACGTTGACTATAGTGCGCAGTTTTTATAAACGGGGTGACTCAACATTACGGATCGCGGAGGAGTTCTACTGCGCAGTCACGATCAAGTTAAGTTCAGTTTTATATAAATCCAATTACAATGGCGTTTCCGGCAGAACAACCAGAGGCAGTGGAGAATATTCTCATCGCTGAGGAATCTCTGAATGCCATCGCAGTGACAGCAAGGATCCCAGAATTTTGGCAGGATCAGCCTAGGCTGTGGTTTATTCAAGCGGAAGCGGTTTTAAGCCAGCAACGAACAAATGACGAGGCCAAATACCACCTTATTATAGCAAAATTGGGAAAAGAGGTGATTACGCAGGTCACCGATATCTTGTTAGCACCGCCTGAGACCGGGAAATACGAGGCATTGAAGGCCAGACTGTTAGCGATTTACGAAGAGTCTCAGAGTCGTCAGATACAAAAGCTTATTGGCGAAATGGATCTGGGGGATCAAAAGCCATCACAACTCCTAAGGCGGATGCGAGAATTAGCAAGGGATAAGGTAAGCGATGATACGCTAACTATATTATGGCGCAACCACCTACCTACAACGGTGCGTGGCGTGTTAGCAGTAGCAGATGCGAAAGATTTAAATACGTTGGCGAATATCGCAGATAAGGTGATGGAAACAGCGAAACCTGTGAGTACAATTGCTCAGGTAGATAGCAAGCCAGCGGTAGGAGAGATGAGCGAGATAGTCGCTGAGATAAGGAATCTGAGCCACAGACTAAGTAGGATGGAATCCGCTCGCGGTGGAAATAGAAGATTTAACCACCATGGTAGAGACCGATCATCATCATCATCAAGTGTCCGACGTAGTTCCAGTCGTCGACGTACGCCAGAGGATCCGGATTGGTTGTGTAAATATCATTTCCGTTATAGGCACAAGGCACGTACGTGCGTAGAACCGTGCAACTGGAGAAAACGAAATGATAATCCGGCACCACAGAAACCCAACAATAGTTTTTCGGAAAACTAGGTACGGTGCAGTCTACGGCGGAAAACTGTACCCCATGTGTTAATTACCGCTTAAATGTTTTGGATAGGACTACCGGTTTACAATTTTTAATAGACAGTGGAGCTAATGTTTCGGTTTTTCCTCGTGCGTTTGTGAAGAATAAAAAAACTTTCAGTGAAAATGGACACTATAAACTTTTTGCGGCCAACGGAACAGAAATAAAGACTTACGGTGTACAAGTGTTGGATTTGGACTTAAAACTAAGACGATGTTTTAGGTGGATGTTTATTGTAGCCGATGTTAAGCAACCCATAATTGGAGCAGACTTTTTAGTTAAATATAAACTGTTAATAGATTTAAGCGGTCGTAAGTTAATTGATCAGACGACAAATATGAATGTGATTGCGAGTGTTTCAAACTCTAGTGAGCCCACTTTAAAAACAGTCGATAGTTCTCACCCATACTACGATTTACTGCAAAAATACCCTGAAATAACCAAACCTTTTTCAGTTAAGGAGACTACAAGACATAACGTGTTTCATGTCATTGAAACCACAGGCCCACCCGTGTATGCGAAAGCCAGACCGTTACCACCGGATAGGTATGTTAAAGCAAAAAAAGAGTTTCAGATAATGCAAGAATTAGGGATATGTAGACCAGGTAAAGGGGCATGGGCAAGTCCTCTGCATATCGTTCCCAAAAAGGATGGAAATATTAGGCCATGCGGTGACTATAGGATGCTGAACAACATAACTAAACCAGATAGGTACCCGGTACCTAGACTTCAAGACTTTACTTATGTACTGGCAGGTAAAAAAGTTTACTCACGGTTGGATGTAAATAGAGCTTATAATTGTATTCCAATGCGGGAAGAAGACATAGAGAAAACAGCCGTGATCTGTCCTTTCGGTTTGGTAGAGTTCACGAAGATGCCTTTCGGATTGCGTAATAGTGCGCAAACCTTTCAAAGATTCATGGATAATTGCGTATTACAGGGTTTAGACTATACTTTTACATATATTGATGATGTAATTGTAGCAAGCGATGACATATCATCCCATCGACAGCACTTGGAGGAGATATTTAGACGTTTCGACGAGTACGGACTAACTATTAATATTGCTAAATGTTCTTTTGGTCAGGCTAAGCTCGAGTTTCTAGGATTCGAAGTCTCAACGGAAGGAATCAAGCCTTTAGACCATAAAGTGAAAGCCATAGCGGATTTCCCGAGGCCCACTACGGTCGAAGAGCTTCGAAGATATTTGGGTATGTTAAATTTTTATAGATCTCATATACCCCACGCAGCCGACGAACAAGCAGAGTTAAATGCATATTTACATAATTCGAAACGTAAAGACAAGACCAAGATAATATGGACTCCAACGGCGGAGGAAGCTTTCAGAAAATCTAAGGTAAGTTTAGAAAATGCCGTCTTATTGACACATCCGTCACAGAATGGTCAACTAACTCTTATGACAGACGCCAGCGATACCAGTGTAGGAGCATCTTTACAACAGAAAGAAGGTGAGTCATGGAAGCCCTTAGGATTTTTTTCAAAAAGGTTATCGGGAGCGCAAAAGAAATACAGTACATACGATAGGGAACTCTTAGCGATTTATTTAGCGATAGTTCATTTTCGTTCTCTGATGGAAGGTAGAGAGTTAGTAATATTGACAGATCATAAACCATTAACGCATGTGTTTAGTAAAATCAATACGAATAAAGAAACGCCACGGCGAACCCGGCAGATAATGTTTATTAGCGAATTTTCGACGCAAATTTGTCATATTTCGGGCGAATCAAACGTAGTAGCAGATTATCTTTCTAGAATAGAAACCATTTCATGTCCCACGGTTATAGATTTCGCGGAGCTAGCGATAGCACAGGAAATGGACAAAGAGTTAGTTGAATTAATAAAAGGATCGGGTGACAATAATAAGTTCCAGTTAAAGCGTGTTCCAATACCAGGTTCTGAGAACGCTATTGTTTGTGAAATGTCAGCAGAGAGAGCGAGACCGTACCTGACACACAAGTTCAGACGTATTGCATTCGACGCAGTACATAATTTATGCCACCCAGGCATTCGTGCTACTCGGCGATTAGTAGCTGATAGGTATTTTTGGGTAGGTATGAATAAAGAGATTAATTTATGGGCAAAGTCATGCGCATGTTGCCAGAGATCGAAAGTAATGAAACATACGGTATCGGATTTAGGCCAGTTTCAAACTGTAGAGAGGTTTCAACATGTCCACATTGATATTGTAGGCCCCCTTCCAACAACATCGGACGGTTATAGGTATTGCGTAACCATGATTGACAGATTCACTAAATGGCCAGAAGCCATACCAACTAAGGACATAACCGCAGAGACCGTAGCAAAAGCTTTCTATGAAAATTGGGTTTCGCGTTTTGGTTGTCCAGAGAAGATAACTACTGATCAAGGTAGACAATTTGAAAGTGATCTGTTCAAACAATTAATATCTTTATTAGCAATAACCAGGATCAGGAGTAGTCCATATCATCCGCAAAGTAACGGTGTCGTAGAGCGTTGGCACCGTACCTTAAAGTCAGCCTTAATGGCCCGCCTCAATAATACTTCATGGATAGATGAGTTAGCAACCGTTTTGTTTGGCTTACGTGCTGCAACACGGGTTGACACAGGAGTGAGTGCGGCAGAGTTAACGTTAGGGACTACAATTAAATTACCTGGAGATTTTTATGATACAAAGAGTAAGAACGTTTATTCAGACACGGAAGGTTATGTACATAGATTGCGAGAAATAATAAGCAATTACAAACCAGTTACACGTGTAAACAAAGACTCGCGTAAAATTTTCATTAATAAAGATTTAAAAGATTGTAAAAGCGTTTTTGTTAGAAGCGATATGGTTAGAAAATCTTTACAGCCTCCTTACGACGGACCCTACCGCGTACTTAGAAGGATGGACAAGGTATATAAAATACAAATTAAAGATAGGCAGGCTAACATTTCTATAGATCGTCTTAAACCAGCGTATATGTTAGACGAAAGTGGTGAAACCGTCGGGAATCGAACCAGGGACCTTCGGATTTTGCCAACCGATAGCCCGCCACCGCGAACCACTCGAGCTGGTCGCGTAGTTAAATTGCCCGTACGTTTTAATTTATGAAATGCTTTGTTTTGATATTGGTACACTTTAGTAAATGCTTATTGAGGAAAAATAATTAAGTACATGTGTCGTAACTTTTAATGAGGTGAACACACGGCGTACATTTATTGCGAAAACGTTGACTTTGGAAATAGTTATCTCGGTGAAAGCAGGTACATTTTTTATTTCATTTCATATCGAGAGTTTGTTATGATCATAACGATGGGCAAGAATCAAAGTAAAGAACAGAAAGATCAAATCGTGATCGCACAGTCAGGTTCGAATTCGGCAAGTGTCGAGACCCAGTTAAGTCAGTTCAGTATAACGATTACAGTGATGTTGCTAATATTAGTGGTGATAATATTTTTTATGTTTTGCACAAGATGTCATAAACATACTAAACGATGGGTACGACGACAAGTGACGATAGCAGGTGTGATACAACCTGATGGCATACAAACAGTTACACCGTCTAGCGTTCATTCTAGCGAATCGGTGTCAGCTCAGAAACAGCCTAAGTATAAAATCGTTACAGTGTAATTAAGGTGAAAACCCGTTGTTTTCCCAGTTAATCGAAGATAGAAGGAAATGTTACTAAGCGAAGGTACATTTTGTTTTTCATAATCGGCGTTGTTACATAAGCAGGCGAAATAAGAATTAAATATAGCAGGTGACAACTACCCTTAACGTAGGATTGTTATAATAAGGCTATATTTTTAAAATAAAATTGCGGTAATAATTATGTGTTACCTATTAGACTAGCATAAGAGAATTTTGGGTTTATGAAAAATATACTTTTATATATACTTATTAGGTATAACGATTTATTTGTGTTTGGTTTATATAAATATACAAAATATAAATGTTTTCGTGTGAAAATGAATATTCTTGTACTTACTTACTTATTTTTTATTTTTGTGTTTAGGTATAAAATAACTACGAAATAACTGAAAAGATTTATTAAAGAAATTGTGTGTTTAATATTTTGGATATTTAAAATGTATAAAAGTTTGGAGTTACAAAAATAACTCAACAATTGTGTAGCTTACTGTACTAAAGCGGACGAAGTTTTGCGTAGGTATCATTTTCGGCTTGTCAGCACATACCGGCACGTAGCGACGTTCAGTGCCACTTTTATGAATTGTTTTATATAAAGAGTTTTAACCTTGAATGATGTTTGATAATGTAATAATTTTTTTTCAAAATTTTGAAAAAAGGGGAGGATTGATGTGGTGACACAGATAATCTAACAGTAGCTGTAGATTTTACGTTTGCCGATCTAAGCTGGTTTGGGTTTAGACCAGCAGTCACTCTGAAACCTTTGTCCGCGGTCCACACCTACTAATTGTATTTAGTACTTTACTTGTGTAACTTTCAGTCATTCAACTAAATATACGTATTGACTTTATTCAGTGTTTTAACATATCCACACCTATACTCACAAAGGCTAGCTAGAACTGTTATTTAGTACCACACGCACTAAAGATTCATGTAACTGGTTGGGTGCTGACGAGTTGCCTTCGTCTTTGGTTTCTTAATGTAAACTAACTACTTACTACCTAACATAACAAACCCAAAATCATAGATATATAAACTATATAATTTACCAAAAAGACATGATTATGCCTAGCCATGCTGTTAAGACCTACGCTGATGTCTATTGGTTTGTCGACCAAGTGTTCAGACATGGGTTTAACTATCTTAGGCCTGTGACTTGTCGTATAATTCTTATTATACTTCCTATTTACGCCTTTGGTTCTTTTTTTGTACGGATTTTGAGTGACAGCATCTTCATCTTTATTAACGCCACCCCTTCTTAGAGGGATATACGTAGTTGTGGGCTTAGGGGTAGTGGTGCGCCTCACTTCGGTGGCTGACGTTGGCCCGTAGATCTTTACCCTCAGCACTCCCTCACCTTCAAAGTCTAGTTTGAAATAGATGTTCCAGTTCTGCATTCTCAAACTTGGGTTCGGGTCTTTCAAGTAGTGGATTGTGAACTTGCTAGGGTCGTATGAGTTTTGATCGGAAGAGGCTTTACTGTCGTATCCGATTGATGGCATCGGGTACTCCCTGACCATATGCTCAGGCGTTTCTCCGAATCCGGGAACGATCGATCCTTCCAAGTTGTCGATGGATGCTGACCAGTAAATAGTTGCGGGTGATTGGGCAACAGATATGAGCTGAAATTATTATTATATTTAATGGCTGAATATTTAAGAAAAAAAAAACAGTCAACAAATGAATCGGTCACATGATCACCTATCCACCAACTGAGATTTGTATAAAGTACGATGTATTTACGTTTTACAAACTAAAAATAAAACCGACTTCAATGGAGAATATGATTCAATTTCCTTTACCTCAAATTTTAATTTGAAAACGAAACTACTAAACCGACATTGTTGAAATTTCTATGGGACCAATTTAAAAGTAGGTTCATAGGTATGTACAAAGGTAATACGTATTTTCTTTCAAACAAAAAATATTAACAATCGATTGATAAAATATGGTCTAGTTCTAAGGTAAATTATATTGGAATAGTAAATATAAATAAGAACGGAATAGTTCCCTCGATTTCTCCAGGATCCCAACATCAGATCCTGACCTGATGAAGTCCCAACTTCATCGTCTCATCTGGGAAGATACCCTTTCAAAGAAAAAATAATTTTCCAAATCGGTCCAGGCGTCTTCGTGTAATCGGGGAAAATACATATAAAAAAAGATTCCGACTAATTGAAAACCTCCTCCTTTTTTGAAGTCGATGAAAAGTATGGAACGCATTAAACATTTTTCATACATTTCGTACGAAACATTTTCCAAATAGGAGGAGAATCTCTATACTTTGCTTCATTCATTTTGTTTTGAAGATAAATATTCCAAGGTCGGCTTCATTAAAATTGCGTGTACATACCTAATTGACCGATCAAGCGAAGTGTTTCAGTTTCGAGATTGGCCAAAAATGCTTTTGTCCGCTGTCTGCCGGCTGTCGGTCGATTTGTTCTCGCCTACAGGTCGTATTTCCAACCGATTTTGATGAAAATTGGCACACATGCTGATATATTAAAATTTTTTAGTCGATTTTTGATCGGGTGGAAAATAAGGAAAGTTTGCTGTAGCGTTATTTATCAACGGATACCAATTAAATTTGAAAGAAAAACTTGAAAAAATAATTTATTCCTACGTTTACTTATCAGACTATGCAGTTCTCTCCGCTTTTGCAAGACAAATCCGTAGACACCAGGTTCAATCGTTTCAAACCAAGGGAACGCGAGTAATCGCTAAAACTTATACCCCGATTTTCTCAAAACTCTAAAAGGAAAAGTGAAAGAGGGAAGCATCGGTGATTGCATGGTTATAAGGGCTTGTGAAGTCTCCTGTTCTTACAAAACCACTAGTTTTAATGAGTATTCAAGGCGATTGGTAGTTGTGCCTTATTATGATGCACTAATGCTCATGGACATGGCATGGACTTAATTATAAGACTGTGGATTGCACTTGCTTTTTAGTCGGATTAACCGGGACCATAACAAACGGTCTATAGAACGATACCAGATGGAAGCGTGCCCAAGACACTGTCTGCATTGTCACGTTGAATAGCTATGTTAATTCACTGAAAGTCACCAGAAGACCACAATAGATTTCTACTACTACGATACGTACTAGGGTAGGTAGGTACTTATACTTACATCTACGCGTACACATGTATAGTTCAGGAAGTACAAATCATACATTGATAACTGAAACAAAAATATCACATTACCTAATCGGGCTTTTACCCAACTGTCACAGGAGTCATGTTTTTCGTGAGTATAATATGTATGAATATTTCATTGTAATGCTCTGTAGCCTAGCTAGACGGCTTGACAGATTTTGATATGAGTGTCGTTTGGTTCATCTAAATTGTCTGAGAGTTTTATTATTTTTATAAAGGTGATATAGGTATATATTATTTTTATAGAGGGTAGGAGGAAATAATAAAATGTTTTATGGTTAAAGAAATTCTAATTCATATTCTAATACAAAGCGAATATAAAGATAACCGCCTCTGTGGTCTAGTGGTTCAACCCACCGATTTCAGATCCAGAGGTCCCGGATTCGATCCCCAGGGGAGTACAATATATTGGAGGTAGGACTTTGTTTAAGTCCGCCTGGCTAGCTACCACCGTTTTACCTAATTCTGTCGCCTTAATAACAATTCTTAAAACAAATTGTTGTGTTCCGGCATTCAGAGGTAAGATAGCCAGTTCCTCAGTTGGTTGAGGTGAAGCGCCTCCATCTTCGGCCTTATCTCAACTTGTTACCAGGTGAGATGAAGAATACGCTTCCTCGTCGTACAAAAAAAAAATAATTAAAAGGTATCCTTTTAATTTGTTATTCGCTTCGTATTAGAATATGAATTAGAATTTCATTCTGTAGAATCCTCCAAAACTGGAGGGGTCTTTCTATAACCGTGGTGGTTATAGAAAGACCCTTGGCAGGCGGACAGGTGTTTTTTTTTTAAGAATGCGTCCGCTATAGGACATGAGCCCTCTTCAAAAAATTCTACCTATCCTTCTGCTAAGCATTGTGATGTGATCTCATGGTTGAGCTGATGGTCATTGTTTTTTTAAATGGGTCAGCTCTTGACCTGCACTTGATCCTGCACAGGCACGGTTGAGGTCTACGATGGAGTGAGCATCCCAAAAGGTGCCTATTAACTATCTTCTTGAAGAGATTAGGGTCCTATGACCATTGTTCATTCTATAATACTTGATATGCTTTTTAATTATTACATAATTTGATTTCTACCATTCTGGCTCAGTATGCTAGGCATAAATATTTCTAAATTTTGTCCTCCGCAGTACTTACTATTCGCTTGTTAATAATATTAATTCAAATAATTTGCTATCAATTTATGATTTATAGATATTTCTTTGATTCTGAAATTTACTGTGATACATTTTTAAACTACTGTTATTCTAATATTAATTTTATTTATCTGACATCAATGTAATCAATTTGTAAGTAATAAATAAGAACATGTGACTTGCAACGCCCTGACAGGGTCAATGTACCTATTTTCATCTTACGTTACCTTACATCTAAGCTTTGACATGTATTAAAGCAGGACATTATGCAATAAATGAATTATTATCTATTATTATGCAAGAATAAAAAAAATATTCTATCCAGTTTTTTTTCTATGGGTCAACTCTTAAGCATCTCTTCTCTTACCCTGTAGGACATACTTCCCGAGCTGTGGCTGCTGCCAAGCCCATTGTGAATCACTCTGGTCGAATCAGCGAAGATAAGTTCATTTTTTGCGTTACAGTCGCCATGTTTGCCTGGGATCGCAACTAAAATAATATAATACAAAATGACCCTAAGAACTATTGCTGATGAATAAATATTAGAGGACATTTATTTCACACAGCGCCATCTAGCTCCGAACTAAGCATAGCTTTGTAATATGGGAACTAGATTACGGATAGAATACTTAAATAGGTACTTGCTTTTATTGTAAATACCTAGGTATTATCTGCAGCGCATAAGGCAGAGTGACTATCAACTGAGCTATGAGGCTTGTTAACAATGTATATCAAATCGATAGTAATAACAAATGACTAACGATTTGATAACGTACCTTTCACACAGCATCATCTATTACTAACCTAAGCAGTATTATATAGGATTTGATAACGAATACTTAATAAATACAAAGGGTTAATTAAACAGTAACTAACACCAAACATCTATATTCTACGCACAAATATTTGTCCTGGGTGGGAATCGAACCCTCACCAATAGTGCAGAAAGCAGAGCCTAATTTTGGCTCTGCTTTCTGCGCTATTGAGCAGTTTTGGCATCGATTCTTGCATAAAAATCGAATTGTAAATTCTAACCTACTTCTAATTCCAATCAATTTGAAAGTTTCCAAGTATGTGGGATCCAGATGTTAAGACAATAGCCATCGCTGATGATAGAGGCGGAATAGGTGCGAAGTAAAACTAGCAACATTAGTCAACGAGTTTCGACGAGTGCTATTAGTTTTATTTGTCACGTCCTACCAATCTATGCGGCTCTCGATCTGGAGGTAATGGGTTCTAGGTTTCAATCCCGGGTGGGGCACGAATATTTTTTCTTAGCGAGTGTGCGCACGATATAATTGAACTTATCCCTGCGTCCCCTTTCCACTACCGGATTAGCAGACGTACGACAGGTTACCACCCGTACATTGATTTGTCTCTACATAAGTACTGACAAGAATTAGAACTACTTTCGCTTGTCTGTTTTTATGTACGGCAGGTTACCCGTACATTGATTTGTCTCTACATAAGTACTGACAAGGATTAGAACTACTTTCGCTCGTCTTTTTTTCAGTACGGCAGGTTACCACCCTTACATTGATTTGTCTCTACATAAGTACTGACAAGGAATTGAAATCCTTTCGCTCGTCTGTTTTTCTGCACCACTACAATCTTAGAGTCTGCAAGTCCAGAGTGAACAGGTTCCTTTGAGACAAGCGTCAAGTAATCAAGTAAATGCGGCATAGGACGGTAGACAAGCGTGTTCCGTCTTATGCCGCATTTACTTGATTTTTTTAAACTACCCTTACAATTTTGGATGTCAACGGCATTGTCGGCGATTTTGTCGATACTAAAGGTTCCCTGCGCCTGTTCTGTATCGAACTCGTAGTATTGTTGCTGGTACTTCTCATCCATTATCGGAGGAGCAAGTGGCACTATTTCTTCTCTCAGCTGCCTTCTGAAGCCTGAAAACGATTCAGATTTTTCATCTCACAAAACAATATAAACTAGGTTTTTAACGGTCTTCAAAAAAAGGAGGAGGTTCTCAATTCGTCGGATTTCTATTTTTTTTTTTTCTATGTTCCCGATTACTCGAACACGCCAGGAGCGATTTGGAAAATTCCTGTTTTGTTTGACAGGTGGTCCCACCGTCATCAGGTCAGGATCTAATGATGAGATCCTGGAGAAGTCGAGGGACTCTTCAAATATTTTATGCACACTGAAGCGATTTGGGTGTATTACCTCAAAAATAAGGAAAAAAACGAACCCTATATAAGATCACGCGTCTGTCTGTCTGTCCGTCCATCTGTCATCAAAATAATTGGAAAAAAATACGTCATCCAGGTAAACGAAATTGTATCATATTCTTCATTGAAGTCGGTTTTCTTTTTAGTTTTTAAAACGTAATTATGGTTCTCTCTTATCTCTCATAAAATTGATGATCCGAATTTAGCAATCCGTAACAACCTTTGCCATAATAATCAAAATTCCGATTTGTCGAATATAATTTTACCTAACATCACTTGTACCTACGTATTGCAAATTCCATAATAATAGAAATTGCGGAAATGTTTCATCATAACAGACATAATATCTAATTGTCAAAAGTAATAAGCACTATATCCAAAGTTTGGTTTATCATAACAGTCATGTTGTAGGTATAAATAAAAGGGACGAGCTCTCGCCAGAAAGCTTCTGGCTCCGCCTTTTTATAGACACACCCAAATGTCACGCACAAGACCAGGTAGAGTCGGGGTTGGCCGTGTCGGTTTTGTCACATGTTCGCTACGCTAAGCTTTGTTTCACGAGCTTGATCCTCTCAGAACCTTCTATGTGAGCTTCTAGCTCCGGGCCGACCGTGTCAATTCTGTCATTCGTTTTGAACGTACCCCCGTAATTATAGACAACAATATCATAACATGGCTGAGTGTCCATGTGGGCCGCCTGGGAGTTGTAGGTTCAAATCTAATGCACTTACGGACTTTTTGTTTTTTTCGGTTGTTTATGTGCGCATTTGCCGCATGCTATGACGGTAAAGGTCATGTCATGGACCACAAATTACGTTGTGGTCCCAAATGCCTGAGAAAATGTTATTAAATTTATGAATCTGTCTATTGGGACAGTGTTCCCTTTTGATAGCGGTCCCAAATTCCTATCTTCTCAGATCCGAATGGCATGATTGTGTCACTGGCTAGTATTCCGCTAAGCGGTGAAGGGCTTTCAACATGATTAGTTACTTATCACGTTTTAAATACTAGCGTTCGTGAACGTAATTTAATTTATAACCCATCCTAGGTAAAACTTGCAAACAGCAGCAAGTGCCGTGTTTTCAACAGCTTCTGGTTATGTTCTTGCTTATCCAGGTAAGCCGAGGTGAACAGCTGATCCATAGATATTGTAGGTAACTATAACTAGCCTAAGCTTACAGATAGATATTATTGGTATCCAAAGTTTTGGACTTTGGATACCACCATCCAGCTCAGTAAAAGTCCAGTAAAAGCATACCTTCATGAAAAGCTGATCTCCTGGTACCGTCGTTATCTGGGCTGGTGTTGGAGTGTATCCACTGGAGATAGGGAAGCAGGCTGATGAAGCGAGCTGTAGCTCTGCAGCCAGGCCCGCGGATTCCTAATCCAATCTACAAGTGGAACATTACTATTACATTCGAAAAAGGAGGGTTTTCAAACCGTAACCAGTAATTTTCTGAGATGAGATGAGTTCGTTTTTGACCTCTAGGCTTATCTGGGTAAGGATTTGATCTACGGTGATGCGAGTTTTCTCACTTAGCTCTGGCTCTCTCTTGGACTGACGGAACACAGCGAACTGTTTGGTACCAAATTTCAGGAGGGTGGGTGGTCGCGAGCCAGGCGACTTTTACAGGTCCTACCACTGGTAGTGGGAGCTGGAAACATTCAACCGTAACTGCAAAGGTCATACACTTACAAAACGGGTCAATCGCGCTTTGTAAACAGACCCTCTAACAATTCCTTTAGGAATTCAATTCTATTTGAAAATCTGAGTGTTTGAGCCGTGACAGACTACCACAAAACACGAATATCCCAACAGATTGCAGAGCACATGTTGGTATTTTCGTCGTTGCGAGGTAGATTTATCAATTACACGAAAGACCTCGAAGACCTTACAAAAAAATTAATAAAGAAATGGAGGTGTATCATTTCTTCTTCCGAAATAGGAAAGTCGTTATTACATTCTTATTCATATTCTGTCCTATGACATTTGACTTTGAGCTTAAAGAAGGAATCTATCGTGTCGTGACTCGTTACCTCACCACCTCCAATGACTTTGAACTCACCAGGGTCCAGTGCCTGCTGGAGTTTGAAGCAAGCGTCATGCCGTTCTCCCATACACAAGTCTGGTTGCTCTTCCACGCGTACCCGCATTGATAGTGCACTGGCGTATACTGCTCTTCAGTCAGCTAAAAGGGACATCGATAAATTGTGTTCTCCTGCCTATTTTCAACTAGGTGCGAAGAAATGATACAACAATTTTTTTACCGTTTAAAATTGAGATTTGGTTGGGATTGAGTTTGACTGATCCTTATTTTTCTTTTTTATATACGATGTATCAGCTCTTGACTACAAAACTGGACAAAAAAGTGGTCTCTGATGAGCGAGCCTTCCCAGAAAATGTCTAATGATAAATATAAATGTATACACTATCTTAATGAAGATTTTGGGGTTGTATGTTAGTAAAAAAAAAGGACGCTGATCTTTTAAAATCGTCTCAGCACAATTCATCCCTATCTTCTCCTATTCTATTTCTACCTATAAGAGCGTGGATGTACCTGGCTAAATATAAGGATTAATATATGTTAATATATAGGTACTTCCACATTTGTATTATTTGCTAGTTGTGTAATATGTGAAACAATTATGGGGTTAAGAAAATTAACTTTGCTATCTTTGTCTATCATAATATAGGGGTAGGCTTGGCATTTGGAAGGTAGAGGATGATCAGCGACAGTATGAGCTTACCCCAATCTTTTTGTATTGGTCATGACATTCCCGTGTATCCACATATTTAATTGAGTAGACATACTTTTCCAGAATTTTATTATCTGAAAGACAACAATTGCATTTACGTTTATTCTCTATTTTGAGGGTTTAGTAACAAGTAACAAGAATTGTAAATTAATATGTGGAAATAAGCTTGGTATCTGTGATACTTACCATCAACAAATTCAAAAGAGTATATTTGGGAGTCAGAGTTGAAAGAATTTGTTGGCAAGCAGATCGGCTTCAACGGATCTAAAATGAAGAAAAGTTCCCAACAGGCAGTTGAACAATGTAGGTAAATCTTTTTCTGGTTGTGGCAGTTTTTGTATAAAAAACTGCCACAACCAGAAACAAAGGTAGGGTAGTATAGGTACGGATCCTAGAAGCGGTGTGTTTGAGCCTCGGCAGTCTGCATCAAATATGTTTGGATGGTATGACTGTCCTTTACCTACTTCTTGTCTACTAACTTTTTTTTTTTCTTGTACGACGAAGTAGCGCTTGGCTTTCATCTCATCTAGTTACAAGTTAACGGGCTATAGTACCTCAGATTAGCAATACAACGCAACTTCACTCTTGTTTCGAACTAAGATGTAGTTATAATAAAGGTGACATTGCTGTGCGCTCAACCACGGCGCTTATGACCACCAGATGACAGAAATACGCGCGAATTTCAACGTTTTATTTTTTTACGGTAAAATAAATGTGTTTCACATAGACCGTCTGCTGTATACTGTGTTTATTTACTGCACAAAGTATCAAGGCATAATTGGGCGTATTTATTGAATGGCGAACATTTTAGATACAAATTAGAGTCAACTTTGGATTTTTTCCCTCTAAATGCCGGAACACAACAATTTTAGAATTGTTATTATGGTGACCGAATTAGGTAAGATGGTGGTAGCTAGCCAGGCAGACTTAAACAAAATCCTACCACCAACCAAACCGAGCACAATATTGTACTGGGATCCTCTGGGATCGAACCCGGGACCTCTGGATCTGAAATCGGTGGGTTGAACTACTAGACCACAGAGGCGGTTACACTATTTGACACTTATTGGGGTGTAGTACTTATAATGAGTTTAGAATTTAATGGCTGTAGAGTTACTACATTACGCACAGCTCTTTTCCATTCCAAGATGCAACTCGACCAGCGCTATCGTGTTCAACGTGGAGCCATTGAACTCTGGGTGAGTCATGTAGTCTCTGACCCCGCAGAACCAGGCTTGCCCGGTTTTGGGGATGAACATTGCTTTGCTGTTATCGCTGAAATAACAAAGAACATCATTTTTCTGACCGTAACCAACACTTATGTGGGATAAGGGCAGGGTGACTCTACATAAGTGTGGGTATAGATGACAGCCATCACATACAATTTTAAACATACACAGTGCAGATTAAAGAAAGTACTGTCGCTTTACTGTCGATAAGGTACGGGTGAGTTCCATTTTATCATTATCAGTCAGAGACATCTTCTATCACACAATCCATCCATCCATCTTAGGTCTACCTTTACCAGTATATCCATCCACACCCATATTTAACACGCTGAATGCGGGTGACATTTATCAGGCCATACAACTACATTGTAAAATCGCTTGCTAGTCAAAGTCAAAGTCAGAGTCAAAATTTATTTATTCATTAAGATTTTTTAGGATCATTTTGAAACGTCAAATTTACCGCCTGTTCGGAATCGCGACCAGCACACAAGGAGAAAGGCAAAAACCTCGGGCCGGTTAATTTTTTTGATGATCCATTCAACATTTAGATACACTATTTGTTAGATACAGCTGTAGGTAGTGTAAATAGCATTTAATTTACCCGACCCTTCTTCTGAAGATGTCGAGTTTTTGGTTAAGTTGTTAGAGTTAGGTTTAGATAAGTAGTAGTAATTAGTGTGTTAAAATATGTTTTGATTTTATGTTATCATCTATTTTTCTATATCTTTATGGGCGATGTGGTCGCTAAGCGACAAAGCCCTGTAAAAAAAAAAACTACATTGTGGTCAAGCAAGGTCAAAACGGTTTTACTAAAGTTATTCGTTTTCAGGGACCAAAAGGTGGTATTATGCGCGTGTGGAAATATACCTTATATTTTTTTGTAATATAACTTTCAAATTCATTATTTAACCATAATAATTGAAATTACAAGGAACTCACAGCTACGTACACAAAACAATCATAAAAAAAATAAAAATTAAATGAATGAACATAAACTTATTATAGGCTGTAGGTGAACATGCTATAGGTACGAACTAACAATTAAAAATATCAAATGGATTTTCTACAAATGAATATCTTAAAGATTGTTGATCATATCCTTTATTCAATAAAATGTACTATTAAACTATGTACAAAGGAATCAGTCAAATTACCTAAGGGTCGTTCGTTATAAACGGCCTATAGGTAACTCAACTGTTCCAGACCGCATTTGTCACGCTGAATAGCTATGCTAATTCGCTGGCCTAAATAAGAGCCAGCCCTTAGGTCACGTGTCGCCTCAATCAAAGGCCCTGCAAGTTTTTTGATCATAATCACCACCATATAATAAAATTGTACAAAAGTAAAATTGGTCGAATTTGGAAATTGTTCGATACGAATGCGTCTAAAGCCAGCCCCCTTATTCTGTATGACCAATTGTGTCTTAACGCGCCCGCGTTACGATATGTCAATACGATGATTCGTGATTAATAATATAAGTTTATTTCAGGTAACGTAAGAATAGTACAGGATGTTTAAATACTAATCCTAAGACCCATATTAATATATACCTTAAAACTAAAATACATACAAAATAGAACTTAAACTAAGGCACACGTGATGTCGCCGACGTGTTTCGGTGCGGGGGATCTCGCGACAGGCGACCCTTGAATCGCCGGAACATCACCCCTTTTGGCCAGAAAATAGGTTAAGACACGATTGGTTATACAGAATAATATAGAAAGTGAGAAAGTGGCTCCTCACCCTTGATTATGATGATACAGAGAGACTTTTAGCAATCCTGACGTGAATCCCAATAACTTTGCTCTTTGTTTCGCATCCGTGTTCCTTACTCCTACTTATCCAAATAACGCATGCACACTCTAATATACACACACATACACACACACACACACACACACACACACACACATACACACACACACACACACACACACACACACACACACACACACACACATACACACACACGCCCCCCCTTTTCACTGTCATACTCAGTAATTCTGTTTTTTGTTTTTAATTTAATTTGGTTTTGCCCTGTTAGTAGCATAAGTCTTTTGGTAATTGTTTAAATAGACTTTTTGTGACGCGTCACTTACCGGAAGATATTGCGTGGTATCCTAGCCACGTCATCCGCATTGGCGATCGCATACGTTTGTTTCACCAGGACCATCCCAGTCAGTGCGAGAATCGATGTGTCATCTTGAGCTGAAATCAAAGTCTAAGAGTCGGATGTTACAGATTCTACAGACGTTAAATAGCCCCAGAATAACTGATTCACAATTTGGACCTCCAGAGAAGAACCTTATCCTCTAAGGGATGTCCTCACAAGTGTCTGTTCAGAATTAAAGAGATCTTTCTCTTGGACTTCGTAAATATGGGGAGCTTGTGAGCTCTTGTTAAAAAAGGGTAATAAAATTAAGGGCAATCATTTTAGTTCCCTTTGAACTAAAATGAGCCCCAGAGATGACTCAGTCATGACGTCGCAGACCGTTCAAGACCCATAGGAGAAAACTGGAATTGGGCAGCGTATTATCCATTGTAGCTTTACAACACTGAGATTGCGAGACCACATAAACCAAACTCAAGAAGGTATCGAAGGCTTCCGCGGTCTAGTGGGAGCATATCAGGCCCGAAGGATCTGGAGGTCCGAAAATTATGTTCGATGCATGGTTAGGACATTGCAGGCTCGAAATAACTGATTCATCATGACTTTTTGTAAGGACTTCATGCTTATAAGGACTAGTTAGCTTTTGGTCCCGGGTTGGAATAGGTACTACACACAGTAACAGTTGCCACAGACCTGTGAGAGCATGGCGGCGATTAAGACAAGTGAGAAAGATTGCAGGAGGCAGTCAAGCATTGGCCAGTAAATAGAAGCTGCAAATGCAGCTTGCACGCAGCTAACCGTGTTATAAGCACTGTTTGTTTATAATAAAACGTAGCGAGATAGATGAAATCAAAATATTGTGAACAGTCAAAAGCTTTGTCAATTTGTGTTTTGTAGAGGACTCACGAATATGGACCCTGAGTAAGCCAAGCCAGGGAATATCACTAGTCACTCCATTATTCCCTTCTTTCAAACCAGCATAGTTGTTGGAGTCACAATCATTAGGTAGCTCTGTTTGACCTGCAAATAAACTTTTATAGCATTTATTAACAGTGGTTGTGGTCAGATACATCTTATGTACTTACGTTAAAATCACATCGTGTGTTCAAAAACGAACTACTATCATCTGCCTTTGATTGATATAAGGCGGATGATAATTCTGAGATTGATGGAGATTTTTACCGATTGATGAGTGTTAATATATTCTCTGCATATTTTATATTTTGAATTGATTGAGTCAACCATTCAAAAGATATTTTCGAAAAATTGTATTTCTTTTCACTCCAATATCTCAAAAACTACCCCACTTATCAAAAATCCCCCGTGACAGTCAATTTATATTTATGTTATTTCTTTACATTTTCAATTTCATCAAAATCGGATGATCCGTTCGACAGTCATGCCGTCACAAACATTGTCACATACATACATACATACAGTATTTCCCAACTTAACTCAGAGATCTCGTTCGCTTTGCTCACTCGATCAATTAAACAATGTGAAAGTTTGTACGTTTGGATGTTTGTTACTCAAAAACGGCTGAACGGGATTAGAACGAAATATGGCAAACAGATTTTTACCTGGAATATTTTTTACCATGGAAAAATTATAGGTTTCTGTGAGATTATCCAAGAATAAGCACGAGGACGTATCCACTTTAAATTTCGCGGGGAGTCGATGGATGGAGGAGGCTTTTCTTCAGCAGTGGATGTGTGTGGGCTGATTTGATGATGAGATATAAACATCAATGTTTTATTTGTGTTTGTGTATTTTCCATCGGCAAGAATTTTGTTTTTTTTCCAACCAAATCCTTTGAGCCTTTTATACGTATTTTAAATTCCACAGATAATAAAATACTGACGTAGTTATGCTGACGTAAGTATCGATAGTACACAAGCTCCAACGATTTTGTTTCATATTAGCTTATTCACACGTTTCATTTCTCTGTAGACTAAATTATAAAGTCAGCGGACGAAGTCGCTGGCAGAAGCTATAGTAAGGTCATAAGGCAAATATCACTCACACTGAGTTTTTCCCATTTGGTCAGAAACTGTAACTACCAAAATAAGCAACACGAAATCCACCAAAAACATTATACAGAAATGAACTGAAAATCCAAAACAATTTCGGCTGCGACCAACTGAAAATATGCTTGTTTGTTTTGACGTTTTGAATTCGTCGTCGTTTGTTTACTAAATATTGATAAAACTATGAAATTTTTATTGTTGTTAGTTGAAAGGAAATACGCATATGACTTCCAGATATATGCAACCTAGTTTGGCATGTTTAGTTATTCTTAATTTTTGAATTAACTTTATTTTATGATGCGTGTAGCTGAGTGTCAGAATGCAAACCAAGAATATTTTATGTCTATGCATAATAAATAATAAAATGATGGTTCATTTCATAATACCAGTGTCAATGTTCCAGCCGTTCTTGAACCAAATGGTTTTCTGTTACGTGATGATGGTAAGAGGCCCGACGGTATGACTCTTTGTCCCTTGAGAAATGGGTGGGACGCTACCTGCGTGGACACCCTTGCACCATCTCACCTGCCTGGGACATCTGTTAGGGCTGGTGCGGTTG
The DNA here is from genome assembly GCA_951394065.1 of Venusia cambrica. NCBI lineage: Eukaryota > Metazoa > Arthropoda > Insecta > Lepidoptera > Geometridae > Venusia > Venusia cambrica. Next base: position 657,989 of record OX596068.1, on the reverse strand, counting down.
GTGATTTAGCCGAGGGTAGCAAAAGGTTTCCCATCCCGCGGTAACTGATTTATGGGATGAATAGTGTTCTATGAGTATTTTCCTGTCTAGAGCAATTTATTATATTCAAAGTTCTAGCTCAATTATTTCAGTAGTTTTGGCGTAAAAGTGTTTCAAAGAACCAATCAGTTTTATATGGCGATGTTTAAAATCCGCTTCCCATCCTACGGGAACTGATTTATGGGATTAAAAGTACTATATGAGTCTTTCCCAGTCTAGAGCACTTATGTACAAAGTTTTAGCTCAATCCTTTCAGTAGTTTTGGCGTGAAATCGTAGCATACAAACATGTTAACAACATTTTAATTTAACAAGCCTCATAGCTCAGTTGGTAGTAACTTTGCCTTCTGCGCTGTAGGTTGTGGGTTCGATTCCCACCCAGAACAAACATTTGTGTGATGAATATAAATGTTTGTTCTGTGTTTGGGTGTGGTATCATATAGTACGTATGTATTTACAAAAGTATTTAAGTATTCTATCCGTAATCTAGTTCCCATATTACAAGCTATACTTAGTTTGGGGCTAGATGGCGCTGTGTGAAATTAACGTCCTGTAATATTTATTTTTAAACTCGCATTTATAATATTAGTTAGGATATCTACCACTTCCTTGTATCTAACCAACTAAATTATCGACTTAGCTACTGTAGCAGGATATCATGTAATCATAGGTTTTTTTATCTACTTAACCCTTGATTGCTCGAGTTGAGTCTAACAGACTCCAAACGGTTTTTTGCTTTCCTAACACATTTTGGTGGTTCTTTGTAAGAGGTTTTATATTGTATCTTTAAAACTAGTTTTTTTTAACACGGGGCTTTCTGTCTAAATGAAGGCGCTGGTGATGATTCAGCTGTTGAATTGAAACAGTCAGTGCCTACATCAGCATAAGCGTATACCTAAAACCCGTGTTTTAAAATGTATGGTATGCGTGAGTCGACGCAAGTGCCTAAATTTGGTACTAAACTGTCAACTGTGTGTAAATAAACAGGCCTCATGTGAGTAATTCAGGGATAAAAATATGTGATGATAAATACTTATGTGTCATAACTTATTTTAATCCCAACTGAAAGAAAATATACGTAAATAAGTAGTAAGTAACGTAAAGGTACCAACGTAAGGGCTAAGGAGCATCCTAGCGTGTACCTACTAAGTGTGACTACTAAGTGTGACGGTACTGTTTTGCATCTGCCGCCAATATAAGGCATAAAGCGCTTCGTGACAGAAATTTCACCAACCATTGTAGCCTTCTTGCTAGGCGGCAGAAGTAGTTTAATAAGGAGCTCTACTAATGTTTTACCTATTATTATTTTTATTCGGGGTGATATTGACCTCAAGCAAGCTACAAATGGTTAAAAAATAGTTTTAAAATCCATGCCATATACAAGTTACTCGATTATCAACAGGAGATCCGAGTGGTGGTAGATCACACTTCGTGTCTCTATTGTTTCTAAACATTTCGGTTCAAAATGGTCGAATCAATAGTTTCACTATCTTTTCTGTGTATTTCTGGAATCATTGGTAAGTTTTTTTTTCAAAAACAGGCTTTTACTCCTCTGGTTGGTATCAAAAATGAGACATACCTACATAAGAGGTAGACAGAATAAATTAGGAGGCGAAACAAGTAAGTAGCCCGCCTGATGTTAAGTGCATCTCTTGCCAATAATAATAATATTGAATTTATTCGATAAGATAAGTCTGTTACTTACAATATTTGAAAAGAAACACAAAATACTGAACTAAACTGTTGATAAACTAAACTAATTATATATATAATGTAATAATGCCTTACTGTGTAGGTCACATCCACAAAGAATATAGCCACACTCTCTTGTTGTTTTGAGGGTACCTATGCTTGTCTTGTTTCGTAGATGAATGGGACAGGTCTGAACATGTTGGAAATTTACACCCCGAGTATAAAATATATGAACTTACGTATTATTCATTAATTATGGCTTAATATTAATTTATTTACAATATGATTGAATTTTCTTTAGTTAAATTTATGTAGGCTTTAAGCCAAAGCGTCCTGAATCAATTCTTATTGATTGTTTTTTTACAGTTTCTCCTTCGGCTGCATCTGCGCAGCGATGTGCTTTTGACGACTTTATCGTGAACGCCATCGGCACCGCCGTCAACCAGAACCTACAAGACCTGTCTGACTCCGTACAGGACCTGACACAGGTTGTTCACAGCCTAAGGAGAGAGATCAAGGATCTGAAGAAGGCGATGAAGCCAGATTTGGAGATCACTCCGAGTGTGAAGACAACCCCAGCGCCGGAAACTCAGAAAACTGAGACAAAGGCAGATTTAGCGATCAAGCCGGGTCCTGAGACCACGCCAGCGCCGGTGGTGCAGGAACCTATCTGTAACCAGAACTATGGTAAGCAATTGGAAACCTTACAGCGACGGCTCAAGATCGCTTTTGGTGGTGGAATAACATCAACAGTGGAAACTGAATTGAACATTATTTTCTATCAAAACAGACGAATTTGTGCTCTTGGTAAAACTACTCGCTCCAAAGCAGACAGAAAGTTGCCTGAGCAAGCTTATCGTCAAATGGTTAATCATCCTTTTGTTGTAGGCTATGAACACTCGTCAGTTACAGACAGCCACTACAAATTGCACCTGGTGATGGAACCCTGGCAGTTAGCAAATAAGACCTGCCTCTCAGAGGGCGCAAGTCTCGCAATCGTGAACAACCTGGAAGAAGCTGCTCTTCTTGCTGCCATGTTAAAGAAGTCCCAGCTGATGTATGCTTCCCTTGGGGTCTATAAAGACTCAGTGTGGAAGATTTGGAAAACAGTCTCTGGTTAGTGTTTTAGTATATTGAGACTAAACGCGTAATCTGCGCAACACACTTAGTAAAAGCTGCCTATCCTTACATTATCCTTACTTTGTTACTTCTTCCTCGTTTGTCTCTGTTGCTTCTTGTCGTTCAAATAAATGTTTCTATTTCTATTTCTATTAAAGGGTGTAGAACAGTGATGAGATTCAATCATATCAACTGCAATTCCTCTTGAAAGTATTATGTTACTACAAGATAACTTCTACAAAGGCCCATGCCATAGTACCTTATCAATAACTTTCTTACTAATCTATATGTTGAACGCGCTAGTTTAATACAATACGTGTCATTGTGATTTTTTAGAGTAATCAAAAACAATTTCTGTTCTATCAATATGCAAGAAGTGTGTTAAAGATCTAAAGCTATATTCTCAGTATCCAAAGGTCCTTCTCCTTTAACGGAGTAGAACAGGCTGTGGTCAGAACAGCAAAGAATCACCCAGTGCGGAACGGTTTTACCCCATCACATACTAATTACAGCACGATAAAGTTCACTGCTAGACTGGCTTCCTCTAAATAGCCCCATAGAGAGCAATGCCATAAACACAATCAATCAAAGCTTGGTGATCGCCAATTTGAATGCTGGTGTAAACGCTAAGTTGAACCTTGTTTCCTTGGTTCGAATTGGCCACTGTCAAATTATTCCATCCCACATGTCGTCTAAATTTGAAATACGATTTTCTTGTATTTCAAGTGCTTGCACGGTCACAACATCAAAACATTTTTAAATGTTATAATGACACAAACATTCGCAACAAGAATGACCCAGACGAGATGGGGAAAGAAGGACCAGCACTCAAGCTGAGTATCAATATGACACAAACATCGGAATCTGCGTCAAAACCCTCGTGGATCAGTCGGTTAGAGCGTTTCTACCCCGGGAAACTAAATCGCTGGCTTTTGCTAGCGGTTACGGCTGAATGATCACAACACTGATGGTAGGACCTGTAAAGGCCGAAATGGCGAAACATTTAACGTGTTTCGTCGGTGCAGGGAAAAGCCAGTGCTTTCTGGGAAAGCTCGATCCATCGCGGACCATCCTTGCTTTGGCCTAGAGTTACATAATGAGAGGTCAAGAACTAACCCCCCATCATTTATAAAAAATGTTCATCTCGTGATTTCAGGTATGACCCTCGAGCAGGCAGGCTACGAGGCATGGGGTGACACCGAGCCATGGGAGGGTGACGCGTGGTTGTACGGGACCCTGGGCAATGACAGCCGTCTCTACACCGGAAATACAGTACCCAGGCCATTCATCTGCGAAAAATCGTTGGAAAAGCACGTGAACGGGCTTTGATTATAGTTAATCTGCGCCATATCAGAAGACACGAATTACGACAGAAGACAGTAGACTCTCTGAGATACCCCTGTGTTTTGCCAAGTTGCAACTGTCATTGTTAGGCAGTGGACTTTTTTTTAGGCTAGAAAAAATAATTACAAAGATTAAATTCAAAAAAGGCTAAATTCAGAGTTGCTGTATATTGTTGTGTAAACACTTGGCTACAGAACATCACGGTACATTCTTCTGAAGGTAGTTTTTACCATTGCAGTCCAGAAATGTTAGTTTATCATCATCATTATCATAATTCCTCAATATACCTATATATTGAGGAATACGGGTCAGTATCATTATCATCGTACCCGAAAAAGTTTGTCATAATCACCATGCTGAGCAGGCGGGTGGTTAGTCGTACTGATATCGTTAAGTTCCTAGATATATTCTACTCCTCATCTCCTGGTCGCCTTTTACAACATTTAAGATGGCATCTAACATACTTCTGCCACTATCTCATTGCAATTCATTACTTCAACATCGCATTTGCCTTATAGGTGATACTGATTCTGTGATCGGCATGTGAAAGGCATGTAAAACTTGTTTTTTCAGTAGGTAATTGTAGTGTTGGTATCTCTATGACAATCGTGGGAGGCAGATTTTGTATGTACCATGCTCTTGACCTTAAGATTTGCACATACAAGTTTAACCGCCTCTGTGGTCTAGTGGTTCAACCCACCGATTTCAGATCCAGAGGTCCCGGGTTCGATCCCCAGGGGGAGTACAATATATTGTGCTTGGTTTGGTTGGTGGTAGGATCTTGTTCAAGTCCGCCTGGCTAGATACCACCATCTTACCTAATTCTGTCGCCATAATAACAATTCTTAAAAAAAAATTGAGTTCCGATATTCAGAGGTAAGATAGCCAGTTCCTCAGTTGGTTGAGGATTCCGGGAGAAGTGCGCCTCCACCTTCGGCCTTATCTCAACTTGTAACCAGGTGAGATGAAGGCCTAGCACTTCCCCGTCGTACTATAAAAAAAAAAGGTCTAGCGTGAACCTACCCAGACAACCTACCCTCTTGAGTGTATGCTGCCACTTATCTCTCAACTCTCAAGTGTCAACAAGTGTGACTGGGGGATTTGCCATGACGCTTGACAGGCGAGTTGATGATGGCAGTGTTTGTATTTAGCATAGAAAAGTGTGTGGTCTATCTCCCAACCAGAGTAATGGGGGGATTTGCCATAATCACCGCGCTTGTAAGGTGAGTTGGTGATCACAGTATTGGTGTCAGGTTAGTTCTTAGATGGATGGAAACTGCTGCCCGCCCATTGCCAGCTAAAATCCCTTAGTCGAATCTAATGACATCCACAGGCTTGATTTTGATAAAAATAAGAACTGCATTTAAAAATATCAAAAAAATCATTTGTTTTTCGAGAAAAAATATTTTTTTCTTTATTTTTTTTTTGCATATTTTTATCCTCTTCCTTATTATTAACAAATACTTCAAAGATATTATGAGTCCAATGTTTTTGGAAAATTTTTAAATCCTCATTTTGTTTTCATACAAAATGTACCTATACAAAGTGTACTTACCTAACATCAGATATGGCAAACAAACAATTTTGTTCGATATTTGAACTGTAAAGAGTTTTATTCCTGTTTGGACTTCGTTATGTAAAAAATAATAAAATTTCATTTTTTACATTTTGTATGAAAACTAAAATAAGGATTTTTAAGTGTTTCAACAACATTAGACCCATAGTTCCTTTGAAGTATTTGTTAATAATCAGGAAGAGGATAAGGATACTTATGCAAATAAAATTAAATTAAAGAAATGAATTTGCTCGAAAAATAAATGTTTTTTTTTTATTTTTAATTATTTTTATCAAAATCGAGCCCGAACTCCTGTGACTCCTAACAACATTTTTCCATAACTAAAGCCGTTTAGATTTTCGCCTCAGAGGGCGGTCGAGAAAACTCAAAAATAACACGAACAAACAATTTTGTGTTAGATAGGTAATATTTAATGTCAGTATAATGTTATAATGTTAGTAAAATCTCACTTCGTTTTTCGGAGAGATCCATTTTTACATGGAAAAACATGTATTTATGGCGTCCTATGTTTTGTGCAAGTGAAACTGCACTGGTAAAACTAGTGTAAAATAATAATGAAATAGAAATGACACTAGTCAAAAAGTTTTTGATTAAAAACCCAATACCCCTTAGAGTTAACTATAATTAATTAATTATAATTAACTGGGTAGGCCTTTGGTATAATTTGGTTTCGACATCTCATCTGCCTGGGATATCAGTTAGGGCTGGTGCGGCGTCTGATTCGGCCGAGGATAAAAAATGGCGCAAATGTAGTGGTCTCGGCAGAGCTTACCTATTTGAGCCTTTTGGGGTGGAGATCTTGGGTCCGTGGGGAGCCGGTGCCCTCCGAGTTTTCAATAATCTTTCGGGGCTTTTGATTGAGGCGACACGTGCGTGACCCCAAGGGCTGGCTCTTATTTAGGCCAGCGAATTAGTATAGCTATTCAGCGTGGCAATGCAGCCAGTGTCTTGGGCACGCTTCCGTTTGGAACAGTTGAGTTACCTATAGGCCGCGTGTAACGGTCCCTACGTAATCTGACTGATTCCTTTGTACATAGTTAGTTAAATTGTACATTTCATTGAATAAATTTGAGTAAGTAGGTACTACCTACTATATAAATATGTTTTTTTTTTATTTCTGTAACACTTAAAAACAAATTTTGGACCCAAATTGCCGCCCCTAAAACTTTCGCCCTAGGTTCCATTCTACTTCAGCCTAGCCTCTAAGCTCTGAGTGCTGAATAAAAACAAGCATGTCAAGGCCACTTCCAAAAATATGAAAAATAACCCGTCCAGGGGTCCTATGATATACTATCACGATAAGATCCGCTTAGACCCCTTCTGAAAAATGTAATTCTTTTAATTCTTTATTTTACACATAAATATGATTTAAACATGTCACAGGAAAATATATGTACAGAGGCGAGCTTAAAGAGTTTTCTACCAGTAAACCTTTGAGATAACTTTTTTTTACCTTTGTAACAAGTATATAGGCATCCTAATTATTTCATTCTTACTTTCAACCTTTTTTGATCTAACGTAATCATTACTCACGACGGAGAAGCGCTTGGTCTTCATCTCACCTGGTAACAAGTTAAGATAAGGCCGAAGGTGGAGGCGCACTTCACCCGGAATCCTCAACAAACTGAGGAACTGGCTATCTTACCTCTGAATGCCGAAACACAACAATTTTAGAATTGTTATTATGGCGACAGAATTAGGTAAGATGGTGGTAGCTAGCCAGGCGGACTTCAACAAAGTTCTACCACCAACCAAACCAAGCACAATATATTGTACTCCTCATGGGGACCAAACCCGGGACCTCTGGATCTGAAATTGGTGGATTGAACCTCTAGACCACAGAGGCGGTTGAAATATACTATATTATTATAACTAAGCTCTCATAGTCGTTTACAGTAGAGTTTAAAAGCATTATCTACAGTGGCGTTGAGAATAAAATAGTCAAACCTACCTATTGTGATTGTCTAAAACAATAATAAACCAGCAAAGTAAAATAATAGAGTTGAACTATAGATAATAGTATCCTGCTGAAGCGGAAATTGTGAAAATCTACCGGATGGATATGGCATTAACATGGCGATTGCATCACTAACCTTGAACTGGCTGACGATAGAGTCACTATGGCTGAATCGCTGGAAGAACTTAGCAAGATGCTCAGAGACCTCAGAACTGCAGCCAACCAGGTGGGTCTTAATATGAATATCAGTAAGACTTATATCATGTGTCTTTTAACCGCCTTCGTGGTCTAGTGGTTCGACCACCGGTGTCAGATTCAGAGGTCCCGGGTTCGATCCCAATGGGGAGAAAACAATATTGTGCTTGGTTTGGCTGGTAGGACTTTGTTTAAGTCCGCCTGGCCAGCTAACACCATCTTACCTAAGTCTGTCGCCATAACAACAATTTTTGAAAATTGTTGTGTTCCGGCATTTAGAGGTAAGATAGCCAGTTCCTCAGTTGATTGAAGATTCCGGGTGAAGTGCGCTTCCACCTTCGGCATAACTTGAAAAATCAGATGAGATGGAGGTCAAGCACCTCACCATCGTAATATAAAAAAAAATCATGCCTGTCCATATTGGAAACGATGTTATCGAAGTTGTAGGTACCATCACATTTTAGCCAGATGGTCCAACTAGGTATACCTATCCCACTTCGATAAAGTGGTCAACCACGGTGGAAAGCTTCGCGTAATATTCTCGTCAAAGATACCGCAGACACTCAAGAAGAAAGTCTTCGATCAGTGCGTGTTGCCAGTGATGACGTGGATCCGAGACCTGGTCGCTGACTAAACCTTGTGAATAAGATCTAAGTAGCACAGGGAAGTATGGATATAGCTATGTTTGGAGCTTTAATATGTGATAAAATCCGATATGTCATCCGTAGAAGAACCAAAGTCACTGACGTAGCTCTCGGAATGAGCAAGCTGAAGGGGGCAGTGGGCAGGCCTCATATTATGAGGAGAGATACGAGATATTATCTCGCAGAACCGATAGCCGCTGGGGACAAAAAGGGAGTACAATATATTGTGCTTGGTTTGGTTGGTGGTAGGACTTTGTTGAAGTCCGCCTTGCTAGCTACCACCATCTTACCTAATTCTGTCCCCATAATAACAATTCTAAAATTGTTGTGTTCCGGCATTCAGAGGTAAGATAGCCAGTTCCTCAGTTTGTTGAGGATTCCGGGTGAAGTGCGCATCCACCTTCGGCCTTATCTTAACTTGTTACCAGATGAGATGAAGGCCAAGCGCTTCCCCGTCGTACAATAAAAAAAAAATGTTCTCGAATGGCGACCACGCGAAACGCAAGTCGATGGTTGAAGGAGTTTTAGGATAGCTTTTGTGGCGTCGATTTGGGGCGGCCTATGTTCCGCAGTGGACGTGATGGGGCATTATGATGATAATGATAGACAGGATTTGATTCATATATGTACGGAAAATATTAGTTATCTTATTTACCACTTCTTACTAGCTTCTGCATTCGGTTTAGTGCGGTTGGTATGTTGGTATGTTGGTATGTTGGTATGTTGGTATGTTGGTATGTTGGTATGTTGGTATGTTGGTATGTTGGTATGTTGGTATGTTGGTATGTTGATAAAATCCATACCGTAAGGCGGAGGCTCAGTAACGATTTCTTTACCTCCAACTAATTTATTTTGTATGGGTTTCTATTATTGAGCATATAAATAGATTTTAGTTTTTTTTTGTGTTACCTGGTCTCATTGTGGCAAATGAGGGCTTGTATGTTTTCTTCCTGTATTATTTTTATTCATTAATTATCAAGAAGAGTATTCTTTCGTATACTGATTTGTTCGCACTTTTTTATGTAACCTATATTGCTTCCTATACGTGAAAACATCTTATGGCCAATAAGAGGTTTTCACGTGATGTTGTTATTTTTGTTTTTAATTCATGTTGTATGTTCTGTGGGTTTAGGAATAAAAGGTTACATGGAAACTTTACCACCCTCTTTAACTACCTTGGGGGTTGATTTTCGATAGTTAAATTAGTTTTACCTTTGTGTAATTCTAAAACCTAAACTATCGTAAATACCTACATTCCAAATTTCATTAAAATCGGCTTAGAAGTTACGGAGGTACTTGATAACAAACATTCACACTCATGCACACACAAACTTTCGCATTTATAATGCTAGTAGGGAGGATAGGAAGCAGGATAGGATAGCGGCGGTAAAGTAACCATGGCATTTCTGCTGCCGCTCTACTGACAAACGCTTCTCATTTGGAGACTATGTTTTTTTATTTAAATTAAAATAAACATGATCAGGTATTTTATAATTTTGCTGGTCGGGTTTACAGTGACGTGTGCTGGTAATAGGTAAGTTTTAATTTGCCAAATTATTTGTACCGGAACAAGAATGTTTCAGATTTCAGGTTTCATTCTATTTAACATTTTTACAACTGTGTTTGTTGTTTGTTGTAATAGTCATATGTGATCAGTGATCTTTGTGTCGATATGCCAGATTTGGTGACTATGGGAAGTACTACAGCTATTTAGACATAGTTAAAGGGATGGCCCTTTTCGAGAGTGGAAAAGTACCAAGCGGGTATTACCTAATGTAATGTGATTTGGGTTTGTGATATACCTAACTATGTGTTTCGAAAGTGTAACATTATTTTTTTCTTTTAAGAATGTAAAAGGGGACGGTCTGGACTTTTTATAATTATCTTCGCACTGTTTTTAGCTTATCGACTTATGATATCGTACTATACCTATTCTCCATATTTTCCCATATTGTTAAGCATTTTCCATAATACCACACTGGGCTGGCCATAATAATAATATGATAGCTATAAACATTGAACATTTTGGCGTAAGGGTGACTGCGCGTGGTCAGCTATTTCACAATATAATTTCGCCTGGCTAGCTACCACCATCTTACCTAAGTTTGTGGCCATAACAAAAATTTTAAATTGTTCTAAATAATAATAATGAAAGTGTTCCGGCAAAGAGAAAAAGAGCAACAAAAAGGGAGCAAAAGGGAGTACAATATATTGCTTGGTTCGGTTGGTGGTAGGACTTTGTTGAAGTCCGCCTGGCTAGCTACCACCATCTTACCTAATTCGGTCGCCATAATAACAATTCTAAAATTGTGTTGAGGATTCCGGGTGAAGTGTACTTCCACCTTTATCATAACTTGAAACCAGGCTGAGATGAAGACCAAACGCTTCCCTGTCGTACATGAAATAAAAGATAATACCCGTTTTTTAGTTTTATGTGAAGGAAAGTTAAATCCAATGATTTAATGTTTTCAGCAACATTGTGGTGGAAATGCCAGAACAACCTCCAGAACACCCCCCAAAGACATTCAGCGTCTACTGGAACGTCCCTACCTTCCAGTGCAGATCCAAGAATATACATTTTAAAAACTTGTATGATAAGTTTGGAATCATACAAAATGATCGTGATGATTTTACCGGTATGGTATGGGTTCAGTTATGTTATACAATGAAACCGGCCAAGTGTGAGTCATCTCATACAACACTCTCCTGGCGAAGTCCAGTGCCAAACGGTTTGTCGTATTCTGCCATTGCATTCATTATAATAATAGGTATATCAATTATGTAGAATTAAAAAAAAACTTAAAACCGTCCTACGTTTTTCGCATTTTATTTTGATTTGACATTTGTAAATGTCTAAATGGTCCTAGAAAGCCACCTATAATACCAGGCTATCCCTAATGGTCTGAAATATTCAGCGTAGCTTCTTTTGATACTTCACGAGACACATAGTGCATACGTAGACAGGATAATTCTAAGAAGTCGTGGGAATTCCATTTACAAAAAAATATTGTCTTTAATGAATGCAACGTTTGAATTACATCGACAAGAAAATGTACAATGAACTAGGTACCAATTTGTAAGGGAAGCAGTCTATTGAATGTTCGCAATTTATTTTCCTATTAAAGGCAATAAAGTGACTCTTCTCTACGAAGACAGCATCAGCCTGTTTCCAGCACTCTCGACAAACAAAACCACCAAACAGATAAAGTTCATAAACGGGGGAATACCGCAAGAAGGGGACCTAAAGAGACACATGGATGATTTCGAGAAATGGCTGGTCAAAAGTATTCCTGACAAGGGCTTTGATGGTAAGCTACAAATATTATATACCTCAACTGCTGCATTTACGTAGTGTATCCACTCTGGTGTTAGTCTTTATATGCCGCCGTCGTATAGGTCTGACATGGCTCTGCACCAAATACTAAATGAGGTGACTTGACCACCGAAACATGGAATTATCTTGCCCTTTGCCCTCGTTTTCCGCACCAATTCAACCTTGGTGTCTTAAAGTGCTGAGTGAATATAGTGCTTAAACGTTTGTCTAAAAAAACCTATATGAGGACATTGGTCTTGAATTCTTCAGCCATATCTTAACTTGTTTTTCATGTAAGCTGGTCAAACGCTTAGCAATCACCATTAAAATAAACTGATCGGCCTGCAATATCTAATTCAAACAAACCTGCAAAGATTAATAATGAAATCAGGACTCTTTCTTTTGACTTTGCCGTAGTCGGGTAAAAACATAAATATAATATAATAAATAAATAAATACTACACGATATTAATTTTACACAGCGCCATCTAGTCCCAAACTAAGCAAAGCTTGTAATATGGGAACTAGGTTACGGATATAATACTTACATACTTTTTTTTAGTCAATACATACTTATCATACAATACAACACCCAAACACAGAACAAACATCTATATTCATCACACAAAAGTTTGTCCTGGGTGGGAATCAAACCCACAACTTACAGCGCAGAAGGCAGTGTTACTACCAACTGAGCTATGAGGCTTGTTTAAAAGAGTGTAACCACCATCTCTATTAAAAGTTCAAACTTCATAATTAAAAAATAAATAACCTCACTCTTTACATCTTAAATGTTATTTTTTTTACTTAACTCATATAAATGTAAGAGATTAGGACAAAAAAAAATAACTAAAAATAAGTTTACCTACGAAAAAGTACTATTAAATACAGAATAAGGCAAACAATAAAATAAAACTGAAAATAAAAATTCACACAGTATGGATATTTTATTAAATATTAAATTAATAAAACATATAGACGACTATGACAAACGAACTTTTAAAAACGAACAATTCCATACTTATTGATTTAAATGTCAGCTATTTAATTCTAATTAATTAAGTCGACTAGTGATTGGCTAAAAACACTAAATTATGACGAAATAGAAGCGGTAATGCTACCTTCCTCCTGAGTAATACCTAGCTCTTGTTTACACTCCTCAGTCCACTACAACAACTGTCCTCAAGTGTGCCCTGAATCAAGTCACCAAGTCAAGCCTATTATATTGCACTTCCCCAACTACCCTCAAACGAGAACCTTTTCCCCGTACACACATTCACTACTAACCTAATTTATGAATTTACACTCACCTACATTTACATTTACATCCATTAAACTACACAAACTACTCTACACATACCGATCCACTAGTACCTCACCCACACAATCCATTCAAATACACCTATTCATCAACATTCACCACTACTTAAATATCTTTAACTAGTTGTAGTCACGAGTCCAAATCATAACTTTTGTATTATTTTAAAATTATGTCATAGTGGGGGTCCTGTTGACCTGTATTACAGGTTTGTTTCTAACCTACCATAGGCACCAGTCTCACACAAAACAGGGTATTCTTAACTAAAATTTTGTGAAAATAAATAAATATTTGATTTGATTTGTCCGCAAATACATGTCTTGCAGCCAAACGAGTTGAATAATAAATTGTTAGTACCTACCTACTTGTATTTTAGGCATAGGCATCATAGACATGGAGCAATGGAAACCAGTATACCGACAACACTTCAGTGCTCAGCAGCTGAACAAGAATGTGTCGTTGGCGATCGAAAAAAAACTGCACGCGTACAGCAATTGGTGGTGGGATGCCAAATGGCTGGAATCTGAGGTGAGGTCCAATGTTTTTTTTTTCAAAAAATCCAAGTGATAGGTCTCACTTCCAATATTTTTCTGCTTTTTACTGAGTCGTTCCACTAAACAGCTCCTGACTTATCAGACCAGCTCGCTGTCATCATTATCATTACATTGCCGTTGGAGCTTAACAGGTATGCTAGGTATGCCAAGTCTGAACTAATTTGGCCTATTCGCGGAGCAGCTGTGAATATAAACTTTATTGTATACTACAGTATAAAAACACAATAAAAACAAATCTTATTGAATAAAATTAGAAGCGATAACTTCCAGACAACCTATGTTGGAGATCATTTGATAATAAAAAAGAGAAAACCGAGGCAAAGAAAGGCCTGTCTTCATCATCAGATGAGCTTACCGTCGTCATAGTAGGTACGTAAGTAGGTATGCACATTTTAGCTATATTGACATGGTTTTATGTTCACTGACAATGAACCACACGGCAAATTATATGAAAGCTTGTCACAAGAAATCTTGTTCTAATTGATAAACTTCTGAGCAAATAATATAAAATAAGTTAATAAATAGTTAAAAAAACAAAAAGCATGCTACATGTAAGTTATTTGTTCCAGTTTGTTTCTTTTGACATTTGTAAATGTCCAAATGTTTACTTTTGTTATGCATTATTGACGAAACTTCTCTTCGTGACAAACAAAGCTCGCGAAGCAAATGTCAAATGACAAAATAAACGTCGATTGAAGACAAAAATCATGTGTGCTTAAACATAGACAAATCGAGAAAAAATCCCGTATCTACAGATTCCTATGTCTACAGATTCACATGTCTACAGATTCCTATTTCTACAGATTCCCATGAGTGATGTTTCTGGTGAAGCAAGCGTCGATAGTCAACTGTAATCGCTTAAACATCAGGTAGGCTGTTGGCAATTATGTGATGTATAGAAATCAACTTACGTTTTCAGGCGAAATTCCGATTTGAGGAAGCAGCGCGCAAGTATATGCAACAGTCGTTACAAGCAGCAAAGAAACTTCGACCGCTTGCCAAGTGGGGCTATTACGCGTACCCGTACTGCTACAACATGGGTAGCAAACTCTCTTGGACGGAAGACTGTTCCACTACTGTACAGGAAGAAAACAATGAGTATGTTAAGCACTGAAAACTTCATCAAATATCGTGAAGATAATATTATATTCAAACAAAATGTATCATTTTATATTTACAAGGGGTAAAGTCGGGTTACGGGAGTAGTAGAGCCAATTGTGAAAGGGCTTCCGGGGAAGTACTACCACCATACCTATTTCAGCCGCCAAGCAGCGTTGCTGTGTTCCGGTTTGAAAGGTATGGTTGCCGGTGATATACGTCACGCGAGGCTTAACACCTTTACCTATGCCTCAAATAGACAGGCGCAATGCAGTGCCGCTTAGATCATGTTCTTTGTGAATGTGACCTACGCAGTAAGGCTTTGTTATAGGAAAGAGATGCATTTAACATCAGGTGGGCTGCTTGCTTGTACCGTCTCCAAGTAGTATAAAAAAGGTAACCGGCCTATTATATCTACATAAACATACATTTCATCATGACATGTTGACACATTTCATCATGGCATTGTTAGCGGAAGGAGGTAGGTAGGTATTCAAGCTTTCTACCCCATTGTAGTATCATAATACCTACTAACCGCAACAACACATAGGAGTGTTATATTATTCGTTTGAAGCTTTAGAATATCTGTGTGTAGTTTATGAGGTCCGAAATTAGATCTCTAATCTTAATGCGTATTTTTCGTGAGAAAGCTGATTAATATGGGATCATCCTAAATGCATTATTGTACTGGACGCAAAGAATGTTGACTTCTTTTAGAGTACTGTGGTCTATGGCTACTCGTATAGAACTTTTGCCAAAATGATTTAAGCAGAGTGATTTTTGCCTCTTTAGAACATCGATAAAACCAACATATTGGATTAGTTATTCTGTGACATTATCTCACGGTCAACGCCCTTCGCTCTCTCCCCATGTCTAGTTCATAAGATTGTCAAGAACAATGCGATCTAGATATTTGAACTGGGTATCTCTCTTCAGCTCTGATCCATTTAGCTTATCGGGTGGCACCACAGTCATATTTACTCCCTTCGGGGGAATAACACGAATTCGCTCATTTTTACAGTATATTGGAGACCGTGACTCCTGGCATAAATTTCACATGTCCCAACAGTTTTTCCAGTGCCCTGGTAGATTCTGCTGGCACCCAGCAGAACCATGTCACCCGCATAACTAATGTTATTTACACTTATTCCATCAATATGGCATCCAGTTGGCATCCTGCTGAGACAATCTATCAGGTCATTTTATATACAGGTGGGAGGTTAACTACCTGTGTCACACCGCATTCCTGTCCATACGCATTAGACAGCGCCCCTGCCCACTTAACTTGATTAAATTTTTGTTATGCCAAAATTCAAGATCAGAACAAAACTCCTTAGTCATGCTAGTTTTAGCTTAGCTTTCGCCATAGTATGTTGTAGCACACTGTGTCGAAAGCACGCGAGAGATCTAGAAAACACGCATAGACCGGTGTCCGTCTATCCACGTAGTACCTAGCAGTATTCTTAAATCCTAGAATAGCAGTCCCGGTGGAGAGTTTTCTCCGTTAATCGATCTGTACATCTTGCATATGTAACAGCTATAGGTGCCTATTCAGAATCCGGTCTAATACCTTAAATAAGTGGTTGCCAGGGATATAGGCCTATAGTTGTTTACATCTGAAATGTCTCTAGTTCTGTTCTTAACTATGGGTACAAAAATGGTTTTCATGCACTGAGAGGGCAGGTACCCATGGCCGCTGCACAAGGAATAAATTCATTAGGGTTTAAAGTTATTTCTCAAAGTTTACCAATACCGCTATTTTCATGTTCTCTAGGTCATTCTTTAGTAAGTTAAGTTCCTCCGCTGTAGCATTGCTGTGTTTTATGCAAAAGATATCTTTTTCCATACCTATCAAGTATCTATATCTTTCAACAATCTGGAAACATCTATGTGATTAAAGTGTATTGCGGACATGTGTATCATGTTTCGGTTTTCGGAGTAGACTTCCAGTACCTACCACAGTACTAGCAGTACCAGGCCTCTGGTACTTATATATTGTTTGAATGAATATTATTTTGAGATTAGATATAAAATATAGAATTAGATACGATTCATATGGCGGTGCAATAATTGCTTTTTTTTGTCTAAGGCTTATCTTCTTGGTTATCCGTTCTTTCTTTCCAGTTTGGGCTGGTTGTGGCGTGAGAGCACCGCCCTCTACCCGTCCCTGTACAGTACCAAGAATCACTCATCTCAGCTCATGCAGTACATCCGCGGTCGGGTTAGGGAGGCGGCGCGCCTTGGCACGAATATACTACCTTATGTATCGTACAGCTATAAACCTAATACTGGATTTCTTTCTAAGGTTTGTTAATTTTTTTTAAAAACCTTCGCTATTAGAACACATTATTTTAATTCGTTAGTTTTGTCTGCCCGCGACCACGGCTGGTGCAACCCTGCCGAAACGTCGGGAAATATAGGTAAAATACGCGATAAATACTCTAGTCTAGAGGATTATCTTATTTTCACAGACAACACGTTTATATTCTGTACTTATTTTATTTAATCCGACTGAAAAGACGCTTCTCAAGTTTGATGTGTCAATTTGACTAAAAGGTAGCCTCACAATATGATTAATAGATAGGTACTTGAATGAGTAACACTTTATTGTTCAGAATCTATTAGATGCGAAAAAGTAAGGTGTTACACATTTTTGCTGAATACCTTTTTATACGTTTCAGATTGACCTAAATGTACTGTTATCTACTCTGTACAATTCAGAAGCAAATGGATTCATCATTTGGGGCGAATCTAATGACGTTAAAACACCTGAAAAATGTACTGAGCTGTTTAACTACGTAGAAGAAGTATTTGGACCAGCAATAGCCAAATACACTAAAATAAACTTACATGGTGATATGAGCAAGGAATTGACACCTTCAGGTGGTCATACAGATACCGTTGATAATATTCCAATAGAAAAAGTTGTTACAACTAATAATTCAACAACCCCATTAAATCAAACTTCAGAAAACTTTCAAACACTATCAGATAACTACACGCACGATAATAAAGACCAAGTAACAGAACAAACCACTAAACAGGTTACAACGTATACTAAATCTGAAAACACGGTTATGGAAAATAGCGTCTTCGGAGATTTGATACGTAAATCTACGGAGACAACTGAACTAATAAATACAAAAGCTGAGAATTTTGCTAGTTACAGTAGTATGACCACCGATAAAAATGTCATTAAAGAGGCAGAAACATTAGAGGTCACTGACAAAAACATAGATTCATATACACAGCAAGACAGCTCAGGAGACAAGTCAAAGGGAACACAAGAGACACTCACAGAATATATTGAATTTATGAATGCGGATGGCGAACTGGTGCCAGAAAAAAACACCTACAATGAATATTACAACGTACAAAATAAACAGAACAAACGATATTGATAATCATTAACGAAGCCGTTATAATAAAACAAGTGTTTTTTTAATGTTACTAAAATAGTATAGCATGATCAAAAGTAAGGTACCTACCTATTAATAATTTAACATGCCTACGCCAAGACAATGATATGTTTATAATTAATTAATGTACTGTTATTATGAATACTTTTATTGTGAATGCTTGTTACACACATATCTATAATTACTACAACGATTTTCATTAAATTTGGAATGAAGATAGTTCTGATAACACAAAATAATAAGGTACATAAATATCGTATTTAGTTAAGGTAATTAAAATTTCCATGGAAAACTTGATAGTTATAGTTATTTATATTTATATATTATGAAATCGATATTTTATTGAATTTTATTTAAACTAGAATCGAATCTAATGGCAGTTCTTAATATAACACATTTATTGTTTTATAACTCAATAGGGTTGCCATGCCCAAGGTGTTGATAATATCCAGGAATTACTTTTAGGAGCTCATGCAAGGGTTTTGACTGTGCACATACTACGTCAACAGCCTTATTATCCATCGCAATGTAGAAAGATATTTATACAAAACTGTATTTGCCATAATCACCGCGCATCATACTTGGTGAATTGAATAAAATATTTTTTTGTGCACAAAAAAATGTGAGATAAACTTCATCGTTAAGTACCTAACACAGACCAGACATCATAAGATCTCAGTTCGGGGTGAACTACTTGTATGTATACTCGTAACAGAGAAGATAATAATACATTCCTAAAAATTGTGTTGCATTTTAAAACACGGGTTTTATTCACTACTAGTTACATTCACCTTCATGGCGATTCACTTGTTAAATTGAAACCGTTGGTGTTCGAAATAAACGTATGCGTGAATAAAATCAGTGAGTTAAATTATCTCATGCAAGTCGGCCACGGGTTCCAAACAAAAAAAACTATTAATTTTTAGATTCTTAATAAAGATAACATACTTAAAACGCCCTGTTTTTTATTAATATTCGTTAGATATTCAAAATATTTAGTTTAGAATTAAGGTGGGCCTTGTTTACCGCAAGTACCTTAGTCTATGTCCCTATATACAATATTTAAAATGTAACATTAATCTACTTTAACATAAACACTGATGAGGAAAAGAAAATAAAAAACAAAAGAATTTATATTATTGAATGACAAAAACAAATGTCCAACAATATACTATGGAATGGATGGTGGTGGGGATTTAATAAACTAAACGGCTCGGAACAGTGAGTGTGTGGGATGTTGTGAGTAGTGAATGGTAGTGTAGTATGTGTGTAATGTGTGTGTGCGTGTGAGGGAATGTTTGTAAGAGTGAGTTATGATTGTGTCAGTTAAATTATGTAAAAGGTTCTTAATGTAAGGGAAAAGGCATGTTTTAAGATTTATACAAAGGTCATCAAGAGTTTCTCAGTCTCATCGTATGAAAGGGTTTGTAGCCAAGCCAACGTTTTAATTTTAAATTTATGAGAGGTCAAAGAATAAACATCTAATTTAAAATTAATGATATTGTAGAGCTTTGCGCTGATAACATAATTGTGTCTGCTAGCAGTAGCTGTTCTACGAGATACAATTTCGCAAATTTTATAAGCTCTGCGCCTCACGTAAACCAATGGATCATAGGGCAGTTGTGAATGTTTACGCAGGGTTGTATTAAGCCCAAAGAGTTTTCTGACTGAAAGAACGCAACAGAGTGAGTAGAGGTCAGTTGTAGGGAAGCGGAATGGTTTATAATACATGACCTTAAGTACTGCTCTTTGCGCCCTTTCAAGTTTCAACATCGATGTTTCACATGATCCACCCCACGCCGTGATACAATAGCTTAGAACCGACTGGGCTAGTGCAAAGTAGATTGTTTTTAGCTGTTGCGCGTCGAGTAAGTTACGGAGTTTAACAAATATATATATTAGTTTTCTAGTCCTCGAGACAGTCTGGTCAATTTGTTGTTTCCAGGACATACTACTATCAATAATTACGCCAAGATATTTAAGGTTATTCGTTTTTTCAATAGGTAGACAGGCACAGGAGGATGAATACGGGGGATTAGGGTTACAAGAGTGAGGACGGATATTAGTAAAAGTATTGAGGATCTTAGAAGGTTTTAAGGAGAAAGCTACGAGTATATATTTTGTTTTAGATAAATTTAGGGTAAGAAGATTGTTTGAGAGCCAGTGTTTAACTTTACCAAGTGCTAATTCCGCTAATAAATGTGTCTCAGACCAGTTTTTGCCATTGACAATAAGTGCGGTGTCATCAGCGTAAGTGATAATTTCACAATTTGGAAGGGACAAGTTACATAAATCATTAATATATAATTAGGAATAGGGTAGGTCCAAGAACACTTCCTTGTGGACTCATGTTCTACATCATGTCAAAATGAGTATTCTAGTTCTCTTCATTAGAACTCGCCAAAGCGAATAACATAATTAAAAATACATTCGCCAAATTGGTATCGACACCACTCTGTCATCGGAAAATCGATAGGTACCTAAGCGGGGTAAGATTATCCCCTCCCTTCATCCCGTTCCCCAGTCTCATCGCATATTATACCTTGTAAAGATTAAAAATTAGACATCCTAATTGTTGGCGACAATGAACATCGAACGAACCTATCAGTGAGGCACTCCTATAAAAAGAAGCCTACACAAGCACAAAACCCTGACATTTATTGGCAACTAGATGAAAAAAAACTATCAAAAATTTAGAAAAATAAAATTAGTAATAAAATAGGTAGATTTTTAATTGTCATTAAACTATCAGCGACGATAAAGCCAGTTCCAGACCAAGAACTAAACTAAGTCAGATTAGCTTTACTCGTAATTTTTTATACTTAAATTGATTATGTTGCAGACTACACACATGTACAAAATGGTAATGCAGCAATGGCGCGTAGATTCAATATGTGATGTAAATGTTTACATATTTGCTTTGGTCTATTTTGGTAGTAAAGCTTGCGATTTATTTTAATAAAATATTTTTTATTATTGTATTAAAATAAATAAAAAGTTTTTACTTAGTGTAAACACTGCAAGTAAACAAAATTGTAAATAATAGGCCGTTTTATGTGTATCTACTTTAATTAATATTTATGTTTAACATTACAGCTTTTTAACTTTAAACTATTTGTATAGCCTTAAATAATTCCACTAGCATCATGATCGCTTTTCTTCTAGGTCGAATAGCTTTATACATTGATATATTGCAGAAAAAAATGATAATAATACAGAAAATTTATTTCACACAGCGCCATCTAGCCCCAAACTAAGCATATGGGAACTAGATTACGGATAGAATACTTAAATACTTTGTAAATACATACGTACTATATGATACAACACCCAAACACAGAACAATTATTATAGATAACACAAATGTTTGTCCTGGGTGGTTATCGAACCCACAATCTACAGCGCAGAAGGCAGAGTTACTACCAACTGAGCTATGAGGCTTGTTCGCTAATGAATGGCCTTTGTCCCTACGAAGACTTGGTGTTATTGCGGAAGGAAGAGGATCTTTCAAGGTGAAATGAGGATATCCTTTCGCTAAAGCTGCTTGGAGTGCCCGGCCGCGGGGGTTCCACTCGCTCGGTTGACATTGACCTGGAAAATAATATTATCAGGAATTAAAAATCAATGTAGCTCACTAACTCTTCCCTTTGTGGATGACTAGTCAAGCGTTTGACCACCATGCACTTGAACTCAGTAAGACGGAGCACGTGAGACTAGAAAAAAGTATTCACTGTTGAGTCTACAGTGAATACTTACTTTGTAGAGTGTAGGTCACTCTACAAACTCGCCAGTACCCAGCTATACTCCCCACTGCCTTGCCACGCGAGTAAATAAATAAATAAATAAATAAATAAATAAATAAATAAATAAATAAATAAATAGATAAAAAAAAAAAAAAAAATGTGAGTCCGGTATTTAAAAGAGCAATAATGAATACCTATTATTCTTGATCCGCGGATTTTAGGAGTGAGTGTTACTTACCAAGCCTGTCACCGTAAAGTGAGATATTAGTCAGCTCTGCACGCACTGTGCATTGCCGACCTGGAATAAATATGGCCAACCTAAGCCCTAATTCATAAAATAACGGAATAAGATCTAGGGATGCTGAAAGCATAGCTGCAGATATCGCTCGTGACTTTGCAGATGAATAGCGTAAGTAAGCAGGACCTTTAGGAAATCTGAATGAAATCTACAATGGGGCAAAGTAACCCTAAAAGTTGGTACTTATTAATCTTTTCATGAAGGGATTCGACTTCTTAACATCAACAGGTCATTAATTTCCGCTGTTGAACATTCTCTAGCACTGGACAGAGTTTGCTACTACCTCCACTCTTGGTGATTGGTGATTGCGGTGTAATTGTTAAGTTATCACATAAAGACACGCGCTGTATCGATGCCTTTCTGATCCCTTAGTCGAGTTTTACGACATCCGCGGGTTGATTTGGAGCGATTCTAAGGTCAGCTGTGTTTATGAAAGTGGTATACTTACGAATGGGGCGTACTGGTGTACAACTCGTAAGCAGTGCAGGTCGGGGTGTCGACAGACTCTGTGGCGTTTAGGTTTTTGTGGTCTATTACGTACTTTTGCTTTCGACTGTCGTACCTACAATTAGAGATAAATTCGATTTTATTATCTCTTGGGTAAATAGTAAATGGGAATGGAAAATTTCAGAGGAGGCCTATGTCGAGGGATAAGCTGCAAAAAAACTAGATACTGTTAAATTAAAAAGTGTGAAAGTGAAATTAATTATAATAAAAATGTATCCATAAATGTCTATTTATGTAAAACTTGCCAGCTTAAAATAGGTTGAAGCGTTTTCTCTTGTTCTGTTTTTCCCCTAGCATGTAACCAGGGAAGAAAACTTTAGAAACTCACAGCGATATAAACAATTGACATCATTACAACCCGAAAACAGCACACTGCTGGCACACATCACAAGTTTCGGGTAGCTCAGTGAATATAGATAAATAAATAAATACTACAGGACCTTTATTTTATAATATAAGTTTTTAGGTTTTCGTGGTTATTCACTACATTTAAATTGTCAAACATTTCGGGTTTATTACCACGGTAATATGTAATTTTACCTCGATATTTCGAAGCGGTTTCACGCTCCATGGTCACGAGTAGACTGGTTCGGCGATTGTTTGCAGCTCCTAAGGACAGACATATCTGTCTACCCTCTTTCGGATCCGACGACTACCCTCACTTCGAATTCTTGAACCACTACCATTGTCACTCACTTGTTTGTTACGGCACACAAAACTCACTGTGTCCACACGCGAACTCGTAGTCGACCACTTTTTACGATTGTAGGCCCTTAATACTGGGTTCCAAGTACTGGACAGTCTAAAGCCATCTTCACGATTGAAATTTTTATATTTCGTGATTTCGATTGCTTCTCGTACCAACCGTGGTATGTAGTGGCGTTCCGTCGACAGTACTTGGGGGTTATGTAGTTCTATCCAGTGATTAATCTCCGTTTGCGTAAGATGTTGTGCTATGGCCGATTTCTGTGCGTCGTTGTTTTTAACAGCACGGATGTGTTCTTTCATGCGGTCGACAATGGTACGTTTGGTCTGACCGATGTATGAACTTCCACAACTGCAATTAACTTTGTAGACACCAGGCGTTTGAAAAGGTAGTGGGTCCTTGGGCGAACGAAGTAGCTTTCCTATTTTGTTAAAAGGAGTAAAGACAGTCTTTATCGAGAATTTCCCTAACAATCTGCCTATTTTATCTGTTACTCCTTTCACATAAGGTAAAAACGCTGACTGTCGTTGCACTTCTTCTTTCCTTTTCTTCGGTGTGCGTTTTGATTGGCATGCTTTCACGCGGTACCCGTTTCGCCGTAGAACAGTTTTGACGTGATCTAGCTCATGTGGCAGATGGCTTGCATCGCATATGTCATAAGCTCTGTTCGTCAACGCTTTGACTACCGAGTCCAGGTGACGTGGATGATGATGTGAAGTAGCATGCAAATATTTGTCCGTGTGAGTTACTTTTCTATATACCGAGTGACCTATAGTTCCATCATCTCCAACTATTACCAGCACATCTAGAAAAGCAAGTCTCCGTTGTTCTTCAATCTCACAAGTGAACTTCATTTTGGAATGGATGTTGTTCAGATATACCAAGCACTCTTGTATCTGTTGCTCCTTCCCCCTTAATATACAAAAAACGTCATCTACGTACCTCTTCCATAATTTGACAGTTGATGGGGCTGACTGAATTGCAGTGTTTTCAAAATGCTCCATCCAGATATTTGCTACGATTGGAGCAACAGGACTGCCCATAGCGACACCATCAATCTGTAGGTAGTATTGACCATTGTATAAGAAGTAACTGGTATTTAAGCAGTGTTCAAGTAACTTAGCTATTGCCATCGGGATGTCATGTTCCTGAAGTTTCACCTTAATAACATCGATACACTCCTTTACAGGTACATTAGTGAAAAGAGACTCAACATCAAAGCTGACCATTGTCTCACTAGTACTGACGGTCGTGTCTTTTAGGATCTCGACAAAATGTCTGGAATCCTTCACAAAGGAGGTAGTCATGCCCGTAAGAGGTTTCAACATGCGGGAAACGTACTTTGCCAGTTCATAAGTAGGCGAGTCAATCTGACTTACGATTGGTCGTAGAGGTGCGTCAGTTTTGTGAATCTTAGGCAATCCATAGAGT
This sequence comes from Venusia cambrica, assembly GCA_951394065.1. Classification (NCBI taxonomy): domain Eukaryota; kingdom Metazoa; phylum Arthropoda; class Insecta; order Lepidoptera; family Geometridae; genus Venusia; species Venusia cambrica. The sequence goes on along the minus strand of OX596068.1, from coordinate 633,037 downwards.
CTTGGTGGCAGTACGATGCGTGGACGAAGCAGCTGTTTATAAACATCCTCTGATAAAGCGTCTTTGCACTCAGTAATTATCGCACTCGTCTGCCGTTTCACTCTGGGAGTAGGATTGTAGTTCACTGGTTTGTAAGTGGAACTGTCCTCTAGTAAGGTTTTTATTTTCTGGTCGTACTCTTCTACATCCATTACCACTGTTGCGTTTCCCTTATCAGCTTTTAGTACTAAGATTTCTGTATCGGCACGAAGATCTTTTAAGGCTCGCAATTCTTCAGTACTAATATTATTTTGTGGTGGTCGAGAATTTCGTAAAGTTACAGCAATATCTTGGCGTAACGTTTCTGCGTCCCCTGCGGGGATTTTATTTCTCGAAATGGCTTCTTCTATACCACAGATGATATTTTCATACGGGATACGTGTGGGTGTTGGGGCGAAATTTAAACCCTTTTCAAGAGCACTTTGTGCAGGTTCAGTTAGTGGCTTGCTAGATCTATTTATGACTGTTCGAGTTGCAATCGAGTTTTCGTGGTAGTCTCCATTACGATGTTGTTTTCGCAGTAAATTGGCAAACTTATTTTCGTGTTTAGATGCACACCACTCTGCTACACGTTGAGCTTGTAGAAATGTTATACGATCACATACCTCGAAATCACTTTTGTCTAACCGAACACTGCATTCCAGATGTAACAGGTACAACTCACACGACACTTTATCAAGCAAGTAACGGTTATTTCGAATCATTCGGTGAAGTAGTTTGACACTCGCTCTCAGTAGAATTTGCGTGGAACCGTAGATATATTCGCGTGGTCTAAGTTTCACACAGGTTGGTATAACATTATTGTCCCGACACTTCGATAAGAAAACAATAGATTCACGTAAACATTCCCGTTTTTTCCGCGCACGTTCTAGTTGTCGTATCATTTTAACACATTCCGGCCCGTACCGGTTTGCAATATAAGTTTTTAGGTTTTCGTGGTTATTCACTACATTTAAATTGTCAAACATTTCGGGTTTATTACCACGGTAATATGTAATTTTACCTCGATATTTCGAAGCGGTTTCACGCTCCATGGTCACGAGTAGACTGGTTCGGCGATTGTTTGCAGCTCCTAAGGACAGACATATCTGTCTACCCTCTTTCGGATCCGACGACTACCCTCACTTCGAATTCTTGAACCACTACCATTGTCACTCACTTGTTTGTTACGGCACACAAAACTCACTGTGTCCACACGCGAACTCGTAGTCGACCACTTTTTACGATTGTAGGCCCTTAATACTGGGTTCCAAGTACTGGACAGTCTAAAGCCATCTTCACGATTGAAATTTTTATATTTCGTGATTTCGATTGCTTCTCGTACCAACCGTGGTATGTAGTGGCGTTCCGTCGACAGTACTTGGGGGTTATGTAGTTCTATCCAGTGATTAATCTCCGTTTGCGTAAGATGTTGTGCTATGGCCGATTTCTGTGCGTCGTTGTTTTTAACAGCACGGATGTGTTCTTTCATGCGGTCGACAATGGTACGTTTGGTCTGACCGATGTATGAACTTCCACAACTGCAATTAACTTTGTAGACACCAGGCGTTTGAAAAGGTAGTGGGTCCTTGGGCGAACGAAGTAGCTTTCCTATTTTGTTAAAAGGAGTAAAGACAGTCTTTATCGAGAATTTCCCTAACAATCTGCCTATTTTATCTGTTACTCCTTTCACATAAGGTAAAAACGCTGACTGTCGTTGCACTTCTTCTTTCCTTTTCTTCGGTGTGCGTTTTGATTGGCATGCTTTCACGCGGTACCCGTTTCGCCGTAGAACAGTTTTGACGTGATCTAGCTCATGTGGCAGATGGCTTGCATCGCATATGTCATAAGCTCTGTTCGTCAACGCTTTGACTACCGAGTCCAGGTGACGTGGATGATGATGTGAAGTAGCATGCAAATATTTGTCCGTGTGAGTTACTTTTCTATATACCGAGTGACCTATAGTTCCATCATCTCCAACTATTACCAGCACATCTAGAAAAGCAAGTCTCCGTTGTTCTTCAATCTCACAAGTGAACTTCATTTTGGAATGGATGTTGTTCAGATATACCAAGCACTCTTGTATCTGTTGCTCCTTCCCCCTTAATATACAAAAAACGTCATCTACGTACCTCTTCCATAATTTGACAGTTGATGGGGCTGACTGAATTGCAGTGTTTTCAAAATGCTCCATCCAGATATTTGCTACGATTGGAGCAACAGGACTGCCCATAGCGACACCATCAATCTGTAGGTAGTATTGACCATTGTATAAGAAGTAACTGGTATTTAAGCAGTGTTCAAGTAACTTAGCTATTGCCATCGGGATGTCATGTTCCTGAAGTTTCACCTTAATAACATCGATACACTCCTTTACAGGTACATTAGTGAAAAGAGACTCAACATCAAAGCTGACCATTGTCTCACTAGTACTGACGGTCGTGTCTTTTAGGATCTCGACAAAATGTCTGGAATCCTTCACAAAGGAGGTAGTCATGCCCGTAAGAGGTTTCAACATGCGGGAAACGTACTTTGCCAGTTCATAAGTAGGCGAGTCAATCTGACTTACGATTGGTCGTAGAGGTGCGTCAGTTTTGTGAATCTTAGGCAATCCATAGAGTCTTGGTGGCAGTACGATGCGTGGACGAAGCAGCTGTTTATAAACATCCTCTGATAAAGCGTCTTTGCACTCAGTAATTATCGCACTCGTCTGCCGTTTCACTCTGGGAGTAGGATTGTAGTTCACTGGTTTGTAAGTGGAACTGTCCTCTAGTAAGGTTTTTATTTTCTGGTCGTACTCTTCTACATCCATTACCACTGTTGCGTTTCCCTTATCAGCTTTTAGTACTAAGATTTCTGTATCGGCACGAAGATCTTTTAAGGCTCGCAATTCTTCAGTACTAATATTATTTTGTGGTGGTCGAGAATTTCGTAAAGTTACAGCAATATCTTGGCGTAACGTTTCTGCGTCCCCTGCGGGGATTTTATTTCTCGAAATGGCTTCTTCTATACCACAGATGATATTTTCATACGGGATACGTGTGGGTGTTGGGGCGAAATTTAAACCCTTTTCAAGAGCACTTTGTGCAGGTTCAGTTAGTGGCTTGCTAGATCTATTTATGACTGTTCGAGTTGCAATCGAGTTTTCGTGGTAGTCTCCATTACGATGTTGTTTTCGCAGTAAATTGGCAAACTTATTTTCGTGTTTAGATGCACACCACTCTGCTACACGTTGAGCTTGTAGAAATGTTATACGATCACATACCTCGAAATCACTTTTGTCTAACCGAACACTGCATTCCAGATGTAACAGGTACAACTCACACGACACTTTATCAAGCAAGTAACGGTTATTTCGAATCATTCGGTGAAGTAGTTTGACACTCGCTCTCAGTAGAATTTGCGTGGAACCGTAGATATATTCGCGTGGTCTAAGTTTCACACAGGTTGGTATAACATTATTGTCCCGACACTTCGATAAGAAAACAATAGATTCACGTAAACATTCCCGTTTTTTCCGCGCACGTTCTAGTTGTCGTATCATTTTAACACATTCCGGCCCGTACCGGTTTGCAATATAAGTTTTTAGGTTTTCGTGGTTATTCACTACATTTAATTATTTATTATTAATTACTTTATTTTATATATCACCATCTAAAAGCCCGAAACTAAGTATAGCTTGGCACCAATGTTAATGATGAATTATTACTACGTAACTATAGCGAAAGCTTTCGTAGACAAAATGGAAATTAACCCTAAAACTACTAGAAAACGTTAAAGAAGATGTAGGCATAGGATTTTAGGGAGACTTAAGACAAGAGCACAGGAGAGTGACTCAAAATCTACGACGGCTCTCACTCTGTACAGACATCATGGGTCTTTTTTTCATCCATTAATAAGGATCAACAAACAAATAGGATCTTACTTGACCACAGGTGGAAAGCGATGTCCCCACTTCACCTCCTTAGGCAGATACGAGGTTTGGCTCTGTGTGAACGTGCCCATTGAAGCAGACGCGCCTTTCAAACTCACTGTGATCTCGTAGCTGTGAAGAATATTTATAAATTTCACTCGAAAGACTGAAAAGTCTCCTGGATATAAGCAACTTGCTGAGCATTCCAAAGGACGTACGAATGTACGAACGCGTGATGATTATAGACTTGCATTGCAATATTTACATTTTTGGTACCTCTAGGGGTCATATATGAAGGTTATCCTGCAGACGTGTAGGTATATGACAGTCCTGTCGCAACAACCAGAGTGTTAGGCAATGAAAGAAACGGATTCTGAGCAGCAGAGTAGATTCAGATGTAAATATTTAGGGTGAGTAGTACAAGGTTGGATAAGGTTCCCGTCATCTCCTGCGAATTTTCTATAATCCTTTCTTACTAATGCTGATTCGGCCGAGGATCACAAAAGGCGCAAATATAGTGGTCTCGACAGAGCTTACCTATTTGAGCCTTTTGGGGTGGAGACCTTGGGTCCGTGGGGAGCCGGTGCCCTCCGGGTTTTCAAAAATATTGCGGGGCTTTTGATTGAGGCGACACGTGACCCAAGGGCTGGCTCTTATTTAGGCCAGCGAATTAGCATAGCTATTCAGCGTGGCAATGCAGCCAGTGTCTTGGGCACGCTTCCGTCTGGTACTGGTCTGGAACAGTTGAGTTACCTATAGGCCGTTTGTAACGGTCCTTAGGTAATCTGACTGATTCCTTTGTACTTAGTTCGTTTAATTGTAATTTTTATTGAATAAATATTCTTACTATTTAAGGCAGTTATCAATCTCCAGGACCTATGGTTTGGCTGTGATATGAGCTGGCTGTATTTTGATAGTCAGTCAGCTACACGTCAATTTGAGAAGCATAAGTAGTGACTTCTTTTTGAGATCCCACAGCTCGAAAAAGTGCGAAAGGTTGACCAGACATCCTATTGAGCACCTTTTGGCAAATATTGTGATTCTGCCTGATAAACTGACCTTCCATTGGTCACCAGCTCAGGCCCGTACTGATAGAGTGGACTGGCGCTGTCTATCACGTGAAGCAGCGTCACCGGCCACAGCAGGAACTGCCGTTGCTGCAGTGCCAGGGGCTCTGCGTAGTATCTGATCACTTCACCTTCTTTGGTCCTGGAAAAAGAAACAACTGCTAAGGATTCTGTAGATGGGGTCATTAAGCCTAACGTATTAGAAACTAGCAAACCCACAAAGTGAGTATATTCCAAGCTGTTGGTATATATTTGGTACCTTCTTTCAGTGTTTGCAGCTTGCAGTTCCATTACTCATCCATTAGGGAGTCTGGAGCATTGCTGCCATCAACCTAAGCTCATGCTCCACTACTTTGCATAACTGGGCTACAGCTTAACATCGGCAGGAGGGTGGATTCCACCAGCGATAGGATCATTCAGTACCCAATAGACCACTAGGAGGTAGATTAGAGGTCTTTTTGTGGATGGCAACCCACAAAATAGACTCCCGGACTGTCAATTGTTTCGTGTACCTGTGAGTGTGAATGAAGTGTGCTGTGAACTCCGAGCTGATGATGTGGTCGTAGTTGAGGTCCCAGGCTCTCATCATCAGGCACAGGTGGCCGTCGCGTATGCTGATCTGCAGTGTACAAACAGGTATTTTTATAAAACTATGAGACGTGCAAGCAAGTGGCCCGCCTGATTTTAAGTGCATCTCTTGCCTATAACAATGCCTTACTGCGTAGATCACACCCACAAAGATCATAGCTTACACAGCACTGCGTTGTGCCCTTCAACTTGAGGCATTAAGGTGTTAAGCCTCACGTGTATGTAGTTTCACCGGCCACCATACCCGTCAAACCGGAACACAGGAATGCTGCTTGGCGGCTGAAATAGGTATGGTGGTAGTACTTCCCTGGGACGAGCCCTTTCACAATGGGCTCTACTACTCTTGCTTGGTGCTGGCGGACTGGTGTTTGCAAGGTTTCACGATGTTGTGATGACATAATAATGGCAAATGTCCATGAAAGCGTTTAAACTGTGGAATTACGTTTTTGATAAGAGGGTTCAGTTTTGGCATTGGAGGTATGGAACCCTAAAAATTAACACAACGCATGTGTCGCATATCATACGCATCAATATTAGTTTGTCATTATATATAGAACAAGTTAGAGAGTGAGTAGAGCTTGTGAGTCTCAGCTTCCAGAAGTCAAGCCCAGTGTAGCTACCATAGGTTTGTGCAAATTAGAGTCGCTATTATACAATACAGAAAATGCTTATAAATTTAAAAGCGCCTCTAGCCTACATAATAGGTACTAAATTTGGCCGTATAAAGTCAGCGAAGGAAGTTTGCTTACTGTTTAGGTACTATATACGTGAGTATGACAGCTGTCCTACGTCACGTACCTATACGTAGGATCACTTAAACTACTGTGATCATGTGGTAGGTGTAGATATTAGATAGGTAGGTTTCTTTACAAAAAGTAAACACTAACTGAATGTATGGAAAAAGCATCCAGCTATATTACGTAGTTTTTATGAGTTGGTTTCTTTTAAAGCCTTTAAATCAAAAGACAAGAGGTTCAAAGACGAGCTGTGAGAATTGTTGACGATCCCAAACTCACAAGTGTTATTGAACCTTTAAGTCTCAGGAGAGAATTTTCCTCCCTGTGTGTGTTCTACCGCTTGTATAATGGGTTGTGTTCTGAGGAATTGTTTGATATGGTGCCTGCAGCCTCTTTTTATCATCGCACCGCTCGCCATCGACAGAGATTTCATCACACACTTACTATACAATGCCATCGCGCACCGTGACGTTCAAGAGGAACTTCCTCCCGCAAACTATTCAATTGTGGAATGATCTCCCTGCAGAGGTTTTCCCTACTGGCTACAGTATGGTGTTTTTCAAAAAGGGCGTTTTAAAATTGTTAAAGGGTCGGCAATGCGCAAGTAATGCTTCTGGTGTTGCGAGCGGCCATAGGCGACGGTAACCGCTTTCCATCAGGTGGGCCGTATGCCTGTTCCGTGTTTTTTTATACCTTAGTGGTATAAAAAAACGATGATTATTAATAACTCGTATAACAAATGTTTCTTAATTATTTATAACGGGCTGACCTAAACAAGGAATTTAGATTCTAGGCGCAAGTGTAGCTGAACAGGTAATATACTTAGTCTAAGAATATTTTTATTAATTATATTGCGTACACATAGGAAGAGTGTGAAATATGGTATAGTAGAAGAAAAGCAGATATATAAAAAATACGATTTTTACATTCCAATTTCGATCTCTTCATGGCTTCTAGTTTTCATTATTTCGAGTGAATCAAAATAATGCCTTTGACGGCGATTTGGTTTGCATATGAAAAAGACATATCTACCTATCAAATACCTATAATTTAACAAGCCTCATAGCTCAGTTGGTAGTAGCTCTGCTTTCTGCGCTGTAGGCTGTGGGTTCGATTCCCACCCAGAACAAACATTTGTGTGATGAATATAGATGTTTGTTCTGTGTTTGGGTGTAGTATCATATAGTACGTATGTATTTACAAAAAAGTATTTAAGTATTCTATCCGTAATCTAGTACCCATATTACAAGCTCTGCTTAGTTTGGGCCTAGATGGCGCTGTGTGAAATTAATGTACTGTAATACTGTACTGTACTGTAATAATTAGGGATACCTTGTTACCACAAAAAATTACCACAGCTTTTTTGCTGAATCCGACGCCATCTCTGGACAGTTTCTCCGGTCGCGTGAGCTTCGCGTAGACTACGCAGGTCAGGACTCCTGACAGTCCGGTACCGAGGATTAGCTGGAATTTAACAAAGAAGCCATGAAATACCATGAAAAACCATGGTAAAAGAAATACCATGGTAAAAGACACTGTAAGTAATCTTATATAAGCAGCGATCCATTGTGTCTAAGTACAAGTTTGAATGACTTAGTTAGAACAAATAATCAAGGTATTGGACCGTTCACGATACATAATGTAACATAGATTACATAGATACATGTTACATAATTAAGCTACTAGGTATTAATTTAATAAAAAATGTACAGGAACAGTAAGAGAAATAACTTAGCTTTAGCCTTAGGTATTATCTCATTATGTTTATTATGTACGGTCATTTGCAAAGAAATAAATACATTTTGATTATAATTATTATTAAATCTATAACAATTTTGTAAACAATGAGAGGCCAGGATAAGCGCTAAGCCTAGGAAAAATCCTATGAAAAAAAAATCTAGTGGAACGATGAAGAACTTGGTCTGCCCTACAACAGGCCCCACTTTTCTTGCTACGACCATTACTATTGCGCGGTAATGTATTGTAAATTTTATTTTTACCTAATTGCCTCAGAAGGAGGTTTATGTTTTTCGAGAGTATGTATGGTAAGTATTTATATTTCATCAAAACGCTCTGCAGACTATTAGACGGTTTGATCGATTTTGAAAAAGGGTCGTTTGGTTCCTCTAAATTGTGGGAAAAGTGTAGGCAATACTTTTAATTTTAAAACAATATTTGTTTTTCAATGTTTTATTATGGATACAAATAAAGGTATAATTTATTATATTATAGTATATATTTATATGTTCTATATACTACTTATAGTATATAGATAGTGGGTATTAATTCTAGTTAAATAGTTATGTTACTTAGTTTTATTATTTTTATTTTATCACGCCAACATCTGTTTTGTTATAATCTTGGTTTGGTTGGCAGTTAGAAAATGTCATCGGCATTATGACAACTATGTACACTAGTTTATTTTGTTCAATAAAGAGTTAAATAAATAAATAAAATATCCTACATAAACACAAAAAAACATTATCAAACAAATGGTTGTTCTGTATGGGAATCGAACCCTCAACCTTCAGCACTGAAGGTAGAGCTACTATCAACTGAGCCGGAAGAGTTTCTGCCACTAAAGTTGACAAAGTGTGACAGCTGGTGCCTTGCAAGTTAATTTATTAAAACTTGTGACCATATACATATATAAAGATAAGTAAGTGTATTCGTTTTCGTACGCACTTTCTTAGATATAACCACTTCTGTGGTCTAGTGGTACGCCCACCGGTATCAGATCCCGAGGTCCCGGCTTCGATCCCCAGGGGAGTAGGTAAAATATTGTGCTTGGTTTGGTTGATGGTAAGACTTTGTTTAAGTCCGCCTGTCTAGCTTCCACCATCTTACCTAAGTCGCCATAACACATCTTAGAGTGTTGAGGATTCCAGGTCAAGTGTGCGGCACCTTTGGCCTTATCATAACTTCAAACCAGGTGAGATGAAGGCGCTTGTCGTAAGTACAATAAAAATAAAAACAGTAGGAAATACATCGTGTAAATACCTGCATAATAAACAAAAATATGGATTCCGGGCACTCTTCGTCGATAGCTCGGTCTCCAAAGCCAATGGTGGTCTGAAATAAAAAATCAACACCAAAACTTCTTATCTCATCCAGGTATGAAAAAGCATATCTATATAATTTGACGGTCCGACAACATATGCGGGGATCGATGAATGGAGACGGCTCAAGATTCTATTACGTTTTAGGTAGGCATGTGTTTAAAAATATATACAAATCATTGATAAACGCCCACAGGATGATGGGATCGTTCATTTTCACACACGACCTAGTTATATTGGCCTTGCCAATTTTATCCCGCCTAGATATTGAATCCTTTCATCCATTATTCCGCAAAAGAGGAAGTTCTTTCTTGGCCTTTATTGACTTCTATTGGATAAGTGCACTTTGGACAAACGGTTTCCTGATTTTGAGGATTAAGTGGCTTAATCGAGATTAGCAGATTGACGTCTTCTGTTTGACCAGGTAATTTAATACTACTACCCAAATGACTAATGGTTCACGAAATTTCACCGCGAAGTTATTTTTTTGTTAATATTAGCTTCATGATATCGTATTTCGAGGAAAAGCCCGGGACTTAATTCCCATCATCCTGGGGGAATTTTCCAAAATCCTTTCTTAGGGCACACTCCAGAAGAAGGGTCCCTGATTGTCAAGTATCTAGGACTTCTCGTTTGTGCTGAAAATTTGTGACTATATCGACGATAAGAACGCGTGGCTCGATGTTACTATACCAGTTGACAGCTAAATGGTGATTTCTCAATGTTATCGAACTACCCATCAGGTAGATAGGTACCTCATAACAAATGTTTTAAGATTTAAAGTATTTAGGTTCATGATGTATCTAGTTCGAATATAATTTAATCATCATAAAATAAACCAGCAATGAGGTTCTTGCCATTCTCCTTATGTGCTGGTCGCGATTCCGAACAGGCGGTAGATTTGACGTTTCAAAATGATCTTAAAATCTTATGAATAAATATTTTTTTAAGTACTTCGACTTTGCTGTACCTACGTTGATTTTCAGTCAGCTACACGATAATTTGATATATGTAGTCGTGTTCGTACCTGAGCCTCCACGCTTGCTAGGAATATGGTGAGGAAGTCGTGTCCTCCAGTCACGCAAGTCCGATGCGGCGGGTCAGGTTCGAAGTCGTAATGAGCCAACGCGGCGATGTACCAGAACACGGCGAATACCAGCCAGATGCCGAAGTGGACCACCACGGTGCCTGACACTATCCACCGCCACCGGAGGTTTATCTGGAAACCGGCTCAACCCGATATCAAACGGATTTTACGCATTTTTATAAGCTTTAATTATTACTCTGGACCACGAAACTTACAAAGGCAAAAATGAGATCTACGATGCGAGCCTACCCAGAAAGTGCCTATTAATTATCGTGTTAAAGACATTAGGGTCGTAACACAGTGGAAAACAAATGCAATGTATGCAATCTTATCTGAGTCTGTAGCCATAACAGCAATTCTAAGTTCCAGCATTAAGAGGTAAGATAGCCAGTTCTTCAGTTTGTTGAGGATTCCGGGTGAAGTGCGCCTCCACCTTCGGCCTTAACTTGTAACCAGGTGAGATTAAGGCCAAGCGACCCCGTCGTCTCCCCGTCGTACAAAAATAAATATTATGGGTACGCTCTTGACTCCGAAGCTTTGCTTGCAAGAATGAGCCCTATGATAGAGCGAGTTTTCCCAGAACCTGCCTATTTTTATTCCTTGATGTAGCTATCTTTGTAATATTATATCACTATCATCTCGTGTATATAATTGTGATAAAGTGTGTTGTATGGTAAGTAAATAGCATTTACTTCTGTCTTAGAGTATCTATCTTGTTTTTTTATGAAATAGTCTTCTTATCTATCAGTTTCAGATCCTAACGCAAATGTACGTCTTGTTACTATCGTAGGTGTGATCACAAGACTGTGCACTTACAAGAATTCGCTAGATTTGAAGACTCAAATCTAGCGAATTATTGTAAGGATGCGTCACTCAAATGTAAGTGGAAAGTAGTTAGGTTTATTCAATTAACGTGGCCCAGACTGGATCCAGACGTTGTAACTTGATTTAGTAAAGTACCATGAACTGAGTTAAACACAAATTGTCCTGGGGCCTAACCACAACGTCTTATTGCATTCTCGTTTTGATCTTACATTACTTTTTTCGCGTTTTTTCTACACTCGATAGATAGTGACAAAAGTAAAGTAATAACAAAACAAGAATGCTATCAGAGGTCGTGGTACCCCCCCTGGATGCTTTCGAGGGGTGACATAACTTTCTTCTCCTACGAGGATTTTTAATTTAGAAGCCTCAAGGTTCAAAAGGTTATACCTAAGCATAGCCTGTCCGATGCGGGAGTAATAATTTTGTTCACGGATTTGAGTTTTCACGGAAATTATTTCGGCAGATTGAGCTCGCGATCGGGAAATAATATAGATTATTATATTTTAACAAGCCTCGTAGCTTCGTTGGTAGTCACTCTGCCTTCTGCGATGTATGCTGTGGGTTCGATTCCCACCCAGAACAAACATTTGTGTGATGAATATGGATGTTTGTTCTATGTTTGGGTGTTGTATCATATACGTACGTATGTATTTACAAAAGTATTTAAGTAGTCTATCCGTAATCTAGTTCCCATATTACAAGCTATGCTTAGTTTGGGGTTATATGGCGCTGTGTAAAATTAATGTCCTGTAATATTTTTTTATATGTTTTTGTCTAGGTAGGTAGTATGTGGGCTACGCACATCATTGAACTGGATGTGCAATTGGGTTAATTACTTAGCATACTGAAATCAAAAGATAGGAAGTCAGTATTCGTAGGTCTAGTCTATTTTCTTGCGATACATACCAAGGTATGGAAGGTATCATTCAACATGCGGATCCTCTCGAAAGGTACGTTGGAGATGAGAGCTACGTTTTCGATCCCTCGCTTGGAGACCAGCCTCTTGGGGAAGTCAGGATGCCCAGGCCTGAAGGGGATCTTGTAGCTACAAATTTAAATACAAGTGGCATTTTAGAATTCATTTTAGTTGTATCTGGTTGTTAATACGTGAAAACGAAAATCATTTTTCTATCACAGGCAGATTGCCAAAAACCAATATCAACGATTTTTACACAACTGATAGCAGAACTTAAATATCAACGCGGCCATACGTGAGTGCCTTTATACTTTAAGCAGAAAACTTGATATTAGAAAATTCTGTGAACAAAATAACATTGGAAGTTGGTCGTGTGTTATAAACATAGCTAATGTTTATACCAATGTATTGAAGTCTGCTATGTTATACAATAATTGAACAGATAATGATATGGGACAATAGACCATTTGTTTTACAGTCACGACAGAGTTAATACTGGTAAGTACCTAATATTATTGTCTATAAAATTACAATTTACTTAAAAGATGATTTTATCAGTTAATAAACGAGTTAGTAAAGTTGAGTTAGTAAACGTGTAAAATGTTAATAAGATAATCCATATAGTACTTATGTTATTACCACAATATACTTACTTGTCTGCGATGTAAGATTTCTTCTTCTTATTACCAATCAATTTCTTCTCATCTCTCTTATCTTTATTGTAGTTTCCATTGCTTTTTACATGCATATTGGTCTCGGATTTCATATCATCTTTGTTCCTATTGACTTTTGGTTCAAATGTGTATTTGTAATTGATTTTTGGAAGACTTTTGAATGTTGTTTTTTTGTTTTTGTTTTGGATTGTTTGTTTTTCATCGTGTCGCCTTATGTTTAAACTTGTGTTGCTCTGCGTTATTATAATTTTGGGCAACGTTTTAGATAGCTTTCTCAGTCTATCTGATCGTGGTTCAGAATTGTATGTGCTTATACTTTCGTTCGATTTAAGTTCATTCTCTATTTGGTATTTTGTTTCTATAGCGTTGCTATCGCAGCGATTATCAACTACGTTTTCATCAGTGTATATTTGTTCTTCTACGCTGTCATAGTCTGGATCAATTGAGGTAGTAGTTTCTTCAAAGTTTTCTGAATTTTCTCGGTTGAGATATTCAAGGCACTCATCGTAAAGTTCATTAATTTTAAAATATTCTTTATCGTGTGCTTTCAATTCGTTTTCTTTTGCATCTTCCTGGTCGTTGATAAAATGTTCGGTTTCTTCATCAATTTCTTCGATAATACTGATTTGTTTAGTTAAAATAACGTTTCTGTCCATGATGACTTTGAACTACACGTTGACTGTGTAAATGATAGTAAAACACTGCAATAGAGATTCTAGTAACACGTATCTTATCAAATTGTCACGTTTTCCAATTAGTGATAATTAGTCATCTCTTGAAAGATATCATTTAAAAGGTACTTAAGAGATTTAATAGAATAAAAAAATACCAAATCAGAATATAACAAAAAAAAATTTAAAATATTTGTGTATTAAACGTAGTGCATTTTCTGTCAGCGATTCAGTTTCACAGCGATATTATATACCTTTGCACGAATTATATTTAGACGTGTAAAATAATTTACTCACACTTTCATCGAAATCCCAAAATCCAAATCCGAACAACCCTACAAAATCAACTATAAAAATTCTCGTTGATTCTCAAATAAGTTTCTGACTATTTTTCCGCAATAATTACACAATAAATGACATAAACCATTGGGTAAGCCCGCGGTAGCGTTATCAGTTAATCATCGTTATCTGGCGGCACACGAGAGATCCTAGGACGCACTAAGCTCAGAGATCTCAAACGACCTTGCGGAGAGGTGGCGGCCATTATCAGTTCTAATTCATTCGCTATAAACGAAGAAAACTACTTGTATGTCTATATGGAACCGGTAACCATTTTTAGCCTGTTCAACCTACGTAATGAACTATGTACTCAATTTCTGATTTATTGTTACATCTATGATCTCGTGGGTCAGACATATAATAAATCCCACTTAAAAACGAAGGGAAAACTATTACATTTGTAAACTATTTCATATACACACATCAACATAGTCTAGGGATATTCCATTTCGAGATGATTTGCTTACAAACTATTTGCTTTTTAGAAAAAGTTTATATATGGAATTAAACCTCTTTTGTTCCCTTTTCAAAATTTAGAAAAAAATAAAAATAGAACGCAATAAACAAAAGATAGAATGGGGGGACTCCGATTTAAATTGAACAACGTTAATTTTGCCTAAGATAAATTAACTTTCATTTAATTATCAATTAGTGCTATCTAAGTAATTTTTGATTTTAACGGATCTTGTGATATTCGTAATGTCATGGAACGTCGACATTTAAGCAGAGAAGAAATGATAAGAGCGATAGGCATGTTACAAGCCGGTGCTATCCAACGCGTGGTTGCCAATACCCTAAACACCAATCAAAACGTAATTTCTCGATTGTGGTCACGTTATCGTTATACTGGGGATGTAAGAGAGCGCCACACTGGAAAAAAACGAGTAACCACCCCTAGACAAGATCGTTTTCTCCAAAATTCCGCCAGGAGGGAACCCAATCTCACAGCAAAGCAGCTAGTGCAAAGGCTTCAGTCAAACCATCAGCTGTCAGCCAGCGACCAAACCGTCAGAAGAAGGCTACATGAAGTCGATCTTCATTCTCGTAGACCGCTTCGTGTGCCAGCTCTACGACGAGGCAATCGCGGAAGGCGACTTCTTTGGGCTCAAGAACATTTGTTATGGAACCTACTACTGTTCCTACTTTAATGTTTATTAAAAAAATATATAAAACTGTTGTTTTTATTATTATTAATAAACAACACAAAATAAAGATTCTTGCCATACCCAGTTTTGTAAAGAAATTATTTTCAGTTTTTGTAAAAATCAACAAAATGTTGAATATCCCTAGACAATGTCTATGTGTGTACACATAAACTCATAAAGTTGAATCTTGTTTTTTTTTTTATTTTGAAAGTGTTCCAACAACTTTGGGCAAATAGTCCAACAGTATTCTATGCGTATTTTTCAATAGGTTTGACTGCATATATTTATTTTACTATTGCTCTAGGGTGCATGTTCTAACAACTAATGATTCTTTTACTGTGGAGGCTGTACTCTTATGAAACGCGTTGCCGCTTTCAATAAGGCAATCACCATATAATCCGTATAAGTAAATAAATTATAAAATATTTATATTTGTGCATTATATTTGTAAAGTATAGTATGTAAGTACATAGTGTATAAGATGTAGGTATTTATATATTTTTTTTAAGTTGCTAATATCATTTATTCATCATTCTATTAACTTATATTATATAACAAATTAGTCATTAAATAACCCGCCCCTGACCATTCCCGGTGCAAAGGTGCCCATAATGCTTGCAGCATTACCTCGTTGAATAACGATGGCAAATAGCGATGGTATTTATATTATATAAGTAGTGTGTATATTTGGAGCATAGCTTTACTTATAATGTATAATATATCGTTAATTTAGTTAGACACCTAATTAATATGTGCACAACCTCTTTAGCCATGAAATCCTCTCCATCCAAAGGTTGTCTGGAAGAAATATATTCTTAGCGATAAGACCGCTCATTGTATATACATATATTTTTTTTAGTTATCCAGTTCTATTTCTGAGGTGTGCAATAAAGTATTTTCATTCATTCATTAATTCAAATAATAATAGTTTGAAGTATGATATTTTTATTTAATTTTAATTTGTAATGAATTGCATGACTTTGCCGTGGCATTATTTTGTTACTTTATTATTATTTTTATTCTTTTTTGTTCCTATGTTTTATCCTGTGTTGATTGCATGAATAAATGAATTGAATTGCAAAAAAATATAGTCATGATACATTGTTATTTAATTATCAAACAAAAATCTCAAAAATGCAAAAAAAAAATTTTTACAAAAACTTACTTTTCCAGAAAAACTTTTTTAGTCGAGTACGTGTCCTAACATGACTGTTCGATAACTCTCACGTTTCCTGACTTCGCCTCAGTGGCCCTGGAAAAAAACTCATTCTGTATATGTATACAAAAATAGAATACAGCTGTATGGCCAAGTGGGTATAGACCCGCCTTCTGATACGGAGGGTGTGGGTTTAAATGCAGTCGTCAATTTGTGCAATGGACTTTTCGGTCTTCGGAAGTTTATGTGCGCATTTGACTCATGCACATGCTCTGACGGTGAAGGTCAGATCGTGAGGACACCGGATGTCCCTAGGACCAAAAGTCTTGTTATTTTTATTTTTTATTCATCTCACCAAACTTTTCAAGTTATGATAAGGCCGAAGGTGGAAGCGCACTTCACCCGGAATCCTCAACAAACCAACAAACTAAATGACGGAACACAACAATTTAAGAATTGTTGTTATGGCGACAGAATTAGGTAAGATGGTGGTAGCTAGGCGGATTTAAACAAATTCCTATCACCAGCCAAACCAAGCACATTATCTGAATTACACCCTTCGGCCACTTTCGAAACCAATTTATTAACCGAATTATATTTCTTTTTAGGAAACCTGGTTTCCATTAAAGAAAAATAATTATATTATATTTCTTTTTAGGAAACCTGGTTTCCATTAAAGAAAAATAATTCGGTTAATAAATTGGTTTCGAAAGTGGCCGAAGGGTATAATTCAGATAATATGCTTGGTTTGGCTGGTGATAGGAATTTGTTTAAATCCGGTTTCAAATACAGATTATAAAATCTTCTTTTGAAACTCGTTCGTATGCAAACAACTTGATCAGAAATATTTTCCTAGCCACTTACAAATATTTTATAACAATCACAAAACGTCGTCTCCTCCTCACCACCTCTTTTTGTAGTGTGAACTCAATTTTCGTGGATATCATTTTAAAACGATTATATTCGTTTAAGCAACCACTGTTCGCAATGAGCACTAACAATACACAACTCATTGAAAATTAAATAATCAGCTCTTAAAGTCTATCATTTCTATAACATACCTATTGATAGTGAGATGACGTTTTGTCATCATTATAAAATATTTGTAAGTGGCTAGGAAAATATTTCTGGTCAAGTAGTTTGTACAAGTTTCAAAAGAAGATACTATAATCTGTATTTGCAACCAGTTTCTACCACAGAATACTTTTGTGTAACTGAAACCAGGTTTCCTAAAAATAAATATAATTCTGTTTTATAAACTGGTTTCAAACCCTTGGTTTTGAAAGTGGCCGAAGGGGAATGACATGTGTCGCTGGCTAGTTCTCAGCTGTCCGAAGGGGTATAAAAAAACCAAAGTCAAGGTCACACGAGCTATGAAGAGAGCTACGTTTGGAGTTTCACTACTTTAGAAAATCCGAAATGCGGACATCAGTGACTACATGTTAGCCGCAGTATTGATAACCAATATAGGGATTAAAGATTCTCGCATGATGATCACGATTCAACGCGAAACGGAGTTTCGGAAGACCCCCACTCGATAGACCGACAACGTTGTGGCGATCTTGGGGAATCGGTGGATGGAGGAGTTCAGGTCGCTATTTATGGCGTCGATTGGGGGAGGCCTATGTTTAGCAGCGGCGTGTGTGGGCTGATATGATAAAATACAAAAGGTTGGTAAAAAATATACTTTTATTATTAACCACTAATCAAAAGAAATATAAAATATTAGGTATAACATTTGCATTTTTACTTAGCAGATAAAATACTTTATTCATACACATTTTAGAATGTATCATCGCAACATGAAAATATACATCGTTTAGGTAAACTATCAAAATCGAACTTTTAACTGGATATTATTATCGTGATATTAATTTGAAAATGTTCGTAAATAATCACGAAACAAAAGCTATCCACTGTTATTATTAAATCACTAGAATTGTATTATCACTAGGCAGAAGCTGTGTTTATAATTTCTAAGCGTTGCTTCCATTGTACACGTCCCTCGCCGTGACAGCACCCGACCTGGAATTAAAAAAATACGTATATGGTTTGAATCACAAATAGTTATATGTCATAGGATCAAAGTAAATAAATAATATAATACAAATTACAGGGCATTTATTTCACACAGCGTCATCTCGCCCCGAATTGGGCAAAGAAAGTGATATGGAATTAAGATCAAAGTGAGTACACATTTGGACGTTTTTCCGTTTGTCGTTTCTATAGTCGGGTATTATAAAGCTCATTGACATTTTTCTTTTTTGACATTAGTCGTGCAAATCATATTATTTTAAGTAGGCACGCATACTTTTCTCATACAAGAAAACACACATTTATTTGTCTTACCTACAGATTTTGGTACCGGATGGGAATCGAACCCACGAGAAAGCAAGAACTACTACTTACTCAACTGTGAGGCTTATATATTTAATTGTCACGGTTTGCACCAATTTCATGAATAAAACATAAATTAAAAAGGAACACATAAAACAGTAATCAGTACCTACAAACAATAAAAATAAAATTAATCACATAGGTACCTATTATTCAACCTAGTCAGACCATAGTAATTATAATTCAACCTAGTCAGACCATAGTAATTATAATAAAAATAAATCCAAAAAATAGGTAACAATATAATACACTTTATCAATCATATCGCTCACAAAAGCGTGAGCACTCGTGCAGAATTTTTGCCCAACTTTCCACAAAAAACAGCATAAATGTGCTGGAGAAATGATGAGGCTCCAGCCACCTTAAGACACCCCCGGGACGGCGAATCTAGTGAGTCTACGTGACGTGGACTACCTCACTGACTTGTACTTTTTAATTTAGTACCTATTCTTTACGCTAGAGGCGACTGTAGTTGGCAGCCAGAATCACGTCTGACCTTACTGACACTACATGTTAAATGCAAACAAGAATCTGTGGTTGATGATTATAAAGGATATATTGTGATATATAAATGCGAGTAAGGGTCGCAGCTTAAAAACGACCCCTCCAACTCAGCCCGCAGATGTCGTAAGCGCCATCTAAGGGATCTTACAAGAAGGATACAGTGTTTTACGCTGTGTTACGAAGGTCTTCAAGAAGAGAGTTAGGAGGCAACCGATTGGGTAGGGTCGCTCCACTGTAGACCTCATTATTTGCCAGTATTTGCTGCACTCAGTATCTGCTATAGCTACTCGGTATCGGTCCAGCTCTGAAGGACCTTTACAGTGCACTGCTATCGGCTGATATGATATGAACCACTCACCGGTTCCTCGCAGCCTCCTCCTCGTCCGATTCGAAGTCGTACATGTCTCGAGCGTAGCTCCGGTTGGCGAACCCGCCGACATCAACTAGAAATGACAAGTATACTATTGAGGGCCCGAGCCAAGATAATGGCAGCTGGATGGAGCTGTCCAAGCCAAATACTTGAGAGACGAAACCAACCAGACCCCGATGTTTCGGTCACGTGGTCCAAATCGTTGTGAGGATCGTGCAGTCAGTATGGCAATCTGACGGCAACACATCCACAGTAAACCCCGATACCTGTTTGGCCTCCTTTCCCCTATTTTAGTAAATAACATGCCCACCCAATTTTTTTTAATTTAAAATTTTTGTTGTTTCATCGTACAATATTTCTCAAGCAGAAAGGTATTTTTTTCGTGTGATTAATTACATTGCTATCATGCTTAATTTAAAGTTCAATATTAATCATACTTGTCCCATTCCAACGTCAAAGTTCCATGTCAAGCCATCTCATTCTACCTACCTATTATTTTACTAGAAATTAAATGTTAGTTAAATGTAAACATCGTATTGTTTTGTATAATTATAATTATTTGTATCGAACTAGGAAGTGTGACAGCTGTAACACAGGGACTTCCCTAGCGCAGTTGTCAGAGTTTTTAAGTGTCACTCAAGTTATAATTTTGATTTTTAAATTTAATCTACAACCTAGATTCAGTATTTTTTTGAAATAAATAAATTTATTATAAAATTGGGTTAATTATTATAAAATTGGCTTCCAAGGTACCCCTGGAGTGACGAGCTGATTTATGTGATAGTATTAGTGAGGGATACCTGCTGTTTGTGTGTGATATCTGTCCTCTAATCATTATAGATAAGCTACGTAAAAAATATATACATTAACAAAGTACTCTGCTGATTGTCGATATCCAGTACAACCGTAGTTTGTAATTTCGTAATTTTGTCACTTCAAAATGGCAGGTCCAAAATTAAATTTGCGGGTATAATCGCATAGGGATAAAAAAGAGCCTGGGATGTGATATACTTTTACTAAAAAAGGGTAGAAATCAAAATAGATGAAAAAAAAGGATTTCCAAATATTGATTTTTATTGTTTTTTAGAAAAAATAATCACAGGCACAAATTTTCCCTGCGCGATTATCCTTTTAAATCGCACGTGCCATTTTGAAATGTACATACCTACGTCAAATTAAGTTACTTTGGATGAGTAGTGGTACACCTTGTAGGACCTCAGCACAGCAAGACAGACATTTTTGTGTTTTGTGTTTTCGGTTTGTCTACATGGAGTGGAGAATGCTCTGCGGTGGCCGTATTCTAAGTCTGTACTCCCCACGAAAGCTCTCCTATATATGGCTTGTAGGTCTCCAGGGCTGTTACAACCAACATAAAATAAGTAGGAGCATGGACTTAGCATCTACCGACTGATATGATGTTGGTACATTTATGTCCCGGTCTATGGTCCGGGTGTGTACGAGTGTCTAGTGTCTCACCTCGAGTGTCGTCGCTCTCTTGCCACTTGTACTCGCTCTCTGCGTAGAGTGGGGGGAGCGTCTGGTGGGGGGTGGGGTACAGGTCCAGCCCACGCTTCACGTCATGCAGGCTGTCGGTGTCGCTGTATACCTTCATTCTGGGAAGAACGAAACGTTTTCACTTAGGTATATTATAATTAGTATGTAATCTAGACGGAAATAGTGAAGATTTGTTCATTCTAAATTGCTGTATTCTGGCATTTCAGTCTGTTGAGGATTCCAGGTGAAGTGTTATTTCGGCCTTATCATAACTTGACACCAGGCTGTTGTATATTCTGAGCAACAGGTGATATGAAGGACAAGTGCTTTCCCGTCACTCAATATATCTATATCTATCTTCTATCTATCTATTTATATTAAAATGAATGGCTAAATGTGTTGGTAACCGCAAAACTCGAAAACGGCTGGACCAATTTAGATGTTATCTTATTTTGTTTGCTCTAATACAGGGTTGGTTTGGATGGAAGATAATTTCTGGATAAATGTTCCCTTAAATCAGAAGGGATTAACTCAAGGCTTCATTGCATAGAGCTGTCGCGTGGCTGTCAATGCCAAGCAACAATCAAATAGAGTAAAAATATTTTTTCAACTTAAAACTAACCGTATTTAGTGATTTCTACAAAAATAAATGCTTCAAAGTCAAAGTCAAAATTTCTTTGTTCATTAAGATTTTTTAGGAACATTTTGAAACGTCAAATCTACCGCCTGTTCGGAATCGCGACCAGCACACAAGGAGAAAGGCAAGAACCTCGGGCTGGTTAATTTTTTGATGATCCATTCAACACACAATTTTTAATTATTGTTACCATTTTTTACCAGACGTGAAAAGAAGATTAAAAAGATTTCTTATTGAACTAGGAAAATAATAAAGGAAATAGTAAGAACTTATATATTACAGGGTCGACTATTTCGACAAGTGATGGCTCATAGTCTGTTCCTATTAATCTCATAAAGAAAATCCAGTCTCTTCTACCTAATACCTACTACCCTTTAGATTTTTATTTATTTTTTATTGTACGACGGGGAAGCGCTTGCGGCCTTCATCTCACCTGGTAACAAGTTGAGATAAGGCCGAAGGTGGAGGCGCACTTCACCCGGAATCCTCAACATACTGAGGAACTGGCTATCTTACTTCTAAATGCCGGAACACAACAATTTTTAGAATTGTTGTACAAAATTAGGTAAGATGGTGGTTAGGCAGGCTTAGAAAAAGTCCTACCACCAACCAATCCAAGTACAATATTGCTCCTCTAGGAACGGAACGAAGAACCCGGGACCTCTGGATCTGAAATCGGTGGGTTGAACCACTAGACCACAGAGGCGGTTAAAAATAATAGTTAATTTAGTACAGAAAAATAGTTTAATATTATACTTATTTATGACATAGATAAGTACTATTGATGTTTTATACATTTATTTGTGTTAAACCTATATTAAGATCGGAGTATTGTGCTGTCGGTAGCTATAGTCTGTTCTTATGAATCTCATAAAGAATATCTAGCCTATTCTACCTAGTACTTAATACTTTAGAATTGTAGAAATGTGGTTGAGAACAATAGCACATCAGTTGAAGAAAATCGAGCATTGACATTTACATCGAAGGACAGCAAGTAGAATTCTCATCGTTAGCTTATTTGGGAATCGCAACGATCGATAAAATTAACCGTATCATATCGTATTAGTATGGAACCCTCGTCGGTAACTCATATCAATGCGATACGATAAGTCTGCTACCGTCAAAGTGCTATCAGTTTATCGAATAATATTCGTTTCGAATAACGTTTCTCGATGGTATTACTGATTTTTGTAAAATGCAACTGTCAATGTCATTGACATTCCAGTATGATACTTGCAAGGAACGAAACGATTCTGTTAATTTTATCGACCACTGCGATTTGTAAATAAGCTAACGTACTTTGAACCATACTTGCTCTGCAAGAGTACTCTGCGATCTGCTATAACTGAATTGTCATACAATTGAAGGTTGGTAAACAAAGCGACATTTGTGCTTACTAGCGACACCCAAATATCGAGTTCCCACCAGCAAATGTCACAATCCCGGTCCGCAATTATATACATGACAAAATAATCACTGTTTAGCTTATCAATATCCAGCAATATAACCATATCGTCTTTAGATTATTTGCTAACCAAATATTGTGTTTAATTGTCGTGTCTTACAAGACGTCATGACGTCAGACCATGGTCTGTCCGAGAATGAATGACACAAGGAGAGGCAGTGCGCCATTGTAGTCAGGTCAATCCCACTTACATAACCCGTGTTTATTTATGCAAAGGTAAAATAATTTATATACGATGTGAGAATTTGTAGCACATTGTTTTTTTTTTCAAAGTCCCACCACCAACCAAACCAAGCACAATATATTGTACTCCCCATGGGGATCCGGACCCTGTACCTCTGGATCTGAAATCGCCGGCAGAAACCACAGAAGCGGTTATTACATAGAATAATATGCACGGTTTCCTAATCGTGTATGTAATGTTTTATATAGATAGATAGACTCTTTAATTTTCACCACATACAAAAAAACGTAACAAAATACAGATAGAAGAAAACTTAATCTAAGTAAGTGACGTAAAACAATGGGCTGTTATCACTATAAATATTTATTTATGGTGTGTTTTAATGAAAAAAAATGTTTGTTTTTGAAATAATTTATGCATTATGTGTTTTAGTGTTGCTTTGTGATCCTGTGATAGTGTGAACAACAGATTTTTTTATTGGTGTTTCGGCAACATTGCGCAAGTGCAAATGCGCGGGGGTCAGCTATGAAAAAAAAAACAAACGTGTCACTTTACACCTCAGCGTACCAATGCCAACGTTTGTTGCGTTTTTGGATTTCCACGTTGCGGTACTATCTCCCAGCCTCATACTGAGGATGGTGACCTTAAGGTATTGTAAATTATTTAATAATTTCATAATATATATAATCATTTAATTTTAGTTACACTACTGATCAATGCTTGATATAAAATTATCTATATATAAAAAAATATATATAACTATAGAAGTGTTGATGGAACCAACCTGGTATAGTCCTCGAAGCAGCTGAATCTCCAGAGTACGAAGGCCAGCATCATCATGGAGATGACTACTCCTGATGCGATCACCAGCCACGCTGTGAGGATGCTACTCTTGGGAGGTTCGAAGTTCTGGAATGTATACGACAAGAATGACTTCTTATTGAACGGAAACAGAAAAGGGCTTATTTATGAAAAATTAAATTGTATTTGGTCTTAAAACTGGCTTGTCATGTCTGGATGGAGCTGTGGAGCTACCATTGATGGTAAAATTGGCACCGATTTGATTTTTATTGATTAGTAAAAGGATTCACTTGCGCATATTTCGCGATGTAATGCCTAGACACAGATAGAAAATACTTATAGTAATATAGTCTCGTTGGCACCTTTTCCGTACAGAACCGTTAAAAATTATATTCAGTAATATCATCCTTATTTTTTTTTTAACTATGTTTATCATTATAAAATTGATAACAATAACTTTCAGAATGCCTTTTGGCTTTCTATGGATAAAGTTGTCTGAAATAAATGAATTAAAATAATTTAGTCATTAGTCTTGGTAAACAATGTCCGTTAAATCCCAGTCCTCAATACAATCTGTATTGTGAGTACACTTTAAGACCTCAGATAGGAATAATGAATAAAATCATCATGTAAGCTTTAAGTTTTAACAAACCTCATAGCTCAGTTCGCAGTAACTCTGCCTTTAGCGCTGTAGGCTGTGGGTTCGATTCCCACCCATGACAAACATTTGTGATGAAAATAGATGTTTGTTCTGTGTTTGGGTGTTGCATGATATAGTACGTATGTATTTACAAAAAGTATTTTCAAAAATTATTTAATTATTTACAGATAATAAAATTTATTCAATAAAAAGGACCGTTACAAACGGCCTATAGGTAACTCAACTTTTCCAGACCAGTACCAGATGGAAGCGTGTCCAAGACACTGGCTGCATTGCCACGTAGCTAAGCTAATTCGCTGACTGATTCCTTTGTACATAGTTAGTTTAATTGTACTTATTATTGAATAAATTTTGTTATTTTTAATTATTATATCTAAGCTATGCTTAGTTTGGGGCTAGGGACACAGACAGCGTCATCTGTATAAAAATGAATGTACTGTAAGATTTATTTATTTATAAGCTTATTACTTTTTTTTTTTTTGTACGACGGGTAAGCACTTGGCCTTCATCTCACCTGGTTACAAGTTGAGATAAGGCCGAAGGTGGAGGCGCACTTCACCCGGAATTCTCGACAAACTGAGGAACTGGCTATCTTACCTCTAAATGCCGGAACACAACAATTTTAGAATTGTTATTATGGCGACAGAATTAGGTAAGATGGTGGTAGCTAGCCAGGCAGACTTAAACAAAGTCCTGGCCAGTACAATATATTGTACTCGCCATGGGGATCGAACCCGGGACCTCTGGATCTGAAATTGGTGGGCTGAACGGTGGTAATTTCACCAGCAAGCATTCCGAAGCACAGCAATGCTCCTTGGCGGCTGAAAAGAGTAGTAGAGACTACTCTTACATCTGACATGATTCAATTCAATTCATTTATTCGGAAACAACTTTGTGTGGAAACTTTTGTGGAAAAACACTGTGTTTGAATATTACATTCTACTTCATCTTAAATTATAATTTAAAATAATAACATAATATTAAGTTAGCACAATAATTTTGCTACAATAATTGTCATATAATTATAGAGGAACTATCAACTAGTTTATTATATAGTTATTTTCGCCCACGGAATAGAAACACCCTTCCAACAAGAGCTTTTCGAGTTTATTTCTGAATATACTTGGACTGTCAAAGGTTTTCATTTCAACAGGTAGAATATTGTACAGCCTAACTGCTTGAAATCAACAACCATGCTTCACAACATCTAACTTGACAAAAATCGCATCTCTAAATCTATTCGTCCAGTTTGTAACGTGCTCTTTGCTCTGGTGATTCATATTTTAAGGTAATCTAAGTACCTGCGACTGACGGCTTAAAAGTGACCTCCGAAGCACGGCATCACTCAGGTGATTCAAGCTACAAAGTACTAACTAAAATAGGAATAATCCCCACCCGTATTCAAACCTAGGACCTCCAAATTGAGATCCGTATACCCTACTAGTATACCACAGATGTGTTACATGGTATAGGCAAAAAGCACTTACGCCAATAGCCATCTCCTTCAACTGCGAAGCCCAGGGCTCACGTAGACTGTACTCGTTCCACATGTCCCGGAGTTGACCCTCATCCAACATAGGCTCCAGGTCTTCCTCGACCCCGGTGTAGTTCAGAGACACGCCGAAGGTCACGGCGGTGCAGAGCTGGTGGCCTGGCCAGGAGACAGGGCAGGCGGCGATGGAGGTGATTTGGGTCACGTTTTCGCTGAAAATGGGAAAAGAGACGTCATAGTAGAAACGAGCCACGTTGGAAACAGCTAGGCAACGTAGTGCTCTAGGCTGGCCAATTTTTCTACAAAAAATTTTCGTCAAAAAACACAAATGGTCATCCCTGGGTGATAACTCGTATATACTGAGCCGAAACAACCAACTTAAATGTTAATTTGAACTGCCTCTGTGGTCTAGTGGTTCGTCCACCAATATCACATCCAGAGGTCCCGGGTTCGATCTTTAGGGGATACAATAATAAGCTTGGCTTGGTGCGGTAGGACTTTGTTTAAGTCTGCCTGGCTAGCTACGACTATCTTACCTAGATCTGTTATAATAACCAATTCTAAATGGTTGTGTTCCGGCATTATTTGTAAAGAAGTACAGTATATGAAGTAGTAGTTATCGTGTATTAAACTTTCACGTTGTATATTTTAATGTACCTATAATATACCTACATATTAATAGTGATGTTCAGTGGATAGCCGTGGTCGTACCATAACAAAACAATACATAATAACAGAGTCACGCTTCAGGGCAAAGTGTGACGTCACATAACAGACTATCCAGACGCTTCCAACATTTGCCAAATTCTGATAAGTAGGTTAGTAGTTATGAGGGAACGGATTACCATACTTACATACCTACCTACATACTTACCGGTCAAAATCATAACCCACCCTTTTGCTTCGCCGTAGTCGGGTAAAAATACAAGACGAACTAGCCAAGTGGTAGGCTAATGAGTAATTTGACATTGACCTAGATTTTTAGATCGAGTTACGACTAAGAATGTCCATCGGCACTTCAGTACACCGCCTTGTCTGTTCTTATCTAATCTTTTCCATTCAAAGGCTGCCTAGAAGAGATCACTTTTGGCGATAAGGCTGTCCATAGCACCTAGTTTAAGTATTGTTCTATATGAATATTTATTTTATTTTATTGTACGTACTATCCCCCTTATGATAAGGCCGAAGGTGGAAGCGCACTTTACCCGGAAACAACAAACTGAGGGTTTGCTTTGTTTTTTTCTCGGTGTACAATAAATAGTTTACCTATTTATCTATCTACAATTTCATACCGTTAGGTTTGTTCATGTGTTTTAAAAGTATATAGCACTTTATACTTATACATAGTACCTAATTATCGACTTGACGTGACTTTTATTCATAAAATAACATTTTCATTGTGTTCTCGGTTTCGAAATGTTTATATTAAGTAGGTACTTGTACTATCCTAACTTTACGTGACTTTTTCACCGTTACACATTTTATGTCGATACGGACGATAAGAACACAAATTTAGAATTGTTTTTATGTCGACAGACTTAGGTAAAGGGTTGGTGGTTGTGGACTTGAACAAAGTCAACCACCAGCCAAATAAATCAATAGACTACAGAGGTTTTAACTAACCCTAGAGCAGCTAAGATACTGCCTCAAAGAACGCATCTGACCTAGATTACCTACATACATACCCTAGGTACTACATTGCACCTAGGGAATAAATATGCTCAACTAACAAGCCTCCTAACTCAGTTGGTAGTAACTCTGCCTTCTGTAGGTTGTGGGATCGATTCCCACCCAGTACAACCATTTGTGTCATGAATAATAGATGTTTGTTCTGTGTTTGAGTGTTTTATCATACATAGTAGGTACGTATGTATTAACAAATATATATATATGTATATGTTGGTAAGTACTTCATCCGTTAACTAGTTCCCATATTACAAGCTATGCTTAGCTTGGGGCTAGATGGCGCTGTGTGAAATTAACGTCCTGTAACGTCCTGTAGCTTGTGATTATATCGTTAAGTAGTAAGAGCAAGAATGGCGGAAGTTTTGCATATTCTCGTACTAAAATACCACAATTTAAAGTAGGTGACAAGCTCCTGCATTGCGCCTTGTTACGTATTGACTAAAGTGAGATAGTTTCTACCCGGCTACCAGAGAATATCCTGATTGGCTAGTTGCCCAAAGGTAAGTAGGTATGTAGGCCATGTCACTGAAAAGTAGGACGATCCTATTCGTTCAGGTAGCTTGGTATGTAGCCCTGCAAAACTTATTGGATAACTAATGTATATGTACCAATACTATCTGCTATTAAGATTAGTTTCGTTTAATTTTGGTAACTAGTTAATAACAAAGAACGCAGGTATAAAGCTGTAAGATCAAATTTGAATGTAAAGTCGGTATGAATAAACAAAACGAAGGTAGGTATGATATATTACAGGACATATTATATTACAGGACATTGCAGGACATTAATTTTATAAAGTATCATCTAGCCCCAAACTAAGAATAGCTTGTAATATAAGAACTACATTACGGATAGAATACTTTAATACTTTTTGTAAATACATACGTGCTATATGATACAATACCCATACACTGAACAAACATCTATATTCATCACACAAATGTTCGTCCTGGGTGGGAATCGAACCTACAGCCCAGCGCAGAAGGCACAGTTGCTACCAACTGAGCTATGAGGCTTGTTATAAAATATGACAGACGCTTACTGCAGCTTTACAGGTACAACTTGTGTTTTTGTTCATTCAGCCGACAAGATGTGATCGCTGAATCTACAAAAAAATGAGTTAAAACTGTATTCATAACAAAGCAAGGACACAAACTCGCCGTCAACCGATAACATGGATTAATTTTACATAAAATTATCTTTAGCAGACAGCTAGAGTGAATAGTTTCCTTTTAGAAAAGCGCTCCGACTTAGGCCACATCTTTAATTGTTTTTTTTAAGTTAGCTGGTGGTCAAACGCTTAAAAAAATCAATAAAAAAAAGAGCGCCAGATATCGATAAAGAGATATGATATTGTGCAAACATGGCCAATGGAGTAGAAGATGATTTAGATTATGAGGATGGTGAAACCATTTATGCTGAATTTACATATGTGTGGGGTAAGGGACACAATTAGCAAAGAACCGGCCACTGAGATAGTTTTATTCAGACGGCAGAGCCCGACAACCTCACGTAGCCTCATCGCATCCTCAATGTGGTGCATAATAGAGACTTCGCTCAACAAAACACAAGAAAAAACTTTTTTTTTTGTACGACGGGGAAGCGCTTGCCCTTCATCTCACCTGGTAACAAGTTGAGATAAGGCCGAAGGTGGAGGCGCACTTCACCCGGAATCCTCAACAAACTAGCTAAGGAACTAGCTGTCTTACCTCTAAATGCCGGAACACAACAATTTCAGAATTGTTGTTATGGCGTCAGAATTAGGTTAGATGGTGGTAGCTAGCCAGGTGGACTTAAACAAAGTCCTACCACCATCCAAACCAAGCGCAATATATTATACTCCCCATGGGGATCGAACCTGGGACCTCTGGATCTGAAATCGGTGGGTTGAACCACTAGACCACAGAGTCGGTTAATTTACAACGGCGGTTCTTGGACGTCTCATCACGGCACTGAACAATGTCATACTACACATGCGCATCTTGCAGCTAAAAATAAATCTTGTTTACGAGTGGTTTCTCCTTCGTTAGCTCTAATAGATCAAAGTCGGGTCAAGATACTACGAAGGTCGCTCTACAGAAACTTTGTGAAAAAAATTGTGAGGTAAACTGCATTTGTATGTCTGTTCAACGCACGATGAAATTTACATCAGCCTGAGTCCTTTTTATATAAAAGACTTCATCGTTATTGTATTAGTTCTAATAATATACCACCTAATGTGTATCTGTTTGTTTTGTTGTCATCACTCTCATTATTTATCAGAACCAACAAGTAGAATGTACTCGTACTTTAATTTCAGAGGCAAAAAAAATCTTTATTTTTTTGTCATAAAAACAAAATTGAATAATTCACATGTAATTTTCAGTTTATCTATATCTCGATGGGTGCTTAGAGATCGGGACGAGCAGCACCCAACGAGTTAAGCAAGATAAAAAATAAAAACAAATATTCTAAATAAGCTTTATTGATAAATCCACCTACTTAGCAATACCAACTTTTTCTCATCTAACAATTTGTAACAGATTTTTATTATAAATATCTGTAAGAATGATTTATGAATATAATTTAATTGAGACGGATCGATAAATTGATTCTGCAGTAGAAAAAAATATAGCACTATGAATTTGCGACATGAACACCTAAAACATTTTAAGAAAGTGTATTTGCAATAAGATGTCATTATTAAAATATACGTTTGAGATGTTAAAATACAACAAATCAATGTTTCTATTTTTAGTCACGTCTTGTATTCATTAAAGTGATATACATTGATGCATTTCATTAAAGTAAATGGTTCAGTTGCTATTATTAAATTTATGATTCACAATAAACTGATAAATAACAAGCTGTGTGGTTAAGTGGGTATAGGCCCGAATTCCAATCCGGAGATCGTGGGTTCAAATTCCATGTTTCAATCCCATTTCGGAAGTTTACGTGGGTATGTATGTATTTGACACATTCACATGCTCGTACGGAAAAGGTCAACTCGTGAGGAAACGCATTTCCTTGAATGATGTGTTACTGGCTAGTATTCCGCTCCGCTAAGCAGCGATGGGACGGCCGACGTATGGAATGGAATACTAGCTACTTGCAAATCGTGGGCATATGCAACATAAGTTCAGACGTGCCTAGACTACCCCGTAGGTATTAGGTGATCCACATACGATCCACGCTCTGAGTAGTGATGAGAGGTGAATCTTTGAATGGGAAAAAGTCGTCTATAATTTATATTATTTATTTTAAATTTGAAAAATCATCCGGTACCTAATAAAAAAAAATATATTATCTTCCTGTTTTAGGCATTGTTTTATTCTGTGTTTGTTGATCTATATTTTGATGTCTCATTGCAAAAACACCATGATTTGTAAGAACAAGAATTGGGAATCTATATGATTAATATAATAGTATTCGATATATTTCATTATTTTTTAACATTGATAACTTACTTCATAGTCCTCGATATTTACACACATATATGTTTGACTATGATGCGTAAGGCTTGTCCATACATTTTAACACTTAAATTTGGAGCTTCCTACACCCCTTAACATATAAGACCGTCACAATGAAATCTGAATCGGAAATCACTCGATTATTATGAATCGAAAAACTGCAAGTAAACTTGTAAACTTTTTTATTGGTTTATATAAAGAAAATTATTTAAAACGAGCATGTACAGTAGATAACCGAGTAATTATTATATTTTTTAGCCAAGCAATTAGTTTCTCTAATGATAGGAAAACGTTTGATGTTTAAGTTTGTGGTTTTCCGGCACACTCATTCGCCATTTAAGTATAATTTCAATTAATAATGCTGCATTATTACTGTGCTGGGTTATTTTTCATTATGATTGTGTAAATAAGAGGTAAGAATTATATTACATAAATTACTACTTACGTACTTACATACGTAATTAGGTAAGGTACAAAGATTTATGTCATTTAATTTGTATTTTTTCAACAATTTGTTAATTTATAGGATATCACCCAGCCTCTATAAATTTTT
Source organism: Venusia cambrica (assembly GCA_951394065.1). NCBI lineage: Eukaryota > Metazoa > Arthropoda > Insecta > Lepidoptera > Geometridae > Venusia > Venusia cambrica. Next base: position 601,146 of record OX596068.1, on the reverse strand, counting down.
GGGCTAATTTTGAAAGTGCCACCGAAACTAAACTTTATATTTTTATTGAGTAGAACATAATTAACACTTTTTTATCAGATTGAAGTTGGTTTACATCCCTCTGTGTGCAGAGATGTATAAGTAATACAGTGTTATAAAATACGAACATCCTGCAGCCTCTTCTAAACTAGTTTTAAGACTATACAAGTTTTTCTTCAGGAAATTTTAGAGTTTCGTTCATGACCTCAATCTTATCATCTTCTTTTATTCTATCTTTATTATTATTTGCGTTATCTTTCTTATTTCTACCATGTAAATCTTTAACGCCATTGTTATTATCACTTATAAGAGGAAGTTTTAAAGATGATTTTTTGGTAGATATTTTGTTATCGTTTTCTTTTTGCGGATAGTGATGCAAATCTACAGTGGTATCAAACGTTATTCTATCGTACTTCACTATCTCCTGAGGTCTTTTGGCCTTATATTTACTACTAGTACTTGGCACCGTGCCTTCTAAGTCTATTTTGACATCATCTAAGTCATCTATAGCTTGTATGGTATCCGCTATGATGCCTAGTGCTATTTGTTTGCTTCCTGAAACCCGTCTCATGTTCTCTACATACGCGTTGTGAGAGAGCATGTCCACTGAATTACTCTGCTTCAGTGGCAGAGAGGTGGGTAATGAGGGTTTTCTGTTCGGTCACAATTGCTTTGGATTTTTTATCGGTTCCACCTGAGCCGCGCTTTTGTCGTGCGCGGCGTTCGTTAGCTATGCGGACTGCACTATAGAGATGCTGGTCGTCTCGGTGACGATGGTGGTCGTTGGAAAGTCGTCTCTGGTGGAATCGTACAGAGGAAACTCGCAGCAAACACAACATTTCATAAACTTGGGCACTTCCACGTAGATGGCCGGCGGGATCGGTATCAGCGGTGACGTAGACAATTTATAATACAAATAATCAGGGTTATCTCGATACTTTTCATCGGCAGAACGCTCCAACAAAGGAATGCCTGATAAAAACAGTATAATGGACGTCGTAAACAGCGGAGATAGTATCGCTATCCATTCTACGCCTTCAATGATGTTTAGCGAAATTGCAAAAATCCCCCACCAGAGAACGATTTCACCGAAGTAGTTTGGATGTCTAGATAGTGCCCACAATCCATCGTTGCACCACTTTCCCTGGTTTCCCGGTTCCTGTCTGAACGCAAATTTTTGCAAATCCGCGTACGTTTCAATCAGCAAACCGATCAGGAAGAGACTTGCGCCCGCGGAATCAAAAGTAGTCATCGTTTTTGGAGACTTCGGGTACGAATGATGCGGGGAGTTGATGATGATAACTGGCAAGCTGACGATGTACACCCAAAAAGCTTGGAAAGTGTAGAACACAGCGAATCTTAAAGTGTTGCTCTTTCTATCTTCAAACTGCTTGTCTCTACCAATGTGATAGATTCTGTAAATCAGGTAGCCAGACAGTCTGAGCCCCCAAACGCAGACGAATGCAGTTACCATTAACTGTCTGCTGTCGTAACTTTTGAGAGTAGTCCCTCCCTGCCCTAAAAAGAATGTCAGTAGAGCAATGCTGATGAAGTTCGCCCCACCCGTGAAGTCTGTTACTTTGTCGCTTTGGGACAGCGAGGCGATGGTGAAGAATAATATTTGCATAGCCACAGTGACCATGGCACTGATGGCGAAGTTGTTCCTGTCTATCAGAGGCTCCATTCTCACTTTGGCACTATTGATTCACCGGTTTTCACGCACTAGATCATGTTGTGGTTTGGTAATTCACTGCGCTTCAGAAACACATTGTGAGGTATTTTTGTAGTATTTTATGAGAGTTTTCAATGTTTTTCCGCCCGTAAGCTCAGAGAGCGAGCTTTTACTGAAATAGATTTGACGTTCGCTTTGCGCGCATGCGTGGTGGAGGTTTCGCAACGCGGTCCCGACGGCTACCAAACATTACAGCATTGCGTTGTCCTTTCATAGGGTGGGTTGGAAAGAACAGCTTTATAAATTTTATTCATGCTAGATAATGTGATCTAGGCCAGTTACAACACTCCTTTTCTAGCTGATGGTTTCTAATTAGTTTTGAATAGTTTGTACCTTCTAGATTTTGGTCTTGTGATGATTGTAGGTGTAAAATAATATAGAAACATGTTATTCATTGTATATTCTTACATTATTAATTTCGGGCGTTACTCACCAATCATCATAAACAAGCTACAGCGTGATCCTCTTCATCAATTAGAACAAGCACTAATCCTTTCTGGGACCTTTTGCCTTGCAGTCGTAGTCATTTAAATATAGCTTTCTGCAGTATTCCTCAATTATAACTTTGACTTTGACAAATCACACACTCCTTCGTGATCCGAAGTGAGAAAGATGGTGCAAAAAGATACATTTATAATTATTTTTTTACTAACGAAATGGAACTAAGTTTTTCTTCCCTATTGAGAAAGAATCATTGTGAAGACAGCGTGATGGTTTTCATGTCATAGACTTTCGCCTGTCTATCGTAGGGTTAGACAGTATACGAATTAAACTAGCGTACCAAGGTGGAATAACAACGTGTGTTGCCAAAACTGCCGCATGTTTATTTAGCTCGATGTTATGCGGTGACGTAGCTACGTCAATATTGAACAACTATCTAGAGGCTAATAGGTCTGGGAATCAGAAACGCTACACAGATGATTCTCAAACACACGGAAAGATCGGAAACATCACTTTTTGTCGGATTCGACAGACAAGTGCGTGGATCTAAGATCGGATTGAGATTCCGGAAACACGATTTTAACTCGGAAATTCTACAAATTTTGACATTTATTTTCGAGCGTTCCACAGATATAAGAATGATGAGATGAAGATAGATTTCTAGAAATGTTTTGAGAAAAACGTTGAAATATATCGGATTCTAAGTTGAATCCGACAAGAAGTAATGATTCCGATCCGAAAACAGTCTGTGTGTTTGAGAATCACAGGTCTCAAATTATGGCGAAATTACGTGACTCAATAAAATTGGGTTTGCCTTTACTAATCTTAGAATGTAACCACATTACACAGTAACAAGAATATAATAAATACACAATTTCCAAAAACATGTCACAAAATCAGTAATATAGTAAGATTTTTGTTTTGTTGTGAAGAATTTTGTTGAGTGCCTATACGTCCGTTTTAATATCCTCCCGGTTCTTCGAACAAAGAGATTTAACATATTGTAATATGTACTTGTTTGTAAATTTCATTAATTAATTCTGGTGCCCTCCGGGTTTTCAAAAAAATTGCGGGGCTTTGATTGAGGCGACACGTGACCCAAAGGCTGGCTCTTATTTAGGCCAGCGAATTCAGCGTGGCAATGCAGCCAGTGTCTTGGGTACGCTTCCGTCTGGTAGGTACTGGTCTGGAACAGTTGAGTTACCTATAGGCCGTTTGTAACGGTCCTTAGTAATCTGACTGATTCCTTTGTGCATAGTTAGTTTTATTTGTAAATAACTTGCTACTTCTATAAGGTGCTCAATAAATAATATTGTTATGTATTGTACCTAGGAGCTCTTCACTGACCTAGTAAGTAAATGCTACACTAGTTAATGCATGCAAGCCATTGTTAGAACATACTATACATTAACGTAGGTACATTTCGTTTGGACTTATTATACTCTGGTACCTATAGGTAAGTATGTCATGTTATTTGTTGGAATTGATGTATAGGTACTCTAGGTACCTTTATTTCGCCAACGATTAGAAAGACTAGCTTTGTTTGCGTTTTCGTCGTGAAGCTACCATTAAATTCTGTTGAAAAACACAATACATTTACCAAAGTCCACTGCCGAGACTGCTATTCTCGCTTTTCACGGAAAGTAAACACGACTGATGTATTTTGCGTCGCATTTTTTCCTATTTATTATAAAATAGGTACCTATTCTACCACTCTTATATTTGTACTGAATGATTGGATGGAAACATATTTGAATGAGTTAAATATCCGTAATTGCGACGTCGCAAGCGCTATGATTACGGAGGTACTGTCGTGGTAAAGATTCCGTTGGTTTTTTTTTATTGTAAGTCGGGGAAGCGCTTGGCTTTTATTTCCCCTGGTGTTAAGTTATTAAAGGTCAATGTTGAAAGCGCACTTCATCGGAAATGCTCAGCAGACTGAGGAACTATCTTACTACTACTTAGGTATCTCTAAATACTGGAGCCCGACAATTAAGAATTGTTGTTATGGCGAAAAACTTAGGTAAGATAGTAGTAGCGGACTTAAACAAAGTCCTACCACCTATCAAACTGAGCACAAATTTGTCCCCTCTTGGAGATTGAGTGGAGACCTCTAGGTCTGATACCGAGAAGTGAGGGAACCAAAAGACCACGGAGGCGGTTAAATGTTATATATGTTGTTGAATGTTCATAACCAAGATAGACTATATTCTATGGCGCAAGATAAAACATGAAATAAACCTACACTGGGCAATATTATCCCTTAGAAGCGATATCTTCCAGATATCATAAGAGTGGTGTCAAATAAAAAATCTATATACCTACTTACTCATTTTTATTCAGTAACAGTAGGTACAGTAAAATTGTGAAAAACAGGCATACGGCCAGTACAAAGTCTATAATTATTTATAACGAGCTTGGTCACTGTTTATATTCAATGTTGCGATCTAAAAACAGCATGCTTCATTTGAAAAATTGCATATCATCCCATCACTAGGAGCCTTTTTAAAAGTGCTATTTATGTTTTGGAATAGTTTTCATATTAGCAACTATTCCCAAAGTGAGCACCAAAGTAGCATGTCGATAGGTGCTATAAGATTGGTGCTTTTGAAATTGGTGCTATTTTTGGGATAACCTCGGCCAACCTGATATAGAAAGCGGCTATACCTACCATCGCTATGCCTATGGACGTTGATAAACTCCAGGATTTCAAACCTGCAACACCGGTTCTTTTCAGACCTAGTGCGGGAAACAGACCTCCATTACTAGTAATTAGCATAGATGGAGTTAGTTAAAGTTTCCGCAACAGCAAATTTATCTCTTAACCCTTCGTATGTGGCGGCCATATTGCGCTTGTCATCGCAATTGTGGGGACTTGTTACAGTAGTTACATTACATTATAAGGTTAATATACCATTGAAAATACATATAATGATTTACGCTGAGGATAAGTCTTACTTAGTTACCTAAATCCATTCTTATTTATTGCTATGTGTACTTATATGCACAGAGACCTCTCTTGGAATCAGTTTCCATGGTCTGGGTTTCCGCTGTCCTACGATTTCTTCAAGGAGAGAGTTAATAGCCTACCTTCTAGGTAGGCTCGCTCCATCGTACACCTAATAATCCTTGACTGAGCAAGTTTTGAGGTAAATACTCATTGTACATAAAAAATATAAATCAAAAGTACCGAAATCATACAGCATAAATCATAATTATGACGAAAAGTTTCTAAGTCGATTTTCAAGTTTTGGAGCCAATAGATTATGCGTTGGTGGAGATCCATAATGTTGCTCCGGGGACCCAGCACAGAATAACTATAATAGTACAATTAAAATAAAAATAAACTAAGCTTGAAAATCTACCTATTAACTACCAGAATTATTATTTGCTAACCTTACGCCTTATGTACCGTAAACTGGGGTGGCTTTCAAACGATGGGGCAAAGTTGATGATTACCCAATGTTTTTGCATTACGGTCTATAAGTCACGTAATATGGAACACAGACATATTTTCTTCTGTTCATTTTGGCCATCTTGTCTATCAGTGTCAGTGCAAGAAAGCAAACCATACGGGTGAAAAAAAAAAGTTCATGTGAAAATAATGCAAGTCTGAACAATTTTAACTGTGCAGCCAAACTGAAAAACATAGACCCACAAAACTCACTATACCTAATGTAGGTTTTTTTGTGATTTTGTTTTCATGATTTTATCATACGGTGCTACTTTGATGAACAACATGGGGGTTGATTGACATCAAAGTAGCCCAATCCATAATCGCAAATAGTTGTTTACGCGATTCATTGAACGATTCATTTCACCCCTACCTTTTTTTAGGATTTGAAGAAGGATGGTGAGAATTAATAAAAAAATACCGGGTACCCGAAACTATAAAAATTACACCAATGAAACTTTGGAAGAAGCTCTTAAAAAATTACCAATAAGGAAATTTCGATAAACACGGCTTCTGTTTTATATAAAATATTATATAAGGTTAATTTAAGAAAATATTTGTGATTTCAGTGTTCTAATTTTGTAGTAGGTTTTGTGTTTTTGTTTCTAACTTTGGTCGAGGTGTGTTGCCTGAAAAACTCATATTTTTTTTTTACGCAATAAATTTCAAAACGAGACAAAATCAAAGCGACACCTTCAATCAAATTTGCCCCGCATTATAAAAATTGACCATAACTCAAAAGTTATAAGTAGGAGTAAATTTTTTTTTTTTTTTTAGGACCTTTACAGGGCTTCTTTCTTATTTAAAATTAAAAATAGGGTGCATCGAAGTGACTTGACCCCATGTCAAGTATAAATAATAATAAATATGTTATTTTCAGAATTTAGTTTCTACTTGTTCAAGTTTTGTGACTACTTTTATCTCAAATTTAATCAAGTATCCCCAGTTTACTAATGTCATACGATAAATTAAATAAATGTCGAAAAGTGACCAGTTTTTTTATCCATATTGATAATCAACCTTATTAAAAATACGTGTAATGTTATCATCTTATCATTGTCTTCCTTTATCGTCCTTATTGAAGTTAATTACACCGCAAATCAAAATATCTCACTAGCTGACCCCGCGCAGTTTTACTTACGCCAAGTTTTTCAATGTTTATAACTAAGTATCAAATGCCCAGCCCAGTACCTATAATATATGTTACAATATATAAGTAGATGTTGCGGTTGGTGATAGGACTTTGTTTAAGTCCGCCTGGCTAGCTACCACCATCATACCTAATTCTGTCGCCATAATAACAATTTTAAAACTGTTGTGTTCCGGCATTTATAGGTAAGATAGCCAGTTCCTTAGTTTGTTGAGGATTCCGGGTGAAGTGCGCCTCCACCTTCGGCCTTATCTTAACTTTTAGCCAGGTAAGATGAAGGTCAAAAAATAAAATTGTGACATAGTGCGACGTAACATAGCCGATGAGCTATAACAGTGTGAAGCTCAGACGCAAACAAAAAAAAACTCCGCCCAAGAATTTAAAATGATGTTGCAAAATCATTGTTACACTATGTCTTATTAGCTTTATCACATTCGTACCTACATGTCCACTATTGAAAAGGGCCTTCTCTTTAAAGGATAATACAACTGGAATGTTCCTGTGACTTTTGATTACTTATACTTTTAAATTCATGATATCTATTGAATGGAATGTTCGATTTGAACAATTCAAAAAGTAATCCACAGGTACTAAAAACACCTTGAATACAAAGTTTTTTTAGGATAATGATTAATACCACGGCACAATTAGCGTGGTTTAGTTTCTACCGGCGCGGCGCTTCTATTAACATGTTAAACTTAAGAAAGTATTATCATAATATATATGGCGGATATATATTAAATAAATATATAAATAGCAAATTCCTAAAACGCACGCACCTAAGACGAAAATGTTCTTCAGCTTTGTATTTTTTAGGGAAAGGGGAGGGGAGCCCACTTAATTGGCTAATGTCACAATGTCCCAAGCTAAAATAACAAGTTTATTAATAAAAGGGCACTAGAGCTACAATTACGATTTTATCAATAATACAAAGAACAATGTTCGTGGTCTTATCTACATGACCATGAGCTCATAAAATGACTAACAACAATAAATTAGGTATGACTTACTGAAAATATTGTTGTATCGTGAGTCAACATCATGTCCTACCAACAACTACATCAAAGCCTCTATTCCACTTTTATCCACTAAGAAAATCCATTCAGTCTGTTTCTAAATTTTTTATTCCATTCAAAATCTAAACTTAACTGCAAAATTTTAACCAAAAGACTCTGTGTTGTAGAAGTTTGCCCACCGGTGTCTGATTCACAGGTCCCAGGTTCGATCCTCAGGGAGTACAATTTTTTGCTTGGTTTATTTGGTGGTAGGTTTTGTTTAAGTCCGCCTGGGTAGCTACTACTATCTTACCTAAGTCTGTCGCCATAACAGTTTTTTTTTTTATTTACTATGGGTCGGCTCTTGACCACGAAACTTAAACAGGTAAGAATGAGATCTACGATGGAGCGATTCTAGATGAAGTGGGCTTCCACCTTCGGCCTTTTCATAACTTTAAAACTTGGTTAAATGAAGGTCTCGACGTTCTCGCTAAGACGTATACAATAAAGATATCATAGAATCGGTATGTTACCTACCTACTTAGTATTTATTATTAACTAATGTTAATACTACCAAGCAAATGAAAATCTATAGGTAAATATATGTTTGAGTAGGTATTGACTGATGTTCATAACTACCTATTGCTGTTATTAGGGTGAAGTGCGCCTCCACCTTCGGCCTTATCTCAACTTGTTACCAGGTGAGATGAAGGCCAAGCGCTTCCCCGTCGCACAATAAAAAAAAAATCATTTTTTGTATACTATAGATTTTTATTTGCGGGTCGCAAATAATTTATAAGAATGAGGGGTTTTGTCATTTGCCTTTGTCAGTCACCCAATTCATACAAACCAAGTGACACCGTCAAAATCTATCAAGCTGCAAGGCTGCAGAGCTTGCAATGAAATGATCATCATATTAACACTTGATAAGCATATATATCCCTTCTGGCAGCCGGATAAATACATACTGCCTACAAATCCGTATTGAGTCCGCGGTCTTGCATTTTTTCCAACTCGTCAACGGGTTTGCCAGGAATACCTATTGCAATGAAGCTGCGCAGATTTGACATTTAATTTGGTACCGAATCAGACTCAATTATCATCATTATTCTCTCATCAATATACCTACCACTCTAAGTGGGGTCAATAAGACAAAATGTTACAATTCCTAAGTACTATTTTAGATCCAGTAGGTGGGCTATTGGGAATTCCCATATAAATTTTGAATCGTCAGTAGATTTTTCCGCAATGATGACCAAGTCACAAGAAATCTGGATAGAATCTCAGAAGTCGGCTTGGATATCGGTTTTTTATTAATGTATAATTATTAATATACATTAATATGAAATTACATTTCGTGCTTTCCACTGACTTTTTACCCGACGAATACAGTATGTATCTTATTTGTTAAGCCTTATTTGTGAAGAAAATAAATAAATATTGATTGATTGATTGATTGATTGATCGATTCGTCGGGTAATGCTTTTCGTATGTATGATGCTTGTTTATTATAGGTACCGGTCTGCAGACTACAAAAGGGGTGATGATACAAGAAAATATTTTATCATAACACTAAGGGTAGCTGTACCATATGAATGGTAAAAAGATGGTAAAAAGTTGCCAATGTAGAGGTTATCTATTTAATCTTGAAGTGAGATTTCCAATTGAACAGTACAGTGTCTATTTGTAATGTCAAAATAACAGCTTTTTACTAAATGCACAACACGGTGCATATTATAACGAAATACTTTTTTTTGTTTGTCTGTCTGGCAAAAAAACATTTGTTTGTAACGGCATATCTCAGAATCGGCTAGATAAATTTTGACTGCACTTACATATATATATCTGCTGAGACTACTTTTATGATAGAAAAATAATTTGGGTTCCACGCGAAACATCATAACCCATGATATCCTATATAATTATAATATTAAATTATTAAAGTAAGAAGCTTCCTTTCTTAGTATAGGGGTGCATTCGGGGAATTCCCGCGAATTTTCGCGTTTGCTAGTTCTAAATATAAAAAGATTGTTAAAGGTTATTTTTAAGGTTATGTTCTTGTTACGCCATATAGTTAGAAATTATGCGGTCGAGTTTTTGTTTTTCAACTTACATCTTGTTCAAATCTCAGCAATGCTGACCGATACACTACCAAAATGGTGATTTTCTAAAAAAGTCCTTCCACCAAGAGCTCACCAAAACACAGTCACCAAAACAAGAAAACATAAGCAATGAAGATTATTAATTGCACATATTCTTCCAGATGTTTTTTTTATTTGTAAGCGGTGCCAGTTCTTGACGTCTCGCTTGCCAGGACAAGGATCAGGTGGGTTACAATGTAGCCAGCCTCCCCATACACTAGATAACATTGTTATCTAGTCTAGTAGGAAAGATGTGGAGATGATGGAGCACGCTTCATAAAGAAGAAACCTATTCACTCTGGACTTCACTCTGCCGCCAAGCAGCATTGCTTCCGGTTTGAAGGGTATGGTTGCCGGTGAAATTACGTGCACGCAAGGCTTGCTTTATGCCTTAAGTTGACGGGTGCAATATGTGCCCCGTGCCCCGTAGGCATGTTGTTTGTGGGTGTGACCTACGTAAGTAGTAAGGCATTGTTAACAAGCCTCACAGCTCAGTTGGTAGTAGCTCTGCCTTCTGCACTGTAGGTAGTGGGTTCGATTCCCACCAAGGACAAACATTTACGTAATGAATATAGATGTTTGTTCTGTGTTTGGGTGTTGTATTGTATGATAAGTATGTATTTACAAAAAAAAGTATTTATATATTCTATCCGGACTAGATGGTGCCGTGTGAAATTAGTGTCCTGTATTATTTATGTATTTATTGTTATAGGCAAGAGATCCACTTAACATCAGATGGACTACTTGCGTGTCTCCTAGTCGTATAAAAAAAAACTTTGATTTACTTTTTGATTGATTAACTGATTTCTAGTTGTAGCTCAGTAAACAAGTAGACACTGGTAGCTGGCTTATCTATGAAGTGAAATAGACTTACGTGGCAGTATAACCCGGATATATGTCATTGTCCCGGATGTAGCCATCAGCCATATTGGCAAGCAGCTGCCTGAGCTGTTCCCTGAGCTGATGCACTTGGTCAGCTGCCGCTGCCAGGTGCAGGGTGTGATGAGAGTGTGGGGGCTCCAATACCGCCTCGGGCTCTGGAATCGGCTCTGGAGCTCCAGGGAGAGGGGCTGGAAGCACCGTATCATCACACACCAACACTTCAGCATTGAGTTATATATCTAAGCGCCCTGTAATGCTCAGTTGTAGCCTGGAATAGACTATTTTCCGAATAATATTCCCATTCTAGAGACTCCATAGCATTAAAAGGCCCGTAGGTCTGAATATTTGGAACCTCAACAGATGCTGACGGATGAAATATCAAAACATAATAACTCTATTGTCGGATAGCTTACCAGATATGTTTATTTGCAGGGGGATAATTTTGTAGTTGATGTCGAGTTTAGCATAGCAATATTAAGCTGAGTGTTGAAATCGCTTACTTGATGGATCGACATTGTTTAATGAATAGATCATGACGAGATTTACTTATTTATTTATTAAAAAAGGACATCCAACAGACGAAACAAAAAAACAAACATGGGGTTATATAAGTGGCAGTCTTAAAACAGATTGTTTTACCAATTACAGAATGCCACTGCGTGCACAAATATCAACTCAACTAAAATTCACTTTTAAAACTAAACTTAAAACTGTTTTTGTATATACTTATATACAAAAACAAACACATTAACAAAAAACCAATGTAACACAAGTATTAAAACGTTTTATGAGATGTTAAAATATGGAACGTTGGAGATGAAATCAATAGCGGTGAATTCTTAAGAACGGAAAGTGGGCACTCTCCAGGCTTACAAGTTAAAACTCCATGTACTGCCACTGTCATGATAGAAAAAGGAACAATTCATTTGCTCAAAACAAAGTCCCAAAGTACTCACATATCATTTTAACGCTCATCCGGAATCCGCGAGCGCCGAGCCATCCAGCGCCGGTGGAAAACCGGACAAACAGCCGGTCTACATCCATAAACCGGAACCGTTTCTCCGAGTTTAGCCGGAACGTGAAAAGGAGGCCGTCATCACCAGAAGCGTCGATACCACCTGATAGATACCGTGTCAATGCCAGATATTATTTTACATTCTTCATCTGAACTGAGTTTTTTTTATGGTACGACGGGGAAGCGCTTGACCTTCATCTCACCTAGTTACAAGTTGCGATAAGATCGAAGGTGGTGGCGCACTTCACCCGGAATCCTCAACAAACTGAGGAACTGGCTATCTTACCTTTGAATGCCGGAACACAACAATTTTAAAATTTTGGGTCTACCAGTTCACTTGATAAATAAGTATAGATGTGGCCTAAGATAGAACACTTCCTCAAAAAGGACCCTATTCATTTTGGACTTTTAGACTCCAAGATTGTACTATTGCGAGAAAACACGAGACAACGAGTTTCATCTGTACAAGTAATATTGATAAAGGTATAGGCGAATTGATGTGTTAGGCACAATGGAACACCTAACAATGTATGGGTGTATCTGCTGTACATCTGCTAGTCCAGTTGTGACATTACTCTATGATCAAACCCATGTTTGGTCATAGATTACTAGTTACATGTCATGTCAGGCGAATATACCAAGGTTGATACTGTAATTACCAAACAGGAGAAAGGAATGAGCACATATTCCAAAAAATGCTTACCTGGTATCACAAGAAGGTAGTCATCTAAAGCTCCTCTCACCAGAAAGTCTGTAATATTCAATTCAATACCCATGCCGTCTCCGTCGATAACCCAGTCTATGATATTGTTAGTCGGGTAGGTATTCGGGTAATTTGGTGAAGTGATCACTTCTGACTCCTCTGGGTTTATCTTTATATGAACTGGGGCTACGTTTCTGTCAAAAGAATCAGAATTTACGTCCAACACATCGCTGTGTGTTTTAGCGAACTGGTCTACGAGATCCTGCAATTGTTCGCTGTTTAAACTGTCTAAGTTTACTGTTTCAATTTCAGATTCTTTTATTACTGTTTCTTTAATTTGAATGTCTTCTACAGATGCGTCAATTTTAGAGTCTTTCTCGACTTCTATTTCTACAGATTCAACTTCTTTTGCCTCGTCGATGAAAGCATCTTGGAAAAGATTTGGTTCTGCGTTAACATTAGCTACAGCTTCAACTTCTTTTACGAATGCATCATCTGGGTTTGGCTCATTTATAGCATCGTTGAGTATTATTTTTAAGCTATCGTCTTCAGCAGGGTCCTTCATATCGTCTTCGCCGATAATATCTTTGATAATTTTGTCAAAATCGACATCGTCGTAGTCGTTATCTTTATCGGCTATTTCTTCAGAACCTTCAACGTTGGTGTCATCTTCTTTCAAGAAATGTTCATCGATGTTATCAAATGATTCCTCAACTTTTTCAGCTTTTTCAGAGTCATCACTAAGTTTTTTCATAGTATCAAGAAGTTTATCCAAATCTTCATTCAGGTCTTTAACTACTTTATCAACTGTATCTTCTTCCTCTTCATCATTCTTGACGATCTCGCTTTTTTCATCTTCACCTATTTGATCTTGGTCTTCAGACTTCACCATCACATCTTCTCGAGAGTCCTGCTTTGTATCGATAATATTGGCTGTGTTTGATATTTCATTAATAATTGTACCATTAATAAGGGCATTAACAGTTTCAAAGTCCTTCTTGGCTTCATCTATCATCTGATCATTGGTCTTTTCATCAAATGAATCATCGATACTTTCTAGTATTTTTCTAGTTTCATCTAGAATTACTTCTTCAGACTTGGGTTCATTATCATGATCTTCCAAGTCTTCTGGATCAGCTGCAGGAACAGGTAACGGCGCAACACTATCATCTCCTGAGATAAGAGCGTAGTCTTTACCTTCTTGTTTATTTTCATTCTCAATAGAAACTTCATCGGCCTCAAAACTGCCATCATTATCGGATGGAATATCTTTTCTGCCTTCTTCGTTTTTATCTCTATTGTCTTCGAACTGATAATCTTCGGCTACTTCTACAACGTCATCGTCATAATCTTGTTCATCTACGTACTTACTGATATTTTCGTTTTCTTTCAAACCATTTGCAGCTTCAAGTTTATCAAGCTCAGCTTCTATCTTGTCTCCTTCTTCTTTAAGCTGATCAGAGCCGTAGAACTCCTCGTAGTTTGCATAATCGTCGTCTTTAGCTTCTTGAGCTGTAAAAACAAAAGTGTAATAATTATTTTGTTAATTAGACTCTCCAGGTTAAAGTCCATCATCATCATTATAATCAATCGTTACTTGATCTGTATTTTTCGTTCACACAATTAGGCTAACATACCTAGGGACGTAGGTACATAAAATATATAATTTCATGTCTATATCATGCAAACAAATTAATACCAACAACAACGTTTACAATAATTACCTATTCGTTTTTATAAGTACATTTTAAATGTGTACTGCATATGTTGGTATTAATTTGTTTTGTATTTTAAGGAAAACTATACCTAAATAGGTACTATATATTTTTCCTTAAATAACAAAGAAAATAATTATACTACGAATATTAACGATATGAAGAGTTTATCGGTTTTGGTACCAATACTACGGTTGCGAACCTTAGGCGTAGACCAATCTGCGCGCAAGTTATATAGATTTTAATTATATGACAGCCCTACATAATATTCTAAATGTATGAAATGAACGTAAACATGTTAATAATTTAATTAAATTACAAGCAAACGCTTTGACTTTGTTCCCGTCATCCTTTAAGAATTTCCCATTCCACACCACGATATATTCTAAAAAATCGTGTAAGTATAATTAGATATTAGAGTTAATATTTTGTTTTTTGCGCGGAACCCTAAGCTATTTCAGAGTTTATACAGACCGACAAACAGACTCTTCTTTGTCGTTCCCTTTTCCCGTCATTTGGGGTCGGGTCTCCTCACACTTCGGCGCCAGGATAGTCTATCCTGGATTGTCGGTTCAGGCAATTGGGCTTTCTGGAGGTCTTTTTTATATTTGACCACCAGGTCGCTGGCGGGCGGCCTCTGCCTCTTTTTTGCTCAGGCAGGTTTAGAGCAATTTTCACAATATGGTCTTCATTACGTCTCTGTACATGTCCATACCATCTAAGGCGCGATTCAGTAAGTTTGTTTGCGATCGGGGCGACCTTAAAGCTTCCTCTAATATACTCGTTTCGAATTTTGATACTAGACCGACAAACAGACAAAAAATAGATAACAAACGTTTGTTAATAGTACCGTATATACCTTGAGTATACCCATATTGTTCATGTTACGAACCACAGATCCCAGCCGTAGAAGCGGCGATTATTCTTATCGGTTATCAGTTACTTTAATTAATCTTTATACCTTTTATGTTAATATTTCACGGAGGAGCCATTAAAGGCCAGTCCATTAAAAATATGTTTTATAGATTTAAAAATAGTATCTCTTCTAGTTTGTATTATAGTTCATTATGGAACTTTTTGGTTTGTTTTCGGAGGAGGGCGCTGACTCTGCTACTCAGTTTTATACTAAACTTTTGCAGTGTCATCGTTCCAATTATAACATATACCCTAAACTTTATAGTTCCCAATAACACATTATTACACGACTGCCTCAGAAGGAGGTTTATGTGTTTCTTCATTTGAAGATTGTTTTAAATTTGGGATCACAGTTACAGCGTTTGGCCTTGATCTCACCTGGATTTTTCAAGCTATGATAAGGCCGAAGGTGGAAGCGCACTTCACCCGGAATACCTCTATAATGCCCGAACATAACAATTTAAGAATTGTTGTTATGGCGACATACTTAGGTAAGATGGTAGCTAGCCAGGCGGACTTAAAAAATGTCCTATCACTAACCAAACACAATTTTCCACTCCCCTGGGGATTAAACCCGGGACCTCTGGATCTAGCAATGTTGCTGGGCGTACCCTGGACCACAGAGGCGGTGTAAAAAAATTCGAAAAACGTTTTTTTTTCTTTTGAAACTGATGAGTGTTTGAACAGGGTACAATATTGGCCTTAAAGACCACTATCAGCAGACCATGCGCGACCTGTCAGGGGCTGTGTTGTGACCGGCAGTTACGTGGAGTTGATGGATAGAGGCGGCTCACTATTACTGGCCTGTTTTTATCTTGCCTGGGCAAATAATGAGGTACTAATGGAGCGAGCCTTCCCGGAAAATGCTTTGCTCAGAAGTAGGCTTTTGTGGGCTGAAATGCTAGTGATGAACTTAGAACTTTGGCGTAAGTATCTGCGCGGGGTCAGCTAGTAGGTAGGTACACATTATACATTACATTATACTGTATTGGATTTCATGGGTTTTAACTTTTTGCGCATACCCCTAATTCTTATAGATCGATAGATAGGTAGAAAATACTTTACTTTGTTTTAAATCCAAATAAATAATATTTTGAATTTTGGACTTAGTTGCACTAATAAATAAAATTACATGGGCGAACTTAATGCTACGAAACATTTTCATCCAGATAACGCTTGTGTAGGATGGAGTTGGGAGTCTTATACCTACCTATCTAATGAAAGTAGCCTCGGTACTCCCTGTAACATTAGCTCAGCTACCTGCCAGTAAAAGTTCTGCCAAAGTAGGTCTAGCCGTTTTGGAGATTAGACGGAATAAATAGACAGAAAAACAGACAAAAATGTTCAAATATACCTACTTACCTACTTAGACGTTGTGTACCTACCTGTGTATAGCAGTTAAAGCTGTTAATTTGATATTACATACATATACTTTAATATAAGTATTTTATTTAATTTGAAATTACTGGATAAAAAATATTTCGTTTTTTTCACCTTTTCTTCAAAGTTACAAAGCTGAAATAATTGCAGAAAAAAAATCCAATGAGTTCAACTTAGTAGAATAGGGGTTTAATTTAGGTACCTAGGTCATAACCTACCTAAATATTTATTTATTATATTTTTGTTTTAATTTGTATTGAATCGAAAAAAACAGAAAATCTATAGTCTCTTATTAAAAGCAATTAAGGACAACAAAATCACAGAACATTAAGAATACCTAGGTAGGTACCTACCTATATATTTTTTAATCTCACCAATCTAAACCTCATATAGTATCTAGGTACCTAGATACTATAGGTATGAGGTTGTAGGTAAGGTTCAACCTAAGTACCTACCTACCTGTAGGGAGTAAAGCATATTATGTCTACCGCAGACAATCAGAAAACTCATTTAGGTAGGTAGATGTACGTAGGTACCAACCTATCTTGTTATCACTTTGGAAGCCTGTAATCGACGATAATATTAAATTTGGATATCGAAGTCGATCCCTAGGTGGAAATCATAGCAAAGAACATGTTGGTAGGTACGTAGGTACCTATTATACTACTATTATTATATACCTACCTACCTACTATTATTTTTTGCTTAGTTCAAACCATAGAATGCTCTAGATTAATATTGCTAAGGAAACAATAATAATCTATGAATCAACACTGCATTTATAACAGTTAACATATTATCTACGTCTTGTTATTAAAATAGAGTCATTTTCTTACCAGTAGCAAGAATCGCTGCGGAAGCGAACAAAACACAAATAAACAACTTCATTGTCACTTCATCACAGAACATAAAAATAATTTGAATTTAAAAATAGAACGAGTGCGCGTGCGATCGTTTTCAACGTCGGTACAGACTGGCGAAACGCTAGAGTTGTGCCAAGCTGATAGGTAATGAACATGTTCATGCATTTATTTCAGTAGCTGACTCATTAGCAAAGACATTGTTTCATTCTGCCAAACAACAAAATCGTAGGTTGCGTTAATTACTAGGAATTCGCAAGGCTTCGCACTCACTTTTTTTGTTTGGGATAGGTACGAAAAATTATTAAACTAGTAGTTCGTCCCGAACTGAGATATGGTGATGTCTGGTTTGGGACTGAGATTATTTATCAAATAGAACTTAATTGACAAACGATAAAAGTAGGTATGCTTTCAATGCACCTTACTTACCCTAAGTGTTCTAGGCTACTACTTATCATATTATAGCTGTTGTTGTTACCTAACCTATAAATAACTTATAATAACATGAAACAAAGAAAAAAGGTTTTTTGAAAAGTGCTCTCAAAACCGTTGCCTTAGTAGTCGTGATTTAAAAATCTAGCCCCTTCAGCCTACGGATGTCGTAAAGTCAACCAAATAGGCAGCAGCTTCTTTCTGTGTGTTAACAAAACTTTAACTGTGAGCACCAATCTGTCTGCCAAGCGTGATGACTATGGCGAAACCTAGTAGTTATAGAAGAAGTTCTTTTCACATTGTGGTATTGACAATAATTTACTGTTGATATGGAATATGCGCAGTCAAAACACTTGCATGACAAAAGTAATTCCTGGATTTTATCGACACCCTTCCCTATTGAGTGAATATAAAAAAATTAATTGATCAGTTTTAATATGTTTCCTAATACCCTTTCTTATATAAGAAGATCTGATGATCATCCTTTGCCCCCTTCATCTTAAAAACCACCCCTAATAAGGGCAATTATAATCTTATTTTGAAATCTGCAGTCTCAACCCCTATTACATATGATATTTCATATTTTCACAAATTTTCAAGACTTCAATCTCATTTACCCCTTTTGCAACATTGCATTTATATATTTACGTTATCTCTTTACAGTTTAAATTTCATGAAAATCGGATATGAATCGGATATGATCATCTCGAACGGGTCGAGAGTTATGCCGTCACAAACATTGCCACACACATACACACATACATACAGTGCCGGATTTCCTAACTTAACTGAGAGATCAATAATTGTATCATTATAAGTAGGTAGGTACATATTTTATATAATCGAGTTTTAATGATCGAGTTTATTTTATTATTCGCAAGCGTGGATCGTTTCGAGATCACTGTAGGTAACTTCCTACGCAAAACATCGATCGTTTTGATGATTACATAAAAAGGCCCTACAGTACCTACCGCTGAGTTTTTTCCTCCAGTAGATACAAACGTAGTTTGTTGTACCTAGTCTGTTGCTTGTCACATTACAAATCTTCGAAAGTAGGTACCTACACTAAAAGAAATTACCTGCTTATAGAAATTTATATTTTTTTCATAGCTCCTGTAAGAAATTAAATGAAAATATTTCTTTTTTTGGCCGTGTGATAGTGTGTAAAGTCGATAAAACATTGATGGAAAGGTCAAAATGGAATTCGAAGTGAGTGGGTCTTCATAATTAAAATTAATTTAAAGAAAGAGTTGCTCTCTGATGTAGGTACTTATTGTAAAAGTATTTTTCGTGTCCCGCTCAAATAACTTTGATCTTAACTTGACGTTTTTTTGTCTTTCGTTAGCGAAGTATCTATGTTGCTGGTTGTCCCGTCTCTATTTTAAAGACAGTTGTCGATACCTTATCATATCACATTTCTATGTGCGCGATAATGTATTACTTGGTACCTACCTACCTAACTATTTAAATTCGCTGACTAAATACATTATTTTGATGATTCTTTTGTTCACATACAACGGAATGTTTAACATTTGGTAGGTAACTACCTACCTAGTGTTTTTACCGATTATACCTAATGATTACACCTGCGGGTCTAAAATTGGCAATAGGTACTTTCCTATTAGGTAGGTAGGTACATAAGTATTATATGCTGTTTGAGGTCTTGATATTCGATATTCGACTTGAGTATGAGGCAGAATCTCTGATGAGTAGAGTAGAAGAGCAGTTGAGGTAAGTAGCGTAAGGTTCGTTGCAGACACAGACCTTAAAAGGTGTTATTCCATGCTGCCTCATAAAATCACAATCATAGGTACCTACCTACCTAAGATATAAAAAAATACGTAGGGACAAAGGACAAGTGCAATATCTATGGGGAAGCAGCCCTTAAATATTGCAATGGTTCACTGAATTACAAAATTACTACTGATTTGAACCCATCACGGTCTATAGACCTCTTAGAATTGTAGCTGAATTTAAGTAACCAATTTAATTGGTGACCAGTTACCGGAAAGTTACGGTTAATTTTTTTTCGTTTGGCAATGTTGACGACTAAAATGAATCTGCTTGTGAATTGAATTGTCTAAGAAATGTGAATAATGAATTGACCATTTTACCGAAATTTGCAGAATTGCTAATGATCTGCCAGAAATTCATATTATGAATCTGTTTTAGATGAATTGCTCAAAGTGGCCATTTTAGACCCGCAGGAAGATAGTTATTATTCGGCAGCCGAGAATCGTAGCCAAAACAATTAAAATAGTATATGAACAGCGCCATCTAGTGAGATACTATAAAAGTTTTTACTCTGCGCGTCAAGCTAGTCTTTGAATATCGAAGCTGGTTGAGTTCACAGACTTTTATGAAGTTGAGTCGCACGTCATACAAAGAAGAGCGTAGTTTGGTAATACACCAATAGACGGAGCTATAAATTAACCTGAATAAAAAAACCTACTCGCCAACATGACCAACCACCATATTATTAAAGACAAAATACTCTAGACTGATATTTGCTTGAATAGTATGAACACTCATCCTCACCGACTTCACGATATTTAGATTTGCATGCAGCTCCTGATGTAGAATAGGTAGGTACCTACCTACCTATTAAGCACCATTCATTAAGAACAGGTAGGTGGGTATTAGGAAATAGGTACCATAGATTGTGTGATATTTTCAATTGTTTCATTGATTGGGAAGCGTTTAACCAACCATCGGTAACCTTTTAAACGAATACCTACCTAGGTATCTAAGATTTTACCACGTCTGTTTCACGTTAAATGTTGTTTATTAGGTACTTATCAGTTATTAGGCATCCACTAAGCTTCTCTCGTCCTTATTTTTTATTTTTTTAGGTTTTTAGGTAAGTAGGTACTTGTCTAAGTAGGTACCTACATGAAGAACCAAACTTATTCAAAATCTATATAGGTACCCAGTAACATTAAAAAAAATTTAATTGGACCACAATTTGAGAGTTTTGGTCCCCAGGTTCGAATTAATATGGGACCAATTTCAGGGTAGGTACCTAAACTACCTCTGTCCATGAAAAAAATAATTTCGCAAATTGGTTACTCGCAAATAAATCGGTCGTGTTCTTCTTATTACACCCTACTTATGTAAAAATCCATAAAAACCTATTTTTATCAACATTTACGATAGCAAAATCATCGAAGGTCAAATGAAATCCCTGAAAAATTCGCGCCAACTGAAACGTCACCTCCATCGAAGTCCGCCATTTTAACCTTGTTCCGCTGAACTTGCAAAATACGACCTCGGTTTGAAGGCTGGCCTCGCTTGCAAAAATAGACCTTGTCGCGACCTCGTCTTCAAGGCTTGCCCTTGTGACGAGGCCAGACCAAGCCGCAGACCAAGGTTGACCTCGGTGGTACAGGCGACCTTAAGCCCCCAAGGTTTGCGCTTCCGCGTGTTATCTGTGATGTGACGTGGTGTGATGATTTTGACGTCACGTCATTTCATACCATCGTCATGTGTTGATTATTGATTGTTATTCATTTGTTTCCTACTGCGGCAGTAAGTAGGTACATACCTACTTAGGTATTGACACGTCGATGCTTTTAGCATTATGGTTGCGTGGTGACTTTTAGCCCGTTCAAGGCGGATTTATACTTAAAATTGAATATAAATATCGTCTAGCCCCAAAGTAAGCAGAGCTTGTTGATTATGGATAGAATACTTTGATTGTTTTTTTTGTAAATATTATATACACTACAACAACGAAACACAAATCAAACATTTACATTCATCACACACATGTTTGTACTAGGTCGGAATCGAACCCACAACCGCAGGGAACAGAGCCACTACCAACTGAGCTGTTAAGCTTGCTTGGGAGCTGTGAACTGGAGTTGTTTGTGTATATATATGCTGTAATCGTTTGTGGGGAGGTTATCTTAGACATCAGTACCTAATAGCTAATACCTAACAATTTATTTCAGTAATTATTATTGAACAGGATCACAAACATACTTACTTAGATTAAAAAATGAAGTATACTTAGGTACCTTTTAGTTACTATTCAAAATAATTTAATCATTTTCATTTAATTGTATGGCAGTAACAAAACATTCACTTATGTACCTATGGTAAATCAAAATCACTGTACTTAGATCGTAATTGGTAACTTAGGTTTACCTATAAAGAATATGCACATAGTAGGTAGGTACCTACCTACTTAATTCAAAACCTATACATTTAAAAGTAGGTACCTAACTACTTACATAAAAATAAAATTATAATTAACGTATTCAAAATATTGATAACAGACATAAAATAAGAAAGTGGGAACAACATTTTACAAGATTATTATGTAGGTACCTATTTAATTTTATATGTAGATACTTAGATAAAATTCATGAGTAAGTATTTATAATTTGCAAATTTTTTAATAAACTGCTTATCGTGCGATTGACATGCGATTCATAATTTTGTTTATTTACAATTTCTCACCTCTACATACCTGCTTATCAATAAATGTGATTCATACTTTGCTATTGAGAGGAATCAGAGTATATAGCTAAAAATAATCATAATGTTACACTATGTAGGTATATTGGAATAAGATTTTTTTGAGAATAAGATCACTTCCTTTCTTTTTCGTACTACATAAAAGTGCAAACTTTTTTGGTTTAGAAAATAATTTTAACTTAACCTTTTCATGTAATTTATCTAAATAGTAAAAAATCGACATACGTATGTTTCTCGAATCAAATAATATAAAAATAAATTTTGATTAAAGTTTGAGTCATAAGTAGTAATTTTGAATCTAAAGAATCATAAAGACTTAGCACAGACAAGACTACGAAAGGGTTAATAATGCATTGTTGCCATAATACATCCCAACTAGGAACCTACGGCAATGTACCCTATGGCGGCGTTCGTAGATGCTAAGTGAGTGATATAGCCCTAGGGGGCCTATGATGAACCACCGCGACAAGTCTCGTGTCTTTTTTTTTTGTGCGACGGGGAAACGCTTGACCTTCATCTCACCTGGTTACAAGTTAAGCACTTCACTCGAAATCCTCAACAAAATGAGGAACTGGTTATCTTACCTCTAAATGCCGGAACACAACAATTTTAGAATTGTCACTATCGCGACAGAATTAGGTAATATGGTGGTAGCTAAAGACCTACAACCAACCAAACAAAGCACAATATTGTACTCCCCTGGGGATCGAACCCGGGACCTCTGAATCTGAAATCGGTGGGTTGAACCACTAGACCACAGAGGCGGAATTTCATGTCGTCCACATGAGTGAGTCCACATAATAGGAGTGTCGCGGTGTTTATCTTAGGCCACCAGGGCCATGGGTTGCAGTATCTACTAAGTATACCTTCAGGCGTTACACTATACGAATGACCTACGGCAAGCCCCACTTTTTCTCATTACAAATTATTACAGTAACCTTATTTTCCCCTATCGGTTTAACAAGCTAGTTGACATTGATAAACTTTACAGTATGTTCTCTAGTGGTCAAGTAGGTTATAACCTAAATGTTACAGCGCAAGAATCAACACAAAAGTGGCCAGAAATGGAACTAACTTACAAACGCGGCAGGAGACGTCCCTTTGGCTTAGAAACTTTCACCTGCCGAACTGTGAGCTACTACGACAATAAGATAATAGTTATTTGTGATAATTGTGATCTTCAGAAAACTTCCTTTCTAAAGTTGAATCCGTACTGACTGCATTTGATTTTGAGCGTGCGCGCAAGTTGCGGCGGCCCGCAGTAGAAAACGGTCACCTTTCCTTTATTCTGCTCCTGGAGTTGCTGGAATACCTGGAATTATTCGTTGTTTTTTTATTTTCACGTATTTATTTAGGTATTCGTTTTTTTATTGTACGACGGGGAAGCGCTTGGCCTTCATCTCACCTGGTTTTCAAGTTATAATAAGGCCGAAGGTGGAAGCGCTTTTCACCCGGAATCCTCAACAGTCTGAGAAACTGGCTACTGTTCTGTGCTGTTACCTATAGTTTAAAACGCAACAAGCTACAAGCTGTGCTTAGTTTGGGGCTAGATGTTGCTGAGTGAAATTATAATCCTGTTGAAATGAAATATATTTATTTGGCAATACACACAAAAATTAAAAATAATAACAATAACAACATCACTTAGTGCAGCACAGCCACCGGGCCCAAACTCAGCTTAATGCTGCCACGCACAAGCTAGGCGTGCCAGCGCTGGTTTACATCTCTCATTTCATCAATCCTGTTATATTAATAAATGCCGCAACAAAACAATTTTAGAATTATTGATAAGGTGACAGAATTAGGTAATATGGTGGTAGCTAGCCAGGCGGACTTAAATCAAGTCCTACTACCAACCAAACCAAGCACGATATTGTACTCGCTGGGTATAGAACCCGGGACCTCTGACAATCTGACACCGGTGGGCGGACCACTAGACCAGCCCCCTCAGCACGGGGCGTGGATAAAATTTTTGTCCTCTGTTTTTCCACCTTCGAGAGAATTTTATCTCCCGATGGTGGACAAAAACAGAGGACATCATTTTTCTCCCCTCCCCGTACTGAGGGGGCAGAGATGAGGTTAATCTAAACGGATAAGTTTTAAAATGCGTGCAAATTAGAAGGACATTGAAAAAGGTTTAAACAGAAGTAATATTAAACTCAGTGACGGCTTGATGTTGCAAAAAGTGTATGTGATGGTGTGTGCGTATTGTTATGTGCGTGTAACTTTTTATTTTACGACGGGGGCGCTTTAACTTGCTTTTAAGTAGATTTATTTTGTATACTTTTCACAAAAATCGATTGATCAATAGTATTTTGGAGCCTAAGCACCTAAGCACTCACTAGTTTGTCATGGGTCCGAATCTTCTGATCGACTAACTAGCTACCAAAGAGCTTACAGGCTTGAAACTTGGTAGGTTGGTAAGTTCCAAGCTATCTGTGGCTTCGAACTTACCAACTAATTATGTCAGTTTTTGTTTATGAAACTATGCTAATGTGAAGGTATTTCCTGAGAAGATTTCCTTCTCAATTAAAAGGGAAATGGTATTCAGCACGTACCTTGTCCCAATTCGGACGGCCTGCATTCGTTCGAGTCTTCAGGCCGGTGATAAGATCCCGTTTTTCCTGAAAACAATAATAAAATATTATAGGACATTAATTTCACTCAGCGCCATCTAGCCCCAATCTAAGATAGCTTGTTACGTATATGGGAACTAGATTACGGATAGAATTCAAATTCAAATTCAAATTCAAATTCATTTATTGCCAATAAGTTTAAATCAATTACAAAATTACCAGAGGACCCCACACTAGGGCTAGCCTGTGCCGAGGGAGTCTATTTAAAGAATTACCAAAAGACTTGTGCTACTAACAGGGCAAAACCAAATTAAATTAAAAACAAAAAACAAAATTACTGAGTATGACAGTGAAAAGGGGGGTGTGTGTGTGTGTGTGTGTGTGTGTATGTGTGTGTATATTAGAGTGTGCATGCGTTATTTGGATAAGTAGGAGTAAGGAACACGGATGGGAAACAAAGAGCAAAGTTATTGGGATTCACGTCAGGATTGCTAAAAGTCTCTCTGTATCATCATAATCAACTTGTGGTTGGTGATCTTGGTGAGGAGCCACTTTCTCACTTTCTCCTTAACGCCGTAAAGTGAGCAAGATAATTCACAATGTTTGCTAGCAATGCGATATATAAATGGAAAGGAAAAGAACTTAAACCGTCTTGCGAAAGAGGTCTTAATAGCAGGAACATTTATTCTAATGCGACGCTTCACAGACGGGGGAGCAGCCTTCTGCTCAGTCAGAAAAGTCTTATGGTAGACGATTATCACTTGCTGGAGGTAGAGCTGGCGAACACTCAGTGTTTGAGTTTCAGTGTGTAGTGAAATAGTAGGGTATCTAAACGGCTTGCGGAACATGACTTTGAGCACCGATCTGTGAGCTCTTTCAAGGGTAATTAAGTGAGTCTTGCCTGCACCACCCCAAACCGTAATGCAATAACACAAGATAGACCGGCAAAGAGATGTATACACCAACATCAGAGTATCTACATCTGAACTATCACGGAGAAGCTTTATTATGTGAATGAGTTTTCTGACTCTAGCAGAAAGCGAGAGAATATGATGCTTAAATGTTAAATTTTGGTCAAGGTTTATACCTAGATATCGCAGGCATAGTGTTTTTTCAATAGAAGGACATGTACAATTATTTGCAAGTCGGTTATAGCATTTATGAATTTTAATTGGAAGAAGAGGAGGAGGACTAGATGCTTTGGTTTTATGGAAGCATAAGTATTTCGTCTTAGCAGCGTTAAGAGTAAGCAAATTAGCGTCAAGCCACGCAGCAATACAGGACAAACCATCTTCAACGAATTGAGAAACTTGCACCCAACTATCTCCAAGGAAAACGATAGCTGTATCATCGGCATAGCATGTGATTTGGCCATTGGTAGAGTCATCAAAAAGTGCCATAAGGTCATTTATGTAGAGCGTAAAAAGAGTAGGCCCCAGGATACTACCCTGTGGAACCCCAAAAGACAGCTCCTTTATACTACTCGCCTGCCCAGATATAGAAACGCACTGACCACGGTTACTCAGATAACTACGAAACCACTCAAGCGCTACACCCCTGATTCCCAGACACTCCATTTTTTTAAGCAGAATTATGGGAGACACGGTATCAAAGGCCTTTGCCAAATCCAGGAAGACACCAATGCATTTTTTTCCATTGTCAAGACCTGACACTACCTTTTCTAGCAATAGATGGACTGCGTCCTCCGAGGATCTACCCCGTCTAAAGCCAAATTGAGCGGGAGAAATAATATTGTTTTGTTCCAAATATGCAGTTAACCTTTTATTTACAATTTTTTCTAAAATTTTGGAGAAAGCTGGGAGCAGGGAGATCGGTCGATAATTCGAAGGAGCTGTCTTATCCCCGTTCTTGTGAATTGGAAGAACTGATGCGATCTTCCAAAAATCGGGAAATACACCTGTAGAAAGGCTAAGATTCAAGACGTACGTTAAAGGTTAGTTAAAGGTTAGAATACTACTTATATTTAACAGTAAGGTAGTTTTATATAAAAAAATAAGTAAGGATACTTAAATACTTACATTTTTACATAGGTACTTACCATGATACAACAACCAAACACAGAACAAACATCTACATAAATATTTTCATTACACAGATGTTTGTCTTGGGAAGGAATCTAACCCTCAACCTACAGCTCAGCAAACGATTTCATTACTTATTGTTCTACGCATGACATTACAAAAACAATATTTAAAAGATTGTCTAAGTAGTTGCAGTTCATAAAACCTATCGGAGGTTTTGCCGAATCGCCACGCAGGGCAGGCAGATTATTGATCGGAGAAAAAGCGTGAGATAATACACAAAGGTAAACTGCTGTTTTTTTTTCTAGTGAGACTTAACTTCTTTTTACAACTTGAAACCTGGAGAGATAAAGGCTTTCTAACCGTACATACTTTAGAAAAGAGGAAATCAAGTCCCTTTTTGCAGGGGCTTAGCACTGCTACGGCTGAACTAGACATGACATGACATGAGACTTGCCGCAGCACATAGGAACCGATGGTGATATACCTTTTCATGCAACAGATCAAGCGCCAGCTGCAACCCCACAGCCTTCATGTCGGTCCTCTGCAGCGCACTTGTGATGTACATGTGCATCTCCAGGAACCGCGAGTTGTCCGCTCCCGCTCCCGCCTGCGCCCCCACCTCCGCCTCCGCTTGCTCCATCTCCAGCTGCGAGAGGAGGCTCACAAACCACTCGAAGGAACGTTGCTCCCGGTTTATCCAGAAGAAATCCACCTGTAAATAGGACAAGAGTCAAGCGCCTGATAACCATTAGCACTCGAAGGCACTTCATCATCATCAGCAATCTATGGCAGTTCATTGATGGACGTAGGTCTCTCCCCAGATGCGCCACTGACGCCATCTTCGTACTATCTCATCCATTGTATGGCACTATGTGGTGATCCATTTAGCCGTAGGGCAACATACACTACGCTTGCCTAGACGTGTTTTCCACTGAAGTAGGTACTCGTTGACCCCACCGGTTCTCGAACTTTCGGCAAATATGACATGCCCATATGAGCCTGCTAATTCATTGGGCTATATAAGCCACACCGGTTCTCAGTCTGACCAGCTCACTTGTAACCATGTCAAGATGTGGTCTAATTTTCACTCTGGACTTAACCCCATTTGTTTTCACCATCGTAATTTCAGACCACACACGTCCACTACTGAACATAGCTCCCTCCAATT
Organism: Venusia cambrica; assembly: GCA_951394065.1. Classification (NCBI taxonomy): domain Eukaryota; kingdom Metazoa; phylum Arthropoda; class Insecta; order Lepidoptera; family Geometridae; genus Venusia; species Venusia cambrica. Next base: position 573,042 of record OX596068.1, on the reverse strand, counting down.
GACGCCACATATCGCTAGACCCTAAGCCTTCTCCATCCATTGACTCCCCGCGACCGCCACCTTGTTGGAACTCTTTACAAACGAAGATATTAGAATTTTGCGTTTGGAGTGTGTGGGTGGAGTACAGGAATACTCTACCCAATGCCTATTTTTATAAACGTATATCGTACTACGAACCTGGTACCTACCTTATCTTTAGCTAAGGTGAAATTCAACTGAACAGCTTATGTGGTGGTACTCAGTGTGTCTGCTGTCGTGAATATCCAGCGCGCTATAGTGAATTTTTTATTCAAATGATGTGTTCATATAATTGGCCTCAATAATTGAATCATCCCTGTTATGTTTATACACATACCTTCCGTAGTCTCATGTTATGACTGTGTAGACTAGCGCTCCAGGTGTGCTGGCACTTTGGACAGGTCTGTTTGGCTTCCCAGTAGCGGTACATGATGGCCTGTAGGATGGACGCGAAGGGGGTGACGCCGATCCCCGCAGCGATAAGGGCGGCGTGCTGAGCGTGGAAGATGTGGGAAGATGCCGCGCCATACGGACCGTCTATGTAGATCTAAGGCATAGATACAGATATAAAGGTGGACCAGGTGGGAGGTAGATCCAAACTAATGGTATAGCTATTTGACTTTTCAAAAATATCCTGAAAATATAGCCTTAAAAGCTTACATATATAATATAGACTTTAACATTGGTTCTCATTTCATCTCAGTTCTTTCTTGGATCTTTTAAATAGTTACTAATCTAATAAATAGCAAGCCTCATAGCTCAGTTGGTAGTAACTCTGCCTTCAGCGCTGTAGGTTGTGGGTTCGATCTATATTCATCATACAAATGTTTGTCCTGAAGTTAGTTAGTTTAAACTTGTCTTTCCCAGGGGAAAAAAAATAAAAGATGACATGACTGAATTGAAACACACCAGCTATTTAGGTGTTCGCTCTATAGACTAATTAATTTGTGTAAGCATAAGATGTACGCAAAATCATACAAGTGAAATGTGTCCAGTTCCAGTTTTATTTGGATAGATTTAGAAAACAATAAACCGATTTATAGCATAAAAGGTATTACCTCCAAAGGTTTCCCGACGGGCAAGTTAGCGAGACCCAGCTCTTCGACAGCCGACCCATTTCTATCGTCTGCTGATTTCTCTTTAATTGACTCCACATCTTTGTCCGGGGATATGGTCTTTGAGAGACGTCTTCTCGCTAAAATATGTGTTAATCATCGTTACGTTTGAGGAAAAATCAAATAAAATCTTTTTTGAATAGCTCGGTTTGACAGGAAAGTAAAAATATCACTCTAGAGTGTTGTACGAGTTGACTAATTTATAATGAGATGTAATTATGATTTTCAAACTCATCTGCAAAGCATATGGATATTATACATAACATGTAGGTAGTATTGAAAAGATAAAAGAGGCTCATTTCCAGCCAAAAATGCTCAACAACTCGGAGTCAATATTAGGACTACAGTCACTGGAACATGACTCATGAGCGTAGTCCTGTGTGTAGCTCATGCCTTGCGATCTACATACTCACTCTTTGCAGTTGATAAGCTTTCCACTGACTCCTGCTACCCTGGTACTCACCCAGAGTGATGATGCTCTCATTGCTCCTTCTCCGTTCATTGTCCTCAAAGCTCGGCGTCTGGAATGCTATGATTGGAGGCTTCGTTCGCATGTACCGGAAGCGGTGCTCCAAGTCTCGGTGCTGTGGGCTCTTGTACATATCCTTAACAGCTCCAGGCTGGAGGCCAGGTCGTGGGGTGAAGCCGTGCTCTGATTCAGAGCGGTGGAGGTTTATCCTGGAAGTCCATATACAGTCTGTACTATATTGTGGTGTTGACAGAAGAAAAATACTATTGATATTGATAAAAACAAACCCTTACGCAGTTTTATTAATTTTATTCTGGACATCTGACATGGAGAGTGACTTCTCAAGAAGACGTTGAGGAGAGAACGGCTCAGGAGTTAAGGATGGAGTAGACGTGGCTATAGCTGAAATAAATAAATGCATTTTGAAGTCCATCAGGCCCATACAGAAATCATGTGAGAAACGTGATAGAAAATATAACATTTGGTATTAATAATTTATTTTTAGTATTTTTAATGTGGAATACAGTAATACTATAGCCCATGGATGGATGGAGAAGTGATGCACGAGCATCACTTCTGAATTTTATCACTACGAAACTGACGAGATATTTTCATTTTCAACTAACACCAAAAAACGGTACATCATCATCAACCTATCGCATCGCTGTCTACTGCTGGTCTCTCAAACAGTGCGCCACTATGCCTGATCATCAGCCTTTCGCATCCACTCTCTGCCTGCCACTGTACGAAAGTAAATCAATTGACCTTCGAGGAGATATGGGATTATGGAGTAGTGGAACTCCAAGAAGCCTACCTTCCAAATGCTCGTCGTTCTCAAAGCCATGGTTGATGTACTTAGTTGGCGTGGCTTCCAGTAACACTCGCTTGCTCCGGCCACTCATGCGCAGGGAGCCGTTCTTTTTGGTTTTTGACTTTGTACTCTTATTGCTTTGGTTGGAGACTGATCTTGCTATTTTTCTGTAGACAAAAATATACCTATGGTCAATTTTTTTTTATTGTACGACGAGGAAGCGCTTGGATTTCATTTCACTTGGTTACAAGTTAAGATAAGGCCGAAGGTGGAGGCGTACTTTACCCGGAAACTGACGAACTGGCTATCTTATCTTACCTATAAATGCCGGAACACAACAATTTTAGAATTGTTGTTATGGCGACAGAATTAGGTGAGATGGTGGTAACTAGCCAGGCGGACTTAAACAAAGTCCTACCACCAACCAAACCAAGCTCAATATTGTACTTCCCTTGGGGATCGAACCGAGGGCCGCTGGATCTGAAATCGGTGGGTTGAACCACTAGACCACAGAGGCGGTTACATGTAGGAATTTAAACTTTAACAGCTTCATTGTTGTGATATTCTCCTGTTGTAGTTTACGGTTATTGAATTTAGCTTTTTGGCAATTCAAGTTAATCATTTTTATCATCAAGACCCCGTAACAGACCACGTAAGCAAGCCTTCCTACCATTGAAAGGTTTGCTCTTGGTAATTTTTTTCTCGCTTGGCAGGAGGCAATTATTTTTGTTACAAGAATTTTTGTTCTGGCGTGGCAAGTAGCTACCCAAAACCTTACTTGGAAGAGTATATAAACAGTCGTCTGTACTAACATTTATTCACTTCATAATTGAATGCTGCTCTACTGGAATGATGGACCTTCTTAACTTACTCATGTCCATTCTCCAGGGCTGGTAGTGATGGTGGTGGTCCGTGCAGCCTGGCTTGTTCCTGTTCAAAGTAGGAGTAGAGGCGGTTGGTCCACTCTCCCACACCTCGGATGTGCAACCAGATGTACCCTGGGGGAAGTGTCTAATGTATGAGACTAGCAGGTTATTTACATAGATGAGGAAAAGAAAAGGAACGAAAGGCCTCCTTGACATACACTATGCGAATTGTTATTTTGGGTGCGAGTGATGTACTTGGGTATTATTTTTATGAATATGAGCCCTCACCGTTAGAAACGGCTAGAGGTCTCTCGGGAAATAAACACCAGCAACTTTCTGAGTATTTATCACAAAAACATTGCGATCATCTGGCCGACACATGGCAAACGTTGTGATTGAAAACATTTTTCACACAATGACCAATGTACAAAAAAAATGGCAAAACCATTTTGGAGGAGGCTCTGTCTGACCAGAGATTAGAACCATACTTCATCCATAACCAACAATGTGTCGCTCTCTCACTCGGCGTATAATCTTATTTAACATTCAGAACCATTCTCAAGTACTAAAGAGGCTTACTACCTACAACCCGGGCTCCTATTGTACTTACAAATTATATACCCACATTATTAACAACTTATATTCGTTTATTGATGTTAAATTAGTGTTCGTTAATAGCAATAATTTGGTTGTAATGTTTATGGTCACAGATTTATAATTTGTATCCTGTTACTTTATATCAGAGTCTTTATTATCTTTGGGGGAAATGAGCCTTAGGAGAAGATTAACTGAGAGGAAAACCTTATCTTTAATCTTATTCCTGTCTTGTTCGGTCCATGATAATTCTTTCATAAAGATTCTAAGCAAATTCCATCGTACCTTCAAGTTCAGGTGCGCTGCTGATGGTGAAAGGATGCCACTCGTAGAACGCGATCTCTGGTATGTTGACGAACACGTAGTCTCCTGCGTGGAACTCCAGGTGCGGAGGACGCTTCACTACCAGGTGGGTTACCCGGGAGGGAAGCAGGATGCCTGACGATATGTAGGTCTTACTGCGCTCTGACCTGGACGAAGTGGACAATCAGGCAAATAAAGCAGGGCTTCTTTCAAGAATACTAAAATATTTTGGTGACAAACTTAGTTTGGTAGAACCAGATTTTAATAATGGAAATCACATATCCGTCTACTAAGCGTGAAAGCAGAGTAGACTGAAATAATGAAGAAGTATTTTCAACCAACAACAAAATAGGTACCTAACTACTTAGTTGTAGATTAAACCGCACTTATTGCTGCGTTGCTGTTTTCGCCAACGAGGCGGGCTGTGACCATAATTTAGATCAGTTCGTTAACTTAAACCAAAAGTAAAGTGTTTTACTTCTTCCAAAGACCAGTACAACCAGGCTCGTACAATGTGTTTATAAGAAGTCGATGTTTCTAAAAAACTTGGAGTTCAGGTGTTATTCAAGGATTAGTACTAGGCCTATTTTACTTTTTTGTTCACAGTAATCACCTCATTATATTATTAAGATAACATAACAAAGAATACCACTCACATCATCCAGACGTATCTGAGTATCCGTTCAGTGATGTACACTGCCCCCGGGATAGCAAACCACTTGTAGAAATTAGGAGCGTGAAGGATAAGGAGAACCCAAAACGGCACGTACAGAAGGTGGGTCCAGTAGAATATCTTAAACAAAAACAGAGATTTTGCTAATATTTGAAACTCGAGTTATGGTTAACGCAACTTGCGTTGTATATTTCGATGAAAAACACCGCCGTTACGGCCAAACTTATCAATAAAACGGCGGCTTAAAATGACAGCGCAAAGTTCCTGTGGAGTTTTTTGACATTTCAAAAAACTTATTAAAACTAACCTTGAAGCTGCCTCGCCTCCTCACAAAGCTCTGGCTACAAACAAACATGACAGCAAGCACGATTAGAAGCGAGACTCCAGTTGGGTTGGCCCATCCCCCCACTAAGCCGAAGAGGCCGGGTCGGGCGGTAAACAGCCATTCAGTGAGGGTGTAGTTTGCTTTGTTAATAACTGGGTCGTTGACAACTATGATACCTAAAAAGAAGCAAAGTATGCTGTAAATGTTGTTATAAAAGTATGGCTTCAAATAATAATTTTAAATCAGGAAAACTACAAAACGTACTTATAATGAGAAAAATAAGTAAAGAGAAACTAAATAATGATAGAAAATTAACTGGAGAGATGAAGTTCAAGCACCTTTCGGTCGTACTATAATAAAAAAAAAGAAAAACTAAAATGAGGTGATAGCAAAGTGAAGATGAATAATATAATTTTAGATTAGCTTTGTAGCCAAGATAAATACTTACTAAAGTTGCAGAGATGCATGGCGGTATGAAAAAGACTGTATCCTGATATCAGTACACCGGTCACCTGAAATCAAATGATATCAATAAAAATTTATATTATGCATTGTGACTGGCATTTTAAAAGTAGAAGCAAAATATTGTAAAATTATACCTTGTGTAGGTAAATGTGATGGTCCAATGGAAGTAGTGAGCCAAACCCGCGCACGCGCAGTGCCGTAATACAATGCCGCAGCATCAGAACTAGTACCCATGCACATGTGAAATTCAAACACTGACCTGGAAAAAGCAGTCAAATTAATAACTAGATTTATAAGGTCCATTTTCCCAAACTATCCCTAGATTAAAAAGAGCTGTGGGGCCAAGTCAGTATAAACCCGACTTCCAATTCGGAGGTTGTGAGTTCAAATCCAGATTCAATTCATGAACAGAATCAAATTCAAATCATGCACCAATGGACTTTTCGGTTTTTCGGAAGTTTTATCCATATTTTACACATGCACATGCTTTGACATGGAAGGTCACATTTTGAGGAAACCGGCATATTAGGACCAAAACTGACCAAAACGTCCGAATGGCATGTTTAACTGGCTAGTAATTCGCCAAGCGGCGATGGGCTTGCGATCTGTCACGTAGTCAATACCAAACGCAAGTTTGGACATGCCTCTGACAACCCCCTGAGGATTCACGATCCACGCTCTAAGTAGTGATCAGAGGTGAATTATAGTAGGGGAAAAGTCGTGAGTACTAAAAGTACTAGTCAATCCATAAATATGCAGTCTGACAAATAAGAATTTACTCTGATTGAAATATATTCTAGTCCCTACTTATTGGTCTGGATCAGTTGAGTTACTTATAGACCGTTTGTTACGCTCATTATTTAACCTATTGCTTCACATGTTATTTGTATTTTTTTTTATTTTATAATTTTAAATAAATTTACGCTCTTATTCTTGTTTTTTTTATTGTACGACGGGTAAGCGCTTTTATTTGTAAGATTGAAGAGTTACCTTCATTGTAACGACACTGACAATTTGATTTTTCGATATTTTTTAATTAGTAGATCAATTTGCATGTCATAATTCTAGGTCTTGTTATGTTGGAAAACAATAGAAACCGAGAAAAGACATAAGACTTAAGGGACTCACCACAACCTCTAGCCAGTATCACAAATCCATTACTTTCTCGATACTCATAACATCTCGTGACAAACAGCACGATATTCACAAAGAAGAAGAACGCCAGGTAAGTGATGAGAGCGTAGTTGTTCTTGACATAGGGCACGGAGAGCTGGTAGGGACGCAGGCCAGCGAGCTGATGAAGGAAGTTCTGAGGTTTGGAGTCCACGTTCGGAGGGACTAGCCAACGATCTATGCTGTAACATAAAAACAATTTGTTAGGAGTAAAGGAAATACAAGCAAAGGATCCTAGGTAAAGAGAGAAATGAAAAGAACGAATTCAACACCATCGCAATACGCGAGTTGGACGATAAACTATGATGGCTTACAAGTAAGAGCTGAATCTGTTAGAATCTGTATACCTACCCTTGTTTTCAAAAGGTATAACTAGTGGTATAATAGTGCTTCGTGTGTTAATTCAGGGAACTAACACATTCGACCCTATTTCGTCGACTGTAGTTTCAAAATTGGTTGCCACAAAAAACGTTTCATTTTTCTAATGGATTAAATACTTCATAAATAACTTATGTCCACCAATTGCCATTGAAATTATTGGTAAGATGAAAATGAAAATTTTGAATCGGAATAGTTCCATCAGAGATTACATTCAAACACATTGGCAATTCCAACTCACACCTAGTATGTACAATCAGCGCGACTTAACTATGCACCTCCCTGGAACTGGACGTCACAGTGTGAGGTGCATTTAAGTCGCGCGGGCTATAGTGATATTGATATCACCTGGTTGCCATGCAAGAACTTTTACTTCCCAACGGTTATCGATTCTGCGAGCTGACTTCTGTCCACTGCCACTTCAGCTTGCTTATTCTAAGTTGATATTGACTACCCTTGTCTAATTGTCCGCCGTGTGATAAACCGCTTCCGTGGTCTATAGTGTTTCGACCACCGGTGTCAGATCCAGAGGGGAATTATTAATTAATATTCCGATGGGGAATGCAATATTGTGCTTGGTTTGATTGGTGGTAGGACTTTGCTTAAGTCCGCCTGGCTATCACCATCTTACCTAAGTCTATCACCCTATGGTGATAGATTTAGGTACAACGATTCTTAAAAATTGTTGTGTTCCGGCATTTAGAGGTAAGATAGAAATCCTCAGTTGTTTGAGGATCGCGGATGAAATGCGCTTCCACCTTCGGCCTTATCATAACTTGAAAAACCCGTCGTACTATTAAAAAAAATGTGACATTGACAGCCCTCACCTAGTAGTGATATTAAGCAGCAGCCCGCCATGCCTTTCCAGCATATGCCGGAACGCCTCGTACGTGATGGCTCCGCGGCGCTCTGTGTCCGCATCCTCAAACATGGCCGCCGTGAGCTCGCACAGTTGACTCTCGCTGAACTGCATGCCATTCTCCTCCATACATACTCTCATCACGTGTTGCAGCTCACGGTGTTGAATTAAACCGTCGTCTGAAAGTTAGAAATCATCACAACCTAATATTATTTGCTTACAGAAAGGGTGAAAAAAGTGGAGAAAGGGAAGAAGGAGGGGTGAAAAGGGAGCAAGAGTGGAGAAAGGGGAAAAGGGTGATAGAAATTAAAACATCTCAAATTCATCAGCAGCCCATTAGAGAACAGAGCCTCCTCCAAAGCTGGAAGGTTTTCCCACTATAACCATGCTTCGTAGACTGATCGGTGATCTCAGTAAAGCTGTAGATATTACACAGAAGGAAGCTGCTGCCCTTAGTCGGCTTTTACGATATTCATTGACTGATTTGGAGAGGTCAATTAATAACCCGCGACTGCCACGGATAAACTTCGAATAATGATGATAAACTGAAATAAGTGTATGACATAGCTGACAGCACCAGTCCAATGAAGAATGCAACAATAATAGCGATTGAATTTAATATTTTAGAATTCTGAGCGCAGTGATTCAAATGCACAAGCAATAAAGTACTCTTTTCACTTACTGTCCATATCGTAAACTTTGAAGAGGAACCGTATCTTGTCTTCGGGCGAGTGCCCTGCGAACTGGTGCACCGCCGCTATGAACTCCTGGAGGGAGATGGCCCCGTTGTTGTCTTCGTCGAATATTTGGAACACGCGCTCTGTGAAGAACGGCTGGAAATAGAAGTTATTAAAATGACCACTCCTAAAACCGCCTACTCCATTTAGCAATAAGGTGTTCAGAATAAAATAATATCTACATAGCATTAGGTTTGCCTATGTTCTTATGCTATTTCATCGTTTTTTTGTGAATGATGGGTACTCATCCATGCTCTGGAGCAAGGATTTGGTTTACGTTTGAGTTAGCTTGCACAAGGCACTGGCTTTCGCCCGCACCAACAAAATACGGCAAACTGTTTGGCACTGGACTTCGACAGTGGACTTTTGTAGACTACCAGGGTTGTGATTATTCAGCTGAAGCTGCTAGCAAAAGTCAGCGATTCCATGTAGTCAACATTTTACTAGCTTTATCCTGCGGCTGCGCCCACGACTACGCGGACCATGAACAATGCTGTTCCTTATGGTGTATCCTATGTCCATGACAAATTTAATTTTATTACAATCCATTTTTATCCCTCAAACTATCAAACTATGGCGTGTAAAAAAAGATGTACCTATATTTGATTAACTGTAATGGATGTGTGTGAAAATGAGTTCCTAATCTTTAGGCATTCTTGTTTTACTATTTCTTTACTTTCGTCTAGTATTTTCATAACTAGACAAATCCAAATATTTCGGTTCTAATTACTTTCATAATTGTAGTTTATACATCTGAAATCTACATTATAAACTCTGTGCTAATGTAGGTATACCTACGTTTTTAGACTCCATGATTTTCCGGAACTGTTCCTTGGTGATCTCCTTCTGATCTCCGACAGTCTTCATGAAGAGCTGTTCCAATCTGTCTACGCTATTCTTATCAAAGCCCACTCTAGGTCTGGAAAACCAATTGAAAGTGTTAAGTCATTGTCCTCATACTGAGACATCGGTAGCAAAAACTTGTAAATATCTTTTTACTAGTTTTCACTTGGATTCAAGTTGGTTAGTTGGGGGACTTTGGTTAAGGGCAGCTGGCTAGATACTGGTACTATGTCTGTGTGTTTTAGTTCAATTATTTAATTTATCGATTGAGAAATGAATGGATTGGGAACGTCAAAGTCAGAAACAGAGAACAGAGTCTGAAATTATAGTCATGTGTATGAAATAATCGTTAGTTAATCGGAAGCTCTGACCTGCTGCTCGAGACCACTGATATGAACTCCATGACCTCGTCCGCCGTGGTGTAGCCATCTCCATCTGAGTCCAGCACTCTGAACAGACGGTTTGTGACCTGCAACCAATCTAGTATCAGGGCTATGATCGAGAAAAATCACCCGAGTTCCTTATCTCTCTAGGGCAAGGATAAAGCCAAATTACGGGAGAGCGAAGGGAGCCTTTATTCATTTTGATGATTTTTATTTTATCCCTATACTTACACAGGAAATAGCAGCACTCACAACTTTTAGGTCACTAGAGGGTATGTAAATTTCTTGTAGTTTCATAGCTACAAGAAATCTACATACGTAGGGTATATGATCTGCTAATGATATACATTCTGTGTTCGGGTATTGTATTGTATGATAAGTATTAATTTACAAAAAAGTATTTGAAGAGCTGTGGGGCTAAGTGGGTGTGGGCCCGCATTCCGATCCGGATGTTGTGGGTTCAAATCCAGTCGTGCAATAACAGACTTTTCGGTTTTTCAGAAGTATATGTGCATTTGACACATACACATGCTCTGACGGTGAAGGTGTGACCTTCACCGTCAGGGCGTATCGTAAGAAAATCGTAAGAAAACCGGATTCTCATAAGATCCACGCGTATTGAATAAATTAATAAATTAAGAATAAATTTACGTCTGATCAATATCAGAGGTAAATTTATTCCTTATATGAATAATCCATCCATAATCTAGTTACCATATTACAAGCTTTGTTTAGTTAGATCGCGCTTTGGGCTAGATGGCACTGTGCGAAATTGATGTCTTTTAATATTTATTTATTGTTTCAGATGAGAGAAACCACTGTGATGTAATATTTTAAGAGTTGTAGAAACCCCTCGTGATAAGACTCGTCCGGAGAATAAAAATTACTACCACCATACATACCTATTTTGACCGCCTAGCAGAGTTGCTATGTTCTAGTTTGAAGGATATGGTTGTCGGTGAAATTACGGACACGCGAGGCTTAACACCTTCATGCCTCATGTTGACGGGCGCATATACAGTGCCCTGTAGGCTGTTCTTTGTGAATGTGACCTACGCAGTTCGGCATTTTTATAGGCAAGAGATGTACTAAACACCAGATGGGCATCTTTGTGGCAAGAATCGAATAAATAAGAACGTGCGAAGCCGAAACGGGTTTTACAGATAGGAAGACTCACAACTTTGTTCTGCAGGATGTGCTGGAAAACCTCGATAGAGACGTGGTCGTTTCCACAGAGCACGTACGCCACGCTCTCCACCTGTTCCACGAAGTCAAGCTGCTTGGCGTCGCTGGAAAAAGTACATTATGTCTTCCAATACATCAGCTCTCATACATTGTCTGAAGCTGCCCTGTTGATTTGATTTGATTAATACTTTATCGCACACACATAATATCTTAGAATAAAAAAAAGCGGTAATGGGGAGCCAAACATTTTTTTTTTGTTTATTGTTCGACGTGGAAGCACTTTGCCTTAAAAGTTCTCTTCCAGCAAACCAAGGTAGAGAGAGAAACAACATTTATAAATAACATACCTACCTAACTTGGAATAAATTGACTTTGTTCTTGAAAGAAGCAAGCAAAGCAGATTTGTCTTTTATAGAGGTAGGTCGATATTTAAACTCCTAAGATGAGATGAGAGATAAGGTCTCACAAATCAGTTAGCAACCAATATATATATTTTACATATATTTAGAATTGGCGACTTGCTATCGTGATGTTAACATGTGTTTAACCTAACCCTGTAGTGGACTTTTTTTAAATTGAAAATGTTTGACCCATGAACTGAAGTGGACTTCTTTGATGTTGAAAATGTTTGACACATGAACTGAAGGCGTGCGTCAAACAATTTCCACATCAAGAAAGTCCATAATTGATGTTGAAATTGTTTGACCCACGCCCTGAGGTGGACTTATATGGGGTTTGATGATGATCTTGGGATAAAAGTCTTACGAGAGCTTCTGCTTCAGGAACTCGAACCAGTCATCCTGCACCAGGTAGCCTTGGTCCTCCGTATCGAAGAGACGGTACATCCTCTCTAATAGATCCTGAAATAACATCAAGTTTATCAAGTAATTTTATCTCTATTTTGGATTTAAATAGATATTTTAATGAATGAATGATTTTATTAATTTATAGTTACATTACAGCTAAGCCAATCCGTAACTACATAACAATTGGAAAAGACGTAGTAAAATAACAAACAAATAATTTACACATAAAACAAGTCAATAAAATATACAGTAATAACAATAACAATAACTGTAATACATTCTTAGAGCCCTGTATATACTAAACACTATCCTAGAAATAGGTCCACATGTTGGAACTCCTGAAAAAAAGCATTCAAAATTACTCACCGCAACTTTACTCTAGTTTCGAACTAAGATGTACTTATAATAAAGGTGACATTGCTGTGCGTTCAACCACGGCGCTTATGACCACCAGATAGAGAACTACGCTCGAATTACTACGTTTTATTTTTTTACGGTAAAACAAATATTAATTTTGAAAATCTAAAACACAGAGCGTCTGCTGTATACTGTGTTTATTTACTGTACAAAGTGTCAAAGCCTAATTGGGTGTATTTATTGAATGGCGAACATTTTTGGTACATAAGAGTCAATTATTATTTTTTTCTATCGAGAAAATGTTATGAATCGTGTTCTTGCAACTCGAGCGTTCTAGCATCAATCCTGAACTATAACATTTATTAATTTCCAAGTAAATGCTACAGTATTGTGGAAGATATGATTGCAGAAGCTAAGTCATTTCAGGTATCATAGACTCTTAATATCCGCTGTTGGCCATTTGCCGTGGATGTCGCAGCTTTAGAATCGAACCCTCCAACTCAGCATGGATGTCGTAAAAGCCGACTAAGGGATCTCACCAGAAGAAGGGCAGCAGCTTATCTCTTTTCTTCTTTTTATTTACACCTTTACTGCGATCACCAATCCGCCTACCAAGCGTGTTGGTTAGGGCAAAAACCCTCCAGCTTTGGAGAAGGCTCGGTGGACAATAATGAGCTATTAAAGTGTTGGAAATTAGAAACTGTTGGCAAAAAAACAAGTTCCTTTAATGGATGACCCCTTTAATTTCGAATTCTATTTTTTTTTTAATATTTTTAGATACAGCCCGCTAACAAACTGACAGACGGACAGTGGAGGCTTAGTAATAGGGTCTCGTTAGCACCTTTTGGGTACGGGACCCTTAAAACAAGTTGCCTATTCCAATATTAGTTTAAACATGTCTCTCGCACACTACATTTCCATATTACGTAACCAATGCCCAATAGCGATTATGCTAATAGCAATTTCATCGTTGACTACACGTAATTGATCCGCTTGTAATCGTTGCGAGAGCGACAGGTTAATTACCGAAATATGTGTATTAGTAATTTGATGAACGGATTATTACCCGACTGTTTAGGAAGGTAATGTTTTTCGAAAATATATCTCTACCATTGCAAGCTCTGCAGTAATCACCCACTCTTTTTTATAATTTTACAATGGGGAGGGTCTTGGTTTTCATCTCACAAGATTTTAAAATTACGATAAGGCCGAATGTGGCAGCGCACTTCACTCGGAATATTCAACAAACGGAGGAACTGGCTATCTTACCTCTAAATGCCGGAACACATTTTTAAAGAATTTGAAAAAAAAAAATGGCGACAGAATTAGGTAAGATGTTTGTAGCTAGGTATCAGAACCAGAGGTCCCCCTGGGGATCCTCTGGATCTGTCTGTGGTAGGTTTGTTGTTTGACACCAAAAAATAAGAAAAATGATCGAATTTAAAATATACAGCAGGAATTGAACCCACTAACTTCCCAAACCATCCTTCCGTTCAGCTCTCGCAGCTGTTCAAATCCCACACCTAAGGTGACAGAAACACATACCATTCCTTATTTACTAGTTATTTACAATTTAACTGTATATTAATGTAAATAGCCGTGTCCACATACACAGTAAAATCAGGGTGTTACTTATCTACATAGAACTATGGTTTTATTGCTGGACTTGTCTGTTCGTAGATCCATCATCATCATCTAGGTGCTAGAAGTGTACCTGGCCGTTACACTGTCATGATCATCTACTGTAGATTCTACAATTCTACAGTTAAGTTGCCACGAATATTTGTAACAATTCAACATTTTTTGTTTTTTTTTTTCAATTCGTCCCCCATGGAACGCATTGCCGCTTTCAATAAGGCGATCAACTTTTCTTTCTGTGTTCAAAGTTAGGGTTAAAAAATTTATAATATATAATATTAATAATTAAAATAGTCTATCTTATCCTTCGTCACCACAACACGTATTTGCTGTTTTCTGAGCCGTTTTATATGTTTTTATCATGGTACTCCTAGAACATTTATTATAATTATCATCCATCTAAGTAAATATATACACATATATTTACTTAGATGGTGTAATATATAGTGTATTATATTTGTATAGTATGGTATGTAAGTACATAGTGTATAGTATGTAGGTATTTATATTATATCAGTAGTGTGTATATATGTAGCATAGCTTTACTTATAATGTATGATATACTAATATTTAATTTAGCAATACCCCTAATTAATGTGTGCACCACCAACCACCTCCTTAGCCAGGAAACCCTCTCCATCCATAGTCTGGAAGAAATAGCTTCTTAGCGATAAGACCGCCCATTGTATATACATTTATTTTTAAGTAATCCAGTTTTTATTTTTAAGGTGTGCAATAAAGTATTTTTCATTAATTCATTCATTCATTCATTCATTCATATTTTATGGTTCACCGAGCCACCATATCAATATGTCTACCGATTTCTCCGCGAGTTCTTTTATCGATATTTATGTAGATATGTCTTAAATAGGTTCCATTTTTAGATTTTTAGACCTGGGAGCAAAAACTACTCAACAGACTACAGAAAATCATAGATATATCTGCAAATTGGGTTTCGATTTGCAAGACTTTTAACCACCTACGTGGTCTAGTTGTTGGACCACCGGTTTCAGATCCAGAGGTCCCGGGTTCGATGCCCATGCGGAGTAGGTACAATACTGTGCTTGGTTGAGTAGGTAGGACTTTGTGTAAGTCCGCCTGACCAGCTACCACCATCTTACGTAAGTCTGTCGCTAAAACAACAATTCTCCAAAATTGTTGTGTTCCGGCATTTCGAGGTTAGATAACCAGTTCCTCAATTGGTTGAGGATTCCGGGTGAAGTGCGCTTCCACCTTCGGCCTTATCGTAACTTGAAAAATCAGGTGAGATGAAGGTAAAGCACCTCCGCGTCGTAATATATGAAAAAAACTCTGTTTACTTGATTATTTTATCTCGTATTTATCTATCTAAACACATTAAACCTCTACTTTTATATTTTAAAATGTATTTATTTATTTAGTTTTCAATAAATTAAAAATAAAATAACGGAATCGAACCCACGACGGGTACGATTCCGATTGGACATAATTATGAACTTACCCAAAGAATTATTTTAAAGTTTTTAGTGAAGTCAATTTCATTAATTTTTTAAGTAGTTTCTGTAGTTGGAAGTTTGAAAATCTGTATTTATGTTTTTGTTAATAACTAAATTATATGCTATTTGTATGTTTTGTGTGGTATGTGTTTAAGGGTAAAATTAGTGGTTTAAGTTTGTATGAGAGGTAATTTTTAAAAATTTAGAATGTTTGTTTGCTAAATAAATAATAACTGTAGCAAAGCTTGGGAAATTAATTCCCTATAGGGTTAAAATGGGTTTACGGAATATAGACTTTTCCGCTATGAAATAAATATTGCATGGCTCGTTATAGGTGTCACCAACAACCCAAAGTCCTGCTCCGATATTTTAAGAAGCTGGTCTGGCTGGGGTAGGATTAGTTAAAACCACGGGGGACAATGCACAATACACCCCACAGCGGGACATCAGTGCAGGCCTTGGTCACCCCTACTCAGAATAAGAATAAGGATAAGAATGGCTCGTAAAATAATAAAAGCAACACTTTACCCTTATAAAGTAGATATATATTTGAACTAGAAGGTTTTGTCAGGCTTCTGATATCTTAGATCAGCACGAGTGCCACAATTTACAATGTATGATAGTTACGTGCTCCAACACTAAGGAGCGAGCACACGGGCGACATAAAGTCGCTGTCACATGATATTAGCAACTCGTGGACTCGTACTTCGTCGTTAAGACTATTCATAAATAGCTTTGTGAACTCAGTTTTGACAGTAAGTAACTGTTGATAAAACGTATCAACATTGATCACTTCACAAACAATGTGTACTATTAACTTAACTATTTACAAGGGATGACATATTTTGGTTAACATAAATAATCTGAAAACAGAAAGATATGTAGTAACAAACCTGCTAAATTACTTTGAAAAAAATCAAATTGACTCGTGTTTCGCAGTTTGTTGAGGATTTCGGGTTCGAGCGCTTCCACTTTTGGCTTTATCATAGTTTAAAAAATCAGATGAAATGAAGGTCAAGCACATCCGCGTAGTACAAAAAAATGGTCGCGTTAAATTGTTTAGGTATTTGCTAGTGAGTTCTTAAAACCGTCAAGTCGCCAGTCTATCTCGCCCAGGATAGACAATAGCTAAGCTGCATGTCACGAAGCTGGTTCTAGGTACATAGGTACATATAGGTAAATACAATGACACTTGTGCAACACTGATCTAGATATTAGAGGTCAGAGGGAATGAAGGCGATTAGATATTACGATGTGAAATTACTGCTTTGAGCTTTCATAGCCTATAACATTGTTGTGACGAATATAATTAACAGGCTTACGTACCAGCGTATATTGGTTACCACGCATTTTATATCATACATAAATTAAGTGTATGAATGTACAGAAAAAAGTGAATGAGTATTACATGTTCTCCGTAATTTGGATCCCATGTTAAGTTCTAGTTTTGTTTACTTTGAAACCTATGAAATGTGTAAAATTTAAATGTAAAAGGCACCAAAAATACTTCTTTCCCCATATTAACTTGGATCTCTCCTACCCACTCTACCGAAGAACAAGAATGTGTGATTTACATTACTGGCAGTAGATAATATCTAACGCAAAATTAACCCCACAATATTACACTCGAATAATAGAATGAACGTTAGATCATAACACAAATATCTCACAAAATTTTGCGATACAAATTAGCTTTATATAAAAAAATAACATGAAAAAAACTTAAATTATATCACTATTACTATTTGTCTGTGCAATAAAGTATAAAGTAATCATTTGTCACGGTTGGGACCAGAACCCACTAGCTACAATGCAGAAGGTAGAGCTACTAATGTATTGTATTGTATGATAAGTATCTAATTACAAAAAAAAAGGATCTGAGTGTTATATCCGTAATCTAGTTTCCATATTACAAGCTTTGCTTAGTTTGGGACTAGATGGCGCTGTGTGAAATTAATGTCCTGTAATATTTATTTATTTATTTATTTTTCTACCTATTAATCAAATCTGGCTGACTGACAGCCCACCACTCATTTGTCAAAGTATTCAAATGATCAGCGAGATGGATCGATGAAAGTTGCGCGTACGTCGACTTCGGCGGTGTTACAGCCGTGTGATTAATATTGCGACACACTGTGTGATTCACATACAATGTATAATGTTGGACATACTCATAATCTATTCTATACAAATATATAAAAAGTGTCTGTTTGTAATGTCAAAATAAACAACTTTTTACATAATGCAGTTGAAAGTCTGAACGAAAGTATGTAACTACTCATAACAAAAATATTTTTTTATTTTATTTGTTCTTCTGTTTGTTCCTGCTAATCTTCGGCTACATATTAGCTAGGATGAGCATTAGCACCAAATTCCATAGCTGGATATATTTCCAGCTATGGAATTTTGTCCAGAAATTTGAAGGGATTTTCTGCGGTAGATTGTTGATATTCGTCTCGTTGATTTCGGTCTTTGTTATACGACTTAAAAATACACACAAGCACACACTATCCCACTTACACACACACACACATACACTATTACAAAACTAAGCTTAAAAACAACATAACAAAGCTTATGGGGACTAAATTAAGGAGAATATGGATACTTCTCCATATACCTATTCTATTTTTGTAAATACTTACATAGGTACTTATTATAGAAATACTACGTATTCAACACCCGAACAGAACAAACATTATGTTTGACCGGGTCAAAATAAAAAAAAAAAAATAGAATCACTTTAACCTCAAATCAACAATAAAAAAAAACCTGTCCCTGAACGCCTACTACGAAAAACGAAACACGACGCATCCATTGACGGATGGCACGTTTTTCAATACAAATGTGATAGAAATCATTTCGGATCCGACGACTTTTGACGTTTACTTGGCCCCTGGTATTGAATGAATCGAACTCACCACCTAGTACAAAGGCAGAGCTTTATCTACCAATCTACCAACTGAGCTATGAGGCCAAGCTTTCCGAAGCGAAAGAACATATTTTTTAAGCAGTCAAGCGAAAATATCAAAAATAACGCCATCAGATACTGATTGGTCAACAATGAGCTGTAAATCATAGTAATCAGCCAACACTTTCGATTGGTCGACAGGACAATGCGCGCGCGCACTTGGCCAATAGATCGATGGCTTCTTGCGATGGTGATCATCATCACTCATTCCGTTTATCGTTATATAATAAAATGGAACATTAATTATTCTTATCCTAAAACTATTTATCATCTTCAATAAAAATTAAAGAATAACAATTGTTAATGAAAATAGTAAATTGCTTGTTATACTAAGATATAATATGCAACTTTTCGTCTATTACAGGTACGGTATTTAGATAACAAAAAAACTATTTTTCATTCTGCCTCAGTCCAAAACATGTGCTATTAAAAGGAGCTTATGCTACTTTTATTCTAAAACATATTAAGGTTCCACACTAAAAAAAAATGTCTTGAAATCCAATATAAATGCTATATTTTTTAGTATCTTCCTTTACTGGCACGGGCAAGATTGATGGTCTACGATGGACCAAGCGAAAAAGCCTTAGAAGGTGCCTTATAACAATTCATAGAGACATTAGATTACAAGCCGATTGCAAGTTTCTGCAGGGTGCATGGCAGGAACTCTCAATTTTTGTTTAACCTACATTTTCCCACTACAAAGGCTGCCATATTGTTCAAAGATTTGACTATCTATAGCATAATTAAACTTGCCGTTTTGGCTATCTCACTTATTATTTAGTTATCATCATGATCTTATATAACATTTAACGAATATAACGGTCATATATAACAGGGTTTTATAAGATTTACTTTTACATTTTCATAATAATATCAGGGGCACTATTTTTTATTAAATAAGGTTGCAACAGATTTGTATAACTTGCATCAAATCATTCGGGTGAGTAAAGTTTCCTGGGCCACAGCTCACGCTGATCCAGGAAGCAGGGTCACACAATAAGTGTAAAAATTATGACTAATAAAATAATAAATTAACTTCTATTTATCTATCTTTATTTCAAGTGTAATTACACCCCAGGCGGGTCAGATAAACATGTAAGCCAACCTGCTATGTTACAGCAATCTATCAAAATGAGCGGTGTGTAATTATCAGTAATGGTTTAGCCATTAATCTCCATACAAACTGCAGGCCTCGCCTTTCGTTGTGAGAAACATGTGGCTAGATGGTTTAGCGTGTACTTTGACCCACTTAACACTTCTCGTGACTAGCTGAGGTAATAGGCAGGTTCCTCAGCGCTGAAGTGGTCTGATACCAGTGCGGGTGATCTACTAGAGATGGTATCAGATCCGGAAATCCTGGGTTCAATCCCCAAGGTTGGAGAAGACATGTTTCAAGTCAGCACAACATCAATTAGAATTGTTGAGGTCCAGCAACGATTAGAATTGTTAGAAAGCCAGTTCTTCAGCCTATTGAGGATTCCGGGTGAAGTGTGACTCAATCTTCGGCCTTATCATAACCTTTCACCAGGTGGGATGAAGGCCAAGCGTTTCCCCGTCGTAGAATGAAAAAAACAATTAATAGTACCAGACTCCCGATTTATTCCCCTTCAAGATTCACTTCTGATCGTTTCTTAGAGCGTGGAGATCTTATGAAGATCACCACGTTGGTAGTCAAAGTTCGTCCAAAATTTGTTATCTATGTTATGTACCTACACGTTATGTAGGAATCATTTAGTAGGTACCTACGTATTACTTACAATGAAATAACTGGATGAAATGACAGGATGTAAAAGTTAAATTCATATTTATTTTCCAGTAAGGTGGCAAACAGGGATCAGTGATAATCATTCCATCTGATGGTATAGATGCGGGTACTTTCGTGTGGACGCTAACAACACCAGTAGCAACACTCGTGCCTTCAATAGAAACCTTATTGATAAGCCTCATACTGTCTCTTGGCGTCTGGGCCACCATGACTTGACGAGGAGATGATAAAAATCCAAAAAATAATAACACTAGACAGAAAAAAAACAGTAGAACTCATACGGTAACATTTCAAATCAATAGTCCATTTTTGTTCACTGTTGGCCAGAGCCTCCTCCAAAGCTGGAGGGGTTTTTTTTGTTGAGATAAGGCCGAAGATGGAGGCGCACTTCACTCGTAATCCTCGACTAACTGAGGAACTGGCTATCTTACCGCTAAATGCCGGAACAAATAATATTTTTAATTGTTGGTATGGCAACTGACTTAGGTATGGTGGTAGCTAGCCAGGCGGACTTAAACAAAGTCCTACCACCAACCAAACCAAGCACAATATTGTGCTCCCCTGGGGATCAATCCCGGGACCTTTGGGTATGAAATCGGTGAGTTGAACCACTAGACCACAGACGCGGTTAAAAGCTATGCCATAATCACCACGCCATACAGGCGGAATGGTCATCACGGGTGAAGGTTAGGTTTTAATTTGCTGTCCTTCTTCTGGTGAGATCCCATAGTCGACTTTTACGACATTCAGGTTCTAATTGTGAGGGATTGATTCTAAAACTGCGACCGCTGCGATATTATCACGTTTAGAAACCACTCAACTTCGTACAAATAGCCAAATTACAAACTTACGTTAAGATAGACCAGATTGCAATCTAACGTTAAATAGCTATATTGAAAATATACGTATTAGAATGTATTAGTAGAAAAATAACTGTGCTTAAATGCAATCTTACTATCAAGTGTAGATCTACTAAAGGTTTCAGAAAAATCATACTCCACCCACTCGTAATTTAAAACAAAGCAATGTTATAAAAGGGTTTGATTGGTCGATATTGACCTCAAATGCTATTACCGACTATGAATGACCAATAAAGGCTATCTAGGTATTAAGCATGCCTGTCATCACTCATTGCTATACATAAACAAGCCCAGTAATTTGCCTCTATAACATTAATCATGATAAGGAATGGAACTCGTTGCCTTCGTCTTATTTTCGCATCAATACATCTTGGAATCTGAGGCCAGAGTAAATACGTTCCTTTTATGCAAGTGTGTCCTATCTTAGATCATCAGCTTTACTACAACGTGGCTGGCGGTCAGTAATTCTTGAATACCACCAAATATTAGAGGACATTAACTTCACACAACGCCATCTCTTCCTGAACTAAGCAAAGCTTTTTATCTGGAAACTAGATAACGGATATTACATCCCCGACATTCATAAAAAAAAAACATAAATTATTTTTAACTTAATCATACAAACATATTCATAACACAGATTATGTTAGTCTCGGGTGGGAATCGAACCCACAACCTGCAACGTAGAAGGCAGAATTACTGCCAACTGAAAGGGTTTTTTTTATTGTACGACTGGGAAGTGCTTAGGGCCTTCATTTCATCTGGATTCAAGTTATGATAAGGCCGAAGGCACATTTCACCCGAAATCCTCAACAGCCCCCTCAGCACGGGGCGGGGATAAAAATTTTGTCCTCTGTTTTTATCTACCATCGGGAGACAAAATGCTCTGACAAGGTGGAAAAAAACATAGGACAAAAATTTAATCTCCTCCCCGTGCTGAGTGGGCTGACTGAGGAACTGGCTATCTTACCTTTAAATGCATAAAATAATTTAGAATTGTTGTTATGGCGACAAACTGAGGTAACGCTATCTTACATCTTACTTATCATATGTAATAGATCCTAAAGTCTAGGCGGATTAACTGTATTATTAATTGGCAAGTAACCTACACTTTTAATATAATGTAAGAACACAAACATTATCTCTGTGTGGATACATTGCTATACGATAGTAATAATTTAAGTTATATGTGCATGTAGTCCATCTACAATAAGCAAACTTTAAGTATATTTTTGATGGCGCTGTGTAAAATCAATGTCCTGTAATATTATTTATTTACAATATCAGCGCAATCTTGTGTTGCAGTGAGGCATAATGCTGATTAATACTCGTGTAGGACAAGCAGGTAATAAAACCTCAGCACTAACGGCACCCTTATAATATTGTATTCGTGTGTATGTTAAATTGTATTTTAGTGTATTTTCTCAAATCTTTAGTTTTTTTTAATTTTGTATTTTTTTTGTGTCATCAAGGCATACACGTCCACTGCTGAACAAAAGCCTCCCTCAATCGATGCCGTAAAAAGCGAGCCTCTATCATCTATTAAATCCCTACATCATTGTTGTAAACCTACGTGAGTAAAAATAGTAGAATAATAAAAAATGTCTGTCTAAAGAACAGCAGCAATTATGTAGTATTAAGCTGAGCATATCTTCGCTCAGCTTGGATGGAACAAGTGCTTGAGAGTGGACCTATAATTCAAGTCCAACCTACATGATATCTCTTGCATAAGAACATTCGACAATTTCGCATTATCTAGTACATGTTTCACTTCAAAGTGGTTTCAAATAAATAATCACTATACATATTATTACGTACAGCATGAAAGCCTCCTGCCGCTGTGTCTGTCTATCCATTTAAAGTAAATCGTTGACTTATAAGAGCAATTCAATCTAGCCAGTTACAGACTGAGGAACTGGCTAGATTGAATTGCTCTTGAGGAGAGGATTCCGGTTGAGCAGCCTTACCATAACTTGACACCAGTGAAGCGATCCTCAAATAAACGAAACGTTTTCGGATCGGTACCTAATACCGCTTCTTGTCGAATTCGACTTATAGACTGCAAGGCTCTCAACCCATTTTCTGAAAATCTTCAGTGAAGTCTCGAATGCTAATGTGTTTTGAGATTCTGAACATTCCGAATTCAATTCGATAAGGCTTCCCGAATGTTTGTGCATAGCTTTATACAGGTGAATTGAATGTTTACGCTTCTCCTGCGTACAATGACGGAAAAATCTCGCCACGCCTACTATCTATTCAAATCGAGATGTAGTCATAATGCTTCTTACTCATTTTTTATAATAATTCAGGAATAAAACTGAGCTAAAATGTATTATGACAGCATATACGAGTAGTTACCTACGTTCGCAGTTTGCCAGGTATTCTTTTGCACCCAGAAACAGCTTGCTATTTTAATTCACTTTGTTTGCTGAAAATATACATTTTGGAGCTGGTCGAAACCTCTTTAATCAGCTGACCGCTCATATAATAAGCTGGCGGTTTAAATTATATTCTTATATAAGTACCATAAATACCATAAATGTACCTAGGTAGGTACATAAAGTTATTTTTTTATTTGACCATCTGATATAAGTTTTTACAGATGTTTGAAGCCGGTTCTAATTATATAATTGAGAGTGAAGTGAAATCAATCTAATATTAATTTATTCTAATGTGGTAATGATTCAATTACTGGTGGGCTCATTGACTGACTGGCTGACAACCATCTCACAGCCGATTCTAGATAACCAAGATGAACGAAATGTTCAATGGTAGCTATATAAATAATTATAAATATTACAGGACATTAATTTCACACAGAATTTGACTCACATCTAATCCCAAACTAAGCAAAGCTTGTAATATGGGAACTAGATTACGGATATAACACTGAAGTACTTTTTTTGTAAATATATACTTTTGCAAAACCCGAACACAGAACAAATATTAGAATAAATATTCATCATACAAGTGTTAGTCCTGGATGGGAATCGAACCCATAACCTACAGCGCAGAAGGCAGGGCTACTACTAACTGAGCTATGAGGCTCTTATTATATAACATAGTGATCTTATTTTTTTTATTGTACGATGGTAAAGCGCTTGGTTTTCATCTCACCAGGCCGAAGGTGGAGTCGCTCTTCATCCGGAATTCCAATATTGAAGTGTCAACCTTATAGCCCACTGATAAATAGACGGACGGATGGATGGACTGACAGCGGAGGCTAAGAAATAGGGTCCCATCACACAATAACTAATAGTACTAACGTTGTCCCGTTGGCACCTTATTTTTCAATATATATTACAGGATATTAATTTAACACAGTGCCATCTAGCCCCAAACTAAGCATTGCTTGTAATATAGGAACAAGATAACGGATAGAATTCTGAAATTTAATTTATTTTTTGTAAATACATACTTATCATTCAATACAACACCCAAACAAAAACAAACAAACATCTATATTCATTACACAAATGTTTTTTCTGGGTAGGAATCGAACTATTAGTAATAAGGTCCCGCCACACAATAACTAATAGTACTAACGTTGTCCCGTTGGCACTTTTTTTTTTCAATATAATTACAGGACATTAATTTCACATAGTGCCATCTAGCCCCAAACTAAGCATTGCTTGTAATATGGGAACAAGATTACGGATAGAATTCTGAAATTTAATTTAATTTTTGTAAATACATACTTATCATTCAATACAACAGAACAAACATCTATATTCATTACACAAATGTTTGTCCTTTGTAGGAATCGAACTATTAGTAATAAGGTCCCGTCACACAATAAGTAATAGTACTAACGTAGTCCCGCTGGCACCTTATGGGTATAGAACCCTTAGTAGCAACTCAAGATAAACTCACAAATCAAAACCATTAGTTATCGATACCAGTTATCGTTAGTGCAACTGGTTAAGGCTACACCGTTATTTACCACCATGTTAAATTCATGAACGTTAATTAAAACGGTGTAACTGTGGCTTGACTGTGTGAATGCGCGCTAATTAATTTTATCTCTTCGGTTATCCAGACTCATACATAGACCGTTTCAAGAAAGTCAGTTTCCTAAGGTAGTATTGCCACAGGCAGAGACAACGGATTTCTCCTTTAATACATCTCGATAACATTTGCAAGAGTTTGCGATGCTTTGTGGAATGTCCAGGGTCTTTTGTAAATTTTTTGAGAATACCTACAATAAGTTAGAGACAACATTTTAGTATTTTAGTAGCTAAAAATAGCAAAAAACAACAGATAAAATGGAAAAGCATGGGTAGATACATATATCTGATGTGGAAACATATCATATACTGTGGAACGCCCTGGGACTTCTTTCCCGAAATCCCGGCGTTCGCAGTTCCACCTACCAGGTTCATTTGTGAATCTGAATATCAAAGGACTCATTTACATACATACAAATTTCATCAAAATCGGTCCCGTCGGTTAAGAGTTCAATGACCAACACAAGTACATAAACTCTATTCCGCTCTATTCCAATCTAATCCAATAAACAAATCCATCAATGGATCTGTTTCTACTTTTTGTTCTACTCTAATCCATCAATTGATTTATTTCTACTTTTGTTTCACTCTCATCCATCTATGGAACAATTTTTACAAAACACTTAATAGTTGTGTGTGTACAGTGGCAAATAAGCCTCAGTCTCGGGTTAGCATTAATAAAATGAATGAATGTATGAAATTAAATGAATGATTAAATCGTTTACTCTCATCAGGTTCATTATAGTTGCTCGTAATCGGAACGAATTTTAGGAATTAAATTAAATATGACTCGTCCAATATAGTGTTTTTTTTTCTTATTGGAATAATTGAAAAAAAAAATTGTATAAGGGAAATAATTTTAAATAAAATTAATTTTATTTAAATTGTTACCTAACTACTTTTTTTAGGTAGCACTACATATTTCGATGAGCAGAGAAAACTTCGGAGCCCATTATTTTATACATAATGACGTGCACGGAGGAGTCCGAGATTTGGAACAGTTGAAGTTTATAAGAAGTGCGTAAACCTATTAAAAATCGGTCAAATTTTATCCACTGTGTTGCCTCTAGTAATATTTAATTCACGGAACCCTAAATCTGACGCATGCGAAGTGTCACAATCACAGATGTGAGATTGTAATCGATACTTTTATCGATCTACTTTCGGTTGGCATTGGATCGGCTTTGATTCGATTTATTGTTTTTAAGGCGCAATTAGTTTTGATGCTTTTAAATTTTATTTTTATTTGTTTGCGTGTGATGTTTGCGGTGGCGGCGACGACTTTTATTATATTAAAATTACACATTTTTGTAGAATTTTGAATACCCATACCCGTACCATACATTAAAAAAAAACTGATCGTCTATAAGTTACTTTTTCACGGTTCAACGGATATTAATTAGAGGATATCGCGTATGCCATAGACAAAAATATTGGATTCTTTTTTCTATCTTTCTGGGCAGGTACATCATGTAAGTGAAGCCGCGCGCAAAAGCTAGTTTCCCATATGTTAGTTATAATTGTTACATTACAGTAAAACGATATGAAGACTGTTTGAAACGGTCCATTGGTCTTAGGGACTAGATAATTGCCTTTATATAAGTTTTTACATAGTTCATCTAGCGAGTTTGTGTTTCAGAATTGAATGTGTGTATATGTATAATGTACTGGTATAATGTAATATAATATAATATAATATAATGTAATGTAATATAATGTATAATGTACTATGTATACTGGTAGGTACTCTTAAAAAAATTAAGTAAAATAAAAATAACAGTTATTCTCATTTGCTAGCATAACATTATTCATAAATACCAGTTCAACCCGTTCAGTAGTTTTTGCGTAATTAATGGGAAAATATGTGGTGTATGGCAATATTTGACAACTTATCCCACGGGGACTTATTTATGGGATTAATGTTATTCGTCGTACAGAACAATAATGGTGCAAAGTTTAGTTCGTTAGTTCTGGTGTAAACGAGGAACCAAGATCCAAACAAATTTTCATGTTCTTTTTCCACATTTTCATTTCATGTTTCATTGCATATTTTATAGCATCAATTAGATGTAGAATAAAATAGTGATATAGGTTTGATCTGCCTTTACTTCAAGCTTTCAAATTAAAAGGAATAGTAAACGAATTATTTTGAGTATGACAGCTTTTAGTAGGCCTACTAATCGATCATTCCATCGAACAGTAATTATAGCACTCGATCGGCAGATAATCGATTATCTGCGTCTCGATCAATATGATAGATTGATGTGTTGTGACATGACAGCGGCACAACACTAGCGCTTTCCGATTTTGAATGATTAGAAGTGATGGTGCAAAAGCTTTAGAGAACTTGCCTTCTAATTATAACGAGTTGTAAAGAATTTGTTCCCATTAACCCAAGGGAATTTTCCAATATATTTTCAAAACATACATTTACAAATAAATTATTTTAATTGATATTTGACTTATTTTTGTTAATATTGAATAATGTTTTTATACCAAATATATATTAAGTAACATCAGGTATAAGTAGGATCCTAATAAAAATAGGTTGGCTACTTGAAGCGAAATATAAATCACAGAAAATAATGACATATAAAGGCGTACAAATTCTAATAGCTCGTTTAAATGTTGTTCAATATTTTACAAAACGCTAATAAATCTGTCAATTACATACAACGGAAGCCAATTTCCTTCTTATATCGATTTAATTCAAACATACAGACAAACCTTCGTATTAGATATAAAAAAAAATAGCTGAACTGAAATCAGTCCTTATACGCGTATTATACGGTTGATTTCTCTTCGCAAGTTTTTAAGATTAGTCTGTTGAGCTTAAGCGTTAATAGTTCATGATGTATTGGATTCTATTATGTAGAACCACAAAGTATATTTTCCAATGTAAGGTTCAGAGATGATAGATAAGCCAAGGTATTGCGGCGGTTTTCAATAATCGATGTATCATTAATTTGCCTACTAGGGTACTAAGGACAGACATTTCTATGAATGTAATTATACGAAACACCTGATCTAGTTGAAATAACTAAATAAGTAAGTATTTAATTTAGTCAACCAAGCTTAGTGGCATTTAGTACACTTTGGTACTTAATAAAATAGATAAATATTACTAGATATTATAGATAAATATCACAGGACATTAATTTCACACAGCGTAATCTATTCCCAAACTAAGCAAAGTTTGTAACATGGGAACTAGAATGGAAAATAATATTTGCATATATATTTTTCTTATATACATAGTACTTGTCATACATGTTTAGTGTTTTGGTGTTGTAAACAGAACAAAAATATACATTCATCACACAAATGTTTGATCTAGGTGGGAATCGAAACCACAACCTACAGCGCATAAGGCAGAGCTACTAATACCAACTGATCTATGGGTTGGCTATGTATGTTAATTATATATTTATTTATTTATTTTATTTTTTATGTTACATGGAAAACAAACAGCTTATAGCTAATAGCACCAAACTAAATAAAGATTAAAGAAGGGAACTATATGACGCAGAAATAATATTGTTATAATTATGTACTGTAACATGCTAATATTTCATGTTACAACGATACAATCTATATTCATCACACAACAGTTTGTGACTACTTGTAAATCCTCCGGGATCCACCCTGAAAATATTATAATATGAATTATATATTAGTATTAATAATAAATATTCAACACCTTATGATAATAATATGAAATAGTACTTAGGTAATACTAGAAATACTATTATTATTAACCCGAACTGAGATCTTACGATGCCTGGTTTGCGTCAGGTATTTAATCACGGAGATTATTTTTCACAAAGAAAGCTATTAAATAAAGCAACACGATAACGATAACGGTGAATACATAAAGAAATCTTACCAATTCATGAATGCAGTCTCTGCAAATTCTAAATTTCTAATTGATCGGATTTCAAAAGATATGGGTGAAATATTGTAGTTCTTTACACCCTAAAATCTAAAAAAAACACCCCAGTTATTATATCCACTGCGTTATGTAGATCAGATAACCTATTCGAGAGTTATACCGTCACAAACATTCCCACATACATAAACTGCCGTGCATTTCCCAACTTAACTCAAAGATCTCGTTCGCTTCGCTCACTCAGTCAATAAAATTGGATAACTTAACAAAATATGCATATAATGGGCGACTTCTTCCAGACGGCCTTTGGATTGAGAGGATTTACGGCAAAAGAGGTTTTCTATTGTACGACGGTCAAGTGTTTGCATTGATCTCACCAAGTTTTCAAGGTATATGATAAGGCCAAAAATGGAAGCGCGCTATACCTGGAATCCTCAATAGTCTGAGGAAGAAAATCTTCTGTCGCTCGAAGCATAGGCTGTATCGTAGTTAATAGCCATTAAGACCACAGAATATGAACATTAAGCTTTTCCCAGCATCTACTCCAACACTCGCTACAAGTTATCGGTACGTGACTGTACTACTAGAAGTCTATTTGTTATTAACTTACCCAATAGGGCTGGCAACTAGCTTCTAGTATCGTATGTCCGCAGTATCACTACCCTAATGTCTTCAACGAGTACCAGACGGAAGCGTCCCCAAGACTGCATTGCCACGCTGAATAGCTATGCTATTTCGCTGGCCTCAATCAAAAGCCCCCCAAGAATTTGGAAAAGCCGGAGTGCACCGGCTCTTCACGGACTCAAGGTCTTCAAGAAGAGAGTAAATAGGGTTTTTTTCAGACAACCGTGCTCCTTAGGTCTCATCTTTACTTGTTTTTCATGTAAGCTGGTGGTCAAATGCCTGGCTATCACCGAAGCAAAAATAGACACCTGGATAGGTTTGCTACATCATAGATATCATCCTTGCATGTGAAAGTTTCGAAGTCACGAGCAAAAAAACACTGCCAACTCAACGAAAACGTACAAACGTAAGTACTGTACTTCTGTTACTATATAATGACGTTTTAAAAACTTAAAATAAAACCGACTTCAATGAAGAATATCGTATCGTTGTTTACCTGGATGACGTATTTTTTTCCAATTATTTTGATGACAGATGGAAGGACAGACAGGACAGACAGACAGACGCATGATCCTATAAGGGGTTCGTTTTTTCCTACTTTGGAGGTAATCTACCCAAATCGCTTCAAGTATATCTATAATATTTGAAGAGTTCCCTCGACTTCTCCAGGATCTCATCATCAGATCCTGACTTGATGACAGGGGTCCGTTTTTTCCTTACTTTTGAGTCATACACCCTAAAAATACCCAAATCGCTTCGAGTGTGCCTATATTTAAAGAGTTACCTCGATTTCTCCAGGATGACAATTAAATAATAATAAATAATAAATATTACAGGACATTCATCATTCATCAATTGTCATCAGTTTGGGATCTGATGCTGTAATTTGACCAATCAAACAAAAAAAGATTTTTCCAAATCGGTTCAGGCGTCCTTGAGTAGGTAATCGGGGAACATACAAAAAAAAAGATTCTGCGATAATGGCAAAAAAAATGTTTCAGTTGAGCAAGCGTAAACAAAACGGTAAAAATAAAATCACGAACTGTCTCATTATCGGCACCTGCTTTAGGAATAAATATCCGATGTTGAAACGCAATTTTACTATTAAAAGTGACATCTCAAGTAGATATAGTGAGCAATTTTAAAATTACGCTTGACACGTTTATGATTACTGGTAATGGTCATTTTAATTTTTGTTAGATGTGAATTAATATTTCAATGTGGATATATCAATTTAAATATTTCAGATAGAGAAAACGCGCATTCTATATTTGGCAGTTTGGTCTGAACATTAAATTGAAGGATTAAAAATGTGCAGATTTTTTGCCAAACGTGGAAAAAAAAATCTCGCATATAAATGTGGTGGAATCAACTGGAAAGTTACTTAGCAAAATAAATCAATTTATGAAATGTTGTCGCAGCAGAACGAAATTCAAAGCACCTAACGTAAGTTTAACCAAATATTGTACGTAATTTGAAATTTGTTAAAAGATGGCGGTTTTTTACGATTTTGCTCAATACTGACACAGACGGGCGTAAAGAGGCTTAGCTTGAAAAATGGCAACCATAGTCCCAGCATTCAATCGCGCACGCTTAGCTCGCGACACACACACCTCGAGTTAAGTCGCACGCGCAGCATTCCTGCGACCGGCAGGAAACTGTAATTAGAGCCTTTAAAGTCGCACGACAAAAAGTCGCGGTTCAGTACATATCGGGGCGTAATTGGCATCAGTTTTCTTTCGAGACTTTTTGCTATTCCGTATGTTAGGAGACCGCCTGGTGGGAACACTAGCTATGTGTACCAGTTACGGGCAGGCAGCTATGGGGGGTGGAATGTTATGTTAGCTTCAGTTTTGACAAGGCAAACTGGCAGGTACAAGATTTTTTGTTGCATCTTGCCATATTTTTGTAGGTGGCAACATGCTTATTAAAATGTAACAAAGATTGGCCAAAATACTTAAAATACTAAATTAAATTTGAAAAAATCTTATCGAATTTTTTAGTTAAATTTGAATGTATTTTATTTAATTAATATTAAATTATAAGATTATTTATTCTTGACAAAACAAAAAGTAATATTATTTTACTTAAATTATTGTAGTTCTGTTAGAATCTATCAAGGTTTTATAACTTTTAGGTTTCATAATAATTACATTAATTAATATGTCAGGATTTATATGACTAATAACAGTTATGAACATAATTATGAGGCAATATTTGACGGTAGGTAATTATTGTAATCAGCGCAGATAAACATTATATAAGCTACTAGCTAACAGACTTTCGTTTTTATTAGAGATCCTTCATCGGTACACTTCCAATGCAAATAGTCTAGACCTAGACTATAGACAAAAGGCAGAAACGCGTTTTACGCGTTAACCAATCGCTAGTTAGTTTAGTTGTCAACTCGAAAACATTTGACGCAAATAACTGAGCTTGTAATATAATGATTTAAAGCTTAACGCCCACGTTTACATATTCGATTATTTTATATTAAGAAGGCCTACCTAACCTAACGTTTTCCTACCCGGGTTTGTCCTGAATGAATAAATGAAATGCGTAACATTAGCATACATTCAACTAACCCACAACATCAACCTACACAGAA
The DNA here is from genome assembly GCA_951394065.1 of Venusia cambrica. NCBI lineage: Eukaryota > Metazoa > Arthropoda > Insecta > Lepidoptera > Geometridae > Venusia > Venusia cambrica. The sequence continues at coordinate 540,845 of OX596068.1, read as the reverse complement.
AGCACAGCTTTCTGTGTAGGTTGATTCCCACCCTGGACAAAAGGTATGTTCTGTGTTTCAATTTTATATTGAGTCATAATAATCTATGTAATAAAAAAAAGTATTTAAGTATTCATATTCTTCGTAATATTTTTTTTTATTGTACGATGGGGAAGCGCTTGGCCTTCATTTCACAAGTTCTTCTTAGTTTGGGTGTTGAGTAATAGGCCTACCTCTAATAATTATTATCTAGCCTTAAATATTTGAATATTACTGTTTAGCCTAAACTTATGTGCTGTTTAATTCACGAGCTACACGCTAGAGCACTAAGCTATTTGGCGGCATGACCTACCGTAATTGTTCCTGATTTTGGTCAGTGTGCCTTAAGTAGTTAAACCTTAATGGTTGATTGTCATTATATCATTACTCAGAACATATATATGATAGTGGATAGGGCACAGCCTGACAAACACTATAAAGTGTGCATTTCGTCGCTCTAACCAGAGGTCATTTCACGTCTCAACTAGGCGTCAAGTGTTAATTTTAAAAAACTAAACAAAGCAACGAACGAGAAACGCTTCAAGTAATCGCTAACAGCTCCGCTAACATTTGTCTAACTTCCCTGGTATGATAATATCCCTGTATAAGGAGACGAATCAAACGCATTTTATTAATGTTTTGCTGAGTTTTGTATACACTTAAGGCATAAACGGTCTCATATCTTGATTAGACTATTAAGGACACTTTTTAGCATTTCGCAAGATGCCTATTTCGATCGAAACCGGCTTCGCGGACATGCGTTTTTTTTTTGTACGACGGGGAAGCGCTTGGCTTTCATCTCACCTGGTTCCAAGTTATGATAGCTTGCGCTTGGCCGGTTTGAGTGAAAGTCATCAACTCAGCAATTGAAAGGAGGTAACACAATGTGACCCTCGTCACAGATAATAAAACCCTCGCTGACTTTTTGCTCGCCTAGTTCTGTAATTAATGACTAGGTATCCCAGAACCGGAGCAAAAGCCCATATATCGGTCCGACAGACAGACAGGACAGTACACTACGTTTGACATTCATTAAACGGACGTGGGCACAGGTGTGAACTGATTTAAAGGGCATTGGGACGAAAATTTTCCAGCTAAACTGGATTTATGTCCGTTTGTCGCACCAGTATGACCAAATTCAGTTTTAATGAAGGTTTTTTGGTGGGACAGTTGTAGAATTCCAGGAAGAAATTAATCAGGACGTTCTTTGTACTCTCTCAATATTGGTAGGTATTCAAAATGAAAAAGTAATACAGGACATTATTTCACATAGCGCCATCTAGTCCCAACCTAAGCAAAGCTTAACTTGGTAACAAAATTATGAATATAAAACTTTTTTTTATCATACAACAAAGTGTTCATTCATTTATAAAAAAACTAATATGTATCTTATTGCTAAATGTTAACAACTCACTGAGATAAGACACCTCAGTAGCATCACAAATAACAAAGGTTTTGAAAGTTAGTAGTTTTAAATATGAAGTAACTACTTACTTAGGTATTTAGGTCAGTGAATTTGCTTTGCTATTCAGCGTGGCAATACAGTTAGTGTCTTTGAGACGATTTTTGGTACTACCCATATACCGTTTGTATCGGTCCATAAGTAACCCAAAAGCTTTATCTATTTATCCATAAAATACATATGTTATTTGGTGGCTTGAAACATAGTGAGTGAGGTTTAATTAATTAAGTTGAGTTTCATAATAATTATCATCGTAAAAACCTCTATCAATGAATTCAACAAATTAGTTTTGTTGAGAAAAAAATCTCATTAAACTTTTAAACCCACTGGTTAAAATCTATGCAATGCCCTATAAGGTCGTAAAATGCCCTTTACGGTATGCAGTAATAATGTAAGATTCTGTTTAACTACGACATTTTATCTAAAGCATGCAAAAAATGCGGCCATCATAGTAAATATTATTACTGTAAAGTAGGGTGACTATTAAAATAAAATCAATTGTGCTGAACACAACGATTCGCCTCAACCGTCTCATTTTGTTGGTCGAAACATCAAGAAAAGCGTCTGAGATTCACATTTCACAGCCTCACAGATGATACGTAGGTTGTCTGGAATATAATGTTAAGTGATAAGACCGCCCATTGTTCTGTTAACTTTAGTTTTACAATTGTCAATTGTCAAAAGACGTGACCCCAGGGCTGGTTCTTATTTAGGCTAGCGAATTAGCGAAGCTATTCAGCGTGGCAATGCAGCCAGTGTCTTGGGAATGCTTCCGTCTGGAACTGGTGTGGAACAGATGAGTTACCTATAGGCCGTTTGTAACGGTCCTTAGGTAATCTGACTGATTTCTTTGTACATAGTTAGTTTAATTGTACATTTTATTGAATATGTTATGGAATTAATTGTCAAAAGGTTTCAGGTGTACAATAAAAAAAAAACATTTCAAAAGATGATTCTGAGCAGAAATAGCGAAAAGACGCTAAGACGACCGCTTCAATGTCTTCTGATCTCGTCCATATTTCAGTGGCCCATTTCCTTCAAAACAATAGAAATGAGTCGAGCGCGAGTTATAATTAAAATCGCATCGGTTCCGTACTATCTTTATATCTTGTGTCTGCTATTTTTATCTGCCGCTTGATCTCAGCTCCCGGATGTAATCACCGACTAAGAAGTTAGGGTGAAATCCTAACCAAAAGGAGGACATCATACACTTGACACCTTCACTGCGATCACCAACCAGCCTTACAAGCTTCGTGAGTAACTCTGCCATTTTAAACTGACTTTCAAGAAAAGGATGTTCTCAATTCATCGGAATCATTCCCCGATTACTCGAAGACGCCTAGACCGATTTGAAAAAATATTTTTTTGTTTGAAAGGTTTTCACAGGTACTTCACAGATGGTCCCATCGACATCAAGTCAGGATCTGATGATGGGATCCTGGAGAAATCGACGGAACTCTTCAAATAGTATATGCACACTTGAAGTGATTTGGGTGTATTACCACAAAAGTAAGGAAAAATGGACCCCATTTAGGATCACGCGTCTGTCTGTCTATCTGTCATCAAAATAATTTGAAAAAATACGTCATCCAGGTAAACGAAATTGTATCACATACTTAATTGAAGTCGGTTTTCTTTTTAGTTTTTAAACGTAATGGATGAGGTGGATATCAGTTTTCCAGCGTCTGTATTTCCGCCTGTGTAACGGCCCTAATTTCTTCAAGAACAGAGTTAATAGACCTCTGCTAGGTGCCCAAGGGGTGGGGTACTGGGTCAGATAACCTCCTCGTGGTGTACCCTGGGTGCCGTCGTCCCACTTGTGGGGACTTATCGACGGCAGCGAATAATCCGACGTGAGGGTGTCCTCCGCGTGTCCCTATGAAGTTAGCATAGGGCACAGTGGATGGACAGGCGGTCGTCCGCGGGGCGGGCAGTCCCAGTGAGGGACTCAGCGGACCTTCGGGTCGTGGAATGGCCGGCCTTCAAGGCTGGCGGCGCGGCAGGGAGGGTCAACTCGGGCATTGATGGTTTAGATGGGGCCTGGAGGCCGGGAACGTAGGGGCGTTCAACCGGCCTCCATTGCACAGGCCCTCATTCCCGTCGAACGGCGGGAACGGCCTGGTGACCCAGCTGTTCCCGCCATCCCCCCCAGTCACACTGGGGGGGCCTGCGGGGCCCCTGTTAAGGGGCAATCGCTGGTGGTGTTGTGGCGGTAAAGGCTTTAGCCGGATTCCCACGACACCACCACTCGGCGAAAGCGGGTCACTGCGGAGTTTAGTGGGTATTGCCTGTCGCTAGGACGGGTTGAGTCCCACACACGGCCTCGTCCCCAACGAGGCTATGGTGCCTAAACGCATTCTCCGCATTCAAAAAAAAAAAGGTGCTCAAGGGGTCTATGACACTCCATCGTAGACCTCATTTTACGTGTACAGATATTAAGGTCAATAATAGCGGACCCATTTCTTATAATTAAAAAGGCTCTGTCCAACACTCGACATGCTGAAAGAGTTATTTGTTTTAGTTTTCAAATAATTATGGTAAACTTATAGGTTTCAAGCTCTATAGTATAGTTATTATTTAATGCAATGTCTTTTTAATCAAATGATTATCAATATAATCTAAGTATAAATAAATATAACTGTATGGTCACCAGCAAACCTCCATACATCATTGAAAGACACCAGCTCATTAGTGGCGGCAAGCCAACGTGGTTTCATACATAAATTCATACAAATCTTCCGACTCTTTCTTACTTCACTGCACAGTGAGATAGAAAATACTTAAAGATTGAGTGATACGAATTATGACCATTCTAAATGTGTAAAATATATGGAGTTTAGTTTGATTTTATGACAGCTAAAAGTTGCTCGAAGCTAGGTACGATTATAACTCATTTACAGTCACTTGTTTTTTTATTTACTCCATATCTAATAATAAATTTGAAAGTTAATCTGTTTGTTTGTTTGCTACCCTTTCACCTTTTGACAATCTGAGAAACTGAACGGATACTAATAAAATTTGGCGTGGTTATAGTATTATCCATTACATGTTTATATGATATGTTACTATATTACAGTGTATGCCACAAGAAAGGCTACTTTTCGTGTGGGTAGGACCCACGTAGGCAAAACTTCGTTTCTTGAAGAACGTGAATAAATTCGCCAAAAAGTATTTTAAACTTTCACGATTAGTAACAGTATGTACTAGGTATACCTGGCAAACTGACCTAGAATATTATTATATCTTCATACTTCACCTCAAAATACCCTTCATCATATATAAAAAGTTTACATGTGTATCGTATCTAATTATGTAACAAGCCTCATAACTCAGTTGGTAGTAGCTCTGCCTTCTGCGCTGTAGGCTGTGGGTTCGATTCCCAACCAGGACAAACATTTGTGTGATGAATATAGATGTTTGTTCTGTGTTTGGTTGTTGTATCATATAGTACGTATGTATTTACAAAGGTATTTAAGTATTCTATTCGTAATCTAGTTCCCATATGCTAGCTGCAGCTATGCTTAGTTTGGGGCTTGATGGCGCTGTGTAAAAATGAATGTCTTGTAATATTTAAATTTTAAGTATAAATATGTAAAGATATATTTTTATGTATTAAGTAGGTATTCAATATATTTGTGTAGGTATACTTTTGATATCTGTATGTATATTTAATTTGTCTATTAACATTTTATTTTAATTCAAGTACACTTCTCTACCTTTTCAGTGTATCACCTCTCACTCTCTCAAAGGTTTGCTGGTAGAAAACTCTTTAAGGGTTAAGCTCGCCTCTGTACATATGTTTTCTTATGACATGTTAAAATCATATTTATGTGTACAATAAAGAATTACAGAATATTTATTATTATTATTTATTAACTTATCCGATAAAACACAATTTTACAAGATAAAACACTGAACAATTGCTCAGTGTTGTGATATCGATTTGATGTCCAAATTCGGATAATGCGTTATAGAGTCATATTACAAGCTATGAGGTAGGTACCAGTAGCTACCTAAGCTAGTAAATAGCAACAATTTGAGAGTATAATTATCCTCAAAAATTGACGAGATGGCGCTAAATGACATGTTTAGCATGAGAGCAGGTTCATAATAAAAAAAACTTGATAAATGCCTTTTTTTATTATTTTTTTAACACAAAAATTTTTTGAAAGGAAAATTTTAGCAGAATCTCTTGGGAGGTTCAATTACAAAAACATTTTGTCAAAAAATGGCAATCAAATCAATTACCTATCAATCGAATATTAGCTAGAAAAAAATCAGTACCTATACAGTACCTATAGCCAATAAAGTAAATATGAAAATGATCCCACAGAATAAGAAACACACCACACAACGCATTCAGAGCCACATTAACTAATTAACTAACGCTCAATACGACAATAAAACCAATCTAATTATTGCTGTCATATCACCAAACATTGCGACTATAAGTGCCAGTCTATCTAAATCCAAACCAAGTTTTACACAAAACCTAGAACCGGGTATTAAGTACAAAGCCTGTCTGACCTTTACTATTAATCCTCCAACGGCCTTACACTAGATACCTATTGACAGGTGATACAGATCTCCTTCTGACAGGTGACATTGAGGCCGCGATGCTATTGGCTACTGGGTATATTGTATTAACCAATGAGTATTGCCCTAGAATGTTAATACCCCTCACTAAACACCTACTGTTCAGCTTATGGGAGTTTTTTTATATTTTACTTATCCGTTAAGTATTAGCATCGACGAACATTCATTTGATACAACATCATCTAACCCAAAACAAAGCATAGGTTTAAATAAACAAGCCTCATAGCTCAGTTGGTAGTAACTCTGCCTTCTGCGCTGTAGGCTATGGGTTCGATTCCCACCCAGGACAAAAAATTGTGTGATGAATATAGATGTTTGTTCTTTGTTTAGGTGTTGTTTCATATAGTACGTATGTATTTACAAAAAGTATTTAAGTATTCTATCCGTAACCTGATTCCCATATTAGCTTAAGCAAGCAAGCTATGCTTAGTTTGGGGCTAGATGGCGCTGTGTAAAATTATTTATTTAATAGCTTTTGCTCGCGGCTTCGCTCGCTTTAAGAAGTATTATTATTAATTAGGTATAGTTTTTGCGGCTTTACTTTTGTTTAGCGTGTGTAAAAAATTAGGGCCTACAAAACTTAAAAACGTCAGTACATTCTTCAACTTCTCCATTAACGGTCATATTTTCTTTAGCCATTTTAAAAAAGTCTAACCGACAAAACCTATACTTATACCAAACGAAAACAAAACAAATGCCAAATACAAAAGCAGAGTCTAGTCTTTCTAACAGGTGGTTCCTATTTTAACAGAATAATCATCTTCAAATATATAGCACAAGTTTGAGTAGTGTTCTAGAAAATGATAACGTGTTTATAAACTTTCAGTCAGAGAATGCTTCATATGTACTCCATGCCATCCAAGAAGGGTTTGGAAGTCACAGTGTGAAATTCTCGATAAATAATTCACTTAGCATTCCATTTGTGAGTCGAACAAGCTGGTAGGAAGCCGTGTTGAAAGAGACTTTTATATATATAAACCAGTTTCTGCTCGAGACTTCGACCGTTTGGTACCCGGATAAAAAGTAGTGTATATGTATGTTTTTCTGGTCCAGAACTATATCTTAATAAAGTTTCAGCTCCATCTGTGTTTTAGTTTTTGCGTGAAGGAGCAACAAAGGACAAATCCGTTTTGTAGCCGTTTTACGATGCTTGACATCTCATTCCCATCCCACATGAACTGATTTTTGGGATAAAATACAGGCTATTTGTTATTGTATGTTAATGTACCAAATTTCATACAAATTCGTTATGAAGTTTGAGCGTAATTAAGCGACAAAAATTTTTGAATTATTTAGCCAACCCACGAAAATACTGCACTTTCTCGGGATAACGAGTTAGTAGGTATGTTAGGGTTATAAATTATCTTCCTACAAAATTTAATCCAAATCCTTTCAGCCGTTTGGGCGCGAAGGAGAACAAACATGCTCACAAACATACGCTTTTATAAAATTAGTGTACTGTAATAGTGTGATCAGCTTTTGCTTGCAACTTTACCCACGAGGTAAGTAAGTGCCCGGATAAAAAGTAGCTTATATCCGTCCCCATTTTGTTTACTTTATTCATGCTGAATTTCAGTATGATCCGTTGATGCGTTTATTTGTAAGATGGTAAAAAAAGTATGAATATCAATGGATGAATGGACGATATTACAGGTTTTAGTCAGCTCCTAAATGTGTTTTGTGTGTAATAAAGTGAAATATAAATGCAAAATAAAACCCAAAAACTACTGACTTATTCCGCCATAAGTTTGAGTTATATGCTGTCAAAATAACCTTTATCTTGCTAATATAAAAAAATATACCTTTAGACTTTAAAGGTACCTGCCATTTCTATGTAGGTATGTATTTTAGTAAAATTTTGAACACAAAATGTAAAAAATTCAAACAGCTAAGTTTTATCAAGTACCTATTTAACACCGACCTAGACTCAATGTCTCATCTCAAGGCCGAGAGGATCTATACCGTGCGCGTGAGCTTTCAAATTAAACAGGTCACAGCACGCATGAGTGACATTTGATTGTACTAATGAAGGTTCAGTAATTATACCGACTTATCGTTTCACATAACGACCCATAATGTCAACTGTTGGACTAAGCTTCTTCAAGATATCAGTTCATTTCATTTCATCTTTATGTCTCTTGTCATCTAGGCGTGTCTAGTTCTAGGCCAGAGCACGAGATGACGGTATACGATGGAGTGAGTTTTCCCAGAATGCTCTGTCTCTCATGCGCACGGATGGAGGATGGTTGCTAGCAAGGATCTTTGCATGTCCTACTATCATTGTTTTCATTCAGCCGTAGCTACTAGCAAAAGTCAGAGATTCAGGTTGCCCAGGGTAGACCGAGGAAAGTATCATCAGAGATCCGGATCGGATAATCACAATACCCCAAATTTACCTTAAAATCAGATGATACTTTCCATCACATCACTTCATCACGTATCTATGAAATAGACATATCTATGTTATAGAAAAAGGGTTATGTCTTTCTGAGGAAGTCGGATAAAAAGCGTTGTTTAAAATTAACCTGTGAGGTAAACATGTAACATAAAAGTTAAGGTGCCTGTTTTCTAAAGCTATCTAAAGAAAATAATAAACTTACCACATCCTGGAAAGTCCGATGCAAGGCCTCCTTGGTGTACCGCTGGTCTCCTTGTTTCAGAATCGCGGCACATTGCTTCAATAGTGCCAACCGTAGTTTTTCCTTAGCGCTTTCTTCCTCCATAAAAGACATGCGGTGTCCGTTTTTCGCCAGTGGAATCGCCAGCAATGCGTTGGAAACATCGTGAACGTTTCCATTTTCAAACTTTCTCTGTGACAATGGATGTCCGCCATCTTTGTTTGAACTGTCACTGTCATTGTTGACAACAGTAATAGTGAGGTCACATTTTTCTTCACTTTTTGTCACACTGTCTTCAGGTATTGAATTTAGTTCACTTTTATTAGCCATTTTGGATGTTTGTTCAGTTCATTTTTACGTTTTTACTCATCACAATTTGCAATAATGCTATTTTTACGCTAGCTACGATATTTTGTAGTAATTACTATTCGTACTTTTGATTTTATTACGTATCCAAGAACTCAAATACATTTAAACATTGAAAAAAATTACGTATGTGCATAGGTCATGGTCACGGATGAACTGAAGTCATTAGTGTAATGTGAGTAGTTTTTTGATGGACGGAGAGTAGTCAACCCTCTTTTTAATATATTTTTTTTTTACTTTGTATTACACAGATAAAATATCCTCTAGTATTGCTTAGCAACCAATTAATTTGCTTATTCTATCTTAACATTTATATTCATAATGAAATGAACTCAATATTGATGTTGATAAAACTACGAAAGATTCATCACGAACATACCTAATATGTTCATGTTCATCATGTCTTTCGTAATTTTATAAAATATTACCAACATGTAAAATTACGCCATTTAGTGCCGGTAATTAGACGTATAATTCAAAAGAACTTGAAATCTTGATTGATTTCTTTTCTATACATCTACTGTAATCAAGGTGCCGTGTGGGAGTGAACTAGATAATTACCTATTGAAATACTAAAAAGTGTGTTGGGTTCCGTATGATTAAAAAATTTTGGCGAAGCCGAAGTGAGCCAACTGCAAAAGTTATCTAAGTTAGCTACGAGTGTAATAGCAGTTTCTAAAACATAAAAAAATCACGAATCATAGCCTTTTTTTAATATGTGCATCGGAGGTATTCAATCTGAGGTTCCATACACTAATAACGCAAATAAGATCCATTAAGAATCACTTTGTAATCCGTCCGTCTCTGTCCGTTTTCAAACGGGTAAAATACTGGAATCGGTAATTTATTTTGTAGGTACTGGAATAAACGTAGCAGGTTGAAATTTACGAATAACTTACACTCTATAAGTATTTTAGGTTGATGTTAATATTTTTGCTCTTTCGTGCTCCTACGTGTTGAAAGTGAGTTGGAACCTTCGGTAAGTGAATCTGACTCACACTTGGCTGGCTTAGTTTTGTCAATAAAGTGTGCATTTTAATTATCATTTTTCATGACGTCTTGCTGATTTGCCTTTGAACATAATCTTTACCTTCCTACGTTATCTCGATGCAAAAGATTTCAACGCGCACTATTTGCTTGTAAAAAAATACTTTTATTCCCATATACAATGTTTGGTAAAATATTACGGGGTTACTAAAAATGTTCGTTTGGAGTTGCGATTGTTGATAAGTTGCGAAGACCGCTTTCTATGAAGGGGACCGTAGGTAATGCCTTGCGTTTGTCACCTTCGTAGTATTCAAAATTAAACTACAGTGGGTAGTTTTCCCCATCGAAGATTCACCTCTGATCACCACCCAGAGTATGGATCTTATGAAGATCACCTTTTAGGGGGTGGTCAGAGGCGCGTCCAAACTTTTTACAATGTTTTAGCATCTAGTATTCAATAAGTGACAGGTTGCAAGCCCTTCCCAGATTTTTGATCCGAGGTACAAAAAAAAACAGTTATTTGAAAGTCGAAAACGACACGTTTATAGGCATAGGTAATCACAGAACCCAATCAAATACATTCAAAGAGGCAAAAGCACTAATAAATTAGATCTGTTAGCAGTGAAAGTCTTTATTTCTGATACCTTTGATTCCGGTCTCAATGTGGCAAATGACCGCATGTTTTTTGTTATTTATGTTGAAACTTTCCAAATTTTATTACGTTTCTTCTTACGACAATCTATGTGTAATTTAGACAGGAAATTCTAACAGTTATGTAATTTTAACCACATGTTAAGGTGTATACGGCTTACATGGCTATGTTATCATGCGTTTTTCATCGTTTACTTATGGCGTAGAGAGTACTTTGGACCCTTTTTATGTAAAATAGGGTTTAAAACATATTAACATAATGATTGGTGTTTGTAATAGCTACAGATGATATTTTGAAGTACATTTAATATCATCATCATTGGTGTTTTGTTTTTAAGTTGGATTTTCAGGAAAACGTTCGGTGAACATTTAATTTTACTTCAATTCATGTAGGTACACTTTTAAACCTTTTTTCTTTTTTTTTAAACCTTTTTTTTTTTCTTTTTTTTTTTTATCACCTGTCTCTCCCTCAAAGGGATACAGGTATAAAACTCTTTGAGAGTAAACATGTGTAGAGAGGATATAAGCTATCCTCTCTACATATGTTTTCCTATGACATGTTTAAAATCATATTTATGTATAAAATAAATAAATTATGTATATTGACAAGAATTACAAGAACATTTTGTCGAAGGAATTTAATAATAATTTTGAAAAAAAATGTTTTGCAAAGCGCATTTACAAAGTTAAATCTGAACTTACGCGATACTTCTTGGTAGACTTTGGTTATATAGTTAGCTATAATCTATGTCTTTATTATGGGTTTTTGGATTTTCGATACCTACCTTATTTTGTTAGTTCCTAGAAATCTCATAAAATATATTAAATCGGTAGTACTCATCTTTTTTTATTGGATTGTATTTATAATTTATACCTAGTTATTCAATGATTTTGATTTTCCTACGCTCTTCTTAAAAGTTTTGTATTATCTGTTCTGTCGATTAAACACAACAAAAAACTAGCATGAACTTTAAGACAAGATTTCGGAGAAAAAATTTGAACCCGTGACAACTCAACACGTTAAAATATTAGTGTTGTTTTATGTTTATTGATGTTTAACAATAGAAACAACGGCAAAAAACGCAAGAAAACATATCTACCCGTCACCTAACAAGTTAACCACAAGATTATTTCCGCGTAATAAAAGTCAAAACATTGCTTTTGGGTGTAGTTAATTAGGTACAGCCAAGGAACTAGTGAGCCGAATATCCGGTTAAATTAATAAACAGTCGTTACAGCGTAGCAAGTGTGATCTTTCGACTGTCGTTGGTTCTATTCCCGTTCATCGTTAAAAAACGTTTTATTTTTATTGTACGACGGCAAAGCGCTTGGCTTTCATCTCACCTGGCTTTATTTTTTGGTAAGGGCGAGTATCGCACTTCCCCCGGAATCCTCAACAGTCTGAGGAACTGGCAATCCTTCCTCTAAATGTCGAAACACAATAATATACAATTGTTGTTATGGCGACAGACTTTTGTAAAATGGTGAAAGCTAGCCAGGCAGACTTGAATTCCTACCACCAACCAAACAAAGCACATATTTGTGCTCCCCTGGGGATCAAACCCGAGCTGCAAGGTGTTGGTGGGCAAATCACTAGACTACAGAGGTGGTTTTAACGACATCGCGGGCTGAGCTAGAGGGGTCAATTCTCAAGCCCCCAGCAAGGCGTGGAAAAGCCTGGCAAGTCTGTAGTAAAAAAAAATATATATTTTAGATGAGTGCGCTCCATCCACACATCTTCACTTGCTTTCAAGTGAGTACCTATATCTTTTTTTTTATTTAGATTGGATCGGTTTTACCTTGAAACTTGCACAGATCATCTATGATCTATGATGGAGACAGGATACCCAGAAGGTATCTACTAACTCTCTTCTTGAAGACCATAGGATCGTAACACAGCGGGTATACTATCCTCCTGAATTCTGCTGTGTTACGACACTATTGTCTTATATGGCTGGGGCATAACCAAAACCTCTTTAAGCATTATTGGTTTGATATTACATTACTTTTCTCTCATTTTTATACACTAGACAGATATTGACGAAACAAAAACATTAAAGGAAGAATGCTTTAAGAGGTCGAGACTACCCCCATGGCTTTGAATTGTTTTAAACAATTAACAGAAGCACTAACTAGGGTTCACTCAAATGCTTGGGTATCGATATTAAAAAATGGTAGGTACAAGTTTTCATGACTGATCTGTACGTGCAAAGCGGTCGTAGGACTTCCATCAGTCCTTGTTGATTTATTGAACAACATAAATTATACTCTGTTTGACAGATCAAATCTTTATCATTGATCATTGCGATTCGTACAGACATCCGTAACAAAATCTAAGTGGGTACCTATTTATCGTAACAAGTGGTCACCTAGTAGTTGACAATCGACCGTAAAGACTTGTGAATGGATGGGACTTAGTTCCCATCTTACCATGGGAATTACCTTAGAAAAATCCAAATTATGATAGTTCCTCAAACTTTTGAGTCGAGGATTCCGGATGAAGTGCGTTTCCACCTTCGGCTATATTATAACTTGAAAACCAGATGAGAAAAAGGCCAAGCGCTTCCCCGTGCTATTAAATACAAAAAACATTTACAAATTGTGAAACAAATGATTTTGTAGTAGGATGCCTAGTGACTACTATCGGATTCGATTCGGATTAAAATTAATATTCGTTATATTAATATTAATAATTTTTAATATCGGATTATAGTATATATAGGATTTATTCAATATTTTAATCGAATCTGTTATCTGTTATTTGTTTAAATCGAGTCGAAACAAGGACAACATTATTAAAAAACTGAAAACTGAATCTCCTTATAAGTAGGTTATATTAGTAGATACTAATCGTACTTTCCGAAAACAATATTCTAGGAGGTGTGTATTTTATAATTAACAATTTTGTAAAACAGACTGATAAACATGAACCGGCCAAGCGCGAGTAGCAGACGCACTCTGAGGGTTCTGACTTCTGACTCACATTCATTCAATACATGAGTTTGTAGTCTGTGTAGATTATTGTTATGTGGTGCTACTCCAATTCACTCACAACTCAACTTTCTTGATGTTTGTGTTTAGACATTTAACGTAAGAGCACAAAAATAAATCACATACTTATGAAATGGGGCTTCTTCTTGAAAATTATTTTCTTAGTTGGGCAGGTATCTGCTTTAAGAAAACATTATTAAGTAGTATTATAAACTTCATCATTTTCAGTTCATTATAATATGTCGATACATAGTCAGACATACAGACAATTAAGTTATAGTATGATAGGTTCCAACTCGTAACAGAACGATAGGAATCTGATTATTGATATATGCAAAGATGTTTTTTGCTCATCGCTAGTTATGTTCCTATTATGGTAATATTATAAGAGTTGAGTGGCAATAATTTAATGATCCGTTAAATTATAACCAGAACATTGGATTTGACTCTAATGACGTTTAAGTATTCAATAATTTTTATTTACTAGGGTAAAGTTCAACTGTTTAACTTATACGTCACCAGTCCTATGTAATATTTGCTATTAGGTATAATCTACTGTCTTTTGACTATTGAGAAGGCTGAGATAATTGCCTTTCTTCTTGTACGCTGGTTGAGATTTATTTATACGATAAACGTCGTTTAACGTCAAATATACCAAATAGACGGTAGGATTTGACGTTTAAAATTTGATTATAGTATATTTCATTACTATTCCACTTTTAAATGGAAGTAAAACTTCTGAACTTCGTTCAAAATTATTTTATACGTTATTATTGGTAACCGGTTAAGCTAACATAACGGCACTTGCCGTTATTTATAAATAAAAAATAACTCTCGAATTTAATTTTGACTTCACAGTTATTACAAAATTCGCTTTATGAGTTTTTTATCCTTTTATAATTTTAAAAGTTTAAAGATACGGTCCCTGGTTAGCAATGTTTACTTCGCCTTATGGCCTGATTGAACATTGGTGCAACAAGCCCAAATATATAAAATTATGGATCTTGGAATTCAACTTAGTTTAAGAATTGTAGAAATTTAAACTAGTTTGTAAAATCGTAGTAACTTGGCTCCTTGATATGCCATCGAGTAGAATTCCTCGTGGTTTCCGAAACAAAAATATCTTGTATTTTCGATTTCATCTACCTTGTGATTATAATTTTCAGTAAGCTCTCTCTGTTTTTTGCGTTTGTTACAAACATTGGACATCTACAGCGTCAAGCCTACACTCAATAAATTTTATTCTCGAGTTATTTTAATCATAATAAAAATTCATTTATTTTTTATAATACAGAAGTTAAACAATACTTTTTATTGTTTACTCTTGTACAACATGGAAGTCAAGATTATACCAACCACCCACCCTACGATTTGTTTTTTCCTTCCACAAGAAAAAATCATCAACTAATTATTTTCAACAAAAAAAACACTTGAATTCAGAAGATCAACAAATTCCGTACTTCTAATCACTTTCACTGCGATATTGAACCTTACTGCACCGAGATACCACACTCTCGACACAAGCGGTGTGTGAGAATGCGCAGACGCCACTAACCAAAGCTCTCCAACCAACTTGTTAGATCAAACGGTGCAAGCTAATCGTAAAGCTCTTTACGGATTATGCTCGCCTGGTACATCACTGCGACCTTGGGTAATCTTTTTCTTCTTGATTTGGGTAAGCCAAAGCTCCCAGCTTTGAGTGAGACTTTTACAAGCCCCCTCAACGCTGTAGCCCCCTATGCTGTACCCAAGATCCGCGTCCCTGGCTAGTTATCAGATTATTTCCTTGATTTATAGCTATCGACATAGTTTCTTAAAAAATAAAGTTGGTTGCAAAAAATAATTACATTTTCTAATAAATAAGAAATAAATAATAACAGGATATTAATCTCGCACAGCGCCATCTAGCCCAAAACTAAGCAAAGAATACTTAAATACTTTTTTTTTGTAGTTACATACTTATAATACAATAATACAATACACCACCCAATAACATAATGTCTATTCTATCTAAAAAGTATGCTAGACAGCCACTTGAATATGTCTCTGCAAATACGGCATAAGGTCTAGTTATCGAACCTTCACCAAATATTACCCAACGTGGAGGTTAAGTGCTTTGACAATAATATGCAATGAAGAGGTCAAAGCATACTGCAACCAAAGAGATGATAGCTGGACGATATTTGGTCCAGTGTGGTAGTGCTTCTGTCTTGCATTCACTGCAATTAATCAAGCAACTAGGAAGCGCGAAAGAATAATACCTATTTATAAAAAATGCTTAGAATGAATGTCTCGTCGGTAATTAATCAAAATTGAAATTGCCTCATTGATCAGTTGGTAGTAACTCTGCTTTCTGCGCTGTAGGTTGTAGGTTCTATTCCCACCTAGGACGAACATTTGTGTGATGACTATAGATACTTTTTCTGTGTTTGGGTGTTGTATTATATAATAAGTATCTATGTATTTACAATAAAAAGGATTTATGTATAGTATCCGTAATCTAGTTCTCAAATTACCAGCTTTGCTTTGTTTGGGGCTAGAAGGCGCTGTGTGAAATTAATGTCCTGTAATATTTATAATATAAACCATAATAAACCATGAGATGGAATACCTAATTAGCCGCCCAGCTTACTATCAGACTTAGTTCATTTCTTAATGTCGCGTCTATACGTCAGCAATAATGATAAGTATATGACTACTACTCCGTACAAAAATTCTTATAGAATTATTGATGAAATCTACAAATAGAATATTTAATGCACAGAGTCTATGATATGAGAAATGGCTTAGCTTCAGCGATCATATCTTCCACAATACTGTAGCATTTACTTAGAAATTAATATATGTTATAGTTCAGGATAGATGCTAGATCACTAGCGTTTTGAAAACTCGATTACATAAAAATTTCTTGATAGAAAAAAAATCCGAAGTTAACTCTAATTTGTACCAAAAATGTTCGCCATTCAATAAATACTGGGCGTTTTAGGGCTTCAAACTTTGTACAGTAAATAAACACAGTATACAGCAGACGGTCTGTGTTTTCGATTTTCAAAATTCATATATGTTTTACCGTAATAAAACAAAACGTAGAAATACACGCAAATTTCTGTCCTCTGGTGGTCATAAGCGCCGTGGTTGAGCGCACAGCAATGTCACCTTTATTATTACTGTATCTTAGTTCGAAACTGGAATAAAGTTGCGTTGAGTATTAATCTGAGGTAATATAGCCTGTTTAGAAGACCCTCTAGACATTGCACCCCAGAATGCATCGGTACATTAACTACGCCCAGGTAATTTAGCACAAATAGTTGTCTTGACAGAGCTTATTTATTTAAGCCTGAAGGGGTCCTTGGGTCCGAGGATTTTCTAAAATTTGCTGGGCTTTTGAGAATTCTTGGGCACTCTTCCGCCTCTTACTGGTATATCTAGTGGTTCAACCCACCGATTTCAGATCCAGAGGTCCCGAGTTCGATCCCCAGAGGGAGTTATATTGTGCTTGGTTTGGTTGGTGGTAGGATATTGTTAGTCCACCTGGCTAGCTACCATCATCTTACCTAATAATGTCGCAATAATAACAATTCTTAAAAAAAATATTGTGTTCCGGCATTTAGAGGAAAGATAGCCAGTTCTTCAGTTTGTTGAGGATTCCGGATCTAGTGCGCCTCCAAATTTTGCCCTATCTCAACTTGTAACCAGGTGAGATGAAGGCCAAGGGCTTCCCCGTCGTACTATAAAAAAAGCGCTTGATTTACATATAGACCGTTTATAACGGTCCTAAAGTAACTAGACTTTAACAGGTCTTCATTTTGTTGCTCGTAAAAAAAACTTCTTTTTTCAGCATTTTTTTTTACCACCAACAGGTTAGTTTTAGGGGTTAGTTTAAATCTGACTTGATTACACATATATTTAATTAAAAAAAAGTTTACTTAACATAATAGACAAAGGGTTCTTTCAGTGAACTATTTAACACCTTCACTGCGATCACCAATCTGACAGCCTGTTTTGGAGGTGGCCCTGTCCAGCAGTACACACTTATAGACTGTTGAAGTGCCTAAGCCACAATTACTTGTATCCTTTTTTGTTGGTGATGGTATGAGTAGTTGCAATGTACTTTGATCGTATAAAGGCTTTAGCCCGCGGCGCCACTCGAGATCTGCCAACAAATTGATGAAAGAAGTAATTACTTAAATAATGGAGGTTTAATTAATCGCCCTAAGGCTAACAGTAATTATTATTTAGACATGTCTAGTAGATCAACGAGATTAATGTGTTAATGTTTGGGTGTTGTATCATATAGTACGTATGTACTATTTACAAAGTTCCATGTACCCAAATTTTGTATATCTATAGCTTTTACATGCACCAAAATGTATCGTAGTTTTAAGCCCTTTTTACATAAGTAGTACAGCCTCTTAAAAGTTCCAATAAATGTAAATCTGAGAGTTTCATACAAAATTGTACAAAAGTACAGAATTGGTTCAATGATTGCACGATAAATGCACAAATAAGGCAATTTGTACACTTATGCGAGTCATTTTCATTGCTATTGGCTTTTTATAAGTTTTTTTTATACTGATGTTATAAAACGCAGAGGCTATAGATATTACAAGAAGTGACATTATCATTTCAAATAAGTAAATTTTATTATCAATCTCATGTGACATTCGTTTTGCTTGACGAAAAATCTTAAGTTCCGTAGTAGATTAAATAGATACCTACATAAATCCTTCGTTGTTACAAGTAGCTGGTAGGTATTTAGTTTGTGACAAGTTGCAAGCTCATTGCCGCTTAGCGGGATAGCTAGTGATATTATGTCATTTGTATCTTTTGATCCTAGATACAGGCCTATCTTATCTAATGAATGCTAATTTAATTCATCTTGACTTTAGACTTTTAACCGCTTAAGTGGTCTAGTGGTTCAACCCACCGATATCAAATGCAGAGGTCCCGAGTTCGATCCCCATGGGGAGTATAATGTTGTGCTTGGTTTGGTTGGTGGTAGGACTTTGTTTAAGTCCGCCTGGCGACAGACCATTTTACCTAATTCTGTCGCCATAACAACAATTATAAAACTTGTTGTGTTCCGGCATTTAGAGGTAAGATAGCCAGTTCCTCAGTTAGCTGAGGGTTCCGGGTAAAGTGCGCCTCCACCTTCGGCCTTACCTCAACTTGTTACCAGGTGAGACGAAGGCCAAGCGCTTCCCAGTAGTACAATAAAAATATAAAAAAAGTCAACTGTTTTTTTTACGGCTGTTGGCAAAAATTTCAGCCAAAACTTAGAGTAGGTTAACAGAAAGATGATGATGCTGATTTAATTAATTGTAGGTATTTTTTTGTTCATCATCCGGAATGTTTATATAAACATGTTTAATGACTCTTGACTTGAGACTATTTATTTATCTAAGTGGGATCCCTTGGTGAAGCCTGATTCATACTTGGCCAGCTTTAATTTATTAGTTAGTTAGTTTTGTAATGTATAAATAAAAAGAATGACAATTAGCCTCAAATCTATAAACGCACTTAAAAAGTTAATAATCTAAAATCACTTTTTTCACGAATACCCAATAATATTATACAATTATAATCATTCACCATTATAATTTAAATCACACACAAATACACATGCATATACATACCTATATGGATAGGTATATTAAATCTCGACGTACATAAAACACGTATTGTAGATTTACATAATTATATTTGAATAACTTCCTTGATGTTCTCAGTTCTCACAAAAACTTTATCGACAGACAGACCAACCAACTTCATGGTGTTACTTTTAGGTGTCGGTGTGTACGCGCATCGTTAAAAATACTCTCAATTTTTTTCACAAACGCGCCAAATGAAGTATAACTTCAAAAAGTCAGTCAAGACGCATTCAGTTTCGACTTTATATCAACGTCAAACCTTCGTTTATGCATTCGATACATTGATGTTCAAGAGCACACTAATTAAATTCGAAAGGATTGGTATTGCACCTACACTTACCTTTTTAGGGTTCCGTACCCAAAAGGAGCTGATGGAACCCTATTGCAAAGCCTACTTATGCTGTCTAACTGTCTATAGGTACATATAGACAGTTAGACAGCATAAGCCTACCAAATTTTTCAGAGAAAATTTATTTATTTACACATTTAGTACATCTATTATTACGGACAAAACCTACCTAATACAGTAGAGTATTAACAATAATCGTAATAATCATTTAATAAAATTATTTAAAAAAATATATTTGTCAAACTAAATAATCACAATAATTAAATCATATGCATATTAAAATATGTGCTATTTAGGCGGGTTACTTGACAGATATTAAGTATAACAATAATAAAGAAGAGGAAAATAGTTTCTTTACTTATTATTTTACGACGGGTATGTGCTTGGCCTTCTTCTCACCTGATTTTCAAGATATGATTAGGCCGAAGGTGGAAGCGCACTTCACTAGAAATCCTCAATAAACGGAAGAATGAGGAACTGGCTATCTCACTCCTAATTGCAGGAACACAACAATTTAAGAATTATAATAGGGCGACAGAATTAGGTAAGATGGTGATAGCTAGCCAGGCGGACTTAAACAAAGTCGTACCACCAACCAAGATCCAAGAGTCAAGAAAGTCCCAAAGAGAACACAAGTGAACTATTTAACAATTCTTAATTGTAGTTCTAGAATAAAAATGGATCTATGATTCAAACTTGGTATAATAATTGTAATTACTCTGATGTATGACAATATTAATAAATCTGGCCAAACGTGAGTCGGAACCACACGAATGCAATGGAAATGTAGGTCGGAATCAGAACCCTCGGTGTGCGTGTTCGACTCACACTTATCCGGTTTACTAAAACCACTTGATTGAACAAGTCCCCACTTGATGGTTAGTGCCTATTTCAACATATCGTTACGTGTCGAAAAGATTATGCCAATTACAGGCTAGCGAGGACATAAGTAAAATGTATGAAAACTATAACAGCGCCACTAGTGGATAGTTTGGAACTAAAATTTAAGGAAAAATATATTGTAGTATGTATGTATGGTAGGTGCATTTATCCATGCATTAAGCAAGCAAAATCACGGTGTTACTGCCACAGGTTTATGCCAACGTTTGTGTCAATAAAAACTTATGCTGCGTATAGAATAGGTACCAAGTTTGGCAGTATAAACTCATTGGATTAAACTGCCCTACATCACGTACTACTGTCCTGTGTTTTTTGTAAATACATACTATTTCATACCAAAATTATGATACAACAGCCAAACACATAACAAACATATATATTCATCACACAAGTGCTTGGCCTAGGTGGAAATCAAACCCACAACCTACAGCGCAGAAGGCAGAGCTACTACAAACTGAGCTTGTTGTAAAATAAAATTACAAATAAAAAGATTCATGAAACGTTTTTTTTTTTGCTTTGATATGTGGGTCGGAACCCTCGGAATGCTTGCCCGCGCTTGACCTATTTTATTAACCTACTTTCAAAAAAAGAGGAGGTACTCAATTCGTCGGAATCGTTTTTTTTCTAAATGTTTCCTTCCGTACTAACTCCCGGTACCGGTAGAAGGCGGCCGACGATTGTAAAGTCCGAACATCTTTGCGGAAGACCTGTCCAACAGTGTGATGAAATCAAAAAATGGCTTTTAACTATAAGTACCTACAACTTTTATTTAAATAAAAATAGAATAAACTTAAGTAATTAGCTAATAAATCACATAGTTTTTTTTTTGTTATCGGAACCCAATCAAGTATCGCTACAGCTATATTATAATTTAATGAATTCTCACATTAGCTGGTAGACGTTACATCGAGCTGTAAGCCGACATGACAATCGTGAACATGTGATCACCAGAGATTAGTGGTACACTCAGATTTAGTGACAAAACTCGTCTTCCATTCACTGTATCGGCCGATATTGAACTTTAACCAACTTTCAAAAGTAAGTACCGCCTTTTTGATCTAGTTCTTCGCCAACCGGTGTCAGATCTAAAGGTCCCGGGTTCGATCCCCAGGGAGTACTATATTGTGCTTGGTTTGGTTGGTGGTAGGACTCTATTTAAGTCCGCCTGGCTAGTTACCACCATCTTACCTAATTATATCGCCGTAACAACAGTTCTCAAATTGTTATGTTCCGGCATTTATAGGTAAAACAGCTAATTCCTCAGTTTGTTAAGGATTCCAGTTGAAGTGCGCTTCCACCTTCGGCCTTATCATTATTTGAAAAATCAGGTGTGATGAAGGCTTGTTGTTGAATACTTGTTAAGTAAAATAGATTCTCTTGATATTTGACGTATCAACCGACTTTCAAAAAAAGGAGGAGGTTCTCAATTCGTCGTAATATTTTTTTTTTATTTAACACATGCGATGTAATAATGAAGAGTAATAGACTCACGACTTTTTCCCCTTCGAGAATTCACATCTAATCACTACTCAGAGCTTGGATCTTATGAGGATCACCTACTAGGAGGTAGTAAAAGACACGTCTAAAACGTTCAGTACATACCAATGGTTTGCAAGTAGCTAGTATTCAATACGCTACAGGTTGCAAGCCCATCGCCACTTAGCGGAATATGAAATAGCCAGTGATTACAAGCCATTCGGATTTTGGTCCTAAGAACATCTCGGTTTTCTTACGTGACCTTTATCGCCTAAGAATGTGCGTGTCAAATGCGCACATGAGCTTTAGAAAAACAAAAAGGTTATTTGGAGCACAGCTGGATTTGAACCAACAACTTTCGCATCGGATGGTGGGCCCATACCCACTTGGCCACACAGTTTTAGTAGCGAAAGTTGTTTAATTTTATGTTACATAAATAAAATGAAAACTATTTTCGCTAACAACATAACGATTACTTAAAAACAACTCCATAATGGCAAATACAAAAAAAAATACTTACAGCAAATTACTCCACGTTTTGAAGTTGACAGTACCATGACGTAGACAAATCCATCTCTACCGTTCCTCGCACGATTCAATTAATGCAGCCAATCTCACGATTAATTAATTAATGAACGCGTTAAGCGAGATCTTATCTTAAGATGTGTCGGCCAGACCTAATACCTATACCATATCTAGGTACTTATATTTATCTAGATATTCCTATACCTAACGGATTAGGCCTGAACTGATCTCACAGGTCTTCGATAACTATCCGGGCATACATTTGTGTGATGAATATTATATGATTTTATGTTGTGCGCTTAAGTTTTTTACCGCCTCTGTGGTCTAGTGGTTCAACCCACCGATTTCAGATCCAGAGGTCCCGGGTTCGATCCCCATGGGGAGTAAAATATATTGTGCTTGGTTTGGTTGGTGGTAGGACTTTGTTTAAGTCCGCCTGGCTAGCTACCTAATCACCATCTTACCTAATTCTGTCACCAAAATAACAACTCTAAATTTGTTGTGTTCCGGCTTATTAGAGGTAAGATAGCCAGTTCCTCAGTTTGGTGAGGGTTCCGGGTGAAGTGCGCCTCCACCTTCGGCATTATCTTAATTTGTAACCAGGTGGGATGAAGGCCAAGCTCTTCCCCTTCGTACAATAAAAAAAAAATATATTTAATCATCAGAATACATTTACTGTCTACAAAAAACAAAATAACTAGTAAGTATTTAGTTTAGCTTTGGGCTAGATGGCGTTGGGTTACATGTCTATTAAAACATTTTACTTTACCGTCACAAATCCCGAAAGGCATATCAATGATCCTAAATTCAACTTAAGGCAAGGAAATACCAGAGCTTTTTTTTTTGAAGACGTTTCGGTAGGCACTGGCTGCCCGGCGCGAGCGTTTGACCGGCTAGATTTCCTTTGTTTTTGTTCACAAAGATTAATAATAACAATATTATAATATTTATTTTCGGCAAGCCCTAATAAATAAGAAGCCCTATCTTTTGTAATAACTTTCTATCTTACATTTTTATAACTAAGGTTTCAACGAGAATCTCTCAGTTCTACCCGTTTAAATATCGATTTAGTGTCATCTTTATGTTTTTTTTTATGAGCCAATTATTATGATTTCCGTATTTTTCACAGCGCTTGATTATATGTTCGATTTAATTAAAATATTTTTTTGACCCTAAGTCGCTTTATAATAGATTTACAGAGGTTCAAAAAGCTATAAAGTGAAACTACCCCGCTTTATTTTTTATCTTGAAGTACACCTAAGTCGACTTTTAAGACATGCAGAGGTTTATATTAGACGAGACTGATGCAGATATAAGAGGAATCTAATTTATTGTGTTTTTCAAGTGAGCAAGAAGTCAAAGTAGTTAATAGTCTTGGCTGTTACCAATAAATATAGAGGTAGCTATTTTGTATATATAACAAGATCATATTATAGTCTGTCTGTCACTTGTACCCATTGTATGTAAATGTAACAAGTAGAAAACATGAACGGCTACCATTTCTAAATGCAAATGAAACACACCACTCCACTTAAATTATTATAATTGACATTCTATTTAACAATAATATAGTTAGATAAATAATTGCATCTTATAAGCCATAACTTAAGCAACAAAATACTATCAACACTACAAATAATATCAAGTAGCTATACAAAACTTTGTACGAGCAACCTATGGCTTACCCAAAAATTTTAAAAGTCAATAAACGCCGTGTCTATTTTAGCAACATTTTAGAAGTCTGTTAGAACTACCACGTTTCTGCAGTGCCTTAGGGAGGCCCATACGAGGACTGATGGTTTTGCTACCATTGTTCGCAAATGCATAGTTTCGTTATCTAGGAGGTAATAGCAGCACTGCAAAATATATCTATCCCATCTTAGCCCATTGGGTTATAGCTAGCAGCACATAGTTAGCAAAGTCTTAGGTTTTTTAATAGATTTTTGTTTATAAATTTATTTTGTTCTACATTTTATTGTTTGTGACTTTTGTGTAATACCCGTGCCCTGTAAATTATTTTGTAATTGAAACATATGAACCTTCTGTCTGAAATTAAAAATGTATTATTTACTAATATTATTTGTATCCGCTAGCATAGCGCATGCGATCGCGTTGAAATGTCTGAAAACTCATCCACCAAATAGTGGTGAATTTCTTCATATTTTTTTGATTATTTACTTTATCGTGAAAAATATTTACCGATACGCATTTGTACCATCTAAAGAAAAAGCAAAGCCAGTAATGCCCAAAATTAAGAATGTAAAGTTAGATAATATATTTCACACATCTTTGCTATGGTCAAATAAATCAATCCATTAAAAATCCGGGGCGTATAAGTACAAATTTAATCAAATATACGCATATTTGAAAAAAAAAACATGATTAATTTCGGCTTAAAACGTTAATCTATGTACATAATTTAATCTACATAATACTTTACAGAACCTTCAAGTTCCATGTAAAAACCAACGGAAATCTCAATAGAGCTTCAAGCTTTAAAGCATCCGATGTCGCTTTAACCTAACTCTTAGTGAGGTACTCATCGGCAATGGTTTTCCAGTCAGTGGGGTCGCCGTTTTCATCGGCCTTTTCTTTCCGGATCTTGTGAAGAATCTCCCATCCTTTAGCCTTCTCAGTGGAGCTGACGTATTGGTTGCTAGGATCTTGTTCTAAGGTGTAAGCTCCCAGGATCAAGCTTTGTACCAGACGAGCTGAGATAAGCGTCTGAAAAAGAAACAGATGATGATAATGTGACGTAGAAATAGAGCAGTCCTACAGTTATCCCTTGGGAGAACCCTCTTATTATTACCATACAACTATCATAAGCCATATATTATATTATTATGATTCTTTATCTACTGTATAAAAATTTCACACTGACAAATAAAGTATACCTTAGGTTTAGCATGAATCACCAAGGCGAGTCACGAAGGTTTACGCTTCTAACCAAGCGCTGTATAATATGCGGATTATAGCTTGAAACGTAAGTAAAAGTTTGTACACAAATTTATGGTCCTGACCTGACCCTGTTCCCGATAAATCTGGAATCCTATAAATATGTGCTGCAAAATGTATGGACCAAAATTTAGGGATCCCGAATCATAGAATATGACCAGGTGGCCCTTATTATCATTACGGTTCCTCTCTGGAAGATAATCTATCCATCGTCACTCGAACTGACTCTGTTAGTCTGTAAGTTATTTGTCATAATCATCACACTTGGTAGGCTTATGGTCTCAGTATTGGTGTTATTTACTTATGTGGATTATACACGTACTAGAGGTACCATTTGTCGCCTTAGACGACAACCACGAGCAACACAGTTTTATTTATAATCATTGTTATACGATATAGTACTACGTTGTTCAGGTAAAGAAAGCCTTTTCCTATCTGTAATACTAATGTTAATTACATTATTTTTTCTTCCTAACCGTAACAGAGCAGTGTTGTAGAACAGAAAACAAAAAAATGTTTGTCCATTTTATGAAATATCATTGTTCGGTTTATAGGAAATGAATCCAGACCTTGTTTAAGGATTATTCTTTCTTGCTGTGCCACGCATAATAAATATGTACTCCATTTTAGGCCACATCTTTACTTGTTATTCAAGTGAGTTAGTGGTCAAACGCTTGGCTATCATATTTTTTTTTCTACAAACCTGAGACGGAAAAAGCTAGCCCACCTGATGTTAAATGCATCTCTTGGCTATAACAATGCTGTACTGCGTAGGTCACATCCACAAAGAACATAGCTTACACGTCACTGCATTGCGCCCGTCAACTTGAGGCATAAATGTGTTAGTCTCTCGTGCCCGTAATTTCACCAGCAACCCTTTCCAGCCAGCATTCCCTTCAAACCATCAAACTATACCTTTAACAGCCTGTATTCATCCTCAGGCAGTCTTCGGTTGACTGTGTACCCAGCCAAGACCACGCCACCAGCTCTCACATCCTGTGCGATGAGGATAGCGTAGGTCATGGTGATGGCCAGCTCGAACACATAGTACGAGTACTGGATGTCTCCGAAGTCGATGATACCCTCAATGCGGTATTCAGTTTTGCTGGAAGAAAATATGAAACAGTTGGTATGTAAAAATGTAAAAGAAAAACATTTGATGCTGTGACCGGAAACGCGAAGAAGGAAAACAAATTGGCGTATTCCAGAAATCCCCTGCAATGATCATGCGGAGGAAGCCAATGTAATGTTTGGACCTGTATGTTTGGACAAGATGGCGTTATTTCCCTTTTTTTTATTAAAATGGTCTTGAACCTTCAGGTATGCCCAAGCTGTGGTCTACGATGGATTGACCTTTCCCAGAAAGCACTGCCTCTCTCATGCTCCGACGGAACACGGCAAACCGTATGGCGCCCATCTGCTAATACTATCATGAAGAAGCTACGTTTAGATAGGTTATTGAAAAATATGACATGACGTAGGTACTGGTTTTTTTTTAAATTAGTGACAATCAAAGACCAGGCCAGAGAAGGTTGAAGTTGTCAACGTGGGTTACCTCAGCAGGATTCCGTCATATATCTGACTGCATACCCTCAGAAGCCGCGGGTTTAGAAGGGACCTACTGATAAATAATTTAATTTATTTACGATACTTACTTTTTTTTCTAAAGGTTTGTTTACAATACCATGACCATAGGTAGGTAGTCTCTCATATAATAGGTATGAAGCAATAATTTAATAACAATACTACAGACAAGCAAACTTTTAGGATGTTCGTCTGCTTTTTTATTGTAGTTTCAAAACTTGTCTTAAAAAAAGTTAATTTCACTTAACATTAAATTAACAGGTTTCATTATACAATCGTTTTTTTTTAATTTAATGTAAAAATTTCACCTTTTTTTCCCCGATTACTCGCAGACGCTAAGACCGATTTGATTATTTTTTTTTGACAGTTGGTCCCATTGTCATCAGGTCAGGATCTGATGATGGGATCCTGAAGAAATCGAGGGAACTCTTCAAATATTATATTCACAATTTTATTTTGTTTGACAGGTGATCCCATCGTCATCAGGTCAGGATCTGATGATGGGATCCTGGAAAAATCGAGGAACTCTTCAAATATTATAGGCATACTTGAAGTGATTTTCGTGTACCTCAAAAGTAAGGAAAAAATGGGCCCCATATAGAATCACGCGTCTGTCTGTCTGTCCGTCCATCTGTCATCAAAATAATTAGAAAAAATACGTCATCCAGGTAAACGAGATTGTATCATATTCTTCATTGAAGTCGGTTTTCTTACTAGATTTTAAAAAGCAATTATTGCAAAGAATGTTTTACTCGGCTGCGTGAAAGTTGTATAGCATTGTCCCTCTCAGTAGGTCCACCATAATTGAACAACACGACAATATCCACTGTAAAACTTAGGCCTTTTCCAGCTGGGATTTGACATTACCTCAATAATCATTCAATGACGCACATTTTTTGTTATATATAGAAAACCTGTCGTCAATGTGACTGACACATTAAAGTTATCGTGGTAAACACGTTATCAGACGTTTCATCATCGACAAAACAAACATATTAGGCAGGTTCTACGTGATAACATCTTAAAAACTTAGGTAGGTGATAACAACTGATTCTCTGATAATCATGTCACCCGGAGACGTTGAGATTGTTCATAAGTTCTCATAAACTTACGACCGTTTCCTTAAAGGGAAGACAGGGACAATTTTGTGTGTGTCCATTGCTCTGATAAATGCATTGTTTACAGTGGCCCTCTACCCACCGATAGGTTATAAAAACATAATAATACTAGAAATAAAAATTTACTTGATATGCCTAACCTCTAGGTTTCGCTTAGGAAAAGTTAATCATTGATTTTAGAAACTATGTAGGTAGGTACGCTTCCTCAAAGCACTACCAAACTTTCTGTTCGGAAATTCCAAGTATAGGTGTATAAAGAATCGTCTATAAAAAGAGCGTACTACAAATAAAGTGACTTTATCAATGATGAGAATGCGTGACCAGATGTTGCTATACCAGTTGACAACTAAGTAAATGGTGATTTCTTAATTCTGACAAACTGCCTAATCAGGGTAATGTGTGTGTACTTATAAATGTTATTTAAATTATTTGAAAGATCATAAAAAATAACTGGCCCGAGTTTCATTTCTGTCTCTTTGTGTGCTAGTCACGATTCGGAACAGGCTGTAAATGATAATAAAAAAACTGAATAAACGATATTTGATTTTGATTTTGATTTTGACGGCTATAAGCATATCAAATCGAGGTCAGAACCAATTGTGGTAACTTGTCGCCAAGTATACCTGCAGCTCGGTACTCCAGCGAGTATCTCGTGAACTAAGCATCACACTGCCATCTATCCAGAATGATACCTGTACTGTTATGGCGCTCATCACCCGCAACCAAGCTTCTATCCCAGTGGAAGTTACTGCGGCACCGCAGAACGAATCCATGTTACTTTGTGGACATTTATTTGGTCTACATGTTAGTTTTCAATGTTTAGAGAATATATTTTATTATATCCATATAAACCTTAGCTATAATAAAATTAATTAAGGACTGAAAATATACTGAATATTACAACACATTTTTTTTTAACAACACAAAATAATTTGGTCTTGTGATAAGAAGTCAAGAGGACTCTCGCATTAAATGGCCTATATCTTATATAACAATTCTATTTGTCATCTATGTAGTCAGACAAAATGATTCCACACTCGTCGTGTATTGAGCAAAAGAAAGTTTCGATTTTGCCACACAGATCAGTACATTGTTTTTTTTTTCATAGTAGCACATGGCCGGGACTTTGTTCCCGTGATCCCGTGAATTTCCCACAATCCTTTTTCATTGCACTCCTATACCAAGAAGGCTTACTTTAAGAAAGGTAAGTACTGGTGTTCATTGGTTTTATTTTTTGCGATGAACCCTAATTCTTATTTTTTTAAAGTCGCGAAAGTCACTTTTTAGAACTTCACCATTTCGGTGATTAGCCGGAACAAACAGCCAGACAGACAGACAAACAATAATTTAATCAAAGTGTTTTTTTTTCTGTTTTAAGTAGGTATTATATATATGCATTCAATAAAAAAATCTTATTTTGACATTACAGACGGGCACTTCAATTTTATTTAATTGTAAATCAAAGACTGGTTGACCACCAACTCACTTGAAAAAACAAAGTGGTCATGCAGTACCTATAATACGGACGCCTGTCATATAAGTCAAATTACATTTTTATTATACGACGGGAAGCGCTTGGCCTTCATCTCATCTGGTTCCCAGTTATAATAATGCTAATGGTGGAAGTGCACTTCACCCGGAATACTCAACGAACTGAAGAACTCGCTATCTTACCTTTAAATGCCGGAACACAACAATTTTGAGTTGTTGTAGTGTCGACAGACGTAGGTAACATGGTGGTAGCTAGCCAGGCGGACTTGTACAATGTCCTTCCACCAACCATACCCTTACCTCTTGATCTGATCAGATCTGACTCTAAACTTGGAAATTCCAAGATTGTAGGTATACCAGGTATACGGGGAAAGTGGCTTGCTATACTGATCAAGCGGTGCTACCCTATGGCTATGGTTCCCCATTCAAAGAGACAAGGGCAATAATTGTGACATACCTGCCACCTGGTTTGAGTCCGACCAGAACATTCATTTCGTTAACATCGCCGTGGATGACCCCCTTTTCCAGCTCATCCAGTTTGGGCACGATGGCGTATTTGTACTCCTCTATCACCTGACAAAATAATTATAATACAAAGAATGAATGAATTAATGAATGAAACATGTACACTTAAATTACATCACACATTATACAAACATTAGTTGGTAAAGTGTTTACGTACAAAGAGCAGCTTATCACTTAAATATTTTTTTAATTCTAGTGAATTAAAAAAATATTTAATTTATAATATTGCTTTGTAAATAAATAAATATTACAAGACATAAATTTCACACAGCGATAACTAGCCTATAAACTATGCATAGCTATATGGGAGCTAGGTAACGGATAATAAACTTATAAAAACGGATAATTTACTTATAAACTTTTTCTTGTAAATACATAATAACAATACAATACAACACCCAAACACAGAACAAACATCTACTTATATTCATCACACAAATGTTTGCCCTGTGTAGGAATCGAACCCACAGCGCAGAAGGCAGAGTTACTACCTACTGAGCTACGAGGCTTGTGGATTAGAATGCAACTCTTGCCTATGACAGAGCCTTATAGTGTAGGTCACATTCACAAAGTCCGTGACCGACCCGTAATTCCACCCGCCACCATACCCTTCAAACCAGAACACAGCAATGCTTGGAATAGTAAATGGTTTAAAAAGGTATGGTGGTAGTACTTCCGCGGATGAGGCCTTTCACAAGGAGCTCTACTGCACTTCTGTTCAGATTGTATTTACCAGCTTTGAATCTTTTTTATTGAACGCCTTTCATTTTAAAAAGATATGTCTAGAACTGATGCAGCAATTTCTTTACAAGGCGCTTATGGACAGCGGTAGGTAATTATCTGTGACAGTAAAGTAAATGTGAATCTTCTCCCCAATTAAAAACAAGCGGTCAAGTTACTAAGATGGTACGTAGGTCATCAAGTCCATCTGTATATTTTTACTTTCGGTTTCTCATTCTAAGGTTGCCTGGAACATATCGTAATTAAACTGGACAAATTAAATGATATATTTGCACACGCACATAGATTTAGAAGTGATTTCTTTAACACCTTTAGATGGTATAGATTTTATAGCAAGAGGTGGTATCTAGTTAAATTTTGAAATTCATGAAACCAAAACTGTAATTTTTTGTGCAAAGTACAAAGGAGCATACCTACATCCATTTTTTTTTATTGAAGTGCTTTGTCGCCTAGCTACCACATCGCCCATTAGGCTATTGAATAATTAATTATAACATTAAAAAACAACTTTTAACACACTAAATTCTTAACTTAATCAAAAACTCGACATCTGCAGAAGAAGGGTCGAATAAAATGCTATTTAATATCTACTACTACATCTAGCATGCGATTTTTGGCAAAACGGTTTAATTTAAATGTTGCATAACTGCTACACTCTAACAAACGTGCTTTAAACTATTTTATAATGATTTTCATAAATTGATTAGCATACACCAATCTACAAAGTTTTTGAAGTGAAACTTTTTATTTCCATAAAAAGGGTTTGGAAATTCTAATCCGCAACCTTTTTGTGGATTTATGCCATATTAGTCCCGAGGAAGTTCGGCTCACATAAAAAAATCTGCTTTCGTCCCGCTTTGTATGCCGTATACGGCCTATTACGGTAAGTGGTGATGGTTAGGCATTGTGTCGAGTAGAGTAGGAGATAATACAAAAGTTTCACTCCTATCGTGTCTTTACGACACACCCTGGTTTACATTTTGGCAAGTCGGTTAAAAATCTAGCAATTCTCACCTCTTCTGCCAAGTCAAGTTTGTCAGCATCCTTAATGGCGAACTTGAACTTTTCCAACTCTGGAACCATAGACAGCATCCAGATGTGCTGACGGCTGAGCAGGCCCGAGTGGTTGAAGTTCTGTTGATGAAACATTTTTTGGCCATTTACACAGCGCCATCTAGCCCCAAATTAAGCATAGCTTGTAATATGAGAACTAACTCTAGATGACGAAAATTGACACTTGCGTATTTTCAAAATTAGGTAATGTTACCTGTTTACAACCTTCGGGAATAATAATGGTGAATAACAAAAATGTTCTGATCGAGAATGTTGGTACAAGAAACCCTACTGATACGTAGGTAAGGTAACTTTACAACTGTTTAGTTTTCGTCGCATCATCATACCTAATCTCCATATCCTTTAATATCCCATAATATGTGTCGACGCAATTTAATAATTATTCCTCCATTATTTACTATATGTTAGCAAGCCCAAGACACCAAATAAAAAGCCATAAAATAAATATCATATCTGTGTCTGTGTATCACACAAATATTTATACCGAGTAGGAATCGAACTCATAACCTACAGCGTAGACAGAAGAGCTACTACCAACTAAATAAAATAAATAAATATTACAGGACATTAATTTCACACAGCGCTATCTGTCCCAAACTAAGCATAGCTTGTAAAATGTTTTTTTTTTGTAAATACATACCTACAGAGCAGAAGGCGTAGAGTTATTACCAACTGAGCTATGACGCTTGTAACTGAACCGTAAGTTTAGAAGATGATAGTAGTATAATAATGTTGAGAAGTAAGTAGCTCTATTATTGGCTAGCCTTGGGATCCATTGAAACCGCATCAACGTTGTTTGCCTCATTATGTAATGGCACCTATTGTTGAAACCAATCTGTGAGAATTGTCGTGGAACTACGAGGTTTTATGTTATGGGCCTTTATTGATAGTAGATATGAGTTATTTACGATGCTCTGTTTGTATACGGATTGGGAAGGAAACATAGCAACATGTTATAGAGTACCTGTCACAGAATAGTTGTAGTTTTCAATACGGAAGACAGTTTATTTCACTGCCTTTGTTCTACCAAATTTTGTATACAATATTTCTATACAGATTTTCCACTGCGCTAGTGTTTCTAGTAGTGTTATATAATGGCAGATTACCTGACAAATGATTTAAAAATAAGAGGGTAATACGGTGATACTTAAAATTCAAACTTGGTGCGATTATAATCCTTAACCAAGCACCAAGGCTAAGCGGGAGTCGAACCCACACAAACGCTCCAGAATTGAATGCAAATTTAACCCAGCAAGAACTATCAGGGCTACATAGTGTACCTGGAGCTTGTTGAACAAGTTCGCGACAAACTCTCCTAGCTAATACATCAGACGCCTACCCTCAGGCATGTCTCAGACAATAATTGATCTTTCATCTTCAGATCTACATTAGCAATGCCCTGCATTTCAGTTAGCAACTGTAATTCTGAACCAAGATATACCATAAATAGCAGTGTAAATGTTTAAATAGCCGAGACGAACTATCAGGGCTGCATATCTTACCTGGAGCTTGTTGTCCAAGTTAGCAACAAACTCTCCCAGCTGATACAGCAGGGGTGCGGCGGCAGGCACGTCGCTCAGTCGGGCTCCGGGCACAAACTCAAGCAGACGTACTGCGTGCTGCTTGCCCGATATCGTCTCCGTGGAGTACAGGTGGCCGTAGACGTTGCGGATCGGCTTCGGGCACACGATAGATCGGGCATCTGGGGGCGAATAGCGACAGACTTATTCCAGCTGTATCACCTCCACGCTTTGAATACAATACAATTTGAACAAAAGCTTCCAAATTTAACCAGGCCCTTTGTAATTGAAACAATTGAATACAGAAAATAGCATTTATATATTGGTAAATGTTGACAAACATTATTGGAACCGCTGTTGAACAAAGACACAAGGCCACATCAATTATTATCAAACCTTATACTTATATAATATAATATTAATAATATAAACCTGTACTGTAATCAATAGCTTTTAGACATGAGCCTCCTTCATAGCTGAAGCGTTTTGCCGTATCCGCTTACATGGTAGGCGTATCTATGAACTCTTTGTATATTATTATGAGGTAATAGTTTATGTAGTAAGCTGTCTGCGTGTAGATCTTCAGATAATTTTAAATACAAATAGGATTATATATATCCTGACATGTTTTCATGCCGTATTTGAGAAGTAATGAAGGGCCGTCTGATAAATTCAATTGGAACATCCCGGGTCTCACGACAATTTCGTAACATGACGATGGAGCAGATAACGAACTAGCGGCTCGTATTAAGCCAATTCTAAGAAGATCATAAAGATCAAGATAAGAATTCTAAAGGCTATAATTTAAATAGTTTATATCCCCACCTGAAAGACCTAGGCTTCTTATGACCTGCTCCACAAAAAATCGTGATATCCATCTTTATAACGTTTTACTTAGTTTTCACAACTTTTAAGGAGCCTATACTGATTATCTTAATATTTGGTAGGTATTAAATGATTTTATATGATGTACCTACTGAACTAATGAATGAAATTAATGTATAATGTACCTAATCAATTAAATTGATTACAATGTAATTTAATAAATTAATGTATCATGTGGTTTTAATTACATGAATTTATAATGTAACTGTTAGTGTGTGGAAATAAAGAAGCTTATACAAATTATACTTAGTAATAATAAAATACTGATTATCAAAATTTCAGCCCACACACCTTTTCCTTGAAGGATACAACTTACATCTCACATGCGGATCTTTTGACGATCATCTTGGGTTAGTTTATGGCAAAGTCAGACTTACTCAGATAGTTCATAATCTCGTTTTGCGCCTCCACAACGCTGGGATTCTGCGTATCCTGTGAGTTCATGATTTTGAGGACGTAGCCGTGAGGGCTGTGGTTGGTGATCAGAGGGTTCTTCACGTTAGGATCCTAGGGCACGGAAATAAACCAGTTATATTTTTACGACGGGTCAGCTTTTGGCGTCGAGGCTCGCTTGGACATTTACAATGGCGCGAGCCTTCCCAAAAAGTTCGTAATGAAACGTACGTTATACGCCTATGTGGTCTGGTGGTTCAACCCACCGATTTCAGATCCAGAGGTCACGGCTTCGATCCCCCCGAAGATCATTGTGCTTGGTTTGGTTGGTAGTAGGACTTTGTTTAAGTCCGCCTGGCTAGCTACCACCATCTTACCCAAATCTGTCGCCAAAACAACAATTCTAAAATTGTTGTGTTCCGGCATTTTTAGGTAAGATAGCCTACCTCAGATTGTTGAGGATTCCGGGTGAAGTGCGCTTTCACCTTCGGCCTTATCATAACTTGAAAAAATCAGATGAGATGAAGGCTTCCCCGTAGTACATTAAAAATATATAAATATATTATGCCTTTTTGTTTGAATTGATTCGATATATTAAAAAAAAAAACATTTACGCATTGACATTAGATAAAGATAAAGATAAATAAATATTACAAGACATTAATTTCACACAGCGCTATCTAGCCCCAAACTAAGCAGAACTATATATGTGAATATATGGGAACAAGATTATGGATAGAATACTCAAATACTTATTGTTTTGTAAATAAATACTTATGAGACAAACACCACGAAACCCGGAAAAAACATTTATATTCATCACATAAATGTTCGTTGCCGTTGTTACATCTGAAATTTCAACTAAAGAACGGTGACAGCGAATAATGAAGGCTTATACAAGTCCTAATACCAATAGTGGTGGGGACATGATTTCCTGGAATGTTAGTAGATACCTCAATAATCTTGTAGTTCTTGTCATCGTATCCATTCAGCTCTGTCAATTCCAGTACGGAGATGCCATACAGCCGTTCCACCAGCAGCTTCACAGCCTCATGGTCGATGGTCGCCTTAATCACCTTGCCCGGCTCCAATGCTGCCATTTTGTATGCTGGATACACAGTAACAAGGTCGTTTTGCATGAAAGAAAACACGAAAGTAATATCGAGCTACGTACCTAGGTATTGATTGTAAAATAATGGTTTAGGTTTAGGTTTAGGTACTTTATCAGTAAATATCAGCAGATATGAACATATCTGTGAAAAAAATTCATCTCAACCTATTCAAGCCGCGAACAACAAACACCCAATCAATCATAAGCTGTAGGTATATTATTTGTGGTTTTGCATGAAAGAAAACACAAAGTAATATCGAGCTACGTTCCTAGGTATTGCTTGTAAAAAAATGGTTTAGTTTTATGTACTTTATCAGTAAATATCAGCAGATATGAACATATCTGTGAAAAGATTTCATCTAAACCTATTCAAGGCGCGAATAACAAACACCCAATCAATCGTAAGCTGTAGGTATATTATTTGTGACAAGATGTTTATTGGGATGAATGAACGATTGCTTTAAGCGGCACTGACCTTCACGAGAAAAATGTATCACGGCAAACACCTTGTTGAAGATAGTGATAAAAGGAGCAAATATAGTGGTCTCGACAGAGCCGGTGCCCTCCGGGTTTTCAAAAATATTGCGGGGCTTTTGATTGAGGCGACACGTGACCCAAGGGCTGGCTCTTATTTAGGCCAGCGAATTAGTATAGCTATTCAGCGTGGCAATGCAGCCAGTGTCTTGGGCACACTTCCGTCTGGTACTGGTCTGGAACAGTTGAGCTACCTATACGCCGTTTGTAACGGTCCTTAGGTAATCTGACTGATTCCTTTGTACATAGTTAGTTTAATTGTACTTCTTATTGAATAAAGAATGTAAGATAGTGATGGTAGCATACATTTATGAATATGGTACGTAGATACTAGGACTAGGTACAAATTTCTAGGTAGGTACCATTTGGCCTTATGACATCCATGCAGATGATTTAGGTGGCGTCCAGTAAGATTACAATTTGAGGTTAGATCACACTTTCGCTCTTGGCTAAACAGACCAATATCCCGTATTGGTCTGTTTAGCCAAGAGCGAAAGTGTCAACCACGCCTCAGTTACCATAATAATTTTAAATTTAAGCCATTGGTAACAAATGATTGTAAGATGTTTGATTCGTCAGCATCTCTAGTTTGTGGATGCTTGGCTCTATGGACGGAGCAGCACAGCCTATCAATCTTACATTCTTCTTTTGATTCAAACAGTTTTGGCCAGTGAGAATTTATAACTATACATGTGTGATCAAAGAGTTTGTATGTTATACCTACTCTATGTCAAACCATCGCAATGTGACATCAATGGCTTTTAGACTAAACTGCTCTATAGCAGTTCTGGATTGTAATTAAACGAAAATTTGAATAAACTAATGGGCTATTGATGATGACAAGTCTGGGCGCTCTAGTTTTCAGTCAGTAGTGTTATACTTAATTGTAATTACTTAGAGGACACTTTTGAGGACAGGAAATTAATTTCACATAGCGCCATCAAGCCCTAAAAAAATAAGTATAATAATATAATATGAATCGTAAAGTATATATACTTTACTTAGATTTTTTTGTAAATACTTAGTACCTACTTTATGATACAACACACATAATTTAGTTTGGACATTTATATCCATTGTGATGATTTGGAACCATAAATAGGCAGCTGTTTGGACTGTGCATCGATTCGAGTCAGCGCCAGCAGCTGATTGACTGATATGAATGATGTTTTTAAATTTGCATTCAGTTCTTAAGGTATATATAGTTTTTTTCACAACAATGGAAGACAAACGTCACTAGAGTCATTCCGAGGGCTTCTCGGAATGATTCTAGTGACGCAACAAAATAACAAATCAGTTTTGTATGGCGTTGTTTGTTTTTTATTGTACGACGGGGAAGCGCTTGGCCGTCATCTCACGGTTACAAGGCCGAAGGTGGAGGCGCACTTCACCCGGAATCTTCAACAGTCTGAGGAACTGGCTATCTTACCTCAAAATGCCGGAACACAATTTTTTTTTTAATTGTTGCTCTGAATGTTGAGTATTTCGTGAGAAGTGCGCTTCCATCTTCCGTCTTATCATAACTTGAAAATCAAGCGCTTCCCCGTCGTATAAAAACTAAGCATGCGGGGCAGTCTTTAAGGACTGCCGATAGAAGTAACTAAGTAACTTGTGAATTGTATCGTCGAGCTATTATATTATTATTTTTGAATTATATTTGTTTTGTAAAGAAGTGTTAAAGATTAATCTAAACTTTAATCCTTGATTATTAACACTTCTTTATAACCCACTTTATAACCCAAATAAAAACGAAAATAATCTAATAGCTCGACGATACAATTCACAAGTTACTTCGTTTACACTTCTATCGGCAGTCCCGATACACATACCTATGTGTTTATGGAAAGCGTATGGTGGCGATGACGCGGGTTCCAAGATTTTTGTTCACCCAAAAAGTGTTTATCGCGCCTAAAGAAGTTTTCCTTAAAAAAAAAATATGTACCTAATAATAGTGCGATGTGATTTTATTTATTAGTGAATATGGGTTTAACAATAGGGATTGTGATACCTACTGAGCACAGGCGTTAGGTGACAATCTATTTGTATTCTCTACATACGAATGTAGGTAATTGATTTGATTCACTTAAAGCGCGTTTACCAGCGTAAAACGAGGCGTTATGGTTGGAAAACTTTAGCCTTCCTTCAATAGGTTCTAAATATAAAACATGTGTGGCGCCCTCTGGCAGTGGCGTGGTGAAATTACCATCACATGATTTATGCCGGCTCGACGCAATCTAATGTATATAATTTAACTTTTAAATATCCAACTAATTGCACATCATGATATGAACGCCTAAATTAAATCTACAACATTATTATTGCCAAGATTAATGTGAAGTCTACAAAATATTTTCATTTCATATGCTGTAGGTAGGTATTTTCTTACATTATTCGATTGAAAAAAACAATTAAG
Source organism: Venusia cambrica (assembly GCA_951394065.1). NCBI lineage: Eukaryota > Metazoa > Arthropoda > Insecta > Lepidoptera > Geometridae > Venusia > Venusia cambrica. The sequence continues at coordinate 501,911 of OX596068.1, read as the reverse complement.
CAAACTAAACGCAATATTGCAAAACAATGGTAAGGTAAAATGTTTTACATTCAAACATAGAATTATGAACTTTTTTTCAGTAGTTTCCAAAGGTTCTTGCTTAAATTTTATGTTAGACATACCATGCAAGTGCACTGATCTACACGTACCTACCTACAACAAATTGTACAATGCAGTAGTCTGTAGTGTGTGGAGTAGTCTGGTACTACCTACCTACTTAGATTCTAAAATTTACTAAAATCGATAAACTTACCAGTAAAATATATAAATAACTGGTGTTATATGTCGCACGCGCACAGTTCGACTGATGCACAGCGAACTAAAACAAACAACACAGCTGATAATAGAGATGAAAGGACGCAGAGCTGAGATAGCAACCGTTGGTTATTGCCTTATTGCCTTGTGGCTATCTATGTACTATATTAATAATCGTGACCCGCCACGCCACACAGGGCTGCGTTACTCACAGCTCAGTTGGTAGGTATAGATCCTCTGCCTTCTGCGCTAAAGTTTGTTGGTTCGGTTCCCACCCGGGATAAACATGTTATTTTTTTACAGGACATTATTTTTACACAGCTCCATCTAGCCCCAAACATAGCATATAATAGCTTGTAATATGGGAACTAGATTACGGATAGAATACTTATATACTTTTTGTAAATACATACGTACTATACCTGTTACACAATACCCAAACACAGAACAAACATCTATATTCATCACACAAATGCTTGTCCTGGGTGGGAATCGAACCCACAGCCTAAAGCGCAGAAGGCAGAGCTACTACCTACTGAGTAATGAGGCTTGTTAAAGTGTGTTTGTTCTGTGCTTGGGTGTTGTTTTGAATAATAAGTACTTAGATACAGATAGATGATAAAAAAAATATTTATTGTTCACCAATATTACACAAAATATAAACAAAACCAATTAAAAAAAATACAATAGGCAGTCAACCAAAATATGAAACAAAGTATGTTTGTATTTTATATATGTTTAATTAAATTCAAAATTCAGTATTCATTTATACATCAGGTAAGATGTTTTAGCATTATTTTGAAACGTCAAATCTACCGCCTGTTTGGAATCATGACCAACGAATCACACAAGGAGAAAGGCAAGAACCTAGAGCTAGTTAATATTACGATGATTGATTACAAAGGATACTGATTACAATTCATTCGCTGGAGCAAATTATTTTTAATTCCAGGCTTTTTATCTTTTAGATAATACGATATTTTTATAAAGATTTCTTAGACAGCATTTGAATAAAAAATATAAAAAATACTTTATATGAAAGCGTACAGTTTGCCTTAGGAATAATTTATTAACTCTATGGAGAGTAAATAAATGATTAATGAAATTACTAGTGGTGGAAATATTTATTTTTAATTCTATTAATAATATGTATCCACTTACTTGCAGCTATTTAGGTAGGTATAGTTAGGTTCTTATACATTTCCATCATGTAGATGGAAATTCTCAGTGCATTGTTTTCGTGGCTGCAGAATCCAAAACAGAAAAGGATGTTTAGGAATGTTTGTGACGTCAACAAACAAGTATTCGTTGAGGAAGGATGATTTCTCTACTTCTCACTCTGTGTTGAGATCACCTACACTACCCACCAAACAAATAGGTAAGTTCAATCTTATTTAGGTACTCAGTGCAAATTATTATCCTCACCTCTTTTTATTCCACGATGAGGAAGTGATTGGCCTTCATCTCAGCTGGTTTAAGTTAGGCCGGAGGTGGAAGCTTTTTTTATCCGGAATCCTCAACAGACAGAGGAACTGGCTATCATACCTGTAAATGCCGGGATAAAACAAATTAGAACTGTTTTTATAGCAACAGGCTTAGGTAAGATGGTGGTTAATAACCTGGACTTATACAAAGTCCTACCACCAGCCATAACCGTTGAGTAGAAATTAAGTTTTATTAAAATGTGTCATTTTTTTTTGTACCTACGACGGGCAAGAGGCCTTCATTTCACCTGTTTACAAGTTGAGATAAGGCTGAAGGTGAAAGCGCGCTTCACCCGGAATCCTCAACATAATGAGGAACTGGCTATGGTTACCTCTAAATGCCGGAATACAACAATTTTTAGAATCGTTATTTTAGCGGCAGAATTAGTTTAGATGGGGGTAGCTAGCCAGATGGACTTAAACAAAGTTCTACCACCAACCAAACCAAGCACAAGTACTCCCCTTGGGGATCGAACCCGGAACCTCAGGTGCTGAAATCGGTGGGTTGAACCACTAGACCACAGAGGCGAATAATTCTATGTTAAGTTCATATGCATAATTTCAAACCAAACTTACAGGTTCGTACTTCGGGAAACTAATAAATACAGAAAAACTACAGAACTCAACTATTTACTACGATCATACGATCAAAGCACACAAATGTTTATTGCAATGTAAGTGTAGTAATTTTCAGTACTGTGTCATTATTAGCTGAAGCTACGGCCAAATAGTTAAGCATCCTTCCAGCCTTCATTAGAACCCGCTTGTGAAAGGGCTCGTCCGGAGAATTACTACCACCATACCTATTTCGGCCGCCAAGCAGCATTGCTGTGTTCCGGTTTGAAGGGTATTACGTTGCCAGTGAAATTACGGGCACGCGAGGCTTAACACCTTTATGCCTCAGTTGACGGGCGCAATGCAGCGCCATGTAGGCTTTGTGGATATGACCTACGCAGTAAGGCATTGTTATAGGCAAGAGATGCACTTAACATCAGGTGGGCTACTGGCTTGTCCCGTCTCCTAGTTGAATAAAAAAAAACCTAAAACGAGTCAAGCGATATTTAAAACCGCTCAGCTTTCGACAGTTATACAATTTAGGAGCATATTACTGACACCACTTTTGACACATTTGACGTTAAACACATTGCCACGCTATCTTTACGATCCTAAGAGGTACGGGTAAGGAACGTTCGAAGACTGCCTCTAACTATAGACAGCCGTGACAGGTCAACTTCAGTTCTAAGGAGTCATTTAAGGAGTCAGTTGTGTTGCAAAAACAACCCTCATTAATAAATACCGCTACCAACGCGACAACATTGAGATTCAAGTACCAACAATCTCAGCTGGTGCCTTACTATCAGCTCTTAAAGTAGGACAGAAGTTAAACTGCCCAGCTTTTTTATACCTGACATCATTGACATCATTATAGCAGGGCAGTAGCAGGCTTGTTGCCGGTCAACGTTGAAAAACCGACCAACTTTTTCTTTTGTGTAGAGTTTCATACCATGACGTCGTAACTGACAGCACTAAAACGTTTGTTGAGCGTTTCTAATGTCAATTAAGGACATCTTGAAAAATAACATAACATTCTCCAACAAATTAGTATACTTTGCAGGTTACAAATTAAACGGTTCGCTATGCTCATAGTACGGCCCCTGTTCTCTTCGGCAAAGATCGTCAAACTTCAAGTTTTCACTCCTGCGATTTTTTTTTTACATTTATATGAACATTGCAAACAATAATGTTCTATAACTAAAATATGTTGAGTACATACTAACCCTCTAACAGCAACACCCACTTTGCAAAATAGTATTATCACTGTGGACAATCGCTGTGGGGTTAAGTGTCTCCACTGCTAGTTCTAAGATTTAAAATTGAAGCTTGATTGTGTGTCCGACATGTCATTGTTTCTGAAATGGATTTGTCTTAGCTTGAAGATATGAGTGACCTAATAGGTATTATGTACATTCACAGGAAAGTACTGGCGATATTGATGCTAGCCGTAACCAGAGTGCAACCCGCATCTCCAGGCGCATGGAAAGAAGATGAATACTGTTATAAAATAGTAAAAAACCCGGTTCAAAAAAATTTTGTAATAATCAAAATGGCCGACCACTTTACTCAAGATCCGGAACTCAATGATCCTTGGTTTGACAGGCTTGTATATGTGTATTCACTGGGCGATTATGACCGCGTGCTGAGAAAACCTATAATAGAGATCGACGAACCCTCTATCGCTATAGCCGCAGTGGTCATCGATAAGGATCGTGTGCTGTCTGCGTTCAATCCGTTAAGGAACACAATGTCATACAAATTTAAGCGGCATTTCACGTTTATTTGCTACAATTTCCGGAGACATTGGCAACCAACATCGGTGCGTGTTTTGTACAATGTGAGAAACCAATTGGTCGTATGCGCACGGCCGGTGCTGCCTATCAGTGAAGATCAGCGGCCTAATATGTGGCAGCAGTTTGAGTTCGAGCCGAGAGCGCACTTACCTCTCCATGACCTGGTCGTAATGCGGGGAAACGGACAATTCCGCACTCTCGATGAAAGTCCGTATTACGACACGTCTATGCATGCTAGTGGCTATGATTTTTATAAAGCTTCCGTTGGTACAGCTGGGTCTGAGCGACTCGGTCCGGTACGAACCCTGCTAGCGAGGCAAGGGGACGAGTTGGGAAGGAATGTTAAATTCGGCATGTTTGGTCACATCCTTAGCGGCAACTTGACCGAAAGGAGAAACATCGTCGTGCATGAGTGAGTGTATTATACATACAGGAAGATTCACTACATGCCAAGTGATATTGGGAGTCCTATTTGATTGACTGTTACGGAGGTTGAAGGTACTGGGCTGGGTCTTGGACGGATTTAGGTGTATAGAGCGTCAATTAATTTATAATATATGTAGGAAAGTGGAACATTTAACCACTACTTTGAACCGACTTCAAAAAAAGGAGGAGGTTCTCAATTCGGCTGTGTTTTTTTTTGTTTTTTACTCGATTTCTCGATTCTTGTTACTTTTGGTAGGCCATATTTCCGAGGTGGTCCCATAGAAATTTCATTAAAATCGGTTCAGTAGTTTGGTTTTTATATCAAAATAACTGGAAAAAATATGTCAACCAACTAAACGAAATTGCGTATTCTGCTTTCCTGTGGTGTTTACGGTCACTGGAGTAGACCTATTGAACTGCTAAACTTCCAGTATCATCATTATAATTATCAGGGTTTTGCCATAATTACCACGCTTGGCATGCGTGTTATTGATCGCAGTAATGATGATACATAGTAGTCTTCCGGTAGTCCCACTGACCTGCCTGCCTTCCGGTAGCTCTAGGTTAGGCCTTTGGCTTCATCATCAGATGACAATGATGACTTCATCATTACAGCCCATAAAAGTCCACTGCATAGGACATGGGCCTCCCCCAATGCTAAAGAAAGCAATGGCGGTTTTTGCCATAATTACCACGCTTGGCAGGCGTGTTGGTGATCGTTGAAGACACGTATATACTTTTTTTTGTAAATACAGATTTTCATTATTTATTTCTTCGTGAGGACTGTGTAACAGTTCTGGTATCAGACTTTACGAGCAGCCGCTATATGCGTCTAACATGACTCATTAACGACTACCATACTGCATTACCTCAGAACTCCGTTATTACTCAACCGATATGAAAAATTTTAATTTTTCAAATTGGTTGAGTTGAGTTGAAGGAGCAATCCCATAGAAATGTTATCAAAATCAGTCCGGTAGTTTGACTTTTAAATCAAAATAGAGGGAAAACAGGATAATGGGAACGATCCTTTAGTTAGGATAATGGTAACTAAAGATCGTTCCCATTATCCTGACATAGTGACATAGTCCCTACCCAGCACTAAAGTGGGAACGGATTTTTAACATTTGTGTAGGTCATCTGTATTTATCTTCGTTCCCATCATTGCGAAGATATTTCCCTGAATCCCGTATTATTGCACCCTCACACGACTCTAAAATAGGGTGTCGGAGACGTCGTGGTGTCGTAGGTCTTATAACGAAAAAAAGCTTAAAATAAACGTTTGTTGGATTAAAATGAAACCGATTTCACCACTAAAAACTTAGAAATAACTCTAAGTTTAAGTTCATATAATTTGAAGGCGGTGCTATACAAGAATAAGAATAAGAATTTATTTACTTAGCACACACAAGTCAAGGAAATTTATAAATAAATACAAAAACACACATAAAATTAAAGAACATACAACAAACATTGTTGTGCTAGGCAATTCGGCACCAACTTAACATTAATTTATTGTACATATACCAAACAATGCTTAAACTAAATAATTTAAATTAAAAACAACTTAAAAAGATAATTACAGCTAAGCACACAAACATGATAAAATTTACAAGTAAAAATTATCAAATAGATTATATACAAAATTAATATGCTATAGATAACCCAGTCGTTCGTTGTCACCACCAGATTGTAACGTGGCCAGAATACTGGCGGCATTACCACGTTGGATGGGAATACTCACCCGCTGAGTAAAATACAGTCCAGCATTCTGGTCACGTGTAGACTCATTTAGCCTCTCGGCTAAATCCCTATAAATTATGTGTGCCCCTGGTCCCCAAGGCCCAAGAGTTTCTATCCCAAATGGCTCAAATATACCTTATCCAGGAGCGCATATTTGCGCCGTATAAGGGACTCCGCTGATGTGGCTGCGGAACCCGCCTACAAAGAAGTTTTAGAGATATGGGACGGTGCTAGGGTATCGACGCAAGTAGCATCCCAAACAAGCGGCCGTCCTTACTTCCAGGGGACCAATGTCATCCCGTCGGGTCTTTTGCCATCGTCACAGTGACATTAGCGGTGGTAAAGGCCCGACGGATGATGTCATTGATGGTGTTATGACGGGGCACACGTCCGGCACTTCTTGCGCATGATAGCGCGTGGTGGCCGAAACGATCGGCGGTCTCATCGCATTGGCAGCGATGAGTGACTTGGCAAGGAGCACCTAACCTTAGGGATATAGCCACCCGGAAAGTATTGTTGTCTTAAATGGTACCTATATTTTTTGATGGCAATGCGTGTAGCCAAAGCCCTGACTCCCACTCCGAGACAGCGAGAAGACGTGCTCGCTCCGACAAGCTGCTGGAAGTTTCGAGTAGTTTTTTACCTTCCAGCTTGCAGAGCGGCTCATCCCACAGTCTCTGAGAGTACAGGACTTGGGGTAGAATGGTGTCAGGACAAGCCTCTTGTGCTTCACTGAAATATGCGATATTATTATCAGTTGTTACACTATCACATAAAATTTTGTGTAAGAGATCTTTTATGCCATGAATTGATGATAGAAAAGCCGGAAGAGATACACTGGAAATTTTACGAATACCAAGTCCACCCATTCTGATTGGAAGAGATGCTTGGCGTGAAGCACGATCATCCAAAGGGGTGTTGAAAACGTTTACTAGTGTGTCGCGCATGTTGTCATGCAACTGTTGTGTCAAATTTGGATATTTCCAGAGTTGGGAACATCGCATGTAGTATGTGAATTTAGGAAAGAAAAAGCAGAAACGTAAAATTACAAATGCTACATGTGAGTTTATTTCTGCCAAACGATTTAAAACATTTTTAAAATTTAGATTTTTTTCATCAATAAAATCAGGCAAAGATTCGTTAAGTATTGGAGACCCTAAGAGGGGAAGTGAATTCTTGTCCAAAACTTTAATCGAAGGAGCAATACATTCGATTTTTTTTTAGAATTGTGCTCTTATTGTATGAATTTGGAATATAAAGCTCGCATTTGTTGAAATTTAATTCAAGACCTATTTCCCTAAAACTGAAAATGAGTTCACTCAAATCTTTTAGAATGGTGACTTAGACGATGGTGCCATCATCTAAGTACCACCACACAAAAGAAAATAACAAATTGTTTGGTAGATTAATTTTGATGGTTGACTATAAAATTGCTAAAGAAAGTGATATAAGTCCGGTAATTTATTTTTAATTTTCGTCAACAGTTCACGTCAATCGACAGAATTAAATGCATTTTTAACATCTACCTTCAGCACCAAATCATTTGGGTTATGGTTGATAAAAGTTCTCAGAGAATGTACCGCAGCCTCGCAGCCACCGCGAGAACCAAAACCAAGTTGCTGTGGTTGAAAATACTTTTTTAGTCCTTCACTCTTTTTGCAGCAGCATACTGCAAGGCAATATGTTGTTCCGACCGCTATCGGCCATATGCCACTTAGAGTTAAATTTTTAGTGGTGAAGTCGGTTCCATTTTTATCCAAAAAAAGTTTATTGAGTTGTTAATTCGGATTTTAAAACATGAGTGTAGATGTTATTGTGATAACACAGTTTTATTGTATCAGATACAAGACTGATGAGGCTGTGACGGACTGCGACGCATGGATCCCACGATCGTGGGGCTTATTCATTTGTCTCAAGAACATCAGAGACCTGAAGCAATTGCCGTCTGGATCGATGCTGTATTCCAAGGGGCTGTTGTTTGGAGTCGGATGCTTTGCTCTCTTCAGGGAGGCCAAGAGCGTGCTGGTGTTTACAGATGTCAGGCCTTATTATGAACTCATCCAAAACACCTGTACCGTGGAGGATCAGGATCTTAAGCCTCCGAATGAATTAACTGCGAATATTACACTTGGATAAATTGTGGGGGACATTAGAATGTTCAATTAACCACTAGGAGACTGTTACTAGAGAAAGATGGAATGAAATTTTTCGGGCAACAGATTCAATAGAATGATCTCTTTGCCTTTTAAGTGGGTACTCTCATATAATTTGTTGTAATCTTGGTCCATGTGCTGAAAATCAGCACTGTGGACTCGTTCGCAGCACACGCTGAACTTGGGGCTTTTCACGGAGCTTGGCATACTGCAGTGTTATATTTTCATGTTGTCAGCTCCCAGTCACGTCACTTATGCAAATTATATTTTTTTTTAAATACCTTTCTGTGGACGTATAATGTCATAACTGTCATGTCTGTTTGTTTATTTTTTACTGTATGTGTGTGTAGTGAATAAACGTTATATCTATCTATCTATCTATGTCTATGTTTTAGTTTTTCATAATTTAATTGATATCTTTATTTTTGCTCGATGATATCCATTAGGATCAGAAAGTTGAATTCCTAAATTGTTGAGTTATTCTCACATACCTAAATAGTTATTTTCACTTTCACCTCATTTTGTTATAGACTAAAAATTATTGAGATTTCGCGCAAACATCATTGCTAGATAATTTTCGAAAATTCAAATGTTTTTTAATGAATAATAAAAATAAAAAAATAAAAACTGTTTATAGCCCATGAAAAAAAGTATTTATAGCCTATGATGTTATATCCACAATTGAGACAAATGCAATGACACTTCACACGGCTAAACCCATCAAGACGTTTAGGCTGTAGAGTGTTCCAATGAAATAGATATACTATATGTATGTCTTTTTCATTGGAACACTCTCAATGAAATAGATATACTATATGTGTGTCTTTTTCATAGGAACACTCTCACATACCTCAAAAAACATAACCATCTATCTTAGGCTGTCGGGGTTAGGTATTACTCAACTGAACTCAAAGTCTTGTTCAAAGGGTACAGAACGCTTGCGCCCGATTTGTTTCACAATTCCACCTAGGGCTCACGTCATCCCTTACCTGAACCATCACTCGGTTTTAATATGAAATCTTGTATGTTCTTCAGTGTGATCAAGTACAGGTCACCTTCATATATTTTTGATAAACTCGCCTTTATAATAAGAAGCAGAAATGTTCGTGCTTGTTCTAAGCAGATATTGACACATCTCTATCACTCAGCTGCTTTTAGAGGTCGTTTCCGGTGCGCAGCCTCAAAATGGAACAACATTCCCCCTCTTCTAAGGGATCTGCAGAGTGCGCAGAGCTTCAGGGTAAATCTTAAGAAGTTTCTTCTAGGTCATCAAATAGATCAAGAAGACCTTAAAAATGAGTAATCTGTCTTATAGTTTTCTATTTTTATTCTTTTTTATTAAGTACTGCTTAATGATATCTTAAATTAAAAAATAAATTTGTGAGATACTTCTTTGTTAGATACTTCTAACAAGTTTAGAGGATAAACTTTAAAATATAAACAGTACTACATTACTACAGATTATAGTCAAACACAAAATACATATAATGGGCTAGTTTAAAGTACCTAATGTTTAAAGCCTAGGAAGAAATATGGACTACTCTCCGGAATATACTAATAAAATAAATAAAATGAAAGGGGTACACAAATTATGAACAGTACCTGTAGTCATTGTATGTTTGTTAGTGGTCCTTTTTTACCACTTTATTTGGCGCAGATGCTTATGCCTGCCATTTGACGTGTCGCGGCGTACCTTCTTGGTTCTAAAGGAATATCAGCGTTGTGTTGCATTTTATGTAACACAAAAACATGCCGAGTTGGACGCCAGTTTGACACATAACAGTAGGTAGGTTGTTCGCCATAACAACAGTTCTAAAATTGTTGTGCTCCGGCATTTAGAGGTAATATAGCCAGTTCGTCAGAGCGTTGAGCATTCCGGGTGAAGTGCGCTTCCACCATCGGACTTATCATAACGCGATGAAGGCCAAGCGCTTCCCCGTCGTTCAATAAAAAAAAAATATTTGATCCATGTTAGAGTGTGTAATGGTACTTTTAACTGACAAGAACTTTTGGATTAGTCACTAACTGGACACAAGAGACTGGACACACGTGTGTCCAGTTGCTGAAACTCAAAATTAGTATCACTTATTATTTCGTCATCTGGACACGCCGATACGCGATTACGCGTGTACACATAATAATTCACCGGTGATCTAAGTACTACTGGCAAATCTTTAAATGATTATTTTGATTCGATAACGGGTATTTATCACTTATTTTACCTATATTTATTCGAATAAAAATAATGTGCTCTATTCGCGAAAGTTTATAAAAGACTTTAAATCATCATCATCATCTTCTTATCACATACACACGTCCATCGCTGGTCCATCGAGATGGGTCTTCCCCTATCCTCCGATCGAAACTCCTTTTGTTACGAGGAACGGGAATATATTTTCCCATGCCTCCGATTGAGCATCTTATCTAGTGTAAAATATAGTTAAGTGAGACGAGAAGGTTTTTGGCGAAAGGGAGTAAGAAATAAGCAAAAGAGATAAATAAGATTAAAGTCTTGAAAATATGTGAAAACGTGAAATATCATATGAAAAGACTTAGACTGCAGATTTCAAGATTCGTAAATTTTTGCCCTGATTATGGGTTGTTTTTAAGATATTGGGAGCAAATGATAATTATCAAGCCTTGCAAAATAAGAGAGGGGATTCGGAATCTCATCAAAACAGGTCAATTTTTTTTTAGTTTTCTCTATAGGGTTGCTAAACCAAGAATGTCGATAAAAGCCAAGAATTACTTTTGGGATGTCACGCAAGGGGTTTAACTGCGCATCTACCTCGGGCAGACTACGATTGGGAAGACACAACATCGATAAAGAGATAAACCGAAGAATCCAGCTGGACTGGGCAGCATTTGGGAAACTTCGTCAGGTCTTCTCGTCGTCCATCACGCAGTGCCTGAAGACTAAAGTCTTCAATCAGTGTGTCCTACCTGTGATGACCTACGCAGCAGGCTGAACTGGCAGTGGCCTGGCCATATTTGTCGAAGGACCGATAACCGGTGGCGTCAACGAGTCCTTCAGTGGAGATCACGTCTAATCAGAGACCTACGTCCAGCAGTGGACTGCGATAGGTTGATTATGATGATGATGATGATGATCATCCCACATCAACAGCACATTGCTAATTCCACCACAATGTGCAAAGAACTACCTCCAAAACTGTAAGGCTTGGCCATAATCACTAGGCTTGGCAGAAAGATTGGTGCTCACAGTGTAAGTTTTCTTTACACAGAGAAGAAAGCCTTGCTGCCTTTACTGCCTTTTCGGTGAAGCCCCTTGGTTGACTTTACGACATCTGAGGTCTGGAGGGTTAGATTTTTAAACCACGACTTTTAGGCAATAGTTTTGAGTGCATTTTTTAAAACGACATCAACCTTCATATTATTGACTTGTTCACTTTTTGCTTTCTGCCCACCTACTATGACTACTGTGACGAGTTAGCAACAAAGAGAGCCTCGAACACTCAGGTGAACACTTTTATCGTTCGGTAAGTTTTTTTGAGAAAGAATTAATTGGTACCTACGACAAACCAGACATCATGAGATCTCAGTTCGGGCCGAACTACTCCGCATAGGCCTTTCAAGCCACTTACGCAAGTGCTGCCAAACGAATACTGCTCCAACATCATCCGTGTATGCATAGGTTAATGATGGTGTAGAGTCCGATGGTGGCTGATTCACCTGCAATAATTATATCGAAACCCGTTGGAATAACCGAATTCATTGTTTTTGAGACCAATGAATTCATAGCAAGTAAAGGATGTTATGGCATTGTTTGTAGTGTCAACAAATGTTTTACTCCTATAAAGACCGATTTTTTCGACTTTTCAGTCTGTTTTGAGCTCTGCCTAAATGACTTCCAATCTAACAAAGTGGTAAAGACTTATATATGTTTGGTGCCAATTGTGGATTATTATATGCTACGGTCGAAGTGTTTAGTTTGTGTTACAGTGGTTTTCTTCTGTAGTGTACGTAAGTATTATTTAGATATAGAAAAGATTGACTATTAATTGAACACAAAAAACTAAATTAAACGATAGAAAAACACTTAAACTGGGTAAAATGGGCGGCCTTATCGCTAAAAACGATCTCTTCCAGGCAACCTTGGGGGGTGGAAAGGATAGCCAAGAGCAGACAAAGTGGTAATAGTAGGTTAATGATAGATACACTAGAAGGAAATCCGAAACCATGAGTGTTAAGAGCCAAAAACTGTCTGAGGCACTTTTAGGATTGCAAATCCCTCAAAGTACTACTACTACGAGCCTCGACATACCGGCCTGTGTGTCATTTATTGAATCAGTTATAACGGGTGATTCATTTGGAAGTATTTTCTACAAAAAAAAAAAACGGGTTTCTTCTTTAGTACCTATCATACAAAATAACCATTATTTGCATTTATTTTTAAAGGTTGTTCATAGCTGCGGGTAACATGGTCCATTCTATAGTTACAATGTTTGTTGACGCGTCCGAGATATTCGAGTGGTAATTGGTGAATAACGCGAGTTATGTTCTTCTAGTTTCTTGGCTCAGCTTCCAGTTGCTCAATCGTACGCGGCGTATTCTTCGACTTTGGACTTTACAAAGCCCATATTCAAAATAACAGTTTTTTTTTTAATTTTTTTGCAAAACTTGAGAAGTTCAGAAACCAATCTACCAATTATTCAAACACAAATAAATATTATAGTAAAATGTCTAGTGTAATAAATATTTAGGTTATTATCGTCACGAGTTTCACCTGCACTTGATAATGTTACAATCGTAAAACATCACCTAAATATTGATATGGCATTATTAATGTATAGTAGAAACGCTACCTAGAATTTTCTCGGCAACAGAGGCCTTAGTCCTTGTACTGCAATATTGTGTGGAAGGGTTTGTAGCTAAATCCTGTTGGGCATATGCGACACAGTAGTAATACTTCTGCAGGTGTCATCGTTTTTCTTTACCTGCTTTGTTTTTGCTATATAAATGTTTGTATTATTATTTATTAAAAAATATATACATGACTTCATAAAAAAAACGTATACCATATTATGCTCGACTAATTTCATACCAAACTTACAGGTTTCTACTTTGCCTATGAAACTGAAACCATCCAGTACTTGCCTATTTATTGTGGACAATCATACGATTAAGGCATCCAAATGTTAACTGCACAGTAAGTACGAGTAGTAGAAGAGTTCTTTTTGAAATGGCTCGCTTGGGGACATACTACCTATTTCAACTGACAAGCAGCACTGGGTAGTGGGTATGGTTACATGGTGTAGTTACGGGCATCCGGGGCTTTACAACATTTTTCCTCAAGTTGACGGGCGCAAATCAGTGCAGCGTAGGTTATGTTCTTAGTGGATATGAACTACGCAGTAATGCTTTGTTGGCAAAAGATCCATTTAACATCAGATCGGCTGCTTGCTTGTTCCGTCTCCATGTCGATAGTCGATAGATTTACGCTTACATACGAAGCGTAAATCTATCGACTTTAGTAACTACATATTACGGTCAAGTACCATTGATCTTACGCTATGGAACCATATTTTGGTGTATCATTCTGACCGCCTCTGTGGTCTAGTGGTTCAACCCGCCGATTTCAGATCGAAAGGTTCCGGTTTCGATCCCCAGGGAAGTACAATATTGTGCTTGATTCGGTTGGTGGTAGGACTTTGTTTAAGTCCGCCTGGCTAGCTACCACCATATTACCTAATTCTATCGCCATAACAACAATTCTAAAAATGTTGTGTTCTGGCATTTAGAGTTAAAATGGTTCTCTCTTAACTCTCATAAAATTGATGATCCGAATTTAGCAATCCATAACAACCTTTGCCATAATAATCAAAATTCCGAAACCTATTTTGTCGAATATAATTTTACTTAACATCACTTGTACGTATTGCAAATTCTATAATAATCAAAATTCCGAAATTGTTTTATCATAATTGACATAATCCCGAATAAAAATAAGAAAAAAAGTGATAAACACTTTATCCATAGTTTGGTTTATCATAACAGTCATGTTGTATAAAAATAATTTATTCTAAAATGCTATCAATGCAAGCAGCATGCATTGTTTTCTGGGACGAGCTCCCGAGAGAAAACTCGCTCGTCGCCCCTGAGAATCACTTCACCCACTCAACCTACGCTATGCTACGGAGGTCAGCGGCTCGCTTCGCTCGCCACCTCTCCCCTTCGCCGCGAAACCTAGTTTCGCGGGCTCGTTCCTCTCAGGACTTTCTTTGCGAGCTTCTGGCTCCGCCTTTTTTATAAACACCCCAATTTCACGCACAAGACCAGTTAGAGTCGGGGTTGGCCGTGTCGGTTCTGTCATTTGTTCTCTACGGAGGTCAGCGGCTCGCTTCCCTCGCCACCTCCCCCCTTCGCTGCGCTTAGTTTCACGAGCTTGCTCCACTCAGAACCTTCTATGTGAGCTTCTAGCTCCGGACCCACCGTGTCGGTTCTGTCATTCATGTTGAACGAAATCAATTGCTAGTATATCAAACAGTCCTGATGAGCTCGCAAATAAAAACTATGAAAATGTAGATCTGTCCCCTAAGTATACTTGTAATTATATAAAACGAAATACTAATATGTAACCTATTTGGTTGTATTACGATACAACCAAATAGGTTAATATACTGTTTCATAAATATACTGGCAGGTCATAGTCAATATATTTATTGCTTTAAACTTGTCTCTTAATGAATCTCTGGGACCCATTTTGTAAACAGCGCGAACAGCCCTCTTCTGCAATACGAATATGGTGTCTTTATCTGTAGCATTTCCCCACAATATTATGCCATATGACATAATACTGTTAAAGTAAACTAGTCTTGCTGTAGCAACGTCTGTGAGAAGACGTATCTTCTTTATAGTATATGCTGCAGAACTAAGTATCTTCGCCAGTTTATCTAAGTGTGGGCCCCATTTAAGTTTATTATCGAGGGTTAATCCCAAGAATACAGTGGTATTGACTAATTCTATGTTTTCCTCTTTAACTTTTACATTAGCTTCAACTTCAGTTACATTTGGTGAAATAAATCGAATACCTTTGGTCATTTTCTGATTGAGTACTAAGTTATTTACATTAAAACATTTTCAATTTTTAAGATTGCATTGTTTACGTTTCCAAAGTAAGTTATTTGTCGCTTCAATCTAAACAGAAGTGACGTATCATCTGCAAACAGTACAATATCATGGTCATCCTTAACTATTTAGGGCAGATCATTAACATATACTAAGAATAAGAAAAGCTCCAATATTGAACCCTGCGGCACGCCCATGGTTACCAAAGATCCTGACGAACGCTGGCCGTTCACGTCAACTCGCTGTATGCGATCACATAAGTAATACGTGAGTAAGTCTAGTGCAACACCCTTGATACCATAGTGGTCTAATTTCATAATCAGTGTTTCATGGTGCACGCAGTCAAAAGCTTTCGACAAATCACAAAAGACTCCCAACGCATCATTTGATTCAACACATCAGGCCTTTCGAGGCCTGGGAGAAGAAAGAAGTTGGTAATTGGTTGATATGCAATACTAAATTAATACTGGCATCAGCAGTTCAGCGACCTCTTGTAAATCTAAATTGTTTATCATGAAATAGGGCGTTAACATAAAAATGACCTAGTAACTGTGTAAGAATAATCTTCTCAAAGATTTTACGTTAGTACTGATATTGGCCTAAAGTTTGTTGGATCAGAACTGTTGGTCCTTAGGTAATCTGACTGATTCCTTTGTACATAGTTAGAATATTACAATCATCTATAACCATCTCACATAATTTTTGTTTGTTACGGGTGGGAATCGCATCAGCATACAGCGCAAAGGTATAAATTTTTTAACTTTAATTATTAAACATATTGTTTTATTATACCTATCAACTTGTACATTTTTGGGTACAGTTTCTACGGAGGAGGGGGCGTTAATGGTTTCGCGACACAGTTTTTGTAAAACTCATGCGAGCATCAGTTTTTGTACATTGTTTTAAATCCAAATAAATAATTTTGAATTTGAATTTTGAATTTTTGAATTGATCTGAGAGGCTATTCAAATAATCCCCATTGTATACATTTACAGGATAATATTGGCAATGCAGATGTTGGCGATTGTAACCAGTATGAAAAGACCCGGGAATTGGGTTGATGAATTAGTTTACTGCGCTACAAAGACGGCAGTATGGATTATAAGACTTCCAGACTACCCTACTCTAAGGTCACAATATAACGACCCCTGGTTTGACAGAATAGTTTATGTCCATATGGCAGGCAGACATGATTATTTGCTAAATAAAAATCCTGAGATCATTGACGAACCCTCTGTATCTGTTACTGCAGTGGTAATTGGTAAAGATCGAGTGCTCACTTCGCTGAATCCGTTAAGAAGCCCGATGTCATACAAATTCAAACGGCACTTTACGCATATCTGCTACGTTACTACGAGAGGCTGGTTTTTGAAACCACTATCAAGATTATACTTGGTGCTTACTGAGCAAGTCGCATGCGCACGGCCGGTGGTGCCCATCAGTGAAGATCAGCGGCCTGATATGTGGCAGAAGTTTGACTTCGAGCCGAGAGCGAACTTACCTCTCCATGACCTAGTCGTAATCCGGACTGACAAACCATTTCGCGCTTACGACGGTGGATCGTATTACAACACGTCTAAGTTTGAGGCTAAAGAAGAGTATTACAATTTCGTTAGAGCGCATAACTACACTAAAGAGCGAGTCGGACCGGTGCTAACTGTGCTAGCGAAGACAGGTGACGAGCTTGGAACGGATCTAAAGTTCTTTATAGGTCGATTTAAATATGCATCGGTCGTGCACAAGTAAGTGTATATTTACTTGTTTTTGTATTATGCTCTATTGTATTTTCTCCAGACACACTTTTAATGTATACCTTGCTATTTATATGTTTTTTGTACTAGGTCCTGCTCGCGGCTTCACCCGCATGGTACATATTGCAAATATTCTAAAAGTAAAAAGTCAAATTTCATTTAAATCTGTTTAAACAGTAAGTCGTGAAAAAAAGCAGAGACTAAACAAAATAATGAATGGCATCCCATTCCCATCCCACGGGAACTGATTTATTAAATGCCTTTGTCTTATTTCTAGTGTAGAACTATATATATGTGCAAAGCTCAATCAGTCCAGTCATTTTTGCGTGAAGGAGCCAAAAAGAACGATTCGTTCTATTTGGCTCCTTGGTGATGCCAATGTTTGACGTCCCATCTTCATGGGCGTCAAACATGTTGACGAAATCAGTATTTATGGGATGAAAAGCTGTCTATGTCATCTTCTTGTTCTAGAACAGTAAGAAGACAGACTATTTTCATACTACTATTTTTCACTACAAAAAAAAAATAGAGCAACATACGCGCAATGTTAGGTTTTTTTTGTACGACGGGGAAGCGCTTGGCCTTCATTTCACCTGGTAACAAGTTAAGGTAAGCGCACTTCACCCGGAATCCTCAACAAACTAAGGAACTGGCTATCTTACGTCTGAATGCCGGAACACAACATTTTTTTTAGAATTGTTATTATCAACCAAACCTAGCACAATATATTGTACTCCCCATGGGGATCGAACCCGGGACCTCTGGATCTGAAATCGGTGGGTTGAACCACTAGACCACAGAGATTGGCAATAGAGTGATTAGGACAAGACAAAAAACAAAATACATTAGTGTTACGCCATGCACTACCTGACATTTCATTTGTCTTTTTTTTTATTTTTTTATATTAGAATACATAACAAAATACATCCCAATTGCATTATGATCTAGCCAAGTGGTAGGCTAATGAGTAATTAAAAACTGACCTAGATTTATACATCGAGTTATAACTAAGAATGTGTCCGTTAGCACTTTTCTATTGTCTCTATCTAAGGTTATTCACTTTATTCATGTGTTTTTAAGTGGCACTAGCACAAACACTACATTCTTATATTATTTACATTACACTAACTCAAAAGATTTAGTTCTTTTTAGTCTACTCACTATGTCCGTGTCGTCGAGGAGCTGGATTGCCTCAACGTTTACGTGGTAATGAAGCCTTCGCTCATGAGCCTCTGCATACATTTGTATTACTTGGAGACGAGATCAATATTGAGGTCCCGGTGGAGATCGTCGTTTTTAATGTACCAGGGTGCGTTCACAGCTTCTCTAAGTACTTTGTTTTGAAATCTTTGTATGATGAGGATGTTGCTTTTTGTACTACAGCCCCAGAGCTGAACACCATAAATCCATATAGGCATTAGGACTTTTTTATACAGTAATATTTTATTCTGTATTAATAGAGTGGAATTTCTACCAATCAACCAGTACATCTACTTAAAGTCGTATGTCCAACTGTTTTCTTTTATTTTTAACGTGTGCATTCCAGCGATGCTTGGCGTCAAGAGTCATCCCTAAGTACTTCGCTGTGTTTTCATGTGGTATTATTCTATTATTAGTGTATAACGTGCAGTCTTTCTTATTTGTTAAGTTAATGTTTATGGATCTGGATTCATTTAAATGAATCCGCCGCTTCTTTGGCCATTCATAGACTATAATCACAGCTGATTAGACCTTTTCTGATGCTTCAGCATGGGTTTTCCTTTGGGATGGTCACTGGACCATCAGTGCAGTATCGTATGCGAAGGTCGCAATCGTGTTGTGTTCTAGTTTAAGAATATCATAGCATAGGTGTAAAATAGGTACAGAACCCTGTGGTACTCCAGCTTTGATAACTTTAATTACAGATACAACAACTTCTTGCCTTATTCTAAAAGCTCGGTCAGTTATGTATGATTCTAAGATTTCAGTAAACTGAGTGGGTAGCATAGTACTGAGCTTTATTATTAAACCTTAATGCCACACCTTATCAAAAGCCTATGCTACGTCGAGGAAAACAGTAGAGCAGACTATTTTACTTTCTAGAGGTTTTTCTATATAATACCTGATTTGACGCAAATGTAACATAAAGTGATTATATTTATGTAGTAAATAAAACAATCAAATGGGTATCGAACCAGAACGACTATTACTCTATTATTGATTAACTTTACTCGTTGCACATCCCTATGAGAAAAAAAAATGTTTAAAATTTCAAAATGCTGCGTATTGTTGAATATTTTTTGGGAACCCAGTCATTTCTTTAAAATCCATGTTTGTCGGACATCAATATTTTGAGGAAATCTGAAACATTTAAGCAGGTAAAAAAAATATATATAAAATCAGAAAAAATATTTAGTAAAAATATTTAATAAATCTGCCAAATCTCTCTGAAAAAATCAAATCGATACGTGTTTCGCCTCTACACGAGGCATCCTCAGGAAATATAGTCTTGCTGCTAACTGAGATTTGACGGATTTATTACTAAATATTTTTTCTGTTTTCAGATTTTATTTTGATATATGGATTTCCGCAAAATAACGCCTGAATCAATTAGCTATTTTAAGTAGGTAGTCAAAAATATTTTATAACACCATTTATGTCAATTGGCTACTCTACCCTAAAAATCTATATAGGTATATAAAATTCAAAGTCCTTACTGACTGATTGAAATATCAACGCACAGCCTAAACCGCTAGTCCTAGAGACATTAAATTGTATTTCTTTGTAAAGTGTAGGTATCCTAAACTTAAACTACACTAAGAAAGGGTTTTTCGAAATTCCACCACCACAATTCGTGAAATGGGTTGAATTTTCGATTAAACTTTTTATTCTCTTTTGATCGCCTCTGTGGTATAGTGGTTCACCCACCGGTGTCATATCTAGAGGTCCCGGGTTCGATCCCCAGGGGGAGTAAAATATTGTGCTTGGTTTGGTTGATGGTAGGACATTGTTTAAATCAACCTAGCTATAGCTACCACCATCATACCTAAATATGTCGCCATAATAACAATTCTAAAATTGTTGTGTTCCGGCATTCATAGGTAAGATATCCACTTCCTCAGCCTATTGAATTGTCAGTCTGTGATTCCAGCTGAAGTGCGCTTCCACCTTTGGCTTCTGGTATTATAAGCTTGCATTGGCGACGGTAGCCACTTACAATCAGATGGACTGTTTGCATGTTTGTCACCTATGTAGTAGTATTAATAAAACACAGTTATAATGTTTCAGGTACAATACTGACGAGGTGTTGGAGGACTGCGACGCATGGATCCCACGATCGTGGGGCTTATTCATTTGTGTCAACAACATCAAAGGCCTGAAGCATTTGCCGTCTGGGACGATGCTGTATTCCAATGAGCTGCTATTTGGAGTCGGATGCTTTGTTCTCTTCAGGGAGGCCAAAAGCGTGCTGGTTTTTACAGATATCAGGCCTTATTATGAACTCATCCAAAACACCTGTACGGTGGAAGATCAGAGTCTTCAACCTCCGAAAACCACAGTAAATATTACACTTGGATAACGTGAATCTGAAAACATGTATTTCTGGCCTCACGTTTCAAATCTTAGAAATGGAATATTGCAGAATAAAATAACTCTAATTGTTGACTAATTTTAAGTTATTTAAATTCTTA
The DNA here is from genome assembly GCA_951394065.1 of Venusia cambrica. Classification (NCBI taxonomy): domain Eukaryota; kingdom Metazoa; phylum Arthropoda; class Insecta; order Lepidoptera; family Geometridae; genus Venusia; species Venusia cambrica. The sequence continues at coordinate 480,991 of OX596068.1, read as the reverse complement.
AGTTTGAATGTAAATAGTTTCATTTCTCAGTGGTATCATTGTAGTGGTTGTAACATAGCCTTCCTTTACCAATAACAAAATAGTAAACAATGTAGAAATGTTATCCTAGGGTCGATTTGTATCGGTCATCTATTTTTATTTTACCAACTTTCAAAAAAAGGAGGAGGTTCTCAATTCGTCGGAATCTTCTTTTATTTTATGTATGATTACTCGAAGATGCCAGGACCGATTTGGAAAATTCTTTTTTGTTTTAAAGGGTATAACTTCACAGGTGGTCCCATGGTCATCAGGTCTGTTGATGGAATCCTGGAGAAATCGAGGAATCTCTTCAAATATTATATGCACACTTGAAGTGATTTGGGTATTTTAAGGGCCGGTATACTTCCTCTCAGGTGATCCCATCGTCACCAGGTCAGGAATGTCAGGATCTGATGACGGGATCCTGGAAAAATCGAGGGAACTCTTCATGAGGGGGTGTATTATCTTAAAAGTAAAGAACCCCATATAGGATCACGCGTCTGTTTGTCCGTCCATCTGTCATCAAAATAATTTGAAAAAAATACATCATCCAGGTAAACTAAATTGTATCATATTCTTCATTGAAAACGGTTTTATTTTTAGATTTTAAAACGTAATTATATGAATGATGGGTTAGTTTTTGATCTCAAGGCTTGACTAGCTCCAGGCTAGATATGTATATGTATAGGATAGTTTATGATGGAGGGCTGGCTCTCAATCGCACCGACGAGCACGGCACACCGTTCATTTTCGTCCATAACACGTTTTAAGTTATAGAAAGAGATATAAAGGGTTGCAAAGGATGATCATCAGGTCTTGCAAGATAGTGACGTGAGAATTTTAAAATAATTTGAAAACCCTCAAGCTTCTTATTCAGGTCTATTCATATTTTGTTTTCACTCATAAGGGTGACCAAGCCAAAGGTTTTGATAAGATCCAAGAACAACCTTTGAGATGTCATACTACATTATTATTCACACCAAAGTATAAAGATCTTCTTCCGAAAATGTATGGTTTGGCCATGATCAACACGCTTGGCAGACAGATTGGTATTTACTATTAAAGTTTTTATTTAAACACAGAAGAAAAATACTGCCTGTTTTGTGAAGCCCCTGTGTTGACTTTTAAGACATCCGTGGGCTGGAGGCGTAGATCTAAAAACCAAGATTACAAAGCAACGGTTATGAGAGCACTTTTAAAAAGTTCACATTAAGCTTTTCATGTTAGTTAGGGTTGACTTATTCCCTTAATGTATTCTGTCCACAAACTTTGACGTACGGTCGGTGCTTTGCTCTCATTCTGGCTTTGCATGGAATGAGAGTTAGCAACGAGAAAGAACATCAAACACTGCGCATAAAGAGACCGTCGCTGGGGTCTAGTGGTTCGTCTAGGTACCGGTGTCCCAGATCCAAAGGTCCCGGGTTCGATTCCCAGGGGGAGTTATCATAGTACTTATACAATATTGTATTGTGCTTGGTTTGGTTGGTAGGCTGTGCGTCTGAAATTTCTATTGAAAAATGGCGAAGGCGGTATAAGGTCGTGAAGGTCCTGAGCACACTCACCGAAGTATAATCTGTAAAACACTGACAAACACACAACCTTGCGTCGATGGCTCAGGCTGTCGAGACTTACTTCGGCAATGTACTCTTCACCTATGAGCCTCTTGGCTCTGCACTCCACCGAGTCAAGCGCGGCAAGTTGATATTTGGCTGAACCATCCCTAAGGTGGCTGCAATACTCCATACAGGATCGAACTTGAGCTTTATATAAAGTCAAAAGTTGATCAGGTGTTCAACATCAGGTTAGCAACAACAACAGCTATAATATGATAAGTAGTAGCTTCGAACACTTAAGGTAAGTAAGTTGCATTGAAAGCATACCTACTTTTACCGTTTGTTAATTACGTTCTATTTGAGAAATAATCTCCGTCACAAACCAGACATCACGAGATCTCAGCTCGGGGCGAACTACTAGTTATCTATAGATGAAATAAATAATTAATAATAATAATAATAACAAAAGTTCTTTATTCAGACAACATAGTCCACAGTGTTAGTAAGAAAAACTTAATTTTATGGGTTAATACTTAATAACTAAAACAGATTTTGTCCTCTGGGAGAGCTTCCACAATAGAGGACACGCATAATTGTTTGCTATTTCTTTTAGGATGCTGTTGCTGCTCACGCGCACTCTGTTCAGTAGTGAGGCAGTCTTTTTCCGCCAGATGGCATCAAAAGTATCTGTGCGCGCATCGGCGTACATGCCAGAAGCACTACAGAAGCGCGGGAGCCGCAACAGCGTCCTAAAAGCATTATTGAATTGGACCCGCAGAGCACTGTAAGCCTTTTGTGTATGCTGAAACCACAGACTCCCAGAGTACATGGATGTACAGATTGTACAGTACGCCTTAAAGAGAGTAATCTTAACAGCGTCCGTACATCATGCGAACCTGCGGGCACATTGGCCCTGACTGACAATGCTCTGCGTTCCCGTTCCATATCGACGTCGTCTTGCAGGTTTTCGGTTACCAAATGTCCGAGGTATTTAATTTTTTAGAATTAGTATTTTTAGAATTGAATTGAATTGATAACTCTACTTAACTTTTCTTTTTAACCGCCTGTGATCCGGTGGTTCAACCCACCGATTTCAGATCCACAAGTCCCGGATTCGATCCCCAGGGGAGTACAATATTGTGCTTGGTTTGGTTGGTGGTAGGGCTTTGTTTTGTCCGCGACAATTCGTCCGTCAACAATTCTATAACAACAATTCTATAATAACAACAATTCTAAAATTGTTGTGTTCCGGCATTTAGATGTAAGATAGCCAGTTCCACAGTTTGTTGGGGATTCCGGGTGAAATGCTGACCTTCGGCGAGATGAAGGTTTCCACGCTTCCCCGTCGTACAATAAAAATAAAACTATACTTCCTGATGTTTCCTGATGCCCCCTATTGATAGACTAAGGAGGACCATGTAGAGTTTTTACAGTTGAATATGGCGATATTAGTCATTTTATTATTGTGTGAAACCGGCATATTCCTAGGATCAAAAATCCGCTCAGCATTTGTCACTGGCTAGTATTCCACTAGATGGCGATGGGCTTGCAACTTACTGTCACGTATTGATTGCTAGCTACTTGCAAATGGTGGGGATATACCAAACGTTTAGACGTGCCTCTGACTACCCCTTCAAACGATCCATGATCTGATATTATGATCAGAAAGTTATCTGAAAATTTGCCTTCCTATCTTTTACCAATCACGGTACAAAAGAATGGACAGACTAATGGATGGGTGATCAATGAAGAATACTTAATAGGGTTCCGCTGGCAACCTCTATGCACGAAACCTATATCATTTGAAAAGATTATCAACATAAAAAAGAGACATGTCGGAATTTTTCACCGATCTGTTATTGGTGATAAGATACGAAGATACCAACTTCAAGATAAGGACCAATCGACGGGGTCAATGACACGGAGTCATTCTACCTATTGTTTTTTTCATTGGTGATACCTAGCTAAGCGTTTGGTAAATTTACTTGAAAAAAAAGTAAAGATGTGTCCTAGAAGCACGTTTGTCTAAAAGCATCTTGTTCACTCTAGACTTGAAAGACCAAGTTTTCTTTATTGACTGCTTCTGTCTGTTTCTCCGTTTACTTCTTAAACTATACAACAGATTTCAATACGGTTTTCAAGAATATAAAGGAACAATAAACGAGGAAAGCAATACATAATTTATACATAGGTATTTGTGAATAATCACGTTTTGAAAACTAAAAAAAAACTGAATTCAATGAAGAATATGATACAATTTCGTTTATATGTATGTCGTATTTTTTCCAATAATTACGATGACAGATGGATGGACAGACAGACAGACAGAAAAACGCGTGATCCTATTGGGGTTCGTGTTTTCTTTACTTTTGAGGTAATACACCCAAATCGCTTCATGGGTGCCTACAAATTTTGAAGAGTTCCATCGATTTTTTTCCAGGATCCTATCATCAGATCCTGACCTGATGACGATGGGATCACCTGGAAAGTATACCAACCCTAAAAATACCCATATCACTTCAACACAGTTTTATACAGTTTCACAAAATGAATAATTACAATACACCAAACATTAAAATTAAACTTTTTCAGATACTTAAATGCTTTAGCTACCGTCATAAGCTACATTAAAATTGTCTGCTACCATATCATTGAAATTAATACTTTAATTTAGAAGATAATCACCGATTCAGAATGACGTGCAAACAAAAAATCGCTTACAGCAAAACAGGCGGTTCATTGTAAGTTTTGTGCGACATCTATAGTCTTTCACTCATACTCACTAGCTGAACGGTGTTGCTTACCTAGGATACATACCTACTAGGATTAATAGTTGTATTTTTCGAAGAAAATCTATCTAAGTCTATAGCGCCATCTAGCGTTGAGTAGCATCGAACATTTAGTGGCAAAAGCAGAGACCTAATAGGAATTCATCTGTGGTTCGGATAGAGCTAATAAGCAAATCGTAGCTACTCCACGATAGATGGCGTTAAATCTTAATTATTACCATTCGAATCACCAGGTAAGATATTGCAATAAATTTAAATTGAATAGTAACTAGAAATAAATACATGCAGAAACACTATATCTCACTATAGTTGGTATCAAAAAACAATAATATAACTGTTGCCCCAAATTACTCCCCCCCCATCCCTACCAACATAATTTTAATTAACATCACCAGTTAATCCTCGGCACGAGTCGTCAAGATACAGAATATTTTTGAAATACCCATTGGAGTTATTCAACACAGAGTGCTAGCAACACCTAACAGTGTACCTTACAATTTGATCTAATTCATCCTACCCTATATTTTCTACTTAACCACCTACTTCCTACTTTTATTTCACTAACCACCAATAAACCCATGTTTCAGTACAATATGCCTAATCGAGGCTACTCAATGTTAATATTCATGTTTGAATGTAGATGTTTTTTCTGTGTTTTGGGTGTTGTATTTTATGATAAGTATGTATTTACAAAAAAAAAAAGTATTTATGTATTCTATCCGTAATCTAGTTCCCATATTACAAGCTATGCTTAGTTTGGGACTAGATGGCGCTGTGTGAAATTAATGTCCTGTAATATTTAATATTTAATTTAATATTTAATGTTTTAGTTTCACTCAGTTATTATACCTTAGATACTATTATATTAACCGCCTCTGTGGTCTAGTAGTTCAACCCACCGATTTCAGATCCAGTGGTCCTGGGAGTAAATCCCCATGGGAGTAAATGCCGGAACACAACAATTTCAGAATAGTTTTTATGGCGACAGAATTAGGTAAGATGGTGGTAGCTAGCCAGGCGGACTTAAACAAAATCCTACCACCAACCAAACCAAGCACAATATTGCTCCCCCTAGGGGTCGAACCCGGGACCTCTGGATCTGAAGTCGGTGGGCTGAACCACTAGACCACAGTGGCGTTTAAAATCTGCGCATCACATTATACCAATAGGCATTTAATATCCACAACTAGACAGATCCCCCTTCAAAATGGAATAAAATTTTGCAATCGGCAAGCTTGGCAATCAGATTGGTAATCGAAGTACGATTATTATATTCTTCTCTATTATCTCCTAGACTAGTTTTCCTAAGGACGGTTCTGCCCAAGGTAGACCCAATGCGAGTCTAGGGGTATACATTTAAGAACGACATATAACTTTTGAAATAATCATAGTTATGAACACTGTAAATTATATTAACGGAAATCATGATCATGGTAAATATCCTTTAATATTACTTAGTTATAGTGTATTGACTAGGGGTGTTTCAGCCCGGGACTTGGTTCCAGTTACCCCTACAAGGATTCCCTAAAATAATACCTATAGGGCATATTTACATTTCTCGTGGGAGCTACCTACCCTGAAAATTTCAAGCTTCTAAAGCCAAGCTGCTGGAAATGTTCAAGAATAAAACACAATGTTAGTTCGTACTCGTCAGCCTATAGCCTGCTGCTATTACTCCAAGGCTCCTGGGGCGGTTTTTAAACTTCGGTTTTGCAAATGACATTGGGGGTGACGAGTGTTATTTCTATTTTTATTGTAATGTTGATTGATTTATTGTTAGCGGTAATTTGAAATACATTTAACTGGTGTCGAAAATAAGATTTTCTAAAGTGGTACCTATATGTAGAGGTTACAATATTTTATTTTATTTTAAGAATTTTCAGATAACTTACAGGTACATAACAAGAATTTTAGATAACAATAAATGCAGGCAAATATGAAATACAGAAGGCCAATTACAATTTTCCACATGTAAATATTAAAGTAAAAAGGTGGGAAAACACGATACGACGATAATTAAAGAAAATAGTACTTACATCATAAATTATTACCTAAAAGAATTTAAAATGCAAAATAATGTCATGTCATCAACTATATTACTGTGGAATAACTACATATCGGATGTCACAGGCAACTAAATAGTCGATTCAGAAGTAGGTAGAACTTCTCTTTTGCTATACTTACTTTCAAAGAACTAAGGTTACTTATACCTACTCAAAGAGGATGCTGACATTTCACGGACTACTTAACATTATAAATTACGATTCGGGCGGATTCACAACGTATAGTGGTAGTACTTCCCCGGACGAGCACTTTCACAAGGAGCTCTACTACTCTTAAAACTCTAACTTCTTCTTACTCCTACTCTTCTTTATCATAGTATTAAGAAATAAGTAGCTTTAATTTGCGGAAGGAAAGAAGTAAATAATTTTTAATAATATGTTTTTATATTCTATTCTTTTCTAAGTTTAGGCAGATTGTAATTTGTTTTCAGGTTCAAAAGGGGTTTTTACACATAAACTACCCAAGATTGTTGCCATAACAATGGTTCTATTTGTTGTGTTCTGGTATTTAAATAGGTAAGACAGTTCCAGGCCGTGGAGGATTCCGGGTAAATTCCGCTAAAACACGACTTATCATGACACCAAGTCAAATGAAGGACAGGCGCTTCTCAGTTTACATCATTTACAAATGTTATAATGACACGAAAATGTACAACGCGCGAAGGGACTCGAACCCACATCTTTTCTCAGGCCGGAATGTCTTCACAAAATGAGCCACGAGGTTCGAGGATTCAAATTGTGATTTTTTGTGTCATCATAACATTCGCCAATTGTATTCTCTTTATTTATGTTGTATTTCTAACACTGTGCTCTCCAAACATACTACTGAGCGTTGATATTATCAAAATATCCACATTATTAAGACTGGTCTTTACATACATATGTTTGGTATGTATTAGACCAGTCTTAATAAGCTGGATATTTTGATAATATACATGTTAAATAAAATCTAAGAAAAAATATGTTCAGATACAGCTAAGTATGTACTTAGCTGTATCTGATCTGTATTTTTTCTTAGATTTTAGCGCTAAATCTCGAAACTTACCCAGGCAAAGAGCCAACAAGAAGGAAGCAACTAACTTTTCTTATCTTGCCTCCTTGCGACGTCATCTGCCTAAACAATTTTCAATGAAATTTAAACTTAAAACTATTTCAAAACGCAAAGCCTTGAAACAAACTGTAAGTTATCAAAGCTCTACCATCCACTAACCACAGACCTCCCAACTACAATCGCAATGTCCTACTCAGAGATCAAGGTTTTCTGGTCATAAATTACACTTTGACAAACCTATTTTCACGGTAGACATACGTTCCAAGTCCTTACCAAGATACGTATTCCATGATAAAATAATATATATGATAATTTGAGTCGTATGTCTATGTGATAAGGGTGTTGGGGTGATTTTTGGAGTGCAGGGGGTCTGGTGGAAAGTCCTAAGGCAAAATACTGATAGAAATCTTGTTAAGAGATGTCTTTTTCAGTACTATTGTCTACAATAGCTTGCTCTTTGTGGCTTCTGATTTATGTTGTCTCATTCTTTCCTGTTGTGTGGGTATTCTATCTCTCTCTAGCACTTTGGAAATCCAATTTCAAGATTTCCGCTTTTGGATTTCTTTTAATTTGTTTTTTTTGCGAAAGGAAATTGTCTTGTGGTTTGTCGACGTGTTTACTACGTCTTTTTTCTCTTTGAGTGGTTTCAGTTCCACAGTTAACAATGATTTAGTACGTTATCCTCAACAGACTTAGAAACTGGCTGTCTTACCACTAAATACTGGAACACAACAATTTAATCTGCTGTTATGGTGACAGACTTCGGTAAGATGGTGGCAGCTACCCAGGCTAACTTAAACATAATTATAGTCCTACCACTAACCAAACTAGGGAATCGAACCCGGGAGCTCTGGGGTAACCTCAAGACCACAGAGGCTGTTAAAATTATTTATTTTGTAGGTATATAGTAACGCAAATACATAAGTAATATGTAGCGTGTGATATGTTAAGCCTCTCACAGCTCAGTTTGTAGTAGCTCTGCTCTGTAGGTTGTGGGTTCAATTCCCACCCAGGACAAACATTTGTATGATGAATATAAGTCTGTTAAATGTTTAGGTGTAGTATTTTATGATAAGTATGTATTTACAAAAAAAAGCATGTCAGTAATATATCCGTAATCGAAATCTCATACAAGCTTTGCTTATAGTCTGTGACGCGATGGCGCCGTGTAAAAGTAATTTCCTGTAATATTTTATTTTTATTTTAAACGTTGCGAAGCAGTTGTAGATCAGATTGGTTAGGTACGATTAAACACAGACTTATACTCTAGGTCTACCGGCAGGATTTCATGCTACGCGAATAAATAAATAAATATTACAAGACATTAATTTTTACATAGCGCCTCTAGCCTCAAACTAAGCATAGCTTATATGGGAACTAGATTACGGATAAAATACTTAAATACATACGTACTATATGATACAACACCACACGTAAGCGCTATATTCATACTAAGTCAGAAATTGATAGATATTACCATTTTTACGACAGAGGTATTTTAGATATATTATTACAGGACATTAATTTCACACAACGCCATCTAGCCCCAAACTAAGCATAGCTTATAATATGGGAAAAGATTACGGATAGAATACCTACATACTTTTTTTTTTAATACATACCTATCACACAATACAACACCCAAACACAGAACAAACATCTACATTCACATAAATGTTTGTTCTGGGTGGGAATCGAACCCACAACCTACAGCGCAGATGGCAGAGCTACTACCAACTGCGCTATAAGGCTTGCTAAGGTAAGATAGCCAGTTTCTCAGGCTGTTGAGGATTCCGGGTGAAGAGCGCTTCCACCTTCGGCCTTATCATAACTATAAACCAGGTGAGATGAAGGACAAATGCTACCCCGTCGTACAATAAAAAAAAAGTTAAGAGCAGTTACTACCCCGACTACTTACTTAAGTATAGTTAGACATATAAGTGATTTCCCAAGTTCGATTTGGTAATATCCTTGCAAGTTTTTTTCTCAATAAAAGGATATTATCTGTAAGTAATACCTTCTATTGCATTCCTGGTGTAGGGCTGCACGTGACAGATGACCCTAATGGGTTAGGGCTGTTACTTACAATCTTTTTATAACGGGCAACATCCGGTAAAACTAGTTCCATCATAGCAGACCTCATCCTCATCCCCATCATCATAATGCCCAGGCAAGCTATCAAGAACTTGCCAATTTCAAAAATAAAAAATAAAACTTGCCAATTTCAAAAATAAAAAATAAAAAATACAGGAAATTAACTTCACGCAGCGCCACCTAGCCTCACAAAGCATAGCTTGTAATATGGGATCTATATTACGGATGTAATACTTGAATACTTTTGTAAATAATAAACAAACATTTATAATCATCACCCAAATGTTTGTCTTGGGTGGGAATCGTACCAACAGCCTACAGCGCAGTAGTCAGAGTTACTCCCAACTGAGCTATGAAGCTTGTTGTATGTGTAGTCTAAGATAGAAATATAAATATATTTATTGGCACCTTATAACAAACCATAATATTAAGACATTATGTAAGCATATCAGAAATAAACTTAATGTAATTATAGTTTTTATTTGATCAAAAATATTAATATTGTCGGTTTTTCACGGAAATTCATTAATATCTGTGTATTTTAATAATAAGTAATCGAATAATATAGATATAGTTTTTTATTGTACGACAGAGAAACGCTTGATCTTCATCTCACTTGGTAACAAGTTGAGATAAGGCCGAAGGTGGAGGCGCACTTCACCTGGAATCCTCAACAAACTGAGGAACTAAAATATTAATTAGGAATCAAAATAGGCCTCTGTGTCAAGTGTCAAGTCATCCGGCAACTAACAAAAGAAAATATGATGATTTTGACTTTGAAATTGTATTTGGTTTAAACATATTTAGAACCAAAACTACGAAATAATGTTTTAGAATGAGCGCAACTAGAACAATGGCTGAGCACGCTTGGAAACTTTGGGTTTAAAGTTTGTACTATCGTGGAAAAACAAACGAATTCAACAAACTCCCCACCTTACCGAATCCTATAAATGCAGAAGAAAATATTAATAAAATATTTTTAGTAAATATTCGATTTGTTTAGACAATCAATTTTATTTCTTAGCAGCCTCTCTCTCCTCCTTCGGATTATTAAAGAAAATGGTTGTAATGCAATTCTCTGTGTAAAATCTTCCCCGAGGCACCCCTGCGTCATAATAATATCAATATCTGACCCCAAGGCCGTTAAAAAGAAATAAAAAAGTAATAAAATGCAGGATAAAAACCACAATAAGGAAGGGGTTTGCGAAACCCTAATTTCGCGAGCACTTAATGTCAGAAGAACGTTTTCTTTTAAGAAAAACTACAGTTTTTCCCGTTTTTGTTGCCGTTTTATGCTAATACGTGATTTTGTTCTTGTTGTTTGAATTGTGTTCTACCAGAATTGATATAGATTGCGTTTAATCCTAAGATATAACCTACTGGATTTTTAATATCTGTATACCAAAGAAAGAAAATTTAAGTGACTGTTTCTTATGTCAAAAAACCAGCTTTATGCTAATTATATCAAAGTAGGTGAATGCGGTACTTACTTAAAAAATTTACTGTTTTTCTGTCTTGCTGTCTGTTTATTGCGGCTATAATCTCCGAAGCGGATTGACCAATTTTGACGAAAATTTCACTGGCAGATAGCTGATATTCAATTAGTTAGTCAATTCGTACTCTGATAGACGTCTTTAATATTTGATGATGTGTGGAATGTTTTACACATTGATATACGAAGGAGCTCTTTACAAAAGCTTGTTTTTCAATACGGACTATTGATTGAAGGTATTGACTGATTTACAAAAACCAATACCGGTTTATCTATGGATACAGTAAGGCATTGATATAGGCAAGAGTGCACTTAACGTCAGGGCTACTTACTTGTTCCGTCTCCTAGTTGTATAAAAAAAAACTATAGTGTACAAGAAAAGCAAGGTTTGATAGGTCACGCAAAAAAAAAACTCACAAACAAATGGTACCATTTTCAAATATCGGCCTTTATAAAGAGTTGGATTTAACAGCAGATGGGCTGCATGGTTGTTCCGTACCAAGTTAATAAATAAAATTTAAAAAAGACGGTAGGTACCTACGGGATCGCCTCCCATTTAAACGTAGAAATCATTCATTTCAAAATCATGTCCGATCCAAAATACATATTGTTAAACGGATAGGTGTAATCTAGGTTTATTGTATGACGGAGAACACAGATACGAATGAGATCTACGATGGAGCGAGCCTACCCAGAAAACCTGGTGTCAAGTTGACCCGGAATCCTCAACAGACTGAGGTACTAGCTATCTTGCCTACCTATAAATACCGGAACACAACAATTTAAGATGTATGGTTATAGGGACAGGTTTGTACCGTTTGAGACAGAATTTATAGAAACGCATTTTTCCATAAGAACGCTCACTTTATTGTTTATCTGAAAAGTAGTGTAGTTCATTTTATTTTATCTAAGAACTAACCGTACGTTAATGCTTAGTCTCCATCCATTCACTTAAGGTCACATACGACAATTTATGATATAATTTAATTATACAGCTCCTTTCACGCACTAGTACGTTGTATTTGCAAAATAAATCCTATTGAAACAGTCCAACAATAAACAGTCGTAAAGTAAACTAAAACCCAATACCCTATTCAATACAAAAGTATTGAATTCCCTATTGAAAACTTCAAAAAACACACTATAGTTTTTTTATATCTGTGGTTTGAAAGCTTACAAAGGTTGAGAGGTTGTATTGTATTAGAGTGATCTTTGGTTTCTAATAGTAAAAAAATGGTTGGTGATCACGTGATACGAAAGGAAATTTAATTGTTGGTAAAATTACAAACACGCTTATAACAAGTCTATAATTCAAGAACTCATCGAGAATCATATTTTTGAACCAAGCTGTTAGACAAAGGACTGTATCTAATTAGGAAGATAGGAAAGAGCTAATTGGTTAACCCCTTGACTCGCGTGTTAACGTATGTGTGGCAGAGTTCGAGAGGAAAAATGGAAATGGATACGAAGAAAAATCGTGATAACAAAAAAACTACACGATCTATCATTTTTTTTATTGTATGACTGGGAGCTTGGCTTTCATCTCCTCTAATTTTCAAGCTCACTTCAGAAGCGCACTTCACCCGGAATCCACAAGAAAAGAGAGCAAGCTAACGATCTATAAAGATTATAAGCTCAGGGAAAAAACGTCTAGGCAAATCACACTACATACAACGCACAATGTTCTAACTAAATACCATTTAACGCAAAATGTCACACAATCTTTGTTATATTATGTTTGTTTTCATATTGTATCATATGTGTGCGATTTTACATAGAAATCAGTTTTTTCTATGAACCAAACACATTTAATTAAGTACATACCTACCTACCCACAAGCCATTAGCTTATTATGAAACAACCTAAAATTTCCCAGACAGCATTGGTATTTGCCATTAGGTACATAATAATATTACTTAGACGCATACCAATAATAATTATTAGGAATAATAAATCTCCGTGACTTTTATAACCCTGAGAACAGAGTCGAAATTACCTTCAAAAATCGATATTGGTAATACCTACCTAATCACTGTACCTATTCAAAATAGTAATTCGAGCCATGGCTACATTAATAGTGGACATGTCAATACTGTCACTAAAAAATGGCAAAAAGTATTTAAAAGTAGGCAGGTAATGAATGAATGAATGAAAATACTATTGCACACCTTAAAATAAAACTTACTTAAATTTACTTAATTTACTATTTTTTTAGGATTACTTAAAAAAAAAAAAAACGGTCGGTCTTATCGTTTAGAAGCGATTTCTTCCAGACAACCTTTGGATGGAGCGGATTTTATGGCTAAAGAGATAATGTTTGCTACGCCGTGAACTTCCGATTGGAAAATGGTATTAAATTATATATTTTTAAATTAATAATTTAAAAAAGAAATCAGCTACAAAGTTATTTTAACAGCATCATTCGAATTTGGTATATTACCTACCTATTGACTAAAGATCTATGGGTAATGAAATTCCACCTTTCAAGATTTGGTTATATCTCTTGTCTTAAATCAACATACGGTCAAAACTGCAGGTCTTGAATTTTTTAAGGCATGTGAAATCTTCAAAAGAGCTTCTATTATTGTATTTCATTTTATAGTTATGCATATAACAATTTTAGGAAATTTCGTTTAGCATAACTATTATGTACATACCTATACAAACAAGTAAGCTGAAACGCTTACTTAGCGATACCTACTTTAATGTTGGCTAGATTGAGCACTTAACTTAACTTCTTTTCTTGTGTGTGTGTGTTTGTGTATTTAAATGTTTTGTACTATGTTTGCTGCTTTTTATAAATATTGTCTACTTTATCTGTTTATGTTCGTATATCATTTATTTTAGTTATCTGTGGAAACTTTTAATTGGCCTTCCTATTATGTGACATTTGGTTGCATAGTTATTCAATAATCTATTGTACAAACCTAGCTGTAAGTTTTCCAAAAATTGTAAAAATAAAAATAAAATAAAATAAAATACCTATAGGTACAAGTAGTAAACTTAAATCAGAAGGTAGTTTTTTTTTAAGTTTTATTTTAGGAACCTACATATTTTTAATTGTTTGTAAATACATTTATATTAGCATTTTAATTCACTTTGCTTGCTAACAAAATACTTTTTGGAGCTGACAAAAACCTTATTATTTTTTAATTAGCTTTCGTTAAAATGATATCCAAATATAATAGGTACAATGAGAATTCTATGCTCGACATTGAATTCGAAATAAACCTTACTTCTCAGTTATAAAGCATGTTTCACCTTGTAGTTAGATTCAAAGTGATATATGTATATAATAAAGTAACCGCACATTCCGTCTGTCTGTCTTCAAACAGTGAATGTAAACATATTGAGCGTTTAGGCGACCGAGAGAGGGCGTGATCGTGTTACTGCGGTCCGTAGGTACAGGTATGATCAAAGTTATTAAAGTTAAAAATAAAATACTCAATACTTTTATCACAATACAACAACTACTTACATAATTAACAACAATAATTTTCTGAAAATAAATAACGAACATAAATCTTATGAAAACACTTTTTTTTTAATTATGCCAAGCAGTGATAATGCCGAAGGTGGAAGCGCATTTCACCAGGAATCCTTAATAGACTGTGGAACTGGCTGTCTTACCTCTAATGCCGGATCACAACAATATATAATCAATTTAAAATTTGCTCTTATGGTGACAGGTTCAGATAAGATGGTGGTAGCATCTGGCTTGAAACTTTGTCTTGAAACAAGTCCAACATCCAAACCAAGCTTAAAAGTTGTACTCCCTTAAGATCGAACCCAGTACCTCTGAGTCTGACACACGAACCACTAGACTACAGAGGCTTTTGAATACACTTGTCCTTCTAAAGATGCATGGAGAAATAGTTTTAGTGATAAAATCTACTGTTCCTATACATCATGTCATAATTGAGGTGAATTATGTGGTTTGCAATTCCTGTGTACAAGTGTTTGTAGTGCTTTAAAACATTCTTTGTGAACAAATAGCAACATGAGCCGCCTCCATCCACTGACACATCTGTTAAGATTTTCTGTTCAAAGTTTAAAATCACTTTTGTTCCCACCTGTCTTCAATATGGTATCTTTAGAACTGGTTAATTGTAAGCAAACAACTGAATTAAGTCAACACAGATTAAAGTTACGTCAAATTGAAATAACAATACGTATATATGTGTGTCTGTATGTACAGTTACTGAGAATGTCCGAAGTGCGGTTAATGTTTTTTTTTTATTGTTCGACGGGTAAGCACTTGGTCTTTAACTCACCTGGTTACAAGTTGAGATAAGGCCTTGAGGTTGTAAGCCGAGAGGTACTATGAAAAACTATAAGTACGTATCCGATATCGGATTGTACGTTTTTCGATACAAAAATGACAGATTTTTTCGTATACGACAACGTTTGATTTTCGTAGCCTCTGATTATCACTCAAGATAACGGTGAGGGCAAATCAATGTATTTGCCATAGTTTTCACAAAGTCGAGAAGTAGAAACCTTCCTCTTATTTATACGATTAACGATTGTGGTGTAATTCTCCGCCTTTGTTGTCAAGTGGTTTAACCCACCGATTTCATATCTAGGGGTCACGAACCTGTACTATACCTGTACTGTCCACCGTGGAAGTATGACCAGTCGTTCATCCAGAAGCTGGTCTGTAACGTGTCTTTTTTTATCTTTTTTTTTCACTCACTTCAAATCACTGGACCCCAGAGGAGGTACATATAATTTGAATTGAAATACATTATGATATGTATAATTAAATCATTCAATATCCTAGAGTAGGTAGAAGATTGCTACAATTTAATAGATCTAAGTCAATATAGATTCCTTAACATCTTTTTTATCTAGAGGCTCAAGTCCTCAGTCAATGTCTACAAGTTTTGATGTTTAAGTAAAACTAGAAAGAGACCGACGGCACTGTGTCGATCGCGGGGAAACAATGGATGGAGACGGCGCAGTTCGGTATTCAAGACAACTATATGTACAGCCATAGGCCGCTGAAATGATGACGGTTTCAAATTGTGTTTAGTTTTATAATATTGTTAGGTAAGTACACGGTTTTATCAGACTTCTTGCCACTCAGCAAACAGAGGCAAATCACGATTTCAACTTACCTTGATAGCGATTACGTGATACCCCGTTTGTATCAGGCAAATAGTAGCTACGTTTCATTGCTAATTGGATTTTCGAAACTTATTTATTTTCTTATTTAAATAATGTCTACTCTTTGTCCTTGATGTCTTCATCTAGCTAAGTTAGTCGGGTTTCATATATTTGTCGAAATGGAATGAATCCTAAAATATTTTTTAACACCAGTATCAGTGTGCTTATAATTAACATATTAGTGTTACTTACATCTTTTATATTTAAATTTGTTATTACTAAAAAGATATGGATATAAATACCTAGTAGGCCCAGGTTTTTGCCGTTCGCAAATCTGAACAGACGGTAGATTTTATGTTACAAAATGATCCTAAAACAAAAAGTGGCACTCCGGGAGTGCTGACAGAAGTGAATACTTGAACGTTAGCGATCTTTGCGGAAAAGAAGAGCTGAGATTGTTGGTACTTTAATCAGGGACGCTACCGCCGACGGCGAAGCCGATCTCCATTGATGGCTTTAAATTAGCTTCATGAGAACTAGAAACGATTTTTACCGTCAAATGTACTGAACGGATAGGTTTCATAGCATGTGTACACTTTTGAGATGGGAAACGCCATTTCGGATATGACACATACCTAAATCGGTAAAAATCGTTTCTAGTTCTCATGGATCTAATTTAAAGCCATCAATGGAGATCGGCTTCGCCGTCGGCGGTAGCGTCCCTGAATGGGTTTACGTTGGTTCCAATATTTATTAATTAGGGTTGTTTTTGCAACACAACTGACACAATGACTTCTTAGAACTGATGTACCTGTCACAGCTGTCAACCGTCTGTCTATAGGTAGAGGCAGTCTTCGAAAGGTCCTTACCCGTACCTCTTAGCATCGTTAAGATAACGTTAAGTCAAATGTGTGAAAAGTGGAATATATTGAATATACTATATTGAAACAGTTGAGTTACTTAAGGGCTGTTTGTGACCGTCCTTAGGTAATCCGACTGATTCCTTTGTACATAGTTAGTTTGATTGTTTTTTTTTCTATATTGATTGATGGATTAATTGATGTATTGGCGGTTGGGAAAAAAACTCATCAGCTTCCTTCTGTGTAGGTAAAAATCTAAACCTTTACTGCAATCAGCAATCCGCCTGGCAAGCGTTGTGATTATGGCTACCCTTTTTTTTATTGTGTGACGGGGAATCTTGGCTTTAATCTCACCTGGTTACAAGTTAAGATAAGGCCGAAGGTGGAATCGCACTTCACCCGAAATCTTCAACAAACTGAGGAACTGGCTATCGTACCTCGAAATGCCGGAACACAACAATCTTAGAAATGTTGTTAAGGCGACAGAATTAGGTAAGATGGTGGTATATAGTGGTGTTTGCTTTTGTTTTAGTTTTTTGATCTGACATTTTACATTTTTGCATATTTGACTTGATTCTGAAGATTTTATTTTACAAACAGTTTGTTTTGACATTTAATTAATTTTGACTTTATTCTGAACACTCTGCTTAACTTATTTGCTTTATTTTATTTAGATTATGCTTTGATTTTTTTTTAAATGTTTTGATTTTGGTAGGTTTTCTATCGTAGCTGGCAACTCACAACCATGAATCTCTGTATGGTATGCTATGCTCTGTGTTTTAGCAAAGATAATGTTTGTTTTTACTTTTGGATAGGTAGTATTGTTTTTGTTGTTCTGTTTTGTTCATTTAACCTAATATAATCGTGTGTAATTAGGTATTAATTAAGCTCCACACACACAGTATTTTGTAATTGGAATAAAGAATTGAAATTGAATTGAATATAGCCAGGCGGGATTAAACAAAGTCATGCCACCAACCAAACCAAGCACAATATTGTACTCCCCCTGGGGATCGAACCCAGGAGCTCTGGATCTGAAATCAGTGGGTTGAACCACTAGACCACAGAGGCGGTTAAAAGCCCTCCAGCTTTGCAGGAAGTTCTGTCCAGCAGTGGAAACTAATAGGCTGTTGATGTATGAAGTGGCTTTTAAAGGGGATGAAATCAAAACCCCAAACCGAAAGGGGCTCTGTCTAATAGTGGTCTTCAATAAGCGGTTGAAGCGTAACCGTAAAGAGCTTCGCCCGGGAATTGAACCCAGGACCTCCAAATCGAAAGCCCGACCTACAACTAAACCACTATGGGCTCAAAAATACCAAAATCTCGTTTCTTGGGTAGCTTTTTACTAAACCAACTTCAAAAATCAACAGTTAAAAAGCCCAAAAACCAAAAAATGTCAAGTGTACAAATACCAGCATTGTAGCCAATAAGAGATCAAATATTGTCACACTGGACATGCGCGGTGTGCCGTGACTGTGTGTTTCGTCTCGCTCTAGCACGCGGCGTGTGAGCGGGACGGGGGATCAGAAGAGACTGCCAAAGCAGCCGACTATCACAATACTAGCACGGTGGTATTGCAGAGACGGATTCAGGATTCCAGATTGTAACAGTTCAGCAGTCAGTAAAGAATTAGATAGGTTATTTTATCAAAACAGGGTATTGTAGATGTGATCAACCTCATTAGTGGTCTACCCCGGACAACAGACAAAAATGAACAAAAGACTCGAAGTTGCTAATGATTTTCATTTGGAGAGGCACATTATGCTGGCCAAGCTGTGTATATTGATTTTTTAATGAAATTAACATGCATTCATCCACACACATAGGCCACACAAACATTTGTGCGAGTTTGTTCTGTGTTTAGTTGTAGTAGTATGATGATAAGTAAGTAGTATGGTATTTACAAAAAAAAATCAAGTATTCAACATTTCCTATCCGACTTTTCCGTTTCCTATTCCTATGTTACAAGCTAACTTCTTCTCCATTCTCATCTCTCCTCAAATTTGCTGAGTTTGAGGCTATATGGCGCTGTGTGAAATTAATGTTCTGTTATATTTCAAATATTTATTCAAAAAGGTGTTTACAAAATATTATACATTTTACAGTTGTTCCTATTCGAAAATATACCTACTTTTATGCTAACAAGCTAGCGTATTACTATTACGTATTTTATTACCGTACCTACTCACATAAAATAAATATTTGGATTAGATATTTATTAATATAATGTACATAACTTTTAATTGGAGGGAATTAGGGGAGGCCTACGCCGCTGAGGCGACAACCACAAAAATTTTAGAAATGTAAGATTAGTTAATATTCAAACATAGGTTAAAATTTGTTTAAAAGTATTAGTTAAGTATTTCTTGTGGCTGAAATAAATGGCTTTTTTATTTTATTTTATTTATTTACATAACTTTTAATACCTTTATTTTTATGACAATGTGACCCTTATGTGTGTTTCTCCGTTGAGATCCCTTAGTCCATGTCTGTCGCACTAGAACAGTGACCAGCTTTTAACTCCCTGCCTTGTACTCACCGACCATCGCTCACGATAACCGGCTACAGTACACGGACGACATATTACATACATCTCTTCAATCCCATTTATGTCCACAGCTGGACAAAGTATCACTTCGTTTGGCAACGTTTGGTGATCTTTTTTTTTACGACAGGGAAGTTATTGAATGAGGCAATCACCTTCTCTGGCTGTGTTCAAAGTTAGGGTTAAATGTTTTTACTTAAATGAACCTCTTTAAAGTCTATCTCATCTTTCGTCATCACAACACGTATTTGCTGTTTTCTGCGCCGTTTTATATGTTTTTACCATGGTACTCCTGGAACATTTATTATAATTATCATCCATCTAAGTAAATATATATTTATTTTTGTGTATTATATTTGTATTGTATAGTATAGTATGTGAGTTCATATTGTATAGTATGTAGGTATTTATATTTATATTATATAAGTAGTGTGTATATTTGTAGCATAGCATTACTTATAATGTATGATATACGTATATTTAATTTAGCTAGACCCTAATAAATATGTGCACCACCAACCACCTCTTTAGCCATGAAATTATCTCCATCCAAAGGTTGTCTGGAAGAAATCGCTTCTTAGCGATAAGACCGCCCATTGTATATACATTTATTTTTAAGTTATCCAGTTTTTATTATTAAGGTGTGCAATAAAGTATTTTTCATTCATTCATTCATTCTTGACCCACCTCACATGATTTCAAGCTATAATTAGGCCGTAGGTGGAAGCGTTTTTCACCGGAATCCTCAATAGACTGAAGAACTGGCTATCTTTCCAAAAAATGCTGGAAAAAAACTCATATCAATGCTTATCTATAATTACATATGTAACAAATTAAAGTCGGTAACTTTTGCAGAAACCTTGTTCAAAATTTATAAAAGAATCGTGTAAATTGTAAAAATGTACGATATCAAACGTCAAAGCAAATTTACCTGCTACTTCTTACACGTTCTCGATAAATTCAATTAAATTTACGAATGTAGACCGATTTTTTCTACCTATAGGTAAGGTTAGTATCTACTCGCAACGCAATTCGCGACGGCCGATCTAACCAATTGTATCGTCAAATTATGCGATCGGTAAGAACGATACTTGCACTGCCAGTGCGCATCAAAAATGCAGTCGCAGCACACTTTTCGAGAACCGTTGGGTCTTACCAAAACTACACAAAGATGTCCCGCCACTGAGAAACTATAAAAGTCAAACCAAATACATCACATAAACACAATACTCTTTATATTCCC
Source organism: Venusia cambrica (assembly GCA_951394065.1). NCBI lineage: Eukaryota > Metazoa > Arthropoda > Insecta > Lepidoptera > Geometridae > Venusia > Venusia cambrica. The sequence continues at coordinate 460,174 of OX596068.1, read as the reverse complement.
CTACTACTTGATTATTGTTCCAAGTTTAGAACAATATAGTCAAGAAGTAAGGGCGCCACACGACACCAATTCACTGCATTGTCATGTGAGTGCGTAATACTATTAATTGTTTTTATTGTTTACTTTGTTATATAAAAGGTACTTGTTAACTAATTGTTATTGAATTATACTTGACTGAACAATATACTACTTAGTATTTACCAGTCAATGGTTGCCATCGTCAATGGAGTCATGGCCAAAAGCAGACCTCTACGCAATCGGTAGATGAAAATATATTTGAAAAACGGTTGTAAGGCGTGCAAAGAACTGCGTCTAAATTGCGGAGAACATTACTGTTATAACATTAGGTGGCACGATAAAAGCGACAGGCAACCCAAAGCATTTTTTTTTATGAGACTAACTCTTAGTAGCCAATTAAAAAAAACTATGAGATTATATTTTGCAAACCGAACCAAAGCAAGTATTTTGTCACTTTACCAAAAATGAATGATATTAGGTATTATGACAAATTACTTTTTTTTAGTTTGCAAAACATCATCTAATAAGATTCTATTAACTGACTATCCGTTTGGCCACCAAATCCCTTATAAGAAATATTGCCAGAGATTGTCGCTTTTAGCGCCGCCCCAATCGTACTTATAAACGGTGTCATCTAATGATGTTTTGATTGATTAACGTTTTGTTTTATATAATTACTGTGTTCATTTATTCATACCCTAAATGGTCCATTCATTCATTCCCTAAATGGTTCATTCATTCATTCCCAATATTGTTCATTCATTCATTCTCAACATTGTTCATTCATTCATACCCTAAATGGTTCATTCATTCATTCCCAACATTGTTCATTCATTCATTCTCAACATTGTTCATTTATTCATTCCCTGAATGGTTCATTCATTTATTCACTAGTTCATTCCTTCTACGCTTGTCTGCGCTGAACTAATTCACTCTAGACTTGAAGACTCCGGCCGAGCGCTTCCTCGTTGCAGAATTAATTTTAAAAAAGTTGTGTTGTCGTACCGGTGAAATTCGCTGCAGTAAGAACTCCACGAGTACCTTTAAATACACACCCTTACCTTATGTATATAATGTAATTTGCATTATTCATACAGGACAGGACAGGACATTAATTTCACACAGCGCCACCAAGCACCAAACTAAGCATAGCTTGTAATATGGGTACTAGATTACGCATAGAATACTTAAATACGTTTTTCTTGTAAATACATGATACAACACCCAAACACAGAACAAACATCTATATTCATCACACAAATGTTTATCCTGAGTGGGAATCAAACCCACAACCTACAGCGCAGAAGGCAGAGCTACCACCAACAGAGCAATGAGGTTTATTCATATTCAGCAAATAACAATAAGGTTATAAAACATGGCACACCAAGTCTCACAGATCATTTTAGTAGTAGCTATGCTTCTGCGCTACAGGTTGTGGGTTCGATTCGCATTCGGGACAAATATTTGTGTGATGTTTATTATGTGTTTGGGTGTTGTACTGATGAAGGGCCTATCTATTAAAATATATGAATAAGTTCGAAAAGTAAGTACCTACCTATATAAGTACTTCATCTGTCATCTAGATTATGTATAGCTTCCTTAGTTTGACGCTTGATGGCGCTGCGTGAAATTAAACACAAATTCTGGTTATAACGCTAACACAAAAAAACAGACAACAATAATCTATCGACGGTTAGTAGCACAAGCGCTTATGTATTAGGTCCTTACATATGAAATTGGCGTTTTGTCGTACTGGCCACTTTGATCTTAAATATCTCCTCTTTGGTTAGGAATTCCAAATTCAAATTTAAACAGCTATTTACTCATGCATTTGTGTTTCGAAAACCGTAATTCATTTGTTTTTTTCTCTTATGCTTTTTTTTTCTGCGTCACTCATTTCACAAAATGGAAAACTTAAAATATCGCATTATTTACGAGTACGAGTTCCACCGTGGCACCAGTGCTGCAGAAACGGCTCGAAGGATTAATGATGTGTATGGTGGTGGTGTCGCAAAAGAAAACACGGTGCGTTTTTGGTTTCAACGCTTTCGTTCTGGAAATTTCGACCTGCAGAACAAGCCCCGTGGACGGCCGGAGACCAAGGTCGATAATGATGAATTGAAGGCTATTGTGGAAGCAGATCCATCGCAAACCACATCACAGTTAGCTGCAGGCTGCGGTGTTAGTGACAAAACCGTTTTAATCCACTTGAAGCAAATTGGGAAGGTGAAAAAGCTTGAAAGGTGGGTACCTCATGAATTGAGTGAAGCAAACCGACAAACGCGCGTCGACTGCTGCGTTACATTACTCAACCGGCACAATAATGAAGGAATTTTAAATCGGATCATTACATGTGATGAAAGGTGGATCCTGTACGATAATCGTAAACGCTCATCGCAATGGCTGAACCCTGGTGAACCAGCAAAATCTTGCCCCAAGCGAAAATTGACTCAAAAAAAGTTACTTGTAAGCGTTTGGTGGACTAGTGCCGGTGTCGTACACTATAGCTTTCTTAAATCTGGTCAGACGATTACGGCTGATGTCTATTGTCAGCAACTGCAAACCATGATGGAAAAGCTCGCTGTTAAACAACCGAGACTTTTCAATCGCTCTACGCCACTGCTGCTTCAAGACAACGCTAGACAACACACGGCCCAACAGACGACTACCAAATTAGAGGAGCTTCAATTGGAATGTCTAAGACATCCACCGTACTCTCCGGACCTTGCTCCAACAGATTACCATTTTTTTCGAAATTTGGATAACTTCTTGCAAGGAAAAAAATTCAATTCCGATGAGGCAGTCCAAACCGCTTTCAAAGATTTCATTGATTCCCGTCCGAATGGTTTTTTTAGTAAAGGGATCAATGAACTACCTATAAGATGGCAAAAGTGTATAGATAGCAATGGTACATACTTTGATTAATAAAATATATTTTAATATGAAAAAATTGCCTTTATGTTCCTCCCATACAAAACGCCAATTTCATATTTAAGGACCTAATATTAAAATATATGAAGAAGTTTGAAAAGTAAGTACCTTCTTTCTTATGATATTTCATCTGTCATCCAATTATGTATACAGGCTGAGTTTTTTCCAAGGCCACTGAGGCCAAGTCTGAAACCGTGAGAGTTATCGAAAAGTCATGTTAGGAGTTATGTGCTCGATTTAAAAAAAAAAAAAATCCTATTTTAAGAAAATCAGTATTTTTTATAGTTTTCCTGGAAAAGTGAGTTTTTGAAAAAATCTTTTCGAGTTCTTTGTTTGATAACAAAATAAATGATGTATGATGACTATGTGCCCAAAGTTGTCGAAACACTTTCAACATTGAAAATTTATAAATTCAACTTTATGAATAATATATAAATATAGTGGTCTCGACAGAACTTACCTATTTGAGCCTTTTGGGGTGGAGACCTTGGGTCCGTGGGGAGCCGGTGCCCTCCGGGTTTTCAAAAATATTGCGGGGCTTTTGATTGAGGCGACACGTGACCCAAGGGCTGGCTCTTATTTAGGCCAGCGAATTAGCATAGCTATTCAGTGTGGCAATGCAGCCAGTGTCTTGGGCACGTTTCCGTCTGGTACTGGTCTGGAACAGTTGAGTTACCTATAGGCCGTTTGTAACGGTCCTTAGGTAATCTGACTGATTCCTTTGTACATAGTTAGTTTAATTGTACTTTTTATTGAATAAAACTTTATGAAGGTTGTAGGTATCTATAGTCTGAAGCGAAGCTATTAAATACTCTTTTGCTGTCCATGTTGTACTTTTGAAAATCGGAACGTCTTCAAAAAGCTTGGTATCGCCGAATGCGAAGATACAACTTTAGCGTTTGAAAACAGAAATACTCATAAATTTCAAAATGAGAATAAAGCTAATTTTAAGTTATGGATCAAATTTCTGGATATATAATATAAAATTATAAGCTTTCCTTACTTTGGGGCTAGATGACGCTGCGTGAAATTAATATCCTGTAATATGTATTCATACCACAAACACTACGTAATGAACGCCACAGGTACTCAATTAAAATCAAATATGTTTTGGTACACATCTATTTAGTTGAATATCCGCAATATTTTATAATAATAGGAGTTTCTTTTAAAATATAATTGGCATTGTATTTAGTATGGAGTTCGTTACGAGTTTGTGGTATTTATGTATTAGGGCGGAGCCGCACAACAATAAAATTGGTTTTAAATTGATGGGAGTAACGGCACAGCATGGATTTGATTGAAGGGAATTATTTGTACGAATCAACGTCCCAATTCAATGAAAATTTACAATTCCGAGGTTGAAATAAACCAATTGAACAAGCATCATAGCTTCGTCGGTACTAACTCTGCCCTCTGTGCTTTTTTTTATTGCACGACGGAGAAGCGGTTGGCCTTCATCTCACCCGGTTATAAGTTGAGATAAGACCGAAGGTGGAGGCGCACTTCACCCGGAATCCTCAACTAACTGAGGAACTGGCTATCTTACCTCTAAATGACGGAACACTACAATTTTTAGGATTGTTGTTATGGCAATAGAATTAGGTTAGATGGTGGTAGCTAGCCAGGCGGACTTAACCAAAGTCCTACCACAAACCAAACCAAGGATAATATTGTACTCCCCGGGGAGGCTTTCTTGAGTCACGTGTCGCCTAAATCAAAAGCCAAGGTCAAGAGCAAACCCATCATTAGTTGAATTATTTAACTACATTCTTCTTCCTCATTGCCAATCGTAATAATAATATCCACTTTGTAACTTTTTTTTTGTATTTTGTTTGTAACGGGCCTTAGGTAATCTGACTGATTCCTTTGTACATAGTTAGTTTAATTGTACTTTTTATTGAATAAATGTATTCTTATATCCACTCACTTGATAATGATCTTCTTCGGTCACAGACTTGGTCCAATCTCTTCTCTTATTTATTTTCTTATTTAAGAAAAAAAACGTCAATTCCGATAAATACCAGCAAGTATTATCGGCAACTCCCAGCAGTTGGCTGAAAATGTTAGTCTGGAATTTATGTCACTACTTTATTACACAAAACGTTTCATCATGCCTAATTTATGATTTTGTTGGATTTGTATCTTTTTTTTTATTTTTATTAGTGATAGTCAAGCGTTTAACCACCAGCTTACATGTAAAACAAGAAAAGATATGGCCTAAGATGAGCACGCTAGCCTAAAATGAACCTATTTACTATGGACTTGAAGACTCCAAGATTTTTCCGAAAAACCGACGCAGGCAAGGAATTCCATTCCTTAGCTGTATTTATGGGAATAACTCATTTGCTCTACATTCATTTATTGATTTGTTTCTGCTTTGAATAATAACTTTACTATTGTAGTCCTGATGGTTTGTTTAACTAAACACACATTAATTTATTCTAACAAGCGAAACAGCCCTTCAGCCAAACTAAACATTTCAATATTTTTTTGCTAAAATTTGCCTTCTTGCAATCAATTGTATGCTTTAACTCTGGAGTTACATGGTTCAAAATATTAAATAACTTTCCGTAAAAAAAAAACAATTGATCAGCAATCATTCAACAATACGTAATTGATACTCCTTTGCTGGTTTTGTATCACAAAAGACCAATATTCGAAGACCTCCATCGTCGCTTTACAATCTCCTAATATTAGGAATTTTCTGAGGGTCGAAGGACGGTAAGGGTCTTGTTAGCATGGATTTAAATTTTACCTGTTTTTTTTTCGGTTTTTATGGTTTCATTGTGATTTTTTGTACAATTATAATCTAATTGTGGTTAAATGCCCACATCTGGGCGTTTAAAGTATAGGATGACATAATCTTTGTTTGGAAATCTGTAAAAAACACAAATTCAACTCTTTTCGTGTAGTCATGGATTTACTGTCAATGTTATCCCAAATTCAGATGGAAGGAAAGGAAAAAAGAAAGTAATTTTAGATATTATTGTCAGTTCGAGGGATAATTGACTCGTATTTTTAAAGTTTTTTGTGGATATGTCAAGGAAATAGTTGAGTAGATAATAGACAAATAAAAAGATAGGAAAAAGTGAAAATGTTTCAATAAAAGAGTTTTTGAGCTTTCCATGAAAAAACTACGGAAGAAATATAGCGATAGTTGGGTTTTGTCAATTAGAAATGAAAATATTTCCTTGTAAACGTTTTTTTATGCTGTTTTATTGTTTAAAGTGATGCCTCCATCAACGAAATGCGATGTATGTGAGTAGAATTCACGTTTTAAACATGTAGCCTTGCAGTAAGGTGAAAATTTACTTATATTGATTTTTATTGAATTGTACTTACATATTATTTTTAGGGTGATAATTAACCCAACACCAGAAAATACCCATTTTTCCAACAGTAACGCTTAACGTAAAAACATACTATTTGCCCATCAAATTTGCTAATCTAGAGGTACATAAAATAAACTTAATGTCTATTTAATGTGCGATGAACAACTACTTTAGTTAATTACCGTCTAATCGAATGTATCTATTCTAGTCTAATCAAATCTAATACACCACCGAAAATTACTCATCAGATTAAGCAAAATTGAATATCATTTTTTTATTTTCTGTTCAAACATTTTGTATATCTCTATACTAAGTATTGATAATGAATTAGATAGTTAGTAGTGCATTTTAGAGCAAATATTGTTTTGAACCAAATTGTTGAAAGCCAGGTTTATTTTATGGGCAAATCTAGTATTTTTGTTGCGCAATCAGAATTTTTGTAGTGTAATTAATAATTTAATTGTGACTTAGATTTAATTAGATGTTGGTACCTACATAGTGCTTATATTTTCTGGTGTGTATATTTCCCTTATTTTTATTTATTTGGTAGGTCGTTAAGTATATACGGATCTAGTAGTATTTAGAAGTATATTATAAATACTACTAGATTCTGTATGGTCAGTGAAACTTACAGTGGAAAAACTTCATTACTTAGTTCACAAAATAAAACGTCACAGCTAAAACATCTTAAGTGTTTCTGAATTCTATAGATATTTTTTTTCAAATCGGATACAGAATAAGTAACTCAATATATTTTGACACTTCTCAAAACGTCCATTGAAATTGAGGCTGTTTGCACAATTTGCGATTTTCCGCTTCGACTGCCGCATGTGGTTTCGGCTTAATAGGCTTTACAATAAGCGGCTACAACCCTAGCACAAAAGTGTAAATCGAATAATCATAGGTTTATTGGTGTTTATGATTGGTAAGCTAAACTAATATAATTTCTACTTCATTTACGCGGTCACTGCGTGAGGAAACTGCCTGGGACCGTCCTTAGGGACACGACCAAAAATTCTATTTGCAACTGTCACTAGCTTGTATTTCCTAGGCGGCGATGGGCTTGCAACCTGTCACTTATTGGACCCAAGCGACATGCAAACCATGGCCGATTGCAAAGATTGGACATGCCTCTGACTGCCCCCTAGTAGGTGATTCTCAATACGCACGCTAGTGATCAGGGAAAAAGTCGTGAGTATATTTTACTGCAATATGTCTTTGGTAGCACATTTTAGTGAAGAGATATGATTTAACTAATACTGGTTAACTGCCTCTGTGGTGTAGTAGTTCACCAGATGTCCAGGGTTCGAACCCCAGGGAAACACAAATCGCACTCGGTTTGTTTGGTGGAACACTTGTTTAAAGTCCGCCTGGCTAGCGACCACCATCACCAGTCTGTCGCTTAAAAAACAATTCAAAATTGTTGTGTTCCGCCATTTAAAGGAAAGATAGCCACTTCCTCTGTCCGGGTAGAGTGCGCTTCCACCTTCGGCCTTATCATAACTTGGCATAAGGTGAGATGGAAGCCCTTGGACAAAGAATCCGCATCTCCTATGTATTATAAAGAATACAGATTTTTAATTCTAAAAGATCATTCTGAATCGTCAACTACAACTGCCTGTTGTAATGATTTTACAGTAATCATCAATAAATTCTCACTGCAAAAAAATATGCATGTGTTTGACACACGTCATATCAATAGCCGAACACTGTATTTTTTTACCTTTGCGAATGTGTTTATTTCGGGTGAGCGCTCTGCTGACATGTTACAGCGCGTATTGAGGTGACGGAGAGAAGCCATTCGGGGAATCTTTTTAAACCAAACAGATCAAATTAAATATTGCAAGAAGGTATCTTTGAATCCGTCAGCTCTATGCCAATTGCTACTGAGTTATTTGAATTGGTACCTCCAAACCAATATCGGTCTAATAAACTTTATTTATCGTACTCAAAAAAAACAAAAACATTTTAATATGAACATAGTAATGATGTTAAATTTCCATTTTTAAGGAATATACTTTATTCAATAAAATGTACAATTAAACTAACTATGTACAAAGGAATCAATCAAATTACCTAAGGACTGTTACAAACAGCCTATAGGTAACTCAACTGTTTCTTAATATTTTTAACTAATAATGTATGAGACAACTGTTGGTCAGTTATTGGCTCATGACTTGCCTGGGTAAGGATGGCGTCAATGGTAAGACGACTAATATAATCCTGTCATAATACTTATAGTATAAACTGTTTAAATCTGTATTTTAGATACTGTGCGACTTACATACCAATCGTTCTGACCCACATTTCAAGGGCAAAAAATAGATAGAACATTTTATTGATCACCAATACAACACATAAACAAACAAGATAAATATTGTAACCCCGAGCGGCCTTATTACTCAAAACTGTTCGATTTAAGATAAGGTATTAATGGTTTACCTATTACATTTTAAAATATTTTTTAAGGTCGGACGGACGGAACCATGAAGTCTTCGTCTAATTTACTAACATTGGTTTCGATTACGAAACTCGAAACTCCCACGCTGTTCCTTTACGTAATATCTATTATTCCTTGCTATCACAAACCAATCCTACAACAGAAGAGTTTACCAGATTGTATCAACACGAATCATTGTATGAAGTATCGATTCCGCGATCTAAGATAACAATAACAATAACAACCCCACATCCCACTTGTTGCGCAAATCCTTTATTTTGTTATTTTTTGGTACAAGTTGCGATTGGGGTGATAAGCTCAACATCATTTCGGTTTGTGGTTAAATTACTTGGTTAGAGCTTTTGAGTCGAATAGACTATATCCCATGTCTAGACAATATTAAGAGCTTGTTCCACTATATTTAAACCATCTCTGTGGACTAGTGGTTTCTTTTACCATCAAATCCAGAGGCTCCGGGTTCTGTCCCCAAGAATATACATATATTTGTGTTTGGCTGGTTGTATTTCTAGTACCATCTTACCAAAGTGTTGCCATATCAACAAATCCATGCATAAGTTAACATCAATGCGAAAACATTTCTGTTTGTTTTCAAAAGCGATCACCAGCTCGCCTATTTATATACCTATGCAGATTGTAGTTGAACCCTAGCTAGCTGGATTTGAAAATAAATCATTTCTCTTTCAACCGAAGGCAAAAACATCAAAACCTCAAATCTAAACATATTACAAAACAAAACCCACAACCTTGTGCACCTCACAAACCTCAACACAGAATAAAATAAGGTACTTGTGACAATACCGTGGGATTTGCCGCAGGCTACACCCACCACCTGCCAACCCTTGCGTGGGAGACATCAGATACTCTAAGGGTAAGAAAGTAGTACCATTCTTTGCTATTATAGTATTTTTTGTCAGAAGAAAGTAAATTGATGTAGGGATCACTAGACAAACATACAAAGAAGGCTAGCTACCACCTTCATACAAGTATGACGTCATAACAACCATTTTCATCGTTGTGTTCCGCCATTCAGGTCTGATTGCCAGGATTTCGGGTGAAGTACTCTTCCACCTTCGACATTATCATAACTTGGTACCACGACTTCTTATAGCATTCTTGTTTTGATATTACTCTACTTTTGTCACTATCTACGAGTATCCAGTGTAGACAAAACTAGACAGAAGTAATGTAAGATCAAAACGAGAACGCTATAAGACGTTGTGGTTAGGCCCCAAGTGAGATGAAGTCCACCGCTTCACCGCCTTACAATTTAACTATAATTTTATTATATGATTGTTTTTTGATTCAGAATACTCATGTTTAAATTAAAATGCAAAGATAAGATAAGATAAGATAAGATAATTACTTTATTTACCAACAAATGTTTACAATATATTTATGTTTCAAAATATAACAGATTACAAATGGATCCCGCACTAGGGCTGGCCTGTGCTGCGGGCATCCGAGATAAATTGATTGACAGTTTGAGAAATAAGACACTTGTAAAAAGGATATATAAATTTAGAAACGAGTATAGTGGGTACAAATTAACTAAACTAAATTAAGTTAAATTAAGTGGATCAAGACAAGGTTGAATATAAAGACGTGAGCAAGCTTGTGTATGTATGTATGCGTGTGTAGGTGTGTGTGTGCGTGTGAGTGTAGGTGTGTTTGTGAGTGTGTGCATGTATGTAAGGATAGAAACAAAAAGCAACTACAGGAACCAGCTGAATTAAAAATTAAATGATGGCTACCAAAAGTTTTTCTGTTCCATTGTAGTCAAGGGTAACAAGCCACTTTTTTATTTTTACCTTTGCTCCATAAAGTAAGCATGACAAAATATCACAGTGATTGTTCACACAGCGATAGATAAAAGGGAAAGAATAGCTTTTAAATCGCCTAGCAAATGAGGTCCTGACCCGTGGTACATTAATACGAGTACGACGTTGACTTTTGGTTGGGGTAACAACGGGCAACTGAGACAGAAATACCCTATGATAAGCCGAAGCTGCTCTGAGAATGTAGAGTTGGCGAACACTCAAAGTCTGAGAATCAGAGTGAATCGCAACTGTTGGATAACGAAAAGGTTTACGATACATTACCTTTAGAACAGCCCTTTGGGCCCTTTCAAGGACAATCATATGTGTCTTGGAGGCACCACCCCAGACAGTAATACAATAGGTCAAGATGGATTCGCAGAGAGAGGTATATACAAGTTTAAGTGTCTCCTCGTCAGAGCCATCACGGAGCAATTTCATAATATGAATTAGTTTTCTAACACGATTAGATAAAGAAAGAATATGCTTTTTAAAATTTAGTGATTGGTCTACAATAAGTCCTAAGTAGCGAAGGAATTCTACTTTTTCAAGGTTAGGACACGAACAGTTACTATTCAGGGTATTGCCACATTTGTGTATACGTACAGTAAGACTGGAAGGGGGTCTAGACACTTTAGTTTTATGAAAACACAGATATTTTGATTTGGTTGCATTCAACGTAAGTAAATTGGTGTCTAGCCAATCAGCAACACGCGCCAAACCCTCCTGCGCTCGCTGAAAGACCTCTGGCCAACTATCACCCGTGAATAGGATAGCTGTATCATCAGCGTAACAAACAATTTGATTAAGAGGAGAAAATTCAAATAGAGATATAAGATCATTGATATATATTGTGAACAATGTTGGCCCGAGGATACTACCCTGCGGGACTCCAAATGAGAGGTTTTTAACTTCACTTACCAGCCCAGCAATTGACACGCATTGTCCTCTATTTTGCAAGTAGCTATTGAACCACTGAAGAGCAGTACCTCTTATTCCCAGGCATTCTAGCTTTTTAAGTAAAATGCTGGGAGACACCGTGTCAAAGGCTTTTGCCAGGTCTAAAAAGACGCCTATACACTGCCTGCCACTGTCGAGAGCTGAGACCGACTTATCAAGTAACGCATGGACCGCGTCCTCCGTGGACTTACCACGCCTAAATCCGAATTGACAAGATGATAAGATGTTGTTTTTCTCAAGGTACGTTGTTAATCTTTTGTTTACTAATTTTTCGAGGATTTTAGAAAAAATTGGAAGAAGAGAGATTGGACGATAGTTGGAAGGGGAACTTTTATCACCATCCTTGTGAATCGGAATAACTGACGCAATTTTCCAGCAGTCAGGAAAAACTCCATTGGATAGGCTTAGATTCATAACGTAAGTCAGTGGTTCCAGAAACAAGTTAAAATATGTTTTTAAAAATGTGTTTGTCAGTCCATCTTTACCGGGGGCACTATTATTCTTAAGGTTTTTTATTAATGATGAAATTTCTAGATTGTCGGTTGGTGCCATTAAAAACGAGTTTGGAGAGTCAAATTGAATTGATACTTCAGCTGCAAGGTCAGATTCGCTTTTTTTAAGATTAGAAAGAATCGAACAGGCTAAGTTTTTTCCTACGTTTACAAAGTAGTCATTACAACTGTCAAGTGAGCTTGCCTGGGATGATTTGAATTGAAGTAGGCTATTAGACGTTTCTTTTTTAGAGTTTAGTTCACAGATGTTTTTTATGGTCTTCCACAGTTTACAAGAGCTATTTTTATTTTGTAATATATTATTTTTATTATAATCTGTCTTTAAGCCAGTTAACAATTTATTGAAAACGTTTCGATACCTAGCGTAAGACTGTCGCAACTTCTGGTCTTCGGGATGTTTTCTGACCTGCAGGTGAAGAGCGTCTCTGTATCTCATCGATTTTATAAGCCCTGGAGTGATCCAGCTCTTGAAAGTCTGTTTACGGTGGCTTATTCTTTTTATCCTAGTATGACGTTTGATTATTGATTCCAGCTGAGAGGACAAAGTACAGGCAGCGGTAGAAGCATTTTCACAGGAAAAAACTTCAGACCAGTTACAATTTGTTAATTCGAGGGTTACTGCATCATAGTCTACAATTGTTTTATAGCATTGTTTAATAGAACTTAAAGTAGTGTTTATACCTGATAACACAAGATCATGATCCGTTATAGCTGAATTGCAGACAACACTACGCGCACGGGCTTTAACATTGACTAAAAAGTGATCAAGGCAAGACTGTCCTCTGGTAGGAATATTAATGATATTTCTGAGTCCAAGTTCAGCCACAGCACATAGATATTCGTCATATTGGGAATGAGTTGTTGTACAGTCTGGAATTATATTAATGTTTAAATCACCCGTGATTACTATATTTGATTTAAAGGAAGAGTTTTGTTCAAAAAAGTTATTAAGTGAGTCTAAAAAACTATTAATTTTAAGAAAGGATGGAGATCTGTATAGCCCGAGGATATGAAAAGAGTTTGGTAACTCAATTAAAAGAGAGTCAACTTCAGAAATATTAGGTTCCGAAACCTTGATTTGCCAATCAGAACGAACATAAACAACAACACCGCCTTTACTATTATTTATATGCATGGAGCTATAGTGAGAGTAGCCAGCGAGAGTACGTAAAATAGGACAAGTCCCTAAGTGACATTCAGTGAGGATGATTATGTCTATATTTATTGATGATCTTTTCAGGAAAACTGTAAATTCATCAAAGTTTTTTTGAAGGCTACGTATATTAAAAGTAATTATTTTTAAATTGTATTGCTCACCAATAAAGAGTTTGAAATTTTCTGGAATATCACAACGACAACAATTATCATCAAAAATTACGTCTAAGTCAGCAAATAACTCTACAGAATCCATAAATTAAGAATTTTGAGTTTTTTGAGACGTATGGAAACATATGTAATTAATGTTGTACGTTGATTTAGGTGAGTATTAGAGAGAGAAAACAATTGTGGCTTGGATGCTATTATTTGGAGTATGTAAGTGTAGAAAATAGTGTGTGTGTAAGTTCTAAGGTTGTGTTTATAAGATCCACGTAATTTAGATAGCAAAATTAAACTAAGAGCTATGGTTACAATGCTGTTAAAGACTGGAAATATGAATGAGCTTGCATTGGTAGTCTGATTACGCCTGTTTAGGAAAAGTTTCCTCCAACGATGAGCAGAGTAAGTTGTCCAGGTCTCCGATGCTGCGTATCTGTATTTTTCTACGACCTTCTTGCTTGCGTAAGAAAATAGAGCCGTTAAAAGCCCAGCAGAACTGATATCCAGCCTTGGATGCTCGATTTCGGCATTCACGAAATAAATGGCGGTTCTCATACGTTAGTCGCTCGTTAAAATAGACTCTTCGGGCAAGGTCGTCGATGCCTAGATCTCTGGTATCGACGACCTTGCCCGAAGAGTCTATTTTAACGACCCTCCAAACCCTCCAAACCCTCAAAGCACTGGCAACAACCCTCCAAACCTGTCACTAAATAGTATTTTGATAAGCAGGGATTGGTTTGCAACCTGCCACGTATTGAATCTAGGCTACTTGCAATCAATCAATCAATCAATGTTTAGACCTGCCTCTGACCAACCCTTAGTTGGTGTCCCACAAGTTAGATCAGTATATCCTATAAGTGGATATATCATAATAAACCAGCGACTTTTTCACTTTATTTTTATTTGTCTTGGCTTAATAATTGCCCCCATAACTCAGCCCATGGATGCCATAGAAGCCGACTAAGGGATCTCACTTAATTTCATTTCATTTCATTTTTTATTGCCGAGGATCACAAAAGGCGCAAATATAGTGGTCTCGACAGAGCTTACCTATTTGAGCCTTTTGGGGTGGAGACCTTGGGTCCGTGGGGAGCCGGTGCCCTCCGGGTTTTCAAAAATATTGCGGGGCTTTTGATTGAGGCGACACGTGACCCAAGGGCTGGCTCTTATTTAGGCCAGCGAATTAGCATAGCTATTCAGCGTGGCAATGCAGCCAGTGTCTTGGGCACGCTTCCGTCTGGTACTGGTCTGGAACAGTTGAGTTACCTATAGGCCGTTTGTAACGGTCCTTAGGTAATCTGACTGATTCCTTTGTACATAGTTATTTTTTTATTTATTTATTTACTTCTATTTTTATACGCACAGGTATGGTGTTCCGGCCGGGTTGCAACATGCCATGACCAACCAGACTAGAACTTGGGAGCTACCTATTTTATATTCTACTAGCTTTTGCTCGCGGCTTCGCTCGCGTTTATTATTAATTAGGTATCGTTTTTGCGGCTTTACTTTTGTTTAGCGTGTGTAAAAAATTAGGGCCTACAAAACTTAAAAACGACAGTAGCCATTTTAAAAAAGTCTAACCGACAAAACCTATACATAAACCAAAAGAAAACAAAACAAATGCCAAATACAAAGCAGAGTCTATAACCAAAACTACTAAACCGAAACAAAACAAGTGCAAAAACTCAAAATCCTTTCTTAGGGGATGCCTACGTCATAGAAGCTTTATGCATGCAAAGTCTCATCACGATTGGTTTAAAATTGACAAAGTTTCATACAAACTTTCATCCCCTTTCTTATCCCCTTGGGGGTAGAATTAATCAAAATCCTTTCATAGCGGATGCCTACGTCATAACAGCTTGCCAAATTTCAGCCCGATCCGTCCAGTGGTTTGGGCTGTGCGTTGATAGATCACCATGTCAGTCAGTCAGTCACCTTTGAGTTATATATGAATTAGCATTGCATTGGGTCAAGGCCTTTGGCAGAACTGCACTTATCGCCACCAAACTCTCTGCTCGTAAATTCAAATTTTATATAAAGAACAATTTAATTAAAAGTGCCTACTACAAAATAAGTAACCGACCTTAAGAACGCGTGGCCCGATCTTGCTTTACCAGTTGACAGGAAAATGGTGATTTCTCAATGTTAACAAACCGCCCATTAGGTAGTTATGTAATAATCAATGTTTTTAGGTAATATTAAGAATTTAGGTTTATGGTGTAGGTTACACTTAGTCTTGTAATGTTATATTATTAAATTATTATAAACACTGTATGCCTAAATGTTAAATGGATCATCAAAAAATTAACCAGCCCGAGGTTCTTGCCTTTCTCTTTGTGTGCTGGTCGCGATTCCGAACAGACGGTTGATTTGACGTTTCAAAATGATCCTAAAAATCTTAGTGAATAAAAATATTTGACTTTGACTTTGACTAAGGAGAACTTCGAAGAGCAAAAAAAGTGGGATTCTAGTCACAAATCAACTGTCCGATTGAGGCAAAAAATAAACATTAAACAAACAATGACAGAGGGGTGAAGGGAGGAGTCAATAATAAAAATAATTACTGCGAGTATGGCTGTGACAGCGGCGAAGGGAAGCTAGTGTGGAGAAAGCTTTATTATTTCACATATAATATCAATCATAGTAATCAATATTACAGGACATTATTTCACACAGCGCTATCTACTCCCAAACTAAGCTTAGCTTAGTATTACTTTAATCAATAAAAAGTAAAATTAAACTAAATGTACAAAGGAATCAGTCAGATTACCTAAGAACCGTTACAAACGGCCTATAGGTAACTCAACTGTTACAGACCAGTACCAGACGGAAGCGTGCCCAAGATACTGGCTGCATTGCCAAGCTGAATAGTTAATTCGCTGAAATAAATAAGAGCCAGCCCTATATCTATAATATATCCGGATATCTTACTTATGTTTTTCCTACATATTTACTCAATCACCAATCCACCTGCCATGCGTGGTGATTATGGCTAAACCCTCCAGCTTTTGAGGAGGCTCTGTCCAGCAGTGGACACAAATGGGATGTGGATGTATGTGGTTAATTCTCAAATATTTTTCGCCCTTTCCACTCTCGCGAGCTGCGTCACTGAAAGTGGAGTTCGTATAAGTATTGCGAATTAATCGAAACACAACTACCCCCCATTCCACCCGCCCTGGGTGTCAGTGGAGACGGCTATTTATAGATGACGAAATGAGTGAGCTAATCCACCTGATAGCTACCTATATCAGGTGGATTAGCTCACTCATATTTCTTAATTGTTCAAATTGAAAAAAAAACAAAGATCATGAAATAAGAGAAAACCACCTAGTAGCAAAAATCGGAAATATTTGAATCATCATCATTATCAGGCACAATTTATTGTTTGTTCTACTTTCTGTCCCGATTCGCCTATCAGTAGGCATAAGTATTATGTTTTATTAGAAATATTTTGTATACCAATACAAATCCTAACTGTACGAAGAACAAGTACCTCCTTTACAAAAAACTTTCGAAAGTGTCTATATTTAAATCCCAATAAATTAAAATTAGAACTCGAGAATCCATTTCAACTGAAACTTCCCACAAAAGGCTCATCGTCTCTCTCTAGCGGGTAAGGGGTAACAAAGTGCCGTCTCGCTCTCACGGCGATTGTAATAGTGGAAGCTGGGAAGAAAGTATTGAATTATGGCTGGTTCAGGATGGTGGTATTCGATAGGCAACAATTTACTTGAAATGAGATCATTTTCGGTGGAGAATGCAATTTATAATAGCCTCATCTGTGAAAGTCGACTAAGTGAACTCACCAGGTCATCAGATTTATTTCTCTGTGACTCTGTGTTACTGAGGCATTTGATCTGGTTAGCTATGATGTACTGTGGCAAAAATTAAAAGCAATGAAATTGCCACCAGAACTCCTAGAACATATTTAAGTTTTGGTATCAAAACCAGATCAATGTCGTGCGATGGGGAGGTGCTTACTCGGAGTCATACAGGTTAAAGTGCGGGATGAGACAGGCTGTCTCATAAGCTAACTCTTCCAAGCTCTTCAACCTGGATTTGAACGCGCTGATTAGTGAGCTCAGCAGTACTCGTATTGGTTGCCACATTGACGGAGTCTGCGTCAGCAACCATAGTTATGCAGACGACATGGTGCTGTTGAGTGCATCACCGTGTAGTTGTTAGCTAAATTGCTTAAAATTTGCGAGAGGTATGCGTACGAACATGGCTTAACATATAATACAAAAAAAAAATGCATGATCTTTCAGAATCGGATCGGATCTTTCAGCCAGAGGAAGTAGTCCAGTATCCTCTTTACCACCCATAAAATTAAATGGAGCTGGATGCAATGGAACATTTTCTGACCTCTGACTTGAAGGATGATGTTGACATTGAGAGAGAACGGAGGGCGTTGTCTGTTAGAGCAAACATGATAGCCTGCAGGTTTGCACGCTGCTCTCAACAAGTAAAAACCATACTTTTTAAGGCTTACTGTTCGAGTTTTTACACGTGCAGCTTGTGGGTAAATCAATACGCAAAAACAGTATAACGCTCTACGAGTACAATATAATATTGCGTTCAGAATGCTGATGGGGCTGCCTCGGTTCTGTAGCGCATCAGGGATGTTCGCCGAGGCGCATATGGACTGGATGTGGACATGTGGACATCATGCGAAAACGGGATACATCTTTGGTGCGCAGGGTTCGGGCCAGCTCCAACAGCATCCAATGCGTATTCGCAAATAGGTTTGACTGCATATATATGTACCATTGCTCTAGAATGCATGTTCTAACAAATGTGTGACATTTATATTTAATTTTAATTTGTAATATTTGTTATTTATATTAGGTAACCTGACTGATTCCTTTGTACATAGTTAGTTTAATTGTACTTTTAATTGAATAAATGTACCATTATTTGAAAAAATAATATTGTAACGAATGTAATTTGTGATTGAATGTAATTTGTAATGCGTGACTTTACCGTGACATTATTTAATTACTGTGTATTATTTTTATTCTATTTTGTGCCTATGTTTGATCCTGTGTCGATTGTATGAATAAATTAATTGAATTGAATTTACACATCCGCTTCTGAAGCGTGATAATGTAATAAATTCATCAACAATATACCTACAATTCTGTCGTTTTCGTCGCGATTCCGCGCATGCGGTACATTTGAGATAATACAAAAAAATCTTGCTAAATATTTGAAGCATTTTAAATAAAGAGTTTTGAATTTGTTTTCTAGCATTTGATGGATTGTTGAAGTGTAATGACTAAAGACTCTTTTTAAAATATTAAGATGTTTGTATAATAACTTTTAAGCTTTTCCCTCGAATTCTCGATAAAATCCTGCCAAACTTATGAATATTAATTGTCATGCTCGCATCGTACATAAACCCGTCCTGAATCCGAAACAGCGCCAGTCCGGCGGTGAGTTACTCGCCAACTTGTACAATTACGTACACTCGTCCATTGTTCGCGGCACTCCGCTCGCTCACTGTACACTTACACCTACCTCTGTGGCTGACTGTACCTAAGATATGACTGGACTTATTGAAGCTACATACTTTACTGACTGAGGTTTTAATTTATTTAACCTTGTTTTTCAAATGTGATTTATTGTTATTTTTGGGCTGTGTCTGTATTGACCCCTCCATCTAGGAATCCAGATTCAAAATCGCTTACGGATATCGTAAACGCCGACAAAATCTTATCAGAAGATGGGTAGCAGTATTTTTCTGAGTATTATTTACTTGTTTTACATGTAAGCTAGTGGTCAAACGCTTGATCAATAAAAAAAAAAAATCTAACGAAACACCTTAACTGCATTCAAATTCCGCCTGGCAAGCGTGATGACTTTTGGTATGTCAAATTAACCCAGATTTTTATAGGAGCTGCCACAGAGTTTAATATATTGATGATGACGATGGTGCGGGGTTTTTTTTTATTGACGGGGAAGCGCTTGGCCTTCATCTCACCTGGTTACAAGTTGAGATAAGGCCAAAGGAGGAGGAGCTTTTTACCAGGAATCCTCAACAAACTGAGGAACAGCCAGTTCCTCTAAATGCCGTAACACAACAATTTTCGAATTAGTCCTACTACCAGCCAAACCAAGCACAATATATTGTACTACCCATTGGGATCGAACCCGGGACCTCTGGATCTGAAATCGGTGGGCAACCACTAGACCACAAATGGTATGGATTAATTTTCAGCCAAGCAGTTGCAATATTCAGGTTGACAAGGTATTGTCACTGTTTACTGGTGAAATTGCAGACACATAATAATAATAATATAATAATAGTAGGTAATACCTTTATCTCCTCAAGGGGCTTAGAAATTACTAAAATTTGAACGCTCTTCTAGCTACGGCGTAGATCTCTCGTAGCAAGCTCTACGAATAACTTCTCTAATAAAACATTTCTTGCTCAAAATACTTACTGGCAGTCCAATGAAGAGCCGCGGTGGACGTGGTAAACCGCTCATTGGTACTTTGTTTTGCCCACTGGAAACAGAATCAAAGGTCCCGGGCTTGATCCCAGGGAGTACATATTTGTGCTCGGTTTGTTTTGTGTTAGGATTTTTTTTAAGTCTGCCTGGCTAGCTCATCTTACCAAAATCTGTCGCCATCAAAATTATTCTATATTGTTGTATTCTGGCCTTTAGCGGTAAGGTGGCTGGTCCCAGACTGTTGAGTATTCCGGTTGAAGTGCTCTTCCACCAAAGGTCTACGAATCAATCTCTCCAATCCAGCCTATCCAATACAGATGGCGTAAAAACCGACTCAAGGATCTAACCAGAAAACCCCAGCTGCATTTTCATGTGTATTATCGTTAGATAATACTAATAATAAATAATACCTTTACTGTGATCACTAATCCGTGTGCCAAGATTGTTCTTACTCTGTAGTTTTTTATTTTTGTTTTGTAAAACTAAATTGGCAAATAGAGATACGGTACACCTGAAACATTCGAGATGCATTTTGGTGCATTCGAGATGTGGTGGCGGCATATGTTGCGTAAACCGTGGACCGCCACACAAATGTGTCAAACCTCATGCAGCTGAAGATCAAAGAAAGCCTACAATTTGCCACCCTCGTATCCTATCCTACTGCGAGACGTGGCGCTGAAAATCTAGAAAAGCTGGTCATAGTCGGACAAGTAGAAGGGAAGCGGTCACGTGGCAGATCTCCAACCAGATGGTCTGATCAGCTAAAAGATAAGGATACGAAGTTTAACGACGTGGTGAAAATGGCAACGAATCGGACTCGCTGGAGACAGGTCGTCCATACCTATAAAATGAGTCCCGGCTGATCACGATCTTCAGTTGTGAAGAACTGACCACAAAGAAGACATCTGCTACATACAGTGCCACTATCCCATACAAACGTAGTTTGCGGGTCAACTTGAAAAGGAATAATCTGCATTTGTAGCACTTTTCTCGTTTTAAAAACACAATTTAAATCCAAATAGATTAAATGTTCCTAACAAACACTGATGCAAGAGTATATTTTTTCGATTATGCCTGAAAAATGTATTTTGAACAGGATAGGGCATTTTGAAATAAACGACAAAATACGTTTGTATTGGAAGGAAAACGTAAATCAGCGTTCCTCTGGTGCCTTGAAAACAGAATAAATAATAGTACTACTGGGTATTTAAAATTATTGTTTAAATATAATTGTAATCCCCGCCAAACACACGCGAAATAAACCACGCGTAACTATCTGTCCGCAATCAAATGTCACAGTTTGTTACGTCAAATCAATTCTAAATTCAAAATGACCGGATTATGCGCACGCGGCATTAACAAGATGGCCGTCCTCGCAGGTTATTGTTTGATGGGGTTAAGCAGTGATTGGGATTAAATTGTGTGGGAACGGGTGGTAATTTGTTTATTCTATGAATTAAAATTTGCCGAAAATAGAGTATGTATGAATATATGAATAGAGAATGTACTCATACAGAAACATACAAACATGAATATACTTACCAAGTAAAACAGTGAGGTTAATTGTTTTTTGCTTGTCCCTTTCTTTTGGGGCAAAAACGTACCTTGTTTAACTAACATATGCCTGGGACAGTATTCATCCTGTGGAATGTAGCAATATCCTTTATTATTGCACCACTATACAAAAAGAAACTGTCGTAGGCTCGCGCTATTGAAAACTTCATCCCTATTTGTGCAAGCTTCTAGGTAAAAAGATGACCCATTCTAAATTGGATGGAAGTGGCTCAACCTGACTCTACAAGCCACATTGTATAAATATTTTTCTCTTCGGTGTGCCTACCACAGGATCTGTACCTACAGATATACTATACTTACGTGACGAAGTACTTCACATCACTGACTTTGTACTGTCAAATTTAGTACCTATTCTCTATGCTAGAGGCGCAGCTGTATACGTTTTCATTCATTTTTGCTAATGTCCTCGCTAGTGACAGGTAGTTATCCTGTGGTAGCTACACTGACATATTTTCTAGGCTTGCCTAGGCAAGGATGAGGTCTACGAAAAAGCAATATTTCTAAATGCCTTCTTGCTTTCTTAATCTCTCTCGATGTGTGAAATAAATGTCCTGTAATACTATTTTATTTATTTATTAAAAGATGGAATGAACATTTTTCCTGATGCTCATTCTTATCAGAACGTTTTACAAGGCTTTGCAGATACTTAACCTTTTTTTTTTTTTACAATTCTATCAATTTTTATTCAATAAAAAGTACAATTAAACTAACTATGTACAAAGGAATCAGCCAGATTACCTAAGGACCGTTACAAACGGCCTAAAGGTATAAGGTTCAAAATTATTTAGTCTAAATGTCACTTCCAAATTCTCACCTCACCATCAACATCCATCGAGCCATCGGCATTCTAGACGGTTTGATGGATTTTAACGTGATCTGTAGAGTATGCTACTGAAATAACCATTTCATACATCCTCTTGAAAAATAGAACCCTCCTTCTTTGAAAGAGGGTTTCAGTCTGGTAATAAATGTTTTTTGTCCTCTATGTGATCCTGTCCCGTTATTTTAGTAAATTATTTAATGCAAAGCACACAGTTAACCCTTTGGTATAAGTGAAACCGGACATGAATCGATCAGATTGCACTATTCATGAGCCACTCCGAATAATTGCTGTCTAAGCTGCGTACTTGCTAACTGTGTGTCGATTTATCATTACCATCACACCTCTGTGGTCTAGTTGCAGGGCACGTGGATCGAGATCAGAGGTTTTAGGTCAGATTTTAACGGGGCACATCACTTTGTTAGGTTGTTTTGTAATTAGTTTAATTCAGAGAAGTGAAGCAGTCAGGCTACCTAAGGATTACCTCCTGCTTCCTTTGTACAAAGTTAGTTTGATTGTAATATCTATTATTTAAATTTCAGCGAATAAATATATTTCTGTAATACATATGTACATACATACTTGTTGTTGTTGGCTCCAGTACCTGATAGGTATTTCCTTCATAAGAAATAAAATGAAAATGTTTATTATCAAAGTAAGGGTTGCACTGCATTGAACAAAAAATGAGGGCTACGGTTACAACGACTAGTCATCGTTAGATATATAAGTATTATATATATTACGTTATATATATATAAGTATACGTTAGATATTCAAGTATTATACCTAATAAAAATTCGATAGTAAATAAATAATATTACAGGACGTTAATTTCACACAGCGCCATCTATCCCAAAACTTGACATAGCTTGTTATATGAGAACTAGATTACGGATAGAATACTTAAATACTTTTTTTTGTAAATACATACTTATCATTCAATACTACACCCAAACACAGAACAAATATCTATATTCATCACACAAATGTTTGTCTGGGTGGGAATCGAACACACAACTTACAGCGCAGAAAGCAGAGTTACTACCAACGGAGCTATGAGGCTTGTTATTGATAGTACTGTATCTATGACCTTCATCTAGCAATGGGCATCTAGACTGTAATCTAAGAGAAATCTTTGGACCCCTCTAATGGCTATTGGTTCCACGGAGGAAATTCAGATTACATAAAGTTTATACGGTTGATAAGGATTTATACGGCATAGTGTATAGATTTATAGTATAGAGTGAAGTAAACAAAGCATTGTGCGCTCTGCAAAAAGCTTTGTTTACTTTTTGAAGCCTTATTTCGACATGGCTTTTTCTGTGAATTTATACGTAGTGAGAAAACTTCGGAACTTTTTCAAACATTATGTTAGGTTTGGTTACTTTTAGCATTTATTAAAAAAAACACAATAGACGTAGACCAGTTCATCCAGACTGGGTTTACGCGTCAACGTCCACAGCCGTTAGCTTTGCCGTCCTAGGCCCGATTAGGTGTCGAGTATGTGGGCTGTCGGCTCCTTTGTGCGATGACCATTGAGTGGATTGTGTGCCATTCACGAGGTGGACGCTCATCAAGCATCACAATGGTTGCTGGAAGTCAGTGTGCCTACAAAATCACACATATACTAATTTAGTGTCGTTTACTACACTACACTGACTTTGTAATGACATTTGAATCGACCCCTCCAACTCAGCCCATGGATGTCGTAAAATCCAACTGAAGGATCTCAACAGAAGAAGGGCAGCTTACTTCTGTGTATTATCTTCACCGTTACTGCGATCACCAATCCATGTTATGTGTTGGCAGAACCCTCCAGCTATGGAGGCGGTTCTGTCCAGCAGTGAACACTAAATGGCTGTTGATGTGAAGATGTGATGTGAGATAAACCTAATGATCTCCAGTAGACCTGTGAATACCGTAAAAGTTGAGTAATTGGCTAACAACAGTTTTTTTACGTGCTGAAACTTCTTCAGGCGCCATTTTTTGAGATAGGAAAAAAACCATTTAACTCGCGATACCTTACCGACACCACTTTTTACACATTTGACTTTATTTTGTCACGTTTTTTTTACGATCCAAAGAGTGGGTAAAGACTGTTCGAAGACAGACGGTTGACAGCCGTTACAGGTACCGGGTAATATATGGTATCAGGCTATCAACGTCAGTTCTATAAACTAATTGTGTCAGTTGTGTTGCAAAAACAACTATCATTCTAAAATATCGCAACCAACGCTATAACATTGAGATTCAAGTACCAACAATCTCAGCTGTTCTCTTCGCCAAAGATCGATAAAATTCAAGTTTTTACTTCTGTCGGCACTCCCGGATTTCACTGTTTTTTTTCTGAAGGCGTACCTACGTTTGACCAGATATTGAGCAATGATGCAGCCTAAGCTGTAACACGCTGGTCTTTAAGACACTCTTTCATAATAATTTTGCTTGCTTCTTTTACTGATATTGTGCTTGGTTTTTTGTCTAGTGGTTCGCCCACCGGTATCAGATCCAGAGGTTCCGGGTTCGATTCCCAGGGAACTACAATATTGTGCTTGGTTTTGTTAATTGTAGGAATTTTCTTTAGTTTGCCTGGCTAGCTAACATCATATAAGTCTCTCTGGCATTTAGAGAGTTAGAAAATTCTCTAACTAAGACGAGTTCAAGTTCTGATTTTCAGGAAATACAGATAAAGTCATCAACGTATTCTGCTCCATAGCCGTTAAATAGAGTCCGATATATTTTGTAGCAATGAGATGTTCACTGATATCTGTCTATCTCTAGTCCACTCAATGCATGCGGGATGGCCACAAGTGACGTCACGCGTCATAAAGGACATGACGGGTAATGACGTAGCACAAAGGACGACGTCTATCCACGTCGTGGGTTCAGGACAGAGATATCGAGCGTGTGGAATAACCTTTAGTGATTGGTTGATACAAAAGGCTCATGTTCCGCTGTCATATCTTCGAGTAGTTCTTTTCAGTACGAGTCGGCTTCCTTAAAACTTGAGTTAATAAACTTAGCTCAAATTTTGAGGTCTGAGTCGGAGGATCTTCTTCAAGATTCCTTTAACTTGAACCGCCTCCGTGGTCTACTGGTTCGCCCGCGCCAGTGGTTTGGTTGGTTGTAGGACTTAGTGCTGTTGGCTAGCTACCACCATCTTACCTAATTCTGTCGCCAAAACAAAACTATTCTACAATTGTTGTGTTCCGGCATTTAGAGGTAGCCAGTTCATCAGTTGGTTGAAGATTCCGGGTAAAGTGCGTCTCCACTCCACCTTCGGCCTTATCTTAACTTGTAACCAAGTGAGATGAAGGCCAAGCGCTTCCCCGTCGTACAGTTAAAACACGTAATGCGAAAAGCGTAATTCAGCGAAAATACAGACGCTGAATGCTGATTCCAAGTTTATGCACTAATAAATTGAAAATAACTAAAGAATTAAAGAAGAAGATTTACAACTAAACTTCCTGTTACTTGCGTGTGCGACTAAAATTCCTGTTAAAGAATGGTAAAGGCGAAAGTTTACTGTAAGACACTACTGTGATAGATCTTACTGTGGGTACAAAATGACCTTGATCATTAATGAACGTGGCAAAATCAGCTCCAAGATAACAAATTATAGTTTTGCCACCGAAACTACATACACATACAAAGTTTCATTTCGATACAATTAGACTAGATTTTTTTTCTTTTGTTAGTTACAAGTAAGGAGAATGAAACACATTTTTCTTTTCGAAACTCTCGTAAAACTTCCTTAGACTTTTGGTTAGACTTTCTAGTTCTTACAGTAAAGATAGCTGCTCTGAAGATGCCGAAAATTGGCCCCAGCCTGTACACATATTTTCCATACCAATATTATATATTTAAAAGTACATAATTCAGTTAGTTTATTTGTTCTTTGCCTTTTCTCAACTATGCGCCAGAACGGATCGTGATAAAATTTTGCATGGATATGCGTATTCTATGGGAAACAACATGAATATGTTGCTAGGTAAGTACCACACGGGTGAAGCAGAAGACTATAGTTAGTTTCTAATAAAAATCTAAATGTATAGTCTAGGAGACTAAGATTTACTTATCAAATCATCCGTACTAGAAAAGTCGCGTCATATAAAAGGTCAAAGGTAGGTTTATATTTTCCGAGTCACATATTTATTTCCATATATCATTATATTTTATTTTATAAGTGTTCTATCTAAAATATATGCAAGTGAAACCGCAGACATCAACGAGATATTTGCGAAGATAAAAAGAAAAAAAAAGTGTATTTTTGAACACGAATATTTATTGTTTACGTTCTTTAATTATATTACAGTTAATTCTATAATTTTATGGGATTACACATTTCACTGACCTTTACTTATTTATTTACATACATAACTACTTGTATCTAGTAATAATATTCTATAATTATCTAATAATTATTGGACAATAATCTATAATAAACGAGTATTTATGTTTCTATGTTTAAAATAATTAGGTCTTAATTATTATTAACCGGGTATATTAAGATTCACTGAATAAATTGTTATTTTAATTATATTTAATATTAGTAATGTCTACTAATAACTACGAAATTGTATAATTGTAATTCATATCTATACAATTGTATGAGCGTCCTACGCAATGATTACTTAAACAGTTTTCTTGTATTTCTACTATTTTATTTGCTACCTACTAATCTAAACATCTAATTAAGTACGTATACTTGCTGGTATAACATCATTTAATATTTACATGGTTTTACTTACAAATCACTTTTAATATTTTAGTCTAAAGCTTATCAAATTTAGGTAAAACAGCTGTTAATCAAATTAATGTATGCAGGTATATCTATGCAGTGTTTCTGTCTGATAATAGTAATAAGTGTGTTAACAAGATTGACTGTTATAATTTACAATGGATATATTAATTTTTCGAAATAGGTTTCACAGAAAAAAATATCACCAACGCACAAAGTATCCAGAATGTAGAAGTATTTTTTAATTAAAATGAAATAATTCTCATAAATGTTCAGGTATTAATTAATACACTATATTGAAAAAAACCTACTAATTTTATTAAAATTATAATTAAAATGTTTTAGATAGGTTCTAGCTCTTGCACTACGAGTCATCATACAGATAATATGTAAATGTCTAATCAGAAAACCCATCATTATTAGTATTATCAGATGTTGGTGAAGTTCCAGGAGATGGCACCTGCAACTGTCTGCCGTACATCAGCTCCGACGGCGGCAGGAATGAGGATAAGTACTCCGGCGGCGGTCTTATCACCGTGGGGAGATACCCTGTACCAGAATATGGCGGGGTCAAGAACCTTCTAGATGGGGAGAACTTAAAGCTTTGGTTTGACAGAGGAGAGAAGGCCGACTTAGACTGGTAGTTTTGAAGGTATGGAGGTGACTCCTGGGTTAAGTTGTAAGGAGAGGAAGTATCTGGGCCGTTGAGCATCATGTCCATGGCTGCCACTACATCGCCCTTGCAGCGAGCGAGGATGCCTTCAATCTCATGTCTGCTTCTTCTTGGAAACACTTTGATGAGGACATCGACTGGTGATTTCTGGTACGGTGAATCCTCCTCCCCTTTCCGTCTGAACATTTTGTATTTGAAATCGTCGTACTTTTCGTCGTTCTCTTTCTTGACCCCGTCATCTTTCATGGACAGGTTCTCAGGAGTGAGCGAGGGTTCAGATTCGATCTCCTCTTCGACGTTGAGTTCGTGGTCGGAAGGGGAGCGGGGCGGTGGCGTGGAGAGAGAGGGGGTGGGGGTCTTGGACTCTTGGGGCGGCTCCGAGGGGCTGGAGCTGACTTCGGTGATCCGCGCGCGCTTTTGGGCTGTAGACAAGAGAAATACTTAATTAGTTTTGACGTTCAATGCTAGTTGGAGCGGCTTGAGAGCTGGGTTGCTGTTATTTCTGTATATTGCAAAGTTATAGTACCGAAAATCAATATAATTAGGATTGTGTGTCATATTAAAAGTAAGTAGCTCTTTATCTGGTCTGGCTGTTCTTTTAAGAGTGACTGACATGACTACCACTAACGAACAAGTAGTCCTGTACTTTTTGAATCACGATTATACCATTGTGCCACGGCAACGGCTGGTAACTGTACGCACTCAGCGACCATATTCACGGCCACAAAGAACATACATCAAAGAACTCACAAATAAACAACAACCACTAGAATACAGTCGGGCACAAAAGTGCTAAACAAATGAACAAAACGGTGGAGTGGAGGGGTGCGTCTTTGAGACGTTTTGGTCTTTTTGTTTTTCTGTTGGTACATAATGTTCGATGAAAGCCAAGCTGAAGTTGGTTTTCTACATCACGATAATAAGTAATAAGAAGTTATAATAGAACTAAGTGTTTTAGGATTGTTTTAGTATCGCTTGAGCCACAACACGCATACTCAATATCGATTTGCGAATAGCGTTTCTAATTTTACTTAGTCATTCCATTCATTGATTAAACATTTAGGTGTTTTCATTAAGCATGAGTCAAAAAGTTATTTCAACGAATTCAAGATCTGAGGACAGGCGTCAACACACTTGTCCGACACAGCTTTATTTGCTAAGCTAAAAAGGATGAAATATTAAATGTACAATACACAGTATATACAGTGTATATACAGAATGTACACTACACAAACTCGGAACAACAGTAAGTTGGCGCGGTACAGTCGCGAGAACAATTCATTGTACGCGCAATTAGGACGGCGGCAGTCACGTGTACGAGTTTAATGGCGAAGTTATTGTTTTTTAAACGGCCGCTAGGTGGGGGCATTAGGGTTGGCTAGTAGAATATTTTATTAAGTCGTTTCTTTAAAAAATATGGTTGACATTAATCACAAACATTAATTCTTAGACCTGCATACAAAAAAAAAGAGGAATCACAAATGTTTCGATACCAGGTATGTAGGTAGTAAATTAATTTATTAAAAATATTTCAATTAAAATAATTGTTGTTGTACTTCTATGCAAAATAATTTTTTTATTGATAAATCGTATGTCATCGTATAGTAATAAATATAATAATAAATTACATCAATATACGTAACAAATTCGGGAAATTCCCGGAACATTATTCCCATCACAACGTGAAAATATCTTGACAAATATTCTTAGTGCGCCCCTACATACAAAAGGAAGCTACCCTGAAAATGTGATGTCACTAAGACCTAGTTTTTAGTTAGTTAGTGGCTGTGCGTCGAAACTATCATTGAAAATTATAATAGTTTTTTTATTGGTTATAGATACCCAAGCGTTCGACTACCAGCTCACTTGAAAAACAAGTAAAGAGCTGGCCTACGAAGGAGCATTCTTGTCTATAAGTAATGTCTGGACTTTTATATTCCAAGATTGTACTGGTGCGAAAAACCAGACGAGGGCAATGTACAGTACTAAGGATAAAGGTAGAAGAAAAACGCTGGGTTTGACGCAGAGGAATATCTACCTCTACAATGGTTACAACTTATATGGGTTGTAACCTGCGTACGTCTGCTATCCGGTGGTGGGAATGGGAAGGAGAGATTAGGGCAGATATATCGAGCGCACATTCACAAAGTAGAATTAAAAAATAGCTCATTATACAAAATATAAAACGAAAAAACATTATGGAGACGGTAGGTTGGGTTTACCCTCCACCGCGAGGCAGCCCTGCCAAGTATTTCAGCATCTGAAGGGGCGTTGAGCGCAGACGTATCGTAGAGTCGGTGGTGCGAGTTCGATTACTGTTCGATTTACCATAAATGTGGACAAGTGCTAAATATTTTAATGGTACCAGTAAATATTTTAAATTATGAAAAAATAACCAAATGTATGGAAACAACAAGCCTCACAGCTCAGTTCAGTCAGTAGCTCTGGTTTTTGCGTCTCGTGTCTGGTGTCTGGTGTCTGTTTGTGTCTGGTGTTTTAGGCTGAAAGCAGCCCTCAGCAGTAAAAACATTTGTAATATAGGTAGATGTTTATTCTGTATTTGGGTGTTGTATTGTATGATAAGTACCTCTAATAATAAGTAACTAACCTTCTCAAGTTTTCACCAATGTCTAGCGCCATTAGATTAATTCATAATATTTCTATAAATAATAATGTTGACATTTTTGATCATAGCCTGCCGAAAGTCATAAATATGGCACAGCTTTTGTTTGAAGCTTCTGTTACATAGATTTATATTTTTAAATGTGTAAATTAAGTTATTATGTTACTTACAGCACTGGTTTAGGTTAAGTATATGTTATGATGCTGTAATTATTTTAAATAAATAAATAAAAAATGTTGAAACAAAAAAAAACTACGGTGTGATTGGTCTTTGTCTCACCTGATTTACAAGTAAGTACCAAAGTATTTTTCAGTAAGCTTTGTTTAGTGTAGCTGGATGGCGCTGTAATATCCTGTAATGTCGTCCATAGTCCATGTTCTTACAAAATTATAAGATTAGTCCTTTAAATATATAATACTCAGAAGTGTGAAAGAAGATACAAGAAGGTACGTCGACATAGTCATATGTACAGGTTGTTTATGGGTTTAACTGGCGCAGGATCGAGAAGGTTGCATAAACGAAGAGAGGCCTTTGCCCAGCAGTGGCATGAGACAGGCAACACGTAATTTGATGTGATATATAATACTGACGGAGTGTCTGACAAATAACTCATAATAATATTTTAATATATAACAAGCCTCACAGCTCAGTTGGTAGTAGCTCTGCCTTCTGCGCTGTAGGTTGTGGGTTCGATTCCCACCCAGGACAAACATTTATGTGATGAATATAGATGTTTGCTCTGTGTTTGGGTGTTGTATTGTATGATAAGTATGTATTTACAAAAAAAAAAAAGTATTTATGTATTCTATCCGTAATCTAGTTCCCATATTACAAGTTATGCTTAGTTTGGGACTAGATGGCGCTGTGTGAAATTAGTGTCCTGTAATATTTTTATATTTAAATATTTAGAAATATACAAAAGCCTATCAAGTGCCTGTGCCGGTGTATTCTAATGAATCAAAATCTTGACATGAAATCTCAAAGCGTTGAAAAAACGAACAAAACCATCAAAATGTAATCGAAACTCCAACGCTCAATAAAAAGCTAACATTGAAAAGACTTAAAGTGAACCAATTGAATGAAAAAAACATCAATGTATTCGTACAACGAATAAAAACCACAAAGAAAGAAAAAACGTGTGCCCATTCAAAGAACACGCCCTCGCAGCAAAAAAATAAAAACCTTTTTGAACACTTTTCTTCTACAATGAAAATAATACTGGCCATTTCTGAATATCATTATGTAGGAGCGGGATGGCAATAGCCTTTTTGTTCGTATATGAAAAGGATGCATTGAAAAGAGTTGAATTAATAAAGACATCTGCTTGTAAATGATGCGATAGGCATATTTACATATATTTGTACGGTTTACGGCTTAATTTCGCTTTCTGGCAATTGTGTGCGTTTTATTGAGATTAAGGTATTTTCAAGAATTGTTGAAATTGCTGCTATTTTCACACATTTCTAAAATAAAAAATGCAGCATTTTTTTTCTATTTTATGCAATTAATGATTTCGAATGATCATTGATATGCGTTATAAATTTAGTCAGGACATTCCATTCCTATTAGACAAAAGAATCAAAAATCAATAATCACACACATCCACCAGTGTACACATTAGCTTTGCAGCGGACACTGCATTGTTCCGCGATGATTTACGCGTCTGCTTATAACACTGACCGCGTAGTGGAACTAAAGCCCCAATGTATTGTGTGCAATGTAGTACCATCGATAGTTGTGCGATAGTTTGTTGTCTAGTTGTTGTCGCTGGTTTATTATTTATATTATGTGAGCTGCATATATACAAACCAAAAACGCAATGTCATCATCATTTCACAGCCCGTAAAAGTATATTACAATAATATTATAATGGAAGGCGTGCAGCGAAAGGATTACCCCAAATAATTTCATTTTATACGCTTGACAGTTAAAATACGTATAAAATAATTTGTAAGAGTACCAATTGATCGTTTAATGATAGTTCTTGATAACTTATTTTAACATGCTAGTTTGGGACTAAATGACGCCGACTGAAATTGATGTCCTGTAATGCACTGCTATTTTAGTTCGTACTCGCGAAAGGTGTGTAAGCCAAACCCGCAATGTAAATCTAAGTTGCGATAGAACCGTATCGTGTTAATTATTGTATTCATGGCAGTGTAGCGCATGTAGCGAAATGCCATAAATTCCTATACAATGCCGCCCGAGTATTGTTCTCTAGATTTACTGGCTTCTGTAGTTGACTGTCCTGTTGTTACTGAGTGTATAGGTACTAGGGTAGCATAAATGTTTATGTAGTGGTAGGCTAAGTGGGATGTTGCGTAGGTTTTGGGTTTGATTCTGGACGCACAAGCCACGTAGAACAAATTAATGCCAGGAACAATGTACAACATTGCATAGGGATTTGAGAGTAAATACCTATCTAAAATGCATAGAATTAGCAAAGATAATAAAAGATAGGATAACGATACATCATTGTAAGAACGACGGATCTACGTACATACTTAATCATTTTTACCATCTTTATGCTCGAATAACATTCTAATAGGTCCAAGTGGAATTTGGTCTGAACGAGCATAAATAATACTCAATACATTTATGGCCACATCTAAGTTACATTAAGATCTTAATTATAAATTTGAACTGAACCGATTTCAAGCATGTTTAACATAGGTATTTGAATTCATTTTAAAATCATGGCACTATCAATAAAAAAATAACCTTAACATAAATTTAAATTTTCGATTATTCCGTCAAATAAGGGTTGTTAATAAATCGTCAAAGTAACCCCAACAGCAAAATTAATAATGTACAAATAGACGCGCCGGCGCATCCGAAATGATATTTATTTACATTTTGTGATCCGTCACAATACACTTTATTAATACAGCCATTCGGTAATTCCTTTTCTTTAGGGTTGTCACTGCTATAGAAATCGTGCAACGATTGAATAAAATACATTTGTAGGTATAATAGTAGGTTGTTACACAAGGGACTGAAACGTCACATTGCATACGAGGTTGTTATACACACAAGCGTCAGTCTGGGAGGAAAACGAAACCAACTATTTTTGCAGTGAATACTTATTAAGGCGCGTTGGTCATTTTTTGAGACGGGAAATAACCATTTCGCTCGCGACACTGTTACCTTACCGCCACCACTTTCGACACATTTGACTTTAACCATATTGTTACGTTTTCTTTACGATCATAAGAGCGACTGTTCGAATATTGCCTCTACATATAGGCAGACGGTTGACAGCAATGATAGGTATCAATCAATTTCAGTTCTAAGAAGTCACTGTGTAAGTTGTGTTGCAAAAACAACACATTAATAAATATCGCGACTAACGCGAAAACATTGAAATTCAAGTACCAACAATCTCAACTGTTCTCTTCGGCAAAGACCGACAAACTTCACACAAGTTTTCACTTCAGTCGGCACTCCCGGTGTGCAACTATTTTTGTACCACAGGGACGCAATTAGCCTTTATCTCAACTGGTTTTAGATTATGATAAGGCCAAAGGTGGAAGCGCACTTCACCCGGAATTCTAAACAGTCTGTGGAACTGGCCTGGAATCTAAATGTCGGAACACAACAATTTAGAATTGTTGCTATGGCGACAAACTGAAATAAGAAGGTGGTAAGGCTAACCAGGCGGAATTAAACAAATTCCTACCACCAACCAAACCAAGCACAATATTGTACTCCCCCTGGGGATCGAACCCGGTACCACTGGATCTGACACTGGTGGCGAACCACTAGACCACAGAGCCGGTTAATATTGGTTGGGTATTATTGGGTGTTATGGCCCGAGTTAAAAACTGTTATTTTCACTTCTATTGCGATAAAATAAAACGAAGTTACACTTGCTGTAAGTTACCATATATAAATAAATATGTAAATTTGATCGCTACCGAACTTCAACACGCAAGGTTATTCTAAAGATTGCCTGAAAATTTCATCAAAGTTGGTCGTTTGGTTTAATTTTATATTTTTTTTATATTACAGGACATTAATTTTACACAGCGCCATCTAGCCCCAAACTAAGCATAGCTTGTAATATGGGAACTAGATTACGGATAGAATACTTAAATACGTTTTGTAAATACATAATTACTATATGATACAACATCCAAACACAGAACAAACACCTATATTCATCACACAAATGTTTGCTAGTTACTACCAACTGAGCAATGAGGCTTATTAATGACACATCTATATAGAATTTATTGAACAAATAGATATTTCATAAAAAAAACCTGTATCCATCTGCGACAGCCCTGCTAACCAGCCGAATGATTGCATTGCAATAGAACGCTAATTCCTGAATCGAGCGCAAGCTCACCCTTGACCCTTCAATTAAAACTCAACTCTATCCCCGCTACTTTAAACTTAAAACCCAACTAATCACCCCCACAATACAAATACCCTACAATCGCTTTTATTGTTACCACCCGCCGATTCAAAGTTACTCCGTTCGAAACTTCCAATCATTCGAAATTCAAACTTATTTTAGATCCATTAAATTTATATTTGGAGCAGCCCCGAGCTTATAACTAGGAAGCTATTTTCAATAGGAAACTAAACCTTCTACCTGAGTTCTTAAGGTTGAAATTCTGTTGCAGTGAGAGTGGTTGTAAATAATAGGTGTCGCAAACAATTGGGCCGCAGGCCAGGGTTCCGCATTGTCAGTAACAAACGGTAATCACTCGAGAACCCGCGTCAGGGCGACACGGCACGGGGGTGGTTTTATTAATTTTTAAAGTCATTTGGAGTGCATTAATTGAATTGCTGGGTTTATTGAATTTATGGGGTTACTCTGACCTTTCTGACGATTAAAAGACTGCGAATTATGAAATAAGATGCTTCTATCCACCTATAGGTGGGTCCGTATACGGATCACGACTACACTGTCGTCGATCAATCTCTAAGTTTCAATTCTAATTTTAAATCAGCGGCAAAAAAACAAGATAATCTTTCTCTTACCCTTATCCCGCGCTTGGTGGGGTCAGCTCAGCATGTTTTATTCTTCCGCTCACTCCTATACCCATGTTATCGTCCACACAAATCGATCAAAATCATGTCTTACAACGCTCATACTCATAACCAAATTGCTCAAAAGACTATCATCCCTCCGCATTACATGTTCATACCATGCTAATCTAGCACTCCTCATTTTTTCTACAACTGGTGCCATTTTCAAA
Organism: Venusia cambrica; assembly: GCA_951394065.1. Taxonomy (NCBI): domain Eukaryota; kingdom Metazoa; phylum Arthropoda; class Insecta; order Lepidoptera; family Geometridae; genus Venusia; species Venusia cambrica. The sequence goes on along the minus strand of OX596068.1, from coordinate 424,732 downwards.
CTTATATATTTCGTCTTATGTACTAATTTCTTATCTGTTTTCAATACCTCCACACATCCATCTTAACATTTGCATCTCAGTAGTGTGCATTTTCTTCTCATCCATACATTGCGGCAGGTCTCATGACAGTCTTTTAAATTTTCCACTTGATCTTAAGAAGTATTCGTGTGTCACATGTTGTTCCCGAGACCTGTCACCACTTCATCCATCCCACATTCATTCTACTATTCACTTCTCGGTCAATATAATGTCGTCTTGAAGAAGTGAGCCAAGGTACTTAAAATTGGAGAAGACTGGTAGAGTTACGCCATCTTAGGCAATTGTAGAGAAGTTGTAGGAACCACCAAAGTTGCAAAACAGATTTTCAGTTTTAGTGCGGCTGATTATGAACACAATATAATTCGTCAGAGTCGCCCGCCCGCCCGCTGGGGACCGTACGATTGTGTGCGCTTTTGCCTAGCTAGCTTTCAAAACGGAGAAATGCGAAATGTATGCAAAAAAACGTTTGGTATAGGCCCCAGTCACTATTAATCAATTTGATCATTGTTTGTATCTCTATGCGTTTAATTTTTTTTGACGTTTATTTATCGTCTTCTTGGTTCAATAGATTAACAAGCATTGTTTTACAAATCACTCTAATTGAATGCTGGAAAGCTGGTTACAAGGGTAAATAAAGGTTTATGGATGTTAGTTTATGTACATTGATGTATGAATTTAGCGGCACTCATGTCGGCAACACATCGGCAGAGGGCTCGTCAGCATAGTAGCAAGACTATATTTCCTGAAGATGCCTCGTGTTAAGGCGAAACACGTGTCGATTTGAAAAAAAATCAAAGGAATTTCTAAATATCACTCTGTTTTCAGGTTATTAACGTAGAACAATGGATTTACGCAAAATAGCGCATAAATCAATCAGCTATTTAAAGTCTAACATTAGGGCTAAACTACAATTTGAAATCAGTGTGTGTATTTCTGCTTTGTTACAACCCTAATTCCCAATTTTATAGGTATGCTTAATATGCTCTTCTTGAGGATATTAATCTTCAAGAAGAATAAGCATACCTATAAGGAGTAAATAAATACATTAATGGATAGGTAGGCTCACTCCATCATAGACTTGCTTGCGCAAGCTTCGAGGTCAAAAGCTGACCTTAGAAAAAAAATACAGTCTACATAGAGATGAAAATAGCTTAGCCAAACGGTCTAACGGTGAGACATTAGGGCACCTTGTACCAGATCCGTGATTGACGGGGTGCTACACAAGAGTGGTAATAATTCGAAATAAAAAATAAAACCCCAGCAAACGACTACGAGCTAAAAAAACAGAAACTTTCTCCCACTTGATACCAAAGGCCATTGGTCAAAGCCCTCCCTTACAGTTTATGGAACTCATTTTAACCGCTTCGCGAAGGCTAATTATTCGCCAGTTTGTTTTAAAAAGTTTTATTTCATTCCCGTTTTTGTGGCGGAGGGTAGATTTTGATTGTTTTTGTGGGAAAAAGCGGCGCAAATATACAAACTATTTTTAAATTGTGGCGATCCCAGTAATATAATTTGGCGTGGTGATTAAAGAAAACTCCAATTTCGTAGAAGGCAGGCCCAGCAGTGGACATGAATATTAATAGGCTGTTGAAGCTATGGCTAATATGGTATGGATTGAATGGATTATCATCATAACATAATATTATAGTGAAGTTGTAAGAACAGCCAGGCCGGGCATAGCTTCTGGATCCAGCGCCATTCTAACCTATAAATGACCTGAACATTTGACTATATCGTCGATCCATCTAGCTGTCAAACGACCCACACATCATTAGCTTTCTTGAGGCCTCAATTTAGTAAGGACCCTGCTCCACCTGCCATCTCTTCACCAGACTACGTGACCTGCCCAATTCGATTTGAGTCCAAATATACCCTGACTTATGTTCTGCACTGCACCTTTGTGCGTTTGCGGATGAATGGATTTTAATACAATTTGTTTCAAGAATTTGTAGGCACAGAATCCGTTGATTTCCTCCACATTAAAGCCCCCATGCCATTGTGCTGACCCTATCTCCTGCCTGGAACACACCACTTCACGAGATGGCTGCTTGTAATTAGTTTGCATTATCTGTAAGGGTTGAGTGCAAGCGCAAGGGTGCATTAGGGGCGGGCTGGTAATAGAGATAATTGTTTACAATAATGATTTTTATCACATTAACAATCCATGAATGTTTAAGGTAGAGGAGTCTTGAACTGCAGGCCATAATCATGACGCTTCGCAGGCGTATTATTAGTCGCAGTAAAGGTGTAATTTTTTGACGGGTAAACTCTTGGACTCGAGGTTTGTCTGGGCATTACCTGGGCTAGTATGAGGTCTATACGGAACATCTTTTATCGGAAATTAAAAGTTAATAAAATGCAAGTAAACTGCTGCTCTTCTATGAGATCCCTTAGACTTTCTTTTGTATTGCGCAATTTTTAAATGTAATTTTCCACAAGCAAAACAAATCAGTATCCTAATTTTATTTTACAGTATAAGAATAAGGAAGTCAATTGATTTCCTGCACTTGAAGAGACGCGCGCCACCCGACACTCGCGTTTAATCAGTCCGATGCAACGCACGAAAAACAAACAGTTCTTTACGAATCTAATAAAAAAACGAAACCACCTAACTGTTGATATTGCGTTACTCGAGTACCTACTAGAGTGGGGGAAAACAAGACTGGGCTACGTTCAAAAATGAGACGGTTTTCATGACTGCTATTGTTATATGTAAACACACTTTTCCCTGAAGCGATAACACTCTTTTTTATTTATAATAATCAGCTCGAAACTGGCACAGGCACGGATGATGAATAAATAAATAAATATTACAGGACATTCATTTCACACAGCGCCATCTAGCCCCAAACTAAGCATAGCTTGTAATATGGAAACTAGATTACGGGTAGAATATTTTGCTACCTTTTTTTGTGACAACCTACTTAAAATACAACAGCCAAATGACAGAGCGAGATTGCCCAGAATGTGCCTATTAACTCTTTTCTAGAATCATCATCAAGCTAAGTACCAGGACATCATACGTTTATAAAATGTGTATCAATATACAGCACACACAGGACAGGTTAGGTTTAACAAAAACAAGGTTCTTTTCATCACAAAATTAGTATGAGCTCTACAATGGAGCAGCCTACCAAGAAGCGTATTCTCTTCTTGAAGACTTATGGGTCGTAACACAGCAGAAACACAGACGAATTACGGACGAGACTGTTCTACTTTTTTGTTTATGTGCTATATTTGTGAAAAATAAGGCAAAGCGCTTTCCCGTCCCATAATAAAAAATGTAAGTCATAAAGTTCATCAATCCTGTATGAAAAGAAGTTATTTTTCATTTACAGACTTTCTACTGAAACACCAAATTGACTATGCACTTGGAACGAATTTATAATGATTAATTATTTAGTTTATAATCCTTAGAATATAATCTAAAGCAATCTACAGAAATCTAGAGAACTGGCCCACGAAAAACTAAAGTAGCTTTGAAGAATATAAAAAAAATAAAGCTATGCACTATTGAGGTTGTTATGCATGATAACTCCTACTCAAAATATTAATGATGACTTGTCCCATCCCTAACTCTGTAAAAAACTCTCAAATATAAATCAATCGTACGCGTGTATCGGTTACATTCGCAAATAAAAAGGAAAGGAAAATGGTAGCCCTAAAGACTATGGAAGTGGTATAGAGCTTTTTTACTGTTTGTTTATATATATAGCATTAGGCACATATAAAACTGTGTTGAAAACCTTATTTGTCTACACTCGCATCGTGAAATATTAACTGAACAATTGAGTTTTAATGACATAGCTAATTGATTCAGGCGTTATTTTGTGGAAATACATTGTTCTAAATAAATAATCTGAAAACAGAAAGATATTTAGTAATAAATTATTTAGTAGCGGATTTATTACTAAATATCTTTGATTTCAATTTTTTTTAATTATATGCTTTCATTAAAAATGTGATTGCCTAAGTTGTAATGTCTATAGTTAAAAAAGGAAATTGATATATTATTAGCATCCTAAGTATGAAGTGTTTATTGCACCTAAGTATAGGTATTATATACATTAGGTATTGACTAATCAAATAATAAATTAAAGGACATTAATTTCACATAGCGCCATCTAGCCCCAAACGAAGCATAGCTTGTAATATGGGAACTAGATTACGTATAGAATACTTAAATACTTCATTTTTTGTAAATACATAATTATCATGCAATACAACACCCAAACACAGAACAAACATCAATATTCATCACACAAATGTTTGTACTGGGTAGGAATCGAACCCACGACCTACAGCGCAGAAGGCAGAGTTACTACCAACTGAGGCTCCTTATTCTTTTCCATTTTCCGCGCTAGGCAAGGTCAGGTCTGAGGAAGATCTAATGATCTCTTGACCATGTGCTGACTGTCCCCATAAATCACGTACTTTCGTTAGGGGGGGTTACTGAAACAGTAACCCCTTTTATGTTCCAGTTTCAATAACTACTATCACACTATTTGGTTGGTGGTAGGACTTTGTTTAAGTCCGCCTGGCTTGCTACCATCATCTTACCTAATTCTGTCGCCAACAACCAACAAAATGTTGTGTTTCGGCATTTAGAGGTAAGACAGCCAGTTCCTCAGTTTGTTGAGGATTCCGGGTGAAGTGCGCCTCCACCTTCGGCCTTATCTCAACTTGTAACCAGGGGAGAAGAAAGTAAAGCGAGACCCAGTCGTACAATAAAAAAAAAAACTACACAGCAAAAATAATTTGGTACTTTGTATTTATAATTAATATAAACAAATCTTGATGCTGCTGGACAGAGCCAATGTATTTCTCAGGGATGAATCAGACCTACGGCTCCTAATAATAATTAACCTAGGACATTTTTCACAAACAAAATGAAATGAACAGTGAAACATCTAAAAAATAATTAGCGGATATTCGAATTTTCTAGTAATAAAACATAAATCATAAAACTATAACAAAAAGTACCTATTTTTAAACTTTCGCGTTTAGAACACATTATTTTGACAGTCTGCCCGCGACGACGGCTGGTGCAACCCCACCGAAACTTCGGGATAAATATCGGTAAAATACGCGATAAATACCCGTTTTTCGAATAAAAATAAAAAAGTACCTGATTATAAGGAAGATGAGTTAGAAAAAACTTTACAAAAAAATCCGTTCATCATTATCAAAGATCTTCGGTTTTATGAGGCTTTATTTTAAAGAATTCAAAAGCTGCTAAAAGCAGCTGTCCGTAGTCTAAATAGTAGTCGTGATATCGTTACCAAATCCAGTAACTCTAATTCCAACATATCAAACACAGTTCCCCTCGGGCCGATTACTCACCCATTAAAATAAACTCACCATCTTAACCCAACTCCATGACACTTGACTCAAAAAGACAGCCCATACTAAACTATGTCTTATCTAGTCAGCACAGCGCATGTTTTTCTTTGTAATCTTCTTAAAAAGTTTTACCTTTGAAAAGATGTTCTATTTTCAAAAGACGAGGTAGAAAATTCGTTTTTGTGGCAAAGATTAACAAGACAGATGAGTTGTGGGCTATTTGTGTATAGGAATAATGTCGAAAATGGTTTGTTGATTGATTGGAAAGGTTTTTTTTTCAATTGGGCTTCTGATAATGGTTTCAATAACTGGTCAGTGAGTTGGAGTGTTTTTGGATTCATTATAAAGTTTCGAAAAGGTAATTCTATAGCTTTATTTTGGGGTATTTCGAGGGTTCTTTAGTTGATATTTTGAAGTGTTCTCGCGAAATCAAATTAATTTCTGCATATTATTCACATAAAAAAGGTTTTTTTATGAAGGTTAGTTAATTTAATAAGTGTTGCTAAGATACTAGTTGATAAATTACACTTGTAATGTTAATAATTAGGTTGAGTTTATTCTATGCAAATACCATCACTGAATTTCATCACTATCACTCAATTATCATTGAATTTTGATGTGCCCTTAACATAAATGTTTTTTCACATTTTAAATCAAATACCCACGTAAAAAGTTTTCAAATATCAAAGCTTCTTCAGCTGAAAAAAAACAAACATCAAAAATACCAGTTAACATAAAATCGCGAAATAACCCAACGAGCCGTCAACGAACCTTTGGAAGCAACCCTTCAGCAAATTGAAAACCAAATCATTACCGTTTTATACAATGATCCAGGTTGCATCCGCTCTAGACCGGCTACGTCACTGGTATTCTGGGACACAGGAAAATGAGCTTTATAGCAACGACTATAATCATTTTTGTATAATCATGTTGATTTTAAATTAATAGAACATATTTTTTTCAAAAACTTAAACAAAATATATTATATGCTATAAAATATTACTGTTAGTCGACATTATTTCAGTCGCATACTACCAGTCTTCAGTCCGATTTATACAATAAAACTGGTTATTTGTGCAGTTCTTTCCCTTAAAAATATTTAACAACAGAGAAAATTTGTAATGACTGAAGATCATTTGTTATATTATATATAAAATTAATATATAAAAAACATAAATATTAAAGATCATTATTAAAGTGGAGCAAACAAAATATATTTACATGCTTTTTGCTGACTACTCGCATTCGTGCAAGAATCATGTCAAATTTATGGAGTGAAACATCTGTATACATACGTTACAATTTCTTCTACACACCTGAGTGGACACGCGATAGGTTACAGGGTTACCTGTAAGTGTGAGTGAGATGGGTATATTTGCCAAGTGGCACTTGAAATATAAAGGTATCGGATTCATAGAGCAAGAAGAGATAGGGTTATGTGTAAATCGGAAAGGGATAGGTACATTGATCGTACTTGAGTATGATAGGTTTGTAAAATGTCTGAAGACGTCCTCGGTCCTTTGAGTGTGGGGAAAATGATATTTGCGAGATAGTTCGCGATCAAATTATGTTTTCAAATAATTTGCAAAATGTCAAAGCACAATTCAACGACTGTTTACTAACTGAAAATAATAATAATAATAGAAAAATCACACAATATCAGAAAACACTATTTATACCTACATGGTCATGGAGTTCGATTCCGAGTTTTTTTTAATGACTTACGCGTATTTAACGCATATTTTTCCAAAGCCTAAGCAACATCAACATACCTAAATGTCTTTTTCTTGTCATTTATTTACTAATACACAAACAATAATGTACCAATAGTCTTGTTATTCACAAGTGAAGCAGTCGGGTTACGAAAGAACCGTTACAAACGGTCTTTAGGTAACTCAACTGATCCGGACCATTACCAGATTCAAGTTTCAAGAGTAGAAGAGCTCCTTGTTAAAGGGCTCATCCGGGGAAGAACAACTACTATACCTATTTCAGCCACCAGCATTGCTCCGGTGGCGCGTAGGTGTGTATTTGACTTACACATGCAGTAAGGCTTTGTTATAGCCTCATAGCTCAGTTGATAGCAACTCTGCCTTCTGCACTGTAGGCTGTGGGTTCGATTCCCATCCAGGACAAACATTTGTGTGATGAATTTAGATGTTTGTCCTGCGTTTGGATGTAGCATCATATAGTAGGTACGTAAGTATTCACAAAAAAAACGTATTCAAGTATTCTATCCGTAATCTAGTTCCCATATTACAAGCTATGCTTAATTTGAGGCTAGATGGCGCTGTGTGAAATTAATGTCCTGTAATATTAATTTATAGGCCAGAGGTGCTCTTAACATCAGGTGATTTGTTTGATTGTTCCGTCTCCAAATTAAATTAAGAAAAATATAGCTATTAAACTATGAACTATAAATGAACCTGGCTGCGTTGCCACGCATAGGAAAACGAATTCTCTGGGGTTAGTAAGATCCAGTCCTTGGGTCACGCGTCACGTCGAAAAGCCCCGCAAGTTTTTGGAAAATCCGGAGGGCAAATAAGCATTGAACCACAATAATATCACCGTATCCCAGAAAGTGTGGTATCGCATTTCACGCGACATCGCTCATTGTGAACACATTTGTCGGTAACTCGATCGCGAGGACATTTGGGACTTTTGTAATTGTGTTGGACATTGTGGTAGAATCATGGAAAATTTGGGATTGAAATCTATTCTGTTTTGTACGACAGGGAAGTGTTTGGCCTTCATCTCACCTGGTTACTAGTTGAGATAAGGCCGAAGGTGGAGGCGCACTTCACCCGGAATCCTCAACAAACTGAGGAACTATCTTACCTCTAAATGCCGGAACACAACAATTTTTTTAATTGTTGTTATGGTGACAGAATTAGGTAAGATGGTGGTAGCTAGCCAGGCGGACTTAAACAAAGTCCTAACACCAACCAAACCAAGCACAATATATTGTACTGACCATGGGGATCGAACCCAGGACCCAGGACACAACAGTGGGTTGAACCACTAGACTACAGAGGCGCTTAAATCATAGGCGAGCAGTGTTCAAGAACTAAGGAATTATTATTAATATTTTTTGATCACGAATTATTTTTAATGCCTTTTTGTATTACCTTTTGTACATTGTATCTGTATGTTCCCTGAATAAAATAAAATAAAACAACAACAATTTATTTCTTATACAGAAATGCCTGTATACATTTGAGGAACTTAAAATAATTTGTTGATCACTGAACTTTTATAATTTTCAGTATCAATCATTTATTGTAATTTTTTGCTGACCTATATTATACCTATATGTGTTTTATTTTTTTATTAAGATATTTATTTTGATTATTTATCTATTGTGTAAAATTTTAGGTACCCATAGATAATAATTCTATGAGTGATAAGAAAGCGTGGCCCGTAGTTGCTATACCAGTGGGCGGCTAAATGGTGATTACCCAATATAAGACAACCATTATTATGTAATAATATATTTTTTTAAGATGGTATTAAGTAAACCTGCGGCAAGAACAAACCTATGTACCTGATAATGTAATGTGAAGTGCATCTCTTGTCTATAACAATGCCTAACTGCGTAGGTTACATCCACAAAGAACATAGCCTACACGGCACTGCATTACGCCCGTCTGAGGCATAAAGGTGCTAAGCCTCGCATGCCCGTAATTTCACCGGCAACCCTTCAAACCGGAACACAGCAAAGCTGCTTGGCGGCTGAAACAGGTATAGGCTAGTAATTCCCCGGACGAACCCTTTCACGAGGAGCTCTACTACTACTGTATTACTGGCCTATTATTTGTAACAAACGTGCAAAAGCTTGAGGTATAATGTAATGAATTATTGATCCTCGAGGAATTGTATTGTGAAATTGCCATTCGTGTTAATAAAATGGTAAAATCAAGAAAACAAGTGTCACATATCAAATGCACGATTTAATATCACGCCGCGCGCCGCGGGGGGTAAGCAGGGGTGTCTCAGGAGGCAGATTGGTTCGTGCTGCTTTGTATCGGATTATGTTTTAAATTTGATCACAATAGAAGTATTATAAGATTAGATAGACTAGTAATGATAAGATGCATATTTTACCATAGAGCCACAAAAGGCGGGTTATGTTTTTTTAGAGTAGGTTTATATGGATGAATTTCATAGGCACGCTCTGTAGCCCAAATGGCTCAATGAATATGATTAAGAAGATAGCAAAAAAATATTTATTATTTTCGTAATCTAGTTCCCATATTACAAGCTATGTTTAAAGAGCCAGTTGGCGCTGTGTCAAAATGGAAATTCCCGTGTTTATTTATTGTTATTATTTATTAATGGCTACAGTATGGATACCAAATGAAAAATAATAACAAGACGATTCTAAATGTAAAATGAAGATTGTAATACTGTTTAAAGCCGTTTTCAGAATTCCGTAATAAATAAATATATTTTTTTTATTTTGAATTGGGTAAAACCTAACAGTGTTAATATAGGAAGTATTTTCTGAATCGAAACCATAGAATTAGAATTTAAACCACATATCGAAAAACATTAGGTTTATTCTATCGCACAAAGTTTGCTTGGAAGTCGATGAAGGACTATATATCCTTATGTCGTTATTTCTAGGCGACCGGTATTTTTTTGTGTAAAATTGTGTTTTTTCGGAGAAGATACTTATTTAGATGCGAAGCACATACCTCCATACTGAAAAAAATGGTACCTATTTTGGTGCAACTTGAGCTCAGCGCCTTGTCCTAATAATAATTTGACAATGCCTCATAGCTCAGTTGGTAGTAACTCTGCCTTCGGCGCTGTAAGCTGTGGGTTCGATTCCCACCCAGGACAAACATTTGTGTGATGAATATAGATGTTTGTTCTGTGTTTGGGTGTTGTATCATATAGTACGTATGTATTTACAAAAAGTATTTAAGTATTTTATCCGTAATCTAGTTCCCATATTACAAGCTATGCTTAGTTTGGGGCTAGATGGCGCTGTGTAAAATGAATGTCCTGTAATATTTATTTATTTAATAAAAAAAAGTAAACCTCGTTTGCATTTCGGGACATGTTTTGGTGAATCTTGTGCGATTATGTAGCACAAATGGAACTCTAATGCATTTGAGTAGATATTTCGGTGCACTTTGTCCCATTCAATTGGCAGGAGGAAAATTCTTGTGCTTTTCACATGCACAACTCAAGTTTTCCTGGGCCAGGATACGGTGGAGCGAGGTTTTCCAAAAGGAACTGGCTCTCCCGTGCGCTGACAGAACACGGCAAACCGCTTATCATCTGATATCTCCAGTTGGTCACTAGCCAAATAACCTTTATAGGTCTTACCACTAGTGTTGGGATTTTTTTTTTATTATTGTACGATAGGTAAGCACTTGGCCTTCATCTCACCTGGTAACAAGCTGGTGAGATAAGACCGAAGGTGGAGGCGCACTTCATCCGGAATCCTCAACAAATTGAGGAACTGGCTATCTTACCCCTGAATGCCGGAACACAACAATTTCAGAATTGTTATTATGGCGACAAAATTAGGTAAGATGGTGGTGGCTAGCCAGGCGGACTTAAACAAAGTCCTACCACCAACCAAACCAAGCACAATATATTGTACTCCCCATGGGGATCGAACCCGGGACCTCTGGATCTGAAATCGGCGGCTTGAACCACTAGACCTCAGAGGTGGTTCAAATTGTTTATGTTTATGGATTCAGCCATAACGCAGTCATGGCTGATAGGCAGTCTGCGATTCCGTTTTGTGGTTCAGTTCATAGTTCATAGTTCAATCAGTTTGTTTTAATATTACAGGACATTTATTTCACACAATGCCATCTAGTCCCAAACTAAGCAAAGCTATATTTATGGGAGCTAGATTTAGGAAATAATTCATATATACTTTATATTTGTAAATAAATAAGTACATACTTATTTATTTATATAATTTATTTATATATTATTTTTTTTATGATGAATATAGATGTTTGTTCTTTTGTTCTTTTTTCTTTATAACACCCAAAAGAACAAACATCTATATTCATCACAAAAATTTTGTCCTGGGTGGGAATCAAACCCACAACCTGCGGCGCAGAAGGTATAGCTACCTATCAAACTGTGAGGCTTGTTTGGTTTCTTTTATTTCGTTAGTTATTACGCAAATCAATTACTTTCAAAATCGAACCACCCCCTATTCAGCTATATACCCATTCAAATCTACCCAATAATTACTCCATACAATTAAAACAAAGTAATGTCTGTCAGACCGTTATCGAACGCGATCAATAGCTACCCCACATCAGTGGGTCGAATCCACCCCACGGGGGTATTAACTACCCCTGAATATAAGTATTGTCACTTGATGTGATATCGATTACTTGTGCTTACTATAATTATGGTATTTAGCTGCTGCCTACGATTTTATGCGCATCTGTCACCTGTCCTACTGTCGGCCAACAAACTAAACAAATACAAAACCAAATTGTAAATGTATACATAAAATTAACAATGTATATTCGATTATAAACTGTATCAATGATTCACAGTTAAGTAAAATAAGAACGCCGCTTAAGAATCTACCCTTTCAACTCAACCCCAGGATATCCCGCTGCTTCGATCCCCAGGGGGAGTAAAATATTGTGCTTGGTTTGGTTGGTGGTAGGACTTTGTTTAAGTCCGCCTGGCTAGCTACCACCATCTAACCTAAGTCTGTCGCATATGAACAATTGTAAATTGATGTATCCCGGTATTTAGTGGTAAGATTCCGAGTTCCTCAGACAGTTGAAGATTTCGGGTGAAGTACGCTTCCTCTTTCAGACTTATCATAACTTAAAACCAGGTGAGATGGAGGGTATAATAACATATCAAATTTTTGTATTCATTCAAAGTAGTCATACTGTCGCGAATTTAACTTTTAAAACCCAACCTAAATAAATGATTCATTTTTATTCAAACACTTTACTGCACACCTTACTTGATAAGTAAAAAAATGGAGGGCAACGCCTACCCTCGTACCCAACCGTAAGCAGCAGCATTAATAAAGTCGACAAGTACAGTCATGGAGACTTGCGAGAATAAAGTACAAAGGTTATAACTATATATAAAATCTAATGTCTATCGGTATGTGAGTGTGGCCACATTATAGCACATACCACGGCACAGGACTGGAGACTGGTACAAGTGTTGAACTGATACACTCAAAATTGATGCTTGGAATACTCCCATATTATTTTGTATAAATGCAGGGAACAGGTAATTAATATAAATAAAGGTAATCTCTAATTAAACAATCTATTGAGATTGAAATTAAATCTTACTGACCTAAAAATATTCCGGCTTTGTATTTGAATTATGCTCCTATGTGGCTACGTATTGCCGTTTTGATTACCAATAATCGACTTTTCCGATTCGGCCAGGATGTATAAAAAGCCCACTAAGGGATCTCACCAGAAGAAAGGCAATAGGTTCTTTTTAGCAATTATCTGTCTGCCAAGCGTGGGGATACTGGCAAGGCCATCCAAATCCGTAAAAGATTCTGTCCAGCAGTAGGCATTTATGGGCATCTGAAGTAGAAGTAGTGCAGCAGTTTACGTCTATCGTGTAATAAATAAAACGAAAATTATGAAATTTTTGCATCTGAAATAATATTTTAAAATAATTTGAATGATCCAAAAATTCACAACCCGGTACCTACTGAGATCGATCGAACTTTTTATAATAAATATATGGCATTTAAAAACACTTTGACATTGTTAGCTTGTGGTTCTAAATGCTCAATAACTTAAATAAACTCGTTACAAAGCTACGAAGGTAGATAATTACTAGTTTTTTTAAGAACGGCGTTATCGCTACCGAAAACCGCAGACATCACATTGTTTCATCTGCTCGCAGTGGCTAAGATTTATAATCGCTTCCGCCTATACTATGAGCCGGTGACTTAGCAACGATATTGCGAGCGAGGCATGTCGGAATGCGCCGCAATATCGTGGTTACACTATATCGCACCTCCTTCATACCGCCAGGAAAATATGTGTGAAACTCAACCTTAATCCTACGAAATACAGAAATGAAGAGCCTTTCTCCATGAAAATGTAATAAACTCCTGGGTATAAAAGTACAATGTACAGACATACGCCTTGTATTCCAGAATGAAACTTGACAAGGAAGATATGATTATCTTGAGAAGAGATATAAAAGATCAGAGAGCAGGTCTAAGAAGCTTTGCTAGGCTTTGCAGTTTCAAAAGCGCTCCGATGTAGACATACTAACTGACTTAAGCAGCGTGGTTCAATCAGTATCAGACTCGGAGGTCCCGAGTTCAATACCCAGAGGGTACAAATATGTGCATGGTTTGGTTGGTAGGACTTTGTTTATCTCCGCCCGGCTAGCTACCGCCATTTTACGCAAGTCTGTCACCATCAAAATGTTGTGTTCCCGCATTTAGAGGTAATATTACTTATCTTCAGTCTGTTGAGGACTCTGGGTGAAATGCGCTTCCATTCGGCTTCATTATAACTTGACCAGGTGAGATGAGCCAAGCGCTTCTCCGACATACAATAAAAAAGAATCTGACGAACCCTACCCCCTTCTTCCTCTTCTAATGATATCCTTTTTTGCGTTCATTTATTTACTAGCTTCTGTTTGGTACACGAATGAAAAGTAGCCTGTATGTTTATCCCAGTTCAGAACAATATATACCTATGTACTATGTTTCAGCTTAATCAAATAGTGATCGTGTAGGAGCAAAATGAACGAATCAGTTGTGTATACCAATGATTGACCTCTCATTTTCATCCCACATGAACTGATTTATGGGATGAAGTAGCTTATGTCTCATTCCCAGTTTATAACATCTTTTGTGCAAAATGTCAGCTTAATCCAATTAAATATTAGTGTGATAAGTAAAATCAACAGCACCGAAAATAGAAAGAGTATTAGAATTGATGATTTTCAATAAATTAAAGGATTCATAAAACCTTTTGAAATTCAGGTAATTCGAAATTATTGAAAGCCAAACTTATCGGTAATTTATTCATAAGGTAAGTATTCTGTACTCAAAGGGTGATAAGACTTTTTTATTACCAAGCCTCCGCTGTCCATCTATCTGTATTTAAGTGTCTGTATCTCATGAACCGTGATATACAGTTAAAATTATCACATAAATTAACGTAAAAAAATTGAAAATAATGTAAGCCAATACAAGAAGCGTCATTATTGCCTTAAAACTTAGTTCAAACCCCTTGGTGCGTGCCCGCTCTTGGCCAGTTTATTTTTTTTTTGGTATTGGATAGCTAAGCGTTTGATCACCAGATCTCTGTAAAAACAAGCAAATATGTGGCCTATGATGGAGCGCGTGTAAAAAGGAACCTTTCACTCTGGACTTGAAGACTCCAAGATTTTACTGGTGCGGAAAATAGACGAAGGCAACGAGTTCCATTCCTAAATTTTTAATTAGTACTGGACTAATGATAAAGTAAAGGTGAATCTCAGTGTTCGGTACAATGGAACATCTACAAGGTAAGGGTTGTAACCTGTCGTACGACTCCTGATTTGGTGGTGAGGGGAAAGGGAAGTCTATACTACTATATATTATATATATAACCTACATACTTATAAAGGTATACAGTTTTCAAGTCGTAGTAGCGGCACTAACTCCCGCGAGTTGTATCGAGTTGCTTGGTAGGGGAGTACTTTGATGTTTCACAAAACGCCACCAAAGCGAATCATACACATTTGTAAAGAACCTAGCAATTAAAAAAAAGTTGAAAAAACGTCAAATTTGAAGAAAAATTATATAGTTTAAGTGTTAAAATGATAGTGATGAACTTAGAGCCAAGGTTAACTTCAATTGTAACTGCGTCTTTTTCTACCTTCATCTTTAATTTAGCGTCTATCGCTTGTACTTCATGCACAAACGGAGATAATAATTATCCCCGTTTATCTAGTAGGTAGTAACAATAGAAGAACCAAAATAAAACCCACAACTAATAAATGAGTTGAAATAGAAACTAGAATATAGAAAGAAACGTAGAAGAACCGAACAAAACCAAAATGAAACCTACCCTTGTAAAAACCATGCCCAGTTTTAAGCTCATTTTTCTTGTGGAAGTCTCGTTTTGTTGCGATCGTGAAGTGGTGACTCTGATTGCTTAAAGTGATTCTTTCTCTTTTTTTTTTATCAAGAAAACTACTAGAATACAATCTTCTTAAATTCCCCCCCAAACCATATTTATAGTAACTGGTTGAGTGCGCGGGCATTTCGTATTTGTAATACTTTGCCTACGAAATAAGATTAGCTCCGTCAGTTAGTACTTTTAAATTGATGCTGAAACACTACTATGCGTCTATTTAATTATGTCTCTGTCTATTTCTAGTTCATGTAAATACAGATAAATGTTCCTACTACCTACCAGTGTATTGTAAAATATACCTGGCTATTAATTAGGTAATTAATTTTTGTTGTATGGATTAGTTTATGGTATTTATAATTCATAAAAAACAGGAAATTAATTTCACACAGCGCCATCTAGACCCAAACTAAGCATAGCTTGTAATATGGGAACTAGAAAACGGATAGAACACTTGTATTCAATTAAAAAGAATTCATGTATATATTTGTTATTTTTAGGGATTCGTAATCGAACACACAACCTACAGTGCAGAAGTCAGAGTTTATGAAATTCCATAACTTTGCACCAAATTTACTAACTCTTTTTTATTGCAATTGAAATTGAAAAATGAAAATATTTACTTGGATTACATAGACATCCATTTTGTTAGTAGGTACTTATGTCAATACAAAAATAGGTTATGAAAAATTGCAAATCATAATTTCAAATAATAAATCAAAATTAAATATACCATGTCAATTACAAATAGTACATAAATTTAATTCTAATGTCATGGAGATATCATAGAGTGATTATTTTCTTTATCTTTTTACTATCTTCAAGATTTTAAGGGAATATAGCCACAGGCTGTTTAATATAGTAAAATGTAGTTATGTATATATGGAAATGTTTATTTTAATGATAACTAAACATAATACAGAAAATAAATTGTCTTGATATAGCTATAATATCAAGATATTTTGAGCTTAGCTCTGATTCACTAAGAAAGTAATCTCTAAACTTTTTCCAAGACTTGTAACGCTTACGTATTCAACTCAACTCGACTGAAGCGATTCTTTTCACGTTAATTCAACGTAAATGTTAAGTTTACGTAAAGCAACACGCTGTTAACGTGAATAGCACCAAATTTAACGTGAAAAGGTGAAAGGGTTTAATTTTATGTAATTAATTAATTGCGGTTTTGGTTCAGAGGAATCTTTATTGGAATGCGCTGTTTTTAAAGATGTTTAAGCTGTATTTCAATCCATTCAGACATTCTTACTGTTGTTAACTTGCTGTTTGCAAATTTTATATTATTTTATTAGAAATATTTATATTTTTTTCCAAAATCCCAAAAGTTCATTAGAAAAACAAAAAATAAAATAATTAAAATTACATTTAAGGAAATCCACTTAATTTTATAATCCTAAGGTATTAATTATCCATTGGTGAATTCTTAACATCTCAATTGACAGTCGATCATTTTTTTTTCAGACTGTCATGTGAACAAATCAGAAAAGAAAAACCATTAAAGCTTTATTTAATAATCCACATACAACTTCTCAAAGCTTACACCACACGGTATTAAGCAATTTATTTTAATTACAGTAAGTCTTAAGTGATTTTTTTTCATGTTAATTACATTTAAATAACGCAGTGCTTTCTGTAGTGTATAAAATGTATTCAAGTAAAATAGCATTGAAATATCATAAGTACAATGTGGTTACCACAGGTTTTTATACTAACTATAGCCGCTACCGAGGACACGAGAAAATGTATAAAAATGTATACAGTGCTGGAGGCGTATTGGAAAGGTACTTTTAGCAACAAAAAGTCAGTGAAGTAAACTGTCCTACATCACATCTCAGTAATTTACTATACTCAGTTAGTAAACTACCTAATAATATCCTGGTGGTAGACAGGCACACTGAAGCATTTAAGGGCGATTTTTTTTTATTCCCGGATATTTTATTCTTCGTCACCGTAACCTCCGGGCATATTATCTAAGTGCATCCTTTTACCACAAAATGACCCTGAAAATGTGATGTTTCAATTCAATTCCATTCATTTATTTATTTCTCTAAATTATTAAACAACAAGCTTTATAACTACACACATAGAAAAGTGCAACGTAAAGGTATACTTAAATTATATCTATAACCTACAAGAGAATGGCTTGCTTCCTGCATCATCAGGATCCACATTAAGTCATCGACTTGTGTTGCAGAAACTTGTGTGTTGTGTTGTGTTTCCTAGGACTCTGCTTGGGTTTAAAAAGGCACACTGTTTATTTTATTAAAGGTGCTCTATAATTCTAATCTGTGAAATGAATGTCCTGTATTATTTATTTATTTATTATATCTAGTTTAAGTGTTGTTCTTTGCTTGTTTATTTATTTTTGTTTCTTGGTGTACAATAAAGAGTTTATCTATATAACACACAGCAAAAACTTGTAATCAGCTGCGTCTGTGTTTCTATTATCTTACGACCCTAATGTCTTCGTGTTCATAGACACTTTAGTACGCTCACTCTATCGTAGACCTCATCCTTATCTTTGCAGTATTAACAGCTGGTCCATTTCAATAAAAAAAACTGGCCCCGTCTTGAAATCTCTAAATACCGCCTCTGTGGTCCAGTGGTTCAACGCACCGATTTCAGATCCAGTGGTCCTGGGTTCGATCACCAACTCGGTTGGGTTGGTGGTAGGATTTTGTTGAAGTCCATCTGACTAGCAACCACCATCTAACCTAATTCTGTCGTCATAATAACAATTCCTTAAAAAAAATGTGTTCCGGCATTTAGAGGTAAGATAGCCAGTTCCTCAGTTTGTTGAGACTTCCGGGTGAAGTTCGCCTCCACCTTCGGCCTCATCTCAACTTGTTACCAGGTGAGATGAAGGTCAAGCGCTTCCCCGTCGTAAAAAAAAATGTCCAGCCGTGGGCCCATAACTATGGTCGTTGATGTTGACGTTTCAACACATAATCCTTCCTATAGATGTACTGTATATTCATCATATATCAATAAACCATTAAAAACTAAGCTCAACGCTGATACACAAAGTGCAGTTGACACGTAAACGACGTTGTGTTGTGCCACTTTTCCCCCGTGTCGTGTTGCGCCACTTTTCCTGCCACATTTTTGCGACGTTATTTTGCCACCGCGGTTTATCCTTTTTGCACTTTTTGTGACATTTCACGGTGTTGTTCGTGACTTTTATCCGGTTTTCAGCAATTGGCAACACTTGTCGAAGCTATCACGTAACTTTACTGCTAAAATACTGTTGCAATGTTTTATAGTTCGCTTAAATTTAAAATTAGTAGACATATGAGTAGGTACCTAACTTGTGTTTTATTGTGACGAACACATCGATTTGCCTCTACCTTCATTATAAATACTGTTAAATAATGGATCTCATAATTCTCGCCTGGTTGCTTACACCATTATACAATCTTGAAAGCTTCAAGGCCAGAGTAGAACCTTTGTCTTAGGTCACACAGTAACATATTTATCATAAGAGCTGGTGGTCAAACGTCAACCAATAAAAAAAAAATACAAACACACAAAATTACAATTGTTCGCAGGTTATATTGTACATAATAACATCTGCCGTCATTTTAATTGGCAACTCGCAGCGGAGTGCTGTTTCAAAGAAAAACATGCAAACAAACTGTCGCCATTTTGTCAACGCTTTGATCTGCATTCTAAACACGTCGGGGATATGAAATGATCGAATATTACGTAAAACATATTTCCACTTACTTATCTCTTATATAATACGACAAATAAATATAACTATAAGCCATGTAGAGGTTGAACTTCTACCGTAAAACAAATTTACCTCTCGCTCTCTGCACTTTATTGTTCGCAGTTTTTTCTTATAAAGATGATACGTAACGAGTAGGTACCAAGTACTGTGGATAGGTAGTGAAAATAAGTTGCTTTACTACCACAGCTTGATAAACTAGAATCGTCTGACAAGTCTTCCTGGCTAGCTACCACAATCTTAACTAAGTCTGTCGCCATAACAACAGTTCTAAATTGTTGTGTTCCGGCATTTAGAGGTAAAGAGCTAGTTCCTCAATCTGTTGAGGTTTCCGGGTGAAGTGCGCCTCTACCTTCGGCCTTATCATAACTTGAAACTAGGTGAGATGAAAGCCAAGCGCTTCCCCGTCGTATCGTAAAAAAATATTCAATGATTGCCGAAGATTACGGTGCAGTTACATTGGTCGGTATCAGTCTTGAGTCGATTTCAAGTCACTCGAAGGAGGCACTCGAAGTTAAGTGAACATGCCTCCCACATAGTATTTTCGATGCTCTTAACAGGTATAGTCGTTATACCGCCCATAATTACGTTATACATAAATAAGTTATGCAGTCAAAAACACTGTAGCATTCAGTAACCTATGGTCACACCAAAAAACGAAAGAATCGGAACGCAAAAATCATTTTTAAAGCCAGTCAGTGGATGTCAGTTGGGTGAGTGTTTTTTTTAGATTTTTTTAGATTTTTTTTAGAACCATGATAATACAACAAAATGTGAGTCGTAATTTTTTGATATGTTTTAGTTTTCTTATCGTTAGCAAGACGAGTGATATCTTCAGGTAAGAGAGTGTTTTCTATGTATCTGCATTTTTTAATTAAGACGGAGTGACGTTTTCCATATCAAATACGCAACGCTCGTGTGATATGGCTTCTATACTAATTCTTATCCACTACGCTCTCTACTCTATTTAGGAAAAAAAACACACGTTTGATTGACTGACTGCCTGACTCAACGCACAGCCCAAGTAGTTGCACTAATAAAGGATTTAGCAAAAATCCACGGAATGCAAGTAAAAAGTAAGATGTACTTGTATGCATCTGCTAAATGAAATCGATTGCCGCTGCCTAGTATAGTATAGTATACGGTGTGAGTCTTAGTTCAGTTTGTATTCTAACATACAAGTAATGGGTGCTTGGTAGACATCCAAGATTCACTATATAATGTTAATCTAACCCCAGCCGTAGGCGCTTCCGCTCGCAAATCAAATTTCCGCTTCGTTGCCTTGTCTTTTAACAAGCCTCATAGCTCAGTTGGTAGTAACTCTGCCTTCTGCGCTGTAGGCTATGGGTTCGATTCCCACCCAGGACAAACATTTGTGTGATGAATATAGATGTTTGTTCTGTGTTTGGGTGTTGTATCATATAGTAAGTATGTATTTAAAAAAGTATTTAAGTATTCTATCCGTAATCTAGGTCCCATATTACAAGCCATGCTTAGTTTGGGCCTAGATGGCGCTGTGTAAAAATTAATGTCCTATAATATTTATTTATTTATTTGTCTTAGACATATTGGCGAACGAACTAGCCAAGAAACTTATAGAACATGCTTTTGACCCATCTTCCTCAGTGGGTTATTTTTTTAAAGACTGTATATTCCATTGGCACTACTTTCGACACTTTCTGTGATACAATAGGTAATGTAAATGTAAAGAGGCTCCCGTTTCCACACTTAGACTCCTAAGTGGTCCATTGTGCGTGAGGAATGTCCGGCTAGTATAGCCAGCCTAACCCACCAGCAGAATATTTCTGGGGTCTTCACAAGCCATAAATACAATAGGTACTAAGCAATGTTAGATAATACAATCGATAAATAAAGTCTTTGGATCAACATTTCGCGACATTAGCGTTTTTTTTATATATTTGTTGTTCTATGCAGAGGCTTATTCAAAAACAAATAAGATCGATCACGATTTCCATATAAAACCTCATTGGTTTGTTACTCTTTGGTTTAAATTGTCGTAGAACTGTTAAAGTTCCAAATTCGAAACTCAGTAGCCCGCGCGGTTTATGATATTCTGTAATCATACATGACGTAATCTGACAGAAAACACCTTTAACAGTTAACAGTAATAATGACGTTCTTACCGGGAGAGTCCTCGGCTACATCAGAGTAGTGGTTGTGTTGAGCGGCGCCGGGTGCGGCGTACAACAGGTTCAGTTCCCGGGCCTCGTTCTCTTCCTGTGCTTGTTGACGACGCAGGGCCACCTTGAATGACATAAAATATTAATTATTGCTAATAAGGGTGCCTAGGCAGTCATTGATAATACTACAATAGACAGCAACACAAAATGTATGTCTCTACAAAAACATTCAGCGTCTGTATTACCGACGTGTTACAAACAAATATAAAGAAAAACGTTAGCAAAAACCTTCTGGGCAGATAAATCTAATCGAAGATCTCATCCTTGTGCACGTTTTGAGACCAAAAAATAACCTTGCACTTGGTGATGAAAACTGTGATTATATATTTGAATTTCGTCATATCTGTAGTGTAGTGATTTGTTCACTGGTGTCAGATCCAGAGGTCCCGAGTTTGATCCCCAGGGGAGTAAAATATTTTGTTGGCTTGGTTGTAGTAGGACTTTGTTTTAGTCCGCCTGGCTAGCAGCGAACATCTTACCTAAGACTGTCGTCGTAACAACAATTCTGTGCTCCGGCATTTAGAGGTAAGATAGCCAGTTCCTCAGACTGATGAGAATTCCGAGTAAAGTGTGATTCCAACTTCGGTCTTAAAATAACTTGAAACCAGACGAGATGAAGGCGAAGCCCGACGTACAATAATAAAAATACTAGCTTGGTGATTACACCTATTTACCACAAACTACACCTATTTACTGACTCTTTACTCTATTTTATGTATGTATATAGTATCAGTATGATGCGAAGAACAACTCAGTAGCATGTAAAATCATACTAAATTTGGTTTGGCTGTAAATATGCGAAAACTTTCGTAGTATGCACTGCTACGCTGCCACGTAGCACATGCTACGCCGTAGCAGTATACATTCTTAACTTTGGGTGTAAACTACCCGCAGATGTCAAATTTCTTGGGCCCTTTTAGGACATTTCGACACGCTAATATAACCTCTATAATCGTAATATCGGTACAGTATCAGTAGCAACATTACCTGAGCCGCCATAACCCGCTGTCTCTCAGCAATAAGGGTGCATTTCGCACAAACGCAGTCCCTCCATCGGCAATACCGCTTGTGCCCTTTCAATGCTGAGACCACGCCGTGGTTTCTACAGCGAGCGCATTTAGGAGTCCGCTGTAACAAAGGAACCATGATAAAAAAAAAATCGATTAAGCCTGTCATCTACCTATAGGTTAATAAAATATTTAATTATCAATGTAAGAAACTTTTCATCGAACAAATCCCACTCATTATTGGACCGAAGGCTTTACGTCATTTTTTAGCAGTTACATGACAACATGGTATCACGTTTTCGGCAGCTAATTACTTCGAAAAAGTATATGTTAATAAATGTGTTATGTTTGAATAAGGAAGTTGACCTTTTCCTAATTTCACAGTCGTCGTGAATTTCACAGAAAAGACAGGCAGTTGTTTAAGTAACTAAATAATGGCTGTAATATATATATAGTTAAAAAAACCTAATCTGTTGTATCTGGTCTTCTTACACTGTAATGATTTTATACAAATGTATAAACAAAAAAATAAAAAAGGTTACTCTCCGGGTGGCTATATCCCTAAGATTAGGTGCTCTTTGCCAAGTCACTCATCGCTGCCAATGTGGTGAGACCTCCGATCGTTTCGGCCACCACGCGCTATCATGCGCAAGGAGTGCATGACAGCATGCTGACGTGTGCCCCGTCATAGCACCATCAATGACATCATCCGTCGGGCTTTTACCACCGCTAACGTCACTGCAGTCCTAGAGCCATGCGTGACGTTGGCAAAAGACCCGACGGGTGACATTGGCCCCCTGAAAGTTGGGACGGCCGCTGGCTTGGGTTACCTCTTGCACCGATACCCTAGCACCGTCCCATATCCCTAAAACTTACAGGCTGGTTCCGCAGCAACATCAGCGGAGTCCCTTGAGTGGTCCAATTATGCGCTCCTGGTTTTTATTTGAGCCATTTGGGGTAGAAACTCTTGGGCCTTGGGGACCAGGGTCCCATTATAATTTACAGAGATTTAGCTGAGAGGCCAAAAGGTGACCGTGAAATAAAATTTTAAGTACTTCCTTTAGTATAATTTTGAATATTTTTGCATTAATGTTTTGTTTCTGCTTTACGACGTAGATGCGCTTGCTCTTCATCTTAGATGTCAAGTAATGATAGAGCCACAGGCTATCTAACTATCTATATTAAACTGGTTATCATACCTCTAAGGCGACAGACTTTGGCAAGATAGTTATAGCTAGCCAGGCGGACATAAACAAAGTCCTACCACCAACGAAACTAAGCATACATTTGTACCCCCGGTGATCGAAATCCGGGATGAGTTGTAACCCTGGAAAAGGTTTACCAGCATTTTTATGCAGCTCTGCTTAAATCTTTCCTTGGTTTTATTTCTTTAGCGTAAGTAGTAGGTATTCACCGTTTCTGGCCCAAGGGGGTCGAAAAATTTTTTGGAAATTGGGCACCCTGGATTGGTCTGTCGCATGATTCAACGTACCTGCCTCAGGGGATGCGAAAAGAAAAAATAAAATAATAATTTGAAAATTGGGCACCCTGGATCGGTCTACCCAATTCTTTTTAGGCTTTCTCAACGCTTAACCGAGATAGGAATTTTAATTGCATGCTCCTAGTATGTCTCATTAAGTTATTACTAATGACATACTCGGCACTAATCATCGTCGCTCTAATTATATTCATACCAATGAAACCACACTTTCTATTTTCACATTATTTTATTTCAACCAAAATAACATCTAAACATATTATATACCAATATATCATTTAAAATACTATTGCTCCTGAATAATCTCACAAATTCTGTTAAGGATAAACCATTGAATTTGTGGTAGATATACATCAGACTGTACTCGCCGCATACTGAGGTCCAATCATTTTGCAGTCGACATCTATTGTAATCCCATTTTCTTGCGTTTCTTTTTAAAAACCTTAGGTGATGGCCGGTAGGCGGTCTACCGTAAGAATCAAAGTATTCCCCGACGCTATTATCGTCAATGTGTATAGCAACCCAATGAGATCCAGGTTTTGAGTCAGGATCTAAATTGCTTATAAGGTATGTAGGGGCTTGTACGCGTATTGGCAATCTGTTAGCAGCATATACGTTGTATTGTAAGCGTGTATGAACATTATTTAAATGTTGTTGTATTTCTAAAGTATTCATCTTGTATGATAGGTCAAAGGTTGTATCGATAGCAGGTATCAGATACAAGTGGTGCAATTTAGATATGTACCTACATACTTAACAACTAGTATGGGTCAAAGTAGGTAAATAATAGATGCATCATTTATAAGTAATTAATAACTTTATTTAAATGTCTTAACCTAATACAAGAAGTTCTTAGCTAGGTAGGTATAATCAATCTTACAACTAGTAATTCTTAGCTGCTATAATCTACATTTACATTACGGTTTTTATCAATTTCTATAACATTATCAAACTCTGCATACACAATACAGTTGATGGTTTGTGAAAGTGCTGATTCAAAACGAACTTCTAGTCTTACGCTACCATGTTTAATAAGATTCCAATGT
The DNA here is from genome assembly GCA_951394065.1 of Venusia cambrica. Lineage (NCBI taxonomy): Eukaryota > Metazoa > Arthropoda > Insecta > Lepidoptera > Geometridae > Venusia > Venusia cambrica. The sequence goes on along the minus strand of OX596068.1, from coordinate 399,726 downwards.
GTCGAAGAATGAGCTGACAAATCAGATGTAAGATCAAACGCTAGTAGGCAAAAACCGTTAGCATAGTGTTCTCTAGATATCCCATTACCTTCATTAAGAAAATGTATACCTGTTCCAGAGAACAACGTGTGATAAGCTGAAGTATAAACATTATTTTGAAATGATGGTTGTAAAGCTTTTGAAGGTATTTGATGTCCGTCAATATACAAACAAAATGTATTTATATCATAATTTTCAAAGTTAAATGGATTTTTAGTGAGGCTACCATTGAATGCGGTATTATTAACAAAACCAACTATAACTCTCTTAGGCACTTGTCCCAAAAATATGTTATCCAACGTTTTTCCCTGTACCCCCGATGGAATCGTTAAAACTTTAACTTCAGCTCTAGTTATAGGGTATTTAGCTGTAGTAGAGGCTAACACTTTCTGATGTGCAAGTAAAACTGATGGATTGATTCGTGCTTTGCGAACAATAAGTGTGGCGTCTGTAATGCATGCTTTAAACTTTATATCATTCGAGGAAGCCATCAAATTAAATGATTCTCTAGAACGCACTAGTTTAACAGACATTTCAACACCGTTGATTAAAAATTTTTCTTGATTATAAATATCACCATGTAAATGTCCAATCATTTCTATTTCTTTACTCTCAAAAGCAAATTCTTGTCGTTTAGTGAACCCTCCATTTTTGTCATCTGTAGCATTCATTTTTCCAGCGGTATCTTCATACCAAAGACCACAAGTCAAATGAGATTTCTTAGCTGCTGAACCATAGTTCAATAGAGTTTCCAAATATGCGCGATAAGGGTAAGTGTTGTTCGGTGGTGATACAAGCTTTTGGTTCAAGTAAACATCAAGTTGGGAAAACAGAGAATGTAACCAATTATTAACAGGAGCTACTACTGTTGTAGAAGCAAGTTTCGTTGAGTCCTGGTTTAGTACTTTAGCTTTTATATGAAGCAAAGTGTGCGATAGATCAATATAATCCTCTCCAGTTCCTGGTACTTGAAATTCGATGGGGCCATCGTCAGCTAAAGATGAAATAGGTTTGTAATGTATCCACAATCCATTTTCTATACTTGTTTGTGTTGAGGGTAAGGCAAATAAGTCTAATTCTGATTTAATACACTCACACGAATGGCTATGTAAGAAAGACATTTTTAATTTAATATTATTTTTGTTATGAAAATATATCTTTGATATTATTACGATTCAATTTTTTTTTCTTATTTGTAGCTTTTACTTTAGCAGCTAATTGTGGAATGAACGAAGCTAGTTGTTTCCGTTTAGTTATATATCCTGATCCAGACATATTGATTCTATCAATTTTATCATCAGCTTTTCGCTTTAAATTTGCACCAACTTCTTTCAGCCGGTTTTTAATTGATTCTTCCATAGGTCGCGCGCTAACTAAATCCGACAGCAACCCCACACCAGCATTTAAAGCCTCTTTACCAATCACTCGCGCTCCACTGGAGAATAGAGGTAAAACTGATCGAAACAGCCCTCCTAAAAAGCTACCAATTCCATGCCCCCGTTGATATGGTGCACCTCTGTAGATTACTCCAATACCTGAACCCGCTTGGTGAGAGTAATAGTTTTCATAAGGACAAGATATTTTATTTTGTAAAGATTGCATTATATTTTTTTGAAATGTAGTTTAACACAGACTGTTCCAAACTGGAATGGTATTTTTTCACCTGTGTTTGATCTTATATCTATTTCAATAGTATCAAACTCTCTACGCATGACACGTAGGTAGTGAGGTGGTGAGAATACATGCATTTTATTAGCTCCATAAATATATTTTGAAGGGTCTAATGGTATGATTCTAAGTAAAGGTGTCATCACATCACCAACTATTTGTGGATCAATTACATCACAGTAAACTAATAATTGAGATGGTAGCCCTAAATGCAAATTCGCTGGACATTTCCCTATGCCCTTAGTTACCAAGTTTCTAGAAGGTTCAAACCCGAGTTGTAGACACAGCTTAGGTGATAACGTTATTGATGTTATTGATTCATCCATTACAGAAACGGAGACGAACTTTGATAACTCATCATAACGGAATTTGACATGTTCTTTTATGTTGTTTAATGCTGATAAGATATGATTGATATCATCATAGTTGGTGGCTGGTATGTGCGTTTTGTAGTACACTTTTGATGGTTTCTGTTCGTTAGGCATCAGCATCCACTTTGTTACATAAACTATGTTTTCATGTTCTTGAACAGTAAACATTGTGCTTGGATATTGAAATTCAACAATACCAACGGTCCATGATCCTTCCAAAATGATTGATTTTGGTAGTTTAGTAGAAAAAAGAGATGTAGTGTTTTGTGGAAAGTATTCCATAGAGCTGTTGCTTAGTAGAGTAATATAAAAACTTTCTTTCATTTTGTAGTTATTTTATGCTAGAAGCCAAAATCCAACTGTTAAATTTATTTGGATAACCTTTCCACTTCACAAACAATTGCTTTCTGTTCCCAGAGTAGCGCGTGCTTATGATTTTATCTATTTTGTAACTTGCAGTGGGGTTGTAATTTACTTTCTGTAGTTCTTTTTCATAAAATGTACCTGTTATTGGTTCATTTTGCAAATCATTCAATGTGTATACTACCCATGGTGTCCTCTCTATGATCGAAGATATAATAAAAATTTCATCACTCCAATTCGATTCATATCCTTTTTGAAATATATGTTTATATTTAGTTATTCGTACATGGTCACCAATATGAAATTTCGGTAAGGTGGTATCTGAGATTCTTGACTGATAATTTTTTCTTTCATAAAGGTTATTCCAGACAGTCATTATGTTGTTAAAATTTACATCACAAGGACACATTTTTATGCTGGAATGATAGCTGTGATTATATGCATAAACTAAATCTTGTAAAATATCTACATATCTGTGAGTATTTTTATGTGAAAAATAACGCCACATTTTCATCTTAAGTGTTCTTTGAAACCTTTCAACAATGCTAGCTTTAATATCGGGATTGTTTGTTGTGTAATAGTTGATATTTTTATTTCTTAAAAATGTTTGCACCTCCTTTGAAACAAACTCTGTTCCCTTATCTGATTGAATGTGTGTTGGAGTGATTTTAGCTTCATTAAAAATACTTTCAAAACATTGTTTAACTGTTTCAGAGTTTTTATTTTTCATAGGTCTAACAAACGCATATTTTGAAAACACATCGATCACACACAAAATGTAATTAAAACCATCATTTAGTTTAGAATACGTTCTCATATCACTTAAATCCGCTTGCCAAAGTTCATTTAGGTTTGATAATATATACTTATTACGAGGAAATTTCTTATGAACAGGTTTGTGGAGTGTGTATGCCTCTTGGTCCTGTAACCATTTTTTAATTTCTTTTATACTCATTTTACCTTTCATAGCTTTAGTTAATTTATGAATGCTTCCATATCCAGCAGGATGTGCAGGATCATAATATATTCTATTTATTTCTAATAAGGGGTCCATTTTTCCCAATCGATCTTCTTGCGTAGTTTATTCGCATAATTACTAGTGGGTGTTGAATACGATTCCTCGACTTTTGAAATGTTACTGTTATCTTTAAGCCGCAGTTCACTGATGTACTGACTCCTCTTAGGATTCCCAATGTATGTAAGTGGTATTTTTATATCTTTCAATCCTTGAGAGAACTCTTTCCAGCCTATTGGATCACATTTCTTTAATGGTCTTAGTATATCGTTCACTAGATCTATAATATTGCTTCCAGGAATTGCTTTATTATCAATCACAACTGTGCCATCATTTCTCCAATGAACTTTGTTTCTATTTTTACTCAGAGATAGCGAACTTAACAATAACTCACCCTTTTTGTTATAAGTTTTAGGTATTAAACTTAATATTTGTTTTATTGAGTATGGAGTCTTCAAAGGGGATGGAACGCTTTCGTTGGGAGACTCAAATGAGGTGAGGAGACTTTCTTGATGATTACCTTCCTCGCTCGAAGTCGGAGAGTCAACTACGTGCTCGTTTTTTATGGTATTATTTATATTTGAATCTTTACTTATTACAGGTGAATGATTTGATGTTATTATCGGTAATTCAACAGGTCGACGATCTTCTTCAGTGAAATGTAGAAATCTTTGCAAAATTTGTAAGTACAGGATACATTTCTTTCTATCATCTATATTACTATTTAAAATATTCTGCATTTCTGTGTCCAATCGTGTTCTTGGATTGTCAACCCCATGTTGAGTGTTAATTCGGTTTAATTTATCAATCAAGCTGGGTTCCACGAGCACCATTTTTTTGGCATGTTCCATTTTTAAACAAGTGAACTTATCAATCCACTTAAAATAGAACCTAAAATGATTGGGAGGAAAGCTCCACCTTTTTGAATTAAAATTTTCTTTCTTTCTTTTTTTGATCCTTTTCTAACCAATTTCCGCAGTAAATATTTGAATTTATTCAATTTACTCTTTTGTTTTTTGTCGAGTGGAACTTTTCCCTGAAGAACGTTGTGAATACACTCACAGATACAATTTATTTCATCATCATCACATACCTTTAATATAACTTGTTGATATTTTGGTTTAAGTGTATTTAGTGCGTTTAATAAATTCTGATGCGTCTTGAGACTACGAGTCATTATTTAAAAGTGATCGGGATTTGTTGAGTCTTCGAATATTTAAAGTCCTTTGTTGGGACGTACACTATGCAATAACCATCTTCAGGGAATATTTTAGTTTTAATTCGACAAATATCATCTGTTCCTTGCTTAAGATCTATCATTATATATCCATGTGCTTCTGTGGTTGCATCCTTATAAGCATCTTGAATAAATTTGGTATTTTCTGGTGATACCTGACGAGCTAGGTATCGAATTTGTGTCTTATCACGTGGATTTTTAAAATAGATGATGTAGCTTGAATTTAATGAAATATCTCGTTGACCCCTTCCTTGATGAAACAAATTTTGCGTGATGTAAAAAACACTCAAGTTTCTATGATGACTTCCTTTGGTAAATATATCAACCACTCTACCATCAGATTCTCTCATAAGATCATCAATAATTACCAGGTTAGCATCCTTGCCATCAAACATACTTAAATCTGGTATCCCGTGAACGTAGTTTACATTTGGTAAGTTATACAAAGGTTGCATTTCATCAAAACACCAAGTTATTTGACTAAATTGCTTGTCACATATCTCTGTAATGTATTTTATAAAGTTTGTAACAAATTTTGATTTTCCACAACCACTTGGACCAGCAACAATTGCGGTAAATGGATGAAGAAATTGATTCATTTTATCTCTGTTTGACGTGTAGATTCTATGAGGGTATTGTAACAAATAACACATTCTCTGATAAAAATCATTTTTTATTTACACTCATTAAACATATTTATATAAAACTAATTAAACCATTCAACATTTATTACATATTACAACATGAATTTACAATACTAAAACTACCGTATTTACATAATTATTTATACACATTTTAGAAATACAACAACATTTAAATAATGTTCATACACGCTTACAATACAACGTATATGCTGCTAACAGATTGCCAATACGCGTACAAGCCCCTACATACCTTATAAGCAATTTAGATCCTGACTCAAAACCTGGATCTCATTGGGTTGCTATACACATTGACGATAATAGCGTCGGGGAATACTTTGATTCTTACGGTAGACCGCCTACCGGCCATCACCTAAGGTTTTTAAAAAGAAACGCAAGAAAATGGGATTACAATAGATGTCGACTGCAAAATGATTGGACCTCAGTATGCGGCGAGTACAGTCTGATGTATATCTACCACAAATTCAATGGTTTATCCTTAACAGAATTTGTGAGATTATTCAGGAGCAATAGTATTTTAAATGATATATTGGTATATAATATGTTTAGATGTTATTTTGGTTGAAATAAAATAATGTGAAAATAGAAAGTGTGGTTTCATTGGTATGAATATAATTAGAGCGACGATGATTAGTGCCGAGTATGTCATTAGTAATAACTTAATGAGACATACTAGGAGCATGCAATTAAAATTCCTATCTCGGTTAAGCGTTGAGAAAGCCTAAAAAGAATTGGGTAGACCGATCCAGGGTGCCCAATTTTCAAATTATTATTTTATTTTTTCTTTTCGCATCCCCTGAGGCAGGTACGTTGAATCATGCGACAGACCAATCCAGGGTGCCCAATTTCCAAAAAATTTTTCGACCCCCTTGGGCCAGAAACGGTGAATACCTACTACTAGCGTAGTTTTTAGTGGTGGTAATTCTTCAATTTGAAGTATATAATTTTTCTATTCCGAACTTATTTTAATAGTCTGAGATCATTTCTAATATATTAATTTAAGAATGGTTTAATTTTATAAAGCAGCGTTTGCTGGCAAAAGCAATTCTTAAGTAGTCTCAAAATGTAACTTTCGAAACGAAGTGAGACATCGAAAGGTATTCCAAAGTTTTGACCTGTATAATGCGTTTGCTCAATATGTTGATGTCCGGATAGCTAAATGCTATATACATATAAACAGAAATACTATCTGTTATGTTTTATGAATCAAGAATCTTCAGCTTAGATTTGGTTGGATTAAGGCAAAGAGCATTGTTACTGGACCAGGTGGCTATGCGCTCAAAGTCGTCATTAATCTTAGGTAACTAAGATTAAATCATCAGGATGCATATACAGATACAACTGTAAATAATCTGCGTAAAGAAGAAATTTGAAACGTTTATGTTTTAAGAGATATCTGCTGTATAAATTATAAAAAGAAGATGACCCAAAATTAAACCCACAGATTAAGGTTTCTGATGTAAGCGTCTGTTCTTTTTTTCCGCCAGAACTGTGATTAATCTGTTCGATTATTTCCACCAGCTGGGATCGATCATCGAGATTACTCTCGAACTATATTACCGACGCAGCATCCAAACCATAATACGATAACTTTAAAAGTAACAGTGGCACATTCAAAGAATTAAACGCACGAGAAAAATCAAGCAGTACCATAGTACCTAATCCTTTATACCCTGCTCAGCTATAATTTCGTCGACCATACCCTGTAAGGCCGTTGTTGTTCAACATATCAACTCAATTGGTTGTAAGCTACTTTCTCAATAACCCTGGTAGAATGCATATACCTACACCATTCAATTTATTGTGATATAAGTGAGGAAAATAGACCACAAATCATCAATGATTTTTTTTATTAACAGCTGTATTTTCACGGTTACATTGTACTTAGACAACTGACCAGAAACCACACTCCGTAAAGCCCTCGCCACGTACATCTTACCAATGAAACAGAGCTCAAAAACCCCTTTATACTGTACCAACCAACATTATAAATTAATATTCACAAACTGATACACTAAACAGGGGTCTTCTTACGCTGGAATTTGATTGAACGGTGAACCGGCGTTATCAAGCTCCCACCCGCTACCCCTAAATGTAACATAGCTAAAGTCACTTACACCCTAATTTAAAAACAAACGACACCAAACACGTCAAATCTATCAAACCGTTTATGCTGTAAAGCCCTGCTTCTGAGGCAGTTGAGTAAAAATATGCATTAACAAAAAAACAGTTTGCCCTTTGTAGTACAAAAGATAGACAGTTTTTTTGTTGCTATTTTTATATCCGCTGCATGATATGGAGCGTCTGAAAAGTAGCCACTGCATTTACAATATGAGCCGGGCAGCTAGTTAATCCTAAATGTATACCTAATTACTATTACGACCCTAAAACCAATCTAAGTACATACCCTGTGCTGAAAGCTAGACTCAAATCCGTCCAGCGTGAACCTCATCAAATCCTGTTCAGTATGTTTGTCACGGTACTGCAACAAACAAACAAACAGACTCAAAACATATATTTGTATTCACAGACAGGCTCTGCTCACAAAAATAACTAGCCAATATTTCTTGAAAGATATTTTTTGAATGTTATAAATATTAAAAGTCTGTGAATACAAAAAATATATTTTCAGAAATTTGTCTTGTTTATTGCCTAAAATTAACAACACACGAGTTTAAAAAACATTTTACTGTAAACATTCAAAAATGAAACAAACGTAATTTTATTTAATTTTACCTCCAATATTTTATCCAATCTTCCATTAATTTTACAATTTCAAAAGTGTCCTGTCTATTTTTCCGTTACGTTTTCACGACTAAACAGCTAAACCTTGATAAAATTGCTTAATAGATTATATCAGTTTATTGAGGATTCCAGGTGAAGTGCGCCTCCACCTTCGGCCTTATCTCAACTCCCGTCGTACAATAAAAAAAAATCCTGCAGGGACATGGGCTACTTTTCTTCCGGGTACTAGTTACGCGAAGACGCGGGCAAAAGCTAAACAATTAAACGCAATAATATCTAATCTAAACAAATAAATATAAGTGTCTCTCTGCTTGTTTGTTCCGGCTCATCTCCGAAACGGCAGGACTGATTTTTACTGGCAGATAGCTGATGTTATGAGGAGTATCTTAGTTAGGCTATTCATTTTATACTTTTTCATTTAAGAAAAAGATATAGGGGTCCGCAATAAAAATCATGGAAACCAATATCTACACTTTAGAGTAACTTCCTTTCGTGTATTAAGATAGTATTTTGGGAAATTTCCACGGTATGACGAGAACAAAGCCCTGGTCGTTAGGAAGTAGGAAGTAAGGAATATGAATAAGTAGGTCATCAACATGAAAATATCAAATTCCATCCACATTTTATTGATATTTAATTTATTACGAGTAGGACTTTGTGAAAAATCATTTTCACAAAGCGCCGTCTAGCCCCAAACTAAGCGTAGCTTGTAATTTGAGAACTAGATTACGGATTTAATATTAAAATACTTTTTTTTGTAAATACATACTTATCGAACACTACAAATCACACAAATGTTTGTCCTGGCTGGAAATCGAACCCACGACCTACAACGCAGAAGGCTACTACCAACTGGGCTATAAGCTTTGTTGCTGAGCTATGAGGCTTGTTTAATATCAATTGCAATTTAAAATCCAAATAAACGCTCTCAGATATTCCGTGGGGACATGTGACAGGAAGTATACACCAAAAATCCCACAAAATACTGAATTATTTAACCTTCCAAATAAACCAATAATGCTATTATAACACATCATTTGCCGCGAACACTACAATTACTAATGTTTTATATTACCCTGTGATTCAATTACACAGTTGTAACATTGCGCACACCTTTTGTTACATTTTGTAGTACTGGTGTGGATTACGGAGGGGTTGTAATATGGTTATAATTCACATAATTACGGCTTTCAAAGGTTTGAGGAAATGATACTTGAAACTTTGTGTTGTTGTAATGCTATTTAATTTAATTTAAATACCAGATGTTCCGTATTTGCACCGTTTGGTAATTTAAAATGCTTTGTAATGAATCTACGTACCTATGTTATACTTATTTCAATATTTTTTTGTTATTAGTCTAATAGTCTTGAGGTAGGTCTTTTTATTATTTGAAAATTTGGAAATACTACGTTTAATTTTCATTTACTTAAATAAAATTTTGACGACATGAATGTTTACAAAATATACAAAAAATATGTACTATACTAAAATATGTATCGAACTCATTTTTTTTTTTTTTTTCAATTTATTATATACTAAAGAAAATCTAAGAATTGATTTATTTTTTAACCTCATTAGTGTCGAGAGAACTAGAAACTTACTTCAATAAGTCCGTCGTGGTAAAACCCGACGGCGACGGTGGCGCTAAAAAAGTGCTAAAATACTGCACTGACCGACCTTTTATATCCTTTTATATATTAAAAATGTAGGTAATCATCTATTCTCAACTGATTTTTACTAATATACCGGAAAGTCTATTTGTATTAGGTAATAACCTTCATTGTAGGTACATTTATTCAATAACTTTATCACAAGTAGGTACCTAACCTATACCTACGTTTTAAAAGATACTACCGATTGCATTATTCTTGTCAAGCTTTTTTCGCGTAAGTTCAGATTAGTGGCCTATAGGTATTAAAGCACTGTTATTTAATTTTTTGCGAGTATTTTACTTGAGTTTGTGTGTTTTTGCTTTGTTTAGTGTACCTCTTATTATTGTGATAATATATGATATATTTTATTATATTAGATAGGCACCCACCTAAGGAAAATACAACATAGGTAGGTAGGTACCTATTCATCTCTTTCACCTATTCATATCACTGTTTAAGAACACCTTTTACTCTCCGGGAAAGCTTTCTAAGTCAAGTAGCTTATGCTATAGGTAATCTGGGCAAGGACCGCTATGGTAGAGTTTAAAAAAACAAGCACTAAATATAGGTCTCAAATAGACAATACAATATCTACACTGCTCGCGACCACGATTGGGTCAACTCAGCCAAAAAGTCGGTTAAATGGCAAATTACATGGTTATATGAACCCGAAAACAGTTTCAAGACAATACCTGGTATCTCTCGGAGGCTCTGAGGAAGAAGGGTGGCAGCGCAGCCAGAACCGGGTGCTGCACCAACTGAGACACGTCGACGCCATTCGGGAGAGACATCTCCATAATAATACCACAAACGATATAAAAACTAAACACGCACAGAGGTTATCATCCTCCAAAAATACTGCTACAATGTACGATAGTTTTATTATCACAAAGAATGGTTCAATTAGAACGTTATAAAAAAACCGCTACAAAAGTTCGCGTTCCAATTTTAAACCGCATGAGGTTCCACAGACGCAACGTTCCGGGCCGCGATGTTACCAACACTGTTGCTTCATTTTCGGCGGCTGACAGTTGCTGGCCGGGAGAACGAGACGGGAAAACTGCGGAACGAGACACAGTTTCAGCTATATTCGCGTCTCGCTCGCACGACAGCTTTAACTGTATATGTTGTATCATCCGGTTATATAAAATGTTGTAAGATCGCGTCGAGTGCTCCAATAGGGCGTTGGGAGATCCGCCTCTGCGTTGCGATTGGCGGAGCCGTTTGAAACTTAATTTATAAAGGTGACTTTTTTGAGAACCAGTTTTTACGGACAATGCTATTGAATGAACAAAAAACACAATTATGTTTGTTATTCGGTTCGCGTACTTCGCTTTATTGTGGAGCTTTATTCTATTGTTTATTCTTTAGTTCTTTATTCGGGAGTATTTCATAATGAGATGTTAACTATCGATCGGGCTATTCTGGTTTTTATCGTTGATTGATCTCGACGCTGTTTGCCCGCTGATGATCCTATTTAAATATTATCTTGTGTGAGTATCTCTTGAGTGGGCTTCAATAGATATTTACCATTAAAGAACCGCTTGAACTCTACATTTTGTCACAATCCATTTAGAAAGATAACATGATTTTTCTAGTATTCCGTTAAGATGTAAATAGGTACTGTTAATGTAAAACCAAAAACTTTTTTAATTGTCAACATTATATTGGTAAGTATCGTTTATTTTAGTTATTAAACTTCCCGTCATTCACTGTCTGTCGTGACAAACGTTATTAGATTTCAATATTTAATTAATGACATTTGTAAACATATCTGTATAAAATTATCCATTTAAATTCAATACTTATATCAACAAAAGACCCGTCTCAAAGATACATCCGCCATCTTGAGCGTGTTCAATTTAAATTAAATTTAAACGTCGAACGCCGAACGTCGGAAGGTGCGTTCGAATTGAGATATTTCAATTTGTCGCGGGAATTCAATTTCAATTACAATGGACCCCGGCGCTCGGCGGGTGGCGGGTGGGGGCGTTTGGGTGTTAATTATCTATGTTTTTACTTAATATCTTTGCGTATTTGCTAAAGCGTAACGTTGTCGTTGATTTCGGAATTTATAATGAGACATTTAACCTTTGTTGTGTTCTAGTACATACACTATATCGATGTTGAAAAGATACTTAACATAATAGGTACCTACATAAACTGAGTAACTGATGAATTTACAATATTTGTATGGTTGTTAATATCTATCAATCCATTTAAGTAAATTTATTTTTATAGTATTATCTGAACTGAACGATAGCTTCTCTAATAAAGATGGACATTTGTAATTCTGAGTAAGCTCTGACGTAAGTACCTATCTACCTAGACCTCATCCTTTTCTACACAGGTTTCGAGAACAAAAGTTGTTATAAGATGAAATCCTGGAGAAATCGAGGGAACTCTTTAAATATTATAGACACAGTTGAAGTGATGAAGTGATTTGGGTATTTTATGTTGTATTACCTCAAAAGTAAAGATAAAACGGACCGCTGTCATCAGGTAACGATCTGATGATGAGATCCTGGAGAAATCGAGGGAACTCTTAAAATATTGTAGGCACACTTGAAGCGATTCGGGTATTTTTAGGATGTATTACCTCAAAAGTAAAGCAAAAAACGGACTCCTTATAAGATCACGCGTCTGTATGCTTTTCGTCCATCTATCATCAAAATAATTGGAAAAAATACGTCCAGGTAAACCGGTGGGCGAACCACAGACCACAGAAACGTAAACTCTAATTAAAAAGAACTCAACGTAGTCTTATCTATTTTGTTATAAACTTAGATGTATGTTGGTAACGTAAGACCATTAAATATAACCCAAAACTGTGTTATTTTTTTCCTTTCAGGCTTTGACCACCAGCACGCTTATAAAAATAGATATAGCCTAAGATGGAACACGTGTGACTTAAAAGGAACCTATACCTACACTTTGGACTTAAGTCGCCCAGATTCTACTGTTCGGGAAATCAGACAGAGCAAGTTCCAAGTGTTCCATTCCTTACCAGTTCTAATAATAACGATCCGTATAGCAAATCCGTGTGTTCAGCCCAATTTGGAACTTTAACCGCCTCTGTGGTCTAGTGGTTTAACCCACCGATTTTAGATCCAGAGGTTCCAGTTTCGATCCCCATCATCGCGGGGAATATTGTACACATCAAGGAGTACAATATTGTGCTTGGTTTGGTTGGTGGTAGGACTTTGTTTAAGTCTCCCTGGCAACCATCCTACCTAATTCTGTCGCCATAACAATAATTCTAAAAAATATTGTCTTCCGGAATTTAGAGGTAAGATAGCCAGTTCCTCAGTTTGCTGAGGGTGAAGTGCGTTTCCTTCGGTTTTATCTCAACTTGTCACCAGCTGAAATGAAGGCCAAACGCTTCCCCGTCTCCAACACGAAACAAGATAAATTTAACAAAGCTATATGCTTTACGCTCACATAGGTTGGTACTGATACAAATTCATAAAAGGAGTTGTCAATAAATCATTTATAGTTTACATAAATAGGTACGAGAGTTTGTTTGTAACATTATCAATGCTCGATCATATATTTAAACAAAGTAGGATTAAAATACACCTTTGAGACATGTAAACTCGCGCCACAGAATACAGCACCGTAGGTTTAAGGGTGGTCACAGATTACACAATAGTAAGAGTCAGCATACTTGATGTGTCACCGAATTGTTTGGAACGGAGTTATCTTACTTGGTAGAGACCGAAAAAGAAATGTATTGAATATACTAGTGGATGATGGCTGACGGCTGATAGAAGTGAATAGAAATACCTAAGTACATGTTTTGCAGATCTTGTCTAGAGCGGGATAAGGACAGGAAGACAATGATGCTGAAACCCGCGAGGTGATAAAGAAAAAGTACGTAAAGTAATAATATATCTCTCACTCTCCATGCTACAGAATGGTTTGCTGAAATTGAATGCTTCATACGAGGGGTGATCCAAAAGTAATGATAATCAGTTATTTCTACTGCACACAAAAATACAAAAAAAATATCAGTCACTTGCTCAATTACTAACTAGTTCAGGAAAAAAAAAATCATATAAATAGGCCACGATTCCCGGGAACTACATTCATTTGAATACGGACTGTCAAGGAGTGAACATCAAAATGGAAAAACACGAAATCAGAGCTGTCATTAAATACCTCTGCTTGAAAAAAATGTCTACCAAAGACATACATAGAGACTTGGTGGAAACATTAGGGGACTCTTCCCCTCCATATTCCACAGTTGCACGCTGGGCTAAGGAGTTTAAGCTGGGAAGAACATCGACGGAAGACGAACACCGCGAAGGACGCCCATCGACGTCCCTCACTGAAGAAAATGTGAAAAAAGTTGAAGAAGTTGTATTGGAAGATCGAAGAGTGACTATCAGGCATGTAGCTGAGGTCACAGGGATCTCATATGGCAGCATTCAAAGAATCCTTGCGAACGAATTGCATATGAGAAAGGTCTCCGCGCGTTGGGTACCGAACATGTTAAACGACGAGCAAAAGAAGAAACGAGTCGACATGTCAAGAGCAAATCTCGAAAATTTCCAGGCAGACAAGGATAATTTTTTGTCACGTTTTGTGACCATGGACGAGACCTGGATCCACCATTTTGATCCTGAAACAAAACAACAATCGATGACATGGAAAAGATCCGATGAACCGACGCCGAAGAAATTCAAAGTGTCAAGCTCAGCAGGGAAGGTTATGGCGTCTGTTTTTTGGGACGCTGAAGGAATAATCATGGTGGACTACTTGGAAAAGGGGGCCACTATTACAGGCTCCTACTATGCAGAACAAATAAGAAGATTGCGGGAGGCTATTAAGGAGAAAAGGCGAGGCAAACTGCGGGCTGGAGTGCTGTTCCATCAAGACAACGCACCGGTTCACAAAGCTGCAATTGCCATGGCTGCCATTCAGGAAGCGGGCTTTGAGCTGGTGGATCACCCCCCCTATTCACTAGATCTAGCCCCCAGTGACTTTTATTTCTTTCCACGACTCAAGGAACATCTCCGAGGCAAGAAATTTGACGATGATAGCGACGTGATGGCCGCGGTTGATGACTTTTTAGAGAGTCAAGATAAAGATTTTTTTTCTAAGGGAATTTTAGGTTTAGAAAAGAGATGGACTAAATGTATAGACTTGCTAGGAGACTATGTTGAGAAATAAATTTATTTTTTTATTTTATTCATTATGTTTGTTATTGATTATCATTACTTTTGGATCACCCCTAGTAGCATTAAATTTGCCTATGTACGTACCTACCTACTTCTTTGATTATTATAGCAAAGGATCTATGAAACAAGGATGTGTTAAATAGAGTTGAAGAGAAGAGGACTTTGATTGAAACAGTAGGAAATAGAAGTGAGAAGATAATAGGGCACTTTATAAGAAATTACATGCAGCTTTATTGAATATATCACAGGAACCTATTTACTCTAGACTACTAATAAAAACACCTACGATCTCCATAAATTAAAATAACCTAAAGATGTTGTGTAAACTCGCAGGTAAAACCCCCCTGCCCCCGACTCGTGAATAGGTGGGGGGCGGTGGGGTAGTAAATGAGAATTCCACAGAGAAGCGATCAACACGCGAAATGTGAACATTGCGAAAACGTCTCAACTTTACGCTTAGGGAGGGGATAAGGAGCTATCGATAAAACTTGTTGTTCTGTTCATATTAAAAAAAAAAGTTTAATGTGTTGTTTATACTTGAAATAAAAAAATGAATATGTCTATATCTAATATCTTGTGACCTAGAAGCTTGATCATGCAAAAATGAGGTCTACTGTTGTCATTCGCCTGTTTTATGATATTCATAGCTTCCAAAGGCAGACTTCGTTCAAATGGTACCCGATTAAAAAAACTAAAAAATATGTATTTCATTTTATGTATTTCTGTTTCCCTTTGGTCCATTTTCGTAACTGATATTCCATAACCAGCTTTGAAAATGGAATTTTACTCATCTTTTTGTAACCGGTTATGAAAGGAATAGAAATAGGTATTCAATTTTTGTAGCTAAATTGCGAAGCCCACAACAATACCTTATTTATCTTTTTTTCATAATTAACTGTTGATTATAGCAAGAATGGAGTGTTTTTTATGGCTTTAGTTAACATCTTGTGTAGAATTAAATCCTTGGTGTTTCTTTTAAATTGTATTCAAATTCATTAATAAATAACGCTACAGCAAACTTCCCCCATTTTCTCCCCCAATTTCCCCCCGATCAAAAATTCCAATCTAGTAAAAAAAAAAAAACAAGGAACATGTGTGCCAATTTTCATCAAAATCGGTTTAAAAATATGACCTGTAGACGAGAACAACCCGACAGAGAGCGGATAAAAGCATTAATGGGTCAATTAATGTAAAAAAAAACTTTTTTGTGAGTTTAATAAGCTTTAGATATCATTTGTTTAAAAGAGCTTTGGTCCGCCTTCCTTTCGTGCACAAATGCACTTTTCAGTTTTTTTAAAGCATATGTGCGCATTTCACGTACACATGCTCTGACGATGAATGTCACATCGTGAGGAAACCAGCTTTACCTAGGACCAAAAATCCGAATGGCAAGTGTCACTGGCTAGTATTCCTAAGCTGCGATTGGCTTGCGAGCCGTGGGCATATGCCGTTTGTAAATTTGGACGTTCTCTGACTACCCCCTAGCAGGTGATCCTCATAAGATCCTCGCTCTGAGTAGTGAACAGAATCAAATCCTCGAAGGGAAAAAGACGTGAGCACAGTCTGTTCTAGTCCTCAGATACTTCAGATAGGTAGCTTTGCGTGGTAGGTACCAGTGTGCAGTAAACTTAAAAAATTTAACTCAAAAACTTTAATCGAAAATCGAGTCCCATCACTATATTCGCGGGAGCAAGCAAATATCTTCGCAAGCGTTAAAATGAAATGCTCGCAATTTGAATATCGTTCTACCCCTCCCTCTCACCCCTGCCCACCCCTTATCCTCCCGGGGAAGACGGCCAAGCCACGTCTGTAGAACGGTGACAGAAATAATCTGTGATGCTATTACAATTCCACTTTATAATGTGGTCGCATTCTTGAGACTCAATTATCAATTTAAGTACTTAGATACAATAAATATATTATTGCTAGGTATAGGTATATAAATATATAGGTGCCCTCAGGGTTTTCAAAAATCTTGCGGGGCTTTTGATTAATGCGACACGTGACCTGGCTCTTATTTAGGCCAGCAAATTAGCATATATCCATGGCAGTCAGTCTGGTACAGGTGTGGTCAGTTACCTACATACCATTTTAGCCGGTTCTTAAGTAGCCCGGCTGGCTTCTTTGTAAATAGTTTTTTTTTTTTCTTAAAAAGTACATTTAAACTAAATATGTACAAAGGAATCAGTCAGATTACCTAAGGACCGTTATTTTAATTGTTGGTGGTAGGAATAGGGATTAATAATGTTCGTGTAAGTTAATACATTCTATATAGGTAATTTATTTACTTTTCGAAGACTTTTTAGTTAGTCGGAATTGTATTAGTGTTGATAGTTTGGTTGGTGTCGATAGTTTGGTTGGTGTCGATAGTTTGGTTGGTGGTAGGACTTTGTTTGAGTTCGCCTGGCTAGCTACAGCTAGGCGTCAAACAAAGTCCGACTGTCGCGGCCAAAACACCTCATCTTATCTAATTATGTCGCCATAACAACAATTCAAAATTGTTGTGTTCCGGAACTTAGAGGTAAGATAGCCAGTTCCTCAGACTGTTGAGGATTCTTGAAACTACGTGAGATGAAGGCCCGCTTCCCCGTCGTAACTACAATAAAACTGTCATTTTAGGCATACCTACTTCAAATATGAGGTATGTGAGTATTATACTCACTTGTTTCATCATAATCATCATCATAACAGTCCGTAAACGTCCACTGTTGCAATGAGCCTTCTCGAAGAATGGAGGGCTTAGCCATAATCACCACGCTTGGCAGGCAGATTGGTGATCTAAGTATGGTGGTACGTACTCAGGCGGATGCTGCTGCCAATCCCCTTGCGTACTTTATTCCCCTAGTCGCCTTTTACGACATCCTCAGGATGAAATGGAGCTGTCCTATTCGTTAGGAACCACTTCGTCGAACCACTTGCTTACTCAACTGTTAATTTGGTGAACTTTTTGCTTGCGTCAGTCTTCTTTTGATACTAAGAAGAAGTGTTCTAAAGATACGTTCAACCCTTCTTATTTTGATAAGATTATTGTCTGGGATTGGCTGAATGCAGGTAATTCGTATTCGTACAAACTGGACATTACTCGAACGCCATACATTTCTGCGTTTGTGGTTACGTTGAGGTTACGAAGATGTAGTTTTTGTAAATCGAATGTTGAAACACTTTTTTACTTGTCTATACAAATTGTAAATGTATCAACTAAATAGCCCAGTTGCCCGATTCAAAATATTCATTAGTTCAACTGGATCCCGCAGGATAATTTCGAGCGGCCTCAGTTAGAGCCGTTGTCGTGTCACTATCAAAGTACTTAGGTACTTACCTATATAGTAACAGTACAACCGCAACTAAGCTACAACAAAGAGGTGTTGGTTAAGAAAAAAATACTAAACGACGAACCATGTTGTCAGTTGCAGAAACAAAATAACAACCAACAAACCAGGTTGGATTAGAAAAAAAAAACGACAACAATACCAATACCAACCGTCCAACTAGGTGGACAGCCTGTTTGTCAGTTGGTAATAGACGATTGTTTTGGATAGTGTTTCACATCATGATTTCTCGCCATATTTTCTTTTGCGGATAGTTGATTTTAAAGCAGTTTGCGTCCAACCGCATTTCATTTGCGTCATCAAACCTTAGTGTTATAGTTATTACAATCTTGGAAGCTCCTTCTGAACTTAAAGTCTGCTCTGCAGACTGTAATCATAATACCACATTGAACTGACTCACCCATCATTCACCCTGATGCTCCCATCTTAGCACTGCATACCTACAATTATACTAAGTCTTAAGTACCTACCTACTCATCTAACTTTTACAGTAGGTATAGTTACACAATACCTATGCCTATCTAAGGTATAAAACTCCTAGATTTATGTGAAGTGCTTGTGTTCGGCAAACGGGAAATATACATTTTCCTTGTAAGTAAACTTAATCGAATAATTTAAGTACCTATCCATTTGTGGCAGACTTATCCGTGTGCCGAACACATGGCCCGCCTAGAATTCGCTGCCTAAACCATTTGGCGGTTGCCAACATTTTTAATATGTTTATAAGAGTGGGGCTGAAAACCAGCTGAGCTCATACTTTTTCACCAACAACATGAACTCGTTACAATTGCTTGTACTTATTTCTAAAAACATTGTCATATGTGTTGTGTGAATAAACGCCTTTTTATTTATTTATGTTATTTTACCTGTAAGTATAAAGGAGACTCCTATAGCTACATGCCTCAGTTACATAAAGTACATAAGCAAAGCCTCCCCGTCGCAACTAATATTCTGTGCCCGTGGAAAGCCTTTTTCATAATGAAGTGGCACCAAGCCAATGGGGAGGCTGGCTACAGTTGCGAGAGGCCCCATTGGTCGGAAAATGTAGGTTACTGTTGCGAGGGCTTCCATTGGTCGGATGTTGCGACAGTTTTCAATATTATGTGGGAAAATATGCCTACTTACTGTTATTTAAGAACTGAAAACAGTGTTGCTTTGTGGGAAGGGTCTTAACTCGCTGACTATGTTAGTGTTGGAAACACTAGCCTAGCCGACAAGTAGAAGTAAGCGAGGCGAGTTTGTCTACTTTTTTCTGCGGTACTCAACATGTTTTTTTTTCAGTTATTTCATCAGTTAAACCAACAAAGTGAACAACAATATATTCAAACATTATAACCATCACTTATTACCTCAGTGTCACCTCAATTATAAGTATAAACAAAATGCAAGTCATAATGGAAGAAGAACTCTGAAAATTACAAAGATAAAATTGGTAAGTAGACAAAAATCTCTATCTAATTTCAAATATATAACATTCATTATAAAACAAAAATAAAATAATAATTAATAATTTATTTGCAAAACCAAAAAACTAAGTATACCTATGAATAAAATAATGAGTTAAGAAGGGAGGCTAAGAAGGGCCTGAAGTACTTACGGATACTTAATTTGCCGTGATTTACTTTTCCTATAGACTTATTTTCACATAAGTACAAACCATCTTGCATACCTAACCTTGCATGCATTTTGATCTGAAGCATTCATGAGGGTCCGATTCACGCTTGGCTGATTTTTAATATTTGTTGTAACACATCATTTGTAATACATTATTATTATAATTATTATTATCACACTAAGTTTGACCTACATAGGTATTACTTTTATTAATAAAATGAAGAATTAAATAGACTGGTGACTTTTTACCCTTCGAGGGTCTTATGAGAATCATCTTAGGAGTAGTCAGAGGCACGTCCAAACTTACCCTCGGCACATGCCCACGTTTTTGCAGGTAGCTAGTTTTTTTTTTATGCAACTAGGAGACTGGACAAGTAGTTCACCTGATGTTAAGTGCATCTCTTGCCTATAACAATGCCTTACTACGTAGGCCACACACACAAAGAACATAGCCTACGCGGCATTGCACTGCGCCCGTCAACTTAAGGCATAAAGTTGTTAAGCCTCGCGTGCCCGTAATGTCACCGGCAACCATAGCCTTTAAACCGGAACACAGCAATGCTGCTTGGCGGCTGAAATAGGTATCGTGGTAGTACTTCTCCGGTCGAGCCCTTTCACAAGGGGCTCGATTCAGCTATAAAGCTAAAATATAAATCGTAATAAAAATACATGTGTTTCTTGTATATTTCGGTACCTATAGGTATAGGCATATCCCATTTCATTTTAAATTCTTTTTTTTTTTATTGTACGACGGGTAAGCACTTGGCCTTCATCTCACCTGGTAACAAGTTGAGAAAAGGCCGAAGGTGGAGGCGCACTTCATCCGGAATCCTCAACAAACTGAGGAACTGGCTATCTTACCTCTGAATGCCGGAACACAACCATTTTAGAATTGTTATTATGGCGACAGAATTAGGTAAGATGGTGGTAGCTAGCCAGGTGGACTTAAACAAAGTCCTACCACCAATTAAACCAAGCACAGTATATTGTACTCCCCATGGGGATCGAACCCGGGACCTCTGGATCTGAAATCGGTGGCTTGAACCACTAGACCACAGAGGCGGCGGTTATAGCGGCAATAGAATACCTGATCTACACACTGAGAATTTCAAATGTCTTGCATATCGTTTCCCTACAGCCCGCAGACAAACCGACGCGGTATCGATTTGACTTGGATTGATTCAAGCGTCACTTTGCGGAAAACAAACGCTTGTGGTCTAGTGGTCCGCCCACCGGTGTCGATCCAGAGGTCCCGGGTTCGATCCCCAGGGGAGTACAATATTGTGCTTGGTTTGTTTGGTGGTAGGTTTTTCTTGAAACCCGCCTGGCTACCAGCTAGCTACCACCATCTTACCAAAGTCTGTCACCATAACATCAATTAAGGCTGTGTTCCGGCATTTAGAGGTAAGATAGTTTCAGTGTGCTAGCATTATCATAATTTTAAATCAGGTGGATTGTTAGGCCAAGCTTCCAAAAAAAACAAATAATCAAAACAATCAGAAAAATAAACTGTCTCAAATCCACTAGGTTCAAATCAAATGCACAAGGCATTGGAAAACTAGCAAGACTATATTGCTGTTGTGTCAATTAAATGATTTTCTTTCTCTCTTTCTTTCTTTCTATAAGCCGGCGACGTGTTGTCAAAGACAAAAAAAAAGCCAAAGTTCTCCCCTTTCAAATATTCTCTTTGCTGTCTCACATTGAGATCGATCAAAGAAAAGTAAACGAACTAACAAAATGATCCAAGCAGAGTGACTTTCGAATTTATAACATTAGTGCCTATGGATTCATATTCTCAGTAATGTTCAGTTTTCCTACAGTAAGCCCATCATTTGGAGAGGTCGAAATGAATTGGATGAATGTGTAGGTTCTTCTTCTTCTTCGTGTCAATTGATTAATTATACTTAAACAGTGGTTCTGTAAGAACAGTAGACCTCGTGAGCCCATATAACCATGCAATAACCGATGCTTCCCTCTTTCACTTTTTCTTTTAGACTTTTGAGCAAATAGGGGTTTAAGTTTTAGCGATTACTCGCGTTCCCTTGGTCTGAGGTGATCGAACCTTGGGTCTATGGATTTCTCTTGCCAAGTCAGAGAGGACTGCGTAGTCTGATTAGTAAATGTAAGTATAAATTTCCCAAAAAAAAAAAAAATGAAATCCAACAGCAATTCAACTCAACAAATTCAACAATACAACAGTAATTCCCCCCTTGTCCCCCGATCAAAAATTGCGATAGACGAAAAAAATGTATTAAATCAAGGAATATGTGTGCCAATTTTTAATCAAAATTGGTTGAAAAATGCGACCTGTAAGCGCTAACAAAACTACAGCGGACAAAAGCATTTTTGGCCAATCTCGAAACTGCGACGCTTCAATCGCTCTGTCGGATCACTTCGGCCCAGAGATTTTAATAGCCTGATTGGTTGCCTGGATCAGGTCCCTCTGTGTGCAAGCCGTTCCACTCAACGGGCAAGACAGAATGTGCATGTCCTGTGTCGGAGGCGTCGGAGATACTCGGAGATATCAATATCAATATAGAGATCACACAATATCCGGTGTGAGTGTGGTATCCCCACACCGGATATTGTCAGGGTTAATAAAACCCCACCTGGCTAGATTAGTCCTGCAGCGACCGACTTGGGTCCGCTGCCGATGTACGAAGAGATCCTCCTCTTGGCGCACCGTGGAAGAAGCTAGGTCCGGTAACGCAAAGCCTAGGCTGACCAATCTCTTTCAACACAATGAATCAATAAATGTATAGGTTGATACATCATTAATATATAAATAATTTAGATAATTTTATTATTATTATTATTATTATGTACATTTAATATTTCATTTTCATATCAAATTTATAAAAGTAATCTTACTCGATAATCTAATTTTGTTGATTTTTGAGCACAATGCAGATACCAATTTTTATTTGCCATAATATTATGGGAAGCACTCTTTGCCAAAGAACAAGCTTTCTTAGCTTATTTTGGTGACGAGGGCTCTACAGTTTTATGTATTTTGTACAACAGTAATAAGTGTTTTTTTTTATAATTACCATTAAATACAAAGCACTTCCCTATATCCTCCTTATCTATTAGCAACTATGGTATTTCATAAAGACTTGTATGAGATCTTTCAAAAAAAGGAGCTTCCAAATGATGTTTCTAGGTACACTGCACCTATGGGTATGTACCCACAGTTAGAAAGTCCGTAGGTACTAGGTATGGGCATTTGTCAGGACTCAGGAGTTATGCTGTGGCGGCATGGGCTCAAACGAGTCTACGTCACGTAAGATTGAAGTGGATACGACATGCTAAGGAATTCTGGACCAAAAATACTAGGTGTACCTAGTAGGTACTTCAGTATAAGTATACTTATTAATTAATGTCTAAAATAACTATGTAATAACTAATTAATGTTACCTACCTACTGCTTGTTTAATTTTTTTATATTTACTAATTTTTCATTATCAATAAAAACATTTAGGGAATTACTAAATCTAGAAAAAATATATCCTTTCCGTTTTAAGGACACAATTGTAAAACGAAGAGAAAATAATTCACCTATAATAATTTTTCAATAATATCCACTGCTGGATAAAGCCTCATCTGAAAAACCATCATAATCACCACACTTTGCCGGTGCATTGGTGATCACAGTAAAGAAAAAGAAAAATAGAAAAATAAAGGAGTTAGACACACAAGTAAATGGCTGCCCTTCCTCCTGATCTGACCATCCGATTTTTTGCGACATCCACGGACTGAGAAGTCTTATCCATATTCATCTTTCAGTTCCGCTGACCAACGAAACCAACTTCCCTCGCCCGGCGACCGGTCGCTCGGTCCAATCGTCTATTTTTCACTTCTGTCTGCCACTGAGCTTGATGTAGAGCCGTCAGCGTGCACAAAAACGTTTTGGCTTTATTACCCCTTTATATTTCAACTCTCGAGTGGTCGTGTGCACGACTTTTGGCGAACGATGGCTAGAATCGGTAGTTATAAGCAGTTTTGGGCACGTGGCTTTTTAGCCGGCGAAAAATGGTGTGGGTTTTTGCTGTATCAGTAAGGTCTCGTAGATTTTTTTGTGATTTAGTGTGTGTTAGATCGATTAAGATAACCTTTCTGCCAACTTATTGTATAGGTACATTCTAGTAGGTATCTACCATAGTATTTGAGTGATGTTAATATTATGATCAAAATTCTCTGCATTACCTACTTACCTAACTAAAACCATCGGTAGTTCTATATTCGTTGGTACCTTATATTTGTATTTTTAACGTATGAATCGGTTATGGTGAAATTATTTGTGGCTTGTGGTCAGTAACTCAATCAAGACTAAGGAGTTAGCTTTAATAATCGGCAAGTAATATCACAAAAAAATATAATTAATCAATTAAAAATATTGGTATCGACATCTATTGGCGAATAGCAAAACTATACAATTATAATTTTGCTACTCGCCAATAGATGTTGATATAGCGTCAACGTATATCTACATACTATGACGCTAGATGGCGCGCATTTTGAAAGTATTTTAAGTTATTCATAGATGTCGCTTTTAGTAACATTCAACGCAGTAGACGTCCCTCGGCAAGTAAGTAGGTAACCTGAAGATTTTTTTAGACTCACGTCTTTTTCCCCTCTGACCACTCAGAACGTGGAGGATCTTATAAGGATCAACTGCCACGGGGTAGTCAGAGGCACGTCCAAATATACATTCGGTAAGTGCCACGGTTTGCAAAGTAGGTAGGTACCTAGCTAACATTGAATTCGTGACAGGTTGCAAGCGAGCCCATTGCCGCATAACGGAATACTAGCCATTGACACAATGTCGTAATTCGGATTCTTGGTACCAGGGGCATGTCCCTGGTATCCTCACGATGTGAAAACACGAAACGTCCATTGGTTCACAATTGGATTTGATCCCACCACCTCCAGATCGGAAGTCAGGCCCATGCCCTGCCCATTGGCCATACAGCTTGTATCTACTTTCAATAAAAATAAACAACTTACTAGCTCCCAACCTCGATACCTACTTGCTAGAAATGTAACTATTGTACTCGTAACAGTTCATTACATTCCCGTGGCAATCCGTAGTTGTAAATACTTACCTACCTAATCAGTGCCACGTGAGTTAACAACAATATTGGTTCAGGTACCTACATGACGAACGGAAGGTCTACCACAATATTTTGAGTAGATGTATAAACACGACGACGACTAGTTTTCAAACATGCTACACAAACACAATGCTTATTTAGTTCGTGACCAATTCTTGATGCAACAGCTAATTACAAACGGTAAGCATATCGTTTTATTAAAATGTTCATCCTAGGTTAGTATTCTGATATCCGTGTCGTTAGTAAGACGGTAAAACCAGCAAATATTTTCAACTAGGTAGGCAGGCCTATACTTGGGTATTTATTAGTTTGTCTTGAATAAGTAGGCATGAAGTATAGTATCTACGTCTACATATTGTCATAATGTGAGCAAAACTAGATTATAGACCTTATAATACTAATATGAGTACCATTTTAAAGGAAGTTCTGAGTCTGTTAATGCATAGGTATACTTGACCCGACTTTTCTTCAGATTTTGGAGTGTGAATTTATTGAGGAGGCCAAGAGTAAGAAGGAAATTTTAATTGGTAGGTAAGTACTTATTTTAATTATCACTTGTTCCAGGTCAACATGGTGAAGGCAACGATGACAATAGCATTCCTCTCCATCATGATCTTCCACACAAACTGCACGATCATGCGGAACAAAGAGCTGATCAGCAAGATGGTGTCACAGTTCCAAGGGAAGGACAGGACCAATGAGAATGAGAACCGGTCTTTCGAACCTAAAGATAAGCCTGAGAAGAAAGCAGACGTCGTTTCTCTAATGCAGAACGTACTTTGTAGAAATTTCCCAACGATCCCCTGCGACTTGATCACCACCGACCCGAAGCTAAAGGCATTGATAGAGAAGTCAGTGCAGCAAATAAAATACAAGAAGATGTCCATGTACAAAACGACCTCCCCGCCGAACTACCAACTAACCCTATTCCCTACCCTCAACGAAGATCTATCCAATTTCATACAAGTCAGCGACACAGAGTTCCCCAAGACAAAGTACAAAGGAACTGCAAATAGAAAGCCACGGAAAAGTCTGAGAGCCAAGAATTTCTGGTCGCACGAGACCCAGACAAAGTTAAAGGAGCCCCGAAGCAGGACCGCGGTCTTCGGCAGCCGGATTAAGATGAGAAAGTTCTATCCCCACAAAATAAAATATAAGGACAAGAACATGAAAGGCGAGTATTCCGAAGAGAAGCTATCTATGTCCGTCGAAATCCCTGAATCGAAAATAGCCGACAAGCGCGATAAGAGAAGACATTTCAGCTTTCGAGACGAACCTGCCGACCCGCCGGTATGGAGAATAGACTACATGAAGCACGGAGAACCAAGTATCAACATGTTTGAAAGCGAAGCAGACAATCTGAAAGGCAAGCTGATACACACAGGCCCCAATGTTATCGTGGACAATAAACTCATTGAACGAGGGACAAGAAAGGACGTGCTACATCCAGATGTATACATCAAGAAGAACTTTGTCAGAAGAAGCGTGGCCGACCTAGCGTCTGACGATATTGAATAGCACCTAAGCTGCGCAATAGTAGGCAGGTGTATGTTTTAATAATTCCGAAAACCTACCTAAACCTGTTAGTTGAATTTAATAAAGGCCTTAACTTGTCAACATTCAAGAGAATTAAAGACCTAAAAAAAATATAATTTAAATCAATTTTCAATTAAATTTGCACAAATTAAACAACTATTAATTGCTAAATGTTATTATACAGAAAAGGATTATATTTAATTGATAAATTCTAATACTTTAATATCGTAGTCATCCTATCTATTACAAATGGCTGTGCCCGACAATGTTTCCTATTAATGTTTAAACATCCTATGTACTAATGGAATGCAATAAATGATTAATTAATCAATAAATGATACCTACTTTGTTTTGTTATTATATAATGCCTTTCAGAAATCTATTAGCAAACGAGTGGTAGGTAATGGCTAGGCGCAACGAGTAAGGTAGGTACCTACAAAAAATGTTTTAGTACCTATTTAATGTTAGTCGTCAACCGTCAAGTAATGTCGGTAGGTACCTAAAGTGCCTAGGTATGCCAAGTACTGTAGAATAAACGAACTGGTTTTAGAATGAACCTACCGATAAGTAGCTATACCTACCTCTATTTTTCTCATAAGTAGGTGCCTAAGTAGCTGTACCATTGTCTCACCTACTAATTGGTACCATTATAACTATGACAACAACAACAACCTATCTACCTAACCACAACATACATACACTATCCAACCAACCACAGATAACGCTATCAACTATCAAGACCTGACCTCACAAGTCACAACACAACACATCAGAATCTCCCAGACCTCGCAACCGTGCACAGCTTTTGCATTTTTTAAACAAACCAGTAATTTCAACATGTCTAAGCCAGTTCTGTCAAGCCATATTCTAGACACCTCTACAGGGAAACCGGCCACGGGAGTGTTCGTTGAATTGTACAAGAAGAGAGACTCTGCCTGGACGCTTTGGCACAACACAACCACTAATGGAGATGGCAGGATTCAATTTCCGTTTACTAAGGACTCAATGGGAACTGGGACTTACAAACTAGTGTTCAAAGTGGAGGAATACTACAGGGCTTTGAATAAGGAGACCCTTTACCCATATGTCGAGGTAAGTTGATTGGACTCATAGCACAGCCCAGTTGGTAGTAGGTAGCTCTGCGTCTTCTGCATTGTAGGTTGTGTGTTCGATTCCCAACCCAAACAAATATGTGTTGAATATAGATGTTTGTTGCGTTAGGTAGGTACAAAGTACGTGTACCTACCTTAATAATATACCTACCTATACAAAAGTAGCATTTACGAAAAAAAAAGTTTCGAGTACCTACTTAACTATCTAGTTATTCTATACTCTATCCGTAACCTACCTAGTTCCCGTATTATTGAGTTTTACAAATAATTAGATGTGGTGTGAATGTGCGATAAAAATGGAATAAGTTTACAGTTAGGTAGGTACCTTTTATGTTTATTAATTTAGGCGCTAGGTTCAATTTTGTGTTTTTCGGAAATGCACGATTGCTTAGGTACCTTTACCTACACGTAAAGCGGTAGATATTTCCCGACCCTTATTGTCACAAAATGAAGAGCTACTCATGTACCTATGTAAATTGTCCGAGATACTACAAAAAGTTACCGCAGCAGGAAATGAAATAGGTAGGCAGATATACCTATTTTAGCTAACCTAACCTACCCCGAAAGCCTAAAGTCGCACTGAGATTTAATTTTGTCGCTCATTTTCACACAGAAGTAGGTATACCTAAAAGCTATCTATTCATGTCAGTTATTCCGATGTTCCTTCCTGGTTGCAACGTTCCCCAAGCAGGACTCGATTTCTCGCATTTTCAAAATCGACATATCGCACTAATTTTTTTTTGTCGCATATTTACACCACTCCCCTCAAACTATTTGTAAAACACGATTCCTTCTAGAACATACTTTCCTGCTGGGACAACACACACCACTACTGTCCACTATGTAGATAGCTATAGCTAGTACCAAAGTACCTACGTATATACCGATATCACAAAAGATATAAAACTGTGCCAATTGTGTAGTCTTGAAACTCGGTTTAGCTTAGCCTGTCTACGAAGCGTAAGATTTCCAGCTCTTCCAGTCTAGGAGGCTCAACTCATCGTTCAACGTTGGACGATCACTAAGACTCGATCTGAAATCAGTATTCACATGTAGTTGTAGGTGATTTACTCAGAACGGTAAAGGCGTCGATTTATTTTCAGATAGTCTTCAACACCAAGGATGATGAACACTACCACATTCCCTTGCTGCTGAGCCCCTATGGATACTCTACTTACCGAGGAAGCTAGGCATGGCGATAACGCAATACATTGCCACGGAGCGAAACTGCTGCTGGACGCCGAATTATTTAAAATCCTTTATGACGTGTTTTAGGAAAGTCCTCCGTATATTAGTCCTGTTCTGGTAGTAGGCATACATAAATATATTGGCTTGCTGTTAGAGGTACCTAGGTTATTTATCATCATATCATGCAGAATTTGTCCCCGACATAATCTAACCTAGCCTAACAGACCAGACACATTTATACGACAAGGTGTCCCAAAACACAGCAAATTTATAATTCTAATATCATTTAGCTATCTACCTATATCATTTCAAGCATTAGACTCTGGAGATTTTAATTTCATTCAATTATACCTACATGTTGTTGCAATGCCTATAATTGACATACCTAATGTTCTAATACATAATGCCTGGCAAGTGAAATTTAATGTAAAGATGCATCTATGCTTAGTCAAAGTCAAAGATTTTTATTCCTTAAGATTTTTAGGATCATTTTGAAACGTCAAAACTACCGCCTGTTCGGAATCAATCCTGTACCTATGTGTTAGGTAGCTAATAGCTTGTACGGTGAAAGCTTAGTTTACCTATCTAACAGCAGAAAAAAGTAAACTCACCATCTTTACCTCACCAAGCTTGTGGAAATAAAAATAAAACAACATGTCGTATTAACATTAATATAATGCGAATTTCAATAAAAAAAAGGTTAGGTATCTACTAATGGAGTAACTTAAAACATAAACCTAACGAACCTATCATAAAGATTTAATTATTTCATTACTGTCTAAAGCCTAAATGGAAAAGGTGTTCGATGCTCCCGAAACATTGTGTGGGTCCAACAATTTAAGTTAATCTAGTTATTTAATCCTAATAGGATTATAATTTATATCCTAATACTTGTACATCTTCAAAACTGCATAATGCCGGCGAATTCATTGAACCCTGAAGCGAGGTAAAAAAAAGGAGAAAAATGCTCCAAGAAAATTGTTTATTCATAATTTAGTAAATCTAACCAGCTTACTTAATATATTATTTACCTAGATATCTTTCATATCAGAGTAATAATAAGCATAATATTTTTGTTAGTACGAAACAGAATAGCGATTTCGTATAATACCTGATTATATATATAAATCATATTGTATAATTTTATTTTTGTTTGTATTGAATAAACTCAAAAAGTACAAGACATAAAAAAAAACTCCCGTAGAATGCTATTCTGAGTAACGGCTATATTTTTTATCATGTTCTACTAGGAATCCTTACGAAAACTCTTATTATGTAGCCCAGGTGAAGGAAAATTACCGATTAATGGTATGAAATCGCTTTTCTGGTCAAATTTTATTATGTTATTATTTATTCTAATAATTAGGTACCTATTTAAAATCTGTAAAATAGCGTCACAATTACTTTTTAACCAACTACCAAAAAAGAAGGTTCTGTGTTCAACATGCATATTTTTTTAAGTGAAATCTTGCCATCGCAGACTCTCTTGATGCTCAACTTAACTGCTGATAAGCTTATACATTTTGAGATAGATTCTTAATTGTAAAAATTAACGATTAATAGTATTTTTCAACGATTACCATGGTTGAACATAACACATCATAAATAGACAAATTTGTTGCTGCGTGAAATAAAGCCACATAATCTGTGAACGAAAAACGATAGGGCTTCTTATTAACCATTAAATAGTACCTACCTATCATTATAGTTATTGATCATTCATTTGCATTGCTCATTTATTTCAAAACAAACCAAATGCTTACTAAATAATCTCTCATTTGGGTGGATGTGGTTTGGCCTCATTATTCTAATTGTAAAGCTAGCCTATCATGAGTAAAATAAAATGTTTTTTTTAATCAGAAAACAATACCTACTTAATTTATTTCTGATTAATGTTTTTGTACAAATATCGTAATTTATCGATACAAAAGACAAAGGCGGTGGCGCAACTGTAGAGTAGAAAAAGTTGAGGATAAAAATTAAATATACATTCAACACTCGACAGTTAAATAGTTAATTTAAAACTACATAATTATAAATGGAAGAAGGATCTACATTACACTTATTAAGGTCCGATGTCTACTGAAACGTTGCGTAGTTTATCACAATGCTTTGTTATAATTTGTGTCAGAGTTGACGATAAACATAATATTTTATGTAAGATTATCTGTTTTGTATAGGTATAGTGGTGGTGTACAGATGATAAATAATGCGGACCAATATCATTTCAAGAGAGAAGGGTAATAACTAGTAATACAAAGTATAATTGATTAAAAACACGAAGGAGTAACTCGAAAGAAAATTAGTACTCTAATAAGGCAAACATACAAATCCGCGACCTTTTACAAAATACCAAATACTAGCATTTAAACAAAATAATTATAAGCTACATCAATTGAAACTGTATGGTTAGAAAATGAAAGTACCATTTCCACCTGAATGATAAATTGGTCGCCCCACTCGGGTTTTTACCTCCGGCACGCGTCGGTTCAGCAGACACCGGCCCTTATCTACGAGTATACAATAGTTTGGCACGCTGTCAGCTCAGGCACGGACTCTGTAAGTAATGGTCACAGGCATGAGTATAGCGCAGTATGACCACCACCGCTCACACAGTTACAATCCCGCGTCTCCACCCGCAATTGGTCATTGCAAGGAACACAATGCTAAAAGGAAAAATACCGCAGAATGCTGGAAGGGTCACGTGAAATAGAAAAATATTGTATCATCTTGAAGAAAGTGTACCTGATACTTATTATTACCAGCGTGACGCAGGTTTCATTTAACAAGTAACGGCAACGAAATAAAACCTCTTTGAAATGTTTTCAAAGATAAATTACCCATTTATAATTACGTGAATCACCATTTCCTCGTAAGCATTATTATGAAATCACTTAAGCATAGACGAATCTTCATAATATTTCCTTATTCGCCTAGATGTAACAACAAACATTAAATAGCACAAAATTATTTGTCCGAAATGTCATGAGATAATAGCCAAACTATCCCATTGATACGCTAGAAACATCAACTGATAACTTCACCGATACATTACCTGTTCACCTGTTAAAACAGAATCCACCATTTGATAGACAGATGGAACACAAATAGTAGTGATTTTCACCAATAATATACTCACCGCGAATAGAAGCCGCCGCGAGCGAAGATCATCTGAGCGCTGCCAGCGACATCTATTTCGTGAAATCAGAATCAGGACATTAGAATGTGATTTACTGGTACACCCTTTACTTTTGGACTTTCGATGCATTTTCCGTAGAAATTGAAGAGTTCTGGTGCAAATTTCTTGACTTATTATCTCCTCTACTATTTTTTATTAGATTGTTCAGATTCCAGTCCTACTTTATTTATATGAATTTATTGTTCTATTATAGGTTGGTAGGTAGGTATTGTAATACAAATGGTCAATGGATGCAATGTACAGAAAAAAATATTAATTTAGCTTGTATTGTTTACAACACAAAATTAGTCGATAAACTACCTTGTTATCCTAAAATCAGTCCCATAATTCCTTCATTATTAACACATCTAAAAACTCCAAAAATATTTTCTCATCTTTTTCAATTCTTGAAAACATTATTATAGAATAAAATCTCCACCAACCTGATGTCTCCTGAATCTGCAAAAGATGATTAGTTCAGTTTTGAAATAAAAATGAACCCACCTAATCCTCTGTCCCAACAACCTCCTTGTATCGTGCAATCATGAGCTTCTTGACAGTGTCTCGGTAAGTTTCCCCAGGCGTTGGGGTGTAGATTCCTCGTTTTTGACCAAGTCCTGCTAACTGAGGTCTTTGTTCAGCTTCTATCGGTGCTATCCTGCCTTGTTCAGATTTCCCTAGACCTCTGCCTTCAGACCAGCCCATTTTTTGTAACATTTTTCCTCCAATGGTATCAACTACTGAAGGTGGTGGGTGGGAGACAGTTGCAGGTTCAGGAGGTTCATACCTCTTCCTGCTATTGACAGGGATCGGCTCATCTTCACCAAACTTCATCCGTCGCTCCGCTGCTCGGTCACGGTAGCCATTTGATTGGGGAATTGAATCATTTTTCTTTTTGAATTCTGCTAAGTTTTGTTTGTGCAAATCTGATAATGTTTTGTGTTTTGTGAGGACTTCGGCTGAAGGGAATTTTCGTTTACATAATAAGCAGGCAAGTTTTAGCCAGTCAATGATACCATCATCATTTTCTATGGGTGATTCGTTAACTTTCTTCATGAGGAAATCATCTCCTGGCGGTGGTGGTGGCGACAGTTCTCTGACCATAATTGGTGGTGGCTGTGTTGGTCCAGCACTAAGAACAGAGAATCCGATATCCACTGACCCTTTGCTAGCTGCTGTGTCTAAAACCTGTTCAGCAACAATGTTACTCTTAGCATTTTCCTTCTTCTGGTTTAAAGTTCTAGCCCAGCGCTCCATATCCTTGGCTATCTTTTTAGCAACTTTGACTTTGTCATCTTTTTCTTTCTTCTTCTTTTCTTCCGGAGGAGCAACTCCAGTTGCTGTTATTGACTCAACCGGTGCTACCGGTTTCTGCTGAGCCTGACTGGCAGCTATGTATGTATTGGTTGTGCTGTCCCAGTACATGTACTGATTTGTCTGGTTATTGAAGAAATACTGGGTATTCCCATCATAATACAAACCACTAGATGGATCATAGTAGTAACCAGATGTTTCATCATACATGAATGTTCGTACATCAGGTGATGAGAATGTGGTTTTGCCATCTCCAATAGGAATGTTAGTTTTGCTGTTGGATTGAGTGTTTGTTGTGCTAAACATAGGGGCATTAGCAGGAGTCCAGGTTGAGCTTCTAGCCTGAGCCTGAGATATAGCTGATGCAGCAACAGCAGCAGCAGCATTTACCCTATCAGCTTCAGACAATGCTTGCTGTTGACTGGCATATTGGCTCTGTGCCATCTGATAGGCGGCATAAGCAGCATAATCTTGAGTCTGATTCTTGTGATTCTTTTTCGGCTCATTGTAAAAGCTGACTAAAACCTCTCTCCCATCTATTTCTAATGGAGGCATTAGATTAGCAAGCTCAGAATGGGCCGCAGTTGAATCGGCAATGGAATTAAAGTTGATATAGGCAAGACATTTGGAAGCACCTGTCAAAGTTTCTCTGCCAATTGTTATCCCTGCAATCGAATCAAGAATTCCCTTGGAGCATCTATCTTTGATGACTTCTAGGATTTTTTCCTCAGTTGTTAAAGCATCAAGCCTCCTAAACAACAAGCGTTTGGTGATCCCAGCATTTTCAGATAGAGTTTTTTCATCACCCCCGTAAATCACACCTTCAGAACGGTTACCACCGCAGTTCCGACGGTAGCAGAGGGTTCTGCGTTTGAAGTTATACAATCCGCATTTACAGATCCAATCGCCCGGAGAGCAAGTCATCTGTTGATAGTTATCGTCTTTAATTTCATTCCAGTCTTCAGGTTGTTCGGCATCCCGCTCACGGCTCCGAGACCGCGCTCGGGGGAAGCTTTCGCTGATTTTAGGGGGGGAAGGAGGGGTAGGAACGTCAGCGTCATCCATTCGCGGCGAGCGGCGGCGCTCGCGGTCGCGGTCCCGTTCGCGGGGATCGCGGCGGTCAAAGCGGTCGCGTCTGTCTTCACGGTGTCGGAAACGATCGCGATCTCGCTCACGATCACGGCGGTCGCGCGAGTCCCCGCGGTCACGGCTGCCACTGCGGCGCTCCCAGCCTGGATCCCTGTCCCGATGATCACGGTCGCGGTCTCTCCGCTCCCGGCCGCCGCCGCCGCCGCCACCGTCACCCCACCGGGATACACGCTCCTCTCGTCTCCACGACATTCTGCGAACATCCCGCACGATGAAACGTACTCACCAAAAACTTTCCCTTGTCCTCCGAAGTTTTACGAGACTCGACGCATTCGAGCGATTCTAGTCGATAACCTTTCTCCTTGCCCATGCTTTTACCTGCTGTACTCACTGTCCGGAATATACTTGGGAGAAACCGGGGAATGATTGGCTCGCGATTTTACAAATGGATAAAAGATAATTCCAGATAGTAGGCGAAAATCGATGGCAGGAAAATAACACTCATCACGCGAATGAATAAAACGAATACGCCATTATTTTTTTCTTTTTTTACAATGAATTTTACGGCCTGGATGAAAGTCTTTTCCTCTTCGCCATACTTAAAAAAAATTGTTGTTGTCCAACTTCAACTTCAACTTCAACTTCTTTAATATGGCGTGCAACCGTTTTATCGATTCTGCCAGTGTCGAGTATTGTGAGTATCGGAAACAGAAAAAGTGGGAGAACAATATTGAAGGCTCGGCACTTTGATTAATTCCCTTTTTTTTTTATTTTTTTTAAATGGAGGGTTAATCTACAATCTATAAAATAAAAACACACATACAAACACATGTTGTTAGTAAAAAATATATATAAGCGATGAGGTTAGAGTGTGATGACTATATACAAAATTTACAGTTTAATGCTATTTTTATGTTTAAATTTACATAATATACAGATAAGGGGGGAAAAGGTTAGGCTAAGGAGGGATTTGAGGGAAGTAGGACGAGGAATATCAGGAGGGAACATATCGTGGAGAGATTGGTTTAAAGGGCAATTAAAGAATATGTGATTCACGTTTCCCTCATCTAAGCCACATTCACACAGCGAGCTATTCCTAATCCTAAGTTTGGCCAAAAAGACTGGTGAGCAACAATGACCTAATCTAAGTGTTTCTAAGCTATGTTTCTAAGTCTGAATTGATATTATCTGCCTTTTTGTGAACACACACACGCCAAAGGCCGAATAAGTACTAAAGCCGGCCGGCAATCTAGAGCAGCGCGAGTCCTACTCGCACTTAGCCGGTTTTTGTTTTAACGTATGTTTACTTAAACCTATTATAATTATGAAATTATAATAGGTTTAAGTAAATATATTAACCTATAGTTTGATATCTAAATCATAGTTCTTAGACTCACAGGGGTGACACAGCTATTGCTCAAACTTTGGGTGGTTTACTGTTACCATACCTACCATACGCTCGCGACATATTTTTTTCTATTCTGGATCTTGGATCGTGGAGCCTCACCCTATCTTATGTCAAACGAGGATTGGGGACTGCAAATATGGCTGCTGTTTTAACAGAATATAATGCGTATGTAGCCTCGATACTTAGATATGGAGTAATATTCTGGGGGAATGGTACCGATGGAGAGAAGGTTTTCATTGCACAAAAACGTTGTATTCGTTCGATAGCCAGACTAAAACCATTGGATTCATGCAAACCCGGTTTTATTAAATATAAAATACTAACTTTTCCATCTGTTTACATACTATAATCTACCGTATTTGTTAGGAAAAATATTAAACATTTTGGTATTCTTCAGAGTCAGCGTGTGCATAAAGTTTGTATGACATCTCACAAGACAGCCCTGCTCGACAAAAGCATATTTTGCATGGGACCAAGGTTATACAATAAATTACCAAATGCTATTATAGAGGTGGACAATTTAATCTTATTTAAGAATAAAGTAACCCAATTATTATTTAACAAAGCTTATTATAAAATTCAGAAATATCTGACACACGAATTGTAAAATGAATTGACTGGTGGCGGTAGTGACAAGTAACATTTTAATTTTTATTTAAAACATTCTGATATTTTTGCATTCAAATAGTATTGCAAGTACCTACCTACTTATTTGATTGTTCAGTTCGAGTTTAATTAATTAATATTCGTAGGCGGAATATGGCCGAGCAAACAGGAAAGATATAAGAACTTTCTGTACACCTGTGTTTCGGACAAATAAAGTATTTGTATTTGAGGACTATTATAGCCAC
This sequence comes from Venusia cambrica, assembly GCA_951394065.1. NCBI lineage: Eukaryota > Metazoa > Arthropoda > Insecta > Lepidoptera > Geometridae > Venusia > Venusia cambrica. The sequence goes on along the minus strand of OX596068.1, from coordinate 363,058 downwards.
GTTATATTGAGCAAATGCTTTGAAACTGAGACATACATACAACCTACCTCCACAAATGTCAAAAGGGGACAATTTTATCTTTTCCTCTATTTCTATGCTATTCAAGATTAAGAGGATGGTTAAAAGGAAGGGAATTATATAAACAGAAGACAATTTATATATATCGGGGTGAAGGGCCATTGGTTTGCCATAGCCTACAATAATCAATGCTTTGGAATTGTTATAGTTAACAATTCCAAAGTAGTTTGTTCTTTCGCCCATCACAATCACCAGCTTTCAAAAAAAAAACAATAAGTACACGTGACGTCAGCGGCTATGGCGTCACACTAAATCTCCGTCATATTATAATAAAAACCTCGAAAATATACAAAACACTAGTTTTCGGCCGGATTCTATTTCCGGCCACTATTATATCTACTGATAGGTGCAGTTTTAATGTTTACGTAGTATATATGATATGTATCATGAAATAAAACATTTTTTTTAAACAAACAAATATTTATTCGATTTTAAGAAACAATTAAGTAGGTAATATGAATATTTCCGTCATACATTATGATGCAGCATCTATAGAGATAAATCGTAACATAGTTTGTTACGATTTATCTCTATAGATGCGGCTGGTATCAAACTTAATTACTGTATTTACGATAGAGCTAGATATAGAGTATACTAATCAAAAAAACAAAAAAACATCTTCAACTTTTTGTATTTTGTATAGCACGTATTATTTCGTCTCTATGGTAGGTAGGTACCTACCATGCCTACAGAAATCTAAAGCGATGAGATTATTATAAGAGATAACAATTTTGTTTTCTAGTACCTTCCTACGTATGCGAATAGTACCTACTATTCGTATAGGTAGATGGGTAGCTACCAAAAAAAAACGAATACCTACCTACCTATTGTAATAGCAAAATTATCGAATATTTGCAAGCTAGTACCTACCTACATTAAAAACATACTTAGCAGCTTAATGGATAGGTAAAATAGTAGGTAGTACTAGTACCAACCTACAGCTAAGTCACATGAAACACAAACACTTAATTTATAACAACATCAACTGAAGCAAATGTTTCAATTCACACAATATCGTTAGCCTTTTTTTATTATCCTTTACTTTCCTTTGATTCAAAGAAACTTTTAGCGGAGTTCTCTCAAAGATTGAATTTCTCGTTTGATATTTTCTCTAGCAGCCGCTTCCATCCCTTCAAACTCCGGTGTGTGAAACAGCTTAGGGATCAGAGTAAACTGGTTTAAAATCTGTAAAGACAACATTAAAAATAATTATGATTTATGATAATAATAATTATGTTAGGTGATTTATTTATTGGTGATTAGGCTAACCTAACTCGGACAATTCAAAATACAATGTCTATTCACATTGTATTTGGTTGAATAAACTAATTTAAAATAGGTACCTTTAATCAATTAATAAAATAATTAATTATCTCGTCATATCAAATCGATAAAGTAAATTCACACAAAATAGGTAGGTACTAGGTATACCTAAGTGGTTCAGAGTACAACTTTCAATGGTTCTGAACAGCTCAAACCATAGGTATCAAATGGTAGGGGAGAGTGGGTAACAGTGAGTAACGGTTCACAGCGAATAAACCTAAATAAATGTCCTTACATTGTCCGACAGTTAAGCCGTTAGCGATACCGATGGACTATTCCAGTCCGCGCGCTGCAGGTGGAAGTAAATTTGTTGCGGTCACGACCAAGAATGAGTACATACGAAAGTAAACTTTACAACATTTAAATTGTGTTTCACGCCCCTTTCGGTGGTTGTTTTATACTTTTAGTGATTTTGCGGGATTTTTTATGTTCTAATTCTGTGTTCAGTTTTTTTCTGATGAATGTATGATAGAATTGTTATATTTTATTTTTTTATTTACGGTCAATAACTTCTACACGCTTCTACACGGGGAATCTATGGGTCAACCACGCCAAAAAGCCGCTAGAGACCCTACGTGTTCAATATAATAATGTTTTCAGGATGATGTTGGGACTGCCTCGTTTCTGCAGTGCATCAGGAATGTTTCCGGAATATCAAACTGATGGGTTTGAAGCGATTAGCCAGTCCAAACAGCATCCTGAAAACAGTTATAGCTGATAGACACTCATCTCCAATATGGAAGGTTCTTGATCTGAGAGTGATCAGGTAGATTAGCTACTCTTTTACTGAACATGCTCAGAACAAAATGCTTCAAGTTTAATTTAATTTAATAATTTAATTTTACTAACAACTAGTTTTTTTAGGATATTGTTTTATTATTGTACTTATACTAACACTATTATGGAACTTTGGTCTGAAATAAAACATTTTTATTTATTTAATAACGATGGTCGGTAGCAATCATAAATTGGCTTTTGGATATCATGATAGGAGGTTCATTGGGCCCCATGTCTAACATTTATGGGGTACAGTGAACTACGACTTAATTTTGATTGGCTGCCCAACTAATGTTTTAGGTGTAAAAATACCACGAAACCTTGAGTGGACATCATCTATAAAATATTCATTTTAGTTTAGCCTTATGAGATGGATAGCTTAGCAAAAGATTTTATATTTCAGGTAACATTTTGTTCTTAATTGAGACAATTAGTTGGTTTATTAAGACTGCTTAATATGATAAATAAAATAGAAGTGGTGACAATTTCTCTCAAAATAGGTTCTTTTTCTGGGGTTTGTTTAATTAGTATGATGTTTTATAAAAACAGAGTTTATTAAGTCCGGTTTGTTTAAAAAATACCTAACACTGTCGTTGCATTAATATAATTATAGTCAATACTTCATCAGATTGTTATAAGTCAGCGATGCAGATGACTATCGTCTCTTTATTTATAGACATTTGTATGAAACAATCATCTAGATAATGCGTATCAAAATCTTATATGCTAAACACACAATCATTTCATAGACCTCTATGATTCTACTAAAGTCAATGTCTTATCAAATATAAAAAAAAACTAGCTTTAAAATATTTAAGTCTGCTATTTAAAAATATTTTAAGATGTTGACGATCTTTATCTGTTATAGGTACTATCCTAATTTTAAGTAGGTAGATAGTTTTTTTAATATTTATATTATTGTAACAAAGATATTTTTCGTCTATTACTTCAGAAATATCTAAGACTGTAATTGTATATTCAAATAAAATCTCAGTAGGCTTGTGTTGTGTTTAATAATATTATTTTTATTATTTGTGAGGAATAATGTATCCTTTATATAATAATAAACATAGTATAATAACATTAAAATTGGGGACCCTTTTGCCGATTTCTATAGTTAGTCACTAAATTGGTTTAATGTCCTGCCGATGTCCTGACAATGATGATGGAATAAAGATATTTTGCGCTCGCCGTGGTGCCGTAACCTTTCCGACTAGGCCTTACCTCATCCATAGATAAAAAAGTAAACAATTATATAATACAAACCTAAAAAAAAAAATTAACAAAGGTTACGGTCTTAATCATGTGCTTATTTTGTACTCAAATAGTTAAACTATAGGACAAATATCATCGAGGTTGAACCGAACTTAAGTATAATCCATGCCCAATGGGAACGAACCTTTTTTTATTGTACGGCGGGTAAGCACTCGGCCTTCATCTCACCTGGTTACAAGTTGAGATAAGGCCGAAGGTGGAGGCGTACTTCAATCCTCAACAAACTGAGGAACTGGCTACCTTACCTCTGAATGCCGGAACACAACAATTTTAGAATTGTTATTATGGCGACCATGAGGTTCGGATATATTTATGACTTCAAAACAAATGTGGATCACTGTTATCGTCTCTCCCCTATTTTCATCATATTCTCGGCTAGCGGCGAACTCAACAAGTCCAAATTTGCCGGTCTACAGAGCTACGAAAAAGTACCTAAGTACTATTTGATTATACTTCCAATCCAACCCTCAAGACCCTTTCATCTTAGCCCGCGGAAGTCGTAAACGCCGACCAAGAGATCTCACCAGTAACTGGGCAGCAGCTTACTGCTGTGGAATCTCCCTCCTTTACTGTCATCACCAATCCGCCTGCCAAGTGAGCCTCCAATTTTGACTGAGGCTCTGTCCAGTGGAAATTGCTGGGCTGCTGAAGAAAAAGAACTGATATTAAGCTCACCTTAATCCTAAGCTCAGCGTAGCTGGCCTGGCTGAGTTGTGCGTATTCGGCTCTCACAAGGCGCGCATGTGCGTCGTACTCGTCTTTACTCGCAGCGAGCACGGCCAGCTCGCAGTCTCCGTAAAGCTGCAGGTCACGGTGGGGCGCGGGGCCGCCCGCGGGGGAGGGGGGGTCGCTGTCCGCGCAGCCCGTTGCCTCGTCGTCCGTCAGCAGGGCCAGCACGTAGGAGGTCAGGTCTCGCTGGTAACAGAGTGGACTGCTGACACGCTGGCTTACTTTTCCGACACATATTATAGCCGCCTCTGTGGTCTAGTGGTTCAACCCATCGATTTAAGATCCAGAGGTCCCGGGTTCGATTCCCATGGGGAGTATAATATTTTGTGCTTGGAATGGTTGGCCTGGCTAGCTACCACTATCTTACCTAATTCTGTTGCCATAATAACAATTCAAGAAATTGTTGTGCTCCGGCTTTCAGAGGTAAGATAGCCAGTTCCTCAGTTTGGTGAGGATTCCGGGTGAAATGCGCCTCCAACTTCGGTTTTGCAACATTATTTCGAAAACATGATTTGTCCTTCATGTCGTCATGAAGGACAAAATGTTTTGAAGTAGGTACCAGGACATCGAAAGTATCGCAGTAGTATTTTGATTTAAGCATGTAAAAAAACCTATGATAATATAATCATGTCAATTCAATGGCCACTCAGGAAATCTCTTTGTTGAATTGTCACCAAAAAGATTTCACATGAGAGGCCATTTTCAAAGAACTACAAGAATTCATTCATAAGGAATTAGTAGGTATCCTCTAAGTATCCTCACTGTGGTGGCAAGTGTACTTTGCCTATTTTGACACGAGTTCGGCCATGAGTATATGTTAGTCCTCGTAGCCAAATCAGTTAGGCGATATGGTTTGGCCATGAGGAACAAGCCGAAATGAAGGCCAAGAAGCATACCCATCGTACAAAATAAAAAAAAAAGACAAGGAAAATGTTGGCCAAAATTTAAAATAAAAAGTTGGTATCTACGTCATGATTATCATCATCATCATCACTCAACTAGTACTGGTGCCTACTCTCTTTAGTAGGTAAGTAGGTACCTAGCTACCTGAAACAGCTAGTCAATTTGGTAATCGGCCTTATATCAACTTGTAACCAGGTGAGTTGAAATGAAGGCCAAGAAGCATACCCATCGTACAATATTTAAAAATAAAAAGTCAAGGAAAATGTAAGCGAAAAAAAAAAAAGTTGGTATCTACGTCATTATCATCATCATCATCACTCAACTAGGTAGGTGCCTACCTAAAACAGCTAGTCAATAAGATAAAGTTCGGTAATCTGGTGAGATTACCAAATAAACTATGGTGATATTGGCGAGATTTTACACAAGGTAAGTAAGTACTTAGGTACCTACATCACACTAATGTTATAAAGGCGAAAGTATGACGTGTGTATGTTTGGAGCTCCTCAAAGTATGACGTGTGTATGTTTGGAGCTCCTCCAAGCCGAAGCCACCAACAATCGTAAAAAAAATAAGAGGTTGTTGATTAACTTACGCATTGTGGATGTGTCTTCAACATTTCACCAAGAATTTTGACGACTTGATCTGATGGGGTGTGACGGAGAACGATTGCCATTTTAAATGCTGCTGGTTGCATGGCGTCAGACATTCCATTCGCTAGCAAACTCTGCCAGACTCCGGCCTGAAACCACGAAATCACAGAAAAGTAGGTATAGTTGGGAAAATTTATAGTTAATTAGGGTTTAGAAACGTGCTACATCGCTAGGAACTTGAGAGTGCTTCGGATTGATGAAGGGATATGAGGCCGTTATCCTGCTATGTTTTTTCTGGCCGAATAGGTAGGTACCTATGCCTCGTTTCCGTTTCGTTCAGTGGCCGCCGAGTGACAATTACGTAGGTACCTATTCGATTTTGCTTAATCTGGTAAACTATTTTCGTTGGTACGTTGATATGTTCATACATGGTTAGTAGTAGGTTGTTAAGTTTTGACCCAGAAACTCATATCCTCAAATATCTCGATAAGTATTAATCTCCGGCAAGGGGTGCAGGAATCTCTCCCCTTCCCCCTATCATGGCAGAACATTTCTAAGCCCAGCATTCATACCCATTATTAGATATTAGCACTTTGCAAGGATAATTTAACAAGGACAATAGGTACTTCAACAGCACTTTGATATTCCCACCTGATATGCAACGCAGTTCTTGATAGAATGCCAGATGCTATGTGGCGGTGAGGACTCGAGAATCTGCTTCCAAGCGTGGTTGCTCCCTAAGGCAGGCGCTTTCAACGTGTCGCATGCAAGCCGCCACATGCGACTTGCTTCGCAGCAATGGCCGTCCCCACTCGCTGGAACCACGAAAATATAGATACCTACCTACCAAGATAGAAATGGTCTTTCTCTTTCTTTTTCACCATTATAATACAAAAAACAAACAAGAGATCAATCAAAATAGTGTAATATAAAGCCAAAATATACCTCCGGACCTCGTACAACCTTTACTTCATTAAAAAAATTCATAAGCTGAATTTATAAATTTTCAATTTTGAAAGTGTTCCAAAAACTTTGGGCACATAGACTTGATATTTTTTTTTTATTATAAAACAAGGAACTCAAAAAGGCAATTTTTTTTTTTCAAAAACATTTCTAGAAAAACTATAAAAAAAAATTTTTTTCAAAAAAAAATCTAGAAAAACTAAAAAAAAAAAAAAAATTGCAGATTTTTTTCTAGTCGTGCACCTAGCTCCTACTTTTTTGATAAAATAAAATAAAAATGGAGAACCTATGTTTATCGATGAAACAAAGTTTTATTACCATTCCTAAGTATATGTATCGTAAAAATAAATAGTGAGTAATTACAAACAAGTAGGTAAAATTTCCGTGGTAGATTTTTTTGAATAAGTATTAAATAAATATTAATACATCTAATTGCCCTAGATCAGAATGTCTGGAGGGAGTTGGGGAGGCCTTTGCCCAGCAGTGGGACACTGCTTACACTACTGCACTGATAGCTTAATATAATAATAATAATACATCTAATTTAAATATTGTACCTACCTGTGCCATCTTGGTCCCGACACATCGCCATGTCTGGCTGGCTATCACGCTGTCAGATTCAAAATCAACTGAAAACATGTTAGCAGTCAACTGAAAGCATGTTAATAAAAACCTACTATAAACTTCCCAAAATTTTATGTTTTTTTTGTGACGTCTATGTCAAAATTGAGTAGCGGCAAAGCGTTAAATATTTTTTCAAAGAGTAAAAAGTGCAGTCAATATACCTATCTACATAACATTAAAGAAATAAGTAAGTATAGTGTAGTTCACCAATTTAATACCAATGTGTTTTATAACACGAAGTTTTGCAAACTACTTAGGTATGTACCTCTTACCTGGCTTACATATTCCTTTTTTATTGTACGACGGGGGAGCGTTAATATGAAATAGACGTATGACGTCACAATTATCATTTAAATTACAAAATAGCTTGACGCTTCTCGTTCAGCCCCATTTCTCTTGTAGCTATGCATTTAGAAAAGCAACACCTATATATCTACTTACATTATGTAGCTGTAGTACATACAGTAGATTTTTGATGTCTAAGTATAATTACAACAACTCACGTGAATTTCAGTCTTATGTGAAAACAATCCAGTTGGTATAAAATTTGTGACCTGACTGAAAGCAGCCCACGTCTGCTAAATGCCAGCACGACCGGAAGAGACTAGTGATGTGCGTGCGCGATGAGATGGGGTGTAGCGGCGCGGTGCGGCGGCGGCGACGGCGGCGGCGCGATATTATTATTATTATATAGTACACCACATCATATACATTAATACATTCAAAACCATTTTCTATACAGAGGATACGTATCTGATATACATATGTATATACCAATATAACATACATTCAAAACCTTGATTCCTTCAAACCTCATTCAAAACATTCTCGGGTCTACTGTGTAAATGAAGTTACTTGATGGGTCTTTAATAACATAACTATGACTTGTTAAAGTCCTAACATGTTATCGAATTGGGGATATTATCCCCACAACTACAAACCTCATATGTCATACATATTCATTTCATAACTACAAACCAATCGGTTCCCCGTCACTCTTTAAAAAGACTTCTTGTACTAAATTCATAAATTTTTTGTGAGCGTGCATTAGGTTTTCATAAATGTTTTGAGAACTGACTGAAAGAGTAGATCTTGAAAAAACGTTCCCTGAGATAGTCACGAGTTTTCATTTTAGAAATTGCCCGTACAGCTCTCTTCTGCACTTCAATATGCCATAAGACGTAGCACTGTGAAAGTAACTAAATAAACTAACCTCGTCGTTTGTGCATCAGTAAGATGTCTTATTTTACGTACCTACTGTAAATGCAGCCGAGCTTAATCTGTTAGCTAAGGAATCAATATGAATACCCATTGCAACTTTTCATCAACATTAAACATTGGAAAGCTTCAATAAAGTTATGTATTTCCTCATTTAAGATAATGTCAGCATTGTTGACTTGAAAGAAGCTCAAGAACTTAATGCATGCCAATTTATTGGTGCACCGAAATATCTCCTCACCTACATGGCTGCTATATTATCGCACAAGGTGCACCAATAAAAGTGCCATTATTTGTAGCAGGTAACTTTTTTTTTACACTAAGCAATATAATTAATCAAAGCGAAAGCACAAACTTGATATACTTATCTATGCGTTTCGAAATCTCTCCAAAATCTCTGACTCGATAAGAAATTAAAATCGATAATAATTTTATCATCAGGATTCTGATTCCATTAACATCGATAGAAATCTCTGTGGTAAGATGTTAGCTACACTACTACCAGCCAGGGTGAGTAGTTTCTCCACGCATGCGCAAAGGGTGCGATGTAATACCGACTTCGCAGGCCTTCAACGATTTCATCAAAAATGAAATACTACCCTATTTCCAAGAATCTAAGACCTAAGTTCATGTATAACATTTCTGTTGTTTAAAATTGATTTTTAACCTTCAGACCTAAGGTGTAGTTTTCATCAGAGAAATGTAATAAAATGAGTCATCGTTAGAGGAACTTGAATGGAATGCCCCAGTCCTTGGCCCCGTAGCCTTGACTCAAATATTCTCCTGATTTCAGATAATTATGTGTATTGGCTGTAACATTTTTGCATTTTATTTATTTATTGACATTATTATAAATAATATTACAGAATATACATCCAATGACACATTAAATTAAACATTTGAAAAGCACACAGAAATAATCATTTAAAGGTTATCATCAAAAAAAAAAAACAATCAAGTGCTCATACATATTAAGTAACATATAGGTCATTTACTTTCGCAGTAAGCGAGAACCTCTCTCTCTATCATTTTCCAGCCGTCCGCAAACAGATCCACCTGAGATTGGTTGGCAACAAGTACGTTGAGGTTTCATTGTGTTCTACAGACGGGGGATTCATGCCGAGATACAGTTCTTGCAGGAGTCGGGTCCTGGACGGAATCGGCAACGGTTTTAGGCTGGCTGACTTCGCCGAGTAATATTGGGCAATCGAGATCCCCTCTCAGTATACGGCAAATTTAATATGGTAAGGATTTGATCGTGCAACCTAGTTTCCAGTGAGTTGAATCCAAGTGAGCCAAGAAGAAACATGGTACATGAAAGAGTAGTAACTATAGTTTTTTTTATACAAAAACCTGAGATAAGTATCGTTTTTGCACTTTTTCAATCACGAGACAGCAAGTAAATTTATGTGGATTCTAGACTGCTGACCCAGATTTTAACATAGATCTGATTAAAGAGGTGTAAAGTAAAGTAATTGCCTTGTGATTTGTAAAGCTTTAGCAGTTTTGAGACACAAATCCTAGCCTCTTGAAATAAGTGACTGTAAGTGCGCGTATGTGCGTATGAAAAGTATGTTTTGGATCAAATTCTATTCCGAGATCTTTAATGGACAGGCATCGCGATCGCGATATTCCCTCCTCATCTTTATAGTAATTAGCTACAATGCTTTGTGTGGATCGCGTAAAACTCATAACCTGGCACTTTGTGAAACTTTCATTTATTTTTAAATTTGCATTAACATGAGCGTTTTAATGGTTGAGTAGGTTGCCCTGGTAAGTATGAAGAGGCTTAGTTTACAGCCAGTTAGATTTTTCATTAGTTATTTTATGAATCTAAAACGTACTACTGATTAGGTTAGGTTAGGTACCTAAACCTTCTCTCTACATGTTTAATTTCATCTAATGGGACATGATATGTTTTATACTAGTTGTGCCCGCAAATTCGCATTCGTGGAATTCAGTTTATAATCGTAAGAATGTCAGTAAAAAAACAATATACAAAATATAAATATAGCTCTCCAAAACCATGTTTTTTTTTTTAAATCACATTACTTACTAAAAGTCCATTCTAAACATTATAGAAGGCATAATATTTGAAATCGGGCGAGTAGTTTTGGAGATAGCCTCATCCATACAAACTTCACCTGTTTATAGTATCTAGTGTAGGTTCAGTTGGTAGTAGCTCTGCCTTCTGCGCTGTAGGCTGGGGGTTCGATTCCCACCCAGGACAAACATTTGTGTGATGAATATAGATGTTTGTTCTGTGTTTGGGTGTTGTATCATATAGTACGTATTTATTTACAAAAAGTATTCTATCCGTAATCTAGCTCACATATTACAAGCTATGCTTAGTTTGGCGCTAGATGGCGCTGTGTAAAATTAATGTCCTAAAACAAAAACACATAGTCATCATTTACATTAGGTGCGTCAAAACGTCCACCAACACAGAACATAGCCCTATTTCAGGAACGAAATAAGTACCTCACGAACTAGGTTCATAAAATTTGAATTTAAAGTATTCTAAAGAAAACTGTGGTTTTGTCATAACCATCACTTGACAGGCGGGTTAGTAATCGAACCTGTTTAACAATACTGATGAAATCTTATGGAGCGTATTTACACGTTATTTGGTAGGAAGGTAAATAATGATTACGAAATTAATGTACAAAAAAAACATTTTCATGAATAATGTTATATTCATCACCCTTAACAGCCTATACGAATTAAAATGTTGCCGTACGGTTTTATCATTGCCCACTTAAAATATAGACATAATTATGTTTTGTCACATTGTCTCCTCACTAGTACTGTATGGGATACAGTTCCTCCCATATCTTGTACCGGTCCTCATTGAGACGAGATCGTACGGAGAGCTGGCGGTCAATGTGCAGGTACTGGCGGGCCGAGGGCTCCATCGCCGGCCAGGAGAGGCCTAAGAGCTCGGGGGTGTCTTCGCGGGGGTTCGGGTCCCTGAACAGATAAAAAGGTTTTTTACACCGGGATTAGGGCCAGACCAAACTAAGCATAACTTGTAATATGAACAATATGACTAGGTTTATGTGCATGTAGGTTCTTACCATGCAATACAACAACACTCAAAATAAAGTTTTCACACATCACACAAAATGCTTGTCCTAGATGGGAATCGAACCCTCTACCTACAGCGCAGAAAGCAGAGTACTAACAACCAACTGAGCTGTGAGGCATATTAAAAGCACATGTGCGTTTTCAACGGGGTGAGTGTATACCATAATACTTTCAGCCAACACAGACACCGCCGTGGCCTAGTGGTAGGGCGTGTGGCTCTCGATTCAGAGGTAAAAGGTTCAAATACCGGGTGGTTGTGATGTTTTCTCTTTTTGAATTAACAAGGAATGTCTAGTAGCCCAATGAGTCCTCACTAGGAACTATCCTATGTATCCTAAATTAAAGTATTTAATTAAATAAATATTATTGGACATAAATTTCACACAGCGCCATCTAGCCTTAAACTATAGCTTGTAATATGGGAACTAGATTACGGATAGAATAACTTAAATACTTTTTTTTGTAAATACATGCGTAAGTAGGTCTGTATCTACTATAATTTTAGTGCCTGCTAAGAAACAATTCCTTCTAGCTACACTTATTTTACGAACCTAGCACGTTAGATTAAAATCACTAAAACTACTTAATTTGTACCTATTCAACTAACTTTAATATTTCACCAAAAATCAGCAAAATAAATTAATAATTGAACAAATGAGACGATTTTATAACCTCCTGTAAAAATAGGTTTTTGTACTTAGTTAGTAGATAGGTATTGATACTTCATCGTCGATATGATACAACACCTATACACAGAACAAACATATACTTATTTATTCATAACAAATGTTTGTCCTGGGTGAGAATCGGACCCACAACCTAAAGCGCAGAAGGCATAGTTACTACCAACTAAGCTATGAGGCTTGTCATTTATCTGGAATATATCACGATTAAGCGATAAGACCCATTGGACTGATAGCTTTCGTTTTGAATTGTAAATTGTTTTATATATTTATTGTTTTATTTTGGTGTACATTTAAGAATTTCCATTATGAATTCATTCAGTTCTTACCCGTATCTGGCGAAGTTGTACCAGATGGCCGTCATCTGGTCGACGAGCCTTGAGTCAGAAGAGTCATCAGAGACAATGTTCGGGAACCGGTAGCCCAGAGACAGCAGGTAGATCATGTCGTCGTGGTGAGCCGCGCCTTCAAACAACACGGGATAGCAAGTTAGATAAACTATTTAAACGCCTCTGTGGTCTAGTGGTTCGCCCACCGGTGTTCAATCCAAAGGCCCCGGGTTCGATCCCCAAGGGGAGTACAATATTGTGCTTTGTTTGGTTGTTGGTAGGACTTTGTTTAAATCCGCCTGGCTCTAGCTTCCAGCATCTTACCAAATTCTGTCGTCATAACAACAATTTAAAAATTGATGTGTTCCGGCATTTAGAAATAAAATAGCCAGTTCCTCAGTCTGTTGAGGATTCCGGGTAAAGTGCACCACCTTCGGCCATATCGTAACTTGAAACCAGGGACGCTACCGCCGACGGCGAAGCCGATCTCCATTGGCTTAAAATTAGCTTCATGAGAACTAGAAACGATTTTTACTACCGGGTATGTGTCATATCCAAAATGGCGTTTCCCATCTCAAAAGTGTACACATGTTATGAAACCTATCCGTTCAGTACATTTGACGGTAAAAATCGTTTCTAGTTCTCATGAAGCTAATTTTAAGCCAATGGAGATCGGCTTCGCCGTCGGCGGTAGCGTCCCAGGTGAGATGAAGGCCAAGCGCAATAAAAAGAATAGTAGGACAACAAAAATAATGATATTTAAGTATATCAACAAAATCTGTTAATATACTTGAATATTATTATTTCAAGCCAACTCATTCTACCTACCTATTTTTTACTAGAAATTAAATGTTAGACATCATATTGTTTTGTATAATTATGATTATTTGCATCGAACTAGGAAGTGTGACAGCTGTAACACAGGGACTTCCCTAGCACAGTTGTCAGAGTTTTTAAGTATCGCTCAAGTTATAATTTTGATTTTTAAATTTAATGTAGAACCTAGATCAAGTGTTTTTTGAAATAAATAAATGATTATTATTTATATTATTAATCTTACCACAAACCAAAGTAAGCACATATTTGTACCCTATCAGGGATCGAAGCTGATGAATCTAATGGGCCTGATATTGGTCTTCATGATATTGGAATCACGGAGGCGGTTAATGATAAGTATCGACTCACCGACGGGTCTCATGGTGTTGGGGTCTTCATAGTGGCTATGTCTTCCGACGTAGCCAAACTGATAGTACCACACGGGATGTGGGGAGTGGCGGGACATCAGGTTCGCCAGCCTGCGGGCACAATATATGAATAAAGCATCACGCCAATTTCACTGAATCTCACCCAGTCAATGAATGAATGAATGAAAATGCTTTATTGCACACCTTAAAAATAAAACTGGATAACTTAAAAAAATGAACATACAATGGACAATGGGGTAGGTGTGATACTTCCTAGTGGTTTACTTTACTCCGGGCAACGGAATCTTTGGATTTTGCTAGGGTTACGGCTGAAGAGTAGTGAGCTCTTTGCGAAAGGGCTCGACGTGGAAGTACCACCATACCTATTTCGGCAGCCAAGCAGCAATGCTGTGTTCCGTGAAGGGTATGGCTCCCGGTAAAATTACGGGCACGCGAGGCTTAACATCTTTATGCCTCAAGTTGTTGTCATGCTCTTTGTGGATGTGATCTACGTAGTAAGGCTTTGTTATAGGCAAGAGATGCACTTAATATCATGTGGTGGTTGCTTATTTCGTAGGTATAGGGTGTATAAAAAATGATTACTACAATGGAGGACCTAAGGTCCACCTGGCTAATAGCGACCCTGAGTTTTGCTGAAGTCTCCCAAAAACACTTTTTTTAATTTTATTTTATTTTACGACCAGAAAGCACTTGGCCTTCATCTCACCTGTCGCCGAAGGTGGAGCGCACTTCACCCGGAATCCTCAACTAACTGAGGAACTGGCTATCTTACCTCTACATGCCGGAACAAAACATTTTAGAGTTGTTGTTATGGCGACAGAATTAGGTAAGATGGTGGTAGCCTAGCCAGGCGAACTAAAACAAAGTCCTACCACCAACCAAACCCAGCACAATATTGGACTCCCCCTGGGGATTGAACCCGGGAACTCTGGATCTGAAATCGGTGGGTTGAACCGCTAGACCACAGAGAACCAAACTCACCTATGAGTCGGAAATCCAATGATAGAGTCCCCATACAGCTCTTTCAGTCCTTGTACACTGGCTTCGTCATCTCCCAAATCCTTATTATGTAGATAGGTCTCCCGCAGTCGGCTGGAGGCGGCTTGCGACTGTTCGCGAGGCAACATGAACGAGATCGGAGCCACACGGGACCAGTCCTTGTTCATGGCGGTGCGGAGAGTCGCGTTTTTTATGATGTCTTCAAAGAGAATACAAAAACATTACTTTTAAAAAGAAAAACTGCTTTTTATCGCGTTTAGTCTGTCTCATTTTATGCTTTCAGTACCTATCTTTGTATGGCCATTCAACACGATCGCAGCCATGCTTCTGGCTTATTCCTAGGTCTATTTAGTCTTTATGATATTTTAATGAATTAATATATGAACGTACTTTATTGCACACCTTTAAAATAAAACTGGATTACATATAAAAAGGGCAGTCTTATCGCTTAGAAGCGATGTCTTCGAGACAACCTTTGGATGGAGAGGATTTTATAGCTAAAGAGATGGTTGGTGTTTAGTATACATTTGATATTGATTAATATTTCGATTTCCTTGGTTCCCTAACGACCACCAAGCCAAATGCCAAGCAGTTCGTTGAATTACATCATCAGTTATGCCTCAAGGTGAAAAACTGTCACTCACTGTAAGCGAACCAGGAGAACTCATCTGTGGTCTGACTGACGATGAAGGGCACTGCGTGCATCGTGTGTTGTCTGACGGCGGTGAGCGGGTCCACGGATAGGAACCGCTCTTGGCCGCACTCGGGCTCCACCACAGGGTTCCACAGACCAACGGGGTCAGAGCCAAATTCCTTAAAACACGAATAAACACTTGATAAGATCATTTAAACATTAATCAAAAAGGACTCCTTCAATAAATTTTTGATCATTTAGTCTTCTAACTTCTACCAAGACTTGGTTTTCAAGCTCTGTATTTTAGTTGTTGAGTTGAACAGTTGAGGAGTGGCGCCCGTCTGACCGCGAGATGGCGCTAAATTTAATTAACTTTCATACAGTTCCCACCAATCTCCCAACTACTTGACGTCTTGGTCTCCAAGCACTGTAAGATATTTGTTGAGTTGTCGATAGAACAGTTGCGGAGTGTTGCCTTTCTGACCGCGAGACGGCGCTAAATTTAATTAACTTACATACAATCCCCGCCAGTCTCCTAACTCCTGCCAAGTCTTGGTTTTCAAGCACTGTATGATAGCTGTGGAGTTGTCGGTGGGACAGTTGAGGAGTGTCGCCTGTCTGGCCGCGAGATGGCGTTGATGGCGCGGGAAAGGTTCCTTACCTATCGGGGAGGCGCTCATAGAGATACCTCGGTGGAACAGACCTGGAAAATTAGAAGAGTATTTTATATTTGTGCTTTAGAACTGTTTGCCTATAATTTAACTATACAGCACTATAACAAACAGCAAATTACAGGCCTCATAGCTAAGTTGGTGGCTCGAGTCCCATCCAGGCCAAATAATTTGTGTGATGAATTTAAATGTTTGTTCTGTGTTTGGGTGTTATGTATATTACTTTACTAACATAAATTGTATCTTAGAAGTGTTATATTCATAATTTATTTCCCACATTACATTACAAGCTATGCTTAGGGTACGTTCAAAGGGAATCACACTATAATAGGTATTATTATAAAGGTGAAAGTTTGTGTGTATGTATGTTTGGCGCTCTTTCACTGACAACTGACCGAATTTCATATTCGGTACAAAGATAGTTAATTCCCAGGATTAAATCACAGACTACTCATTATTTCATGAATCAGCTTCCGTGGGAAAGAAATGGGATGTCAAAAATCGCTGTAAAAAAACTTGTTGGTTCTTTGTTGCTCTTTTACGCATAAACCACAGCGGATTGGGCTGATATTATGCACAATTAAGATTTTTTGTTATTTTTACAACTAGGATTTGAATTATTTGGCCATCCCATCCAACACTGCACTTTCCCGGGACAAAGGAAACCTATGCGTCAATCTAGGGTACCAACTATGAAGTGCGCTTCCACCTTCGGCCTTATCACAACTTGAAAATCAGTTGAGATGAAGTGCATGCGCTTCCCTGTCGTATAATAAAAAATAATTTCGACTAACCTTTAGACATAGGTGAGATCATGTGAAGCACCACACTGACGGAGCCAGCACTGCAGCCGGCGATGGTCACCAGTCCCGGGTCCCCTCCAAACGCCGCGATGTTCCGACGTACCCACCTCAGAGCTGCCACCTGGTCCTTCATGCCGTTGTTACCGGGGGCGATGGAGTCTCCTGTGCTCAACCAACCTGCAGGGAAAAAATACAACTAAATATAGCTTGTGTTGTTGAGAACTAGAGCCAAAATAGGACTTTTATGGGCGCTTGTGTGACCAGGCACAAGAGCGCCCCCAAATGCGTCTTTATCTTGCTGAGACTTTACCATTGATATTATTGTCTTAGCTAAGTACCACGCAAGAAAATAAGCTAGATTAAAAATGTATGTAGATGTAATTGAAGAAGGTTTCCTATCCTATATGTATACCTACTTAGTGCTTTTAGTCTGAACACAATACTCTACCGAGAGCCGAGTCGGTAGATGATAGTCACCAGGACCCGCAACGTCGCCCCGTCATAGATTAGAAGCAATAATGTGAGTGTACGTACCCAGAGCGCCGAGTCGGTAGTTGATAGTCACTAAGACCACATCCCTGTCGAGGAGGTAGTGAGGAACCGCAACGTCGCTCCGCCCCGTCATAGATTAGAAGCAATTATGTGAGTGTACGTACCGAGAGCGCCGAGTCGGTAGTTGATAGTCACCAGGACCACATCCCTGTCGAGGAGGTAGTGAGGACCCGCAACGTCGCTCCGCCCCGTCATAGATTAGAAGCAATTATGTGAGTGTACGTACCGAGAGCGCTGAGTCGGTAGTTGAGAGTCACCAGGACCACATCACTATCAAGAAGGTAGTGAGGACCCGCAACGTCGCTCCGTCCCGTCATAGATTAGAAGCAATGGAGTGAGTGTACGTACCGAGAGCGCCGAGTCGGTAGTTGATAGTCACCAGGACCACATCCCTGTCGAGGAGGTAGTGAGGAACCGCAACGTCGCTCCGCCCCGTCATAGATTAGAAGCAATAATGTGAGTGTACGTACCGAGAGCGCCGAGTCGGTAGTTGATAGTCACCAGGACCACATCCCTGTCGAGGAGGTAGTGAGGACCCGCAACGTCGCTCCGCCCCGTCATAGATTAGAAGCAATAATGTGAGTGTACGTACCGAGAGCGCCGAGTCGGTAGTTGATAGTCACCAGGACCACATCCCTGTCGAGGAGGTAGTGAGGAACCGCAACGTCGCTCCGCCCCGTCATAGATTAGAAGCAATAATGTGAGTGTACGTACCGAGAGCGCCGAGTCGGTAGTTGATAGTCACCAGGACCACATCCCTGTCGAGGAGGTAGTGAGGACCCGCAACGTCGCTCCGCCCCGTCATAGATTAGAAGCAATAATGTGAGTGTACGTACCGAGAGCGCTGAGTCGGTAGTTGATAGTCACCAGGACCACATCCCTGTCGAGGAGGTAGTGAGGAACCGCAACGTCGCTCCGCCCCGTCATAGATTAGAAACAATAATGTGAGTGTACGTACCGAGAGCGCCGAGTCGGTAGTTGATAGTCACCAGGACCACATCCCTGTCGAGGAGGTAGTGAGGACCCGCAACGTCGCTCCGCCCCGTCATTGAGTAGAACCCTCCAGCGTGGATGAAGAATATCACGGGAAGGGGCTTCTTGCTGTAACCGTGTTAGAATGACTTGAGTAAAAACATCCACAAGTTTTTTGAGCTACTAAAAAGGGGAATTATTAACTTTTGTCCATTTTTTTATGAATTATGGATTAGCTCTTGACCTCTAGCTCGTCTAACTCTTGGCTAGAGCAAGGAATTTTAAATAACGTGGTTCCTTAGGATGTGTATTTTTTAATTAAACATCCAAATCCAAAATTTGTTGTTGTTCGAAATAATTTTAGTATAATTAATGGGTAAGTTGTTGATGAACATAAACTATAAATATTACAGGACATTAATTTTACACAGCGCTAGGAGACGGAACAAGCAAATTGCCCACCTTATGTTAAGTTAATCTCTTGCTTATAACAATGCCTTACTGCGAAGGTCACATACACAAACATAGATAGCCTACACGGCACCGCATTGCGCCCGTCAACTTGAGGCATAAAGGTGTAAAGCCTGACATGCCCGTAATTTCACCAGCGACCATACCCTTCAAACCGGAACACAGTAATGCTGCTTGGCGGATAAAATAGATATGGTAGTAGTACATCCCCGGGTGAGACCTTTCACAACGGGCTCTACTATTCTTAAAAAAGTATGAACTGAGGATGTTGACCTCACCTTTTATTATCGGGAGTGTAGACATTGATGGTCAGACAGTCCTCCGACACGGGGTATGTCGGTGGCGCGATCAGGGGACACGCAGGGCCGTCGTCAGTCGCGTCCACGGTGCCGGGGTACGTCAGGATTGGCTTCGGGGGCTGCGGAGGAAAACCCTCATAATGTAGTCGAAGACAAACAATACCCGAAACTATAGCTTTGACCTAATCCCTCCATCCCCTTTCCACCAGCGGACAAGCAGACGTACGGCAGGCTAC
The DNA here is from genome assembly GCA_951394065.1 of Venusia cambrica. NCBI lineage: Eukaryota > Metazoa > Arthropoda > Insecta > Lepidoptera > Geometridae > Venusia > Venusia cambrica. Next base: position 343,637 of record OX596068.1, on the reverse strand, counting down.
ATCCCGTACCTTGTAAATATTCCATTGTGCCGAACACAGTTTCGCCTCTATTTTATCATTAATACTGGTAAGGAATGGAATTCCTTGCCTTCGTCCGTTTTCCCGCACGAGTACAAACATGGAGTCTTCAAGTCCAACGGAACCTGTTCAGGTTCCTTTGAGTTGAGACAAGCGTGCGCCATCTTAGGCAACATCTTTACGGGTTTTTTCAAGTGAGCTGGTTGTCAAACGCTAGGCTATCATCTAATAAAAATATAAAATAAAAGTTCTTCCAGAGCTCAGTTGATAGCTCTGTCTTCTGTACAGACACAATTATATGGTGGCTTCAATTCCCATCCATCCATCCCATCAAATATTTTATCTTTTTTTAAATTGTATAGATAACTAAGTAAGAAGAATTTACTTACCATAAAACATATTTAAGTATTCATATCACATCAACAGCTCATTAGTGTCCACTGCTGGCCAGAACCTCCTGAAAGGCTGGAGGGTTTTACCATAATCACCACGATTGGCATGCGGATTGTAGATAATACGCAGAAGGAACCTTCTCTTTGTGATGAGATTCGTAAGTAAACACACTATCGATAGTCAATTCAAACTACCAGGATCACATAACATAAGATCTAACCTGGAAACGCAGCTCGCCTATTGGAGCCTCGGCATACTTGATGCCGCGGTATGATTGGAACCGCCTTCCTTTGCGCGTCTGGTCCCAGGAGCCGCGGAAGGTGCCTGATGGTGATGTTGTTGTCGGCTCCGACTGAGTGGAGACTGGTGGCGGGGAGCCTGTCCAAAAAAATGTCAATTCTAGAAGCCTGTCCAAAAAAATGTCAATTCTAGAAGTCGCTATACGATCTTGGGCAGCCTCTATTACCGAAGACGCACTTACCAAAAGTTGGCATTGTTAAAAATATTTTAAAGTTTCTGGTCGTCTTCCAAAACTTTGAAACTTGGTAGAGCTCAGTTGGTAGTAGCTCTGCCTTCTGCGCTGTAGATTGTGGATTAGATTCTCACTTAGGACAAACATTTATGTGGTGAATACATATAGATGCTTGTTCCGTGTTTTGCTGTTAAGTATATCGTATTATTATAAATAGTAGGTAGGTAGTATTAGGATATGTATTTACAAAAAATAGGTATGCACATAAATATACTTAAGTACTTATTTATTTTCTTCGTAATGTAGTTCCCATAAGGTTTGCATAGTTTAGTTGTTTGTTTCACCGTCCCCCGGATTCAGAAGGTAGTGGGTGCTCTGCATAGACTGCTACCAAATCTCGGGGGACCTAGGGAGGGAGTTCGCCGTCTCTACGGGGGAGTCGTGCGATCGATGGCACTCTACGGAGCGCCCGTTTGGTCTGGGAGACTGACGGGTGTTAGGCGCTATAGACTACTGTTTAATAGTCTACAGCGTACTATGGCCATTCGCATCGCACGAGGGTATCGTACGATATCTTTTGAGGCGGCAACGATCTTGGCGCGGTTTCCGCCCCTTGACATCTTAGCGGAGATGGATGCACGTGTGTATTTTCGTCTCCGCAGTGATGATGGGAGTGGAACCGCGCCCGCTGAAGTGCGTGTGCAGGAGCGCCGACGTGCGCTCGTGGAGTGGCACGAGCGGTTTGATGAACCGCGAAGCTCGCGCCAACGCGTCGTCGGCGCCATTGCGCCTAACTTCGAAGCCTGGCTGGGAAGGAGGCATGGGCACGTCACCTATCGCCTTACTCAGGTGCTTACCGGACATGGCTGCTTCGGGGAGTACCTGAGTAGGATTGGACGCGAACCGACACCACAATGCCACCATTGTGGGTGTGACCGGGACTCCGCGCAGCACACGCTTGAGCAGTGCTCAGCGTGGAGCGTGGAGCGCGGAATCCTGGTCAACAGGATCGGGCAGAACCTCTCTCTGCCAAGCGTAGTGGAAGCTATAGTGGCAGATGAGACGGCTTGGAAGGCCGTGGCCTCTTTCTGTGAGACCGTATTGGTTCGGAAAGAGGCCGCCGAGCGAGATCGGGAGAGGGCCGATCCCGCTCGGAGGAGGCGGCGGCGGGGCGCTGGCAACGGCCGCCCCGCACTGCCTGCCCCATGAGGGGCTTGGGCGGTACCCCCTGCCGAACAGGGGGCCTTTCGGGACTGCGTGAGCGGTTGGAGCGAGGGCTCCGGCTGGTCAGTAGCGGACCCCGGGAGGGCGGCTGACACATTGTGGCATGTGCAGCCGTAGCACCACGAGTGCTGGGGGCGACTGTGGGTGTCGTTCCCGGGACGTGCTTTAAAGGCGATATGCGAGGGGGGCACCGAAATGTTCTATAGAGAGTTGTCGGAGCCCCTCGACACGCATCGAGGCCGGCCACCGGGGTGGTTTTAGTGAGTCGACGAGTCCGTCATCCTCACACTACCCTTTCGCATCCCTCGGTGCGTTAGGGTGTCTGCAAACAGATTTCCCCCCGTTAAAAAAAAAAAAAAAAGTTGTTTGTTTAGTAGGCGTTCTGTTAAATGTCTAGTAAAAAGTATTTATTTAATGATAGACTCCCAGAAACAGTTAAAATGATCACTTACCAGAGGTAGATGGCCTCTTCTCTCCATATCCCTGGACTATCGCGCAGGCCAACGCCACACTCACTGCTGCTTTGAGCCACATGTTACCGAAACGTTCAGAATCGCGGGGACACTGAATTCGAACTAGCTCGAGCAGTTTTATAAAGCGTCTACGTATGAACTGAGGAAGTGTGAGAGCTGGTTGTTAACTTTGTACGTCAAGCCAATGGACTAGGGCGGTGGCGGTGGTGGCGGCGATAATTCTGAAATACCTAGAAGTCAAAGTCAATGTTTTAGTGAAATGTTAAGTTCTGTTGAACAAAGAAGGAATATAGGTTTAATGTCGTAAATCTCTCTCCAATTAGGTAACTGGAAAATGTAATTTCAATTATAGTTGATAACTTATTTTTAAACGACGGGGAAGCGCTTGGCGTTCATTCCGGTTTCAAGTAACGATTTGGCCGAAGATGGAAGCGCACTTCGTCCGGAATACTCAGCAGTCTGAGGGAACTGGCTATCTCTACCTCTAAATTTCGACTTAGGTAAGATGGTGGTAGCTAGCCAGCTATTTGTGTAAATATGAATCCTTACACAAATAAAATGACGCAATCAAGCTTGACGTAAGTAACTAACCACTGGCTCTCTGAACACCGATGAGTCGAGCCGCCTTATCGCAGCGTGTGCCGCTCTTTTCCCTATTATTGTTGTTGTACCGAAATAGGTAGGTAAGGCATGGTAAGTTGTTGGCGTAGCGGGAACTATCCCACGTCTAGGTCCAAAGGCCGTGGACTCTGGACGTACCTGAAGAACCACTCATTCAGGTTTCTGGAATTGATGATGAAAATAACGTATTATGAGGTGCTGCACATAAAGACACCAGGAAAATTGTATGTAAAACTTATACTAACTATTTTTTTATTTACTTTTTACTATGGGGACTTTTGTCAACAATAGCATGGCAGCATGAAAAAAACCTTAATTTTAAAATCCGATCAACTCTTGACCTCGTAATTTGCAAAGGTAAGGAGGTTCCTATGCGGTGTTATATCCGAAAGATAAAAAACAATGGGAAAAAATACGTCATCCAGCAACGAAATCATATACTTTTGAATAATCTTCTCTCTCTTTAGTTTTTGAAACGTAATTATTAACAATATTGTGCGCACTTTGCCAAATCCTGTGTAGGAGTTTGTACGGAGACGGAGTGCAGATGGCTAAAGATCTTTTTTTTGTGATTTGGAAGTCAACAATATGTACCTATTAATGACACAAACTACCTATAAGTATACCGTGATGTATATTTAATACCTACCTAGACTTCCGACAGACATACTCTACACTAGATAGGTAGGTACTTCTCTATAAACAATATGCTATCTCAAACATTGCATATCCGCAATTGACAAACTGTATTAATGTATTAACCTGTACAAATAGTTATAAGATCTTAATAATATACCTACAACAGTTTAAGCTATAAACATATTGTATTTGATTATATTATATCTATCTGTCCAGCCAGATGAACCTATATATCATCTTTAAGGAAAATGTTCTGCGCTCCGGCAAAACCAGACTCATTGATATGTAAAGTAAGTATATTACGTGCTACGTGACGAGAAATAACACATTTTACTAACTAAAATTAATTGTTTGTCTGCATATCTGCCAAGGAGGGGTATCTAATCTGTACATAACTACCTGCCGAAAAGGTAACACGTACAAACACATTTACAGTAAAGTACCTAATAGGTAGGCATCGTGTTAAATTGTTGTATGTTCAACTAACAAAAACGGCCACACTGTCCTTTTTCTTGTATTTTTTAAATCATAACAGTATTTATAATTACAAACACGTCGAGGCGTGACGACCTAACTGCTTAATCCGGACTGGTAAAAAAAGGAAGTTGGAAAAAAGCAGATGACCGAAAAACCTGGAACATTATGGGGGAGACCTTTGCTTTGCAGTGGGACAGTGTAGGTTTAAAAAATACTTTGATTTTTACCTATTTTGTTTATTTGTTTTATTGTACGTCGTGTAAGTGCTTAATATTCAGTATTGTTCCTTCCGTTGATACTTGGTCTGTATTCCCTAAAATCAAAATAATTCTGAAAACCGTAGAGGAAAAAAGCTCAATGTTAAAAACTCGAGTTTACAGTAATTGGTCTGGCTTTCTATAGAACTGTAGGTGTGGAGAGATATGCAGCTCAGAGTTAAAATAACTGTGTATACTTATAGGGTGTAGCTAATACACAAACTATTGTAAGTAATAGCATATTTCGGTTCAACCACCAAATTTCGTCACCTAACAAACTTTGTCGTTTATGCTATTAGGGACCTGAGGTAAAGTCTAGGTAAAGTTTCGCAAAATGTAGTAGTAAAATAAATTATTCAGATTACCTAAGGACCGTTACAAACGGCCTATAGGTAACTCAACTGTTCCAGACCAGTACCAGACGGAAGCGTGCCCAAGACACTGGCTGCATTGCCACGCTGAATAGCTATGCTAATTCGCTGGCCTAAATAAGAGCCAGCCCTTGGGTCACGTGTCGCCTCAATCAAGGTAAGATGGCCAGTTCCTCAGACTGTTGAGGATTCCGGGTGAAGTGCGCTTCCACCTTCGGCCTTATCATAACTTGAAACCAGGATACATGAACCAACGCTTCTTCTTCGTACAGTAATAAAAAAAGTGGAGGTGAAGTTCGAAGATCGGCTCAGTGGCACATCTTGGGAGACTCCTCCGTCCAGCGAGTACTTCGATAGGTTGATGATGATGATGATGAAACACTTTAATCAGCTGAATAACAACTACCACGTTTCCTCATCAACGATAGGATATACATGACACAGAAAACAATAGTTGATATATATAAGGCAATCGTTCGCTTTGTCGCAGTCAATGATCAGAACTCGATGAAAATGCACAGTGCGGTGCTATTGTGTCTTGTGGTGGTTGTGACATCGTACCAACATGGTGGGAATGGATATAGAGAGCCAGGTAATAAGATCATAGCCGACTGCGACAGCAGCAGCAAGAGACAGCGACATAGCTACATACAAATTCAATACACAAGACAATGTATATGAACCAGCTGTCACTTGTTGCCGTCTCCTACTTCTGCTGTCTACAATCGGACGAACTGATCTCAATAGTACCTAAAGGTACACCTTTAGGTACTATTGAGATCAGGAAAAGGCGAGCTATGTCTGTGTCTTGGGGCTCAGATTTAAAAAGTAGCAAGTTCATAGTTCGGTAAGTCGTGTGATAAATGGCAATAATTACCTATAATGGCGGGTTTCAACGAAAAGTTTTAGTAATAATTTGAATTTGTGTGTTTTGTTTTGAGTGTTCTGCGTTTGGGAAGGGTTAGAGTGCGGAGAGAATTCAAATGGCTACCCGCTGAGCAATAACTGGATTTTATATAGGTCGAACAGAAATATGGACGAAAACAACCAAGAAACAACTAGCACAGAAAAGTTTGTATAAGAACCCTGAAGAGTTGCAGTTGCTAAGAAAAGGGTACACCTACTGTTTATGTTTTGGTATGAACTAAGGCGGGCCATTATCCGCAGCCAGTAACAAATTGCTGCAAAACAAAATAATATCGCAAATAAGGCAGAATTGAGGATAATTGCCGTGTAAAGTAAAACCTGGTTCAATAAGTCTTTGTACTCGGTAAATCATTGATAACATTTATAGGTATATTATGCAGTAGGTAGGTACAATAACGCGGTCAAGATGATGTTGGGGCTGCCGCGCTGATGCAGCACATCGTAATATTCTATTTTTTTTTTATTTGTCATCATGTCCAAGAGTAACGCCATTCTGAGGATTGTGATTGTGAGCGATCCATGTTTCCATGCTGAGCCATCTGGCTCTTTTTAACCACCTTTATGGTCTAGTGGTTCACCCATCAGGTGTCCCTAGGTCTCTAGGGGAATACAATATTGTGCTTGGTTTGGTCGGTCGTCGGACTTTGTTTAAGTCCGCCTGACTAGCTACCACCATCTAACCTAAGTCTATCGCCATAACAACAATTCTCAATTGTTGTGTTCTGGCGTTTAGAGTTAAAGTAGCCAGTTTCTCAAAACTGTTGATAATTCCGGGTGAAGTACCGACGCTTCCACTTTCGGCCTATCAGAACTTGAAACCACGAGAGATGAAGGCCAAGGAAGCGCTTCCCCGTTGTACAATAAATGCGAATATAAAATACGATTATTCCTTTGTCACGTGCCGCTCATTCAATAAATATAGCTATGTGTGTAATATATTGTATGGTATCAGCAACGAGTCTTAAGTTCTATCAAAACTATATCTTCTCAGCATCACTGGGACCAGACGTGACAGTGCCTCCGATAGCCCGAACCCCGCTGGGCCAGGTGCGCGGCGCCTGGCTGCGCACGCGCCGTGGCCGGCCGTTGCGCGCCTTCCGAGGCATCAGGTACGCGGAGCCGCCGACCGGGGAGCGTCGGTTCCAGGTAAACATATCACGCTCGTGCTTCTTTTGTGTCCAACAGGTTCCCGCACAACAGACTACAGACTCTTGAACAGCTTGGATGTGAAAGTTTTATGAGCTGATTGTAGTGACTTACTACGATGCTCGGTCTTTAAATTTAGAGTAGAGCGCATCAAGGGGCAAGAACACACATTTACCTACTTCATTAGAGCATTCGTTGAACTTAGTGGAATAGAGGATTCATATCTAATGCTAGACTTATCCTTGTTTTGATAATTTTGCAGCCCCCAGTGCCAGTGTCCCGTCCGTTCCGCGAGTTTGACGCGAGCTCCGACGGGCCGGCATGTCCCCAGCCGACCTTCGGGGACTACTACGTAGACGAGGACTGTCTGCGGCTCAATGTCTACACTCCGGGGGAGCTCAGGTCAGTCTAGTTGCAAACTGTCTTATATTTAGGTACATAATCTGTCCAGAGTCAAGTCAGCAGCATTTCTAGTACCTAAAAAATTCTTCTGAATTATAAATATTGTTAATAGTTAATTGATCTGTTGTTTATATCGATATATGTTGGCTATCCCTGTTAGAAAAGTCATTACATTAGCCCATATCTATTTACAGAAAACAGGTAGTTCCAAACATCGAAAAGCCGATTTGTTAGATGTTCATTTGATCAACAAATGAACCCTTCAAATTATATGTTCCAGTAAGCCCCTACCGGTAATAATCTTCATCCACGCAGGCGGGTTCTACTCGGTGTCCGGTCGAAGTGACGTAGCCGGACCGGAGTATCTGCTGGACAGAGACGTGGTGCTCGTCACCATTAACTACAGGCTCGCTTCTCTTGGTAAGTTCTACTCGGTGTCCAGTCGGAGTGACGTTTGCGTACCGGAATAACTGCTGAACAGAGATGTGGTGCTCGATACCATCAACTACAGGGCTTGCTTCTTTCGGTTAGTTCTACTCGGTGTCCGGTTGGAGTAACTTGGCCGTACCGGAGTAACTGCTGGACAGAAATTTGGTGTTCGTCACCATCATTTCAGGGTCGCTTCCGACTTAACTGTTTGATATCAGGTCACTCACAAAAGGGTGGTTAAAATTAATTTATAGTAGAGGCAAACCTCTGTTTAAAATCAATACTAACGTGATATGTGGTTCTGGAAGTCGCAACTTTCAGAAGCCAAACTTCCGTTTCGGTTAAACAGCAATGGTTTTCATTAACCACTGTGCGTTATAAATGATTGTTCCAGGTTTCCTGAGCACGGGCGACAAGCTAGCCCCTGGCAACAACGGGTTCAAGGATCAAGTGGTGGCTCTAAAGTGGGTGCAGCAGAACATCGCGGCCTTCGGGGGAGACCCCGGCTTGGTGACTATTGCAGGGTACAGCGCGGGGGCCTTCAGCGTCATGCTACATACCGTGTCCCCCATGTCCAGAGGTAAGAAGGCTTGACCGTCTTATCATAGCGACGGCTAGATACCAGTAATCCCTGAACCTGATTAGGCTTCTGAAAAGGCTCCCGCAATCAGGAGTCAAGTTTGTTTGCAGTCTTGGAAATTGGAGAGTTGGACACAGTTAGATATGTTGTAACGGTCACGGATATGGCGAGACAAAAGGTTCTAAAGAAAAAGAACAAAATGTATGGTCTATCACAACCTGAAAAGTGGGTGATTTGGATCACAGTGCTGGTATTAAGTACTCAATTAGATTTTATTTCTAATCTTCTGTTGCAAATTCCTTGAGAAATTCACGCTAGCATAGTACAAATATACTATACTGCACCATTGAGTATTCTTCCAGGAGTTCGGCTATGACCCGGTGCTGCTGTGGGTCCCAATCATCGAGGAGGACTTCGGTCAGGAGCGGTTCCTCACATGCCACCCGCTGACCAGCCTTCAGTCGGGAGAAATGCAACATGTTCCTTACATTGTCAGTCAAACCCAGGACGAGTTTTTCTGGAAGGCGTTCTGTAAGTCATTAGCCTCCAATTTTAAAGCGGTTCCTAAAAAATTACGATTAATATGAGTCTAACCTCATATTAATCGTATGTAGTAGGCAGAATGGAGAGCAAGAGATCCCGTTGCTGCTCTCCTTGCTGACCAGATGGAGAGATCTGATTAAATCTCTCACCAAATATATAATGAACAACTGCTCCAACAATGCCTCCAATAGACCAGAATGGAGACGCATAGCTAGAGCCGTCATTCATCAAGACCTACCCATGATCACGACCACTCTGCTAAGAGTGCCCGACTGAGAAGAAGAATAGGCGTGGAGTTTCGAACAAAGTCGGTATTTAGGATTTAACAAAAATTATATCTGTATTTAAAAAAGCTTGAATACATTATGTGGAAGAAAATATGGGCAAGAAGGGAGTGGATTCTTCCACTCCTTTCAGATTTTCCAATAACGATTTTGAGGAATATCTCTTTGCATCATCACTAAGCTTGAAATAGCGAGATGGAGCTAAACATTTGTTTCTCTTTACAGCAGTCCTTAACAACCAGACAATGACAGACATGTTGGATCAACAATGGGATCAGATAGCGCCTATCGCGTTCTACCTGCGTGATCCGTCACGGGAAACCGCCACCGCACTGCGACGATCGTACCTGCACGACCGGCAACTCCAGAACGACTCCATCACAGCTGAAAACCTGGGGAAACTGTACAGTGACGCCATTATCGGATTTGGGGTACACACGTAAGTGACTTGCTGTTGCTGTGTTTATTTGTATACCTGATCAGGTCAAATCAGGGACATTCTAGGACAGTAATTCTAGGATGCGTAAATGCTTGATGCCTAAGTAACAGGTTTCCTTCCAGATTAGCGAACGCCCTAGCGGTGTACTCTCCCGAAGATACCTATTACTACCAGTTTGGATACATCGGCAACCACAGCCACTACGAAGACCCGGAGTCCAACAAACCGATCGGTATGTTGCTTATTATTATTCAATTGTTTCTTCCGACAACTATTACATCGTGATTACATTCATAGAGGTTTGTCCGTACTAGGGCGTGCAAACCCGGTTTTCAGCAAAACCGGAAAGCCGGACAAAATTTGCCAAAAACCTGAGTTAACTCCAGTTTCCCGTTATTGAATTACATTTAGATTTTTGAAATTTGTAATTTTGAGTCATCATCGTGTCAGCAACAGCAACAACAGATGGTCCGAGTGTGATGTGTGACAACCACAAGAGCACGGAATCAGAATCACAGTGGTAGTCTAGAAATCGAGACCCGTTCAAGCAAATCCAGAATTATACATGGAGATGATCACAAAAGTTCAAAAATTTTGAAAAATTTATCACACCCTAGATGTGGTCGGCATAACATGTTCTTCAAAGCCATGTTGTTAGAGTTATAGGACCGGCCGCCTTCCTGACGTCGAACCTCCTTGGAAATACTCGGTGTGAGGGATTAGGGGATAAGGATATTAATAAACGGATGAGGTAGGTACTAAGAGTGTGACACAAGCAGCTAGAGCAGTCCGGGGTTGCGAACCCGTATTGATTCCGGCCAGATATCGCACATATATCTAGAGAAATACCCTCTGGTTGACCGTCCTATTTAATTTAAATAAAGTCTCCGCGACTTAGTATTTGCTTTACCTGCGAAAGCTTTGATAACGACCGCGGAAACAGCCAAGACGAGAAAAAAAAACAGGAATTGGGATTCAGGGCATAAACCCTTTTTCTTCGTTAACGAATTTAGTCATGGCTTAGCTACAATTAGGGAAGATGACCCCCTCCAAAAGTTGTCTCTGACATTGCATTATGGATTGCTGCAATAGGTATAGTGTACGTAGATACCTAATTTACTTAGTTGTTGTAGGTATATTCGATATTTGAATTAAAAAATATTTGTATGTTAGGGGCAGCTCATCACGATGACCTCATCTACTTGTTCAGCATCAACGCAACGTTCCCTCTCATCACGGCATCGGACAGCGAGGACTCCGCCATGGTGGACTCGATGACAGCCATCTTTTACAACTTCGCCAGATACGGGTGAGCCACCGAAGTGTTTCTTATGTTACTTATAGATAAAACCAATAAAGAATTCGCTAAAATGTATTCCTATTTTTAACCTACTTCAAAAAAAGGAGGAGGTTCTCAATTCGGGTGTATGTTTTTTTTTGTTTGTTTGTTACTTGATTTCTCCGCTCATTCGAAATAGATTTTGATGATTCTTGTTACGTTTGGTAGGCCATACTCGGTCCCATAGAATTTCCCGATTTTTGCCATACTCACGCTTGGCAGGCGTGTTGGTGATTGATGACTCTTTAACGACTACAACTGCATTACCTCAGAACTCCGTTATTACTCAACCGATTTGGAAAATATATTTTCATGCAAAAAATAACGTATTCAATTCAATTAATTTGATTAAATTGAAATTATTATTTTTCTCATTTTTTTATATTTACATTTTTTTCCCCAGCAATCCGAACTCCCGCCCCGACACGACAGAGCTTCCCCTCCACTGGCCGGCCATGAAGCCCTCTTCACGGCAGTACCTACGCGTGGACCGACCGTTCGACGTCAAAAGCCGGCTGTTTGAGGACCGCTTCCATGTGTGGGAGCAACTATACAACCCGAAACATTGCGCGTATTGCACTGTATAGATTCAGCCAATCATGAAGTCTAGAACTGACGCAACTTAAACGTATGATTAAAAGAGTTTTTAAAAGAGTTTAGAGAGAAAAAGGTTTTGCTTCCACCGGTTAAAAAGCTGATGGCAATTAATTACATTTTTAGTCTTTTTTGTATATGCGTCAATTATGTCATTATCACCATTGAAATAAAAAAGTACTCTATGAATTGGTTTTCTTTCTTTGTTGGTGTTGACTGTGCCTATTTCTATTCGTAGGCAACAGCTATATAATATTTAAAAAGGTTTTGCTTGGTCCTCTCGAAGCTGCAATAATTACATTGTTTAGAATTTTTCGCACATGCGTCATTTACGTCATCGTTTACTATTGGTGGTGTGTAAAGTGTCCTGCCCTAATATACATAAATTATTTGTCCATGTATCGGCATTGAAATTAGTTTGATTTATTTCTTCGTGTTGGCTATATAACAGGCTTGGTGCCAGACTTTACGATTCCCTGACATTGCTCTCTAACGCCCACTGCTATAATGTACCCGGGATCATCTTACTTGTTGGACAGACAGGTGATCAATTGCAATGTCTTGAACAAACTGAGAACAACCATACAAGTTTTTACTTAGAGCGAGGAACCTCCAACGATGATGCCTAATTAAAATTACAGTGAATCCTACTTTAGGATTTTTTGAATTTTTTTAGACCAGCTCTTTGGTCTTGTGGTTCGCCCACCAGTGTCAGATCCAGAGGTACCGGGTTCGACCCCCAGGGGATATACAATGTTGTGCTTTGTGGTAGTAATATAACCTAATTCTGCCGCCATAACAACTAGGTATTCATAAAAAAAATTGTATTCCGGCATTTAGAGGTAAGATGCTAGTTTGATGAGGATTCCGGGTGAAGTACGCTTCCACTTTCGGCTTTATCATAACTAGAAAATCAGGTAAGATGAAGGCCAAGCACGATTTTTTTATTTTACTACGGGAGCTCCCTTTAGTTATGTAAGTAGGTACTTATTTTATCAAATGTTAATAATATTAAAATGTACCCCACCCGGGAACTGGGCCCAATACCTCCTGATCGAGAGCCACGCGCCCTACCACTAGTTAGACCATGGAAGTGCTAAAATTGGAAATCTATTATATGGTTACTACCATATAATAGATTTCCAATTTTAGCACTTTTTGAATTTTTTTTGAATTTTAACAAAGATTTTTTTTGCAACAAATAATTACTTAAATAAACTTTTTCAGTTTAATTATTATCAAGTTTTTATATTAATGTGGTTTAAGCCCTAAAAGGATAATAATGATATTAAGGATTTGAAATAATTCACAAACCGGAGATAACTTCTTTCATTCGATACTCAGTGCACTGCAAGACAATCTGGGCCAGCCTTGTAAACAGCCCTATTTGACCGCTTAGTGAAACCAGTGTTTGAAATTAGAACGCGTTCCTATTACACAGAATAAATGATAGTAAGCAGTACCTATAGGACAAGACAAGTGGCCTTGCCCGCGGCCTGATTACCACCACCACCACCACAAAGTGCATAGAGATGCTACAACATGCTTTACAGGAAGCAATATGAAAAAACGATATAAAATTAATTAAGTTCGTGTTGGTAACGCAGCTGCTAACGTCCTGCACGACGGTGTTTACCAATACTTAACTAGGTATTTATTTAATCAAAAACTATCAGCCAGTCTCATGTGAGGACAGATCAAAATGCAATAAGAGAAATTACACTAAACCTTATTTCGGATCATACACTTCCCTAATTATATACAGTCCAGGTGTACATAATAATACACCTACACCTAACAATACCTAATTCATGGTAGAAGGATTTGATCAATAAATGCATGGTGACAAATAGCTGTAATAATGAAGACAGCTAGGAGCTGTTATAATAAAAATGCAAAAAATCGTCTCGATAAAATGTTAATAATATAAATACAAACAGTAGATTTGACTATAAAAGGCGAGATGGGGTATCAGATTTTGCTATTTTGGGGTCCATCTCAGATTGTCCGTACGAAGTTTGGTAATATCGTTATAGCTATTTTTAGAAGTACCTAAATTAAAACTCTTGAGACAAGTTAGACCGTCTATTAAATGAATTATTAAATACACAACAATAGTTCACTTGTATGGGACATATACATACGGACATATACGTTTGATAAAGGACACACGTGAGTTTGCATAGTGGTGTTGGATCGATTGAATCGCCGTTGGGTCTGAAAACCCAATTTTATTTTACAAGAATGTCTCAGGAAATTTGCTATGTGTGCGTATACATATACGCCACAGAAGTATCGATTTATCATATATTTGAACGCTCTCATACTTATTATTTTTTGATTGACAAGGTGCTCATGCCTCATGGCTTTCCTGAATTAATTAACATACCTGCGAAAAACTTTTGAAGTGTGGGTATATAAATTAACATTATAAATCCAAACTCAATAAGTTACATATTCGGATTAATAAAGAGCCAAAATGTATTACAGCTCTATATGATGTCCTTTCACCGCCGCGTCACAATATCCCGTTCTCCCATCCCGCAGCATCGCCCGCGCCAGTGTAAGCCGCGGCGGAACTAACGCGACGCGTGCCAACTCAGAAAAAAAACTTCGGAAAAGGCGCTATTTTTAAATTTCGAGTATTTCATTCATTTTGCATTTGATAGATTTTGTTGTTTGATTTTTAATGGTCAGGTGATTTTATCTTGTAATAGTGTGTGCCAGAATACCTAGCAGCGGAGAAAATGGCGCGACGTACACTTGTTAGTTTGGTAAGCACTTTCTTAATTAATTATATGTACCTACTTACCTGTTCAATTAATGTATGCATCTAGTTTAGGTCAGACTTGCGCAAAGCTTTTCATACGTAGAAGAAACGTTATTTTAGTGCAAGATGTAATGACAAGATAAGTTATCCTCACCGGTCTCAGATTATTAATGCATAACGGTATTTTTAATCATAAAAATGTTTTTTTTTCTCAACATTCATCATACTGATACACAAAGATCTCACCTTGGTTCCAGTAGATAATAAATATACAAAGGATTCATACATATTTTAAATGCTGTGGTTGAGTAGGAAGTAGTTGGGTATTTTATTTATTACGAAGGAAAACCAATCACAATCTATAATGCATCAACTCAAAGAAAATAATAGTAAAAGAAATATGTAAGTATTAAAACTGATCTTTCTGTCATCCCATACTTGGTGGGATCAGCTTTCATCATCTTCTATGGTTGTCTTTCTCCACTCTCCGCTATCGGCCGTCATTTCATCAATAAATAAATATTACAGGACATTCATTTCATACAACGCCATCTAGCCCAAACTAAGTAAGTTCCCATATTACATAACTTGTAATATGGGAACTAGATTACCTACGGCAATATTACATAAATACTTTTTCATCCCACCATCTCGGAAAGAGTATTTTTACTATTCGACATCTGAGTGCAAAAGCCGTTTTTATCCGCTAGAGGTTAAAGTAAAATTGAATTTAGAACATCGTGTATAACAAATAACGATTTTTTAGTAAATACATACTTATCATACAATACAACACCCAAACACAGAAAAAACATCAATATTCATTAAACAAATGTTTTACCTGGGTTGGAATCGAACACACAACTGAGCTATGAGGCCTGTTTAAGTCATCAATAGGAATGATTGATGACTTAAACAGGCCGATAGCATCCCCCTCACAATCCATCCATCCATTCCTCGGTCACTCTTACCCTTGTTATTGGTTATCAAGCCGTTCCTCAGTTGAGGATTCCGGTTGAAGTGCGCTTCCTCCTTATAAGGTACTTGACACCAGGTTAAATGAAAGCCAAGCGCTTCAGTAGACTTAAGTTGTTCAGTAAAATAACAAAAGATTTGCAATTCAGAGTCCGACAATCGGTCGTAATCTCTGAATCGTAGAAAGTGGCGGAAAAACTCGTCGTTGGAGAAACTCTGTACCGAAATTGCTCTACAATTCCACATTGTGTGGCCTAAGTGGTTTATTGAATGAAATCGAGAGCGTTTTGGACTGATCGTTGAAGCCTTATAACAATATCGGATGGAATGATGGGAAAAATGGCGTGTTACAACCACTGTTTGCCTTTTCCACATTGTATGGAAAATGCAACCTCTGCTGTTGAACTCCGTTTTTGCTGATCATTCTGGAGGTTTTGTGTCCGACTCACGCTTGCCCAGTATTTTTTTTATACATCAGAGTATGCACTACAATACCATTTTAAAGCATTAAGTTTTGTAAGCATTAAGTAGGTACCGTTTTTTATTAAAGAGTTAATAAATATATAAAGAAAAATATAAAAAAAATGTACTAACCTACGTTTCTATTATTTGGGTATTCATCTTAATTTGTTTCGTTATTATTTTTATTTGTTAGATAATCTAAAACAACTCATATTCTCTGATCTATGAATTTCAGCCTATTGCGAATTTCATAGATCCGCTCTCAATGTAAAACAAACCTTGAGAGTTTAACAGCATCCGTCGAGTTAAATGTAGGACAGACGGACTTAGTAATTGGGTCCTGTCGGCGACCTTTGGGCACGGAACCCTAAAAGAGAGTACGTGATGAATGCTCAGTACAATGTAGGTAAATGTAGGCGCACGTCGGTCACTGGAGCATGGCCAGCACTGCTTCATGCAATATTAATGCATAACGGAGCTGGCACGGGCGGAACGGTATAATCTGCCATGCACCACGCTAACAAGATGGCTGGGATACCTGTTCAGGATACATCTCGAATCTTCCTACCTACTTCATTGGGTATTTTTTTATTGTATGACGGGGAATCGCTTGGCCTTCATCTCACCTGGTTTCAAGTTATGATAAGGCTGGTAGACGCGCACTTTACCCGGAATTCTCAATATTCTGAGGAACCATCTTACCGCTAAATGCCGGAGCACAACAATTTAGAATTGTTGCTATGGCGACAGATAGGTAAGATGGTGGTAGCTAGCCAGGCGGACCAAAGTCATACCACCAACCAAACCAAGCACAATATTGCAGTTTCATATTTTGAAAATAGGCACTTAGGCATACTTTGTAAATAGGCACCTACATTGCGAACGATTGTGCTAATAATTCCGTACGAATAAATTTTAATATATAAATATCTTGAAAATCAGGTGAGATGAAGGCCAAGGACCTACCCGTCGAACAAAAAAAAACAACGGTGTAACTAGAGGGTGAACCAACAGGATGGAGGGCATCAGTGCCTATATAATAATAATAATATAAGCTTTTATTTCCTTTAACACACATTGGTAGATACATTTAAAATACTAAATAAACACAAAATTATGTGTGTACACAAAATCTAAAAACATATATATAACTCAAAGGTCTGACTGACTGACTGACATAGTGATCTATCAACGCACAGCCCAAACCACTGGACGGATCGGGCTGAAATTTGGCATGCAGGTAGATGTTATGACGTAGACATCCGCTAAGAAAGGATTTTGATTAATTCTACCCCCAAGGGGATAAAATAGGGGATGAAAGTTTGTATGAAACTTTGTAAATTTTAAATCGATCGGGCTGAGACTTTGCATGCATAAAGCTACTATGACGTAGGCATCCCCTAAGAAAGGATTTTGAGATTTTGCATTTGTTTTGTTTCGGATTAGTAGTTTTGGTTATAGACTCTGCTTTGTATTTGGCATTTGTTTTGTTTTCATTTGGTTTAAGTATAGGTTTTGACGGTTAGACTTTTTTTAAATGGCTAAAGGAAATCTGAACGTTAATGGAGAAGTTGAAGAATGTACTGTCGTTTTTAAGTTTTGTAGGACCTAATTTTAAACACACGCAAAACAAAAGTAAAGCCGCAAAAACTATACCTAATTAATAATAATACTTCTTAACGCGAGCGAAGCCGCGAGAAAAAGCTAGTTATTCAATAAAATGTACAATTAAATTAACTATGTACAAGGGAAGAAGTTGGATTACCTAAGGACCGTTACAAACGGCCTATAGGTAACTCAACTGTTCCAGACCAGTACCATACGGAAGTGTGCCCAAGGCACAGCTTAGGTATATCTAAATATATGTCTTATTATGTACTACATAAAGTTACAGAGTAGGTAGGTTTTTATGTGATGGTTTCAATATAAATTTCCTTTCAATATCAATTGGAATTTATAAAATTTTACTGTAGTTTAGTTTTTGTTTATATCACCCGTATACAATACATAACAGTATATTTTATACGAATGATTATGTTTCAAAGTCATAATAATTGTTCGTTCCAAAAATCACACAAATAAAGCACGGTGACGATAAAGCACGCGACTCGAGACGAGAGCCGAGTGGCAACCTGCCGCCGTCATCCTCCCCGGGAGGAGCTCTGGCCAAACGACCTAAACTTTGGAGTGACGAACCCCCTAGCAGCAGCGGCTAAATACTTAGTAGCCCTTTCGTCCAACAGTATCGTATGGATATATAATTATTCTGATTCGTATTTGATTAAATTTCAAATGAAAAATACAAACAAAAAATCTGCATTCATTAAGTTTTACATAGGTAACTAACATTCAAACCTCAAAAAAAAAATGATATATAATATACATATCATAATTCATACAAATCAAACCATTTTCTTTTTTTTTACGTTACATAACTATTTAAATTAATTCAATTTAGTTTACGTCAATATTTTGTAGTCCTTTGCAGTTTAAAATGTAGAAACCTGGAGCCTCTTCGAGCTACGAATGGGAGCCGTGACAGTGATTACCTACATAAATAGAGTTTCGGTCTAAAGAGCATTTGTATCCTCCGAAATTAAAAAAATGTCCGTTGACCAGCCAAGCACAAAGTAAAACCTAGGTCACGTCTGGAAAATAAAAGTGAACTCAAAACTATGAGAGTGGAACGTGTGGCCGCGGCCGTGACCGTGATGCGCTATCTAACCTATGACCGAGCATGTAAAGATCTCTTTATACAGTAAATTTGTAATTTGGGGTGCAAAAGACCAACGTTTTGTGTTACATACACCCTAATATTTGTTTTTTATTGAACGACTGGGAAGTGCATGGCCTTCATCTCACCTGGTTACAAGTTGAGATAAGGCCGAAGGTGGAGGCGCACTTCACCCTGAATCCTCAACTTACTGAGTAACTGGCTATACTCCTCTAAATTCCGGAACTCAAACAATTTTTAGGATTGTTGTTATGGCGACAGAATTAGGTAAGATGATGGTAGCTAGCCAGGCGGACAAACAAAGTCCTACCACCAACCAACCTAGCACAATATTGTACTCCCCTGGCGATCGAACCCGGGACCTCTGGATCTGAAATGGTGGGTGAAACCACTAGACCACAGAGGCGGTTAAATAAATAAATCATAATAAAGGAATCAGTGTTGTTACAAAGCCTACACGAAAAGTAAAATACGACAACATGGGTCAATTCGAAAATCTGACATCTATTGCAGCTCATCCCAACCAGAGGTGGGTGAGATCTGACTTCTAATGCTCTATCCCGGTCAACAGAATTGTCAACAGTTACGGCTGATGACATCCATTGGAGCTCATCCTTACCAAAGTGAAGTCAATGAGGTCTACCTTCTAATGGTATATCCCGGTCAACGGAATTGTTGACCTTCTCAACGGTTACGGCTGAGTGATATATCGCGGGTTGGACCTGTACAGGCCCATCTGGCTAGCGATCCTCATGCCGAAGTCCGGCGCCAAGCGGTTTACCGTGTCAGTGAGAGCCAGTGCCTTATGGGAAAGCTCATGTCACTTCATGAGGTCGATTGACTGGGCTGGGTCACAACAGAATATCAGCGCTGACCTGTGTTACAGTGAGGCATAACGCTGAGTTGTGTCCCATTTGCTGCTGTAGCACACAGCACAAACTGTATTCACGTATTACCTACTCGTGTTTTTCTGTTTGACAATTTCATTCTGTTATGTTTGTGTATGTGTGTTATAATAGTAAATAAATGAATGTCTATGTCTATGTCTAAAGCTCGCTCTATCGAAGATGCTATGAGGTAGAGCTATAAGTCCATCATTTATAAAAAAATCTCATTTTTGACATGTCATTTAACATAACGTACCTATAATAGTAATAATGTTAAGAGTAGTAGAGCCCTTGTGAAGGGCTCGTCCGGGAACTACTACCACCATAGGTACCTATTTCAGCCGCCAAGCGGCATTGCTGTGTTCCGGTTTGAAGGGTATGGATGCCGGTGAAATTACGGGCACGCGAGACTTAACACCTTCATGCCTCTAGTTGTAGATGTGACCTACGCAGTTAGGTATTGTTATAGGCAGGTGGGCTACTAGTTTGTTCCGTCTCCTAGTTGTATAAAAAAATTGGTGAAAATCACGAGGTATGTGTCTGTGTCTGTTATAAATCGAATGAACAAATAATACTTATGGACTCAGAATAATATGTTGGCAGCGTATAATTTAGCCATTTGTCCGGTATTTAGGTTATAGGCGCCAATAAAGGACTCGTCCAAAACAAGATCCCGTTATGTGCTTTCACAAACGCCTACGCGATAATACATTATTGATTGTTTTTGGAAATTCCAACCAGACTTGTCAGAAAGACTAATAAATGAAATTTATCAAATCAAATAAAAATAAAAAATATTGAAAGACAGTAATTGGACTTTAATTTTAGTATTGTGCACCAGACGACAATATTTGTTTGCGATAGCATTTAGAATGGTGTGGCTGCATATTCTGCTGAGAAGGAAGGCTATAAGTAAACTAAAATAATTGCTTTAAGTTTTGAAACATTATAAAATTCAAACAAAATTTATAATTTATTTACAACTTACATATTCAATTATTTACAAGAGAACCTAATATTAAGTCTAACAAAATATAAAGCAAATATTTATTTCGGTAAGTACCTAAGCACTCATTCGAAATGAATCTTTACAGGAGTTCAAACATGGAAATATTATATATAATAATAATAATATTTCACAAGTATATTTAACCGCCTCTGTGGTCTAGTGGTTCGTCTATCGGTGTCAGATCCAGAGGTCCCGGGTTCGATCCACAGGTGAAATACAAAATTATACTTGGTTTGGTTTGTGGTAGGACTTTGTTTAAGTCCGCCTGGCTAGTACCACCATCTTACATAAGTTTGTCGCCATAACAGATGTGTTCCGACATTTAGAGGTAAGATAGCCACTGCCTCAATTTGTTGAGCATTCCGGGTAAAGTGCGCTTCCACCCGGCCTTATCATAACTTGAAAAATCTCAGTCGTTCAATAAAAAAAAAAGTTTTCCTAATAAAGTACTTACCTAGGTGCCTACCTACTTAGGTATACTAGCTATTATTTGTTTGTAATTTTTTGTTGAGTAGGTATGTAACCTATACAGAAAGTATATTATATAGTTACGAATTGCTGCAAGCTGTGATGTGACTATAAATAAATAAATAAATTTCAAATTGAAAAAAAATAAGTAATTAGTAGAAAGTTATACCAACCCATTATGTTATCAGTTTTATTCTAGCCATGGCCAAATAAAATAAGCCTGACAAAATACTTTCCCCGTTCAACCGGCGACAAATTATGCCCCATACTCAGAGCCCGTTACTACGACCTTCACCCAGTGACCAACTACAACCACTGGTCACTGACCGGCCGCTGACTTGCGCGCGCGCATTCCTGGTTAATCCTTTATGCTAATCACTGGCTTTTTTAACTGTTTGTAGTGATCTTACCTTGAACAGTTAAGAGCTAAAAATAATTATTAAGCATAGGCTTAACATAGCTTATTAGGCGATACTTAATAATTATTTTCGGTTTTCTTTTACGTCTGGGAAGCGCTTGGTCTTCATCTCACCTGGGCCGGTGGAGGCGTACTTCACCTGATCCTCAACAGACTGAGGAACTGGCTATCTTACCTCTAAATGCCGGAACACAACAATTATGAATTGTTGTTACAGTGACAGACTTAGGTAAGATGGTGGTAGCTAGCTTGACAAGAGCTGACCCATATAAATAAAGAAAATAATTACATGCGCCTTGATGAAGACTACAAACGAATTCATCACCAGAGTGTTCGAATCTTAGCTGTATTCCCCAACGTAATTATAAGGTTAAGGTCTACAAAGTGCAGCTATACTTATACGTAGGTACTCATCAGCCCCCGGTATTGCGAGCTATGCTCTGGTTCCGCCTAACGGGACCGGGTTCCTATATTGTATAACCGGATAGTGCTTAGCCTAATCATTATACTAGGTTTAGATGGGTAGCTAGGTAGGTACTAGCTGATAATCCGGATGAGTGAAACTAGTATACCCTACCTATCAAAGATGCAAAATATTTTTCCTTTGGTACGAACACTGTTCCATATGGTTCCAATATCCGAAATATATTGGAGAACGGACGCTAATATCATCGAAAAAGTATGTACCGACGCTAACTGGATGAGGCGGCTCGGCTCGGCAAAGCCTTCTTCACCGATATTCAAAGAGGCTAGTCGAAATCAGATAAATTGATAGCAAAATTAAACTACCCTATATATTTCTGAGCAGAGATCGAACAATATGTCATTGTATACGTGATTTTTCTGTGTGTTAATATCCGTAATCTAGTTCCTATATTACATGTCCCTTGTTACAAGCTTTGCTAAGCCTTTAGACTTTATGGCGTTATGTATACATGACTATTCAAGTGATTTATGTGGGAGATCGGTACTGGAGCTACACTGATCGCCTCTATGGTCTGGTGGTTCGCCCTTCCGGTATCAGATCCAGAGATCCCGGGTTTGGTCCCCAGGTGGTACAATATTGAGCTTGGTTTGGTAGCTACCACCATCTTACCTAAGTCTGTCACCATAGCAACAATTCTAAATTGTTGTGTTCCAACATTTAAAAGGTAAGATAGCCAGATCCTCAGTCTATTGAGGATTCTGGGTGAAGTGCGATTCCACCTTCGGCCTTATCATAACATGAAACCAGGTGAGATGCCACGCACAGTTGTACAGTAAAAAATACTACTTATAGATCAAAGACCCAAGGGTCTAACTGTGATGACCTGAGCAAATATTTTGGTAGTTTTTCCTATCCGGTATAGGTATTTGTTTAACGGGACCATTCAACGTGATTCTGTTTGTAACCTATTAGCGTGCAAAGCAAATGGGTTCGTAAATATTTTGCTTGCTTTTGACACAGATAGGTAGGTAGCTAGGTAGTACCGACTCGAATAAAAAATAAACTTACTTAGTCTTAACATCTGTAAGTAGGTAATATAGAATATAATACAGAATAAATAATAGTACCTACCCAACATAATAGGACCTAGGTAAGTAGGTACTTCTATAGAGGTTGAGCAATAATAACTCCAGTGGTTTAGGCACTGGAGTTGCAATCTAAATGACGAAATACGGGAAATTATTTGTACGCAAATTATGCTATTCACTCGTCACACTAATGACAGTATGAAGACAGAAGACACCGGCAGAATAGGCCGTCTCGAGAGCTTAAAAAGATTCATCATCATCATGATATTTTATTGTGCGCACCGCAAACTTGTAATCAGCTTCCAGCGTCTGTAGGCTCGCACCATCATACTTTTTCTTGCCCGTGCAAATTTCGAGGTCAAGACTACCCACAAAAAAATTACTGATAAATTTCAGGACAGGATATTCCACACAGCGTAAATGGCGCCCCAAACTAAGCAACGCTTGTAATGGGTATATAATGTAATATATTATAATAATAATTATAATATAAATTATAATGGGATAATGTCGACCCGCGACCCGTGCACCCACTGGCTTCACCCACCGATAATTAATTCCAACCATATCGCAGTGGGTACACGGGTAAACAGGAATTACCCCTACACCCACCGGTGGGTGAAGCCAGTGGGTGCACGGGTCGCGGGTCATAATGTCCTGGGTGGGAATTGAACCCACCACCTAAAGCGCAGAAGGCAGGCTAACACCAGCTGAGCTGTAGACTTGTTATGAAGAACCCGGGCTAGTTAGTAAGAATCGCGGACGAACTAAAAACAATTACGCTTGTAATAGGAACAAGATTATGTCCTAGGTGGGAATCGAACCCACAACGTACAGCACAGAAAGCAGGCTAACGCCAGCTGAGCTGTAAGCTTGTTATGTAGAATCTCGGGCGAATTAGTAAGAACCTAGCGCGGACGAACTATAGAAAAAAAATATCAAACATTTTACACAACGCAACCTAGCTTATTATCTGTGTCCAAACTAAACAATCCTTGTAAAATGGGAATAAGCTTTAACTTTTCTTAAAATTCTTTCTCTGTACACTATGAGAGGAAGCGTCCCTGAACATTTCATGTCTCATGACCTTTGGTTTTGGCTGTGCGTTGATTGCCATTCAGCTTCCTCACGATATTATATAGAAAGTTATATTATTTTATAACAAAGGAGAAAGTAAAGTGAGCAAGTAGGCACAATGATAGGTTCTAGCACTAAACAGATGATTGCAATGATTGCCGGTATCAATCATCCATGACCTACAATACAAATCTGGTAACAATTGAATCAATCACAATTTATATAAATTGCACGCCAATTTGCAGCATTGTGTGAAAAATGTTCTTCTATACTTTTGCGTATTAAATTTAAAGTAAGTATAGAGTAGGTAAATATTACATTTTACTGCCAGGGTTTTCGACAGGGATGTGCTTGGCCTTCAACTCACCTGATTTTCAAGTTATGATAATGCCGAAGGTGGAAGCGCACTTCATCCGCAACCCTCAAGAACCTGAGGAATTGGCTATCTTACCTCTAAATACCGGAACACAACAATTTTATAATTGTTGTTATGGCGACAGAATTAGGTAAGATGGTGGTAGCCAATCCTGTTTAGCTACCTTAAACAAAATCCTACCACCAACCAAACCAAGCACAATATTGCTCCCCCTGGGAATCAAACCCGGGACCTCTGGATCTGACACCGGTGGGCTAACCACTTAGACCACAGAGGCGGTTAAAAAGTGATATAATGGTTCGTCTAGCTAGGGTACAAATTTGTGCTTGAAGGATTTGTTTCAATTCCGTTTGGCAGCTATCACCATCTTACCTAAGTCTGTTGCCATAACAACAATCCTAAATTGTTGTGTTCCCTCAGTCTGATGAGGACTCCGGGTGAAGTGCGCTTCTACCGTCGACCTTAGGTATCATAACTTGACACAAGTTGAAGGCCAAGAGCATTCCCTTCGTACAGTAAAAAAAAAATGACAAAATAAGCCTCGTGTTCCTTAAATTTCATAGGCAACCATTAGGTGCCATAACGTACCTAAGGGCTTCTGGGTTTGTAGGTGCGCGATATGTATTTTGGTAAATCGTAGCTTTGAAATACCTCTTCAAATGGCAAAAACCGGCCAAGTGCGGACATGCACCGAGGGTGACCCGCATTTCAGGCAAAAAATCACGTTTCGTGTATGGGGAGCCTTTTTGGGAGAATTCAATTTATTTTTTGCGTCAATATAAAATATACACTTTGTGAAATTTGCCCACTGACAGATAGATAGACGGATGGTAAGGGTAAGTGGAGTCTAAGAAATAATAAAAAAAAATACGGAACCCTAAAAAAAAAAATTGTCACCACCTAGTAATAATATAATAGAAGAATATAGCACCTAGACTCTAGACTGTTCGCATTTGAACTAGACTTCGACAAAATTAGTGGATTGCGTACATCCTGGTAAGGCTTTGTTGTATAAAAATTACTGAGTGTGTCGTAAAGTTAGAAGTGAAACTTTTGTATTACAGGGAAACATTTTAATTATCTCACTCTACCCGACACAGTGCCATACCACTTTTCGGTTGCGGATCAGAATTTCAAAACCATCCCATAAAAAGTTTCACTTCAAAAAATGCCATGTGTCATTTGCCCGAGCGAAGCGGTTATTTCACCCACAGACACAAAAACCAGTGAGAAAGTTCATCTCTAATCACTCACAATAGAGAAATGAATGCACTACATGCTATCAATCTAGTGCAATCACCAGGGCAGTGGGGCAGCCTGACGTCATCCATTCAACGCGATCTACTCCGTGACAATGGCACGCCTACAGCGGAACTAAGGAGGCTGAATTATACCTTTGGGCAATCGTGGTAGATGTAGCCTTTGGGCTAACGAAAGAGGTTTTCATATGTAGTAAAAGGTTCCAGTTCAAGATACGTGTTATTGGTGTTACTTACATACCCACATACATACCTATAACATTTCTATTAAAATTAATAATTTTGACAGAGATATAAAGCCACCTTGCCGTTAGCGGTCACGGCTTAAGAATCGACCCCTAAAACTTAGCCCATGGATGTCGTCAAAGCCGACTAAGGGATCTCACCAGAAGAAAGGCAGCAGCTTCTTTTTGTGTATTATCGATTGGTGATCGCAGTAAAGGTGTACTTTACTACGATCAACAATCCGCCTGCTAAACATGGAAACCTTCTACGGTTTGGAGGAGGCTCCGTCCAGGAGTATAATTAAGCCACCTCAATCGGTTCTGCAGCTCTGAGCAATTTATCGCTATTTTCCCTAGCGTTAGATCTCAAGTAGACTACCTCTAGGTCACGGAGTGTATCAAAAAGAAGGTTCTTTGAAAATGTCAAGTCTATTGTACCTCTGGCTTAGGTTGTGTGTTGATTGGCAGTCAGTTAGCTACATAATGATTACTTATCCATATTTAGACTATATTTAGATAATTTCAGGCGTCACCCATCATCATCTCTTAGTGTGGCATGATCGACTTCGTATATTTTATCAATTAAAAAACGAGTAAACAGGCGCGTGTCATCCATAATCTAGTTCGT
The DNA here is from genome assembly GCA_951394065.1 of Venusia cambrica. NCBI lineage: Eukaryota > Metazoa > Arthropoda > Insecta > Lepidoptera > Geometridae > Venusia > Venusia cambrica. The sequence continues at coordinate 317,207 of OX596068.1, read as the reverse complement.
TTTGGTAATTTCCGGCACTGGCTGGCTGCACGCTGCGCCTGCGCACCGTTAGGGCTGACCCGAATACCGCACGCGACTTGACCACCTGATCACGCCATAACGATATCGATCTCACAACTAGTTGAATAATGAACCGTGACATTGCCATGCCATCGAGATTTCATGATACATTGTTATGATGAGCACGGTTAAGTCTACTCCACATAACATCCCCGTAACAATACATATCTTTATTGTTTGCCTGAGAACTGTGTAGGTAGATATCGCACAAGCAATTTCTGAAATCAATCAGTTATCAAGCGTGCTCCATCTACGATGGAGCACGCTTGCCTAGCGAGCAAGAAACCTATTCACTCTTGACTCGAAGACTCCTATCTTCATGTGTTCGAGAAACCCAGACTCAGGCAAAGCATTCCTTCTTCTTCTTACTTCCATTCCTTCAGTCTACCTACATCACACATGAGAAAACTTGTCCCTTTTTATGCACATTGTGCGCACGGAGGAGTGTGAGATTTGGCATAGGCAGTTTATTAGGGTAGTAGGTATACCTACTAACTACATTCGAATTTCAAACTTTAGGTAAACGTGGTTAAAAAAAGCCGCCCTAGTCTGTTGTTCAATCTTGTTTGAGCTGCGGGTAAGGACTCTCAGCCGTGGCTATTACGTACCTAGGTACCCTGGCATGAATTAGGTTAAAGGTCCAAAGTCAAAGTCGTCAAATCTACCGCCATAGTAAACTCATTGGAATGATAATAGCGTATATAAAGCTAATGACATATTCTCTATCTCCACAGCTGTACCTGTCCCTCCTGGCGCAGGTGCTTCCTCAATCCCCAGCCGTCTCCCCCCTCGCCGTGCCTCCTGGGTCCCCCGCAGCGCCTGGATCCCCCGCGGAGCCCGCACCCCCCGGTACCACCAGTTCCACGGAGAGTCCTGATCCTGCTGAAGAGAATCCAGAGGGGTACTACGCGTTTATGGAATCACCGAACGCGACTCCGCCCAGGTGAGAACTCTTTGTTATACGGCACCGGAAAACGATTTATATTATATATTTATATTACGAAATAGAATCCTTCGGCCTGCACTCGCGATAAGAGTACCTATACACCCCCAGATGAGCGGTTTGTGGCCTGCTCGTGACACCTCATGTATTTTTCCTCAATTTAAACTAGGCTTCGTCGTGCTTCAAGTACCTACCTACTTTATATGTAAAGACTTTTTAAATCAAGACCAATACAGATACACAACTCTGTCTATGGTCTGATTCAACTCAAGACTCGGGATGTATGGAAGTAGGTAACTACCTCGCAGATCAAAGAAAAAAACATTATCCCATATCCTGACCTTTTCAGTAGGTTACTTACCCACCTTACCCACCTACCTATGCTCGATGTTGTTATTTAGGCCTGAGATATAGGATATGAGGATAGATCGAAATAAACTCTGAGCACACAATTCTGTGGCCAATTTCGAAAAATAGTATGTGGTCCAACCCCTATGTCCAACTGGTTGTACCACGGGTAGGTAAGTGAACCAGTTCGGGGATTCATCTAGGCGAATAATAGTATAATAATCATTTTAATAATAGAAGTATCTACCTCCCTATAATTATGCAATTTCAGACCTGAAATAGGTAAACCAAATTTTAGGTACCTACGCCAAATTTACGACGACGACGGAGAAGACGAATTGTGGTTAGCAGTTATCAAAGACCTGCTACACCAGTCTTAACACTAACAAAACAACAGTTACGTTTCTGTCTAGGGTCCGTCCGCCCCCTTACCGCCAGGTGGCAGCTGACTGCGCTGAGCTGGAGTCCTCACGACCTCACGTTTCGGCGGACAATCTGTGCGGCGATCTGAACCGGGGGACTATCCCCAGGAATCCCATGGGACAGAACCCTAACGGAGAACCTTACCCATTGTAAGTATTTTAATACTAAAATCATTTCAATACCTTTTGATCCATTACTTTTAACAAATTACAGCAGCTGTAAATCACCACTGATTGACTTTGAGCCTCTTTAAGAACTGAAGGATTTTACCACAAAACCATTGTTAGATTAGAACTGATAAAGGATATTTTTTAATAGTTACAAGACCTTCATCACTGCAATGTATTGGTGCGGATTGCGGGTCCACAAGGGACCTTATCACTCTGACTTGGAAGTCTCCAAGATTGTACTGGCGCGGAGAAATAGTCAAGCACGGGGCTTCGTTTTAGCCTAAAAATACCGAACGAGTACCTACTTAAGTCTTACGTAGGTATCCAAAACTACACTGCACCTCAACTAGCACACATAACGAAGACAATCTACAAACTCCACAAGCATTTTTCCTACATTCTTTCGCTTTCATACCCCTTCTGGCTTATTTTAAGGGTTGTATGAATGTTGCAGCGCCCTGTTCCGTAACCACACGCTGCGCTTCCTGTCACGCACGCTGCCCGTGCTGCGCGCCGACGACACGGTTCCCCGCGTCACCCATGTACCGCGGGACATTCAACACAACAGGTGAGTCGACAGGAGACAGGTTCCACCTAGTCATGATAAGCCTGAAGGTGCGTTTCGCCCGAAATCCTCATCTGACGGAATTGGCTATCTCACCTCTAAATAGCGGTAAACAATTTCGAATCTGTTATGGCGTCAGACTTAGATGGTAGTAGCTAGTCCAAGTCCAATAATCTACTAACTCATCATCTTTTTACATACCACTTGGATATTGAGCAAACAATCAGCCCACCTGATGTTAAGTGCATCTCTTGCTTATAACCCTTACTGCGTAGGTCACATCCACAAAGAACATAGCCATACAACTTGACGCATGAAGGTATTAAGCCTCACGTGCCTGAAATTTCACCGGCAACCACACCCTTCAAACCGGAACACAGCAATATTGCTTCGCGGTTGAAATAGGTATGGTCGTAATACTTCTCCGGACGGGCCTTGACTTGGTCTTCTTTCCAGCTTCTCACTCCAATTGCACTTAGGTCCTGCACCACTCCATCCAACCATCTGTGCGTTGGTCTTCCAGGGGATACGTCAGATCTGCCATTTAGGAGACGCTTTGTGTTCTGACGTCCTCCAATGAATACAACGCTACCATAACGGACACCGTGGCCCGCCAAAGAGGACCCACTTTGATATTTGATTGATGAACAATGAAAAACCTTATAGCTCAGGTGGTAGTAACTCTGCCTTCTGTGCTGTAGGCTGTGTCGATTCCCACCCAGGACAAACATTTGTATGATGAACATAAATGTTTGTTCTGTGTTTGGGTGTTGTTTCATATAGTACGTATGTGTTTACAAAAGTATTTAAGTATTCTATCCCTAATCTAGTTCCCATATTACAAGTTATGCTTAGTTCGGGGCTCAATGGGCTGTGTAAAATTAATGTCCTATAAACTTTACAACATTAGGCTCGTAGAACATAGTCGCCCTCCATCACAGCTCCAACCATAATGTGATTTAAACCTGTATGTACGGTTCCAGCCTAGAGGATAGGCACAAACGGTCAATAGAGGAGCTATCAGAGTTGCCCTCCCACGCACTGCCGGCCGAGCACCGCGCCGCGCCCCCCGACTCCAGCGCCAAAGAGACCCCCCGGGAAGGCAACAAGTTCTGCGAAGAAGGCGGAGTGTGAGTACCGACTTCATTTTGTTCTAAGAATACTGCTGTTGTTTTTTTATTGTACGACGGGTAAGCGCTTGGCCTTCATCTCACCTGGTTACAAGTTGCGATAAGGCCGAAGGTGGAGGCGCACTTCACCCGGAATCCTCAACAAACTGAGAAACTGGCTACCTTACCTCTAAATGCCGGAACACAACAATTTTAGAATTGTTGTTATGGCGACAGAATTAGGTAAGATGGTGGTAGCTAGCCAGGCGGACTTAACTAAAGTCCTACCACCAACCAAACCAAGCATTTTAATATTAATATCAATAATTATATAGCTATTAGTCATTTTACATTTTAAATAATTAATTCATTTACATAAATTTATGATTAAGTATTATGTACATTTAATATTTCATTTTCATTCAACTTTATAATTAATCTTACTCAATAATTGATATTTGTAAACTTTTGAGCACAATGTACCAATTTTTATTTGTATATTATTATTATGGGAAGCACTCTTTGCCAAAGAACAAGCTTTCTTAGCTTATTTTGGTGACGAGGGCTCAACATTTTCATGTATTTTGTACAATAGTAATAAATGATTTTTTTTTTTTTTTTAAGCACAATATATTGCATAAGGATCGAACCCGGGACCTCTGGATCTGGTATCGGTGGGTTGAACAACTAGACCACAGAGGCGGGAGTCCATTTTAAAACACGGGTTTTACTCACGTATACGATTATGTTGATGTAGGCACCAACGGTTTCGATTCAACAGGTGAATAAAAATTGAATTGAAAAAGGTGTGTTTTAAAATGTATAGTACCACTCACGCAACTTTTGAAAGTGATATATCGGTACTGTCTTTGAAAATTTAAATCGACAGAAACAATCATATTTGCCTGGCCTTAGCTCAGTTTGGTTGTAGCTCTTCCTTCTGCTGAAAGTGTGGGTTCTATTCCCAACCGGAACGCGAAACATTTGTGGTATGATTATAGATGTTTGTTCTGTATTTAGGTGATTAATTTATTTACAGTTCGTATTCTACATAATCAAGTCCCCATATTACAAGTTTTGCTTAGTTTGAGGGTAGGCGACGTTATGTAAAATGTCTGGTAATATTCATTTATTTATTATTAATGAAAGCAGTGTTTGATTTATCCAAGCTAACTTTTATTTCGGTAGATTTATTATAACCAAGAATAACTACATAACACTTAAAAATTATATATTTAAAATAAGTACAAGTTTAAATATCCACCAGAACCAATTTTAGCAGTAGGTACCTACCTACATACCTTTTATACATATGGGTTAGAGAGATTGTACATGCTTGCAAAGTTATACCTTTTAATAATTTATCTCATCGATTTTAATATTGATCACCTCATCACCATAATAATTGAGGTAAGTAATCATTACAGCGGATTTGTTACTAGTTATTTTTCTGTTTTTATATTAAATCCGATTTCTCCAGTGAAATACACTACCTATTATGAGATCCCTGAGTCGACTTCTACGACATCAGCAGGCTGATTAGTAACAAAACAAAATTCAGGATAAATTTTCATTTAAAAGCACCAGTTCCTAAAAGTCAGCTTAGCAAAAACATGTATTGTGTTCTTTAACTTATTTTGTGTCAACATAGTGAGGTTAGGTAGTTTTTTCGTCTACATGTATTTTTATTAAATATACTGTATCTGATTTCACATTTTCAATGATTCACTTATAATTACAGCCTAAAATGTCTAAAATAAAATTTAATATTACGTTGGTAAGGATTTGATATCCGCCATGACATAATCGAAAATGTCCGGTTGCTTGCCGTCTAGGAGTTTTATCCGTTTGTCTTTTAGTATCTGAAAAAAAAAAATGAAAAATGCTAACTATTATAAAATTGTTACTGGTTAGTTTTTTGCGAATGAAGTACCTATTAGTCAAATTAATTGTACAAATAACGAAATGACTAAGGAAACTCATTGAACTAAATACATTAAACATATATATTTTTTAATTAATCAGTTTCCCTATGCGCGCGCATTGCGATCGGGCACAGACTAAAGGGATGAGGTTTTTTTATTTTCCGCGCATAGGGTTTTCTTTTATCATAGAGAAAACAAAAGTTATATTTGAGTGAAAGTTTTATTTACTAAACACGTACGAGTAAAAATTATCTATTTAAATAAGAAGTTGCTTGAAATGAGCAAGCAATAGGAACATTAATTTATTTGTTCTATTGAACACGATCTTTTTTTTGATTAAAAACTTTTTTAAGAACAAAGAAAATAAACCAATATTATTTTTTTTTAAATTAGCAATGAAAAAGTCACAGTTTGATTATGGGTGTCATTCTGTGCCTAATTGCGGTGACCATAGAGCCACTTTATGAGCAAGTATGTTGAAAAAGTTTTTAACAACATGGTTTTACGAAAATACGGCAATAATTTACAAACATACTTCTGTATACATCAAGTATCGGCATGTTATCCATTTGATACCCGTATTGTCGTAAATAAAGATATATTCTTTTTATTCGCACCCCATCATTTTATATTATATAGCCTGTGTCACTCACACAATTTAGACACAACAATAACCGAAACGAAACACGTCAAAAAAGCCAAGCCGTTAGGCTGCAGAACGTGCCAATGAAATAGAAAACATGTTTTTTATTCGAGAATATACGTACCTATACCTCTCGAAAAACAATACCCTATGTGGTTTTTTACCGCCTAATGTCCAGTACAGGGCAAGTCTTCATCTAAAGCAGAGTATTGGTAGCTTAGAGGGTTCTGGATAATACTCAGAAATAAGCTACTGCCGATCTTTTGGTGAGATCCCCTAGCAGTCTCTTAAGACTTCCGCAGACTGATGAGAGGATGGAGGGGTTGATTCTTAAGCCGTGGTAATAATTATTTGTTTGTAACGTTATTAAAAATATTAATAAAAAGTAATATAACGGTTATGTCAACCATGTAGTGCTTAACCTCATAGGCTATTTTGATTACTACTCAATTGGATGATAGGTAATTAATAGATTTCGTTGACGCACGAACTTCTTGTTTTGTAAATGTTATATCTATAAAAGTATAATTGGGTAGTAGGTATATACATTATACGGTAGTTTTTTCAAGTGTATTGCCTAGTATAACGAACATGGTTTACAACCATACAACCATAAGGCAAAACAAATTATATCTGAAATCGAACAACTAATCCTACTATTTTTATAAATGTGATAAAAATAACAAAACATTATATATATAAATAATATATAAAGGTACAGTTACACATGCTAGTCAGTAGCATGCTTTTTAGTATGCTCATTAGCATACTTGTTTCGAGCATGCTCTGCACTTGTCTACATTTGCTAGATATAAGCATGCTAGTTTTAAGTATGAAAAGAAAAAAGAGAAAGAGCATGCTCAAAGCAAACACTCCGGTACACATAACATTTTATAGCGTGCTTACGGTCAGTTCAAACAAAACCATGGACAATCAAACAGCCATTCGTATGGAGTTGAATAGAATTATTCTTTTGGTAGCGTTGCAATGCGTTCAAAAACTCCTCTCAGATAGAAAGAAAAAACAAGGAATAGGAAAATTTGGGTCCGTGATTGGCTAAGTAGAAGAGAAAAACTTGGAGCAAGTACTCGATTGTTAGTCGAAATGCGAGAAGAAGATATTAATGGTTACAAAAATCATTTGCGCATGTTACCGCATCAGTTTGACTGGTTACTATCTAAAATTGAAAGCGCTATAAAGAAACAAGATACACACATGCGAAATGCTATTCCACCAAAAGTGAAATTGGAAGTGACATTGAGGTATCTAGCAACTGGAGATTTTATTTACATTAGAAGCACTTCACAGAGTTGCAAGATCTACGATAGCTCTATTTTTACCTGAAGTGTGCGATGCAATATACAATGCTCTGAAGGATTATATGCGGGTAAGTAAAGTAAACCAGTAATTATTAGTAAGATCAAGTATTTATTGTTTGTTTCAACAAAATTTATATTCTTAGCTTTAACACGTTTTCCATGCTTTGTTCAACAAATCTTCTTCGGGGACGGTAGAATCTGATTGGGATAACGAGTAAGGAAATGTGTAAGTGACTGTGTTTGTGTTTGTACTGGAAGGTATGAAAGGTGTATTTGTCATTGTTTGTATATTTGTAGTAGGAGGTGTATAAGTGACTGCGTTTGTGATTGTATTGGAAGGTATGAAAGTTTGTGTATTTGTAGTAGGTGGGGGTATGAAAGTCATTGTTTGTATATTTGTAGCAGGAGGTGTGTAAGTGACAGGTGTAAAGGGAGACAAATTTGGGTACTGGTATCGGCGTCTTGCTGCAGTCAGAATTTTTTGGATCTCATTTTGTACATCTAATGCCTCATACAATGGTAGGGCTCGCAATTGAGCTGCAACATGTTGAGCAAAATGATGGAATTCATCGCAATTAGACTGTGTATTTAATGGGTAATGGGTTCTTCTTGTAAGCTTCTCTTTCTACGTCGTGTTGACGAGCTGTTATTAGATGAACGGGATTGTGATCGATCTTCTGTAGTTAGGAGTTATAATGTTAGGAGGGGAGGGTGATAGCAAGTTCACCGACTGCGGTGTCAACGAGTTTGAATATGAAACAGCATCACTTGGTTGTGAATCTTGCGAAGACTCTTCTCTGTCCTGTATCTGTAAAAAAAAACTAAGTTTATAAAATATCAACTTCACATATTTATTGTTTTTTTTTTACAGATTCCCGGTCATGGAGATTGGAAACGCATTGAACACGGATTTAGAACTAAATGGAACTTTCCTGGTTGTGTTGGGGCGATGGACGGTAAACATATAAATATACTCGCTCCTGATGATACTTCTGACTACTATAACTACAAGGGCGCCCATAGCGTTATACTTCTGGCATTAGTTGATGATGACTATTGTTTTTCATACGTAAATGTTGGGACTAATGGTAGAGCTTCTGATGGAGGTGTTTATCAAAAATCGAATTTAGCACAAGCTTTGGAAAATAATACTCTCAATTTACCAGAACAATCAGTTATTGTGGCAGACGCTGCTTTCCCCCTAAAGTCATATCTTATGAAACACTATCGAACAACTCCAACTCTTCAAAAAAAAATATTTAACTACCGTTCATCGAGAGCCAGACGAATCGTTGAAAATGCGTTTGGTATTTTAGTAACAAGATTTCGAGTTCTTATGGATGCCATAGATATGGCCCCCAAAAATGTTGATAGAATTTCATTAGCTGCCTGCTCTTTACACAATTGGCTTCGGAAAAATTCTGATATGTACATCACACAAAGATGCGTCGACTTTGAAGATATACAACAACGCGTTGTGGTACCAGGATCATGGAGGGCACAACTGCAAAAAACTTTAGAAGGCTTACCACCTACACGCTACAGTAACCACGCTTCTCGACTGGCAGAAGCAATAAGAGACAACTACGCGCAGCTCTTTGAAACTACAGAGGCAGTACCGTGGCAATGTCATATGATATAAATTCACCATCATCATTTCATTGTTCTGCCTATATGATACAAATGAATGAATAGAAAATGCTGTACTTATTCTATGATATTAAATAACTATGTTTTACTAACATTTAAGTGCATTTTTATTTATAAAAAATCGAAACTTACCAATTCCATAGAAATAGGGTCCCTGTACTCGCCAGTGTCTCCAAAAAAAGAATGCATTTCGTGAAACCAGGATGTGGATGGGTTGTACACAGTAACGGTACCAGAACCGGATCGCTTGGAACTCTCAATTTTTTTTAATTCGCTGTGGTAAACAGACCTCAAGTTTTTTATTTTTGTTTTTATAATTTTCAAAGTCAAAGCAGGATCGTCCATGTTGGTTAATATATCTTGATATGCATTATTTCTTGCAATATTGTTTTTGTATTCTGGTATGCGCGGATTCCATAGGCATTCATTGTTCCGATATAAAATTACAAATTTCAACGTTTTTTCATCGCCCCAGCGAGACATTTTTAGCGCGAAATTGTGCACGCGCACCTGCTGCTAACGACTGATCGATACTAGCATGCTCAATAAGCAAACCTGTTCACACACGCTATAAGCACGCCCCCTTCCACCCCCGCTGCAGGTAGCATGCCCAATAATCGCACGACCGTCGATTTTTGAGCAAACTCGAAACTAGCATGCTCATTATTAGCAATGTTTCGACACACGTACCACTAAGTAGCAATTGCTCAAAAGTAGCATGCTTTCGTGCTACTAACTAGCATGTGTAACTGTACCTTAAGAGTTTTGTTGAGCATGCTGGGCTAATTTTTTATATTTCTTCGCGACAAAACTACTGAGCAAATACAGGATTACAGGATACTTTTCAAAAACAAAGCGAACAATGCCGCTAGGAAAGTGACCAACTTTTTAAATGATAAAAGTTACCACCAGGGGGACAAAATCCACATTATTTTGGCCTGCGTAACCAGAGATCAAGATAGAGATTGTAATGATGTCACGTGACCGCTGCAAACAACTTGAAATTGGAGTGAATTTCGTCTAATGAGGTCAATTGCAAGCCTGTTATAGCAACGAGGCACCGACCTGTGCCTTGTAGTGCAAGTGTTGCGGCCACACGCACGCTTCGAAGTACCCAGCGACGTCGGGCGGCTCGTAAAGTCGCAGCACGCGACGCGACACGCATTCGCCGTACTCCAGCACGAAGTAGTACCTGCAATGAACAACACCGTATTACAAATCGAAACGTGGACACTGGCAATACTGCCATCTTACTTAAAGCAGTTCCCCAGTCTGTTGAGGATTCCAGGTAATGTGCGCTTCCACCTTCGGCCTTATAATAGCTTGACACCAGGTGACATGAAGACCAATTCGCTTCTCGAAAAGTCGTTCCGCGTGCTATGAAAAGAGCTAGGCTTGACGTTTAAGGATACAATCAGGAATAAGGTTATCCAACAGAGAACCAAGGTTGTCGACATAGCTCGAATAGTTGGCTGAAGGCCGGCCATATTTGCCGAAGGAACGATCGATATATCGAATGCACTTAAGAAATAAAGAACGAATAGCACTCCCGTCGCTTAAAACGGGTTTGTACTGACGCAATATCTATGACAATACTATGTTGCAAGCCATTATTATGGTTTGAGTATAATATAACTGAACGAGGTCCCTGCAACTTTTTTTTATTTAAATTATAAGAGCGGGACTCTATCACAGGTATTTTCATACTTAAAAAAGGGGCTCACTCAAACCATGAAACATACATGTATGTTTGATTAAGTGAAATAAATTACTTGTATTTAATTTTGTATTGTATTTGTATTTGCAACTGGCCAGTAAGGCGAAGCGCAACAAGACCACTGAAACTAGCTGTATGCGTGCAATGTGCAGCCACGACCTTCGGATCTTTAATGACTTCTGACCTGACCACTTATGAGGGGTGTTTTCTCGAGACTCCATGAAATTGTTTCATTAATGGAACCAAAAGTAAAAGTTATTGCTCAAGGTCAAGGTAAGTATAAGAGGTCTCTTTGATTTCAATTGAACATTCTAAATTGTTTTTTTAGGAATGTTTTTGAAACGTCAAATAACTCACATTAGATTACAAAGTTCCACGATCGGCTTAAAGTTGAGCACCGTGAAACCTTCCACCACCAGAAACTTCTTCCCCTTCAGTTGGTATCTCCCCTCTCCCTCTTCGTTGTGCGCGTGCGATCTGTTGTCTCCCTCTAGCGTCGCCAGCACGTCTCTGTGCATCGCGTCCATGTCCAGTGAGCTCAGAATATCGTAGTTATTGTGGTCCATGCCTTCGCATTTCACATGTTTAGGGCTGTCGTCCGGGTAGAAGTATTTGTCTTGGTGAAATACGTAGACGGGGCATAAAGCGTCCTTAAGTCGGTTGGCTAAGGATGTTTTTCCCCCGCACGTTACGCCGGATACCCCTAACACGATCCAATCGCTTCGCGACGTCATGACAAAGTTTCCTCTTGCGAGTGAGACGCTAGAATATCTAGATGATCCGGTAATCTGTCTGTTTACTGTTGATGAGCAAACTATTACAAGTGAGAAGGGAATTCTGTTTATAAGTTGAGGAACCAGTGCTGTATTCACAAGAGAATTTAGTCTATTTACCACGGGGAAGTGGCGAAAAGTTTGAGGGCTACTGGCAAGGAATGGGAATATAAAATTGATTCTATTTACAAGTGGACGAATTAATACTCGGATATTGAGTCCAATGAGTCGTCAGTAGGCACAAAAACCGCGTATTTGCGAGAATTCCAAAAACCCCAGTTCACTCGGCCAAAACCCGGTCTAAACAGGAGTGAATTAGCGTGTGACCGAGCCTACAAATGCGGGTAGATGTGATAGAGAGTGAAGCTCATGAGACCGCCGACGAACAGAAGGCCGGCGCCCGCGCAAAACAACAGCGCCCACTGAGGATGCGGCGTGTACTGTGATATGATGCTGTCTGAAACAAAATTGACATTAACTTAGGGTCATGTCCATGTAGATAATATTAAACTTTTAAAAAGGCCTCCTCTAATTTTCACTCCATACAAACTTTGGTCGTTCATGTCGAAATATCCGATATAAAAAAGGTTTAATTGGGTAGGGTTAAACCAGGGTTTTATCACTAATAATTATCGTGATAACAGCTTGATAATTATTAGTAATAATAACAGTTTGATAATAACAATAAGTTGCGAATGTAAACCGATTGGGTAACTAAAACGCTGCAAAACTTTATATTCTCATTTAAAATAAAAATACCAAGGTAAACAAGGTATATCTCTTGTGGAATCTCTCCCAGAGGACGAAATCTGTGTCATTATTAAGTATTAACCCATAAAATTAAGTTTTTCTTACGTTTGAATTACGAACTTTTATTATTATTATTATAACATTTATTTCTTTTTTGTTTTGGTTGGAATTGCCTTAATTATTAAGCATTTGTTATTAAAAAGATATAACAAATAATGTCTTACATGGGTGATAATTATCCGATAAATATCAAGCAGCGTAATTAACTTGATAATTTCGAACCCTGGTTAAAACTCAATGAATATGTAAAAACACAAAATAATGTTTATATGGGAAAACGATTTTACATTAATATATTGGGAGATTGGTACCTTCTAACTACAAACATTACAAAAAGGTGCCTCCAAGTATGATAAGTTTGGATAAAAATCAAGTTTAGTAAAGTAACAGACTAACAACTTTTTACTCAGGTTGTGTGGAATCCGTCAAGTCCACACAGTATTTAATTAATAACAAAAACGGGTCTTCATCGCGTACCTTTTTATATTCCCGACAGTTTAAAACGCTCCCACACAGTATTCTTGGTCAATATCAGTGAAAAAAAGGGTTTTGCTACACACCTTTATCCAAGAATGGGTGTCCGTTGAGCCAGCACACCAGTACTATAAAGGCAGCCGCCGCGCCGCTCAGCACAGCCCGCCCCAACGCCGCCTCACTGACCATAGAGGCGCATGTCGCTTGGGATGAAGCACATCAAAAACACCACTCTATTGAAAGATAGTTTGTTGGCTGGATGTGAAAAAAATATATGAACTTTATTGCGCAATCTTTAGGTCAGTTTTGTTCTGAGATGTTTTGTATATTGTTGAGCGCACCCAATGATACAATGGAAACACCACTCTTTTGTCCTTGAGCTTTGAAAACTTGATATCCAAAAACAGACTAATTCAGTGGATTGGTCTTTTTGGCTTAGTCAAAGCCTTAATATTTCTATTTAGTATTTAGTCTGGATCAAATCTTATTTATGTATCAAAATATATTTCAAACAGGTTCAACTTGTTTGAAATAGTCACAGTTTTGACCTTTATCACCTTGTCAGTGCCAGATCTATGAAGACTTTATTTCAATGAATGTAGTCTCTAACTGCAAAATAGTTCTTCCTCAAACTGGTCAAAGGCCTCGTCCTCTTCTGCAAACAGAATGGATTTTTCTGGTTCTGTATTAATTTCAATTTTATCTGCCAGTGCCTTGCCTTTTACTGCCCGTTCCACTATCTGAAATTATCAAATACAAGCATTACAATTATATTATAATTCTACTAGCTTTTGCCTGCGATTACACTTGCATGGTAGGTACTGTATAAAAAGTCGCTTAATGTTATTCGCCATGGTAAAGGCTATATCCATGCCAAATTTCATTAAGATCCATTCAACCAGTTTAGTTGTGAAAAGGTGACATATTACTTTCAAATGTATAATACATTGCTATAATTCCTCATTACAACTTAACAGATAGACAACACATTTATCATGTATGTCATGATGATGACATAGACTAGCCACTTATCTACGTTTATTGCTTTTATGATCACAAAATCTATAAGTCTTGTACCTATAAGTTATACATGATTACTTTTGATACCTGAGGTTTTGTGAGAAAGATGTATGAACAATTTATATTATTGTTGACTATAAGACTATGAATTTGATTACTTAATTACTTACTTAAACTTACTCTTACAAAATCTTACTAAACTCTTATTTATACCTTCTGCATTGTGTATTTTGGTATTTAAAAAAATTATAAGTGAATTTTGGTCATGGTTTGATTAGTATTTTAAAAGCTTCCTAAGTGTTTTTTTTTATTGTATGATGGGGAAGCGCTTGGCATTCATCTCACCTGGTTACAAGTTGAGATAAGGTTGAAGGTGGAGGCACACATCACTCAGAATCCTCAACTAACTGAGGAACTGGTTATCTTACCTCTAAATGCCGGAACACAACAATTTTAGAATTGTTATTATGGCGACGGAATTAGGTAAGATGGTGGTACCAATAAGTCCTACCAGCAACTAAACCAAGCACAATACTGTACTCCCCCTGAGGATCAAACCCGGAACCTCTGGATCTGAGACCCGTGGGTTGAACCACCAGAAAAAGGACAGCAGCTTTTTTCTGTGTATTATCTACACCTTTACTGCGATCACCAATCCGTCTGCCAAGCGTGGTGAAAATGGCAATACCCTCCAGCTTTATCAATACCAGCTTTGGAGGAGGTTCTGTCCAGCAGTGAAAAAATCCTTCTTTCCATAGTGAATATAATAGGTAATAATTATTCATTCATTTCACACTGCACCATCACACTTCAAACAAAGCAAAGGTTATATTGTGTGAAATAGATTAAAGATTGAATCATTAATAGGTACATAGACATTTTGAGTAAGGTGTAATACTTACTTTGCCAGAAATGTTGGTGTCCACAGTGGGTTGGGACAATTTTAGCAGCTTGCGGACCACTTGCTCCGTTACTATCTCCTCTTGCTTCTTGTTCAGAGTTTGCTTCACATTTGCCTTTAGCGGTTTCTTTACTGGAAAAGGATATAGAACTTTTTTAATCATCATCATCCATTCTAGTTTTATAAATTATGTTCTATTTTGTTAGTACCTAAGTAATATCAATAATTATTGATCCATGGATCCATGGTAGGTGTAATTATTGGTCTGATGGTCGTTACGTGCCATAATTGCGATTATTTTTTTATATACCTAATTAAAAAGCCTTTACCTTTAAATACCTACGTTTGGTACCAACTAGAAAAAATGTACTTACAAGAAAATGCAAAAGAATTTACCTACGAAACAGAAATAAATGGTAGAGACGAATGCTAGATAAATTCGCGCGGCAACGACGGTTGCAGTAATAAACTGATTAGAGAAATATTATGACGTAAGACGTAACCTAGCATAAAACTTTGGTATTCACCTTGACCTGAGGAACCCAGCCGGCGCGTTCCACGCTTATTCTTACCAATGCTCTCTGAAAATAAAAACATTATCAGAACACTTCCGCAAAATTATCTTATTATATAGCAAAGTATGCCTCACCGTCAGGATCTACGAACTCGAGTGCTTGTCTCACTAACGCAGCAGACATTTTATTATCAGAAATCGTGTTGATAACATTTATTTTACAGCGAAATAAACATAGAATACACACAATTTAACATGTAACCTCAAAATAAATCGTGAATAAATCGTCTCTACGAACGACCTACGAACACCTACGATACGATACATACGACGACAATCGACGTCAATGTCAATGTGAATGTCATGTCACGCCAATGATGGCATGATCAATCATTTCTTTTTAGCTGTGGGTAAGGTATTTTAAGCCTCTTTTAACATCACTCAAACTTCACTTGGAGTTTTCGTTGCCGGTACTGCTGATATGCTCAACTCAAGATTACTTAAATGTACCTAATTAACTTCACTTGTACAACGGAATCAGTCAGATTACCTAAGGACCGTTACAAACGGCCTTAACTCAACTGTTCCAGACCAGTACCAGATGGAAGCGTGCCCAAGACACTGGCCACAAGACCATTGCCACGCTGAATAGCTATGCTAATTCGTAATTGTTATATCACGTTAGAAGAATAAGGGTTAACAATAACTTTAGGTTAATTTGACCCAACCTATGAGACAGATGGTAATTCACGATAATTACAGCAAAATAATGCATGACTCTTTTACAGTTTCTGCATGCTGTACCGCGCATTCAATGGCAACAGCGAACCAGCGGCCAGTGTAGAGAGACGGGAGGACCCTGGACACCCTCATGTTCCACCTCAACATAGATATGAAGTAAGAATTCATATTCATTTATAATGTATATTGTAAGCTAAGTCGACTAATTTGTTTACAAAGATTCTCATTTGTAATAATCACAAAGGTAAGGTACAACAAGGTGTAGGAACCAAATATAAATGGAATCAATGAAACTGCAACAAAGCACTTCTATTATTTCAACGGTAGGTATGTACCTACCCAACACTAAGCTGCAAACAGTGTTTCGATTTTGTATTATTAAATGATAAGTAGTCACTACATAGGCAAACCTTTAAAAAATGTACACGTTAGTACCTAGGTATTATGAATAGAGTAGAGTATCAATAATAAATTCATTTATTTTAGACCGTTATTGGATCCCTAGCATGAAATCTCATACAATAAACATACCAAATACCTACATATTTAAATAAAAACTTGGAAATACAGAAAATATAGAGTAGACCCCTAATGGCTCTACTACGGATTTTTACGCATGATCGCGTGAAAATCGTCCACACGCGCTTCTAAGAACATCCCTGATTTACTACAATATCGTGTCAGCCCCAAAACATCCTCCCACAACAAAAACTTTTGTTGTCTTTCACAAGTCTGTGGTACCCCAGGGTCCCCCGACGCCGTGCCCTGCTCGCGTGGAGTACGCGACGCCGGTGTTCGCTCGCAACTACCAGGGCGTGTGGCGATACGTCGTGCAGATACCCTACGAGGGGTACTTCACACAGACCGTTGAAGTCACCAGGTGAGGGCGAATCCCTATAGCATAGACATAGACATAGACATTCATTTATTTACAAGCCTCATAGCTCAGTTGGTAGTAACTCTGCCTTCGGCGCTGTAGGCTGTGGGTTCGAATCCCACCTAGGACAAACATTTGTGTGATGAATATAGATGTTTGTTCTGTGTTTGGGTGTTGGATCATATAGTACGTATGTATTTACAAAAAGTATTTAAGTATTTTAACCGTAATCTAGTTCCCATATTACAAGCTATGCTTAGTTTGGGGCTAGATGGCGCTGTGTAAAATGAATGTCCTGTAAAATTTATTTATTTATTTACTATAAATAAATAAATTTATTATATATTATATATATATATTATTATATATTATTATAACACACATTAATGGAGAAAGGAGGATTAATGCAATGGAGATTTTTAAAAACAATCATCCGTGTGGTGGTGACGTGTGGTTCGCCAGCCGTCACGTCTCGTTTTCCGTGGGGGCGAAAAGTGGCCAGCGGAGAGCCGTTTTGCTACGTTGAATGTGGGAGGAGGTATGGAAGGTAAATTGAATGAAGTGTGTCAGGTGATGAGTGAAAAGCGGATTGATGTTATGTGTGTGAATGAGACAAAGCGGAAGGGGAGTGGCACCACTTGTCACGATCCCCACACGGCGTAATGGTCTGGAGTACCGGACACCGCCAGAGCCTGCCAGGGAGTGCCATTCTTTCCGCACGCAAGGCTGAATATGTCAGTGAGTTTGAATGCGTGAGCGCATGACTAATATAGTTGAGAATGAAAGTAGGTCTGACCCGTATCTTCGTTGTGGAGGTGTATGCTCCTGTGGATATGGGTGCTCGTATAACACAGCAAGAACAAGAAGAAAGAAAGGCATTCTGGGAGAACTTGAGGGATTTGTTGTATTTGAGTCGGGATAGTGAAAGAGTGATAATGCTTGGTGAATTTTAATACTTGGGTTGGCGTCATTCGTTGTGGGTTTGAAAGAGTTTTAGGTAAATTTGGTGATGACAGTGTGAATGAAAATAGAAACAGTCTGTAACAGGTATGCCTGGAGTGGGATCTTTGTGTTACAAATACTATGTTTGAACACAAAAGAATCCACACGTATACACGATAGCGGAAGAATGTGAGAAAGAGTATGACTGACTTTGTGATAGTAGATGAAAGTTTGAGGAAGAATGTGATAGATACATGGGACAGCCATTCATACAAACCACTTCCTGGTAGTGTGCCGAATAAGTTTGGTTTGTTCAAAAGAAGGCGTCATCGAGTTCCTGAGACCAAGAGTGTACTGGAGAGAATAAAAGTAGAGAAACTACATGAAGAAGAAGTGAAAGATGAGTACAACAGTAAATTGATGAAAATGGAAGAGAAAAATGGGATAGAAGAACTATGGAAGTCGTTTTTTCGAAGAAAGGGTGGTTAGCGTAGCTGGTAATGTATGTGATTAAAAGAAGAAAAGGAAAAAAGGTGAACAATGTTTGGTGGGATGCAGACGTGCAAAAAGTGGTGTCTGAGAAGAAGAAAGCATGGTTAGACTGGCTAGCCACCAGGGCTAACGAACGAATGCAAAAGGCTACGAATGATGATATTGATGAAGCTTGGAAGGAATATAAACGAATGAAATAATAGTGAAGGGAGTAGTAAATAAGAAATAAAATGGAAGGTTATCTGAGGGTTTTCGGACTAACGTTAAGATTTTCTAGAAAACCGTCCATTCAGTCAGAGGGAAAGCTCAAAGATCAGAACTGAACTCGATCAGAGACCAGAATGGAAGTATACTGAATGGAGAAGAACGTGTGCAAAAGCGTTGAAAAGAGTATTTTGAAAATTTGTTTGAAAGGGATAATGAACCTGGTTCAATAGATGCGGTGAATGGAAATGAATGTAAAGAGTATATTGGTATGGATGAGATTGTGAAGTCTATCAAAAGTAAGAAATCAGGTAAGTCTGCAGGGTATCATAGGATAACTGCCGAGATGCTGAAGGCTGGACATGGCGTCATAGCCAGCCAGCTGTATCGTCTTTTTAATTTGTGCTTTAATACCGGCCAAGTACGAACCGATTGGTGCAAGGCTGTCATCGTACCTCTTTACAAAAGGAAAAGCTCGCGGCTGGACTGTAAAAACTACAGAGGCATTAGCCTACTCAGCGTTGTCGGCAAGTTGTATGCAAAAGTGTAGATAGAAAGAGTTGCGAAAGAGACCGATGAGAAAATATAGGATGCACAAGCGGGTGTTTCGAAAAGGAATGGGATGTACGGATAAGGTCTTCTCTCTACGAGCAATAGTCGAAAAGGTTCTGGCTAAAAGTCAAAAAGTCTACTGTGCCTTTGTAGGCTTGGATAAGGCCTATGATGGAGTGGTGAGGAATGAGCTTAGGTCGGTACTGTCCACGTACGGGTTGGAAAGCAACCTTATTCGTGTTTTGAGGTCTCTTCACAGACTCCAGAGCTTGCGTGAGGGTAAATGGATGACAAAACACTGAATGGTTTAACATAGAAAAGGGTGTTAGACAGAGATGTGTAGCGTTACCATGGCTGTTTAACCTATTTATGGACATTTGTTTGAAAGATTTTAAATAAAATTACTGCGGATTAAGAATGAATGAGTTAGGTACTTGTCAAATGCCTTCTCTACGCCGACGACCAAGTTATACTTGCGTCGTCAGTAGAGGAGTTGCAGGAAATTGTAACTACATTGCATGATGCTTTAGAAGGGAAAGGAATTAAAGTTAATGTTGGGTAGATGAAAGTGATGGTGCTTGAAAAGAATGAATGTATGACGCCGTGTGATATAATCATTGGGGGAGAGAATGTGGAACAGGTAAGAGAGTTTGCATTTTCGGGAACTTTTTACGAGAGACGGAAAATGTGAAAGGGATATTGAAAGGAGAGTAAATGTGGGTAACCAGGTGAATAACCAGGGCCACTTCAAGCCTTTATGAGCAGCCGGCAAGTCTCGAATAAGGCTCGACTAGCCGTACACAGTGGAGTGTTAGTGCCGACTTTAATGTATGGAAGCGAAAGTTGGGTGTGGCAGAAGAAGAATGAAAGTAGAATAAATGCAGTAGAGATGAGAGCTTTGAGAAGCATGTGTGGGGTCACATTAATCAAGTAAGAGAACAGTGTGATGTGAAAGAGGATGTAGTGACAAATATTGTGAAAGGCATGCTAATATGGTTTGGACATATGGAGAGGATGAATGAAAGAAGTATATATGTCGAGTGTGAATGGTGAAGTTGGGAGGGGAAGACTTCGGCGGACGTTCTCTGATCAAATTGGAGACGTTCTTGAGAAAGGCCAGGTCAGAAGTACCCTCAACCGACGAGCATGTATGAAGAAAGTAATGAGAGTGAATGAGGCAAAAGAGGTGTGCAAGGAGCGTGGTAAATGGAATTCCGTTGTCTCTGCCTACCCCTTTGGGAAACAGGCGTGAGTCTATGTATGTATGTATGTATAACACACATACACAAACATAACAGAATGAAATTGTCAAACAGAGTAATAAGTGAATACAGTTTGTGCTGTGTGCTACAGCAGCAAATGGGTATAATGCCTCACTGTAACACAGGTCAGCGCTGATATTCTGTTGTGACCCAGCCCAGTCAATCGACCTCATGATGTGATAAAACATTTAATATCAATTAAATCATAGAAAAATTTATGAGGGGAAATCTAAAAATATAAAATAAAAATTAAACACATTAAAATAAACATAAAATAATAAGTAAAAGAATAGATAGTAATTGAAGATATACACAAATAATATACGCAGAATAAATAATATAGTGTCTTCTCCACGAGCGACAGTGTCGCCGGCGATTGTCTGCTGTCGCCATAACAACAATTTTATATTATGTGATTGTATTTGTACTAAATACGTACTAGGAAGTGTAGGGAGAGACTAGCTACCTACAACACACCCTGTGTTGTAAGTAGCTAGTTTCCTATCCTAGTGTGGGAGCTAGTGTTCAATATTTTTTTCATTTTATTTAAATTCACTATATCTACCTATTAAGATAATGCTAGATTTGCATGCACTAGCGCGCATGTTTGTTTAAAGAGGTGGTTGGCATTGCGTCACCGGTTTTACGGTGGAAACCTTCCTCGCACACCGTTAGTGGAACGCATTGCCTGAGTTTGTGTATCCTGATCGCAGCAACATGGTAGTCTTCATGTCAAGAGTGTATTTAACGTTCCTTTTAAGCAAGCGTGTACCATCGTAGGTTGCACTGCATCAGATAGCAGTTAAACGCAAGCTATAAAATAAATCCTTGTTCCTTGTTTCACAATGGTTATTTATTTGGAGAACAAACAGTACTTAAAAACAAAATTACAACAAAACTTAATAACTACTGACCATTTAAATGTTCCCGCATGTGAAAATGTAGGCTTGAAGGATATAAATTATATATATCTACAAATTAATCTAACTGTTAAAGTACATTATATATGATAAGAAGAATAAGGAGAACAAGGTAACGAATTAAGAACCGCTGCTGAACCAGTGACTTGTTGATTGATGTTTTTGTGTTTATATGCAGATGCATGCAGTCCCGCTGCCACTACCTCGAGGGAGGCTGTCTGAGCTCCCCGCGCTGGGTGTCGCTGCTGGTGGCTGAACTGCACTACCCCACCCCCGCCCCCGCCTCACCCGCCCAACACAACGTGCAGGTACCTCACTACTGCCTTCCACACTCCCGCTATCACCTGGGCAAGAAATAATAAGGTCTACTATGGAGCGAGCCTTCCGAGAAATGCTTTGTTCAGCCGTGGGAGTGGTGGTGGTACATCGCCCAAAACGATAGTTATGTTAGAACCTTGGCTAGTGTAACTGCGCTATCAATACTGCTACTATATTTTAAATGGGTTAATAACGACAATTATACAGGCCCTTACCCGCAGATCATTCAGCCAGCGTCATTTAGTGACGCGCTGGATGAATGTTGTCGTAGTGCCTCATCTTGGTTGGGACGTTTTGAAACATGACAGTAATAGTAGCATACTCTGATAGAGACTGCATGGACAAAATATAACAAAAATACAACTTATATTATATGGATAAAACGGAAGACATACATTTAAAATTATCTACTTATGAAAATATGCAACGTGAGACAAGGCGGTATGGTTGTGAAACTTTAGCCTTCCCTTATTGGGTTAAAAAAAAAAGTAATAGCAATAGCAAAATCTAGCATAGAACCGTTGAGCAAGCGATCAACGTTAGTCGCATTGTCTTGAAACGATATACTTATCTACCGTATTTGACTTGCACTTCAACCGCGTCCGTGGTTCTTAGTGTTTCTCCCGCTGGTATCAGATCCAGAGATCCCGGGTTCGATCCCAACGAGTACCTACAATACTGTACTTACATGATTTGGTTGGTGGTCCAGCGGGTTAGCTACCACCGTCATACCTAATTCTGTCGCCATAACAACAATTCTAAAAATTTTGTGTTCCGGTATTCAGAGATATGATAGTCAGCTCCTCAGTTTGTTGATTTCGGATGAAGTGCGCTTCCTCCTTCGGCCTTATCATAACTTGATAAATCAGATGAGATGAAGGCCAGGCACCTCCCCGTCGTACAATAAAAAAACAATGAACTTTATTGCTATTGCCTTTACAGCCTCAGTTATGATTTTTTTATATAAATGATGGGTTAGTTCTTAACCTCTCTTTTCTGGCTCTAAGCAAGAGCAAGTGAGGTCTACGATGGAGCTTTTCCAACTTCAACTTCTTTGATATGGCGTTTACCGTTTTATCGATTCTGCCAGTGTCGAGTATTGTGAGTATCGTAAACAGAAAAAGTGGGCGAACAATATTAAAGGCTCGGCACTTTGATTAATTCCCTTTTTTTTTATGGAGGGTTAATCTACAATCTATAAAATAAAAACACACATACAAATACATGTTAGTAAAAAATATATAAGGAGCTTTTCCAAAAAAGCATACGGCAAACCAATTGACGTCTGTCTTCGGCAGGTCACTAGCCAAACAGACTGTTATAGGTCTTTCAACCAGTGGTCACAGATAATAAAATACCAACATACAGATACCTCATCTCTTACAACGAAACCCGATCGTCCTAACTCGGGCTATTTTGTTTAGACTAGGTACCCCGAATATTTCGGTACATTCAACGTCCATATAATGTTTGCAGGAGTTCCAGCAGTACGGACCAGCGGAGCCCCCGGCCGCCGCCCCCAGCACCGAGAAGCCCCCGCACTGTGATGGACACGATGACCTCGGCTGCTTCCAGGTAACACTCACAGTCATTATCATTTTGAGAGAAATGACGAATGGCGAATCCTCGGGGCTGTAGCGTCAAAATAAGTGGCTTCATTTACAACATCGTGTTTTTTTAACTTCGCGATTAAACTTTTGATTTATTCGAAAAACGGGTATTTATCGCGTATTTTACCTTAACTTACTCCTTCTCGACGGTGCTCCCAAAATACGCGATAAATACCCGTTTTTCGAATCAAAATAACAACATTGTTGTGTAATACTTACATTTTAAAAATTAGATTGCCTATTTTGAAACCGTAACTGCCTGAATCTATACGCTCAGATATGGAACCAATATGAAAATCTGAACGTACATTTTCTGTGATAATCCACATTAATAACAACAATATTTTTATATATATTCAATTTGATATACTTACCTAGTGAGGTAACTGGAGGGAGCTTATTTTTTTATTATTTAATGTTTAAGCGGCAATAGTAACACACTCAAAACAAAACTAAAAAATGAACTGTCTACCCAAATACGGTTCAAGATATACAGCTCGCTGACAGACATCAGACGGAGGCTTAGTCTATTACTAAGCCTAAGCTGTGTTAGGGTGCAAGCAGGACCCTATTGGACCAGCTTGCTCCCTTGGGGTGACAGACATCAGATGGACGGAAAGCGGAGGCTTAGTCTATTACTAAGCCTCCGCTGTGTTGGGGTGCAAGCGGGACCCTATTGGACCAGTTTGCACCCTTAAGATGACAGACATCAGATGGACGGAAAGCGGAGGCTTAGTCTATACTGAGCCTCCGCTGTGTTATGGTGCAAGCGGGACCCTATTGGCCAGCTTGCTCCCTTGGGGTGACAGACATCAGATGGACGGAAAGCGGAGGCTTAGTCTATTACTAAGCCTCCGCTGTGTTGGGGTGCAAGCGGGACCCTATTGGACCAGTTTGCACCCTTAAGATGACAGACATCAGATGGACGGAAAGCGGAGGCTTAGTCTATACTGAGCCTCCACTGTGTTATGGTGCAAGCGGGACCCTATTGGCCAGCTTGCTCCCTTGGGGTGACAGACATCAGATGGACGGAAAGCGGAGGCTTAGTCTATTATTAAGCCTCCGCTATGTTATGATGCAAGCGGGACCCTATTGGCCAGCTTGCTCCCTTGGGGTGACAGACATCAGATGGACGGAAAGCGGAGGCTTAGTCTATACTGAGCCTCCGCTGTGTTGGGGTGCAAGCGGGACCCTATTGGACCAGTTTGCACCCTTAAGATGACAGACATCAGATGGACGGAAAGCGGAGGCTTAGTCTATACTGAGCCTCCGCTGTGTTATGGTGCAAGCGGGACCCTATTGGCCAGCTTGCTCCCTTGGGGTGACAGACATCAGATGGACGGAAAGCGGAGGCTTAGTCTATTATTAAGCCTCCGCTATGTTGGGGTGCAAGCGGGACCCTATTGGACCAGTTTGCACCCTTTAGATGACAGACATCAGATGGACGGAAAGCGGAGGCTTAGTCTATTACTAAGCCTCCGCTGTGTTATGGTGCAAGTGGAACCCTATTGGACCAGTTTGCACCCTTTGGATGACAGACATCAAATGGACGGAAAGCGGAGGCTTGGTCTATTACTATGCCTCCGCTGTGTTAGGGTGCATGTGGGACCAATAGGCTTTGGATACAGTACCCTAAAAAGGCTTAAACCCGCTTAGATCAGAAGTAAATATACACGAAGTAAAGTAAACATTTATTTCTTTAAATACATGTGGTATGGTGATAAAAACTTTTATCAACGTACTACCGTAATACAGCGTGCAATGTTTGTTAACAAATAAAATTGTATTTACAATACAAAATAAAATTATAAAATGTAATTTAAAATCAAATAAGATACTATAATACGATTATTTACGTTCCAGGTCCGCCTGTACTACGACTGGTTCCTGGTCCCAGGCTCCTGCAAATGTTGGCGACCGGACTACTTCGCGCGCTACGTGAGACGCCGACAGAACAACGAGCTATAAGCCTCACTTGACCTTCTCTATATCCTCTGCTCTTCCAGAACAAGAGGGTTAACCTTTCCAGGTATGCTCGCTCTTAGACCTCATACTGTGCAAGTTTCGAGGTCAAAAGCCGACCCATTCCGATTTTAAAAAAGAGAACCGTCTTGTCATACAAGCGACCTCAAACGCCTTGGCACTATAGACTTTACTCTAGTTTCGAACTAAGATATAGTAATAATAAAGGTGACATTGCTGTGCGCTCAACCACGACGCTTATGACCAGATGATAGAAATATGCGCGTATTTCTAGGTTTTGTTTTTTTACGGTAAAACAAATATGAATTTCGAAAATCTAAAACACAGACCGTCTGCTGTATACTGTGTTTATTTACACAAAACTGTGCAAAGTGTCAAGCCCTAATTGGGCGTTATTATCGAACGGCGAACATTTTTGGTACAAATTAGAGTCAACTTTGTTTTTTTTTTCTATGGAGAAAATTTTATGCAATCGTGTTTTCGAAACATCAAACAAAAGGTGCCGATTTTAAATATGTTAAATATTAAATAGTTCGCCAATATCGAACCTAGCGATTTGCCAGCACCGTACTACAAGAAAGTGGATGAAGCATGAAAGGTGTAGTATTTCACAGACTAATGCTAACGCTTGTGTTTTTCAATAGTATTTCGTTGTTGGGATTTTAGTTCTTTTAACTTTTACCTTGTTAGTTATGACACGACCGACGGTTCTCTTTCTGAGGTACACAATATATGTAAGTGTGTGGGTTATTTCACTTTTGACTTCAACCTGCCCAAAATGAGAAAAAAATAACTACCCGCATTAATTGCTCGTTTTTCGGTGTAGTGATTCATAAATAGGATATCAAAACAGTAAATAGGTTGTTTTACAGCATGCCCAATCTAAGTTAGTTATTCGAGGGTTTAGCATTCATGTTTTAAGTTTTATGTCATAACAAATAGGTATTTGGCCTAATAATAGGTAAAAAACGGATAGAATAGATAAATACGGAACTGTTTTAAGAAAATATTTTTTAAAATATGAAAAACTATAGTAAGAACATACACTGATATTTTGTCATATCATCATATACTTACATAATTTTTTACATAAATTATGCTACTTAGCTTAATATAATGGTGCTACGCTAAAGCATGTTTGTGACTTCTAAGACTGCATCTATATTTATTATAATAAGTATTAAGATAATTTTAGTAATAAAAATGTTCAATACCAAAACTGCATAAGGATCAAGCAGATCTTTTTTTAAGTGTAACTAACATACAAAACAAATTATGTTTTGATATAATATATTAAACAATAATTAAACATAAAAATTATGATTTCATAAATTTGAATGGATACTTTATTTGAATTGTTAGTGTCTCACTCAGCTCATTTTGCATTTACTTGTATTAGGTTATTAGAATAGGAATACTCATTCGTGTAAGTACTTATTTTAAATTAATAAAGCACAATTAGATCTATTAAAAGGCATATTTTATTAAAAACTTCGGGATGCTACAGGTACACTAAACATTGAATTGTAATATACGTTTTACAATGAATAATTATGGCTAAGACAGTTAATACCTACTACACTTACTACGTACTTCTACATGGACAAAAGGCTAGTATACCTGCTATTGAAAGAAATGCTACAAAATATGTAATGAATATCGTGATCGCTATACTAATGAGCACTACAGAATTAAATCTGTAAAATAAAACAATCAACACAACCTACTTTTAACAAACACAATGACACAACCAGATCATAAGGTAAAAGTCAGGAGTCATCTACGATAATATTGTGAATTAGTTTTTACTTACAGCTAAAGTAGGTACTACAAGAATGTTATTATTTTTAATGCAATTAGAACAAAAAGATAACGAGATACCTAGCCAGTAACATTAAAACAAATAAGCTTAATCATATAATTCGTCGTCTGTTCCACATATTAAATTAACATAGCATTGAATGTGCAAGGCAAATATACTGTAAAAATAGAATACTAAAATCAATGTTTTAAGTATATGTTTGTAAATTATAAGCAGTCAAAATCAAATTCCCTACATTATAATGTATCTGGGCCTAGATAATCGTAGGTTAGTCGAATTCTTTGGTGATACAATCCTCAACGTTTCCTATAATAATTATAAAGTCTTAGCGTTCCCTTGCCTCCAACAAAGATCATCATATCTCTTTCGTTTCATCTTCAAACTACAACAGATCCATCAGCACCGCCACAATGTATCTGAGCGTTATCATCAGATTCACAAGTTGGATCGCCATTGACTTCAGACCCGTTGGCAGGCACAGTTGTGTCTTCATCCGTCTGATTGTCATGAGTGTCATGAGTGTCAGTAACAGCGTGGTCGATATCCGTCGTTGAGGCATCGCCGAAAGCGTGTATGTTGATAGTTTGATCGTTAGCAGTGGAGACTGTCGGTGTGTCGTCGTGGGGATTGAGGCTGCG
This sequence comes from Venusia cambrica, assembly GCA_951394065.1. NCBI lineage: Eukaryota > Metazoa > Arthropoda > Insecta > Lepidoptera > Geometridae > Venusia > Venusia cambrica. The sequence goes on along the minus strand of OX596068.1, from coordinate 289,482 downwards.
GCTGGTGCTAGCTGCGGTTGCGGCTTGCTGCAGCCGGTCGGCCAGGCGGCTGTAGACCAGCACGGGGACTCCATCTTTGTCCAGGATGTGTACCGAGTCGGAGTAGGGCGGCGGCGGTTCCTCCTCCTCAGTCTTCGGGCCGCACTCCGAGTACGGCGGGGGGAGATCCACGCTGATCTCGGAAAGCTCTGGGAGGGAGTTTTCCCCGTCACCTGGAAATAAGCTTTGTTAAAAATTTCAACGACATGTGTTTTTTTTATGCAACCAGCAGACGGGACAAGCAAGTAGCTTCTCTAGGAGGGCGGCTTACACATTCTGGCATGTGCAGTGTAGTACCACGAGTGCTGAGGGCGACTGTGGGTGTCGTTCCCGGGACGTGCTTTTTAAAGCGATATACGAGAGGGGGACCGAAATGTTCTATTAAATGTTGTCGGAGCCCCTCGACATGCATCGAGGCCGGCCACCGGGGTGGTTCTAGTGAGTCGACGAGTCCGTCATCTACCCTACGTCACTACCCTTTCGCAACCCTCGGTGCGTTAGGGAGTCTGCAAACAAATTTCTCCCCGTAAAAAAAAAGTTAGAGGTAAGATAGCAGTTCCTCAAACTGTTGAGGATTTCGGATGAAGTGCAGTTCCACCTTCAGCCTTATCATAACTTAACACTAGGTTATATGTGGGCCAAGAGCTTTCCCATAATACAATAAAAAAAGATGATTTGTGGTGTATAACTTGATTTAAGTATCAATTAATGTATTTTGTAGACCCAAGTGCTGCACAGACTAGGTCTCAGAAAACTTGGAGATACCGATCAGCTTGGCTCTCCATGAGTCAAAAGACCGTAAATCAAGCTCCATCCATCCATAGCTACTTTCAAGAGTCGAGTGAAATCCTTTTATTTGTCTGATTTTTCATAATTATTCATTATTTGTGTAACCGTATTAATCTCCTTTATAGTAGTAGTATTATTGATATTCATTAGTTTATTCATAATTATTTATGTAATAGTATAAATAATTAGGTGCATATATTTATATACTTATGTATATTATGTTAATAAGTTTATTTAGATTTGTTTTGTATTGTAAATATCAATATTTACTTATTCTCTTTTATTTTATGTAGGTACACCCACCCCCTGCCATCAACCGTATTTGTACTATCCTTTCCATCCTAAGGTTCTCTGGAAGAGATCACTTTTAAGCGATAAGACCGCCCATTATACTGTTAACTTTAGTTTTAAATTGACAATTGTTCTATATGTTTTAGGTGTACAATAAATAATTTTCATTCATGCATTCATTCATTTATTCATTCATTCATTCATTCATTCATGTATGTTGTAGACTTACGGCAAGTAGCGCGGACATTCGCCCTCTGCCATTCTTGATGCATGCGACGCCGGCCTGAAAATAATAAAATAATTTGTCAGTTTCTATTGTTATCACTTCAAACCTTCAAGGCCAAATAATCACGTTTCTTGTATGGGCCCCCTTTTATATTTTTTGTATTATTATTTGTTATTTGCAATAGAAATACACATTGATAATGTCAACTGTCTATAGGTACCAATTACGGTTCATGAGATACAGTCGCTGACAGATGACAGACGGACGAAAGGATAGACGGACAGCGAAGGCTTAGTAATAGGGTCCCATTGGCAGCCTTTGACTACGGAACCCTATAAATAAACGGACATTTTGTATTACGATAACAGCTTTCGCTACATTGGCACAGGATATATATAAAGAAAGTATATAGGGTATTCGAAGTGTTTGTAAAAAAGTCTAAAAGGTACCTAAGTATTGGTTGAATTCCGGGTGAAGTGCGATTTTAACGGCCTCTGTGGTCTAGTGGTTCAAGTCACCGATTTCAAATCTAGAGGTCCCGGGTTCGATCTCCACCTCCACCTTCGGCCTTATCTCAACTTGTTACCAGGTGAGATGAAGGCCAAGTGCTTACCCGTCGTACAATAAAATAATAAAAAATAAAAAAAACACCTATGGCCTACGCATAGCTTGAAACGAGGTGGCCAAGTGCTTCCACGTCATACAATAAGAAAAATATCTTCTGTTTGTGATGAACAATATAGAGTTATCAATCTACTTACGTCTAAGGAACTTCCAGTCGAGGCACTTCTCGGCAGCCCTCGCGAGCAGCACGAGCAGCGCCAGCAGCGTGGCGCCAGCCGCCCATCCTCGAACCGCGCCGCCCCACGCGTGTAGGGCGCCGCCCTCCACCACGCGCCCGCTATCATATTCCATGTTAGCTGGCTGGAACGACACAGTATACAGTAACATTTCAATCATTCATTTTTCCACTGCAATATTGTAGCTAATTAATTCAGGCGTTACTTTACGATTTAAATTCATTCACCATCAAATCATGGCAATAATAGCTGCGTACCGCGGCTTCGCCCGCGAGGAAATTTATGTGTCAAATGTAGAACAAATCTATAACCACCTGTATAAACCTCTTAGGAGTGATTTTCAAAAATTAAATTAGCCTATGTGTTATTCTAGAACCTAAACTATCTATATACCAAATTTCATCTAAATAAGTAATAAATAAATAAAGTTATAGTTACGGAGATAAGTAACAAACATTCACACAAACTTTCGCAATTATAATATTAGTGAGATAGGTATTAAGTACGTTATCTGTGTGTTAATAACCATGATAGTTTCAAAAGTTGAGTTGGGATATCCTCATATTATATTGTTCATAGAAACGTATGTTTCTACAGCGCCATCTAGTCCCAAACGATGTAAAACCTACCTTCTTACATACTTTTTTTTTTCAAATAATTGTTCTTATGGGAAATCTTTTCCATATTGATACCGGGCATTAAAGTACATACCAGTTGATATCTGGGCGGGGTGATAGGCACGGGCACTTCCACATGCCAGGGCTCTCGGTCCAGCGGGACTGTCTCCCAGCGGACCGGCGTCGGGGGCGACCCTCGACCGACAGCTCCCAGCGGCAACACGTTCGACGCGCCGCCGTTTGCCTCCGACCAGCTGCTGAATCTGAGGATAGACCAAGCGCCTTGACCATTAGGCTCATGAGCGGCAAATACTTACGTCACCAACGGAAAAAAAAAGTTGTTAGTGTTACTTAAAATATTAAAATAAATAAATATTACAGGACATTAATTTTACACAGCGCCATTTAGTCTAGCCCCAAACTAAGCAGCTTGTAGTATGTAATATGGGAACTAGACTACGGATAGAATAGGTACTTAAATACTTTTGTAAATACATACGTACCTACTGATACAACTATATTATACAACACCCAAACACACAACAAACATCTATATTCATCACACAAATGTTTGTCCTGGGTGGGAATCGAACTCACAGCCTACAGTGCAGAATTACTACCAACTGAGCTATGAGGCTTGTTAACTTAACTTATATCCGTAATCTAGCTCCCATATTTTCTCGCGAAATCAGGCGCTCAAGAGTGTCATCAGCAACCCAAAGTCCTGCTCCGGTTTTTTAAGGACCTGGCCTGGCTGGGGTAGGTTTAGTTAAAACAATGGGGGACAATGCCCAACACCCCCCCCCGCGGGACGTCAGTACAGGCTTTGGTCACCCCCACTCAGAATAATCGTTCCCATATGATTAGCTTTGCTTAGTTTGGGGCTAGGCGAGGTGTGTGCGTGTGAAATGAATGACCTGTGTATAAAAAAAAACGTGCTGCAAACCCTCAACCACCAACTGGTTGTTTCATTTGCCACTGCCTGCCATTCCCGCATTGCCCTGTTTAGTCACGAACGGAAGTGTGCTTCTAATTGAAGAAAACTTCAAATTGTAATCTTAGCTGTTGCCACCTAAATCATCTGCAATAGTTGTTAAAAGGCCAATGATGATAAGACCTTGCTACCTTCTGCGTCGCTCATACGCGTCATCGCCTATGTAGCGTTTGACAGGCCTCATAGCTCCGCCTTCTGCGCTGTAGGTTGTGGGTTTGATTCCCATCCGTGATAAACATTTGGTGCTTGTTGTGTTTCTATGATTATGTTGTATTTTTTTTTTTATTGTTCGACGAGGAAGCGCTTGGCCTTCATCTCACCTGGTAACAAGTTGAGATAAGGCCGAAGATGGAGGCGCACTCCACCCGGAATCCTCAACAAAGTGAGGAACTGGCTATCTTACCTCTGAATGCCGGAACACAACATTTTTTTAAAGAATTGTTATTATGGCGACAGAATTAGGTAAGATGGTGGTAGCTAGCCAGGTGGACTTAAACAAAATCCTACCGCCAACCAAACCAAGCACAATATATTGTACTCCCCATGAGGATCCGAACCAGGGACCTCTGGATCTGAAATCGGTGGGTTGAACCACTAGACCACAGAGGCGGTCAACCTGAGTATGGGTTGGTTGTCGTGGCCCCCCTATGTGAAGATGGTGAGTCTCGGGCGGTGGCGGTACCCGAGTGGGTCGATCTAAGGGTTGTCGTCGTCGTCGTCTTGTGTGTGGTAGAGCCCACCCCCCGGCTTGTGTGTAGTACTTGTGTGTAATACCTGAGTATGGGTTGGTTGTCGTGGCCCCCGTACGTGAAGATGGTGAGTCTCGGTCGGTGGCGGTACCCGAGTGGGTCGATCTCAGGGTTGTCGTCGTCGTCTTGTGTGTGGTAGAGCCCACCCCCCGGCTTGTACGCCCGCGAGCCGAACAACAGCCCCGCCCACGGAGGCCGTGTCACGCTCGTCATCGCTGTAATGATGAAAAATATATTTTCGTTAAAAAAAATACAGACTAATTTTTTTTTTGTACGACCGGTAAGCACTCGGCCTTCATCTCACCTAGTTACAAGTTGAGATAAGGCCGTAGGTGGCGCACTTTACCCAGAATCCTCAACTAACTGAGGAACTGGCTATCTTACCTCTAAATGCCGGAACTCAACAATTTTAGAATTGTTATTATGGCGACAGATTTAGGTAAGATGGTGGTAGCTAGCCAGGCAGACTTAAACAAAGTCCTACCACCAACCAAAAACATAAAATATCAACCGGATTATTATATATTAAAATAATATGCGAAAAATAAAAAAAACCTAGTTAATCGTTGACTAATTATAGCAATGATTTAACACTAAAAGCTCAGCTCAACGAGCAGCAACTGCGGTTCCCACCCCCCCGGTAAACCAACAATAACTGAGCCACCACCGGACCGGGGTGAATGGGATTTATTGGTCACCGGGTCTGATGAGAATGAGGCCAAACGTATACTGTCCAACCCACCTGCCACGATCCAGTTTTCTAAAAAAAGTCTTTACCTACCTAAGCTGGTACACTAAACAAAACATACAAATCGAGATTTTTGATCGATGACTGCACATGATGCGGTAATATCTTACGAAATCTTTCAGCAAGTTGGCCAGTAGACCGACACCAAAGAATAAATAATAGTAGGTTGGGCACCGACACGGATGGCGGCATGAAGCTAATTATACGAGGTTTGCTGGGTGGAACTCTTTCCGTGTTATTTTTTGATATTTATTTTGCTTGTGTATTTTTTTCTTAGGTGTGTGTGCTATAAGGAATAAAGAGGATTTCAGTTGGGATTGGTTGGGATTGCTATGAATCCCTGATAAAAAATGCGAATAACTCTCTCTGATATTCAAAGGAAATAATGCTTTTCAAGCAAATGTAAAACGTAAAAGCTCCAACTCAAAAGCAGATAAGTGCCTACCTACCTGTATGTGTACCTGTGTTTATTGTTCCATGCCTCTACTGAGAATTTATTAATACACAAACCAAGTATATTTGGAGCTCGTAGTCACTATGTAAAGTGCTTGTAACAGCTACAAATCTAATACTTATTTGAGGCATGAAACTTTGGTGATTTCGAATATTTTGATAGGATAGCTGAAAATATTATCGTTCGAAAAAAAACAGAAAATACTGTGTTTTGCACATAGGAAACAATACCTACCTCCAATCTTTGAAACTTGTGCGTACGTAGATTTTTAATAGGTAGCAATACATTACTTTCAACCCGATATTTCATGTTATGATTACTTATTTAGTTTCAAGTAAATTGTAGGTAGGTAGTAATTCACAAATTAAGCAGTCGGGGAGAGATAGCCTACCCTCCCACCTCAACTGATACAGCCAGACGGAAGCGTGCCCGAGAGAGCACTGACAATGCAAATGCTGATAGGTATACCACCTACTTAAAAAATCATGTGGATCACTCGATCACGACTGGCACGAGATATAACGGCCGAGAAACTCGGCCTTCGCTTCAGGCCTTCGATCTATCGCTTTCAGATGACCGCGTGTTTCCAATAATCATTGTAACACCAACCTCTCCACTCCTTAAATCTCCTTTTGGGTATAGATGGCATCTGAGAATTCCGTCGGATTCTGACATAGTGGTTAGCAACGTTTTCAGTTGTGCAACTGGTTAAACCTACAGTATTTTTTTCTGTGCCTACCTACAATGTTTCTTTCTTTACTTTCATTCTTCTTTCTTACCTAGGTACCTACGGTATAGATAGCTCCACGTTTAGTAGGCGGGATAGAGACTGCGATGCAGTCTCTATCCCTCTCTCTCTCTCGAAGTCTCTACCCTACTAAACAGATTTAATTATGATGTGCAGTAATGATATTCGATGATAACGATATTACACAAAAGGAAGCTGCTGCCATCCTTCTGGTGAGATTCCGCCGACTTTTACGACAGCCGCGAGCTGAATTGGAGGGGTCAGTGACCGCCACGGCAAACCTTCATAATCAGGATGTTATGTTTCTGCCTAGGAAGAGCGATAGGTAGATTACCTAGACACCTTCACATAATCAATGTCAAAATTTTATTTTAGTTTATCATGTTTTGTGTACTTGTAATTATTGTAATGTAAGTACTTTCTAAAAACTACTAAGTACTACTAATAAAACTATTTGAATGACATTATAAAACGATTCCTGCCTAAATGTGGCGTCAAACCGTTTGCCCAGAATGGCACAGGATCAGTTTCCTTCTGGACTCTTCTGGGAAAACTCGACCAATTGAAGACCTCATCCTTTCCTAGAGCCAGACGAGCCTAAAGGTCAAGAGCGAACCCGTCATTTATAAAAAAAATACCCGGGTAACCCGGGAAACCGATCTCATCTTGTAGACATTTTCCAAAATAGCTTACTGCCTAGCTATTACCTATCCTACACACCTCGGCTTTAGGTATTCTAGGTACTTTTGACCAAATACGCATGATTTTATTCCGTAGTGTTTTATTGATTTTCCTCCTGTAGTGATTACAGACTCCGTGCGGAACAAAATGGAATCCTAACGCAAACCTTTCAGAGAACAAACCATTTCATTCCTTACTTACTGCAAACTCCACGCCAAACCTTTTTGTAGGCTTAAATCTAGTTTACTTGAAGAAACTAAATGTTTCTAGTCTTAAATTCAAAACATATTTCACTCACCTACAAAACCTTTGTTGCGCTTCTTCTCAAATCCGACTTAAGTAGCTCAGTTGCAAACCCACGGAACTCGATTATTTCACTGAATTCACATTTTTATGTCGATTATTTCACACAATAAGCTTTAGTTATACATTCTGCATAGAATTGATACAACAGCGTATTTTCGTGAGTTGCAGTGTTCGATAAAGGGTGGGGTGAAACACGGGCCACGCGCATGCGTCGCTGTTCGAGTGGAGTGGAGTGGAGGGGTCCGGCTGGTTTACCCAACTGTGCAATATGAGGAATTGAGGAACATTTTAATCAGTACGTAGGTATTTAAAGGTCATAGAGGAACTTTATACGGGCTAAAGGTACTAGCAGGTTCATAGTACGTAAAATTTTGATGTAATAGAAATAGATTTACCGCCTCTGTGGTCTAGTGGTTCAACCCACCGATTTCAGATCGAGAGGTCCCGGGTTCGATACCAAGCGGAGCAATATTGTGCTTGGTTTGGTTGGTGGTAGGATTTTGTTACAGTCCGCCTGTAATGAATAACTCATAAACTACAGTAACCGATTTTAATGATTCTTTCACCAGTAGAATGCCTATGCATCACTAAGTACATGACATATTCATATTTTTTTATAACCTTGATTTTTTACTAGGTTATATACCAAGAGATTACAAAACTCTAATATAGGTAGGAACTTACCCGGTGATGTAAAATAACAAAGCGCTGCGAAAACTATTGACGACAGAACAGAGTACCTAGGTAGGTATCTAATGTTCTACCGTTCTAGAGAGCAAAATTTCTACAAAAGCAGACAGACAGCGATGTCCACCATTTCTATTAGATCAATTTATGTCTAATATCCAACTATAATAGTCATGTCACTAATGACTAGGTACCTACTTTTTAACGGACTTCAAAAAAAACGGAGGAGGTTCTCAATCCGTCGGATTTTTTTAATGTATGTTCCCCAATTACTCGAAGCTGCCTGGACCGATTTCGAAAATTCTTTTTTTGTTTGTAAGGGTATACTTTACAGGTTCCATTTTCATCAGGTCAGGATCTGATGATGGAGAAATCGAGGGAACTCTTCAAATATTATATGCACACTTGAAGCCGTGGGTGTATTACCTACCTCAAAAGTAAAGAAAAAACACATTGGCCGAGTTTGAGCCGTTGGAGGGGTCGATAAGCCGCGGACGCAACGGCAATATTAACTTTTCTTCTTATGCCAACCTAACATTAGTGTAACTTACTGAGTAAAATGTTTATTTTTTTATTTTTAGCACTTCACCCGGAATCCTACACAAGCTGAGGAACTGGCCATCTTACCTGTAAATGCCAGAACACATTTTTTTTAAGAATTGTTATTATTGCGACGGAATTAGGTAAGATGGTGGTAGCTAGCCAGGCGGACTGAAACAAAATCCTACCACCAACCAAACCAAGCACAATATTGTACTCCCCTGGGGATCAAACTCGGGACCTCTGGATTTGATAACGGTGAACGAAGCACTAGACCACAGAGGCGGTACTGTGCATTGTCCACAATGGTTTTATCTTACCCTGCCCCCGCCATGCTAGCTAGCCCAAACTTTGAAGTACCGGAGCAGGACTATGGGTTGTTGGTGACACCTATTGAGCGCTTCATCAGGATCATCAGGAGTTACCTATAGACAGTTTGCAACGGTTCATAAACTTTTTTTTATTGCGAACATGTAGATAAAAACTGTCTTCTGCAAGTACCTAGATCATCATCATCATCATTATTATATAATTTGTTTGGTAATGGGTCAGCTGTAAAACATAAACTGAAGCTCTAAAGTCCCTCTACTCCACTAGGTATTTCAATAACTAAGTAGGTATACCATTACCATAGTTAGTACCTACGTAATATTCATTAATTTTGGTATTATTATTGTGCTTATAGTCGAGTTACGCACTTGATTATCCTGTCCTGCAACTTAGCTTATCAAGCATGAGCAATAATCATTAATATATTGTTTTTTTATTTGTTACCTTTTCAACGGTAACAAATAAACAAGTGCCCCTGATGATTAAACCCAGGACCTCTAAGTTTGAAACCGTTCGGTAAAACTCCAGCCCAACGAGGAGGTTACAAAATAATAAAATATAATGTTCCCCATAGCACACTTAACACACCAAATTTCATTACTTAGATCCGTTTAGCCGTTAGGTCGTAAGAACAATCCAGTAAATAAACCAAAAATTTAAGTAATAAGTAGATGGTACTTAAATCCACCTATAGTGTAATAGGGTGAATAACTAAATATATTATAAGTTAATTTATTATAGGGCTATGCTCAAAAAGTTCCTGCATGCCCCGATAGCACTATTAACCCACTTAGTACCCTTCTCGTCCATGTATAGGTGCTGAATAAGTAGGGTGTTCTATGTGTACGTATAGGTATGTGTTCAGATCTATGGAAGTCGTGGGATCGATGCCGCCGCGACACTCCGGCGCCTAGAAAGCTAGGGTCGCGACACACACAGACTAGAGTTGTGGCAGCCTCCGTAACTATGACTTCTCGTTTGGTGAATTTAACATTTTTTAATAGCGATCCCTTCGGGTACAACGAATGTTTTTTGGCCAGCCTCATAGCTCAGTTGGTAGTAGCTCTGCTTTCTGCGCTGTAGGCTGTAGATTCGATTCCCAGAACAAACATTTGTGTGATGAATATAGATGTTTGTTCTGTGTTTGGGTGTTGTATGGTACCTATGTATTTACAAAGTATTTAAGTATTCTATCCGTAATCTAGTTCCCATATTACAAGCTATGCTTAGTTTGGGGCTAGATGGCGTTGTGTGAATTTAATGTCCTGTAATATCCTGTACCAGCTGATCCCGCGCAGCTACACTTGCGCCATTTCAATATTATTTCAGCGTATAGCCACGGCTGAACAACAGCATTTTCTGGGCAGGCTCGCTCCATTGAAAACCTTATTCATGCCCAGGCAAGCCACGAGATCCAGAGCCCCTAAAATAAAAAAACAGGCATTGCCAGTGGTCATGAGCACGAGCAGCCTCTATCCACCAACACCGACAAAGCGCGCAATGAGTTCGCGGCCGATTCTTCTGCTATGTGTGGTGTTTATGGCCAATGTTTCACCCGTAAAACCAATGTTTCATAATTAACTTTGCTTTGTACATAGCAACTTTCACGTCAATCCGTCCATACATTCAATGTATAAAAAAAAGTTTTTGTGGTTTGTGTTTGTGGTTGGTTAGTATACGTATACCCAACATAAATTTATTTCGTTTACCATAAGGAATAATTAAACAAAGTTTGGTGTTCCAAATCTTTTCCAGTAAAAAGTTACATACAAAGTTGTATCTCTGCACGCCCCTTCAGAAGGAAGGCAGGGAGACAAAAAGTTTACATGACCCTAGCCGGCGATATTAGCAAAAATTGAGCAAAGTTTCCAAATCCATCAAATTCATGATGGATTTGAAAGAAACTTCAGCGTGATGTGCGCTCAAGTTACAGACAGAGAGACAAACAAAAATAGAAAAAAAATAACTATTGTTTTTGGCTTGTATTGATAACAGAACATTTCCTCCAAAATAATTTGTCATAATAAATAAATAAGTATTTAAGGTACTTACTGGATTTGACCCGTTACAGTATTATTACAAGAATAGATAAGTTTATATTTGCAGGAAAACCAACAGCTTACTTACACTATAGGTACTACTACTTTACATTCAATGTCATGTAAAATAATTCCAAAAACACGAACAGCGGATCCGATTGCTCCATCGTTAGCCGTTTGGTCTTGGTGTGTCTCCGCATTAGGGTTTACTCTCGATTTGGTGAGAGTTTTGGCAGATCCTCCAGTCGCCATCCCATCCTCGCCTCTCGCGACCACAACAACATTCCAAGCTTTTAGTCCTCGCAGTACTACGATGTGCCTATTGTAGATGCTGCTGGAGAATTGGAGAGTACTTTCAAATCTAGTGAACGGGTAAGTGATTGTAGAAATAAATTTGCTATTCAATATTTAACAGGCGCTTCTTATTTCAAAATTTTACGAGGCTCAACTCAATGTATCCGTTATTTTGTGCTGTGTAAAGTGTAATATTTTAAAATATTCTCAAGGTTCTTTGATTTAAATTAGTATATTGATATAGTGAAATTATCCGGTGAATATTGGCAAAGAGCCTGAAATATTGTAGTAGCAAAGTGGGTAGTAAATTGTACCATTTTTCTTAGGCGTAATGGGCGCGCGTGATGATGAGAGCTGCACTCTTACTTCCTCGTGGTGCACACCAGTGCTTATGATATACTATCTGTGCTGCTGGCCGGGAGACTCTAAATCTGGTGAGGAATATAACTAGGTATACATACCAATCTCAACTCTTCTCTTTCCGTGTTGTGATATGACATTTTACTTGACATCAGTGACGTATTTACACTTTGCCGCCTGCAGGCCATTCTAAGTAGACCACTACCAACCTCTAAATTAGAATAGATCGGCTATTGACCTCGAAACTTACACAGGCAAGGTTGAGATCTACGATGGAGTTAGCGTATAATAAAACTAATGTAACATACGCTAGGTACAATCATAATAGTTTTTGTCATTTAAATTGTAACTTTGGTCTTGTACTCTATGGTCCCAATCACATCACCTTTTTACCGTAATTCATATGATTGTGAACTTAGGGGTCGAAGGAACTGACATCCTATATTATTTTGACTTCCCAACGATTTAGATAAGATAGCTCAAGAAATAGTTTTTGGGTATATTTTCTGAGCTAAAAAAAGCTGAATCATGAATAAATGGAGATTATACTATTAGTATATTTTTTTAGTTATATTTATGTTGCTTGACCACCACCAGACTGAAACAATAACGCGCAAATAAATATGGGTCCGGTCGTGGATGTTGTAAGAGGCGACTTATTATAGTAACAGCTACATACTACATACTTCCTGAGTAGGTAGGTACCATATAAGTTTTCTACTTGTGGGCTGTGTAAAGCAACACAGGTTTCAGATAAAATACATAAGTAGGTAAATATATCTAATGTGTAGTTAATAACAAAAACGGGTCTTCATCGCGTACCTTTTTATATTCCCGACAGTTTCGTATGTGTTCCAACGGCCGTGGTCACGGGTAGACTCGGGTAGACTGTCGGGAATATAAAAAGGTACGCGATGAAGACCCGTTTTTGTTATTAACTATGTATTATAATCGCGATAATTGAAAAAACGCTAAATCTAATGTGATAAACCTACAATGAATTATAATATTACTAATATTTTAGCCATGAATCAAATAAAAAACTACGACTTTGAAAGGTCGCACTCAGTATAATTGGGAAGTTAGCTTGGTTCTAGGTACTACTCGTATACCTAGATGTATATTTCACTCTTTGCCCCATGTCCTTCTGTGGACGTTTTTGCGTTGTGATTGTGATGATGATGATAATTTTGTTTTAATTTCAGATACAAGTTCAGAAAATCAAAGTCGTCCGTCAACACTGAGGCACGGTCATGGTACAGTTCTGCTTATCTTAGAAATATAAAACTGTCAAAATTACAGTTTATCTAGGGAACTAAGTAGTAGGTGTCTACCTACTTGCCTAGATGCAATATATTATACTTATTAGATTCAATAGAAATATAGCACAATTGTGTATAATTTATATGTTTTATTTTTTAATTTTTGTATCTACACCAACTTTTATTAGATATTTTTGTATGAAAAATAGTGTATTTTATGATAAGTATATTTTCAGCTTCAAGTTCACGACGGCCCAGTCATGTGTTTGGAAATCGTATCGGAAGCAGCGCACTGTCCCTGCATGTACCCAGCACTTCAGGTTTGTGTCACTTTGAGTACAATAAGTATAGGTTCATATAGGAAGACTTCTTCTTCTTGAAACGCGAGTGACCGAGGCCTTAATCAGTTGCTTCCACTCCAGTCAGTCTTCGAGTTGTCATATCGCAGTAGTGCTTAAATTCGAACGGATTAGTTGGAAGCTGGACGACCCGATGGTCTCTTCCCATGTATCTACCCTACAACAGCTAGTTTTGTCTAGATTATCTGGCTGTCTTCGGGCGGTAACAGATCTTGGAAAGCCTAGTTCCACGGCATATTCAACACTAATATATGGTAGGGTTACTTATTACTTATTATTCTATACTTCGAATACCTACTTGGTAGTAAGGAAGCCTCCTTGGTCTACATTTTACTCTTGATCTTTAAAAGAGATTCTGCCATCGTGTGGGGTAAATTACCTTTACTTTATTTAGATTAATAATATTCCCTTGACTCCATTCAAAGGTTTTGGAAATGAGCCAAGAGGCAGGATCTTCAAGCCGACGCACAGAGCATTAGCTTCCATACCTGTAGTGTACCTGCCATCCATTTGAACTAAGCGGAAAATTCGAATCCACTTACAATGTAAGAACAGCCAAGGTGTGTAACTCTTTGCCGTCCTCAGATATGTCCTGCTACTTTAACTTGGGACTCTTTAAGGTAAAAATGAATAGGTGGCTGCTAGGTCGTCGTGCTTCATCAGAAACAAGTGAGATTGTAAAGAAACCCGGCCAGTAAAACTACTAAATTAAAAAGTGCTTGTACGATTTGTTTCAGGGGCCAAGAAAGATGCTCTCGCGGCGCATCGCAGCCACGAAGACATAGGGCGCCGCAAGTCTCACCACGAGCTCACCACCGAGGAGAATGCGCGTCACCACTCCGCGCCCAGCGTCATCCACGAGGTCATCCACCGGAGGGACTGGGACCGCTCCAACAGAGAACTGTACATTCCTCTCAAGCCTGAAGCCCTGGACGATGCACATTCCATTTCCAGCGACAGTTTAGAGCGAGCACCCCACGCAGAACCCGAATCTAACTCCAGTGACGATATCAAAACCGAAAAAATACCCACCAAACCCTGCAAGAAACATTACAAAAACATAAAATCATCCAAAGCCAAGAAAGAAAAGGATGTTGAGGAGGATAAGGATCGCGATGCCACTGAAATGTCCAGTTTCTACATCGGCGATAACGATGCAAGTATCTGCAACTTGCCTAAGCGTGATGACGTGCTGGCGAAGTCGATCTATAAAGCGAAGGAGGCAAAGCAGTGCTTCAACGAATCTATCAGATCCAAGGAACGCCCGAGGCAGACGCTGGTGCCTTTGGAAGAGCATCAGCCGAGGATGCTTGGCTTCTCTATGGACGACGTGATCGACCAGCTGGAGACGCTTGACAGATCCGGGGCGATGCACCACTCCATCGAGTCAAGGGTCAGTCTGTCAAAGCCGGCGTTCCCTCCGCCTTCTGTTGGTGAGTAAGATCAATATTGGTTTTGTCTGCAAGCCATATGATTAGAGAGAGACTCGAATGCTCCGTTTTTGAACGGAGTGAACGGGACATGGGACAGGACAGGAGCTCAAAAGCTAAATGTCATGATGCTCATCCCAGCGAAATGTCCACTCCCAACCATCTGATCACCAAATCTCACCACCGTTGGTCAAATACCTGTTACAGAATATGCAGTGTCTGTCTTTCTTGCTACCTATTTACCCAGCTTTGGCAAATTGTCATTATGCCAATTTAAATGTGCTTAATCTTTGCTGCTTGTTTTACTATAACGCAGTGTGTTGTCTGAAGCTATGAGCATGTTGTGATGTGGCATGAGCAGAGCCTGCGGGGTACGACGGGGGCGCGTGCTACCTCGTGGGGGGCGATGTGTCGGGGGAGTACCCCCGTGCGACGCCCCCAGCCCCTCTTGCCGTGAGCTCCATGCGCGCGCGACACGCCAGCGACGGGGATATACTGGCCCCTCCACACAGACCCGAGTCGGGGGCGTTCTCCGGTAAGAATCAATGACATACCAGTTCACCTGGAGACATCGCTATCATTGTCTTCATCTATTTCTACCTAGCTCCAGATTAAAGTAAGGTGAGAGTGCTGTGGCTTAATTTTATCGAGTAATCTTGTGCTTATAATATATAGGTAGGTGTAGCGTATTTTACAGACATCAGATTTAAAATGTGGTTCATTCATGCCCTAGTATTGAGCGAGAGTTATAATGTCGCTGAGTCATTAAATCTTAGACGACCCGTACAAGTATCGTTCTTACCGATCGCATAATTTAACATTTAGAATCGTCTCTAGA
This sequence comes from Venusia cambrica, assembly GCA_951394065.1. NCBI lineage: Eukaryota > Metazoa > Arthropoda > Insecta > Lepidoptera > Geometridae > Venusia > Venusia cambrica. The sequence goes on along the minus strand of OX596068.1, from coordinate 273,901 downwards.
TTCGATAAACAATGTTTTATCGATCGTTGCTAGTACGGATCTAACCTTACCGATCGGTAGACAATATACAAAATATATGTCTTAAAATGTTATCGAATGTAATTTAATCGATAACCACGTTTATTGCCCGTGGTCCGATCGCGGAGTTCTACTGAGTCCTTACTGACATATCGTAACGCGGGCGCGTTGAGACACGATTGGGAAGGAATAAGACAGAATAAGGGTGCTGGTCGATCCATGGGAACCTTGGCATATAACTTTTGTTTGACGTTTGATATCGTATATTTTGTCAATTTACACGATTGTTTTATCAACTTTGAAGAAAGATCTCTGTAAAAGTTACCGATTGTAGTTTATTATTTTAATATATTAAATTTTTTGTTTGTAACATTGATATGAGATATACGGCGGCAGCGTGCACGCCTCGATTTTTAAGAAAAAATAAATAAAATGCGATGTATAACTAACCGATAGTTAACATTTTTTTTTCAACATAGGTCAATAAACACAATACAGCCGTTTCGCAATTTTGATATTAATGTATGATACTAAGTACTCATTATACTGTTACAGAGAGTGATTTGGACCTGGAACTGGAAGGGTCGGAGGATCTTCCTCCAGATTACGATGAGCTCACGCTGTACGCCTCCCCGGAGCGGAAAGAGACTGCCATTTGAATGTATCTTCGATATTCTGTTTATTATTGAGTAGACCACCAGTACTTACACAGGTACATTACAAGTCAATAACTTGTAGAGTAAAAAGTAAAAAAGAGGTATATTTTTTACATAAGTATGTTATTGTTTTTAAACACCAAACACGAATATGATACGATATAAATACGCAATAACTTTCACAAGTTCTTATAGGTAGGTAGCTAAACTACGCATTTAAGATTCAAACGTAAATATTATATTTTCAATTAAATTCTACAATTAACTAGGTAAGGTCAATTAAGAATTCTTATTCTTATAAGTTAAATTAAATCTATAGATTAACAAATGTTAACATTTTTAAAACATTGAGATTATATCGTTGCCAAGCAAATTGTTTTAATAAGCTGAGATGCTTTCGTTTACAATAGTGTAGAGTTTTCTCGAGACTACTCAGAGTATAACGGTAAGTAATTAAATAAATTTAATGTTAATGAAACGTGTTTTATTAATTATTTCTTCTAACGATAACGGGGTAAGTAATTAGGTAAAATAAAAGACAATATCAAAGTTATAAATATACTTTTGGCCACATTTAATTTAACATCAATCTCTGATAAAAATGGACATAAAATATCGAACAAGCAGAATATCATAATAAATAAGCCTAAATTTGGCACCTATATATTAATTTGAGCTGGTACAAAACTTACTATACCTACTAGAAAGTTCACTTAACATATATTATCTTAGGTAACGATAAAAATCTTAATTATTGATTTAATGTTTACTTCAATTGGTCAAAACGAATTATTGACGCCTTGGACGGTGAAAATACCAAATAAATGAGACAGATAAACCACTGAACACAAATGTTGTAATTTTATCTGAAAACCCCTTGTTTGCACCATAATTAATGTCTGATGATTTGCTTATTACATTTAAATTTGTAGTATATTTCGCATTCCTAATAGGGTAAGGTTACCTTTGGACATTATGTATGCGAAAGCATTTAATTTTTACATTCACGTTATTTTTATATTGTACCTACATGATGATGCGGGGAATGAGATAAAGTCTAAACTTTAGAAATATTATTTATAATAAGATTTTAACTATTAAACTGTTCAGAGTGGCATTATTTTATTAGTATTACCTTGACAGGCAACGTACACGATTAGGTATAATCACATCGATAAGTAAAATGCAAAGTGCACAGGAACAATAAACGTATCCACCTACTAGGAAATACCTAGTAGGAACGTAAACTATAAATAAGCATTTACCAAAGGGATGGAGGGGTAAGGCTAGCCATTCACCTTACACAAGCAAAATCAAGACATATAACCTGAAAAATGTACCTTCATGACGGTTGCGGAATCATGTTCTATATAATATATACAAGGCGCACAACTATGTCTATCTCGCGGCTTCCAACGTGATACACGGTACGTTCACCACTGCTGGCGCTTTGTCCACTGGTTCCGAGTGTGATATACCAGGATCAGTGGACGTTGGAAGAGGTGGGATACCAGGCGCCGAGGAGGGCATTGGCGGTGGGTGCGAGCGCGGCGAGGGCGTGGCGTGCGCGGGGCGCGCGTCGGGCGACCGACCGCCAGGGAACACCTGGTGATCTCCTGGTGGGAGGTAGCCAGCTGGCAGCTGCCGGCACAGCGCCGCCATGGCCGTGGCACCGTCGCGGACCACTGAAACACGTTCATTGAGCCTTTAAACCCGAAGAATTATTTCACATGTTCCTGAATAGGTTCCTTTTAGACGATGAATTAATGTCAATACCCATAAAGTGCTTGGAGATGTCTACACAATTGATACATTTCTTCGTTCAACCCATTTTATACATAATCGTACCTATTCTATTATTGTACACCAAGGTTGACAAGAACAGTCGACACCAAGAAACCTTTTTTTATTGGTAATATCCAAGCGTTTGACCGATAAAATCAACTGAAAAACATGCAAAAATATGTTCTTAGATGGTCAGGCTTGTCTAGTAAAAGTCAAAATACGTATATTCATTAAATTTTTTTAGGATAATTTTGAAAAGTCAATTCTAACCCCTGTTCGGAATCGTTACCAGCATACAAGGAAAAATTTATTCTCGTTTCGACAGTCAACCCAACAATCATAGAATATGTAGAAATGGGTTAAACGAAGAAATAATATCGATTGGGGCAGACATTTCCAAGCACCCATGAATTAATGAATTAACGTCATTCTTATGACATTAATTCATTTAAGATCTTAGCTAAAGCTGCTTTATTAAGGTATAAGATATACCTTAGCAGGTTGTATATAGCAATGTAAGTAGTTAGTAGTCGGAAGCCTTCCTATACATTTATAAAGTTTTTATGTCGAGATACCTGGTTGAATCGGATAGGAGACAGGATCCTTCTTTGCACAGGAAGTAGGCGGAATCGCTGACGGTAGCTCGCTTTCTGATAACTCTGTACCAATTAGAAGAGAGATAATATAAGATCAGATACTTAGTATATTTATTTACAAAAAATACTATATAAATCCTGTGCTATATAGATGGCAGTTTCGACTCGAGACTTGCTATTTATTTATTTATTGATAAGTACCATTAGTAGGTAGGTAGGTATCTCTTTTTAGCAAATTATTTTAACCAACTGTATTCAGTAACTTATTAAAAGTACCTATCACAGTGATCCTGATAACGAAGAAAAAATGTTAATAAATTAATGAAAAAGTAAAAATGGCAGCCTCTAGATTTTTTGTAGGTACCTAAGTACTTGTCTTCTCGGTAAAAAAGTTTTAATTTATTCAGGTGATCAAGGCTACCTATTGGTATATATTGGTTAGTACCTACCTACCACATAGATTATGTTGATCAGAATAACTGACGCAAGAATTCAGATAAACACGAATAATGTAGTTTTCAGATCCTACATTCCAAACAGATAGGTAGTTTTTATTTAGTTTTGTATATTTGTATTTGTATTTGTAGTTTTGCCATCTAGCCCCAAACATAGCAGAGCTCGTAATGGGAACTAGGTTACGTAGTTTTATACCTACTTTTTGAAGACTTCAATTCTTTTTTGAACCTAAATACAAACTTATGATACAATTGAACGCCTAAACACGGAACAAACGTTTATATTCAGCACACAAATATTCCTCGGTATCCCGGGTGAGAATCGAAACCACAACCTACCCACAGAAGGCAGAAATGTGAGGAGGTTTGACCGCTTTTGTGGTCTAGTGTTCGCCCACCGTTATTAGATCTGGATCTAATAACGGTGGTATCTCTGGAGATCCCGGGTTCGATCCCCAGCCCCAGGGGACTACAATATCGTGCCGGTCCATAAGTCACTCGCCGACAACATCACCGAAGTATCCAGTGTGTCAACTAGGGTTGCATATCTAATAGTGGTCCTGTACTAAAAGAGCTCCAACGTGTTTTCAATTCCGTCTTGAGCCATGGGAGAACTCCAAAGGCGTGGAACAGGAGTGTCGTGGTGCTGTTTTTCAAAAATGGCAATAAAGCCCTGCTGAAAAACTATAGACCGATCCTACTCTTGAGCCATGTCTATAAACTGTTATCTAGGGTCATCACAAACCGTCTCGCATGGAGACTTGACGAATTTCAACCACCAGAGCAGGCTGGGTTTCGGGGAGGATATAGCACCATAGACCACATTCTCACAGTGCGGCAGATTATACAGAAGACAGAGGAGTATAATCAGCCCCTGTGTTTAGCGTTTGTGGATTATGAAAAGGCTTTTGACTCTCTCGAGACCTAGGCAGTTCTACAATCCTTACAGCGATGCCAGGTTGATTGGCGGTATATCGAAGTTCTGAGATGCTTATACGATGAAGCCACCATGCCTGTCCAAGTCCAGAACCAGCAGTCTAAACCTATCCAGTTGCGTCGTGGAGTTAGACAAGGGGACGGTATATCCCAAATTGATCACAAGCGCACTGGAAGACATGTTTAAGACGCTGAGTTGGAATGGACAGGCCATTAACATAAACGGGGACTACATCTCACACTTACGGTTTGCTGGTGACATCGTCATAATGGCGGAATCGCTTCAGGATCTGCAAACAATGCTGAACAGCTTAGATGATGCTTCTCGTCGAATCGGTCTGGGTATGAACATAGAAAAAACTAAAATTATGATAAATTATCGTAATACCCTAGAACCGATTATTGTCGCCGGGACTCCTCTCGAAGTTGTGCAAGAGTATGTCTACCTCGGGCAGACTCTACGTTTAGGAAGACACAACTTCGATAAAGAGTTAAACCGAAGAATTCAGCTGGGCTGGGCAGCATTTGGGAAACTTCGTCAGGTCTTCTCGTCATCCATCCCGCAGTGCCTAAAGTCTTCAACCAGTGCGTCCTACCTGTGATGATCTACGCTGCCGAAACGTGGACACTGACAATAGGGCTAGTCCACAAATTGAATATCACTCAGCGTGCTATGGAAAGAGCTATGCTTGGCGTTTCTCTGAAGGATAAAATCAGGAATGAGGTTATTCGACAGAGAATCAAGGTGGCTGACATAGCTCAAAGAGTCAGCATGCTGAAGTAGCAGTGGGCTGGCCATATTTGTCGAAGGACCGATAAACGGTGGGTTCAACGAGTCCTTCAGTGGAGACCACGTCTAGGTAAGCGTAGTGTAGGACGTCCTCCGGCTAGATGGAGCGACGACCTCCGCACAGTGGCGGGCAGAGAGTGGATGAGAAAGGCCAAAGATCGGGCTCAGTGGCGCACATTGGGGGAGACCTACGTCCAGCAGTGGACTGCGATAGGTTGATGATGATGATGAAGATAGCCAGTTTCTCAGTCTGTTGGCGATTCCGGATGAAGTACTCTTCCACTTTCCTTATCATAAATTGAAACCTGGTGAAATGTAGGCCGCCGATTTTAACCTAGCTTAGCCTTTTTTAAACTGATTTTAAAAAAGGCTAAGCGCTTCCCCGTCTTAGAAAAATAAGGAAATAAAGCTAGAGAAACAAGGTACCTCTGATCTTGCTGACGAAGTAGTAGCAGACGTAGCAGCACAGCACCACCAGCAGGCCGACCACGACTGCCATCACCACGTAGTAGGAGACGTGACTCGAGCCTCGGGTTACGGGGGGCACCCGTCCGGCCATGCTGAGGCACCAGAAACAATACTTGAGGATTTAACACTATACCAACGTTTACAAATGTTATAATGACTCTTTAGTCAACTGAAGCCGCTCGAACTTATTCCGCGGGAACAGAACCTAAATCATATTTTGATAATAACAAAAAGATCACAAGCCGCGACGGGGCTTGAACCCGGATCTTTTACTCAAACCGGAAACGTTCTAACCAATTGAGCCACGGGGTCCTGACGCGATTTGCGAATTCTAATATGCTGCGATGACTCTAATAATGTGACCAAGTGCAAAAACTTAAAAAACAAAAATTAATATGAAATATTGATCAACGGTTTAACCGTCTCTGTTCCTGTCGCTTCGATCTAGTGGTTCGCCTGGTATTAGACCCAGTAGTCCCGGGATGCCCGACTTGTCGAAGTCCACCTGGTTTACCACCATTTTCTTACCGAAATCTGACACTATAACAACAATTCTTATTGATGTGCCGGCACTTAGAGGATCCCCAGTCTGTTAAAGATCCTGGGCGACTTTCACCTTCCACAAGACACCAGTTGAGATGAAGGCAAAGCAATCCCCGTAGTAAAATAAAAAGTTGAGTCCGAGCATTTGTGACGGTCGTCTTAGGTAGCCTTAATATTTTACTTGTAAGTTAGTTCGTTTTACATCTTCATCGTGTGAATTCATGAAAATATTGGTCCTGTTTTTATTTAGATTCAGTTCGTACTCGACCTCAAAGCTTGCCTTGATCGCAGAATAACTTTTTATATACCTACGCCTTAGTAAAGAGATGAATGAGAAAGATGAAAAGAGATGATGGAATTCACTTTCACAAAAAAAAAACTCCCTAGAACAGTCGTTTAAATGTTTTTGTTGTGAAAATTCACTCCATCAACTTCCAACACAAATAATATGGTATTTTGTTAGCTCAAAAAAAAAAGATACTTAATTTATAAATTTATTTAAGACATATTTTTTACACTTATTGTGGGGTCATGCTTCCTGAACTATTACTAAATATAGGTACTACTATTGGATGGTTACTAAATTGCAGTAACAACGTATATATAATAAGTACACTAAAATTCACTTACATGAAGGAGTTGTATGAGCCTAGGCCGTCCAAAATACGAGGTCAACGACCTTTTTCAGCGCACTCCGCAATCTTAGACCATAACTCCAAATTCCATCACACACGTAACTAAAAATCGGTTCACTAACAATACAACTAAGATGGTTAAAATCATGATAAAATTAAAAAAAGGGGGTTTGATACTCATGAAGCCGAAACCGCACTCTCTTGTGGAGCCATGACTTTACAGTGATATTTTATATGATGTGGCGAGGGTGTGACTCATACATAGTCCCCGGGACGCGACTTGACCTCTCTGAAGACGCCCCACAGAACAACAGGACAACAATAAGCACATCAAGTGTCTGCGAGATTCCCGTATATTAATGGAAATCCATACTAATACTTTTATTCGAAAGTGTCTCTGCGTCAACATTCAATGCCCGAGCGCCTAAACGTTATGGCGGATCAAAATTATGTTGTATATATAGTGCAACGCATTTTGTAATTATCTACCCAATTAGTTTAAAATTTCATATAACTATGTTCATAAATGGTTAGTAAACCCTTGTCAAACATAGGATTACTTAGTAATCAGATTAGTTAGTACTTAATGACTAAAAGAGATTCCTTCGTCTGGGTAAGCAATGATATAGGATTTTATACGTGTAGGTTCCTAACGAAGGTATTATGTTAAGTCTATTTCCCAGCTATTCTACACACACAGCAAAACGTTACAGCAAATTAAAATGCTGCGAAAAGATTTGATGTCTATAAATTGTGTCGTTAATAAATTGTATCGAATCCACCACAACCACCTCGAAACTATATTAACCTACAACTAAACCATAAAATTAGGAAGGACAGTCAAAGGCAACAGATTATTTATTTTGAAAACGTTTATTTATTATCGAAGATGTTAATAATAATACTAAAATAGCATTGCCCCTGGCAGTCCTGAGCTCCTGAGTAGAAACGTCTCATTTTTTCAACAATAGCAGTTTTTTTGTGTGTCAAAACCTCGCGACTTTTGATCTCATAACGCTTGTCGCGTGATACGGAGTATTTGAACCAAGTCCATAGTCGCCTGTCGCAAGTCCTGCGAAGGATCACAGACGTAGCAACAAGTGACCGCCACTCTGGCGCCCCACGGGAAGACTTAAATCTAGGGTTGACTACTTACGGTTCGAAATTCAAGCATTCATAATATTCTTCGGAATAATTTTGACAGTTTTCATCTGATTCCAGCTCACTGCTGGTCAGAGCTTCCGCCAAAATTGGAGGGTTTTGCCAATATCAGCCACGTTTGATCACCAGAGAGAAGATCACCAGAAGAAGGTAGCTCAGGAAGGTACCTACTCTGTATAAGCCTCGTGACTTTTGTTTTCTTGTTTTTCTTGTGGTCTCGTACTATAATATGAAAAAATGTTCTAGCACAGTAAAATGTCAACGATGGTGACACCCCTGGGAGATGGAAGGATGTCGCGACACCCCGGCGCCGGAGGATACCCGCGCGCATGCGTCGTCACTCACTGACTAACATTAAATATAAAAAGCCCTAAATAATTAAACTTTACTACAATTAACTGTTATGTAGGTATACCTATTTTCTGTCTACTAAATTTGACGGCAATATGCCTATTGCTATGGCTCTCCATCATTTTGATGTTACAATTCATAATTAGCACAAGTTTAGTCAAGAAGTTGAATTATAGTTCACCTTTTAATTTAGTTTTTTGTAACTGAATAAGCTACCTACATAAATAATATTAGGTCCTTACATATGAAATTGGCGTTTTGTATGGGAGGAACATAAAGACAATTTTTTCATATTAAAATATATTTTATTAATCAAAGTATGTACCATTGCTATCTATACACTTTTGCCATCTTATAGGTAGTTCATTGATCCCTTTACTAAAAAAACCATTCGGACGGGAATCAATGAAATCTTTGAAAGCGGTTTGGACTGCCTCATTGGAATTGAATTTTTTTCCTTGCAAGAAGTTATCCAAATTTCGAAAAAAATGGTAATCTGTTGGAGCAAGGTCCGGAGAGTACGGTGGATGTCTTAGACATTCCAATTGAAGCTCCTCTAATTTGGTAGTCGTCTGTTGGGCCGTGTGTGGTCTAGCGTTTTGAAGCAGCAGTGGCGTAGAGCGATTGAAAAGTCTCGGTTGTTTAACAGCGAGCTTTTCCATCATGGTTTGCAGTTGCTGACAATAGACATCAGCCGTAATCGTCTGACCAGATTTAAGAAAGCTATAGTGTACGACACCGGCACTAGTCCACCAAACGCTTACAAGTAACTTTTTTTGAATCAATTTTCGCTTGGGGCAAGATTTTGCTGGTTCACCAGGGTTCAGCCATTGCGATGAGCGTTTACGATTATCGTACAGGATCCACTTTTCATCACATGTAATGATCCGATTTAAAATTCCTTCATTATTGTGCCGGTTGAGTAATGTAACGCAGCAGTCGACGCGCGTTTGTCGGTTTGCTTCACTCAATTCATGAGGTACCCACCTTTCAAGCTTTTTCACCTTCCCAATTTGCTTCAAGTGGATTAAAACGGTTTTGTCACTAACACCGCAGCCTGCAGCTAACTGTGATGTGGTTTGCGATGGATCTGCTTCCACAATAGCCTTCAATTCATCATTATCGACCTTGGTCTCCGGCCGTCCACGGGGCTTGTTCTGCAGGTCGAAATTTCCAGAACGAAAGCGTTGAAACCAAAAACGCACCGTGTTTTCTTTTGCGACACCACCACCATACACATCATTAATCCTTCGAGCCCTTTCTGCAGCACTGGTGCCACGGTGGAACTCGTACTCGTAAATAATGCGATATTTTAAGTTTTCCATTTTGTGAAATGAGTGACGCAGAAAAAAAAAGCAAAAGAGAAAAAAACAAATGAATTACGGTTTTCGAAACACAAATGCATGAGTAAATAGCTGTTTAAATTTGAATTTGGAATTCCTAACCAAAGAGGAGATATTTAAGATCAAAGTGGCCAGTACGACAAAACGCCAATTTCATATGTAAGGACCTAATACTAACAATGTAGAAATCATGTTTGTCAGTAGGATTTTTTCAAAGCGCTTCCGCCGCGCCGCGTAGCCGCTGTGCAACGGCTTAGCGGCTGCAGCGCGGCTGCTACGACGTAGCACAGCATAACCGTCGTTGACCTATTGAAGCGTTTTCACAGCTTCGGAGTTCGCCCCGAACTGAGTTTTTTTTTTAGTGTACGATGAGGAAGCGCTTGGCCTTCATCTCACCTGGTAACAAGTTGAGATAAGGCCGAAGATGGAGGCGCACTTCACCCGGAATCCTCAACAAACTGAGGAACTGGCTATCTTACCTCTGAATGCCGGAACACAACATTTTTTTATGAATTGTTATTATGGCGACAGATTTAGGTAAGATGGTGGTAGCTAGCCAGGCGGACTTAAATAAAATCCTACCACCAACCAAACCAAGCACGATATATTGTACTCCCCAAGGGGACCCGGGACCTCTGGATCTGAAATCGGTGGGTTGAACCACTAGACCACAGAGGCGGTCGATCTCGTGATGTCTGGTTTGTAACTCTCAAATAGAACGTAATTAACAAACGATATCGAGTGTTCTTTACACATTTCTCACCTTACTTATGCACTATTTTCTCGAACTCTCTTTTTACATCTGAGTGTTCGCTCTCTCTTGTTGCTAACGTAATGTAAGTACCTAATATACTTTCTAACATGAACAAAAGTTGATGTCGTTTTGAAAAGTGCTCTCACAACTGTTGCCTTAGTAATCGTGGTTTAAAAATCTACTCCTCTAGTCCACGGATGTCGTAAAGTCAACCAAAAAGGCAGCAGCTTTTTTCTTTGTGTAAATAAAACTTGTGTAAACGTAACTGTACCTAAGCACCAATTTGTCTGCTTAGCGTGGTGATAATGGCCGTACCTTACAGTTATAGAGGAAGTTCTTTCCACATTGTAGTGGACAATAATGTACTGTTGATATGGAATATGCGCAAAACCCTTGCATGAAACCACAAAAGTAACTCTCGGATTTTATCGACTCCCTTCCCTATTGAATGAATGAATAACAATAGATAAATAGACCAGTTTTAATGAAATTTCGAATACCCTCTCTTATCTTACAAGACCTGATGATCATCCTTTGCCCATGCATCTTAAAAACCACCCCTAGTAAGGGCAAAAAAAACTTATTTTGAATCTGCAGTCTCAACCCCTATTTCATATGATATTTCATGTCTTAACATTTTCAAGACTTCAATCTTTTTTACCCCTTTTTGCAATCCTTAACTTTAATACATGGGTGGTTTCAGCAAATCAAAAGAAAGTTAATTGTCTTGTAGAATAGACTGTTAAAGGAGGTTTCCCATTAACAGTCTATTCTACAAGACATACCAAGTGATTTAACCCCTTAACGCGCCCCTTTGTTATGAAAACCACCCCTAATAAAAATTAAAATATATATTTTATCAATGTGCAGTCGACACTCTTTTAATCAGGTAAATCAGGTAAATGAATGGAATAATAATAATAAATAATCAATATTACAGGACATTCATTTTACACAGCGCCATCTAGCCCCAAACTAAGCATAGCTTGTAATATGGGAACTAGATTACGGATAGAATACTTAAATACTTTTTGTAAATACATACGTTCTATATGATACAAAACTCAAACACAGAACAAACATCTATATTCATCACACAAATGTTTGTCCTGGGTGGGGATCGAACCCACAACCTACAGCGCAGAAGGCAGAGCTACTACCAACCGAGCTGTGAGGCTTGTTACATACTTGATTTGACAGATTGATACGAAGAGTAGGATGCTCAGGAACATCGTGTCCTTAAACCGCCTTCGCCGTTCTTTAACAGGAATATCAGACACAAAGCCTGTTATCATCTATATCATAAGGACTAAGCGCTTTCACAAATCTTTAAATGCGTATTCCAAGAAGCTGGAATAAGCTCCAACGTCTGTAGTTCCACTGTATGACGATCCTAATGTCTCCAAGAGTTAGGCAACTACTGGGTAGGCTCGCTCCATCGTATCATCCTTGCCTGTTTAGGTAAGTAACGAGTTCAAGAACCGACACATTCTAAAAAAACGTTGGCTTTCTTGGCAGAGTTATTGGTGATCGCAGCAAAGGTTTTTAGATTATACTTACACAGAAGTATTGAGAGATCCAGATGGGCAGTTTCACCTTCTGTGTATCACCAATCCGCCTGTCAAGCGTGTTGATTACGAATTAAAAAAACTTTTTTATTTTCCTCAAAATCCTCCAGCATTAGAGGCTCTGTCCAGCATTGGACACTAATGGGCTATTGAAATAGGTACATTTAAATAAAATCAAAAATAGATGCTCCGTTTGTTTTTACACCTTTCCACAACTAGGTAGGTACATGGCTGAACGGAAGAGTAACACATTGACTGCTAACTTTTATTTTTTTACTTATTTTCACTCAAGATACCTGAGCTAACTCTCCACGCATAGGTATGCTATGTGCATATGCATACGCTACGCTCGAAAATAACTTGCTACAGGAGTGCTGAATCACACAGATCTGTGCTTTCCCGTCTATGTTGCGTTTCGTTTTTATTTGGCATGGATATGATTTTAGTATGCCATTGGGAACAACATGCTTACAATTTTTTTTATTGTTACTTATAATCTGGGTAGGTTACACGCGGCAAAAGCTAGTCGTAGGTACCTATGTGATTAGCTTTTGCTTGCGGCGTTGAAAAATATACGGTTTGTTTAATTTATTGTTTATTTAATTCAATAACATGTTGGGAGTATAATTATCATCATAAGCAGTACGTTTGGATGTAACCTAATTACAATTTTAGTAAAACTACTTACTATTCAATATTTACTATTATTAAATAGTAATTACCAACTACTCGGAAGTATCACATCACATAGTACAAAGTTCTACTTTTGTAAATTTAAAAATAAGTCTATTCTATGGGTTCACAGGGTGGGGTAAATTTTTGGTCCCTTCAGGGCTGTTTTCGGTTGTAGTTAGAAAGTTTTGTTCTTAGAATGTTATTGATTGAAATTAACAAATACTTCGTAGGTAATAATCACGAATATGAAAACGACTATCATATTTAAAAAAAAAATCCCACCAGGATGATAACTTTCCCCAAAGTAACCATCCAAATGTACCTAATCGAAAGTTTTAGCGACAATTTTTAAATTGTTTTTCATAAATTTTCTATGAAAAAAAAAGCTGACATCTTACAAAAATCTTAAAACGCAATAATGTTTTCCCTTTTAAACAAAACTGACTTTTAAAAAAGGTAAGCTACCTACCTAGAAGGGGCCAAATATTTGCATCCTGTATAAGGAAAAATGAGCAATAATGAACAACACTTACATTATACCGTGTAAAACATCTGTAATCATGAGCTGAGCATTCGAAAAGTATACGTAACAAACAGCTCCTCCCACCGATACCGGCTTTTTGTGCTCTATAGGTAGGTAGGTACGTACCTACCTACTTTTTTATATTGATATAATAATTTAATTGTTTTAAATTAATAAAAAAGCACCACAAGCTTTTTTTAGTTAACAGGAAATTGAACAGCTCTTAAACACACGTAATGTTTTCGCATTTGAAACATCACTGTTTGTCGGATCGGATATTAGTGTTCTGTGGTCGGATCCGACATAGAATCCGATAGATTTCAACGCTAATATTTTCATACCATTTCAGAAAATCTGCCGTGGGAAGTTACGTATAATAATGTCAAAGAGTTAGGAATAGCGTTCCTGGAATCTCCATCGGTAGCTTCCGAATTCGATCCGATAAGCCTTTCCGAATGTTTGAAAATAGCTCATTACTATCATTTGGAAAGCCTATTCGCTGTTCTTAACTCCTGAAATCTAAAACAATTTACATTGTATAAATAGTAGGAAAAGGTTTTTCAGAAGATGTATGAGAATGGCGCTGAAATCAATCGAATCCGACAAAAAGCGATGATTGGGATCCGAAAACATTCCGTGTGTTTGAGAATCGCTACACAGATCTCGTTGTTACTACAGTAGGTACCTATAACATAGTCGTCGAAACTTGACAAGTAGCTAAGTTCCAGTTCAATCGACCGTTTCGACACTGGCAGAATCGACAAAACGGTTGCACGCCATATCAAAGAAGTTGAAGTTGCCGATTCGAACAGTAGAGAACAGATGCAATATCTTTTTGGCACATTTTACCCAGTTTACACGGCAAATATAAAAGCTTGTAGAAACATAAATATGAGCAATGACTGCAGAAATCCTATATTTCAGAAAAAAGGACGTTGAACACCCAGCACATAAGAAACTATCAATTATATGTATCTATACACTTTATAATTTTCAAAATGACATTCTCTTGGTATCTGGTAGAAAGTTTATTAATTTAATTAGTATTCAAGTGTAGAGTAGTAATCAAGTGGAAAGAAAAATATTTATTGTTTACCAAACAACATAAAGGACCATTAATAAATTAAAGTAAACTGTACAATGTGCGTTCTTGTTGCTAGAATACAAAATAAATGACAGAATTTACCAGACGTGAAAATAAAAGTACTACATATTGAAAATTACGAATTGCATAGGTTTATACTATTACACAGAAACTTCCCACAACTTCTTTAGACATGAAATAAAACAATAAAGTAAAAATATATAATCATTTTTGTTGACAGTATTCCCAAATACAAACGTGTTTAGAAGCACTGGCCTAAGTATAGTTACAATAAAGTTATCAAAAATTAAACGTTGTTCTTACGTAAGTATTAACTAAATTTGGCTTAAATCAAAGCAAATTGTTTTTTCATATCACAAGAAAATAAATCAATACCGCCGGTATCTAAGGAAGACAGCCCGAAGTTATTTAATAAAAAGACGGTATGATTTTTTTTTCTTGTAATAATTATCATGAAATACATAATTCGGTGAAAATAGCAAATTGTGTTAAATAATAAAATCGACAAACAAAATGCAGAATGGCTTGGAACTTGCAAACCTCTCACATCTGTAGGTACTACTCAGGAGTGGCACAAACATGTACTAGGTAAATAAATAACTAAATTTACAGGACATTAATTTTACACAGCGCCACCTAGTCTCAAACTCAGCAAAGCTTGTAATATGGGAACTAGATATCGGATATAATACTTAGATCAGAATTTTTTTTTTTATATACATTCTCATACAATACAAAACCAAAATCAACATTCATCACACAAATGTGTCTTGGGTGGGAATCGAAAACAACCCACCGCGCAGAAGGCAGCTACTACCAACTGAGGCTTGTTGATGAAATATGTTTAATTAACTACTGCGACAGATTTATCGAAGCAATTGACGCTTCTTGTGGCTAAAAATGTATTTACCTCACCCGCAAAAGTGTTTTTCACACAGCCCCATCTTATATAAACTTTGCAGGTGTGATTAATCAAAGTTTGCATCGCTTTTTTTTTCTAAAAATATATGAAAATCAATATATAAGATAGTTGATATGGGAAAATAATTTAGCCTTATTTTGATTTTGACTATTTTCAGAAAAAGTAAAGCGATACAAAAAAAACCTAGATTATCTAATTACAGCTGCAAAAAATTTATAATTTGCAGCTGTGAGCGAGCGAACACCCGGGTTGCTACGCAGCCCAAATCAAAAAAGGAGAAAAGCACCTACTGTATAAAATAAACAGATATATGCGTCTGTGCCACTCATAGCAAAAATACTTCTCCCATTTTAACGGACAAAATACTAACTGTACTAACTTAACTGTGTGTAAAATAACGGTGTGTAACGCAACGGTGTGTAAAGCAACGGTGTGTAACGCAACGGTGTGTAAAGCAACGGTGTGTAACGCAACGGTTTGTAAAGCAACGGTGTGTAACTTGAAATGTCAGTTACATTTCAGGAAGATTCTTAAACGTGAGTTCAGTTACTCATTTCCGATAAGACAGAAGGTTGCCTTTTGTCTAGTATATTTTGGCTACAACAATTTTGATCGAGTTTCGAGTTTATTTAAAATCATACCGATTTCAGAACCATTCAACACACATTATAGAATAGAAGGTAAAATAATCTCATTTCAATCCAACCATTGTTCAGAAACCTGACCGCAATTACTGATATATTGTACTATTTATACTTAGTTTATTTTATAAACGATTAACTTCTGCCCGCGGCGTAGCCTAATAAGTAGTACATTCTGCCGTGTATATATTTTTTTTCCCATTTGTCAGTTTGTTTTTTACTTTGTAGTCATAAACGTCCAAACGGCTGAATTAAATCTGGAAACAGCACAGGCGACGCGGCAGGCAAATGCTAGTTTGCTATATTACATTTTCCTCTTAAAGAAAGAGTTTGGTTAAAAATGGCGTCCACCGAAGGTACCTCTCAATTACGAAAATCTTCTAGTCTTGAGCTTTTGTTGTATATAAATGTGACGCTCAGTCTACACGTCCATTACAACTATAGCACACTATCACAAATGTATAAAACAATCCCTAATAAGTGTCGCTTTGCCAAAGACTAGAGCAAACTACTATACAAAAGTTTTTACTTAAATTATTACAAAAATAAGATGAATCATATAGTTAAAATAATTAAATTCAGTTACATTGCCGTTGTGACAAAAAATATATTTTGGTATAAACTTAAAGCTATGGTACAAGTTAAGTAAGATTATCTTTTCTTATTCTAAGTTCTACGTAAAATGTAAAACAAAATAAGATATTTGCACTGAAATGGACAGAGGCTCTGAAATTGTGTACCTTATTGTACTTTTTCATGTTTACGTTTCAATTATGCGCAAATATTGCCAATACCAATTGAAATTTGCGCAAAATAACGTTACAAGTGGAATATTTGCTTAACTAATTAGCCCAACACACTTCAGTGCAAACATTACCACAGATATCTTGCAACTAACTAATACAATCTCATTTAGGAAAGGCATCATTTTGTCTCGCTTGCACCAACATTCTGTCTCACTCACACCTCAACAGCTATTCACTTCTATTTGCCAGGAATAAGAAATCGGTTTAAACAAATTGAAGTCAATTGCCAACTCTGGGTCAAGACATTAAAGTTGTAAGGAAAGCTTAACCAACAGACAATATTTGTCACTGATTTTTTTCTTTTTAAACAACCCACAATAAACCCATGTTTTTGTCTTAAACTGATGTATGTTGTAGTCTGTTCAGAAATCGAAACGTAGCGGTCAAATAGTAAAAATAGAAGAGATTGCCTGGCCAAGGATTTATTGGCTTTACTTGACTGGAAGTCTAGACTCCCCAAACCTACTATAATAAGTAAATTATAAAAATATAGCCCCCAATTGGATGCCCTGTGTCGTAAGTAGCCAGTCATAATGTAAGCGACTGTTTATTGTTGACCTGTTAATCAACGACAGATCTCTTTCTGAACAGGCTATGGGCGTTGAAGATGTGTGAGGTGATTTTATGTACCGTGTCTGGTAGTGGTAGGGGTGTTACTGCAAATAGTTGGGGTTGTAGGGCGCCTGTTTGGTCGTCTCGGCGGTCATCACCTGGTCGTACGACGGCGGTAGAGCTGGAATAAGACACACGGGTATTAAGCAGTGTAATACTCTAATACTCATTTTGATACATACTTTACAAAAGTACATACACGCTTTGTTGCCAAATTTAATGAATTGTTCACACACAAAACAAAACATAACTCGAAGGGTTTTCTAAGTACCTACTGCAGACTAACCACTTTCTAAATGTTTTTTATTTTTATTTTACAGGACATTAATTTCACAAAGCGCCTTCCAGTTTCAAACTGAGTAAAGCTTGTAATATGGGAACTACATTACGGATATAATACTGTTATATTATACTATACTTTACAATATACTTTTTTTTGTAATACATTATACTATAAAAATAAAAAAAAAATTTTTTTTAGTTGTGATAATGCATCAGCTTGATGACATTATTTTTTTTTCTAGATCAAACTGGCAAAGTTTCAAATGGATAGAAGGTTTAGAAGTAGGTTGAAATCTACTTAAAATGTAGTTACAAATCACTATATTAAATGTCTATGTTTCATCATATATATACCTATACAGGGTGGGCCATAAATTTTTGCAAATGGCAACACTCGATTTCTCAAAAACCTTTACAGGGAGGGGCGCGCGGGGTACGGGGAATGATGCGCCGCTTTATGCAATTTTAGTCACGATGGAGCGCTTCACAGGAAAACAGCGTGCTTTTTGTGTAAAAATGTTTTACAAAAACAACGACTCCTACGTTACTGTACGACAGCTATTTAGAATTGAATACGGATTACAGCGTATAAGTGAGTGAAAACAGACTTTGAAAATAGTCAGGGAAATAACGTAACTGTAAACTCAGTGGCATACGTGAAGATGTTGCGAGAGTTTTTGACACCACAGTTACATGAATTTGAAGGATACAACAGCAGGACTTGGATGCAACAAGATGGAGCAACATGCCATACGTCAAATGTGACTTTACCGGTGATCAAAGAAATGTTTCCCAACAAATTAATTTCTCGCAGAGGTGATGTTCCATGGCCTCCAAGAAGCCCAGACCTTACACCTTGCGATTTTTTCTTGTGGGGATATGTGAAGAGTCGAGTTTACCATAATAAACCAACGACCATATCCCAATTGAAAGAAAACATCCCCGAGGAGATAGCCGCGATTCCTCGCAGCATGTGTCAACGAGTTTTCCAAAGTTTACGTAGTCGATTGCAGGAGTACCAGCGACAAGATGGGGCACATCTCGATGATGTCATTTTTAAAAAATAAATTGCTTTAAATGTTTATTACGTTAAATAAATCATCAATAAAATAATATTAGTAGTTTTATTTTTATTCATGTTTCAAATGTGCAAAAATGTATGGCCCACCCTGTATAATAACATTAAATTCACAGAAAGATATTTTACAATCTATGAATACATTAAACAGCGCCATCTAGCCCAAAACGAAGCAAAGCTATACGAATAGAATAATTACTATAAGCTGTTTACTATACTTATGACTTATTTCAACACATAAAATCAAAACAAACATAATATTCTTCAGACAAAATGTTTGCAAATGCTTATCATACATGGGTATGATAAGTATAACTATCCAATAGAACGTATGACCCAAATATAGAATAAACATCTTAATTGATCACACAAATGTTTGTCTCGATTGAATATCGACCCCACAGCGCAGGAAATAAACGTACTACCAAGTACCAACTAAACTGCCACCTTCGACAAACCCCACTGTCCTTTGGCGTTAACGCCTGCTGTCAAATTGTTTGTAGCAGTACCGTGAAGGTTTCTGATGCTCATCACAAATATGCGCTCCGGACATATCCTTAGTAATAAATTCGCTTTTCTCGAGTGTAGCAGAAATGCAGCATTTAGATTAAACTGCTTTGTCAAAAATCGTTTGCTAGATGTAGGTAGTGTAAATAGCATTTTATCCGACCCTTCTTCTGAAGATGTCGAGTTTTTGATTAAGTTGTTAGAGTTAGGTTTAGATAAGGAGTAGTAATTAAGTGTGTAAAAATATGTTTTTTATGTTATAATTTATTTTTCTATAGCTTTATGGGCTATGTGGTCGCTAAGCGACAAAGCCCTTTAAGAAATTAAAAAGAAAAAAAAACCGTACAATTGGATCATGCTGCAGGCACTGATTTGCCAAAGGAAATCAGGTTTGGTCATTTATTTTTGTACGATTAATTGATAAAACAATTAGGTCAAATGTGTATTATGTTTCATTCCATAAATTACAATTGTATTTACAACCAACAAACTTCGTATATGAAATTCTTTACTCAGAAACATTTTTAAATTTTAAAAGAGCCAGCTCATAAATTACATATATGATAGATTATTTTAACATTCCACAATAATGAGATTATATTCATATTATTAAAAAAGCATGTATGTAGAATATAGATAATTATGTGTGTCTGTATGTTAGTCTCACCTTGCGGATGCCAGCCGGGTCGCGCTATCCCGAGGAACGCTAGTTACAAGCAAAGCTGGGGTTAGTATAGAACTACATACATAAATAATGTATAGTCGATGTACCAGTTTAAAAATGAACGCACCTTACTATAAAAACAAAATGATATTCCTAGGTTTCGCAAAAGTTAATCATTCATTCCGTAAATTGAAAATGTACTTATAGAATTGTTAAATAAAAAGAGCCTACAACAAAATTAGTGTCTTTATCAATGAGAGAATGCGTGGCCAGTTGCTATACGACTTGGCAGCTAAGGAAATTGTGATTTCTCAATACTCACAAACTGCCCGCTAAGCAGTTACAAAGTAATAACTATTTTTTAAGATAGTATTTTTTTTTATACTACTAGGAGACGGGACAAGCAAGTAGCGCACCTCGTGTTAAGTGTACTCTTGCCTATGACAAAGCCTTACTGCATAGGTCACATCCACAAAGAACAGCCTACACGGCACTGCATTGCGCCCATCAACTTGAGGCATATAAAGGTGTTAAGCCTCACGTACCCGTAATTTCACCGGCAACCATACCCTTCAAACCGAAACACAGCAATGCTGCTTGGCGGCATAGTATTAAGTATTTAGGTTTATAATATGTATAGTTTACTTATAAATGTTATAAATTAAGTTTCATCAAAAAAACAAACTAGCCCGAGTTTCTTGCCTCTTGTGTGCTAGTCGTGATTCCGAATAGGCGGTAGATTTGACAATTCAAAACGACCCAATTTTTTTTTTATTATACGAAGGGGATGTATTTGGCCTTCATCTCATCTGGTTTTTCAAGTTATGATAAGGACGAAGGTGGAAGCGCACTTCACCTGGAATCCTCAATAATTTGAGGAACGGGTATCTTACCTCGGAATGCCGAAACACAACAATTTTAGAATTGTTGTTATGGCAACAGAATTACGTAAGATGATGGTAGCTAACCAAGCGGATTTAAACAAAGTCCTACCACCAACCAAAACAAGCACAATATGGTACTCCCCTGGGTATCGAACCCGGTACCTCTGGATCTGACACTGGTAGGCAAACCACTAAACCACAGAGGCGATTATATCTTACCAAATAAACGATATTTTGAATTTGAATTGCCTCCACAGCGGTTAAGCTCACATGCAAAGAGTAGACGCAATACACACAAAATATGCTTTGTCATTGGTTGTTCAGTCACCAATGGTGAATAACTGGGTGGAGGGTAGGGGCATCCAATATTAACCTGGTACGCCTATACATTATTAGTTAAGCTATGATAAATATTATGGCAAATCCCTCCAATTTTGGAGGCTCTGATGTAGATGTCGTTAATGGGCTGCTATGGAAAGAAAAGGTGATAAATATTACTTGATTAGTAGGCTATGCACTACAAATAAGGAAAAAAAGCAAGAGGGAGAGGCAGGCCTAGAATTAGTTACATGACCCTGATAAATGAGACCGTAGATCACATAGTACATGGAAGTAATAAAAAAAAAATTGATAAGCTACATCTACAGTACAATAAACCCACCAAGTGCGATAAATATAAATAAATAAATAAATAGGTTAGTTGCCGTAACCACCACGTTTTGCAAGCGGGTTGGTGATATTTGTTCGTAGATATCCCGTCAGTTACGTAACCAGCGTGGAAAACATAAACATTGAATAAAATATTGCTTTAATTATTCAGAGTTAAGTAGCCTGTAAACACCTGCGCATAATATCCATTGACATACTAGTGACGTAATATAAAGATTAAGTCAGTTAGGGAGCCAATATGAAAAACATAAGCATTGAATTTCTAAAATATTGTTGTTACTATTCAGTCATGTAGCCTATAAACAGGTCAATACCCGCTAAAAATATCCATTGTGCTACTCCCTAACGTCAGGCACATACTAGTGACGTAATATAAAGATTAAGTCAGTTAGAAAGCCAATATGAATAACATAAGCATTGAATTTCTAAAATATTGTTGTTACTATTCAGTCATATAGCCTATAAACAGGTCAATACCCGCTAAAATATCCATTGAGCTACTCCCTAACGTCAGGCACATACTAGTAACGTAATATAAAGATTAAGTCAGTTAGGGAGCCAATATGAAAAACATAAGCATTGAATTTCTAAAATATTGTTGTTACTAATCAGTCATGTAGCCTATAAACAGGTCAATACCCGCTAAAAATATCCATTGAGCTACTCCCTAACGTCAGGCACATACTAGTAACGTAATATAAAGATTAAGTCAGTTAGGGAGCCAATATGAAAAACATAAGCATTGAATTTCTAAAATATTGTTGTTACTATTCAGTCATGTAGCCTATAAACAGGTCAATACCCGCTAAAATATCCATTGAGCTACTCCCTAATGTCAGGCACATACTAGTGACGTAATATAAAGATTAAGTCAGTTAGAGAGACCATATGGAAAATACAAACATAGAATGTCTAAAATACTGCTGTTACTATTCAAAGTCTTGTAGCTCACGTCTACGCCCGCATGGTACCCGGATGAAAAGCGTGGTGCCCGGATCAAAAGTAGCCTATATCCTATTTCTCGTTTAGAACAATATCCGTGCAAAATGTCATATTTACAATATTATAAAGTAAGATTTTAATAATGAAATCTGTGCCAATGAAATTATGTTAATATGGTAATTTAACCGCATTTGGTGATGTCATGGTTATTGCTATTTGATATTAATTTAGTTTTCCTCAAGGAAATACTCCATGGTATTCAGTCTAACAGAACTTGGTGAATCTTACGATGATGGTTTTACCAAGTCTACAACACAACAACCTTACAAGGTTAAATATGGGCAAAAGGCTCGTGGCGTTTGGAGGAGGAGGCTTTTGACCCACTGCTAAGACGTCGTTACCACTATCAGGGTGTCCACTTTAGTCTTAATCTGCCCAACATACTGAATTTTTATGCAACTTTCTTTTATTGGAAGTTTCATACCCATGGGGCGGCGCCAGACCCTATTACTAAGCCTCTGCTGTTTGTCTAAATCAAAAGTCTAATAACAAATAATAATAATAAAATCATAGTAAAAAAATCCTGTTTTTTTGCTTAAAATGTGGGTCAGAACCCACGGTTTAAAACTAGTCCATCATGTCCGCATATGGCAAGTTTTTTTTTAAATAAACTCTTTGTGTAACTTAACTAAACACACCGAAAGCCTCATGCGCATACAACTCGTAGCCAATCTGAATGTGCAGTATAAGAAATGCATGTACCGTGTGCGTCAGGCGCGCTGGGCCCGCCGTGGTATATACCGCTCGGAGGGTACGGCGCCACCGCGGGGTAAGGCGCCCCAGTCGCGGGGAAACCTACCCCAGGTGTGGGGTAAGGCGCCCCAGCATTGGGGTAAGGTGCCCCAGCATTGGGGTAGGGAGCCCCGGTCGTGGGGTAGGGAGCCCCAGCCGTGGGATACGGCGCAGCGCCCGGGTAAGATGTGTTGTGAGACATCGCCGCCGTTTGCACTGAAAGAGAAACGTCATATATATAATTAAAATGAACTCAGTTTTTTTTTTAATTCTATCCGATCATTGTACTACAACAAGATTTTTCCCAGCTTTCAGTATTTTTTTTATTGGGTAATTTTGTCATTGGGCGCGCTCTTATTAATGGATATCCTCAAGAAGAAGGATGTTAATGCATCTACTGATAAAACAAATAAAATAAAATGTAATGCTACAAAAAGATTTTCTTTTCTTTTTGTTGTATTAAATTTTATTTTAGATATGTGTGGCCAAATTATGGGCCCGCCTTTTGATTCGTAAGTTGCGTGTTCAAATCCAGTCGTGCACACGTACCAATGGACTTTTCGTTTTTCGGAAGTTTATGTGCGCGTTTGACACAGCACATGCTCTGACGATGAAGGTCACATCGTGAGGAAACCAGCATGTCTCTAGGACCAAATATCCGAATGGCCTGTGTCACTGGCTCGTTTTTTTTTATTGTACTACGGGGAAGTGGCTTGGCCTTCATCGACCTTCATGGATAGTATTCCGCTAAGCGGGGATGGGCTTGCAACCTGTCACGTTTTGAATACATGCAAACTGTTGGCATATGCCGAACATAATTATGGACGTGCCTCTGAATACCCCCAGTAGGTGATCCTCTGAGTAGAGGTGAATCCTAAAAGGGAAAAAAGTCGCGAGCATGTTATTGTTTTTTTACTACAACACAAGTATACCTTAGCAACTATATTGATAGAGGATATACTGTAAGTTCCTATATATCAATAATTATGTTTTAAAGCTTCCTGTTGCGATTATCTTAATAACCTACGTAACGTAAGTTACCTATTAGTTTTTACGTTCTCAAAGTCAAAGTCAAAATTTCTTTATTCATTAATATTTTTAGGATCATTTTGAAACGTCAAATTTACCGCCTGTTCGGAATCGCGACCAGCACACAAGGAGAAAGGCAAGAACCTCGGGCTGGTTAATTTTTTTGATGATCCTTTCAACATTTAGATACACAATTTGTTATTATATTCTAAGTAGATACATCAAAAACCTAAATACTTAATCTTAAAACATTTGTTATTACCTATCTACCTAATGGGCAATTTGTTAACATTGAGAAATCAAAATTTTGCTGTCAACTGGTATAGCAACATCGGGCCACGCGTTCTTATCGTCGATATAATCACTAATTTTGTAGTAGGCACTTTTAATTAAATTATTCTTTATATACAATTTGAATTTACGAGCAGAGTTTGGTGGCGCTTTGAGGAAGTTTATTATAGAATCTCACAGTTTCCTAAGAATGAATTATTTACTTTTCCTAAGCGAAACTTAGGTATCTCAAGTTTATTTTTATTTCTAGTATTAACACCGTGTAAATCACTTCTTTTACTAAACTCATCAATGTTTCTGTGAGCGTGCATTAGGTTTTCATATCTCATTTTGAGTGAACTGTAAATTCTTATATATAATTATACATTTCCATATAAAATGCGCGCTTAGCCTCCACCTCACCTGGTTTCAAGTAATGATAAGGTCGAAGGTGGAAGCGCACTTCACCCGGAATTCTCAACAGTCTGAGGAACTGGCTATCTTACGTCTAAATGCCGGGACACAAACATTTTGAATTTGTTGTTATGGCGACAGTCTAAGGTAAGATGGTGGTAGCTAGGCAGACTTAAACAAAGTCCTACCACCAACCAAACCAAGCACAACATTGTAATCAACTGGGGTTCGAACCCGGGACTGCTCGATGGACACCGGTGGGCAAACCACTAGACCACAGAGGCGGTTAAAAGTTGCTTTACTATGAAAGTAATCGTAATATCTAGACAATGCGCGGTAGTTTTTGTATCATTTCGGTAACATACCCACGTCATCAGCAAATAGTTTTATCTTATTTGTTTCTCTAGCATGCTGTTTGAGATAACTTTATCAATGAACTATAAAAGATGATTCGAGTGGTCCGAGGTAGGTACGTGTGGTAATTGTAGCTTCAAAACACATTGACACTGTATTATTAAAGTTAAAGCCACTTCATATCTACCTAAGAGTAGTAGAAGCCCCTCGTGAAAGAGCTCGTCCGGAGAATTACTACCACCATACTTATTTCAGCCGCCAAGCAGCATTGCTGTGTTTCGGGTTGAAGGGTATGGTTGCCGGTGAAATTACGGGTACGTAAGGCTTACCACCTTTATGCCTCAAGTTGGCGGGCGCAATGCAGTGCCGTGTAGGCTATGTTCTTTGTGGATGTGACCTATGCAGTAAGGCGTTGTCATAGGCAAGAGTACACTTAACACCAAGTGCGCTACTTGCTTGTCCCGTCTCCTAGTAGTATAAAAAAACCTAAGAACTACAATACTTTGTTCACCGCCTCTGTGGTCTAGTGGTTCGCCCACCAATGTCAGATCTAGAGGTCCCGGGTTCGATCCCCAGGGTGAGTACAATATTGTGCTTGGCTTGGTTGGTGGTTGGACATTAAGTCCGCCTGGATAGCTACCACTATCTTACCTGATTATAGCACCTTAACAACAAATCTTTAAATTGTTGTGTTCCGACACTTTAGAAGTAAGATCGGCTTTGTTTGTTGAGGATTCCTGGTGAAGTGTTATCTATAAATAATTATATGTGGCTATCTTTGCTTACCTCTTAATGGCGGAACACAACAATTTTATAAATTGTTCTTTTGGCGACAGAATTGAGTAAGATGGTGGTAGCTAGCCAGGCGGACTTGACCATCTTACCTAATTCTGTCACCATAATAACAATTCTAAAATTGTTGTGTTCCGGCATTCAGAGGTAAGATAGCCAGTTCCTCAGTTTCTTGAGGATTCCGGGTGAAGTGCGCCTCCACCTTCGGCCTTATCTTAACTTGTTACCAGGTGAGATGAAGGCCAAGCGCTTCCCCGTCGTACAATAAAAAAAAAAAAAAACTTAAACAATATACTACCGCCAACCAAGCCAAGCACAATATTGTACTCACCCTGGGGATCGAACCCGGGACCTCTGGATCGGACGCCGGTATGCGAGCCACTAGACCACAGAAGCCGTTAAAACTTTACTCAACAAATCATAAAGATATTGGAACATTTTATTTTATTTTTGGAATTTGACGATGATGTAATACTACTGTTAAACCCTAATAGAGAGAGCTATGCTTTGTATTATAATTAAGATAAGCTGGATTGTTTTCGCTGTAATTCCACAATCGAGGCAGTGTTTGTGGCAGGAAGCCATGTGACCATAGGAAGTGTAGATAACGAGTGATATCACTGCCGCAAGCTTTGGCATGCAAATATTTCAGGGAGTTTTTTGCACAGCGCCTTCTAGCCGGTAGTACACGGTACAGTATTCTAATATAAGATATGAGATTTTTTTTGTTGATACATATTAAAAAAAAAAAAAAAGTAAATAGACTCACGACTTTTCCCCTTCGAGGATTCACCTCTGACACAGCGCAGAGCGTGGAATCTTATAAAGATCACCTTCTAGGAGGTACGTCCTAACTTATGTTCGGCACATGCTAATGGTTTATAGGTCGCTACCATTCAATACGACCGGTAGCAAGCCAATCACCGCTTAAGCCGCGTTTTGACGATAAGAGTTGACTCTGACGTAGTGTACTCTGACGGCCACTCTAATGGCACTTGTTTTGTGGAAACCGGGCATCCGAGAGCACTCGGACAAGTACACTAGTACACTAGAATGTAGGCTACTCTGTCATAGTACACTCTTACGAATCAACTCTTATCGTCAAAACGCGGCTTTAGCGGAATACTAGCCATTGACACTTTGCTTCCCTACCATATTTACTGAATAGGTGTAGGTATTTGTAATAGGTATGTATTATATGTGTATAATATATGTTATGTATTTAGCTAATTGATTCAGGCGTTATTTTGCGGAGATCCATATTTCAAAATAAAATCTGAAAACAGAAAAAATATTTAGTAATAAATCCGCCAAATCTCTCTGAAAAAATCAAATCGACACGTGTTTCGCCTCTACACGAGGCATCCTCAGGAAATATAGTCTTGATGCTCACTGACTAGCCTATAGAAACTTGCAGCAAGACTATATTTCCTGAGGATGCCTCGTGTAGAGGCGAAACACGTGTCGATTTGATTTTTTCAGAGAGATTTGGCGGATTTATTACTGTATATTTTTTCTGTTTTCAGATTTTATTTTGAGTTATGTATTTAATTGGGTATGGAGTAAATTTATAATTATAATGTATTGTAGTTTATCTTATCATTCCTAAGAGTATGTATGATATTTATTAATGTTGTACACTTTTCCCATGATATTTAAATTTTGTTTCTATCTTTACCTAGGTTTGCTGGAAGAAAACTCTCATCAGGGTTAAGCTCGCCTTTGCCATTCTTTTTAATCTTAAGTTATCTTATACTTTTAGTAGTATAAATAAAGTAAAATCAATAAAATTATTTAACTTTTGGATTGTGTAGATGTGTGTGAAAAGTAGTGTAGTATTGTATCATAAAAACCTGTAACAGTGTTGTACTGCTGCTGTGGGTAGTGAGGCCCTGGGGGTTGCGGGGGCACGCCATCCGCCGGGGGAGCTGAAACCAAACCAACCGATTAGGGGGCGGGCAATGTTACTATTATTTTTTGATAACAGGCGAGCAGCACTGGGGCTGATGTGTCTATTGTCACTACACTTGGTAGTTCCTTGTAGGTAACATACTATGTATTGGTTTGTAACCAGTTTGTTTTTAAAGCTGTTAGAGGAAACAGTAACAACTTAGGTAGAAGTGAGTTTGGTGCCTGGTTGTGCAACTACACCCTCCATCACTCTGGCTTTTTTTTATTGATAATAGTCAAGCGTTTGACCACCAGCTTACATGTTAAACAAGTAAAGATGTGGCATAAGACGGAGCACGCTTGTCTAAAAGGAACCTATTTACTCTGGACTTGAAGACTCCAAGATTGTACTCGTGCGGAAAAACAGACGAAGGCAAGGAATTCCATTCTTTACCAGTATTAATGATAAAGGTAGAGGCGAAACGAGGTGTTCGGCACAATGGAAAATTTACAAGGTATGGGCTGTAGCCAGCCGTACGTCTGCTAGTCCGGTGGTGGAAAGGGGATGGAGGGATTAGTGGCAGCATTAAGCTGAGTCTGGACTCTTTGCCTGTGCTGCACTGTTGTAAATGTTGTTGTTATTTTTATTTTCATTTTTCGGGTGTCATAGCCAAATAAACGTATCTAATTTCATTTTCATTTCATAGAAGGTCCCAGTTTTGTATTACTTAATTGCAGAAGAAATAGTATGCAGCATTCCTGTTCTTTCAGGGTACACAGTTTAATCTCATGCTATGACCTCGGGCTGATCTACGAGCATCATTCGGCAAACATATGAAATGGATGTTGGCCAGATTATACATATGAGAAAGTATCTTGATAATAGTTAATTAGGTTTTACATACAATTATAATACTCCTCAACTAAGTATATACTTATGCTATGAAATTATTTTAATGGGACTTTATTGCTTTATAATATTAGTAGTAGATTGAAAATAATGTGGTCTCCACTATCTACTCACGTGCCAGCACTCGTCCATTCTTACTCCTACAGCAACATTTGAAGCATACACTGAGGACGATGGCGATACCGACCACCACCACGATGGTCACAACTATCTCCATCACGGGGATGTCCCAGTCCGTGTCAAAATCCTGTTAACAACACACTGTATTCCCATCAGTGGCTCAATAAATATATCTTCCAAATATGAAGGGTTTCATTCACATCAATGGCCCAGTAGCATATATCTTCCAAAATTGGTGGGTTTGTTATCTGCTCAGGTGAGTTGGTGGTTACAGTAATGATGCAAGATAATAATATAGAAGGCATCCTTCTATGCTATTCTGCTGACCTTCTTCTAGACTATGTATACATATGCTAGAATATGTCTCACATATTCTAATTTGAAAATATATGCAGGCTGAATAGGATGAAAGGAATTTTATCTGCAATTAATTTGAATACTGATACTCATGCTCCGGAGATAATAGTTAAAAGAAAAAATCTGAATAAGCCATGGATTGATAATTGTATTCTAAAACTTGTTTCTGTCTGAAAATTCTATGGAATAAATATAAGAAATCAAATACTGAATCTGATAAAACTATAGAGAAGCAACAGTCCACCATCTAGAAAGCAGAGAACCTTCTTTGAAGCAAGAATTCTTGAAAATGGGGACAAAGCTTTCTATTCTTATATTTGTCTATGTACAGCCTCTAAAGTAAGCATTCCCCAGCAGTAAGAAGTGCTAATGGTGACCGGGAAACTGTGTACGATTCTATAATAAGCTTCCTCAAAGCGCCACCAAACTCTCTACTCGTAAATTCAAATTGTATATAAAGAATAATTTAATTAAAAGAGCCTACTACAAAATAAGTGACTATATCGACGATAAGAACGCGTGGCCCGATGTTACTATACCAGTTGGCAGTTAAATGGTGATTTCTCAATGTCAAGAAACTGCCCATTAGATAGTTATGTAGTAATCAATGTTTTAAGATAATATTAAGTTTTTAGTTTTATGATGTAGGTAACACTTGTAATGTTATTAAATTATTATAAACAATGTACCTAAATGTTAAATGGATCATCAAAAAATTAATCAGCCCGAGGTTCTTGCCTTTCTCCTTGTGTGCTGGTCGCGATTCCGAACAGGCGGTAGATTTGACGTTTCAAAATGATCCTAAAAATCTTAATGAATAAAAATATTTGACTTTGACTTTGACTTTGACCGGGTCACACACCCACATGCCATTGCAGAGGTATTTGCTAAAGAATTTGAAAAAGCTTATACTAAGGAACCACCAATTATTAGACAATATAATGCCTTTTATGTAAATAGCAACCTGTGCGATGTAAAATTTACTGAATCAGATGTTAAAAAAGTTATTTCCAACTTAAAAATACAATCCTCTCCTGGGCCTGACCAAATTCCAAACTGTATCCTCAAACATTGTACACAAACTCTTATTCCTCCTCACTAGCACAGTTGTTAAGGTCATGGAGAAAATAATAAGCTAGGAATGGACTCAGTATTTAAACAAAGAATGCATTATGTCCTCCAAGCAGCATGGGTTTGTTGCGAAAAGATCCAGCATTACCAACTTACTTACCTGTTTGCATCCCTGGTCTAAGGAATATGACATCAACAATCCAGTTGACATTGTCTACCTCGACTTTGACCGTGCTTTTGATAAAGTTCCTCACCAACGTCTCCTATTAAAACTAGACCAATTTGGAATTTGTGGTAGACTACTAAAATGGATAAAGAATTATCTAAGCTATAGAACATTTCAAGTTAGAGTAGGTGACACTTTATCAGAGAGAAAACAGGTCTTGAGCGGAGTTCCACAAGGATCTGTGCTCTATGCCCATCTTTTTGGTATCTATGTAACAGATCTTATTGATAAGCTGGAATCTCAGGCTGCCTTCTTTGCAGACGACGGTAAATTATTTGCCAATCCACTCATTCTCATTCACTCTGGTCAGCTTCAGGATGATCTCAACCGCAATCAGGAATGGACTAAGGATTTGGTTGTCAAACAGAATAACATCCAAATGCAGTGTTCTCCATCTCGGTAACTCCAACCCCAAGATTACTTTCACTTTGGACAGTGATCCCATCAATTCAACTTACCTTCAAAAGGACTTGGGGGTTGTAATCGCTTCTAACCTAAAGAGCGCAATATAGTGTAAAGAGCACATCACATGGATAGTCAAAAAAGCCAATGCCTTTGTTTATGTTATAAGAAGATCCTTTCAATTTATGACTATGGAGATCTTCCTAAATATCTACAAGACTTACATAAGACCCCTGCTTGAATATGGTTTCCAGCTATGGAGCCCCTACTTTCAGAAGGACATAGAACTACTTGAGAGTGTTCAAAGCAAAGCTACAAAGATCCCTCAATACCTTTGTCAAAAAACCTACCCAGAAAGACTTAATGCACTACGCCTAACTACCCTTGAAGATAGACACCTTCGTGGGGACCAAAGATCCTTCAATGCCTTCGTCAATAACCTACCCTGAAAGACTTAACGCACTACGCCTAACTCCCTTGAAGATAGACGCCTTCGTGGGGACCTCATTGAGACTTTCAAGATACTTTCCCATAAATATAATCTGCCCAACATCCATTCCATATTCTCACAAAAAGAGACTCCTAGATCAGCCTGAGATCATAGCATGCAATTAAACCCCTTGACGAACAAGAATGCTGCATACTATTTTCTTTGCAATCGAGTTGTACGAAACTGGAAATGTTTACCTGAAGAAGTTGTTACTGCCTCCTCTATAAACAGCTTTAAACAAACTGGACAACTGGCTACAAAGTAATAAACTATTTCCTACAAGGAATAATCAAGTGTAGTGTATCTCTATTTAAAATCAACACTGTGAAATAGGCACATCAGCTCCAGTACCGCTCGCCTATCATTAAATAATAATAACTACTGACACTCTATTTACATCAATGGCCCAATAATCTGTATCTTTCAAAACTGGAGACTTAGTTACTGCTCAGTTAGGTTGGTAGTTGGAGTAAAGATACTAGATAATATATAGGATGCTGATACTAATGTCGAACCTCTAATTGCAAGTAGCTATTACGATTAAGCATATAATATTGAGACAGGCCAAATAGTTAGCAAGTAATTAATAACAAGTGTATAGATATTGTATTGCAGGAGCCTTTTCCTGTGACAACCATTAGTGTGTTATCAGCAGTGTGTAATCAGCAGTGTTAGAAGTGGAGCATGATCAGCATTTATGTTTAAACTATCACTATTAATATGCGCTCCGGTGCACTGATTTTGTTAATAAATTGAAACAATATTTGAAATTGGTAAAATATTATTGGTTACAATAAAATATACTGTAGGTGGTTTCACTGACAATTTGTAGGTGGTTTCACTGACATTGAAACATCTGGGTTTTTGCTATGACACAATCATGTGAAGTGTTTGAATTATTATACAGGATATTGAGTAGGTATCACAGTACAACTGTGGTTTGTTGTTCTATTTCAAAATGGCCCTTTTAGTGCATTTTAGAAAAAGTTATCTGATTACCTATAACGGCAAAATTTCATGCCACATCACAATAAGCTATGTGTGTAAGGAAGAGTGGTACTGCTAGGCCTTCATAACTGATCGGCAGACAGCATGCAACATTTGCTTACAATAGACTCATTAATTTCCCTGATTGTCCATCACATCGCAACAGTCAGTTAGTTACTTGTGTGTTATAAAACTATAGATATTGTTTATTGGCTAAGTACCTATATGTTGTAACAATAGGTAGGTACAGTTAAGTTGTTATTTTGGGATTCCCCCAAATAAAGTTATATGAACAGTGAATAAATGTAGGTATAAGGAAGGAACTTGATTCATTAGTCTATTGTTATAAAATAATCACGCAACGCCACCAACCTTGTGCCACTCGTTGGAGCTAGAATCGTGAAAGCTTGCAATCATAGCAACAACTTGAGATTATTCCTTTGCACACACTCCAAATAGATATTCTCATCAGAATCAAAAGCACTTGAACCGATGAACGCGTTAACTACACTGGTCCAAACCGAGCGACGGCGCGTATCTGACTGCCGTCCGACAACTTGGCGAAATTTAATATCATTAGTCATCAGCTTAAGCGGGGTTTTCCGATGTGGAGATTTTTCAAGATTAGTCAGACGGTCGACTTAGAACCGGTTTTGGATTTATCACAGATTGAAACAAGATGTACACAGGGAAAAACCCGCTTGTTTGATAATGTACATAATAGATTGAGGAGAATACTAGTAGGTACAATTTCATTTTACTTACCTTGGGCGCTTGGGCGTAGCAGAGCGAGCAGATTATTTATTTGTTTGTTCAATTCAATCAAAATCAACCTGGCCAAAGAAAAGAGTGTGAAATAGTAAAATGAATGTAGTTAGTACCTAACACGTACCTAACTTAACTGGTGTTTGCATAGAATTATTAGAATTACTCACAATCACAAATCACAATCGAACTGGTCAGTGTTGCCACCTCTTTGTCTCCTTCTCGCAAGCCACAGATAATATCTTGCCGTTTCGCTCTTAAACATTTTGTTTGTGCATTATTTCGCGCTTACGAAGCTCTTTTACTCTGCCGCCACTGCGTCCACCAACCCGCACCCGCAGCGGTGACAAGTGAACCGCCATCATAGACGCGCGCGCAGAACAATTACCTACGTACTTATTATAATTTCTGTAATACCTACCGATTACGTGTACAAACAGCAGAGCAGCCACACGAAGGTTAGTGGATTGCGTACCTACTACCTACCTACCATTCCCTTTAACCTACCCAGACATTTAAAGGATTCTCAATTGGCTATCCAAGTCTAGGCATCCGCATCCCCACCCTTATGGTGTCATAGGTCTGAACCAGCACTGTTTACCACCAAGTTTAGTTAGCGGTGTTAAGGCAATTTTTCACCTAGACGTTTTGCTCACTCTTGCTTTGGGTTGATAATCTGAACCCCAAAATTGCTTTTGACTAGAAACAAAAAAGCAAAACGCCTTTAACGTATCCCCAGATAAAGGTTTGAAACAGTTTTTGAATTCACCTTGTTGTTCCCACTCACTTTTATACAATTCCATCAATTCAATCCTATTAGACAATAGGATGGAAGTTTCGCCGAAAAAATATACCTAATATAGAAGTGAGTGGGAACAGTTAATATCAACACCAAACGACGCAACGCGCATTATTTTACATTTACATTAGCTTACAAACTACCTACCTTCACGGGACCTAACAACATAAAACAACAAAAAAATGTAGTTACATACGCGTTTGCAATGTGTATTTTTTTGTGCAGATATTCACATTCCTTTAGAGTAGATGCTCTCACTGTTATCGGTACGACACACAATAAAACGATATGAGACACGACACCACCAATATAATGAAAACAAAATTCATGTATTTTGTTTGGGCTTGGGATTTTGACATTATGATCTCGAAAATATCATTTAATCAATTGTGTCGTCTGCAGCTTTTCCTTTTAAGCTGCGGTTAAGGGGCTCTTTGTTTTGACGCTATTTGTTGAAATCGTTTACTAGAGGACTTTTCTCACATAGACAGTAGAAGTATACTAAAAAACTATTGCTGGATTAATTTTTGAAAAATCGCTAAATATCACTAGAAAAAAATTTCACTAGATGATGAAAATTTGTCGCTAAATGTATAGAAAAGTCACCAGATCTAGTGGAAAAATCACCAAGGTGGCAGCACTGGAACTGGTGCACATCGAGCAAAGTCTCTTCGACATAGTAGTAGTATTGTATTGTTTGTATTCTCTTTCTTTGAGATACAGACAGAACAGACCTGACAGACAGAATCAAAATTATTTATTGGTTTGGTTTGTTTTGTTTACCTTCGTGATAACCTTACCGTACTTATTTACTTGGGCTTTCTTTGGATGGGAGTGGGTGGAGTGCTTTTGTTCTTTGACTTAGTTATACCTAATTAAAGATGTACCCAAACTCGTTGTGTAGGAGTCTGCTTCAGCTGCGGCATGTGTTAACCACGCAAACTGCCGACATTCACGCGAGTGTCGCTTTCTTTGCTGCCAAGAAAACTACGTCGGCTGCTGGTGGTAAGAGTTCCAATTCCCTTGAAACAACTTTATGATCGTATTGCCCCTTCTTTACCTACCTTCATCACACCCCAAATACGTCAACTAATAGACATGACTTTTCATATTGACTTGAGGATTTTGAGGACCTTGAGGCAGGTTAGATTAGAATGACACATGAACATACCTAAGCCTTTAGTCTGGTTTTTTAATGTCGCAACTTTGTGAGAAATCTAAACTTACTCTACCTAGTTACCCTTACCTACCCTACTAGCATAGAACAGTGACTTCAATATAACCTAACTAGTTTTGCTTGCTAGCAAGTATCAATTAAAACATAACTTATTATATTGTTGGTTGTTTGTTGTTGATAAGACATAATAAACTTGATCATAGTGGAGTTTGTGTAGAAAACGGGATGCAGTACTTTGAAATCAATCATATAAAATGTAAAAGGTAGGCCTTGCCGAGAAATGAAACTTGGGTATAGGTCATTGACCTTTGAGTTCAATGACCTTCTTCAAAAAACTGCATTTATTGCCTTGAAATGTGGGTTGGAACCCTCAGTGTGTGTGTCTGTTAAGCACTTGGCTGGTCTGATAATTAAGTCACAGCATCTATAGGCTACCTACCTAGACATATAATTTTCTAAATCCCAAAAAAAAGGAGGTTCTCAATTCAACTGTTTTTTTTTTGTTACTTGAATTCTCCGCCAATTCGCAATAGATTTTGATAATTCTTGTTATGTTTGGTAGGCCATAAGTAATTAAATAAAAAGAAAAAAAGTATGACATCCAAGTAAACTAAATTGCATATTTTGCTTTCCTGAGGTGTTTGTTGTCACTAGAGTAGACGCACTGAACTTTCCAGTATCATCATAATAAATATCAGGGTTTTTACATAATCACCATTCTTGGCAGGAGTGTTG
Organism: Venusia cambrica; assembly: GCA_951394065.1. Taxonomy (NCBI): domain Eukaryota; kingdom Metazoa; phylum Arthropoda; class Insecta; order Lepidoptera; family Geometridae; genus Venusia; species Venusia cambrica. Next base: position 237,952 of record OX596068.1, on the reverse strand, counting down.
ATAGCAGTAATAATGATACATAGTAGGGACTACTACATATCATCATTCATCTACTACTGAACTGCCTGCCTTCCGGTAGGTCTAGGGTAGGCCTTTAGCTTCATCATCAGATGACGATGATGACGATGTTCACCGAAACTCTGTGAAAAACAATTTAACCTAGTATTGTTTGGGCTTAGTGGAATTATCTTATGATGCATTCTGGCTATAAATGCTGTATACTTGTATCATCATCATCATTATAGCCCATAAAAGTTCACTGAATAGGACATGGGCCTCCCCCGATACTAAAGTAAGCAATAGAGGGTTTTGCCATAATCACCACTTTTGTCAGGCGTGTTGGTGATCGCAGTAATGATAGGTACTTATACTTTTTTTTGTGAATACATATATTCATTTTTTCTTTCTTCGTGTGAACTGTGTAACAATTATGGTATCATACTTTACGAGCCGCCGCTATAGGCGTCTAACATAATACATAACATAACAACTACTAGCATTACCTCAGAACTCTGAAAATATAAAAACTCTTAAATATAGTGTTGGAGACGTCGTGGTGTCGTAGGTTTTACAACAAAAAAAGAAAAGCCAAATTTAAACTTTTTTATTCCTATAATTTGAAGGAGGTGCCATACAATAAACATGTTGTTGTGCTTGGCAATTCGGCAAAAACTTCAAATTATATGAACTTACCCTTAGAGTTATTTTTAAGTTTTTAGTGGTGAAGTCGGTTCCATTTTTTTCAAAGAAGTTTCTAATAAACCATAAGTTCATGAATATATAATAAAATCTAGTAGGTACTTATACAATTAGAATGTTACACTTCGGTTTGTGGCAACACTAAGTTTAACAGCTGACTGAGATTTGTCCCGTGATAAAATTGAATTTTTATTTGATTTAAGTGTGTTTTGGCTATAATATTGACATAAATTAAACAAATAAATAAAATTTAAAGATCAGACTGACATTGTTAATCATTCAGTTGAAAAGGAAATTGAAATAGCTTGTGTAGAGCTGGAGCAATTCATTATCATAAGTGTATACAGCCCACCTTGTGCCAAATATTCAATTTTTGAAAATGTTATGGAAGAAATATTGTTTAAATTGTCAGAATCAAAAAAACAATTGATAGCATGTGGAGATTTTAATCAACGATCTGTTGATTAAAGACACGCGTCATCAATTGAAGCAAAAAATTACTAACTTGTTTAACTCCTTAAATCTAAAACCTATGTTTATGGAGCCTACTAGAATAACTGAAACCTCAGCTAAATGCTTAGATAATATATTTACAGATGCCAACATTGTATGGAAGAGTGTACTTAGTAAAATAAAGTCTGACCGTCTAGGAGAAATTATTAAAATAGAAACACAACGTAAAACTAATATGTAAAGAAAAATTACTTTTGTACCACTGACAGCTGATAGAGTGGAAAAATTCAAATCAGCACTGATGTCTAAATTTTCTGTTTCATATAATGGCAACTATCCTGACTATTTATATAATACATTTTTACTAAATTTAGCAACATATTTAACTCAATATTTACATCCAAAACGATCATAGTCTCTGATAATGCAACATTTAGTGAGTGGGCAACAGTGGGAATACATAAAAGTAGAAGAAAATTGTAGGAACTTTATGGTGAAAAATAGTAAAACTTTAGTGAAGAGTTTAACGATAAAGTAAATATTCTAAAATTTTTAAGAAAGTTTGTGTGGCCGCTAAATCCCAATACTTGATAAAAAAGAGTGTAAATAGTAAAGATAAAATTAAAGCTTTGCTTAAATTATTAATAGTAAGACTGGAAAGGGGAAAAGCAGCAACAATAACGAATTTAATTTAAAAATAGGAAATATGAATATATCCCGAAATATTGATGTTGCGACAGCTTTTGAAACGTTTTTTACTGATATACCTATTTCTACCACAAAATCATTGAACTCTTCAAATATTATGGCAGAGGCAATACTGAAAAACAATGTACCATCATGTAACAAACCATTTTATTTCAAATATGTTACCAATAACGATATTATTAAAGCATTTAGACTTATAAATGAAAAGAAGACCTCTGACCTCTGGGGCATCTCTGTAAGCATTGTAAAACCAATAATAGGCGGCTACATTCAGTAAAATCTTTGAGAAGATTATTCTTACACAGTTACAAAGTCATTTTTATGTTAACACTCTATTTCATGATAAACAATTTGGATTTACAAGAGGTCGCTCAACTGCTGATGCCGGCATTAGTTTAGTATCACATATTTTCGAGGCCTGGGAGAAATCACATGATGCATTGGGAGTCTTTTGTGATTTGTCGAAGGCTTTTGACTTTGTGCACCATTAAACACTGATTATTAAATTAGACCACTATGGTATCAAGGGTGTTGCACTAGACTTACTCACGTCTTACTTATGTGATCGCATACAGCGAGTTGACGTGACGGCCAGCGTTCGTCAGGATCTTTGGTAACCATGGGCGTGCCGCAGGGTTCAATATTGACGCCTTTCTTATTCTTAGTATATATTAATGATCTGCCCCAAATAGTTAAGGATGACCATGAGTTTGTACTGTTTGCAGATGATACGTCACTTCTATTTAGATTGAAGCGACAAATTACTAACTTTGACAACGTAAACAAAGCAATCTTAAAAAATTTAAACTGTTTTAATGTTAATAACTTAGTACTCAATCAGAAAAACACCAAATGTAACTGAAGTTGAAGCTAATGTAAAAGTTAAAGAGGAAAACATAGAATTAGTCAATACTACTGTATTTTTGGGATTAATCCTCGATAATAAACTTCAATGGGGCCCACACATAGATAAACTAGCGAAGAGACTTAGTTCTGCAGCATATGCTGTAAAGAAGATACGTCTTCTCAAAGACGTTGCTACAGCAAGACTTGTTTACTTCAGTTACTTTCACAGTATTATGTCATATGGCATAATACTGTGGGGAAGTGCTGCAGATATAGACACCATATTCGTATTGCAGAAGAGAGCTGTTCGCGCTGTTTATAAAATGGGTCCCAGAGATTCATTAAGAGACAAGCTTAAAGAAATAAATATTGCCTATGCCCTGCCAGTATATTTATGAAAATATTATGTACGCGCGTAAAAACATAGCTTATTTGATAAAAACTGTGATAAACATAATTATAATACTAGAAATAAGAATAAACTTGCTGTTCCCTCAACTAGGCTCCATAAAGTTAATAAATCGATCATAGGGCAAACTGTACGCTTTTATAATAAATTACCAAGTGATATGCTAAGCTTGTCAAATAACAAATTCAAAAATGTTGTAAAACAAAAGCTATCCAGGAAAGCTTATTATAAAATTTCATTTTATAAGATTACCTAGAAGATAAGAAAGCCTGGCATTAAAAAAATGAATTAGCTCCAGTGAATAAATTGTAATCAGTATTAAATAATTTTAAGATATTGTAATGGATCATAAACAATAAAAATACCCCGAGGTTTTTGCCTTTCTCCTTGTGTGCTGGTCTCGATTCCGAACAGGAGGTTGATTTGACATTTCAAAGTGATCCTAAAAAAACCTTACTGAATAAATATATTTGACTTTGACTTTATTATTGGCAAGAAGTCTCTTATGTCATCCTATCCTTTCTATTATAGGTAATAGGTATATGGGAAAGTTTGTCTGGATGGATGTTTTTTTATACTCTTCGTCTGAATGTGGGCTACTTTTATCTGGATACTACGCTGGCAAGGCTGCAAGCAAAAGCTTCTAATAAAGACCTAGCTTACTTCAAGGGCAGTTAATGTATAACCTCTGTTGTGTTATGTTCCTCTGTGGTCTAGTGGTTCACCCACCGGTGTCAGATCTAGAGGTCCCAGGTTTGATCCTCAGGGGGAGTATAATATTGTGCTTGGTTTGGTTGGTGGTAGGATTTTGTTCAATTCCACCTACCACCATCTAATTCTGTTGTCATAACTACAATTCTAAAATTTTTGTGTTCTGGCATTTAAGATTAGATATTAAGATAGAAGCCAGTTCCTCAGACTGATGACGATTCCGGGAGAAGCATGCTTCCACCTTATGCTTGAAACTTGATTACTTGAAATGCAGGTGAGATGAAGGTCAAGAGATATAAAATAATAATAATTATATAAAATAATATAAATAATAATATAAAATTGTCAAGAGATGCTTGCCCTGTGAGTAGGTACGTAACTGAGAGTCTGAGTTCTGATAAAATTATGTATATACTTGTTCCAGGTGTGATGGGGTTGGGCAAGGGTAAAAAGAAGGGTGGCAAGCTTGGTGCCATGGAAAAGAAAGAAATGCCTGTGGAGACGAACCCTGAGAGGCTTGTCAATTATGTGTGCGGATCCAACATTTACACCACTGGTGAAGATCTTCAGGTAATTAATTCTGTATTACTTTGATTTAAAATGTTTCGGTTATTGTATGCTATTTATACCAAATTCCTTCAAAATTCAAGCATAAAATAGTGAAAAACATATTTGAATTATTTTGTCATCCCATGGGAATCCTGTACTTTCCCGGCATAAAAAGCAGCGTATGTCCTAATCCAGGTCGGTATAAATTATCTTTGTCCAAAATTTCAGCTCAATCCGTTTTATACTTATGCGTAAAAGAGCAAGAAAGAACCAATTCGTTTTGTATGTCGATGTTTAGCATCCCATATCAATCTCATGGGCAATTTAAAGTGATATTCAAGTGATAAAAAGAAGCCCTTGTGTTAATCCAGGTTATACCTATACCTACTATCATGGACGAAAGAAATACAATAGACTGACAATCTTCCTACAATCGAGCGTGGCACGATAAATAAATACTTTCTATGACGTGAGATGTCGCTACGTGTTCCCAAACGAAGTAATAATAATTGAATCATATTTTTTCTAAACCTCAATCTAGCCCACTCCTTTCTTCGTACGAAAATATACAGAGAGATGGCGCTTTTTCTGACTTGCACAAATGTTATTTCTTTGCTGCGAGGTTGCCAGCATGTGCAAAAACCTACGCACGGCAGCGGCGGTGGCGTTGCCGCTCTTAAGACTCGAATTGTCTCGTCGTCGTCTTCGTCGCGTGCAACTGCAAAGTGCAAAATAAATGGGTACCGTAAAACTGCACACAGGTGGTCAACCCTCCCGCCCACCACCACCGCCGATCTACATACGATTTTTTGTGTCCTGTACTGTATATTTAGATTAGATAGGAAATTGTAGATTTCCTTCAAAATAAGGTTTATTGAGAAAACAAAGCCTGGTTGCCTACCTTGTCACCATTATGTAGGTAAGTACTTAACCTATACCCCTATACATAATGGTGAAGTAAAAAAGGGTTAGTTAGGTAGGTACCTACCCTACCTATACATAGTGCATAGTGATGCCCAGAGTTGATACCTACCGCATCACATGCGCAGCGAAAACTATTGGTGATGGAACAAAGTGAGGTCTACAATGAAGCGAGCCTTCCGAGAAAATGCTTCAGCTGTGGGCTTATAGGGCCCAAAACGATCGCAGGGGGTGTCACTGTGAAGTTTAGGTTAGATGACGGCAGTAGGTTGCAACTCGGCTCTCGTCTCGGGTCACACGCTAACCGCGTCGCTACCTACCATGCGTACCTATTTTTTGTGATTTTTGGATCAATCAATTATTATGACTTTGAAACATAAATAATTCGTTTAGGTACATGATACTGTGACGTACCTACTCAATTCTCTACCAACCCAGTAATAGTTGCGTATGTTTGTAGTTATCTAGACAGCGATAAAATTCTATAATTGGTGAGAAGCTATAAGTAGGTACAGACATACATGTTTTGTCAATAAAAAATCTGTACTTAGTAGGTACCTACCATGTATGTTAAAGTGTTTTCACTACACTTACTTATTAAAGGTAGGAATTGATGTTATATACATAGTTAACATTATTGATTTATTTTAACATAAATTTTACCTATATTAATATCGGCAAATATCAGCAGAGACAAACGGATTATGAACGCTAATGCCACACAATAAGATTCAATTTCGCGTGCAAGTCTTAACAGTAAGTACATTTTTGTACCGAAACATGGCTTTTTAACCGCCTTTAAAAAAAAGGAGGAGGTTCTCAAATCGTCGGAACGTTTTTTTTTAATGTATGTTCCCTGATTACTCAAAGACGGCTAGACCGATTTAGATATTTTTTTTAAAGGGTCTTCCCATTGTCATGGGTGTTCCCATTGTCATCAAGTCAGGATCTGATGATGGAACACTGGAGAAATTGAGGGAACTCTTCAAATATTATATGCACACTTGAAGTGATTTGGGTATTTTTAGGGTCGGTATGCTTCCTAGGTGATCCCATTGTCATCAGGTCTGGATCTGATGATCAGATCCTAGAGAAATCGAGGGAACTCTTCAAATATTGTAGGCACACTTAAAGCGATTAGGGTATTTTAGGCTGTATTACCTCAAAAATAAAGAAAAAGACCCCTGTCATCAGGTCAGGATCTGATGATGGGATCCTGAAAAAATCGAGGGAACTCTTCAAATATTATAGGCACACTTGAAGCGATTTGGGTGTATATCTCAAAAGTAAGGAGAAAACGGACCCCATATAGGGTCACGCGTCTGTCTGTCTGCCCGTCCATCTGTCATCAAAATAATTGGAAAAAATACGTCATCCAGGTTAACGAAATTGAATCATATTCTTCATTAAAGTCGGTTTTCTTTCTTCCAGTCACTCCTATCAGCAGTCAACTCTGTATACTCTAGTCTTTCTCTGTATTTCAATATTCTATTTTCTGGTAGGTACATATTTTAACGATTTAACCTGCTTACTTTGATGACATAAACTAGAAAAGTAAATACCGGAGTTTTCAATATTCCTATAGTCTGTAGGTACCTGTCTGAAATAAAAATAATACTTACTTTGATGATAAGCGCCATCTAGTTAAACAACGATACGTTACATCGCATTTTACGTACGTTTATTTAGAGTTTAGTTACACGCCATCTATTAGCAGGCTCGTAAAATGTGGTGTAATACCGCTGTGAAACAAAATTGATAAAACTACACTGTGAACAATTTTTATTGTTCTAAAAAAAAATAGATATCAATCGAAGAATTTTACCATACAAATAATTGAAAATATATTCGTTTTAGATGTTGATTAGAATGCTCCCAGGCTACGAGACAGCGCCATCTAGAAATAATACCGGATTTTGATCATTTTTTGATCTACAAACTGTTCTATGGGATTAGCTGTCTATTGTATTTCTTTCGTCCATGCTACTATCTTTGTACCAAACTTGACCCAAACCCGTTCATCCGTTTCGAAGGAGCGCCAAACCTCATACACACTCAAACTTTCCCCTTTATATTATTGAGATTTTCCTCCAATTAAGTCTGAAGTCTGGAATCCTCCAAACGAGGGTTAGTCCTAGTTCAGAAGACTTTGACGAGCCAATGGGACTCCATGACTTAATTTTCCAGTCTGTTTGTCTGTCTGTCTGTCCCAATGATATAATTTTGAACTGTAGCCAATTGAAATAAAAAAGAAATAGTGTAACGGTGAATAATAAAGGCATATGAAGACTTAATAAAAAGGAAATCACACGAGAGTTTATGAACAAAATAAAGAGTAGCTGCTCAGGAATACTAGGTACCTACATACCTACTCTGCACTAATAAATAAACTACACAGAATTAGCTCACAGAATAACTGATACTAATACTTGGAAAAAAGAATACGCCGGCGGCGGTTCATTTGACCAAAAATAAAATAATCCTCGGAAAAACATGTTTTTTTTTTTTTTGAGGATTTTTTTATTTTATTATACTTAACTATGGATTCCGGATGAAGAGTAGCCTCTGCCTATGCCACATCGCGTAAACTATATTCATAACAAATTTAATTAAGATCCATTTCCATTAAGTCGTGACAAGGTAACTAATAAACAAACATAGTTACTTTCGAATTTATTATGTGTTGGTATGGATTGTGTTAGGTCTAAACCCGTTTAGTCTTGGTCGTCTGTTCCGTCTAGTTACCTATTACGTCAACTTCCCTGTTCGTAGCCGATTCCAGACAGCGACAAGTGCCAGTACAGGTGGTCTACCATCATATAATTAGACGCCACTCATTTCCGATGCAGTTCAGTGTAGGTTCCTAAACCGGATCGCCCAATTAGGTACCATGACGTCTATACAGCGGCTAACCCGCTTAGTTTGAATCGTTGAATGAATAAAATTTTGTCTCTGGTCTATTTAAATTTTTGGAGACATCATTCTGAAATTAAATCAGCAGTTTTTTGAACTGTTTTGAATTTAAAACAAAATATATATCACTGTATTTCAATCCCAAAGCTAAAACAATTCAGCTTAGACTGAGAAATATTCACTTAAATCGCAAGTCATGGTACGGATTGAATGAATGAAATCATTGCGATTCGACTCTCAGCCGAGTCGCTCGTTTAGAACTGAACCTACACTGACACGCTTATGCGACGTTGTGCGGTACGAAATAGCAATTCAGCTCAGTTCAGGTCGTCAATTAAATAGCAATAAGACTTCATGGTACGGTTCCTATACATTGTTTGTTTCAGGTAAAGCCGGACAGCGAGTACCCCCCGTGGCTTTGGGAGTTGCGTACTGGCGCCGCCCCCTCTCTGTCTGATCTCTCGCCCGACACCAAACAGTACTGGCTACGCGTACGCGCCGCCGCCATGCGCAGAAACAACAAGCTGCGCGCTATGAGGAAGTTTTAGAATGGGAAACCTACACCCAAGTAACATTTCACGAACCTTGTTATTTATGAAAAAGTTCAAGCTTGATTCCTGTTGTGGGGCTCGGGGATGATGTACTATATTAGTGAGCTGTATACATGTATGCTATGGATATTCGGTGGTTAATAATTTGGGGCGAGTTATTTATTTACCATCAATCATCATCATCATCAGGCTGGTGACTGCATACCTACGCCCCGAGATAAACCACTTTTACAATAGTAACATTAATGGTACAACTGGCACCAATCTCTCAATAGTGTTGAACCGTGATTTGAGTAATGTAATCTAACCTTTTTAGCCAACATCAAATTCAAGAAGGTATCATGTATGCAATGTAGTACCAATAGATAGGTTAATGTACATACGCTTCATAGAATAGATCGATAAGTTGTCAGCTGTCAAATCATCCTATATATATCCTATAGAGTAGGTATACCTACTGTTAACTTGTAGACTTCTGGGTGTAGATGGTGTATTCACCCAGTTCATGAATCACCCGGCTAGTTAATTTGTGAATAAATACAGTGTATATAAGTAATACATGTTTATTTTATTGAAAAAGTCTCAAAATATAAACCAAATATCACTAATACGTACATTACAATTTCAAGACAAAACATGACCCAGGTACCAATACCTACCAATTTCACATTGTCGACTAAAATCTCGAGAAAACTAAGAAACACTTGGTTTCTTTGACCTGTTTAGCTGCTACAAACTTGGAAACATTACATAGCAAAGAACCTTCGTATTTGGGTACAGTACGTTTTCATATAATTTGCATGTCCATGTCTTATTCCGAGCTCAGTCAGCTATCCATCATCCTTGAATATCCATAAGTCTACAGGCAGTCCATGGTGTCCTCTTTGATGATCATGGGTGGAGCCCAAGAGGCGTGGTGGATGCCGAACGAGTACGAGTAAGGGTTCTGTACACAACAATAAATTATTGTATTAAAATCTTAAAGTTTTTGTTAAAAAAACAAGCTTTTTATTAGGTATCATCAATCTGATTGAAATAAGACCCAATCTGCTATTTACTGAGGAGTTCCATTGAACTGGCAGATCAGCTGGCTGCCACCTTAGTATTATACTGTCGTCGGAATTTTACAGAGATAGATTTATTTATTTCATATGTGACTGGTGTATATATGACTGGTATTGTTCTCTAGGCTTACCTATCTAGCTCTTTTTTTTATTGTACGACGGGGTCTCTTCATCGCACCTGATTTCTCAAGTTATCGTAAGGCCGACGGTGGAAGCGCATTTCACCCGGTATCATCAATTAACTGAGGAACTGGCTATCTTACCTCTAAAGTGCCAGAAGACAACAATTTAAGAATTGTTGTTATGGCGACAGAATTAGGAAAGATGGTGGTATAGCCAGGCAGACTTGAACAAAGATCTGCCACCAACCAAACCAAGCACAATATTGTACTCCCCCTGCCCCCCCTCAGCACGGGGAGGGGATAAAAATGTTGTCCTCTGTTTTTATCCACCATCGGGAGACAAAATGCTCTCGAAGGTGGATAAAAACAGAGGACAAAAATTATATCCCCGCCGCGTGCTGAGGGGGCTGGAGATCGAACCTGGGACCTCTGGATCTGGCATCGGTGGTCGAACTACACCACAGAGGCGGTCTCTCGGTCAGAGCAAGGATGAGGACTACGAATGAGCGATTTATTTTATGTCACTAACTTAATAGTTTTCTACTCTTCAAGCTTATTTCAAAAATACATTATCCGTCATCAATTCTATTATTCTAATATGATAGAATATATCTAATTTAGACCCTAGTACCAGGCGCAAGCTTGCCAAAGATACTGGCTGTAGTACCACGCTGAAAACCTATGCTAATTCGCAGTAGTAAGGATTCGCCGGTTCTGGACCGAGGTCCAGAACCGGACGAATCCCCGCCGATCAAGGGTGTCTCAAAAAAATTGTCACCCCGTAAAAAAAAAAATATATCGACCACGCTGAATCGATGTAGCGCATCCATTTTACGCTATTTCAACTCGTTTCGGAGATAGGAATTTATGTTTTAAGCGCCTAGTACCCCTAATTAGCTAATCAGGGATTAACTAATCACCACCAACCTCGCCACGATGCTAATCACCTTGTTGTGAAGGGAAGCAGCATAGCAATAACAACGAACTATTTTTATTATCCTTTATTTCAATTGAACAAGCATTTAAACATATAATATACCAATATATCATTATAAATACTATCGTTTTTGAATAATCCTAGAAATTCACGCAAGGATATACCCTTGAATTTGTGATATATATATATACATCAAGCAGTACTCGCCACATACTGAGGTCCAATCATTTTGTACTCTCCTTCTATTGTAACACCATTGTTTTGAGTTCCTTTTTAAAAACCACAGGTCTTAGACTCTATAAGGGTATTGTAATGAATAACACATATTTCTGGTACAATCATTATTTTATTTCAACTCATTGACATTATACAAAAATAAAAAAAATATTTACACAATGAACTACAACTTTAAAATTACCTTAGCAACTAATTATACACATTTATTAAATCTTAGATACTATTTCTTATTCTAAAATGACCCCATGCTAATGTATCAATACTGTTGGGTAAAATATATCTCTTAGTATCGCTGTATGATAAACATGTTTTGTTAATTTTTTGCGTAAAAATTGTATGCTTTATCGACTTAAATCTATACATATCACAAAATTGATTTTTTTTATCAAACAGGCATGATTTGAAATTTTCTATTTTCATCTTTTTTGTAACACATTTATTGACACCTTTTGCTTTAGCTGTAATTTTATTCTCCACTTCAAACGCATACATTTTTGATCGGAGGCCTACAAATTCTTTCATAATTTTACCGTTATTTTCATCTTTGAAAAAACCTAACTTCTTTTTATTGATTCTCGGATAACCAAATATATTATCTACTGGATAATCCGATGTATCAAATCTGGAGGATAAGTCCGTTTTGATATCATCATAAAAATGATCCGCAAAAGTTTGATAGATAAAACTATCGGTGTCCGTATACAATAGTTTTGTTTTATTTGGGAATTTCTGTAACATGTAGTTGTAATGAAAATCATACATTAATGTTTTTGAAATATCTAATATACTAAACCCTAAATATATTGGTTTGTCATGGTAGAGTTTTGTTTTTTTTAATTGCACTGCGACTAAACTTTCTTTAAAAATTGATAGACTATGAAATTCTGGTTTAGCAATCAAATCTTGAGCACCTAGAGATTTTCCTATATTTTCCCAATGCGTTAGGAGTTTTACATTTACACGTTTTTCGATGTTTTCCATGGTTTTACCAAAAACAGAATTATTCATCAATTTGTAAAAATCTTTCTCAAAATCTGAAGTTGCTTTTGTCCTTAATTGTGTATTTAAATTTATGTACTTTTCCAACCAAGCACTTTGATCATATTTAAGAATTCTGTGAACTTTCGTTAGTTTCAGACCCATATCAAGACATTGTTTTAGATTTCTGTAATGGATTTTATATTTTGTTTTATTGTTGAGATTAGGAATAAGCTTTTTTTCTTTAGAACCTCCTATGCAAATATTCTCGGGACAAAGAGGTAGATCTGAATGTAGATCATGAAGATCTGTGGGGTATTCTAAGTCAACTTCTAATATGAAACCGTATTCAGAGTTATCAGGAACCATAAAGTTGGTGTCAGGACTCACCCATTCAAAGCCTCCCTTTGGAAGGTACTGAGACATAGCCCAACCATATAGATTGTTTGCATCTAAATAGGTGAGATATGATGTAGGTTGATTTTTATCAAAGTCTTCTAAAAATTCATTATTTGCCTTTGCATATCGATTACTACATTGGGACACACCACCTCGTATTCCAGCTCGAATATATGCAATTTGATCGAAATCTGATAATAATTCTAACTCTATTTTTGTATACTTTAACATAGCATCCCAGCTTAGCCCTGGTGCTGTATAATAATGAGCAGGATCTAAATCGTATGTTATCATACAAAGGTTTCTGAAGTTTTCAAAGATATCTGTCAGTAGTAGGACATCTGTTTTTAAGTATAAGTTAGAATATTCCATCATATTTTGACACTTAAAGTGTTTCCAAACATCCTGAGCACGGTTGTATTCTTCATCTGATATGCTTGAATCGGAAAGAGAACTGTAAAACTGGTTTTGGTTAGGGAGAGATGTTGATTTTAGGGATTCAAACGATGTCATGAACTCATAAGGATATATACCCTTCTTCCTTAGGCGACTGAAGTCTTCATCATTAGGAAAAAAACATTTGAGGGTGTTGAACTGATCGTTATTTAGATTTTTTGCTAGTTGATCGAGGCTACACGATAAAAATTTCATAGAATCTACAAATCTTAGTTTAATCTTTTGATTGTTTATGGTGAGGACTTTTGTAAAAGATATGTACCTTTCTTTATTTTGAGGAATAACTTCTATTTCACCCTCCACAAAATCTAACGCCTGTACGATAAAATGTGCATCGTAATGACTGAGATTGTGAAGGAAAACTGGAACGTAGTATGGTGGTCGAAAGTTTTTAATACAAATATCATGTGCAACACCTCTAAAATTACCTGTGTGCCAATCGAAATCAAGAACACGTTCTCCATTCAAATTTGTTTCACAGATGTGACAATTTTTGGTGTTTGCAATTTTATTTTCATTTTCAGGTGTTAATGGTTTAGGGCTCTTTTGAAAATTGTTTACCCTACAAATTTCCTTCAAATCGTTATATAAACGTTTCATAAATATTTGTGCACAGTTGGATCCACTGTAAGTTTCATATTTTGATAAACTATCGTTATATGAACATTTAACATAGTATCCGAAGCTATAAACTTCATGCTTTGCTACATTTGTAGTATATGGTTTAGTAGGATCATTAACACATGTTTCTATTGGATTTAATAATGCCTCAAAGTCAGCATATATAACAAATGGCATTTTCATCTTTTTTTGGAATTTGTCAAACTTTAGTTTGTCATTAGAAACCAATTCACCAAACCAATTTTTCATTATTTTTTCTTTAGTTGGAAGCTTCGTTGAAATGTGAGAACAATCATGTTGTTGATGGTTACTTAACCTTTCTTTTGAAGGGAAGTGAAGTAAACAACCATCACAAATGTAAACCGCATGCTCTTGATTAGAAAGTTGTTTGCTAACTAATCGCGACAAGTTTTTGATGTAGCAATAATGACCATTTGTACCGTTTTGAATGTATAGAAGATTTACGTGACGAGTTTTACGAGATTTGGTAAAAAACAAAGGACCTACAACAATATTTTTTTTGTTTTTTATATCAAATTCTAATCCGAAAACATTGATACTTATATCGTTTAATGCTTCAACTTTATGTATATCAGTTAGTTTTACTGGAAAAGGTACACCGTTAAATTTAAGTTTGTTTGCATGCATACTGTATGATGTTACTCGATCAGAATGCTTGTTGGCTGGGTATAGGGCTGATAGCAATGCCCATTTAAAACATAAATTATCTGCATTTTTTACGTTTATAACGGCTTTTTTTGCTCTTACATCTGCAGGTAATTCAATATATGAGGTTCCTCGCAGTGGGTTGAATTTATTTACATTCATATCTAAACAGTTTATTTTTTTGAGACTCCATCCACTATCTTTTTTCTCAAAAGAATCTATCTTATTTGTCATAGTGTCACACAAAGATGAAAAGAAAATATTCAAGTCATCCCCACGAAATATTATGTAATTACATGTTTGGAAGTCGAATGCATTTGTCATATTTTTAGACTGCTGTACAAAATCAGCATGTAAAATGAAATTAACTTTGAATACTGTATGTTGTTCGATTGATTCATCAATCAATAACATTACATCATCTTTAATTGACTTCAAAAATTGTTTGGGTGTTTCGAATACTGAGTTTGATGATGCACTATCTTTACAATTAATTTTATATGATATAATTCGTTGACCGAAAGCAGATTCTACTACAGATACATTTGACAAGGCACCATGTGATTTTAGTACATTATTTTTGTGAGTGTTGCTCTTTAAATGATTAGTGAAGAAACGCTTTTTAATTAGAAGTTGACAAATGCCACAGTTCACCTTATCGTTATCGTCAGTCCGAAGTCTCAACGACGCGGAAGATGAAGGTTCAGCATCAAGTCTTGGTATTTTTGTTGGCATGATGTTGCTTTCGTTATCACTCCGAGGTCTCTTGTGGTTTCCCCCTCCAACTTGTACTTGTGGCTCGCTGAAAGGTAAAGTTTAAAGTTAAATGGAAAACTTTATGGTTACAGAAAACCAGCAATCATGGTAAATATACTTAAAATAATTTGCTATGAAAATGTAACTTACATATATTGTTTTTCAGCTGCAACACATAAATTGTAGAGCTCCTCATCGTATAATGAACTTATCATATCACATGATTCAATTTCCTCACAGAGCTTAAATATTTCAGCATCTTCACATGAATCATTGATTTCTGTGTTGAAGGTACTATCACAAACTTCCTTGTGATCTATTTTTATTGCACATGATTCAACTTCTTCGCAGAGCGTAAACATTTCACAATCTTCACAAGAATCAATACTTTCCGGTTGAAAGAAGGTAAAGGAATTAACACAAGTTTCTTCGTGATCCATAGTTATTGCACTTGTATTACTAGTAGACAATGTACTGCAATGATTTTCTGACTCAAACTGAGACCAGGAGAGGCATTTTCGATGTCCTTTATATATTAAATCCAGGTAAAATGTTATTTATCATTAAAGTAAATTGAGAACACCCACTCATTAGCTAATCTTAAAAATCTTGTAAAAAAATTAAGAGTGACATTGTTTTACTAATTATCCTTGAAGAAATATTTTTTGGAACCTTCATTGTTTGCTATGTCTTTTGTTATCTTGTAAATAAGGTTTTGTGCATGAGTATAGTTGTCATCACTATTTTTCAGATAATATTTTGTCCTTAAATCTGCGTGCTTCCAATGTTGTTCTTTAGGGATTTTTGATATCTTCTTGAGGTTATAAACCTCTATTTTTATTAAATGAGTGGCTTTACTAGCATCTTCATTATTTGTCGATATAAATGCAGTACCTCCTTCATGCGCCCGAGATATTGTTGACGACAGCTTTTTTTTATAAGATTTGCTTGGTACATTAAAAAAATCATCTATACTCTCGTATACAGATTCAGGTCTCTTTCTTTTTAAAATCGGAGGTTCAGTGATGGTTAATTTATCATTACTATCATCTGAAATTGTATTGTAATAGTACTGTTTATAAGTATTTTCTTCGTTAATATCAATGTTCTGCAACAAAAAAATGTGGCTATAAAAAAATAGAAATAGAAACAATAGCTAAAATGATTACAGAAAAATAAAAAGTAGTTTTCATACCTCCATTATGCTATAACTGCTATCAATCACTTCAAACTAAAATATATTCACTCCACTGTTCACGGTAGCAAACAACTGTGAAATTATTTTGGAGTTTCTCATTTATATATTGCTAACTATTATCACATTAACTAACTACCCTGTTATTGAAAGTAGTTTTGTGGAATTTAAAGTGGAGAATAAAATTACAGCTAAAGCAAAAGGTGTCAATAAATGTGTTACAAAAAAGATGAAAATAGAAAATTTCAAATCATGCCTGTTTGATAAAAAAAATCAATTTTGTGATATGTATAGATTTAAGTCGATAAAGCATACAATTTTTACGCAAAAAATTAACAAAACATGTTTATCATACAGCGATACTAAGAGATATATTTTACCCAACAGTATTGATACATTAGCATGGGGTCATTTTAGAATAAGAAATAGTATCTAAGATTTAATAAATGTGTATAATTAGTTGCTAAGGTAATTTTAAAGTTGTAGTTCATTGTGTAAATATTTTTTTTATTTTTGTATAATGTCAATGAGTTGAAATAAAATAATGATTGTACCAGAAATATGTGTTATTCATTACAATACCCTTATAGAGTCTAAGACCTGTGGTTTTTAAAAAGGAACTCAAAACAATGGTGTTACAATAGAAGGAGAGTACAAAATGATTGGACCTCAGTATGTGGCGAGTACTGCTTGATGTATATATATATATCACAAATTCAAGGGTATATCCTTGCGTGAATTTCTAGGATTATTCAAAAACGATAGTATTTATAATGATATATTGGTATATTATATGTTTAAATGCTTGTTCAATTGAAATAAAGGATAATAAAAATAGTTCGTTGTTATTGCTATGCTGCTTCCCTTCACAACAAGGTGATTAGCATCGTGGCGAGGTTGGTGGTGATTAGTTAATCCCTGATTAGCGTAAAATGGATGCGCTACATCGATTCAGCGTGGTCGATATACTTTTTTTTTTTTTTTTTTTTTTTTTTTTTTTTTTTTTTTTTTTTTTTTTTTTTTTTTTTTTTTTTTTTTTTTTTTACGGGGTGACAATTTTTTTGAGACACCCTTGATCGGCGGGGATTCGATCCGGTTCTGGACCTCGGTCCAGAACCGGCGAATCCTTACTACTATTCGCTGCTCTAAATAAGATCCATTCTTTAGATCACACATAAAAATCACTTCAAAGTTTTAAAAAAACCCGGAGGGCACAGGCACCCCACGGACCCAAGGTCTCGACCATCTAGTGTAGGTACCTATCGCATATTTAAATGTCTTGTCACCAAAACTAAAGGTGTTTTTTTTTTGTACGTTGGGGAAGCCAAGCGCTTCCCCAACGTACAAACGCCTTCATATCACCTGGTTACAAGATGACATAAGGCCGAAGGTGGAGGCGTACTTCACCCGGAATCCTCAACAAACTGAGAAACTGGCTATCTTACCTCTAAATGCCGGTACACAATTTTTTTAAAGAATTGTTATCGTTATCCAAAATTTTAGTTCATTCGGATGTCAAGTAGTGGTTTTGATTCAGCTTGCAAGATATTATTATTATTATATATATATATATAGCCCCAAACTTGTAATATGGGAACTAGATTACGGTTAGAATATTTATACTTTTGTTTATTGTAAATACAGACGTACTATATGATACGACCTCATTATGTTTAAAAGCTTGTAAAAACATAAATAAGATGTTACCTTCTTGGTGTTGTAGAGATTGGGTGGGTAGTTGGCGGGCCCGGGGGACTTGGTGGCCTTGCCCGCGCCGTCTAGACGTGCGCCCAGAGAGTAGATCGGTTGTCTAAAACATCACATCAAGCATTACAATCCGGATCCGGACCTCTGGATCTGAAATCGGTGGGTTGGACCACTAGACCACAGAGGCGGTTAAATATAAGTAGGTGAATAAATATTTCACACAACGCCATTTAGCCTCAAAGTAAGCAAAGCTTGTTATATGGTGTCTAGAATACGGAATTTAATTGATAACTCTGAAGCTAGAAGCGCAATCTCCCGGAATACAAATCAGTCTGATGAACTGGCTATTTTACCTCTTAATGCCGGAACAGAATAATTTAGAATGAAAATATGATGTAGGGCAAGATGGTGGTAGGTAGCCAGGCCACCTCCAACCAAACCAAGCACAATATTGTACTCCCTGGGTTTTTTTTATAGTACGTTCTTCGGCAAAGATCAACAAACTTCAAGTTTTCACTTCTGTCGGCGCTCCCAGAGTGCCACGGTTTTTTTTTTATTTACCTATTTATTCATCTTTCTTAATTTAGTCTATTGATTTGTTTTACCTAATTTAAGCGTTTTCTATTATGTGGCTTTTGTATGGTTTATACGTCGTGCAATAATATGAAATCTATAATTCTGATTCTGATTAGGTATGTCCTATTGCCACGTCAATTATGATTGTGGTCGCGCATTCTTCCCATTTTCTCCCTTGACCCAACCCTGAGAAGCCTTTACGTGGTGTAGGTTCATACCTGTTCTGGTAGACGTTTGTGTCGCGTTGCCAGTACACGGCCGGCCCGGGGCTTTTCGGTTTCAGGTTGAAGCCAATTCTTGCTCCCATCGTGTACGCCGGATTTTTGGGAGGAAACCCTGTACATTATTTCATTATAAATATGATTATATATATTACTGAAATTAGGAAAATGTTATATAACATAATTTCCTCAAAAACTTAAATATAAATAGTCTGTCAATTTCAGCAATCCAATAATAAGATATTTTTTTTTTATAAGGTAAGATCTACAAAAACTGATCTTTACAAAAAAGTAAGAACAGTAAATTAATAATTACGTTTTTAAAACTGAAAAGAAAACCGACTTCAATGAAGAATCTGATACAATTTCGTTTACCTGCACGACGTATTTTTTCCAATAATTTTGATGACAGATGGACGGACAGACAGACAGACGCGTGATCCTATATGGAATCCGTGTTTTCTTTACTTTTGAGGTAATACACCCAAACCACTTCAAGTGTGACCTAATGACAATGGCTAATGGCTAATGACAAAATACCACCTGTGCAGTATACCCTATCAAGCAAAAAAATAATTGTTGAAATCGGTCCACGCCTCTTCGAGTAATCGGGAAACATACTTACATAAAAAAAAAGACAATCAACATTTCGACAAATTGAGAACCTCCTCCTTTTTTTTAAGTCGGTTAAAAAGAACATGAATTACACATACACATAAATCATCGGTTAGTGGTCCAGCTGTCACAGCTTATGTACGGAACCCTATAAAAATATCATAAATCTCACGTATAGCATATGCGTTCGCAGCGGGCCCCGGGCGGCGCAGCGCGAACCCTAATCGCGCGCCCATCGAGTAGGCCGGCGCCCTCGGGTCTTTCATCGGCGGACAGCGCTCGGGGGCGTGGGCGCCAGGGCCCGGGTTGCGCTGTGTGGCGCGCTGTGGAAACCTGCAGTAGTGTAGGGCTTACTTCTAAGGTCCCCATTGACACTGGTCAAAAAGTCTCAGTTCATCAATGGGGGATTTAAACCTTTTAAAAAAAGAAATCAAATCTAGATACAAGATATTTATTGGTATTGGTAAATAAATAACAAATAAGTGCTCACTATACCTATTTCTATATTCCTAATTGTAATCGCCCCTAATTAATAGGTCTAGTTCTATTGAGCTCGCGTCATGGAAATGTTGATTGATTTTGTTTATTTGTCCAACAATCAAATTCTGTTTCTTAACAAAATTGCAAGTCTTAAAAATAAAGTCAGTAATCTAGAGGCAGACATTGTACAAATAATATACCTACAAATTAGATAGGTACCTACTGCGAGCCCAATTACCGATATTGGCAATCATGGAAAAAAAAACCAACACAGCTCCAACGGATTAGGAATGATTGGGAAATAGGAAAACCAAAACAGGTAGTTTCAACTTTCAACTGACATGAGAAGCGGGAAGGAGGCATAGTAACTCTTGTTTGGAGGTTTAGGGTACGATTCCCAAGGCACTCTTTTTGAGGTTGTTCTCAGTTTGGCAAGGACATCTCAGGTAAAGACTAAAAGTATGCCTAGATTGTGATTTCAGGCTTGGATCACCCTAATGTCCGATTATATGGCCCTCGATCCCGCCCGTGTAAATAACGGCCCTTACCCGCACTTTCAGTCGTGAAGCTAAAGACCTCTGATCATGAAGTGTTTTAGAAGGGACAAAAGGTCCGGGACTATTGTTGGTGTACATAAGCAACACTACCAACCATAATATAGTGGGTGGGGTCAAGACCTCTCGAAGCACCGCACAGGATGTTCGATCGCCTCGTTTTGTGGCCGCAAGTGCATTAGAGCCAAGAACGGATGCTGGTACTCACGTGGCGCCAAAGCTCCACGCCGGTGACGTGACGTTGCCGTCCCGGGTGACGCGGTCGATGCGGTAGGCGGGCCCTGGGCCGAGACCCTTCTTGCGGTCAATGCCCGAATTTGTACCGAACGAGTACATAGGGTTACGGTTCCGGGAAGGGTCGTGTCCGGGGAAGCCCACCGTCGACGGCAGCATGTACGCGCCCGGCCCGGGCCCTGAAACAGCGATGTGTATTGGCACCTATTAGTTTTTTTTTTGTTTTTGACATTTCACACAGCGACATCCAAACTAAACTAAGCCGAGCTTGGAATATGGTACTAGATTACCTTAAGATAGAATAAATTATTTATTTGTCGCAACTACCTATTACCTAGTTACGATATTACACCAAAACACAGAACAAAGATAATAATGTTCATCACACAAAATGTTAATCCCGGGTGGGAATCGAACCCACAATCTACGTAGAAAGCAGAGCTTTTAACAACTGAGCTGTGGGGCCTGTATAGTAGGTACCTACGTAGATACTAGATAACGTCCTACTTTAGATAATGTCATCATCATCACAGCCCGAAAAAGTCCACTGCAGGACATGAGCCTGACTGGGGAGAATTTTCCATGATAACCACGCTTGGCAGGTGAGCTGGTAATCTTCTGGTGTTTCACATAGTCGCCTTTTACGACATCTAGGCGGCTAGAGGGAAGCGTACCTATTCTTAGTCGGAGCCCTAGTTATTTTTGGTAGCAAACAGGTTTATAATATTAAACTTACCCAAAGGTCTTTTGGCCATTGTGAATATATACTACGATTTTTACACGAAACAGATACACTGGAATTTAATGAAAAACAATAATTTAGAAATACATATTAATTTAATTTTACTATAATTTAGACATGACGTTCGCGGCCGCGACAGGATTTATAAACAAAGGAAAGCGAGACAGATATCATGTAGGTATTCATAAATGAGGTTGAATGCAGAAATAAACCATGAAGGTTATTTAAGCAACATCAAAAGGAGGAGTTTCTCAATTCGTCGGCAAAATCTCTTATAATCAAAGTTGTTATTAAAACTTGGGATAGGTAGGTGGTATGTTGTGTTTATTTGGCGGTTTTGTATTTGAGCGGCGCCTGCTCGCCGATCTCGATGGAGTCGTCTTCATCTTCGGATAGTGCTCCCCACTGGAAAACAATAAACAAAAAATAACATGTTAATTACCTCCGTAGCATGTGTAGCATTGCATGCTATATTGTAGCAGGGTTTTTTGCCGGAATTTTTGACGATAGGAAGATGACTTCCAAGAGACAGCTGGTGCTCTATGGAGTAAGGAAAGCTCAATCGCGAACTTTGGAAGTCTGTGAAAGGCCTACTGCTGTGAAGCAAAACAATCAACTCGCAATGTCTTAAACTTATAAGTATACATATACTTTTTTGTTGAATTTATTTGTGTTTACTTACTTGTTGAAAACAAATTTTAATATTGTTAAACAAAAAAAAGCATATTAAAAAAGAAAACTGTAGAAATGTCAGTCAATAGATTAGTAACCCCCTTGCACAAGACACCCAGCTTCGGCGTACGTCGTGAAAAATAAATTATTTTACTACAGCGTAACGAGTAGTCGTCGAATCATAAACAGATTGTAAATCCGGAGAAACCGTGATGGCTTCCCACTGTGAGGTTAATTTTTGTTTTTTTTTCAAACTTATCGAAATTTGCAGTAAATAATACCTACCTATTTACCCATACACCAACCGCTTGCATTATCGTTTGAATTTTTTCAATGGTACCTAAATAACCTTTTTGTTAAGATACAACTTTATAAGATAAACAAAAATGAAGCGCCTCCAATTTCGGCCTTATCTCAACTTGTGGTAACAAGTTGAGATCTCACCTGGTAAGGTGAGATGACGGCCAAGCGCTTAAATAAAAAAAAAAACTACCTGCTTAGAGAGTGGAGTTTTTTTGAGCGAGCGGTACAGAAACGCGGCGTAGAGCAAGTTGAGCACTCCCAGCGCGCGGAGCGTGCTCTCGAAACCGAACCACCACGACACCAGACCACCGAGGATTGGACCTGTACCAAATATGTTAAGTTAAGTAGGTACTTACTTTTTTTTTATCACTGGATAATTTTAACAATATCAAATCGTAGTACATATATGTGGACGAATCTTAGCAAAGCTTGTGATATGGGGACTAGATAACGGAACACCCAAACACAAAACAAACGTCTATATCAATCATACAAATGTTTGCCCTTAGCGGGAATCGAACCAACTACCTACAGCTCAGAAAAAAGAGCCACTACCCTGAGCTGTGAGGCTTGTCGATGCTATTATCATGAATCTTGTTGCTAGGTAATACGTAAGCATAAATACAACGTATATTATAACAAACCAAGTGTGTAGGCCCCGCTGGCCGCGGCCTGCAGCAGCGCAGCACGGTGCGGGGCGGAGCGCGGGGCGCGTGCCAGCAACGCCGGTACTAGCGCCGCGTCCACAGCGCCCAGACCCGCGCCCAGCACTACGTGTGGGCCCGCCAAACCCGCCACCTGTACCACAAGGGATCGTAGTTGGGCTGGCTGCGTTCACAGCATATGCACAATAACCCCCAGTTCAGGACGTCAGTAGAGAACATTTTCCCCCCAATTTGAAATAAGAATTAGAATTATAACCCAAGGGATCGACTCAGTAAGTCTACGTTCAGAGAACGTGGCAGTACAGAAACATTGTGGGATTAAGTAGGTCCTTAATTTTTTTTTTTAATAATCATCTTTAAATGACACTACATTTCCTGTTGCTATAATTTTGCATTACCATAATTATACTTCAAACTTAAAACTAGCCTATTTCCTACAAATGCAGAATGATCTGCAACACACCACTCAAAATTTGATTGCTTTTGTTAGATAACTCACCGAAGAGGCGTGCGGTAACGCCAGCGCAGCGATTCCGACAGCCAGCTGACCGGCGAGCGCGAGCCGCTCGGCGCCGAGCGCACCGGCCACCCCTCCGAGCGTGCTCGCCGCCAACGCGTACGCCGCGCTATCGGGAATAAACACCGCGCCACTCACCCATTTCTGTGAACAACTTTTTTATTTACCGGGTATCACCACGCTTCGAAAATGAATGAATAAATTAATTTCACACAGCGCCATGTAACCATACACAGCGCTATGTCCCATATTACAAGCTATGCTTAATTTTGAACATAGCTTGTAATATGGGAACTAGATTACTTAAATACTTTTTTGTAAAGACATGTTTAAATTGCCTACTGATACAACAACTGAACACCCAAACACAGAACAAACATCTACTCGTATATTCATCACACAAATGTTTGTCCCGAGTGGGAATCAGAATGCAGAGCTACAACCAACTGAGGCCGATTCTAAAATATTTTAGAGCAGTAGCGAGCGCGTCACAGAGGCGACGAGCTATTAAAGAATACTGCTCTTGCAATGGACTTAATGATCTACCGATTTATACCTATTTGTGAAGGTTACGGTAAGTAGCACTAGCACAGCCTGGAGGACTGGATGTAAAGGCTCTGTTGGTTTACCAGTCCTCCCCTCACCCAGACGATGTGGGAGTGCTGCTATGTTGTTTAGTGGGTATACCGGACTACCGGGGAGCCCCACATAACCCTCCCACCCCCGATGGGAGAGTATGCGTAATGCATTTTTACCAGCGAGAAAAAAAAAGTAGCACTAGCCTGAGGATGGAACCGCTGCATTATCCATAGTGGTAAGCAGGGCTCGAGTGCAGCCATCACGCTGGTAGTGAGCAGTACAGCGCCTGCGCACTGACCGCACGGCGCGCGCCGCCACTCCATCAGCGCGCCCAGCGGCGAGGCACTACCTTCCCATTCCAGTGGCTGAACACAAACAGTAGGTTCCAGATACTAAAAAGCTGCTTGTCTATACATACATATTTCAATTGCCAGGTTAGGGTAGCTTTGTGATTTTATCAACTAAAGTAGTTTGTTTTTTCATTTTATTGTAGGACGGGGCGAGTTGCTTAGCCTTCATCTCATCTGGTTTACAAGTTATGATGCCGAAGATGGAAGCGCACAATTCTTCCCGGAATCTTTAACTTTTTGAGGAACTGGCTATTTTATCAGTATTATAAATGCCGGAACACAATGTTATGGCGACAGAATTAGGTAAGATGACTTAAACAGACTACTCCCCCTGGGGATAGAAGCCGAGACCTCTGGATCTGACATCGGTGGGCTAACCAATAGACCACGGAGGCGGCGGTAATAGGATCGATTTGAATTTGACGTCTTTTGAACTCTTGTCGTAATCGAACACGAATGATTAGGTGGGTAGGTACTTACTTGATTGTATTCCTCCTTCCATAGAAACTTGTATTGCAAAACTAAAACAGAATGCATTTGGTGTTTGGTTTATTCCTTGATAAAGTAGGTGCAAAAAACGAACTGAGGCACCTAAACTTGAACGCTAGTAGATTTTATTAATCAAAATTTCTATACATACCTACCTAAGGTGAATAGTATCGCTGCTGCAATGATGAGGAATGGTGTCTCCCGGCTCCAAAGGGCATAAGTTGCTCCACCGAATGGATAGCCCACCAGAACTCCTGAAATCAATCAATCTATGAAACATTTTGCAATTTATTATTCAGTTAGTTCCTCAGTTAGTTGAGGATTCCGGGTGAAGTTCGCTTCCACCTTCGGCTTTATCTCAACTTGTAATCAGGTGAGATGAAGGCCAAGCGCTTCCCCGTCGTACAAAAAAAATAAAAATAAAGTTAATGTCATCAGATATATGAAAATTGCAAAAGAGGTTCCTAATTCTATTTTAAACTAACATCACCATGGTTGGTTTAGACTCTAGAGGCTACGTCAGAGGATTCGTTGGAAAAGATTGTAAGCATCAAGGCAACTAGATACCTACGTAACTAATGATTGTAGACGGTAGTATTCATTTTAAAGGTTTGTTTTTATTTACCAAGAGCCACAGCTCCAAGCAGCGCTCCCAGAGCCTTATTGTGGTGTCGTGAAGGTACCACGCTATTGGCGAGCGCCAGCCCCGCCACGCCAGAGAGCGCCGCGCCTGCACCTTGCGCCGCGCGTCCCACACCCGCACCTACAGCCGCCAACGCGCCATCCGCGCCCGCGTGCGAACACCACGCAAATACTATAAACATGAAAAAACTAGGGAATTATCTCTTCGTTCACTCTGGTCCCGATTATCCACAACACCTCTTTCGTCTTTTAGCAGGCCCGGCCGTGTGCGTGTGATTCTTACAGTTTTTTTTTGGTTGGTGGCAGGACTTTTTTTAAGTCTGCCTGGCTAGCTACTACCATTTTACCTAATTCTGTCACCATAGTTACAATTCTAAAATTGTTGTGTTCCGGCATTTAGAGGTAAGGTAGCCAGTTCCTCAGTTTGTTGGGGATTCCGGGTGAAGTGCGTGCTTAACTAGTTACCAGGTGAGTTACCGTCGTACAATAAAAAAAACTCCGTTTTTTTGGGCATTGTAGACTTGAATCGCCTGATGATTCTGTGTTCCAGATGGCGGTAGGTCACGGAAGTATATGAGACACTAGCATAGGTATCATTATTACTTAGTTAGTAGTTCGCCTTGAACTGAGATCTCGTAATGTCTAGTTTGTGTAAGGTATTAAACCACGGAGATCATATCTCAAAAAGAAAGTAATTCAAAGACGATAAAGTGTTCTTTCGTTACCCTAACTCTAAGCACACCCTTTTCTCAATCTCTCTTTATTCACTTGAGTGTACGCGGCTCGCTTTCGTTGCTAACTCTTATTATACTCGTATGCAAAGCCAGAATGAAAGCAAAGCACCAAAGCACCTGCCGTACGTCACGTGGGCAGACCTAAGTGAATAAGTTGCCCCTTACTAACACGAAAAGAACCCCTTACCTACTCTCAAAACCGGTGACGTGACGATACGTTACGTTTTAAAAATCTACCCTCAGCCTACGGATACTGTTGAAACATTGCCACTTATGTGCATACATACAGAGCTGGATTTCCCAACGTAACTTGGAGATTATTGTAGAAGAGACATTTCAGACGCCTATGACGACGAACGGCTCCTTATGAAGTCTGTTGTGAAAACCCCAAAGCTGTGTATTTTCACAGCCCACATGAAGAATTAAACTTTAGATGTAAAATATTTTTCTGGCATCACTTGTCAACAGTCTAACTATGTTGGTAATTTGGTAGATAGTCACCTAACGAAGCAAGCAGTAGCAGTATAGTGCCCGCTCGGAGAGGCGATGCGGGCCCTTGGAGGCAGACGGCGGCGGCGGCCGGCCCAGCGCTCACCAGTTGCGCCGCCGCCTTCGCGCTCAGCACCAGACCCACCAGCGCTTGCGTGCCTCCTACACCTGAACTGAATGTTAGCCACACACGTAGGTATTTAAAGTCAGTAATTTATATTGAAAAGCTTAAAGCCAAGGTAACCTGTATCATCGCGGTGAACTGTAGCATTGAGCACGCGAGCCAGTGGGGCTCCGTGTGCAGCGCCATGGGCACTCCAATCTGCCAGCGACGATCCGTGCACCCAGTCAGGAATTATCGGCACTAAAACACACCATTGCAAATATATTAGGTTTATTCCTTTATGATGATGATGGCAACTCAGTTCAGCCGGTTCTGCCAAAACAGTTCACCATTCGTTAAATTTAAAAGGGAGCTGGAGATGATCTGCAGCTTACCAAGAACAGTCAGCAAGACGTTATCTAAAAAGAATGTCATGTAAATAAGAGCGAACACAATGACCCAATTCCCGGACCCCTCTTGCATCTTGAATGCGTGCTTCTTCCCTGAGATGCGTCGTTGAAATGCGAGAGGTGGTGGGCCAGGCAACTTGCGGGGTCCCATCTGTATCGTGTCGAGAGCTGATAACAAATCCAATTTTCTTTCAATCAGTAACCGGTCGCGCGTGTGGTCTCACCCTCACACAATTTTATGCTCTAATAGGTAGTTTTATTGGAAACAGGAGACGTTGTAGTCGGACGCGCAGGTATTAAGTAGGTAATATATATATATCTAGGTGTACAAAGTCTGCTAAAATGTTAGGTATACCTACTTAAAAAACATTTAATTACATTTATTTGTAGTAGGTAGGTATAGATTGGTTCTAATAATCAGTTTTTACCCTTAAAACAACCTGATAACTATTTGTATTATAGAACTTTTGAGGATCACCTACAAATAGTAAGAGGCACGTCTAAACTCCAAACTTACGTTTAGTTGGCACATGCCAACCCGGTCACCTCAGATCGGGATGTATTCCCATCATAGATTTCCGCACGTACAAAATGCCCACAGTTGACAAGTAGCTAGAATTAGAATTCATAATTCTATAGCCCAGCTGTAGCTTTTGTATATATTTGAGCTTTAAGTTTGAAAGCAATTATTTAATTACCAATACTCACATTTAGGGCATCGGAACTGATTTTTCTCGGAACCGAAAGAACCGGGAATACCCGGTTCTAGGGGGCTACAAAAAGAACCGGTTCTCTAAATATTAAGAACCGGGTTTTCGGTTCTTTCGATTCTCATAAACATCTGTGAATATCGTGTGAGTAATGTGACGCAATGAAAAAAATAATCGAAATGAACACGATGAGTGTCAGCAATCAGCAATAAAATGGCAACTGCATTGAGAAAACAATACAATAAGCGACGCCAGTTCAAACAGCAACTCTAAAATACTTGTTGGTCAAGAAAAAATATAAACTTATTTTGAAATCTGCAGTTCAAATTAAAACCCCCGTTTCATAACAAGCCTCATAGCTCAGTTGGTAGTAACTCTGCATTCTACACTGTAGGTTGTAGTTTCGATTCCCACCCAGGACAAACATTTGTGTGATGAATATTAATGTTTGTTCTGTGTTTGGGCGTTGTATACTAAAGTACGTATGTATTTACATAATAAAAGTACTTAAACAAGTATTCTATCCGTTATCTAGTTCCCATATTACAAGCTATGCTGAATTTGAAGCTAGATGGCGCTATGTGAAATTAATGTCTTGTAATATTGATTTATTGTTTTTATATCTCTCAGTTAAGTTGGGAAATCCAGCACTGTATGTATGTATGTATGTATGTATGTATGTATGTATGTGGCAATGTTTGTGACGGCATAACTCTCGAACGGATTATCCGATTTTCATGTAATTTAAGCAAACTAGAGATACCGTAAATAGAATTTGATCGTCGCGTGGGATTTTTGATAAGTTGGTTGTTTTTGAGATATTGAGTTGAAATTAAATACAAATTTTCGCCCATATCTTCTGATTGGATGATCCGATCGATTCAAAATTTTAAACATGCAGAGATTTTAATAATAAGTACTCATCAATCGATACGAGGATTTTTTTGACACTAGAGTAGTTTTTGAGAAATAAGGGTGTTAAGGAAGACAGGAAGATTTTTGGCTTGTGGGGTGTCATTTGCAACAGTATCGGCTTCACAATCATAAAATATACATTTTACTTTAAAATAGGGGTGGTTTTCATAACAAAGGGGTGAATTAAGGGGTTAAATTTTTTTTTGTATGTCTTGTAGGATAGACTGCTAAAAGGGGTTGACTTGACAATTAACTTTCTTTTGATTTGCTGAAACCACCCCAGTATTTAAATTTAGGGTTGCAGAAGGGGTAGATAAGATTGAAGTCTTGAAAATGTGTGAAAACATGAAATATCATATGTAATAGGGGTTGAGACTGCAGATTTCAAAATAAGTTTATTTTTGCCCTTAATAAGGGGTGGTTTTTAAGATGAAGGGGGCAAGGGTTGATCATCAGCTTTTCTTAGATGAGAAAGGGTATTCGCAATCTCAGTAAAACTGGTCTATTTATTTTTTGTTATTCACTCAAGGGAAGGGTGCCGTTAAAATCCAAGAATTACTTTTGGGGTGTCATGCAAGTGTTTTGACAGCGCATATTCCATATCAACAGTAAATTATTGTCCACCACAATGTGAAAAAGACTTCCTCTATAACTGTAAGGTTTCGCCATAATCATCACGTTTGGCAGACATATCGGTGTTCTCAGTTAAAGTTTTGTTAACACACAGAAATAAACTTTTTGGTTGACTTTACGACATCCGTAGGCTGGAGGGGTAGATTTTTAAACCACGACTACTAAGGCAACAGTTTTGAGAGCACCTTTTAACCGCCTCTGTGGTCTAGTGGTTCAACCCACTGATTTCAGATCCAGAGGTCCCGGGTTTGATCCCCATGGGGAGTACAATATATTGTGCTTGGTTTGGTTGGTGGTAGGACTTTGTTGAAATCCGCCTGGCTAGCTACCACCATCTTACCTAATTCTGTCGCCATAATAACAATTCTAAAATTGTTGTGTTCCGGCATTCAGAGGTAAGATAGCCAGTTCCTCAGTTTGTTGAGGATTCCGGGTGAAGTGCGCCTCCACCTTCAGCCTTATCTTTACTTGTTACCAGGTGAGATGAAGGCCAAGCGCTTACCCGTCGTACAATAAAAAAAAACCTTCAAAACGTCATCAACCTTTGTTCATTATGTTAGTAAGGATATTATAATAAGTTGATTTACAACAAGAGAGAGCCTCGAACACTTAAGGTACCTAAGTAAGGTCTAAGTATATTGGTCGCAATTCGGTTGGCTTTAGTTAGTCCTAAATCTGACTAAAATTAGGTTTAGAACTGTCAAACTAAGATTCCTATTCGGTTGTCGCCATTCTAAACCTAAATTTAGGATGACAGTACTAAAATGATTTTAGTTACTCAATTTAGTCAAAACAGTGGTTTACCTATTCGGTAGGCACACTTACTAACTTAAAATTAGAAACTAGACAACACTTAGTTAGGTGTTGATTAATACATTTTAGTGAACAAAATGGATAATTTTCTTTGCATAATTAAACGTGGTGTAATGTCGGAAAGACAGATTTCAATCAAATTGGCAATAAAAAATTTGAAGTTGGCGCGGTTGAATTTTATACTGGTACTATACCTAGCTACCTATGTGGTTGCTACGTTTGTCGATTCTTCGGAAAGGTTTGATTTTATTTTTTAATACATAGGTAAGTTATGATCCTTGCTTCTGTTTATTTACCTACCTTTATCTTCTTAGGTATTTAAAATCATTTTTTTTCTATTACACTACTACCACACGATAAGTAATTTTAAATATATAAGCTACTTCTTTATTGTACAACATAAACTTTTTACATATATATTCTTTAAATAGACACTTTGATACACTACTAGCCGAAGATGGAGAGATGTCAATCTTCTACCTATTAATAGAAAATTTTGTAAGCAATAAACTAATTCAATAAATAATAAAGCCATTTGGACATCTCATCTATCAACAGCCTTTATCCATGCGGGCAAAGCCTGCAGGCAAAAGAGAGTATCATTTAATATTTTATTTAAATATAAATGTTGGCTTCTATAGCTACGACAACTCCAACCAGAAGCGCTGAATGCTGTTGGGTTTTCTGCAAGTTTTACTGAGTGTTTCCTTATGCTGTGACAGCACAAACCATTCCAAGACTATGTAGTCCTGGAATATGGCTATGCAGCCAGCATACTTTTATCGTTTGTTAATTACGTTCTATTTGAGAATAATAATCTCCGTCACAAACCAGACATCTACTACTAGCTTATTATATTCTACATTTTCACAAATTTTCAAGACTTATTATCAAGAATTTATTTACCCTTTTTGCAACCTTTATTACGGGGTGGTTTTAGCAAATAAAAGCAAGCAAGACATACCAAGCGTTTTACCAAACTTTACATAAACCACCCCTATTAAATAGTCTTTTTTTTTTTTATATTCAGCCGATACTCTTCCAAATGACACCCCGCAAACCAAAAATATTTTTGTCACACTTAACACCCCTTTTCCTCAAAAACTACGCTATATAGCGTAAAGTGTATAAGATTTTTTTGACACGTGTGTCAAAAAAATCGTACACCGATTTATGAGTATTCTTTGCATATTCAAAATTTTCGATCGATTGTATTAACCATTTAAAAGACATGGGCCAAAAATTATAATTCTTAATAACTACTTATCAAAAATGACCACGGACAATCAATTTCTATTTATGTTATTTCTTCACATTTTCAATTTAATAAAAATTGGATAATCCGTTCGACAGTTATGCCCTCACAAATATTGCCACATACATGTATGTTGCGAAATCCGGCACTTACATACATACATACATACATGTATGTATGTATGTAAGTGCCGGATTTCTCAACTTAACTCAGGGTTCTCGTCCGCTTCGCTCACTCGATCAAAAATATTCAACTTATTTTTTTACGTTACCTGAACTTTTTACTTGCCACTGTGGAGTGGATCCTTTGCAAAGAAATACTTTTTGAAGACTCACACTGTATATTGAATTATCGTAGGGCCAATTTAATAGATGACATTTGTCATCTGTCTGTTTTAGCTTCCTAATGAGGTGACCTGCTTAGAAACATCGATTAAATTAAATTATTGATCGATTTTAGATCGTAAATTATGGAAACAGAATAAGAAAAGTACATAGCGTAATTAAAACATGCATTTATTCTGTTGTTGTTGAATAAAAGCTAGTTTAGTTATCGTCATCACTGCTGTCCGCACTCAGAGATATGATTAATTCATTTTGAACCACATTGTCTATTCTCACATCTCGTTTAAAATCATCTGAAATTATTTCCATTGTTTTGACTTTTCAATCTCCTTTAGGGTAAAATATTCCTTCACAAGTAATTCAAATAATCGATCATAAATATTTTTATTTTTTTGGTAACATTCCTAGTATTTACAAAATAAATAAGTTCAACAACGTAACCTTGTAACGAGGTTCAGTTTTTAAAATAAAAAATAAATTATTATGTTTAGAATGGTTTATTAGTCAATACAATGTATGGCAATAAATATGTATGTTTAACTGAAAAAAGTGTTTCAATTGTGCAGTTGAAACTTTGAAAATATTGTGTGCCCACCGTTACAAGGTTATGTTGTTGAATTCAGATGAAGTGTCAAATGTGACCGTGGCCTTGCTTTTTTTTTTTTAGTTGACTTACTAGGTTATACGTTCACCACTATCGTTTCGGGCCACTGCTGAACATAGCATATTTTCGGAAGGCTCGCTGCATTGGAGACCTCATTCTGGCCCAGACAAACCTCCTCCAAACCAGTAAAACCAGGGCTGACCCTACATATATACTCATGAATCATTTACCCATAATCAGAAAGTGTGAAAAATATTTTTCAGGTGAAAAAAAAATGTTTTTATTCTTTGTCACCACTTCAACCACTTCAAAACAACTGGGGATTTTCTGCTGATGTAGAAGCTAGGTTTTTTGCTTGTAAGAGACGCTTTCACGACGTCGTGTGGTGTATAGCCTTCCAACAGTCGGGTCTTTCAATTTAACAAGCTTCAGATCTTAGTTGGTAGTATGTAATGTACTCGGCCTTCTGTACTATAGGTTGTGGTTCGATTCCCAACCAAACGGTGTGTTTGTTGTATCATATTATGGTAGGTAGGTACAAATTAACAAAAAAAAAGTAGTTATTTAAGTATTATTTATATATAATCTGTAATGTAGTTCCCATATTATAAGCTATGCTAAGTTTGTGGCTAGATGGCGCTGTGTGAAATAAATGTCCTGTAATGTAATTCCCTCTCAAATGCAATCCAGTCTGTCCTTATACCAGGTGCCCGTGGATCGGTATGTTCCAATCTGCTCCTAGTGTAATCCTAGTAGTAATGTAATGATTATGGGTAGGTGTTGAGTATGTATCCTAGTATTAAAAAAAAACTATCTCATCGGTCTTCTGCACCTCAACCGCTTCTGGGAGGTGTGGAAAAGAAGCGAGCATATTTATGGCTTCAAATTCAACGTGACAACTGCTGAGTCATGTGGTTTTATCGTAAAAGGCTAGATTCTTGCCTTTCAACTTGTAGCCGCCAGGAGTTACAGCCTTACAACGGCTTTGAATGCAGGTTTCGTAGTCGCGGAGAAGGCTGCACGCCGCTATGTTAAAAAAAAATAAACGCAATTTGACATTGAATGACTATGACTTTGACATTGTCTTCTGTCATGTTGAGATCGTGACATCATAATTTTTATAATTACCATTGCACGACCAATAATGTACGGCCAATAATTGGAAGCTACATGCTTCTCATTGGTCTTTCAAATCCATTTCAAAGCACGTTTTCTGGGACGAGCTCCCACCAGAAAGCTGGCTCGTTGCCCCTGAGAATCACTTCCCCACTCAACCTGCGCTATGCTAGGTTTCGCGGGCTCGCTCCTCTCAGGACCTCCTTTGCGAGCTTCTGTCTCCGCATTTTTTGTATACACACCCCAATGTCACGCATACGACTAGGTAGAGTCGGGGTTGGTCGTGTCGGTTTAGTCATTTGTTCGCTACGGAGGTCAGCGGGTCGTACGGAAATCTCGCAACACATCAACTGTAAAAGGTACTATGTGGAAATAAAATTATAACCGCCTTGCACTCGCCCATGAAAACAAGGCATCATGGTAGTTCACTATTGGCTGTGCATTATTGACACGGGTTGATAATATAAAGCCTATAATCTATAATTTGAATAATCATAGTCCACTTTTTACAAGGTCACCAATTATTGATGGTACATTATTTGTCGTTTATTATCGGGTCGTACGTTATTGGCCGTGCATTATTGTCTCCCTGTCGTGGCACATTGATATAGAAAGAATACATCGAAAACCCTTTTCAAACTGTTTGGGGGTGGGTGACACACTGTTTAAATTATTTTGGTAAATTATTGGATGATTTGATTTCGGTTCATCAGTTTTGTTCGTTCCCGTGTCCCAGCTATCCACAGCTAGCTGTTTTAGACCTATTAAATAAACAGTTTTTGGTCTACAGAGGGCTATGGACTACTTCGCTTGACGAGAACTTTCATTTCATTGCAGTCAGATTCAAAATGTTGATGTCAATGTCAATCACCTCTCCCCCGTCCCCCGTTCATACCTCTTTCCCCCTCCATCATCACATTCATCTCAATCAAACAAAATGCTAATCAATTTTCAGTTTTTAAATTATTTCTATTTATGAGTGAGACAATATTGGTACTTTGCGGCGCGCTATAGTCCACAGTGGGTTTATTAATATTGAGGTGTCGTTGCTGGCGGGCCATTCGCCGCTGCCGTGTGTACAGCTAGTGATGTAGAGGCGCTCGGCAGTCAGCAGCTCGCAGATCCTGAGACCAGAGGCCTGGAGCGGACAAGAGTCTCGCTCCCTCGCAGCCCTCCCGCCGCGGCCGCCGACAGCGCTGAGGGCGTCGACACTGCCTGAGCCCCTGGATATGGTGAGCGTCTTTTGTTTATTTTGTGAATGTCCAGCTTGTGCTGGAGAACAAGTGCCTTCTGGGAATGCTTGTTCTGGCGTTGATGGCATTTTTGCTTTGGCCTAAAGCTAAACAAACTTTAAAGTCTAAAGCTAGCCTATAAATTATAAAAAAAATATACCCAGTAAGTATGTTTATCAGGTAGTTATTTCCATAGCGTTCTTAGCAACCACCATACCTACGGTATATAAGCACGACTCTAAAATTATGTATTCTACCCTAAATTTAATCTTACCAATAAATATAATTTATTTGTTTTAAATCTTAGCAATTTATCAAATTAAATTTAAAATTAAATAAAAAAAGTATAACAATACCTCCAGGGGAAACAGATGCATTAACTACTTCCTGAAGGCTCAATGTTCAGCCTTGATTCATATAATATGTAGGTATGTATTTACATTATGAAAAAAAAAAATTAAGTATTCTATCCGTAATCTAGTTCCCATATTACACAACAAGCTATGCTTAGTTCGGGCTAGATGCTGTGTAAAATGAATGTCCTGTTATATTTATTTATTTATTCATAAGTTTTTGACTAAAATTACCTTTCAAATCCAACTGCACAAACCGATTTGTTCAGAACCTTGGTGGTCATTTTTACAGTAAAGGAAAACATACTTGTAGAGGAAACAGCAGGTTTTTGATTGGGAATGTAAATTAAATTAAATATTTAGTTCATGCTTACGCTAAGCATGAACCAGTTTTGTTTTTACTATAATAGCATGTAAAATTAATGTCCTGTACTAAATTTATGTTTACTCTGCTCAATTTTTTGTATATCTCTATTCACTCCTATTTGAAGACCTATAAATGGTTCTTTGATTCTTATAATTAGTGATGAGGCTCTTAAAAAAACCCAGTGTTCAGCTGGTATTTTTGAAAGACTATTGCTCTATCACTAAAAGTAGATTCCTGGTTTGATTGTGACTGTTGATGTGCTACTGTACGGTAGCAAGCAGGCTATCTTGCCTGGCCCTCAGCCCGCAATAGCAAGGCTGCAAATATCAGGTCTTATTCAGAAGGTACTGAGGAAGGCATGCTTCAACCACATTGGCCGAATGAAAGCCAGCCCGGAAACAAAGCTTTTGGTTTCTGGGCAAGTAGGTTGTAACTTCTGTCGCCGTTCACTGCCTTCTTTGTTGTAACCTGATGAATTGCTGCCACACACTGCTGAAGAGAACTTATTTGGATTCATGGTGCCTTCACATCTAGATACTACTGATGAGATCCTTCGCATTCCTGGTGCGGAAAATCCATGCCTAAAGTGCGCATTAAGCAAAATGAGGTGCTCAAGGTGCTACTGTCACTATAAGTGAATAAAGCCAGTGGTCCAGGTGGGATTCCGGCGGTGGTGTTAGTGAGGTGTGCTCCCGAATTCTTTCGGATTCTTACTCGCCTATTCCGCTTGTCTTTAGATACCGGTTAGGTACAATCATCTTAGAAGCTTGCTAATCTTCAACCTGCCCCAAAAAAGTGTAGCCGAGCAGAACCAGCAAACTTTTTTTTTTATTGCTCGGTGGAGAAGCGCTTGGCCTTCATCTCACCTGGTAACAAGATGAGATAAGGCCGAAGGTGGAGGCGCACTTCACCCGGAACCTCTAAATGCCGGAATACAGTATATTTTTTAATAATTGTTATTATTGCGACAGAATTAGGTAAGATCGGCTCGCAATAGGCTAAATCGCAAAAGGCGGACTTAAACAAAATCCTACCACCAATCAAACCAAGCACAATATTGCTCCCCTGGGGATCGAACTCGGGACCTCTGGATCTGAAATCGGTGGGTTGAACCACTAGACCACAGAAGCAGTTGTTTTTTTTTTACTACCGGCCAATCTCTATCACGTCCATTCTCTGTAAGTCCAAGGACGCGTTTTCAACAGTAAGCTTCTTGCGTACCTCGTGTGTAATGGTCTCCTTAGATTGATCGTCAGTACTGCTTTCACCGGAAACGATCTACAAGGGGATCTTCAAGCTAGCGTTTGCCACATACGTGAAGCCATCGAAAGACACGTGGAGTATAGCAGTTTCCCTAAACATTTCGAAGGCTTTTGATTGAGTTTGGCACAAGGGTCTCGTAAGCAAACTTTCGTCTTACGGATAACCGAACAATCTTATACCGTGGATCACGGACTTTCTGAAGGAACGATCGATTCGAGTAGTCATTAATGGCTGTTCGTCCGTCCGGCTATCAATGCATCAGCGTTACCTCAAGGGTATGCTCTATCAGCAACTCTATTCCTGCTCCACATAGTAGATAGATATTTTTCCAGTCCACGTAATAGAGCGGTCGAAATTTTCCGCTTCCGTAGGGAGATGGTGGAGCGTTTGAAACGCAAGCTTAACTTTGGGTCTGAATGGGATAGTTTTAAAGCTTGAACAAAGCTCAGGTCCGATCTTGTATGAAGTACTGCTGCCATCTCTGCGATGGCTCAGCCAAGTATTTCGAAACGCACAGCCATGGATTTGATTGAGCGTCGTGCTGCTAGGCTCATAGGTGATGATTCGCTTGTTGAGGCCAATTTGCAGAGCCTAGAGCACAAACGGCGGGTTGGCAGGCTGTGTTATATTGTCTTCACATTCCACTTTGGTGAGTGTGCGCACAATATTTTTGACCGAATCCCTCCATCCCCTTTCCACCACCAGACTAGCAGACGTACCTACGGCTGACTACAACCCGTACCTTGTAAATGTTCCATTATGCCGAGCACATCGATTCGTCTCTACCTTTATTATAAGTACTGGTAAGGAATGGAACTCCTTGCCCTCGCCTGTTTTAAGCACGAGTACAATCTTGGGAGTCTTCAAGTCTAAAGTGAATAGGTTCCTTTTAGAAAAGCGTGCTCCATCTCAGGCCACATCTTTACTAATTTTCTAGTGAGCTGGCTGACAAACGCTTAGCTATTACAAAAAAAAACCTTTATTAATGTGTAAACAGATGTGAAGTGATTGTACCTTTGTTTGACGCAGCTAATGTTCCATGACATCATATCAATTTTCCTTACATACATTTACTTATGTACATAGCTGGATTCAATGTACCTAATACAAAAATTTACTTCGACTATTATTGGACCGTGCGATAGAGTAAATACGAAGAATTATACCTACCTACCTAATTGGATAAAACATATGGATATTTCTGTTGAATCTGAATACCTATTATGACAGAGTTCACTCCTGTTAGTCCCAACAGTTTAGTTCGTAATGTGTATGTATAATTCATAATGATAATCGATTATAATTGGGTGGTGTAAAACCCGTTCTTCATATACAGTTAGGGGCCCATGGAGTTATTCTAATTGGGCCAGTCCACGTTGGTAAGAGCTTCCTGCAAAATAGATAATATCACAACGCTTGTCAGGCGGATTGGTGATCGCAGTAAAGATCCGCGGTAAACCTCCTCTACGGTCTAGTGGTAGGCCCAGATATCCCAATAAAAAAAAATGTGCCCGGTTTTGCAATTCATAGGTAAGATAGCCAGTTGCTCAATCTGTTCATCTGTTGATTCCGCACCTCCGGCATTATCTTAACTCGACACCAGGAGAGGTAAAAGCAAAGCGCTTCCCGTCATTATTAAGAAAAACTGTGACTCACTATTATTTAATGCTTCTTGGAAACCATAGTTGGTGCTTGGTGCATGCATAGAGCAGTGAGCGTCATACATACACTAGCTACCTATATAAAATACCAGTTAGTTGAGTTGTGTGACCACTCAACAACTATCCCTATTCGGATGCGGCGGCGGCGGTGGCGGCGACCTTCCGCATTGGTGTCACTTGCCTAGCCAGTATCATCTGTCTGTAACTGTACACACTTACAAAGTATGTTTACGTCCATCTACTCGAACTCGATTCTAGTCCATTCGAGTACCGACATGTGAAATTTAAAAATTATAATCGAATGTTATGTAAAAGGTGTTATAGAGTGGTGTGAGCGTGTTAGTGTGTGTGTGATGACCGAAAACCGGACGACGACTACGCCCGAACGGAGATCACTGCTCTTAACTGTACCTCTGTACTGTATTGTAGGTGATTTGACAGTCTTAAGTAGGTAGGTAATAGGTACTAGGTACTTAATAGTTGATTACATGGTAGTTACGCATTGTAGGCAGGATACTCGATCACGACCAAGACTAAACAACCATTGTGCCTTACATCAATAGCTGGGGTTTGTATTGTAAGTGAGTGAATCCACGTACAGAATAGATTCGTATGTCTTTGTTGTAGATAGAGCCCGGCCAGAACTTTGCAGATTACGTCTGACTCTCGGTCTCAAGATCAGTATCGCATCACTGATCTCAGTCTCACCTCAGTTGGTTGTGGATATGCCCTCTGCTGTATGTTGTGGGCATGCCCTCTGCTGTATGTTGTGGGCATGCCCTCTGCTGTATGTTGTGGGCATGCCCTCTGCTGTAGGTGGTTGGCTCGGTTCCCTGGGACAAACATTTGGTGTAGGCGTGATCTATCTCCTAGTGATCCTGGTCTACCCCAGGGCAACGGAATGTAATGAATTGGCATTTGCTGGTGGTTACGGTTGCATGGTCACTACACTCGTGGTAGGACCTGTGCACCTGTGGCTAGCGACCTCCTGCCGAAGTGCGGCACCAAATGGTTTGCCGTGTTCCGACGGTTCGCGGGAGAGCCAGTGCCTTCTGGAAAAACTCGCTTCATTGGTCTATCTCACTCATTCTTGACCTTGACCAGCCTAGAGGTCAAGAGCTAACCCATCATTTCGAAAAAAATATCGAAAATTTTATTTTCCGTAGGCATGTCAACAGTCAATGGTAGTTTGGTCAACTTTTAACCTTATATAGCTCAAGTTTGATCCCATATGTAGTTTTGCAGCCACCATTGGGATGGTTCAGCCTAATATCAACTTGCCGCGCTTGACTCGGTGGAGCGCAGAGCCAAGAAGCTCATAGGTGAAGTGTACCTTGCAAGGCTCGAAAGCCTGAGCCATCGTAATACTAATGCAGTAAGTTAATCTTGGTCCACATAAATTGAAGCAGTTCCTTTTTTACGATGGAAAGAGAATGAATGAATGAATGAAAATTCTTTATTGTACACGAAAAACATATAGAACAATTGTCAATTTAAAACTAAAGTAAATGGGCGGTCTTATCGCCCTGTGAGACTATGTGGCCTAAGATGTGCCGCCGCCGCCGGTCCAGAAGACACCTGTGAACTCTCGCCTTGAAGAGGACCATATTATCATTTTCAGGGTATACAGACGCTGGCAACGGCAACGGTTGTACTACCTAGTGAAGCAGCTTTTTTTTTATTGTACGGTAGGGAAGCGCTTGGCCTTCATCTCACTTTGGTTACAAGTTAAGGCCGAAGGTGGAAGCGCACTTCACCTCCATCATCCTCAACAAACTGAGGAACTGGCTATCTTACCTCTAAATGCCGGAACACATTTTTTTAACAATTGTTATTATGTCGACAGAATTAGGTAAGATGGTGGTGGCTAACCAGGCAGATTTCAAAGTCCTCCACCAACCAAACCAAGCACAATATTGTACTCCCCCTGGGGATCGAACCCGGGACCTCTGGGTCTAAAATCGGTGGGTTGAACCATTAGACCACAGGCGGTTAAAAAGTAGTTGACTTCACTCGTATTCACCCTTCCGATCAGTTAAAAATAACGGCCTAATGATGATGATGTAACCGCCTCTTTAGTCTAGTGGTTCAACCCACCAATTTCAGATCCAGAGGTCCCGGGTTCGATCCCCAGGTGGAGTACAATATTGTGCTTGGTTTGGTTGGTGGAGGACTTTGGTTAAGTATACCTGGCTAGCTACCACCATCTTACCTATATGTCGCCATAATAACAATTCTAAAATTATTGTGTTCCGGCATTTAGAGGTAAGATAGCCAGTTCCTCAGTTTGTAGAGGATTCCGGGTGAAGTGCGCCTCGACCTTTGGCCTTATCTTAACTTGTTACCAGGTGAGATGAAGGCCAAGTCCACGTCGTACGAAAAAAAAATGTATTTGTAGTGAGCGGTACCTTCATTATCATTCGATCTCTTATCGGTAGGCTATTAAAAAGCGAACGCTCATTAACTGAATCGATTCGGATTTTACCCGACAGTAAACAGATTAGAGACGAAGCCGGTCACATACAATGGCAACATGGGCATGGCCCATGGGGCACGGCATTGCTTAGAATGCTCACACTTGGTGCCTTTTGGTATTCTAGTGGCCATTCTGCAACGATACCATTGTCATAGTAAAGCGATTTA
This sequence comes from Venusia cambrica, assembly GCA_951394065.1. Lineage (NCBI taxonomy): Eukaryota > Metazoa > Arthropoda > Insecta > Lepidoptera > Geometridae > Venusia > Venusia cambrica. The sequence goes on along the minus strand of OX596068.1, from coordinate 196,770 downwards.
TTTAGTAGAATCAGAGCCCTGCGCTGAGAATCTTTTAGCTGGAGTTTTTAGTCATAGTCATAAATCAATCGGATTTATAGGAAAATTTATGTTGTATTTAGATAGTCACGGCAAAGGTTCCGGTTTACGGTCGGATATGATTTACTTACTCAAATCAAGTAAAACTACTTACTTATGTATATAATATTATGTAGCTGCAATTTTCAAACTTTTAAATATTAACCTGGTGATTGAATGATTATATGGGTACAGTCAATTGTCCCAATTACATAAGGAAAGTTATCAATTGCATAAAATGCACTTTGCGTTTCCTGTATTTCCTCTGGTGTTCGAGGCATTTTTATGTGCTGGTTTCTGAGCTTTCCGATGGCGATGGTGACTCGTTTCACAATTCGTGAAACTGTTGATACTGCAACGCCATGCATGTCTCCAATGGCTATTTGGTGAGAGCCTGTTGCATAGTATCTCAGGGTTTTCAGCAGTTGATAGATTGGTGATACACTTTCATTTCTGAAAAATAGGCAATGATATTTATTAAATTATGAAGAATTTATTTTGGAAAGATAGTGGGTCTAGCTTTTGCCGAACAGAGGGACAAAACAAGGGCTAGCTGCTTCAATATTATACTCAAACCTAAATAGGTAAGTACACCTGCTTACCTGTCACTTGTATACTCCAAATCATCCTCAATTCGATTTAGCTCACCCATATTGCTGTACTTTTGTACATCCTATACCTTTTAAAAAAGTCAATCTCATCGTCGTCTTGATCGTGGCCTCTTGGTCGTGATCTTACTACGCGAGTCCTCGAATGTCGTTCGGTGTGAAAATCGACATCATCTAAGAATTGAAGGAAATCCAAAACAGAGTCCGTCATCGTGAAAAGTGCAGTCGGATGCGGTACAATTTAATATAATTCCTGGATTGAACTGTATGGTAAATAATGAAATAACTTCAAATTAGAACAATGACAAACAAATATTACACCAAAGATTATTAAACAAACATTTTAAGCGATTCCTAAGCTCTAGGCGCTGCCTAATCAGGTTCATAAAGTTAAGATTCGCCTAAGTGGGGTTAGGAACGGCCTAAGGTTAGTGCAAACAAATTAAACGCTAGGAGTAGCCTAAACACGTTAGGCAAAAAATTAAGAGACTCTTAGGTTAGTGAAAGCGGGTGTTAGTAGTATACCTAATAGTAATTACCTACGTGTGACTTTTCTTCTAATGAGACATGACATCTAGTTTAGTAAATATAAGATGTCTAGTATTCATTTATGACAGCCAAGAGACGAAGAACAGCATTCCATCCGAAGGTCGCCTCTGAAAACCCTGGAGTGTATTGCCGTAATAGCCATGTTTGACAGGAAAATTATCGCAGGTGTTAGGTAATACCGAAGCAAGCTGCTGCGCATCTTCTGATAAGTCATCTGTAGGCTGATTTGGAATGGTCGATTACTAAGCCGCGACTACCATACATACCTAACTGTGGCTTACTTATTCCACAAATCCCCTCTGAAAATGCCCATAACATGGCGGAAAACAATAAAAAAAATGGAACAAAAAAAACCCTTTATATTTATAAGGTGGTTTATGCTTGTGTTTTTAATCCTAACATAATAACATATAAGATACATTTATATATAACTAAATAAATGCAAAACTTAGGTTTCCTTATGGAACGCGATGTAATATGACCTACGTGTATGTGTATGTAATATTTGGTCCCATACACATCTGTATCTCTGTAGTAGTAGCACCACCGGAACAGAAAAAAAAACAGCTGTTCTGTGATAGCCACAGAATAGGTGACTTTGATGACGTGTATGCTAAATGCTAGCGGCAATCCGAGTCAGCGAGTGCCGAGTGCCGACCTCTGAGCAAGGACGATGCTCCCGACGTCGACGGTGGCATTTCACCGGCCCCCGGATACCTGCGATGCGAGATTAAACATCTCTCTATAATCTTTACTTAGGGCTTATGAAAGCCGCTGTACCGCCGACTCTCGCTCTCCAGTAAAAGAAAGAGAGAACAATTTATTTCTACCATCACCAAATTAAATCAACATATTGAGTAATACATGAGATCTGTGATGTTGAAACTGGTCCTAGCTTAGCATAATGCCAGAGCGTGTCGCCACGGAGAGACAATAATGCACAGCGAATTATCTACGACCCGATAATGCACAACCAATAATTGATGACCATATTAAAAAGTCGACTTTGATTATTGGCTGTACATTATCAACACGTGTCAATAATGCACAGCCAATAATCCGTGTTCACTTTTTTTTTGTCACTACCTTGATGCCTAACCTAACCTAGATAATAATTGTTTACGGTTGATGTGTTTTAATCGGGATTCCCGTATGACCCGCTGACCTCCGTAGCGAACAAATGACAAAACCGACACGGCCAACCCCGACTATACCTGGTTTTATGCGGGATATTGGGGTGTGTAGATAGAAAAGGCAGAGCCAGAAGCTAGCAAGCTTTCTGGCGGGAGCTCGTCTCAGCAAACATGCTTGCTTGCAAGTTACTTTTTTTTATTGGCAACTCTTCACTGTAAATGTATTAATGATTCTCTACTTTTATTGTGTATATTGCAAGTGGCTTCCAATTATTGGCCGTACATTATCAGCACGTGTTGATAATCCTGCCAAGGTAATGAGAGTAGGATACACATGTCAATGAGTTTGGGCTTATGTGTTAGAGGAAAATCTCCCATCATGTACCATGGACCAAAAGCTCTTCCAGGCCACTTCATTGTCGTGCCTGTTTCTGAAGCTGATTATCTGGCCCAAATAGATTACTAGTACAGGTACAGGTAGACACTCGTCGACATTATTGTATCTCTTGCCCGTTTACCTCGATTCAGCACTTTGTATACGTTGTAGACGTTGGTATGAAGATTAATATGGTATGATTACTTACTTACAATAAAATACAATATTCATTATTGAGGACCAGAAGTAAATCATTATGTAAACATTTATGAAAAAAAAACACACACACAATGGGCTGCCTTATTGCTAAAAGCGATCGCTGCCAAACAACCATTCCATAATTATTGTGAGTTTGGTTTTATTGTTTTTATGTGGATGTCGTCATGGGTCAAAACATTTGTAAATTTGTATCTATCATATTCTAAGACAGTTTGTTTGTCACAAATGAATACCTATTTCGTAAAACTAACGAGTAAAGTATTTTAAATTCCTGAAGCAGTGTAATTATCTATGAGAGTATGCAACCCGCCAACTGGCCAATCGTGTTTCATTTGAATGTAAACGCATGCGCGGACATTCCGACAGGTCTTGCGATGTTATCTAACCTGCTAGCCCAGCTAGTATCGACACTACTACTTCTTATCATTCTTTTAAAAATACCGTTTTGAGCTGGGGTTCGCTTATATTAAAAACAACCGATTGTAACTGAAATTAAAAGCAGTAAAGTAAAAAGTAGCAGATTCGCGATTTTTTTCCCGACAAGGATTAATCTTTTAAAATTTGTTCTCTCGCGCAATGTTCCTGATTGCCACCGACACCACCTGATGAAGGATGCCATTCATCTGCACATGCTCAATAACTAAACTAAACCTATCGAACGTTGCAAAGTTGGCTTACGATAGCTCACGCAGAGAGCACGCATCTTTCCTTGCGGCACCTGTATGATATAAATAAGCACTCCGTAAACGAAACTTTGTTCAGTAAAATAAACGTTGTGAGAGAACTATTTGTTTGTACTGCAAAACTCCTTTAAATAGAATTGAATGATTTGAAGATTAAAGCGAGAAGAAATCATTTGAGTGATAGCATTGATAACAACCGAAAATAGGAGCGGAGATAGAGCAAAACCATGAGGCAGCCCGCAGTAATACGACTTATAGTATGACAGGGGGGGTTACATCACCTGAGCTTTTTAACCTGTTTTTTGACAACTGTACCAAAACTTTACCTTAAAAAACAATGTGAATCCGTTACATTTACGGATTGCGTAAGTTTGATTACGTTTCAATGTATAGACCCCAGTTGAAATGAAATATTCCTCGTCGTGATTATCTTGTCCCCGGGGTAAGCCCTGCAAAATAGCTAAATCTCTTCTTAGTACTCCCCATTACTCTTTTAGCTGCAATGGTGGCACATTTACTGTGAACTCAGTCAGGTTGTGGAATTCTCTACCCCACGATTAACCGATATCCGCTAATCTCGCTTGCTACCTGCAAGAGAATAATTAGGCTGTAATTCAATAACTATTGAGGGAGTTACTCTTATTTTTACCTTGGGTACTGAATACTTACTTACGTTTATTTGATCTACCGATGTGATCACAGTGGAATTATCAGTTTTTGAACTCCTGGTCGCGTCAGGAAGAAGGACACGCTGTAGCTTGTTTTGGCTGCAGATTCCTTTCCTTTGACTTGAGATTCCTTTTCTTTCAATTTAGATGAGCAACTAGGGACGCCACTTCGGGGTACTAAGCCAGCAGCGGTTTTAGCTCTGATAAAGTCTCTACCTTCCTGCGCATATTGTCTGGATAAAGGATGACAATTCTGTCAAAACTGCTTCGATGAAGTTTGGCATCCTCAATAAAGTGCGACGGTACTTCACTCCAGGACAGCGTCTTTCTCTTTACAAGGCACAGGTCCGATCGGGAATGGAGTAGGTACTGTTGTCATCTGTGGAATGGCTCGGCTTTATCAGCTCGCCGCTTTGGATTCGGTCGAGCGCAGAGCATTCAGACTTCTTGGACAGGACTTTATATCTAAGATCAAAGTGCAGTCTTGAGCACCGTATGTTGATAGCCTTCCGGTTTTTTATAGACTTCATTTCGGAGAGTGCGCACGGGACTTTATGATCTGATCCCGCCATCTCTTCCATAACATGAATAGCAGACGTCATCCCTACCTCGTTATAGCGTCCCGCCTATCCGTACTAAACGCTTTGGTTCCACTTTCATCATGCGAAATGACTGGAATAGTTAGCAGCTATATGTCAGCCTTATCATTACCTCCTCCTGTATCCACTATACTATATCCCTTTATCCATTGGAGAGCGACTTGTTGTTTATTTACCTACTTCTTCCAGCAGATAGTGACATTGTATAGTCAGTGCGGAGTTATGTTCATTTATGTTCAGGGTCTGTAGTACTGTAGCGCTGCCTGAGAGGATTCTGATGTTCTGGTCAGTTACCTTTCTTCGTAGTAATGCATAGGCAGCCTGTATTATACCGATACATTCCGCTTGGAAGATGGAATTGTGTTTGCCAAGTGTCATTTTGTAAATGTTTAGGTACTCTGCGAAGATTATCCTGGTTTTGTGTTTGTTCGAGCTGTCATTTGGCAAACTCCTCTATGATGGTAGTGTGATGTGTATGTGTACTGTATTCCCATAGTTAAAGTATCCAGATTCCGTAGCCAGCCGCCGCTGCTTCTTGTTGCACGTGGAGAAGTAGTGATGTTATACCTATCAGGGCTTCGATGACTGCCTTGGGGGCAGTCGTCATATACCCTGTTTATTGTGGTGATTTGCTTAGTTTTAGGCCACCACACAAGAGAACCATAATCTTAAAAAACTCCTTATTGCGTTATTATAAAGCCCCAAGGTGATTTTTGGGCTAAGCCCTCATGTTTTACCTATCATTTTGCGACATTGCCAGAAAGAGATTGTTGCCTTTTTTATTTTATTTTCAAGGTTTTTTGCCCAATTCAGTTTTTGTCCCAAGTTATAACTAAGTATTTGACTTCCTCGGACTCGGAGCGGGGTTTTAGATGTGTCTCGATAAGGAAAGGAAATTGGTATGTTCCTAGATTTCGCTTCTTTGTGAACATAATTATAAGACTTACAAACAAGTGTCGGCGAGTAAGCGCACGATATCTTTGACCTAATCCCTCCATCCCCTTTCCACCACCGGACTAGCAGACATACGGCTGGCTACAACCCGTACCTTGTGAATGTTCCATTGTGCCGAACACATTCGTTTCGCCTCTACCTTTATCATTAATACTGGTAAAGAATAGAATTCCTTGCCGTCTGTTTTTCCGCACGAGTACAATCTTGGAGTCAATAGGTTCCTTTTAGGCATGCGTGTTTCATCTTAGGCCACATCTTTACTTGTTTTGCATGTAAACTGGTGGTCAAACGCTCGACCAATAAAAAAAAGTGTTATAATGACACAAATATTCACAACCCGCAACGGGACACGATCCCGTATCTTTTCCTGAAGCCGGAAACGCTATAATCAATTGAGCACCGAGATGTGGGCGCGAATTGTGAATTTTTGGGTCATTATAACATTTGTAAAAGTTGTGACATAATGCAATCACTTGATATAAAAAAATAAACAAGTACTGTTTTGGTTGGATTCAAATAAAAAAAAAACATTTGATGTACCCTAGAACAATATCTTTTGGTCTGTCTGTTTGCCATCATGTGTAAATAAGCTCTGAAAATCAGAGGTGATCTCAATAATTTGTGTTTTACAGAACTGGAACTTATTAGTGTATTTGTTTAGTAGTATATAAGTAATGTATGTAAGTATAAACAAATTACGACGCAAAAATGATTTTATATAAGGTAAAAAAATAACAAAACTTTTTTTACAGAGACAGTAAAACAAACGAATACACATGACATTATTTATTGATTGAAGATAACAATACATAATGTTTCTATGAAAAGCAATTATATTTTGAACTAAAATACCTAAAGTTGGAAGTAGCGAGCTTTTTTTTTTAAATAATGTTTACGATTTTTATTAGAATAATGGTTAAAGTAATAAGAATCTAATCGGATTTTTTATCAAAATTCTTCTATCGCAGTTCTTGGAATGTTAATAAACGATATTTTTTACTGCTATCACGATACTTCTATCACCATCATCACGTTTCTTCTTTATCCGCCATTTTTTTAAATTCCTGTCCTTAATACTAACACACGATTACGTGATCACGCGAATAAAAGGGTTAAATAACTGATAAAAATCAGTCAGCCTAATTTCTATGATTTAAATCGACATCGACGTAGGATTCATAGGTAGGCTACAATAATTATAGAAAGAAATTGTCGATTTCTAAGCTACCTTGATATGTCGCTGTCGTTGACCACCCGCAGAACATTATTTCAAGCGCGCAAGATGGTGGTGGCCATAAATATATATCTTCTCATATGAGAAAATCTATATTATTGTCTTTATAAAATCCATATTACATTTTCCAGAAAACTATCCCGCAGGATAAAAATTATATCGTGGTTTTCTGTGTTGTTCTATTTCTATTCGGCGTCAACGGCCGTCTGCTCCATGCCTTGCGTTACAATTTAATGTTGTCTTGCGCAAGAACCTTCCGAGAGCCGAGACGACAATTATCGCGCGATCTCTAAGGCCTCGCGGGCCTTGTGTATTCTTCACAGTTCCTCACCTAGGTAGTGCCTACTCGTGACGTGACTGAATTATACTCTAATTGCACGTCTTACGTCAGCTCGCACTTGTAGAACACGCGCGGTTTTACTTGCGATAACTGGTTAGCAAAGTATGGACAAGTTATGCGGAGGGACGAGTGGATGATGAGCTGACGGCGAATGGAAGATAAGAACATGTTGTGTCTAACCCTGGCTAGAGCGGGATATGGACAGGAATGGATGATGAGTTCTTCATAATGCTCGAACCGAAATCATTTTTGATATTTGCGGTTCATAGTTGTGCAGCGTATTTGTGAATTATCCTGGGTTCAACCCGGGTTTTTTTTTTATTGTACGATGGAGTAACGCTTGGCCTTCATTACCGGGTTTACAAGTTATAATAAGGCCGAAGGTGGAAGCAACTGGACAGGAAACTGCAATGCATGGGTGATAAAATGCAGCTCACAACCCTTACCTACGTGCAACCTGTCTGGAGTCTAGACTAGAGCAATATGAGTGTTAGGCATTTTCTGGGAAGGCTCTCCGTCGCTTCATCGTTGACCTCATTCTTGCCCAGGCAAGCATCGAGGTTAAGAGTTGACCCATAGTAAAAAGAAAATGCTGTCGTTCATATGCCGACGACTTGCTGCCAGGTTGCACAGTGTTTCTTCAATATGTTTTTATGAAACAAAAACATAAAGGTAGGAGGTACTTATTGATAATGTACATTTTAACCTCTCTTTAACTGATTTACTAGGTACCTAACCTATCTTCTTGCATAAAAGATTGCAAGTTACGTCAGCTTGTTTTGTTAATATTTCGAAATTTATAGAGACCTTGCGTTTACAAATAAATTAAATGAGCAAAGAGCGATGTAAGGAGGTTTACTTTACCTACCATTACCACATTTACCAAACAAATAGGCCTGTGTACATTACGACGTGGTCCAGCGCGAAACACGTTTGGTTATCGATCGATTGACGCGCGATTTCAAACTGTATTTTAATTCAACCCATTATTAACTAAATATTGATTTAGATAGGTAACAATATTTATGTAACTGTGGCCTTGTTCTTTCACGTATGGCAGGGAGTTATCGAATAAAAACCAAATGTTTCAAATGAAATGAAATAATTTATTTTACCGTTAAGAAATAACTGGATAGATTCTAAAAAAAATGCAATGGGCGGTCTCATCGATAACAAGCGATTTCTTCCAGATGTACTTTGTATGGCGATTGATATTCGATACTTTTATTTTATTTATTTTAAGTTTTTATTTTATTTTTGGGCAAAACTGCAATTATACAGTATAAGTAGCTTTAAAACTGGAGTTCTGATTTGATCAATATCATCAACTCGTTAAAATCGGAGCCACAGACAGACAGACTGTTGTAGTACCCACAACCCGTACCTTGTAGATTTCTTTATACGATGGGGAAGCGCTTGCCCTTCATCTCACCCGGGTTCAAGTTAAGATAAGGCCGAAGGTAAGGTAAGATAAGCAGCCCACCGGTATCAGATCCCAGAGGTCCCGGGATGCCCAGGTGGAGTACAATGTTGTGCTCGGTTTGGTTGGAGGCATTAGAGGTAAGATAGCTAGCTGGCTATCTTACCTCAAATGCCGGAATACAACTATTTTGGAACTGTTGCTATGGCGACAGCATTAGGTATGATGGTGGTTGCTAGCCAGGTGGACTTAAACAAAGTCCTACCATATTTTAATTACCTAATTATTTTACAAGTGAGCTGGTGGTCGAACGCTTATCTACATATAAAAAAAATATTGTCTGTGGTAAAAAAAAAAATCCTCTTTCTTACTCAATGGTAAGGTGTTAGAAGTATGTAAACAATTGAAATATAATTAGCAGGTACATGTAAAGCTGCGAACCATGGCATATAGCCACGTGTGGCATTTAGTATTTCATGTCCACTTTGACTCGGTAGTCGGATAATAACGATAGCACGCGATGCTATACACAGTTCACTCGTACATACACGTAACATGGTGATTGGTCATTGGTGAACTTTGAGGTGATGTAACTCGTCTTGACGTGACCTCGGGTAATCGGCTGAGACCCTGATGGAATCATGATGGATGCGGATGCAATGGATTTATCACGCTTTTAGTTTTATTGACCAGTAGTTATCTATCTAGGTAGGTACTTCTATAAACCTGGCTTCCTCATTGTTGATCTTTCGCTGAATGTTTGTTATTTATTTTTGTACGACAGACGGAGAGGTGCTTGGCCTTCATCTCACCTGATTTTCAAGTGGTGATAAGGCCGAAAGTGGAAGCGCACTTCATCCGGAATCCATCGAAAGCACAATATTGTACTCCACCTGGGGATCGAACATGGGACCTCTGCTCTAGAGCTAATGGCATGTCCGATTTAAAGTTTAAATTTATTGCCGGTATAATTGAATAGGCTAATGTAGGTTTGCAATGCTCTGAGTACCTACTATTTCTTAAAACACAATTCAATCAAATAATATTTTTTGAACATATATTCATTTATTCAATAAAAAGTACAATTAAACTAACTATGTACAAAGGAATCAGTCAGATTAAGGCTCGTTACAAACGGCCTATAGGTAACTCAACTGTAATTATATTTGAATATCATAATATAAGCACACAAGTGTTTGTATTGTTTAAATCGGACATTTCTAAATGAACGAGGAAAAACGTTTGTACGGCAGGAATGACAGCGGTACTTCGAGGCCTTCCTATTTTAGTACTGAAGATGGGTCAGCCCTTGACCTCAAGGCTGGCTTTGTGATGATTGATTGATGATGATGCGATAAAGGTAAAGAGGTGTAACCGCAGTCCGGTGCAGGGTCGCTGACTGAATAAGAAGCGAGGCCTGTTATAGCACGCAGAGAGCTCAGGGCTATCCTCGAATAAAAACATCTGTGATTATAGAATCCGTCCATACCAAATGATAAATTGGAACGTAAATGTTTGTTTATTACTCGATTGTCTCAGAAGGAAGGTTGTATGTTATTCAAGAGTAGTAATGTATGTAGCTCTCTATGCGGCTAAAGGTAGGTGCGAATTAACAGGGGTGGGGAGGATAAAATAATCAGGTATCAATTGAAAAGTTGCCGATTCTAAATCTATATTGATTACATTACATTATAAGGCCGTATTTTCGAACCATGAAGTTGAAAATGTTGCAGTCTGTTTTAGTTTTTTCAATTCAAACTAGTTTGTTTGTTAAATATTCACGACTAAAACCGATTGTCTACGGAGCCTGGAAGGATCTAAAAGACATGTATACTTTTATCCGGGTAGGTACCTCGCGGATGAAGTCTCGGAACGGATTGATGTGATCCGACATTTATAGGTAAGACAGCCAGTTCCTCTATTTTTTAAGGCGAGGCAATGCAAGAGCTTTTTTTGAAGACGTTTCGGTAGGCACTGGCCGCCAGGCGCGAGCGTTTGACCGGCTAGCTTTCCTTTTTTTTGTTCTCAACGATTAATAATAACAAAATTATAAAATTTGTTTTCGGCAAGCCGTAATAAATAAGAAGCCCTATTTTTTTTTATCAAGCCAATTATTATGATTCCCGTTCCCGTCTTTGCACAGCGCTTGAGTATATGTTCGATTTAATTAAAATATATTTGTTGGCGCGAAATATATTTTGAAAAAGTGTACGTCACTTTATAAAAGATTTACAGAGGTTCAAAAAGCTAAAAAGTGAAACTACCCGGCCTTAATGATTACGGGTGAAGTGCGCTTCCACTTTGGGCCTTATTACATTTGACATTGACACCAGAATGAGATGAGTGAGATGAAGGCCAAGCACTTCCTGTCGTACAATCAAATGAAAAGAAAAAAATCTAGTTGATCATAAAATTTCCGCATATTGTTTTTACAATAATTAAGTCTGAATCGACAGCACATGGCATGCGATGCATGAATCATGGATCGTCTGGTGTCCTTTATGTTGAAAGTTCGATAGCCTATAAAATGCACTAACATATAATACAAGCCTCATAGCTCAGTTGTTAGTAACTCTGCCTTCTGCGCTGTAGGTTGTGGGTTCGATTCCCACCCAGGAGGAACATTTGTGTGATGATTATAGATGTTTGTTCTGTGTTTGGGTGTTGTATCATATAGTACGTACGTATTTACAAGAGGTATTTAAGTATTCTATCCGTTATCTAGTTCCCATATTACAAGCTATGCTTAGTTTGGGGCTAGTTGGCGCTGTGTTAAAACAAATGCCCTGTAATATGTATTTTATTTATTTATTTAATACCGTTGACTGGTCGATCGTCGCTGCAAATCACACGACAGTGACAATGCATCAGCTATTTTGGTCAAACGAGCGTGTTTCTTAGTTTGAGTGTACCTCTACTGTTGGAAGAATCTTCGGGCTATTTTTATACGATGGAAAAAGCAAGCAGCCCACCGGACCAACGCTGCATTGCATTGCGCCCCTACTTAGATTTACATGTCAAAATACCGATGTGTGGAAAGTGTCTGAGGAGAGTTCATGGCTTTCAGCATTTCGGAACTCGGAACCCTCGGCTTTGCGTGCCACTTGACTGGTTTTATATTCGCAGCCATGTAACTTATTCATTGATATTAGGTAACATTATGTAATACTGTCTGATTATATAAAATTAATATAATTCCAAAGTTGTCTCTCTTATTTAGTATTTTTTTGTTGTTTGGATCACAAAGCTAAAGAGCAAATACAGGAAAATGTAATTTATAATAAAACGGCGGCGTATAAGTATCTAAAATCAGTAAGCACAGCAGTGCTTCAATGTATCGTAAGTGAAAACATTATAACAAAAATAAAAGAGAAGAAACGAACAGTGCTACAGAAAAAGAGAAAAATATTTATAAAAAAAAAAATATGAATTTATGTGTATTCATTTTGGCAGAGGATAAAGATCCACTTATCTCTTAACAAACAAAACATAACATTAACAACTTGCATAGGTAATGTGATTGTTTGGTATATATATCAACGTAGGTACCTATTACCTAATGAAACTAATAACCTGTCTGTTGTTGTTGGCAATTTTTTTAAATGTTTTGTGTTAAAACCCATAAACCCAACTCAATCGCCAAATTTCTTAGGTATACCTATTATTCCCTGAGGTATACATTTTGTAGCTTCTTCGCAATTAAACTTATTGTTATCATAAGTTTGCGTCATATTACAGACTGTGTTACCTAAATATTTTAGATTGATGTGTGCATTTGACACATGCACGTGCTCTGAGGGTGAATATCGTGAGGGAACCGGCATGACTCTAGGACCTAAAGTCCGAATGACATTTGTCACAGGATAGATGCGACGATGGGCTTCCAACCTGTCACGTATTGAATACTAGCTAATTGCAAACCGTGGGCATGTGCCTAACGTAAGCTTGGACGTGCCTCTGGCTACCCCCTAGTAAGTGATCCTCATAAGATCCACGCTCTGAATAGTGATTAGAGGTGAATCCTCGAAGGTGAAACCTCCAATCCTATTCACATTGATTGTAAATGTACCTGTACAATGTATACTTATCCTATATTTATAACGGCACTCTTTCCTTACTTAAAATGTTCATAAAAGCATTTCTTTTTATACATTCTTTGCGGGGTTAAGTTATGCTACCTATAGCAGTCTCTAACCATCTCGTCGTCGGTCTCTGATTCTGAATCTAAGTATTCGATCGAAACGTTATTGTCCAACTGCATATTATTATTCTCCAGCTCCACAGATCAAAGTGATATTCCCGATGTTTGTTGTTTATATGTGTACTACAGAGATTAAAGTATTCGTTTTTCTTGTTCCAGTGCGTCGTGGTTGCGTTCGGTGCCGGTGCGTGCGTGTCGCAGCATGGCGCCGGCGGTGCGCCGCTCGCACGCGGCCGCGCTGCTGGCGCTGGCGGCGCTCGTGCTGCTGCTGCTGGCGCGGCTCCCCGCACCGCCGCCACAACCGCCGCGCCCCCGCCCGCACCCCCGCGCCCCACCGCCCCCGTCCTCCCCCGCCTCTAGCACCAGTAGCGCCGCGCTCTCTGCCGCCGTCACCGAGCCCACGGCGCCCCCTGGCCCGCGGCCCGTGCTCGTCCGCGATCTGTACGAGTCGGGGTACTCGTCGCCGCACCCCTCGCTGTGCCCGGCGCTGGGCGCGCGCCTCAAGCTGCTGATCCTGGTGACGTCGGCGCCCTCGCACGCGGCGGCGCGCGACGCGGTGCGCCTCACGTGGGGGCACTACGCGGCGCGCTCCGACGTCGCGCTCGGGTTCGTGCTCGGCGCGCCGCCGCCCGCGCTGCGCCCCGCGCTCGCCGCCGAGGACGCGCTCTACAACGACCTCATCGTGGGCCACTTCGTCGACTCCTACTCGAACCTCACGCTCAAGACGCTGGCGATGCTCGAGTGGGCCGACACGTTCTGTCCGCGCGCGCCGCGGCTGCTCAAGACGGATGACGACATGTTCGTGAACGTGCCGCGCCTGCTGCGGTTCGCGGCGGCGGGGGCGCGCGCTAACGCCTCGCGCACCATCTGGGGCCGCGTGATCCGCCACTCGCTGCCGAAACGCACCACCAAGTCCAAGTACTACGTGCCGGAGAGTCAGTTCGCGGGGCGCGTGTTCCCCGACTTCGCGACGGGCCCCGCCTACCTGCTGACGGCGGACTGCGTGCGGCCGCTGCTGGCGGCTGCGCCCTCTTCCTCGTACCTGCGGCTGGAGGACGTGTTCGTGACGGGCGTTCTGGCGTCGCGGCTGGGCTTGGCGCGACGCCACGCCCCCGAGTTCTACAACCGCAAGGTGGCGGCGCACCCGTGCGCGCTGCAGCGTGGCATCGCCGTGCACATGGTACGCTACCACGAGCAGTTCGACTTCTGGCGCAAGTTGCTCGACAACCGCACGCACTGCGGCCCTGACCACTAGCGCGCCCGCACTGCGACCGTCCCCAGCGCACGCCGCCGTGTGTAGTGTACCATGCCGCGCCACCCGTCGCGATATCATCTTATTTTTTTACTCGTATTTTTTTATGGATCTGTATATTTTTGTAACGCAATAACTTTAAATGGATGATTTTTGAGATTATACAATCGCGAACCTGCCTTCGCTCTAGGTATCCGAGATTATTTTTAAGTCATCGATTGTGAGATCTGAGATGAGATTGAGATCAGGGCGCTGTTATTTTTTTCGGTGTTGCGTGACTTTGAAGGTCTCATGAAAATATATTGTGATTGTGATTGATTTAAACAATATTCCGATGGATGTGAAAGTGAGTGAGCCCGGTGTACTGGTGCGGTGTGTGCCATATGTACTACGATCTGACAGATCTCACTCACAGATCAGACACCGGTTTAAAGACACTGCGAATCAACTGTACAAATTGATATTATTATGGTACCGTATTATAGTGTTATACAATATTATCGTCTAGATTTAATAAATAATTTGTTTGTATAGTACAAAATATTAGCGAACAATCGACAATCGACGGAATATCTTTCTGCCTAGCTCTCTTATATTTATTCGAATCTCATATTATATTTGCTCAATTTTCGATGTACATTCTTTACTCGAATTAGATTTACTTAACATTTGCTCAAATATTTTCATTATATTTTCACCAAACTTATCTTAAAACTCGTATCTAATGTAGAATAATTGTATATACTCATTTCGAATTTAGTTTTCACATTTACTCGAATTTCATTTCCATTATCATTGGAATATCTTTTTATAGAAAAAAATTTGTTCAACTTGTTAAGTGTTAATTTTCAATCCACCTACAGCACTACACGACGAGCATTTAACAAGTATTTACTCGAATTTCATTTTTTTATGTCGTAAAATCATGGGCTACCTGCCAAAATCCTATACTATTTATTTGAATTTCCTATGCGACGAGCACTCATCAAGTATTAACTCGAATCTCATTTCTTATTTGGTCAAATCATGGACTACCTGATCTGCCAAAATGTTATATTGACGAGCATTCGACGAGTATTTACTCGAAATTCATTTTTTGTGTGGTAAAATCATGCGCTACCTGCCAAAATCCTATAATATTTATTTGAACTTCCTATATATGACAAGCACTCATCAAGTATTTACTCGAATCTCATTTCTTATTTGGTCAAATCATGGGTTTCCTGGTCTGCCAAAATGTTATATGTAGGTACTTTAATTTCGTTTTGCCTTTACTTGAATCTCATTTAACTAATGTCTATTTACATGTTTATTACAGTCAAGTAAAGATATTCCCGAATGTCGAAAAATCGCCTCGCTCTGCGCGCGTCTGTTTAAAAGGATCTGAGGGATTATTATATTCAACCTTGTCAATAATAGTGATTTATCATGTTAAAGGATTTGACTTATTTACAATACTCATTTACATATCATGTATAATTTTATATAAGTAACTGCAATAACTACAATTTTAGAATGTAATTTTAATTAAATTGAGCTGATCACGCTTATCATCAAAATCATGTTAAGAAGGCCCAGTAGGACCGTTCTCCCATAGAAACGTAGGTATTTTGTCGTTTATTTCGTAATGGCAAATTCAATTGAAGTTTTTCAGTTACAATCGGCTAGGCATAATCTGTATCTGTGGTTCGTTGCTTTTTCCCGTCGTGCAATAATAATAAAAAAATCGAGGAGTCCGTCATCCCACAAGTTATGATAAGGCCGAATGTAGAAGCGTATTGTAGGTGTTTCATATGAACCGGACCTGCCCGTGTGTGTAATAATAAACTACGTTTGTATTGGAACGAAAATCAGCCGGGCTTTCTTAAAGTGTGATATGATTCAAGCGTTGTGGGTTTATTGAGTTGTGTTTAGATTTAAACCACTTTGATTATTGTTAACAAAAGCGGAGCAACGAATTTCATTTTTAAAATTGTCTCTTTTGAGTATCATATACCGAAACTGTTTTCGCGTTGTAGTTTAGCAAACGTATTGCTATCTCAGCGTTCCCTGCAGCCGCCCTATGCATCCGATAGAGACAGTTGCTGCTCGTGAGATTAATATGTACATTTTTTTATAGAATTCATGTTTCGGAGCATAGCTCTTTTCACTGCAAAAAACTGGAAAAAGAAAAACACCGAAATCGGACAATATTAGGAGGTAGAAAATAGCTATTTATTTTTGTATGGACAGGTTTTATATTCGCTTTATATGATCCTCTTAATTTAAATAGTTAAGAAAGACGTTAACGAAATCGAAATACATTTCTACAAAATTGCATTATGTATTTTAAAATGAAATTCATTGCCACCGGGTTTGCCTTAGCCGTATATTGTGAAGGTGTAGTGGGCAGGGCTGAACTTGCATCGACTGAACTGTTCATCAGTTCATGAAGCTACTTATAACAAAATGTAAAATTACTAATTTGGTTCGAAAGTTAGTTTGTCAATGCAGAACCGAGGTATGGTCTGCGTAGTACTTGCAAACTTCTAAGTGATGCCAAGACAGATCCCGAGCCCTGCGCCCTGTCTTCTGCCTATGACCGTGTATGTGTGTAAAACGCCCTGTATGTTGGTGTGTGTATGGATTGATCCGGCAACTCGTGGTCGTGTGACAAACGCTTATGTTTTATATTATTATTGTTTTAGGGCTTGTACACAAAACTGCGATGCGACGTCGCATCTTAAAAATCTACGAGTTCGCACAACGAACTTGCGAATTTATTCTCAAGTTTCTCGTTGCAGATTCGCATCGCGCCAATTCCCGGTTTTGTGTACAAGCCCTTATGTCAGTGAAAAGGTTTTTACATTCCTTTTTACATCGCGCGGCCCCAGTTTTAATTAAATATTATTATAATTAGATAATAGTTTAATGATTGAGATTGAAAACACGCAATGTAAATGTATTCATTATGTTATTTATGCGCATTTCCAATCTCGATCTTGATGTGTAGCATTGTAACTTGTGATTGGTTGTTAAAGTACCTGTGTACAAAATTGACAAGGGTCTGATTACGGAACACTTGTCAACAAAGATCGCTTAAGTACTGATTCTGTCATATACTGTCGTCTACATTCAGTACCAACCAAAACACCATGTCGAACGCTGTGTGAAATCATCCCATAATAGAATCGATATATTTTTCCTATATACCTACTTGCATAAATACAATTCTCGTGTAACCAAGTAACGCACCGCACAGCCAAAAGGTCTAGAGAGAGAGACTTGACTATTTCGGGGTACCTATGTGTCCTTCTTTTGTAGTGTGGTGCACTCAGAAAGGATTTAGAAAATTTCCATAGGATATCGAGAACGGAGTTCCTAGCGTACCTACACTGTTTTATTGAGAATGACCTTAAAATATGTTTGTATTTCACACATAATCAATTGCAACTTTCTAATTATTGTTTTTCTTTCTCAGTAAAATTTTTTTTTTTGGTGTTTTGTCTCGTCATGGATTTGATTGAACCCAGGATCGAGAACCACACGTACGCCGTTCAGTGTTTTGCTTACAAGAACTAGAGATGTACCTACCTATATAGAAAGTTTTATTATTTTTTATTTACTAATCCTAAAAAATGGTTTTTAGTGCAGATAATTAATTATGTATGAAGTTCGTTGTGAATACACATTATCTCTGTCTGTAGGTATACCTATTTGTTGGCAGCTGGTGATGTAACGAGGTGATCTTTAAAGGTTATCTGTGGAGAGAGAAAGGGAGTGGGGGGGAGATGTAAATAAAGGCCAGTCTCTCGCGTCGTCGTCGGGAGAAATATCATACTGTTGTTTTTTTTATTAATATGATTTTCGAGAAAAAAAAAAGATTTTTGAAAAGATCACCCCAATCTATGTGATTTCACGAAACACCTTAGCCCATACCAACCTTTTTGTAGGTACCATGCTTGTACATATAAAAGGTTTAATTTAGTTACGTAACTAAATAATAGGTATGCTTTTCAACCGACTGCAAGACAGGTCACATCAGGATTAAGTAGGTATCGGGGTACATACCTATATAATCATGAGCCGCTTCTATCCATAAAATCCACGTGATTTCCGGTCACAGCACAGCCACCGGTCAGGTCGTCACAGCCAATTCCTCTACTAAGTGTGGTGTTTACGGCGAAGGTACTAATTACCCAGTTCAAGAGGTGAGCCATATCAAATGAAAAAGAAAAAATGTTTTCATACCTCAGCTATTGAATCTTATCGTACCACCCCCACCTAAGTAAAAGAACCTCTAACATCGTTTTGGTTTGGACCTTATATATTTGCTAATGCCCAATTATTAATGTAGTGGTACCTACAGTTACGAGCAGGACTCTTCGTTTTTTGTTTTGCAGGCTCTACATTGTAGACTAAGTACTCCTTCATATCATTTATTCAATCAATTCAGTCAATCCGTTCCGTACTTACCTAGTTTTCTCGTGATTGAATACAAACATCCAAATATCAAACTAATACATTTGTAATTAGTAATAAAAATACGATACGATACGGGGTTTCAAATCACATCTTCGAGACCCAAGCCAACCTTACCTGCAAGTGGTACCCCTGCTAAACAACTGACAAGGCTCTGGCGTAACAACAGCAACACATTTTACCAGGGGATGGGCAGCAGCGTCCTCCTGAGTACTTTTAATATATTTTCTGCGATCACCAACCCGCCTGCCGAGCGTGGTGATTATGGCAAACCCCCCTCCCCACCCCACAAAAATGATAGACACAAATAGAAAACGGCTCCTAGTTCCCGGCAGCTCTGCTATTCCTGACCACGGTAGCGGCCATGGTAATGGCGGAGCAAGGGGTACTAACCCAAGTCACAAGAATAGTGACTAAATCCAACATTTCTTAACTTGATCTAAAGTAGGTTTTCGCTAAATCAAAAGGGATTTCTTGAAGTAATTACTTTCTTTAAGACAATATAGTTTTAACCTACCACTGCTTTAGCTAATTAGGAATATCCAAAACCCAGTTTAGTATTCTCAAAACTGTTTTGTATTAAGTATTGTATTATTTTTTTACTTGGCCGGATTATTTGAAAGCTTACTTAAAACTACGAGTAAGTATATTGAATAACTCAAGGATCGGGTTTGTCTGGCAGAGTAAAAATAGGTTTTGTAGATCAACTTAAGATAATTGTAGCACCAATTTCTAAAAACTGATTTTCTGAATATATTTTATTCCTTTTTTACTTAAATTATTAAGTTTAAAGAGAAAGTGCACTTAACGGGACTATTTCAACAAAATAGAACCTTCTGAATTCTTCTGAATCGAAAACTGAAAGTGGTTTTAATATTAGAGATCAATTAAAAGATTGGTCTTGAAAAAACGTTAATTACGATATCCCACATATATAATCAAAGGCTTATTGCAGATTTAAAACATAAATGATCCTGGTGCCTAACCACAACGTCCTACCTATAGCATTCTCGTTTTTTCAACTGTCACTGTGGTCTAGTGGTTCAACTCACCGATTTCAGATCCAGAGTACCTGGGTTCGATCCCCATTAACAGTACAATATATTGTGCTTGGTTTGGTTGGTGACAGGACTTTGTTTAAGTCCGCCTGGCTAGCTACTAGCGTCTTACCTAATTCTGTCGCCATAGTAACAATTCTAAAATTGTTGTGTTCCGGCATTTAGAGGTAAGATAGCCAGTTCCTCAGTTTGTTGAGGATTCCGGGTGAAGTGCGCTACCACCTTCGGTCTTATCTCAACTTGTAACCAGGTGAGATGAAGGCCAAGTGCTTACCCGTCGGACAATATAAAAAAAACTTGACAGATAGTGACAAAGTAGAGTAATATCAAAACAAGAATGCTATAAGAGGTCGTGGTACTGTGCAGTTAAATATTGAAAGCCTTAACTAGGTATTGTAGATGTCTTCAAGTCTATTTCTCTTTCTCAAGTCAACCTACGAGATATCTTGAAACCCGTGTTTGGAGAAATGCTAAAACCACTCTCTTAAGAAGCGTTTAAGTCTGTCTTAACAGTAGTATTAACTCTGTCTTAAGATTCTCCTAAATGTTAACTTTTACTTAACTGAACCTTGAGGGATATCTTGAGGGACATAATAGTTTTACTCAAGACAACAGCTAGAATTCGTCTTCTTGCCTTCAAGATATCTGCAATACCCTTTTAAGACTATCCATTGCTATTTGAGAATCACCGGATGAGATCAGCCTACCAACCTAAGCACCAACGACCCCTGCACCTGGTAACTTATAACGGACGAACATTGAGGACCGACGAGAAGATATTCGAACTGAAAGAAGCGGTAAGCAAGTTGCATTGTGATATCATAGGGTGGCGTACCTTATACTCAGAATTACCGATCGGTATTTGCTGAAGGTCATACAGGTTTACGCCCCGACTTCGAAACGCCCTGATAATGAAGTGGAGGTCATGTATGACGACATCTCTAAGGTCATGCTTGCCTCGAAAACCACACTACACGGTTGCGATGGGGGACTTCAATGCGCGGCTAGGCGTGAGGAGCGGTGACGAACTGAGAGTGGGGCAGTTTGGATTTGGACAGCGGAACCGAAGGTGCCAGCGATTGGCTGACTTCATGGAGAAGGAGGGACTCTTCACGATGAACTCTTTTTTCGAGAAGCGGTCGTCCAGAAAATGGACATGGCTACACCCCGGCGGTTATAAGCATGAGATAGACTTTGTCATGAAGACCCACAGGCACATATGACGTCTCTGTAATCAACAGGGTTAAAACCGGCAGCGATCACCGTATGGTCAGAGCGTCATTGAATATCAATGTGAAGCTGGAACGGTCTCGTCTGATAAAGTCTACCCTACGCCCGAATTCCGTTCAAATTCAAAATCCCGAGAGCTTTCAGTTGGAGTTACAAAACCGCTTCGAATGCCTCGCGGAATGCGCAACAGTGGACGAGCTGAACAACGGGTTGGTGGAAACTATCCATGCGGTCGGGTCAGAGGTATTTAAGACCCAACGCCAGAATAAAACCCAGAGACTCTCAGGACATACATTAAATCTAATGGCAGAGAGGAGTGAAATGAGGCTGCAGTCTTCAGTTTACATGTCAAAATACGACGTGCTCAATAGACATATCTCGAAATCCATGCGACACGATTTGCGCTCGTATAATACAAATTGTATTATGAGCGCAATAGTGCGGAACAAGGGCTCAAAAGTGTTCGCAAGGAATATGTCTATTGGGTAAAGCCAGCTGACGAAGCTGAAGATCGATAGCGGCATTATAATTTCCTCCAAGCCAGAGAGCTTGAAAAGTTTTATGGTAAGCTTTACACCTAATCGCAAAGTCCTGTCAACAACTTGATTACTTGTGATAAAAGAGCCCGTTTAACCCGACACTATACCGAAGACATCCCGGACGACAGCCTTTACGAGATAAGGACTTCTCTCAAACAGCTTAAAAACAACAAGGCGAAGGGGGATGATGGAATAACAACAGAACTTCTGAATGCGGGTGAAACACCGGTACTTAAAGTCCTTCAGAGGCTGATTGACTCTGTCATCCTTAAGGGTACAACGCCAGAGGCGTGGAACAGGTGCGTGGTGGTACTGTTCCAAAAGAAGGGCGACAAAGCCCTTCTGAAGAACTATAGGCCCATCTCACTGCTGAGCCACGTTTATAAGCTGTTTTCGAGAGTAATCACCAACCGTCTCGCTCGAAGGTTTGACGACTTCCAGCCTTCCGAACAAGCCGGATTTCAAATAGGCTTTAGTACCGTAGACCACATACATACGCTCCGGCTGATTATACAAAAGACTGAAGAGTATAATCGCCCATTATGTCTAACGTTTTTGAACAACGAGAAAGCCTTCGATTCAGTCGAAACCTGGGCAAGAGACTGTATCTCTTCAGCGGTGCCAGATCGACTGTTGTATATCGAAGTGTTGAAGTGTTTGTGAATTGGCGGAGAAATCAAGTAACAAAAAAAAAACCGTGCAAACCATTTTTCTGCATTTTTGTTTTTTGTAGGTAGTTCAAATACATGAAGCCCTGAAGTTTGGCGATCTAATACCGTTCAAAACCTATTAGTTATTCTGTGCTTCTACTATATTTATGGTCCCGCTTTTGTTTGGAGTTCTCGCTATTCTAATTGTATCCTTACTAAGATACTTCTTCAGTATATTTTAGATGAGGAGCTATTTATCTACCAGGACAGGACAGCTTGTGACAGCTGCAGGTTGCTGTCGTTTCAAACAAGATCGATGCTCTTCCTGTGTTTCCTTGACATGAACAATTACACTGTAGAGGTACCTAAGTTAAATTACATTGTAACGGGTTTATATGGGCATTTAGCCGTTCTCGGTAAAGCTGCGGATAAGGGCTTAGGTCCAAGGCCGTAGCGACAGGATCGCCCGTTTAGCGATGGCCACTGGAGAATCAATCTGTCAGTGTCAGAGTGACAGATTGTCGAGAGGGTTGTCACCATTTGATTGGACACGGGTCGATCGGTCACGTCCTCCATTAGCCCAATTTTAGCACGGAGACAGCGCAACGTTTACTTGTCGCTCTTCCAGAATGGTTGGAAAAGTAGCGTGTAGCTGTTAACGTAGTCAAAAACTGCTGCCTTTCTTGTCACGCACAAACTGACTGTCCTTACGCCACTTACACTGCGAGGCCAAGATATAGACATGGCAACCTTCTGTTCGATATCTTGGTGTGGATATAGACAAGTCCTTGACGATGAACGCACAGGTCGAACGCGTCATTCGTCAAACCTGTGCTGCCAGGGCTATGCTGCGACCAGTCCTTACATCAAAACTCTCGTTACGGACGAAGCTGCCAAGGAGCACAACATTTTTCTGAGGTAACGCGCACTCTGCTCGCACGCATGATGGTCGCATTCGCATGTCTTCAAAACAGCCTCGACGATACGCCGCCGATTCTATTCTCTTTGAACTAAACAAACAAATATGTCCGACCTACTTGGCAAGTTGTACTTGTGTTTGATTGTGATTGTGATGTAAATCCGTGGGTACTACTTTTACAACGATATGATATCATTTTTCTCGAAACTTTCATTAAACAACGCACAGAAATTGCCTATAGAAGTCGCCCAACCAGCTTATATGGACAAGAGTGCAACGTTACAAGAACTCGGGTACAAAGATGAGAACGACCTGAGAGAAACAATCTACGGTTTGTTTGGACAAAATGATGTGCTTTAAACATTAACTAATAGCTTTGGGTCGTAATTTTGTGTTTTAACGGATGTTGTGTTGTGTTTTAGACTATTTACGGACTATCCGTGACCCAGAAAAACCGAGCACTCTAGAAGACTTGAAAGTGGTGTATGAGGAAGGAATTTTTGTGAAAGAGCCTACGGCAGACAAGGTCCCTGTTATCAGGGTGGAGTACAATCCTACAGTGCCTCATTGCTCGTTGGCGACTCTTATTGGGCTATGTATAAGGATTAAAATACAACGGTCAATACATCACCCAGTGAAGCTAGACATTTACATCAAAAAGGGTGCACACACCACTGAAGATGAAAGTAAGTTTCTATTTGTTTGTGATCTTGTATGACCTTGAAACATTGTTGACCAAGATCACCACTATTATAAGCTAAATACAACCGTATTTATGATAGGTATCTATGCAAATTGCTCCACTTAACTTATTGAAAGTATTATGATGTATATTAAAATGGACTTTGTATCAAATATAAAACTCATCATAGCTTGATTAGTTGATAGGTCAACTACAGAGTCTATTGAGCATTAAAGTTAGCTTGCTTATTATGTATAGGTGTAATAGATAGATGATCATTTAATTTCATTATACCTCTTGCTAGGATGTAGCAAACATTATTTAGGGAAACTCACAAAATTAAGGACCTTGGCTGTCAGGCTGTCTCTTGCTTTTATATCTTTGAGTATATAATTTAACTGGAGCATACATTGATTTTAGTTGTCATTCAACAAAATAATAAATATTACAGGACATTCACACAACACCATCTAGCCCCAAACTAAGCATAGCTTTTAATATGGGAACTAGATTATGTATATTCTTACTAGATACTTAAATACTGGGAATGTTGATGGGCAAAATTTTCCTCCTGATCAACATGGAGAATGCGTTCACCAAAATTGCCGAGTTTGGTGTGGTGATTCTGGAAAATCCACCTGAAATTGCTCTTTGGATGAGGCCCATATCTTGTAGAGGAGATTTTTGAGCTGTGCTCATCATGATGGAGCAAAAATTGTTGACCTCCATTACTAAACTAAGCTAGAATCTGTTTAGAAAAAGAATCACCATGGATTTGGGGATGCTCCTGTGCTCTTCTCATGCAAGTTTGGTGAAATCCTGCTGAATCCTGATGAAATCATTTAGTTCCCTTTTTGCTTTAATTGTTCTTGCTTTCAACAAACCTTACCATAGTAACACAACACAATGAATTAATGAATGAAAAAATAATGAAGGCCCAGTTAGTTAACACCATACAAACTGTTTGTTTTTCAATTTGAAATACTTTGTCCAAATTGTTGAATGTCTTTATTATTTGATTGTGTATTGAATGAACTTATCTTATAGTCTTACCTTATCTGAACTATTGGTCAATTATATTACGATAACATTAATATTGCTTTTTAAGTTATAATATTGTGATGTCTGATGTCTCAATCTCACAGGAGCTTATTACTGAAATAATGCTTACTAGTAGCTTGCCCTAAAATGAGATCTTGTGATGTCTGGTCTGAGCTATTTGTTATAGTTTAAATTTCATTAAAATCAGGTAACTCATGTGATAGTTCAGAGATCTTACCTTACTAATAATACAGCGCTAAACATTAAGATATAGGCAATCTGCCTTACTGATAATATCAAGGACAAGTCTTGAATTATCTAACTATTGGTAGGTAGGTATAGGAACAATCAGACAATGGTCATTGTTCTGCTATCTCTATTTGAGATAAAGTTCTGAGCAAAAAGAACTAACTAAACTGTACACAGTACTAAAGTATTTTTCGGTCATTTGATGATGATCCAGACTTTATGACTGTAGCTTAGCGTGATTTGCGGCCGAGCACAGTGCGTACCATGCTGGCGTGGCGTGCGTAAGGCGACCATAGGTACGTTTTGTATACCCCCGTCTTCGACCTTATTAATATACATTGGCTAGTGGATAGATAGCCAATCTGGCAGAACATCCATCCATCGATCCCTTAGAAACGACGCAATAATTTGTATGAGCATTGGTGGCGCGCTGGATCCAATTAGTTTAAAAATAGTTCCCAACAAAATATCGCCCTACGGGTGTGCACTGCGGTATATGCGAAATGATGTCATTGCCCGCGATCTACAAATTCCCAGAATTGAGGAGTTTTTGGTGAAGTTAGCGCGGCGTATGTTCGATCGCGCAGACAACTGCTGCAGGTGTACACAGAATCGCCCCTCCACGCTAGACCACCGGACGGACGATCGCTCGGCCATTACCTCGAGAGCTCTTACGTTCTTCTAACCCACTTGAGTCCAGTTCTATAGATAACTTTAAAATAGCGTTAAGATACCTAATTACTTACTTTTTCACAATGATTGTATAATTCGTAATTAGTTAGAACCAATCGACTCAGCGGTCGTCGCTGCTGAAGTTGATGCCAGAAATAAGAGCCTAAGGCTTGTTTCTTACCCGCACCTCCTTGAAACGTACAGGTGTCGAAGACCAGTGATGATGGTGAGACTTTACGACTGAAATTAATATCCGGGAGTGCCGACTGAAGTGAAAACTTGAATTTTGTGGATCTTTGATGAAGAGAACAGCTGAGATTGCTGGTACTTAAATCTCAATGTTGTGCTAACAACGGGTGGCGATATTTATAAATGAGGGTTGTTTTTGTTTTGTGTTGGAACAAATTCCTACCTCCAACCAAACCTTCAACTTAGTTTAGAGGTCATATATCTTAAATAATCTATTTTTAGTGCTAAATACATTACCTACCTATTAAGTAATAAGGCTGTACAACGTTTTTGAACAATAAACGTTATTATTATTATTATTATTAAAACAAGCACAATATTGTACTCTCCCTGGGGATCGAACCCGTGACCTCTGGAATCTGATATCGGTGGGTTGGACCACTAGACCACAGAGGCGGCTTTCGATGTGTTCTTCAATATCTACTATGTCGCCTATCACTTAACCATCTGATCTCCCTCTAACCCTTTCTTACCCGATGTTTCCTTTGTTCCAGTTAATAAACAGATTAACGACAAAGAGCGTATTGCGGCCGCAATGGAAAATCCCAATCTGAGCAACCTTGTAGAAAACTGTATCGCTGACGAAGAGTAAGTAACTTCCATGATCCATGTCAAAATGGCGCCCGACGTAGCCTTCACCAACATAAGCGACAAAAACGAATTCACCAAGTTCACCAAATCACTTGCGTATAAAAGCGTTCAAGTCATCGTCGAGTCTAGGAAAGGTATCAAGATCGAACCGAATACCAAGTCTGTGACATCTGACACAGATTGGTTTAATTTACAAATACCCGACTCTTCGGAGGTCAATCAAGCAACGAAAAACGCACTGCCTTCTGACAGAGTATTGGAAACTATCAGATCACAATTGCATGTGGAGATTTCTGTACAAACCGAGGATGGTGATGAAATGGTCTTGGAACTATGGACCCTGGGACTTGATGAGACGCAATTCGATACGTCGTTGAAAGCGATGAACACGGTCTATTTTCGCATGGGAATACTGCTCAAATCTCTCATTACTATCACAAGAATAACGCCCGCGTACCATTTGTCGAGAAAACAGAGGGCGGAATCTTTCACTATATTCTACAGAGTCTACAACGGAGCACCGAAGGTGAAAGCGCTCGGAGAATCTGTTAAGAAGATACAAGCAGGAATGCTTAAAACCCCATTAGGTGGTATATGCTTCTCCGTCGCTTACAGGACAAACTTTTCCATATCCCCGAACAGATCAGAGAAAAATAAGACATTGCTACTAAAAAGCGATCATTTCGAACTGAGCCCTAAACACGTTATATTTGAATCTAAGAAGAAGAAAGAACCAAAAGAGAGAGATACCAAAATTAACAGACCGGTTGATCTTAATAAACCACTGCGTTTAGCCGCTTTTGTCGATGAGCTGGTATTGCAAAAGACTATTGAGGAATTCTTTTTGAATCTGCCCGTTCCGAAATGTCGCCAAACACCTGTCGATACACTAGAACCGTTAGAAAGCCCGGTGGTAACAAAAAGTACGCAGAACCTGGATGAAACGCCTATATCCAAAAGTCCAACATCTCTGGAGTTGCCTCCTAAAAAGTTCGCTGGGTTCCGTCACGAATTGGAGCCCCCTTTGAAACTTCTTCATTTTCCATTTGCGGATAATCATCCGATACGGGAACTCGCGGAGTTTTACAAGGACCTTTTTAATGCACCACACTTGAAGCTGTCAGAGGGTCTTGTGGAATCAAACAGATCTGATTCGAAAAGTGATTTGGACATGGCTAACGAGGATTTGTCAAAGGATCTGGAGCATTACGAGAATTCTGTACAGGAATTCGACGAGTTTTTGGCTGAGATGTGCAGATCGGTGGAATGGAGTGGGAACTAGGGAACAATGGTGGTGGGGAAAGACTGATTTTTAAATGGCATTGTATGGAAACTGGTTGATTGGATGTGGTTGGATAAAGTGATAGGTCTACAAGGGCTTGATATACTAATTATTGTCTATGGTGTTTTATTGCAGAACTTCATTTGCAAATGTTGCTCATATTTTTGTAAATATTGAAGGCATGGAGTTTGTACTTGCTTTATAAACTATTTTATTTATAATTACTAATTGCATTATTCTATGCACCATGTGATGAGTTTGTTCACTTAAAAACAACACGTTTTTTATCATTTACATTACATAATGTAAATAGCAGTACCATATTGATTTCTTAGTATTTTGTTGTAAACCTATTACCTATTTAATTACTATTTTAATGTAGAAAATTATATCGTTAGCATATTCAATCTTTTATATTCTTAGCAACAAAATATTATTGTTCATAATTAAATGATTTAGATATAGTTGAATAATAAAATAAATCGATTATAACTTATTACCAATTATTGATCTGCTTACTATTTTTTTTGCGCTCTGCAAGTCATTCTCTTTGCTATATGTTTATAATTGAGGTATTATACGTGAGAATGTAAAATTCTATACCAGGAGATATATATATATGTTATGCCCTATTTGTATAGGTACATTTTGTAATGTCTAGCAACCCTGGGGTAGGATTTTACGAGCCGCTGCATATATGATAAGCGTCTGATACTCTTACTCGTACCCAGGATCGACACAGAGGCGGCGGCAAGCAATCAGGCTACGTAAATACCACGATGAAAGTCAGTCTAGTAAGTATGACATCTATACCTACCTAGTATATATACATTATTGTACGATGGGGAGGTGCTTTTCACAAATCAGGTGAGCTGATTTTCAAGTTATGATAAGGCCGATTATTGTGATAGTAATTAAGAATAGGTACATGCTAATGTAATTAATAATATTATGGATAGGAAGTTAAGAGGAGACCAGGGGATCAGCAGTAGTATATAGTAAGGGATTTTGTGATTTACTGCTGAAGCTTGCTAGTTAATGTAAGGGGGGATCAAGGTATCGCCCGTTATATTAACTACCAAGCTTTAATACATACCTACCGAGCACCCTGCTCAGTGCCTACACCTTAGAATAGTTATTTTATCGGCCTTTATGAGGGCCGTCCGTCTAGGGCAGCGCACCAAAACAGTAAAAAAAATCGATCGTTAGATTATATATTTGATTATAGGTAACCTAAGCATAAAGGTTAAAAAAATTCTTTTGGTTTTATGTTCGGGTTACGAAAATCGACACAATAAGAGTCAGCAAGCTGAGTGCGAACATCCATACTGTATACTTTATAGTTTGCGTTAATTTTATTTTCTATTGAGATGTGAACAGCGTCTGTAGGGGTTGGGTTGTTGGTAAGGGGTTGTAACATTTTAATATAGCTGGTATAGTTGTTGCAGGAACGTTTTGTTTGAAAACATTCCCCATTTAGGCAACATCGATACAATTTGGTCTGGTTTTTACTGAAAAAAATGGAATGAAATTCTATCAAATATTTTCCAATTCATCAAAGACATCCCACCCCACCCCACTTCAGTCATAATTATTATGGAACAATAAACTTTGATCGACCTAAATACTATTGATAGAGATTATGATGATGATGACACTTTTGTCAAACCTGTGTGACAGTGGCAAGACAAAATAGTGCTTCCGATGGATTTGTATAACGTTTGCTTTTGCTTGTTTGTACTGTTTGTTTGTATAGCTAGTGTTGTCCAACAATTTTTTCTATGATGCCCATATAGCTAGGCTAGTCTACGAGACGACGCGAATATGGACACGGTATCGAAAAGAAAGTATCGATACTGTTCTCATGAGTAGTATCGAAAAAATAGTATAAAATGGTATCGAAAAGAAAGTATCGATACTGTACTCATGAGTAGTATCGAAAAAATAGTATCGTACTCGTAAAGTATCGCTACTATCTCTATATCCTCACATATCTTCGATACTTTTGTTTATTTAATGAAAGTTTATTTAAAAAAAAAAACAGTTGTAACAAATTACCCTGACGCATTAGATGTAGGGTGTAACATTTAATGTTTTTTCGTGTTCGAAGAATTCCCAGATGATTTTGAAGCAAGTCTTGCATTTCACTTCGTTGTTGTTTAGCTTGATATAATTCTGCCAAAGTTCAGTTTAAGGCGCATTCTTCAAATATATGGCTCAAATATCGATATACATACTGTGCTGTATATAATAATACAAAGTAGGTACTTTTAGATTAGGTACTTTTTCAACCGAAAATAAAACGGCGTTACCATAACTATGAGCCGTAAAGTCAAGTTTTGAGTAGGTAATTCTAAGATTTATTCGATACGCTACCTGACAAAAATTACTCATTGAGTAAAAGTATCGAGTACAAAAGTATCGGTATCAAAAGGAAAAGTACTCGATACCACATAGTATCGATACTTTTGTGTCCCTAGTAGGGACAAGAAAATTTTATCAATCAATCAATCAGAAATTGATTCGTGGAGGTTTGGTTTTGTTTTGTTGATAAATTAAATTGACCGTGCTGTGTGCTGTGCTGCCGTGAGTTGTTTAAATGCGGAAATTTATGAACAGAAACAATAAAACATAGCAAAATGCTAAAATTATGAGGCGTAATAACGCGTCCTCAAAGTCTTACTCGTCTAATAATATTATAGTGAAGTGGCAAAACCTAACCTCAACGGTGAAATAGTTTTTTTTACCGAAAATGTTCTCAATTTGCCGCCAAACTCACCCGGCAACTGGGATCGAGCATGCTGTGAGCTGCTGTTTCTTCAACAGCGATGATGTGTGCCTGGTTACAGCGGGGGCTAACGTTATCAAGGTCTTTCGGCTTTTGCCAGAAGGCCTTACCAAGGAGGTCAATGCAGGTACTGACACTTTATAACCAGGTACCTATTTATTATTAGAATCAGTATCCCTCAGTCATGTGTTGTGATTCCACATGCTCAATTCAAAGGTTCCTTGTCATAGGCTGAGATCATCTCAGCTTATACCATGGATACATAACACAGATGAAAAGCAATTGCTTCATATTTTTATGCAGTACTAGCTTTAACCGCGGATTTGCTCGTGCTGTTTTACATGTAGTATTTTTTTAAACAATAATTATGATTGTACTTGTGAATCTTACAATTTTGGTACCATAAATAAACAAACATTGACTGTTTATAGAATATAATCTAACATGTAGAGGGCATAGTTACACAAACTGATACTATGTGACTTGGAAAGTAAATACCTACCTAATTTTCTTTAAAATATATTTTCAACAATACTATTTGACTTGTAAAGAGTCTTCAAAGACTCCTTAAAAGTGGGCTAGGATAAGAGCCATGAAGCAGCAGCAAATTTCTGATGTCTCAGATGGCGTGCCACATTATAAATAGTTAAATAGAAACTATGCAAAGGCAGTGCCTCCTTATGATAAAACTCATCACTGAGACTAACTGACTTGTAAGTAATAGGCTGGTTTTGTAGCAGAGTTTGCAGTAGCAGCACATTTTTTATGACTCCTATTACTTAAAAGTATGTTGCTTATGTCTCATTCCCAGTCTAGGGCTATATAATATGTGCAAATTTAAGAAGTGTCATGTATGAA
Source organism: Venusia cambrica (assembly GCA_951394065.1). NCBI lineage: Eukaryota > Metazoa > Arthropoda > Insecta > Lepidoptera > Geometridae > Venusia > Venusia cambrica. The sequence continues at coordinate 165,208 of OX596068.1, read as the reverse complement.
ACACAAACAGACATAATATCTGTGGTGTACCTAGACTAATCCATAAACCTTTTTTCACAGCTGGCCAGCCAATCCCACCGAAGATGAAACTGGAATGCCTAGCGTCATATACTCTGTGGGGTAACATAATGTCGCTTGCCTCAGTGAAGTGCCCAAGTGCAGGACGTGATTTGCTTTTGGTCTCATTCAGAGAAGCCAAGATGTCTGTACTGCAGTATGATATCCATACAAATAACCTGATAACACTCAGCATGCATTATTTTGAAGAGGATGATATGAAGGTAAAATCACATTGCATTTCTTTTTATGTACCTAGTTTATAAGTTGATAAATGAGAAGTGACGAATCCAAAGGCCTAATAATTGTTTGGTGCTGGTGGATTCTACTTAGTCCTCATAGCGTCAACCAGTTTCTGTGCTATTGGTGTTGTTAGGTTTTCTAACTTTCATACCATGAGTCGCAAAGTGGTTTCAGCAGTGATGAGATTTAAAGCTCTTCGACATAATACTGCAACTGCTAATTTGACCGGTTGAAACAAGGCTTTCCCCTCCAGTGGGACTACGGGGAAAAAAAAATACCCATGAACCCCCCAGTGGGTTATAGCAGTGGGACCACAGGTAAAGCCTTGTTGAAACTGTATGTTCTTGTAACAAATAATATTTTGGATTTGTCCCAAGATAGCAATCTTCTTGGTATTCCAAGATCTCGAATCTTGCAGCACTTATTGCACTCCCTAGTACAGACAGACCCTATAAAAATAAAAGTATTAAATAAATGTATAGTGTACTTAAACCTGAACTCTTCTCTCTTCCAGGGAGGCTGGACAGTTCATCCACACATACCCTGGATCCGAGTGGACCCGGAGTGCAGATGTGCAGTCATGCTGCTCTACGGCAAGAAGTTAGCCGTGCTGCCTTTCCGGAAGGATCTGCAGGAGGAAGGGGATCCATTGGAGGCAAAACCATTCGCAGAGAATAAGAAAAATGTAAATATACACCATTTGTTTGATATTGATTCTTTTTATTGGATTTCTAATAAATGTGAACTACCCTGTATGACCCATTCTCTATATCATCTAGATATGGCTTAGGTGCGGTTAAAGATATCAACAAACTTTTTTGGAAGTTGGCTATCAGATAGATGTATCTGTATAATGTGTTGCATAGTCAATAAAAATAACCAATACTCAATCTTAACCATCAAAACTGTCACATTTGTGCGACCATTAAGTCAAACAGACAAAATGTTGCTTTCGGAGAAAAGTATATTTTAGGTAGCTTTGGTTATTAGGATATAAATTATTGTTAAACATCTTTTATGGACAAATAGGTAGGTAGGTCTTCACAATAGAACTACATTCAAGGAAGGTAGGTAGGCATCATCCTACCCTATTTCAATTCCTATTCCAAACAGATTCTTATTTATACCTTGAGTGGGGGTGCATTGGTCACTCCTAAGCGTTAATTCCTATTCCAAACAGATTCTTATTTATACCTTGAGTGGGGGTGCATTGGTCACTCCTAAGCGTTTATTAAATTAATATTAAAGTGCCAATGTTTATAACACTAGAAGTTTAAAATGTACCTATGGGTGAAATTTGATCTATTTGGTCTTGAGTATGAGCTTATAGTCATTCACTACGCTTGAATTTTCACTACATGGTAAAATCTGTACTCAGGATTAGCAACTTGAAGTGGCGGTGGGCGCACCATTAGTGTCATTTTGATGGTCGTTGGCGCGAGATCAGAACCCTTATTACGATACGATATGTCAATACGCTGATTCCGTGGAGATATCGTAACGCGGGATACAGAATAAGGGGGCAGGCGTTCTATAAGTGTCACCGACAACCCAAAGTCCTGCTTCGGTATTATAAGGAGCTGGGCTGGTTGGGGTAGTGTTAGTTAAAACCATGGGAGACAATGCACAATACACCCGAGAGCGGAACATCAGTGTAGGCCTCGCTCACCCCCCACTTAGAATAAGAATAAGGCAGTGGGTGCAGTAAAGCTCCCAGATGTATCCGCTGGGGTCGTGACGCTTGGATAACAACCAAGATTAATAATAATACGTTTAATAAAAAGACTATAAAAGTCCAGTTCTGTTAGTAAAAACTTACAACCAGGTTAGTACTCAATAACAAAGACAGATTTAATCCTCTGAATATACGCGATTAAACGCGAAACGGTGTGTTGGAGGACTTCCCAATCGATGGACCGGCGCCATCTTAGCAGTCGCAAGGAGGCGGCGCAGTATCGCTATTTGTGAATGGTAAACATTGTTGGACGTGAAAAGAAAAGTCTTTTTCCAGGGACAGGCTTTGAGTAAGATAGTCGCAAAAAGAAGAGGAAAGACGACAGGAAACCGTAAACGAAATTATAGTTTCAATAAAACATAAAATCTTATTTACTTAAAAGGCATAGAGATATAGTTGTAGGAATAACAGGCTATCATTTCCTAAAGGTACCTAAGTAAGTCAAGAACGCCTTAAGGATGTCAAGATTTTTTTTAGTGAATACTTCTTGAGGCGTTTTTTTGGGTCTACTTTCACTGCATTTCACTGCATTATCTCGGCTCCAGTCGTCAGACACGTTCTGCTTCATAACAGTGTAGTATTTCAGTATAATACGCGTGTAAGATCTGTGGAGTATTTAAAGTGCTTATAATTGTTGCTACAATCTAGACAAATAATGAATTTATACATTATACTTATACATACATATTTTGGAATTAGAAAATTAGAAGTTTTTATTTCTATCGTGTGGTCATAAGCACATACCGGTTTTTTTATATTGTACGACGGGGAAGCGCTATGCCTTCACCTAACCGGCTGTCAAGTTTTGATAAGGAGTCCTCAACAGACTGAGGAACAGGCTTCTCAAATCAATTAATTCTTGCCTCTAAATGCCAGAACATAACAAATTTTAGAATCTTTATTATGGCGTCAGACTTAAAACCAGTCCTACCACCAACAAAACAGAGCACAAATTTGTACACCCTGGGGATCGAATCATACCCTGCATCAGGGGTGGTCATGAGCGCCTAACCCCAAACCAAGTAGGTATAGCTATTAGGTACTATGGGTAAAAAAGGGTTGTCTCGTAAAGACACGCTATAATAACATTTTAAAAACTAAAGTGAAAACAGACTTCAATGAGGAATATGATACAGTTTCGTTTACCTAGATGACGTATTTTTTCCAATTATTTTGATGACAGATGGACGGACAGACAGACGTGTCATCCGATAAGGAGTACGTTTTTTTCTTACTTTTGAGGTAATACACCCTAAAAATACCCAAATCGCTTCAAGTGTGCCAATAATATTTGAAGAGTTCCCTCGATTTCTCGATCCCTCGATTGATGACGATAGAACTACCTGTGAAGTATACCCTTTCAAACAAAAAAAAAATTTTTCCAAATCGGTCCAGGCGTCTTCGAGTAATCGGGGAACATACATACTCTTCCTTTTTTGAAGTTGGTTTTAAATTGAAACTTTTTTGTAACTGGAAAACATTTTATTTATCTCCTACTCTACCCGACACAGTGCCCACTACTTTTTTTCGTCACACAAGAAGGTTGCAGATCAGAACTTCAAAACCCTCCCATAAAAAGTTTAACTTCAAAAAGGCTAACTCTTGAACTGAAGGGAAAAGATAGCTCAACGATGGATCGAGCTTTCTTAGAAGAGGCCTATTTACTATCTTCTTATAGGTATAAGGGTTGAAAGTAAATGGGAACGGACCTCTGACGATGACTGCCTCACAAACCTACTAAATTAGGTACCTACCTAGTTTTACCTAATTTAAGTTTGTAGATATACTTAGTTGCTCGTGGTCCTGCTATTTCATCGGCAACTACTCCGTAGGTTTCGATGCAGATAAAGGTAATACTAAGTGGCAAAATTTGGTCCTAAAATTAGGCATTTAAGAGAAGTTTACTGCTCTAAACGATATTTTATTATAAGGTACTCGTATGCAAATGTTGTACTTATACGATAAACTTCGTTTGAAAGTCAAAGTCAAAAGTAATTTAGTCACGATCATTTTGAATAATCAGATCTACCGCCTTTTAGGAATCGTCACCAGCACACAAGGGCAAATGCAAGAACATCGACCAATAAACAAACAGGCCTCTTAACTTAGCTTGCTCTGCCTTGGCGCTGTATGATATATGTTCGATTCCCTGCCGGGACAAACATACGTGATAAATACAAATGTTTGTTCTGTGTTTGGACTTAATAATCTTACGTATTGACAAAAAGTACCTAAAAAATACATAAGTGATAAGTAAATAATAAATTTAGTATATGGTAAGGTAAGTATTCTATCTGTTATCTAATTCCTATATTTTAAGCGATGCTTAGTTTGGGGGCTAGATGGCGCTGCGTAAAAATGTATAGTAGCTAGGTATTTTGATGATTGACAATCTCCATCAACTTCTTTGTGTCAAGATATTTGCGAGTTCATGAGCGTAGCCAAGTGGACGGACTTCCAATCTGAAAGTAGGTCTAATAGAATTTTCAGTGTAATAAATAGGTATGTATGTTCGCATTGGATACATGCATTTGGGATAGTAAGACATTTACTAAGGTACCACGCGGGAAAAAACGAGTCATAAAAAAACAAAAAAAAAATACTGGTGTTTTATTTCCTTTAGGAACCAGCCCAGCCAGTGTTCCGCGCGCCAACGCTCGCATCCTATGTCATAGTGCTCAAAGAGCTGGATGAGAAGATCGACAATATCCTGGACATTCAATTCCTGCATGGGTACTACGAACCCACGCTGCTGCTGTTGTATGAGCCAGTTCGGACTTTCCCTGGGTAAGGATATTAACAACATCAAACTGTGACAAAAAGGGTGGTCTCTATACCTACAATTTGTACCACGCTTCAATCGCTATACCAAATAAACCGAGATTTCGACGGGGCCATGATGTGCCTTTCGATAAACTAAGGGGCTCTGATTGCGAATATGACATCAAGGTGTGTGAAATGATTGTCCTGCAATATTTATAATTTTGTTTTTTTTTTGCCTTTTCATATAATTTATTTCCAACTCGCCTGACTATTGTAAAAACAGAATCTGTGCCAAATCAAATAAACGTCGGTTAACTCGCTGGGTGCTGTAAAATACGGTGTGTTTTACATAGAGCGGAACGCGCAGCACCCAATAGTGTTGTTGCAATATCAATACTTTCGCTATCGATAGTTGACCTTGAAAAACAGTCAATAGTGCGATAGTCTTATCGAAAATATCGAAATGCTGTAATACTAACGATAGTATCTATAGTGAAGTTTAGGGATATTATTTAGGCGATATTATTGGAACGAGTGACATGTTTAATGTTTATACGAACAAGCTAGCGAACGAATAACGCTATGGACGACAACGTTTGTTTGATGTATTTTGACCGTGCTTAAATTATCCAGACGTGTCAATGTAATAAAGCAACTTAATGAATGACCTGCAAATGTAAAATAATAATAAGAAATAATATTTCATATTCATAACAATTTACATTTTCAAGCATACAAATAAAAACATGGATCAAAAGTTGGATAAAAAAAAAATGGCTTGTTTTAATAAAATTGTTCAAATATTTTGAATGATGTGGTATATGAACTCAATATCACCAACTGTATTATACCTTATGAGCATGCAATAGTATCGTAAAATGTTTGACCATCGACAGGTCAATAACATCGATACTGTCGATATTATCGATATTATCGATAGTGTTTGTACTGATACTATCGATATCGTTTCGATACTGTTGATCTTTAGCAATAGTATTATTTATTTTTATCAATTGATGGTATCGATGGTATTGTGAAAGGTCGATAGTTTCGATAGGCCTATCGATAGTATGACTGATTATCAGTGCCACCATACTATCGATAGACTATCGCTATAGTCTATATAACAACACTACCTACTGTTAAACTGTCACAGTGTGTTTTACATAGAGAGCAGGACGCGCAGCACCCGAAGAGTTAAAGGATGTTGATGAGATGCAGCTCATTTAACTTGATGTAACAAGCCTCATAGCTCAGTTGGTAGTAGCTCTGCCTTCTGCACTGTAAGTTGTGGATTCGATTCCCACCCAGGATAAACATTTTTATTATGAATATTTATTCTGTGTTTGGGTGTTGTATTGTACGAGTATAATAAGTATGTATTTACAAAAAAAATAAGTATGTTAGTAATATTTCCGTAATGTAGTTCCCATATACAGCTATGCTTAGTTTGGGGCTAGATGGCGCTGTGTGAAATGTGTTCATTTATTCCCTTTCAGCCGCACGGCAGTCCGCAGTGACACATGCGCCATGGCCGGCGTGTCTCTCAACATGAGTGCCCGGGTGCACCCCGTCATCTGGCAGATAGGGGGGCTGCCTTTCGACTGTCTGCAGGCTGTGACTATTGAAAAGCCACTCGGTAAGTACTCTTAAAACCGTTCCGTACAAGTGTCTAACCGCCTCTGTGGTCTAGTGGTTCAACCCACCGATTTCAGATCCAGAGGTTCGATCCCCATGGGGAGTACGATATATTGTGCTTGGTTTGGTTGGTGGTAGGACTTTGTTTAAGTCCGCCTGGCTAGCTACCACCGTCTTACCTAATTCTGTCGCCAAATAACAATTCTAAAATTGTTATGTTCCGGCATTCAGAGGTAAGATAGCCAATTCCTCAGTTTGTTTGGATTCCGGGTGAAGTGCACCTCCACCGTCAGTGAGATGAAGGCCAAGCGCTTCCCCGTCTTAAAAAAAAAAGGCACACCGTTTCGATAGCTCAAATGCCTCTTCTTTGTGTATTCAAGTTTCTTAGCCGAAAATTCTGCAGGGTCCATAGAATTTGAGCAGGGTTCTACCCCACTGGACTGTGAAGTATTTTCGGTCCAAATAACCATAGATATATTAACATTCGTAAAAATTGATTTTGTCAAGAATTTTCGGACCAAATAAGCATAGAGATATTAACATTCGTAAAAATTGATTTTTTCAAGAATTTTCGGACCAAATAACCATAGAGATTTTAATATTCGTAAAAATTGATTTTGTCAACAGGCGGGTGTCTAATAATGGCGGTTAACTCCCTGATATATCTGAACCAGTCGGTGCCGCCCTATGGAGTGTCGCTAAATAGCGTAGCCTCGCACACAACCAACTTTCCACTAAGTAAGTATTATATCACTTTCAATTGCGTGAGGTACTATACATTTTAAAACACTCGCGCGGAGCGTTACCGATTCACCTGTTGAATCGAAACCGTTGGTGCCTTCATCAACATAATCGTATACAGAGTAAAACCCGTGATTCAAAATGTAAAGTAAGTATTACATTGTGTTCAAAGTAAGAAGATATAGAAGCATTCAATCTTGCACCAGGGTTTCTTTTATATTTAAATTGAGCACTAAGAATGGAATTCAGAATATTCATACTCTAAATACATTTATAATTTTATAAATGATATTTGTTTCATGGTCAGTCGGGGGATTAATAAGAAATGATCAATATCGGGTAAAATAAAAACATATTAACAATATTTTTTCAGCTCGCATAACGTGCCTTATTTATCACGGATACAGTCACAAATTGATATATCGTATCCAATAGTAATAGTAACAGTAAATGTTTTAAACATCTTGTTTTTGATCATATCATATTTTGTAAATACAGCGAAAATATTTTTGAAACATTTTGTTCTTGATCATATTATATTTTGTAAATGGCGCGAAAATATTTTTTAAACATTTTGTTCTTGATCAGATCATATTTTGTATGCGGCGCTAAAATGTTACAGGCATATTATAGGCGTCGGTGAACTTAGCTTGGGATCGTGCAAAATGGTGAATTATCCTACAGAGAAGCTGGATCTTCCTAAATGTCGATACCATTGTGTACAATTTTTTTTTCAAAAACTCGCTTTTTCAGAATCCTATAAAAAATATTAGATTTTCTTTAATGCTCTTAATAACTTTTGTTTTAAGATTAAAATGTATTAGGGTACGATGTGACTGTCATGCCATTTTTGGCAAAAGTCACGAATAAAAATAGGAGAAAAAAAAGAAAAACTTATTTATTTTAAATCGAGCATGTAACCCCTAACATGACTTTTCGATAGCTCCACGGTTTCAGACTTAGCCTCACTGACCCTGGAAAAAAACTCAATCTGTATATACCATACTTACATACATACGTACCGTTAAAAATCAAATTAAAGAAAGCCTCAAAGTATATAAATATAGTTAGTTGTTCAGTATAGTGAGACAAGTAAAAAATTAAATAATTCTTGTCCTCCCTCAACAGGAATACAAGAAGGCGTGTGTATAACACTAGACGGCGCCTGCGTATCCCCTTTAGCGTCTGGTAGACTCGCGCTGTCGCTCCGTGGGGGGCAGTTGTATGTCCTGACGTTATTAACTGACTCGGTGCGGTCGGTTCGAAGCTTCCATTTGGACCGCGCCGCAGCGTCAGTGTTGACAACCTGTGTGGGTATTGGTTATGTTTTTTTTTATTTTAATCAACTGCTTAAGAATGTTACAATGTAAATAAGCTAAGTAATATTACAGAGATAATAGATTTTCACGAGTAAAGACAACGTGGAAATAATTTTAGTGTATTGTAAATCTGTTCAGTTTATCTTATCCTAATGTAGTAGTATATTAAATGGCAAACAATTTATCATTCGCATTATCGCCGAATAATTCTGCGTTCAGCTAGCCTTGCTGATCTGAAGCTTGTAGAATAATTCGAGTTAAAATCGCTTAGTCAGCTCATTAAAATTGTCGATTGCTCTCCACAGAAACGTATTTCCGGTAACTTTTTTTATTTTTTTTTACTGTACGACGGGGAAGCTCTTGACCTTCATCTCACCTGGTTACAAGTTGAGATAAGGCCGAAGGTGGAGGCGCACTTCACCCGGAATCCGCAACAAATTGAGGAACTGGCTATCTTACCTCTAAATGCCGGAACACAACAATTTTAGAATTGTTATAATGGTTACAGAATTAGGTAAGATGGTGGTTGTTAGCCAGTGACTCAGAATTTGATGACTCCTTATCATAACTTGAAACCAGGTGAGGTGAAGGCGAAGTTGTTCCTTGACGTACAATAAAAATAGGCTGTTTTTGGTGCCTTAACATTTTAAAATAAATGTCGACTACCAATCTTAAACCCAAAGGACTTCGACGGGTGTTATAATACTGGTTAATATACAAACCTGCTTCGCATATTATTATATTAGGCATACTGCAACACTTTAAAGTGTTTTTTAACTTGTGAAATCCGCCCAGGATTTCGTTTCCATCATTCTGTAGGAATCTCTTATAATCTTTAGTGCACCTTTACATTATAACAGGAAGTCACCCTACAAATTTCAAGTCTCTAGGCTAGCTCTGTATCTCTGGGTTGTGTGTTGATATCAGTCAGTCAGCTATACAACGATTTTATATTTTTATATATTAAGCTTTTGAAATTCTAAATAGGCTACCCTTGGAATTGAAATCAGTGGTTCACTGCAAGCAGTGTTTAAGTTTAAGTAACAAACTCAAGTTTTTTTCTTGAACAGGAATGTCTGTATTCAATTGAGGAATTTGAATAATTTGTTGATCACTTGACTTCTTACAATTTGTAGTTTTAATATTTTTGATTTACAAATTTGAAATTTATTTTAAATTTGATCCGATTTATGTTTTCTTATTCTTTAACTTATGTACTTTGATGTATCTTTTGTGGTAATTTTTAGGTTAAGATGTATTAATTTGTTTCTGACATTACCTCATTATTATATTTATTTCATTTAGCATTTCGCAAAATATCTTTGTTTTACGAATAGGTAAACTTGAAATAACCTTATTTATCAGTATATGCTCGTGTTTTAGATGTGTATAATTGAAGAGGACTTTCTCTTTCTGGGCTCTCGCCTCGGCAACTCTCTCCTCCTGCGAGTGACAGAGAGAGAAAATCGAATGCTGTTCTCTGTGGACAAACCGCTTGAGGCCACTGTAGACCTGACTGTAGAAAACGGTAAGTTAGTGACATATGACGGTGTATATTTAATAATACTAAAACTTTAAATTATTCTATTTCCTCTTTTGAAGTGCGTAAATGGAAACAGCTGTTGCTGAAAATTCTTCATTTGTAACGAATGGTTTTGAAGGAAAGAAAAAAAGAAGAAAAGTATTCCTATGTAACTTTACATTGAAGTATATAATATTTTATTGTTATTTTCTGCCAAATACTACCTAGTTTTTTTTATTGGTGATAGTCAGCGTTTGACGTCCAGCTTACATGTAAAGCAAGTAAAGATGAGGCCTAAGAGCGTGCTCTGCTTGCCTAAAAGGAACGTTTTTACTCTGGACTTGAAGACTCGTGCGGAAAAACAGACGAAGGTATGGAATTCCATTCCTTACCAGTATTGATGATAAAGGTAGAGGCGAAACGATGTGTTCGGCACAATGGAACATTTACAAGGTACGGGTTGTTGCCAGCCGTACGTCTGCTAGTCCGGTGATGGAAAGGGGATTTAGGGATTAGGTCAAAGATATCGAGCGCGCACTCGCCGAAGTGGAATTTATAGAACACAGGCAGCCTGGCAACCCGCCGTCTATGTTCTAGGACTTAACAAGCGAATCATCACCTATGAGCCTAGCAGCACGACGCTCAATCGAATCCAGGGCTTCAGCCATACTTGGCTGAGCCATCCCAGAGATGACAGCAGTACTCCATACAAGATCGGACCTAAGCTTTGTACAAACTTAAAAGCTGTCCCGGTGTGAAGTACCGCTGAACCTTAGCAAGATTGCTCTTGCTCAGACTTTTCTTCTTCAATTACTTAGACTACTAGACTACTAGACTCGCATTAGTAGCCCGTTATCTGGACCTTACAAAGGAGCAGGTAGATAAGCTTTAGCGCCTTCAAAATCTCTGTATCCGGTTCATTCATGGTTTGAAAAATATGACCTCGCTTCTCTTTTTCTACACACTTGGCTTTGTATTCGTCTTCGCAGGGATATGCATATTCTTTCTCTTCTTTATTCGATTCTTTTTTTCCTCTAACGCCTTAAATATTGGTCTAAATTTCTTCATTCTTAGATTCCCCCCCAACCATTATTTTTATGGTAAACCTTTCAGTATTCGGGCGGTTCGTCTTTGGAACACTTTGCTTACTGATGTTATATTGGCTCCGTCAATTCATAATTTTAAATTGAAGCTGAAACTTCACTACTTTGCGTCTATTTGATTCTGTCATTTCCTGGTCCGTGTTATTTGTACTACAAATTGTGTTTTTGTAAAATAACCCTGGATAATGCTTGATTGTTTTTGCATGTATTTGTGATTGATGTATTTGCTATTTTAAGTTAAATGGTTAAGTTCTTTCTGTTTCTCCTACTAAAGTTGCCAGGAAGAAATAGCTTTTAACGAGAAGGTCCATTGTACTTGTACACTGTGTTACCTAATGTTTTTATCAGTCGATGTCATTTTGTGTACTTACAATAAATTCAATTCAATATATAGCTAGTGCCAATGGCGACCAAAAAGAAACATACTATCAGGAATAATTTAGAAGTTATAATATATCTAGCTTCTGCTCCTGGCCCGCGTGGTATCCGGATAAAAGTATATATATAATATAGTAAGTTCCCAATAAGTTTTTCGTAGTCGAACAATATTCGTGGAAAGTTTCAACTCAATCCGTTAGTAGTTTTGGCATGAAGGAGCAACCAAAGAACGAATCGGTTTTGTGTAGCGATATTTGAGATCCCATTCCTATCCCACGCGAACTGATTTACCATGTTTGTTCCGTATTGTATTATGATTAAATAAACATCCATCCTACTTTCGCATTTATGGATTCGGATATTTTCCAGACCAACAAGAAAAACCCAAAGACCAATCCCAAGACAAAGATAAAGACAAAGACAAAGACGACCCCGCCGCTAAACGTCAGCGCGTAGAGTATGACGACATCAACGACTGCGCGGCGACCGACGTCATCGAGATACACGACGAGGATGAGCTGGAGGTGTACGGCAGCGACATCAGGACCTCCACGCAACTTACTAGCTACGTTTTTGAGGTAAAGACAAAGACAACCAGCCGATGACAACCCCGCCGCCAAAGGTCAGCGAGTAGAGAAACGACTACGCGACGACCGACGTCACGTCATCGAGATACATAAAAAAAATCATGAAAACGTTTATTGCAGTACCTTTTTAAAATAAACAGAATTGGGAGCCTCCATTTAAGCAAACATTTGCTTGTGTTAGGGGATTCCGCTCTTGCCAGCGACATACATAAACTAAATCAAATAAGGAAATACAATGAAAGGGTATTTTACTCAATTACCTACAATACATTTAATACTGAATTGTTCAAATGCTCTTTGAAATTGTTCTTTGATGTGTTTGTGCACGCTGGAGTAAAGTGATGTTTTTTGCACTTGCGCAAACATACCAGGCGTGCAAAAGCGATTTATTTATTATATTTATTAATTAGCACGTTTATAAATAACCAAATTCACTATTTATATATATATATAGTGTATTTTGTATATATATTATAATAATTATGATATTAATATTGCGATATTTTATAGCGCTCTGCTCCAGGTCTAAAGAGGGCCTTTCCCAAGCAGCGTTGCTACTGTAGCTTTGTTGCAGGTGTGCGACTCCCTGCTTAACGTGTGTCCCATCGGGTCGGTGTCGATGGGCGAGCCGCAGCTGGGCGGGCGGCCGGCGGGCGAGCAGCGGATCGAGCTGGTGGCGTGCAGTGGCCGGGGGAAGAACGGCGCGCTGACCGTGCTGCAACGGAGCATCACTCCTCACACTGTGACCGCGTTTGATCTACCAGGTAATTACTGTGATTGAAACTGACACTGACAATGAGCAGAGGACGAGCTCGTGGCGTGCAGTGGCCGGGAGAAGAACGGCGGTGGAGCATCACTCCTCACACTGTGACCGCGTTTGATCTACCAGGTAATTACTGTGATTGAGACTGATACTGACAATGACAATGAGCAGAGGTCGAGCTCGTGGCGTGCAGTGGCCGGGAGAAGAACGGCGGTGGAGCATCACTCCTCACACTGTGACCGCGTTTGATCTACCAGGTAATTATTGACTGACAATGAGCAGACATTTTTTGTCCGCATAAGTCAAATACCCAGGTACCTCTCATAGCGATCATGCACGTGTTGAAACAAATACTCTTAAATGTTTTTTTTTATTTTTTTTTTATTAACCTATACTGTCCCACTGCAGTACTAAGGTCACCCACATATCCTTCCACGATTTGCGGTCATCCGCCGTTTCCCACCAGTCCGGGTTTAACGCAGTCAGGTCACGCCAACGTTTTCTTGGCCTGCGTCTACTTCATTGTCCATCTGCAGGCACCCAAATGACTATTATACTCGTAAATTATTTTTATCTCTATCAGGTTATGTAGATAGGCAAGTTGAGTTGAGTTACAAGTATGTTATGAGGTGTCAAAACTGACTTATTTTGCGGTGTCCGTTGTGTTTGCTGAAAGCGACGAAGACATAGTTTGGTCCAGTGACTCAGCAGTGTAAGATCGATGGCTGAAGGAGTGTAATGACCGTTAATTTGACAGGCTGCCTGGACATGTGGACGGTGTATGGCGACGGTGGGGAAGGGTCGAGAGAAACTGACGGTAGCCATGCTTACCTACTACTTAGTCAGGACGAGTCTACTATGGTAAGTTTAATTATGTAACAGATTACATTGTAATATCTACTAGCTTCTACTCACGGCTTCGTCTGCATGGTACCCGAATAAAAAATAGTGTAGATTTTTTCCTGGTTCAGAACAATATCTAAACAAAATTCGGATTCTGAAATTTGGATATGATTATTGGGATAAGCAACTTGAGCGTTATTGAGTGACAAACAATTTTTGGTCACCCCACGGAAACACTGCACTTTCCATCCCATGAGAACTGATTCATGGGATAAAAAGTAGCATATGTGTAAATTCAGGGAATAAAATATCTTTTATCTTATCCAAATTTTAGCCAAATCCTTACAGCCGTTCGGCGTGGTGCAGTAACATACATACACACATACACAAACTTTTTTAAACACACAGCTTTTATAAAATTACTTTCGATTCGCCTGTATCATTAGTACTGGTAGGGAGTGAATAGGTTATTTCCTTGACTTGTTTTTCAAGCGAGCTGCCCCTCAGCACGGGGCGGGGATAAAAATGTTGGCCTCTGTTTTTATCCACCTTCGAGAGCATTTTATCTCCCGATGGTGGATAAAAACAGAGGACTAAATTTTTAACACCTCCCCGTGCATAGGGGGCTGGTGGTCAAACGCTATAAGGTTCGCGTTGGACTTGCAGGTGCTCCAAACTGGCCAAGAGATTAACGAGGTGGACAACTCGGGCTTCATATCGGGAGCGGCGACCGTGTTCGCGGGGAACCTCGGCAACAACAGATTCATGGTGCAGGTCACCGCCAACTGCATACGGCTGCTCAAGAGTAAGTTAACCGGCTCTGTGGTCTAGTGGTTCAACCCACCGATTTCAGATCCAGAGGTCCCGGGTTCGATCCCCATGGGGAGTACAGTATATTGTGCATGGTTTGGTTGGTGGTAGGACTTTGTGTAGGTCCGCCTGGCTAGCTACCACCATCTTACCTAATTCTGTCGCCATAATAACAATTCTAAAATTGTTTTGTTCCGGCATTTAGAGGTAAGATAGCCAGTTCCTCAGTTTGTTGAGGATTCCAGGTGAAGTGCGCCTCCACCTTCGGCCTTATCTCAACTTGTTACCAGGTGAGATGAAGGCCAAGTGCTTACCCGCCGTACAATAAAAAAAAAAGTGTGCTTGATTTGGTTGGTGGTAGGACTTTATTTAAGTCTGTCTGGCTAGCTACCACTATCTTACCTAATTCTGTCGCCATTCTCAGACAGCAACAATTCTAAAAAAATAATGACATTTACAGTTAAAATGGTCAGTTCCTCAGTTTGTTGAGGATTCCGGGTGAAGTGCGCTTCCAGCTTTGGCCTTATCATGATTTGAAAAATCAGGAATTTAAAAATAATGAGAAAATGAAGGCCAATAACCTCCCATAATATAGGAACTAGATTACGGATAGAATGCGTATGTACTTTTTTTTATTGTAATACAACAAGATGAAGAGACGTGAAAATCTGTTTTTTTTACGGCGAAGCGCTTGGCCTTTATCACATCTGTTTTCCAGGATATGGTGAGGCCGAAGGTGGAAGCGTACTTCACCCGGAAACCCCAATAGTCTGAGGAACTGGCCTTAAATTCCGAAAAACAACAATTTAGTGTTGTTGTTATAGCCACAGAATTAGATAATTAGGTTCAGTGTCTCGAAGTACCCCCAGTACTTCAAGTCCTTCGAAAATCTAACATCTTATCGCTTCACAATAGAGAGTTCTCTTCCAGACAATATTTAATGTGATGAATGAATGAATAATTGAATGAAGATACTTTATTGTTAATTTAAGCAAAAACATTTAACCCTAACTTTGAATACATCCAGAGAAGGTGATTGCCTTATTGAAAGCGGCAACGCGTTCCGCGTACAGCCTCCACAGTAAAAGAATCATTGTAAAACTAGTTTTGTGAGCAGGGAATTGATGTGATTCCAGATGGAAACCAGCTACAGTCGATCCAATTGGAATGGAGTGCGGCGTACGCGTCCACGGCTGATCCCTATCTCTGTGTGGTGTCCAGCTGTGGGAAGGCGTTGGTCTTGGCGCTCAGGGAGTTTCGGGGGAAAGATGGAATGGTAAGTCGAGGGACAATGTGATGAGCAAAAATTACGTATTCTTCAAAATACTTGATATGAATAACAAAGTGTGTTTAAGTTTCAAAAAAAAGTTTTACTTCTCAATAAAGCGTGGTTCGACCATTTTTGCTACAATTTTTTATGTGAATTTATTTATTGTATTAATGCTCATATTTATGTCTGTTAGTGTATTTATGAAGTTATTGACATAATGAACAATTAAAGGTGCACTTGATAACATTCTCTACACTGTTTGTCAGACAGTACGACCTAAACGTGTGGGTTTCGAAGCATGCAATCTTACGCAGTAGTTACATTAACATATCCCGCGTGTAAGAAAATGTGTGCTATTGAGGATAGAAGTTACTACATAACCGCTGGAAAATCCCAACGAATGCCTAGAACTTACTAATTTATCCAGCCTTACTAATATTAAACATGCATAAGTGTCTGTTTGTTTGACTCACTTGCCACTCGCACATCATAATAATATACATGTTTATCAAGCCGCCACTGAATTTCATTAAACTTTAGTTTATATTATTTTAATATACTTTGCAAACACGTTTGAACCTTTCTGTTTCTATATTTAATCTTAATCAGTGTATACATTATTTGGGCTTTTTTAACTATATTTTATGTATATATCAAATTGTATCGCTGTTAGATTACTTGAATAACATTTTGTCCTCAGTCGGGCCGTCTAGCCCCTACAAGACAAGCCCTGCCCACCAAGCCCGCCTTGTTACGAGCCACGCCCTATAGGGATCTTAGCGGACTGTTCGCTTCACAGGACGCCGAGAATGTACAGGTAATTCTAGATACCGCTAGAAAAACTACAGGAAATACTGTGTTACGTAACATATCTTTTTATTTGAAACATATATTAAAAAGTACTCCGTTATTCGGTAGTTGTTCGGTGAGTCCGCACATTCAAACAGTGCTGATGCTACATCAGCATTTAAGCCATAGCGGTGAATTAATGATCTGCAAAAACTATCAAATCTCTTATCATTATGTTATATGATAAGATATTGTCAAGGTGTATGACTCTTCAGTAGTAGCAGTTGTAGTTTTACATCACTGGGGGATATATTCAAGCTCTTCATATATCATTTTGATTTTGATACTCGAATGGAACCAGTTACCTATAACCGTCTGCCGCCAAACGCCTATTCCACTAAGTTCAACTCATTGAACTAGTTGGTTTTTTTCCAATTATTCCAACTTCGTTAATACTTTGTGAAAGTTGAAAAAAAAAACCAGTAAATCAATTAAAATAAATTAATATTGATAAATTGTGTATGTGTATCTATGTTTGTTCGCCCACAAAATTAAAAAAATAGTTATCCCGATATTACCACGAAAATGGGGTTATCCGCAAGTGAAACGATTACATATCATAATATCAGTCAACAAAATCAACGCAATCCTCTAGGTCAAATAAAAAAAAAATCTCTTTGATCATGCGTTTTATGTTCAAATAAAAAATCAAGGGTAAGGAATAGAAGCCATAATATCGCACGCCTTACTATGACTGAGACTGACACTGACACTGAGAAAAAAATGGTATATTTTTGCCTATACAAACAAGTACATCTGTGACCCTCAATTTTGACACCTTAAAAAAATCGAGTAACTGAACTCAAATTGCTGCTCCAGTACGTTTAGGCGGTGTTTTAGATAATACGCTTTCTTGCAGATCGTGCGAAAGCCTTTGTTTTTCATTCACGGATAAATTTACTGACATGCAAATACGTAAAATTTAACATACAAGCTAATTAATTTCTTAATTTGACACTTGAACCTGACATTTCATTTTATGATATTCTTATCAAAATTGTTATTAAATATATAATTAGACTACATGACTACATAATTAGATTTTATTGTGAATGTTACTGTCGTCGACGATGTTAACTATGTATATTTTTTTTTTATTTAATTCTTTGTAATGTTATTCTAATCACTTTCTATTGTATGTTTCTTTTGAAATGCTTCTTGACGTGTATCTTATGGTATTAATAAAACAACTTGAACTTGAGCTTTGAGTGGGAAGGATGTGGCATCAACATCAATCAATCAATAAATTTATTTGCCATAACTAGTGTTACAAGGTTGGAAAATGATATTGGTTCCAACAAATTCTACCAGTAAGGCATGCACAACACACCGTGTGTTTCTCAGCACCTAGCAAATATTTTTTTCGGGCCCTTTCAGGACATAGTTCCAACTTTTTCCATTTATCTTTTTTGCGCTCCCAATCCAATTAATGTCTGGAGAGGCAGATCTCCCTTGCCCTTGGGCCTGCCCAAGTTGTAACTCGTTTGAATGAAACTTTTGTCTATGGTGTGTCCTATACAGCCAGCCCATCCCAATTTCATGGCGTTGTGCATGTTAACGCATCATTTTTTTTATCTGATCTCTGACTTCTCTGTTTCTCCAGTAGTATGCCCAAAACTACTCTTTCCATAGCAAAATATATAATTTTTCCGGTTTCAGGTGAAAGGCGAGTTTACCGGCAAATTCGACGGCAAGAAGAAAATGAAAGGCGTGAACGTGAAAGCGGAAGGTTTCAAAGAGAATACTGTATACGAGATTAATGACGAAGACGAGTTGCTGTATGGAGGGGATCAGACGCCCGCGTCTATGGCCAGTGTGAGTATTAAAAACGTCGTAGGTGGAAACAAGTCAGGCAGAGGTGATAAGTTGTATGGCCATCGTGAATATTATAAACGTCGTAGGTGGAAACAAGTCAGGCAGAGGTGATAAGTTCTATGGCTAGCGTGAGTATTATAAATGTCGTAGGTGGAAACAAATCAGGCAGAGGTGATAAGTTCTATGGCCAGCGTGAATATTATAAACGTCTTAGGTGGAAACAAATCAGGCAGAGGTGATAAGTTCTATGGCCAGCGTAAGTATTTTAAACCTCGAAGGTGGAAACAAGTCAGGCAAAGGTGATAAGTTGTATGGCCAGCGTGAATATTATAAACGTCTTAGGTGGAAACAAATCAGGCAGAGGTGATAAGTTCTATGGCCAGCGTAAGTATTATAAACGTCGTAGGTGGAAACAAGTCAGGCTGAGGTGATCAGTTCTATGGCCAGCGTGACAAATGTAGAAATATAGCCACAGATAGATACAAAGTCAGCATCAGAGGCTAAGTTATCTAGGTAAGAGTCATAATCATAGTTGATATCATAGCCATGGTCGAAGTCAGATTCAGTTTATTTTATTCTTATATTCAATCGAATCATAAAAAAAAGTGTATTTTTTACCTTTAATATATTCTTTAAGGTGAAGTGAGTCTCAAGAACCACGTTATGACTGTACGGAAAGTTTTAAGGCAAAAAAACATTGAATTTGTAATATTTTTTTATGTCAGTCATATAATATCATCGCTAAGTTTCCTCGAAATCTAAATTTTTAGAGATATACTTTTACGGAAAGAGCAGTTTCACTTGCTAGTTATTTAATATTTTTCAATGAAATTTCGTCTCCGTGTCCCGTAATGAATACTTTAGATGATAATGGTTGTATTTGATTGCGAAAGAGTATTATTATGTAGCAAAAATAAATTTATTTAAAAATGCACGAGGTGGGCGAGATAAGTTGGCATTATTGTCGTTGGTGCATTTATTTATTAGATTTACTGTCAACAACTAAACTAGTTGTTCATAGCACATTAAAAAAACGTTGAGTTAATTTTATTTACAAATGCAAATTTGTACGTTTAGTATATTCTGTTCGAATAATGGGTATTAAGAAATAAATTAAAGAAAAGAAATTGATTTATCCAGTAAAAAACAGGAAAAAATAAAACTAAAAACAATACTAAGCTTATTTAAATAAAAAAACATGTTTTTCCAACATTAATACCAGTTGTTTGATAACATTATCCGTCGAGCTCTTACCAGTGTCAATGTCCAAGCCGTTCTTGAACCGAATGGTCCGTTACGTGATGATGTGGAATACGTGATGGTAAGCGGCCCGACCGTATGACTCTTGTCCCTTGGGAAATGGATAGGCCTTTGGTGTGGGACGCTACCTGCGTCGACACCCTAGCGCCGTATCATCTGCCTGGGACATCAGTTAGGGCTGGTGCGGCGGCTGATTCGGCTGAGGATCACAAAAGGCGCAAATATAGTGGTCTCGACAGAGCTTACCTTTTGAGCCTTTTGGGGTGGAGACCTTGGGTCCGTGGGGAGCCAGTGCGTTCAAAGATAACATTTTCAAAAATCTTGCGGGGCTTTTGATTGAGGCGACACGTGACCCAAGGGCTGGCTCTTATTTTGACCAGCGAATTAGTATAGCTATACAGCGTTGCAATGCAGCCAGTGTCTTGGGGACGCTTCCGTCTGGTGCTGGTCTGGAACAGTTGAGTTACCTATAGGCCGTTTGTAACGGTCCTTAGTTAATCTGACTGATTCCTTTGTACGCAGTTAGTTTTTTTTTAGAATAGAATAGAATAGGATAGTCTATTTCTGTCTTATAAAATATTAACACGTAAAATAAATCAAAATCTTACTACTGGATAAAATATGGAATGCGAACATAGGTGGTTTAACAACAGTAGCAAATTAAACATAGATGCACGTCAGTAAGACCATAAGGCGTACATTACATGGAGTTCCTCGCTCTAACTAAGTATATACTTGTATGTAGATTATAGTTAGTTAGTTTAATCGTATATTTTATTGAATAAAGGTTGTTTGATACAATAATCTCCCTTTAGATAATGTTAGCGGAACAGCAAGCGAACCCGGGCCTCCCGCGGCGAATGTCGCGATGGTGGCGCAAGTACCTGCTGGAGAGCAAACCGACGTTCTGGCTGTTCGTGGTGCGCTGCAACGGGAACCTGGAGGTGTACTCGCTGCCCGAGATGAGGCTGTGCGCCATGATGCGAGGCGCGTGCGGCGGGGCCAGGGTGAGTGTGCAACTGTGGAACCAAATCACCTATACACCTTTTTTGGCCTTCATCTCACCTGGTTAAAAGAATAATAAAAAAAAAGTACACCAAGTGTATTTTTTTTTCTAGCCCCCAACAAAGCTTGTAACAAAAAATATATGTTCTGCATTATAGAAGTTTTTCTTTTTTGATAGTTTACTGGAAAAGTGAGTTTAATTTTATTTTTTGCATTTATGAGTTCTTTCTGTAATTCTTTATTGAATAAATAAAGAATTACAGAAAGAAACATAAATATGATTATAACATGTCATAAGAAAACATATGTACAGAGGCGAGCTTAACCCTTAGAGAGTTTTTTAATGTTTGATAATGAAAAAAATAATGTTAAATGACTATATTCCCAAAGTTGTTGGAACACTATCAAATTTGAAATTTATAAATTCATCTTTATGATGAATTAAAACTATATTTATGAAACAATTTTTTTTATCAAAAACTCACTTTTCCAGAAACACTATAAAAATAAACTTTCTTTAATGCAGAACTATTTTTTTTCTAAATCGAGCACGTTACTCCTAACATGATTTTTCGATAACTCTTACGGTTTCAGACTTGGCCTCAGTGGCCCTGGAAAAAAACTCACCTTGTATATATATACGTATACTAGTATTTCTCGAGGTAGGTAGGTGTATTTTTTTCGTTTTGACAGGTTCTAAGCGACTGTCTAGAATCAGTCTCCAGCGTGAGCAGTATAACCGAGTTGGAGGAAGGAATGGGCGGCACTGACGGCTCTCACGTGAAGGAGATAGCGGTCTGCGGACTGGGGCATAAGTCGGGCCGGGTGTTTATGTTCATACAGACACACACACAGCTGATGGTGTACCAGGTACGTATGTCACGTGACTTATACTGGAACGATAAATAAATAGATACTATAAAGAAGTAAGAGAATTGAATGCTAGCTATTTGTAAACTGAGCATGTGCCGAACGTAAGTAATCCTCATAAGATCCACGCTTTTAAGTAGTGATCAGAGGTAAACCCTTGAAGGGGAAAAAGTCGTACCATTTGTATGTAAAATGATATATATATTTTTGTTACCATAAACAGATAACAAACTCTTTTTTTCTCAAAAATTATAATTATGTGAAAAAGTTTTGCAATACCTAACATTATAACAATCGCTTAAAAAATATGTGTATAAAAATCTACAGTTTTTACGCTACCTGTAATATTTTATCAAAATCCGTACTTTAAAGTCTTGAAGTATCCTTATGACGTTTTCCAAAGTCAAAGCCTTATTTTTGGGCAGCTACCTTGCTGCCTCTTTTAAATTAACCACCTGTATAACTTCTGTACTCCAGCTGTATATGTTTTACGGACAACTTTTGTCAGATTAAAAAAAAAAACGATTACAGGCTTACAAATACCCGCGAGGGAACTTAAAAGTGCGGTTCTCGCGCGTCCAATGCACGTTCCCGTACGGATACGACGGCGCTCAGTCACTGAACAAAACTAACAACCCGGACCTGTGGCCTGTGAGACAACTCAGGTACTTTGGTAAGTGACCTACGGACCTATGTTTTTTTTTTATTGTACCATCTTACCTAATTCTGTCGCCATAACAACAATTCTAAAATTATTGTGTTCCGGCATTCAGAGGTAAGATAGCCAGTTCCTCAGTTTGTTGAGGATTCCGGGTGAAGTGGACCTCGACCTTCGGCCTTATCTCAACCTGTAACCAAGTGAGATGAAGGCCAAGCGCTTACCCGTAGCACAATAAAAAAATAAGTTTTCTTTTTAAACAAGTTATTTTTGTCTTATTTTCGCGGAACTATGCGGAATGCTCGTGATGATTTTAGATAATAATAACAAGTTGATGTCAATAGTAAAAAAAATGTCAAAAAAACAGGCCTCATAGCTCAGTTGGTAGTAGCTCTGCCTTCTGCGCTGTAGGCTGTGGGTTCGATTCCCACCCAGGACAAACATTTGTGTGATGAATATAGATGTTTGTTCTGTGTTTGGGTGTTGTATTGTATGATAAGTATGTACTTATAAAAAAAAAGTATTCAAGTATTATATCCGTAATCTAGTTTCCATATTACAAGCTATGCTTAGTTTGGGACTGGATGGCGATTTGTGACATTTATGTCCTGTAAAAAAAAAAAAAAGTAAAATAAAGGAGCAAATGTTCACAGTCCGAGTCGTAAATAGCCTAAAAAATATATTCCAGGCAACGTAGGAGGGTACAACGGTGTGTTCGTGTGCGGCGAGACGCCGTACTTCATGTTTGTATCGGGGCGGGGCGAGCTGCGCGTCCATCCCTTGCAGTGCGACCTGCCTCCGGTGGCGGCGTTCGCGGCGTTCAATAACGTCAACTGCGCACACGGATTCTTATACTTCAATGCGAAGGTACCCATCGCTTACTTTTAGGTATCTTTTTTACACGACGGGGAAGCGCTTGGCCTTCATCTCACCTGGTAACAAGTTGAGATAAGGCCGAAATGGAGGCGCACTTCACCCGGAATCCTCAACAAACTGAGGAACTGGCTATCTTACCTCTGAATGCCGGAACATAACAATTTTAGAATTTTTATTGTGGCGACATAACTAGGTAAGATGGTGGTAGCTAGCCAGGCGGACTTGAAACAAAATCCTACCACCAACCAAACCAAGCACAATATATTGTACTCCCCATGGGGATGGAACCCGGGACCTCTGGATCTGAAATCGGTGGGTTGAACCACTAGCCACAGAGGCGGTTAAAACCTGTATTTACATATGTTATAACAAAACAAACCTCATAGCTCAGTTGGTAGTAACTCTGCCTTCTGCGCTGAAGGCTGTGGGTTCGATTCCCACTCAGGACATACTTTTTGTGTGATGAATATAGATGTTTGTTCTTTGTTTGGGTGTTGTATAATATAGTACGTATGTATTTACAAGTATATAAGTATTCTATCCGTAATCTAGTTCCCATATTACAAGCTACTTAGTTTGGGGCTAGATTGTGCTGTGTAAAAAATAATGTCCTGTAGTATTTATTATTTATTATTATTATAATGACACAAAAATTCACAACCCGCGACGTGACTCGAACCCGCATTTTTTCCTCAAGCCGGAAACGCTCTAACCAATTGAGCAACTACTACAATCTACTGTTACTTTAATATCCTGTGTCTTTATTATCATCTATGTGAGTTTCTTTTCTGTCAAACAAATAGTTACAATACTCGGGTTGATTGATAGATAGTCTATCTATCTACCCGAGTATTGTAATTTACAAAAACAAACCCACGATATAGTGTATCGACAACTTACAAACAGCATGGACCGCAAAATCAATGGACGTGTAGGTATGACATTTGAAGATTGCATGTTCTCTGATTTCTGACCTGGTAGATACATAATCACCTCAGTATGCCAATTTATAACCATGATTCTTTGAAAACAACTAGCTTACATCCAAAAATGAGTCGAATTTTGGATATATGCTAGTCGAACTACCACCAAATTAAATCAAACTGTCCGCTTTAGCGCTGTCCTGCAAGGGGTATCCTATACATATATATATATGTTATACCTATTTATGTTATTATAACTACTTGAGTTCAATAATGTGACATAGTTATATATTCCCATTTGGGAATGGGCGGGTCACGGCAGTCGAATGCCTGCTGACAGATGGGCAAAGGCTGTCTCGCAATGGGTGCCTGCAGATGGACAACGAAGGAGGCAGGCCAAGAAAACGTTGGCGTGACGACCTGACTGCGTTTAACCCGGACTGGTGGGAAACGGCGGATGACCGCAAATCTTGGAAGGATATCGGGGAGATCTTTGCCCTGCAGTAGATAGATAACTCTTTATTGTACACCATTTACAAATAACATAACAAAATACAGATAGTGGAAACTTAATCTAAGCGTCAGTGGTAAAACAATGGGCGGCCTTATCGCTGAAAGCGATCTCTTCCAGGCAACCGCTGAATGGACAGATAAGATAACGACTTTCAAGGATGGCGGACTATACGAATAACGAATATAAAACAAAATATACATACATAACATTACATCAATAATAATCATGATAATAATAATGATGCAGGATAAAAATGATAATTTAAGAATAAACTGATAGATAATACTGATAAACTTTCAATTTAAAAGTGTGTTGCGATGTCGTCTTTTTAATATTATCAGGTAATGCGTAATTAATATGGTAATGCGGTAATGTTGGTAATGCAGTGGGGCAGTATAGGTTAAAAAAAAAGTTATATATTGTACCTATGTAACGCGTAATGCTCTGTATTGTTGTTTGTCAAATAAATGTATTACTTTCTCATTTCTAAATTAATCGATTAATCTTGGTAATACATAAAATTAAGGTATGTATATTATACTATGAATATATTTATTTATTATATATTCGACAAGCCTCATAGCTCAGTTGGTAGTAACTCTGCCTTCGGCGCTGTAGGCTGTGGGTTCGATTTCCACCCAGGACAAACATTTGTGTGATGAATATAGATGTTTGTTCTGTGTTTGGGTGTTGTATCATATAGTACGTATGTATTTACAAAAAGTATTTAAGTATTTTATCCGTAATCTAGTTCCCATATTACAAGCTATGCTTAGTTTGGGGCTAGATGGCGCTGTGTAACATGAATGTCCTGCATTTTATTTTATTTTTTTATTTATTATATGTAAAATATGCAGTCGGAGCTTCGGATCTGCGTGCTGCCATCGCACCTGTCGTACGACGCGAGTTGGGCGGTGCGCAAAGTGCCCATCCGCATGACGCCGCATCACGTGACCTACCACATGGAGTCCAAGACTTACTGCCTCGTGGCGTCGTCGCAGACCCCCACCACCAGCTACTTCAAGTTCAACGGGGAAGACAAGGAAAAGTCTACTGAGAACAAAGGAGACAGGTATTGTTATGGAACATTAGAGACTTAAAAAAAAAAATACTACGGGAATGCTTAAATTAAGAGTAGTAGAAGCCCCTAGTAAAAGGGCTCGTCCGGAGAATTACTACCACTATACTTATTTCAGCCGCCAAGCAGCATTGCTGTGTTTCGGTTTGAAGGGTATGGTTACCGGTGAAATTACGGGTACGTGAGGCTTAACACCTTTATGCCTCAAGTTGACGGGCGCAATGTAGTGCCGTGTAGGCTATGTTATTTGTGGATGTGAGCTATGCAGTAAGAGTTTGTCATAGGCAAGAGTACACTTAACACCAGGTGCGCTACTTGCTTGGCCCGTCTCCTAGTAGTATAAAAAAAAAGCGCCACACATTTTTGGGTTTTTGTAGCTCAAAAACTACATTTTCAATTGTGATTGTTGTTGTTTTGCTAAATAGCGTGATAATCTAGCTCTAAAATAAGGTATGAATCATCGCGGTGTGACCTACAGGAGCTAGGCAGACGAAAAGCTAAAGCAATTCCACGGTGCATATATTTAACTTGAAGATTTACTTTGAGCAATATAACTAAAACCGGAATAATGAATAGTACAAAATATGAGATAGGATTAAAAATCAGTAGTATCTGAATAAATTCTGAATATGAAGAGATAGCTTGAAAGTGTTTGGAAAGATAATGAGTTACAGGTTAGCATGGTATGGACACTTCTTTTTATACAACTAGGAACAAGCAAGTAGCCCGTCTGATGTTAAGTGCATCTCTTGCCTATAAAATGCCTTACTGTGTAAGGTATTAAGCCCCGCGTGCCCGTAATTTCACCGGCAACCATAACCTTCAAACCGGAGCATAGCATGCTGCTTGGTGGCTGAAAAAGGTATGGTGGTAGTACTTACCCGGACGAGCCCTTTGACAAAGGGCTCTACTATGCTCTACTATCGTCTAGGCAGTATCAGGTCACTAGCCAAGTTGTCGGGCACAATACAGTGCCGCGTAGGCCATGTTCTTTGTGGATGTGACCTACGTAGTAAAGTACATATAAGACTAGGTGGGCTGCTCGCTTGTTGCGTCTCCAAGTGGTATACAAAAAGGAAGATGATTCAAAACTGTTGAATAAATAAAACGTGGAACTTAGAAATGCAATCGTTTGCTTAATTGAAATAAATTGTGTCCTGCTGAGCTGAGTGATGACTGCCGACATTTTACAAGGAGATAATAATAGCAAAGAGGATGTAGGCACAGACAGCCTTGTCAGTAGTGACAACCTATCCGCAACTATCAAGCATCATTGACAACATGAGAAACGGAATGGTTGCGTTTTCTTTATCTTATTTCCAACAAAAACTAATTCTAAAATAATTGTTTTATTAATCTTAGAGTACAATTATTTGGTGCGCTATTCGCCGAACTACGAGTAAGTTCGTGAAAACTTGTATTTCGGCAAGTTGTCTTCATATTTAAGAGTGTATACAGATCAGCTCATTTTATAATGTTGGTATCGAATAGTGTAACTAAATTAAAGAAAAAATAAGTTAAGTTAAGTTAGGTTAATGAATTGGAATTAAAATTAATTACATTTTCTTCTAAATGCCTTTTCATAACCTAAAAATCAAGTGAGATGAAGGCCAAGCACATTGTTTATCAAGTCGTCTCGCAATTTGCTTATCAAAGGTTTTTTTTTATTGTATGACGGGGAAGCGCTTGGCCTTCATTACCTGGTAACATCCGAAGGTGGAGGCGCACTTCACCCGGAATCCTCAACAAACTGAGGAATTGGCTTACCTCGAAATGCCGGGTCCAAAGGGTCGAAGGTTCTTAATTGATGTTATATGATAGTTGAATGATAATTATGTGTTTACAAAAAAAAAAAAAAACGCATTTAAGTATTCTATTTAATAAGCCTCATAGCTCAGTTGGTAGTAACTCGTTGGTAGTAAGCCTTCTGCGCTGTAGGCTGTGGGTTCGATTCCCACCCAGGACAAACATTTGTGTGATGAATGTAGATGTTTGTTCTGTGTTTGGGTGTTGTATCATATAGCACGTATGTATTTACAAAATTATTTAAGTATTACCCGTAATCTAGTTCCTATATTACAAGCTATGCTTAGTTTGGGGCTAGATTGCGCTGTGTAAAAATTAATGTCCTGTAATATTTATTTATTTATTTCTCCGTAATCTAGTTCCCATATTTTTTTTTTATTTACGATGGGTCGGCTCTTGACCACGAAACTTACACTGGTAAGAATGAGATCTACGATGGAGCGAGCCTACCCAGAAAGTGCGTATTAACTCTCTTCTTGAAGACATTAGGGTCGTAGCAGAGCGGAAAAACAGACGCCGGGAGCTTATTCCAAGTTCTTGCGGTATATTACAAGCTATGATTAGTTTTATTTTTACATTAATTGGTCACGTTTTAATTCCCAGATTCCCGTACCCAATGCAGGATCGCTTCTCCGTGATGCTGTTCTCGCCGGTCTCCTGGGAGATCATCCCCAACACGAAGATAGAGCTCGAGGATTGGGAGCACGTGACCTGCCTCAAGAACGTTGCGCTCTCTTACGAAGGAACTACGTGAGTTACAAAGCATCGGAAACTGTCAAGGCAACCGCCTCTGTGGTCTAGTGGTACAACCCAACGATTTCAGATCCAGATGTCCCGGGTTCGATCCCCGGTGGATATATTGTGCTTGGTTTGGTTGGTGGTAGGAATTTGTTCCGTTGTAATGGTAATGTTGTAATGGTTAAAATTAAATATTAGTTAACTGTTAATTGATAAAAAAATATATCGATATTTTTATTGGTTGAAAATATTAGTTAATATTATTTGTTTAGTACACGATTTGGTTATTGGTTGATGTTAATGCAGTTGAATATTTTATTCTATTGATCAAATAAAAGTAACCGCTAATTCGTCTCTATCATAGTAGCACTATGGGTATTTGTTTAAAATATCACATCACTTTGTATTGAATTAAAATATCATTTACAGCAAATCAGAGAAATTTAATCTCTATAGTGAGGAGTCCAAAGCATACAATTGAATGAAGTCAACCTTATACATAGTTGAAAACTCTGCAAGCAGCAACATAAATGTTTCTTATTTGTAGCACTTTAAAGTTAAAGTTTCAATGCATTCAATTATGTTAGTTCTAACTCAGGCTGAAGTTGATATGATATTTTTATTCAATAATGTTAATTCTGATTATTGAATATAATGGTTGATTATAAATATTAGTTTAATTTATTGGTTGAAAGTTATATTCGTCATCTCTAACCACCATCTTACCTAATTCTGTCGCCATAATAACAATTCTTAAAAAATGTTGTGTTCCTACACTCTTTGTCGTTTATCCCGGGAATGTTTAAAACTCCAGGTCTGGCCGACGAGGTTATATTGCGATTGGTACCAACTACAACTACGGCGAAGACATCACCAACAGAGGGCGGGTAAGTCATCGGATCCTTAGGTGCAAAGTCCCACGCCATGACAGAACGCTTGTTCGCTAGTATTTGACAGTATTGAACCACTATCTGATTCATAATTTTAGACTTTAGTGCTAAGCAAATACCTTACGAGATTACTCTAATTTTGGGACACGGTAATGTACAGTCCGATAATGCACTGATAATAATTGGAAGCCATGGCATAGAATTACTTGGCGTGTTAAAAAATGGCTTTGAATTATTGGCCGTGCATTATCGTCACGTGTTGATATTGCATGGCTTGATAATACGAATCTTATGACGGAGTACGTCGGTAGGGTGTTAGGGTTTTTTTGCACCCATAAACGCTAGTGAAAGGGCTCTTCCGGAGAATTACTACCACCATACTTATTTCAGCCGCTAAGCAGCATTGCTGTGTTTCGGTTTGAAGGGTATGGTTACCGGTGAAATTACGGGTACGTGAGGCTTAACACCTTTATGCCTCAAGTTGACGGGCGCAGTGCAGAGCCGTGTAGGCTATGTTCTTTGTGGATGTGACTTTTTCCAGTAAGGCTTTGTCATAGGCAAGAGTACACTTAACACCAGGTGCGCTACTTGCTTGTCCCGTCTCCTAGTAGTATAAAAAAAGAACTTGCGGCTGAGGGTCGTTTTGTACTGTAAAGGTTGGGGAAGGTGGTCCTTGAGATTGACATTTTAACAGAACTACTCTTCTATTTTGATATATTTTTATAAAATCTTTGCAGTTATTACGTATATTATTGCAGCGTCTTACAATACTCGCGGCTTTTGTTTTATTTCAAATGTGTTCTATTCAGCTTGCCGTGGCCAGCTCGATTTTACAAAAAGTTCGATTTTCAAATAAGTTCGACGCGGCGCCGGCCCCGGCCTTCGAGTATTAGTCTGTTGATCTTGTTGATTACGAAATTAGACTTTAATGTCATTGCAATAAGAACTATTAAAAGTAAAAATATTAAAATGTTGGAATGAATATAGCCCCAGCGGGTTATAATGATATTCAGTCCAACATTACACCCCGGCTAAAGCCAAGGGCTTTAATGACATGCTTTACGGTACTTTACGTAAGGTTGGCATGATATGTAATTTGGAATTGTCGTCAATTGTCCTCATAACACCCTCTGCGCTGCGCTCGGGAGTTGAATCTAGAGTCCTTCGTTACGTTCAGAATTCAATATCGCGCCCATGACATAAAACAGTGCTTTATCCCCTCGATGTATAATCTACTATTGCTTTCCTAGTCAAACGTCATGTTACAATTGTATTTACATAAATAGATACTAACTATATTTTCTCCCACAGATAATAATATACGATATTATCGACGTTGTCCCAGAGCCAGGCCAGCCGCTAACCAAAAACAGGTAATCCATAGTTCTGAATTTCGGACAAATCTTGCAACTAAATTATATACTGAGTGTCTCCAACCGATGCAGACATTCTACATATATATCTTCTATGTCAATATAATCTGGTGCTAGCGAGCTGATCTGATGCAGTCGGGGATTGATCAACAGAGCTCCTGGTGCGTGTTGCAATCGAAGTTTACTCGGTTCGCGTTGCTCACCGTGAATAAGTATTATTTTTCATACAAATCGCGGTATACGCAAACGCATTCGAGTAGGTACGGAGCACGCAGAAAACTCGCATGACACAGAGACCTGATTTTTAACCGCTTCTGTGGTCTAGGGGTTATCACCGGTATCAGACCCAGAGGGCCAGGGACGCTACCGCCGACGGCGAAGCCGATCTCCATTGGCTTAAAATTAGCTTCATGAGAACTAGAAACGATTTTTACCGTCAAATGTACTGAACGGATAGGTTTCATAACATGTGTACACTTTTGAGATGGGAAACGCCATTTTGGATATGACACATACCCGGTAGTAAAAATAGTTTTTAGTTCTCATGAAGCTAATTTTAAGCCAATGGAGATCGGCTTCGCCGTACCTTCAGCGGTAGCGTCCCTGGGTTCGATCCCCAGGCAGGTACAAATTATTGCATGATTTGATTGGTTGTATGAACAAAGTCCTAAGTCCGTCTGGCTAGCTACCACCATCTTACCTTAGTCTGTCGCCATAACAACTATTCTAAATCTGTAAATTTGCCACCCGAGTGGATAAGTTATTAAAAGTGTAGAGTCCCTTGTGATAGGGCTCGTCCGGAGAAGTACTACCACCATACCTATTTCAGCCGCCAAGCGTAATTTCTGTGTTCCGGTTTGAAGGGTATGGTCGCCGGTGAAATTACGGGCACGCGAGGCTTAACACCTTTATGCCTCAAGTTGACGCGCGCAATGCAGTGCCGTGTATGCTATGTTACTAGTGGATTTGACCTACGCAGTAAGGCATTGTTACAGGCAAGAGTGCACTTAACATCAGGTGGACTTGCTTGTCCCGTCTCCTAGTTGTATAAAAAAAATATATATATGAGAAATGTTTTTATAGATTCAAGGAGCTCTACGCCAAAGAACAGAAGGGTCCCGTGACGGCGCTGACTCAAGTTTTGGGGTACCTCATATCAGCTGTGGGACAGAAGGTAAAACTTTTTTTTCCGTGCCCTTAAACACAACTTGAATACTTTTTAGATAGAATAGAATAATACTTTTTTGTACTGTGTGTGTGGTAAAATAGTGCATAAGAACAATGGGCGGCCGTATCGCTAAAAGCGATTTCTTCTAGGCAACCTTCAAGAAGGAACAGAAGGTAACAAAAAATCTGATGCTAGCGCAACTTAGCGAAACAGAAGGTAACTGTCATTAGGATATTCTCTTTGAAGATAATTCCCATTTCCCATGTCTTTGGTAATACCTCATTAGGTAGCCTAACCATCCACACTTATATAACCTGTAACAGAATATGTGTACTATGCCGAAACGGGGTTATCCGACCCGACTCGTGGAACAACGTTTGTTTTACGACTTTTTGAATTTTGGTTCAAAGTTTTTGGTAAAACAAGATCAAAGTTCTGACACCAACAGCTGGTTTTTTGAGTTGAGACTACCCTAAAATCAGCTGTTTCTTAACTCGCGTCAATGACCTCAGCTCTAGACAGATGAGGCAACATAGCAGAAGGTCACAATCACAAAGAACGAAAAGCGCTTTCACTAACAGAGGAAAATCGTCGAAAAGCCTGGGCTGCTAATGAGACAATCCATTACTCTTCTACATCCTGGGCTATATTTCTGCTTATCATGGATTGGTGGTGAAACTTTTGACTGTTAATAATCCCAAGGATTCCCAACCTAAATAACCTGATTGAGCGATAAAAAGTATATGCCTCATTCCCGGTCTATAACAACATATGAACAAAAGTTCAGCTCAATACGGTCTTTTTGTGTGTAGGGGGAACAAACAAAGATCATATCTCTCTTTGATTTAAGCTTTTACAAGAGACTTCTTCCGTTTTCCTTGATGGTCTTTTAAATGAGGCGCAAGGAGATAGACTGGATTTAGAATTCTTGAAAATTTCAAGTCTGTACGACCAGCGGTTTCGACTGTGCGTTGTATCTAGTTGAATCAGTCAGTCAGTCACTCAGGACTTTTCCTTTTACACATTACATTGGTATGGAGTATAGTCGTATATTTATGTATCTTCCAGATCTACATCTGGCAGCTAAAGGACAACGACTTAGTTGGCATCGCGTTTATAGACACGGGAATTTACGTGCATCGAATGTTGGCGATCAAGAACCTCATATGTGTGTGTGATGTCTACAAGTCTGTGTCGTTGCTCAGGTATCAGGTAAGAAGTTACAAACTCACTTTTACCCCCTTCGAGGATTCACCTCGAATCACTTATAGCGAGTCTTATGAGGATCACCTTACGACTTTCCCCCCCTTTGATTCACCATCACTTTTCAGAGCGTGGTTCTTGAGGATCACCTACTAGGTGGTAGTCAGAGGCACGTACAAGTTTCAGTCAATCTCTCTCTGTTTTCATTCATCTCTCCTGAATTGTGGCTATTTTTTTGCTGTAATTTTGTTGTATGTTACAACTGGGTAACTTGGTTTTTTCATGTAAGGTTAGGTACTGTTTAAAGTACATGTATTTTATAATAGCAAGGTGTTTGCAATGCCAGCTACGACCCTAAAGGAAGACCACGTTTCGTGGCGACACGCTATGGCATTATACTGACAAGTTTCACCATCACACATTTTATATTGTATTATTCATTAAGTCAATTTTATTTGGCTTTGGTAGAAATAAATGGTTGTCGTACTTTAGGTCTTTTTATCCTAGGGATGCCGGTGTCCTCACGGCCTTCACTTCGACGACTTTTAACATAAACAGCTTAAAATACAACTGTGTGTAGTGTTGTTTGTTTTTAAAACCACTTTTGTTTTGCAGGATTCTCATCGCACGCTTTCGCTCGTATCACGTGACCTCAGGAATGCACAGGTGAGATTATCTAATGATATCCCGCATATTCAAATACGGTACATAGTCTAGTAGGTACTCTGGACCACCATTTTGATCGTTCATCTCGATATGGCGCGATTCAAATGAAATTTTGCTGATAATGAGATTGGAATAATCTGTGTCTGTGGTGCGTTTTTTCTAACGCAATTGATATTAAAATATATGGAAATATTTTACCGAATGAAGGAAAATATGTTCCGTTTAGACAAGCGTGCTCAGGCCACATCTTTACTTGTTTTTCAAGTAAGCTGGTGGTCAATTGCTTGGTTAGTAGAATTCAAACCAATAAAAAACCATATATAAACCATATAATTACTTGAAGGCTCTTAGATTTTACTTGTGCGGGAAAACAGACGAGGGCAACGAGTTCCATTCTTCACCAGTACTAATGATAAATCCGTCTATGAGTTCGGCACAATAGGATATCGGGATGTTTCCTGCCGTACGTCTACAAGCGAGTGGTGGAAAGAGGAAAAAGGGTCAAAGATAACTTGCGTACATTCGCCACAGTTCATCATTCGATCCTATATATAATATATTATCTTGTTATATATATGTGGTAGTAGCTCTGCCTTCTGCGCTGCGCTGTAGGTTGTGGGTTCGATTCCCACCCAGAAAAAACATTTGTGTGTTGAATACTAATGTTTGTTCTGTGTTTGGGTGTTGCATTGTATGATAAGTATGTATAAAAAAAGCACCTATCTAAGTATTATATCAGTAATCTAGTTCCCATATTACAAGCTAAAAAAAAAATACCCATCTAAGTAGGTATTATATCCGTAATCTAGGTCATATTACCAGCTTTGCTTAGTTTGGGAAAAGATGGCGGTGTGTGAAATGAATGTCCTGTAATATATATATATTTTTTTTTAATCGTAAAACCTATTGTGTACAGATATACGACATCGAGTTCGTGGTGGATAATACCAATCTGGGCTTCCTCGTGAGTGAGGCAGAAGGCAACTTCGCTATGTACATGTATCAGCCGCAAGCCAGGGAGAGCTATGGAGGTATCCGTTCTATCTATTCTCTATCTTTTCTATCATACATATATACGTTTCTGTAACGACGAATCGATAGTGTATAATAATAATAACCGCCTCTGTGGTCTAGTGGTTCAACTCACCGATTTCAGATCCAGAGGTCCCGGGTTCGATCCCCATGGGTAGTACAATATATTGTGCTTGGTTTGGTTGGTGGTAGGATTTTGTTTCAAGTCCGCCTGGCTAGCTACCACCATCTTACCTAATTTTGTCGCCGTAATAACAATTCTAAAACTGTTGTGTTCCGGCATTCAGAGGTAAGATAGCCAGTTCCTCAGTTTGTTGAGGATTCCGGGTGAAGCGCGCCTCCATCTTCGGCCTTATCTCAACTTGTTACCAGGTGAGATGAAGGCCACGCGCTTCCCCGTCGTACAATAAAAAAAAAAGTTAAACTTGTTGGGTGATGTAAAACACTCACGGTGTGTTCTTCGTAGAACAGCGAATGCTCAGCACTCATCGAGTTAAGAAGATTTTAATTTCTTTATACAACTAGGGGACGGAACAAGCAAATAACTGTATTGTAATGTAGCTAATTGATTCAGGCGTTATTTTGCGGAAATCCATATTTCAAAATAAAATCTGAAAACAGAAAAAATATTTAGTAATAAATCCGCAAAATCTCTCTAAAAAAATCAAATCGACACGTGTTTCGCCTCTACACGAGGCATCCTCAGGAAATATAGTCTTGCTGCTCACTGACTAGCCCTCTGTGTACGTGTTGTCGCTCCGAGCTCTGCGCTGCACGTGAACTCGTCTTTTTTTTTTATGAAAGGACAATACGCTGGCCTGGTTCTGAACCTGGGCGGCAGCTTTGCGCGGACCTGGCTGGCGCTGAAGGCGCGAGCCCAATAATTGATTTTTGAGGCAACAAGCGCAAGGGCACCACTTAGGTACGGACCTCGGCTTGGGCTGTTGCCATTTGATGGGGAGGATAGGAATGGCCGAAGGCGATACCGAGGGTAACGCTTTGATGCGGAAAGGTTCATCGACTCCGCCGGCGGAGTCGGTGTATCTGTATAGTGTTTTCTCTGTGTGACGAGATAGTTAATGAATGGATTCCGTCACCTCCGGGTTTGCGGTGGTAAGTGGGTCATCCGGGTCTCCAAGAACGCGTCTTGGCCTACGGAGGGACCAAAGTGAGCTCGTCCGCTCGCCCTCTCGCTTTATAAAGGCACGGCCAACGGACCGGACGTCGCGCGACTATTGACGTCACTCGGACTTGTCAACTAAGTATTATTGCTGGAAAAAACACGAATAAGCGGACACACTTTGGAAAAGCTGTGTTTAACTCGTTCAACAGTTCAAAACGTCCTGTATTATTTTTTGCTATTTCTAAAGATTCTAACACTGATAGTCGAAAGCCTTTGTTACAAGTATGTAAAATGTCAAAAGTATGATCATTACGTAATGTATGACCAGAATGTAATGCCTCTGATCTATGATCTAATGATCTGAGGATGCCTCGTGTAGAGGCGAAACACGTGTCGATTTGATTTTTTCAGAGAGATTTAGCGGATTTATTACTTAATATTTTTTCTGTTTTCAGATTTTATTTTGTATTGTAATGTGTTGCAGGCCAGCGACTGATAAAGAAGAGCGACTACCACCTCGGCCAGCAAGTGCACGCCATGTTCAGGATCGCGGCGCGGCCCGTGCCCGACGTCAACTCCCGCCGACATGCTACCATGTTCAGTGAGTTTACTGCTTGTGGTTTTTTCAGCTCTTGACCCTGTCTTTGCCAGTGTTTAGATCTTTTATTTATTTATTTTTATTGATTGATTTATTTATTTATTTATTTATTTATTTATTTATTTATTTATTTATTTATTTATTTATTTATTTATTTATTTATTTATTTATTTATTTATTTATTTATTTATTTATTTATTTATTTATTTATTTATTTATTTATTTATTTATTTATTTATTTATTTATTTATTTATTTATTTATTTATTTATTTAAATTTTTAAATACGATTTTATAGAATTTGCCTTACTATATAACCAATCTTAAGTTCAGTGAGTTCACTGCTTGTTGTTTTTTCAGCTCTTGACCCTGTCTTTGCCAGTGTTAAGATCTTGATTTTATTTATTTATTCATTTCTTTCTTTCTTTCTTTCTTTATTTATTAAAATGTTTATATATGATTTTATAGAATTTGCCTTGACTATATATATAAATGGGCAAGTCCTGAGTGACTGACTGACTGACTCGACTAGATACAGCCTCTGTAAGATTTGAATTTGCTAGATTACTAAATCCCAGTCTATCTAGCGCCTATTTTGAAGAAACTATTACGCTGACGAAGTCGCGGGCAAAAGCTAGTTCACTCACGCATAACCTGCGTATGCAATTTCAAGTCGCTGGGATTAACAATTTAGGCTGTGCGTTGTAAGTCTGTCTCTCAGTCATTCATGGCAAGTTGTCATATGTAAGTAGATTATAGTAAGAATCTGAATAACAAAAATAAGATATTTTCTCCTTTGTGACTCACCTCAGATTTCTTGTGACTCAGAGCGTGAATCTTATGAGCATAACCTCTATGGTACCCCCTAGTAAGGGGGTAGTCAGAGGCACGTCCAAACTTTCGTTCGACACATGTCCACGTTTTGCAAGTAGGTAGTATTCAATAGATGATAGGTTGCAAGACCATCGCCGCTTATCGGAATACTAGCCAGTGATACATGTCATTCGGATTTTTATCCTAGTCGTGCCGGTTTCTTCACGTGACCTTCACCGTCGGAGCATGTGCATAAAATTTCGTTGGTGCACGGCTGGATTTGAACCCACAATCTCCGGATCAGAAGCAATACAATCATTCATTCAAAAAAGATGAAGCTATATTTAATGTAAATAAAATGATAAATAATAAAAAAAAAACTTTAAATAAAGGTAGGTAATTGTGTGTCACAACTGCAATAAAAGCCTCGACTCAGCATGAAGTCTGTAAAGCCAGCGGTTCGGGCTATTTGTAAGTCAGTCAGGTCCGAATGAATTAAAAAAAAAATACTTTATTGCACACCTTAAAAATAAAACTGGATTATTTAAATAATGTATATACAATGAGCCGTCTGGTATGGTATGTAAAGCTACATACCACCCATGACAAACATTTGTGTGATGAATATAGATGTTTTTTCTGTGTTTGGGTGTTGTATCACATGGTAAGTATGTACTTACAAAAAATAAATAATATTTCAGTATGCTTAGTTTGGGGCTAGATGGCGCTGTGTTAAATGAAAGTTCTGTCATATTTATTTATTTAATATATATATATATATATGATTTCAGCTACTTTGGACGGCGGTCTGGGCTACATCCTGCCTCTCTCCGAGAAGATGTACCGACGCCTGCTGATGTTACAGAACGTCATGAACAACTACTGCTGCCACATCGCCGGACTCAACCCCAGGGGCCACAGGTAAACAGGGGCTACATAAAGGGTTGGTCGCAAGACTTTAGTAGACAGTATTTATACTGACTTTTCAAAAGCTTTTGACAAAGTAAACGATGCAGTTTTGCGAGGTAAGTTTGTTAAGTTTGGCACCCATGGCAGCCTTTTCTGATGGGTCGAATCATATTTAGATAAAAGGAGTCAATTGATCACCAACAAAGGTTTCACATCATCGCCAGCAATAATTACTTCCGGAGTACCCCAAGGCTCGTCTTATAAACAAAATATCGTGTCCTTGTGCTGACGATCTAGATTAATAAGATTTTTCAAACAATTAAAGATAGCAATGATCAGAATCATCTACAATCTGATCTGGATACTGTTCATAAATGGTGCACTGAGAACCAAATGTTTCTTAATGTTGAAAAGTGCTTTATTAGATCTTTCACTAGCAAAACTAATAGAATTATTCATAATTATCAACTACAGGGACGGATTTTAGATCGGAAGGACGTCGCTAAAGATTTGAAAGTGTTATTTAATGCAAAACTCGCCTTTCATGCTCATTATGATAATATTGTATCACGAGGTTCCCAACTACTTGGTTTAAAAATCGAACCAGTCTAATTTATCTTTTCTTTTCTCTCGTCCGCAGCGTCCTGGAATTTATCTCGGTCGTATGGTCTCCTTTCTACAATGTACACGCTAATCGCATTAAAATACTTCTAAAAAAACTTCTATCACTATTATGTTATAGAAGTGGTTTGAATAGAGTTTTATCTTCCCACTCTAAAAGACTCTAAAAGATCCAAATACAGTCACTAGAGTCTCGAAGTCAACTACATTCTTTGGTCTACCTTTTTAAATGAATCCACTCCCATATTGACTCACCCACCTTACTTTCTCTTATAAACTTTAGCACAAAAATGAGATCTCGTACCTTTACGAACACCTTCCCCCTCAATGTCTATAAAAACAACACATCTTTTTATAATCCAATTGTAAGAATGTGCCGCCTTTATAATGATTTACTGGACAGCCATGGTGACGCAATTGATATGTTTAATGGTGGTCATCTGCATAAGTTTAAAAAACTTGCTTATGTAGCTCTGCTTAAAGAGTAACAACACTAAAAAAATCACTTGTTTTAAATCATTCATTTTCTTCTAGTAATGCTTGTACCTAAATTTGTTCAATCGTGATGTGTACACATGCTTTGGAATACCACCTAGCGTAAAAATGTAAATGTTTAGTTTCCTTTTTTGTATCTGATTGTTTGAATGGATTTGTTTTTAGTTTTGTGTGCCATATGTAATAAAATTAGGTAAGATGGTGGTATCTAGCCAGGCGGATTTAAACAAAGTCCTAGCACCAACCAAACCATGCACACTATTGTACTCATCCTGGATGCCGAGCCCGGGACATCTGTATCTGACACCGGTGGGCGAGCCACTAGACCACAGGCGGTAAAATCAATAGCATTAAATACACTTTTTTATAGTTCACACACGTTCTGTGGCCTAGTTGTAGGTTGGATCTCTCGATCTAGAGGTCCTGGGTTTAAATCCCGGGTGGGACACTTGTCTATCGTAATTTTTGACGGCTAAAGACGTTAAACGTTTTTTCTCCAGAACATACAAGTCTGCTAAGAAGCAATTGGGCGGCGCCTCTCGTGGCATGTTGGACGGGGATCTGGTAGCGATGTTCGGGACTATGTCGGACGCGGAGCAAGCTGACGTAAGCGCCATTTTTATTTTTATATTGTTAGCCTATAATAAACATTTATTACCAACTGATCAACCAGGCTGTCCATCTAGTTGGTCGGTAAAATATATAACGTGAGACAAGGTGGTGTGGTTGAAAAACTTTAGCCTTCCCTCAATGGGTAAAAAAAAAAATGGATGGTTTTGTTTGGGTGTTTTGGTTATTTTAGTTTATTTTCATAATTGTTCTTTTCTATACTGTAGTTTGAGATATGAGACTAGTACATTTTGTGGAATAGAAACTCTGTAACGGGAGAGTAGTGAGATGGACTCGTTAATACTTCATGAGCAAATTGCTGGGATTCAAAATATCATCAAATTGTTTAAAAGTCCTATTATTGAACTTTAAATATAAAGAGACAATACTAAATCCCGTAGTCACTTGGACAATCTCCTTTGCTAAAGTTCTTTGAAAAAAACAAATAGATTCGTTTTTATAATGCGTTCTAATCGTGAAGATTTAAAAAAGACTAAATAGACACGTGTTTCGCCTCCTCGATGCATCCTCAGGAAATATAGTCTTGTTGCTAATCTGAAGAGCCCTCTGCCGACGTGTTGCTCCTAGCGTTTAACTGCAAGTGACCTTGACAAGTGACTTGCTCGGATTTGTTACTAAATATTTTTCTGTTTTCAGTTTTACTTATATAGAAAAGTTATTTAAAAAAAATGGAACCGACTTCACCACTAAAAACTTAAAAATAACTAACTCTAAGGGAAAAATAACTATAATTAAACGAATTGAGAACCCCATTCTTTTTTTGAAGTGGGCTAAAATGGATCTCCGCAAAATAACGCCCGAATCATATATCTACATTACGGATCATATTAAAAGAAAACCTTTATGGATATTTTTTCTATAGAACAAATTGTATTTTATTTCAGATTGCGAAGAAAATCGGCACCAAAGTGGATGAGATAATGGCAGATATTTACGAGATTGACAGACTGACTGCACACTTCTAGTATTAATGCTTGTAACTTTCACTCGTGTTACTTTGAACCGGTTGCCGCCTCATAATAGACATATTTTAACCGCCTCTGTGGTCTAGTGGTTCATCCACCGGTGTCAGATCCACCGTTCCCGGGTTCGATTCCCTGGGGGAGTAAAATATTGTGCTTGGTTGGTGGTAGGACTTTGTTTAAGTCCGCCTGGCAGGCGCCAGAATTGGGTAAGACGGTGGTAGCTAGCCAGGCGGACTTGCCCGTTTGCGCCGAGTGTTAGTAGTTCTAAGTTATGTTAAGACAGCTTTGTATATAAGGAATGAACTATTCGAATAAAATATGTTTGATTTTCGTATATTGTGCTTTTACATCAAAACAATCCAAAATGCATGCATACCAATACATACTTTTTTTTTCGAAAATACATTTATTCAATAAATTAAACTAACTAAGTACAAAGGAATCAGTCAGAATACCTAAGGACCGTTACAAACGGCCTATAGGTAACTCAACTGTTCCAGACCAGTACCAGACGGAAGCGTGCCCAAGACACTGGCTGCATTGCCACGCTGAATAGCTATGCTAATTCGCTG
The DNA here is from genome assembly GCA_951394065.1 of Venusia cambrica. NCBI lineage: Eukaryota > Metazoa > Arthropoda > Insecta > Lepidoptera > Geometridae > Venusia > Venusia cambrica. Next base: position 123,987 of record OX596068.1, on the reverse strand, counting down.
GCCTAAATACATACTTATTTATATTTTATATACATATTGATTAATAGTCTATTGGGTCTCCCGCCGATATCAGACAGAGGTCCCGGGTTCGATCCCCAGAGTACAAATTTGTGCTTGTGCTTTTTTATTTTAAACTAGCTTTGCTCGCGGCTTCGCCCCCGCGTGGTAGGTAGGTACACGGATAAAAAGTAGTTTTTTTTTTGAAAATTTACAGCTAGGAACTATTACAAATCATGATATAATAATACATGCAAAACACATGAATATGTGCATTTATACTAACTGAAGGCCAATTACAAATTTCCACTATGAGAGTATGGTATAGATACTTCTAAGAATCTAAGCAGCATGCAATGTTTTCTGGGACGAGCTCCCGCCAGAAAGCTCGCTCGTCGCCCCTGAGAATCACTTCACCCACTCAACCTACGCTATGCTACGGAGGTCAGCGGCTCGCTTCGCTCGCCACCTCTCCCCTTCGCCGCGAAACCTAGTTTCGCGGGCTCTCTCCTCTCAGGACCTTCTTTGCGAGCTTCTGGCTCCTTTTTATATACACACCCCAATGTCACGCACAAGACCAGGTAGAGTCGGGGTTGGCCGTGTCGGTTCTGTCATTTGTTCGCTACGAAGGTCAGCGGCTCGCTTCGCTCGCCACCTCCCCCTTTTGCAGCGCTTGGTTTCACGAGCTTGCTCCTTTCAGAACCTTCTATGTGAGCGTCTAGCTCCGGACCCACCGTGTCCGTTCTGTCATTCATTTTGAACGAAATCAATTGCTAGTATATCTAACAGTCCTGATGAGCTCGCAAATAAAAACTATGAAAATGTAGATATGTCACCTAAGTATACTTGTAATTCGTAATACAACCAAATAGGTTACATAATTAGTATTTCGTTTTTTATATTTTTTATCGTTATATCATCAATAAGGTATATGAGTTTAGGAACATTGAAATTCGGAGATGTGAATATTATGTATTGATATATTATTTAACAAGCCTCATAGCTCAGTTCGTAGTAACTCTGCCTTCTGCGCTGTAGGCTGTGGGTTCGATTCCCACCCAGGACAAACATTTGTGTGATGAATATAGATGTTTGTTCTGTGTTTGGGTGTTGTATCATATAGTAAGTATGTATATAAAAAAAGTATTTAAGTAATCTATCCGTAATCTAGTTCCCATATTACAAGCTATGCTTAGTTTGGGGCTAGATGGCGCTGTGTAAAAATTAATGTCCTATAATATTTATTTTTATTTTATTATAATCCACGCTGAATAGCTCTGCTAAGAGCCAGCCCTATTGGGTCACGTGTCGCTTCAATCTAAAGCTCCGCAAGATTTAAAAAAACCAGGAGGGCACCGGCTCCCCACGGACCCAAGGTCTCTACACCAAATGACTCAAATAAGTAAACTCTGTCGAGATCTGTCACTATATTTAATTATGAAGAAAAGTAACATAATATTAATTATTTCGCCAACAAGCGGCATTACGAGTATATAGGTATCACCTGAATAAAAAGTTTGCCTAAATGTATTTGTGAGTTTGAAGTAAAATCACACTATCATTCTCTCACTAGGTCCTTAATTTTGTATGTAGGTTGGGTACCAGCTAAAGTACCTACGTCGTATCTAAGTAAGGACCAAGGCAACCGTTCAATGTCGGTAGGTACGTTAGGACCGCATCAGTATTCGTTACATCGCGTTTCCGCTCCCCAGTACCTATATAAGTATGTACCGTAAGCCGTTATCCTTATCAAGGGTTGGCTTGCTTAAAAACATTGGGAGCAAGTTCACAGATCCTGCCAAAGGACAAAGCAAGATATATACTTTTTTTCGGTACATATGTATCGTCTTTTAATACTTTCGCGATTAGGACACATTATTTTGATTCCAAAAAACGGGTATTTATCGCGTGTTTTATCAGTATAATATTTTTAGGTAATTATCACAGTTATCAGATCCAGAGCTGTCGTAAGACGAACCTGTCTTGTGCGAAATACTTACGTTACAAACATCCTATCCTTCCTAAGCATCTAGGCCGGCCACCGAGAGGGTAGTAGTGAGTCGTTGGGGTCCCAACAACCTCACATATCCTCATCGCACCCTCAATGCGGTACCTATCATGTATGAGATATCCCCCTAGAAAAAATTGTCAGGGGTCTAATAAAAAACTAAAACGTTTAGGATATTTAGAAAGAAGCAGTCTTTTTACCGAAGTTTTTTTTTGTGTAAAAAAACGAATGCACGAAATTCTGTCTTCAGAAAAAAGACGTGGTGAATATGCTAGACCCTATGATGAATTAAGACGATACCTAATGTGTTAAATTGCTTAAATATTCTGGGCACGACGGCGTTTTGGCTTGAGTTTGTTTTACAGAAAGGTACTGAAAAGAGGGTGTAAGCTGATAACCTGGGAAATCTGCTGAGGGCATTAATAATATCCTCCTCATAATTTTTCATTCGCACTCTAAAACAAAAACATGTTTTGGTACATATTTTAGACTTACAGATCTATACCGGCTCCCACAATATAGATAATAGAGGAAGCAAATGACATCCGCATCAATAGACATACTTACTCTCGAAAAACATTACCCTCCTTCTGAGGCAGTTGGGCAATAAAACAGCGAAATTTTCATTCCGAATTTGAACATAAAATGAAGTTCTCTTTAATCAATTCCCTCCAATTAAGATATGCCGTAATTTAATTTTGCTGTATTAAGTGTTGCGAAACAAAATAACTGATTTCGTTATTATCTCTGGGGAGAATATTAAGGCGTTTATACAAAGGGGTATAATATCAATACAAAGGGTAATTGCGCAGAGGCGTACAGAGGTAGCTATGAAATGAATTAAGTACCTACAGAAGGTAGATTTTTTGAAATTTTAGCGATAAGTTGGAACTTACGTATTATGAAATTATGTGTTTGCAGTTCACACGCAGTAGAAGTGAAACTTTTTAAAATGCTAATAAAATATTATCTAAGACGATAGACGTGACCGATCGTAAATATAACACGGCCTTTCCCAAAGGCTTCGCTATACGCAGGCGCACACATACCTACCTACGTAGGTACGAACAAGTGTACAAACATACATCTGTATTTTATCTCATTCTCTTGCAGGCTCATTCAATTTTCGTATTTAAGTATTTATAATCTTGACTAGTTGCCTCATTTTTGTGTCGCTTTTTCGTTTCATTGAGTTTCAAATCACGGTGTTATAGAAGTTTGATTCTTTTTTTTATAGCACGACGGGGAAGCACTTGGCCTTTATCTCACCTGGTTACACAAGTTGAGATAAGGCCGAAGGTGGAGGCGCACTTCACCCGGAATCCTCAACAAACTGAGGAACTGGTTATCTTACCTTTAAATGCCGGAACACAACAATTTTAGAATTGTTATTATGGCGACAGAATAAGGTAAGATGGTGGTAGCTAGCCAGGCGGACTTAAACTTCCTACCTCAAACCAAAAAGCACAATATAGTGTAGGTACTCCCCATGGGGATCGAACCCGGGACCTCTGGATCTGAAATAGATGGGTTGAACTAGTATATTAATTATGTCAACTAGGTACCTACTAGCTTTTGCTGCAACTTCATCTGCGGGGTACCCAAGAAAGAATAGAGACCGAAATTTTGTTGTGACCCCATACCTGCCGAAACCAACATCTACATTCGACACACAAATGCTTGTTGGAGTTTGATAGTTCGTTCTTCCGTTTCTGCTCAAGTTAGAGAGAGGAGCCAATTCGGAGCAAGCAAGAGTTGCTGGCTATGTCTATTGTTTATAACTCTTTTACTTAAATTCACTTGCGCGGCCTCAGTTTTCGAGCAATCGTCTTGTAGCGTATTATTGGTTTATTTACTCCACAACGATAGGGCCCATTGCTTTGTTTCGTAAATATATAAGTACCTATTCAGTATTGTTTTGTAAAATAAGTAAATGAGTTCTTATTGTTTGAGGTCTTTGCATTGGGCCTATCAACTTCCATCATAAGTTCAGCAGGCCAATTAGAGTCCCTGCCCTAAATAGGTAACTAAGTTAATATATTATAATCTATACTATACCTAGGTAAGTATTATATTATAATCATTCATTTATTTAGTCAAGTGGTAGGTACATAAAAATGCGTACCATTATAAAATTTACATTTGTACAATAATACCAAACTATTTACTTTGCGTCATAACGTAATGACCATTGAAAGTAGGGAGGACCGTCGAAATCTGACCGCCCTTCGGGTGGCGTAATCCTTCAGTTCAGTAGTCTTGATATATCTACGGGCGCGACATGGGCAGCAATTAGGATTAGGTGGTAACGTGGCCCACTTTGTTTTTGACCTCTTCAAAAAATAATACTCGTATGAGAAATCAAATTAATACCTCATGGTTTTCCTTATTTATCTGCCTGCACATATTAAAAGATGAAATAAATGAAACCTACAATAAATGAAAAAGATCTATGTCAAAATAAAATCTGAAAACAGAAAAAATATTCAGTAAAAGATCCGCCAAATCTCTATGAAAATATGTCCGCAAACTAACGCCTGAACCAATTAGCTTAACATCTATGTTTTCTTTAAAAATGCAAAATTGGCATCATGACATGAAATGAGGGTTGACTGAAACTAAATGTATTGAACTTATCGACAGAAATTACAGATGTAATATTCGCCTTCAGGACAGGTGTAAGCCCAATAATTGCAGCTCAGGCACTGAATCTACTCTTCTCCACGTTCATCTCCAGAATCATCCGTTTCACTGAATAAACAGGGTGTGTGGCATTGCATGAAATGGTTTTATTGCCTTTTTATAGCCACGGTTTTTTCATGTGTTCAGAATCACAAGTTTTCTTTTTCCTCGCAGATGGACACAATACACTTTGCCGAGGCATCTCAAACGATTAAAATCAATATTTTAAAGAAATATTACTCTTAAATTTTATATGGCCCCCGGGGCCAAACTTAAGGCGATGTGAGGGGGCCAAATTACAATTACATACTAGGTACACTATCTAAAAACAAAAAAAGTCAATACTAAAATACTAATGTTTTATCACTATACCTACTTTTGAAATCCTGTGGGAAAATGTAAGTCTAACACAACGTTTAATACACCAAAGCTAAATGTCCGTATTAAAAAAAAAAACTATTAAATGAAGCGCACTGCCAAAAACTTTACTGGCACGTGTTTACTTCTTGTTCGAAAATAAAAAGATTGAAATTCCCCGTGTATTGATTGTTAATTAAATATAGATAATTATACAGGTCGCTCGTGCTGTCTGTTGCCGCAAAGTGTCGCAAGATTTTTACTGTACATTAAATATCAAGGGGGGGCAATATATCAGCAGGGGCCACGTTACCACCTTCTCCTCTACTAATATTTCCTCGACAGCTGTAAATGTCCACTGTCTCCACCAAGAAAGTGTATGTACTATGCTCGGTCCTATCGCTTAGAATCGATTTCTTCCAGACAACCTTGGGTGTTAGGTTGTACACAAAAGCAAGCTGCTGCCCTACTGGTAAGATCCCTTAGTCATCTTTTACGATATAAGCTTTCAGTACAATGGATGTTGAATATCACTTGATTTCCTAGAAATTACGTAGAAGCACAGAATAACTAATAGTAGGTACTAGTAGTAGAAGCGTACTTTACGTATCGCAATAATCTCGTGTAAGCGTAATTTTATCGCAATATAATCGTCATCAAGTTTCGTCACGCGACCGGTCTCGGATTGATTTAATGCTTCATAGCAAGCATTTACCTACGCTGATATCTGTGCGTCCTAGCTTCTTTATCATCAACTAGCCGCCGACTCTGTGGTTTAGTGGTTTGCCCACCGGTAGGTAGTAGGTATCAGACTTAGTTTGGTTGGTAATAGGACTTACTTTACCTACCATCATCTTACCTAGGTCTGACGTAAAGACGATTCTAAATTGTTGTGTTCCGGCATTACCTAATAGGTTTACTTAGCTAGTTCCTCAGTTCGTTGATTTTTGGTGAAGTGCGCTTTCAAAATAGGCCTGACATCAGAGTGCCGAGTGTCAGTCGTAATATTGCTCCATACCTACTCGATCGCGTTAGCCACGATATGTATGAAATTAGCACATCGCCATCTAGTGTAATTAATATGAAACACAATTCGCGAGTGTAAGATTTGTACGCCTATCGAGCATCGACTATCGCGGACGAGAGTGGGGAAACTATCGCTCATGATTGGTTGTTTCAACCAACCACGATCATTTTGGCGTTAACTTTACTTTACGCGTTCGTAAAGTTATCACTTCCCATTGCTTGGATTTTCACAATGAGAGTAGAGTGAGTAACTCTGTAAATAAGCACCAATTAAATTATAATTATAATAAATAATAAAAGAGGGATACGATATTTTTTTTTTGTGAGTAGATAGTATCTACCTACTTAAACCTGCCTACCTACCTATTATCTTTTTCAAGCAGCAGATTTCCTTAAAAACAAGGTTTAAGTTCTGATAATATAAAGCCTATTTGATAAATAAATTTGCCAGTCTTCAATCAATTAGGTAGCAAGATACCTAGCTTCCTACTAAGGTACCGTCAAACGGGGGAAATAGCGCCGCCGCAATAAAAGCAGAAGCAGCGCCATCTTACTGTATGGATTTGAACGAGAAGGGCTGTATGGTTCAGAAATATCATATTTTAATTCTGGATTTGGAACATTTAGTGACATCTTGCGCCTTAGAAAGTAACTAATTAGCTAATTGATACAGGCGTTATTTTGCGGAAATCCATATTTCAAAATAAAATCTGAAAACAGAAAAAATATTTAGTAATAAATCCGCTAAATCTCTCTGAAAAAATCAACTCACTTGCAGCGCAGAGCTCGGAGCGACAACACGTCCACAGAGGGCTAGTCATAGGCAGTGAGCAGCAAGACTATATTTCCTGAGGATGCCTCGTGTAGAGGCGAAACACGTGTCGATTTGATTTTTTCAGAGAGATTTAGCGGATTTATTACTAAATATTTTTTCTGTTTTCAGATTTTATTTTGAAGTAACTAATTAGCTAGTTACGCACGCTGTCGGCCTATTTTAAATTGGTCCATGGTACAACGCGACCCGATAGTGGTAAATGTCATTCTAAATTTGGTTGGTTTAACTTAGTCACAATTCGCGGTGAGCAAACGCTCATTGACTGATCTTCAATTAACTATAACCCACACTTAGCACACAGGTGAGAAGGCCAAGCCCACTCCCCATCTTACCAAAAAATGACTTGGCCGGGGCTCCGCCATAGCAGGTACCTATATAATAATATATATATCTACCTAATATACATTTAGTTCTCTATGGTTATTAATGACGAAATAGGAAAATTACTGAACATATTCGCCAGAATTCTCGTTCGACATAAACATTGTTGACACACATGGGTTAAAAGGAAGAAAGGAAGGGGTCTTTAGCACAATCAAAAAACAAAGTTTGTCGGTACTGTGTCATTTTATTTGCATAGTTTTGCGTCTATAGTGAATAACGATACCTATCGGTAGGTTCGTAAATCGAAATATAATTAAGGCTCACTTACGTCACAAAGGAATAAATTATCTATGACTATATGTCAATGACTAAGTATTTGAACTAAGGCTGTAATAGTCTTATGTACCTTAGACCAGAAAGGCTTAGCTCGTGGCGTACGAGGAAATTTACCAAGGTTTCATTCAATTGCTTGTGCAATTGGTCTCAGACTCCAGTGGTAGAGAGCTGGATTCGATTTTGCGCAGCACATCTTTGAGATGGTTTTCAAGCTTAGTTATAACATTGCAGTTGAAGACTATATAGTATTAAAGACTAGTATTAGTAAGATAGCAGCCGTGCTTCGGCGTATATCACTAGTAGTAATCGTCAAATAGTCATGTTAGACGCCTAGCGCGGCGGGTCGTAAAGTAAACACAAACTGTTAAAATTTACACGAACAAGTAAGAGCCATCATAGACAACGTTCTACACAACATACAAAACGAAAGAAATATAGCACCTACCTACAAACCTATCATATCTTTTGCATTGGTAAACATTATAAGTACCTACGTACTTATACCTAGTAGGTAGGTACACACAATAAAAACCCGTTATGTAAAATTACCTAAAATATAAATAGGTAGGTACCGAAACATTGATAGAAGAGCCTTTCCATATAGCCCTATGTATCACGGTAGTAATTATTATTGCTTCACTTCTCTCAAGGCAAGTCTCAACTTCACCTTCGCTCCTCTAAGTGACCACCGCTTCTCGAAACCTCGGATCGTGGACATTGTAGCTCTCATCTTCATCTTCATACTCCGTTCCATTCACCAGAGCCACCAGCCGTTCCCTCAGGAAGTTATCACCGAGATTCTCAAATATAACTTGATCGTTTTCTATATCGTCCTCACAACATCGGCGAAGAAACACGTTGATAACGGGCTTCCCGTGAATGCAGCTGAGGACTACGAAGAGAGTTAATGTTACTAAGATGCAGAACACCAGGAATCTCCACCACATTTTGGCCACGATCACGCTGAAGTCAGAGAATCTGCTAAGACCACGATGACGTCAGAATAAGCCCTGTTTAGGAGAGTCCTGGGCACTTGCGCACGGTGACGTCAAAGGTGGCTAGTAGGACGATACTTTATCACTTCACGGCATTCCACGTTCAGATATAACTCCTAGACTCTTATATTCGAGTCGGTAAAAGCCTCGTTTTGCTGTTCTTTCTGAAACATTCAAAGTCACTTGTTCAAAGCACCTTTGGAACATGACCTGATGTTCATGTCAATCGACCTTCAGGTTTTTACAGGTAGGTACAGTAAAGCCAATCCCACCTTCAGGTAGAGTCTTCAAGAAGAGTGATCAGCGTTATTTAAAACAATTACGCGGTATCGGCATGTTTGGATGTGCTTGCAAAATCAAGATGAAGATGCTAGAACACACATAAATGTTTAGATATAAACTGTTCTTGTTTTTATCGATCCAACACTTTTACACTTTTTACTCCCAAAGAAAACTCAGGGTCAGATAATATTTTTTGTATGGAGTTGTATGACGTTGTATGGAGTTGTTTGGCCGGTATGATGTACGATTTACCACTGAAGCGGTGCCATTGTGTGTAATCGATGCGGAATAACGATGTTCGATCGCGTTTCTTTGTCAGGGGCTCGGTAGACGGGCGACTTGGTGCTGCTCTACATAATACTGAGAACAACATTTCAGTTGACAGCAAACTACCATTTAGGTAGCTACGTAGTAGCAATTGTTATAAGATAGTATTAAGTGTTTAGGTTTATGCTGCTTATAATGTTTTTTTAATCATTTAAAACTAGCCCGAAGTTCTTGTGAGCAGGCCGCGATTACGAAAAGGCGATAGATTTGACGTTTCAAAATGATCCTAAAAAAATGATTCCGCAACCGTTCTCCTATGACCGATTCGCCATTTATACTATGTACGTATTTAATTTAGCATTTTTTTTGTCGTGCTACAATGCGTAGGTACCACTCGCATGATAGTCCGAGAACATTGTAGCGGTCTTAGAGACACCACTACCAATGTTGTGGATAGTAACTATGCCGTAATCTTAATTTACTGAAAAAACTAATTGTAATAAAAGATAAATAGACTTGGCATGGTAAAGAGTAGAAGTAGTAGACCCCTAGTGAAAGGGCTCGTCCGGGGAAGTACTACCACCATACTTATTTCAGCCACCAAGCAGCATTGATGTGTTCCGGTTTGGAGGGTATAGTTGCCGGTGAAATTACGGGTACGCAAGGCTTACCACCCTTATGTCTCAAATTGACGGGCGCAATACAGTACCCTGTGGGCAATGTTATTTCCGAATGTGACCTACGCATTAAGGCATTGTTATAAACAAGAGATGCACTTAATATCATGTGGGCTACTTGCTTGTTCCGTCTCCTAGTTGTATAAAAAAAAGCTTAAATAGCATGCAAAATAAAATTAAAAGTTGAATTGCACAATTTAAATATTTAAACACATAAATCAAATTAAGGGGAATAAGAACATAAACATTAGAATGTCGAAAATAAAATGACAATATAAATTCTATACAAATAAAAATAAAAAATATATTTAAATATGTCCCTAAGGTAATATGTAACTATAACAGGCCTTTTTTATTTTTACTTATCCTATGGGTACCCATGGGAAACATCTAATACCTACTTGTTTTGTCAAATAATAGTTAGAACCCAATTGGAAGATAATGAGATAGATAGATTACACCTACACTAAACCAAGTAACTCTCTAATGTTCACCACTTTTGTAAGACAAAATCATACAGAGATACTTAACTAAATCTAATCAGCACTTGTAATACTATGGGCGGTCTTATCACTGAAAGCGACAGACTAGGCAACAGATGCGCGACAAAAATCGCCCATCTGCCTGAGCTACTCAACCCATTGAACAAATGGAGCTGGTTTCCATTCGTATGCAGATGCCTCTATATTAACAGATGACACGTCGCATCGCGTCTTGTGTTTGTATAAATCAGATGAATGTACTTCTGTTTGTACCTAACTTTTAAAAACTACCTTTGACGTACAAGTAGGTAGGGGAGGTTAGGTAGCATTGAGCTGCTGGGAGTTAAACAAAAGACCTCGTCTCGTAGTAACAGTACAGAGTCGTTATCACAGAGGAATCCTCTGATAGTTACTATTTTTATTTTAGCCATTACTGAGAATCTATGGGTTTTTTCGACATTTACGAAAACATGCCACAGACTTCATACGAGTAATAAAAAGCCAATTAACTCCATCTCCGTCCGTTTTTACGGCTACAATATTTAGCTTTCCGAGACTACGGTGTAGTGCGGGTAAAGCCGCGTGCAGTTTTATTGTATCCATCGTCTGTTCTAGAACTCAGATGACCTCAATGATTTTGATCTCCAGTAGGTTAAACTAAGATCATTGTTGATTGTAATACGTGATCTTTGTCACGTAGGTCACATAGGTCGGCATTGGTGCATTAGCTACGTAGACGGTAGGTAAGACTGTTTGGGTTGGCAACTTTTATCTAATATAAACATTTATATGAGCCACACCAAGTTAGTACATCTGAAGGTTTGGCATGCTCTTCTAGCGCTTGAAAATCGTACCCAGGCCCTCCGGTTCGATAGCCAAACGCTCTACCATTATAGGGCGGAGGATCATAGCTACTGATAGTAACGTTTTCACACCACCTGCTCGACAATGCCAAATTACATATCATGCCAACCTACGTAAAGCAAGTCATCAAAGCCCTTGGCTTTAGCCGGGGTGTAATGTTGGACTGAATCTCATTATAACCCGCTGGGTTTTAATATTTTTACTTTTCATAGTTCTTATTGCAATGGCTTTAAAGTCTAATTTCGTAATAATAGGTCAACAGACTAATACTCGAAGACCGGGGCCGGCGCCGCGTCGAACTTATTTGAAAATCGAACTTTTTCTAAAATCGAGATGGCCACGGCAAGCTGAATGGAACACATTTTAAATTAAATAAAAGCCGCGAGTATTGTAAGACGCTGCAATAATATACTTAATAACTGCAAAGATTTTATAAAAATATAACAAAATAGAAGAAATTTCTGTTAAAATGTCGAGTGATGAAAGTGATTTAACTGCGGAGTCCATTAAATTGGATGCCTTAGGCATTGTTCATAATCTACTCCCAGAGAAGTCAAAGGAAAAATACCTGAAAGCCTACAACATTTCGACAAAAGGAAAACTGCAAAAGGTGCAAAGTATGTGTCTGAATCAGTGCTTCTGTCTATTTCCAGCATTTATCATCCACAAAGAAGTCAAACAGCCTGTGGTTCATCTTTTCTATGCTCAGGTCGACATTATTGTCGTTATTTATATATTATTTATATTATCATTATTTATATCATTATTATCGACATTAATGCTTATGCATTAAACACGACATCCAGATTAATACATATACCAAGTTATTGGCATTTTTAAAAAGGAAATCGGATGGTCATCGAGCAAAAAAGTCAAAAGTATAAAACGCTGTTTTAGTAGCCTTGTTTTTTTATTGTCTCGCAAAAGGTGAGAAAAGTAGAGTACACTCCTCGGGGATAAAGCTGATTTTGTCTTGGGCGCGCTTGAACCCTTCACTGCGCTCAGGACTCGTCTTAATTCCCTCGCTTCGCTCGGGAATTAACTCATAACACCCTCGCTGCGCTCGGGAGTTAGATCTGGAGTCCTTCGTTACGTTCAGAGTTCAATATCACGCCCGTGACATAAAACAGTGCTTTATCCCCTCGATGTATAATCTACTATTATTTCACGCTAACAACTTTTATCCATCTACTATTGGACCTTAATCGCCTCCTTAAGTAGGGGATTTTACCATACTTGGCAGACTCTCACTAGGGTTAGATCGTCAATTTCACCGTCTTTGTATATTTTATTAAAGTTTGAGCATCACAATAAAGGGTAAACCGGCCCATTATGAGCATAATAGGTCTCAATTACTTGTTATGCAACTCACGTTAACTCGCAATGACGATGAGTAGGGACCTAATAGGGGAGAACCGGTCAAAAGAGACCGCTTTATTAAATAGCGATATAAATAAATGAAACATTCATTAATGTGGTAGTTTCTCTAAAAGCTTTTTACACAACATTAACTCTATCCCATAATATAAAAATTGGCATCATCGTAAACAAGACGGGCCAGTCCCACAGTGGCTGCAGCTTCCAGATACCTTAGTAGATAGATATACGCATCGTCATTTTAGGGTTAAGTAATGAGCTATTTCTGGTTTGCAGTAAAAAGTCACTTGCCCTTTATTTGTCTAACTTATAAATAAAAAAATTAAGTATGTGTTTGTGTGAATGATGTGTTTTCAACATAACAATAGGATAAATAAGTACTCACTATTACAAAAAGACGTACTGTCGTAAAGACGTTTGTGTATCGGTAAAAATGTGAATTGTAGTTGTAAAGTATTTTTCTCAAAACATAAGAAAATGTCTAAGAAGAGCAATTGTTTTTCTGTCGGCTCATGATATTTATCATTTTTTGAATAGGTTCGTTCAGTTTTCATTAACTAGTCGATTGGCATATCTGATTCTACCTTAATACGTTTACAAACACAGTTTTATATAACTTTAGCAGTCATCACTGTTTCTCATGTCATATATATATCCATTACGGTTTATGAACCGTAAACTTATGAGTGATCCCACTATTACCGCATATCCCCTGCTTATTCTACGATGCGCCCTTGAGCACGATTACCATACAAATCGGTTTTCTAGTTGATTAAATTGTTTTCTTCGTAATTGCGCCGACGACGCGCAGAATGTAATATTTCTTGACATTCTCGGAGTCAGATTGCGGTCACCATGCGCTTTATCATAATGTTTAGGTACCTACTAGCACAGTATATACGCACCTTTATGTACTACTCCTGTAAGTAGCTATTGCCCGACTTCACTTTTACTGAATGTCACCGTTTATTGGTTGAAAACAAACTGAAGTCCCAAGGCCCCAACAGACGAAAAGGGAATCATACTGCCATCATCATCATAATCAGCATATACACGTCCACTACCTAAACATAGCCACCCCCTAATTGACGCTACAAATAGCGATCCTGAACCGCCTCCATTCATCAACTCCGCTGTTTTGCGTCTCGCCGTGTAGGTAATTGACCCCTTCAACTCAGCCTATGTCGTAAAACAGACTGTTCTCACCATAATAAGGACAGAAGCTTAAATGTGTATTACACATTTACTGCTAACACCAAACCGTCTGCCAATCGTGGTGATTATGGCAAAACTGTTATACTTATATTCATATACTCTCTCTCTTATTTGGAAAAATTCTGTCGAGCAGTAGATATGTATGGACTGTTGAAGTAGACGTAGATTCAGTCTACTGAATTTACTGAACATAAAAATCGGTTGAAAAGACTTTGAAAAGGGAATAGGTACTACTAGTACTTACACTACTCGCTTTACAATGTATGTACGTGCTCACTTACCTATTAGGACGATCTATTTTAAATTTGATATAGGATAAAATAGTTCTCATGTATAAGTGACTTGTATGTCTTTTTTGAGAATAAACGAAACCGACTTACTAACCAACACTCTAAAGTGAGTACTGTAGGCACTAGGTAGGTAGGGTTAGGTACTTACCGGAGTACTAGGCTAGGTATTAGTAATACCAAGCCGTTTAGTCACTGGTATCTCGGGTTTCGCTAAATCCCCGGTTTGCGAGCAGTGCAACACAATCTAGGGCCTCCAACCTCCTACAATATTCTGGGATAGGTATTTCCCACAGCGTCAAAAAGCGGCCTCTGTGGGCTAGTGACACACACCATCACCCACTGATATCAGAGTCAGATGTCCCGGAATCGATCCGTGTGGGTAGAACACATATTAGCTTGGTTTGGTTGGTGGTAGGACTTTGTATGTCCGGCTGGCTAGCTACCACCATCTTATCTGTCTGTCGCCATAACAACAATCCTAAGTTGTGGGGGTAAGGTCCACAGTCTGTTGATTATTCCGGGTCCGGTTCGACGGCGTTTTCATAACCGATGATGGCCGACATTTCTTTGTCATACAATAAAAAAAAACTGAGCCGCCATTTTTTACAGTTTCATTGATATAACGCCTACAACAAAGATACTTACATAGCTCAGCTGATGGCGGATGGATGTAAACAATTATAAAAGAAGCGGTACCTACCTTACCCCGTGGACTCTCGTTGTCTTTGAGCTTTTATTTATCCCGCATTGCATACACTAGTAATGAACGAACCGGATTTGAGCGTTTGCTAGATTATCTCCCTAATTAGCACACTCTCGAATCTGCGTTTAGGTCTAGATTTACGAGCTCGCATTTAGAGGCTAGCTTCAACTAACATACCTAATGGTAAACCATTTATTCAATAAAAAGTACAATTAAACTAACTATGTACAAAGGAATCAGTCAGATTACCTAAGGACCGTTACAAACGGCCTATAGGTAATTCAACTGTTCCAGACCAGTACCAGACGGAAGCGTGCCCAAGACACTGGCTGCATTGTTACGCTGAATAGCTATGCTAATTCGCTGGACTAAATAAGAGCCAGCCCTTGGGTCACGTGTCGCCTCAATTAAATGGTAAATGAATGCATCTGTCGGTTATTATAAGTTACGTTGTGAAAAATAATATGTCATCATCAATCATATGTCGTCCTCATCTACAGCTCTTAGATAGCTTTAGTTCCGTAATCATTGGCGCTGCTTAGTTATCTTAACTGCTAAGCTAGACGCTGCTAAGCTATCCAACTGATAAATAACGTTATATATATTATGTATGTTACATTATTTTTGTTAAATTGTTAAATCACGCTTAGTTCGGCGGAAGGTATAGGTATACCATCGCCTATATAGGTATAGGTTTATCCTAGTTTGGGTACCTATGTTTTCCCTGTGGAATGTTTACTTAGTAATAAGCCTATGAGATTTTTATTTTTGATATAAGACGTTTGCATATACGAAATAAATTATCTTATCTTATCTTATCTTATCTGGTGTAGCTCCACCTAACCTGAACCTAGGAGTGGAAGGGAAGAAGAAGACAGAAGCTTCCAATCCCACTTTTTGGCGCTGTGGGTTCTGCCCAAGATTGACCTAATGCGAGTCTAGACTCGTTTAGGTAGGTAACGCACAGCTGGATTTAAGTCTCTTCCTCTAAACGCCAACTCTTTTAACTATAATAAGGTATATGATACAGTAATGCAGCTAGTGTCTTGGGCACGCTTCCGTCTGGTACTGGTCTGGAACAGTTGAGTTACCTAAAGGCCGTTTGTAACGTTCCTTAGGTAATCTGGGTGATTCCTTTGTACATAGTTAATTTAATAGGTCC
Organism: Venusia cambrica; assembly: GCA_951394065.1. Taxonomy (NCBI): domain Eukaryota; kingdom Metazoa; phylum Arthropoda; class Insecta; order Lepidoptera; family Geometridae; genus Venusia; species Venusia cambrica. The sequence continues at coordinate 108,108 of OX596068.1, read as the reverse complement.
TAGGTACCCATACTGATTTGGTAATAGGTATTTGATTATCTATTTTATGTAGGTTCCCAGAAGAATTGATTATGGTTACATGAATATCTATAAAATAAGTAAATAAATGAATAACAAATAAATATTCCAGGACATACATTTTACACAGCGCCATCTAGCCCCAAACTGAGCATAGCTTTTAATATAAGAGAACTAGATTACGGATAGAATACTTAAATACTATTGTAAATACATACGTACTATATGATCGAACACCCAAACACAGAACAAACATCTGTATCACACAAATGTTTGTCCTGGGTGGGAATCGAACCCACAGCCTACAGTGCAGATGGCAGAGTTACTACCAACTGAGCTATGAGGCTTGTTATAATAATAATAGTATCTACTATAGTACATTAAAAGTTTTATTACAGGTCATAATCAAAATCAAAATTTTTTGAAGATCAATGTTAGCTGGTAGTGTAGCTAAAAACAAAATAAAATGTACACATAGGCTTTTCTTAACTTTGATCGCAAAAAGTCTCAATATAACACAATATAATATTATATACACAGGTACCTACATATAAAACTTAAAAACAAATCACTCAGTATGACCCACCACTATTGTATTATCAGGTTCATAATGTGTACGATCCACCCCCAGTGGGGTCCCAGTGGAGTGTATAGAACATTCTTCTGGAAACAGAAGCCCTTGTTCGTCACGTCGCCGGTTCGAATCCCGCGCAGGCACCACGAGGCATTACTCTGCGTTGCGAAGATACCGCCGTAGCTGGGGCAAAGAGCCACTTCTGAAATTGAAGAATAAAGTAAATCTTCAAATTTTATATCCATAAAAAACAGGACACCAATATAGCCCTCATACGATTCTTGATGAAGTGAGGATTCCGGGTGAAGTGCGCTTCCACCTTCGGTCTTATAAAATTGAAAAAAAAACAGGCAGGACTGTGCCCTGTGTCTGAACTTTTTCAGTGTCAGTCGAATTGGTTTGATAAATTTGCTTAGCAATGTGTTAATTGATTAAAACGTTGCGAAGCGAATTTAATACATCAATTCGAGTCCAGTTTATTACACGAATTAATTGATTTGTACCTATATAAAACATGTACCTAGTACCTACCTAACCTTCCTATTATTTGTAAATTATGTATTTGTTTTTTCACTTTTATATTTGATGATTTATAATGTGTGTAGGTAGGTACTTAGTAATTGAATATTCGTTGTATGAATATATATTTAAAATGAACCAAAGAGCTTCTAAGATTATAATCAGTTCAAAAAGGAACTTTCGTGGCCAAAATGGGAACTGAAATCTTGATCCAAATCTACGTTCAGTATCCATAGTAACCATATCCATTCAGAATACCAAATAGTCTAGTTTTCTTTCTAACAGACGGAATCCTGAGTGATCTCAGCCTTTATAGGTCCTTTTTATCCTCGTAAATATCTTAGAAGGCCATCAAAGGGAACTCTTTATTTTTTTTCTACAAATTAACTTTAGAAGGAAAAGTTAAGGTTCGAAGGGTATTGTTAAACACGCAGTTAAACAACATTAAGGCGAAACCTTTTGTTGCTATATGGAATTAAGCTCATGAAAGCTAATTAATTGGATAAAATTTAAGAAAAACATAATAAATATTGATGTGCAAGTTGATAAGCAATTAGGTACTTTCATAAAAAAACAAACAGTTAAAAACTGGTGAAGTTATATACAAACACACGTCATCCCATCCCACCTTAAGCGATAGATTAAGCTTTAAGCTTGACCACGTGGTAACTCCCCGAAATTAGTCTATGTTAATTCCATGGCATACACTATATTATTACATCCCAAATTTCATCAAGTTGTTTTTTTTTATTATGCGACGGAGAAGCGCTTGGCCTTCATCTCACCTGGTAGCAAGTTGAGATAAGGCCGAAGGTGGAGGCGCGCTTCACCCGGAATCCTCAATAAACTGAGGAACTGGCTATCTTACCTCGTTTCAGCCCGTGAAACAGACGTGAAGAATGGAATTTATAACATGGTATGTTTTACTGTGCCATCACTTCATTAAAACAAGGGTGATAAATGAAACAAAATGCTTCATACCATTAAATTCGCCCGTGAACTTATTTTCAAGGAATGAAAATATACATTTTAGGGAATTTAAGCGATCATTTCTGAAATATCATCCAATCTGCCAGCACAGCTTGATAATTATGGCAAACTCCTTCCGTTTTAGAGTAGGCCCAGCCCATTATAAATGGTGATGAAAGTGATCCTATTAATCTTACCATTGCCATAGGTAGCACAGAAAGTGCCGTCTCCCTCCGTCCAGTCGCCGCAATCCTCGTTCTTGGCCATTTCGAAGTAGACTGGAGTCAGGGCACCTGTCAGATTCCAGGATGTACTCTGAAATGAAAAAAAAAATCTTTGGTGGCTTCTGGAGATTAATCAAGAGGCCAAGATGGAAGGCTAAAACAGAGTAGCAGAAGCCCCTTGTGAAAGGGCTCGTCCGGAGAATTACTGCCACACCATACATATTTCGGCCGCCAAGCATTGCTGTGTTCCGGTTTGAAGGTATGGTTGCCGGTGAAATTACGGGCACCTTAATGCCTCCAGTTGACAGGCGCAATGCAGTACCGTTTAGGCTATGTTCTTATACGGTAAAGCATTGTTATAGGCAAGAGACTTAACACATGCACTTAACACAGGTGGGCTACTTGCTTGTCTCGTCTCCTAGTTGTATAAAAAAGAAAAGACTCATGAGACCAATTTTTAAATTATACGGGATTTCCACGAACCTTTTTATTGTGATACACCTACCATTATTGGTTGAGGATAATTGAAAAGGAGTTCCAAGAAAACATTATTCTCATCTTCTTATTATGATATGTGAACCCGTCGATATATGATATAGAATAGAACATAATAAGTATAATTTGATTTGCGTAAATTTAGCGACGCATACTTCAATATACATTATACTTATACCATGTCCTAAACTATGACTTTTTAGAATATATGTATAAATTAGGCATCTTCAGGAAAAGCTCGCTCATCATGGACGGGAAAGCGCTTGGCCTTCATCTCATCTGGGTTAAAGTTATGATAAGGGCGAAGGTGGAAGCGCACTTCACCTGAAATCCTCAACAGACTGATCTGGCTATCTTTCCTCAATATGAAACACTTCAATTTAGAATTGTTGTTATGGCGATAGACTTACGTAAGATGGCGGTAGCTAGCCAGGCGGACTTAAACAAAGTCGTACTACTAACCAAACCAAGCACAATAGCCTGGGGATCGAGCCTTTGACAGCCCCAGGATCTGACACCGGTAGGCGAACCACAATTCCACTGAGGCAGTTAAAAACATAAGTTAAAACCCTGGGGGACAATGCACAATACACCGCACAGCTGGACGTCAGTGCAGGCATCAGTCACGCTCAGAACAAGATTAAGAAGGTCAAGGGAGGCCAAAAAGGTCCATACCGCAGATTTCTCCACATCCTCGCCATCATCAAGGCACGCAGGTCGGATCCTCGCAGCATCTGCATCAGACAGTGCTGCCTCCAGGTGCAGCAGCGCCAAGTCAGTAGATCCTGCTTCAGTCGTGAAGTTTGGATGGATGGTGATATTTGATATCTGGAAGTTGGAAAAAAACAAATCAACCTCAATTCAAAAATGTACTTGCCTTTGATATCTGGAAGTTGGAAAAAAACAAATCAACCTCAATTCAAAAATGCTACAACAATGCAAAAACTTGCCTAGGCAACCCAAACGACCCCTAATGCTTTTGTTTCATTGGTGAGTTTTGTCGTAATCCATCTTTGGATGTCGATAGATTGCAACAAAAGAGTTAGATACCAGACGGAAGCTGTTCTGCTGAGATCCCTTAGTCGACTTGATAGAGTCGGCAAAAATTTAAACGGCATGGAAATGCAATAGTTAAGTTGTCATCTGATTTGTGAATGCCAAGTGATGTCTTTCGATGTTACGATCTTGGTGTTCTTTCTAATCAATCTATATATATAATTCGAATTTAATTTAACTTAGGTATTTATTGACCATTTCATTATCATTATTTTAATTTTATTTATTGTGTGTACTAACATCGTGTGTACATCTATGGATCCTGCTGTCCGAAATAAACAGTTTTTATTTTTAATTTTTTATTTATTTATTTATCTATTCGATTGTTTTCGAAAGGGAACTTTTACAGTTCCTAAAGAGCCTTGGTAGTGTAGAGTACCACCTACTTACCTACCCAGGCTTAGATCTGCTGAGTTGAATGGATTAAAATCCATTTTTTAGGAAGCCTTCAAGGAGCGTTAAAGGTATGAGAAGGTATGAGTTTACAAAATGGACCAAAAGGTTTTTCAGGGCAATCTGTGTATGTTGCGATTCAAAAAAAATCTTTTACTGCTTTTATTCTATATATTTATATTAGGTGAAGAAATAACACACCTATTTAACTGTAAGACAAGCAGGTGATACTGGCATTGTTCATACTAAGCTGGAAAAAGGGACACAAATCAACTTGTTTTAACCGCCTCTGTGGTCTAGTGGTTTAACCCACCGATTTTAGATCCAGAGGTCCCGGGTTCGATTCCCAACGGGAGCAATATTGTGCTTGATTTGGTTGGTGGTAGGATTTTGTTTGATTCCGCCTGGCTAGCTACCACCATCCTACCTAATTCTGTCGCCATAATAACGATTCTTAGAAATTGTTGTGTTCCGGCATTTAGAGGTAAGATAACAAGTTTCTCAGTTGGTTGAGGATTTGTTACCAGGTGAGATTAAGGCCAAGCGCTTCCCCGTCGTACCATAAAAAAAAAGATGTGTTCAAACTCATGACCTTAGGATCGAAAAACGAATAGAAACAAGACAACGGAGGCTGTCGTTCCAGTATTTCGTTATTGTGGCTCGTTTGTGTTAGCTTTTAGCAAGGTTGTATACCAAAACAGCCGTTCTTTTGTCATATTTTTTTCTTTTTTTGAAATTGGTAAGCTCTTCACTCCGAGGCTTACCTGGGCATTACCTGGGCAAGGATGAGGTCTACAATCGAACTACCGCGCACCAGCGGAACAGCGAATTACTTGGCGCCGGACTTCGGCAGGCGTGCAAATATTTTGTAAGTACCTACATCAAAGATCAGCTTACCCGAACATTCCTCTCATCCTCTCCTACAGCCTGCAAGGTCCTCTTACCGAGGAAAACCAGTACATCATCAGGGTTCACCGTGGTATTGGAGAAGTGGACACATTTTGCAGCTGAAAATATTAGAGATATGTAGGTACGTATCTTATTTAGCGCTTCCCCGTGTGATTAATGGCAGATATATCATATGGAGTATATTTAAATAGAAGTAAGAATGTTAAGCATTTATTGTATTAAGTATATAATAATCTGTTATAAATAAACTTTGCAGCTTCATTACTGAATTACATTTCAGTTAGTATAGAAATTACAATACAATAAAATAATTACGAATTTATAAATTATAATTATGTATATATAACAATGAACGAGGGAAGCAGCCGGGCTACCTAAGGACCGTTACAAACGGCCTATAAGTAACTCAACTGTTCCAAACCAGTACCTACCGGATGGATGCGTCCACCTTGCCACGCTGATGTATGTTGATGGTAAAAGTTTTGTGCTTTGGCTCCGGTAACCAATAGGTACCTACGTTATATGGATAGACTGTTCTAGCTAATACTTGAGATTTTTAACCGCCTCTGTGGTCTAGTGGTCCGTCTACCCGTGTCAGATCCAGAGTTCTCGGGTTCGATCCCCAGGGGAGTACAATATTGAGCTTGGTTTGGTTGGTGGTAGGACTTTGTTTAAGTCCGCCTGGTTACCACCTAAGTCTGTCGCCATAACAACAATTCCAAATTGTTGTTTTCCGGCGTTTAGAGGTAACATAGCCAGTTACCTCGCTTTTGAGGATTCCGGGTGAAGTGCGCTTCCACCTACAGCCTTATCGCTTACCGGTCATACAATTATAAAAAAAACAGGCCTACTATCATAATTTTCTTGCGAGAGCTTTTCTTGTAAGAGAGAAAAAACTAGCAATACATAGATATAGTGCTAGTAGGTGAAATTTTTGTTCGTTGAATTTGCTCACGAGAAGCGGAACGAGGTGAACAATAATCGTATAATTCGAGTATTACGGCCAGACGAGAGGATAACGCCATAAAGTCGCCACGAAATTGATGTTGACAAATCCCTCACCGGGCTGTTTTACATGAAGTTTTTTATCACCGTATCCTTACGCTGTGAAATTAAGATGGATGGTCCGGCTAAGGTACGTGTGATACGTTTTTGATATTTGTGGTATTGGAAGGGAACGCTGTGCCGGTCAAAGTCAGGTAAACTACATTCTACAAGCTACAAGAGTCGAAACCACTCCAAAATTCACGTTTTATGTGTCCGGTTTTTAATTTAATTCCCGACTTGTGTAGCCATTTTTTTTGTGTTTTCGCTCAAAACAAATAAAAAAAAAGTCAAATCAGCGCTGAAGCTGAGTATATAAATGACACAAAAGTTCGGGATCTATGTTAGGACCCTCGTGGCTCAGTTGGTTAGAACGTTTCCGGCTTTTGGAAAAGATGCGGGTTCGAGTACCGTCGCGGGTTGTGAATTTTTGAGTCAATATAACATTAGTTAATTGTGTAACCATATTTACCATTCGTGGTAATATAGATAATTTATTAATGTATTCGATGGAGTACTTGCATGTAGGTAACATATATTTATATCTTCTATCTTACCTCTAAATGCCGGAACACAGCAAATTAGAATTGTTGTTATGAGACAATCTGAATCTGACACCGATGGGCGAAATGCTAGAACACACAGGCGGCTAAAAGGCGTTTCATGTTTTGATCTATTTTTGTATTATCTCCAAGTTAAGTTGGAAAATCCGGACGTTCACATACATCCGGATGTATGTAGGTTTGTATGTGGCAATGTTTGTGACAGCATAACTCTCGAACCGGTAATCTCATTTTAATAAAATGTTATGTGTACAGAAATAACGTTTTTTTATAAGTGGGGTTGTTTTTAATATATTTGATTGAATATAAATACAACATTTCGCCTATATCTTTTATTTGGTTGATTCGATCGATTAAAAAAATAAAATATCGGTATTTTGTTTTTTTTCATTAGTATAGTTTTTGAGAAATAAACTGTGTTAAGTGAGAGAAGAAGATTCAGGTCTTTAGGGGTTTCACTTGAATGAGATAATTATTGACTACTGTACAATTCAAACAAAGTTTAGTAAAAGAAAGTACTTTTTAATCGAGGTGTCATTTTTGCAACTTGGGGGCGCATTAACGACATCCCCACGGATGTAGTTAAAAATCAAAATTAAAGTGGTATAAAATCTACCCCTCCAGCTTACGATGAAGGGGTAGATTTTGAAACCACGACTACTAAGGCAACAGTTTTGAGAGCACTTAATAATTAGACGTCAACCTATTCATGTAAGGTGTGACTTTGACGTACGGTCGGTGCTTTGTTCTTATTCTGGCTTTGCATAGAATGATAGTTAGCAATGAAAGGGAGCGTCGAACTACTTCTGATAGGTATTCAATCATTTCCTGTAGTGTGGTTTCCTAACTGAATTAATAATTACGAGCAAATTAGCTCAGTTTGGAAACCAATATGGCAAAGCTAAACATAGAAATTCAAAATGATTGCTGTTATTTAGTTAGGTAAATGTAGCTCTTGTATTTAGTAGCTAGCTCATTTTTTTTATTCACCATGTGCTAGGAGTTAAATAGCTTAGAATTTAGAAAAAACTATTTCACGCGTACTTTACTCTTAGGAACTCCCTTATACGCTATAAACACCAGTAATAGCTCAGAGAAATAAACGGTAATAAATAGTATTATGGCGGGAAAAGGCGTCAGTAATGAAATTAGCCTCCGTCTCGACGGAAAATAATAAATATGGCTGCCGGGTCTCGCCGTTTCATATTTTGTATGAAAATGGCGCAATTTTCTTGTAAAACTATAGCGAAGGAGTTTACACTATAATGCGATTGTTACGCAATTTTTCTGGAGTAATTTTCATAAATTCAAACATTTGAATGTTCTGTGTTAGTTATTTAAAAAGAGGCACAATGCACAAAACAAAACCATCTTCTTATACAATTTGTCTGTGCTGTGTTTGTACTGTGTCGTATAAATGTTTTTCTTTCTTATCACATATCCCTAAAAAGCCCATGTTCTGTCGTTTTAATTTCTTCCCATTTGGCTGAGCGGGGTAAAGCGAGGCGACGACGGCTTTGTTTTAAAATTTAGACGCCATTGTTGTGAATACGGGTCGCTTCACGGACGCGGGCATTTTAAATCAGCGCCATCTGCATTAGAAGAACTGATATGTACGTAGGTATATGAACAATGACATTGCCATGTTGCTACTGTTTTTTCTTTATAATATTTCAACAAAAAGGCTTTACAAATATATGTACAGTGGTTAGCTGTACTGTGAAGAGTTTTCTTCAGCTAAGAGGCGATATACGTAAGAGATGGATTGTAAATAAACTCAATCAAATGGGTTCTATGGTGGTGTAATAGATGCTTGTTCTGTGTTTAGGTGTTTTTTTTTAAACAACTAGGAGACGGAATAAGCAGTTAGCCCACCTGATGTTAAGTGCCCTCTTGCTTATAACAATGTCGTACTACATAGGTCAAATCCATAAAGAACATAGCCTACACGGCCCGTAAACTTAGACATAAAGGTGTTAAGCCTCGTGTACCCGTAATTTCACCAGCAACCATAACATTAAAACCAGAACACAGCAAGGTATGGTGGTAGTACTTCCCCGGACGAGCCCTTTCACAAGGGGCTCTACTACTCTCAAGATATTACGATTTAATATTGTACCATCAACGAAATGTTTATAATCTGTAGTAGGTAAGGTACATAGGTATAGTATTCAATTTTGTTCTTTAGATTAATCAACATAGGTTACCTAGATTTAGCATCGCTTTAGGTTGTTACACAGTGCTATACAGTGTGTTACTTAATGTTTGTATCAGTCGATGTTATTTCGTGTAAGTATAGTTCGTAAGTGGCTTTATTTAATTCAATTATCCTAAGATACATATAACAAGGCCAGTACTTGGAATAGCGGTATTTTCAAATACCGGTTCGACTGAACTTACCGGTACACGTTTGGTATCGATATAAACTATAACGGTAAAAAAAATATTTTTGAATGTATATGTTATTTGTTTGATAATAAAAAAAAAATCTATTATGACTATGTGGCCAAAGTTGTTGGAACGCTTCCCAAATTAAAAATTTTGAAAATCAACTTTATGCATTCAATAAAGGTTGTACGTTCAGATTACTTCCATATTACAAGATTTGGTTAGTTTAGAGCCGCAAAACGCATGTGGTATTTATTGATACCTACTTATCTAAACGTAAGTACCTACATGTATGTATATACGTATAAATCACGATAATGTTTTTGCGGAAAATATATCTCGGGGAAGCATTAAACAGGTAAAAGCAGAGCGAATAATTTTGTGAGAGGAAAAATACCATCCAATATTATTTTCTGCTCGCCGGAACTGAATCGCTCGAAAAAATCGTCTCAAACTTTGAAATTGCTCAATAAACTTGAAAAAGTTCCAACGTTTTTCAATCCCGAAAATTGCTTCAACTTTTTAATGTTTAATTTTTTTCGTCTGGCCTACTTTTTTACCGATTGAAAAGGAGTTTGTATTGTACCTACGAAGCACGCTCTCGTCACGTTTTAAAACATGGGGTTATTATTGCACAACTGTTTTAACTGCGTACGTTTGTTTGGATGTTCTGATGTTTGGGTGTTTTTTATATTGTAAGGGAAGCGCTTGGCCTTCATCTCACTTGACCGAAGGTGGAAGCGCACTTCACCCGGAATCCTCAACAGTCTGAGGAACTGGCTTAGGTATTAATGTTACCTCTAAATGCCAAACCAAGCAAGTACCTATATGTTTGGATATTTGATCCTAATTCACGTCACAACTACTTATCGGCTTGGTGACATTTCGGATACAATATTTTCGGACGCTTAGACTGAAATAACACATTCAATTTCAATTTATTTTTAGCGACATTTCGGACACCATAGACCTGGGATAGCAGATAGGCTACTTATTTAGAAGAAGTTTTTTTTTTTGTACGACGGAGAAGCGCTTGGCCTCACCTGGTAACAAGTTGAAATAAGACCGAAGGTGGAGGCGCACCTAACCCGGAATCCTCAACCAACTGAGGAACTGGCTATCTATACCTATAAATTCCGGGACACAACACTTTTTATGAATTTATATTATGGCGGCAGAATCATGTAAGATGGTAGTAGCTAGCCAGACGGACTCAAACAAAATCCCACCACCAACCAAACTAAGCACAATATTGCTCCCCTGGGGATCGAACCCGGGGCTTCTGGATCTGAAATCGGTGGGTTGAATATTGCTGAGTGCTGTTCAAATGAGTAAAAATCCGTGACACTAACCCCTCCCACGGGTGTCATAATATTATGTCGAAAGGCCGATTGTATACTAATCTCTTTAGAATAGATAATGCAAGCAGTGACCTGTTATGTCCTACCCTCATCCCTTTCGATATCATATAGGTGACGAAAGGAAATAGACATAGACGATAGATATAGTCGGTCATAGGTATATTATATATGTTTGATAGATGTCTGTATAAGTAAGGAAGGAAAAGAGGAAAAGAGATGTTGTGAGTTTCTCTTAATTTGGATGCCATGTCCAACAGTGGACAGATAGTAACTTTACGTGATTAACAAACCTGTTATCAAAAGCTTGTCTGTCAGGAGTGCTCCATCACAGATGTACTGGAACTGGTTGTTGGCTGAGTCGTTTTTGATGAAGATTGTCGCGATCCACGGGAAAACGGTGGACACATTGTCGCTATTGTTGTCGGTCTGAAACATCAGGTATGTTTAATATTTTTACGGAGAACTTTAATTTTATGTTAGGTAAAGGTAAGGCGAGGTACCTACTTAACTTACCTATCTAGATTACTTGATTGTTGTCACAAAATGAATAGGGTTTGACTTCATTCTTATCTGATGATTACTGAGACTGAAATCTCACCAGAAGAAGGGCAGTAGCTTCTTTCTGTGTCTTATCTATACCTTTACTGCGATCACCAATCTGCCTGACAAGCGTGGTGATAACGGCAAAACCCTCCTTTGGAGGAGGCTCTGTCCAGTAGTGGACACTAATGGGCTGTAGATGTGTGTGATGTGCGACTGGAAATCATTCAATTTTAATTATTATGTGGGTCACGCTCTATGGATGCTATTTATCCGTTCAGAAATACGATTGATCTAAGTTACCCATACCTACTCATATAACTCGACTCATGCTCCACTAACTGGACTATAATAACAGATGACCTCAACTTTATGCCGAGGGGCTCTCTGGGGTATTATTCTCTCAAGCTTTTGTCATAAGTCAAGTCAGCAAAATTCCTTACTTACCTTATTAGAAAGTGTAATCTTTTCGAAAACTAAAAAGATACAGCTGATTTAACTGCAGCTGTGTCCAGTTGCAGTTTGCTGCACTTAAAACAGCTTTTTTGTTTTCGAGAAGATTACACTTTCTAATAAGGAAGTAAGGAATTTTGCACTATCTGCTCGACAATGTCAAATAACATATCATGCAATCACATTGTAAAGGTAAAGCATTATCTCACCAGGGATATAATACTTACTCCATAATATAGGGTGTATGAAACTCTCTATAGGGAGTAAAGTATTTTGCTTTTGGATCGTCAAATTCGTGTGGAAACTCGTGGAAAGCTCGAGTTAAAAAATGCCCAATGGCATTATAAAAAGGTTTTGTTCGAAAATCGAACTGGCCACGCTGCTCATGGCCAGCTCGATTTTCGAAACTCATAAAAAAGAATAAAGGCGCGATTGCAAAATATGTGAAATAAATGACGATGTGATTTAACAGATTTGAATTTTATGATAATATTCGTGTTATAAAAAATGTCGCCGAGCGATAGTGATTCTACTCCAGAGTTTATTTATACCGGTGTTTTAGAGATTGTTAAAACTGCTACCGGAAGTACTTAAACACAGATATGAAAAAGCCTATTGTTCACTGAAGAACAACAAAAGGAGGCTGTGTCGGAATTCGTGCTTTCAGCTTAATTTCAACATCAATGTCAACTTTTGATTATTATTAGCTGTTACTTTATTTATAGAGCCCTGGCTTTCTGTTGTCTCGCAGAAGGTGTGAAATGTAGAGTATGCTCCTCTGGCATAAAGCCAGTCTTCGTCTTGGGCAGCTTGAATCCTTTGCTACACTCATAGGACTCTACATAACTCCCTTGCTTCGCTTGGAAGTTAACTATTAAGTCCCTGGTTACGCTCTGGGTTCAATATTCCGTGAAAAAAAACCTTGCTATAGGTACCTAGTACCTAGTTAAATCTAATGTACTCTTACACCACAAAAAAAAATATCCTACGTTTTGTATGAGTAAGTGTATATAATATTTAATATATATATAACCATAATCATAATAAATAATTTCAAATATTGGTTAAGATTTTGCTTTCGACTTGCTTTTGCCACCCTTTTCACCCCCACTACGAACCAACCTCTATTTCTCCAGCGTGTGTTTTACGAGGTCATATCCTTATAATCGTTGTTAAATATTATTTATAGCCAAGCACTAACGCAAGATGGCGAATGGGCGAAAAATACTAACAAAATGGCAAAAATGTTACATACGGTGCTTGCTAGAACAATATTTGAGGTACCTACCTAACTCGTACCAAGTAGCGCTATGTTTTTGTGTAACATCAAGAATGTTACCCAAAAACTCTAGAATCTAAAGGAAATAGATGAATTCTGTTTTATTCTTATCTCATTTAATAAAATTAATTGACCACGACCTTTTTCCTATTCGAAGATTCGTCTCCTCTTGATCGCTCTGGTCTGTTTTTTTTTTCGTGAATTCCATGAAAGACTAAGTGTTTTAGTTATTCCAACGGATATTTCCGAAAATTTGCGTAACCAAAAACGTATACCTACGGTACTTTTGAGAGCTTAGATCTCCTACATTTTACAAAAGTGTAAGCTATATAATTTGAAGATCTATCAGGCAACAACACATCTTAATGATTGATTCCTCTACCCCTGCTATGAAATCACAGACCGCGGAAGTGTTAAAAATGAGGGGTCTCCCGGGCAGCCGCTCAATATAACTCGTGATAGTATCAAAACTGTTTAACTGATTAGAAAGATAAAATGTGTATTTGACAAACAATACATTGTAGTCTGTATTTTATCATCACATACATATTAACCTTTTTATCAATCGTTATTTTTGGCTATAACATCACGCCAAAATGCCGAGACCGATTTATAACTAAACCGTCTCAGTGGTTTGCCCACCGGCGTCAAATCCAGACTTCCCAGGTTCAATCCCCAGGTACAAATTTGAGATATTCAAGCTATGATTAGACCGGAAGTGGAAAATCTGACCTCAATTGGCGGATATATCTTATTGGTTAGCTGGTGTCATATTTAGGTTCAGGTTAATTTTTTTTATAGGTTTGTTTATTCTCTGAAGGGAAGGGGCTGCAAGGCTCACTCGACTACTTGGCTTTGAATTGGACCCAGCTCTTACCTGGAAACAACACGTTGACTCTACGTGCAACAAGATGGCGAAAGGAATTTATTCTCTAAAACAACTGCGCCCAATCACCACTGAACTTAACCTAAAGGAGATATATTATGCATACATACATTCGACAATGTCGTATGGAATAGTACTCTGGGGGAACTCAAGGTACAGATTGTGAAAGAGTTCTTAAAATGCAGAAATGGGCTATCAGGGTACTAGTCAACGTTAAATATAGAGATCCCTGCAGAGAACACTTCAAGAGTTTAGAAATTTTGACATCAGCTGCAGTATACATAAATGAAATACTTAAATATGTGAAACATAACATGCATGAGTTTGAAGTAAGAGGAAGTGATACAACGCGTAGCAACAGGCTACATTTTTCTGAAAAAGTACCAACCTTTATTGGACACAATCTGTTCAATCATTTGCGACAAAATATAAGATTGACCAGTAATGTTAACTCCTATTTATACAAAGTTAAAGTCCTTCTACATAACAAAACTATATACAAAATGAGTGAATATCTTAATAATGATTATAAATATCTGAATGACCAATTTCATGACTAGTGCTAATAATTATGTATTTTTCTTCTTACCCGTTCTCTACGTCGGTATGCTCGTATTCATTAGACAAGTTTTTTTATTTTAATCATAGTACTTAAGTTTTTATTATGTTTCATCCAAGTTGACGATGCCCCTGTACAGCTGAATCAAATCCCTGACTTACTTACCTATTACCTATCTATTAGTGACATTAATGTTTATTCAGTTATAAAAATATTATTTGACTAAATTTACCTAATTTTAAATGATAAATGTGCATAGGTATTTGAAACAGTTCGCTATATATTGTATTTATATTTTCCATAATGTAATAGAATAAGTTGACGAGACATTGATGTCACATTAACTTTTTTATAAAAATGTTAACTGTTGTCATCTTTTTCAATAAATAAATCTTATCTTATCTCATCTTCATTCTCATTCTGGCCTTTGCATTGCAATGGAAATTTTTAACACGAACACTCAGCTCAAAAAGAGACATTAAGAAAAAATTATCAGATTAAGGTGTAATTGGAGGTCATGTTATCATCGGTGGATGTTATTAACTTTATTTTTAAGAAAAAGAAAGAAATGAAGAAAAAACCAAGATTCAATTTAAATATATCTGTGAATTTACTGAGGTAGCATAAACCAGGCATCGTGAGATCTCAGTTATGGGCGCACTACTGTATTAACGTTTCTGTGAGTTAGTCTGTCCCTTCAAAGTGTGCTCCACAAAGCGCTCAAAACGCTACATAGGACTGTTATATCACTCCACTCAAAGCGGCGGTCGTTGCGTTTGAGCTCAAGAAACATCATTATGTCACCGACAACTACCGTGACAAGCCCAAGCGACGACCGCGTTGTGGGGGTCGGTTGGCGCGGTCTTCGTGAAATATAAATTGAGGAAAACGGAATTTTGAAAGTGTGATTTTTGAATACTCCTTTTTTACTATTTAGTTTTTACACAGACGCGTTTCCATTTAAACTTACGGTTCAGATGGGTACCTATTTGTTTTTTCTGACTACGGGTCGTATCGAACCACTTGGGTTGGCGGCGCGGCAGCGACCACGACGATCTCATGCTAGTAAAACGGGCAACCACCGTTGTGGGGTTGTGGGCTTTGCGGTTGATAAGTAGAAAATACTCTAGGTAATGTAGACTCTCCCGAAACGCAAATTGCCGGAAGCGGATCTATAAATAATGTTGAAACGGAACACTGAACTTCCTCCACTCAATTATATGCGTATAAATATTTACCAAAGACAAATTGATCCTGTAATTAATTGAGCACCCTGTACCTTCATCTGGGGTGGTCCGCACTGACAGGAATTGATGGTCGAAATTAATGAGGCACCTTGTACTGAAATTCATTAGATTCATCAAACTGGACAATGTAGTTATAAGTTATATATTTTAATCGTTATATTTTTGTGCCTGAACAGTACTTTATTTACTTAACTACTCATATCCTGAAATCCATTACATTAGGTACTCAAAATAACCCTTTTATTAAGTGCCATACATTACCTAATCTCATTAAAAAATATACTTCAAAGCATTTGTTTTAAAAAAGAAATGCGTTATGGTAACTTTTTTCCATTATAATATAATTCAGCCTGACCAAGGATTAGGGTTGTTACGGTTGCCAAAAGGGAACCCTAGTACTGTGCGTCCATTCGTCTGCCTGTCTGCGAGCTGCATCTCATGAACCGTCACAGGTAAAATTTGCGTATCAGAATCTCTATTGCCGCCTGCTATAACAACATATTTTTATAGTTAAAAAATCGTGTTAATTGCCTGCTGTAGTATTGAAATATAGCTGGAGACCTCGTTGTTAATCGCATTTGGTCGGTTTCATTTACTTATTTTTGTGAAATAAATAGGAGGAGGCTGAGGCTCGTGCTAAGTGCATGCACAGTAGCTTTGCTGCCTTATTTTGCGTCTTTTCCCGTGAACAGAACTACTGGGAATACATTAACCGTTCTGTGAACAGAACTATTAAAAAAACCCAGTATTTCGGCCGACAGAACTACTGAACAGAACAGGTGTTTATATAAGTTATTTTGCACGAGCTCAGATGAAATAGTGTATGAAACTATTTAAATTGCAAATAACTAAGTAATAAACCTCTCTATTCTAACCTCACCAGCCCCCTCAGCACGGGGCGGGGATAAATAAATAAATAAATAAATATTACAGGACATTCATTTTACACAGCGCCATCTAGCCCCAAACTAAGCATAGCTTGTAATATGGGGACTAGATTACGGATAAAATACTTAAATACTTTTTGTAAATACATACGTACTATATGATACAACACCCAAACACAGAACAAACATCTATATTCATCACACAAATGTTTGTCCTGGGTGGGAATCGAACCCACAGCCCACAGCACCGAAGGCAGAGTTACTACCAACTGAGCTATGAGGCTTGTCAAAAATATTTTTTGTCATCTGTTTTTATCCACCATCGGGAGACCAAATGCTCTAAGAGGTGGATAAAAACAGAGGACAAAAAATTTATCCCCTCCCCGTGCTGAGGGGGCTGGGCACGGTTTTTAAATTTGCTCTCTAGACGTACGCACTCGCAAGGCGGTTTTTCTAAAAGTGGTTACATGTGTAGCAACCTACCTATCTACCCCAATGACCAACATAACCTAACCCTAATTACTTTTTATGTGAACGCCATTTAAAACTTCTTACCCATTAATGGTCAGACAAAACAAAAAGAACCATTTACGAACCTGGCCGCAAAACTGCTATTTATTTCTTGACTGGGCATCTGAAAGAGAAACAATATTTTTCCTACCAGACTAATTATCTAGGTAGCGGTTCGTCAGAGTCATTATTATTTATAGAAGTGCGAATTGAATGGATGTGTTCATCTGCGATGGAGTACCAGTGGTCTTAGTATGAGTTTCTGACAGCTAACTGAAACTATTTTCGTTTTCGTATATGGCGCTTATTTCCATACATTTGGTTAGCGGACATTGAAAGAAACAACAGTTGCTTTACTATTGTGTTAAATTGATATCTTCCTCGCTCATGATTTATGATTTCTTACGACTCAATCTAAAAATAAAACAAAATGACTGAGGTGAATTTATTAAAGAGAAAACAAATTAAAAACACTTTTTAAAATTGTTTTTTCGTGCTTTTGTTGTTCTAACCCACATGCTGGCCAGTGAAATTATTCTAAAATTGAGGCTGGCGCACTGACATGAAAATAAGTATGTAGTGTATCTCAAACGACTGGCGGTTTAGAAAATTATCGAATAGAAAGGTTCTAGGTTAAATCAAATCTTTTCACGATTAACAAAACGCTAGCGGATAAAATTCACTTGTGCACTCAGATTTCGAATGATCATCATCATCATCATCATCATACGTCGTCCACTGCTGAACATAATAGGCCTCCCCAAATCGACCCCACAAATAGCAACCTGTGCCGCCTCCATCCATCGACTACCCGCTACAACCACAATGTCGTTCGGGGGGTCTTCTCACAAAAGTAATCATAAAACCTAATCTATTTGGGTTTTCAGTAACCCGATGGCTGAAAATGTTCTCGATAGAAAGCCTCCAAAGATACCTTATCGTCTTTTCGTAACCGAACACTTTTACGCATCATATGCCGATGTATACATTCAAGACGAGTGATGGATGACGTGGGGTCGCGTGCAACCATTCATTAGAAGTACCAAAACCTACCTAAGTAGTAGTATACAAACCTGTAATCTCAGCGCTCACGAGAATATTTCCTTGGGATCTACGAGGCGATCAGAGCTGTCAAAGCTGTCAAAGTTCACATCACATCACAATTACATATACCGCCTACTTCCTCAAGGCCTCTGAGTTATGTACGCATGAAACGGTTTTTGATAAATTTTAGCTTCAAAACACATCGTGTGTTCATTAATGCGAAATTCGCCACTCACATGCTGCATTTAACAAAAATATTGTTGCTATTAATTACACGTAGCCATTACGTACGAAGGATCCTGACAGTCTTGAAAAGCTAACCATCGCTGGGAAAATTGAAGGAAAGAGGCCCAAAGGTCGCAGTTATTCACTGGACACGTGAACAACGTGAAATTGGCTTCATGACGCCTTTCAAACCACCAACGATCGAACCATGTGGTTAAAGATAATTAGAGTAATGATAATGCAACCTGAGGATACGATGCTCATACAGAGAGAGTTTTGAAGCCAAAGCTTATCAAAAATGATATTTCTGAGGAGCAATCTTTTGTTGAGTATCTCC
Organism: Venusia cambrica; assembly: GCA_951394065.1. Taxonomy (NCBI): domain Eukaryota; kingdom Metazoa; phylum Arthropoda; class Insecta; order Lepidoptera; family Geometridae; genus Venusia; species Venusia cambrica. The sequence continues at coordinate 89,628 of OX596068.1, read as the reverse complement.
AAGACCGAAAATCTACGGAGGTTAACCGCCTCTGTGGTCTAGTGGTTTAACCCACCGATTTCAGATCCAGAGGCCCCGGGTTCGATCCCCATGGGGAGTACAAAATATTGTGCTTGGTTTGGTTGGTGGTAGGATCTTGTTTAAGTCCGCCTGGCTAGTTCTCAAAAAAAAATTGTGTTCCGGCATTCAGAGGTAAGAGAGACAGTTCCTCAGTTTGTTGAGGATTCCGGGTGAAGTGCGCCTCCATCTTCGGCCTTATCTCAACTTGTTACCAGGTGAGATGAAATCAAAACGCTTCCTCATCGTACAATAAAAAAAAGGTTCAATCTGCCTCTCAGATCCTCGTTGAATATTCACCTTTTACAACACCTGTTAGAAGACAGTGTGGTGTTAATCTACTCTGCCACATAACTTTTTTACTAAGTAATACGTGTATTGGCCTAGGGTCATAGAAGTACAACTACTACGTCTTTTTCCCGCTATGGCGCTCCCGTGTCAAAACGAAGCTGTACTTATACCCGCGACGTCTATTAAACAATTAGCTACTCTAGCTAAGTTTTCACTATTTGAAGAGGCCCTAGTACCTTACCCTGATTTACTGCCATATTAATATTAATATATATAATATTATTCATATTAATAATGTAGCAGCATAAATAACTACACACTGAAACTGCATAACTAATTACACGTCCGTTGTCTACACAATTCCTGAATATTCGAGCGTCAGAATAGCTATTCAAATCGTAAAACGCAATGGCTATCATTCGTCAACGAATTCAATAGAAAATTGTTTTCGCAGACCAAATCGTTTTTCGTGCGAAAAAATACGAATGATTGATTCGAGCGGCAGCGCCGCTGTTTGTGACACAGTGCTTTTAAGTTGGAGGGAATTTATGGCGTTTGTTTGAGGTGAAACACGGGGAATTCTAGCATTCCTACAATCCGACCATTCTGAATTGTAACAATAGATTTTGTAAAAGGTCCAGAATTCTGTATCTAACTGATATTGGCTGTAACACCGCAAATATTAGTCCCGCTCTTTTGAGTCCGCTGTGACTTTGTATGACAAGTTTTATTTTATTTTACGTCAGAGAAGCGCTTGGTCTTCATCTCATCTGGTTTCAAATTGATAAGGCTGAAGGTGAAAGCGTATGCTGCGTTAGTATGTTGACGATTACGGGTGAAGTGATCCGTAATCATCAACATACTGAGAATCTTTATTTTGATTGAGTCGCACACACATTGGATTGGACAAAAAGTACATCCTGGTTCGTCGTGTTATATGTACTTTGAACATATTTTTTTTTGTTTTAACTGGTTCGGAAAGTTGGTTTATACCGATTTAATTATTATTATTATATTTAAATGCTTAAAGTTCGACTGTTGCGTTATGGATTTTTGCACTGTGGATAGAAGAAGCTGGATCAAATAAATCCTTGAAGATGACATTGGGTAACAGACCAAGTGGACGGGTGTGGACGGGTGGAAAACGGGTGCACTATAAAGAAATTCGCTTCATTTGGGTGCGCTACGAGGAATGGCTCGCCATTTCTGCTCGCCTCCTGCGTTGAATGTTGTTGGTTAGATGTCATTTTTAATTTTTTTTTATTGTACGACGGGAAGCACTTGGCCTTCATCTCACCTGGTAACAAGTTGAGATAAGGCCGAAGGTGGAGGCGCACTTCACCCGGAATTCTCAACAAACAGAGGAACTGGCTATCTTACCTCTGAATGCCGGAACACAACAATTTTAGAATTGTTATTATGGTGACAGAATTATGGTAAGATGGTGGTAGCTAGCTAGGCGGACTTAAACAAAGTCCTACAACCAACCAAACCAAGCACAATATATTGTACCCCATGGTACAATATACCCATGTCTGGACCTCTGGATCTGAAATCGGTGGCTTGAACCACTAGACCACAGAGGCGGTTAAAAATTAAGTAATCACGGGGGCATTCAAACTCTATTACTCGAAACTCGATCAGTCTGTTACTTTTACTTATCCTTGATAGCCGTCGCCATTATATTCTGTGCGTCTGTGTAACTCACGCTTCGGTATAATAAATAAGCTAGCATTTCATTATACCCATCCGAAAAGCACTCGCTATAACGATTGGTCTATTAATATGATTAAATTATGTTAACTGCCACGGAACTCTGTATTTGTAAAATTGTATAATTATAATGGATTCATGAAACCAACTAAGTATAGAAAATTGTAAGAGTTTTTTAACTCAAATTATTTACTATTAAACCCTACCCGGATACATATTATGTAGTGCAGTGAATTATGACTGCTATACAGTAGTATACGTGTCAATGCAGCCAGTATCTTGAGCATGTTTCCATCTGATACTAATCTGGATCATTTGAATTACCCTTAAACCGTTTGCTAAGGTCCTTTTTTTTTACGAGGGGAAATCTGTTCACAGACACCCTAACGCACCGAGGGATGCGAAAGGGTAGTGTGAGGATGGCGGACTCGTCGATTCACTAAAACCACCCCTGTGGCCGGCCTCGATGCATATCGAGGGGCTCCGACTCTTTTTGTTAAGGTCCTTAGGTAACCCAACTGCTTCCCTTGTAAACAGTTTGTTTACTTTATGTCCACATATTTTGTGTGTATTAATAAACGCTTGTAATTTTAAAAACACTATTGAAAGCTTGGATAAAAAAGGATACCGCACCATCCGCCCGATTGTGAAAAAACCGTGCCAAAACGCAGCTGCAGTAGTTTTTATTTAGGTACTCGTTGTCTGTCAAGGTCTTTACGTACAGTAACTCTTTGCATTTTTAACCCTAATTTCTTAAGCGAAAATAGTGGCAAATTTAGTCAAGCGACGGACTAAATTTGCCACTATTGTCGCAGCGCATCAAGTAAGGCGTGCAATATCTTTTGTTTCTTTGATCTAAGATTGAAAGTGAACTTCTAAGCTGGATCTTTTGATATGATAATTATCAGCCAAAATATATGTTTCGTCGGATCATTATTATGTTTGCATTTTGCACTGATGCAGATAAGCATTTGATTGAATGTGATACATCATTTCTCTTTCCTATAGAATTTTTGGGGCATTTCGGGTAATTTCCAAAACATTACAAATCTTAGTTTACTATGGTGGGATTAGTTAATTATTATTAATACCACCGTCAGATAAATCCATCAGATAGACAGATAAATAAATAAATAAATATTAGGTACAGCTCCAGGAAATAAATTTTACATAGCGTCATTTAGTCCTAAGCTAAGCAAAGTTTGTAATATGGAAAGTAAATAATAGTACATTATGGTATACTGGTGTGTAACATTGGTGATTACCACCGAGGCGCCATTGAGACCCGAGCCGTAGGCGAGGAGCTTAAGAGAGCCGAGGACGGTAATCATCAATACACACGTGTATCATATGACGTTTTTCAACACGCTTGTGAATAAAATGTGCAAACCGAGTTGTGAAAAATATTTCGCTATGGCGGGAAAAAATAATCAGTTTTCCTATGCGCGCGCATTGCGATCGGCCACAGAGTAAAGGGATGAGGTTTTTTTTTATTTTCTGCGCATAGGGTTTGCGCCTATTCTGCCACACAAAATGGGGAATTTAACGTTTTCTTTTATTATAGAGAAAATAAAAGTTATATTTGAGTGAAAGTTTTATTTACACGTACGAGTAAAAAATATCTATTTAAATAAGAAGTTGCTTGAAATGAGCAAGCAATAGGAACATTAATTTATTTGTTCTATTGAACACGATCTTTTTTTTGATTAAAAACTTTTTTAAGAACAAAGAAAATCAACCAATAAAATTTAAAAAAAAATCTATAACTCACTACAAAAAAAAAAAGTGAGTTATAGCAATGAAAAAGTCAGTTTGATTATGGGTGTCATTCAGTGCCTAATTGCGGTGACCATAGAGCCACTTTATGAGCAAGTGTGTTGAAAAGGATATTATACTCGTATACTTTTTGTTTTTTATAAATACATACCTACTTAACATACAATACAACACCCAAACACAGAACAAACATCATTATATATCACACAATTGTTTGTCCTGGGTGGGAATCGAACCCAAGCTACTATCAAATGAGCTGTGAGGCTTGTTAGAGATGAAAAAACTTATTTTTAGTGACGAAAACATTTTATATTGTGTGCAATGAGTCTTTGTGAGTTGAATAATAATAGACCGATGTGCATCCTGCTTATACCAAACATAAAATGAAGTTGTCAACTTACAAAAGTATTTCTATCAAATTCAGAACCTTCCAAATTAAATCCTTCATTTTTTTTCTCGTCCTCTTCAGCATAAATATCGCCTGATATGGTCTTGTCTGTAGAAACATATTCATTTTCTTCATTTGTCGTATCCTTGTATAAATCAATGTAATCTATTTGCGGATAGTCTGAAACTTCTTCTAGGCTGTAATCATTAATATCGGATGTTTCGTTTATCTCATTTTCTCTGATATCTTTTTCAAAACGTATGTAATTGGCAGGTTTTTCTGTTGTGCTAGTGTTATTATTAGTTGACTGAACGGCGATGGTTTTGTTTGATATTATTTGTGTAGAGTATTTTTCTGACGAATTTTCGGTATATTGTTGTATGCTCTGATTATCACTTTCTGTAGTTGTTGTCAATAGTTTGTCTGTATTATTTTGATCTACTTTTACATCTTTGCCATCTAATGTCGATGCTATAAAGTTGACCTTAAATTGTTTATAGGCATTTTGGAGAATGTTTTCATCTGGAATTAATGTTATACCGTGTTTTAACATTAAAACTTCATCTTGAATATTTGTAGTTTCTTGTGTATCTATAAAATTATTATCTATATTACCATCAGTAGTTGTTTTGAGTATTTCTTCATCTGCATTAGTAAAAACAGATGTATCAACATATTTTGTTGATATTCTTTCATCAGTAATTCTTTCTACATCACTTTCTTCGTTGACCGAGTTAATAATTTCAAATGGCAACGAATACTGTCCTGTAGATTCTTCACTATTTTCATCACTGTCGCGGTTGGTGTAAACACCTAGTTCGGGTAGGAAATCACCAAAGAAGTTGAAAGCGTGCACATAAATTTTGGTTTTCGGATGATCAGTAACGATTACATTCGCTGTATGGTCTAAATGATTTTTCGATTCGAGTTCAATAGCTTTAGTTAGTTCTTCTATAGTTTTAATTTCTACGTCTCTAATTTGTTGATAGTTTTCTGGTATATTTTCTTTAGTAGCGTTGATGTGTTCTATGTCACCGAAACTATGAAAGAAACTGTTGGCAAACTCACTAAAACACTCCAAAAAACTGTGGGCACATTCACTTTTTGCTTGGACCGCAAACAAAAGTATCAAAAACACACATTTTTTATTCATTTCGAAAACGTTCGAACAGACTGTACGCTCACACACAAATGCAGTTATGTTGATCTCTATTAACTGCTGTGAAAGAACTTTTTTGTTCAAACAAAATTGACCTTAAATCTAAGCCGTTAAGCTCTATAATGGCAAATTTGTGTCTCAAGTTGGATTTAACTGATATTTTTACCTTGAGAATTCGTGGTCTCAACGACTTTGAGGATGACCGCAGACGATTATAGTTAACTAGCTGAGACCTGCAACTTTGTTCGAGTGGTGTTTTATTAGCTTTTCTAAGCCACTAAGGTGGCAAATAGACGGCTTCGACTCACTTGATGGTAGGCATTTTTCTACTGTAGTCTATGGGCGTTTGTCAGTTGCGACTATAGAAACAGAAACATTAATTTGATAACGATAAGAAGCAAGCTAAATCCTCGCCAAGGAAACCATTTACTCAACTACAACGATTGCGGGTTGCAAGAGAAAAGCGGCACGGTTATACAATCGTCAATTCGTTTGTAAATCATATTTCATGGAAGTATATTAAAACAGTCGTATGAAGTTACATGATAGTTGTATGAAGCTTTGTCGCTGTTGCCTGATACTGTTGTCTGCAGTCGGCTACGAACTTTTACCTGTTTTTTTTTTTTTTCAGGAATTCTAACTGAATAAATGTATTTTGACTTTGAATTTGCGCTCAGACCAACTCGCGTGGTCGCTAGTGGCGCTCCGCCCTCACTCCGAATGTCCTGGGTTCGATTCGACAAAACCCTATATCACCGTTTGTCAATGCACATCGATTTTAGCTCTGTGTTCAATATTGTATCGTTAGGATTACGTATTATTAAAAAAATTGGGTAAAGAACATAGATATCAGCTCCGTGACTGGGTACAATATAGTATTATTACGTATTAATAAAAAAGTATTAATATTCTCCGTGATCTCCTTCCCATAGTATGAGCTTTACCCAGTATAACTGGGTAAAGCGTACGACAAGTAAGATGATGCCGTCTTTCGAAGGTTTAAGCACAGAATAACTAATTAAGTCGTCAGCCCCGGGTTCTGACACTCTAGTGGTTCATCTACCGGTGACAGATCCAGAGGCCCGGGTCAGATCCGAGTTCTATCTCCTGGAAAGTAAGTGTGCTTGGTTTGGTTGGTGGTAGGACTCTGTTTAAGTTTGCCTGGCTAGCTACCACTATCTTACCTAAGTATGTCGCCATAACAACGATTCCCAATTGTTGTGTTCCTGCATTTCAGGTAAGTCAGCCAATTCTTCAGACAGTTGAGGATTCCAGGTGAAGTGCGCATTAATCTTCGGCCATCATAAGTTGACACCAAGTAAGATGAAGGCCAAGCGCTTACCCGTCGTACAATAAAGAACAAAGTTATTACGTGAGCCTAGTTACAAGTACCAACAATTTGTCGCCTTATATCATAAACATAATTACCATGTTTCTAGATGATTGACATATGTCAGAGATGGGTGATGTGGTCTACCTCCAAGTGTTTAGACACAAACACCGGTAGGTCACACCTACCCAATTCCGTGGCTTGGACCTTGTCTAAGTCACAGAATCGCTGGCTGCTAGCGGTTATGGCTGAATGGTCACAGCGACTAGGGTAAGACCTATACTTGTTCATGGCCAGCGACCACCCCCCGAAGTACGGCGCCAAACAGTATACCGTGTTGCGTCGGTGAGCGGGAGAGCCATGCTGCCTGGGAAAGCTCGATCTATCGTATACATCATACTTGGTCTAATCTAGACAAGCCTTAACCCATAAAAAAAAAACATTGTTTTGGGTACTTACATACATACAGTACATTTGAGTTTCTATCATATATGTATAACAAGTACTCCACAAACGTGGCCATAGAGCTTTGACAAAGACTTTGTTGTAATTGGTATTTCGTGACTTCGAATGAGATGCTTTTGTTAAACCAGATAATACCATTAGGCAACCATCGGCATCAAACACAATCTGATTCATGCTTCTTTTCCAATGGAGTCGGCAGTACCAAGCGTAGCTACTATGGCAAAGAGTAGAACATGACTAAAGCCGAACATGACATCCATCCAACGACCCATTTTTTTATATAGTTGGTATTTCCATTAGAATTTAACCACCTCTGTAGTCTAGTGGTTTGCTCTTCGGTGGTAGACCCATTAGATCCCGGGTTCGATCCCCAAGGGGAGTATACCATTGTGCTTGGTTTGTAGTAGAACTTTGTTTAAGGCCGCCTGGCTTAGCTACCACTATATTATCTAATCATGTCGCCATAACAACAATTCTAAAATTGTTGTTGTGTTGTGTTCCGGCATTTAGAGGTAAGATAGCCAATTCCTCAGATTGTTGAGGATTACGGGTAAAGTGGGCTTCCACTTTCGGCCTTATCATAACTTGAAACCAGGTGAAATTAAGGCCAAGCATATCCGTAGTACAATAAAAAATAACCTGCTTTTGGTCTATGTCGGCTTTTTCTAGCAGTTACGGCTGAATGACCATCTCTGGTGGATCTACGAAGGCCTAGTGATTACCCTCGTGTATATAGTCCAAGCCAAGCAGATCGCTTTGTCCAATGACGCGCGGGAGAGCCAGTACTCTTTAGGTAAGCTCGCTCCAGGCCTTGCCTTGTAGGCCTTGCCTGTACAAGGAAGTAAGCTTACCTATTTTTTTTTATTGTACGACTAGAAAGCGCTTGGCCATCATCTCACCTGGTTACAAGTTGAGATAAGGCCAAAGATGGAGGCGCACTTCACCCGGAATCCTCAAAAAACTGGGGAACTGGCTATCTTACCTCTAGGTCCCGGAACAAGACTTTTTTTTTCTTTCACACAGCGCCATCTAGCCCCAAACTAAGCATAGCTTGTAATATGGGAACTAGATTACGGATAGAATACTTAAATACTTTTGTAAATACATACGTACTATATGATACCACACCCAAACACAGAACAAACATTTATATTCATCACACAAACGTCAGAGTTACTACCAACTGAGCTATGAGGCTTGTTACATTTTTTGAAGAATTGTTATTATGGCGACAGAACTAGGTAAGATAGTGGTAGCTAGCCAGGTGGACTTCAACAAAATCCTACCACCAACCAAACCAAGCACAATATTGCTCCCCTGGGGATCGAACCCGGGACCTCTGGGGTTTGAACCACTAGACCACAGAGGCGGTTAATTATATGTAAGAGAACATCATTATTGCAAATCAAATGTCAAATATTATGACCCATTATCACGACTGAAGGGGCTTAGCCTTGTATTCGTTTTTTTATTATTTTCTTGCAATAACAAGTAGGTACGTATATTAAAGCTAAAACTTAGATTATTGGCTCAACAGCCGTGGCTTTATGGCCGATAATAACACAATAAAAGTTTACATCTAAGGTAATATTTTTTTACAATTAGTAACAGGGCTTTGATTGTTTTTAGCTCAATAAAATTTTTTACGGCCTGTGTAGTCTATGTATTTTGACCACCGGTATCAGGCTCAGAAGTCCTGGGTTCGGTCCCCAGGGGAGTACAGATTTGTGCTTGGTTTGGTTTGTGGAAGAATTTGTTTTAAGTCTGCCTGGCTAACTACCACCATATTTCAGAAGTTTATCGTCATAGAACAGTTCTAATTGTTGTTTTCTGCATTTAAAGGATTCCGGGTGAATTGCGCTTTTTCGGCCTGGTCGTAACTTGGTGAGTTATGCCAAGTTAGGACAAGTGCTTACCAGCCGTACAATTAAAACAAATAGTTTATAATAACGTTTTAAAAAAAAGGTTTTTCTATCGGTCCAGGCGTCTTAGAGTTATCGGGGAACATACCTACATAAATAAAAACCGACGAACTGATAACCCTCCTTCTTTTTGAAGTCGGTTAAAAAGTACAGCAGCATAACTATAATATGCTTGCAAAACTCTTATACCTACTGCAGTTAGTTTTAGGATTTCGTACACTTTGCGTACGAAATCCTACGAAAATTTTGAGTCACGCATAACCACACACCTACATCAACATATATAATATATAATATCAGATATTTTTTTCCATAAAATGTAGTACCGAGGTTGAGTTGAGGTAGATCGTGATAGAGCCAAGGTCTTTTAGTTATTATTGTACGACGGGGAAGCGCTTGGCCTACATCTCACTTGGTTTACAAATTATGATAATGCCGAAGGTGGAAGCGCATTTCACCCGGAATCCTCAAAGCTCTGAGGAACTGGCTATCTTACCTTAGAGGTAAGTAAGATACATTTATAAAATTGTTGTAATCTGTGCCTAAAATAACAACAATTTTAGAATTGTTGTTACGGCGACAGAATTAGGTAAGACGATGGTAGCTAGCCAGGCGGACTTAAACTAAGTCCTACTACCAACCAAACCAAGCTCAATATTGTACTCCCCTGGGGATCGAACCCGGGACCTCTGGATCTAACACTGGTGGGCGAATCACTAGACCTCAGAGGCAGTCATACAGTTCAGCGTTCAACATGACCGTACTATACTGACATCATTGTTGTGTTCCGGCATTTAGAGGTAAGATAAACGTTCCTCAGTTTGTTGAGGATTCCGGGTGAAGTGCGCCTCCACCTTCGGCCTTATCTCAACTTGTTACCAGGTGAGATGAAGGCCAAGCGCTTCCTCGTCGTACAATTAAAAAAAAAATAGCCGTAAGTGTCCCACTGCTGGACAAAGGCCTCTTTCCACTCCTTCCTAACTGTCTAATAATAATCTGTAAATATATACGCGGTATACGTTTTCATGTATATGCCTTGATACCTGTAGTAGTGTATAGTAGTGGACTGTGGTTGACATAAACCTGTTGTAGCCATACAGGTCGGCCGGAGAGTACATATCCTTGGATCGTATCCACGAGTAAGCGCGAAAGGGAGTGTTTAAAACCAGAATTGTATACAATTCTGGTCCTTCTCGAACCTTCTCGAAACGCCGCTGTTATTTATAAATAACAGCGGCGTTTCGAGAAGGCATCATGTCCAGCAGTGGACATAAACGAATGACATCATATTGTGATGAGGGCAGATCTTTTAAAATCGAATATCAATGATATTTTTTAACATCTTTATTCAATAAAATTTACAATTAAATTAACTATGTATATACATAGTTAATTTAATTGCCTTCTTGGAACAGTTACCAGAGGAACCAGACCAGATGGAAGTACCAGACGGAAGCGTGCCCAAGACTGGCTGCATTGCCACGCTGAATAGCTATGCTAATTCGCTGGCCTAAATAAGAGCCAGCTCTTGGGTCACGTGGCGCCTCAATCAAAAGCCCCGCAAGATTTTTGAAAACCCGGAGGGCACCGGCTCCCCACGGACCCAAGGTCTCCACCCAAAAGGCTCAAATAGGTAAGCGCGGCGAGACCACTATATTTGCGCCTTTTGTGATCCTCGGCTGTATCAGCCGCCGCACCAGCCCTAACTGATGTCGTTAGGGCCATTTCCCAAGCGACAAGAGTCATACCGTCGGGCCGCTTACCATCATCACGTAACAGACCATTCGGTTCAAGAACGGCTGGAACATATTATCTATAACATTATCTATAACAAAATAAAAGGGGAGAGGATATAATACGTTTTTTGTAACAACATAGGTATCAAATGAAAGGTCAAACATCAAATATCAAACATCTTAATTCTAAATTTCTAGAGTTCCTTGCGAATGGCCTCGTATAGAGAATTGCTACCACCATAACTATTTCGGCCGCCAAGCAGCATTTCTGTTTTTCAGTTTTAAGGGTATGGTTGCGTGGTGAAATTACTGGCACACGGAGCTACCACACCTTTATGACTCAAGTTTATGGGCGCAATGCAGTACAGCGTAGGACGTGTTCTTTGTGGATATGACCCACGCAGTAAGCCTTTTTATAGGATAGGCAATAGCGGTACCTTCATCAGGTGGGCTGCTAGCTTGTTATGTCTCCATAGTGTATAAAATAATTACGCTTTAAAACCTAAAGAGAAAACCGACTTCGATGAAGAATAGGATACAATTTCGTTTACCTGGATGACGTATTCTTTCCAATAACTTTGATGACAGATGGACGGACAGACAGACGCGTGACCCTATACCTATGGGGTGCGTTTTTACCTTACTTCTGAGGTAATACACCCAAATCGCTTTAAGTGTGCCTATTATATTCGAAAAATTCCCTCGATTTTTCAAGGATCTCATCATCAGATCCTGACCTGATGACAAATGGGACCACCTGTGACTTACACACTTTTTGTGTACGTAAGTACCTTTCAAACAAAAAATAATAATTTCTAAATCGGTCGAGGCGTCTGCGGAAAATCGGGGAACATACGTAATAAAATATGGATTCCGACGAATTGAGAACCTCCTCCTTTTTTTTGAAAGTCGGTTAAAAATATGATTTTACAGTCGGGATTAAGTTTTTTAACTGCAATTCGAATTTTATTCTACGACTAGCTTTAGACAGTCACTGGTGCAAGCGAGTGGAACGGAGTTTGTTTTTGAAGCTTATTCGATCCAGTGGTCTGCCGGTGGCGTTGTTCCGATAACTTTTTAGTTTTTTCTGTGTAACGTACAGACAGTTTTAGTACGCCTTTTTGGTTAGTCAAAGAGCCATGTGCAGGGGCTAAATTAACAAAATCTGAATCAAATTGACAGCTGTGTCTGTTAGTTTGAAAACACGATCGAAAAATCGTGTGATCGAAGAATCGTGACTGCCAATTCAGAAACAGCAGATTCATCCAAGCGACTCAAATATGCACACATTTTCAACGACCACATACCTATAGGTCGGTTATCCAAAGCTGGATTGAGTGCTTCTGAGCTCTACCCATCCAAAATTCTCCCCAATCGTTATTTTTGTCTTTATTTTAGCCTCAACCTATCAACCCAATTTATTATACGCGTGCGCATTTCTTATTGACACTACACAAGCGCCATGTGACCACGAGTCAAAAATCTTAAGAATTGAGTGTTGCGTAAGAAGCTTAAATAGTATAGTATAGTATAGCACTCCAAGCGAGTCCAACTCGCACTTGACCGCTTAATTTTTATTGTCTATTAATTTATTGTTATCACTGGAAACAAGGGGGCTGGATCGCGTCTAGCTCATAGAATACCTTTGGATATTTTTCACGGAGATTTGCTCCGTTTATTTGATTTTTTACTTTGAAAAATGTGAAAAAAATATTTTTTTTTCAACTATTTTTTTATATGGAAAGCAAACAAATGATTTAAATTTAATATATGAACACACTGTTAAAACAGTGTGTTCAACATTGGTCACAGTCTTAAAAGACTGTGACCAATGTTGCCTTAAGTTTTGTTTTATGTTTTTTGTTTAATTTATTATAAGACATATTTTATAAAATAATACATCCCATCTCTTGGACTACAGGCTCAGCAATTCAAATACCTACCTATTGGATACCAAATTGCGACCCGATTTTCGAACGAAATACTGCCTGTTTTGTTCGTCGCCTATCTTCTACATCGTGTTGTTTTGGGATTCATTTTATAAAACGAATCCACTTTTTAATCGAAAATCCACCCTAATCTCTACTAGATCAAATATTTCTTGCATTCAAAATTAATTTATTATTCAAAATGAAAATACGGGTAGGTATTTATTTTAACGTTTATGTTCCCGACGTTTCGACAGGGGGTCGCGGGAATACTCAATATTTATTTATTGCCAAAATCAACACCTGAATCAAAGCACATAATTTAAACGAAACCTAAAATAATGTATCAACTAAATGAGCAACCTTTATCTTTTCTTTATTATTTATTGCACACATAGTCAAAAATAAAATACATGAACCTAAGAAATACGAGAAGGGGAAGGGAATGACGTGTTTCAACCCTTGCAACCCTTCTCTAACAGCAAATCTTGCAAAAAGTGAGAAATTGTTATTTAAACAACTGGGTTATCAAAAAACTTGTAGGTTTTTGTTTATACCACTAAGGTGACAAACAGGCATACGGCCCACCTGATAGAAGGCGGTTATTGTCGCCAATGGACGCTCGCAACACCAGAAGCATTACTCGCGCATTGCCGACCCTTTAAAAAATTTCAAAACGCCCTTTTTGAAAAATCCCATACTGTAGCTAATAGTAGGGAAAACCACTCAGATCATTCCACAATTTAATAGTTCGCGGGAGGAAGTTCCTCTTGAACCTTACGGTGCGCGACGGCATTGTGTTCAAAGTGTGTGGATAGAATCTCTGTCGATGGCGAGCGGTGCGATGATAAAAAGAGGCTGCAGGCACCATATCAAACAATTCCTCAGAACACAACCCATTATACAAGCGGTACTAGCTTAAGCCGTTTGAAGATCCCATACTCACTAGTGGTATCGAACCTTTAAGTCTCAGGAGAGAATTTTCCTCCCTGTGGAACACACACAGGGAGGCTGGTATTCAGGTGCTCCTGCCCAAAGGTGACAGCAGTACTCCATGTGGGGTCGGACTTGCGACTTATAAAGAAGCAGTCTCTGCCCCGCCCTGAAGTACCACTTTGCCCTATTGAGCACACCGAGCTTTTTGGATGCCAGCTTTGCTTGTTGGTTTGTTGGTTGCAGTTCTTTTTTCATGTATCCTAAGAGTGCTTTTAGCCAAGACCGATTTGAATAAATTGCCGGGACAAAACAGGAAGCACCCAACTTTAGGATTGCGTGGATTGTCAGCCAGTCACGTCTTTATTATGAAAAAAAAATCTGATTAGTGAAACAAGCGGAATGTTGATAAGAGTAATGGGAATATCTGTAACAATAGCCAATTAAGTTATTACAACACACGATTCTCGGTTCATTGTTACATACCTGAGTTGAAATTGTATTTCATCACTTGAATACCTAATGAATAAATCTAAATACATATAAAATGTTTGTAGATGATTGACTGATTCACGATTGCATGTTGCAATCGAAAGGAAACACCGCAATAGATGGAATTGAATTCATTACCAGAAGGTTCAAGCTGGGGACCGCTTTCCGATAAAAACCCGTACAAAGTCATGTCTGATTTCAATAAAATTATAAAATAAAGGCCAAGCGCTTACTCGTCGTACAATATCCTGTTTCAGCAACGACCAGTGGATCGGAACGGCTACAGGAAAAAAGAGCCACCGAAAATGAGATATCCATCCAAACCAAAAGACAACAGGAGAGTGATACAGATGGAGGCCTAATGAGAACGCTGGTGGATGCTTTTAGCGCGGCCACTAAAACCCTGCTTGGAAAGCCCTCGAAAACATCTGAGGGTTTTACAACAGAGTCAAAAAAAGTGCACACACAAATACCACCAGCAGCGAAACCACCAACCAGAGCGGAAATGGGTCAAGTCTGTCGACCGCATCTAAGACCCATCACGGACCCCACTGATCATGCAATAAACGCGTTTCTCGAGTTCCTTGCTCTTACGAAAGCGACCAGAGATGTCAACGCTTTAACCTGCAAATCCATCCTGCAGGCGCATAGGGAAGGAAACCTAAAACTCTTAAAGGTGAAACTCGAGGAAGCGGAGGCTGCAGTATACCACAACGACAAATCCCAGGTTATCATGGGTACTATGTCAGGGAGCTACATGGCAGCCTTCAGTGCAACAGGGGGCTTTGTGATGCTGAATGAAGCCGAGATGGGGCAGAGTGGACTCCCAAAGTTTTCTGCTCCAGAAGGAGATCCATTGGTTGTCACCGCCCGGTGTACCAAGATCATGCTCGATAACAAAATCCTTGAAACGGCTCAGTCTATTTCAGGGAATCAGGAAATCGAAGCGGGTTGGGTTAACTGGGCTATACCAAAAATCACGTGGATCAATGGAGTTCCTGGGTGTGGGAAAACAACCTGGGTTGTAAAACACTTTGATGCAAGCAAGGACGCCATCATAACCGCAACAACTGAAGCAGCTAATGACCTGAGAGAGAAGCTATCGCACCGCATAGGAGATCAGGTGAAAACCAAGGTGCGAACAATGGCCTCGGTCTTAGTTAACGGTTTCAGAGAGCAACACAAATGCAAACGGCTCACAATTGATGAAGCTCTGATGAACCACTTTGGAGCTATCATCATGGCCTCACGTTTGTCTGGTGCTGGCGAAATTGTTCTCATCGGAGATGTGAACCAGTTGCCCTACATTGATAGAGAAAATCTCTTTGAGATAAGGTACAACAGGCCAAATCTGGTAGCGAACATCGGCCAGGAGCTGTTGTGCACACACAGGAATCCATTAGATGTTGCATATGCCCTGGGTGAAATATACTCCGGTATACATTCATCCAAACTCGGGGTCCATTCACTGATGCTGAAGATGTATACAGGAGCGAAAATATCCAATTCCCTCACCAATACTCTCTTCCTAGTCCACACTCAGGATGAGAAAGAAACCTTTAAACAAAAAGGGTTTGGTGACGGAGCAGGGTCCCGCTTGCTGACCATACATGAGGCTCAGGGTTTGACCTTCGAGACAGTGGTAATAATCAAATCTAAATGTCAAATGAAACTGCAAATTCCTTATTTCTATAGGGAATTTTTGAAGGGTGGGGGTGATGTGATTCCCTGGGGGCCAAGTTGTAGGGCTGCTTTTCCTGATGAGGTAGATACCCCACACTATGGGTCTATCTCCAAAGATGACGCAGATATGACGAGAGGGGTTTGTGATAGTGGGGGGGGCGGGGGGGGGGGGAATTTCACCAGGTGATAGAGCTCCTTCTGCTGAGTTTGCAGACACCCAACAAGGTGGGTCTAGCTTCTGTGGTTCTGGAGTTATGTTGATATGAAATTCCCTGAGGGCCAAGTTGTAGGGCTGCTTTTCCTGATGAGGTAGATACCCCACACTATGGGTCTATCTCCAAAGATGACGCAGATATGACGAGAGGGGTTTGTGATAGTGGGGGGGTGGGGGGGGGGGGGAATTTCACCAGGTGATAGAGCTCCTTCTGCTGAGTTGCCAGACACCCAACAAGGTGGGTCTAGCTTCTGTGGTTCTGGAGTTATGTTGATATGAAATTCCCTGAGGGCCAAGTTGTAGGGCTGCTTTCCTGATGAGGTAGATACCCCACACTATGGGTCTATCTCCAAAGATGACGCAGATATGACGAGAGGGGTTTGTGATAGTGGGGGGGGGTGGGGGGGGATTTCACCAGGTGATAGAGCTCCTTCTGCTGAGTTTGCAGACACCCAACAAGGTGGGTCTAGCTTCTGTGGTTCTGGGGGGGGGTGAGGGGGCGGGAAATAATTAGGGGGGGAAACTTATTTAAATGGGGCCAGGTGATAGGGCTCCTCTTCCCGAATACCGGGATACCAAACAGTGGGTATCTGTCTCCTCTGGCTCCGGAGATATGACAAGAGGGGTTTTCGTTCCTGGGGGGGGGAAGGTTTTGGTGGGGGTTGAAAATATTAAGCAAGTTGATGAGGGGAAGAGAAGCGTCCTGATATTCCGGTTCTGAAGATACCCGACACGAGTATTCTAGGACAACTGGTTTGGGAGATACCTCGAGGTTTACCTGGTGAGCTGATGAAGGTCTCGTGGCTGCTCTGTAGGCTGATGGGCGAAGTCTTGGGACCGGCTTCGGAGTCGTCAGGTACGTGTTCGTCGTCACGCCTCGTGGCGGTGGGAGGTAAGTAGGTTACACGTGCCGCGATGACACGTTTTTCGAGGTTAAATCTTTGTTTTGTGAAGCTAATATCTTCGCAACCCGTTGATGGATTTAAAAAATTTTTACAGTTACAGATGGTGTAAAATGCGTTCTTCTTAAAGGTGATATTTCTAAAAAGATCGAACTAACCTCCTAGATGTTATTAACTGCCAAAGTCCAAGCCCTGCTGCGTCAATGTAACAGCCACAACTCGGCAAAAACAACATATAGCTCGCGTTAAAAAATTCATTAAAATTGGATTTTTCGAGTTTCGCGCAATATTGTGTTGTTATCAGTGAAAAGAGTGTACATCTCAGCAGGACTATCGTTTTCAAAAGTTTTACTCCAAGGACATTGGTTAGGTTAGGTTAGGTTAGGTTAGGTTAGGTTAGGTTAGGTTAGGTTAGGTTAGGTTAGGTTAGGTTAGGTTAGGTTAGGTTAGGTTAGGTTAGGTTAGGTTAGGTTAGGTTAGGTTAGGTTAGGTTAGGTTAGGTTAGGTTAGGTTAGGTTAGGTTAGGTTAGGTTAGGTTAGGTTAGGTTAGGTTAGGTTAGGTTAGGTTAGGTTAGGTTAGGTTAGGTTAGGTTAGGTTAGGTTAGGTTAGGTTAGGTTAGGTTAGGTTAGGTTAGGTTAGGTTAGGTTAGGTTAGGTTAGGTTAGGTTAGGTTAGGTTAGGTTAGGTTAGGTTAGGTTAGGTTAGGTTAGGTTAGGTTAGGTTAGGTTAGGTTAGGTTAGGTTAGGTTAGGTTAGGTTAGGTTAGGTTAGGTTAGGTTAGGTTAGGTTAGGTTAGGTTAGGTTAGGTTAGGTTAGGTTAGGTTAGGTTAGGTTAGGTTAGGTTAGGTTAGGTTAGGTTAGGTTAGGTTAGGTTAGGTTGGGGTACTGGGTCGGATAACCTCCTCGTGGTGTACCCTGGGTGCCGTCGATCACTTCCCACTTGTGGGAAGTGATCGACGGCAGCGAATAATCCGACACGAGGGTGTCCTCCACGTGTCCCTATGAAGTTAGCATAGGGCACAGTGGATGGACAGGCGGTCGTCCGCGTGGCGGGGAGTCCCAGTGAGGGACTCAGCGGACCTCCGGGTCGTGGGATGGCCGGCCTTCAAGGCTGGCGGCGCGGCAGGGAGGGTCAACTCGGCCACCCTGTCGGGCATTGATGGTTTAGATGGGGGCCTGGAGGCCGGGAACGTAGGGGCGTTCAACCGGCCTCCATTGCACAGGCCCTCATCCCCGTCGAACGGCGGTAACAGCCTGGCGACCCAGCTGTTCCCGCCATCCCCCCCCAGTCACACTGGGGGGGCCTGTGGGGCCCCTGTAAAGGGGCAATCGCTGGTGGTGTTGTGGCGGTAAAGGCTTTAGCCGGATTCCCACGACACCACCACTCGGCGATAGCGGGTCACTGCGGAGTTTAGTGGGTATTGCCTGTCGCTAGGACGGGTGGAGTCCCACACACGGCCTCGTCCCCAACGAGCCCCAACGAGGCTATGGTGCCTAAACGCATTCTCCGCATAAAAAAAAAAAAAAAAAAAAAAAAAAAAAAGGTTAGGTTAGGTTAGGTTAGGTTAGGTTAGGTTAGGTTAGGTTAGGTTAGGTTAGGTTAGGTTAGGTTAGGTTAGGTTAGGTTAGGTTAGGTTAGGTTAGGTTAGGTTAGGTTAGGTTAGGTTAGGTTAGGTTAGGTTAGGTTAGGTTAGGTTAGGTTAGGTTAGGTTAGGTTAGGTTAGGTTAGGTTAGGTTAGGTTAGGTTAGGTTAGGTTAGGTTAGGTTAGGTTAGGTTAGGTTAGGTTAGGTTAGGTTAGGTTAGGTTAGGTTAGGTTAGGTTAGGTTAGGTTAGGTTAGGTTAGGTTAGGTTAGGTTAGGTTAGGTTAGGTTAGGTTAGGTTAGGTTGGGGTACTGGGTCGGATAACCTCCTCGTGGTGTACCCTGGGTGCCGTCGATCACTTCCCACTTGTGGGAAGTGATCGACGGCAGCGAATAATCCGACACGAGGGTGTCCTCCGCGTGCCCTATGTAGCTCCAACAGGAGCTTCAAGAGAGGAGGACTCAATTCCGCAAAGCGCCAGCATTGGTGCCCGCGGTATGTGACACTCAGCTGGACGACTGTGACGCCGCACAGCTGGAGGCAATGTTGTTGGGCTCAGTGGACACCATCCTTGCGGTGGCCACCAAGTCCAAAAATTTGAAGGGCACCAGTGTGAAGGCTTTGAAGGACGCTGCGACTACCATTAAGGCATCCTTCCAGCAATCGCGGGCTCGATCCATGCCAGAGGAGATGGCCCTCCTCGTTAAAGCGAATGAGCGGCTCTCGTCAGAGCTGAAGGAACTCCGACGAGAGATAGAGCATCTAAGGGCGTCCCAAGCTCGCCCAGCTCCAACATCAGCGTCTGCTCGGGCCCCGGCTCAAACACCCTGCACGGAGGAGGTTGTGCAGCAGATCATGGTGCAAGTCGGCACCATGGTTAACGCCCGCTTTGCCGGGATCGAGGAGAGGCTGCTGCCCGCGCAGATCCTAAGGCCCCCACTGGCCGCAGATCGGCAAAGGGAGGCTGAGGCGCGTCCGACCCCGGACCAAAAACGAAGGGGCCCCAAGAGTACTCCTCCAGCGCAGGCGGCGCCTAAAGCGAGAAGTACTCCAATGCCGATGCCCACCCCTGTTACCACAGGCCCCACGGCTCCTCCGGCTGAAGCCTGGACCGTGGTTACGAGGCGAAGACCAGCCGAGAGGCGAGAGACGGTGCCGAAAGCGGCAGGGGCAAGGCCCACCGACAAGAGGTCTACCGCTCCGGCCCGAGTTTCTGCTTCCTCGAAGCCAAAGACAACACCACAGCCCTCCAAAGCGGGTGCGGCAAAACTGCGCCCCCCAAAGACTGCAGCGGTGGTGATCACGCTGCAACCGGGGGCAGCGGAAAAAGGCGTCACCTATGCCAAGGTGCTGGAGGCGGCCAAGGCAAAGATCAAGCTTGGCGAGATAGGGGTACCGCCGTTGAAGATCAGAACGGCGGCCACCGGGGCTCGGATACTGGAAGTAGCCGGCGTGGACAACGCTACCAAAGCGGACGTCCTTGCCGGTAAGCTCAGGGAGATGCTCGGTGACGAGGAGAGCGTACGAGTCTCCAGGCCGACTGCTACCACTGACCTACGGGTCAGCGGCCTGGACGATTCCGTCGTCCCGGAGGAGCTGGCTGTGGCCCTAGCCGGGATAGGTGAGTGCCCTGTGACGGCGATCTCTGTTGGCGCAATACGACGGGGACAATCCGGGATGGGCACAGTATTCGTGCGTTGCCCCACAGTAGTCGCAAAGAAGGTGATGGCCAGCGGGGGTCGCGTCTTAGTGGGATGGGTAGCGGCACGGGTCGGCATCTTGGATGTTAGGCCCCGCCGGTGTTACCGCTGCCTTGAAATGGGCCATGTTGTGGCACAGTGCAAGGCCGAAGTTGACCGCAGTGACGAGTGCTACCGCTGCGGTACAAAGGCCCACAAGGCCAAGGATTGCTCCGCCGCTCCCCACTGCACCCTCTGTGCAGCAGCGGGAAAGCCAGCGGACCACCTCTCCGGGGGCAAGGCTTGCGCCAAGTCCCCGTCAAAGTCAGGGGCCAGAAGAAAGACCGTCGTGACTGAGGTTAAGACCCAGCCACGACCGCCTCGCCCTATCAAAGGGCCGGTTGAACGTATGGAGGAAAGTTAGTTAGTATGGCCCTAACTTTCCTCCAGGCGAATCTGAACCACTCCGCTGGTGCTCAGGACCTGCTCCTGCAGTCCATGGCGGAGCGGATGATTAAAGTGGCGGTGGCTGCCGAGCCGTACGCGGTACCATCTAGATCTGACTGGGTGGGGGACCTCGATGGCTTAGTAGCGATCACCACCCAGTCGCCGGCTCACTCTCCTCCTCTCGAAGGAGTGATGAGGGGAAGAGGATTCGTGGCGGCCAGTTTAGGCCAGGTCGTCATCGTGGGGGTATACCACTCCCCGAACCGGACGATTGACGAGTTGGAGGATCTCCTCGGTGAGGTGGGGACCTTTATTGGTCAGACCCGCCCACGCCCCGTGCTCGTGCTCGGAGACCTCAACGCCAAATCCACTGCGTGGGGATCCCCGGCAACGAGTCCGCGGGGCGTCGTCGTGCTTGAGTGGTTGGCCGAGGTAGGCCTCTGCGTCGTGAATCGTGGGACTGAGAACACCTGCGTCCGACAATCGGGGGGGTCGATAGTTGACCTAACGCTCGCCACACCAGACCTCGCTTGTCGCATTCACGACTGGCAGGTTTTGGTCGACGTGGAGACGCTGTCCGATCACCGGCATATCCGATTCAGTGTTTCCTCGTCCCAGACGGATGAGATGAGAGAAGTAGGCGAGATCGGTCCCCGTTGGGCCCTGAAGCGCCTCAACGCCGAAGTGCTGCAGGAGGCGGCCCTCGTCGAAGTGTGGAATGGCACTCCTCAGGAGCCGGACCCGGTAGACTCTGACGCGATGGCGGACAGGCTGTGCGAGGCAATGGCGCGTGTCTGCGACGCTTCGATGCCGCGCGCGCGAGCCCCGCAGCTAAAACGTCAGGTCTACTGGTGGTCGGAGGAGATTGCTGAACTCCGGAGAAGCTGTGTGACGAGGCGCCGCCGATACCAGCGGTATCGGAGGCGAAGGCGGCGTGAGACCGAAGTGAGCGAGTCTCTTTATGCCGCCTACAAAGAGGCTTCCGGGGCCCTTCGCGTTGCGATCGTTGAGAGCAAGAGGCGAGCTTGGGAGCAACTGCTGGAGGGGCTGGAGCGCGACCCATGGGGCCGCCCGTACCAGTGGGCTAGACAAAAGCTTCGCCCCTGGGCTCCCCCGATCACGACCTCGCTCCAACCGGCGGTTTTACAGAGAGTGGTAGAAGGCTTGTTCCCCGGTGCTCCGGGGACCGACTTTACACCGCCCTCGACATCGGGCGATCTCGCCGCAGAAGTGGACGAGCCTGCATCCCCTGTTTCCGAGGGTGAGCTAGGTGCAGCAGTGCTCAGGATGAGAGCCAAGAACACGGCGCCTGGGCCTGACGGCATACCGGGTCGTGCGTGGGCCCTCTCCTTGAAGCACCTAGGGCCCGCTTTGATGGCCCTGTTCGACTGTTGCCTCAACGAAGGCAGATTCCCCCGGCGATGGAGAAGAGGCAGGCTCGTCCTCCTGAGAAAGGATGGACGTCCGGCGGATGAGCCTTCGGGCTATCGTCCAATCGTACTGCTTGATGAAGCGGGCAAGCTGTTGGAGAGAGTCGTCGCTGCCCGCTTGATCAGGCACCTTGAGACGACGGGACCGGATCTGGCGCCTAACCAGTTCGGCTTCCGGAGAGGACGCTCGACGATGGATGCCATATCCCGCGTCCGCAACCTCTCCGAGGAGGCGTGCTCCAGTGGTGGCGTGTTGTTGGCCGTATCGTTGGACATCGCCAACGCATTCAACACGCTACCCTGGAGCACGATACACGCCGGTCTGGAGTACCACAAGGTGCCCCAGTATTTGCGCAGACTTGTTGGTGACTATCTCTCAGATAGAGAGGTAGTCTACCCAACGACTCACGGCGAGCGAAGTAGCGCTATGACGCGCGGCGTTCCACAGGGATCGGTCTTAGGTCCACTCCTGTGGAACGTCGGGTACGATTGGGTCCTCCGGGGTGCCAACCTTCATGGCGTCGGCGTCGTTTGTTACGCTGACGACACGCTGGTTGCCGCCCGGGGAAAGGACTTCAGAGAGGCTGCGATCCTGGCCACAGCCGGTGTTGCTACGGTCGTCGCCAGGATCCGTATGCTGGGTCTGGAGGTGGCGCTCCACAAATCCGAGGCCATATGTTTCTATGGTCCCCGGCGGGCGCCACCTACAGATTCCAACATTGTGGTGGGAGGTACTTCCATCCCCGTCGGGACGACGCTGAAATATCTCGGTGTCGTCCTCGATGGTAGATGGCAGTTCAAGGCGCACATACGACGGCTGTCCCCCAAAATCCTGGGGACAGCCGGAGCACTGAGCCGTCTACTCCCGAATATCGGGGGCGGTAGGGGAAGCTGCCGCCGCCTCTATACAGCGGTGGTAAGCTCGATGGCCCTGTATGGCGCCCCGATATGGGCTGGTCGGCTCGATCGGCAGACCACCGCCCTGTTGATCGGAGCCCAGCGGGTGATGGCGGTGAGAGTGTGCAGGGGGTACCGCACACTCTCTCACGAGGTGGCATGCGTGCTTGCTGGCACGCTCCCGTGGGACCTTGAGGCCGAAGTTCTCGCCTCGGTCTATTGGCGCAGAGCGCAGGCAAGGGAGCGAGAAGAGCGACCGGCGCCGCAGGAGGTAGCGCACTGGCGAGATGACGCCAAAACATCGGCTCTCGCCACGTGGGGGGAACGGCTCCTCGCTGGACCCGTGCAGAGAGGAGAAAGCGCTCGGAGACTTCTCGAGGCTATCCAGCCTGTTCTCGAGGAGTGGGTCCGGAGGGGGCATGGTAGTTTGTCCTTCCGTCTGACGCAGGTTCTCTCGGGACATGGTTGTTTCGGGAGGTACCTGAGTCGCGTTGCCCGAAGAGAGGACACCTCGGCCTGTCACCAGTGTGGATGCGCGGAGGACACTGCCCAGCATGCGCTAGAGGTATGCCCGGGAGGAGACGAACCGCGGCAATCGTTGGTCGCGGTTGTGGGAACGGACCTCTCCTTGTCGGCCATCATCCCAAAGATGGTCGATGACCAGAGGTCGTGGGAGGCGGTGACCTCCTTCTGTGAGATTATTGTCTCGCAGAGGGAGGAGGAGGAGCGGGAGAGAGAAAGAAATCCTCTTTCTCTTCCGCTTCGGAGGGCGCGGACACGGAGGCGGGCTAATCGAGCCCGCACTCCGTCTCCGCTCCAAAGGCCTGGGGTGTTGGGTGCGGGGGCACCTGGCACCCCCCAATGAAAGGCCAATGTGAGGTGTAGATGCCCCACAGTGTTCCGGGGCATCACACGAGGTGAAGGAGGGCCTTTTACACCCTCCCATGAGGTGGGCCTGCTGCAATGCGGGCTGTTGTCGACGGGTGCTACGGCGAATGCGCAAGCGGTCCCGCGCCCCCCGTCTCTCTAGTCAATGACGGAGGAACACCCTGGGTTTTTAGTGGGTATTACGCACCAAATAAGGTGTGGAGAGCCCCACATAACCACCCAACCCCCCGGTTCGGTGGTATCCGTAATGGATTTTCCCAGGATAAAAAAAAAAAAAAAAAAAAAGGTTAGGTTAGGTTAGGTTAGGTTGGGGTACTGGGTCGGATAACCTCCTCGTGGTGTACCCTGGGTGCCGTCGATCACTTCCCACTTGTGGGAAGTGATCGACGGCAGCGAATAATCCGACACGAGGGTGTCCTCCGCGTGCCCTATGTAGTTAGCATAGGGCACAGTGGATGGACAGGCGGTCGTCCGCGTGGCGGGGAGTCCCAGTGAGGGACTCAGCGGACCTCCGGGTCGTGGGATGGCCGGCCTTCAAGGCTGGCGGCGCGGCAGGGAGGGTCAACTCGGCCACCCTGTCGGGCAGTGGGATCAGATGGGGGTCTGGGGGCCGAGAACGTAGGGGCGTTCAGCCGGCCTCCATTGCACAGACCCTCATCCCCGCCGAACGGCGGGAACAGCCTGGCGACCCAGCTGTTCCCGCCATCCCCCCCCAGTCATACTGGGGGGGCCTGTGGGGCCCCTGTAAAGGGGCAATCGCTGGTGGTGTTGTGGCGGTAAAGGCTTTAGCCGGATTCCCACGACACCACCACTCGGCGATAGCGGGTCACTGCGGAGTTTAGTGGGTATTGCCTGTCGCTAGGACGGGTTGAGTCCCACACACGGCCTCGTCCCCAACGAGGCTATGGTGCCTAAACGCATTCTCCGCATTAAAAAAAAAAAAAAAAAAAAAAAAAAAAAAAAAAAAAAAAAAAAGGTTAGGTTAGGTTAGGTTAGGTTAGGTTAGGTTAGGTTAGGTTAGGTTAGGTTAGGTTAGGTTAGGTTAGGTTAGGTTAGGTTGGGGTACTGGGTCGGATAACCTCCTCGTGGTGTACCCTGGGTGCCGTCGATCACTCCCCACTTGTGGGGACTTATCGACGGCAGCGAATAATCCGACGCGAAGGTGTCCTCTGCGTGTCCCTGTGATAGTAGCATAGGGCACAGCAGATGGACAGCGGACCTATGGGTCGTGGGATGGCCGGCCTTCAAGACCGGCGGCGCGGCGGGGAGGGTCAACCCGGCCACCCTGTCGGGCACAAGTTTGAATGGCGGCATTGAGTCGCAGCGGACCTTCAGGTCGGAGGATGATCGGCCTTCAAGGCTGGTGGCGCGGCAGGGAGGGTCAACTCGGCCACCCTGTCGGGCACAAGTTTGAATGGCGGCATTGAGTCGCAGCGGACCTTCGGGTCGTAGGATGGCTGGCCTGCAAGGCTAGTGGCGCGGCAGGGAGGGTCAACCCGGCCACCCTGTCGGGCATGAGGGGAAACGGTGGCAATGGGTCACAGCGGACCTTTGGGTCGTAGGATGGCCGGCCTGCAAGGCTGGCGGCGCGGCAGGGAGGGTCAACCCGGCCACCCTGTCGGGCATAATGCGTCTCCGAATCCCGTTGTTGGGTGCTCGCACAAGGGATGCATGGCCAGGGGGAACCTGGTCACTAGGGCACCACAGGGGGACCTCACCCCTTAAAAAAGGAAAATCAAATGGAAACATGGCGACTTCTGGAACGAATCCTCAGGTGGGTAGCAGCGAATGCTGTGAATCCCACGGTGCTACGGCGCCCAGCCCCTACGTATCTGAGGGGGGCGAGAACCGCCTCGTGGGCTCCGGCCCACGTAACGACGACCACGGCAATGACACGGAATTTGATACTGCGCAACATGATGAAAACGGCAAGAAAATGGACAATGTGGAGGTGAAGGCTACTGGTGTATCCCTAGATGGGTCACTACAAGCCCTAGAGCTTCGGATCCCGACTCCGAACCTGTCGGAATCGGAATCCGACGCCATGAGTTGGGAGTCGGTTTCGTCTCCGGGAGGAGGCGGCTCCGAGAGGAGGGTGCGCAAGCGGCGCAGAAATGGAGATAAGGAGGAAGACACGGGTGACTCCTCACCGTCAACCAAGGTGTCGACTCCTCGACGAGGTAGAGGGCGCCCGCCCACTACAGGGGAATACGTTGGCCTGGCGAAAGCCAAGGCTGACCTCAACCGGGCGCGTGAAGAGGAGATGCGGCTTACAGCCGAAAAGGAGCTCCAACAGGAGCTTCAAGAGAGGAGGGCTCAATTCCGCAAGGCGCCAGCATTGGAGCCCGCGGTATGTGACACTCAGCTGGACGACTGTGACGCCGCACAGCTGGAGGCAATGTTGTTGGGCTCAGTGGACACCATCCTTGCGGTGGCCACCAAGTCCAAAAATTTGAAGGGCACCAGTGTGAAGGCTCTGAAAGACGCTGCGGCTACCATTAAGGCATCCTTCCAGCAATCGCGGGCTCGATCCATGCCAGAGGAGATGGCCCTCCTCGTTAAAGCGAATGAGCGGCTCTCGTCAGAGCTGAAGGAACTCCGACGAGAGATAGAGCAGCTAAGGGCGTCCCAAGCTCGCCCAGCTCCAACATCAGCGTCTGCTCGGGCCCCGGCTCAAACACCCTGCACGGAGGAGGTTGTGCAGCAGATCATGGTGCAAGTCGGCACCATGGTTAACGCCCGCTTTGCCGGGATCGAGGAGAGGCTGCTGCCCGCGCAGATCCTAAGGCCCCCACTGGCCGCAGATCGGCAAAGGGAGGCTGAGGCGCGTCCGACCCCGGACCAAAAACGAAGGGGCCCCCAGAGTACTCCTCCAGCGCAGGCGGCGCCTAAAGTGAGAAGTACTCCAATGCCGATGCCCACCCCTGTTACCACAGGCCCCACGGCTCCTCCGGCTGAAGCCTGGACCGTGGTTACGAGGCGAAGACCAGCCGAGAGACGAGAGACGGTGCCGAAAGCGGCAGGGGCAAGGCCCACCGACAAGAGGTCTACCGCTCCGGCCCGAGTTTCTGCTCCCTCGAAGTCGAAGCCAAAGCCAACACCACAGCCCTCCAAAGCGGGTGCTGCAAAACTGCGCCCTCCAAAGACTGCAGCGGTGGTGATCACGCTGCAACCGGGGGCGGCGGAAAAAGGCGTCACCTATGCCAAGGTGCTGGAGGCGGCCAAGGCAAAGATCAAGCTTGGCGAGATAGGGGTACCGCCGTTGAAGATCAGAACGGCGGCCACCGGGGCTCGGATACTGGAAGTAGCCGGCGTGGACAACGCTACCAAAGCGGACGTCCTTGCCGGTAAGCTCAGGGAGATGCTCGGTGACGAGGAGAGCGTACGAGTCTCCAGGCCGACTGCTACTACTGACCTACGGGTCAGCGGCCTGGACGATTCCGTCGTCCCGGAGGAGCTGGCGGTGGCCCTAGCCGGGATAGGTGAGTGCCCTGTGACGGCGATCTCTGTTGGCGCAATACGACGGGGACAATCCGGGATGGGCACAGTATTTGTGCGTTGCCCCACAGTAGTCGCAAAGAAGGTGATGGCCAGCGGGGGTCGCGTCTTAGTGGGATGGGTAGCGGCACGGGTCGGCATCTTGGATGTTAGGCCCCGCCGGTGTTACCGCTGCCTTGAAATGGGCCATGTTGTGGCGCAGTGCAAGGCCGAAGTTGACCGCAGTGACGAGTGCTACCGCTGCGGTACAAAGGCCCACAAGGCCAAGGATTGCTCCGCCGCTCCCCACTGCACCCTCTGTGCAGCAGCGGGAAAGCCAGCGGACCACCTCTCCGGGGGCAAGGCTTGCGCCAAGTCCCCGTCAAAGTCAGGGGCCAGAAGAAAGACCGTCGTGACTGAGGTTAAGACCCAGCCACGACCGCCTCGCCCTATCAAAGGGCCGGTTGAACGTATGGAGGAAAGTTAGTTAGTATGGCCCTAACTTTCCTCCAGGCGAATCTGAACCACTCCGCTGGTGCTCAGGACCTGCTCCTGCAGTCCATGGCGGAGCGGTTGATTAAAGTGGCGGTGGCTGCCGAGCCGTACGGGGTACCATCTAGATCTGACTGGGTGGGGGACCTCGATGGCTTAGTAGCGATCACCACCCAGTCGCCGGCTCACTCTCCTCCTCTCGAAGGAGTGATGAGGGGAAGAGGATTTGTGGCGGCTAGTTTAGGCCAGGTCGTCATCGTGGGGGTATACCACTCCCCGAACCGGCCGATTGACGAGTTGGAGGATCTCCTCGGTGAGGTGGGGACCTTTATTGGTCAGATCCGCCCACGCCCCGTGCTCGTGCTCGGGGACCTCAACGCTAAATCCACTGAGTGGGGATCCCCGGCAACGAGTCCGCGGGGCGTCGTCGTGCTTGAGTGGTTGGCCGAGGTAGGCCTCTGCGTCGTGAATCGTGGGACTGAGAACACCTGCGTCCGACAATCGGGGGGGTCGATAGTCGACCTAACGCTCGCCACACCAGACCTCGCTTGTCGCATTCACGACTGGCAGGTTTTGGTCGACGTGGAGACGCTGTCCGATCACCGGCATATCCGGTTCAGTGTTTCCTCGTCCCAGACGGGCGAAGTGAGAGAAGTAGGTGGCGAGATCGGTCCGCGATGGGCCCTGAAGCGCCTCAACGCCGAAGTGCTGCAGGAGGCGGCCCTCGTCGAAGTGTGGAATGGCACTCCTCAGGAGCCGGACCCGGTAGACTCGGACTCGATGGCGGACAGGCTGTGCGAGGCAATGGCGCGTGTCTGCGACGCTTCGATGCCGCGCGCGCGAGCCCCGCAGCTAAAACGTCAGGTCTACTGGTGGTCGGAGGAGATTGCTGAACTCCGGAGAAGCTGTGTGACGAGGCGCCGCCGATACCAGCGGTATCGGAGGCGAAGGCGGCGTGAGAACGAAGTGAGCGAGTCTCTTTATGCCGCCTACAAAGAGGCTTCCGGGGCCCTTCGCGTTGCAATCGTTGAGAGCAAGAGGCGAGCTTGGGAGCAACTGCTGGAGGGGCTGGAGCGCGACCCATGGGGCCGCCCGTACCAATGGGCTAGACAAAAGCTTCGCCCCTGGGCTCCCCCGATCACGACCTCGCTCCAGCCGGCGGTTCTGCAGAGAGTGGTAGAAGGCTTGTTCCCCGTTGCTCCGGGGACCGATTTTACACCGCCCTCGACATCGGGCGATCTCGCCGCAGAAGTGGACGAGCCTGCATCCCCTGTTTCCGAGGGTGAGCTAGGTGCAGCAGTGCTCAGGATGAGAGCCAAGAACACGGCGCCTGGGCCTGACGGCATACCGGGTCGTGCGTGGGCCCTCTCCTTGAAGCACCTAGGGCCCGCCTTGATGGCCCTGTTCGACTGCTGCCTCAACGAAGGCAGATTCCCCCGGCGATGGAGAAGAGGCAGACTCGTCCTCCTGAGAAAGGAGGGTCGTCCGGCAGATGAGCCTTCGGGCTATCGTCCGATCGTACTGCTTGATGAAGCGGGCAAGCTGTTGGAGAGAGTCGTCGCTGCCCGCTTGGTCAGGCACCTTGAGACGACGGGACCGGATCTGGCGCCTAACCAGTTCGGCTTCCGGAGAGGACGCTCGACGATGGATGCCATATCCCGCGTCCGCAACCTCTCCGAGGAGGCGTGCTCCAGTGGTGGCGTGTTGTTGGCCGTATCGTTGGACATCGCCAACGCATTCAACACGCTACCCTGGAGCACGATACACGCCGGTCTGGAGTACCATAAGGTGCCCCAGTATTTGCGCAGACTTGTTGGTGACTATCTCTCAGATAGAGAGGTAGTCTACCCAACGACTCACGGCGAGCGAAGTAGCGCTATGACGCGCGGCGTTCCACAGGGATCGGTCTTAGGTCCACTCCTGTGGAACGTTGGATACGATTGGGTCCTCCGGGGTGCCAACCTTCATGGCGTCGGCGTCGTTTGTTACGCTGACGACACGCTGGTTGCCGCCCGGGGAAAGGACTACAGAGAGGCTGCGATCCTGGCCACAGCCGGTGTTGCTACGGTCGTCGCTAGGATCCGTATGCTGGGTCTGGAGGTGGCGCTCCACAAATCCGAGGCCATATGTTTCTATGGTCCCCGGCGGGCGCCACCTACAGATTCCAACATTGTGGTGGGAGGTACTTCCATCCCCGTCGGGACGACGCTGAAATATCTCGGTGTCGTCCTCGATGGTAGATGGCAGTTCAAGGCGCACATACGACGGCTGTCCCCCAAAATCCTGGGGACAGCCGGAGCACTGAGCCGTCTACTCCCGAATATCGGGGGCGGAAGAGGAAGCTGCCGCCGCCTCTATACAGCGGTGGTAAGCTCGATGGCCCTGTATGGCGCCCCGATATGGGCAGGTCGGCTCGATCGGCAGACCACCGCCCTGTTGATCGGAGCCCAGCGGGTGATGGCGGTGAGAGTGTGCAGGGGGTACCGCACACTCTCTCACGAGGTGGCATGCGTGCTTGCTGGCACGCTCCCGTGGGACCTTGAGGCTGAAGTTCTCGCCTCGGTCTATTGGCGCAGAGCGCAGGCAAGGGAGCGAGATGAGCGACCGGCGCCGCAGGAGGTAGCGCACTGGCGAGATGATGCCAAAACATCGGCTCTCGCCACGTGGGGGGAACGACTCCTCGCTGGACCTGTGCAGAGAGGAGAAAGCGCTCGAAGACTTCTCGAGGCCATCCAGCCTGTACTCGAGGAGTGGGTCCGGAGGGAGCATGGGAGTTTGTCCTTCCGTCTGACGCAGGTTCTCTCGGGACATGGTTGTTTCGGGAGGTACCTGAGTCGCGTTGCCCGAAGAGAGGACACCTCGGCTTGTCACCAGTGTGGATGCGCGGACGACACTGCCCAGCATGCGCTAGAGGTATGCCCGGGAGGAGATGAACCGCGGCAATCGTTGGTCGCGGTTGTGGGAACGGACCTCTCCTTGTCGGCCATCATCTTAAAGATGGTCGATGACCAGAGGTCGTGGGAGGCGGTGACCTCCTTCTGTGAGATTATTGTCTCGCAGAGGGAGGAGGAGGAGCGGGAGAGAGAAAGAAATCCTCTCTCTCTTCCGCTTCGGAGGGCGCGGACACGGAGGCGGGCTAATCGAGCCCGCACTCCGTCTCCGCTCCAAAGGCCTGGGGTGTTGGGTGCGGGGGCACCTGGCACCCCCCAATGATAGGCCAATGTGAGGTGTAGATGCCCCACTGTGTTCCGGGGCATCACACGAGGTGAAGGAGGGCCTTTTACACCCTCCCATGAGGTGGGCCTGCTGCAATGCGGGCTGTTGTCGACGGGTGCTACGGCGAATGCGCAAGCGGTCCCGCGCCCCCCGTCTCTCTAGTCAATGACGGAGGAACACCCTGGGTTTTTAGTGGGTATTACGCACCAAATAAGGTGTGGAGAGCCCCACATAACCACCCAACCCCCCGGTTCGGTGGTATCCGTAATGGATTTTCCCAGGATAAAAAAAAAAAAAAAAAAAAAAAAAAAGGTTAGGTTAGGTTAGGTTAGGTTAGGTTGGGGTGTTGGTAGGCGTGAATAATTAGCACGGTCGAGCTAGGCTCCTGTGCGTTGTTCCGCCTTCCCATCACCTTGCGGCTTTGCGGCGAAATGCCTAAATCGAAGGCTTTGCGGGACGCCTCCGGGCGTTTCCTTAAAGGCCCTTCTCAGGGCCAACCTGACGACGACGCTTCAGCGTCGGGAGCTAGCTGCGCACCACCTGCAGCTAGCGGGTTGAGGGCGGACGAGCTGTCAGACTCTGACAACGAGTCCGTTGCGTCTGTGTCGGACGCAAGTTCGATGGCGACGGAAGAAGGTCGCCAACAAACGCGCAAGCGGGCCTTCATGAAGGGTGCGTCCGAAGGTTCCTCGGACTCCACAAGGAGTGCCAAGCCGAAGAAGAAGGCAAAGTCCAAAAAGCCTTCTTCTTTGGCTGATACGCACGACGTGGGTCTGGCTGACGCCCAACGTCAGCTAAACCTGGCTCGACGGGTGCGAGTCCAGCAAGAATTGGAGGAGCAGGTTGCCGCCAAGGAGCAACAGGCACGCGTCACTCGGGCCAAGTCCGGGTACGGTGCGTCCAGCGTCCTGTACGCGGACTACACTCTGGGCGAACTTGAGCGGATGGCTCAAGAGGACGAAGGGGAGATTATGGAGCTCGCCTCTAAGTCCACCAACCTAAAAGGGACTTTTCAGAAGTCCCTTAAATGCCGGGCCGCAAGTATGCGCGGCATCGTTCGGGAGCTGGCGCAGCGCACGGCAACCGACGAAACGCGGCAACTGCAAGCGACGGTCGATCGCCTGCAGTCGGAGGTCAGTGAGCTTCACAAAAAGCTGGCGGAAGCTGCGGCCCGACCTACCCAAGCCGTACCGAGACCTGCGGTGGAAGGCCCCTCCAACCTTGAGGATACTATCCGCAAGGTCATCATGGAGGAGAGGGCCTTCACGAGAGCCTGTTTCGCAGGCATAGAGGACCGGCTCTTGCCGGAAAAACGCCTCCGACCACAACTCGCGGCCGACAAGAGGCTGTGCGAGCCGGGGCCATCCACCCCTCAGAGGGAGGACCCCCTTCTGCCCTCCACCACTCTGTCCAACCAGCCGTGGACGGAGGTGGTTAGGAAGGGGAAGGGCAAGGCCAAGAAAAGGGCGGGAACGGTCGCTGTGCTTGCCACCCCCGCCACCACCCCTCCCAGCCCGTCCCAGGAAACTGGTAAGGGTAAGGGAAAGGGGAAGGGGAAAGGCAAGAAGGCCAAGCCCGCCACCGCTGCTCCCGCAGCCAACAGGGCCCCCGCCGGAGTGAGGAAGTTGGTTCCTCCCAAGACCGCGGCCGTCGTAGTGACACTCAGCGCGGAGGCCGCGGAGCGTGGGGAGACGTACGAGTCCGTCCTAAAGCGGGCTCGTACCAACGCCGATCCCACCCAAATGGGGATCGGCACAGTCGTGTGCCGCCGGACCCAAGCCGGAGCTCGAATTTTCGAGTTTCCGGGGGCTCAGGGCAGCGCCAACGCGGACCTCTTCGCAACTAAGTTGCAAGAGGTCATCGCAGACGTGGCCAAGGTCGCGAGGCCCGTAAAATCTGCGGCCTTGGAGGTGACCGGTCTGGACGATTCGGTCACCAAGGAGGAGGTGGTGGCGGCGGTCGCAGCAGCAGGGGGCTGCGACGCCGCAGCGGTACAAGGCCGGGACATCAGACCCGGCCGCGGTGGCATGGGCGCTATTCGCCTCGAGTGCCCAGTCGCCGCGGCTAATGCCGCCCTCGCCAAGGGACGGCTAGTCGTCGGCTTCAGCTCGGGTGTAGTACGAGCACTTGGAAATCAGCCCCTGCGCTGCTACAAGTGCTTCGGAATAGGACACACCCGGGCCCTTTGTCCGTCCAAGGTCGACAGGACGGACTGCTGCTACCGCTGCGGCAAGGCCGGACACAAATCCGCCTCCTGCAAGGCCGCCACTCCGCACTGTGCGGTGTGTGCTGCCAGCGGCCGGCCAGCGAGCCACGTGATGAAGGGGAGGAACTGCAATCCTCCCCCCAAGAAGGGCAGAACGCAGGTGCCGGCCCAGCCTGCTGCAACCGTCACTGCTGAAAATGCAGCGACGGCCGACGACGAGGGGGGTGCGATGATCGAATGATGGATAGGATCGGACATCGCATTCTCCAGGCTAACACCAACCACTGTAAAACAGCCCAGTACCTGTTTATGCAGGCCATGGCTGAGTGGTTGGTGGACGTGGCGGTGGTTGCCGAGCCGTTCTCGGTCCCTGGCCGTTGGCTGGGTGATCAGGACGGCTTGGTAGCATTGGTAGCGCGGTCTTCCACAGACTCCCCTCCCCTCTCGCTCTTAGAGAGGGGACCGGGATACGTGGCCGCCGCGTGGGGAGATATAGCCCTAGTGGGTGTCTATTTCTCCCCTAACCGCCCTTTCTCGGACTTCGAGGATTTCCTCGAAGTCCTCACCGGAGTTGTCGGTAGGGCGGCGCCGCGCCACGTCGCCGTATTGGGCGACCTTAACGCCAAGTCGGCAGCCTGGGGCAACCCGGCCACCCGCTGCAACGTCCAGGGACGCGCCCTCGAGTGTTGGGCAGCATCGTCTGGTCTGTCCCTCCTAAACAGAGGGACAATTCAAACGTGTGTGCGGCGACGGGGAGGGTCAGTGGTTGACGTCTCGTTCGCCACCCCCGTGCTAGCCGCCCGCGTCGTGAACTGGCGGGTAGAGATGTTGGAGACATGGTCGGACCACCGATATGTGCGTTTCGACATCTCCAACCAGAGCCCCCAGGGGACGGCCCGCTCGGGCCAAGCTCCCTTCCCACGGTGGGCTCTCACCCGCCTTGACCGAAAGGCGGCCAAGGAGGCAGCGTTCGTCCAGGACTGGCTTGCACCTCCTGTCGAAGTCCTGGACGTGGACGTCGCAGCGGGCCAGCTAAGGGAGTCTCTGACCGAGGTGTGCAACTCCAGCATGCCTCGGTCTCGCCGCCCACCTCCCCGTCGTGCCGTTTATTGGTGGTCGGAGGAACTGGCGGGGCTCCGAGCCGCCTGTGTGGTGGCTAGGAGGGCCTACACGCGGAGCCGAAGACGTAGCTCACGAGACCCGGCTAACGAGGACCACCTCTACACGACGTACGTAGAGGCGAAAACGGTCCTCAAGTCGGCCATCATCGCCGCTGACGACGCGGCGAGAGCCGAGATGCTGGAGGGCCTCGACAGGGACCCTTTTGGGAGACCATACAAGGCGGCGCGGAACAAACTGCGCCCCTTTGGTCCCCCACTGACGGAGACCCTTGAGCCGTCACTGCTGGATGGGGTGGTCCGGTCCCTGTTTCCATGCAGGGCCAACAACTTCACCCCACCAGTGATGGACCCCCCGCGAGGGACGGGTCCGTCAGAGGAAGAGGAGGTCCCTCCAGTGACGTCAGCGGAATTCGGGGCGGCGGCTCTTCGCCTCCGCGCTAAGAAGACGGCCCCCGGACCGGACGGCGTCCCTGCACGGGTGGTGGCCATAGCCGCCTTCCAAATGGAGGAGAGGTTTCGGGACCTCTTCAGCGCGTGTCTCACGTCTGGGAGGTTCCCGAAACCATGGAAGGAGGGGCAGCTGTGCCTTCTCCGTAAAGAGGGTCGCCCGGCGGACTCCCCTTCGGCATACCGGCCCATCGTACTGCTCGATGAGGTCGGTAAGTTGTTCGAGGGGATCATCGCCACCCGGCTGAACAACCACCTGCGGGGAGTTGGGCCGGACCTGTCGGACGCCCAATTTGGATTCCGATGGGGGCGATCGACAGTGGACGCGCTGGCCCGACTCAAGGGCCAAGTGGAGGCGGCAGTCGGGACGGGGGAAGGGGTGCTGGCCGTGTCATTTGATATAGCCAACGCCTTCAACTCCGTCCCCCATTCGACAATATTGGAGGCACTCCGGTACCATGGAGTGCCACAATACCTGAGGGCCCTCTTGGCCAGCTACTTGGCGGACCGAGCTGTCCTCCTCGTGGACAAAACGGGCATAGTCCGCCGGTACGGCGCAGAGTCCGGTGTTCCACAGGGGTCGGTCCTGGGACCACTCCTGTGGAACATAGGCTTTAACTGGCTCCTGCGGGGAACCCTTCTCCGAGGCACGAGTGTCATCTGCTACGCGGATGACACTCTCCTCACTGCCCGGGGGAGGGACTTTAGAGAGGCGGCAAGTCTGGCCTCGGCTGGCGGATCCTTGGTTGCGGGAAGGATCCGCCGCCTAGGATTGAGGGTGGCGCTGCATAAAACCGAGGCCGTGTTCTTCCACGGGCCAAGGCAGCGCACCCCGCCTGACGCCCACATTGTCGTGGAGGGCGTCAGGATTGAAGTGAAGGCCCAGATGAAATATCTGGGCCTTATAATCGACAGCAGGTGGCGCTTCGGCCCACACTTCAGCGGGCTGTCAGCACGCCTGCTGAAGGCCGCGGACGCCCTCTCTTGGCTCCTCCCAAACTTGGGGGGGCCCAAGGCGCGATGCCGGCGACTGTATGCCGGCATCTTGAAGAGCATGGCCCTGTATGGGGCCCCCATCTGGGCGGACTCCCTCAACAGGAGGGAGAATGCCACTGCAATCCGCAGGCCCCAAAGGGCCATTGCACTGCGGGTTGCAAGGGCCTACCGCTCGGTGGGCTTTGCGGCGGCGTGCGCTCTGGCTAGCACCCCTCCTTGGGAGCTCGAGGCGTGGGTGCTCGCTAGAGTGTACGAGTGGGCAGCGGGGCGTAAGGCGCTCGGTGAGCACCCCACCCCGGAAGAGCGGGAAGCGGTCCGGCGAGAGTCGAGGGACGCAGTCATCCACCATTGGGTGGAGGACCTCGCCATCGCTCCGTTCGGCCGCCGAACGTTGGACGCGCTCGGGCCGGTCCTGCGAGACTGGCTCGAGCGGTCCCATGGTTTCCTCTCGTTCCGTCTGGTGCAGGTATTATCCGGGCATGGGTGC
This sequence comes from Venusia cambrica, assembly GCA_951394065.1. Lineage (NCBI taxonomy): Eukaryota > Metazoa > Arthropoda > Insecta > Lepidoptera > Geometridae > Venusia > Venusia cambrica. Next base: position 53,275 of record OX596068.1, on the reverse strand, counting down.
TTTGGATCTTGCCTGCACCGGATCGGAAGAGAGGAGACCCCGAGGTGCCATCACTGTGGCGCGGCAGAAGACACGGCGCAGCACACCCTCGAGGTGTGTCCGTCATGGTCCCAGCCGCGCCGCAGTTTGATCGCGGTGGTTGGGCAGGACCTTTCGCTTCCCGGCGTGGTCAATTCTATGCTGGGAAGTGAGGGGGCCTGGGCAGCAGTCGCCTCCTTCTGCGAGGACGTCATGTCCCAGAAGGAGGTGGCGGAGCGTGCGCGGGAGGAAGATCCCCTCGCGGCACCGCTCCGTAGGCGTAGAAGGGGTGGGAGAAGGCGATTGAACAATCGTCGTTTTCTCTCACCTGGTGGTGAATAGCGGGCGAAAGGCGCGGGGGCGTCTTCGCCCGTATTGCACAATTCACCACCCACGTCGGGCGAGAATGGCTGAGCACTCGCAGTCATTCTCGGGCCCCCCTCCTCCGGGGGGAGTGGCGTGAAGGCCCCGCTGTAAAGGCGGGCGGTCGTCAGGGGGGACTGGATGTAAAGGCTCTGCCGGTTTCCCAGTCCTCCCTCCACACAGACGATGCGGGAGTGCCGCTGGGTTGTTTAGTGGGTATACCGGGCCACCGGGGAGTCCCACATAACCCTCCCACCCCCGATGGGAGGGTATGCGTAATGCATTTTTCCCAGCGTCAAAAAAAAAAAAAAAAAAAAAAAAAAAAAAAAAAAAAAAAAAAAAAAAAAAAAAAAAAAAAAAAAAGGTTAGGTTGGGGTACTGGGTCGGATAACCTCCTCGTGGTGTACCCTGGGTGCCGTCGATCACTTCCCACTTGTGGGGACTTATCGACGGCAGCGAATAATCCGACGCGAGGGTGTCCTCTGCGTGTCCCTGTGTTAGTAGCATAGGGCACAGCAGATGGACAGGCGGGCTCGCGAAGAGCTTCCGCGGGGCTGGGAGTCCAATGAGGGCTCAGCGGACCTATGGGTCGTGGGATGGCCGGCCTTCAAGGCCGGCGGCGCGGCGGGGAGGGTCAACCCGGCCACCCTGTCGGGCACGAAATGGAAAGGCGACAGTATGTCGCAGCGGACCTTTGGGTCGAAGGATGACTGGCCTTCAAGGCTGGTGGCGCGGCAGGGAGGGTCAACTCGGCCACCCTGTCGGGCACAAAATGAAATGGCGGCATCGAGTCGCAGCGGACCTTCAGGTCGGAGGATGATCGGCCTTCAAGGCTGGTGGCGCGGCAGGGAGGGTCAATTCGGCCACCCTGTCGGGCACAAGTTTAAATGGCGGCATTGAGTCGCAGCGGACCTTCGGGTCGTAGGATGGCTGGCCTGCAAGGCTAGTGGCGCGGCAGGGAGGGTCAACCCGGCCACCCTGTCGGGCATAATGCGTCTCCGAATCCCGTTGTTCGGTGCCTGCACATGGGATGCATGACCGGGGGGAACCCGGTAGCAAGGGCACCAAAGGGGAGCTCACCCCTCAAAAAAGCAAAAAAACAAACATGATAATGGCGACTTCTGGAACGAATCCTCAGGTGGGTGTCAGCCAAGCTGACGAATCCCACGGTGCTACGGCGCCCAGCCCCATCGTATCTGAGGGGGGCAAGAACCGCCTCGTGGGCTCCGGCCCACGCAACAACGACCTTAGCAATGACCCGGACCTTGATTCTACAATAAATAATGACCTTGGCACGAATATGGACAATGTGGAGATAGAGGCTTTTGGTGTTCCCCCAAATGGAACCCTACTAGCCCTAGAGCTTCGGATCCCGACTCCGAACTTGTCTGAATCGGAATCCGACAACATGAGTTGGGAGTCGGTTTCGTCTCCGGGAGGCGGCTCCGAGAGGAGAATGCGCAAGCGGCGCAGAAACGGAGAAAAGGAGGAGGACACGGGTGACTCATCACCGTCACCCAAGGTGTCAACCCCTCGGCGAGGAAGAGGGCGCCCGCCTACAACAGGCGAATACGTTGGCCTGGCGAAAGCCAAGGCCGAACTTAATCGGGCGCGAGAAAAAGAGTTGAGGCTCACAGCTGAGAAGGAGCTCCAAGATGAGCTCAAACAGAAGAAGACCGAGTTCATGAAGGCGCCATCGCCATCGGTGCCCACGGTGTCCCATTCTCAGCTGGGCGGTTGCGACGTTGGCCAGCTGGAGGCAATGTTGCTGGGCTCGGTGGACACCATCCTTGCGGTGGCTACGAAGTCCAAGAACCTAAAGGGCACCAGCGTAAAGGCCCTGAAAGATGCTGCGACCACCATAAAGGCATCTTTTCAGGAAACACGGGCCCGATCGATGCCCGAGGAGATGGCCCTACTTGTAAAGGCCAATGAGCGGCTTTCGTCGGAGCTGAAGGAACTCCGGCGAGAGATAGAGCAGATGAGGGCGATCCAAGCTCGTCCCGCTCCGACTTTGGTACCGGCTCGGGCCCCAGCCTCGGCTCAAACCCCCTGCACAGAGGAGGTAGTGCAGCAAATCATGGTGCAAGTCGGCACCAAGATAAATGCCATGTTTGCTGGGATTCAGGATAGGCTGCTTCCTGAGCGGACCCTGAGGCCTCCATTGGCCGCAGATCGGCGAAGGGAGGCCGAGGCTGGTATCACAGCAGATCCCAAACGCAAGGGTCCTCCAAGCGCTACTCCAGTACAGGTGCCCAGGACAAAAGGCGCTCCAACAGCTACGGCCGCCCCTGTCCCCGCTGGCACCATGGCTCCTCCGGCTGAAGCCTGGAACGTGGTGACGAGGCGAAGAAAAGCTGGGAGGCGAGAGACAGTGCCGGTGTCGGCAGATTCAAGACTCGCGGAGAAGAGGTCTGCCCCTCCGGCCCGAGCCCCTCCACCCCCGAAGGCGAAGGCGAAGCCGAAGACACAGCCCCCTAAACCAGGTGTGGCTAAACTCCGCCCCCCCAAGACCGCAGCGGTGGTGATCACTCTGCAACCGGGGGCGGCGGAGAAAGGTGTCACATATGCCAAGGTGCTGGAGGCGGCCAAGGCTAACATCAAGCTTGGCGAGCTGGGAGTACCACCGCTAAAGATCAGAACAGCGGCCACCGGGGCTCGAGTACTAGAGATCTCCGGCGAGGATAATGCCGCCAAAGCGGATCTCCTTGCTGGCAAACTAAGGGCGGTGCTCGGGGACGATGAGAGCGTGCGAGTCTCCAGGCCGACTGCAACCACCGATCTTCGGGTCAGCGGCCTTGACGACTCCGTCGTTCCGGAGGAGTTGGCGGAAGCCCTAGCCAGGGTAGGCGAGTGCCCTGAGTCAGCTATATCCGTTGGCATAATACGCCGGGGCCAAGCAGGGATGGGCACTGTGTTTGTGCGCTGCCCAACAACAACTGCCAAGAAGGTGATGGCTAGCGGAGGCCGTGTATTAGTGGGCTGGGTGGCAGCGCGGGTCAGCATTTTGGCTGTTAGACCGCGTCGCTGCTATCGCTGCCTCGAATTGGGCCATGTTGTGGCCCAGTGCAAGGCCGAGGTTGACCGCAGCGACGAGTGCTACCGCTGCGGTAAAAAGGCCCACAAGGCCAAAGAGTGCACCGCCGCTCCACGCTGCACCCGCTGTGCTGCCGCGGGCAAGCCGGCGGACCACCTCTCCGGGGGCAAGGCTTGCGCCAAGCCCCCGCCAAAGTCAGGGGCCAGACGGAAGACCGTTGCGACTGAGGCTAAGGCCCAGCTGCGACCGCCTAGTCCTGAAAAAGGGCCGGTGGAAAGCATGGAGGAAAGTTAGTTAGTATGGCCCTAACTTTCCTCCAGGCGAATCTCAACCACTCCGCCGGTGCTCAGGACCTGTTCCTGCAGTCAATGGCGGAGCGGTCGATACAAGTGGCGGTGGCCGCCGAGCCTTATGCGGTCCCATCCAGATCTGACTGGGCGGGGGACCTCGATGGCTTGGTTGCGATCACCACGCAGTCGCCGGCTCACTCCCCTTCTCTCGAAGGAGTGGTGAGAGGAAGGGGTTTTGTGGCGGCTTGTTTGGGCCAAGTCGTCGTCGTGGGGGTGTACCACTCCCGAAACCGGCCGGTTTACGAACTGGAGGCTCTTCTCGGTGAGGTAGGAACCTTGATTGGTCAGACCCGCCCACGCCCCGTTCTCGTACTTGGGGACCTCAATGCCAAATCCACGGCGTGGGGATCCCCGACGACGAACCCTCGGGGCGGCGTCGTGCTCGAGTGGTCGGCCGAGGTGGGCCTCTGCGTCGTGAACCGTGGGACGGAAAACACCTGCGTCCGTCAGTCTGGTGGGTCGATCGTCGATGTGACACTCGTCACGCCAGACATCGCCTGCCGCATTCGCGACTGGCAGGTGTTGGTGGACGTGGAGACGCTGTCCGATCACCGGTATATACGGTTCAGCGTCTTCTCGTCCCAGACGAACGAGGTGAGAAGGACGGGAGGTGAGATCGGTCCGCGATGGGCCCTGAAGCGCCTCAACGCCGAAGTGCTGCAGGAGGCAGCCCTCGTCGAAACGTGGAACGGCACTCCTCAGGAACCGGACCCAGTAGACGTGGATGCAATGGCGAACAAGTTGTGCGAGGCAATGTCGCGCGTCTGCGATGCTGCGATGCCGCGCGCGCGAGCCCCACAGCCGAAACGCCAAGTCTACTGGTGGTCGGAGGAGATTGCCGAACTCCGGAAAACGTGTGTGATGAGGCGCCGCCAATACCAGCGGTATCGGAGACGTAGGCGGCAGGAGAACGAGGTGAGCGAGTCCCTCTATGCCACCTACAGAGAGGCTTCCGGGGCTCTTCGCGTTGCGATAGTCGAGGGCAAGAGACAGGCTTGGCAACAACTGCTGGAGGGGCTAGAGCGCGACCCATGGGGCCGTCCGTACCAGTGGGCAAGGCAGAAGCTTCGCCCCTGGGCTCCCCCCATCACGGCCTCGCTCCAACCGGCAGTGGTGCAGAGAGTGGTTGACGGATTATTCCCCGGTGCTCCGGGGCCCGACTTTGCGCCCCCCTCGACATCGGCTGATCTCGCCGAAGAGGTGGATGAGCCTGCCCCTGTCTCCGAGGTTGAGCTGGGTGTAGCAGTGCTCAGGATGAGGGCCAAAAACAGAGCGCCTGGGCCTGACGGTATACCGGGTCGCGCATGGGCCCTCTCCTATAAACATCTAGGGGCTTCCCTGAAGGACCTGTTTGACTGGTGCCTCAGGGAAGGCAGATTCCCCAAGAGATGGAGAAGAGGCAGACTCGTCCTCCTAAGGAAAGAGGGTCGTCCAGCGGATGAGCCTTCGGGCTATCGTCCGATCGTGCTGCTTGATGAGGCGGGCAAACTGTTGGAGAGAGTGGTCGCTGCCCGCCTTGTTAGGCACCTCGAGACGACGGGACCGGATCTGGCGCCCAACCAGTTCGGTTTCCGGAGAGGTCGCTCGACGATTGATGCCATATCCCGCGTCCGCGACCTCTCCGAGGAGGCGTGCTCCAGCGGCGGTGTGTTGTTGGCCGTTTCGCTGGACATCGCTAACGCATTCAACACACTGCCTTGGAGCACGATTCATGCCGGTCTGGAGTACCACAAGGTGCCCCAGTACCTGCGCAGACTCGTCGGGGACTATCTCTCCGATAGAGAGGTAGTCTTCCCGACGACTCTAGGTGAAGGAAGTAGCCCCATGACGCGCGGCGTTCCACAGGGATCGGTCTTAGGTCCACTCCTGTGGAACGTCGGGTACGATTGGGCTCTCCGGGGTGCAAACCTTTGTGGCGTCGGCGTCGTTTGTTACGCTGACGACACGCTGGTTGCCGCCCGGGGAGAAAACTACAGAGATGCTGCGATTCTGGCGACTGCCGGTGTCGCGACGGTTGTTGCCAGAATTCGAATGCTGGGTCTGGAGGTGGCGCTTCACAAATCTGAGGCCATATGTTTTCATGGTCCTCGGCGGGCACCACCTGCAGGTTCCACCATTGTGGTTGGTGGAACTTCCATCTCTGTCGGGACGACGCTGAAATATCTCGGTGTCGTCCTCGATGGCAGATGGAACTTCAAGGAGCACGTGCGGCGGCTGTCCCCCAAAATTCTGGGAACAGCCGGCGCACTGAGTCGCCTGCTCCCGAACATCGGAGGCGGGGAGGGAAGCTGCCGCCGCCTCTATACAGCGGTGGTGAGCTCAATGGCTCTGTATGGCGCCCCGATATGGGCGGGTCATCTCGATCGGCAGACCACCGCCGTGCTGATCGGAGCCCAAAGGGTTATGGCGGTGAGAGTGTGCAGGGGGTATCGCACACTCTCTCACGAGGTGGCATGCGTGCTCGCCGGCTCGCTTCCGTGGGACCTCGAGGCTGAAGTCCTGGCCTCAGTCTACTGGCGCAGAGCGCAGGCGCGGGAGCGGGGTGAGCGACCAGCACCAATAGAGGTGGCGCACTGGCGTGATGAGGCCAAGACATCGGCCCTCGCCACGTGGGAGGAACGGCTACTTGCGGGACCCGTGCAGAGAGGGGAAAGCGCCCGACGACTCCTCGAGGCCATTCGCCCCGTACTCGCAGAGTGGGTCCGAAGGAAGCATGGGAGTCTTTCGTTCCGGCTGACGCAGGTTCTCTCGGGACATGGCTGTTTCGGGAGGTATCTGTGTCGTGTTGCCCGAAGGGAAGACTCCACGGCCTGCCACCAGTGCGGCTTCGCGGTAGACACCGCCCAGCACGCACTGGAGGCATGCCCAGGGGGAGATGAACCGCGGCGATCACTGGTCGCGGTCGTGGGGACGGACCTCTCCTTGTCGACAATCATTTCTAAGATGGTCGATGATCAGAGGTCGTGGGAGGCGGTGACCTCCTTCTGTGAGACTATTGTTTCGCAGAGGGAGGTAGAGGAGCGGGAGAGAGAAAGAAATCCTCTCTCTCTGCCGCTCCGGAGGGCGCGGACACGGAGGCGGGCTAACAGAGCCCGCACTCCGTCTCCGCTCCGAGGGCCTGGGGTGTTGGGTGCGGGGGCACCTGGCACCTCTCAGTGATAGGCCATCGTGAGGTGGTGTAGATGCCCCAAGTGCTCCGGGGCATCACACACGAGGTGTGGGAGGGCTTTTTACACCCTCCCAAGAGGTGGGTCTGCCAAACGGTGGGCTGCGACTCGACGGGAGCTGCGGCGAATGCGCAAGCGGTCCCGCGCCTCCCGTCTTCGGTCGGCGAAGGTGGAGCACCCTGGGTTTTTAGTGGGTATTACGCACCAAGGTAAGGTGTGGAGAGCCCCACATAACCACCCAACCCCCCGGTTCGGTGGTATCCGTAATGGATTTTCCCAGGATAAAAAAAAAAAAAGGTTAGGTTAGGTTAGGTTGGGGTACTGGGTCGGATAACCTCCTCGTGGTGTACCCTGGGTGCCGTCGATCACTTCCCACTTGTGGGGACTTATCGACGGCAGCGAATAATCCGACGCGAGGGTGTCCTCTGCGTGTCCCTGTGATAGTACCATAGGGCACAGCGGATGGACAGGCGGGCTCGCGAAGAGCTTCCGCGGGGCTAGGAGTCCAATGAGGACTCAGCGGACCTTCGGGTCGTAGGATGGCCGGCCTTCAAGGCTGGCGGCGCGGCAGGGAGGGTCAACTCGGCCACCCTGTCGGGCACGAAATGGAAAGGCGGCAGTAGGTCGCAGCGGACCTTTGGGTCGAAGGATGGCTGGCCTTCAAGGCTGGTGGCGCGGCAGGGAGGGTCAACTCGGCCACCCTGTCGGGCACAAGTTGAAATGGCGGAATTGAGTCGCAGCGGACCTTCAGGTCGGAGGATGATCGGCCTTCAAGGCTGGTGGCGCGGCAGGGAGGGTCAATTCGGCCACCCTGTCGGGCACAAGTTTAAATGGCGGCATTGAGTCGCAGCGGACCTTCGGGTCGTAGGATGGCTGGCCTGCAAGGCTAGTGGCGCGGCAGGGAGGGTCAACCCGGCCACCCTGTCGGGCATGAGGTGAAACGGTGGCAGTGGGTCACAGCGGACCTTTGGGTCGTGGGATGGCCGGCCTGCAAGGCTGGCGGCGCGGCAGGGAGGGTCAACCCGGCCACCCTGTCGGGCTTCATGCGTCTCCGAATCCCGTTGTTGGGTGCTCGCACAAGGGATGCATGGCCAGGGGGAACCTGGTCACTAGGGCACCACAGGGGGACCTCACCCCTTAAAAAAGGAAAAACAAATGGAAATATGGCGACTTCTGGAACAAATCCTCAGGTGGGTAGCAGCGAATGCTGTGAATCCCACGGTGCTACGGCGCCCAGCCCCTACGTATCTGAGGGGGGCGAGAACCGCCTCGTGGGCTCCGGCCCACGTAACGACGACCACGGCAATGACACGGAATTTGATACTGCGCAACATGATGAAAACGGCAAGAAAATGGACAATGTGGAGGTGAAGGCTACTGGTGTATCCCTAGATGGGTCACTACAAGCCCTAGAGCTTCGGATCCCGACTCCGAACTTGTCGGAATCGGAATCCGACGCCATGAGTTGGGAGTCGGTTTCGTCTCTGGAAGGAGGCGGCTCCGAGAGGAGGGTGCGCAAGCGGCGCAGAAATGGAGATAAGGAGGAAGACACGGGTGACTCCTCACCGTCAACCAAGGTGTCGACTACTCGGCGAGGTAGAGGGCGCCCGCCCACTACAGGGGAATACGTTGGCCTGGCGAAAGCCAAGGCTGACCTCAACCGGGCGCGTGAAGAGGAGATGCGGCTTACAGCCGAAAAGGAGCTCCAACAGGAGCTTCAAGAGAGGAGGACTCAATTCCGCAAGGCGCCAGCATCGGTGCCCGCGGTATGTGACACTCAGCTGGACGACTGTGACGCCGCACAGCTGGAGGCAATGTTGTTGGGCTCAGTGGACACCATCCTTGCGGTGGCCACCAAGTCCAAAAATTTGAAGGGCACCAGTGTGAAGGCTCTGAAAGACGCTGCGGCTACCATTAAGGCATCCTTCCAGCAATCGCGGGCTCGATCCATGCCAGAGGAGATGGCCCTCCTCGTTAAAGCGAATGAGCGGCTCTCGTCAGAACTGAAGGAACTCCGACGAGAGATAGAGCAGCTAAGGGCGTCCCAAACTCGCCCAGCTCCAACATCAGCGTCTGCTCGGGCCCCGGCTCAAACACCCTGCACGGAGGAGGTTGTGCAGCAGATCATGGTGCAAGTCGGGACCATGATTAGCGCCCGCTTTGCCGGGATCGAGGAGAGGCTGCTTCCCGCGCAGATCCTAAGGCCCCCACTGGCCGCAGATCGGCGAAGGGAGGCTGAGGCGCGTCCGACCCCGGACCAAAAGCGAAGGGGCCCCCAGAGTACTCCTCCAGCGCAGGAGGCGCCTAAAGTGAGAAGTACTCCAACGCCGATGCCCACCCCTGTTACCACAGGCCCCACGGCTCCTCCGGCTGAAGCCTGGACCGTGGTTACGAGGCGAAGACCAGCCAAGAGACGAGAGACGGAGCCGAAAGCGGCAGGGGCAAGGCCCACCGACAAGAGGTCAACCGCTCCGGCCCGAGTTACTGCTTTCTCTAAACCAAAGCCCACACCACAGCCCTCCAAAGCGGGTGCTGCAAAACTGCGCCCTCCAAAGACTGCAGCGGTGGTGATCACGCTGCAACCGGGGGCAGCGGAAAAAGGCGTCACCTATGCCAAGGTGCTGGAGGCGGCCAAGGCAAAGATCAAGCTTGGCGAGATAGGGGTACCGCCGTTGAAGATCAGAACGGCGGCCACCGGGGCTCGGATACTGGAAGTAGCCGGCGTGGACAACGCTACCAAAGCGGACGTCCTTGCCGGTAAGCTCAGGGAGATGCTCGGTGAAGAGGAGAGCGTACGAGTCTCCAGGCCGACTGCTACCACTGACCTACGGGTCAGCGGCCTGGACGATTCCGTCGTCCCGGAGGAGCTGGCGGTGGCCCTAGCCGGGATAGGTGAGTGCCCTGTGACGGCGATCTCTGTTGGCGCAATACGACGGGGACAATCCGGGATGGGCACAGTATTCGTGCGTTGCCCCACAGTAGTCGCCAAGAAGGTGATGGCCAGCGGGGGTCGCGTCTTAGTGGGATGGGTAGCGGCACGGGTCGGCATCTTGGATGTTAGGCCCCGCCGGTGTTACCGCTGCCTTGAAATGGGCCATGTTGTGGCACAGTGCAAGGCCGAAGTTGACCGCAGTGACGAGTGCTACCGCTGCGGTACAAAGGCCCACAAGGCCAAGGATTGCTCCGCCGCTCCCCACTGCACCCTCTGTGCAGCAGCGGGAAAGCCAGCGGACCACCTCTCCGGGGGCAAGGCTTGCGCCAAGTCCCCGTCAAAGTCAGGGGCCAGAAGAAAGACCGTCGTGACTGAGGTTAAGACCCAGCCACGACCGCCTCGCCCTATCAAAGGGCCGGTTGAACGTATGGAGGAAAGTTAGTTAGTATGGCCCTAACTTTCCTCCAGGCGAATCTGAACCACTCCGCTGGTGCTCAGGACCTGCTCCTGCAGTCCATGGCGGAGCGGTTGATTAAAGTGGCGGTGGCTGCCGAGCCGTACGCGGTACCATCTAGATCTGACTGGGTGGGGGACCTCGATGGCTTAGTAGCGATCACCACCCAGTCGCCGGCTCACTCTCCTCCTCTCGAAGGAGCGATGAGGGGAAGAGGATTTGTGGCGGCTAGTTTAGGCCAGGTCGTCATCGTGGGGGTATACCACTCCCCGAACCGGCCGATTGACGAGTTGGAGGATCTCCTCGGTGAGGTGGGGACCTTTATTGGTCAGACCCGCCCACGCCCCGTGCTCGTGCTCGGGGACCTCAACGCTAAATCCACTGCGTGGGGATCCCCGGCAACGAGTCCGCGGGGCGTCGTCGTGCTTGAGTGGTTGGCCGAGGTAGGCCTCTGCGTCGTGAATCGTGGGACTGAGAACACCTGCGTCCGACATTCGGGGGGGTCGATAGTTGACCTCACGCTCGCCACACCAGACCTCGCTTGTCGCATTCACGACTGGCAGGTTTTGGTGGACGTGGAGACGCTGTCCGATCACCGGCATATCCGATTCAGTGTTTCCTCGTCCCAGACGGACGAAGTGAGAGAAGTAGGTGGCGAGATCGGTCCGCGATGGGCCCTGAAGCGCCTCAACGCCGAAGTGCTGCAGGAGGCGGCCCTCGTCGAAGTGTGGAATGGCACTCCTCAGGAGCCGGACCCGGTAGACTCGGACTCGATGGCGGACAGGCTGTGCGAGGCAATGGCGCGTGTCTGCGACGCTTCGATGCCGCGCGCGCGAGCCCCGCAGCTAAAACGTCAGGTCTACTGGTGGTCGGAGGAGATTGCTGAACTCCGGAGAAGCTGTGTGACGAGGCGCCGCCGATACCAGCGGTATCGGAGGCGAAGGCGGCGTGAGACTGAAGTGAGCGAGTCTCTTTATGCCGCCTACAAAGAGGCTTCCGGGGCCCTTCGCGTTGCGATCGTTGAGAGCAAGAGGCGAGCTTGGGAGCAACTGCTGGAGGGGCTGGAGCGCGACCCATGGGGCCGCCCGTACCAGTGGGCTAGACAAAAGCTTCGCCCCTGGGCTCCCCCGATCACGACCTCGCTCCAACCGGCGGTTTTACAGAGAGTGGTAGAAGGTTTGTTCCCCGGTGCTCCGGGGACCGACTTTACACCGCCCTCGACATCGGGCGATCTCGCCGCAGAAGTGGACGGGCCTGTATCCCCTGTTTCCGAGGGTGAGCTAGGTGCAGCAGTGCTCAGGATGAGAGCCAAGAACACGGCGCCTGGGCCTGACGGCATACCGGGTCGTGCGTGGGCCCTCTCCTTGAAGCACCTAGGGCCCGCTTTGATGGCCCTGTTCGACTGTTGCCTCAACGAAGGCAGATTCCCCCGGCGATGGAGAAGAGGCAGGCTCGTCCTCCTGAGAAAGGATGGACGTCCGGCGGATGAGCCTTCGGGCTATCGACCGATCGTACTGCTTGATGAAGCGGGCAAGCTGTTGGAGAGAGTCGTCGCTGCCCGCTTGGTCAGGCACCTTGAAACGACGGGACCGGATCTGGCGCCTAACCAGTTCGGCTTCCGGAGAGGACGCTCGACGATGGATGCCATATCCCGCGTCCGCAACCTCTCTGAGGAGGCGTGCTCCAGTGGTGGCGTGTTGTTGGCCCTATCGTTGGACATCGCCAACGCATTCAACACGCTACCCTGGAGCACGATACACGCCGGTCTGGAGTACCACAAGGTGCCCCAGTATTTGCGCAGACTTGTTGGTGACTATCTCTCAGATAGAGAGGTAGTCTACCCAACGACTCACGGCGAGCGAAGCAGCGCTATGACGCGCGGCGTTCCACAGGGATCGGTCTTAGGTCCACTCCTGTGGAACGTTGGATACGATTGGGTCCTCCGGGGTGCCAACCTTCATGGCGTCGGCGTCGTTTGTTACGCTGACGACACGCTGGTTGCCGCCCGGGGAAAGGACTTCAGAGAGGCTGCGATCCTGGCCACAGCCGGTGTTGCTACGGTCGTCGCCAGGATCCGTATGCTGGGTCTGGAGGTGGCGCTCCACAAATCCGAGGCCATATGTTTCTATGGTCCCCGGCGGGCGCCACCTACAGATTCCAACATTGTGGTGGGAGGTACTTCCATCCCCGTCGGGACGACGCTGAAATATCTCGGTGTCGTCCTCGATGGTAGATGGCAGTTCAAGGCGCACATACGACGGCTGTCCCCCAAAATCCTGGGGACAGCCGGAGCACTGAGCCGTCTACTCCCGAATATCGGGGGCGGTAGGGGAAGCTGCCGCCGCCTCTATACAGCGGTGGTAAGCTCGATGGCCCTGTATGGCGCCCCGATATGGGCAGGTCGGCTCGATCGGCAGACCACCGCCCTGTTGATCGGAGCCCAGCGGGTGATGGCGGTGAGAGTGTGCAGGGGGTACCGCACACTCTCTCACGAGGTGGCATGCGTGCTTGCTGGCACGCTCCCGTGGGACCTTGAGGCCGAAGTTCTCGCCTCGGTCTATTGGCGCAGAGCGCAGGCAAGGGAGCGAGATGAGCGACCGGCGCCGCAGGAGGTAGCGCACTGGCGAGATGATGCCAAAACATCGGCTCTCGCCACGTGGGGGGAACGACTCCTCGCTGGACCTGTGCAGAGAGGAGAAAGCGCTCGAAGACTTCTCGAGGCCATCCAGCCTGTACTCGAGGAGTGGGTCCGGAGGGGGCATGGGAGTTTGTCCTTCCGTCTGACGCAGGTTCTCTCGGGACATGGTTGTTTCGGGAGGTACCTGAGTCGCGTTGCCCGAAGAGAGGACACCTCGGCTTGTCACCAGTGTGGATGCGCGGAGGACACTGCCCAGCATGCGCTAGAGGTATGCCCGGGAGGAGATGAACCGCGGCAATCGTTGGTCGCGGTTGTGGGAACGGACCTCTCCTTGTCGGCCATCATCTCAAAGATGGTCGATGACCAGAGGTCGTGGGAGGCGGTGACCTCCTTCTGTGAGATTATTGTCTCGCAGAGGGAGGAGGAGGAGCGGGAGAGAGAAAGAAATCCTCTCTCTCTTCCGCTTCGGAGGGCGCGGACACGGAGGCGGGCTAATCGAGCCCGCACTCCGTCTCCGCTCCAAAGGCCTGGGGTGTTGGGTGCGGGGGCACCTGGCACCCCCCAATGATAGGCCAATGTGAGGTGTAGATGCCCCATTGTGTTCCGGGGCATCACACGAGGTGAAGGAGGGCCTTTTACACCCTCCCATGAGGTGGGCCTGCTGCAATGCGGGCTGTTGTCGACGGGTGCTACGGCGAATGCGCAAGCGGTCCCGCGCCCCCCGTCTCTCTAGTCAATGACGGAGGAACACCCTGGGTTTTTAGTGGGTATTACGCACCAAAATAAGGTGTGGAGAGCCCCACATAACCACCCAACCCCCCGGTTCGGTGGTATCCGTAATGGATTTTCCCAGGATAAAAAAAAAAAAAAAAAAAAAAAGGTTAGGTTAGGTTAGGTTAGGTTAGGTTAGGTTAGGTTAGGTTAGGTTAGGTTAGGTTAGGTTAGGTTAGGTTAGGTTAGGTTAGGTTAGGTTAGGTTAGGTTAGGTTAGGTTAGGTTAGGTTAGGTTAGGTTAGGTTAGGTTAGGTTAGGTTAGGTTAGGTTAGGTTAGGTTAGGTTAGGTTAGGTTAGGTTAGGTTAGGTTAGGTTAGGTTAGGTTAGGTTAGGTTAGGTTAGGTTAGGTTAGGTTAGGTTAGGTTAGGTTAGGTTAGGTTAGGTTAGGTTAGGTTAGGTTAGGTTAGGTTAGGTTAGGTTAGGTTTTTTTTTTTTTTTTTTTTTTTTTTTTTTTTTTTTTTTTTTTTTTCCGGCGTTAAATATCCGGACGTAGGCGACCCTCTGGCTCAGATGCCAGAGTCATTTCTATTCTTTTTTTATTATGTTTTTTAACTACTGACTTATATAAACTACTATACTAGAAGAGGGATAAACATTCTTAGATCTAAGGTTATACAATTAGCATTTTGACAGGTTTTTAACTTAGTAGAGTTACAGCCTGAAAACTCTTCGTCTTTTTCAGAGCGCAACTCCACTATGTTTCACAAAGCTGAGAGGGAAGGGGGTGGGGGTTTCAGCAACATTTTATTTACTGGACATTTAATTTAGTTTTTCGAGCCTCCATTATGGCTGAAGTAGGCTTATAAGTAAGTGTGGTGGGCATAACTTGGCTTTTAATCCCTGGATGCTCCTGTTGGGGATACATTCAGTTTGCTAACTGTTTATGTTAAGCTGTGTTTTACCATGTTATGCCCCCTTATTTTGTATTCTAAAATAATTTTACTATCTAGAGTCTTATTTTAAACAGTGTATCCTATTGTCTAATTATTTCTTAACCTATTTTTGTTATTGCTAATTACATTATATGCTATATGATATAAGTACAGCAATATTTATACATCCTTGTTCCTTTTTATAACCTTAGTTGCTATTTTTATACAATATGATATGAAAAGATTTCTTACGTTTCTATTACTCATATAGTGGCTTACATTTTCTAATTTTATATCTAGGTTATATTGTTGCTCAGCGTTGTATCTCTCTATACCGTATACAGGGCACTCGAACAAAATGTGCTCCACCGTTTGTTTTGTACCATGTTCACATAGGCAAGACGGGTCCTCCTTGCACTTAAACCGGTTTAAGTACTCTGAGAACCCGCCGTGCCCAGTCATGATCTGTGTTAGGATTCCAGTCGGTGTTATCTTTTTAACAATTTTATAGGCTTTGATGGCGTCTGGGAAAAAGATTTTGGTGGTGACTGCTTTATCACTGGCTTTGTATCTCCTGTTCCATCCGTCAAGAGTACCTTCTCGGATCTGTCGCTTGACGGACGAAACAGGACAGGCATCGTAGTGTGGTCTGGATTTCGTCTTCAGCGCGGCCTCTTTTGCTAGCACGTCGGCGCGCTCGTTTCCTATTAAGCCAGCGTGGGCCTTAACCCAGAAAAGTGCAACAGTCTTGTTCTGTTCTCTACACTTTTCTAGGTTTTCGCGGATTTTGACTGCGAGTGGGTGGGTAGAGCCGTGATTAACCACTGCTTGGAGCGATGACCGTGAGTCGCTGTAAATTGCGAAACTCGTGGCTGGATTTTCCTGCATCACCTCAGTGGCCTTGCATATGGCCAGCAATTCAGCCTGGTAAACCGTGCAGTAGGACGAAAGCTTCAGCTTGAGGGTTTTGGTCTCTTCCTCATTGGTCCATATGGACAATGCGGCTCCGACCTTGCCCTCAATCTTACTACCGTCCGTGAACACCCGTACTGCGAAGTCGCTGTTGGTGTCCACCTGCACTTGGTTTTCCAGGCATTTAAATTCCAGGATCATATGCTTGGCTGGATGAGGTTTTGCGGAAGATCTTGTCATCCTTTCCGTCTCTCTGTCTCCCAGTGCTGGCAGGGGGACACCCCTCTTCGCCTCGTACAGGGCGGCTGCCTCCTGTATTCTGAGGTCGAGGGGTAGTATGCCGGCCAGCACTAGTGCTGAATTTAGAGAGACGGTCCGGTATGCTCGACATAGCTTCTGGGCGAATCCCCTCTGGACGTTGTTTAGCTGTTTTTGCACACATAGTTTTTTCGTTGCAGGGGCCCAGACGCTAGAAGCATACATAATCAACGGCTCCACCACTGCCGTGTAAATTGTGCGTACCACCTCGGGATGGAGACCCCAGCTGACCCTGGCGGCTTTCGACAAGTGTTTGTAAAGATTCTGTGCTTTTTTACATACATTTACAACATGTTGGTTGTAGGTCAACTTGTCGTCGATGGTAAGCCCCAGGATTTTGATGTCCTTGGACATGACAATGTCGACCCCGCCCATTCTCAGGCGTGGTGTGTCAAACTTAAGCTTCCGTGTCACCACCATCGCGTTCGTCTTGTGTGGTGCAAACTTCAGCTTATTTCTGACACCCCACTCCTGAACGCGGGCTAGAGCGGCATTGGCCCGTCCCTGGACATCGGTGCCGGTGTCTCCATCGAAGACCAGGACCACGTCATCGGCGAACGCCTGATTGTAGTGGCCATTTTGCTGCAGCTCCTCGAGGAGAGGGTCGATCAGGAGGTTCCAGAATATTGGACCACCGATTGAACCTTGAACGCAACCTTTCGTGGTCTGTCTGGTGATTTCCTCCCCTGCGTAGCGTACTTTGACTCTTCTCCCCTCGAGGTAACTGTCAATGATCCTTCTAATATTTACTGGGCAGCCTTCCTCAGCCAGTCGGACTCGTATTGCGGGCCACCAAGCATTGTCAAAGGCGCCCTCTATGTCCAGCGATACTATTGTAATGACCTTTTTTAGGTCCAGTTTTGAATTTATGTGCTTCGTAAGGTCATAGAGGGCGTCCTCAGTGCTTCTTTGGGGCATGAATCCGTACTGGCGAGTACTGAGCTTTGGTAGGATGTGCCACTTGATTCTCGCAATCACCATCTTTTCGAGAATCTTTCCCAGTATAGGAAGCAGCCCAATCGGCCTATAAGATTTGGGGTCCAAGTAGTCTTTTTTCCCTGTTTTTCGAAGTACTACTACTGTTGCTTCCTTCCAGGGCTTTGGGAAACAACCTAATTCCAAGCACTTATTCGCAACTGAGCGGAAAGCTTCCGGGTTGTTTCGGATCGCATGTAGGCAGATATCTGCAGTGAGCCCGTCTGACCCAGGAGCTTTTTTGGGATTGAAGCCTTCCGCCGCCGTCATCACTTCGTCCAAGGTAAATGGTGGGTCATGCTCACCATGTCCCAAACCGTTTACCTGGTCCGCTAATGCCCTAGTGTTACGGTGGTCGACGTTGTCTTTGTCGTGCCTATCCTCGGGGTAGAAAGTTTCCGCTAACAGTTGCGCAGATTGTCCGGGGGTTAACGATTTCCCATCTTTAATCAGCGGCAGATCTTCTTGACGGTTCGTCGTCCTCCCTATCACTCTGTAAATTCCATCCCACATTCCCTCCCTATCTTGCTTCCCACAGAACTCTCTCCAACTTTCTATCTGCGCCCTTTTAACCTCGTCCTCATATTCTTTCTTTGCTTCCAGGTACTTCGTGATGACCATGTCTCTTCGGACCGGGGCGGCGCAGCGGATCCTCCTCTTCTTCGTGCGGACCTCTTTCTTCAGGCGGGCGAGATTCTCCGACCACCACGGTAAGTTATACTTAGTATTTACTTTCTTTCTGGGGATGGCGAGGCTGCATGCTTGGGTTATGGTGTCTATGTAATTTTCTACTGAGTTTTCTAATATACTAACATGTGTGATTTGGTTTATACTTTCTTTATTGATATTGTTATCGTTTTGCAATTGGGTCAGTTTCTCATGAAACTGACCCCAATTAGCTTTTTTACTATTAAATATTCTGGTGGTCCTATGTGTATCCATACCTTTTGCTTTCTTAAGCCTCACCCGGAAAGTAATGGCGTTGTGGTCGGAGTTTACCAACTGCTCGTCCACCTTCCAGTCCTCCACGTAGCTGAGGAGGTCCGCCGAGCACGCCGTGACATCGACGAAGCTTGTGAACCTTCTGTTCCCTCTTACTGTGTCGAAAGTTGGGATGTCGCTATTGTTGAGAATGTGCATTTTCATGTCTTCGAGAGTTCCGGCTAGGTCAGCTCCTCTGTGGTCGATTTTGTTGGAGCCCCACCATGTGTTGTGTGCATTCGCATCCCCTCCGTAGACAACCTTGGCTGTTCTGATATTCCGCTGTACTTTTTCCAGATGTTCTAGATACGGCTCGTACGGCTTGTTTGAACCTTCGGGCTCGAAGTAGAACGAGACAAAGACCATTTCCCAGGCGCAGGTTCTTATCTTGACTACGACGATGTTGTGTGTAGTCAGGTCTGGGTACGGGATGACGTCAAGTTCATTGTCGAAAACGACAATGGCCGCCTTGACGTTGGCGTCGTCCCGACCCGCGTATTGGAAGACCCTGGTTCCTTGGCTTTGTCTCATTCTACCTGTTGCCCCCAGGTACGGTTCCTGTACAAGCGCAATGGCGATTTTCCGTTTGGTCGCTTCCAGCATCAGTTCTTGTGTTGCCAGTTGTCCACGTTGGAGATTCGCCTGCACCACACAATATGCCTTCGAGGGAAGGTCCGTCAGCATTTGGGTCCCCGGGGCCACCTTAGCAATAGGCTACGGTAGCCCTGGCTAAGGTGTCCCACTTCTTTCGGATCGGGCATTCGTTGCTGAAGGCGTTGTGCTCTCTTCTGTCTATCTTGGCCTGTGAGCAGTTGCAGCAGGACGGTGGCACTTCAGCGAGCCAGTCCGCACAGTTGGCTTTGATGTGCGGCCCTCCACAGTGACTGCACTTTTCCTGCTGTTCGCTACAGTGGCGCCTTCCGTGTCCGTATCCCAGGCAAAGTGAGCACTGAACAAGGGGTGATTGATCAGCCACGTGTACTTTTTGGAGATCGATTTTTACCGATCCAGCGTCTGTCAGTCTGCGCCAGATTTGTGGTGTAACCCTCATTATGATGTGACTGGTGTAGGGATTTCTGGTACGTCGCTTGTAAACGATCTCCATTTTGTTGTGGTTCCCGTCCAGGTCTTTAAAGATGTTCCTGTTCTGATTTTTCAGCGCACTGAGCACATCCTCATCAGAGTTGTACTTGAGGACATCCTTAAAGATTACTAGAGGATTCTTGTTGTGTACCTCTTGGACGTGCAGGTGGTTCTCCACTGCTTTAAGTCTCTCCTTCACCTGTTGCCTTTCAGCTTCGGTTTTACAGCCCAATATCACCTTTCTATCTTTAGCTTTTCTTATTCTTTCCACTGTTACCCATCCTTCTTTCGCATTTACCGCCTTTCTTATCCTATTAAGTACATCCTCTCCTGTTTCGCCTTCGTCTTTCGCTGACACAACAATCGAGTGCAGTGCAGTCTGATCGTTGGTCTGTTTTTTGGGTTGCCCAGATGTGACGGTGGCGTAAGAGGCTTTTTGGAGGATTTCCTTTTGTTCTCTCATCATTTCTTTTAAACTTTCTACACTTTCGTTGTTTTTCTTCATCATTTCGCTATACTCTCTCATTTGTTCTTTCATTGTGTCATGAATCTTATTACTATGTTCTTCAATCTTCCCTCTAATGTACCTTAGCTCCTCTGTGCTTTCTTTCTCTTTTTCATTTTCTCCTTCTTTGGATTTTTCTAACTCCTCTACTCTAGTATTTGTTTCTTTTTGCTGCTTTCCTTTTTGCTGCTCTTCGTCGCTCTCCTTTACCAGCTGGTATAATCGGTCGATTGCCAAGGTGACTTCGGTTTTGATGTCTCTCCTTATGTTATTCCCCTGCGCGAGGTAGTGCTTAGCTTTAGCTACGGTTTTTCTTGCCTCGGCTACGCGGGTTCTGACTTTTAGGGGACTTTCAAGGTTCTCGATCGACCTCCCAGCTGGTTTAGGCTTTTTGTTCGGTCTTGGTGATGGCTGTGAGTCGTCCTTCGATTTGGAGTTAGTCGCCTGTGTTGGGATCACCTTTGCAAGTGTTTCCACTGAGGCACGCGGTGTGTTCTGGTTTGCGCAAACACTCTCCTCTAGTGGTAACCTTGCTTCTGTTTTTGACGTCACTTGGGCCGGTGTTTTGTAGGTGCGGAGACCTAAAAGGGGGCTATTTGCAGCAGGTTTCTTCACTGGCGAGGTCGGTTTTGCCTGTAAAGGGGGCTCTACCGGGTGCTCTACCACTGACTCTGGCATCGTCCTGATGTTCGGTGAGGCCTGCTCTACGCGTACTGGCGATTTTGTCATGCTTCTCCCGGCTATCTCCAGTCTCTCTATGCTTTTTCTGACATCCACCGAGGTTCCTGCCAGATCCACCAGGTCGTAGGTGGTGTTTCCGCTGGTAGAGGGACCTGTCTGCGTTTCGGAGAAGATCCTCGGGGAGTTTGGGGATATTGGGGGGGTGCTAGCCGGTTTGTTAGTGCTTTTCGCAGGAGTCCGGAACATTATTGCGTGTTTTGTAAGTTTTTCCGTGTCAATAAATGGTGTAAATTGTAAATTGTAAATAGTAAAATTGTATAATTTAGTTATAAATTAGGTTAAAATGGATTATTTATGTAAATTAGGTCGCAGGCGACCACCGTAACTATTTAGATTTGTAGGGTTTTGCTCTACCTAAATTAAATGTTTGCTCCGTATAGAGTCAGTCTTAGAATAAATTTTAAATTGTATAATGTAGATAAATAAAACTTAGGTTTATACTGTATAGTTTTTGGTCGCTGGTGATCACCGTAAATAAAATTTTAAAAATGTAAAAAGTTGCTCTACCAAGGTAATTTTTATTTCTGTGTAGAGTCTGTCTTATAATATGTTATAGTGCCCGTTGTGCACAATATGTCATTCAAAGTCCTATTTGATTTGGTCGAGCGGTTCGAGAGATACAACGCTTTTAATATTTACAAGATGGCGGACAAAATGGCTACCAGATCTTTATCAGTCCACCAATCTGTCGGTTTTTGGCGTAGCTGCCTAGGGTTTTGAGTCTCTCCAATGGCTCGGGTCCCACGTTCTCTCCTGTTGTTAAGGGTGATTTTAAATTCGACTCTATCTAGAGTCGGTCTCCAGGTAGAGCTCGTGCGGCCGATGCCGGTGGAGAAAATCCCACCCTGATACCACTTCGGGGTCAGAACTTATGGCCTAAACAATTTTTAGTTCTACTGGGGGGGGAAGTAAAAGAGGGGGGGTGGGAGGTGGGGGGGGTGTGGGGGGGGGGGTCCTTAGGTCACAAAAGTGCTATAGTTACAAGATACTGCAAGTACTATTGAATATGGGGTGGGGGGTATCTTGGGGGGGGGGGAGGTTGGGGGGGGGTATATACTCTGTCTTATATTTACTTTTTGTTTCAGGTACCGCCGCCGCCGTGCCGCCGCCGCCGGTTGATCACTGTCGCCGCCGCCGTCCAACGACTGAGTCCCAAGGTGAGTTGCTCCAGGGGGGGGGGGGGGGGTCCCGTCCGGGGTAGTGGTCCAGTTGTGTGAGTGTAACGAGCAGGGGGGGGGGTTTTTTAGGGGGGGGGGCTGAAAATTTTGTCCTTTTTCCTCTAGGACGCTCCGTTCCAGGGTTACAGCGGTTTTTTGGTCTTCGTGCGGTTTGTAAACAATTTGGGGACTTTTCAAAATCACGTGGGGGCTCTGCCGTTCTCCCTAAAAATCCTGGAGTGGTGTCTTCGTGTCGAGGGTACTTTGGTCCTTTAGGTACCGTTTTTTCCCCGGCAGATTGGCTTCCAGAGGACCCGGGATGCTCTTGTTTATCTGGTGTGGCAGATACGATTGACCGCAAATGGCTGGTTTCCCGGTTTTGGTGTTGTTTAGGGAAAACTGCTATATCTCCGGTGCTGGTTGTCGCTCTGCCTTGTTACTGGTGTCAATCTGTTGGGGCTGAAATTTACTTTCCTCTTCTTGGTTGGTCTTTTTCTTATGTGGGTCTGTCTCTGGTCCAGACGTGGTCAAACTTTCCAATGTGGCTCTCTTCCAGGGTGAGTACTTGACCAACTTTTGGTTTTCGGAATCCTGTAGAGTGGCTGGTCCTCCAACTTCTACTGTCTTCTTGCTCACCGTATCTACTTCCAGTGAGGAGATATCCACTCTGGAAGGTCAAAACTTGGGGCTGGAGAGCTGGTGGTGGCTTGGATCTGTGAGTTAACCCTGTAATTGCTTCAGGCGACCTCTGGTCGCATACTGAATTAATTTCAGCTCAGTTTTGCGATCAGACCTTCGGTTCCAGGGTTATGGTGGTACCAACTTAATTCGGTAATGGCGTCGCTCTTCCCTGGTTGGTTAGATCGTCCACCAAAGGCCCAAATATCGTCCTAAAATTAAAAGTAAAAGTATGCCGGGGTCAGTGATATATTTCCTGTCTGTCCTTTTTGTCTTACAGGTGGTAGCTCTTCCCGTTTATTTCCTGTGATTTTTCCAGGAAATTTTTCGGTTTACAAAAACTACCAAATGCGGTTTTTTGACAGGAACCAGGTGTAAATGGTCTGATTCCTGTTTAGCTCGGGGTTAACAGCTCAGAATTGGGAATGTACCCGTAATCTCTGTCTCTCTAGGTATCCCGGTTTGGGAATTAGGGAAATACCTATTAGGCTACCTACTTTCTTGCAGGTCTCCTATCTCCTGTGTTTTTCCTCCTAAAAATCCCAGAATTTGTGGAAGCCTTGGGAGCCAGCAAGGTTACTGAATTCTGGAATAAAATTGGGGGGTCGTCGCTCTTAATCTCTCTCTGGATGTCTGGAACTGTTTCCCACCACTACAATGCACGTGTTGAGTGTCGTTTTTTGAGTCTAGCTCCGTCAGTTATGGTCCGAATTCACTTCTTCAAACGGATTTGAGTGTTTCTCGTCAAGGCACGTGTTTCGACGTATTGCACGTCGTGCTAAAGTGAATTCGGGCCCCACGTGCTTTTTGTTTTTATAGCTATAACTCACGATTGCGTGGTGGGAAAAATCCAAAATTCCGCTGGGAGTAGGTCCTGGTGGAGTGTTCCAAGTTTCCAAAAGAAAATAAGTGGGTCACCGCTGAAAATCGTGCAGCGCACGGCCTCAAAGTTCCGTGCACGTGCCAAATATTGTTTTTTGGAGATAACTCCGTCGTTTTTCCACTTTTTCCAAAACTTTTTTCACTTTTGTGATCCACTTCACTGCGCGCACAACACTCTGAATTTTCGTAAAAATCAGAGCACTTTTCACTATTTTTAAGATTTTTCGAGCGCGGAGACACGTTAGAGAGCTGGCGTTTCGACTGCGGGCCAGGCGCAACTGGGTTAGGTTAGGTTAGGTTAGGTTAGGTTAGGTTAGGTTAGGTTAGGTTAGGTTAGGTTAGGTTAGGTTAGGTTAGGTTAGGTTAGGTTAGGTTAGGTTAGGTTAGGTTAGGTTAGGTTAGGTTAGGTTAGGTTAGGTTAGGTTAGGTTAGGTTAGGTTAGGTTAGGTTAGGTTAGGTTAGGTTAGGTTAGGTTAGGTTAGGTTAGGTTAGGTTAGGTTAGGTTAGGTTAGGTTAGGTTAGGTTAGGTTAGGTTAGGTTAGGTTAGGTTAGGTTAGGTTAGGTTAGGTTAGGTTAGGTTAGGTTAGGTTAGGTTAGGTTAGGTTAGGTTAGGTTAGGTTAGGTTAGGTTAGGTTAGGTTAGGTTGCTGCCACAATTTTCGCTCTGAGGTACCAATCTCGTTAACTTTTCCTTGACGCTCGGAACTTTTGGTGACAATTAGCAGGGTCGAGCTAGGCTCCCTCGCGTTGTTGCCAACTGTTGTGGGTTGTTAGCTGTTGCCAACTGTTGTGGGTTGGCGTGAATAATTAGCACGGTCGAGCTAGGCTCCTGTGCGTTGTTCCGCCTTCCCATATCAGGATGGACGAACGTTCAATTGTAAGCGGGGGAGGGTCACCCCCCCCCTGTCGTCGGGAGGCTGCTGAAGCCGGTCCGGCTTGCTTGGAGGTATCGCGGACTCCGCATTATGCGTCGCAGGCTGCGAAGCCCCTACGCAAGGCGAACGGGCGATTCGTAAAAGGCCCTTCTAAGGGCCAGTCACCGGGGGTTAAATCGGGGTCGGATACCGAGTCGTCGGCTGCGCCCAAAAAAGGCCCTCTTCAGGGCCCCTCCGGCACGGAGGAAGGGGCGGAGTCCGACTTCTCGGACATGTCAGTAGACGAGGCGGCCAGGAAGCGGCCGTATTCCTCGTTCTTCGCGCAGGGGTATCTAGACTCCGACACGGAGACCGAGGGTGCGGTGGCGGCAAAGGTCGCGACGTCGAAGAGAGGAGGCGGCAAGGGGAGAGCTGCCAAAGTTGGGGGTCCGTCGAGGGAGGAGTTTCTCCGCCCTGCGATGGCGGATACCCTCAACAAACGATGCTACAGGGGGGCATCTGAAAAGGCGGCAAGGGCGGACAGCGGCAACGAAGTCGCTTCCTTGGCGGATAGCGACGCCAGTGCGCTGGACGCGCAATCGCTGAGGGCGCGGGCAGGAGAGAGCCTCTCCAACATCTTGGGGGTCGTGAAGAGGTCGTCGAACCTCAAGGGGGAGCTCGCTGGCCTGTTAAAAACTTCGGCGAGGTGCCTGCGAGAGGTTGTCGACGCCCTCGCCGAGCGGAGCGAGGCCAGGGAGACGCAGTTACTGAGGGCCGACAATGGCCGTCTACGCCTGGAGGTGGAGGCCTGCAAGGCAGAGGTGAAGGCGCTCCGTCGTGGATTCTCTGAGGCCAAGACGGAGGCCGCCGTCGCCACCTCAGCCGCCGCCGCTGCTGCTGCCTCTGCCTCCGTGGCGATGCAGGCTCCCTCAGGGATGGGGGAGATGCTGGAGGAGCTGAAGCGCTCCTTCTCCCTGACATTCGGGGACATGCTGAGTGCCCGAATGGCGGGAATAGAGGAGCGCCTCTTGCCAGCGCCTGTTGTGCGTCCGCCGCTGAGGGCGGACGCAAAGAGGGCTGCAGCGGATGCCGTACCACCGCCGCCCAGGCCCATGCCGGCAGTTGTCCCTGCTGGTGACAGCTGGGCGACGGTGACGAGGAAAGGGAAGGGGAGGGGGAAATCCTCCGTCCCCTCAGCGGCCCCAGTGCCTGCTCCAGCGGCTGCCCCATCGGCTGCCCCAGCGCCTGCTCCAGTGGCTGCCCCAGTGGCTGCCCCAGGGCCGAGGAAGCGTGGGAAAAGGGGGAAGAAATCTTCCCCCCCTACAGCGCCGGTGACTTTTGCCACCGCCGCTGCGGCCCGCTCTGCGCCTGCGGCTGCTGCCGCTGTCAAGGCGGCGCCGAGGCCGATGGCGGCGCTACCGAGGGCCCCTAACTCCGCGGCGGTCGTGGTGACATTGCGTCCCGCGGCCCAGGAGGCCGGGGTCACTTACAGCGCCGTCCTGCAGCAGGCCCAGGACAAGATCAAACTCCGCGAGATCGGAATTGATCTTGTCCGATTCAGGCAGACGGCTACGGGAGCCAGGATGCTGGAGATTCCTGGCTCCCAAACAGAGGAGAAAGCCGACAGGCTCGCGGAGAAGCTCCGCGAGGTCCTGTCGGAGGTGGCCGTGGTGACCAGGCCCGTCAAAACGACGGACCTGCGCGTCATCGGCCTGGACGACACGGCCACCAAGGAGAAGGTGGCCGCTGCAGTGGCCGAGGCGGGCCGCTGTGACGTCGGGCTCGTGAGGGCTGGAGAGGTGCGCACCGGCCCCGGAGGCACTGGCTCCACCATTGTGTCCTGCCCTATCTCGGCAGCCAAGGTGCTGCTGAAAGAGGGCAGGCTTTTGGTCGGGTGGAGCGTGGCACGGCTGGTGTCGTTGGGGGATCGCCCCATGCGCTGTTTCAAGTGCATGGGGCTGGGGCATACACGCCCCCAGTGCCCTTCGACGTCCGACAGGGGTGACCTGTGCTTCCGGTGTGGAAACACAGGTCACAAGGCGGCCACCTGCGGGCGGGCCGACCCCCACTGCGCTATATGCGCAGAGTCGGGGAGGCCGGCCGGGCACACAATGGGGACGCGAAGTTGCGTTCCCCCCAAGACGAAGGGGAGAACCGCTGGGGTCCGGGCCACCCCAGTGACTCCACTGGTCGCTCCCGTGACGGGAGCGAGCCAAGCGACTTGCGAGGAGGTTGAGATGGCTGACTAATATGGATCAAGTCGGCCAACTCAACCTCCTACAGACGAACCTCAACCACTGCGCCAGGGCTCAAGATCTGCTTATGCAGTCCCTGGCGCAGTGGAACGTCGACTTGGCGGTCGCTGCGGAGCCGTACTTTGTCCCCTCTCAGCATGCTTGCTGGGCTGGGGACCTGGACGACTCCGTGGCCATCGTGGGAAGGGCGCATGGCGGTCCCCCCCTCTCGGTAGTAGAGAGAGGTGCGGGGTACGTGGTGGCCAAGTGGGGGGAGTATGTGGCAGTTGGCGCATACTTCTCCCCCAATAGAACCGCTGCGGAGCTGGAGGTCTTTATGGACCTCCTAGCCGCAGCGGTTAGAAGGCAGGTGCCACGTCAGGTCCTCTTTATGGGGGACCTGAACGCCAAGGCCCGGGACTGGGGCAACCCCTCTACCGACACTCGTGGGGAGATTGTCAGGGAGTGGGGGGTTGCCACGGGACTGACCCTCTTGAATAGAGGGTCGGCCCACACGTGCGTGCGACAGCGAGGGGGGTCCGTGGTGGACGTATCGTTCGCCACCCCCGCTGTCGCAGCACGTGTCCAGTCGTGGAGGGTGATGTCGGAGGTGGAGACTCTCTCGGACCATAAATACATATGGTTCGAGATCTCCTCCACCACCGACATCCAAGGGGGGCAAGTGGCGCGAGCGGACTTCCCGCGCTGGGCGATCTCTCGCCTCGACGCCGAGGTGGCGTCCGAGGCGGCGATCGTCCAGTCGTGGTTCGCCGCGCCCACACACCCGGAGGCGGAAGTCGCAGCGAGCCGCTTCCGGGAGGCGGTGACCGCGGTGTGCGACGCCGCCATGCCGAGGTGCAGACGCCTCCCGGGCCGCCGGGAGGTCTATTGGTGGAGCTCGGAGATAGCGGATCTCCGAGCCGCCTGCTCGGCGGCGCGCCGCTCCTACGCACACCGTAGGAGGCGACGTCACGGGCGGACCGACGGCGAGCTGTCAGCCGAGGAGCTGACAGCCGAGGAGCAGCTGTACAGCTCCTACCGCGAGGCGAAGCGGGAGCTGCAGCTGGCCATCGGTCGGGCCAAGGAGCGGTCCTGGCGCGAGGCCCTGGAGGGCCTTGATAGGGATCCGTGGGGGCGCCCGTACAGAGCGGCCCGGAAGAAATTCCGGGGCCAGGCGCCCCCGGTTGCGGAGTCCCTGGAGCCGGAGACCCTGGGCGGGGTGTTGGAGGGGCTTTTCCCCGCCATCGACCCCCACCACACCCCGCCCGCGATGGCGGCGCCCTCCTCGCCGGTCGAGGAGGTGGACCCGGACTCCATCCCACCTGTCTCAGAGGTGGAGATGGAGTTGGCCGTCGGCCGCCTGAGCGGCAAACGGACGGCGCCGGGTCCGGACGGGATCCCGAAGAGGGTCCTGAGGATCGCCCTCAGGGAGATGGGCGATCGGCTTCGGGAGCTGTTCGACGTGTGCATCACGTCCGGACGGTTCCCGAAGCTGTGGAAGGACGGCCGGCTGTGCCTGTTGCGGAAGGAGGGTCGTGCCGTAGACTCGCCTTCCGCATACAGGCCAATAGTGCTGCTCGACGACGCGGGGAAGCTGCTGGAAAGAGTGGTGGCTTCCCGCGTCGTCCGGCACCTAGGCGGCACTGGGCCTCAGTTGTCGGAGGCCCAGTTTGGGTTCAGAGCGAGGCGGTCAACGATTGACGCCTTGCTCTGGCTCAAGGGGTGGACGCAGGAGGCGGTCCGGGAGGGGGATAAGGCGTTGGCTGTCTCGCTGGACATTGCCAACGCCTTCAACAGTCTGCCGCACGGAACGATACAGGAGGCGCTCCGTTACCACGGGGTGCCCCTGTATCTGCGGAGGCTGTTGGCGGACTACCTCCAGGACCGCGAAGTCCTGGTGGAGGGACGCGACGGTCTGAGACGCCGTCGCGTCGTCCGCGGGGTTCCACAGGGGTCGGTGCTGGGACCGCTCCTGTGGAACATCGGCTACGACTGGGTCCTCCGTGGCACGCTGCCCGCCAACATGCGGGTTGCGTGCTACGCGGACGACACCCTGGTCGTAGTCAGGGGGAGGGACCTGAGGGAGACGGTGCGGTTGGCCGAGGTGGGCACGGCCCACGTGATCGACCGCATCCGCTCCCTCGGGCTGGGAGTGGCCCTCTCCAAGACCGAGGCCCTGTTGTTCCACGGGCCTCGGGGGGGACCCCCGCCAGGGACCAGAGTGGTCCTGGACGGAGTCCCGGTCCGGGTTGGGACCCAGATGAAATATCTGGGCCTCATCCTGGACGGACGGTGGACTTTCGGGGCCCACTTTACCCAGCTGGCCCCGAGAGTCCTGGGAGCCGCCGCCGCACTGGGGAGGCTGCTGCCCAACGTGGGCGGCCCGAGCGCCACGTGTCGCCGTCTATACTCCGGAGTGATCCGGAGTATGGCCACCTACGGGGCACCGGTCTGGGTGGACGCCCTCGG
The DNA here is from genome assembly GCA_951394065.1 of Venusia cambrica. Lineage (NCBI taxonomy): Eukaryota > Metazoa > Arthropoda > Insecta > Lepidoptera > Geometridae > Venusia > Venusia cambrica. Next base: position 24,883 of record OX596068.1, on the reverse strand, counting down.
TCGCGCGAACATGACCCTGCTGCGACAACCGCAGCGGGTCATTGCGACGAGGGTGATCCGCGGATACCGGACGGTGTCCTGGACGGCAGCATGCGTGCTGGCCGGCGATCCCCCCTGGGCTCTCCAAGCGGAGATCCTCGCCGAAGTTTACCACTTCGTGGCGGCGAGGAGATCCGACGGGGAGCACCTGGAATGGGATCGGGTGGAGGGCCTACGGCGACAGGCGCGGGCCGCCATGTTGAGGCGGTGGGCGGAGGACCTGGCTCCACCGGTCCCTGGTCAGTGGACGGTGGAGGCCATTCGCCCGGTCCTCCGTGACTGGGTGCGGCGGCGATTCGGGTCGCTGACGTTCCGACTGGTGCAGGTGCTTTCCGGACATGGATGTTTCGGAAAGTACCTGTACCAGATCGCGAGACGGGAGGCGACCCCGGCCTGCCATGAATGTGGTGCGCCGGAGGATACGGCGCACCACACGCTGGAGGTGTGTGCCGCGTGGGGTCCCATGCGACACACACTTTCAGCCACCCTGGGAGGGGACCTCTCGCTGCCGAGCGTGGTCAACGCCATGCTCGACGGCGACAGGGAGTGGCAGGCGATGGTCTCCTTCTGCGAACAGGTGATGTCGCAGAAGGAGGCCGCGGAGAGGGTCAGAGAGGACGATGCCCGCTCTGACCCGATCCGCCGGAGGCGAAGGGGGGGTAGGAGGGGGCGGTTTGCCCGCCTTCTTCGACTTCCCCTGTAGTGGAGCCACCTGGTGGAGAGTCGGGGGACTCTCCGCCGGCTTGCACGGCTCCACTCGTCTGAGGGGTGGTCCTGGTGAGCAGTGACCACCCCTCCTTGGCCGGGGCCTGGACATGGGTTCCAGGCCAACCGCCGGGGCCAGATGGTGAATGCTAACGCGACCCCATCTCGGCCCCACGAAGGCGGGCGACTGCTCATAGTGGGTTTTTAGTGGGTTCGAGTCCCACATACCCCCTTCCACCACCCCCATGGTGGAAGGGAAATGCGAGGGCATTTTCCCACTTAAAAAAAAAAAAAAAAAAAAAAAAAAGGTTAGGTTAGGTTAGGTTAGGTTAGGTTAGGTTAGGTTAGGTTAGGTTAGGTTAGGTTAGGTTAGGTTAGGTTAGGTTAGGTTAGGTTAGGTTAGGTTAGGTTGGGGTACTAGGTCGGATAACCTCCTCGTGGTGTACCCTGGGTGCCGTCGATCACTTCCCACTTGTGGGAAGTGACCGACGGCAGCGAATAATCCGACGCGAGGGTGTCCTCTGCGTGTCCTTGTGATAGTACCATAGGGCACAGCGGATGGACAGGCGGGCTCGCGAAGAGCTTCCGCGGGGCTAGGAGTCCAATGAGGACTCAGCGGACCTTCGGGTCGTGGGATGGCCGGCCTTCAAGGCTGGCGGCGCGGCAGGGAGGGTCAACTCGGCCACCCTGTCGGGCACGAAATGGAAAGGCGGCAGTATGTCGCAGCGGACCTTTGGGTCGAAGGATGACTGGCCTTCAAGGCTGGTGGCGCGGCAGGGAGGGTCAACTCGGCCACCCTGTCGGGCACAAGTTGAAATGGCGGCATTGAGTCGCAGCGGACCTTCAGGTCGGAGGATGATCGGCCTTCAAGGCTGGTGGCGCGGCAGGGAGGGTCAATTCGGCCACCCTGTCGGGCACAAGTTTAAATGGCGGCATTGAGTCGCAGCGGACCTTCGGGTCGTAGGATGGCTGGCCTGCAAGGCTAGTGGCGCGGCAGGGAGGGTCAACCCGGCCACCCTGTCGGGCATGAGGTGAAACGGTGGCAGTGGGTCACAGCGGACCTTTGGGTCGTGGGATGGCCGGCCTGCAAGGCTGGCGGCGCGGCAGGGAGGGTCAACCCGGCCACCCTGTCGGGCATAATGCGTCTCCGAATCCCGTTGTTGGGTGCTCGCACAAGGGATGCATGGCCAGGGGGAACCTGGTCACTAGGGCACCACAGGGGGACCTCACCCCTTAAAAAAGGGAAATCAAATGAAAATATGGCGACTTCTGAAACGAATCCTCAGGTGGGTAGCAGCGAATGCTGTGAATCCCACGGTGCTACGGCACCCAGCCCCTACGTATCTGAGGGGGGCGAGAACCGCCTCGTGGGCTCCGGCTCACGTAACGACGACCACGGCAAAGACACGGAATTTGATACTGCGCAACATGATGAAAACGGCAAGAAAATGGACAATGTGGAGGTGAAGGCTACTGGTGTATCCCTAGATGGGTCACTACAAGCCCTAGAGCTTCGGATCCCGACTCCGAACCTGTCGGAATCGGAATCCGACGCCATGAGTTGGGAGTCGGTTTCGTCTCCGGGAGGAGGCGGCTCCGAGAGGAGGGTGCGCAAGCGGCGCAGAAATGGAGATAGGGAGGAAGACACAGGTGACTCCTCACCGTCAACCAAGGTGTCGACTCCTCGGCGAGGTAGAGGGCGCCCGCCCACTACAGGGGAATACGTTGGCCTGGCGAAAGCCAAGGCTGACCTCAACCGGGCGCGTGAAGAGGAGATGCGGCTTACAGCCGAAAAGGAGCTCCAACAGGAGCTTCAAGAGAGGAGGGCTCAATTCCGCAAGGCGCCAGCATCGGTGCCCGCGGTATGTGACACTCAGCTGGACGACTGTGACGCCGCACAGCTGGAGGCAATGTTGTTGGGCTCAGTGGACACCATCCTTGCGGTGGCCACCAAGTCCAAAAATTTGAAGGGCACCAGTGTGAAGGCTCTGAAAGACGCTGCGGCTACCATTAAGGCATCCTTCCAGCAATCGCGGGCTCGATCCATGCCAGAGGAGATGGCCCTCCTCGTTAAAGCGAATGAGCGGCTCTCGTCAGAGCTGAAGGAACTCCGACGAGAGATAGAGCAGCTAAGGGCGTCCCAAGCTCGCCCAGCTCCAACATCAGCGTCTGCTCGGGCCCCGGCTCAAACACCCTGCACGGAGGAGGTTGTGCAGCAGATCATGGTGCAAGTCGGCACCATGGTTAACGCCCGCTTTGCCGGGATCGAGGAGAGGCTGCTGCCCGCGCAGATCCTAAGGCCCCCACTGGCCGCAGATCGGCAAAGGGAGGCTGAGGCGCGTCCGATCCCGGACCAAAAACGAAGGGGCCCCAAGAGTACTCCTCCAGCGCAGGCGGCGCCTAAAGTGAGAAGTACTCCAATGCCGATGCCCACCCCTGTTACCACAGGCCCCACGGCTCCTCCGGCTGAAGCCTGGACCGTGGTTACGAGGCGAAGACCAGCCGAGAGACGAGAGACGGTGCCGAAAGCGGCAGGGGCAAGGCCCACCGACAAGAGGTCTACCGCTCCGGCCCGAGTTTCTGCTTCCTCGAAGTCGAAGCCAAAGCCAACACCACAGCCCTCCAAAGCGGGTGCTGCAAAACTGCGCCCTCCAAAGACTGCAGCGGTGGTGATCACGCTGCAACCGGGGGCAGCGGAAAAAGGCGTCACCTATGCCAAGGTGCTGGAGGCGGCCAAGGCAAAGATCAAGCTTGGCGAGATAGGGGTACCGCCGTTGAAGATCAGAACGGCGGCCACTGGGGCTCGGATACTGGAAGTAGCCGGCGTGGACAACGCTACCAAAGCGGACGTCCTTGCCGGTAAGCTCAGGGAGATGCTCGGTGACGAGGAGAGCGTACGAGTCTCCAGGCCGACTGCTACCACTGACCTACGGGTCAGCGGCCTGGACGATTCCGTCGTCCCGGAGGAGCTGGCGGTGGCCCTAGCCGGGATAGGTGAGTGCCCTGTGACGGTGATCTCTGTTGGCGCAATACGACGGGGACAATCCGGGATGGGCACAGTATTCGTGCGTTGCCCCACAGTAGTCGCAAAGAAGGTGATGGCCAGCGGGGGTCGCGTCTTAGTGGGATGGGTAGCGGCACGGGTCGGCATCTTGGATGTTAGGCCCCGCCGGTGTTACCGCTGCCTTGAAATGGGCCATGTTGTGGCACAGTGCAAGGCCGAAGTTGACCGCAGTGACGAGTGCTACCGCTGCGGTACAAAGGCCCACAAGGCCAAGGATTGCTCCGCCGCTCCCCACTGCACCCTCTGTGCAGCAGCGGGAAAGCCAGCGGACCACCTCTCCGGGGGCAAGGCTTGCGCCAAGTCCCCGTCAAAGTCAGGGGCCAGAAGAAAGACCGTCGTGACTGAGGTTAAGACCCAGCCACGACCGCCTCGCCCTATCAAAGGGCCGGTTGAACGTATGGAGGAAAGTTAGTTAGTATGGCCCTAACTTTCCTCCAGGCGAATCTGAACCACTCCGCTGGTGCTCAGGACCTGCTCCTGCAGTCCATGGCGGAGCGGTTGATTAAAGTGGCGGTGGCTGCCGAGCCGTACGCGGTACCATCTAGATCTGACTGGGTGGGGGACCTCGATGGCTTAGTAGCGATCACCACCCAGTCGCCGGCTCACTCTCCTCCTCTCGAAGGAGTGATGAGGGGAAGAGGATTCGTGGCGGCCAGTTTAGGCCAGGTCGTCATCGTGGGGGTATACCACTCCCCGAACCGGACGATTGACGAGTTGGAGGATCTCCTCGGTGAGGTGGGGACCTTTATTGGTCAGACCCGCCCACGCCCCGTGCTCGTGCTCGGAGACCTCAACGCCAAATCCACTGCGTGGGGATCCCCGGCAACGAGTCCGCGGGGCGTCGTCGTGCTTGAGTGGTTGGCCGAGGTAGGCCTCTGCGTCGTGAATCGTGGGACTGAGAACACCTGCGTCCGACAATCGGGGGGGTCGATAGTTGACCTAACACTCGCCACACCAGACCTCGCTTGTCGCATTCACGACTGGCAGGTTTTGGTCGACGTGGAGACGCTGTCCGATCACCGGCATATCCGATTCAGTGTTTCCTCGTCCCAGACGGATGAGATGAGAGAAGTAGGTGGCGAGATCGGACCGCGATGGGCCCTGAAGCGCCTCAACGCCGAAGTGCTGCAGGAGGCGGCCCTCGTCGAAGTGTGGAATGGCACTCCTCAGGAGCCGGACCCGGTAGACTCGGACTCGATGGCGGACAGGCTGTGCGAGGCAATGGCGCGTGTCTGCGACGCTTCGATGCCGCGCGCGCGAGCCCCGCAGCTAAAACGTCAGGTCTACTGGTGGTCGGAGGAGATTGCTGAACTCCGGAGAAGCTGTGTGACGAGGCGCCGCCGATACCAGCGGTATCGGAGGCGAAGACGGCGTGAGACCGAAGTGAGCGAGTCTCTTTATGCCGCCTACAAAGAGGCTTCCGGGGCCCTTCGCGCTGCGATCGTTGAGAGCAAGAGGCGAGCTTGGGAGCAACTGCTGGAGGGGCTGGAGCGCGACCCATGGGGCCGCCCGTACCAGTGGGCTAGACAAAAGCTTCGCCCCTGGGCTCCCCCGATCACGACCTCGCTCCAACCGGCGGTTTTACAGAGAGTGGTAGAAGGCTTGTTCCCCGGTGCTCCGGGGACCGACTTTACACCGCCCTCGACATCGGGCGATCTCGCCGCAGAAGTGGACGAGCCTGCATCCCCTGTTTCCGAGGGTGAGCTAGGTGCAGCAGTGCTCAGGATGAGAGCCAAGAACACGGCGCCTGGGCCTGACGGCATACCGGGTCGTGCGTGGGCCCTCTCCTTGAAGCACCTAGGGCCCGCTTTGATGGCCCTGTTCGACTGTTGCCTCAACGAAGGCAGATTCCCCCGGCGATGGAGAAGAGGCAGGCTCGTCCTCCTGAGAAAGGATGGACGTCCGGCGGATGAGCCTTCGGGCTATCGTCCAATCGTACTGCTTGATGAAGCGGGCAAGCTGTTGGAGAGAGTCGTCGCTGCCCGCTTGATCAGGCACCTTGAGACGACGGGACCGGATCTGGCGCCTAACCAGTTCGGCTTCCGGAGAGGACGCTCGACGATGGATGCCATATCCCGCGTCCGCAACCTCTCCGAGGAGGCGTGCTCCAGTGGTGGCGTGTTGTTGGCCGTATCGTTGGACATCGCCAACGCGTTCAACACGCTACCCTGGAGCACGATACACGCCGGTCTGGAGTACCACAAGGCGCCCCAGTATTTGCGCAGACTTGTTGGTGACTATCTCTCAGATAGAGAGGTAGTCTACCCAACGACTCACGGCGAGCGAAGTAGCGCTATGACGCGCGGCGTTCCACAGGGATCGGTCTTAGGTCCACTCCTGTGGAACGTTGGATACGATTGGGTCCTCCGGGGTGCCAACCTTCATGGCGTCGGCGTCGTTTGTTACGCTGACGACACGCTGGTTGCCGCCCGGGGAAAGGACTTCAGAGAGGCTGCGATCCTGGCCACAGCCGGTGTTGCTACGGTCGTCGCCAGGATCCGTATGCTGGGTCTGGAGGTGGCGCTCCACAAATCCGAGGCCATATGTTTCTATGGTCCCCGGCGGGCGCCACCTACAGATTCCAACATTGTGGTGGGAGGTACTTCCATCCCCGTCGGGACGACGCTGAAGTATCTCGGTGTCGTCCTCGATGGTAGATGGCAGTTCAAGGCGCACATACGACGGCTGTCCCCCAAAATCCTGGGGACAGCCGGAGCACTGAGCCGTCTACTCCCGAATATCGGGGGCGGTAGGGGAAGCTGCCGCCGCCTCTATACAGCGGTGGTAAGCTCGATGGCCCTGTATGGCGCCCCGATATGGGCAGGTCGGCTCGATCGGCAGACCACCGCCCTGTTGATCGGAGCCCAGCGGGTGATGGCGGTGAGAGTGTGCAGGGGGTACCGCACACTCTCTCACGAGGTGGCATGCGTGCTTGCTGGCACGCTCCCGTGGGACCTTGAGGCCGAAGTTCTCGCCTCGGTCTATTGGCGCAGAGCGCAGGCAAGGGAGCGAGATGAGCGACCGGCGCCGCAGGAGGTAGCGCACTGGCGAGATGATGCCAAAACATCGGCTCTCGCCACGTGGGGGGAACGACTCCTCGCTGGACCTGTGCAGAGAGGAGAAAGCGCTCGAAGACTTCTCGAGGCCATCCAGCCTGTACTCGAGGAGTGGGTCCGGAGGGAGCATGGGAGTTTGTCCTTCCGTCTGACGCAGGTTCTCTCGGGACATGGTTGTTTCGGGAGGTACCTGAGTCGCGTTGCCCGAAGAGAGGACACCTCGGCTTGTCACCAGTGTGGATGCGCGGACGACACTGCCCAGCATGCGCTAGAGGTATGCCCGGGAGGAGATGAACCGCGGCAATCGTTGGTCGCGGTTGTGGGAACGAACCTCTCCTTGTCGGCCATCATCTTAAAGATGGTCGATGACCAGAGGTCGTGGGAGGCGGTGACCTCCTTCTGTGAGATTATTGTCTCGCAGAGGGAGGAGGAGGAGCGGGAGAGAGAAAGAAATCCTCTCTCTCTTCCGCTTCGGAGGGCGCGGACACGGAGGCGGGCTAATCGAGCCCGCACTCCGTCTCCGCTCCAAAGGCCTGGGGTGTTGGGTGCGGGGGCACCTGGCACCCCCCAATGATAGGCCAATGTGAGGTGTAGATGCCCCACTGTGTTCCGGGGCATCACACGAGGTGAAGGAGGGCCTTTTACACCCTCCCATGAGGTGGGCCTGCTGCAATGCGGGCTGTTGTCGACGGGTGCTACGGCGAATGCGCAAGCGGTCCCGCGCCCCCCGTCTCTCTAGTCAATGACGGAGGAACACCCTGGGTTTTTAGTGGGTATTACGCACCAAATAAGGTGTGGAGAGCCCCACATAACCACCCAACCCCCCGGTTCGGTGGTATCCGTAATGGATTTTCCCAGGATAAAAAAAAAAAAAAAAAAAAAAAAAAAAAAAAAAAAAGGTTAGGTTAGGTTGGTGGCAAGAACAAGCAAGAACTTCTCTTGCCTAAGGTTTGCCAAGTGGTCAGTTTCAGTTTGAGAACAATTAGCGTGGTCGAGCCTTTGCTCCCTAGCGTTGTTCTCATCTGCTTCCGATCGCCTGCTACCATGTCGGACACGGAATCCAGACGGACTCCATCCCGTGGATCAGAGGATCCAGACTTGGAAGACAGGAGGCGAACTTCCCGCCTCACATTACGCCTCGCGGCTCGTACTCGGTCGCGTGTTGACGACACTTCAGTGTCGCGGTCGGTCAGATCGCGGAGCCAATCCGACTCTGAATCCGAGCCGGTGACCCCCGGCAAAGAGAGGGCGCGCGCTCCGGCGCCGCCGCATAGCGGAAGCTTGTTTTTCCGTCCTGAGGATCTGGGCGATTCCGACGCGGAAACACCCGAGGTGGAGCACGGCCGCTCCAAATACCTCAAACGGAAGGGGACAGAGGCGAGCTCTGGTTCGGGCTCTGATACCCCCTCCGCGAAAGGGAAAGGAGCGGCGAAACGGGGATGCAAACCCACCACGGGGCATCACGTCGGCCTGGCGGCGGCTCAGCAAGAGTTGAACCGCCAGAAGAAGGAGGCGCTCGAACTAGAGCTAGAGGAGAGGTTCGCGGCGCGCGAACGCGAGGCCAGCGCCATCCGCAACAGGGTGGGATATGGCGTGCCCCTCTCCGACCATGCGGTTAAAACCGTAGCTCAGCTGGAGCGCATGGCCATCGAGGACACGGCGGAGATCGCCACAATCGCCGCCAAGTCGTCGAACCTGAAGGGCACTCTACAAAAGGCCCTAAAAAGTCGTGCCCACTCCCTTAAGGAGATAGTGGAGGAACTCGGGAGGCGCTCGACCTCTGACGAGACAGGACGGCTGCAGGCGACTATCGACCGTCTGCAGCGAGAGAATGAGCGTCTTCGTAGAGAGGCGGCTGAGGATTCGGTCCGCCCCGCTCCCGCCCCGGCACCCGCACCCGAGGTGAGGATGGAGACCTCCGCCCTCCCGGCGGACATCATGGACGCTCTCCGACAGATAGCCCAGGAGGAGCGGGTTTTCACCCGGGCTATCATATCCGGCCTAGAGGACCGGCTCCTGCCGGTGAAGCAGAAGCAGGTCCGTCCACCCCTCGCGACGGACAAAAAGAGGGAGGCTGCTGCCGCGGAGGAGGCAGCAGTATTTGCGGTGCCACAGGTGCCCAAGCCCAAGGGCAAAGGCACCAAGCCCTTGGGGGCAACTCCATCTGCCCCCAAGTCGACGGCCACGTATGCTGCCAAAGCGGCAAAGGCCTCAGGGTCGGCCATGCCTGCGCCAGCCGCTGCCGCCAAGTCGAGCGAGGGAGCCAAGGCCCCAGGAGCGTCGCCGTCCTCCTACCGCCCCACCCCCGCCTCGAGGCCGGTTCCCGGCCCTTCGTCGGAGCCCACTTATGTGGATCCTTTGCTCCCCTCGACCACCGCCGCCAACCAAGGTTGGACGACGGTGGCCAAGAAGAAGCCAAAGAGGAACCGGGATAGGAGGGCGAAGGCCCCCCCCTCCTTAGCCCCCAAGGCGCCCAAACCGGCGCCCAAGAAGACCGGGAAAGCCCCCAAAAAGGCCTCCCCAAAACTCCCCCCTCCCCCTAAAACTGCGGCGGTCGTTGTCACGATCACGCCCGAAGCCGCAAAAAAGGGGGAGACCTACGAGTCGGTGCTGGAGAAGGCCACCAGATCGGTGAAGCCCGTGGAAATGGGCATCACCAAGGTCACCTGCCGCCAAACGGCGACTGGGGCTCGCATATTCGAGTTCCCAGGGGCAAGTAAGGAGGCCAATGCGGAGGCCTTTGCGGGGCGTCTGCGGGAGGCAGTCGCCGGCTTCGCTGTGGTCTCCAGGCCAACGAAGACGGCGTCCCTAATTGTGTCGGGCCTGGACGACTCAGTGTCCACCACTGACGTCGTCGTTACTGCGGTGGCGCTGGCCGGAGGCTGCGCGCCGGAGTCGATAAGAGCCGGCAAGATAGTTCGCCGGCAAGGAGGCATGGGCTCAATCAATATTGAATGCCCTGTCCTGGCGGCGAGAGCCGCCCTTGTGAAAGGGCGACTCCTGGTGGGACTGAGCTCGGCGGTGGTCCGGGCAGCAGAGAGCGGGCCGATGCGCTGCTATAAGTGCCTCGGCACCGGCCACACCCGTGCGCGCTGCCCCTCCGAGGTGGAGCGGGGCGAGACGTGCTTTCGCTGCGGTCAGGAAGGCCATAAATCGGCCTCCTGCTCTGCCACGCCGCACTGCAGCGTATGTGCGGCGAGCGCAAAGCCCGCCAACCACAAGATGGGGGGGAAGAGCTGTCATCCCCCCCCTAAGAAGGGCAAAGTGCAGGCCCAGACCCGGCCTGCAAAACCGACCGCCGAGGCTAGCCCGGCGCCTGAGGGGACCACTTCCATGGAAACATAATGTCCCATAGGGTAGTGGTCCAGGGCAACCTTAATCATTGCCGGGCGGCCCAGGATCTGCTCCTGCAGACCCTGGCCGAGTGGGGTGCCGGCGCGGCGGTTGTCGCCGAGCCGTACCATATCCCCGAAAATTGGATCGGGGATAGGGACGACGTGGTCGCGATCGTCCCTGTGCGGCAGAGCACAAATTCCACCCCCCTCTCGGTATTGGAGAGGGGACACGGATATGTGGCCGCAGCGTGGGGGGAGATCGCCCTTGTTGGGATATACTTCTCCCCCAACCGTCCCCTGGCAGATTTTGACGCCTTTTTAGACGTCCTGTCAGGGGTGGTACAGCGGGTGTCGCCGAGACAGGTTCTGCTGCTCGGCGACTTCAACGCCAAGTCGGTGGCATGGGGCAACCCGGCCACCGACATGCGCGGCCACTCGGTGGATTTGTGGGCGACGTCGGCCGGCCTGTCCCTCCTCAACAGGGGGGCAGTCCACACATGTGTGCGGCAGCAGGGAGGGTCCGTGGTGGACCTGTCGTTCGCCACACCTGCACTAGCCGCCACAGTGGACACATGGCAGGTCGAGCTGGTAGAGACCCTGTCCGACCACCGGTACATTCGGATAGGGATCTCCAACCGGCACCCCAAAGCGCCCCTCAGGGGTTGGCGGTATTCCCCCGATGGGCTCTGACCCGATTTGATCGGGGGATGGCGAGCGAGGCCGCACTGGTCCAGGACTGGCTAGGTCCCCCTGCCAGTCCTGATGTGGATATCGCAGCCTCGCATATGCGAGACGCCCTTACCGAGGTGTGCAACTCAAGCATGCCTCGGTCCCGCCGGCCCCCCCCCCGTCGCGCAGTGTACTGGTGGTCTGAGGAGATCGCCAGCTTACGGGCGGGGTGCGTCGCGGCAAAACGCGCACACACGCGCAGCCGCCGTCGTCGGCACCGCGACCTCGTGTCCGAAGACGCGTTGCACGCGGTGTACAGAGGGGCGCAGAGCGCGCTCAAGGCCGCCATTGGAGCGGCCAAAGACAGCGCGCGAGAAGAAATGCTGAAGGGTCTCGACAACGACCCGTGGGGGAGGCCGTACAAGATGGCGCGCAACAAGCTGCGCGCCATCGGCCCCCCCCTCACGGAGACCCTTCAGCCGGATCTCCTGAGCGGGGTGGTCCGGGTTCTGTTCCCGGGCACTAACCCCCACTTCACCCCGCCCAGAATGAATCCCCCCGCGGAGACGGGCTCCCCTGATGAGGGAGTTGAGCCCGTATCGGAGGTGGAGCTTGGCACGGCGGCACTATGCCTCCGCGCCAAAAAGACGGCCCCGGGACCGGACGGTGTGCCAGCGCGGGCTCTCCTCGTCGCCCTTCGCCATCTGGGGGACCGGCTTCGGGACCTTTTCTCCCGGTGCCTTGTCGCAGGGAGGTTCCCGAAACCGTGGAAGGAGGGGCTCTTGTGCCTCCTTCGTAAGGAAGGGCGTCCGGCGGACTCACCCCGTGGGTACCGCCCTATCGTGCTCCTGGATGAGGTAGGAAAACTCTTTGAAAGAGTCATTTCCTCCCGACTCCAGGCGCACCTACTGTCGTCGACCGCCCCAAATCTGTCCGACGCCCAGTTCGGGTTCCGGGCAGGCCGGTCGACGATAGACGCCCTTCAGAGGCTAAAGAGCCTCACGGCGGAAGCCAAGGAGCAGGGCGAGGGAGTGTTGGCTATATCGTTCGATATAGCCAACGCGTTTAATTCCCTCCCCCACTCCGTTGTCCTGGAGGCACTCAGGTTCCACCGAGTGCCTCCATACCTGCAGGATCTCCTGGCCGACTACTTGCGCGGTCGGGAGATCCTGTGGACCGATAAAAATCGGCGCCTAGGGCGGCAAATGGTGGCAACCGGGGTTCCGCAGGGGTCCGTTCTTGGCCCACTCCTGTGGAACCTCGGTTTTGACTGGCTCCTTCGGGGCGTCCTCCTCTCGGGCATGAGTGTCATCTGCTATGCGGATGACACTCTGATCACTGCTCGGGGGAGGACATTCGAAATAGCGGCGCGGCTGGCATCTGTCGGCGGCACGCTAGTTGCCGGCAGAATCCAGCGCCTCGGACTCACCGTGGCGCTGGAGAAAACGGAGGCCCTATTTTTCCCAGGGCCTCGACAACGCGCCCCCCCCGATCCACACATCATCGTGGACGGCATGAGGGTCCAAGTGAGGTCCCAGATGAAGTATCTGGGCCTCACACTGGACGGGAAGTGGGCCTTCGGCCCGCATTTCAGCGCACAGGCGCCACGCCTCCTCAAGGCGGCAAACGCCTTTGGCCGGCTTCTGCCGAACCTGGGAGGGCCGCGGGCAAAGTGCCGGCGACTTTACGCGGGGGTGCTGAAGAGCATGGCGCTATACGGTGCCCCCATCTGGGCGGACTCCCTCCACAGGGGGGAAAACACGGCCCTCCTGCGCAGGCCCCAACGGGCCATTGCACAGCGCATCGGGAGAGCCTATCGAACCGTAGGGCACGCTGCGGCGTGCTCTCTCGCAGGGACCCCCCCCTGGGATTTGGAGGCTGGGGTACTGTTCACCGTCTACCACTGGACGGCGGACAGAAGGGCGCTCGAGGAGCGCCCCGCCCTACCTGAGGAGCGTAATGCCGCCAGGCGCGAAGCGCGCGAGACCATGATCCTCCACTGGAAAGAGGATATGGCTCGCGCGCCGTTCGGCCGCCACACGCTGGACGCCATCGGACCGGTGGCGGACCTGTGGGCAGAACGACCGCACGGGTTCCTCACATACCGTCTGGCGCAGGTATTAACCGGGCACGGTTGCTTCGGTTCATACCTGTGCCGAATCGGGCGTGAGGAGACCGCGTCGTGCCACCACTGTGGCGCGACCGAGGACACGGCGCAGCACACTCTCTCAGTCTGTACAGGCTGGGAGGAGCAACGCCGTGACCTCACTGCGGTCGTCGGCCAGGACCTTTCGCTTCCGAGCGTTGTTGCAGCCATGATCGGAAGCGAAAGGTCCTGGGAAGCGGTCGCCTCCTTCTGTGAGCAGGTCGTCTCACAAAAGGAAGCCGCGGAGCGCGAGCGAGAAGCGGATCCCCTCGCTCCGACGCTCCGAAGACGGAGAAGAGGGAGGAATAGGCGGACCTACATCCGCAATATTCCTCCCTCAGATGGGGGCTTGGGGGCTGGGAACGCAGGGGCGTTCAACCAGCCTCCTTTGCACAGGCCCCCATCCCCGTCGAATGGCGGGAACAGCTTGGTGACCCCAGCTGTTCCCGCCAGCCCCCCAGTAACACTGGGTGGCCAGTAGGGCCCCTGCAAAGGGGCCATCGCCGGTGGTGTTGTGGTAGTTAAGGCTAAGGCCAGTTTCCCATGACACCACCACACGGCGAAAGCGGGTCACTGCGGAGTTTAGTGGGTATTACCTGTCGCTAGGACAGGTCGAGTCCCACACACGGCCTCGTCCCCTAACGAGGCTATGGTGCTTAAACGCATTCTCCGCATTAAAAAAAAAAAAAAAAAAAAAAAAAGGTTAGGTTAGGTTAGGTTAGGTTAGGTTAGGTTAGGTTAGGTTAGGTTAGGTTAGGTTAGGTTAGGTTAGGTTAGGTTAGGTTAGGTTAGGTTAGGTTAGGTTAGGTTAGGTTAGGTTAGGTTAGGTTAGGTTAGGTTAGGTTAGGTTAGGTTAGGTTAGGTTAGGTTAGGTTAGGTTAGGTTAGGTTAGGTTAGGTTAGGTTAGGTTAGGTTAGGTTAGGTTAGGTTAGGTTAGGTTAGGTTAGGTTAGGTTAGGTTAGGTTAGGTTAGGTTAGGTTAGGTTAGGTTAGGTTAGGTTAGGTTAGGTTAGGTTAGGTTAGGTTAGGTTAGGTTAGGTTAGGTTAGGTTAGGTTAGGTTAGGTTAGGTTAGGTTAGGTTAGGTTAGGTTAGGTTAGGTTAGGTTTTTTTTTTTTTTTTTTTTTTTTTTTTTTTTTCCCGGCATCAATAATCCGGGCGTCGGCGAACCTCTGACGTGGCATGACAGAGTCGTTTTTATCTCTTTTTTTTTTTATTTGATTTTACTTATATCTATTGTTCTTTACTTAAGTACTATGCTTAAGAGGAGGGTGCTTTACAAGTCTGGGAGGCAAATTTTTCGTTTTTCTGACTGAGCAGAGTTGCAGCCCGAAAACTCTTCAACTTTTTCGGACTTCAATCTACTTGTCTTACAAATTTTCTTATCAATAATTACAACTTATTTCTAGATCATTACATTAACGTTTAGGTGTTTTACTTACTATTTAACATTATATTTTACAAAGTAGTATCTTAATCTATTCTATTTACTTACATATTTTCCCATATGAATGAAGTATATATATTAAAATATATATTCTTCATATATTTAAAATCTACATGTTTATCATCTAACTTAGTATTTTATTACTACAATATACATTAGTTTAGGATACAGTATACATATTTAAGCTATATATATATACATAACATTTTTATCAATTTTTATTTCTAGCTATCACCTTATTTGCTATCATTTTGCAATATGCTAAGAACTTATGTCTATTTGTTTTATCTGTAATGAGCAGATTTGCGTTCTGGGTTATCAAGGTAATTCCCAGTTCCTGTTCCACTTCGTATCTCATTTTACCGTACACTGGACATTCAAACAATATATGCGCGACCGTTTCGTTCCTACCGGGCTCACAGAGACACGATGGGTTATCCTTACACTTGAAACGTGCCAAGTATTCGGAAAACCCACCGTGTCCCGTCATTATTTGCGTAAGAACGTCTGTTGGCGCAACCTGTCTAACAGTTTTGTAGGCTTCGACGGCATCTGGGAAAAACATTTTTGTTGTTGACGCTGTTTCACTATTTGTGTACCTATCATTCCACATTTTAAGCGTACCTAGCCGGATTTGCCGTTTTGCGTAGGAGACTGGACATAGTTCATAGTCGGGTTTGGTTTTGGTTTTAAGGGCTGCGTCTTTTGCCAGTTTGTCGGCTCTCTCATTACCCTCTAGACCCGCATGAGCTTTTATCCAGTATAAAAATACCTTTTTACACTGGTCTTTGATTGCCCGCAGGTTTTCTCTGATTTCGAGGGTAAGAGGATGTTTGGAAGCATTGTTGGTTATTGCTTCCAGCGATGATCGTGAGTCACTGTAGACTCCGTAAGTCGTCTCTTTGCTCTTAAGAATTTCCCTCGTGGCCTTGCATATGGCCAGTAATTCAGCCTGGTAGACGGTGCAGTAGGACGACAGTTTCAATTTATGGGTCTTGGTCTCGGTTAGACCGTTCCATACGGATAGTGCGGCTCCGACCTTGCCCTCAATTTTACTGCCGTCTGTGAACATTCTGACTGCGTGACCGCTATGAATGTCCACCTGCTCTTGGTCTTCCAGGCATACGAATTCCAGGCACATATGTTCAGCCGGGTGAGGAAAATCAGCAAACATCGCCATCTTTTCCAACTCCCTGTCTCCCAGTGCTAGCCGGGGGACTCCTCTCTTTGCCTCATACAGGGCGGCTGCCTCCTGTATTCTGAGGTCGAGAGGCAGGATTCCGGCCAACACCAGTGCGGAGTTAAGAGAGACGGTCCGGTAGGCTTTACACAGCTTCTGGGCGAAACCTCGTTGGACTGCGTTAAGGTGTTTCTGCATGCCCAGTTTTTGTGTTGCAGGTGCCCAGACACTAGCCGCGTAAAGGATTATAGGCTCCACTGCGGCAGTGTATATGCTGCGTATTACCTCCCGGTTTAGACCCCAGCTGACCCTGGCGGCTCTGGATAGCTGTTTGTAAACGTTCAATGACCACCACGGCAAGGTAAGTACTTCATTTGTTTTCTTTTTAGGTATGGTTTCTACGCATGTTTTTGATATTGTGTTGATGTATTTTTCTACTATATGCTCTAATTCTACATTATTTTCTATTTTATCTATTTCTGTTGAGTTTATGTTATTTTCTAGTTTTAATTGGGCCAGTTTCTCATGAAACTGGCTCCAATTAGCTTTTTTTGTGTTATAAAGTCTGGTTGTTCTATTTATACTTGTTCCTTTTGCTTTTTTTAGGTTAATTATAAAAGTAATGCCGTTGTGGTCCGAGCTTGTCATATCGTCTCTGACCTTCCAGTCCTCCACCAGATCTAGCATGTCCACAGAGCAGGCCGTTATGTCGACATAGCTGGTATAAGTTTTCCCTCCCCTGATGGTGTCAAATGTGGGAGTATCTCCGTTGTTGAGCACCTGCAGGCTCATTTCCTCGAGTGCTCCAGACATCTCCTCTCCTCTGCAATCTACCTTTTGGCTACCCCACCAAATACTCTTGGCGTTAGAGTCTCCTCCCATGATGAGCCTCCTAGGTCCAAGTGTTTCCTCTACTTTCTTGAGCTGCTCCAGGTATGGCTGTATGGGTTGGTCTGGCTCGAAGTAAAAGGAGACTACGGTTATCTCCCATGCACCAGTCCGAATCTTCACCACAACGATGTTGTTCGTGGTGAATTCCGGGCACTGTATAACATCCATGTCATGGTCAAAGACGACTACTGCTGCTTTTACAGTCCCTTCTCCTTGACTGGTGTTCTGGAAGACTCTCGATCCTCTGTAGTCCTTCATCCTCCTGGCTCCACCCACATATGGCTCCTGCAGCAGCGCAAAGGCCATTTTGTTTTTAGATGCCTCTATAAACAACTCGTTAGTTGCTAGGTCTTTCCTCTGGAGATTTGCTTGGACTACTAGGTACGGTTTTTCTTTGGCTGGGATGTTAGTGGTTGCCGCTCTATCGCTAGGGTCGCCCTTAACAATAGGCTATGGTAGCTCGGGCCAGCGCATCCCACTTCCTTCTTATTGGGCACTCTTGGGAGAAGGCATTATGCTCTGCCGTGTCGAGTCTAGCGTGTCTGCAATTGCAGCAAGTCGGGGCTACTCCGGCAATCCAATCCGGGCATTCGGCCTTCAAGTGTGGCCCTCCACAGTGGCTACACTTTTCGACTGTGGCTTTACAGTGTCTTCTGCCGTGCCCATAGCCCAAACACAACGAGCACTGCACGAGCGGTGACTGATCTGCCACTCTTACTCTCTGCAGGTCAATATGGACGTCTCCTGCATCCAACATCCGGTTCCACACTTTGGGGGAGACTCTTATGACTATGTGGCATGTGTGCGGGTTCCTTGTTCGCTTTCTATAGCATATTTCCAACCTGTCGTCCTCTTTGTTGAGGTCTTTAAACATGCTTCCGTTCTGGTTCCTTAAGGCGTTCAAGACGTCTTCGTCTCTGTTATACTGCAGAACGTCCTTAAGGATCAGAAGAGGGTTTTTGTTTTTGACCTCCTCAACGTTGAGGTACGATTCCACTTTCTTTAGCCTTTCCTTTACCTTCTGCCTTTCTTCCATAGTCCTACAGCCAACAATAACCTTCCTATCCTTTGCCTTTCTCACCCTGTCGACTTTGATTCCTCCTTCTTTCGCATTCATTGCCTCTCTGATCCTATTCAGCACTTCTTCCCCCGTCTCATTTTCATTTTTGGAGGAAACCACTACGGAGTGCAGTGCAGCCTGTTCACAGGGCTGCCTCCTAGTTTGACCAACTGCTGTTATACTGGCGTACGTGGTCTTCTCCATAATCTGCTTCTGGGTTAGGTTAGGTTAGGTTAGGTTAGGTTAGGTTAGGTTAGGTTAGGTTAGGTTAGGTTAGGTTAGGTTAGGTTAGGTTAGGTTAGGTTAGGTTAGGTTAGGTTAGGTTAGGTTAGGTTAGGTTAGGTTAGGTTAGGTTAGGTTAGGTTAGGTTAGGTTAGGTTAGGTTAGGTTAGGTTAGGTTAGGTTAGGTTAGGTTAGGTTAGGTTAGGTTAGGTTAGGTTAGGTTAGGTTAGGTTAGGTTAGGTTAGGTTAGGTTAGGTTAGGTTAGGTTAGGTTAGGTTAGGTTAGGTTAGGTTAGGTTAGGTTAGGTTAGGTTAGGTTAGGTTAGGTTAGGTTAGGTTAGGTTAGGTTAGGTTAGGTTAGGTTAGGTTAGGTTAGGTTAGGTTAGGTTAGGTTAGGTTAGGTTAGGTTAGGTTAGGTTAGGTTAGGTTAGGTTAGGTTAGGTTAGGTTAGGTTAGGTTAGGTTAGGTTAGGTTAGGTTAGGTTAGGTTAGGTTAGGTTAGGTTAGGTTAGGTTAGGTTAGGTTAGGTTAGGTTAGGTTAGGTTAGGTTAGGTTAGGTTAGGTTAGGTTAGGTTAGGTTAGGTTAGGTTAGGTTAGGTTAGGTTAGGTTAGGTTAGGTTAGGTTAGGTTAGGTTAGGTTAGGTTAGGTTAGGTTAGGTTAGGTTAGGTTAGGTTAGGTTAGGTTAGGTTAGGTTAGGTTAGGTTAGGTTAGGTTAGGTTAGGTTAGGTTAGGTTAGGTTAGGTTAGGTTAGGTTAGGTTAGGTTAGGTTAGGTTAGGTTAGGTTAGGTTAGGTTAGGTTAGGTTAGGTTAGGTTAGGTTAGGTTAGGTTAGGTTAGGTTAGGTTAGGTTAGGTTAGGTTAGGTTAGGTTAGGTTAGGTTAGGTTAGGTTAGGTTAGGTTAGGTTAGGTTAGGTTAGGTTAGGTTAGGTTAGGTTAGGTTAGGTTAGGTTAGGTTAGGTTAGGTTAGGTTAGGTTAGGTTAGGTTAGGTTAGGTTAGGTTAGGTTAGGTTAGGTTAGGTTAGGTTAGGTTAGGTTAGGTTAGGTTAGGTTAGGTTAGGTTAGGTTAGGTTAGGTTAGGTTAGGTTAGGTTAGGTTAGGTTAGGTTAGGTTAGGTTAGGTTAGGTTAGGTTAGGTTAGGTTAGGTTAGGTTAGGTTAGGTTAGGTTAGGTTAGGTTAGGTTAGGTTAGGTTAGGTTAGGTTAGGTTAGGTTAGGTTAGGTTAGGTTAGGTTAGGTTAGGTTAGGTTAGGTTAGGTTAGGTTAGGTTAGGTTAGGTTAGGTTAGGTTAGGTTAGGTTAGGTTAGGTTAGGTTAGGTTAGGTTAGGTTAGGTTAGGTTAGGTTAGGTTAGGTTAGGTTAGGTTAGGTTAGGTTAGGTTAGGTTAGGTTAGGTTAGGTTAGGTTAGGTTAGGTTAGGTTAGGTTAGGTTAGGTTAGGTTAGGTTAGGTTAGGTTAGGTTAGGTTAGGTTAGGTTAGGTTAGGTTAGGTTAGGTTAGGTTAGGTTAGGTTAGGTTAGGTTAGGTTAGGTTAGGTTAGGTTAGGTTAGGTTAGGTTAGGTTAGGTTAGGTTAGGTTAGGTTAGGTTAGGTTAGGTTAGGTTAGGTTAGGTTAGGTTAGGTTAGGTTAGGTTAGGTTAGGTTAGGTTAGGTTAGGTTAGGTTAGGTTAGGTTAGGTTAGGTTAGGTTAGGTTAGGTTAGGTTAGGTTAGGTTAGGTTAGGTTAGGTTAGGTTAGGTTAGGTTAGGTTAGGTTAGGTTAGGTTAGGTTAGGTTAGGTTAGGTTAGGTTAGGTTAGGTTAGGTTAGGTTAGGTTAGGTTAGGTTAGGTTAGGTTAGGTTAGGTTAGGTTAGGTTAGGTTAGGTTAGGTTAGGTTAGGTTAGGTTAGGTTAGGTTAGGTTAGGTTAGGTTAGGTTAGGTTAGGTTAGGTTAGGTTAGGTTAGGTTAGGTTAGGTTAGGTTAGGTTAGGTTAGGTTAGGTTAGGTTAGGTTAGGTTAGGTTAGGTTAGGTTAGGTTAGGTTAGGTTAGGTTAGGTTAGGTTAGGTTAGGTTAGGTTAGGTTAGGTTAGGTTAGGTTAGGTTAGGT